>OW051494.1:4642135-9442135 GCA_932521035.1 Oscheius dolichura
CACCGTTTTTGACCATCTATAGACCGTTTTTGCACATCTCCCCACCGTTCTTGCACATCTCCCCACCGTTTTTGCACATCTCCCCACCGTTTTTGACCATCTTCCCACCGTTTTTGACCATCTCCCCACCGTTCCTGCACATCTCCCCACCGTTTTTGACCATCTATAGACCGTTCTTGCACATCTCCCCACCGTTTTTGCACATCTCCCCACCGTTTTTGACCATCTCCCCACCGTTTTTGCACATCTCCCCACCGTTTTTGACCATCTCCCCACCGTTTTTGCACATCTTCCCACCGTTTTTGACCATCTATAGACCGTTCTTGCACATCTCCCCACCGTTTTTGCACATCTCCCCACCGTTTTTGACCATCTCCCCACCGTTTTTGCACATCTCCCCACCGTTTTTGACCATCTCCCCACCGTTTTTGACCATCTCCCCACCGTTTTTGCACATCTCCCCAACCGTTTTTGCACATCTTCCCACCGTTTTTGACCATCTATAGACCGTTTTTGCACATCTTCCCACCGTTTTTGACCATCTCCCCACCGTTTTTTGCACATCTCCCCACCGTTTTTGACCATCTATAGACCGTTTTTGACCATCTCCCCACCGTTTTTGCACATCTCCCCACCGTTTTTGACCATCTCCCCACCGTTCCTGCACATCTCCCCACCGTTTTTGACCATCTATAGACCGTTTTTGCACATCTTCCCACCGTTTTTGACCATCTTCCCACCGTTTTTGACCATCTCCCCACCGTTTTTGCACATCTCCCCACCGTTCCTGCACATCTCCCCACCGTTTTTGACCATCTCCCCACCGTTTTTGACCATCTCCCCACCGTTTTTGACCATCTCCCCACCGTTTTTGACCATCTCCCCACCGTTTTTGACCATCTCCCCACCGTTTTTGACCATCTATAGACCGTTTTTGACCATCTCCCCACCGTTTTTGACCATCTCCCCACCGTTTTTTGCACATCTCCCCACCGTTTTTGACCATCTCCCCACCGTTTTTGACCATCTCCCCACCGTTTTTGACCATCTCCCCACCGTTTTTGACCATCTATAGACCGTTTTTGACCATCTCCCCACCGTTTTTGACCATCTCCCCACCGTTTTTGACCATCTATAGACCGTTTTTGACCATCTCCCCACCGTTTTTGACCATCTCCCCACCGTTTTTTGCACATCTCCCCACCGTTTTTGACCATCTCCCCACCGTTTTTGACCATCTCCCCACCGTTTTTGACCATCTCCCCACCGTTTTCGACCATCTATAGACCGTTTTTTGACCATCTCCCCACCGTTTTTGACCATCTCCCCACCGTTTTTGCACATCTCCCCACCGTTTTTGACCATCTCCCCACCGTTTTTGACCATCTATAGACCGTTCTTGCACATCTCCCCACCGTTTTTGACCATCTCCCCACCGTTTTTGACCATCTCCCCACCGTTTTTGACCATCTATAGACCGTTCTTGCACATCTCCCCACCGTTTTTGACCATCTCCCCACCGTTTTTGACCATCTCCCCACCGTTTTTGACCATCTCCCCACCGTTTTTGACCATCTCCCCACCGTTTTTGCACATCTCCCCACCGTTTTTGACCATCTCCCCACCGTTTTTGACCATCTCCCCACCGTTTTTGACCATCTATAGACCGTTCTTGCACATCTCCCCACCGTTTTTGACCATCTCCCCACCGTTTTTGACCATCTCCCCACCGTTTTTGACCATCTCCCCACCGTTTTTGACCATCTCCCCACCGTTTTTGACCATCTCCCCACCGTTTTTGACCATCTCCCCCACCGTTTTTGCACATCTCCCCACCGTTTTTGCACATCTCCCCACCGTTTTTGACCATCTATAGACCGTTTTTGCACATCTCCCCACCGTTTTTTGCACATCTATAGACCGTTCTTGCACATCTCCCCACCGTTTTTGACCATCTATAGACCGTTCTTGCACATCTCCCCACCGTTTTTGACCATCTCCCCACCGTTTTTGACCATCTCCCCACCGTTTTTGACCATCTCCCCACCGTTTTTGACCATCTCCCCACCGTTTTTGACCATCTCCCCACCGTTTTTGCACATCTCCCCACCGTTTTTGCACATCTCCCCACCGTTTTTGACCATCTATAGACCGTTTTTGCACATCTCCCCACCGTTTTTGACCATCTATAGACCGTTTTTGCACATCTCCCCACCGTTTTTGACCATCTCCCCCACCGTTTTTGACCATCTCCCCACCGTTTTTGCACATCTCCCCACCGTTTTTGACCATCTCCCCACCGTTTTTGACCATCTCCCCACCGTTTTTGCACATCTCCCCACCGTTTTTGACCATCTCCCCACCGTTTTTGACCATCTCCCCACCGTTTTTGCACATCTCCCCACCGTTTTTGACCATCTCCCCACCGTTTTTGACCATCTATAGACCGTTCTTGCACATCTCCCCACCGTTTTTGACCATCTCCCCACCGTTTTTTGACCATCTCCCCACCGTTTTTGACCATCCTCCCCACCGTTTCTTTGACCATCTCCCCACCGTTTTTGACCATCTCCCCACCGTTTTTGACCATCTCCCCCACCGTTTTTGCACCATCTCCCCACCGTTTTTGCACATCTCCCCACCGTTTTTGACCATCTATAGACCGTTTTTGCACATCTATAGACCGTTCTTGCACATCTCCCCACCGTTTTTGACCATCTCCCCACCGTTTTTGCACATCTCCCCACCGTTTTTGACCATCTATAGACCGTTTTTGCACATCTCCCCACCGTTTTTGCACATCTCCCCACCGTTTTTGACCATCTATAGACCGTTCTTGCACATCTCCCCACCGTTTTTGCACATCTCCCCACCGTTTTTGCACATCTCCCCACCGTTTTTGACCATCTATAGACCGTTTTTGCACATCTCCCCACCGTTTTTGCACATCTATAGACCGTTCTTGCACATCTCCCCACCGTTTTTGCACATCTCCCCACCGTTTTTGCACATCTCCCCACCGTTTTTGACCATCTATAGACCGTTCTTGCACATCTCCCCACCGTTTTTGCACATCTCCCCACCGTTTTTGCACATCTCCCCCACCGTTTTTGACCATCTATAGACCGTTTTTTGCACATCTCCCCACCGTTTTTGACCATCTATAGACCGTTTTTGCACATCTCCCCACCGTTTTTGCACATCTATAGACCGTTCTTGCACATCTCCCCACCGTTTTTGCACATCTATAGACCGTTCTTGCACATCTCCCCACCGTTTTTTGACCATCTATAGACCGTTCTTGCACATCTCCCCACCGTTTTTGACCATCTATAGACCGTTCTTGCACATCTCCCCACCGTTTTTGACCATCTATAGACCGTTCTTGCACATCTCCCCACCGTTTTTGCACATCTATAGACCGTTCTTGCACATCTCCCCACCGTTTTTGACCATCTATAGACCGTTCTTGCACATCTCCCCCACCGTTTTTGACCATCTATAGACCGTTTTTGCACATCTCCCCACCGTTTTTGACCATCTATAGACCGTTTTTGCACATCTCCCCACCGTTTTTGCACATCTCCCCACCGTTTTTGCACATCTCCCCACCGTTTTTGACCATCTATAGACCGTTCTTGCACATCTCCCCACCGTTTTTGACCATCTATAGACCGTTTTTGCACATCTCCCCACCGTTCTTGCACATCTCCCCACCGTTTTTGCACATCTCCCCACCGTTTTTGCACATCTCCCCACCGTTTTTGACCATCTATAGACCGTTTTTGCACATCTCCCCACCGTTCTTGCACATCTCCCCACCGTTTTTGCACATCTCCCCACCGTTTTTGCACATCTCCCCACCGTTTTTGACCATCTATAGACCGTTCTTGCACATCTCCCCACCGTTTTTGACCATCTATAGACCGTTCTTGCACATCTCCCCACCGTTTTTGACCATCTATAGACCGTTCTTGCACATCTCCCCACCGTTTTTGACCATCTATAGACCGTTCTTGCACATCTCCCCACCGTTTTTGACCATCTATAGACCGTTCTTGCACATCTCCCCACCGTTTTTGACCATCTATAGACCGTTCTTGCACATCTCCCCACCGTTTTTGACCATCTATAGACCGTTCTTGCACATCTCCCCACCGTTTTTGCACATCTCCCCACCGTTTTTGACCATCTATAGACCGTTCTTGCACATCTCCCCACCGTTTTTGACCATCTATAGACCGTTCTTGCACATCTCCCCACCGTTTTTGACCATCTATAGACCGTTCTTGCACATCTCCCCACCGTTTTTGCACATCTCCCCACCGTTTTTGCACATCTCCCCACCGTTTTTGACCATCTATAGACCGTTCTTGCACATCTCCCCACCGTTTTTGACCATCTATAGACCGTTCTTGCACATCTCCCCACCGTTTTTGACCATCTATAGACCGTTCTTGCACATCTCCCCACCGTTTTTGACCATCTATAGACCGTTCTTGCACATCTCCCCACCGTTTTTGACCATCTATAGACCGTTCTTGCACATCTCCCCACCGTTTTTGACCATCTATAGACCGTTCTTGCACATCTCCCCACCGTTTTTGACCATCTATAGACCGTTCTTGCACATCTCCCCCACCGTTTTTGACCATCTATAGACCGTTCTTGCACATCTCCCCACCGTTTTTGACCATCTATAGACCGTTCTTGCACATCTCCCCACCGTTTTTGACCATCTATAGACCGTTCTTGCACATCTCCCCACCGTTTTTGACCATCTATAGACCGTTCTTGCACATCTCCCCACCGTTTTTGCACATCTCCCCACCGTTTTTGCACATCTCCCCACCGTTTTTGACCATCTATAGACCGTTCTTGCACATCTCCCCACCGTTTTTGACCATCTATAGACCGTTCTTGCACATCTCCCCACCGTTTTTGACCATCTATAGACCGTTCTTGCACATCTCCCCACCGTTTTTGACCATCTATAGACCGTTCTTGCACATCTCCCCACCGTTTTTGCACATCTCCCCACCGTTTTTGACCATCTATAGACCGTTCTTGCACATCTCCCCCACCGTTTTTGACCATCTATAGACCGTTCTTGCACATCTCCCCACCGTTTTTGACCATCTATAGACCGTTCTTGCACATCTCCCCACCGTTTTTGACCATCTATAGACCGTTCTTGCACATCTCCCCACCGTTTTTGACCATCTATAGACCGTTCTTGCACATCTCCCCACCGTTTTTGACCATCTATAGACCGTTCTTGCACATCTCCCCACCGTTTTTGACCATCTATAGACCGTTCTTGCACATCTCCCCACCGTTTTTGCACATCTCCCCACCGTTTTTGACCATCTATAGACCGTTCTTGCACATCTCCCCACCGTTTTTGACCATCTATAGACCGTTCTTGCACATCTCCCCACCGTTTTTGCACATCTCCCCACCGTCTTTGACCATCTATGGAAGTTTTAAAACATCATTTATTCGAAACTAACTAAAATCACAGGCCAGCAAGACAAAGGAAAGCAAGAGAAAAAGAACCAAATAATGAAGAGAAATACTCATCTGAAGATATTATATATACCAAACAAAATAGATATAACAAACTTTGAGTACAAGATACTCATGTTGATAGTGTCCCAATAAATTTAACATCAGCACACCGTCCCTGCTCCACTCCTCAGGAATGCACTCCAAACACCGCCGGCAGCGAGATCCAGCAACGACAGAGGCGGCCCACTCCTGGTCGAGCTGTCCGGATACTCGAGAAGAATGAATTTGATGAGGGCCGTGAGCTCGAATCATCCTTTCCGTGATTGTGATTTCAGTTCCCTTGAACTTGAAGGTGTAACTCATGCCATCGTACACCTAAAAATGATTGTAAATATTAGCAGTCGTTCCCAGGCCCCTTCGGCTCCCAATTAAACAATGCGTGCTGGGATCCCAGCCAGGAAATGAGACAGGCAGAAAGGCATCGCTCATTTGTAAGAAGGGGCGTTTTCCCGGGGGTTTCTTTTGAATTTTTTCGACTTTTCCAAAGGGATCGACCGCCTTGGCGAGGTGCCCATCGCCTGATTGTGCCACGGTTTTTCGAATAGAAGCGTGTATTCGACATGTTAGCCTAAAGGGCGTTAAGGAGTTATTCGAACTCTGTCTTCTACATGGACTTGGCAAGGGCCGAAGAAAAGAGAAACGTTAGGTAAAACAAAGCAGCGCAACCCACAAGAATCCGTTATTTAGAGAAATGTTAGTTGGTTAACTTACCGTCCGGGTAGTCACTATTTTTCCGGCATAACAATCGTCCTTGGATCCTACTTTGCACATGAGAAATATACATTCGCTGAACTTCTTTTTAATCTTCTTGTCCATGAAATTCTTATAAAACCATCTCAATATGCCTTTTACTGAAAAAAAAAGATTATCCTCTTCGCTAGAAATATTTTACCCGGCACAAAATCAGACTGAAGGTATTTCAGCTTGGATTTCCCCGTACTGCGTAGAATTTTCTGATCTTCAACCTGAAATGAAAATAATAAATGACCGTGTTCCTCGTCTCCCGAACTGATTCTTCCCTTCGAATGGTCATCTTGAAAATATAGGAACAAACAGTGAGATAGGAAATGTTTTGCTCATTTTGTTTGGAGAGAAAAAGACTGGATGATTCCCCCGTTCCGTTATAAGAAGGCACAAAACCAAACCTCCAGCCGATCCCGTCTCTCCTCGGGTGTCTCCGGCTCTTCGGTATCATCTTCCTCACTGTCGCCGTGTCCCAGTGCATGCTCTTCTCGCGGGTCGTCACCAGCTTCCTGTTCATCTTCTTCACCTTCATCAGATGGATCTTCTCCAAAATGTTCTTGCCCGCCTTCAACCTGGTCCAGATCATTCTCCATTTGAAGGTCAGAAGGATCGACTCGGCTACTTTGCTGAAAGATAAACAATTAGAGTGGGAATAGGCGGCGAAGTTGACCCATTTATGTAGAAGGTAGCCCCGCTGGTAAAACCCCGTGTTTCGTCTTTTTTTCAATTCCTTTCGTCCTAGACAAGACCCCCCAAATTCGTTGTCGTTTTCTCACGTTTGGCTCAAAGTTTGAGCTTTTTCTGGCTGAAATAATGGGGCAGGTGGCTTGCAAAACGTTTAGTACAACAAAAAGAGGGCATGGTTTCTTTGATTTGGTTACTGGCCGGCCCTTTCTGGGGCTTCATTGGTAGTTGAATGAGGTCACTAGTATAGGCCTCGTTTCTCATTTGCTAACCAGAGAACTGTGGAAAAAAGACAGAAAAGGAGGAAAAGCAACTCACATCTTCTTCATCTTCAGATTTAGTATAATCAGTGTTTTCTGCGTCACGATAAATCGACGACAAGCCCGAGTTGAATTTTTGAGGGGGCTGTAGCTTCCATCTTTCACGTTCTTCAGAGATTCCAAATCCAATTCGTCGAAAATCTTCTCCAGGGTAGTATCTCCTTGACCGTGTGCTGGATTAAGTCCAGGACGGGAATCGGCGACACCTTCGTGCTCCTTACGCGTCCAGCAATCCCGAACGCCTGCGAAGGTCTTCTGCTCCGATTTCTGAAAGATAAAATTAAGGAGGGAATTTCTTATAGATCCAATTCTTATAGAAATTATAGAAATTATAGTCAATTACGGTCGTTCTATTTGTTTCTCCAATTAGTTCCCACTCGTCATCAACAGGAACAGTTTTAAAGGTCTCTGGTCCAAATTCACCCCCATTACAGTAATCCTTATGGTTTTCCATCGAAAGATAGGAGATATTTTTGATTTCTAGCGCTTTTCTCCTAGGAAACAAGGAATACAGACGGTTTCTAGGGGAAGGCAGACGCCCAATTGATTACTCTACTATCGCAATTCAAAAACTTCAGTCTCCCGGGAGGTATTGTCATTTCCCCAGGCGCAAAATGTTTTGCGAGCTGGAAAAAAGTGGC
This sequence comes from Oscheius dolichura, assembly GCA_932521035.1. Lineage (NCBI taxonomy): Eukaryota > Metazoa > Nematoda > Chromadorea > Rhabditida > Rhabditidae > Oscheius > Oscheius dolichura. The sequence goes on from OW051494.1 coordinate 4,650,096, forward strand.
TAAATTTGAGGACAGCAGTTTGTGAGCTGTGATTCCAAGTTAGGCTGGGAGAATCCTGCAAAAGCAACAGCTCCTACCCCCGCCCTAACCGCCGGACACGAGGAGGTTTTCGAGAACTTTTTAAGACAAAAATGATTTGGTTTGACTCTCAAAATGAGAGGACAGCCGACAGGGAAGGGTTTGTATCACGTTTTTTTCTTGGCTCCTTGATCTGTTCCGTATCTCTTGAAGGAATAGTGATCCGGCCCTTCGAAATGACTCTAGATTTCTCCAGAACGAGGGAAGACTCACTGGTTACCTCCGGCTCTTTGCGTGGACAAGCCATGGCCTCGCTTATCCCCGTTTTCTGCTCTTTTGGTTCACAAGATTTGCTATATCGGCGAGCCTGACCTTTCGGCCAATTCCACAAACGCAACAGGCGATAAATGTTGGAGTTTCCCAGGAAAAATCGCAGTTTTCGGGCAGCTTATTATGGGGAGAGACTTGAAGTTAGGCAGGGAGAAACGGGCAACGAAAGCGGCGGGTCCGCCTATTTTGTGTGGGAAAAACGAGTTGAAGAAAAGGGCTCCTTTTTAAAGAAAGGACAGAAAGAAGATAAATACCAACCTTAACATCAACAGAGAAGGCTTCTTGAGAAGCCTGTACGATGTCGATTGAAGATTGACTGCCAAAAGGAACCGAGATTTCCACTGCAGTAACAACTGAAAATAAGGATTTTATTTGTGGAACACAGCTGTCAAACTACAACTCGAAATTTGGTCGAACAGAGGATATCCAGGGACCAGTTGGCGAAGTTTTCGGTCTTTTCTAGTTGGTAGATCTCCCCTCCCCTTCCAAAAAGGCGGCAAGCAGTGAAAAAGCGGAAGAATCTTTTCAAAGGTGCCAGGAAAGGCGAATTAGAGCCGCAAAAAAGGGGGCGGCTTGGCTCCTTTGCGGCTTTCCTCAAAGGGCAATCAAGGAGAGATGGCCTTCCACCAATTCATTCAACAATTGAGAAGAAAGAGAAATGAACTCACCGGACAGAGTCGACAACGATCGGGTAGGCGTCGTCGTAGGGGTGGAGGTAGTCAGGCTTGTGTCGTTCATCTGAAAACAGAATATGAACTCATTGGATTAATAGGGCGGGAAATAAAAGAGAATCTAGTATTCGAACCAGTCAAAAAGCGAAATCTTTGCGCTATTTTCAGTTTGGACCAGTTCTTTGACTGGTTCAAGTACATGTCAACCACCTGTCGAATTCGGACGGCGTTCTGTCAAAATTTAACCGACCAAGAAATTATTCAAATTGAATTCTTCTATCCAAAAGAGCTCAGACTACGGTAGACACCCGAATGGAGAAGGAGCAAATCCAGACAGCCCGCTATGGGTCGAAGCGCGCGCTTGAGTCTCCTCCGCATTTTCAACTGCGTCCAAATCGAACGTCTAGCGGTTGAGATCAAAGTCAACCCTCCTGCGACCCTGTGACTGCTGTGGTAATTAGATGCCCAAGCTACGTCATCTATGGGAGCGGTTTTGAACGGCTTGGGGAGCCGTTGAAGCGTCGCGGAGATGTGGCAGCGCCGTGGAATCTTTTGAGCGGTAACGGGAGCTGTTGCCTCGTAGTGGGAGGGTTTGAAGGGGCATGGCAGCCTACCAGGGGAGTCGCGAGTCACGTACAACCCAGCAACGCAAAGTTCGAAACCACGGAGGGAAGAAGGCAGCGGGCTTCGAATGAATTAGCCTCGCGCGGCTCAAACATGGGGATTGGCTCAGCGCAAAGAGGAAGCGCGGGTAGAAGTCAATGAGGAGATAAGAGAAAAAAACGTACCTTACTAAAGCAAGTTCAACCAGCAAGAAGAAGGGCAAATGTATTTGTAACAAAAATCGCTGCAGTTTTGACAAGCGCAGTTTTTGGACAAGACGAAGTTTTGACAGGAAGTTTACACATAGGGCGCTTCTATTGTACGTGTTAAATTTCAAACACGATATTGGGGATTAAAAAGAGAGGAGCACGTGTTTCTCCAAGGCGTGCACCTTGTACTCAACGACAGCCCGACGCGGCTTCAACGATCTGCCCAATTTTTTATTCCCAATCGAACTGAAAGCTCAGATTCTTGGGAGAAAATGATAGTGCGATCATATTCTTCTGGCATACTGGGGTGTGAAAATCCATGACAAACCGGGGGGCACGCGCCCGCCCCTGTGAGGTTATAGAGAATGTGTTTGGACGAAACCCGGTCAGTCTCGTTGCCAATAGGATGAACGACAAGAAGATGAGCAGAAGACCTTTCCCCAATTCCCCTAACAAACTTCTTGCCAATGACCGGCTCGAAGAGGTGGTTCAAACAATAGTGGTAATAATAATTTATTAATACAAAAAGCTCAAATAGATGCCCGTAGGTTTTTATGGGAGCGCTGCACCGCTTACGGCCATGGTCCAGTGTGCCTCCTGCGCCAATTTAGTGGGCGGGGGGACTTCTTTACGATTATTCTGATTCATCAATCAGAACACATAGGCCGGGGGAGACTTGGTACGCTACCACAGAGACTTGGTACGCTACCACAGAGACTTGGTACGCTACCACAGAGACTTGGTACGCTACCATAGGCCGGGGGAAACTTGGTACGCTACCACAGAGACTTGGTACGCTACCATAGGCCGGGGGAAACTTGGTACGCTACCACAGAGACTTGGTTCAAAGAAAGCTCATAAAAATAACTTTATTTCGATATATTCCTGTTTCAGGGTGCCTTTCGTGAACAAATCCGATGGTGTGCTGATAACGCCATGCTACATGGAGACGAGACAGCTGCGCAAGATGACAGGAACGGAGTACTTGATGGAAGGACGATAGATGACGTTGCCAAGGAACCACTCGACGAAAAGAGTCGTCAGCAGAACTACCTAGAAGTACGTTCTTTTTCTGTTGGGCATTGAATTTTCACAAACGAGCAACCGCTTTTCTTCCGTCTTTTTTCTTTAATGGCTCAAAGTTCACGGTAGATTTCTCAGTTTTTTGCACAAAATCGTTCAATTTGGGATTTCAGAGTACATTATAGTCGAAAGAAGAGCCCGATGTTTCTGATCTTTTTTGAGCCAAAAAAAGTTTAAATCATTAAAAAAAACCTACCGGCCTGTATAAGTCAACGGCAAGCTGGTCAACGTGTGGGTCATACTTGGCTTGGTGAGGGGCATCGTCGGGAACTTGTTCCAGATGAGGGACGAACGACTGTTGCTGAAAAAGAAATAAAGCCATTTTTTATGAGGTTTCATTGGCGGATTGGCCAGATAAATGTCAAAACTTTGGGTTCCATTGGATCAAACTACTGTAGCCGGTTCAAAAAGCGGCTCTAGACTCAAAATTCGTTGGTAATTCTTCAAATGAAGAAGAGGCTAAAGTGCCGGAGGACCTTGATGCTCTCAATTGTCCAAATCCGGTGCCAGAAAGTCAAATGTCTTTTCCGTGCCAATTTTCCTAATCTTTTCGAGTAATCATTGAGATGGCAATTATGGGAAAGGTGACCAAGAACCTACCGGGCGGTAGATGGCGACTGCCATCCCGTTGTTTTGGACAGCGCCTTGGGCAGCTTCATGGCGGCCATCATCAGCAGCAATTTGTTCATTCCAAAATCGACGACCTCCGCCAGCTGGAGCCAACGCCTCGGGATGCTGAAAGAGGAATACATCAGAATAATGCGGTTTTTAGAGGATCTCTGTGGCGAATAGGGTAGATTTAGAAAATGTTTGGATGTCACGGAATCCAACTACTGTTGCTAGGTCAAAAAGAGGCTCTAGGCCAAATATTCGTAGGGAATTCTTCCGTTCTTTTCTAAGATATATAGTAGTAGTTAGATAAAGTATTTTAGGGAGTCTATGTGGCAAATTGGGCATGGGTAAATTGTAAAAAGTTAGGTGCTACTGAACCGCCAGCAAAAGATGTCTCGAGGCGAAATTTTTGCTGGAAATTCGTCAGTTTTCTGCTCAAAATTCCCCAAAATTGCTCAAAATTAGCTCAAATCGGGGGCTTGAAGTCGAAAAAAGTCAAAAGAGCTATTCCCACTTGCATATCCGAAAAGGGCAAATTCTTCCATTTTTCTGCTGGAATTTGCCCTGTTTCCTGTTTTTTATGCTCAAATATCAATAGACCAGTAACCCAGACGACTTGGCGCGATTTATCGTGTTTCCAAAGCGAAAAGTTTAAATAAAGCCGAGGATATCGATAAAAAACGTACGTCAGTTCCGACGCCGACGGTCTCCAGCAGCATCTGAAGATGTTGCGTCTTTCTGATGATGTATTCGACAAATTCACGGATCTGAAAGCGGATTTTGAATTAATAGATCCGGCGTTGGTATTTTGTAAAAAAAGACGGAAGAAAAGCGGTTGCTCGTTTGTGAAAATTCAATGCCCAACAGAAAAAGAACGTACTTCTAGGTAGTTCTGCTGACGACTCTTTTCGTCGAGTGGTTCCTTGGCAACGTCATCTATCGTCCTTCCATCAAGTACTCCGTTCCTGTCATCTTGCGCAGCTGTCTCGTCTCCATGTAGCATGGCGTTATCAGCACACCATCGGATTTGTTCACGAAAGGCACCCTGAAACAGGAATATATCGAAATAAAGTTATTTTTATGAGCTTTCTTTGACAGATTGGACAAATAAATGGAATACAATCGGTTCGGTTGAATTGTTCTACTGTAGCCGGGTCAAAAGGCCTTCTAGACAATATTCTTCAATTCTTCAATTTTTATGCTATAATTTGTTCAAATCGGAAAGTATTAGAACTCAAAAATCATCAAATCTTGCTACTACCGCCTTTTGATCTCACTTTTCTTCATTTTCTCGAGACAGAATCGTTTCAAAATTCGCCGAAATTGCCTATCCGTCTACAGTAACCGTTTATCTCGGCGGTCAGATTAATTCGGGCTATAAAAACAGAAAAAAAAAGAAGGAAATAGAACATACTGGAAAATTCCTCGGCTTGGCGTTTCCCTCAATCTTTCCATTGAAGAAGATTCGCGTGCTCCTTCTACCAGGTGGGGACAGCTGAAAAAGAAGATGATATGTGTGTGACAAAAAAAATGTGACAAGAATATGGTCGTTTAACGTGTTTTTTCGCTAGTCTAAACCGTTTTATCCTGGAAGTTTCATTCAGTTTCACAGACGTCGGTTGCTGTAATGGGAAAGGTGGGTTACTTTGTCTGATTTTCAATCGAGAAATCTATTTGTTACTTGAAATAAGGTTCAATTCCATTTTTTATAGATTCGTCTCATCAGCCCGACAAGGAGGTTCGCGGCTCGTTTGGTGAATGTGCAGAAGACTATTGTATGTTTTTTTTCTTTAACTTAGCTTCCAAAATCACAAAAAAATCACTGTTTTGCCTATTTTTGACCTGATTCTTCGAGTTTCACAAGCTCCGCGACGCGGACAGGAAATGGCGATCCGAACTCTATTTCAAGTGTTCGAGCACAGATTCATTTGGTTCCCGTAAATTTCATTTTTGAAATTGCTGCCTTTTCAATGACGGTTACGGTTAAAACGTGGATATTTTTTTCCCGACTCGATCGATGTTTCATATCTTATAGGCAGTTTCAAGGCATTGGGGTATCGCCTTCATCCTGGAGGCGCGCCCGCACCGTTTTTAGAAGTACAGTAACTGTTTAAAATTGCAATTAAATTGCCCAAAAAGCGGCCGCTCAAAAGGTAGAAATAGTCTAAAGGGATTACTCTAGACGAGTAAGCGCGCTTGCTTATTCTTGTTCCGACGAGCGGTTGCAAAATGGTCAACGGTTGCTTTGGGCGGGAGTCCTACAACCCCGAAAAAAAGTTAAATCTTCATTTACTGGCCGCGCTACAAAGCGGCCTTCCTTTAATAATCTTCTTGCTGCCGAGATTTTACGGGTGCGGGGAATAAACGTCACCGTGTCGTCCCTTTACCATCGTGCAATGGCTGTTTTTTAACTGATTTCCATCTTGTGCCAAGGTGTACTGTAACCGTCCACCCCCTAATGACCACATTTCTAGAGTAATTCTCTTCCCCATCCGCTTATAATCTGCATAAGAGAGCGGCCAAGCGTCTGGCGGATATGCGGCGAGCGATTCGCCGGGTGGAAGAGCTCTTCGATCATCGTCCAGTTCCAAACATCAATGTGAGTTTCGAGTCATCTCCTCGATTTTATTTGAATTTTTCCCTCCTGAAAGTTTAATAAGGGGGTCACTTTCGATTAGTCCTACTGTGGAAAACATTTTTAAACTCAAAAAAAAAATAGAGCACCACTCGTTTTGATGCGCAAAACGAGAATTCGATCCTCATTCCCGTTTTTTACTCGGCTGAAATGTTACAAAAGGCAATAATTCTGAACAAAAAACACACTATTCGAGATGAAATGGAACAGTCGAAAGAAAAATTAACAATTCAAAGATTTTTGTCGGTAAAAATAAGAAAACGTTTTTAAAATATCGATACAAGCAACAATTCTGAAAAGAAAAAAAAACAACACTGAAAAAGGAGTAGCCTTACAGCTGGAGTAGAAATCATCAATCAATGCGTCTATTTCCAGGAAATTGATCATATAACGAATAACGTTATACTGCCTGCATTCGGCCTGGTGGAATACGAACACCACTTTGTTGACTGCATTTCGAAATCGTCTTATGCCGAAACGGCAACATGGCATTTTCCAATACTGGTTTGGAGACTTGTTCAACCGACACCAAGAAATTTTGTATGGACGAAAAATTGCCACGATAATCAAACATGTGGAAAACTATTGTAAGGTGGGTAACTTCATATCCGATTTCTAGCAGAATTCCGTCCTAAAACAAAAACATTTTCCAGATCATCGACGGGGGAGTAAAAATTGGGTACAGTGATGTTGAAGGTGAATACCAAGAGGCCATGATATTGACTACGCATCTACGCATGAACCACAACTTCCACCATGAAGATCCAGATGATGACGGCAACGAGAACATTACGCGCTTTGTTTCGACGCTTCGATGCTCAACTTGTCTTGCTTTTCCTGGCTGAGACTAGAGCCATAGCTTTTTACAAAGCTCTTGGAAAGAATGCGCGCAACTTCACTGGACTTGTCGATGACTTTACTCCGCCGTGAGTCGGGAGCACGTTCTTCTTCAAAAAATTGATCCATATATATATATATACTACTCTTTCTGTGATTCAAGTAATAAAGTAAAAAAACCCCATGACCAGGTGATCTTGTAAATGTAAATCGTCACTTTGCTGTAAGCAAAACTCAGAACCTATAGAAACTGATATAGCTAGAAAAGAAAAACTGAAAATTTTTAGTAACATAAAACAAATAACAACAAAAAGGTGATACTTCCTCTTCCTCAACAATTAATAGCCTTGAACATTGGAGACTCTTTATAGATGTTAATCAGCTTCTTGATTTGCTTCGGAGTATGCTGGAAAAGATTGCGTGGATCTCTTGACATAGCCTAAAGTAAGCTCATGAAGACAATTTGAACTGTTTACATGATAATCGCTATCGTATTTCTCAATAAAATAGATGGCCAATTCTATATCGCGGTCTGGTAGATGATGTTTTCGTACCTGAAGTAAAGTTAGAACAATTTAATTTTTCAAAGCAAACCGTTGCTTTTTCTAGTTTTATTTTATCCTCTTCAGTTTTGACTTTCTCTGCTAATGCCGGTAATACTTCAGGTGCCTATAAACATAAATTTGGAATAAAATTTTTATTTTACATTGGGATTTATCTTTCTCGCTTTTTTCGGTGGAGGCAGAGTGTCAACGTCCATTATTTCGGCATTGGAAACACCTTCTATTGGTACAGCATCAATGATTTGTCTCTACAAAAACAAATAAATACGGAGAAACAACCCAACTTACTCTAGGTTGTTTGAGAGGAACTGCTTCGTTAGGATCCATTGCTAAAGACATAGCTGCAAGATTTCGCCTAGCGGAAACTTTGCTGTCCCAGGCTACTTTGATAGATTGTCTAAAAATGAAGAAAAAATGTAAGTAATTTCTAATACAATTACTCTGAACTGTGAGATTCCTTCTTCCTTTTGAGAGCTTTTTTGTTGTAAGCTGTTCTGTTAGTAAGATTAGCCCTAAACTTCGGCTTCCGCTTGTTGACACCCTTCGGCATTTTCTGAAACAGAATGAAATTGATAACAAAAAGCAACATCAAACGAGAAGAGCAGAAACGGGAAGGAAACAAACGTTTGGAAAGTTCTTCTCAGTTTCTCCCCGCGCTCCGTAGTACGTGCTACGTAGCAATAATTCTTACCGTATGGCTCCAAGATTCACACTGCGCGACGTCGATATCGCGATATTATATCAAATTTTTCGCTTTGATCTAAACTGTGCTTTCCATAGTCATTTTCATTGGATTCTATACACTTTATATCTATTTTCAGCTATTTCACAACTTTGTTGATTAGCAGAAGAATGGCCACAAAATTATCAGAAATCCCAACTCTTTTCCAAAAATGTACGCTTTTCTTGTTTTTCGGTTGGAATTTGTTTTTTAGATGGAGTTTATAGAAAAGTTCTCGATAAAATTTCCCTCTGGTCAGGAGACATTACAAATATAGAAATTGATGCGATTGTAAACGCTGCTAATGGTGGTCTTAGAGGAGGTCAGTTCTCCATTGCTTTTATTATTCTTTCTCAAGAAATTGGCTTCTGCTGAATGAAAACACTATTTTCAGGTGGTGGTGTTGATGGTGCTATTCATAGAGCTGCTGGTTACGATGAACTTCAGAAAGAATGTCGTGCAATAGGCCATTGCGACACTGGAGATGCAGTAATAACATCAGGATGTAACATACCCCACATAAAAAGTGGGATACAAGAATATTTTAGCATTTATTTTATGGTTTCAGATATTATTCATACAGTTGGCCCTATGGTAAGAGGAGACGAACCAACATCAGAAGAACAACAGCTGTTGAGATCATGCTACAAACGTAGCATCGAAGAGGCTCTTGAAAACGACCTTAAATCAATTGTAAGAACATTTTGTTTGTGTGGTAAATGTATTGTTTAGGCGTTCTGTTGCATTTCTACAGGAATTTATGGTTATCCTAATGAAGATGCAGCATATGCTGTTGGAAACACACTTGTTAATTTCTTCAGAAAGAACCGCTACGCAGACAAAGTAGAGTTTACTGAGCTGCATTTTTATTTCATATTTTCAGATTGATAGAGTCGTTCTCATCACATTTTTGGATATTGATAAGCAATGCTACGAAGAATTCTTCAAAAAATTTGCAGAGAAGTACGCTGACCGCACCGAAAATGGAGATGAGTGATCTAATTGACATACATAAGTTCTTTTATTATTGACATACTTCAGTATTTGCAAACCGGGCCACATTTAATGTCCATACCCTTGTAATAAAATGTAAAGCAAATCACATGGAAAACAGACGACAGTACACGCTTCAAACTTCGTGGATTTCTTTCCCCTCCATTGCTTCCTTTAGTTTTGAGACCTTGTATGGATCCTCCTCTTGTTTACGTCTCTTATCCAAGACCAGTTTTACAACCAGTTCAATAAAGTCCCTCTTGTAATTTTCTCCAGAAATGAGAGCCAACTTATAACCAAGAAACCCAAGAAAAATAACAACATAATCTAGTAAAACCACTGTTTTCACATCAAAAATGGAAAAATTTGGCCATTGGACCACTAAAGTCTGATTGGACCACTAAAATTCCATTGGGCCAATCTACATGAGAACCTGCAAATGTTTAAGTCTCTCATTCTCAGTGGTCAACTCGAAGGAGTGATCGTCCGCCTTTTCGAGGTGGGCTACGGGCATAATATTCTGTGGTCTGGCGAGAAGAGTGTGCTTGGCTGAATTGTTCAATAACCAATAATGTTCAATATCCGTTATCCTTCCCATACCGTAAGCCCCTTCTCGAGAGGAGAGGAGGAGGAAGTCGTACCTGACATTGGGTGTTTCTTTTCCATTCAGTCTCATCGGTTATTTGACAGTTGTTATTGGCTTATTGACTTGTAAAAAAAATTACGTGTTTTCTGAAATCGTACAGGTTTCGACGTGGATAGGTATAAATATAGTTAGTCGAGAGGATTAGTCAGTTCAACATAGTCTAGGCGAAGGTTGGTTGCTATTTTGCCTACAATTTCGTTTGTTTGCGCAACTTTTAGTTGGCTACTTTGTTTTGATTCAGCTGCTGAATTGCGCGCGGTGCGCGCATCCCCTTTCTTCCACCCTTGCCGTGGTCGGGCGCTCTTTTTAGTTGAGTTTCCCACCAAAAGGCGCACTGCTTTTTCTGTTTTTTTTTTGAGAAATCCAACTTGGGTGATGCGCATATCATACGTACTTCCATTTCTAATTTCTATTTTTGCAGACTGATCACCAAGTTTCCCGGATTATGAGCGTCTTTCCACTGCTTGGTAATTCGCAGCCTGCCGTTGAAAGAGCCGGAACAGAAGACCAAATTGAGCCAAGATGGATAACTCTGGATGACGATTTTGCTGCTGCGTTTCTATGCCTATTCTCCCCCGCCAAGCGTCGAAGGCAGCGGATGCACCAATCCTTATGGAACTATATGAGGACGGCCAAGGCGGCCAGATCAGCCGGAAGGATTTCGGTACAACCTATTTGCGAAGTGGACCCGCACCTCCTGCCACGGCGATGACCGTCATCCCGACGGTGCCATCCGCCTCCGACCGCATCCACCATCCGCTACGTGGTAGCGCTGGCGATTCCGCGGCCGGAGCCGGAGTCCGCTGTCCGCGGACTCTCTCTCTCTCTCTCTTTGGATCGAACACGTACATAGTGCCCAATAGGGCGACTCGGAATCCGCGTGCGTTGCTGTTCTATGCCCCGCTGGCTGGACTAGTGCTGAAATTTGAGGGTTGCCGACCTGCATCTGACCCCTAAGGAAGGACTATCCATTGTTCAAGTTCCCGCTTCGATTGTTACGAAGAACGGTTAGTTACAGTTGTGTACTCATTTCCGTAGCCTCAATTTGTTTTTAGGACTCGAAGAAGCTCGCCTACATGTTGTACAATTGCGAGGATAAGGACGGCGATACGGATGGAGATCCATCTGAAGGACTCCCTAAATTATACAAACAAGGATTCATTCAAATGTACACGATTGACGACTTCTTGGCTGCAGCTGTGATCCCGAAGACCCCGAAAGCCGGATGACGAAATGGAATTGGACTAATTTATCGCTGTTAATGTAATTTTGTGTTTGTAAATAGCATTTTTTGTGTATTATTCGCTATAAATCTACTCCAACTCCTTCCAATACTTGTTACGGCTCTCCTCCAAATATTACATATTTTATGTCTATTTTATTTGCAAAGTATATACTTCGAATTTTGGGGTGAATTTGAGCAGGCGGTGCCATTTGCACAAAGAACGACAAATATCCATTTACTGCCAAAAAACTTTATCATTTTCGATCGAAGTGTATCTGTCGTGCGGTGGAGTGTTCGCAATCACACCATATCTTCGGTCGCTTTTCGGCGTCGACCATCTCGACAGATATTCAACGGGAATTTGACTGCTTTGTTGAGCCCCCGCAGTCAGCGGATATTTCTCTTTTTCTCTTATTCAGTTTCGTCAACTGTCGTGGAATTAGAGAGGCATTCCCCGATAGATAAAAAATAAAGACAATACAAAGAGAAATGAATGAACAATAAAAGGTAAGAAAGCAAAGATAGCGCTTAACCCCAGAGCTACTAACGAAAAGTCACGGCAAGGACAGTGGGGCTGGGTAATTCGGAAGGTGCTGGAAGAAGTGCGTTGAAAACAGCCGTTATTTGTGGTATTGTTCCCCTTTTGTAGCATCCTTCCATTCCCCAATGTTGTTCCCTTTTTGTACCCTCCTTGTAAACGCAAATAACACTTTTTGTTGAGATTTCTCTTTTTCCAAAAAACGAATATAGTATTGGTTCCGGCCCAGCCTAAGCCAATAATTAACCGTCAGTGGCCCAGTGTCTCGGCCCCTTGTCGGTGTCTGCCCTCCTGCTCTCCATTCGAGGGCATTGATAAGAAGTCACAAGGCTGGCAGCCGTATTCGGAGCCAGTCATCTCCCTTTTTCTGGTAGGCATGCAATACTATCGGGGATTATGGTGAGCCGCTTGGGGGACGGCGGCGGTGACTCTGTATTCAACTGGTCCGCATCTCATCATCCGCTACAAAAAGAGACCCGTGGCCATTTGCCGCCGCTATACGACTTTTATTATTTCATTTGCAATTGCACCTGTCCGTTCCCTTCCGTCCTCCTCGGCTCGTCCAGACTGTCCTCCTCGACTGTTCCGAATATTTCTCTCGAGAGCCAGCCATGCCACGTCGGCCGTCGGTCTTATCTGTTTCCCCTATTCTCAATTGATAAAAGGACTCTTAGTCGAGATTCCCCCATCTCCTCCCAATGACATTGATTACTGTGCCCCTAGTCCCCCACCCTTTATTCCACGTGTCCCCTCTTGAATTCGTAATGCCGACGGTCTCCCAGGAGTCTCCAGCCGTGGCATGCCACGTATCCCCGAAAGGCGAGCCCTTTGAAACGGGCGAGCCATAAACATCCCCCGATATACATGACTGTCCGATCGATCTCCCAGCTCTCTTCTGTTTGCTTTACGATCTTTTATCCCGTCTGTTTCAGGCATGTAGTCCCCCGACGACGACAGCCCAAATGAGGTGAATGAGCCGTTTTAGGTCAGTTTTCTCCTTTTGGAGAGAGTAGCACCACCGTTTTTAGCATTCCCCCGTGCCTTAGTGAGCCGCTCTCGTCTTTTTCTTTCTTTGCCGTTCTAGGTCAGTTGCCGACCCCTGCTCCGTACAAAAATGTTCCAGGTCCCTTGCTGAGCCGTCTAGTCATGTCTCCCGGCCTCCTCCGCCGGTCCATAATATCGTCTTTATAATATCTTCTCATAATACTTCTGAGGAGTCCTCCCGTCTCCTGTAAAAGTCCAGTTACCCTCTCCGTGGACGTGCATCGCATCGCCATATTATTGGGAACGATGCTCGAATCTCCCGAACCCCGGGGAGTGTTCTCTCCTTTCTTTTCCCTTTTTTTATCCACGAGGAAACACTCCCACCCTCGCTGATCGCCGTCCCTGGAAGCGTAACCGTCTCCCCATCCCCTCCTGTCCCGCTCCCGAGCTCCCTACCCACATCGAAGCAACGCTGTGATACGTGTACATAGAACAATTTATTTTCGATTCTTGTGTCTTTACATTTTAAAAATATGTTGATGAAGATAAATAGACCGCAATGGAACCATCAACATTTCTTAGAGAACGTGCCTTTGGCATAACACTCGGACTTGGCCCGTTGTCGTATCTGCCGTCATTCCCCGTCATCAAATAAAATTAAAAATTTCATTTATACATCATAAGAGACAGGAAACAAACAATACAGGGAAGGGTATGAAAACTAAAGTGAGGATCGTGGGAGCGGCTCTAAAATGAGGGGGGTCTGGTGCGGCGATTCGGGTAGTCGAGGTCTGCGTCTTTTCTAATTCTCCAACTAAACAATACGAAATTAAGGTCTGTTATCCTCGTCTGCCCGAAACACGCGCACAATCACAAAAGAAAGGAAACCAAAAAGATCTGATGAAAGTAACCGTAACGTAAATATATGTGAATTGTGCCAGAACAGAATAGCACAATTACCCGGGGTACTGCACATGCCGAGGTGACATACCTCAGACTGAGGTCCAGAATGAGAGGATTCGACCAGGAAATTAAAAACTAAGATCTAACAAACCCGCATCGATGAATACCGACGATGGGCTAAAATACGCAAGCGTTTAAAAAGTATGCTACATAAGGACTAGAATAAAGTCTCATTGTGTGATGAATGAATAGGAGGAGTCGCACCCAAGAGCGAACGAAGAACCACCCTTAGGCAGATGACTGGAGCCGCACCAAAAAGCTACTGCAACGCTGAAAAGTTCTTTTCTCTTGCAGGGTAAACCAACCGTAATTACCATTCGTAGCTCCCCCACCCATTTAGCCGCAACCCATGAGGATCAAAGGAAATTTTTAGTGCCCCAACCCAATGTTATTTGTAAAGTGCCAGTCTGAAAGTATTACGGTAATAATTTTACAGATTTTACAAAGCAAAAATATATACTTTATTCGGGGGCATAAAAATTTAAAATGAAAGACAACCTTGGAAATCGGGCAAATTCAGTCGAAATCTTTGTCCTCCAAGAAACGATACTCGAACGTGAAGGCCTCTTTTTTCCTCTGCGACCATTTTTCAAAATCAAAGTATACATAAGTACCCTAAACAATGCTTCAAAATCAAAACCATATGAAGTCACCTGTTCGAAATCGTCAGTAATCTGTTTCGGCTCTTCATGCCGTTGGAACCATGTCAGATACTTTGTATGAAATCTCCATGACAACTTCTTCAGAGCCTTAGCAGCTAGCAACTGTGCCTTTGTTCCCTCCATGTAGTAGAAAATAAAAAAGAGTGTTTCAGGGCTAAGGCGTAGATAATATTCAAGTGTGTCACCATTCGGAGGAGGATTCTGAATTAAGAATTATGTAAAAAAGGAAATTTCATAAGTTTCGATTCGAATCGACTAGCAAAATAGTAACAACTGTTAACCTGAGGATAGTAGCTGGCTACTGGACAAGGGATCTTTGGCAGATATGTGCGAGGTCGTTCACTTTCAAACGGCATTGGGCATTTTGTGAATGCGTTTTCCAAAGCGGCCAAATGAAGGTCGTGTTCAGGTAAAGAAGGAGCTCGGCCTAGTGGTGAAGCACCCAACCAAGCCGGAATTGTGGCCTGTAATAAAACATCAGCCCCGATCATTCAGTAAGACTTACACGTTTAGGATCAGTGCTATTTTGCTGATTTAAACGAAGTACTCTGAGCGCATCTTCTGTCACAGAATCTGACACTGAAAAAAAAAAGAATTAAAACGTTTCATAATTTTTCTATTTAAAAATACATCGAGTAACCATCCATATAGGCAGGAGTGTTTTATTATCCCAATGTAAAAACTCGCCCGCTTAATAAAAGAAGCAAATGTTTTAATAGCCTTTTTTACTAAGTGAAATAATGACGATAAATGTTATGCCTGCTCTCCCCATACCCCTTTTGAAAAGTTTTAGCAACATAATTGTTTTTTTTTATAAAGGTAAGTGATAAACTAACTAGACCCTCCAGTTTGAGAAATATGTGCAGATACAAGTCCAGCTGCTCCCACTTGGTTATCGCCTGCTTTTGGATCGGCAACTGTCGGCCCATTCATAACAATGGGTGAACTTTTTGAAGAGTCATTATCCCACAGTTTCCTAGTCTGAAATAACGTATATAAAAAAAGTAATAAAAAAAATCTTTTTTTCACTATACGTTTGACTACGAAACTAGGCAACAACATTCAGCGCGTGCCAAACGTAACATTTGACAACACAACGTCCTTTACGACATGACTAAGACCTCTTTAAATAATTGGTTGGCTGGTGCTTCTTTAAAAGATGTAGGGATTGCATTTAAAGTTCCCCCAGCAGCCACAATTTCAGCAACGGTTTTTTCAGAAAACCGCTCATATTGTAGCTGTGGTGGTTGAGTTTTTGCAATGCTATCCACATTTACAGGTGGCTGGGTCTTAGCAATACTAGCATAAGAATCCACGATTGGTGGCGGAGCAACTGGTATTGGCACCATTGTGCTCGCTTTATCTTCCTAAATATAATGCAACAATTCCAGTGAAATTAGATATTTATAAACACAAACCTCCGTAACTGCCTTCTTTTCTTCCACTGGTGTAGAAGAAGTAGCAGCTGCGACCGACGCGGCTTGGCTGTTCGGCTGCCTGCTGAAATCGATTTTGTCTACAAAACTGGACCAACAACACTTTAAGCGATTAAAGACATGAAGAAGAAGAAAAGCTTACGCGACTGAAGGAATGGGAAACGTTGCTTTTCCGCTGCTTACTGATGCTGTTTGAGGTGGCGTAGAAGAAGCAGTCGGCTGCACCCGTCCTGCGGCCACACTGTTATAGGGAATACCAGGAGGTGGAGGAGGTGGAGTCGCTGTGGGAACTGGAGCTGCAGGTGTTGACGGTGCAGTGGCGACAGGTGCTAGTATCGTCTCTCCGCTGTTTTCCCTATAAGGTAAATTTACTAGCGTGAAAAAATCTACGAAATAACCAGATGCACAGCTTGTAGCCGAATTAAAAAGAAAGAATTATATTAATACATATATGAAAACATGTGTTTTTTACAGTTCACAATCTTCTCCGTAATTTGTCGATAACTTTTTAAGTTTCCTTTTTTCTCGAGTAAATAAACTATATCAGCAAGCTGCAATAATAATACGTAACAAGCAATGTCTTATAGGCAGCGTCTATGTCGTCAACGGACCCGGCTCACAACATCTATCGATCACGACAGCAAACGGAAGTAATAATTTCAGGAATCCCGTTTTCTCATTAGGTGTTATTAACAAAACCTCCCCACATCTTAATTTAGTGGGGGAAATCTCAGCAATTTCTAGAAGACTAAAGGTATAGTTAATAAAATTCCAGGTTTTTTGAAATACTCTGAAATGCGAGGCAGGCGGCTGTGGGGCTTGTTAATTAGAGAACATAGCGTAATCCGCAAAAAGCGAGCTGGCCGATCGGCTGAGAGAAAGATTATATGCATCCGGTGCTAATTAATGCATATAAAATATAGGTTTTTCTGTTCCTGTCCGCGCGTGAAATCAAGATAAACTGAAGGAAGGGGTAAGTGTGTGACTTCAGATAATGGTAATTTCATTGTGGCCTTTGAAAAATAAAATAGTAAATCAAAAAATGTACACTTTCTACAAAATAAAAGCAACATATCCACCCCCCGATATCTACTTTACACGACAACCACGATGAGAAAAATTTAAACTAACTCACTTTACAAGTGGTTTTTGAACTATAACCGGTTGAGGTGCTGTCGCCGCTACTGCTGCCACAGTCCTTCTCGGTGCCGGACTAGCAGGCGCAGGCGCGATATCCGTACTTCCGTGCCGAGAGTTTTCACTGTCGTTTAACGAAATGGCATCGTGCCCGTTTTCCATTCGCTCTTCGTCTATACTGTTCATTTGCAAAGTTCCAAGTTGCGCACACAATTGGCCCAAATCCAATTCTTCGTAAGCATCTTAAAGCCAAAAATTAAAAGTCGTTGCGTATATTTAAAAAAAAATTAAATTTACGCCGTATACAATGTCATCGCTTCAACTGAACTGAAATTACCTTCAGGATCAACATCTTTAAAGCCGTCTTCATCACCGTCATAGTTAGGATCGAAACAATATGTGAACACTTCGATGGGATCTTTTAAAACGTCCATGATTTGCCGAGGCTCTAGCGATTCATTATTTACCATTCGCATTGTTACCTAAACTTGTATGATGTCTTATAATGACCCCTTCAAAAATAATTGAAATCAAAGGGATAAACAGACCTCTAGCTTTCCTATGTGTAACTTTAGCCTTTCTAGTTTATAAGTGAGAAATTCTGATTTTTTCTAAACTACTTGGTTATAAAAGCATAGTATAAATAACCTCTTTATCTCCTTTCTTTAATTCATTCCCCTTTCTTCCTCTTTTTCCTCCTTCAGTATTATTCAATGATTCAAGTTGCATTTCAGTACGATCAGACTCATCGTTTAGAATTCTCAGCTGACCCTAAATTTCATGTCCTATTATTTTTTTTAGATAAAATTCACCTGAAGCCAATCAATAGTTTCAGACTTCTCTTTTTCCCGTGGATCCAACTTTTCCTCAGCACAAAGACCTTGCTTACTATGCGGTTTTGTCTTGTTTTCTCTTTCAATATCTTTAAATTGCTCCATACGCGCCTCAATCAGTTTTCGGTACTGATTCAGCTTTTCTTTATCCTAAGAAAATAAATTTAAAATGATCTGAACATTTTTACTTTTATCTCAGTACTTGTCTGCCAAACTTTCACTTGATCTCGCAATCTTTGAAGTTTTTTAATTTCTTTCTTGAGATCATCCTGCAAAAACAATATACATAAAAAAATATTCAAAAACCTGATATTTTTCCCGCTGATTGTCGCTATTGGCTTCTTGCACCTTCATCATTATTTCTTCAAATAACTCGACACCTTCATCGATCTTAAACGACGACACGTATTATAATTTGGAATAAAACTTAATTACCTTTTTAAAACATTTGTCCACCTCAGCAAAGAGTTTCCGTTTTTCTGCCATGATGTTCTATCGCGTGACTTATCAAAGGCGCACCGAGCCTTCCAATACATGCGCAGAAAGCCTCAAATCTATTTCTGAAATGATATATATATATATATATATGATTATTCAATTTTTTATAGCTATATAATCAAAGTGAGAATAAACTATAACGTGTACTACATATACCTAAGATGTAAATAAATGAAACTGCATTCTTTGGAGGCTAAATTTTCATTCTCAAGAATAAATTTGTGTGAAGTTGTCGTATTAGTTTATCGAAAGTTTCATATAATTTGGCAAAAATATAAGGAAATCATCTTTATAAAAACAAAGAAAAACGGTGAGAAATGGGAGTTTCATTTCTTATTAATTTTTCTAAAGAGCTCTAATTTATACGAGCAATAATACAAGCAATAAATACGAATAAATCAGTTGCTAGAAGTGTATAAAAAGGGACAAATGAAAGAATTCGTCGATACGTCGAGCCCCCGATTTTGACTGCGTAAGACCTAGCCTGGTGAGCGTGTGGTAGGCAGTCTTCGGAGAAATGTGTTCAAATTTTTGAACATTTTGTTGTTTATTCGTTTGCTTTGCAAATTCAGTCTTCATGTAATGCAAGACATACAAAATTTATCGGGAAGAAGGGATGCCGTAAAAAAGTGAAAAGGAAAGAAATTCGAAATGGCTTCGTATGTGAACTTCTCATTGTGAAGACACATCGGCGGGTTTGCCAAATTTGAACGTGTGTCCTTTCTCTTCTACGCTCTCATATAGTCGGTTTCCAACGGAAAAGTTGCTTAATTTTGCATAGCGTCGTTGGGAAAAATTCGGGGGCATTTTACTTTCTCTGGTTTTACGATGAAATGCTGTTTTTTGTTGGTGCATCATAGTGATAATAATTTTTACCTAATAAGTACTACAAGTTTTCATGAGAAAAACAAGAAAAAGCTAGAAATTGTATAGAATTCATCTGCTTTTGCACTGTTTGCTGGAGCGTGGTTACGGAATTAATCTTTAATCACAGCTCGCCGACCTAACCAAAAGTGCGCCACGACGTGATTTACGTAACTGGCGCGCTACAGTAATTAAAATTATTTCCCATTGTAAACTGTCTCATCTGGGTGCATCTAGTTCTCTTTAGTGGTACATCCGATTTGATTTCTGTTTTCTGCAATCGATTCAGCACATCAGATTGTCTTTTAATAGAGCTTGCCACCTAGATCTGACAACTGTATGCAGCAAAAATATCGAAAATGCCACTAAATTTGATGCCATTTATTCATTTTTCATTTTTGGAAGTCCAAACATTCTATTAAAAGACAATTCGATGTGCTCTAGCGATTGCAAAAAACAGAAATCAAATCGGATGTACCACCAAAGAGAACTAGATGCACCCAGAATAGATGCAAAATTCCTGAACAAAATTTGAAATTTTCCGTTCGCGCGCGTGGTGCGTCGCTTCTTTTTCGCTTTTTGTCACGGAATAGCCAGGCTTTGTCTGTTTTTATTCCGTTTTCTTGACTATTAGTTGTGTTACTGTATAGATTGTATATTCCAGCTACTCTACGTCATACGAATATCAGGAACTGCGGTTAGAGACAACAATAATACTTCTCTGTAAAAAGTTTCAGATTTCTATTGTTTTTCATGGATTATCTATTCTTCATCTTCACAAACTATCAATACTATAAGAGATATAATATCTTGAAAACGTTTTATCTATGGCAACTCCAAATTAAGGTTTGTTGCATTTTTTATCAGTGTCGATATAGCATTTGTATCAAATTCCGCGTATTATTATTTTTCATTACGGCTTCAATTCGTTGGCATCCACTTCTAGTTGTTGAGTAATGGGCGTTAAGCCGGTTCCATTCGACATGACCGCTCTCGATGTATTGCTCGCTGTAGTTTCCCAAACTACCATGCTCTTTAGCGAACTGGGGAAAATGAGCTAAAGATAAATATAATGCATGAAAAAATTAGTACTTACTGGCAATCCCATGAATTTTGGGGGTCAAGTGGAGAGCTGGAATGGCTTTAATTGTATTTGGAAGGGTTTGACAAAGCTCCTCAAGTTTCCTTTGCTCAATATCAGTGAGGACCGCATTTTTTGTTAAGCTTTGTATTCCCCTTAAGCTTTTAGCAACTAATATGTAGCGTAGCGCAAGGTCTTCCAATATCTTAGCCTCTTCTTTCTGTTGGGTGGCGCTGCCAAATATTCCTACTACTTTTTCAATGTTTTCTAGAAATCGCATGCAGTGGTTTCCTGTCAATATGCCTAAAAATGAAAGTTTCCTTTCCGTGTCGTGTTAAATCTTACCTCCATGATAATTTTGAGGAGTAACTTTTATCTCTTTAAGAATTCCATCGATGTGATAAACACATCCTTTAACTTTTCTGCATTCTTTGAGCAATGCGTCCAGCTCTACTTCACATTTAACAGCTGCTAGAGCATTTTCAAAGATAGATATAGGATCTTGTCCTGGGGAAGTGCAGCTGAACGCAAAAGTACTAGATAGTAATATAAAAGAAAACCTTTTACACGCTAGCTGTTGTTTTTTTTTCATTACAGGCTCTAAATCGCCATTGCAAAACAGGTGAAATACTTTTTGGCAAATGGAACAGATTTGGGTCGAACCCCCGTATTTCATAGCTTTAACCCGATTTTTTTATAGCACCAAGGCATTCCACAGCTAGTATCAGTACTGTCATCTAGAACATCGAGTGAAAAATGATTTAAAAGCGTACCGGGGATGTTTTTGGTATCTTTTAAAGCGGCTATCATCATCTTTGCTACTTTTTCACAATTTGCGACACCCTGCTTAGTCAGTAGCTGAGTTATGGTCTTCTTCTCGGGTCCAAACCACGTAGAAGGCAAATCTTCTTGTCTTATTTTCGTATTACTCAGACTCATTCTGTCCACATACGCCGCGTCCTTATATATCGTTGACAGCAAAGCATATGTAGGGGATAGCAGATTATGTAGGCACGGAGGCACTACGTTGTGGAAGTTAACGTCCAATAGTCTCACACCATTCACTGAGGCCAGCGAAGTTTCTTCGGATAAATAGTCCGAACGAGGCTTGATGAATGGGCCACTAATTCCACCATCAAGTTTAATACTATTATGATCGATGGCACATATCACACAAGGGTGATAGCTAGCTTGACCAGCATGGCCAAGAATGGCGGATAGACTCTTATTGTCTCCAACAATGTATAATTTCACCGGAATATCTCTATCTCCATAAGGTAATCTATATTTTTGATTGATTTTTACTATATTTTCGTACCTTGATATTTTAGAAACATTAGAGAATATTTCTGGCACCGATTTAGCTAAATATCCATTTGTATCTGGCCCGCTGTAAGCTCCAATAATTATTTGTGAGTACGGCGATTGACAGCCACCCAAATTTGCGAAAGATAAAGATATTTTCGTGTCCTCTCCACCCTTATCGACTCCCAGTCGAAGTGGGTAATATTTGCTGCCATCGATTCCAGAAAAAGTGAATTTATCCTTCATTACTGCCACGTAGCTGCGCAATACATCGTGGATATTGCTCATGTAAGCCACTGGAATAACATCGAAGAAATCTAATGATGATATGTGAAGTAACGGTGAAGTTGATACCTTCTTTTTCGACTCTTACAGTCTTGGTAATGTATTCGGCTTTTAAATCGTGTTCTTTGAACAGTTTTCTGTATTCTCCTCGTGTTTCAAATATATCCACCCCGGTGTCATTGTTTATTTTGGCCATTATTTTTTCAGCAGCATTTTTAGAATGACAAATGCTGGTAAGCAATGGGAGAGATTGTTCTGCAGAAGATTACTGGAAAAAGTTAAACTAACTCGTGAGAATTTTACTATAATTCAGGTTTAGACCTTCTATTACTTTATCTTTAAGGTTTTTCTTCCGGTTCACTATATTTACTATAAGCTTGCCGAGAGAATCGATAAGCTTATCTTCTTTTTCCTCATTTGCTAATGCTTCTGCTACTTCTAGCAGAATTTTAGCACGACGTCTAGAATCAGAGGGGTAAACAGGAAGATATCGATACCGAAGAGTGCTGTTGGCTGTAGAGGATAAAGGAAAGGTCTTTTCCGGAACCCGCACGTGCATATATATCAATTTACCATTTTCATCAGCAAAATGTTGAATATGTTCAGTTTTTGGTCTTATTGCCGACTGAAACTCTTTATTATTACTGATAGTAACTCACGTTAAGTGTTTGGCTATTAATTTTTCCTATTCCATCACAGGTAGAGCATTTTGTTGTTACATTGTATAGGAAAGGATGGGCAGGGGCTTCTCCAGTAGTGGAGAGCGTGTTAACAGGAAAAGATAGAGGGACATGGTTTTCAGAAATATCCATATCTTCGTATGGAGTCAGGTCAAGGTCAGGAACCACCTGAGAATCCTCTTCTTGAGAACTCTAGAAGATAGATGTGTCAATATACAAAATGTTTGTACAACCATCTCTCCGGACATCCTTTCATCCTTTCCGTTGTTACTCTTCTTTCTTTTATTTTTTTTCAAAGAAAACCCATAATTTGCATGCTTTCCTCTCCCGCCATGGTAATAGTCAGATGTAGGCGAAGCAGAAGGCAGTGGCCCTGAAGAGGGCCGTTGGGATGCTGTTAAAGCGTTGTTGGTCATTAGGAGTTGTTAGCTGAATTATTTATTTGCTTTGTATCAATAAAAATTCCTATTCGAGTATGTGGAATGTTTACAATAACTCAAAGAAAAGAAGAAAAAGGAGAAAACGTTGTTCAAATAGTTGAAAATCACGCAAATTGGTCCCGCGGCGACCGCATTTCTCCGCCCTTTAAAGTGGCGCCCTCGGCGAGCTGTGTAATCGCGGCTTTTCCGTTGGAAACCGACTATACCCTTCTTACCATTCGCATATATGGCGTTGAGTATTGAAAACCATTCCGTGCATAATGTACACGCACTTGTGAATACTTCAAGGCGTTTATGAACGTTCCCTTCTATTTATAAGAAGCTCTCGATTTCAGCAAAGATGCCCATTTTCAGTCTTCAAACAAACGTTGCCTCGGAAAAAATATCGGCTGAAGTACTCCAAGAGATCTCTAAAAAGGTTGCTCAAATTCTCCATAAGCCTGAAAGCGTAAGTTTGAACAGACATTCCCTTATTTTATAAATCTTTTAGTATGTGGCTGTTCATGTCCAAGGAGATCAAGCGATGACTTTTGCTGGGAACACGGAGCCTTGTGCTTATGGCGTACTCAAGTCTATTGGAGGTAGGTGAACATCCATAGAGATAAAAAATATATTTCAGGGGTTGGAGGAAAAGTGAACAAAGACCATGCTAAGGTCCTCTACGACATCATTGGAAATTCTCTCGGTATTCCTGGCAATCGGTATATATTATTTTTCAATAAATTTATCTCCATCTCACTTTTTAGCATGTACATCGAGTTTGTTGATCTTGGAGCCGCCAATGTAGCTCACAACGGGACTACCTTTGCTTGAGGGGAGGATACGTTTATTATTACTTTTATTTTGTAATAAATATCACCCGAAACGTGACAATAAAGACATGCAGATCCGAAATCACAATGGGCTGAGGGAATTGGGGCGATTCACCCGAAGATCAGAGTGCCCTTTTAGGGCGAATTGGAATGTATTTTGAGAGACACAATGGCAACACGTATTGGGAAGACTCACAAATAACAACTAGTAGAATAACCTGAGGAATTAAAAAGAAATTACAGAGACAGGCGAATCAGGCGACTTGGATGGAATGGAGCGCCGTCGACTCAGGGCCACCGAGGTGAGGAAGCCCAGTGAAAGAATTAGCAGAAGAGATGCCCCCACGAGGACAGCCGCCCTTACGCAGACACCTTCTGTGTCAGACCGAGAGACGGCCGGTAGGGATTCGGACAGCATGGATCGACTCCAATGCTGTACCTCTTCTTGAGCCATTTGTTCTTCAGCGTCTTCGTGGACAGCCAACAGTCGGGAAAAGGCCTTTCTCTTCGTGTCAACCATCTGAATCGGTTCACTTTTCATACTCTGGTGGCTGCTCACGTTGTCCTCGACCGCCTCCAACTGGCTGTCTATTTCCATTTCCTCATTTTCTCCCTGATGGGCTCGTCTGAAGCGGGGCAACGACTTCTTTTGGAGACGATGGCAGTCGGGCTGAAACTGTTCATGGCCTTGTCTGAAGTGCCCTACCGTAGGACACGGGCCGACACAGGCCTTGCAGTCGCACTGGAAGCGGATCATCGAGCTGTCGGGCCATTTGAATGTCCTTAAATATTACAGTAATCCCCACGGGTAAGGGCATACCTGAAGACGGCCTCCGTGGCAGAGGGGTGGACCTGGATGAACTCGGGGAAGAGCTGGTCGTCAACGGCGCAGCCGTGTCTGTCCGTCAGCTGGTACCTCTCGCCCGTCTCGATGTTCACGGCGACACAGTCCCGCGGGAGGATGCCGTAAGTACCTGAGACCGTCTGGACAGGGCAGGGGACAGCTCACCGTTCGGCGCGACCTCCAGCCGCAGAACCATCGACTGGCCGACCTTGGCCGACTCCACGAAGTCGTTATGGTCGTCGGTGATCTTCAGCGAGCAGGTGGGCCCCTCGAATTGGTTCGAGAGGGTCGAGGTGGGGGCCAGCTCGGAGACATTGACATGCGATTGGACCTGCCGGTTTCTCGTTTTTCTTTGTCCCTTCCCCGCCTACCTTGGTGATGTCCGGGCTGTAGGTGCACTTGAGCTCGTAGGAGTCGGCCGACGTGGTGATGAAGTGGGGATGTTTCTGGACGATGACCGTCGCGGCGAAGGTGTTCTGTGACAGGGCTGTGGCTGTCTTCAAAGGGGGCTTACGTTTTCGAGGAGCTGGACATTGCAGTGTTCGAAGAAGACCTTGAAGGTGTAGGGCCGGGAGTGCTGCTGGAGGGGAGAGAACGTCTTGATGCAGTGGGGGTTCTCGGCCTGGCCCCTCACGTACATCTTGCCCTCGAACATCTGGGTCTCGTTCGACAGCACCAGGGTCATCCCGTCGTTCTCGCAGAACACTAGAGCCATTTAGGGGGCGGTGAGGAGGGAGCCTACCTCCGAGCTCTCCTATTTTCAGATGCTGGATACAGGTCTTTCCGTCGCCGACGTGGCCCTCGGGACAGGCACAGCTGTACGAGCCGCGGGTATTCTGGCAGGAGGCCAGCTGGTGGCAAGGCGACTTCAGGCACTCGTCGACATCTGAATATCCAATTTCTTCGACCTTTAGACCCGGCTCAGACCTTCGCAGATGTTGTTGATCTTCTTGAATCCGTGCTTACAGACACACTCGCCGTCGATGCACAGCTCCGACTCCCGGTTGCACTTGTTTCCACAGAGCGAGGGAACGTCGTGTCCCTCTGCCCGGAGTCCAAGAGCAGAACCTGAAACGAGCGGTGTCTACCCGCCGGCCGGAGACCTACTCTGCTGACAACTGTGCCCGTTTCCTTCGAAGCCGTTCCTACACATACAGTGCCCCGAGGGCAGACAGATGGCATTCTTGTGGCAGACGGACGGGTCGGTGACACACGAGACCGCCGGGAAACAGGAGATTCCGTCTCCCAGATACCCTAAAATGACACTGTCTGGGCCGTTTCTGCCGGACACACCTTTCCTACAAGCACACTGTCGGTTCTGGGAATCGCAGGTGGCTTCGGGGTGGCAGATTCCGGGGAAGTGGACACAGTCGCGGGGATCGGGCACACAGCAGAGGCCGTTGCCGAAGTAGCCGACCTGGAGACGAGTTACCCGGTCTATAGAGGACAACTCACGTTGCAGGTACAGACTCCCCGGTCGCAGTGGGCATTGGTGTCACACTCGGAGCAGTTGGCCGATCTCTGGTGGAGGGAGACACACTTCACTCCGTCGCCCGTGAACCCTGCGATACAGTGGCAACGTCTTCCGGAGCAGGTCGCGTCAGGGGAGCAGAGATCTTTCCGGAGGATGCAATCCTGTGGATCGGGGGCACACAGGATGCCGTCCCCGATGTAGCCGGCGTTGCAGGAACACTTCTGGACGTGGCGGTCGCAGAAGGCATCCGAATGGCAGAGGGACGAGTTGGCCACGCAGTTGTTGGTGAGCTTATACCTAGAATAGAGTTCGCAGGGAGGACGGGATATCTCCTACGAGCAGCTGGTATAGCCATCTCCTTCGAAGCCGTCCTTACAGCGACAGGAGCTGGTCGACAGGTCGCAGATGGCGAATTCGTGGCACCGGGACCGATCGTCGGCCGAGCATCTGAAATGGCCACGTGTCTGCCGCGCCCTTCTAAAAAGACTCACATTGCCCGTTGTCCTTCTCTTTGTGGAATCTCCGGCTGTTGTCCAATTGGTTCGTTCCGTACTTCAACCCCGTCGTCCGTGACAGTCTCTGGAACATATGACCCGTTTAGACGGATCTCTGAGGGAGTGGCGCTCAAGGGTGCAGGTGAGGAGGTGCTGGTGGGTGTGTGCTGTGTTGAGGTGACATATTCCAAAGGAGGAAGGGTAGGGTAGGCAGGAGAAGGGCCCGCGTTTACCCGGGTATATTCCAAACCTTTAGTCGAGAAGTGCCCCGTGGTCCTTTTGTTAGCTTCAAAGCTGTCCGGCCTCATAGAGGGAGGGCCTCGCGTGGGAACGTCTGGCCCCATCGCTTTCGTCTTCAATCTTTCTGGTGCCGAGGTGTACGTCTCTGCTGGCGGCATAGTCCTCGACGACGTGAGATCTCCTCCGCTCTGGGCTGTAGTAATCGCCGGCTGTCCAGTTCTTTCCCCTCCATTTGGTACCATATTTTCTTCCACTTCGACGTCGTGTGGCAGTAACTTTGTCGAGGGAAAGGGGGAGGATGCTCTTACTGGCTCCATGTGGCCCGTGGTGGTTGCTACCTCTTCTTCGTCTTTTATAGAGTTCATTGTTCTGGGAGAAGAAGTCTCCGCTCCACTATTGTCAACGACCGTATTGGTAGTAAAGTCCATTGCCCTCTGTGGGTCACTAGCCGTCGTTTGATCCTCTACGGGCACAGTAATCGCCGCCTCCGTGGCAGTCGTCAGAGCCTCACTCGGCTCTTCCGAAGAGGGCACAACAGGTTCAGCTGTACTTGAAGTGGTAGAGACTTGAGTCTCTTCTGTAGTTGTCCTAATAGGTTGATTTGTAGCTGAACTAGCTGGCAGCCCTGTAGTCGAAGACAGATGCTCTTCGGTAATCGAACCAGTTATCTTTTCTGTGCTCGAATCAACTGGGCCCGCCGTTGATTCACCGATCTCTTTTGTAGTTGAAGTTGTAGACCTTTCCGTGATTTGACCGGCAGACTCTCCGGGGGTTGAAGACACGGGCATCCTTGTGGTTGACAAAACTAGTTCGCCTTCTGTTGAAATATTCGACTCTTTTCTAGTAGTAGGCCTTTGTGTGACTGGATCAATCAATCCTCCTTTAGGAGAACTGACATCATCCGCAGTTGTGGGCTCTTTGACTGCCGGAGTGGCTGTGTCTGAACTGGCGGGCTCTTCTGTTCTGGAAACAAGTGGATCTCTTGTAGATGTAGTCATAATCTTGTCGTTGGCTGAAGCACCTGTTTCCTCTGGAGTGGAAGAACTGGGATCCCTGGTAGTTGAGAGTATTTCGAATATTGGGACAACCGATTCTTTCGAGGATAAAGTAAGAGGCTCTAGGGTAGTTAGACGAGCACCTCCTACGGTTGAGCTAACGATCTCCTCTGTGGAAGAAACAATGGATGTTCCTATTGTTGTCCCATTGTGATCTCCTAAAACTGAAGTCTTCGGACTAGCAGACACTTCTGTTGTTGAAGGCACTGGCTTGCTTGAGATTGGAGCTGCCGGCTTCTTGGTGGGTTCGATGGCCTTTATATCGGCAGGCTTTTCTGTCCCCGAAGAGACTATTGCGGTTGAAACAATGGGATCTCCTTCAGTCGAGCCAGTCGTGATGGAGTCAGTGGAGCTTCGCGTACTCGAAGCGGTCGGTTCCCCGGTGGTAGAAGGCACGGGCTCGGTTGTAGTTGAGAAGATTTCAGTGGTTGAAAAGACCTTTGAGGGCATAACAGGTAGTCTGACTGTAGTCAAATTGGCGGTAGTTGGACCATTCTTCTCTATCATCACTGGAACGTTAGACCTTTCGGTGATTGGCTCAACCGCTCCTCCTCCGGTTGAGGCCATTTGCTCTTCTCTAACCGAGTCAGTTGGCTCTTGAAGAGTTGAGGTTATGGGCCCGCTGGTAGTTGTCGATATCGACGGGTCGCTCATTTCTGTAGTTGTCGAAGAATTTCTCGTAGTCTTCGATGTAATAGTGTGAGATCGGGGGGTCGTCTGTGATTTCGGGACAGACGGTTCCCCGGGTTCTTTTGAAGATGAAGTATGAGGTTCTTGGGGATTTGAAGTGGGAGGATCTTCCCCGGTTGAACTGGCAGGTGTCTCCAAAATAACTGGCTTGCTTGCAATTGAAACGCTGGGATTTGTGCTGGAGTCAGTCGGCCGTACTGTTGATATCGCTTGGTTTTCGGTCACTGGCATATCTGTGGTTGGGGATGTTGTACGCGGGATAATTGACGACAGTTCCGTTGTTGAACTCGTTAGAAGATATTCGGTGGAAGGTCGATTCCCCGAAACTACTATCTTCATAGAACTCTGGGTAGCAGTCGATAAAGCGCCAGGCCTCGCTGTCTCCTTGGATTCTACCCTCGCAAGTTCAGTGACAGCCTCAGGTCCTTGATCGGGCAGGGGTGTCTGGGTATCCAAGACTAGCATTTCTGTCATCTCGGGCTCTACAGGTTCTTCTGCAGTTGAACTTTCCCGCGCTGTAGCAGCCCTTTGTTCTGTCAAGCTTTCTGAGCTCGTGGTTGGAGGCTCATTTGTTGGTGAACCAGTAGAAGAGAGGCTAATTACTTTAGCGGTGGAAGCTATTTCCAAAGTAATGGAAGAAGGTTTCTCACTTTGTCCGGAAGCAGGAGGATGACTTATATCTTTCAAATCCGTCGTTCCCACAGATCTTTCCGTCGTCGTCTCCAATATAATGGCAGGTGTCTTCTCGGGAACACTCGTCTGAGATTTTGGGACAACCGTTTCCTGGAGCTTTTTTGAGGATGTAATCGGTGGTTCTTCGGGATTTGAAATGGGAGGATCCTCTGTGGTTGAGATAGGCGAGGCTACTGGCTTGCTTGCAGTTAAAACACTGGGAATTGTGCTGGAGCCACCCGGGGCTACTGTTGTTAATATCACTTGCCCTTCGGTCACTGGTTCGGGCTTATCTGTGCTTGGAGATGTACCCACTTTTGTACTTGAACCAAAAGAGGCTACGCCACTTGTTGTAGTGGTCAGAAGAGGTCCCGGAAAGGTGGAAGGCAGAGTCGCCGAAAACGCTGTCGTCATAGAACTCTCGGTGGTCGTCGATACAACGATAGACCTCGTCGTCTTTCCAGGGTCTCGTCTCACAGATTCCGTGAGAGGCACAGATTGCCTGGTCAAAGGTGTCTGCGAATCCGAGACCCGACTCGGTATCTCCTGGGGCTGTGTTGAGGAAGCAAGAGGTTCATCTGTAGTTGAATTTGCCTGCTGTGTGACAGTTGTAGTCGCTTGTCCTCTTGACTCAGTAGAACTTTCTGTGCTCGAGGTTAGAGGCTTATTTGTAGGCGATCCAGTAGAAGATACCCTAACTATTGTTGCAGATCCTGGTATCATTTCGACGGATTCCGGGTTCTCGATCTCCGTAACGATTCCGCTCACCATCGGGCTGCTACCGGTCGTTGAGAACTGAGTGCTGCTCGTTGTGTCTCCCGAGAGGATCAAAGCTTCTCTAGTGGTGGTGTTTTTTAAAGGGGCGGGAGGAGGCGTCATGCCTCTCGAATCCGTCGTCCCCGTAGATCTCTCGGGAATCGTCGATACAACGACAGGCTTTGTTGTCTCCCGGGGTGACGTTCTTCTGGGGTCGGGAGATCCAGTGACTGGTCTCTGATCGGAAGCAGATCTCTTCGAATCAGTGCTCGACACCGGCGTCTCCTCGCGGACTGTCGTCGTTGTTTCGATATCACCCGTCCATTTCTCCTCGGACGAGGTCGACTGCGATGCTGTGACCAGTCCTGATGTTTTCTCGGACGTCGTCCTTTCAGGTTCAATGGTAGACATCCATTTCTCCGCGGGCGTTGTTCTCCCTGAGTCGGTAGCCGTCAAAAGCAGCTCATCCATAGCCGTTGTCTTTGTGGACAGAAGAATTTCATCAAGCGATGGTGTCGAGCCGGCATCGTCCGTCTCCCTTACCGTCAAAAGCGATAATGTAGTCGTGGTCTTGTTGTCCTCAAATTCTGTCTCGTTTCCCTCCGTAACGGTATCCGTCGACATTTCCGAATCTCTATCCCCGTGCCCCTTTTCTGTTGTTCTGAATGTGCGTGTGCTGGGTGTCTTCGTAATTGGTGCAGAGTGTTGTGTTGTGCTGTTCTCACCGGTCGTCGTAGAGGCTGTAACCGTCGAAGTGATCCTGGTAGAAGGTTCGCTGTCCTCCGGGGTGGTCGAGCCATACATCTCGGCGTCTGTCGTGGGAGCCAGTTCAGTTGTCTCGAAATTGGGCGGAGTCATACTCGGCGGAGCGGCTGAAGAAAGATTGGATGAGTAAGGGGAACTAGTGACGGTGTGTGCTGTGTTACCGTTTGACGTAAAGAGTTGAGTGCTCTGGATGGACACTGAGGGAACAGAGACTGTGGTAGAGTCCCGAGTGGAACTCGGTTGATCAGTGGGTTGTGGGGGCATGGTGATTACTGTAGATGAGACACTGTCAGTGACTTCTTTGGACAAGCCACTGGTGGAGGGGGTTAATTCGACGGTGGTCGACCTTTCGGTTGGGTTATTCTCTGCTGTCGAGGGTGATGACGTCTCTTCCGAGGCAGCTGTGCTTGAAGTGCTCGCTCCGGCTGGATGAGGTGTGGAACTCTCTGTGGCATTATTTCCAACAATGGTTGTCGAAATTTCCGATATGGATGACCGTGGGGAGCTAGTTACTGGCGTCTGCCCGGAAGTGCTCGCTGTAGAAGGGATGGCCTTTTCAGTACTGGACACGGTGACAGAGGGCGGCAACGTTGTAGAGCTGGCTGGGAGATGCCCAGTAGATGGCTCGATGGCGGCGGCGGTGCTTGAAAAGATCACGGTCAGCAAAGAAGAAGGTGTATCAGATGGAGGAGTGCCGGCCTCTTCTGTGGTTATCAGACTGGGTGACTCGGTCGATCCGGGAGATGATTCCACTGTCGTCTCCTCGACGGCTTCCCTTGTCGATGTCTTAGCAGCCACGGCAGATGTAGACGGAGCTGCTTCGGTAGATGTCTCAAGAGTGGTACCCAAAGAATTCTTGACCTGCTCCAAGGCGGTTGGTTGGAAGGCAACACTGGAAGTCTCTGAGGGAGCATTGGTGGAGGACGGATTTCGAGTCGATGCTACATCTGATGGAGGAGAGGATGAGGACGACGATGGCTCAGTCGAGGTAACTGGTCTAGTCGGCTGTGTGCTACTTGGAGTGCTTGTTTCTTCACTTGAAGGGGAGAGTGAAGTCTCTTTTGCGGCAGTTGGCTCGGAGGAGGAAGGCTGCTTCGGTGACTGTGTGCTCGAAATGGTGGTGTCTTTCCCGGATGTATCTGAACCGGTAGGAGAAGGCGTAGCACTGGTAGCGAGATCCTGGGTGGCAGGAGAGGTAACATCAATCGGAACCTCTTTGGAAACAGTGGTATCCGATGCGGCGGGGGTTTCCGCTGTCGAGGCAACAGGCTCCTTTGGAGACGAAGCGGTGGTCTCCTCTGTGGTTGATGTGATAGTTTCCCTTGTGGATGAAGCAGGCTCTTTCGTAGCTAAAGACCCTCTTGTAGATGGACCCGCGGAACTTTCTGTTGTGGAGACCAAGAGCGTGCTTGAATTAAAAGACTCCGTTGATGGCGAAAAAACGGATTTTTCTGTGGTCGATGTGGCCGGCTCGCGTGTGGTTGGAACATCCGATCCTTCTGGGGAAGAAGTCACTGTCACCGGTGAAGTAAGAGGTTCTTGGGTAGTTGAGCTGGTTACGGTTGGACTAAAGATCTCCTCTGTGGTAGAGACAACTGGAGTCCCTGTTGTTGTTGGCCCACTTTGTCCTCCTGCCGTTGAAGGATTCTCTGGTATTACGCCCCCCTCCGTTGTTGAGGACACGGATTCGCTTTCGGTTGAAGCAATAGATTTTTCTGTGCTGGTAACAGTTTGCTCTGGTGTTGTTGAATCGATTTCTCTAGTGCTCTCCGCAGTTGAACTAATAGCTGTTTCTGTGGCTGCACTGGCTGGCTCCTGACTGGTTGAGACGATCGGCTCCTTTGAGGACAACTCTGTCGCTGTCGTTGTGGTAGCGGTTGTCCCAGTGCTCGAAGTAATCGGTTCTCTTGTAGTTGAAGGCGCGGGCTTGTTTGTAGAAACAATAGGCTCTTCCGTGACTGGCTCAACGGTCTTTGGTGTAGTTGTATCTATGGCCTCTGTCGTTGGAGGTGCAGACATTTCTGTAGTTGAGCTGACGGGTCTCCCTGTGCTCGAAATAAGCCGTTCTGCTCTAGTAGAAGCCACAGTCTTCGCTGGAGTTGGCGAACTGGATTCGTGTGTAGTTGAGAAGGTTACAGAGGTAGAGACAACCGTTTCTTTGGAGGATGAAGAAGGCTCCTGGGTAGTTGAATTTGACACTTCCTTCGAAGTTGATCCACTGGTCTCTTTCGCCGTTGAAGGCCTTTCCGTAGCAGGATCAGTCGGCTTCCCTTCAGTCACTTGTCCTTTTGTGGCCGAATCAGCGGGTGTCTCTGGAGTGGAGGACACATAATCTTTTCCAGTTGAGCCAATAGTCGCGGCCGGCGGATGTTCCGGGGTGGTGGAAAGCGGTGTCGCTTCTGTCGATACTTCAGTAGCTGTGGACGGTGTTCTTGTCGATTCCAGGGGTTCTTCTTTTGTTGAAAGGGGAGCAGACGAAGATGTTCCAGCTTGAGTTCGTGTTGTGCTTTCTGTGGCAGGTGACGTCGTTACAGAAGTCTCGTCCAGAGTAGAAGTCCGCGGCTCCGACGTGCCATTTATGGGTTCTGAGGCACCCCCGTTGGCCCTGGGAGAACTGCTACTTGGTTCAGGAGTTGTCTTTGTGGCATGCTCAGTTGTTTCAATTGCAGGTGTCGTCTCTTCTCTGCTTCCTTCACTGGTTTGCACACTTGACGGTGTGCTGAGGGTCGCTTCAGAAGAGGGCAGTACAGAAGTTGAGTCCGCCACTGTCGTGCCCGACGATGTCAAAGTCGTTTCCTCGAAAGTGGTCTCCCCTGATCCTTCTCTTACAGACACAGTGGTTGACAAATCGGCGGTTGCCGTTGTCGTCCCTTGCGGCGAACTGTTTTCTTCTCCGAGCTGGCTCATAGTCATCTCTTCCGACCAGATAATTTCCATCGTCGTGCTCTCAACAGGTACTTCACTACTTTTATCCGTGGTTTCTGTGGAGAGAGCAATTGTCTCATTGGCTCCTTCAGGGGTTGATGTCGCTGTTGTTGTTGTTTCCATTCCGTTGGTTGAGGCAGCAGACGAGATTATAGCCGGCGTGTTACTGACAGGCTCTTCTGTGACAGTGCTTGTTGAATCTCTTGTCGCGGCTTCAGTAACCGGTTCCCTATGTCCTGTACTTGTATCAGTAGACTGCTCTTTCGGCTCCTTCTCGAGTCCTTCTGGGGTTGATTTCTCTTCCGAGGGTCCAACTGACGTGCTCTGAGTTGTGTTAGCTTCCCTGGGGACACTCTCCGTAGAAGTGGAGGATGGAACTATCGAACTTTCTTCCGTGCTCATCTCGCCAATTGTGGTCGGCCCAGAAGTAGAGCTGGACAGTTCAACTGTAGCAGTGGATGTTAGCAATTTCGTGCTTTCCACAGGTAACCCTGTACTTGTTGTGCTTGGCTCCATTGCTCCGGTTGTGGAAGTGTCAACTGCTTGTTCTCCTTCAGTGGCACTTGAAGTCGCTGTCGAGGAAGGAACTGTTCCGGCAGTCACATCTTCCGCCGATCCTGGTGTCTCGCTTCCTCCAGTAGTCAAAGTGCTTTTTGTTGTCGCTTCGACTTCAGTCGTGCTCTTTGTGTCGTCTCTCGTAGTGGTAGTTTCCGGCTCTTCCGCTTCTGGTACAGTGGTCTTCGTCGCCTCTGTCGTTGGCTCCGTCTCTTCGCCTTCTGGGATACGTCCTCCAGTCGTTGATTCAACCACGCTACTTTCCGTTTCCTCGGCTTCGGGAATAGTAACCGATGCCACCGTTGCATTACTCGATGTCTTCGAAGTGCTGATAGCTACAGTCTCCGTGCTCGTCTTCAGCAGAGCAGTGGAGGAGGAAACTGGAGTGCTCTCCTCGGTCTCCGCCGTGGAATGTTCAAAAGTGGAGGTCTCCCCAGCAGTAGACAACGTATCTCTTGTGGTTGTCGCTTCCTCCCTAACAGTGCCCTCCCCCGGTAGTGCCGTAGTCTTCTCTTCTTCCGTCTCCGGGATACTGGCCGTAGTGCTCGCGGCGCCGTCAGACACCCATTGTGGGGTAGTCGTCAGTGGTGTAGTTGTTCGTTGGTCAATAGAGTCAAAGCCAGTTAGTGTTGTTTTCTTTGTTGGGTCAGCTGCGTCTGTTGTTATTATAGCACTGGTCAGTTCCTTCTCGGTTACACTCGACGTTACGTTGGCATTAGGTGAGACACTGTGGTCTGTCTCGTTGTGGATTACTGTAGATGTTACGGGTGCCGGGGTTGTTGTTCTACCTGACTGGTGTGTGGTCTTTGAAACGGGAGCCGGGGCAGTGGTGGGTGGCTCCGGTCCGATAGAAATCTTTTGAGTGGGAGATGCTGGTGTGGAGGTCGTCGGTGCAGTTGTTGTTGTGACACCGGTGAGATTGATTCTGGCGGATCCTGGTATTATTTCAACGGATTCCGGGTTCTCGATCTCCGTAACGATACCGCTGGCCATCGGCCCGGTGGTGGTGGCTGTGGACTGAGTGGTGCTCCTTGTGTCTCCGGTGAGGATCAGAGGTTCTGTGGTCGTCGTGTCTTTGACGGTGCTCTCTGTCGCCGTGGATGTGACCGCCTTACCAGTTGTCGTCGTCTCACCGGCAACCTCTGCAGTGGTCGTTGGAGCAGAGCCCACTTCTGAAACTGGTGGCCGTGCCGCATAGGAGGAACTGGCCGTACCTGTGCACTCCTTGAAGCCGTCCCCTTCGAATCCGTTCTTGCACTTGCACTGTCCATCCATGGTGCACTCGGCGTCCTTGTGGCACAGTTCCCCGTTCAGATGGCAGTTTGGGCCTGAAATGGTCCGTTTGCTCTCGTCCTCTTCCCCACGGGGTGGTTGTTACCTGCTTCTTTTGTGCAAGTGAATCCGTTGCCGGTGTAACCGGTGCTGCAGATGCAGTTGAACGAGCCGGGAATGTTCTTACAAGTGGCGTGCAGGTGACAGATACCGGTGAGGGAACATTCGTCGATGTCTGACAAAGGACAGTCAATCTACATG
This sequence comes from Oscheius dolichura, assembly GCA_932521035.1. Taxonomy (NCBI): domain Eukaryota; kingdom Metazoa; phylum Nematoda; class Chromadorea; order Rhabditida; family Rhabditidae; genus Oscheius; species Oscheius dolichura. The sequence goes on from OW051494.1 coordinate 4,685,763, forward strand.
CTGGGTGCAGTCAGGGGAAAGGATCCGCCTTGTTCAGGACATGCTCAAATGCGAGGGACGCCACTTACCGTCACAGCGAAGGCCGTCTCCGATGAATCCCTTCTTGCAGGTACAGAAATGTTTGCCCGGTGTGCCCGGGATATCAATGCACTCGGCATTCTTGTCACACGAGTTCTTTTTCGGATCAGAACAAGTACCGGCCCCGTGGACAGCTGAAACCAGATAATGAAATGAGAATAACAGGGACTGACGTTGGCACGAGCCGTTGATGGGGTGATGCCCTTCGATGCAGCTACCGCACTGGGGGACATCCTCCTCGTCCACATGGCATGTCTTGTTCTCCAGCAGACACAGGCGATCCCACTCGGCCGTACAGGCGTTGTTTTCCTTTTCCTAAACTCGGTTCAAGAGAAAGCCACACAAAGTTACCTCTCTCTTCTGCAGGGGATTACATTGGATGCCGTCTCCGGTGAAGCCGTGCATACATTTGCAGCCGCAACTGCCTGGTTGGTTGAGGCACATGGCCATGGAGTGGCAGCCGGCCGTCCCTCTCTCGCACTCGTTCACGTCGACACACACGCCGCCGACTCCCTCGTATCCTTCGGCGCATTCGCAGTGGAAGCCGCCCTCCTCATTGACGCAGGTGGAGGAGGCCGGGTCGCAGTTGTGTCTATTCTCGTCGCACTCGTTGATATCTGGAATATTCCGGATACAACCAGCTGCCGGCCACCCACCTTCGCATTTGTTCTGCTCCTTGTTGAATCGGAATCCTGGCTCACATTCGCAGACACTGCTCAAGGAGCCGTTGAAGATTCGCACACTGAGGCAGGCCACGTGCTCGATCCTCCCACAGAATTCCTTCACATTTTCACAGCTCTTCTCCAGCGGATTCTGACACTCCTTGATCCCGTCTCCAGTAAATCCAGAAGGACAAGAGCATTTGAAACTTCCGAGAAGATTCTCACACTCGGCCTGGGGGTGGCACGGGTTGCCGCTACATTCGTCGATATCTAAACTGTCTTTTTCGGAGGAGAAGCTGCGGGTACCTTCGCACATGTAGCCGTCCCCCTTGAATCCCTGCTTACAGCTGCAGGCGTACGTGCCGAGGAGGTTGTTGCAGTCGGCACTTCGGCTGCACATATTCAACTCGGGCTCTGCGCATTCATTCACATCTAAACGTTCGTGCTTAAGACGCGACCCTTCTCCCTCACCTGTACAGTTTCCATTGACCATCTTGAAGCCCATCTTGCACGTGTTACAGTCGGCCCCGCCCAGGCCGTCCACCATACAGACGTGGTGCTGTCCACAACCGGCCTTGTCCAGTTCTATCTCTGTACAGACCCTCTTCTCCACCGGCATACAATTGTATCCGTCTCCAAAGAAGCCAGGCTTACATTCGCACCCGTAGGAGCCCTGCTTGTTGACGCACGTCCCATCCAAACTGCAGCAATTTCCCCGCGACTCGGCACACTCGTCAATGTCTAAAGAAGAAGAAGAATAAAAAGGTGAAATAGAGCATACCGATACATGCTCCGGACTCATTCTTACGGTATCCCATGGGGCAGAAGCAGGCATAGGTGCCGACGATGTTATGGCACCTGGCCGAATCGTGGCATTTGTGTAGGCCTTCTGCACACTCGTCCACGTCTGAATATAGAAGATTATGTAAGAAATAGGGGGAACTGAACCAGAACATGGGGTGGAAGGAGGCACTCCCTGGAATCCGGGCAGACACCGGCAAGCGCCCGTTCTCCTTTCACACAGGGCGTCGTCTCCACATTCATCGGAGCTGACACATTTGGTAATGTTGCTGAAAGATACATATCATTTAGGATGCAATAGGATCCCTACTTTGGCCCCAGTGTGACTGGAGAGGGGGTTGGCTTTTCGGGAAGAGAGTAGATGTCTTTGGTTGTTTCCTCTTCAGATGGACGAGGAGTGAGCGTCGATGCCTCTGGCTGGGCCGGCACATCAGTTGGCGGAAGTCTTTGTTGTTTGCTTGGAGCAGCTGTAAGGTCGTCGTCCGGATTGGGCGTAACTGTCTCAGCGTCGATCCCGGGCACTTTGATTTCTATTTTACCCGGGGCCGTTTCCAGGGTGATTGGAGTAGTTGCACCTGTCGTTTCACTCGGGATTGCCTTGGTTGTGGCCTTCACTTCCTCCTGAGCAACGCTGGTTCCGGCAGTCGTCTCTGTGGTGATTGTAGTCGTGGATGAATCAGTAGTTGGCGTGGACGGGACTGTCGAGCCAAGACCGGCATTTGTGGTAGAGGTAGGAGGAGGGGTGGAAATTGAGGTAGCGACCGATGCCGACAGTGGCGAGGAGGCAGCCGTCCCGGTAGAAGACTCTGATCCTTGTGTGGATGCAGCTCCTGTTGCCTCTGAAGAGGCTTGGGTAATAGTCTGCTGTGTTGTGGATTCCTGAGTAGTGCTAGCGGGTACTCCAGATGAAGTGCTGCCCTCGGTCGTGGTCTCTGATGATAATGTGGCTCCTACTGTAGACTGAGAGGAGCCGGTAGAAGAGGCAGAAGTAGACCCTGCAGTGGAGAGAGAGGAAGGAGAAGAATCGCCAGTTGTGACCGGTGTCGCTGCTTGTTCAGTTGATGAAGGTGTCGTCGACGATGGCTCCGTAGAGGCAACCGTTTCCTTCGGCGAAGTCTTCGAGGCAGTAGAAGTCTCGGTGGCGGAGGCCGCCGTTGTTGTGCTCTCCTCGCCAGCAGTGGCAGTTGATGGTGTACCTGCCGGACTTGTTGAAGAACTCGATGGTAGAAGGCTACTGCCCACGGTAGGCGCCGCTGTCAGAATGAGATCCGGCTGTTCTGTAGTGGTTGATTCCACAGAAAGAGTTGTTTCTTCGGGGACTATTCCCGATCCGGTTTCTCCCGTGCTTGCCGTTCCAGTTGTCGCAATGGTCACTTCAGCCTTATCGGAAGCTGTAGTAGTTGTACTAACTGCTTCAATTGTCGAACTCGAGGCATCAACTGTTGGACTGGTTGTTTCTGTTTGGTGACTAGTTGCTTCAGTTGTGGTACTCGTCGCTCCAGTTGTTGTCTCCGGTCCTTCAGTTTTTATGCTCGAGATTGTAGCTGTTGTGCTGGTCGTTTCAGTGGCACCGGCAGTCGCAGTTGCCGCCTCCGATGCCGCACTGGCTGTTTCCGTAGCCGCAGTAATTGTCGTTGTCGTCGAGCTGGCCACGTCACTCGTAGCAGTGCTCTTTTCGGTTGTGCTACTAGCAGCTTCAGTTGTCACGCTTGATCCGCCACTGGTCGTTCCAGCCGCCGTAGTAGTCTCACTTACTGCTCCACTTGTCGTAGCTGTCGTAGCTGCCGTTGTAGATGAAGACGGCGCCGTTTTATCGGTAGAAGAAGGTGTCGCCCTAGTGTTAACAGTCAGGACAAGGTCGGGTTGCTCGGTGGAGGGAGTAGCAGTCAGTTCGGCCGTTGTTGATGTTCCAGCCTTCTCTGCCGTAGTTCCGGCGGTCGTCTCTTTGCCCTCTTCCTTCTTGTCAAGCGTTGTGGTGGTTTCCGCGGGTCTTCCCGTCGATTTTGTTGTCTCTCCAACGATTTCAAGTCCTTCTTCGGGTGTGGTACTTGCTGTTCCGGCCATGGTAGTAATCTCAGTCGTGACTTCACTGACTATGGATACTCCTCGAGGGGTACTAGTCACTGAAGTTCCATCATCTGTTGTAGTCGTCTCCCCTCTCGTCGCTGTGGTCGTTTCATCCGGTTGAGCAGAAGTCGCCGCGGTTGGAGTAGTAACCTCATGGATAATTTCTAGTCCGGCCTCGGGAGTTGTTTCTTCCGTGATAGTGCCTGTCGGTCCGATAGAGACATTGACGTGTCCTTCGCGGGTTGTTCCTACTGTTCCCGGAGTTTCCGTAGAAGAAGAAGCAACAGGATCGGAAGTTGTTGTAGAACTGGGAGTTACCGTCTCGGAGACAGAATGGTTCGGAGTGCTGGAGGACTCGAGAGTGGTGTCAGTGGTAGGCAGCGGTGTCGCAGTTCCTTTGTAGATAATCTCTAGTCCAGTCTCTCCGGTTGTTGGTTCAGTCTAAAGACATTCGTTATCCTTGTTCATTATAAAGTATACCGTGGCCTTTTTGCCATGCTTTCCATCCTCTCCTTGAGTCGACTCGGGATTCTCCCCGTCATGGATGTCAGTGTCCGGTCCTTTCTCTTGGCCGCCTTCTGTAACAACTTTCTTATAAAGAAAACTAAAATATTACCAGTGGTAGTTTCCAGATTAGATTCTCCTTTTCCAGTTGTTCCTTGTGTTGTTGAAGTAGTTGAGCCTTCTGTGGCAGTTGCCGCCTTCTGTGTGGCTGCTCCTGTTGTGGCAGGAAGAGTAGAACCAGTGGCTCCAAGCGAACTTTCCCCGGTAATTTCAGACGTTAGTTGAGAGGTAGTTCCCTCCCATTTGATCTCTAACCCGGTTTCGCTTGTTGTCGGCTCCGTCTGAAGTTCCCGAGTCCTTTTTATTTGAGCCACCAACCGTTGGCTTATCTTCCTTCTCTCCGTGGAGAGTGTCAGCCTTGTCTCCTCCGTGAATGTCTGTTTTAGGAATCTTTGTCTCGTCATCCGGAGAGGCTGTTCCCTTTCCAGAGCCGCTTCCTTTGGTGGCTATGACTGTTCCACTCGAACTAGAAGAGGCAGATCCCGAAGAGCCGTTCTCTTCTTTGCCAGAAATACCTTAAATGACTGTTGTATATTGCCAACATCTCAGTGTTACCGCTCTTGATTCCCTTTGAGTTGGGTGTCTTGTCATCGTGCTCGTGTCCACTCGTCTCCCCGTTGTCCACCACCAGATCAGGCTTGTCGCTTCCCGCAGTGCCGGTCTCACCATCAGTTGTGATCTTTGTGGGAGCTGAGGAGGATTGTCCAGGTGTGCCAGTCGTGGATGTTTCGGATGGCGTGACTGTAGACACGTCGGTCACGGGTTTCGTCGGTTTGTGGACTATTTCCAGGCCTTCCTTGTCTGGGTTCGGCTCCTCTTCCATCGGTTTCGCCGTTGTCCCTACCACCCTGTCGTCGACACTCACATCGCCTGCCTCGTCTCCATCAATCGTCGTCTTCGGCCCCTTTCCGTCAACAGTCGCCTCTTGTCCGTGTCCATCCCCGTCGATGACTGTCGTCGGCCCCTTCGTCACTTCCTTCTTCTCTCCCACAGTTGTTCTGGTCTCGTTGGGGTTTCTCGTGATCTCTTCCAGAGTGGTGAAATGCACATTGATGTTTCCAGTCAATGTCGACGACGGTTGTGTGGTGGTCTTTCCCGACTGCAGCATGTCTCCATCTTCGGGGCCTTCTAGCCCGGATCCTTCGATTTCTGCTTTAGGGCTCAATGTAGACGGGAGGATGAGTACTGTCGTCCCACTGGTTCCATTCCTCGCATCTTTCGTAGAAGACTAAATTGTTTGTCTTTTAAATTTAAATAAAGAACAAATACCTGCACTTCGGGTATGTGGATGGGTATTTCTGTCACGGGGATGGCCGTTGTGCTGGAAGAGAGGCCTCCAATGGTGGAGATGATGCCGGGGAGGGTTACGGGAGATTGAGACGACGGAGTCCTCGTCTTCTCCTTCCTGATCTCCTTCCCTGTTATCTCCAGTCCCATTTCTCCTTCCTCCGGCTTGAAGATAGTTACGTCCGTGGGAACAGTCTGTTTCACGATCAAGATTGCTCCTCCTTCCGAGGCGTTCTGATACTAAAAAATACTTGTTCTACAAAGAAGAAGGAGATAATTATACCTGGTGAGTCTTCTCGCTGAACTCTTCCACCTTCGAGGACTCGTTCACGTTTGCATGGAAGATCTGGTCATCCTTTTGTCCGCCCACGAGTCGAAGACCACCTCCTGGACCGGGAATGATTTCCAATCCTGACAAATGAAAACATAGAAGCAAACCAACACCAGCGCCGGGGGGAGGGCCCTATCGACCAAGAAAGCTGTTGGGAGAGGGTGGTAAAGCTTTGGACAGCGGAACACAGGGACAGAACTGAGATGGGGGACGAGACTCACCTATGCACTCGTCCTCGGGGCTGGCACGGGAACAGCAGGTGAAGCTGCCCTCGGTGTTCACACACCAGTTGTCGTCCGTCTGCTCTCCACAAGGAGTCCCCATTTCACACTCATTTATATCTAAAGAAGCGATGGGAGAAGAGATACACCGATACCTTCACACCCAATATGGGGATTGCCGCCGAATCCTTTGGAGCATTCGCAGTAGCCGCCGACACACTCGGAATTGATGGGACAGTACGAGGTACAGGCACGTCCTGGAGAATAAGGAGGGATTACAAATAGAGGATACTTGAGAGAGCGCTGATGCTGGGCAGGCTGCCGTTGGCCCGGATCACTCCACGGCCGATGGCGATGAATCCTCCCTGCTGGCTGACGGAGTGTTCTCCCTGTTCGGCGGACACCACGACTTCTTTGGAGTGGTTGGAATGGAGGACTGATGTCGTACCGTCGCTATTTCTAAAGATGTGGACTCCCTGAAATAGCGGATAAATAGAGGATCCACTGGTCGATACCTGGCACTCCGGCTCGGTGCTATCTGGTCTACAACAGAGGTAGCTGCCGAAGACATTGACACACCACTGGCCGACGCCGGGACACAGGTTGTCGGCATCACACTCGTTGACGTCTGAGGTGTCATATCAAAGGCCGAGGAAGGTCGCTTACCGAGACACTTCTTTAGAGGATCCCCCGAATAGCCGGGAAGACACTCGCAAGTCTTGTTGCCACAGTATGCGTTCAATCCACAGCCACCGGCGCAGAAGACGCCCTGCTCCTCAATACAGCGGGCGTCGTCCGATCCTTCCTCGCAACAGATATGACCACCCACGATGTTCACACAACGGCTTCCCTTCTGGTTTTTACACGGCTCTTCGGAGGCTTCACACTCGTTGATGTCTGAACCGTCTCCTCCGAATAGCCTCTGCCGGACGAACCGTTGCAGGTGATGCCGTCTCCCGCGAAGCCGGCCACACACTGGCACATTTTGAAGGGGTAAATGCACTGAGCATGTCTGTCACAGATATCCTCTCTTTGGGTGCAATCCGTCACAGCTAAAAGGGTCATTTATCCTGGGGAGAGGAAGACTTCCTACGTTCACAGCTCTTTCCGTCGCCGGTCATCCCGTCCTCGCAGACACAGGAGTAGCTTCCGGGGGAATTGAAGCACTCTGCTCGGAGATCACATACCCCCTCGTTTTTACACTCGTCGATGTCAAAACATTCCCCATTCGCTAACTCGTACCCTTCGGTACAGCCAGAGACACAGGTGAATCCTCCGATCTAGATAGAAGGGCGTGGCAAGAACAGAGGGAGACGTTACCGTATTCTCACAGAGTTGGTTCTTCCCGCAGTTGTGGCTTCCCAACTCGCACTCGTTGATGTCCAGACATTTCGTCACGAGGGCGTCTCCCTTCTGGGTGAAGCCCTCCGTACAGTTACAGTAATGAGTCCCGGGCAGATTGACACAGTTCGAGTGCTCCGGGCACAGATTCGGCGTGGTACATTCGTCAATATCTAAACTTCTTTTTTTAGTCGTCTGTCAATCGTTTTGTCCTAAATTTGGGATGACCTTGTCTTGCACAAACATTCCTCTTTTTGCACTTTCCGAGACATCAACTGGGTTACACGACAGAACTAGAAACAGAGGAGGGCCACCCTTACCGGCACAGTGATAGCCGTCTCCATGGAAGCCAGGCCGGCAGACGCAGGAGAAGCCGACGGGCGTGTTGAGGCAGTCGGCCATCAGATGGCAGGGACGGTCGAGACACTCGTTCTTATCTAAAGGAAGGATAGAGAAGGAAAAAGACGGGGCGGACCGATGAATTCGCAGGACGGTCCGGAGAAGCCGGAGTTGCAGTAGCACTGGGGCTGCTGGCCGTCGTAGAGACAGGCTCCTCGGTTGTTACAGGTCGAGGTGCACTTCTTCTCTGCAAACAGGGGGTTCTGTCCCTTCCTCAGACGGTCATCTCTCTCTTCTCTCGGAACTTTCGAATTACCTCGACCTCTTGGCGGCAGTTGATTGGTTTGGGGAGTTTACTTGGCCGTAACCCAATTAGATGCGTGAGAAACGGGGGGAACAGGGACCCGGCAGAAGGCCAAATCTTTTGTTTCCCACATCTACTTTATTAGACGGATCGCCGGAAACGCGACGGGGCGTGAGGGTGCCCTTCTCGGGCAGACGTCTCCCTGTCGACCTAATTTCCATCGGCACGTGTGGTCATTGTGTGTACTTGGCGACAATTGAACTTCACTCCGAGATCCCAGTTTAAACATTTCAAACATCTACCGGAAGGGAATTTCCCAGAGTTCAAGGTGCAAAAGGAGACAGCGGGAGAGGGTGCCCGTGAATAAAGACTGACCACAATAGGGGAAGCTCTCGTCGTGGATGGCCGGGTTCGTGAAGCAGTCCTGTTTCCCGTCGCAGAGGATGCTCATTTCGTGGACATGGAGGTCCGATTTATTCTCACTGAAATGCGTCTTCCTCGGGGAATAGGCCTCCGCCACCTACCTGTGCTGGCATATCACTTGACTAAAGTCAAAATTAACGACAAAGGTGAATTTACTGTCGGGCAGGGAACTGTTTACAAAATTCTTGGAGAAGGCCAGGGTGCCGGTCAGGCTGGCCAGGAGGAGAGCCGCTGGGACCAGCCCAGTGCTCTGACCGCCCATTTCGTGGAGGGACCGGCTGAAAAGGAGAAAAGAATTTTGTAAGAGGGAGTGGTCAAAGAGGAATTCGGATGGATGGACATGAACTGAGACATTACCAAGAGTCAAGTGGCCGCGACGACCCTGGGCAACAACGTCTTTATTCGGGAAGGAGGATGGCGGGAGGAGGAAGATGAGGAGAAGGAGGAGGAGGAGGCATAGGCTACTGGTAAAGCTGATAAAAGTCCGGGGTGGCCGGTGCTCCCGATTAGGCAGTCGGTCATTGCCTTTGGGCGGGGTCCCCCAAGGTCGAGACACGGTGCCGGAGATACAAAAGTGAGCATTTGGATAGTGAAAAGGACAGTTTGCGATTGGATTTCTTGTCTCTTCCAAGGACGGGGCTCTTCGACGTTGGAATTACTGCTAATGGCCGACTTCTACCTGCGGTTTATGGCAGCGGGAATTAGAAAACGGCATTTCTTGGGGGCCGGCTATCACCCTCTCCTTGGCTATCTAGAAAGGGGGCAGGACCGCCACGTTGAGTACTTTGAAGAGATCACTGGGCTACTTTAAACTGGACGACCTTCTACTGCCCGACTTTTTCCAGCGCAGATGTTTGTGAAATGATAACAGTATCCCCTAGAGGGGGGAGGGGGTGACCCACGGTGGCCGGCTATTCGGTACCAGTCTATCTCGGCGAGGATGAATTCGGAGCCGTAAAGAGCGACCTCGGACGAAGCTGTGAGAACTGCCACTCCGGGGCTGTAAAGGCTGACCAAAACAATAACTGACTCCCGGAATGGACGGCGCTTTACACAGGCGGGAGCTAAAGCAGGTAAAAACAAGGGGACGGGGTCAAGGAGAGCCGCCGGCCAGGCTTGTCAGTTAAAAGTGCGCTGAGTCACCCCTGAGAAGAATGTCTCCCTGGGAGGAGGAGCTCACCAAGAAAGGGAAAGGACCATCTCCCGGCGGCAGAGGGTAATTCCGAGATTTCCCCATTTTATCGCGATGAACCTGAGTCGCTTGACCTTCCCCGAGTGATACTTGCGGTGACAGGAACACATTGGCGCCTCGCAAAGGGCAGATTCTTCAGATTTTGGCGGTACTGACTCACTGACCCACTTTTGGTAAAGGCTCGAAGTCCAGGCCATAAATTTGTGAACGCTTGGTCAAACCTATTAAAAAGTACGATGCCGCGGGTCAGCGAAGTCGTTTTTGTCGTGAATGGAGTCTTTGAGGAGGGACACCGTTAACCTATAATCTACGGGTCAAGACTCCGGCCATATCTGTGGTCGAATCTCGATCTTGACATCCGTTGCACTCTCACACCGCCTTACAATTAATACCGCAAGGAGACACATTTCATCAGAGAGGCGATCTGCCCTGTTAGAGTGAAGAAAATCGACAAACACGGCGGAGGGAAGAGTTCAAAAAAGGGCAGGGGATGTTTCGGTAACTGGAGCACTATTAGCCGGAGTACAAAGGCAATCGGCCGGCTAGGCGCGGAGGTGTCCGTTTTTTCGGTTCATTCTCTACTCTCGAGTAAGATTACGAGGGGAGGGAAGGTCGCCGGGCCAGCCAGGAGGAGAACTGAACGGGAGAGGACTGATTGAAGAGAGCGAAAAAGTTGGCAGATGACCCGGAGGAGACTGTGTCAAGGGCACGGAGGCGGGAGAGGAGGGCACCGTCCGGCAGCTTTCTCCCAAAATGGAAGAGGCCTTTTCTACCGACAGCAAATGGGTCAATGCTACTCTGGGTAATACTGTTTACATCGTCTCCCTACCGTTCTCCCCGGGACATTGGCTCTGACCCCCTGCACAACCCCATCTTCATGACAAAGGAGGAGGCCAACTGGTATACAAGAGAGGCGGCATCTAGACTCGAGACAACTCCGGAGCTTGTCGCCTTGACCTGTCGGCTCAAGGAGAGCAGTATCTCGCCTGTGACGCAACCCAGACGATCGCCATCATCGACGCGGGCTCTGACTTATCGATGGGGCGGTGGCCATTGTAGAGGGATTGGAACTGCCGAACTTCGTTTGAAATACTCTTCTTATTATTTTTTGGTGTTGGCCAGAAACCAGCATTTCGTTCTCCTATCCTCTGTCACCTATAAAATAACTGTGCTTTCCCCCAAGCAGTCAATCGGTGAAGCCATTTGTCCTCCCGCGCCATCGGCCACGTCTCTTTGAACACAGCTTCGAGGCGACAATCATGACTGTCGGATCGGACCCAGATGAATGTTATGCGAATTAACAGAATGAATCGATGAAGCCTTCCAGACAAACAGAGCAGCCTGAGGATCGGTCTAATCGGGGGATTCACTCAAGATATCTGCTCGGACGAAGACGAATGCCTCTGGCCAGCGGCGCTCTCCAAAGGCCAGGGAGGTCGTTGCAAGGAATCAATGGGTATGGGGGAACAGAGGCATTTCAACCGTTCCAGCTGACAAGGGAACTTTTTCAAAAAGCGATGCGTTCCTGTGTACTGAAGTACACCATTCGATAGAGAATCAAAATTTATATATGAATCCGAAGTCAGGAAGTGCCTAATGCACCCTGTTACACAGCAACACATATAGGGAAAGACGGAAAATTTTCAAAGAAATTTCTTTGCAGAATGAAAGCGACCGCTCAAAAGAACTGAGCTAGAAAAAATGGCGAAAAAGGCAACGGAGACCGAACTTCGGTCTGTACAACCATAGCCCAACCGTCTACTTGTTGAGTTGAGCCATGAAGCTGTTTATGAGGAAAATGTCACAGGGCGCGTTAGGCACTTCCTGACACCAACTTCTTGTACAACTTTTCATTCTCTATCGAATGGTGTACTTTGTTTGGCCAGAACGCATCGCTTACTGAAAAAGTTCACTTGTGAGATCTACCTTTCACAGATTGCAAGCACCCCATATTCCATAGAGTAAAAGTCAAAAACCACAAAAAAAAGAACTGTCCATAAAATTTATTAGATATGGGTACATAGCTAAATTCGCTACTGCGCACGACACGTGTTGTTCGGGTCGAGCCTCGTCTGCTCCGTGTTATCCATAAAGCTCTTCTCAGCCTTCCCTCTGGCCGGCGTTTTGGGCGACTTGGCGGCTTGGTGTTGTTGTTGGCCCTGTTGTTGAGGCTGGTGTTGACGGAGCCAGGGGGCAGTCGGTCGACGCTGAAACCCAGTTGAATCTATTCAAAGACAGCTCACTTTTGCGGTCGAAGAGGTCCTTTGGTCGTCTCGGCCTCGCCAGACTTGGCCTTCAGGCGGTCCACCTCCTCGACCAGCTGGCCGATCCTCTTCTTATCCATAAAAAAAGCCTTCCTCATCTAATCTTGAATGGCAAAGTAAAAGATACCAGACGCCCATCTTTATACTATTATCTACAGCATCTTCTTTGTCTTCTTATTTTGAGATCGCTGTAGTTCAGCTAGCGATGACAAGAACAACAACAAAGCTAAATTTAAAATAAATCTTTAATTAAGGACACGTAACTATGACGGGAAGGGAGTCCCGTAGAATGAGAGGAAAGTGAGCAAAGGGACCCATTGGAAGAGCACTCTGTGGAGAAGACCCGATTATACGAACGACCCAGGGGAAAGGCACAAGGAGATCACTGTTTGAAGAGGACGAGGAAGGTTTCTAGCTGGGGGAGGAGGGCAGAGACCTGGCCAGTGGAGAGCATCTTGACCCGGGAAGACATCTCCGCGAGGATGGCGGTCAGTCTCCGCTGCTCGTCTGACGTCTCCTCGTGGACGAGTTCGGTCTTGATCGGTAGGGACACAGCCGGCTTCAGGGTTTCTAAGTCGACTCTCTCCAGCACCGGAGGAGGACTGACTTCCCTTTTAATTGGCTTCGGGGCTGGCAGGTTGGCGGGGAGGGAGAACTGAAATATTATCGGGAATGACATCTCCGGGGAGGAAGAACGTACATCGTTGACGACGTCGATCAGCTCGTTAGCCTGTTCCGCGTGTGTTTTCATCTGGACAGCCGGCTGGGGAGCGACCACGCCGTGTGCTGGCTGTGGCAGATTAAAAAGAGGCATCGATAGCTGGTTCTAAACCTCTTCTGTCTCTTGTACATGGTCAAAAACATACGATCATGTTGAGAAGACTGGGGTTCTGCTGGAGCTGTGGCCTCTGTAAGAGGGCAAACTGTAACTGTTGTGGGCTCAGCTGGCTGATGTTCTCCTTCTGCTGGTTCAAGATGGCATTCATAAATGTCTGTAAGGGGCTGTTCGGTCCGTCGCCGGTCCCTCCGGCTTACACTGTGTTGCTGCTGGAAGAGGAGGGCGTTTTGGATGGCGACGGTGGCGGGGGATCCGGTTGCGGCCGGGCTATTCTGTACACTGGCCGACGACGAATTCGCGGGGGAGTTCCTGATGGACAACGGCGACGAGAAGGACGAGTCCGTCCCTCGTTTCGGTCCTTAAAATAAGATCCTCGTTTTGCAAAGGGAAAAGGCCTACTTTTGTGGCTGGGTGGGAGGCAGACGGGCGATAGGGAGCTCCTGCTCTTGACGGTGGCCTTGTTGTAGACCTCGGCGCTCTGGTCATGTCCGGTGTGGGTGGCTTCGAGGGTGGTGATCTTGAGCACCCTCTCCTGGAAGTTGTAGTTGACCCGGAGCATGGCCCGGCAGCCGCAGGGCAGGTACGTCTGGTTGGGCCTCTTGCCGATTCCTGTAAAGAAGAGCAGATTATCCAGCTGGTACTGCGCAGCTGTTCTCTTATGCGCGCACTACTTATATCCGTTTTTACGGGCCACAATAAACGGGAGAAATGGGTGGCATCCGGTGGGCATCTCTGGAATCCGGGCCAAAATTTGATAGCCAGCTGTCTTGTGATGACAAGCGGGATAGTTTACGGACGGGCAGATGCCACGGGGCGAACTGTAATCTGGCTGTCACCCGCGGTGTGCCGATTAGCATAAGATGCAGATGCCCAGAACAGACAGCTGAAGATTTTTGGAAAGTGTCCGACCTCGATTGAGACCTCGTGCAGCTGTCGCCTAGTAAGGTACTCATTTGCCGTGTCGCCCCGTTGACCGTAATTACACAGCCCCTCAGCCACACGTGGCACCATGTGCGCAACAGCGTTTTGCCATTACCCCTTCCTTTTTTGTGCGAGTGCTGACAGGCCGCGATTAGACGAGCTCCCAGCTGCTGGGAGTCAAGGTTGCATAACCCAATTAGGGATGGATTACAGGTGAGAGTTGGCCCTGCTCACCTCGCATCCGCGGTTCCCCGTAGTGGGCACAGTGGTAGACGACGTAGCGGTACTTGAAGACGGGGTTCACCGCCCCGTCCGGCTCCTTCAGCGTCTCCGACGAGGCCACCCGAAATGGATGGAACTGCTCCTTTTTCCATGCCTCGAAAACATCTTCAAATTGTTTATAACTAAACGTTTTCTTTGTTTAAGTCACTCCTCTGTAATACCTGTGAAATTTGGCATCCAACAATATCTGGGGATTCTCTGTCGATACGGTCAACGGCTCGTGTACACTGTTCTGTGTAGTTGCCGTATTCTCATCGTCGTGAAGAGATGCCCGGGAGTCGGGGGCCGATTGAGACGAGCGGGAGGATTCCTGGAAGAGTTGGCTCAAAAGGCGGAAACCCAATCGCCAGAAGCACTTGACGACTCTCGGTCAACTGCTTGAAATAAACTGTCGGCGGGATGAGAGGAGGGATTGGATAACAGAAAAGGGTCAAGACCGGGAAGGTGCCAGCGAGAGGACTCACCGACTCGGAGTGACTCGGACTGCTGCCTTCCCACTCGTCGAAGCCACTCCTCTTGACGGCCTCGTCCGAAGAAGTCGCCACTGGGCCCAGTACGAGAGGCGGTAGAGGGAAGTTGAAGTTGTGGGTCAACTGGGCCATGCTGAAATGAGTCGTCAGAAGAAGATTTGAATGGGGGTCGGCTCGAGAATCAGACACATGTTGTTTGACGACAGCTGCGACCTTGAAGACGCTTGCGGTCAGTTATAATGACAAAGGATTTCCACGGTTGGATTTGAGAATTATTTATGGGCAGGGGGGAGGGTGGTGAGTGTGGAGGGTTGCGTCACTGTGACCCTTTGGGTGGCACCGAGCATAAATAGTCGATAGTAGATAGTTGGGCGGGAAAGGAGGATTCCAACTATCCACCAGCAACTGCTTCGTGGCGAGACGGGGATTAGGGACCAAAAGGAGCCGCGTCTCGGAGGGAAGATGATCAAAATGAAGAGTTCCCGCTGAATAATTGATCAGAGGAGCCGCCTCTCCGTTACGGTCTCCAGATGGTAGCCTACAGTAATCAAAAAGAGAAAAGACGGGACACGCCCGGCCGAGTCAGTCATCTGCCCGTAAAAGGAAAAGCGAAGTTCGCTTTTGGTCGATGACAGTGGCTCTTGGCAAGAGGTCGCGTTGGGTTGACCCCCGGAGTTTAGGCAGGAGTTGGAGGAGGAGGGGTGGGGGATAAATATGGTGAAAGGAGCGGGGGCCTTATAGGGAAGGGGGATAACTGGAAGAGACGGCTCGAAGGAGAGGAGGGAACCGCTCGGCTGGTTGAGGGAGAGATCGTTCTCCCCATCCTTGTATCTCCCGCGCAGTTTTCGGGAAGGCGGAGCCACGGCTGGCGAGAGCTGCTCGGGAGAGATCATTCCTCCGCAGAGAGCATGCCACTGTAGGGGGCGGTGCACCGGCAGAGATCGGAGCAAACCAGGAGGTGCCAGAGAGAGATGGACCCACGGAAGACCATCTGCCACACGACGGCGATATGCAAATTGGCGCATTGGACAGAAGCCAAAAATGCCTGCTACCACACGAGACAAAAGATGTACTTTTGGAAGAGGCAGCTGCTTTTTAGGGAAACCAGAGAGATATCGGGGTGGGTATCGAGATATTGATACGACTTATTGTCCCGAATCAAGGCAGCATGAAAAATCAAATCGAAGGATCCTTGTGACTGTATTCTGGTGTTCTTTGGGCAAAAGACTACCCGTAGACTGTAATACGAAAGAGACGTGTCCTGGCCGAGGATAGGGAGCAAGAGTGGAGTTGGGTCAGAGGTGGCTGAGCCGCCATCGGACTCTTGCCACCCACTATTCCTTTTTGCCTCTGTGCTCTCCTCATAGACCGTGCTCCTTTGCCCGAATGTCGTCATCGCCCGGGTTACTGTACAAGTTGTTTACCGGTCCCCAGCCTCGATCAGGTCACCTCCTTATGTAATAGCTGACCCTCAGGAGGAGCTGTAGACGGGTGCCGCTATTGATTGCATACCTCCACTTTCTAACTAGGGGAGGGAATGCCCCCGGCTACAGTATGCCTGATGGGGGTACTCCTTCTAAAGACGGCTGGAAGGGGGAGGGGGGAGGTGGGTAGATTTAATGGGAAGAGATGTTAGCTGGTTAATGATTAAAAGTACCAAGCCAGCTGCCGTTCACATGCCAGCGGGATACAGGCTCTGCTGATTTACGAACAGTCAATTATATGCCGATGGGCGCAGCTGAGGATATGGGAATTTCAATGGGAGGATGGCTCGATAATTTCATCCTTATCTAGCGTCTTATCCCCATCGATCTCCTCGGCAGACAGTCAGAGAGCCTTTCTACTCTACTCCTGTCTGCCCGTTGCTATGACCACAGCCGCCTCGTGGCCTCTCCGACGATGTTCGACTTCCCTTCAACGCCCAACTTCGTGGTATTGTTCCCCTCCTCTTTTTATCCACCACTGTTTATAGAGTAAATTGGAACGGAGTCGTCGTCTTTTCGGGAGGAAGGAGAAGAAGGAAGAGAACGAGGCAGGACCGCCCCCTAAACCACAGGTGGCTGCCTCTCCCCCTCTATAAGTAAATGAATTTGAGGCAGACGAGGATGCCCTTCGATTCAAGGAGATGCTCCGGAAGGAGCCAGCCATCCCTCCTCCGTCGCTGCTTCTCGAAGATCTCGGCGACTGTATCCCGGCCTCGGCTCGTCCTCCCCCGACGAATATTCCGGAGATTGTCTTGGCTGCTCCCCCGACTGAACGTGGCTAGTCTCTACCTCTACATGCCGATCTACTGATTCGAATAAATCTCTTCTGTGACACGCTATCCATGTCAAATGGATCGTCTAATCGCTTTGCGGGTGTTTTTGTTTGAGTCACGGGAACTGGTCCGAGACTGGCTAACGAAGAGTGAAACGGCCACTGGCCAATGACTCATGGCAGACACCGCCGGAGGCCAGCCAGTTCGGAGATTGAGATTCCTTTTGAGACGAAGACAACAGAAATGGATTATGAGCGGCTTGGGTAAGCAAGGAACCCCTAGACATCTATATGGCAGAGGGGATACGATGGAACGGCGGCGACTTTCCCTTCGAGGCTTCTCCCGTGTGATTATATCATTTGCCTGTGTCCCGAAAGAGAGAGTGCGAGGATCCCGTTCGGACGCCGCGATCCGGGGCCGCCCTGCCTCCCCAATTCGGTCGCCGAACCAGCCATGCGCCGTCTCCTTCTGCTTGCCCTCGTCACGCTTTGTTCCCAGGCTCAGCGTACTTTCCAGGCATCTTTTTCGTTTGCTCGAGGGTGACTTCCACTTTCAGAACACCCAGTTTGACATCTCCGGAGACCTTCCCGCCGAGGACCCGGCCGTGCTCGCCCAGGCCGAAGGCGTCCCTACCCACGTCAACAAAAATGACTTGAAACCCGTGAAGCTGCAGAAGCCGGCGGAGTTGGCCGTCTCCTCTCCAGTCAATCCCCAGGGTCCTGCGCTCGTTCAACCTCTCGCCCCCCAGTCCCCGGCCCCTCCTCCTCCACTGCTCTCCCCTGCTCCCATCCCCTCGGCTCCCGCTGTCCCCGTCCCCCCACCGCCTCAGCCGTTCACCCTCCCTCCTGCTCCCTCCATGCCCACTTTTGCCCCTTTCACCTTCCCCACTTTCAGTTTCCCCACCCACCCGCCGCTGCCTACTCTCGCTCCTTTCACCCTTCCCACCCTTCCTCCCCATCCGACCCCCGCGCCATTCACCTTCCCCACAGCTGCTCCAGTCCCCGAGACACCTCCTGTCCCTCAAATTGCTGACTATGAAGACCCGTCCCAGAAGAGTCTGCCCACGGGAGAACAAGCCACTCCTGCTTCTCCCCTGGCTACTCTTCCTCCTCCGCCACAGCCACAACAGCCACAGCCTCAGCAACCACAGGCTCCGCAGACGTACTACTACACCCCCGAATATATCCAATACATCGCCAGCAATTTCCCCGAGCACTACCGCCAGAACTACCAGTATTACCTCTACTATTCCCAGCCTCGCCCTGCCGTCCCTCCCCAAGTTCCCGCCGTCCCTCAACAGCCGGTGCAGTCCCAGGCCCCCCTAGCTCAGCAGCCCCTGCCAGCCCAGACCCAGCCTCTTCAACTGCAACCCCCTCAATCTCAACTCGTCCAGCAGCCGACGGCTCAAGTTCAGCCGGCACCCCAACTCCAGGCCACGGTACACGGCCAGTCCCTGGTCAATCCGGTGATCAACGTCCATCCTTCGGCTGCCGGAGTTGCCACCGTGGCCCAAGCCCCCGCCCAGAACAACAACCGCCCACAGGTGATAAAAATGGAGCGATCCGAGCAGAACACCTCCCCGAGCAGGGCCAGCAATTGGTTCAGAGAACAGGCCGACACCGCCGGTGGGTTTGAGACTCCTCTTTCGTCCGTGTTATGACCCGGCCGGGGGATATAACTTTCCATTTCCAAGACCGAGAAAGGCAGCAGGCCGTGACTGTGGTCTCTCGAAAACAAATTTGTTCAGAAGACCATCGCTAGCCGGCTGTTTGTAAGCATTGTAATCCCGTTTTTTCGAGAAAGGTCTCGGGCGAAAGCGCTAGCTGAAACTTGGAACCGGATCGGCCGGGCCTTCCGCCTCGCGAATAAAAACGGCTGTTAACATCTAATCTTTTGGGATTTCAGAGTGCAAGAGAGACTTGAAGAAGGTGGCCAAGCTGTTCAAGGAGAAGTTCCCGGCCTACCTACAAAAGGGAGGAAAGGACGCGGCCCTGTCAGAACTGGTGGAGAAGAGACTTATCGAATGCGACGAGAAGAGTAGAACCGGACACTGGGAGAAGGTCGACGGCCTCCTGAGTAAGATCCAACTGAGCAAGAGGTAGGCAATCATCGGAAACATATATAATCTGTTCAGCGAGGAGTCCGAGTGTCGATCAGGCCTAATACAAGAGAGAATTTCTTGCCAGAATCTGCTTAATTTCTCCTGTCAATTCACCAACAACCATTATCAATTTAAACTTGTACCAGCTAGAATAGTTATCCAGGAGGCTCGTCAGGCTGAGGCTGGAGCTGAGAAATGCAGAAAAGTGGTCAGATTGGTGAAGAAGCGGCTGGAAGGATAATGTTTTAACGAGACGAGGTTTTGCTGTGCAATGTGGAAGTTATAACAAATAATAAAGAGTATAAGTAATACATTTATTAACGGCTAAACCGGGATCTCTATAAACAAATATGTATAAAAAGTAGTTACCCGAACATAGACCAGAAGATTAAATGACTTATGAGGTATTCAAAAATTATGCAACCGCGCGAGAAGTTCATCTGTTGTTTGGGGGCCTGATGTTACTGCTCGCGGAATTTCGTATCTGTTTTCTTTATGTGTCGGTGACGTTCTGCTCCTTTCTACCTGAAAATTAAATAACTTAAACAGTAAAAACATATGCTCAAAAACAAACAAAAACAATATCTACCTCAACTGCTGGCGCTCCTTTAACGCGGATCCTTCTTACTGGTGAGTGATGTGCAACCGAAATATTTGGTGAGGTAAAACTTAATCTATCCGTCGAATCAGAAGTTGGGATATCACCTCGAGAACGTTGTCTATCTAGTGCCGCCCGCCCTAAAACCAAAGGGGGTTAATAAACTAATGGAACAAAAATATACAAAGGTGAAAATAAAAAAATATTTCAACTAAAATTAGAGCGGCTTCTTACCTTTCCGCGTGCGGCCTGCTGTACCTGGTTGCCTTGGAGTCCGTCCTCCCATCAAGAAATTATTGAGGTCATCACTGTTAATCACTTTTTCAAGCTCGTCCAAAACACCAGCGCTTTTAAGAAAACCTGAATGAATAATTTCCATGCACATATATTGACAAAACGACCTCCTTTAAGCTTAGTTTGCGGGACGGGTTGTGGAGTTTGGATAGCTGACAACGGCGGCCTCTTATCTTTCTTCTTTTTATCCTTTTCTTTCTCCGCTTTCTGTTTTTCCAGCTCAAGATCGCGGTAAGCAGCCTGTATATTGATTAAGAAGTTACAAAATTCATAATACCTCATATTGATCTTTGAATGTCTTCATATCTGCAAAGAACTGTTCCATCTGATATTTTTTTGGGTCAAATGCAAAATATTTAGTGATGTTTTCCCATTCGTTCTTCATATTATTAAACAATGTTTCGACGACATTGTACTCATTCTGTGCTTGATTCAAGAATGGCTCCATAACTTCAAGAAATCTGTCATTATTTACATTCAGCGGCTTTTTATAGGTTTTGATAGCATTTTCCAACTAAATACAATGTATGCTTTAAAAACAAGAAACTTCTACCTTATTAACAGACTGCTTCAGGCTGTTTACTCCACTTTGAATGTCATCAGCATTCAAACGTGCGGCGGAGCTACAATGGTAAAGATCGTCTTGAGTAAATCTGAATTGTTGTCAGCAATATAAAAGTAAAGCTACATACTTAGCCAAGGAACTATCCGTCTTTCTCATAGTTTCCACCATAAAGTGTAGAAGTGTTCGTTGATTTTCAAAATCTTTAGTGTCTGATATCTAAGAGATTATAAATTAGTCTACAATAGAAACAAATTAACCTTAGGGAGCACATCCATTTGAAAACCATATATATCCTTGTGGGCTTTCGACGACTGCCCCATAAAATTTGCAAAAAGTAGTGTTAGTTCCAAAAACATCTTGAACCCTTTAGACTGTCTAATTGACTGACATGCCTCTATTATACAAGAAAGCTAAATAAAGAATAAGGTAGGACTGAACGCATAAAACTTTTTTTAAATCTGCTAGGATTTCTGGCAACCGCAGTCTGAGGATCATACAATCGAGGCGCAGTGGGAGTGAATTAATATCAACAAGCGTCGCAATAAACTAAAATAAGTTTCCCAAATTTAGAATAAAAAACTAACCTTTTCGCCTTCAACCATTTCATCATAAACTTCTTTGTCTGCTTCTTTTAATTTATTCATTGTATCCACGGGTGGTAATACAGAACGCAATTTTTCGAGCAAGTCAACTGTGAGCACCTTACTGTCAAGTTCCAATATACTTTTTTTCCATGTTTCGAATGATAGTTTTACTGATGCTTGCAAGATTGCTAAAAATAAAAGTGAGCTACAAAGAAATGACAAACCTAAGTTCTTTAAAAGCTTTTCATCTTGAATAATTTGCGGTGTTTTTACTTTTTTCATATGCAGACCTGTACGTCCAAGAGTAGTACTTGTATTTAAAGTTCCAACAGATGGCTTTGTTGCAAACCGTTCCTATATGACAATTATTTTTGCATAAACAAACAAAAATCACTTTCAACTGATTCAAAACCTTGTCGCTAGCCAATTTATCTTCAGACACTTTTGTCCAGAAACTATCTTTGGGAATATTGTTTGGATTTAACTAAAAAAAATTGTTGGATATAAAAACATCGTACCGAACTTGCACCAAAGTATAACTTTTTCATAGGCACATCAACCACTCTCTTCTTTTTTAGAGGAAGATATTCAGGAATTGTTGGAGGTGGTAAACCGATTCCTGGTGGAGGCGGGCCTTTACCTAAGAAAGGTGGGGGAGGGGGTCCTGGTGGGCCACCAAAGCCTGGAAAGATAAAAAATTGGCATAATACTTTGAAAATAAACGCTCGATAAATTCTGATGAAACGAAGAAAGGCGAACCTGGTGGCGGTGGTGGTGGAGGCGGTCCGCCTCCCACGGGGGGTAGGCCGGGTGGTGGTGGCGGTCCTCCTGTTACTGGTGGTAGGCCAGGTGGCGGAGGCGGTCCTCCTATATAACATGCATCTAAGCGCAATAAGAATTTAGTAGCTTACCTGTAACTGGTGGAAGTCCAGAGGCAGATGGAAGAGAACTTGCAGCAGTAAAATTTGGTTGTTGTAAATTGCATAGTGTTGGAGGCGGTAATGGTACTGATGGGTCCGCAATCTAAAAAAGAAAAGTAACCACACAAAAATTGGTTATCCCTACATGCTTGCGCAACTCCTCTGCTTCTGCTTTGAATTCTTTAAGTATTTTCCAGTATTGCATCTGCATAACCACGGCTTCCTGCTTGGCTTGCACAGTTTGCTCTAACTTTCTGGATATATCGGAATCTTGCAACTGCTCAATCATATCAGCCATAGGTGTTTCAAAGTGAAACTTGGAGTTGAAATCTGGCTCTACGCCGGTTTTATGTAGAACTATCTCATTTATGCAGTTTTCTATCAGGCGAAAATATGCCAATCTAAAAAAATATTAGAAAAAATACAACGAGATTTTTACCTTACAGCGCATTCTTCTGGGATAAGCATCAAATTTTGAAGAATACTTAGAAAAACAGGCTCAACTGCGCTATTCTTACCCATTGAGCTCGCTAGAAGTTCAAAGCAACCGTCCAACGTATCATATTCGCCTTTGCTAAAAATTAATTTGCCTATAAAAAAAAGGCATACATAGACTCAAATTTTGAAACCAGTTCTGAAAAATCGTCATCTCTCTGTTGCAGATAGGTGTTGTGAACTTTACGCACCTTATCCGAAGATTCACTAATAGTTTGTACTTTCTGAAACAGCGAATATATAGTCAGCAAAATTCAAACCTGAGCATATTTAGCTAATCCATTCCGATTTATTTCACTTCTTAAGCTCATTCTCATCTGCCAAGCTTGCTCGTCAGGCATTGGTGTATCAGTTGGACGGTTAAGGAGTACATTGATGATCAAGAGCAGCCGGTGCTAAAAAAGAGCATTCATGAAATAACAGCACCGGTTTGGATCCGGGTTTATACCAAAGTATCCGCCTCCTGAATAGACGTACAAAACTCCAAACAGCCAAGAAATGGCTTAAAACGAGGTTGGCGAGTTTTAGACGCTATTAGCGTCAACTCCTTCATGATTTTTGCCGCACTTAAACTCTGGTATCAATATTGAAGAGGTAACCCCACCCGCTCAGTTCTAATTGGGTGCCTTCTATAGTACCCAGCTGAATAAGAGCAATGGCCGCGAATATAGACAGAATATCTCTCCTTAACTTCATCATAATGTCGAGCGTCATTGCTCTATTGTTTAAAGAAGAAAGTAATTCCAAAAGTTGGAGAATAATTTGGCTGTCGTCCCGCAGAATAAGGCTTACACCGGTCTATAACATTTCTGTAAACAGTTAAAAAAATTACTCACGCATGTATTTAATATGCATCTGACTGTTTTTACAAGCTCGGCCAGGACAGGAAGTAAGGTTCCGCTTACATTAGGTACATTATTATTATTTTTTTCTAATACAGTAATCTAAATAGTATTACAATAAAATAAATATATTTACAATCTTACACTAGCTATAACATTGCCCAATATAGCTAAACCGTTGTCTCGATTTTCCGGGCCTAGTACCATTGTAGCAAACTATATATAAAATATTATAACATGATTAAAATCTAACCTCTTGTACATAGCTGACCCCAGCCGACTTTAATATTTGATGCAGTTCAGTTATTCTTTTTTCATTTTCTTTAGAAGCCACGTCAGAATCTATTTTGAGATTAGAAAGCATCATTACAAGCTGCCGCGGAGTCTATAATATTAAATTTATTTACCATAACTTCAGCTTTGAGTACATAATAATTATCTATAATTAAATTTAAAAGATCTATTACTTTTTTAGCACTTCGTGCTTGTTGATCTTGCATAACCATCATACGTAGAGCTTTTATATCCATTGTATTGACCACTTCAGGAGGGGCATTTCTTTCCTTCTAAAAAATATAGTAAATTTCATTTGTATATGTAATATTACCAACACCTGAGCCGCTAATTTTTTGACTTCTTCTGTAGAAAGGCTATCAACATCCACTTGTTCATATCCAGAAGACGTGCTTTCATTACTTATTTTATCTTCCTCCTAAAATAAGATTAATTAATAACTTCTCATTTTAACTACCGAACTATCCCCATGAAACCGTTTTTGGATAGTTTTTTTAATTCTCTTAGAAGTAAACATATTAGTCCATTTCGCCGATTCGACTTTCGGACTTCTCCTCATTGTAAAATCATTTAAACCTCCGGCATGCATTGAATGCCTCTCATTACTTCTCCTACGAAATGCCTGACTGTCGGGTCTAAGGGTGACGGGAATTCCTTCACTAAGTACAGAATTTCGTTGAGGAGCACCATTGCGGAGTAGTTCCAGATTATCCTGCTGCGGACGCCTAATTTTCGGCAACTCCGACAACTGTGAAGCTGTGTCGACGTCGCTGTCCGACATCCTATGAAAGGAGTAAAATCAAACAGAACTGTATGCACAGAAAGGTCTGAGAAATGGTTTTAATCATCACTTGTACAGCAAAAGAGGAGGAAAGGATCGATTTTATCGGACTGAGGCAAATGAGTGTTCTTTCAATGGGACAGATGCGGGTCGACAAGTGAAAGAAGGCCAAGCACGAGAACCATTTTTTTTACATGGTAGACACGCAATGGACAGACCGGCAGATGTTCGAAAGATCGAGCGATGAAACGACAGCAGTAAGCATGTGAAAAATAGGTATGGAGTGAGTCAAATACAACAAAGGATTGTCTGGCCGCACCTCGGAGAAAAATGAACATCTGCTTGTAGCAGTCTTTCCCGAGATTGACCATCGCCCACGCAAGCGCATCAATGGAAATACAGCAGAAGAGTAAATTAGCAGCAATCTTATGATAGAGCCAGACCCAATGGCAACCAAGAGAGTGATGAGTCAAGGAAGAGTTGAAAGGGTCGCCTATCACAAACAGCCATGTTTGGTTTTCGGAGCGCATGAGGCGTATGAAAGAGGCGACAAAATATTGCATTGATTCGAGGTGCGGAAATAGATTTTCACTGACGAATCGTGCCATTGTAAAATATCGACGGCTTCTAAATAATATGTCAAATGCAAGAAATTGGCTGAGCTCTATACAAAAGAAATCTGAAGGAGTTTTCTATGGCAGCGAAAGGCAACTATGTTGGCGAGTCTTCTGTAAAAACTATGACATATGGCTTATGGGAGGGGCGAACGGTCGAAAGTTAGTTCTTGTGTAAACCGGGGAGCTTAACTTTAACACGGATTGGTCTTTACTTATGTTTTGTGTATTTCAACCCAACGATATACACTGATTATCAAAAAGTTACTAAAATTTTAGAATAAACATTTGAGAGGCTGTCTAATCGGTACCGAGCGCGCCAAAACAGTCTTTCAAATCGCGCCCTTGCATTTGACCTCCACTTCCCTCTCCTTTAGAGACAACGCACAGAATCATAGAATCTAAGGCATCCATGATGACAATGTATAAGACAAAATAAGAGTGAACGTATGCACCCTCCAAATCTTTGCATTTTAGAACTCACTACACATATAAAAAATTACTTACTCTTACAGAAATGGTGCTCTGACTCTTGAGCTTCTCTTTTTTTCTTGACCGAGGGAACATTGGGGGTACAGCCTGAAAATCACAAGATATAGTACTAAAAGAGAAAACAAATGCATGAAACCGTCAAAGTGAGAACAATGCATAAAATAGAGATGCAGGTGAACTAACAACAATATAGAACCAGATGAGTTTGTTCACCAGCTTTAGATTTTTATTTAATAATCTGCGGAAAAACATCTTTCGTGGCTAATAAGTAGCGCTCCTCTAATCGGTTAGGCCTGCAATTTTGAAATAAAGTCATATCTACAGAAGCATGAAAACGAAGCAGCGAAAAAGTAAACAAGCAGTATATAAGCAATTGGCACACGAATAACAAAAGAGAAGCTCCATATTTGAAAACACTGATGCGCGGGAATTTCTCGAATTGTTCTCTCTTTCATTTTTGAGGTTTGCTGTTTTGTTACGGTTTCAAGGGTTGACAAGGAGATTATCGACGGTAAAACAAAGGTTGCCGGTGACTGTTATTTGAGGTCAAACCGGTGATTTGAAGCGGTAGAGCTAGGCGTCCTCTTTCCACTCTTACCGGATGCATAGTATATTCGACGGTAGGCTGGCGGTGATGATAATCGTCTAGTCGAATTTCACCCGACCCATAAACATCAAACGCATAAACAGGGGCGACAAATCATATTGAAATATGGAGGATAGTGTGTGAATAATTTGAAAAAGGTAACAAGGCGCTAATAGAAGAGAGGGAGGGGGTGTTGGTAATCACGGGGGAGGATGCCGAGGTCAGGACAATAACCCGGCCTGTTTTTGGCACACAGCCGTCCAATTATCCGGTCCCCCTGACCAGAGCCTTTTCACCGCTGCTGTAGCTGGGAGAAGACTGAGCCTAATGGGCTGCCGTATTGAATTCGGATGCCTTGAGTCACTCTATAACATGATCATTCCTTTTTGTTTTTTGTTGGCGTCATTTTGCCATTTCCCGCCAACCGCTTCCATTCAAACAGGTGGGCTAGGGGTCAAGAAGTATCGATCCGGATGACCTCGGCATCCCACCCGCCCCTTTTTTGGGCATCCCCTCCCGGCCAAACATTTCCCGCCTATACTTTGTTCCCTTCTCTCCTATCAATTTCTGCAGCATGGCCCGTGGCCGGCAGAGTCTCAAGGCCACCCTCCGCAAGTACTACCTCTTCTTCTACAACGTGGGCCTCTTCCTCATCCATCTGCTTGTGTTCTCTGCCATTCTCGATGAGATTCAACACAGTAGGTGCCCCCGTTTCTGATAAATTCTCTTCTTTAGGGAATTATGTCTATCTGCACCACTTCCCCTGGCTTCTGGTGGCCACCGCCCTCCAGCTGCTCGATCTCCTCCACGGCTACCTCGGCTGGACGAAGACGAGCATCGGCACGGGGGCTGTCCAGGTATTCGGGCGACTGTTCATCCTCTGGGTGGCCTACTACGTCGAGCTGGACCGTCCCCAGTGGTCGACGCCGTTCCTCTGCCTCACCTACATGACCATCGAGCTGTTCAGGTAGTCCTCCCCTCATCCTCCCCCTATCCTCTCCAGATATCCTTATTATGCCGCCCGGGTTCTAAACAAAGACTTCGAGGGTATCACCTGGCTCCGGTACAATGCCTGGATCGTCTGCTACCCCGTCGGCCTCTTCCTCGAGTGTAAGGCATTTCCCTTCGAGACCCACCGGCTCCTTCAGTCCTTACCCTGAACCAGGCCTTCAAGGGCCGTCACGTGGCTGACCTCTACGCCCAGTACGCAGATGTGCCGGTGCTCAAAGAGCCGACCTTCAAGTGGGGTATCCAGATAGCCTTCCTCTACGTCTTGTTCCCCTACGTCGCCTATACTCTCCTCGGCCATATGTGGAAGCAACGGGAACGGAAACAGAGGCGAGTCACTCCCCCTACCCTTCGAATAGACCTTGAATTTCAGGGAGATGACTAAGAAAAAACACTGACAACGACTCATTCTGATACGGTTCATGTACAGTAAATATTCGAATAAGTTTAGTGTCCCACGCCGGGGAAAGATTTCTCGAAACGGGCCAAGTTGTCGATGGGAGCTTGGAGGGGCGGCGACTCCGACTGACGGCCGACTATCTTCACGTAGTTGATCGGCACCAAGCCGATCTTTGTCCCATCTTGGGTACTGAAAAGGATTATCAGTGGAGGAGGGAGGATACCTGGCCAGAAGCCATCCTCTGACCCGTGGCTGTTCTTCTTTCGGGGCCACTCGGAGTGTCTCTCCGTTCATGAAGGACAGCTCCTGCTCCGAAGTGGCTTGGAAGGTGTACAGGGCCTGGAATACTGTATGGGAAAGAAGAAGGAATTCTGACCTGAGCAGTGTAATGGGGTCCGTTCCCCGTGGCCCACTTCCGCTTCTCCTCCACCGTCCTCACCATCTGATCGATGCATTTGTAGATCAAATAAGGCCCCCCGAGGGCGACGGCCCAGAACAGCAGAGTGGGCCAGTTGACGCCGTTCTGGGAGCCAGCCAAGACTTCTGAGCCTGAAGAGAGTCATCCTTCCGACGCGAGACTTACCGTATGGCTGCTGGAGATCACCCCAGGCTAGCTCTGCCGCACTGGCATAGTTGGCCGGCTTGAGTCGCAAGACGACGAGGAGATATCTCCACAAGCGGTAGACGAACTTGAAGAGAGACAGGGAGACCACGACGGATGTCAACTGGACAACTGTCTCGCATTGTAATCAGCATCCGGGTACCTGCATCTTGAGTCGTCCGAATTGCTCGACGACGCCGATGACCGCCCGGAAGGAGCTGTAGACGGCGTTGTGAGTGGAACTGAGCATGTTGGCCACGGAGGTGACCGCGTTGACTACGGACTCGATCGACTGGAAGGCCCCCCTCGATGATTCTTCGGCCAGCCGGGCGAAATTGCTCTCGTTCTGACCGTACATGTTGCCGTACATCCCGTTCCCGTACATCCCGCCGCCGTAAAGTCCTCCTCCGTACCTGAACCGTGTCTCCTTTCTCAATAAATCGACAGACGTACATTCCGTTTCCATAGAGTCCGTTGTTCATGCCGGCATACCCTCCACCGTAGGGTCCGGGTCCGTATCCGCCACCGAGTCCGCCGTAGCCCATGCCGGCGGTCCCCAAACCGAGGCCACTGGTCCCAGCATTGTCGAAGGGCCTGGGAGGTAGGGGAGGAGGCTGGCTGGGATCGGAGGGGCCAGGGTTCATCATGGAGACGACTGGAAATATAAAAATACGAGGAGGAGACGGAAAGCGAAGAATCGATTGATCGCAACGTGATAACGGGGCGACTCCACTACATTGTTTTATGGAAAGGTCGCCCAATTGCTTGTAAACAGGAGAAGGACATTAGGAAGACGCTTAATTGAGGGAAGAGACCGAAAGAGCAGGAGGACGATATGGAGACGTTCTTCCCTTACAAAACAGAGACCAGCAGGAGTAAACAGTCGCTGCCGGCACAATAAAAATAGTCCGGGACCGATAAGTCCAAAGGTTGCAAACTCGTTCTATTTTGAGAGGTAAGAGGATGGAAGAGACATCGTTGCATAGACAGAAGAATTCGTAGCGATATCCATTTTCAGTTTTCGAACAGATTTTTAAGAAGGCAGCCGAGGGTCAGAGAGAATTCGAAGAAAGCGAACCTTTGCCGGAGATGCTTTGAGCACGCCGCTTCTTGTAGCCAACTGGAACCTGGGAGATTTATTCCTCCTCCCTCTATTCAGGCAAATTCATTATTTCGGCAGAAAATACTACGAGATGCCCTTTTCTGAGGCGGTAGGGTTCAATTTGCGAATGCAGCAGACCCCGTCGCTGTTGGCTCGCGGCCAACTCGCCATTGATCGATGCCAAGGTCGCCCCAATGACGACAACACGCGCCCCGTTTCCATTCGACGTTTGCCTCGAGTTATATCCTTATCTCTTCTTTTCCCTAATAGTTTATATATTTCCATGCAATATCCAGCTGTTTCAGGAAACATCTTCCGAAAAAAAGCTCTTCCCCGTCAAAAGAGAGAGGCGAAAATGACAACCCCAGATGTGAGTATTTTATATTGGAAATTTATCAATTTATGACTAGATGCATTGAATGGAGTGTCTATTTCAGAGGTTCTATCAAGTCCCGGAGGCCTCGGACTATATTGTCACCTTCTACCTTCGAAACCGGGATCTTCTACTAGAGACGGCCATGTGCCGGACATTCTCCATGACGAAACAGAGGAAGGAACTGCACATGGAGATGATCGGGGTTCTGAGCGACGAGTACGGGATCGAGAGCGACATGGTCAAGATAAAGTATCACTTTGACAATCGGAAGGTACGGGTGATGAAGAGGGGACACGAACTGAAGCAGAAACAGAACCAGGGCAAGAGGTGAGCCCCCTTTCTTCAATTCGAATAACCGACCATTCAGCATAGACGCGTCCGACGTGTTCAAAAACGAGGCAGACCGCCGGCTGTGGGAGTACCTGACGAAGACGAAGGACCCCGAGGAGTACCCGTGTACCCAGCGACTACAGGAGGTCATGAAGGAGGCCGACATGCAGACGGTCAAGGAGGAGAAGGAGACGCCTTCGTGGGAGTCTCTCCTGAGGAACAACGGGGTGGTATTGGGCAACAAAGAAGTACCGACACTGAACAGCCTCAAGTGGGACACGTACAACACGAAGCTAGTACTGACCAACGAGGCCTCGGACTACGTGGTCAAGTTCTTCCTCGACAACCAATCCGTCCTCCTGGAGAACACCAACTCGCGCTCAAACACGAACAACCTCGAGAGGAAGCAGAAGATGAACGAGCTCGTCACCGGCATCCAGCAGAACTTCGACATCGTCACCGACGCCCACAAGATGAAATCTCACTTTGACAACCGAAAGTCGCGGGTGATGAGGAAGGCCTTCGACTTCAAGAACCTCGTCAGGAAAGGGTCGGCCTACTTCTATCCGTATTCAATCAGAACATCTTTCAGAAAGAGTAAGACGGTGGAGGAGCTGTTCGACTCGGAGATCGACCTCCGGCTGTGGAAGCACTACAAGGACGGCCCGGTCAAGGAGAAGAACCCGGCGCCCGAGGCTCTGCCCAGTCCCTTTGTGAGTCCAGTCTACTTTTATCCAATTAATCCGCGTAGACAAAGGAGATCAAAGTGGAAGTTCCTGAAATTATCGAGGGAGAGGAACTGAACCTGGACCATCTGCTAGGAGGAAACGGCGAATCCGAGGTTTTTCTTCTAATAGAACAAGACAAGTGCCCTTTTCAGCCATCGCCCTCGTACAATACAGAACCTCCGAGCAATTTGTACCGGAAAAGGAGATATCCGGACGAGGAGGACGGCCACCCATTCCTAGGAGGACGATACATCTCGGACGACGACTTTCGGGCAAAGCAATACGAGCTAATGGAAAAGCACATCCAATTTATGGAGGATAATCAGAAACTGGTGGCCGCGATGACTTCAGCCGTCTCTATCCTCTTCTCCAAAATTGAAGCACTCAATGTTCCGAACCTACAAAAACAATAAAAAATTGTGGTTTAATTCTTTACATCTCTTACATTTGATTAAGAAATGGGGTAAGATTATACACATTGCTATGCGCCCCGCTACCAATTGAACAAGCATTTAGGCTAGTGCAACTGAGTTATGGGCGGTATAAACCGGACGGCGGCTTGCTTATATATTGACCAGTCCCGTGGCTGCCGAGATTTTACGGGTGCGGCGGAACACAGCGAGCAGACGGGTCCGAGTGCTGTCAAATACACGTGATCGGGTTTTTTTCGTGGGAAGTGGTCTGTTTTACAACCGGGGTTCAAAGAAGAAGAACCAACAGATAAAAGACCAACTTCCCCCCTTCTCTGGGCGAGGGGACGGCTCGGTCTCGCCGATCCTCCATTAGCGAAGATGAAAAGGACACAACAAAGAGGGGATAAGAAAGATGAATACTTTATTATTCTCTGCTGATATCTGGATATTCGTTTTATACATTAAAGAAGACGTGGGAGATGGAGAGATATACTCGAATCACATGTTGGTTAAAGAACGTAGACCTGTATATTTGGCGGATCCCCTCTAAGCAACCGTTTTAGAACTCTACGAAGACTCTATGGAAGGACACGAAGGGAGGAGGCGGGGAGAAATACTGGGGAGACCCGTGGAGGAGGAGGAAGGCAGCGAGATCTGGTCATCTGTCGATGGCCGTCGAGATGGACGTCGTCAGCGGTTTTCGACGAACCTTTTCAGTGGAATTGGCGGGAGAAACTAAAACTCGAATGTGATTAAAACTCTCGGCGCGAGACCTTACAGCTTGGAGAGGGAGTCGTCGGCTCGCCCAGACGGGACCGGTTGCTCGACGTCGACGCCTGCCGGACACTGCCGTGAAACCGGGGATGGTTCTTCCGCGGCATCACAGTCACCGTGCTGCTGCTCATCACTCGGCTGCTGACGAGACTGGCCGGGGGCGGCAGCTCGAAGTCGGGCTGGTTGAGAGACGGCGTCCGGTTGAGGTCGCCCTCGATGAACTTGATCACCTTGTGCACGCACGCCTCTTGGTAGTCGTGGATCCACCTGAACACGGGGATTAGAGGCCGTCTCCCGGATGTCTCCCTACCTGACTCCGTTGTACTTGGTGATCATCCGGATGTCTTCGGGGATCTGCATCTCGTCGGGGAACTCGAAGTTCTGCTCGAAGATGGGCACGATGTTCTTGGCGTTCTCGAAGGCGCAGCTTAGCTCCTTGTGGATCCAGTCCTCCTTGTTGTGGTCGTTCAGGAGACGGTCCATCGAGCCCGGGGTGAGGACGAGGATGAAGTGCTTGGCCGCCTTGATGTTCTTCAGCAGGGACAGGTCGAATTTTCCGGCGTAGAGGCGGTCGACATCAATAAACACCTGAATTCGGGGTTGGAACAGGACAGTCGGGGAGCGAACCTTGTAGCCTTTGAGCTGGAGGAGGACCTTGATGAGGGAGGCCAGCTGGTTGCCGGTGCTCCTCCTGTAGCTGATGAAGATGTCGATCTGCTTGCTCAACATGGCCACCTCCACGTCGTCCGGGTGTTTGTAGTCCCGGAAGGCCTGGGTCAGTTTCAGCCTGTGGATGGGGTTCTCGATGCCGCAGGCGGACTGCATCAACTCGTCGGTCAATGAAGGGAGGATATTCCTATTCACACCGTTCGTCAGCATCTGGAAGACGGCTGTCAGGTATTCTACCAAAAAGGGGACCGACCTTGTAGGTGTAGACGGACAGTTCCGGGCTGAGGGACATGAGCAGGTGGTCGAGGTTGGTGTCGTCGACGGAGGAATAGTCGGCGGCTATCTTGAGGCTCTCCAACTCCCGTAGAAACCGTTTCCTATGGAGGCCGGAGTCCATCTTGATGTCCCTCTCGAGGTCCCTCTCGCTGAGGTGGAGGAGGAGGTCGCCGTCGACCATCTGCTTGGCGAAGTTATCGACGTAGTCCTCGAAGCCGATCTGGAAGAGGCCGGTCAGAGATCATCCTGTCTGCCGTCTACGTCACTACTCCCAATCGACCACCTCCATGGGACGAGGGTATTTATGACGTGTACAGTTCAACAGAACCCACCTTTCTGACCCAATATTGGACATCGCTAATCGTCCAGCTGGGTACCTGCTGTGCCAGTTTATACGGCACTTCCTCCCCGATGACTGTCAGCGCCTCGCTGGCGAACTTGGCTGCCACCTCGTCTGGGTAGCCGGCCACTTCCTTCAGAGCTTGGATGGCGCCGATTTCCTGAAAAGGGACAGCTATAGTCAATGGAGCAATGCCTTCTCCTCCGGGAGAATATAAGCTGGGAACAGACGCCTGCTTGTTAAATGTTTATCTTATCACTCTTTTTCGGACTATCCCCGGCAAGGGAGGGAGGTGTCTGTCTGCCACATGGAGAGAGGTTACGTGGGTGTCTAAGCTCCGCAACTATGTTTACCCTGCCTGACCCTCTTCCTCAAGAAGTCGCACAGCTTCTCGTCCAACCGGCCGGCTGACTCATCCATACAAAAGTGCGCGAGGAGGGGAGACACCTCAAGGGCGCGAGCACGGGATCTGAATCATCCCGGTTGCCGCCTTTTCTCGCGCGGGAACTACAAAAAGAGGCGGCTCTTCCCCTTTGCAAAGCGAGAGTTCAAACATGTGGAGGGGGCTGTTTACGTGGCGGTTTAGTTCTTCAAAATAGGGGGATACAAGGGGTGAGCCTGTTGTGGAGCGGGCGATCAAATGAACGGTAACCGGGCTACTTTGATCTCCCGGTGGTTTGACAGCCTTTACGAGGGGCGCTGTTTGACTTTTCAGTCAGCTTTAAATTGTCTCCACTGGGGGAGAGGAGTAGAGTCTGACTCAGCCGAAGAAGTCACGAAAGGAGCCGGTCCCCTTCCCGGACGCCTTTTTTGGCTACTGTTGACCCAGAGGCCCGCCGGGCAGGAAGAGTCCTCCAAATAAGGGAAGACGCACCAGGGATAGAAACCGGAAAGAGGCAGAAAAAGCCGGCTAATCGACTGGAGCGAGGCTCAATCTGGTCAATAACCCGGCTTCTGATTTACGACCCTGGGTATGTACACAGAGGAGGAGGAGGAGGAGGAAGAGAGGTAGCGGGGGGAAGCTTGCAAAACTTGCGAGGGGACCAAAAGAACAAGGAGAGGGGTTGGAGATAAAAATAGAAGGGGCCCGGCTAAAAATAGACGAGGGTGGCTATTTTGGGAGCGGAAGTAGGTCGAGTAGAGATGGTGGTTTTGGGCAGGAAAGCAGGTTCGGGAGAGACTTTGCACCCGGCGGAGGAGTGTCAGGATGACTTTCCCCCCAATGGGATATGTTTTGTGGGAAGCGGAGGTACTTGTAGATAAGCAACGATAAGGGGTTGTGATGAAACTCGAAGAAAACAAATGGATAAATAGCGGCCGACTGTCGCCAGACAAAATTACCTTCTTGGCGTAGGGGTGGAAGAACCGGCGCGTCTTTGACCGGCGGAAACGTTCTAAGGCAACGCCTTTTCGAATATAGCTAGACGGCTTGACCACCAGCTCGCCCTTGGACGGCGGCAGGTCGGACTTCTTGACCGGCGGCAAATGGGTCATGCTCGTCGGCCGAGGGACCGTCGTCTGTTGCTGGGTCGGTGCAACCGTAGCCGTGGGAAGCGGGGATTTGAGCGGAGAAGAGGGTATCCGAATAAGCTCACGTGGCGGCTCCGACGACATGCCGGCGCTCACCTCACTGATAACTGTGCAGCCGGTAGCGCTCTCTCGCCACGCTCCGCCCCCTCTCTCCGATTTACGAAACGGTTGGAGGACAGAGACTGCGCGGAGGGGGAGGGTTCAGAGAGGAGCAACAACAGGATGACCTCTGATGGCCTCTGATGGTCAGCTGGACTGACTTCTTCTCCGGGGGAGACCCTTCTGGCGGGAGGAAGAGCACCATGACCGGCGGTCTCCCTGTCCACGTGAATCGTACCTC
This sequence comes from Oscheius dolichura, assembly GCA_932521035.1. Classification (NCBI taxonomy): domain Eukaryota; kingdom Metazoa; phylum Nematoda; class Chromadorea; order Rhabditida; family Rhabditidae; genus Oscheius; species Oscheius dolichura. Next base: position 4,720,458 of record OW051494.1, read on the forward strand.
CCTGTATGTACAATGGGACCTCTTTTATTTTGTGCCCGTTTCCGGGGGTCATGCCCCACTTGGCCATATCCTTTTTGCGCGAAAGCTCCGAACCCGACGCGATTAACCTTTGTCTTTCGAAAGTCGGACCACCCAGCCAGTCCCGACAGTTTGTATGATGATGTCTGGCGATAAGCCCCAGGAGGTCGTGTTCCCCAAGTGAGACATCACCGAATGGCAGTTCGTCGAGGAGGAAAGAGGACGAACTGTCCTCCTCCCACAGGTTGCCAGCAGGTTGCGTCACCTGGTCATCCGAGGACGCCGAGGTTCAGCCGGTGTCCAAAGTCAAGAATTTCACGTAGGCGTCCGTGTGTTATTTTGTCCGTGGAAAAGTTGAATAAGCCCCGCTGCCGCTGAATATTTACAAATGGTCAGCCAGGAATGTCTAATTTTCACGGAATTCGCGGCATCCTCGGCGGGCCAACAGTCTCTTATTCTAATTAGTCATCCCCCTGACCCCTGTGGGGCTAGAGCCTCCCACCATCTAATCCATCGCTCTTTCGCAATCTTTCGTCAGGCAGGGCTACCTGGCAGGTCAGTCCGCTGTCCCCGACAGCCTACTGTCCGATTATGGGTTGGCACCATACCAACTTTCGCGATCACTTTCTCCCGGGAAGGGAGGTATCACTGTGGCAAGAAGTATTTACAGGCAAACAAAACTGGAATTTGAGGTCACAATCCATACAAACAAGCCTTGAGTTCGGACTGATCGCCTCTGCTAAGCTGTTTTTCATCATAATTGGGGGACAACACCGAGACTGTTTGGAAGGCGCGCGGCTGTTTGGCAACTTCAAACCCGCCGGGGATGATCTTTGAATACAGTCTGAGCCTCTCCCCTTCCTGACCTCTTGCCGACTTTTTCAAGGTTTCGTCAGAGACTGTAAACAGAAAAGTGACCCTCCGGAAATGTGCTTATCGGACGAGGAGAGGTTGCGGTCGGACTATTTCATAAGATTGCGCAGGCCAAAGACACCTCTGCTAACCTCTGCTAATTAGGCCTGTCTCTAAGGCTACTCGAGGACAATCGCGTTAGGTGACGGGAGGACTGCTCGCCTGTAGCCGACAGACACAAACCACATGGGAAACTGGACAAACTCCAAAGATTCGCAGAACCTACGGGTGGAGAAGACCTTATCGGGGGCGGGAGGACAAGCCGAAAAGGACTCGGACGGTCCCCGAGAAGACCGGGAGTGCGTCACAATGGAAGCGGTCAGATCTGCTTACATACACCGAAGGTCTGATTCATCGAAACACTTCGTAGCCACCGGAAACCGGTCACGCCGAGACGGAAAAGAGTCAGGAAAGTTGCGAATCCCCCTCTCCCGATCTGGTTGAGATCTTTATGTTGGTCGTGGTCTGTCGCTGATTAAAATAGCCCCATTTTATAGGGAGAGGGTGTTTTATGTGAACAGATAGAGAAGAAAAGAGACCAACCTGGAAGACTATGAGCTTGTTCTGTTCCTTTTTGACGATGGCCTCCAGGGCGAAGTGGTAGGACGCGGCACTTCTGGCCTCCTTTTTGACACCCGTCTTCAACAGGGGCACCAGTCTGAAAGGGGCTGATATGGGGGAGAGGGAATGCCTCTACTTTTGTAGCCAGGTGGTGGTTCTGCCAGGCCAGTGCCGAATATCAGCTGCGAAAGAGGACGGCGGATGCTGTTGGAGAAACGGCTCAACGAGCTTAAGAGTGTCCGTAGTTTTAACCATGTCCTGAAGAAGAATGGCTTTCCTTTTTTGATTGATTTCGAATAGTCTCATAAACAGCTGGGATATCATGCTCCGAGTCAAGGCCACTCCTGCTTGTCAGTTTTTGTTGTCGCCCCCGTCCCGTGATAACTAATTCGAAAGTATTCCACCGACCGTAAATACCACCTTTTCCCAGCTGAGCCCCGTGTGATTTGGCCGTTCTCTCCCCTCCCTGATAAGGGGGTGGCAGTCTTTTCTCACCTTCATGCAAGACAGGACACAGATGGCCAGGCAGGCGTAGTACCGGGTGGGGTCATCCGGACGGGACGCGAGGAGGAAGAGCCACTCGGGGATCTGAAAGGCAGTTCGTCACCCGGCACAGTATAATCTGTTGACCCGCTTCATGGCAATCTTCTTACGGCACTCGGCATTCGCGTGGAGGGCCATATTGCAGAGGGCAGTGGCCGAATGACGCTGCGTCGGCAAGGAGTTCATCTCCATTTTACACGTCAACAAAATATGGTCAAGGACTCCGATTTCGATCAGTCTGAACGTCTGTCTGCGGGTCACACGGGCCGGGACTCACGTGAGGGTGGTGCTCTCCCGGTGCGAGAAGAGTTTCTCGATGATGCTCATGTTCATTCGCTGCTGGTCGGGCGACTTATTCATCTTCATGGCGCTGATGACGACCTTCTTCAGCCAGCCCTTGTTCACGATGTACTCCATGTTGTTCTCGGAGAAACACTCCTCCAGCACCCGGCCACAGTGAAATCGAACTAAACTCTGATTGGGCCGGGTGGACAGCCTCCCACTTACCGGGATCGCAAGTGGACGGGGAGACGAACAGCTTGATTATCGTGTCCAGGTAGGACTGGTCCCGGAGGAAGTCGCACAGCGCCGTCGACAGATCTTGCGAAACTTTTCGAAGTGTACCTGCTTTGGCCAGGACCTTGGAAACTATTGTACATCCCTGGAAAAAAGGATTCTGTCTGGTATAGAGGGGGATTACCTCGATGATGTCTGCCTCGACGAGGTGATCTCCTCCCTTGGTCATGTGGGCGAAGGCCTTGTCGATGAAGGACTGATACTTGGACAGTTTCTGCTTTAGCGTCTGCATCATAAAAACTTTTTCGGTGTCAGAATGTGTGATCGGTCCGCCATTAACCACGGAGTCTTGCTGAAACACATTTTCCTCTTTTGGGGAATGTAAAAAGGGCCATCGAAAGCGAGCTCTGTTTTAATGTTTTATACGTCAAAATGTTCTCTAGACTTTTCTCTACAAAACAGCGCATTCAGCTTCCTCAGACCCTCACCGGTCGACCTTTGTCCTCCTCCAAAATGACTTTTTGGAGGTACTGAGTTTTCTGGTCAGTTTTTTTCCGGGTTAACCTCTTGCATCTATATTTTTTTATGATATGTGCAACCTATTCGCCGTATTTCAGTGAAATAGCAGGAGAAAAATGGGTCAAAAGACCTAGAAACGAAAAAGGGCTAAACATCTGTCCGCTACTGTATTTAACGGGAAGGGGGCCAACCTTTTCAAGGGGTCGGCGTCGCAGCATTTGGAAGGGGATTTGGATTCAGATCCTCCTGCCCTACACGTGTCCTCCCTCCCTCCCTCCCGGCCAGTTTGTGACTCACAATCGAGGCAGACGTCACCCGGGGAACTGTGAGTTCCCCTGTTTCCCACACTAATAAACACGAGCCGATTATATTGACATCTATCCGGATTTTTCTGACTCACAACGGGTATTTTTGTAGCAGGTCAGCAAAGGTTCGGGCAAACAAATGCTCCTTTGTCGAGGCGAGCCCCGTGCCTACCTGCGTGAGGCTGAATCTGTGAGGGGTCGTGGCCCGGTCGTTGATGGGCGACAGGTCGTCGTACGAGGTGTCATCCCCGTCTCCTGGCACGGCCGACGAGCCTTCCGACTGAAAAGAGCCCTCTCTTTTGGTATTTCTTGTCCAAAGTTCACCGACTGGTTCGAATTGGAACCAGTGACCGGATCGGACGAAGTCAAGCGATCACCCCAGAGAGGGATAAGCCGTGTTGATGGCCGGATCGACTTTCAGTTTTGACGCAAACGGGGTAATTGGAGGCGAGACCCACCTTGAACCGTCTGTACTCAGACTCCTTCCTGGCGGTTTCCTCCTGGGGGTTAGGGGTCGAGAGTGACTGCTGCAACTTGGACTCGGAGCTGCCCTGAACCATTCTATTCCATTTGGGGTCGAGGGAATTTGTTTGGACAAGAATTTATGACTCAGAGACCTCAGGGAAACGACTCACTTTAAAGGAAAAGTGCCTGCATTTGAACGGGAAGAGTTTTGCCGCGTAGTCCATGTGAAAGACGCCCGACCAAATGGGAAATTCGCCAAACTAGGCGTGGTGGAAATCCTCTTTGGCGAGGGAGGGATCACTTTGGATTCATTAGGGATGAGTGTTTTCAATACATTTTATCTCTTTTGTCTTTAAAGAGAGAGATCTCATCTTTTGATAATTACAGTAGCCTAGAGTCCCGAAAAGAAAGAAATCCACGAACCAGCCCGTTGTGTCGGATGTATTCGGCATTCGAGAGGTGGTTGCCGTCCTCGTCGAGTCTCGTCGTGGGCGAGCTGTCCCCGTTTGTTTCTCCATTTGGCAGCCCGTTGTACTGGAAGAAAAGGAGGATTGCTCAGAAAAGAGAAAATAGGGAATACCTGGCTTGATATGGGACAGGGAGGAGCACTTTTGGGGGGCATGGCGGGGACTGCGAGGGAGGGGGTGCTCAGACACGTCGTCGGGGATTCGAGGTCGCAGAAGTCATCGTCGACGTCGATAAGGAGATCATCCGTCCTAAAAGTGATAATTCATGTACAGTCTCGGGAGCGTCTTCCACCCACGGAGCTCGCTTTTTAAATCTGTTCGACAAATAGACCTACTGCCGCTACCTTATCTCATAGACATCGGGCACCAGCTTGATGATGAGGTTGTGAATATTTTTAGAGCGCATCTCCCCGTCGGACTTCTTCTTCCCGGCCAGCTTGGCTGGCGCCGTGGAGGCTGACTAGAGAGGACTGTATGAATGAGAAGGAGGCGGAAGAGGTCGAAAACAGGATTATAAGAGGACTATTTTGAGGCGTGTTTTTGACATTCAAATTGTATGTCAGGGAGAAAGAGAGAAGAGAAACCGGAGCACGTGGGCTCCTCTTTCGGGCTCGTACTTGTCTCTAATTGGTGAATCAGAGGCTTCGGCCAAGAAAGGGGCTCCTGACGTCAACGATTGTATACACCAAATCAAAACATCGGCCGGGATCTTTGACATCTCGGAAAAGTTAGGCAAATATCAATTTCGGAGGAGAAAGGACGGCTTCCGTCGGCCCGTGTTATGGAAGCGGCGCGGGTGGAGTCAGAAAACAAAAGACAATAAAAGTAATTGTTTAGAATCTGTGAAAATCTATTGATTACGGGAAGAGGGCGAGGGAGGAGGGAAATAAAAAGAGGGCCCGCTCATTCCAATTGACCGCCTTGTAATTGAGGGGCATCCCCGCGGGGAGAGGGCGAGCAAAGTTTCACTGGAGATAGTCGGAAGAGGCTCCATTGGCTGACTCAGTGCACACAGAGACAGGTAGCGCCAAGATCAACACGACTTTTTGGAGCGGCCCCCGTTTCAATTGGACCGAACAACTTCTTGACCGGGAACTTTTAACTGGGCAGGCTTTGAAGTCCCCGGGGCGCGGGGGAGCACGCCTCAATGCATTTGGGAGCATTACTATTATTACTTGTCCGGCTGGTCCTACCTGGCGATGGTCCGGCTGGAGGAGGCGAGGCAATTGCCCTGACGGCGTCAAATTGCCGCGCGAAAGCCCAACACTCGAGGCCCTCCGATTACGTAAATTACATTTTCGGGTCAAAAACAGATGCTCATTAGAGCCAGGTACACTTTTCGACCTTGTCCCCTCGGCCTGTCCCTGGTCTGCCCTCAGAGATGGAAGAATCAGTAGCCGGCCGAGTACTGGTCTCCCTCTCGGTGGCATGCAAAATATTTTCCAAAAAAGATTGAACTTGGCCGATCTTGTTGGGAGATAAGAGGACCGGAAATTCCTTTCAAATAAACAACAAAATACCGCGGGGATTACGGTATTCAATCTGGAAATGCTGGGGGGATGAGCTGAGGCAGATAATCAAGCCTATCATCGGGCGGCCGGGGTGCGTCAGAGAATTGGAGGACAGAAGCCGGACTAATTGAAGCCATTAAAAGGCCGAGACCGAGACTTTTTGGCCGTTAATTGGCCGGGAGGATACTCTGGGGAGGGAGACTCATGACAGATGAGGATAAATAAGGGTCAAGGAGGGTGAAAGTGCGCTAAAAAGAGACGGATAAAGGCTTCGGGGAAGCCTTAGCCTCGTAATTCATCAATTATTCATTATGCCCTGCTCTCTCATCAAAAACGGCTTCGTGTCGCCTCCGTGTAAAAAGGGAGTTCAATTAAGAGGCAAGGAACTTTAGAGCATAAGTGGACGATCAGATAAGGAGAGAAGGAAGGAGAGAAAAACAGGAGGACGAGACCTGCCGGGAGGAGGGAACCGACCACCCCGACCAGGAGATTAGCCGGGGAAAGGAGAAGGATATGCCAAGCAACCAAAGCGGGCACATGCTGTCTAGGCGGGGCCTATCGGGTCTCACCTCATCTCTTGTTTCTGGATGTATTCCATGAAGCGCTCCCTCACGGTGCTCGTGTCCATCAGTGGCGACTCGTCCATGCTCAGCTCGATCAGGGGCACCAGGGACTGTGTCGACGTTGCGATCGTCTCCTCCTGGTAGATGCCCGTCGGCGCAGAGACCTCCACCGGTGTGGCTAACAGTTTTGGCGTCCGGACGAGTGGCTTCTTCTTCCGCTCGTCGGACGGCGACTTGCTCGGCCCCGGGTAGCCGGGAAGGGGTGGCGGATCCCCGAAGAAAGGATTCTTCTGTGGCACTCCGACCAAGGAGTTCCTGTGTCGGTCACGCTCCTCCTTCGACTGCCAGGCAACCGGCGGCTCGTCTCCGAACTCCTTCTGTGGCATCCACCCGTCCGGAATGGTGATCCCTCCCGAGACTGTCCGTGGCCGGCCGCCCATCTTGTAGTTTCTCTCGATCTCCCTTCTCGGATTGGGCTGACTCTTTTGGCTGAGCATAGGTGCCCGAGGAGTCAGGCGATTTCCTCCTCTCCCTTTCGACGTGCCGGCCACAGGAGGAGGGTCGCCGAAGTTATTCGCCGGTAAGACATAATGAGTCGGTGATCCAGAACGGGAGCTGACACTGGCCGACTGGCGGAGCTGAGGCCGGTCCAGCATGCTGGAGACGCCCGAGTCGACGGTGAGGGTCGAGGCCGGGGAGGGGTCGTCGTAGAGGGAGTACAGCCTGAAGAGTATCGTCAGGATCGCGGCAGGATTATCCCAGGTTAGTCTCGGCCTCGGACACCTTTACCTGATTACATCTATCAAATTAGGTGGGTGGTGGATGCCCTCCGAAGCCGGTCTACTTTGAGCTGAGGGAGCCCGGGGGCGTAGGGGGCAAAACCTGTGAACAGGCGGCTTATCGAGCCCGGCAAGAAGAAATAAAGTCGTAGAAGTTGTCCTATCACAGGAAGTGATGAAGAGCCTTTTTTAGGGGTAAAGTGCAAGGCATGCACATATGGAAGCAGGCAGTGCGAAACAAAAAATGACACGAGAAAAAAGAGCACGGGGGAGATGCGACGAGGAGCAACGAAAAGGTTATGAGCACCCCTTTCTCGACTTATCGCACTTTATGGCAAGGGAATGACCAGAGATCGACTGCCCTCCTAATAAAGAGAATCTCCCACCTGCCGGTCTTGGCCAGCGGACTCCGGCTACGGAAGTCGGTAACGGAGGCATCCTGCCGTGCCAGCAGGTTCCTCTCCGGCAGGACTTCCTCGCCCATCGTGGTTTTTGCTTTCACATCCTGAAATTACATCCATTTCGTCTGTCCCCCTATAAAATATATATTCGAACCTTGATTCTCGGCGGGCGGATATGTTTCAGCGAGTCGGCCAGGAGGCTGCCGTTGGTGGTGGTCGACGTCGTCGTGTTGGCCACGTCCAGCGACCCGCCCAGGATTCTCTAAACGAGAGGTGTTGTCTGATTGTAAGTGCAGGAGGGGGAATCTAATCAACAGCCGGGGATAAATTTCCGCTGACGTAAACGGAATAGTTGCTGGTGGGGATTTGTACATTCGACAATAAAAGCTGGGCCCATTGATCTCCGATGGGAAAAGAGAATCTGTGGGAATGGGGGCCGGGGGAGAACACCTCCGGTAAGGGAGAGCTCGGATTACCACGATCGGGTATTAGCCGACGGAATTAACGCAAACAAATGATTCACAGGAGCCGGCCATACCTGGCAAAATAATAGACGAGGTGGACTAACACGATAATTAAAAGGAGCCGAGAGCACAACTTCCGCCGGGGTACGGAGTTATCCGCACTTTAGTTTTCCAATTATAAATGTATAGCCGACGGAAGTTGTGGCCCCGGGTAGCGATAATAATGGGCAGGAGGCCGGTTATATACCGGAGATCTGGATTAGGGAGACGGAACCCAGAACATCATCACTTCCGACCCGGGAGGACAACTTGACGTGATACACACAATATGAAGAAATTTGGTATGGGTCGATAAGCAAGAGGAGACCGTTATCAAAAGCCGATCATCTTCGGCTTTTCAGGCGCCAACCCGGCAAACTATAACTGGATTAATAGAGGGCCTGGAGTTTGGGAGAAGGGGAGGGAGGAGGACGGAAGACTGTCTGGGGAGGAGGGACCGAATACAGGGCCAGGAGGACCGGTACAATTATGGAATTAGGGAAGTTTGGTTGAATAGAAAATGAGGGGCTTGGTCCCCTCCTCCCCAGAGAAAATGACAAATGGAAGTGTAAAAACGACGAGGAGGAAGAGATAACATTTTGGGAACATTAACAAATTGCGACTTCTCAGGTTTCTGGGCCGAAATAAATTATTCGGAGGCTGGGAGGAGAAATTAGGAGGGAGGAATGAGAGGACGGACACTGTTAGGGGAGGAATCGGAGGGGGTACAAACTGGGGATGACGGTACGAATAATAAGGAGGAGGGGGGGGGGGGGGGGGGGGGACAAATAAGAGCCGGGAGGATAAAACGGGGGACAGATAAGAACTCACCTGATTGCGAGGACCGAGAGTGCGGTGGATCAAGCATCTATGCTCCGCTGGCTTATTGACCATCGGCGGAGACACATCAGATGAGGTCCTGGAGATGGGAGTGGAGTCAAGAGAAAGACAGAAAGAGGGGGAGAGGGGGAGACATTTCCCGAGCCCCTGGGAAATAGGGGGCTCTGGTCGGCAGACTACTAATCGCCAGAGGAACTTACATGGGCTTGCTTTTTGGGGGAGGGAGGGTGTCAGAGAAGACAAGGTCACATGAGCAAACAGAATAGAGTCTTTATTTGGTCTAACAGAGGGGTCTATTCAGGGGGACAGCTTCTGAAAGGCCTCTCCCGGAGACGATTCATCTCCCCCCAGATGCGGGGTGTGAAAATGGTGGGAGGAGCTGTAATTTGACCTGAATCATCAGAAATCTGAGTGTTTTCCCACGGCGGAAGGGATTGAGAAGCCGGAAAAAATGAGTTCAAAAAGTTAATCCTTGGTGGTCCATTGGGCGGGAAGAATTCTGTTTTTCATGAGTATAGTTAGCGCGGAGGAGAATCAATACGAAGCTGCCAAGCCTGGGCAACAACCACGACGACGACGACAAAGACGAAGCACGAATTCCGTTTCTCTGTTTATTCGAGTCCCCCTCTTCCTTTTTTGACGGAGCAGCCGGCCGCTTTAAACTAATCCTCTCTAGATATCACAGCTTCATCAGTGTTGCCTTTGAGATCCGTCATAAGTGAAAAAAATAGAAAAGACTAGCACCAGAGGGCCAAAACAGAAAGAGTAATGGAAAGGAAGGGGAGGGGAGACGACAACGAAGAGAGGAAGTCACTCCTCTCCATTCTGGCAGCTCTGGGCACGGGAGGACAGCCATTCCAGAACTGATGGAGGGGCACGGGGTAGCCTTTCGACACTGTGAGACGGAAGTCGGAGGTGTTCATCCGATAGACTTGGTTCTCGACCAGAAAGTGCAGTTCTGAACAAGAAACGACTGTTTTTTATCCAGAGACAGCCTACCTCCATCTTTAGAGAAGGCCGCTTGTGACCGGTGAGGGACGTGTACCCAGTTCCGTTGGATTGGGCGCGGATAGCTGGAGTCCACTTTGCTCTCGTCCAGATTCAGTCGCCAATATTCGTGTTTGCCCCAGACGTATACAGCCGATGGACTAAACGGGATGGTCTCTTTTTGGAAAGGAAAGGAACAACTTGAAATAGTGCCAGTTGTAGGCCAGCCGTACGGCCTCCATCTCCGGCGGTAGGCCCAGACTAGTCAACGAGAGTGGCGCGTGTTTCAACTGGAGGAAACTGCCGCCAACGGTGAAGACATAGACAACGCGACCTGTAATGGCCGTAGAGAGGAAGTCGCCCTCGTACCTGAGAACAGCCACAAGTCCTCGTGGATGTTGACAGCCGCATCGATGGACGAGTTGACTTGTGAGAGGATGAGAGAAGTCTTCTCCGGTTGTTGGAGGATGTTCCCATCCCGGGAGACCCGCCACATCCATTCGTTCTGAACCACAGCCCTTTTTTCATACCAAGATATGTCACTTTGAAGGCTACGTATTCCCCTCGGATAGTTCCGATGGCGTCGGGAGCTGTATAGCACGGGTTCGGCCGATCGGTTACTGTTGGCCGGGCCGTCGTCGGGGGGCCGGCAGTTGCTGCTGGCGACCTCTGCTCTGTCCGTCGTTGTCCGTCTGAATCTTTGCTGTTTTACTAACAAATTTCGCTTACGATAAAGCCGTTTGAGGTACCAGATGTCGTTGTCCGTGATGACTCCCTTACGGTGCAGTTCCCTTGGGTTCATAACACTGACGGGGTCCTCGTTGTGGGGCAGGCCCAGGACGTGGCCGAGTTCGTGGGTGGCCACCGACAACAACGAGATCTCTGAAAGGCCCTCTTCCCTCTACCAAAAGGCAATGTCACCCTGGTAGCTACTGATCTCCCTTTCAGAAAACCGATAGTCATCATTGAAGTGGAGACCGCCGTCGGGAGGAGGGAAGGCGTGGGCAAGGGTGGCCTCCCTGAAGGCGTGGGTGCAGTTGTGCTGTCCTATCTGATCTCTATTTTAGCAAATCCTCTCCCCTCTCTTACCCCGAAGGTGATCTTGACGTCCGGAGAAGAAGACCTCTCAAAGCGGAAATCGGACACTTTCTGCCACTGGTCGGTGGCCCTGGCTATGATGACCTCTACGGTTCCTGGCGTCAGATGCCTCGTCCAACTGGTCACCCTACAAAAGTTTGGATATTCTCGAGTCAATCGATGGCGGTCCAGAGGAAATCTTTCCTGAGACGAATGGCCACAGCTGGCCGGCCAGCTGCGTAGTCGGGCTCGTTGTAATCGAACGGACCGGCACAAAGAAAGTTAAAAAGAAGAAGCGGACCCACACTTCCACTGCTTTCCGCTATTTCCCAGAAAGTGCACTGTCGTATCCCTCCTGTTGAACTTGTGGTTGTTGTTTTCCCCTCAGAAACCGTTACGAAAGTTGTTTTGCTGAGCCCTTTCCGGGTACAAATCTTTCACCGTTCCCTTTTGTATGGTCTCCCCCCTCAAATAGTAAAAATCGCCTGCTGTCCTATCGAAAAGTAACGAGTTTACACGAGTCCAAATCCCTTGGCAGTAGTCCAAGCACTTGGCCCCCTCCTCCCCGACCCCGCCCCTGGAATCACTCCTCCCGACCCTGGCTGGTCATTTGTCTGGTCTCCGTCCTCCCTACAGTCCCCTGCCCCCTCTACTCCCTCAGGCGGTTGTCTGATGCACTTTGACAGACATCACAACCTCCTTGAAGGAGTCGAGGTCAAGGGAGAGCCCATCCCCCTCCACTTACGCGTATCCCAGTCGATGTTTTGTCCACCTCGGAGCTTGTCTCTTCCTCCTGCCAGCCCTGCAAACTGTCCATCACTTCACCTTATCGTCTACTGACCCGGGCTTGTCTACATCGGCCAAGGAACACCTTGGCTCCCTCATCGCCGCGGCGGTGTAGGGGTTCATCTGCCCAGTTTGCTCCAATCCATAAATCTTCTAAACAGGCAGACCTTCCTCAACGGGGAGCAGACGACAGACCTGGAAGTGTTTCAAGGCGTCGGAATAGCCGTCAGAGCCGATTTGGGCATTGGTGTCTCGGGTGATATAGCCGTACTCCTTGAGGAAAGCAATCTGCAATAGGCTATGTATGAGTTGACCCCGGCAGGGAGGACGGCTGGTGGCCATACGGCGCGGACGGCTGTTGGTGCGCGGAACTGACCTCATCAAAGGCAGAAGACAGCGGGAATAGGAGCCAGAGGAGCCACATCTGGAGAGGAACGGGCACACTGGACTACGGACTAGCACATCTAACTATAAGTGCCGAATAAACTGTACTTCCTGGCTCGTTTCGATAAAAAGAATAGAATAAAAGAGAAGAGAGTGAAACTCTCCAGACAAGAAAATCTACGGTATTTCTGCTTCTCTAGCCATTTGCTTCCTCGGATTCGGAGGCCTCGGACAACTCCGGCGACTGCTGCGCCAGCCCGCGTCGTATATTTTTCTAATTACCTCCAATCCGAAATGAACCAGGAGAGCGAGACACACGCTACGCGCTGTATCCAAGTTCACGAGACTGAGTTGGATGCTTCGGATTCAAACATGTGTGTACATCCATGTTTGTCAATTAGCATGGGTGCCTACAGGAGATATGAGGGAGAGGGAGGATGAAGCGGGACGAGGAGTTAGCATCGTCACAGATGTTACGTTTCAGCAATTGCAAAGTTGAGAAAAAAAAGTAGGAGCGGGCCGTCGGGGTTGGCCACTTTTCCTGACCAGCTCCGGGCGATTGATAAATGATTGGAAGGAAAAAACAAGTGTAACCGGCGTGGGAAGGACCTACGATGGGTCGACGGCGAGATGGACCAGGTGTTCCAAACTGCCGCACAGAAGACATTAGATTCTGACGGAAAAAGTGTTATGGGAGAGCCGGGAGACGGCCAACAAAAGGAATGAAAAGCAGGGAATTGGAGATTAGGAGGAGGCGAAGACCGGTGAATCACGGCCGGAAATGGGCACCAGCTATCTATTTTTTATAAGCCACACACTGTCTGTGTGTCACCCGAAGACGACTGGATACCCTTGAAAAAAGGAACAGATGCAAATGGAAGACCGTAAAGTAGCGATCGGTCACGTTCCATTTCATCCGAACGAGCCTCAAGTCGAGAGGAATCGAGTTGTAGTAGGCAGCCGAAAGGATTATGAGTAATGGTCAGCTGTCCGAAACAAATGCCACCGGGGTGAAAACGCCTGCTCTTCGTATGGCACAAGAGGGGGAAATGAACTGGATTGCGAAAGCGGAAAAAACGAGGCGATGGATGACCAATAAAGGACCAAAACATGCGAATGGAACGGCCATTTTGGACACGCGTGGCGGACGGCGGCGGCACTTTATTGCATTGGCCCAGCAGACCATATAAGAACTTTATTCCCGTTAATGACCAATATATTATTTTCGATGAAAGACTCCGCGTCGTCGGGAGGCAAGGCATCCTCCCGGGGGGAGGTGGCTCAATAGTTGGAGACCAGCTTGGAGGGGAGAAATCGCCCGTTTTTCAGAGCCGAGAAGATCCGTGGCCGTTCCATGGAGCGTCGTCGCTCCTTGATCAGCGATGTCTGTGAATTCCTCAATGTGGTCGCCGAGTTCTTGGAAATCCGCGAATCGGCCGACTGCGCCCTTTCTGAACCTTGTTCTTCGGCTGGTCTGGTCTGGCCAGGGCCCTTACCTCTGAGGGTGCCCCCGCTCCCCTCGTACGATCCGCTTCCATTCTTCTCTATCGAGTTCCCCCGAACATTCGTCCTGGCCGACTCCCAGTCGGTGTCGCTGCACTCTGCCTGGGCAATGGGGGCCGTCCTCTCTTGTGGCTTCACTGGCGTGACAACTGCTTTAGCCATCAGCGGTCTCTCGATCTGAACCCCTTCAGTCATCTCTTCCCCTGGCACTTACAGATCTCATCCCCTTATCGTGTTGTATCCGTCTGACGTTGGTCTTCTTGGCCACTATCATGTCGTACAATTTGTTCCTATAGTCATCTACCCCCAGCTGAATATGGTCCGGCAGAGGGAGAGTCACCTAGGGTCTCCCTTTAGGGGCTTCCAAAAGATGACTCACATCATAGGGAAGTTCCGGCTCGTCGGCTGGGTTGTGAAATTGAATAACATAGGGATGGACGAGGCACTGCTCCACGGTCAGCCTCTTGTGAGGAGCGAACAGGAGGAGTCTGCAAACGGGCTGTCCTCGGGCAGACGCTCATCCCCACCTTTGAACCATATCTACCGCATGGGGATTGCTGGTGGAGATCATCGACTCTAGTGGTTTTCTCGGCCTTTGAGGCATCTTCTCCAACACCGAACCCGCGTAGTGACTACCTGAATGGTCGGCTATCCTCCTTGTCCTCCGCCTCCCCTACCTATACTATCTATATCTGTTTTCGAAGGCCTAGCAATTGTATTCATTATTTTCTCTATCTGGTTTATAGTCGACGTTCCCGGAAACAAGGCTCGCCCTAAAGAGACATGTCTAAAACAACAGGCTCTCCACTACCTAAGATCATCTCGGCCAGTATGCATCCCAGACTCCACATGTCCACTCCTTTCGTGTACCTCTTGGCAGCCAACAAGATCTCCGGACTACGGTACCACCTGGTGGCCACGTATTCTGTCAGATCCGGCATATTCTGTCCCTCGGGGTAGTCTTCCAACTAAACAGACAGCGTATACTCGAAAGAAGAATGACTCACTGATGACAACGACCTGGCCAGTCCGAAATCGGCCAGTTTCACTCGGCAGTCAGCGTCTAGCAAAACGTTCGAAGGTTTTAAGTCCCTGAATGAAGTCTGCTCGATGGGGGAGGAGGATACCTGTGGAGGACGTTGCCGCTGTGGAGGAAGCGGATGGCCCGGAATAGCTGGCACATGATGTACTGCTTGTGGATGTCCTTGAGGATGGTCATCTTCTTGATGACGTTGTGCAGGTCGGCCTCCATGTACTCGAAGACCAGATAGATGTCTCTGAAGGATTCTCTTGCCCGGCTGCACTCGCCACTCTTTTAATGGAAAATAACCCAACTGGAAACAAGTGCCCTCTTCCCCAAATGAACCCACTTGTCGTTTTCCGCCCTGATGATGTTATACAGTTTGATAATGTTCGGGTGGCGGCCGAACTCCTGCAGGAACATCACCTCCCGGAACGTCCTCTGGGAATCTGTCGCATTTCGAAACGCGTCGAAGATCTGATGTCCCAATGTTTTTGAAGAAAGAGGGGCGCGTACCTTCTTGAGGGCGACGATCTCCTTGTTCCTTCTGTCGACCGCCTTCCAGACAATGCCGTAGGCGCCCTTGCCAAGCCGCTTCTGTATCTCGTAGCGCTCCTTCACATGCTGTTCCACTTCTTCCGTTGTCATCCCATTAGTCATACCACTAGCAAAAGAGGGAAATGATGTAGAGGAATGAGATCAAAGTGGGGCGAGAGCAATCCGGGGGATATCAGAGATGATGAGACGGGGGATTTGGGCAGACTGATCCCCCTCAGAAGAGTGGCTGGTCCATCAGTCTAATTGGCCATCGAAATAAAACAAGGGGAGGATGTCGGGGATAAGGAGAAGGGCACGCGGATACAAAAGGTCATGGGTTAAGACCAACCGGAATCGGCCGGGAATCGATGAGCTGAGGTGCGTGCTGAACTAGCGGGAGCCATGGCGACGAACGGGGGACGCCGCCCAGACATTCTGCGAGGATTCCATCTGGCCGGCTGATAGGAGGAGATCAGAGGAGATCAGAGGAGATCAGCAGAAGAGAGTCCCCGGTGGAGACAAACAGCCGGCACCCTACGTGGCAGGTAGATAATAACAAAGAGTGAGAGTAGTTTTTGGACGGAGCCGACCGGGCGTGAAATCCACGATGTCAGCAAGAAAAAGAGACATAATGTTGCGTGAAATGGGCTCAGAATACGGCTCAGCCTATTTGGGCGGGAGAGGAAGTGCGACAACTTTTTGTATCCTACACTTAGGCGGATGGACAAGACGACTGATCAGGACGAGTGGGGCGGGAGGGGACAACGCGAAAGTGCGGATAAAAAAGGGCACTAGGGGGAATGAAACGCTCAAAAATGCAGAGGGTTCCGTCGAAAAGTCGTATGTTGTTTGCAGGAGGAAGAGGGAATCCAAGCGGCCCAGCCAGCCAGGTAAGGGGCCCTCGAATCGATTCGCAATTATAATATTACGGGCTAACTGTGAACACCTGGCAGGGGTGGCGGGGATTCCCAAGGGACTGACAGCCGGAAGAGAGCCGTCCTCCCCGGTCAAGGAGGTGGGCTCGAATTTGTCAGACGGGTGTCAGAATGGAATAATTGGCAGAGAGGGGGACTCGAGTGAAGCGAAGCCTATAATGGAGTCTTTTGTGCAGGGGACACCCGTGAAATTCGACACGGCCGGGTAGAGTTGGGAGCATCGTTCCTGCCCCCACCTGTCCGGGAATGGTTAATTATTCAGAAGAGGCCTCTGTGTCAAGGCAGAATATTCATTGGCACAATTGCTAGCTAGATTTCCAGAATATCAGGTGGTTGACGGCGTCGGTGGACGGGTCCTGGTTGGCGCCCTTCTCGTCCAGTCCCTCACCACAGCTAACTACCAACAACTGAAACATTCATTGCGGATGGGAGGCGACCGCCCTCACCTGCGAATTCTGTTGAATGGGCACGTTCAGCGACATCCTTTTCATCTTCCTCGACAATGCCACGTTAATTGGCAACAGCACCCGACACGGCCCACTGTGTCCCATGTCGTAGACTGTAATGGTATCATCCTCCTTACAAGTCATAATCCCTTACCGGTGAGGGTCGGATTCGGCTGGCACTTGGCCGAGTGGATTGGAGTGGAGATGACAAACCCGGCCGACGTCCCGATCCACAGATGGGAACGGGCGGCCGTGAGAAAGGACACCCTCAGACAGCCCATCTTGTGCTCCCGGAGGATGTCTTCTCGACCTGGAATGAGGGATACGTGTCCGGATGAGAGGGGCCATGCCATTTAACTGCGTTCTTACGACGGCTGCTATTCCGAAATGATTGAGGATCTGGAGGGAGAAGCCGTCCAAGACATGAATGGTGGTAGAGCTGGAAAATGGCTGGTAGGGAGCAGAGGGGAAGAGTACCGTTTTCCCGTAACGAACAGGGCGGCTCCCGCGTTGCACATAACCGTCAGCCGATCGTCCGGAGACACAATTGGAGAGGACGACTACAAATACCTCGCTTTCGAATTACTCCTTACCTGCCACTCGTCGATCTCCGTGTCATAGGAATATACACAGGATGCGCAGGGGAGGATGAGTTTCCTGCCCACCTGGCACATAAACGGGATGTTCCCCGGTAGGTTGTGTTCCACTTTCTGCGGTCTCTCCAGGTCCCATGTCCTCTCTATAAAACTCTTTGCTCCACTCGAAATTCTTACCAGATTCTGCTCTAAACTTCAACAGTTCAGGTTTGGAAGTGGTCGAGGTGGCCACGTAGACATCCCCTCCGCAGTGGCAAATGGCAGTTACTGGGTTGGGCAATCTCGCGACTCGCTCCCTCTGCCTCGTCCGGACTCTTTCGGTTGAATTCAAGACATAGACACTGAAACAACGGCGAATGTGCACAGTAAACCCTTACTCTCCGTCTTCGTTTCCAATCCAAACCGTCGTTATCCCGGAGCCCGACGCCCCTTCGTCGGAAGAAGAGTCGGACGAGGAGCCGCTGCTGTTCAAATCCATTACGCTCTCGTTTTTACTCAAATGTTCCAGCGACTTCTGCGATCTTATCTTTCTCTTTTTGTTCTTTCTGTAAACGGACGTCGATGGATCCGACCGAAAAACTTACACTGGAGGAGGGACAGTGCAAATGGCAGCGATGGCCGAGTTGCCGATTCCCGCGCACGACTCGATGGAGGGCTCGTTCCCGTCCAGAGACACTACGGCCACCTACAAATCTCGTGATGTACTCTCTCGTCAGCTGATGATCCGGTCCTTGCCAGATACAAAACCTTTACAGCACTGTCTCTCATCTGCTTCGGCCCCGTTCCGCTCCCGTGTCCCCACCACTTTACAGCCTTTCTCGCACCTTTCCGCCTTGGGTTTGGACAAAACCGTGGAACAGACTTACCTGTCCACTGAACTTGTCACTAGCACAGAGCCACACGGCCGGCGAACTGTCCGCCCTCTTCCCAGGGACCACTGCGGCAGAGCAGAGCTGGAATGGCCGTTTGTCTGTTTTCTGTAGAGCTCACCTGAAGACCAGGCCGAGTTTGATGGGCCAAAACACTCTTCAACTTGCTGGGAGGGGAACTCAGCTGCTGGTTTACTGGAATTTCTCGGATTAGAGAGACGAGATCCCTTACATAGGGCATTCTTGGTCTCCTTGAAGGCGTTCTCCCAGACGGCTCTCTTTTCGGCCGAAGCGAATTCCAGCGGGATGGTCTCTATTCCGTTTCTAGATGTGATTGGATATATTCGAAAGAATAATTACGCGGTGGCTACCGAGAGGTGGACATTGGTTAGGTCTGGATTGCTGGTCAGCTGCTCGTTGAGAGACTTGAACCTCAGCGCGTTCTCTAGCGCCATGTCCTCCAGCAAAGGCGACAATTTCTAAACGGGAACTGTTTTTCGGTGGCTGGTCTTATCATCTCTTCCACCCAAACACTTTCGGAGACGAGAGAAAACTACTTCGACTGTACCCGGGTCTCTTCCCGACCAGCTTCTTTTTGTCATCTCTCGTTTCGTTAAACCCCGGGTAATCTCCTCTCGCACATTTGCATGACCTCTTCCGTCCTCCCATGGATTGATTCCCTCCCCCTCCCCTGCTCTCTACCACCGTTTTCAGAATGTCCTCCAGCTACAAAGTGGCCATGTCTGAAAAGGTCATCCCCCTCTTCATCCCCGCACAATCATTCTTTTAGACGGACCCCCACGAGAACAGCAAGGGGCTGCACTGGCTGATGGCCGTGGTCTTCGTCCTCGGGGACATGGTCGGAGGGGGAATGGTCGTCTTGAGCAGCGCCCTGGCTAATGCCGGTCTGTGTGCCTCTCTCTCTCTTATTTCTACAACAAAATTCAGGACTTATTCCCGGCCTCGCGCTACTGTTCGTATGCGGGGCCGTGACCACCTACACCGGGTACCAGCTATCGGAGATGTGGAGGATAATGCAGATTCGATGGCCCAAGTATACGAAATTCTGCCGAAAGCCCTACGGGGAGATGGCCTACAGAGCGGGGGGACCGGGCATGAGGTAGGCGTCGCCATTTCAAAGGGACCTAATCGCCAGGAACTTCCTCTCGGTGCTGCTTATCCTGACACAGTTCGGCTTCGCCACGGTGCTGATCCTCCTAGCCTCCAAGAACGCGGCCATCCTGTTGAATTTCTTCTTCTCCGTCAAGGTCTCCTTCTGTTATCTCATCATCATCGTCGGCTTCATCGTCTGGCCAGCGACCATGCTCAAAAGTCCCATGCATTTCTGGCAGATTGCCGTATTCTCCGCCGCGTCCAGTTCAATTGCCGTCGTCCTCATCGTCTCCGGTGTCCTCCACGACGCTCCGGCATGTGCCCAGGCATTTTCCATTCATTATTCCAACCAAATAGTTCTGCAGCACGTCGGCTATCCCCCATTTGAGCCTCAGAAGTTCTTTATGGCCTTCGGAACATTTAGCTTCGCCTTCGGAGGACACGCTGCTTTCCCAACAATTCAACACGATATGCGACGTCCCGCGATGTTCAGCCGGAGCATTTTCGTGTCCTTCGCTCGTATCGGTCCCCCCTTTCGCGATATCCTTCTCTTCAGTGATTGTCCTCTACTATTCCATCGTCTCCATCTCCGGCTACCTCGTGTATGGCAACTCCTTGAGTGACACCGTGATTCCCTCCATCCAGCTGCCCTGGGTACAGCAAACAGTCAGTCCTCTTCTGTCTCTCGAACTGTCTTTAGGTGAATACGATGATAGCGATCCATGTTGTGACAACAATTGTCATCGTCTTTTCCCCCATGACCCAGCTCTTCGAGCACTTCTTCAAGATCCCCCACACCTTCGGCTGGCAACGTTTCGTGGTCCGTACGGCCATCTTCTGGTCGATTGTCTTCGTCGCTCTCAGTCTCCCCAACTTCGGGCCTCTTATGGATCTCGTAAGTTCCTGTCCCGCTCCCCACCATCCAATCAGATCGGTGCTTCTTCGATGACTATCACCAGTATCATTCTACCCTCCGTTTTCTATCTGTACATAACTGCCAGTGACAAGAAACGAGAGGAGAAGATACTCATGGGAGAGTTGTCGGTCGAGAGCGAGGACGAGGAGATGGCCACGTGGAGAGAGTGAGTCATTCGACCTTTCTAGACTCGCTTTCAGCGTTCTCTGCTACACGAGCAAGCCCGTCCTCGTAACCTCTCTCTTCTGCATAGGTGAGCCTCCCCCTCCCCCTCCAGTAGCATCTTGTTCAGTGTTCGGTATCCTTGGAGGAACCGTGGCGACAGTGGCCTCGGCCATGAAGCTGGCCTCTTCCGAAGTGGCCGCTCCGTGTTATGTGCAATACTTCCGTGGGGGTAACTGTTCTCTCGTCCTCTTTTCAACCCCATCCTAGGTCTGCCCTTCAACGATCTCAGCGCGGGTTCAGTTCAATGTTGTGGCGCCTTCCACAATATCACAGTCAGTGGGATCTCCTCTTCCGGTTACTGTAACATTGTCGAATAAATTATGACCAGAGAATCCCCCGGATCAAAGGACATCCGTCTGTCGTAGAACACGATCCCTGGGAAGCGAGAAAACGCGTCTCTAGGCACGTGGACTACACGCCACCGTCTCTTCCTAACTATTCGGTCGTCCCAGTAGGGCCGGTGGAACCCCGCGCAGTCGCTTTCTTCCCCTGCCGTCCCGGCCTTTGCTTCTTGATTCCTTCCCAGCTATTGATCCTGTCCGCCTGTATTTTGAAGAGCTCTTCCGGTCAAAATATTATGATGACGAAGCTGGAACCGGCCTCTGGGGATCACGTGCGTCTATCCCCCGAGGCAAGGTTATGCTTATGACAATGAAACCAGCTAAGGGAGGCCTGTGCTCTGGTCCTTCGACGACATTGTCAACACAATTTGGCAACTGACACGGAGTTGGATTGAAATGCCCCCCGATCCCGTCGTACCTATCGAGGTCGTCCACTTTTACACTGATCAATGGCTCGAGAGACTGTCAGATGCTGTTCAGCTGCCTCTTCTTCCTTTCCTTGAACCGCCTCCCCTGATCTTCGAATCTCGAGAACGGGGTTACAACCAACAAAGGTTGCCGCCCCTTATGATCTCTCCCTTCTTCTCCCAGACCGTCTTCTCTCATTTTTGAAATTCCAGGAAATGACGAGAAAGACCGACAAAGTTGGAGACCCCGAGATGGCTTCGGCCAACGAGACTTCCGTCAACGTCAATCAGAAGGGCTACAGCTGGTATTTAGCTACCGTATTCCTGGTGGGCGACCTCGCCGGAGGAGGCATGATCGCCCTCCCGAATGCCGTCAACAGTGCAGGTGTCTCTTTAGTTTCCCATGAGAGGAAATATACGGCTGTCTAGGTATCTTGCCGGGCCTGCTCCTACTTGTTATGTGCGGTCTTATCGAAGCTTTCACGGCCCACAAACTGGCCGACAACTGGTGCATGATGCAGACCCGGTGGCAGAAGTACCGGAAGAACTGTCGGAAGCCTTGGGGCGAGATGGCCTACCGAGCGTGTGGGCCGACCATGAGGTGGGAGAACGGCTCGTGTTGGAAAAGAGCTGTTACAGGAAGTTTGTCGCCGGCATGGTGTGTATAGCGCAGTTCGGCTTCGCCATAGTACTGCTCCTCCTGGCGGCTAAAAACGCCACCATCCTGCTGAACTTCCTCTTCAACATCCAGGTGAAGCTATCAATTTCCCATAAATGCTTCGACTTGTTTCAGATCAATTTCTGCTATTTGATCGGAATTGTCGGCCTCATCGTATGGCCCGTGACGATGTTAAAAAGCCCGATGCACTTTTGGTAACCACTTATTTATTGGTGTTCCAATTGTTCCAGGCAAATAGCCGTTTTCTCGGCTGTGTCCAGCTCCCTGGCCGTCATTCTCCTTGTGGTTGGAATGCTTCATGACCGATCCGAATGCACAAAGGTAACCGTCCCCTTCTTTTAGGTCATACCCAAATGCTACAGAACATTGAATACGGTAGCTTCCAAGTGAACAAGTTCCTCTCTTCCTACGGCACGATGGTCTTCGCTTTCGGCGGACACGGGGCCTTCCCCACAATCCATGTAGACATGAGGAAAACGGCGCAGTTCTCGAAATCGATCAACGTCTGTTACAGTCGTGGGTTTCTGCGAAGGTGACCCGACCCGTTAACCCTAGTTGTTATGATCTATTACGTCGTGGTGACCATCTTCGCCCACTTCATCTATGGCGACTCCGTCGGCGACTCCATCATCTCGTCCATCCAGAGTCCCTGGATCCAGCAGTCAGTAAGTGTCTCCTCTCGCCCCGAACCCTTCCCTAGGTCAATGCGATGATCTCTGTCCACGTGGTCACTACCATAGGTGAGTAGCTCTTCTCCGATTAAGTCCTCATCTCAGTCATCGCCTTGTCTCCAATGACCCAACAAGTCGAAGAGCTCCTCAAGCTATCCCACAGTAAGTCTTCCCCTCTATCCCAGACCAAAAAGTGTAGAATTTGGATGGCAGCGGTTTCTGAACCGGAGTCTAATCTTCTGGACTTGTGTCTTCGCCGCGTTGAGTATGCCCAGCTTCGGGGTCGTCCTCGAATTCGTATGCTTTCCAATGGCCGAATAAGAACCGATCTGTTCCAGATAGGCTCCTCCATCATGTCTCTGATTTGTCTCATCCTCCCGTGTGTCTTCTACTTGTATATTTCCGCCTCGAAATTGAAGAGAGACGATAGAATTGTCAAGGGAGAAATCAGTGCGGACAGCCCGGATGAGGACAGAGCCACGTGGCGAGAGTAGGTCTTTGAGAACTTTCGAGACAACGTGTCCCGTTCAGTGTCCTCTGCTACACCCCGAGGAAGATATTGTTCCTCAACCTGTTCTGTATATCCTTCGGGGTGATTGGCGGCTTGATCACGACGTTCTCGGCTGGATGGACACTATTCACGACGGATGTCGCCACGCCGTGTTATATTCAGTACATTCGACAAGGTATCCTCCCCCCTCGTCCCCCAGTCTCTTCCAATTCCAGGCGGGTTGTCGTTCTCCAATGCGAACGGAGGAATCAATTGCTGTGGTCGCTTTAATAATGTGACAGTTTCGGGTGTGTCGCCAGCAGGGTACTGTATCGCTCCTCGGCTTTAATAAACCTTTTAAAACTGACCTCCTTGTTTGTTCGAAGCAGATTCGCCAGCTCGATGATCTTCTTGATGACTTTCTCGTCCTCCTTGGCCGCCTCGATGGCTCCCTCTGTCTCTCTCAACTGGGCCATCGTGTCTGAAAGTTCTTTGTCCTCTGCCCATCCGAATAACTTGCCTTTCGCAATTTCAACATCGTCCAGAGAGATTTTAATGAGCAGCTTGAAGCGGTTTGTATCGAGAAAGTCGGGAGACTGGGTTCTGAACGTGGAGGGTATTCCGTACCGCCTGATGCCTACATGAGTCGACCGTTCTTGGCCGGAACCTTCCTTTTGACGCTGGTCAGCACCAGCTGGTCACTCAACATGAAGACACACCTCAGCTTCTTGGCCTCCCTGCCCTTCATGGCCACCATATCATAGCGAACAAGGTTTCTCCCCGACGATACCAGCTGAAAGGGACTGCTACCAGTAAGACAAAAGGGAACAGACGTCGTCCAGTCCATCAACAATGGCTTCGATCTCCCTCAGTCGCTGTTCCTGTTGCTCGGTGGCTTCCTTATGTGTGTTGATCCCGACGGCCAAGCTGTGGATGTGCCTCTGGGCCCGGAGGAGGCATTCGTGGTCGTAGTGTTCGGCTGGTGTGTGTTTCAACAGTTGCTTGATCAGCAACTCATAACTGAAGAGGACGATACAAGGGGGAGGACGGCCGCCTTACCGGGGGATGCGCTGAATGGGAGAGATCAGCAGCGAGTCGAGGTCCAGCTTGTTCCAGTGGTCTCGGCAACATCTCTAAAAAGGATTCTACCATCTTCCCCATTCCCCGTTACGGTATAGTATTTCTCGAAACTCGGCTTGCTCCTCGCCTGTGTAATGGCCTGCTTGGCGTACTTGAAATTGTCCACGAAGGCTTCGTAGTTCTCGATGACCGACGGCTTCGAGAACTAGAAGACAGTCTTATGGGGGAGAGGAAAGGAGACTCACATGCCCGAGGAGGATGTCACCTACGGCGGAATCCTTGTGCCAATTGTCGATTCTGGCATTTAACGCGGCTAGAAGGACCTTAACAAGAAGAGGCAGTGTGCGAGTGGAAAAGTGGAGAGAACAGTGCCAGTGGCCAGTGTCATGTGCGAGTGGGACAATTAGGACGTGGAAGGTGTTAGTGGGATGGAACAGAGGAAAGTGCGAACAGTGCCAGGTGTCGGTGGAAAAAAAGCACAGTGCCATCTGGCATTTACAACTCGTCCGTGGGGCAGATGGGTGCGTGTCAAACCTGGTGATGTGCGAGGATCTCCGGGATTCGGTAGAATATTTTGTCGACGAGGCCGGCCTCGATGAGGGTGCATTCCAAGGGGGTGCGGAGGGGTCTCATGTACTTCTGGACTGCTCATTGTGGAACAAATGGGGGCACCGAACCTTGACGAGGAAATCCAGACCGTCGACAAAAGACTTCTCCGTATCGAACAGCTCCTTGGCGGCCAGGTTCCTCGCACTACAAAGAGTTGTAACTTCACCAATGGGAAATAACCTGTCATGTCTTCTGAGGGAGGCGCGAGATCTCTTCTTCCACAAGAGGATGTCCGCCTCCAGCATGGGACTGTCCATGGCCCTCTCTACCCCGTCCGCCTCGGCGCACAGGGTGTAGGGAGACCAGGAGATCGTCGGCCCTTGGTCGGGGGAAGTCGGCCGGGAGCGGAAACTCTTCAACAGCTTCGAAAAGCGACTGACACCCGCGATGCTCTCCGAACCCTTCCTCTCCAGCATACCGTTGGAGGCGTACAACTCATCCACCACCCCTCTCCGTCTGGATCAGTCAATGAATGAGACAGAGGCAAACTGACCGAAGACGGGGGCTCTTCCCCTCGTCCATGCTCTCTGGGAATGAGAGATATCCCTCCGGAACGGACGTCTTCCGAGAAAGAGAACTCCTTCGACTGCGATATGATGACTCCGAAGGGGTCAGGAAATGCTCAGATCTGGAGAAAACAGTCCGTTGGAAACAGAGATGCTACCTGATGGAGGGGATAAACTGCATGACGCCACGTGGATGCCCCAGCCGGGTAGAGATTCCAGAAACGCGGCCGTCTTGGCCAGAAGTCAGGGAGGCGTCGTCCGCATCGGAGAACACTGAACAACCTCAATCATTTTGGCACAGAAAAGAGGGACTGACCTCCCCGGTCCGAAGAGTTTTGTGTCGGCAGTTTGAGGACCCTCTGTAGACATTGGATGGACTTGGCCGCGTCGCGGAGCTCTTCGCTCTCGGTGTTGAGCATGTCCTCCCCGCCCGAGTCGCTCTCCCCTTGCATCTGAAGACACTGACCCATCTCCCCGCGCTCTACCTGGACGTCTGCTGTTACGGCCAGGCTGGGCAGCTGGGCTAAAATCTGTCGGAGAGCGTGTAGGTCCAACTAAATAAAGAACATTTCCAGAATCACCTCGAACCTACGAGTCCTTGTGACTCCACATTCGGTTCACTGTTCGTCTTCCGCAGTCTCTTCCTCCCTTCGCTCCTCTCCCTGCTTGGCCGTATACTTCTCTGCTTCCTCTCCTGTTCCAAGTGGAGATTAAAGTCCGACCTTCTCCTAAACCACACCGTTTTCTTCTAAAAGAAACAGAACAACCTCGCTGGTCTCCCCTTGAAGGAGTTCCTCGTGCTGGGAGAGACGGTGGCCGAGCGTCTGGGCACCCTGACCGGGGAGCAGGAGGACGTCGAGGAGTCGGAGTCGTCGGCATCCTCCGGGTTGAGCGAGTGCCGGGTAGACATGGGCTATAATGTCAATTCGATAGACTCGGAGTGGTCACCCGGTAGGAACAACAACCCCTATTACACCCCGGTCGACATCATTTTTTCGGGTTTATGATAATGGAAGAGAGCATTTAAATCTTGTCCAGCTGATTCAGGGCAAGGTCGATGAGGGGAAGCCATGGCACCCGAGGCCAATAAGTAGTACTACAGGAAGCAAACAAGAGAGAATAGGGCGAGACATGGTTTGTTGTTGTCTAGGTAAGAAAAAAGGCCTGACGTCTGAGGAAAAATCTTCCACAAAGCATCTGGGTTTTATTGGGAAATGGGAACGTTGGAAAGAGTTCAGAGGAGAGCGTCACCGAACGCAGTAATGTCGCCTCCGGGTCAACCGAGCAGCTGTTCGGGTGGCCAGGCGATGCCCGGGTGAACTTGTCCAATATGGCCGGTATCGAGAGAAACACAGAAGATGCTGTTCAGGCCGGTCCATCATCGTCTCCGTTTCTGAGTCACCTCCCCGTCGTCTCCCCCTGTTCATTCGGCCAAATTGGATAGGCCATGTTTTATTCCGGCGGTCAACAGCGCTTCCCTCGTGTTACCCCTCCCTTCTGAGTCGTCCTCCCTTTTCACGTGGCTCTCCTCGGTGTACGGGCGAGCGTTGCCCGGGAGACGCGCCGCCTACGTTCCCTTTTCAGTATATTCCCTCAATTGCCGGTTCCTATCCCAAATCTCTTTTTAGTTCAGATGGACTCGGAGAAGGAGCGAAAGTGGAGAGAAGAGCGGGAAAAGGTCCTCGAGGAATGGAGCGAGGTTGTCCCTGCCGGGCCCCTATCAAACGCGACACCTTCAGATAGAACTTCGGTTCCGTGAGGGCACACCGGTCCGGATAGCCGTCTCCCGGGAAAGCCTCGACATGGGAGACGCCATCTCTCTCCAGCCAACCATCCTCTCGGGTCAGTTCCTTCTCTCCCCTTTCCCCGCCTTTTTGATCAATTGGTGTTCATTTCCCCAGTTACTAATTAACAGTTGTCCATCTCCTCTCAGGTCTTTCAGAGCCGATCTCGTGGTGTCCCGAAAAACCGCCGGAGGACCCACTGGTCGAGAGGCTTCTCTCGGCCGACTACTCCGATGAAAAAGTATTTGATTAGAAGCTGGCCTAATCCTCCTTTTTAGTCTTTGATCAAATCCTCTCTACCCCTCCAAGTCTCCTCCGTTAATAGTTTCATGCGACGATGCATCTGTCGCCCGGCAGAGAGGCTCAATTCGGAGGAGCTGGCCGACGAGAGGATACTCCTCCTAGCCACGACAAAGAGTTGCGCTCTCCCCGTCCAGCTAATCAAAACATGTCTAGAGCCCTACTCGAGTGCCACCCTCTTCCACTGGCCGATGCTGCTCTCCTTCTACCGGACGACAGCCAGCCACGCGCTAGAGGACTCGTCACTGGCCAGCGAATGCCCTTCCATTGGCAGCCACTGGCAAATTGTCGGCTTCCAAGGTACCCGGCTTGTCCTTCTCTGAGATGGTCCTTTCAGGTACCAATCCCTTGACGGATTTCCGCGGAGTCGGCGTCTTCGGCCTCCTCCAGCTGTATGTCTTCGTCCAAAGTGTCCCTGAGGACCGGCTCAAAGAGATTGTCAAGCTCTCCCGATCAGAACCCCACGTATGCCTCTCCCCTGATTTTCTATTATCTTCCAGGACTTTCCCTTGGCCGTTGTCGGCCTGAACATTTCCGCCCTGCTGGTCGACCGCCTCAGAGGCGACGATCTCAACGCGTAAGCCATCCTCTCGGTAAATTTTCAACAAAAATTTTAGAATTATAAACAACCACGGGAGTGTGCTCTACGTGATGAACAGGCTGTTCCGGGCATCGATGGAGAGGTTCGCGGCCATCTGGAAGGAGCGCCGTTGCACCATCACCGACACCCAGACGGTCTTGAATGGTACTCGCACCTCTTGAGAGAAATAGCAGCCGGGTTCAGAAATCAACGGGCTGCTGCGATCGGACGCGTGGCGGATGATGAAGAGCTGCTCCAGCTGACGAGAGACGGGTTGTGTACGAGAAATAAACAACGGGCTATTTAGGGGGTGGAGGTGTCGCCCCCTCGCCGTGATTCATCTGATTGGCTGCCATCTCCGTCATCTTCCGAGCTCTGCTTCCCTCTCCCAAAAGATGTTACACCGCACCCGAGGTCCCCTGACAAATGACCGTGTCCTCCCTTCTGTATGCCCTGCCCGGTCCAAGGCGGCCGCGGTCCCACGCCCCTCCTCGGAGATCTTCAGTCTCGCCGTCGTCAGCAGATGGAGCCCCTAGTTAACGGGCCCCCATCTGGACTCATGCACTTGTCCTCGCCGTTCCCCGTCCGTCATTCGATCCTCTCTCGTGTCCTCTCTTTTTTCCCACCTGAGCTCATTCTGTGCCCATTGATTCCATAACAAAGTCGGGGTGGCACGCGTCTCCCCGAAATTAATGGCCTCCTCCTCCCCGGCTCCTTCTGTCCTCTCCCCGTTTATTTCCTCTTTCAGATCATGCGAATAATTCTCCTTCTGGTGGCCGTCTCCTCCGTTCTTTCCAACAACTACAACCCCAAGCAGTGTTCCGAGTTCGGCTACAACTGGGCCGCCGAGATCCGCTGTCTTCGTTCGATGCTCGCCCAGTGCCACGACGGGCCCTCTCCCGGACGAGGTCTGCCTGGCTTAGCCCCTCTTTGAACCTTCCCACGTAGATTTCTCTTCAGGAGTTCGGTTGACGACAGTCGAGCCTCGGATTAGGGCCGTCCGAGCGGGGGTTTTGAATTTCCACGAGGGTGAGGCGGGCCAACTCCTGATCTATCAGAGAACATTTCCCTACTAACACATCCAGAGACCTTTAATTTGGCGGGAAACTACTAATTTCAGAGACTCGGACTATTGACACGAGGATCGCCAGTCGATATTCTCAACACCAAAACAGAATGGACGCACAGAAGGGCAACTACCAGACCATGCTGAGAAATGTGACGGAGATGGTGGAAATGAAGGTTGGACAGGCCAAGGAACTGTTGGAAATGGAGATGGCAAGGAGAGTTAGCGATCTCCGGGTAGGACAGAAGGGTGGCATGGACTAGAGAAGTCTAGAATTGGATGGACATGGAACTGAAGAAACTCGAAAGTAGAGACAACGGCGCGACGATCGACATTTCCGCTCTTCGACAAAATGAATTAGACATCAAAAAATTAACGGTAATTTTGTAGGTGTAGCTTTGTATAAAGAAGAAAATTTAGCGAAGAGTGGATCTACTTTCGGCTAAAATACATCCTTTTGGTGGAGCGGAATACATATTTATGCTGGTAAATCCCTTTTTGATGGAAAACATTTTAAGACCCGCGAATCTTGGTATAAAGCCGAAGAAATTTGTCTCGAATGGGGAGGCCATTTAGCTTCAGTGGCAACAGAAGACGAGAACAAATTTCTTGCCTCCTTACTTGATGGAGAAAGCGCCTGGCTTGGATTGAATGATGTTCAACTGGAGAATGTTTACGTGAATACGGATCGAAGACAAACCAAGTATCGATCATGGGTCAATGGTAGTAAAAAATAACTAAAGAAGAGAATAACAAGTATTCAGGACAACCAGATAATCAAAATCACAACGAAAACTGCGTGGAGATGACCCGAAATGGACAATGGGCGGACTTGCTGTGCTTACTAAGAAGACCGTTCTTCTGTAAGCGCTAATTCCCAAGAAATATATCTGATAAAGACGTGAAGAATAAATTCATTATAAATATTGCTGTATACAGATAACTGGCAATTAGAATTACTTTCCTCGACCACGGAATCCGCCACGTCCACCTCCTCCCCCTCCACGGCCACCGCGCGACGGTCTTTTTGCTCGTTGTTGATCTTTCTGCTGACGTCTTACTTCGTTCACTTCATTTTTGACCAGATCCACAACCTATTAATTTTATTATTTTGAAAACAAACTCTAAACTAACCGTTTCGGGAATTCGCAAGTATTTAATAGTTGATCCTCTGACGTATACCTCGGCCATTTTATAAAATTTGTCTCCATCCTGTAGACTCGTACCATTTCATGCATAAAACAAGGCTTACTTTCGATGTGAAAATGACATCTCGTAGGTGAATATTCATCCAAGAATCACACGATTCCAGATGGCCGTTGTAAGTTTCTCCATTTTTCAGTTCAACCAGCATAGGGTTGTTTTGGGCTGAACGAAGAAGGGAAAGAGGTAGCTGAAAAATAATCATTGAAAAATGTATAACTAGTTACAAGTAGTTAGATACAATTGAAACTTACAACCATAGTGAAGATGGACGAATCAAGCGAAACGTCTAATACTGCAGTAGAATCTTCCTATAAAGTATACAGTTAGTAATGTGAAAGAATAAAAAAGCGAAACACAGATAGAAAGAGCAACAGAGTCAATGCAAAGCTGTTGAATCTTCAAAAGCGCATTCGAAAAAAGAAAAAAAGCGGGCCGATTTAAAGGTTTGTTCGCATAGCTACAGAGCTAAATTTGTGTTCTATGGACACGTCAAAAGAATACATTTCTTTTTGTGTTTATTTTATCTGCTGTTGCTAAACAATATAGTTCTCATTTTACTTACTGCAATATTCTAATCATACGCTTACATATTTATTCAGAAATGATTCTCAAACTTCTTACAGTTGCATTGCTGATTTCCTCTTCCTCTGCTTATTTTATCACTGTCGATGCTAATGAAGTAAGAATTTTTAATTTTCAATGGCATAAAAACATTTAGGAAATATGCTTTTTTGATAGAGTAGTATCTGGAACAAAAATCGGTCTGATGTTCGAAGTTGCAGAAGGAGGGTTTTTGGATATTGACGTTAGGGTAAGTGCTTGTCTTTCGATACAAATAGGCAACGTATACTCTTTAAAAAACAAAACAATTGGCTTATTTGCAAAAAATACCTAATTTATCTTGACTAGAATTTCAGATCATTACACCTGATCAAAAGGAAATTTACAAAGGTGAACGAGAATCATCCGGGAAATACACATTTGCGGCACATATGGATGGACAGTACACTTACTGTTTTGGCAACAAAATGAGTACTATGACGCCTAAAGTGAGATGCAATTTACTACAGGTACAAAATAAATTCAGAGTGTCATGTTCACTGTGGAACTTGTGGAACCGCATCAACAAGTTCCAGGAGCCGCTGCTAGTCAAGACCAAGGTTTGTTTTATTTTTAGTTTTCAAATATTTCACCAGCAATTTACCTCCCACATCGTATTTTTTAATGCAAAACCTTTTATTTCTGTATTACATGTTTATCCAGTCGAATAAACCAGGGCAATATCGTTTTAGCCGATCAGAACAAATTGGAGGAGATGATCCGCGAATTGTCTTCGGCTTTGACGTCGGTCAAACATGAGCAGGAATATATGGAAGTGAGAGAACGCGTCCACAGAGCCAGTATGTTTTTAACAACAATTATTCAGAAAAGCTTTTGGCTAAATTGTTTGTTAATATATATATTTCAGTCAACGAAAACACAAACAGCCGTGTCGTTCTCTGGGCCGTCTTTGAAGCTATCGTGCTTTTGGCTATGACTTTGGGTCAGATCTGGTACCTTAAACGTTTCTTCGAAGTGCGCACTGTTGTATAACGTGTCACATGTTCGATCATCTATATTAGTTCTCTTTAAATTCAACTGCCATCTTTTAATGCAGTCTGTTCTGTACTGTGTTGCGGTTTGTTTCCAATTGTTTCTTTTGGGCTATTAGATTTGCTACTTCTTGAACTAAACACCAGTTACCGTCGAAATAGTTTTTGCTATGTACTTGTCGGCGCTACGAGTCTGTTTTTATGTATTTCTACTGTCTACTGTGATCAACTAATTAAATTATTTATTTCAAGTTTTCAATTATCTTCCCAACTTTTACTCATAGGCTCTCTAAGGACAAGAAAGTCTCGTTACCCAAATGGTAAATGTGGTATGCCGGAATGTTTTCAACCAATTTGTAAATTATGCATGCCATTTGTTAGTCATGTCTACGATTACAATACATTGACTGTTAGAAGAGAAATCATATGCGGAGACAAAAAGAAGAGTCGCTCCATACTCCTGTGGTCTTGATATTCCAGTAGTGTAAATTCCTCACAAGCATTCTTCCCTTATCTTCTGCTTATGTATAACAATAAAAAATAGGCAATGGAATCTAAAAAAGTATCCGAGAATGGAATTTTTGCTTCGTTTGATTGTTGTAGTTTCGCGGGCAAGGAGGTGTGTCTTGGAACGACAAAATGACGAAAACGGAGAGCTCTCTTTTGCTCTGCTTTCATCATTGTGCGGTTATATATCTGGTGCTTTTTTGTCTCTTCTAGTGTTATGAATGGCTATAATTAAATTATTTAGCTTGTTTTCAGGTAATAATGAAGGCTATCGTTATGTGCAGTCTTGTTACACGCGCTGTTATGCGAGTAGCGCCAATTGGGTTTGGCCAAGCTCTTCGTCAGGTTCAACAACGTAGTCTTTGCACGACAAAAAGAGGTAATTTTCTTTAATCTTTTTCTTGCAAATTTAAACAAATTACAGTGCTATCAGTAAATAATGAGCTGACTCAAGCTTTAAGTCGCGAAATCAAGGCCGAGGAACACCTATCTCCAGATACTCTTGGAGATATTCCTGGATTTAAAATTACAACAAATCAAGCGGAAGTTCGTCTTACGAAGCAGCATGGTGGCGAAAGGTACGCACTACAATAATTACCTTTTTCTGCCAATTCCCTACCACCTTTAAAGCCGTTTGGCTTAATAATAGTGGTATCTATGCTGAATACTGCGCTAACCGTGCCCGTATCACTTGTTGAGATTATTTCAATTATATTTATTTATTTATAGCATACTTGTTGTCTTCAACGTCAGTCACTCGGTCGATATGGACGAAGTAGTGGAGGAAGATTATCAAGGGGAGACTCCCGTGCCTGTTGCATTACCCCCTTTTACTATTGAAATTAGCAAAGATAATGAACGTCTATGCTTCCACATGGAGTTGGTTGAGAGCACCGAAACTCAAGGAGAATGTCGGTTTAATGTTTTCTTCATATAAACACATGGTTGCAGATGATTTTCGCGTTGAAGAATTTTATATCGCTCCTGCTGTTAAAGGCGAAAATGAAGATGTAGCTACAGAAGTTTATGCTAGCAGCGGAAAGTACATTGACCCTGTGAGTATCGTTTTTTTGAATTTGCTCATATGGAAATTTCTTATTTTTATTTTTAGGATCTCCATGATCTTCTATTTGTTCGTTATTTGGAAGAGCGTGGTTTCGACGCACAATTTTGCAAAAACATTGTTGCTTATGCTACCCACTATGAACACGCTCAATATATTGGTCTTCTCAACAAAATCAAGAGTTTCGTAGGCAAATAAGCCTCTACGCTGTTTTCCTCGATCTTCAATGTTTAGTTAGGTTGTCATACTGAATGTTAGACCAGATTCATATGTTCTGGCATTTTGTTTTTGTTGTTGTTATTGCTGTTAAGTGATGTCTGGTAACAATTTTTAATACAAATTCATTATAATTAGTTTTGAGGCATTCTGTTAGACGTTGGTTGTATTTTCGTAGGCGGAACGCCTCTTCTGAATGACCGCATGCCTACCGTGAGCAAAAAGCTCAGGTAACGTCAGTCGGACGATATGAGCGTCCTCTTCTCGACTCTTCTTCGCCAAAAGTGACCTCAATTTCAGAATTTCATCCCCATGACAATCTTCTCCTCCAACATCGACCAATTCCACTGTCGAGATCTATTTACCAAATAATCGCCTTCCCCTGAAAGAAAACAAGGAGGGGTGAGTTCAGAACCACCACCCCGCTGCTCAGCTATCTACAAGTCATTCGTACTGCTCTTTTATAGTAATCAGACTATCCGCAAAGAAGAGCAATATTTAATAAAAGTTCTAGCAAGATGACTAGTTCACTACACAAAGTGAAGGGGGCCCGTAACAACACAGGGAGGTGTATCAGTTGTGGTCGTCCTTCCCGAGGGAATTCTGCGAGGGCGAGGTGGCCATGGCCTGTTCTATCAGCGACGACGGAATACCCCCCACTGACCTCTGTAATATGAACAATATCACAGATCGGAAGACGGGCAAACCTCGGAGGCCGCCGGAAGAGGAGTGTACTTGAGGGAGCCGGCCCGGAATGCCACCAGGAACTCTTCCAGGACTTGCTCGGATACGTCAGGCTGCTCACAGACGGCCACCTGGCCGGCCAGTCCGTCCACGATACAGATAAGGGGCAGCTCGGCGTCACCCAGGCCGAGAATCTTCTCGAGGATCTGGAATAACGACAGTTCGGAAAGGGTAGGAGGGCCTACGTGGTCGCAGATGGGATCCTCTCCTGTGTAGAATATTTGGAGCGAGTCCGGCGGCGCGGCGACATCCACCGAGCTCATCGAGCTGCACTCCTCGCTACTCGACGACTTGCTCAGGGAGTTGCCGTTCTCCGCGTTCTCCCTCTCCTCGGCCCGTTTCTCCTCCAGTTTCAACCGCTCCTCGAAGAGCTTCTTGGATATTCCGTCGAGCACAGACAACGAGAACTGCACATCCTCAGGGGATCCCTCGGTGAACAGGATGAGAGACGGCTCGTCTCGCAGTCGGCTCACAGAGTGCTCGTCCAGCTCGTAGAGTGCCCGCGGTCCCCATGGGAAGAACAGCCCCTCGGGGTCGCCCATCAGGGTTGATCTGCCGTGGCGGGAGATCACCCGGCCCTCCCGGTCTATGAGAATGAGAGAGGGGATTCCGTTGACGTTGTAGAGCCGAGTGAGGGCACTCGTCTTGGCTATGTCGTAGGAGAACGCCATCCAGGGCATCTGAAAGACGATACTGCTAGGGGACGAGGGGGATTCTGACCTGCTCGAGGTATTGTTCGAAGTTCTCCTGACTCCGATCAGACGAGCAGAAAATGATCTCGACGGGGACTTTGTTGTCCATGAGAGACTGGTAGACGGGCCCCAGCTGCTTTGTCCAAATTCTCGACGGAGGACACCAGTGAGCCCCGAAGAGGAGGCCTCTGACATCCGCCTTCAAGTCGCCGTAGTCCAGCCTCTCCGTCACCCCGTCGACCTTCCTCACCACGGGTCCCTTGAGAAGGTCGGATACCGACGGCGGCCACCTGAAGGGAGACTGATTAGAGAGCACCACCGACTAACCAAGGGAAGGAAGAGCCGGCCGGGTCCTCGTGAAGCATTCTCCTGCCCTCTGTCGTGGTTACAGTATGGCTGGCAGAGTCGACGACTATTACCGAAGGCGGGAATTCAAAGTGGAGAGAGCGGAGAAGGCGTCCTTTGAGGGAGGGGGTGATCTGGTGGCAAATGTACCAGCCGGGGACGGTGATGGAGGAGCAGGGGGAGGTGCTGAAGAGGGAAGGGATAGACGGGGGACAGGGGGCCGGTCACCTGTAGTCCGTGTCGAGCACCACCACCGAGACGGTCGCCGCGTCTCCGAGTTCCTTCTTCTTCTTCTTTTTCATACTGAAAAGTCGTCTCAGCCGAGCCGGAGAGCTGAAAATATCAGTTGCTTGTGTGGCTATCTCTAGGAGCCATCTCCCGGCTCATCAGTCTCCCCGGCGGGTCCTTTAAGAGTCGCTCGCCCGTTAATCACTACTAACTACGAAAAAGTGCTCCTATGAATCTCCAGCTAGCCCCCTTCCCTATAAAAAGGGTCCCTCCTAATTAGAGAGTTCGAGAGGGGCCCCGCTGGTCGGGAAAAAGAGAGCCGACAAATTCAAAGCACCCTCCCGAATGGATCGTAAAGTCACGAGCGGGACCCACTTTTGAGGTTTCTCCTTGTCTTTCTCGTTCCTTTTCCTGACCAAATGCTCCAACTTCTTGGCCGTGTCCGCCCCACGAGCCCCGGAGGTCAGAAGGAAGGCCACGTATTGGCTGGTGGCCAGCACATGATCCAGGGTGACTTTCTCCTCCACGTTTTCCTTGGCCTAAAAGGTGTCGATTCGACGAGTTGCGAAAGAGAACGAAACCTGAGGCTGGCCGACCCGGATGAGGGGGATGTGCCGGAAACAAGAGTCGTAGAGCTCGTCGAAGGACATCTGTAAACAGCGAGGCTTGAAAAAGGAACAGGCGAAGAGATTAGGGAGGCGGGGTCAAGAGGAAACTACGCGACAGATGGCCGGGCCCGTTCAAATACAACTTGGTTTAGGAGGAGGGACACCGATGGCCACCCACAAGGAGACGCGTGGGAGAGACCTGCCAATGGCCAAAGCGATGCTTCGGTTGCATAATTAAATGGTAATCGATTGCCGACTATTAACCCATTTTTGCCTGAATTTCCCATTTCAAGAAATTTTTTACTGGGAGATGAGAGTAGATTCATTCGATGGCGTCTCTCGCCGTCTACAAGGAGAATTTCTTTCATCAGCTTGGGAGCGTCACAGTGAGGAATCGACAACGTTTTACCAGAATTAAGCCCTTCTATAAGCCTTGACAAAAGTAGACCACTCATAGAAAAAGGCTTAATTCTGGTAAAACGCTGTCGATTCCTCACTGTGACGTTCCAAACCGTTAGAAACCAGCTCAGCTATCTGACGGCCAGAGGCGCTATCGAATGAACCTATTCTTCAAGAAAAAAAATTTTCCAACTTGAACTTGAACGAAAAACACCAAAGGGGGGACCAAGGCAAAAAATGTTCATTTTTGAACACATGGGAATGAATGGGTTAATGGGGGCTGTAAATAAGGAAGACATTTTTGGACCACCGTGGGAACGGGCTGATAAGGGCTGATGTGGTTGAATTACGGGGGTCAGACACGGGGCGAGGTTCGATGGATCAATGGCAGTGGACTCATTTGTCACGGGGGGTGGACGGGAGGATGAGAAATGGACTGGGCACAGGTAGAGTAGAGGGAGTAGTGGAAGGATCAATTGGTCAGTAAACACGAGGATCTTCCTCCCCCCGAGCCGTGTACAAGTGATAGCTGGCCGGAGGCGGACGGGCTCGGCCATAATGACATTGCTTTGCAAATACGGCCAACGGAAGGAGTCGATTTCAACACATGGAGCATTTTGGAGTGCCGGGGGGATCGGACTGATCAATAGCCGGGAAAGATCCGGAGACGGATAAGAGGGCCTTTTGTGAGAGCACGTGTGATTGCAGTGGGCGAGGTAATGGAGGGACGGCGGCCGGGCGGCCCTTCTCTACAAAAGGCATTTTGGCGCCAAGCCAGCTGGACGGCGAAACAGGCCGGGGCGAGGGGAGGGAGAAAAGAAAGACGGCATCGTAATTACCAAACGGACATGAGACTACCGAAAACAATCGGAAGAGCCGTTTATGACGGGCCCGGTCGGCCCCTTTGGTCCCGAACTCTAAAGTCATCTCGAGTTGTTTGTGGCCGGCCGGGCCCGTCATTTCCCTTATAACTCCCCTGCCCTGCACTTTCCTCCCGGTCGGCCTGCGCTACAAAATCTCGTCTTTCCCTCATTAGAGGCCTCTTATCGTCTAAAAATATGAAAATATTGATTCGTGGGCCGGCTTTTGGAGATATTCCGTGGATTTGAGGAGTTATTTACACGCCGTATGATCTTTCCATTATCCAGGTGCACATACATCGGTAGAGGCGTCAAAATAGACGAAACCGGTAGTCGGCCTCCTCCATTCAACTCCTCTCACTTTCCCCACTTTTGTGCTTCCAAATTCAATTGGATCCTCGGTTCAATTTGATTAGAGTGGCCCTCAATCAACTTATATCTGCCCCCTTCCTTTTCCATTTCAAGCGACTCCTCCTGTTGCAGCTGACCTCAGTTGGCGCCAGATTCAAATGCCCCCGCCCCGGGTTGGGTCTATTCGGAGGGGTCGTCCCCCCTTCTGTAGCAGAAGGTTGCCCCCATCCGGCTCTTCCATTTCCATTGACCGCGTCGCGTGTCTCTGCGACGCGGCCTCTCCTTTTCTCTCTTGGTAAGGTTGTCAGTTGGAAGGCTGTGCTACCCCCGGCAGTCAACTTATTAATCTGGGGAAGGCGGGGGGTCAGAGGTGGGCGCCATTAGCCCCCGAGAACGGAAACCGCCGTAACTCGGGCGTGGACCTTTGATTGCGGGGAATGAATGGAGCGCGGATTAAGGCAGCCGTCCCCCTTCTATGGAGCAGGTCGCGCGTGTTTTCCGCTGAGAATTTTAGATACTTTCGTTCGCGGCGGGACCCACTTGAGATATATTCAATTATTCCCTTTTCAGCTGTTGCCCCATGTTTGTTACCTAGTCCTCCCTGTCTCGGCGCCTCTTCCTCCTCTTACCGGAGATAAAGAAATTAGTTGAGGACAGCTCCAGGTGCTTGGTATGCATGGGTGGTCGGGTGCCCGTGCCCCCTTCCATAATTAATAAGGCCACACACAGACACATCCCCCTCCTGGAGAGATTCCCCACCATATTGCACCAGACATGTACACCGCCCGCCTCTACTTCCGACTGCTCCCTTTCTAATCCATTAGACTTCCACGCCCTATCAAGAATGCGTCATTCTCATCCGTCAAAGGCCGTCTCCTCTTCCATGTGCCAAGTGCAGTCCCCCAATCAGACGCATTCCCTCCTTTTCCACCTGCTGCCTCCCTTTCATTGTTGATTGCCCGGTTTAAGCATGGCCCCTTCGGGAGGGCGACCTCCCTTCCGCCGGCCGCCTCTCCTGCCCATCCACCAGCCCTTCCTCTCCTTGGGTATTCTCAAAAACCTTGGCGGAATACTCCTGACCGTCGTCTTCCTGGTCGCCCTCCTCCTGGCCAGTCCTGTCCTCCTCAGCTTTCGACTGGTCGGCTACCTGAAGAGAAAGAGCCGGCGATGGCAGTACTCCCTGAGGTGAGGCGGGCAGTATCAGAAGTGACGTACTTTGCAGACACTGCTCGCATAATTGGCCTCTCATTGGAGCGGCTCCCGACCTGGGCATACTCACTTTGTCTTCGGAGGTTGACGTCGAAAGGCTCAATTTCAATGTCAGCCATTAGAGGGGGAAGAAAACGTGTCAATGGTTCAGATAAATGACGTCTCATTGGGAGTGGACGAGCAGGCCGACGCGGAGATGTTTGACCTACGCAGTGGCCACGTCGTGAGGGACTGGAACCAGAGGTACCCCCACCGACTACAGTAATCACCCTTTCCAGCGAGCGGAGCCTTCGATCCCCGCAGGACTTGATGGCCTTCTTGAATGAAACCCTTCCACCCCAACAGGAACGGGTGGATGTGAGGGTCATCAATAACTACTCCAAGGGGGCTGGCTGTCCGGAGAGGTCCACCAGTCTGATGGTCATCTCCAACCCCTCCCAGAACAGGGTTTGCCTCCCCCGGCTCCTTAGCATCCTCACCAACCAGAGGATGTACCTGGAGGTAGGTGTCTCTCCCCCCGTCCTCGACTCTTTCAGATGGAGCCCCTCCCCTCCTACCACTTCTTCATGCCCCTCCGTCACAACTACTGTCTCCACAACTTTTTCGTCGTCTCCTTCAGTGTAAGGGCCCTCGTTTTATAGCAGTTACGAGTTCAGTTATTGACTTCGGGGGCCACTTGCCTCCTGTCCATGTTGACGAAGGGCAAGTCGCCACTTTGGGGAGAACTCTCTGGAGAGACCAAGAAGAGAAGTGGCAAAAACAGGAGGACGCCCCGGACCAGGGACAGCTCCCTCGAAAACGGGCCCGAGGAGACGACCACCCACAGCAAAGAGAACGGCTCATTCAAGGCGTCCTCCCTCCTGAGCACCGGTAGGTCTCGATCCCTCCTCTACTAGCCTCATGTACAGAAAACCAGACAACCCACGCTCGGTGCTGGAAGGCCGTCCCCAACATGGATCTGGTCGGTCGGGCGGAGAGACTGCTCCGAGCCACCACGGCGGAGATGATGCTGGCTCTTGTGGCCGGCACTCTTCGGGCATACTGTAGAGATCAGGTAACGGCGATGTCTCCCATGGCTGACCCTTTCCCACAGGGAATACCGTATCCTCCGGATGTCGGCTGCCTCGTCCCCGTCTCCTGCCGCAACTTCCTCCCCGTCGCCTGTGGTTATCCCTGCGATGTGTTGAGTTTCCCACTCAAACTGCCTCTGAGTGTCGAGGGGACTATCCCCCGTGTCTGGACAGTGCAGAAGCGGCTCCTGGAGGGGCTGAATGGCCATGTGCCCGCCGTCTTGAAGATTGCTCAGATAGCAGGTGAGTGCCGTCTCCTCCCCGGCCACCACTCGTTTCAGTCCGCTGCTGTTCGACGAAAGAATCCTCCGCCCAATGGTTGCGTCACTTGTTCACTTCAAATTCCATCCACGTCGCCTTCTATCGAGCCTCGGGCGACTTCAAGGTAGGCCGGGCTATGCCAAATGGGACGAGTGGTTGCAGCTGTCGAGGAGTGCCACCATCGAGTCCATTCACTTGTTTCCCTCGCTGGATCCCGGCATTAAAGCCAGCTTTGTGTTTATCCAATGTGGGAGAACAACGCAGATGTGTGCCAGCCTCTGCCGGAAGACCTTCCCCAATCCTGACGTGGTCCTGAACCTATTCGAGGTAGGCCCATTCAGCTGTCCCTTCTGATTGGCCGGCCAGAAAGAGACCCTCCACCTTTTGGATCACTTGGCCGTCCGTCTCCTGTCCCTGCCCCAGTCCACCTTCCTCCCGGGTGTCCACCAATTTGGAGAAGAGGTCGAGGATGAGGAGAGTCCGTCGGCCAGCGAATATCTCCGGGAGAAGACGACTCCCAAGAAGCAGGACAGGGAGTGTTCGCTGGAGGAGCTGCACGAGTTGCTGGCCACGGTCCAACAGGAGCTCGACGGAATGAGGTCCAACCCCCAGGTAAGGGATGTCGCCTGCCAGACAAGGAGGATGCTCAGGGAGACCGGACCGAGTACATCCGAAAACTGGGCGAGTTGGAGGGCCGGATGCAGATGTTCCACGACTCGATCACGGAGAAGCTTGGCCTCGAGGGGGCCGTTGAGGGTGAGCCGGATCTCGTGGAGAATGTCCTCGCTCCGTATAAAGACCCTCCAGGTGACTCCCCTGTTTTCTTTTCTAACAAAAAATAATTACAGTAAGCTCCAGGGAGCGTCGCTTCAGTCGAGAGTTGATCCGAGATGGTGACCACCACCGCGCCCGGAAGTCCTCTATGTCGTCCATGTAGCCGTCCCGCCAGTATTGTCGCTGCTGGAATATTTTTCCCCGAAAACTATTCCTGACGCGAAGTGTTCCACATATCAGTGTCCGTATCCATTCCCTCTACGTGTCCCGTCTTTATCCCGACCATAATCATCCCAACCCGGTTCTTTCCTGTCTCTGCTTACCAAAAATGTGTCTATTGGGTAAATTTCATATTCTTGCTTTAATCACCGGTGTCACTGTACAGTAATAAAGTTTTTATTTCCAACTTCTTGTTATCCCTTGAAGGACAAGATAGTCGTTGATTGCGCATTTTGGAAATTGGTGGACTGTTTGTTCGTGGCAACTGACTATAAAAACGGATATCACACCGCTCTGTCTAACAAACGCTCTTGTAAGCAATACGAACAAACATTTGGTGTTTTTATATTTCATACAAAACCACCTTTCGTCCAAAATTTTTATTTACTGAATTCAGCAGACTTCAGCATAGCACAACCATCTTGGTGTTCGCAATTCCTCCTATGTGTTGGTGTTTTGAGTTTGACTTGTTCAAATAGTGCGCATACTACCCTGCAGCTATTTTATATGTTACGTATTCCTTCAGTCTTGGTTGGTGATATTCTTGCCGCGTGCGGTTATATGTTATCCGCCCGGCAGTTTGTGCAACATATGGCTCTATTCAATTTGTCTATATGACACCACAAAACACTAGTATCAACGCAGGTTACAATAAAACCTTTACATCAGCCGGCATTCTCATTTTGATGTTTTTGTTGCATTTAGCGCGCTGTTTACGGCTGTAATTGTCCTTGGGGCACAAAACACCCTAAAATCTTTTTTTTCAATACATTTCAGCGAAATTCGAAACTGTATTTCTTCACCACACAGCAATCATATTAGCCGTGCCTGTTTTTATCGTAGTTCTAATCGCATTATAGATTCTTCCCTGTTTCTTACACAATTATCTCTGAAATAAGGCTGTTTCAGGTACTTTTGAATTCGCTCAAATAGTACAAACAATGTCTGGAAACTGGGATGATTCCGGTAAGTTTACCTTTGCTATATATAAATTCTGGTTCTTTTTCTAGATTCAGCTTCAGAAGAAGTGGAAATCGTCGAGAAGCCCGTTATTATTCCACGCAGTAGAACAGTTTCCGTCGCTAAGAGCCTAGAGAAAGTGGCAATTCTGGAAAGCTCCATTAATGGCTCACAAAAGAGCGACGATGAGTCTGATGACGACCTTTCTTCAGTCGGAACTGTGGATGACACAGAATCTTATGATGATTCTGGAGAGGTCTTGAATCTCGACTTTGATGCTACCACTAATACGAAAAAGGTTCGTCATTTAACTTTAGCAATACTTGTAATGGCCAGCCGCCTCAGTTTATTATTTGCGTAAAAGGTTTTGGAGCTACCATTCTTCCATTCCAAACAAATATTATTCGATCAATGTGAATTTAACTATTTTAGATTATTTCCCAGTTCCCCTGCACCTACAGAAACATAATCTCAGAATTTGCCGATGTAGAGATTTTTCTTATTTCTGTAGATAGCTTGATAGTGGAATTAACAGCTCACAAATATCACAATTGGCAACTGGCCGGACAGTCTATCATTCTTACTACACAGGTTCAGGTCAAATTAAAATGTAATTTAAAAATTTTAGATTGAACGATTTC
The DNA here is from genome assembly GCA_932521035.1 of Oscheius dolichura. Classification (NCBI taxonomy): domain Eukaryota; kingdom Metazoa; phylum Nematoda; class Chromadorea; order Rhabditida; family Rhabditidae; genus Oscheius; species Oscheius dolichura. Next base: position 4,763,214 of record OW051494.1, read on the forward strand.
TTCAACAATTTATTCAATTAGGAGGTCGTTTTAAATTGGTTGTGTTCACGGATTTTGCATCGCTTTTTTCACGGGACACTACCGTTGCGTTTATCAGAGCCACAGCTCTTGCCTACCTTTCCTCGAGTCAATATGCTAAGGATATGGTGTATTTTACAAGTCCTACTGATCAAAGTTGGGACCGATTCTTAGCTGATCTTACTCCGTCGTTCTTGATGATTTCTTTGGATAACTTGACAAAAGAAGTATGTGCACAGGAAGAATTAGACATAACTCCTCAACTGCACACCATTGGTGCGTGTCGCCAATTTTATTCAAACTTACTGTTTTAGTAATTCATTCTCTGGCCTCAGCTATTCCGGTTGTATTGCTTTCTTCAATATTGGTTAATTTCTCCACAGTTGACGCATATTATATAGCCCCGAAGCTGTGTGTCAAGGAAAATTGGGAAAGTTTTTTGGCAGCATACTGGGAGTGTAGCAGTGAGCCATTAAAATTGGCTAGAAATCCTCCACTCGATGCTGCCCATTTTCTCACAGTTGCTGATCTATGGGTTCATATTATCAAAGAGGCAAAATCCGGGTCAGTTCCTTTCCTACCCAGCGAAACTAAAGTTTAGAACTTGTTCTGAACATTTTGAATCACTAGCCTGTGCTGTCCTTTTGTCATCTTTGGTAACCTTACGCCGAGGAGCTGACAGGATTTATTTGAAAGAAAAAGAAAACGTAAAACGAGGATTGGACATTATTAAGGATCGAAGAAATCTTCTCAATACTGCAGTTTCAGTTCTGGAGAAGTGTAAATTATCAGTTAGCTACTCTTCTTTTTGCGGTTAATTCATTTTTAGGGTATAAAGTACTCGTTGGCCGACTTTTGGGATGGACGAATGATTCTTTCTCTATTTGATCATATTGTTGTCAATGAGGCGGTTCTACCTTACCGTTTACAAGAAGAATTTGTCAAATATCATCAGGCTGCAGGACTGAATCGGCCTTTAGCTGTCGACACAGCCGAGCGTCTTTTTGACCCTCTTCCGGAGAAGACCGATCCTTTGTCGAACCTGCCAATCCTGTACAAATCACAGTCCCCTGTTATTGATCAGTTTGTCCCTGAGTCTCAATTGGCAAAGTCGGAGAACATGGTAGACGAAACTCTAAAGCTTGGTTGGTGTTGCGTATTATTTTTCGATCAACTGCTGATTTTAGATTATGCTCAATTTTTTGTCCAACATCTTGGTTGGAAGCTACGGCAAATTGAAGAAGATTTCGCCAAAAAGAATGAAGAAAAGTTGGAAGATTCTTGGCAAGTTAGGCGATATCATAAAAGCAGACAATTCCTTAGTAGATGGTTCGATTCTCATTTATTTTTAAATACAAGAATTTATTAGGTATGAAAATTTTGCCAACTCACTGGAAGGTCGTGGATCAAATCTGCTTGTTGATTTTTCAAGAGCACCAAAAGGATACGCAATAAAAGAGGAAGAGGATGAGGATACAAAGAAAAAACAGAAAGGAGGATGGGCAGGACAAAAGCCAGGAAAGCCTGGTGCAGGCGGTGGAAAAAAAGGAAAAGAACCTGTGAAGTCAAGAAAAGAGCAAATTTTGGAGGCAAATAAGAAAGCCAAAGACCAAAAAGTTCGTGTTTTTCTTTTAATTTGTTAATTTCACTGAAATTATTCCTCTTCTAAGGAAAAGTGATCACTTTAATTTTGTTCAACCACCAATAAATTGCAGGTTATTGAAAGTGAAACAAAGAAGATCACATTTGCAACAGCCCAAGGAAAAGCAGCCGTGGCTTATCTTGGAAATCTTTACAACACCTTGGAACTCCCTGAAACAAAAGCAATATGCATTTACGAAATTACTGTCAGAGAAGCTAGGGAATTTCTGACAAATCTGACCGGAAAACAAAACATGATGAAACGGTAACCGCAAGCTTATTTCTTTTCAAAATGTCCAATTTAGAAGATTCGAATGTGTGGATTTGGTTGGACGAATTAAGGATTGTTTTGTGAAACATTGGGCACACATGGCAGTTAAGCAGAAAGAACAAATTGTTGACTTATGGATGATGTTGGGATTTGAACCACTTCCTGGATATACAGGATCGCCCGAAGCTAGAAGCAAAAAACTTGATCTCGGCATGAATATGCTTTACTACCAATTGGAATATGCCGGGCAATTGATTGATATCCAGTCGGATCCAAAGAAGGACGACCGTGTCACTGGATTTGCTCCTGATGCCTGGCAAAGAAAAATGTTGGATTCAGTTGACCGAGGTTATATTACTTGATTATATTTAATGATTTTTTTAGGAAATTCGGCTATTATTGTAGCCCCTACTTCAGCTGGTAAAACTTTTGTTTCATACTATTGCATTGAAAAAATTCTTCGTGCTAGTGATATTGATGTGGTCGTGTATGTTTCTCCATCGAAAGCTCTAATGAATCAAGCTTGTGGATCGATCTACGCTCGTTTTAAAAACAAACTAATGGCTCGTGGAATGTCTCTCTTTGGTACGTTGACACCAGAATTCAGCCAAAGTGCCCTTACTTGTCAGGTTCGTCTTTTTTTTGTGCTCTCAATGCTAACATTCTAGGTATTGGTCACTGTTCCTGAATCGCTCGAAGTTTTGTTGTTGTCTACCAATCCCGTTGTCCAGGAATTTGTTTCTCACATCAAATATGTTGTATTTGACGAAGTCCACTCTATTGGTGCATCGGAGAATGCCCACATTTGGGAACATCTTCTTCTTCTAATTAATTCTCCTTTCCTTGCTCTCTCGGCTACCATTGGAAATGGAGAGAAGCTTCATACTTGGCTGAATGCCGCTGAAGCATTTAAAACAAGTAATAAACGAAAAGTAATTGATTTTTTCTTTAAACTTCCAATTTACATTTACAGGTCGACATGATTGTATACCAAGAACGTTATTCGGAATTAGAAGTATCGATTGTCAATATTAATAAGACCGACATTGCCGACTCTAGTAAGAAATTAATGACCATTTTGTGAAATTTTGTTTAGAAGAGGTTGTCGAGCATAATGGAAAACTTCTGCAGTCGTTAATGCCCTTTGGAGTTTATATGCCGGAGAAACTCAGGATGTTTGGAATTCCGGACGATCAACAGTTGACAGCTCGTCAAATTTTAACCCTTTACACCACGCTTGCATCTGTTGATGATAAAACGAAGTATGCTGTCTTCTTATTTTAATTATTATAATTTAGAAACGAATTTGAGCCGTGCAAGTATTATCGATATAAACCAGCAGAATTCGTGTGGCTATCTCGGGCGATGTTGCGTGACTTGGAGAACAAGCTGAAGGAACGCTTCATGGAATGGTTGAAAACAGACGAGCAGAAAATGAGCAAGGTTCTAACTACACTAGGTGGAGGAAGCGTCAAGGAGCAACTGGAATATCGCGCTATACCGTTTAACAAGGAGAAGGTAGCCAAGAATACGATTGTGCCATTACTCGATGAACTACGGGACGAAAATATGCTGCCGGCTATCTGTTTCAATGAAGATCGCCATGTTTGTGAAGGGCTAGCTATCGAATTAGTAGAGGAAATGGAGAGAAGAGAGCAGCAGTTTATGGACAGTGCCGAATTCAAGAATAAATATGAGATTAAAGATGAGGATAAAATTATGAAGGCTGCCAAAAAGAAGAGAGATGCTGCTGAAAAGAAGAAGAAGGGAGACAAACCGGAGGATGAGCCACTAGAGGAGGTTGATGATGCCGATCCATTGGCTGCACAGAGAGCTCGACTGAAGCAGGTTCTGGATAGATTCAAATTCCGCGGTCGTGGAAACGGTGACCCGGATTTATATGACAAAATGGTGGAAAGAATGGGACGCCAGGCAAAAACAAGAGAGCAAACAAGACAGCTTCTTCGATTATTTTCTCGTGGTATAGGTTTCCATCATCCTGGATTGAATATGGTGGAAAAGGGAGCCGTTGAAGTGCTTTTCCGTGCCGGCCATTTGGCTATTCTATTTTCAACATCGACTTTGGCTTTGGGGTAAATTTTTCTTTATATAGTTGCAACAGTGATAATTTAGAGTGAACATGCCGTGTAAGACTGTGATCTTCGGAGTTGATCATCCACAGTTCACACCACTGCTTTACCGTCAGATGAGTGGTCGTGCCGGTCGTCGTGGTTTTGATCATTCTGGAAATGTAGTATTTATGAGCATACCCACAAGCAAAATTCGCCGTCTTCTAACTGCTTCGTTATCAAATCTTCAAGGCAACCCGCCATTTACAACGTCTTTCCTTCTACGGCTTATGAGATTTGTCCATCAAAAAGATGTGGTGAGCCAAGAGACTAGGAAACCTATTTCCTCGCTTCAACAACGAACACAGGTTAGTTGATTCTTTGCTTTATTTAGCGATTAAATAGGTTGCTCTTTCTCTACTACGTCACTCCTTTGCTTTGTATACGAGAGACAAGACCACTGATGGAGTGTTGCCTAATCAGCTTAAGATGTACTTCGCATATTCTATTCAACTGCTTAGGCATCTTCAGCTTTTAGATTCGAAGGTTAGTTTGTTCTTCCTTTTAAATCAGTTAACCCTTTACAGTGTATTGGCAAAAACTTGGCCGAGTTAGTATCGTTTATGCAGGAAAATGAGCCGGGAAATCTAGCCTTCGTTCACCTTCTCCATCAAGGTTGCTTCCATAAAATGGTAAAACAAAATGTAGTAAGTCTACCAGTTCTGCTAATATATGACGGAATTTAGGAAAATCGCCAAGCTGCGAAAATGCAAATGTTGACGGTATTAGCAAATCTTTTTACGCGGTATAGAATGCCCCCCTCGTTCGATCCCGATGACAAGAGCTCTTATCCAGCGGACAGTGACGGCGCTAAAAAGTTTCAAATCTATCTTACGGGACTACCTGATAACATGGAAAAGACTCTAAATGAGTTCAATCGTCTTGCTACAGAACTTTATTACAAGTTTATGGCGGCAGCCAGCAAAAATAAGGAGCTTCTAGTACGTTTTATCTTTTTCTTATTACAAAAAAACTTTAGGCTCCATCATTTTGTACAAGCGGAGTTGACTATGTATCAGATTTGGCTCTCTTCCAAAGAGATGATTTGATCTCGCCTGTATACGATGGATTTTCTTATGACTGGAAATTCCTCCCTGTCATCAACATGGATCATCACGATCACCGAGGTCGAAAAATCTACTATAATGCTTATGTTGTCGACTTTTTTATCCACGAGTCCAGGAAACTGTTGACCACGGTAAATCAACTGCCCATTAGTAGGATGTGGTATCTTCTCAACGACTTCAAGGTTAGCTTTTGTTTCTATTTAACCCAACTATAATTTAAGGAGATGTTAAAGCAGATTTCTGAAGGGATGGACCAAGTAGCAAAGCCTAATGATCCGGTATGCGAGGTGCTACGCGAACTATATACAGACTACGACAAGAAGTTCCGAACAGCGTTCGGTATGAGCAAACATCGGGATTGAAGAATTATCTTTTTTAACACCGGTATTCCCTGGTTCTTCTTTTGCGGTTTATGTTTTCTAGTCTTTCGCTCGTTGTCGGTTGTTTTCTTTTATTTAAACTTTTTTTCTACAGTTTCCGTTGTCATATTGTTAAGAATAAAATTAACTATTGATCTTATTCTTTGGCGTGGGGGATGGGAACTTCAGCACGGGCACATAGAGCTACAGAATTACCGTATTTCTTCTAATAAGCCCAGTTAGAGCATTTACGGTAGTTCTACCATTTTGCATAATTCTAGAACAAACTAAGGATATGTGCATAAGTACAGTCCTTGGCGTGGGAGTTTGAATTCGAAACAGATCAATTGAATGAATTGATATTCGGTAGTGGAGTGGCCCGGAGACTGACAAAGACAAGAAATGCAGCGGATACTCATCTTCCTCGCGGCTCTTTCTCTCATTGCCTTGGTTCACCCATGTGAGTAATGTCTTCTCTTTCTGTTGTCAAGTTAAAAGTTGTCAGTCTATCCCCTCGAATGGAGTCTGATTCTTGTGAATATATCCTTTTATTCAGTGGGAGGCGGATGGCTGGCCTTTTCTGAATGTGCCGGTCTCTGTGAAAACGCCACGAAGGGATTGTTCTGCTGTCGGAGTACCGGCTTCACTGACTACCGTTGCATCAAGGGGCTCGTCCAGTGCTGGGCCCCCTCTGCCTACTAATAAATTGTTTTGTCTCTTATCTAATATAATCGATCCATAGAAGAGTGGTTGATACAGTACAGAGTTACAGGGGCAGGACCTGCTCCTTTGGAGTTATCTCCGGAACATGGATCCGGGGGGTGGCGTGTACGGGTCGCGGCGGCAATTGTCTGACCTGGCGGTCACCGAGAATAGGTTATTATAGCAATTATAAACTGTGCCCCCGGTATTCCCTGGCCAGCGCGAATCGGGCGGATGCGTCCCGCATTGATTCTTATTTCCACTTCCTCACCATGTCCTCGGCCCGGTAGATGATCTCCCGGTCTCTGTCGGAGGCCTCTTCCCGGCCCAGCACCTCCCACCGGGTATGTTACCATCTCGCTTCTTCAAAACAAGAGTCTAGACGAAGGAGCATGGCTCCATCCGACTGTACTCGGCGGACGGCGAGAGGAGCACGGTGGCCACCCTGACCCTGGCCACCACGGTCGAGCAGATAGCTAAGAACTACAAGGTGGACTGTCTCTACCTGCAGACGGGCAACTTCCACCTAAGGTATCCCCTGCCCCTAATTGGGTGTCGTCTGCTGGTAGCCAAGGCCGGCTGCCCCCCAATTACCATGTCTTTGTGCACAAAACGACAAAAGACATTCAGGAAACTGGAGACCGAATCACGGCCACTCGAGATATACACCCAGTACATCCGATCGATCGGGTTCGACATGGAGGCTATCCGGAACTTTTCCTCCCAGGAGGCCATGAGGAACATCATCGCCTTCTACCTGGGTATGTGTGTTGGCAGGGCCCAGAACGAGTCTCAGGACGGCCCACATTCAACCCGAGCGACGGTGTGAAATCTGAGATAATGATGACGGAGTGCGACGTGAGACGGGGACGACTCCTGCCCAGGTGGAGCAGGCGAAAGTGTATCCTCTACAACGGGGGAGTGAGGCTGCTCCGAGGCTCGGACGAGGGCGAGGCCATCCCCCTGGTCAACAAGAGGGTTGACACCTACGACTCCCGGAGGGGCAAGTGTCTCCGGATACACGACTCCGTCTCCACCACCCTCCTCCTCTTCGACGACTCCGACCTCCTCCATCGATGGCTATACAAGTGTCAACAGGTCGGTCACTCTGTGCTCCTCGTGCCCATCATAATTTAGAATGTGCAATCGATCAGCACGGATTTGAGTGACCGGAGACTGATCCTCCTCCCCGAGAGCCTTTTTACTTCGCCCGAGGCAATACTTAAACTAAACTTGAGGAGGAACTCCTTGATCTCGGGGAAAACAGAGGTCTGTCTCTTTTATATGGTCCTTTAATTTCTTCTGCCAGGAGGTGCCCCAGATAGGTCTCCTGGATGATCTCGCCCGCCTCGTCAACCTCACCTCCCTCGACCTTTCCTTCAACGGGCTGTCTGAGTTCCCGCTGGCCATCGCCGATCTCGCCCTTCTCGAGTCCATCAACCTCTCTTCCAACCGAATTGATCTCCTGCCCCAGGAAATAAGAAAGATGAAAAGGTTCCTCTCCTTTATTTTGTGAGGTCAGACCGGGTTCCAGGTTGGCTCAGCTGGATATCTCGAACAATCGTCTCTGCTCCCTGCCCAGCCACCTTGTGGAGTGTACTTCGCTCGTCTCCCTCAACCTGGCATTCAATAACTTCAAAAAGGTGTCTTCCCTTGTCATCGGGGGACGTTTTTCTCTCAGGTGCCCCTCGTCCTTACCCGGTTGGATATGATCAGATCGTGGTTGCTGGCGGGCAACTACATCGAACGGGTCGAAAACCACGAGTCCAAGTTGGAACATCTCCAAAAGGTAGGAGAGTCCTCTTTCGGTCATCCCGTCCAGCTCGATCTTCGGAGGAATAACCTGGAGTCGACATTCCGACTGCCGGTCGGCAGCTACGAGCACCTGGTCCACGTCGACCTCCGAGACAACCAGAAGCTGTCGGTCGTCTTCCTGACCAACGCACCCGCCTTGAAGGTCGTGCTCTGTTCGCGGCTGCAGCTCACCTCGATCCACCTCAACGGCCAGTCCCTGACACACCTCTTCGTCGACCACAACCGTAGGTGTCTCTTCCCTACTTATCCTTTTTTGCAGTACTTGATTCCCTGGTGGTGATGCCCATCCCGACCAGGCTTCAGGTGCTCGATGTCTCTCACAATCTGTTTGAGGCTCTGCCCGACTGGGTCTGTGACCTGACGAGTCTCACCGCTCTCAAGGCGAACCACAACCGACTCGTCTCCTTGCCACCGAGGTTTGTCTAGGGACCGCAAAGTGAAACATAGATTTGGTCGCTTCTCAAAGGTTTTGGCACCAATCGAGAGATCTCGTTGTAACTTACAACTTTTGTTTTTAGAGTAACCAAATCGGATCATCCAGTGTCAAGATATTCGTCATTTAACAGCGCAACTGCGAACTTGTTTTCCGAATCAAATTCTGGTCATGTGGCTAACGATACACCGGCCGAGGGTTCGATCCCCGCCGAAGTCAAATTTTTTGCTTTTTAGGCTTTTTATATCAAAATGAAGCTCACAATGCGACGAGAAAAATGCAATAAAAATAAAAATGAATGAATATCACATTATTGAGAAAAACGTATTTAATGAAAATTAATTTGTAGTGGTGCGCGATTCCCATCCAAAATTTAGGTTATTTTACTAATCTCGATCACTAAATATCATTTTTATAACAAGTATGCCTCCGGCCGTCTTTGACGGCGCTGGGGTTTTAACCGTTAAAACAACTCGATCGAAAAACAATCGGCAGCGCCGGCTCCCCCTTCCCAAAGAGCTGTTCTAGTTATTTTGTTGTCGAATAAGTTTTGACAGTCGGATAAGGTCAGCCGGTCGAAACTTTCTGCTTCTCTCTCATTTGACCGGTCAATCCGTACAGACGACAGGTCATACAGACAGACAGACATCTGCCCATTATTAGGGTAGGATTTTGGAGAAAGCCAATTTGTATAATATTTTTTCTAACAATTGGCAACAGTATTTGAAACAAGATTCACAAAAAACATTATGCGAATCGATGCTAGTTTGGCTACAAAAAGCTAAAATGTGAATATCGAAAAGTTCACATTTTTTCAATTACAATTTTATCATATATTTTATTATTTATTTTTGCTTTCTTTAAGCTTACATGTAGTAAACGAGCTGCTTAAAATTATGAAATCATCTAGAAGCTGTGATTTTTAAAAAACGTGTACTTACTTTCTCATGCAAAGTTTACATACTTCAAACAATTTTAAAATTTTTGGAGAAAGCAAATTGTTTTGATTTTTTTACAATAAAAAGTACACCAAAAGCACTACTAAAAACAGTAATAAAAATATGCGAATCGATTCATACCGCTGAGATATAGACAAATGTATTTTTAAAGTTATAATTTCTTATAAAACATGAGTCTTTTACAAAAATCTAAACGTGCCATTCGATTCTCCATCAAATTTTAGCCACTGGATATTATTTTCAGCTCAAAATAATGTATAGTAAGAGCATACCAAAGCGTTTTGTAACGGGCGCACCCAATGACCAAAATTGCTGAACAAAAAGTGCCGCCACCCTGGCGCGCGCCTTTGCGGTCCCTAGGTTTGTCTCTTCCTCCTACCAACTCGGCCCCTAGAATATTCTGCATGCCATCGCTTCGTCTGCTCTGTGCTCTCAACAACGTGATTACGGGGCTTCCCCCAACATTCGAGGATCCTGTTCTGGAGACGGTTCTTCTCCAGAACAACTGTCTCGAGACACTGCCACCCGACTTCCTCAAGGGCCTTTCGAGGCTGCGACAGCTGAATGTCTCTTTCAACCAGCTGCGCGCTCTGCCCCGTCCCAGTTCCAATGTCGACTGGAACAAGCTGCAAGTCCTCCGGGCTGCTTACAACAACCTGGACGAGACTGTCGTGCCCGTTGCCATCCTCCTGAAAAGACTGAAAGTGCTCGACCTCTCCAACAACAAACTCCGCTATTTCGACGACAGGTGAGGGATACCTACAAGGAAGAGGGAGACATGGTTGCAGCGCGTTGGACAGCCTCTCCCTACTGGAGGACCTCAACATCAGCAGCAACCACATCTCTACCGTATCCGCCGCCATCCCCCAGCTGCCTGCTCTGACTCATTTCCGAGCCCACTCCAATGCCATCCAGTCGATGCCCAATCTCAGCCAGTCGCTCACTCTCCAGGTACCCTCTATTCCCTTCGTTTCTATACTTCGAGCAGGTGGTCGACCTGTCCAGCAACCAGATAGCCTTCCTTCCGCCCTCCATGGCGTCTGCCCCCGCGTTGAGGAGTCTCGACATCTCCTGCAATCCCCTGATCCAAATCGACTCGGGTACCATAAGGTCAGTTCAAGTGTAGCGGGCGAAAGGGCGTTGCTTTGCAGCAGGAGTAGGCGGAAGCCGGTGACCGTCGTCGACATCGGCGCCACTTCCAATAAACTTCAGTTCGGGTTGAGCGAAACTACGGGTAATCGAAACAGGCCCGTGTCCCCGCCTCAGCTGTCAAAATATTTTGGTTCAGGTTATGTATACGTCGTATTTGTAAGAAGTCAGTATTTGGTTTGATTGATGGCGGGTCGAACTACGACCTGCCGAGGGGACTGATGAATTCGATCAACGAACAACTAGAGGACATGGTTTGTCTGGGAGGAGCACTCGTGACATTCTCTCTACAGACAGACGTGGACGAGAGGAAGCTCGTCGTGACCAGCCATCTGCAGCTGGGAGAGACAGGGGAGCAGCTCGGAGCAAGTAAGGGGCATCTTTGACACAGACGGGCTGTTCCAGGCATCCTCTTGGCCACGATCCAGGATAACTCCATGCGGCTGGTCTCGAGTGGCACCATCGGTGTCGCCGTCCTGGCCAAGGGGAATCTGACCCAGCTGGACACGGGGGGTGTCTTCGACGAGGAGGATTACCTGAACATCAGGAAGAACGGCCTATGGCTGGACGAGAACAACCTCATCAACGGAACGACAGCCTGTCCCCGCCAGTTGGGCATGTACCACCTCCACCCGGCCGTAGCCCCCAACCCGGCGGTCATCGAGGGGACAACCGAAGGCATCGACACCATTGTTATTGCCTCAAAGGCTCTCTGGGAACACCTAAGCAGCACAGAGATAGCTCGAATTGTCACGGGCACCGTCAATCCTCAGGTGGCAGCCAAGAGACTACAGGTAGGACGAAGTGGGAAAGTAGACAGAGGCCGTTCAGGATGCTCTTCAGTCCTGCGACTACCAGGGGAACTCGAGTATCGTTGTCATCCGACTACCGAAACCGGAGGTCAAGTTCAGCAGTACGGCCTCACTGAGGGGATCTGAACACAGCTTGGAGGTGAGAAGCGCCGACTTTACCCACTGGCAGACTCAGAATAACGTCCCTCTACAAGTTGTCGTTCCAAGAGAGCCGGCACCCATTAGAAGACACTCGCCTGTTCAAGAAAAGTACGAGCCATGGAAAGAGAGGGAGCTGGACAATGGAACATTAACGGGGAAACAGCTCTATGAGAAGATACTGGCCGAGGAGATCGGACAGAGGTTAGTCTGGGAGACGGCCACAATGAGCAGACACAGGTCTCTGAGTTCTTCGTCCGGAGCACCGCCTCCCGACCCCCAGTCGGACCAAGAAGTCCCACCGGACATCCCCACGCCGACACCGCGGTCGACACTTCATCCCCCTACCTACGAGGACTACAAAGACAGCCAGAAGTACTCCTTGGGGTAAGCGAAAAGGGGGACTCACTCGGGATACACTCTCCAGGTATGCCACCTCCCATGAGGGGCAGTACAGTGTCTCCGAGAACACAAGACGCTTCGACGAAAACATGACATCGAAACACGACGAAGAAGTGAAAACGAAAGACACCAGCCAAGTGAAAAGAATAAGGTCTCGAGGGGAAGGACCAAAGAATGGAACTGTTTCAGGGAGCCGGCTATCCACGTCTCCCCGTCGTCATTCGCCTCCAGTCAAACCGACCTGACACCCTCGAGACTCTCCGTGATCCGCGAGATATCGGAGTCGTCCGCTTCCGAACTGGCCATAGATGAGCCGCACTCCTTCAGCCATTATTCCGAGTCGGTAGCGTGTCTCTTTGTGTCTTAACCCCGCCTTGTAGAACACGGCGACACTGACTGCGGTGGAGGAGACGCTGTCCTCCCGCTACCGGTTCGAATATGCCCGGAGTAACATTCAGGAAAACCTGAAGCTGTCGCGGTCGTCGACCCTCGATCTCTGACCTCGAGAATAAACGCTGCTATAAACCTTGAGGCTGTTATAAATATGTCGGAAGAAAGAGAAGGCGGGGCAAAGGGGTCCGTAACCGGGCAGGGAGGGGGCGGTTTGTTCATGCGCCTTCGCAGAACACCACGGCCATGTCCTTATTACGCAGCTTCGTAGCCATTTCTTTTTTTCCACACGTATATTCCTACTCACTCAAGGTTAGTTCGGGGCTGCCGGGTCTCTCCGGGGCTGCTATCGTCCCCAGCCGGGCCGACGGCCGATGGTTCCACCTGGTATGGGTATTGTTGTTATTATCCCCCCTGTCCAAAAGTGTTTACCCTCAAATCACAAGATCTCCTTCTTCTCGTGATTCTGCCCGTCTCCGGATCGGTTCAACCAATCCCGAACAATTTCTCGAAACCCGTTCCCCGTCTCGCTATCAAAGCACAGTCGTTTTGGTTCCCTTTAAACTGTGGGGACAGCCTTGTTCGTCGGATCGAAAACAATTGAGATTTGTGTGTTTGTCCACAAGGGACTGGTTGTTTCCTGAGGCACCAAAGACGGGACACGGGCACCGGCATCCGAGACAATCCGTCGATTCCAGGAACATGAGATACAGGTCGAACCCATCCGGCAGAGACGGTCCTACGACGAGCGGAGGATGAGGATGGGACTGACGGAGGAGGACCAGGGCACCGTGCAATATTACATGGACAAGATCAAGGAGCTGGAGGAGAAGCGACACCCACAGACGGCCAAGGTAGGCTCGTCCCTTCTTTTTAATTTAGGAAGACAAACGCGCTCTTTCGACTGATTTTAGCCACCTGGCCAATACTAATATGCGCTGCGGCTGTCGGCCGTTGTTATGATCTTAGCAACTATGTATGTAACACTTGTGCGGCGAAGCGCCGACCGACTGGTTCGTACTGAGGAAATGAGGAAACGACCTTGAAGAGACTCGCGTTTTTTAGACAAAGGTCAACGATGTTATGAGTCAATGGAACAGGCGGATGAACGACGACGTCGAGGGCGATATACTGAACCCGGACGAGCGGGGACACCACTTCGAGGGTCTGTTTCCCCCTTTGCCTGGTAATGAGCCTCTTTAGGAGACATCGTCCTGTTCCCCGACCAGGCAAGGGAGCTTTACGAAAACGCTTTAAACAAAGGACATAGACGGGTTAAAAGGAAATTTATCGGCTCGAATCTCAGACGCTGGGACCCTACGAAACCGATAATTTATGGCTTTGACGGGTCACACAGTCAGTTTGTTTGTCTCGGGGAGAGTAACGGACGAGTTCAGCCTCGCGGGAACAGAGGATCATCGAATTGGCACTGGAACACTGGCACAACATCACCTGTCTCAACTTTGTTAGGAATGACAACGCCGACTCGGGCAACAGGTGGGGATCGCCTCGACGCGGCTCAGCCCGTTCCAGGATAGTGTTCACGGATGTGGACGGGTGTGCCAGCAACGTGGGCAGACACCCCCTGGGCGAGGAGCAGCTCGTCTCCCTGGCTCCGGAATGTATCAGAGTGGGTCCGTGTTCCTTCCCTAGTGACTTCGTTTCAGCTAGGTGTAATTGCCCACGAGGTGGCCCACGCCCTCGGCTTCTGGCACGAGCAGTCCCGGCCCGATCGGGATCAGTTCGTCAATGTCCGCTGGGAGAACATCGACAAGGTGGGCAGAAAGCAGCTGAAAAAGTCAAGTGCCTTTTGAGACGGCCCGTTCCCTTGAGGATGTCTTGACCCTGTTCAAAACCTGTTTTTTCTAACCCTATGTTTCAATGGACACCCAGCTGTACCAGTTTGTTTAGGACTCGAAGGGACAGTTTCTGAAGGAGGACCCGGACGACGTCGACAACGCCGGGGTGCCCTACGACTACGGGAGTATCATGCACTACAGGCAAGTCCCCTCCTCCCTCTTGACTCGAAGGACCCGTTCAGGTCGAAGGCCTTCTCCCGCTACGATGATCTCTACACCATAAACACCTTCGTCTCGGACTATCAAAAAACTATCGGTGGGCCGCCCAAAATAGATCTATTTGTTACACTGAGAGGCACTTTTATAGACGGGGATACGTCAAATCACGTCACGGGGGAATACCCAAACAATAAAAGGAAAAGTTCAGGACAACGTGACCAGCTCTCTTTCAACGATATCCGCCTCATGAACAAGATCTATTGTAGCAATGTCTGTGGACGAAAGTTGCCCTGTCAGAGGGGCGGATACACGGATCCCAGAAGGTGGGAGAGCTTGATCGATATGTCCCCGGGACGGTCGTATATCACCCGGGCAGACGGTCGACCGGGTCAGCCACGAGAAGACGAAACTTCCTGCCCCCAGTTGAGGCATGACCTTCCTCGGCCGGATTAGGCACTTCTTAGGCACACCGCGGGGAGCCGCGCCAATTCCGATTATACTGTAGATGGCCCAGTTCAGATGTGACCGATGTCGGTGTCCGGACGGCTTTACGGGGCAGTTCTGCGAGCAAGTGATGCCCGGCTACGGAGCCGTCTGTGGGGGCAAGGTGACCGTCAATTCCGGGTGGACACGGATCAGTTCGCCCGGTTATCCGAGGGAGTTCAAAGAGGGTAAGTCCCCTCGAGTCGCGGAATGACCCTCTCAGGTCAGGAGTGTTCGTGGCTGTTCCAAGCCCCCGAGCGACACATCGTGGAGATGCAGTTTGTGGGCGAGTTCGAGATGTACTGTAAAGTGAGACACTCGCTGTGTATGGACTACGTCGAGGTCAGAAACAGCACCGACTTTGCAAACACGGGCATGAGGTGGGTCGACCGGCAGAGACAGCCATCCCCCTGTACAGATACTGCTGCTACGGGACTCCTAACACGATTATACGCTCAGCCACCACGGATATGGTCGTGCTGTTCCGGTCATTCTATCGAGGCGGACGGGGGTTCGAGGCGAGGGCGAGAGCCGTGCCCGTGGCAGGTGAGCGACCCGTCCACTAATAGAGCATGCTCATTGAAGGCGATTGGAAGCCCTGGTCCCCTTGGACAGCATGTACAGCGAGCTGTGGAGCCTGCGGATCCCGCATGAGGACGCGAGTCTGCCCGTCTGGTTCAGCATGCTCGTTAGTGTTTTTGCCTTGCCGTCAGAGACCAATTACAGGGGTGAACCCGTGGAGACGCAGGTTTGTAATACCCATCCCTGCAATGGGCTCTGTGCCCAGAAGAAATCCGAGGACGGGGAGTGCGGAGGATTCCTTTCTCTTTTACGAGGAGTACGCTGTAAACAGTGAGTTGGCCTAGCCGGATATAGACGGTTCACTCTCTAGTTCGTACACATTTAGACATCCTCCGTAGTCTGTTGGCTAGTCGAAATTCGAGTTATCCTAAAGGAGAGCCCCTTTCAGAGATCAGCAGAAACTTATCTTACCTCCTGGCTACCGAGTACCCAGGGCTTTTAGGGAGCGAACCGTGATGGAGCCATGCGAGAACGCCTGCTGTCCCGGGTTCACGGTGCAAGGAGGACGGTGTGTGCGGTGAGGAGAGACGACTTTACGGGCATATTTCAACCAGAACGAGCTTCACTTTCTGTTGTTTTGTAATAAATCTATTGTTTGTCAGAAGACTTTCCACGTTGCACAGGGCCTTATCAATATTGCCCAAGGGGGCTCGTAACCGCTCTCTGCTCTCGGCCGTAAAGACAAGAAGGGCACATCATCACGGAAACGAGACTACAGCGAGTTTCTGGCAACTTGAGGAGAACGTTTTGGTCCCTGGTACATGGCACACGGAGCACATGGCAACCTCCCTTTTGTGTGCCCAAGGCTTGACTCACCTAAACCAAACAACGAAAAGGGCATTCGAAGATAAACTCTTTATTAGCGTTACTTGGCACAAAACTTTAATGTTTCGATAAGGAGAAGAGGCCTTTAAAAGGGGTGGCCACAGAGCTGGAGACTAGTCGCCCGCCTCGAAATGCACAGACACCACGCCAAAGGTAAGTTTCTTCGAAGGAGACCAGAATGGGCCAAACCCTCCCAAGTGACTCAATCTCTTTCTGGAATGCTCTCTCTTTTTTGTCCGTGGGTGTGCCGATATGGCACGATAAGCTCCTTTTTAAAGCAACTCTACACGGCTCTCGGCATCCCTTATCACCGTGTTTACTCCCTTCTTCGACAATTTTCTTTCCTACTTCGCCCATTTTCAGGAGGAATGATCGGATCCGGAGTTGCCGTTAACTTTGCCAACGAGTTCTTCAACCCTCCCACCCCGATCAACATTCCCGTCCACGGCTTCAACCATGGCCAACGTCTTCGTATCGTCCTCGTTCCTACCCACACCAGCTCGGGACGCTTTGCCGTGGGTTTCCTCTGCCCCATAGTATGAGACGGGTATTCCAGATCAACCTCAAGAGCCACCAGGACATCCTCCTCCACTTCAACCCCAGATTCGATGTTTGTTTTCTATTGGGTGGCAATGTAAAGGGAGAGTTTAGGAGCGAGCAGTAGTCCGTAACTCGACCCACCGCGGTCAGTGGGGATCCGAGGAGCGCACCGGCAGCGACAACTTCCCCTTCCACCCAAACCGTGTCTACACCCTCGAGTTCATCTCCGAACACGGCCAAGTCGTCGTAAGTTTTATTCTGGCTACGTTAACAAGGGCGGAGGAGGGGCTGTCATTAGTAGGGCAGCTCGGGCAGTCTCCGGCAGCAGAAGTTCATGGCCACGCGGCAGCGGATATCCTCAACAGTCCACCAGAAGATTTCGGAGAAGGACGGGAAGGTGTAAGGGATAGAGTCAACGGAGAGGCCATGGTAGAGAGGCCAGGCTGGCTGATCTCCCAGCGGCATAGGGAGGATAGAGGGGGAATACGCTTGACGACAGCGGGTAACCAAGCTATTTCAGGTGCTTGTCAACGGTCAGCCCTTCTGCCAATTCGCCGAGAGGGCCCCCGGACACGATGTGTCAAACATCGAGATCGACGGAGACGTCGTCGTCCACTCGGCACATGTCACCCATTAGATCCCCCCTAATAAACATATGTTTGACTTGTCCGCCCGCTTCCGATCCCAAGACTTCCGTATTGACATCAAGGACTACTACACATCTTTATTTCCCGTAAATATCTTTCCTAAGGCGAGCTGTTCCCCCCGAGTGGAGAGAATCTCTTCACCCGAGACAATGGCGAATGAGGCTCGTGATTGGGGCCGATGTCCAGGGCAGCCCGTTCCTCCACATTTCTCTTTTCGATGCTTGGAATGGCCAGCTGGGCCTGTGGCTCAATTTTGACAACGGAGACGACCTGGTTGATATTGCTTTAATTCAAACCAATGCGTCGCTTACCTTGTCCTTCTTGTCCTTGTCCTCTGTTTTTGTGTCATTTCTAACTCGGGGCACTCTTGGCTTCGGCTCGTCCGGCTCGGGATTGGGCTGTCCAACCTTTGGTTCTCCCCGGATCAGTGGCACGAACTGAATCCTCTTATATCCGAGTAAACCGGTAACCGACCTGTGGCTGTGGTGTTTCCGACTCGATGGCTATGGGGTTTGCCTCAATGAGCGGCGGCTTGACCACGTTGATTTGGGCGACGTCTGCCCCAAGACATACTTAATCGATAGGTTAGACTATTAAACAGGAGGATATGGGATACCTGAGAAGAGAAAGAAGAGGGTGCACAGGAGGGAGACGGCCATGGCGACTTATGAAAGCGACTCCGCCTTTCTGCTAGTTAGGACTTCGCTTCAGCCTTCGGTCGCCGGTAGGGACAACAAAGGCAGTGTGATTCCATTACTGTTCTGCCTGCTTGCCGGTTTGTTGAAAATACGGCGCGATAAATACGAAAACACATTGTAACCACGGGGGACGAGGGTGTCCGGAGGGGAAATCTCGACGGGAGTTGACGAGTTGACAGCTGCTCGGCTGCGCGGGAAAGGTGGACGAGGCGCCGTTTTAAGGCTAACAGGCGGCCGCGGAAAATCGATACTCAATGTCGTCCGTGGATCAGCCGGCGACCGAATCCTCGTCGAATTTGTTGACCCCCTTCATTTGATACCTTTCCCGCTCTCCGGGTGACCTGCCCATCCTCTGAAACTTCTTGCAAATGAAACCTTTCCACTTGACGGATTTGCGAATTTGTTAGGGCGACTCAAACAACAGGGCGAGCAAAAACATCCTAATTCGGAATGAGGCGACTTGTTTTCGCTGTGGGCGCGAATTGGCGGACACAC
The DNA here is from genome assembly GCA_932521035.1 of Oscheius dolichura. Lineage (NCBI taxonomy): Eukaryota > Metazoa > Nematoda > Chromadorea > Rhabditida > Rhabditidae > Oscheius > Oscheius dolichura. The sequence continues at coordinate 4,781,787 of OW051494.1, forward strand.
AAAAAATACCTGCAACGCATCCTCCCTGAGAGCGGGCCCTCTCCGTTCCCGTGGGATTATTTTATTGTCAGCTGGAAGGGTAAAAGGAATTCCCACCGGCCGTTTCCTCGCCAACACAATCCGGCCACGTCTATCTGTTTCCCGAGACAGCTGAACCAACCGACCCCTCTCACCCATCCCCCATTTTTCTTCGTCTATTATCTTTTTTCCCCTTTTTATTGATAAATAGCTGCTTCTTTTCCCCCTGTCTTTCAATATTTTGATGGCCCTGAGTGCTATATTATTCTTCAGCCGGGCGGCCGAAAAGTGCCACTTAAAATCAGACGCCTCGATTATGTCTCTGCCCACCGGCTCATTTTAATGTTCAGGGTGATGCCAAAGGCGGCCAAGACGAAGGCGAATGGAAAGACCCCCCAGAACACGGCGACGACGAAGACAGAAGAGGTGGCCGGCCCCTCGGGACACCCCTGGTGGTGGGTGGCGACTGCTCTGCTGATAGGTAGGAGATCTCTCTTTATTTACATACACCGGTAACGAGAGCATTGTCACAGACGCGCCTCTTTCCTAATTAAACTCGTATTTTCCACGGATTGGGTTGTAGCAACCTGCGAACGACTCGTTCATACGTCGGAAAAATTGACGGATTTCCTGAAACTGCTCGGTCAGCGGGGGGCAAGGGGGCAGCCGAACCTCTTGCTCGTAGAGGGGGAGGGCCTCGATGGACGCCCGGTAGTAGTCTTTGAGCGAGTGGATGAGATCATTTTCTCGGAGACGCTCCAGAGATCTGAAAGGCGAAGGGAACGAGACTGATCGAAGGAGACTCACTGCTTCTCCACATCTGTCGCCGTCTCCAGAATGTCTTTTAGAGCCGCCGGCGGCTCGTTCTCCTTCCCCCAGTTGAGCAGCTCCACTCGAGACGACTCGGGGAAGTTGGTCAACTGGAACGGGTCTCTTTCCCCCTAACACGGACAACCCTGACCTCTTCGGTGACGATATTCGTAATGACCTCCGAGTCGTCGTCCTCGACGGCCCTCTCCAGCTCGACCCTCGTCTCCAGGGGCAGCTTCTCCACCAAAACGCGCACACAACGGGGCGAGTCGGCATTACAGAGGACGGTGTTATCTGGAATGACTGGCTGGCAACGGCCTCGTCATCCTCCCACCTTTGACCGGCTGCCCCATGAGCCACGACTTGATCACTGCCCACAGTTTGGACCACATTGTCATCCTTTCGTTCTCGGTGTGTGTTCTACACAATATAGTTCAAAAAGAAAGAGAAAACACCCACCTCTCCGCAAAATATTCCAAGACGGCCAATTGGTCAATTGGAGGCATTATAGGGTTCAGCTGGCTGTTCCATAAACCACGAATGGCGCCGTAGATCGAGGCATTCTACACTTATTTTTTGGATTGAAGAAGAGGGAAACTAACGTGGTATGCCTCTATGAGGTCTATGTATTTCTTAGAGCTGCTCTCCACAATGCTTGTTAAGTCTGTGCTGTTCGCTTCCAATTGCTCTATGACCAGCCCGTTGTCGTTGGTCTGAAACTCCTGTTACCCCAATTGTTTTCCTTTTGTTAGAAGGAGTGACCCACCTTCTGCTTCTCCGAGATCATCCTCTTCAGCTCGGCGTAATTCCTCTGGTGCAGGTATTTGAGCAGACTCTCAGTCTCGTTCTCCGGCATACTGATCAGCATCACCATCAGGGGGTAGTACGTGTCGAAAAGCTTGTACTCGGCCATCTCCTCCGTACAGTTGCCCGCCAGGGTCTCATTCCTCATCTCGAAGGCCAAGTCCTGGGAAAAGGAGGCAGCAAAGAGAAGAGGAAAGAGGACACGGAGAGCCATCTGGAAGGAAGAGAGTGAGTGGGCAGGAGGATGAGAAGCCTTGTGATAGGCAGCCTCGTGATTCAGAGCCGGCTGAGACGAGGAGAGCAAAAAGGTTTGAATCAGGGGAAAAGTAATGCCCTATTGACCTCCTCGCCTACACAATTGAAGGCTCGAGCAATTATCTAGCTCGGCTACCTGTTTTCCGGGGCTTCGTCTCGAAAGTCGCACTTTCGAGGTGGAATACCCAGGGGAGGCGGAGGGCACAGACAGGCGGGGTGTGATTATAGTTTATGCAGAAGAGGCGAGGATATAATTGGGAAAAGGTCGAAAATGATCTCGTGATGATAGTGCGTGTGATTAACCCAGTTCGCAAGAAAGCCGCGGGCCGACGACAACAACAGACAGGGGAGGATGCCATCGACAGGGAGGACGTGTACAGTTCGAAGTTATTCGGGAGGAGAGCAATTGACAAGCAATGGGGATCATGGGATGAATCACGGAACAAGTTTGCCACCGGAGGGAGAACAAGTCCATTGGAAAGTAGTCGCATTTGGGGGAGACCCCGGCAGGAGGATGGCATGACCCCGACTGACACTACTACACAGAGAGACTTCTTGGGGACTACCCTCCCTAATCCTACCCCAAGGTCAGACTCCTCATTGTGAATTGAAAAGCCACGGGAAAAGAGTAGAGATAATCCCGGAGGATGCCGTTCTCTGCCGGTTCCGCTTCTCCCCTCCAGCATATTGTGGAGTGGCGGACCGGAAGACACACAAATAATCGAGAGACACGCACGTGTTCGGAAGGGAACTGTTCTGGAAAGGGAGGAGGCAAGTGCTTAGAGTAAACACGAAATGAGAACGCGAGGGTTACTACGCGGCGACGAGTTCCAGTTGACTGGGGGAGGACGTCTGGTAACTCATGCAAATTTGGGCAGGGGGGGGAGGTGTTTTCCCCGTGAATGGCAAGGCGGAATAGGCGAATTCGGTGCGGGGACCGGTCAGTCCCGACCCGCCAACAATTGGGGGGAAGGCGAGAAAATTGCCATTTGATTGACTATGCAAGATGACCCGTTTTCAGCTGCCGGACTTTCGCATCTCCACAATTCTCACCTCCACAGGCTGTTCGAGAATGACCGACACTTCAGCCACCTGGCCGACTTCGAGCGGGAGATGGCCTTCAGGACGGAGATGGTGAGGAGGGGGATAGGGGGAAGAGAGGGTAATGACCCCCGGAAAAAGAGGACAGAGGTTCGAGAATGATTTGTGGCCTCTTCTTCGAACTGGCTGCAGCCCTATTACCGTCGCCCAAAGGGGCCTTCCTTCCCCGGCCAAAACATCGAAAAACACGGGATAATCTTCCTGGTCATCAGTCATCCGGACTGTTTTTCGTCGCCCAGCTTGTTCCCAGCCGGCGTTGCACAATCCGTCCATTGACTGACAGAACAGGAACTCTTTCAGGGCCTCTACTTCTCCTATTACAAGACCATCATCAATGCGGACTCCTTCTCCACCGGGTTGGCCGAGATCGTCCACGACGACGTGACGGAGTATGGCCACACCATCAACACCCTCAAGAGGTTCAACCTCTACCCAGAGGTATTCCCATCTCCGGCAATCCTCCCTATGTCCAGGTCTTCGTGGCGGCCCTCTATAGGAACTTCAAACATCTGGAGAAGATGTTTGGCTGGAAGACACAGACCTGCTACCAGATAAACCGGGGGAACGGCGTAGCCCCCGTCGAGAGCTGTGAAGGCGCCGGCAACTCTCACTACTTCTATATCAACTACGCCTTCCTCGTGGCGTGTACCGTCGTGGGAATTGTTTTCCTGTTGGGAGTCCTTCTCAGGTACTCGCCCATGTAATTATGATGAAAGACGATTCAGCGACTCTTTGCTCGGTGGGGTCGTGGCTGCCGGCTCGTTCTTTTTCAACCACGGGGAAGCCACTCGTGCGCAGTGGACGCCCCCTCTGAGAGAAACCTTTGGCTTCCCTCTCATCCTAGCACAGATCCTCGTAGTCAGCTACATCTTGAAGTGAATTATTGTTGGTATTAACATAGAGGAATATTTAGAGCTCACAAGACGGGGATCAAATGGTCGCTGTTGATGGCCGTCTTTGGTGTGAAGGCCATGTTGAGTTGGCAGTTCTCGCAGCTGGCCTTCTTCACCCAAGTCGGCTCTCTCTTCGTCATCTACACCTTTGACTACATCACCTTCCAGACGATGCTCACCCTCGCCGCTGGCCACTTGGAAAGTTTTCTCCCTGTGTCCCCTTCACAGGGTCCGTTTCAGTTCGCCTTCATAGCTTCGTTCGTCCTCCTCTTCGGCAATGAAATGCTCCTGGCCGCCATGTATTTCCCCAGCATCCTGGCCATTCTCGTGAGTCTCCCTGTTGTCCCACTCCATCTCTTCCAGTTGATCCTCTTCCTCGAGCCTGGGTTGAATAGAATATCCTTCCGCCCTGTGTACATCGTCCTCAACGCCGTCATCTTCCTTGCGGCCACAATCGGCTTCAAAGTTGCCATAGCCAAAGGATTCCGTATTGAGGACGACGTGTGTTTCCCCCCAAAAAATATCGACTCCGCTCTCTTCAGGCCCACATAATCGATATCCTCCGATCCAAATTCACCGACTTTGCCAACTTCCACACCCGTCTCTACACTTGCTCAGCAGAGTTCGACTTCCTCAAATATGAAGTTGTCCAGAAGCTCACGGCGACTCTGCTCATTCCGGCTGCCCTCCTCGGGGTGCTTCTCTTCATCTGCTATTTCATACGGACAGAGCTGTCCCATGTCCTCTGGAGAAGCCAGATCAAGGGAAGAGAACACACCGACGTAGGTTCATCGTTCCACCGACCCATCAAATGAAGTTTAGGTCTTCTACAACGTTGTCCAGTGCTTCTGCTACACGGTCATGGCCTGTCTCATCATGCGGCTCAAACTCTTCATGACTCCTCATCTTTGTGTCATCGCGGCTCTAGTTGCCAGTGCACCGGTACGCATCCTCTCCTTTCTGAATAGTCTGTTCCAGTTGATCAGCAAGGTTGGAATCAGGCTTGACACGAAGATCCATGTTGGCCTGGTCCTGGTAATTGTAGCCATCATGGCAAACGAGGGAAAGTCGAATCTGGAGAAGCAGTGGGCCATCCGAGGAGAGTACAGTAACCCGGAGCAGGAGCACCTCTTCAACTGGATCATCCACAGCACCCCCAAGAGTAACCTTTCCCCCCTTCCGGCCACCAACCCTTTTAGAAGCCGTTTTTGCTGGAACGATGCCAGTTATGGCGAATGTAAAGCTGTCCACGGAACGGCCGATCGTGAACCATCCTCATTACGAGGATGTCGGCATTAGGGAGAGGACCTTGAAGGTCTACTCGATGTTCAGCCGGAAGCCGGTCAAAGAAGTACACAAGACACTCAAACAGATGGGAGTACAGTACTTCGTCTTCCAGCTGTTCAACTGCGCTCCCGAGCCGAACAGGTCAGTGGCCGGCGGGAGGAGTCGAGAGCAACTTCTTTAGGCCGTATTGTGCTTATCGAGGGATGTGGGACGAGCAGGACCCGAAGAATGCCCAGCGGCCGTCCCTCTGCGATCTCTACCACCAGTCCATTTTCCAGGGCAAACCCCAACTCATCGAGCCTTTCAAAGTCGTCTACAACCCCCGCAACAACTATATCGTCCTCAAAGTGTGATTTCGAAGAGAGCTTTTCCAAATCTTTATGGGTATCTCCGGTCATAAATATGTTTATTTTACATGTCTCTGAGCACGTTCAGCTCGGCCAGTTTCATCAGCACCTTTCCGAAGTAGGCCCTCCCCCGGGTCGGGTTCGAGTTAGCACTCTCCTGGAGAGCTGAGGTGTATGCCTCTTGGGTCGCTTGGATGTCTGCCACATTTGTCAGTCCGTCTCTCTCTGAAACTCTTCAGTTTTTCATATCCAATCTCCAGAATACCAGAGAAAGTGACAATACCCATAAGGAGACACGTCTCTTTTATGTCTGGCTTCAACCGGGAGAAGCCTCGACAGAAATCGAAGACGGCATTGCATCGGGCATGCGGATTGACGAGGGCATACTGGTCACGGGTAAATCTGGAATACGAGAGAGATATCAATTGGGTTGTGGAAGTACCGGAAAGGTTGGCACTCACTGCCGAAGACGATTGCATCGGTGGCCAGGTCGAATCGAAGGGCAGACCGAAGGAGGATCAGATCCACCTTGGCTCCCTGAACGGGTGTCTCTGTCAAATAGACAGCCTACCCGTTGGATTACCCTTCGATCCGCTTCGGTCAACAGAGAATAGCCGGGCAGTCTCTTTATGAAATTGTGGATCAGCTGGGCCTCAAGGATGACCAACTCGGCAAAGAGCTTGCGGACAGAGTCAGGAGAACTGTTGCTGGAGGTCTGAACTCTTTTTACTACGAGGGCAGGTGGAGACTGGTACCGAGAGGGAGAGGAGGATCTCCTCCGAAGGGGTCTCTGTATTCTGGAACAGTTTCACCACGCGGCTCGTCAGAAGAGCCACCTCGGGGCTCACCTCTTGTACTTTCTGGAACCATTCCTCCGGATGTCCCGCTCCCTCACCTGGCTTCCCTCGCCCTGGTTGTCTCTCCTATCACTTGACGAGTATTTCCTCTTCTGCTTGGCTTCCCTTTTCATCCGACATTGCTCTTCCGGGACCACCACTGAATATTTCTCGTTACAACCAGAGGCGCTCTTACAATCTGCTCTCATCCCATTTCTCAGGCATTTCTGTAGCCTACAGTACTGGCATTTCCTCCTCATGTACATATCGACGGTACAGTTCTCGGAGGACTGGCACCTGTAGAGGTTGTCTTTGTGGATGGAGCGACGGAAAAATCCTTTGCATCCCTCGCAAGTCAAGGCATTATAATGATAGCCGCTGGCTTTGTCCCCACAGACCAAGCATTCCTCCTCCGGAGAGACTACGCCTCGGGGACGAGACCGTTTGGGTGGCGGCTGAAAAAAGAAAGGGGTTTCATTTGGTTGGCCGTCGTCCAGCGCCGGACAATCGGCCTTGGCCAGCAGCGAAAGTGGCGGGAGACGAATTCACGTGACTGATATATGTTACATTTTTAAAATTATTAAAAAATGAAAAAGAAACATACAGGAGCATCCCCCGACTCGGAAGAGGTCTGGGAGGAGTGGGCTGAAAGAAGGAAGTGATAGGGGAAGGAGGTGGACCTACGCCTGGGGGGACCGTGGGTGACGACCTTCGGAGGAGAGGAAGGATCGGACAAGCTGTAGTAAACGATGGTGGCCGTCGTAGGCCTCATCCCGGGAGAAGGCAACAACAAATTTCAGGTGACTGGTAAAAGGCACGCCTTTGTATGTTGGCCTTGAGCAGCAGCGCAGCCAGGCACCGGTCTCAAAAACTATCCATCTCGATTATATGCCAATTGATATTAGGGGAGAAGTATCGATTTTGCTGGGAGGCGAAGGGGAGCAGAGAAGATACAGTGATGAACCGTCGGGCTATATGAGGATCAGAGAACAAAAACAAACAAAACCAATCAATTATTTTCTAGGAGAGCATTTCCTTGTTCATATGGGAGCGTATCCCCTCTCTCGTCAACTATCGGTACATCGCAAAATGCTGGGAAATACAGTACTGCTTCGAGCCCTATCCCCCTCGGCCAGAGGAACGATAGCTTGCCATTTATTGCAGTCAAAAATATCAAAATTTGGCGGTCTAGCACCGGCGTAGAGATCATAATGAATAACCGTGGTTCCCCTGTCCTGTCACTCCTCGAGGTGTCCTTCCTGCCTCGCCTTGGCTTGTCTCCTCTCGATCCTCTCCAGCATCATCTTCCCACATTTGGAGACGATGGAGAAGAAGACAAATCCGCCGAAGATGATACAGCCACCTATGGCGACCAACTCCCAGCTGGGCTTGTTCACCAGGAAACCGATGAGGGACACCAGCTCGAGGACGTAGACAAAGAAGGCCACCACCTGGACATCTGCTTATGTGGGAGGAGAGGAAGAGGGCCAACCTGTCTATGTAAATGCGAACCAACGAAGGATCCGACGGGTCCGGCGATCGAGGACACGGGCACGGAGATGGCAAAGGAACGCCATGCCAACTTGTCTATGTCGCCGTTCATCACGGCCCGGTAGAAGAAGCCGATCGAGGCGTTGATACCTGGAATGAGGGGGGTTATCCCTCCCGCACTCTAAGACCGACCCTTGAGGATGACGGTGGTCGGGGTGGCCGTCTTTTCGGTGAGCCGGAAGAGCAGAGTGATCATTGAGAAGATGGCGATGTCGATGCCAGAGCCGGCCAGGGAGTCGAAGAGGCCGCCGACGAAGCCCGTGAGGACGAGGATGACCGCCTTCCACCAGTTGAACTCGGGGATCTCCTTGAAGGTCGGCCGCTTCTTTTGGAAGTTCAATATCATTAGGGCAATGGCAAAGGATGTCCAGATGGAGACGAAGATCATCTTCTTCTGCATGCCCGTGAAGTGCGGGTCGACAAATTGGACGCCGATGATGAAGCCCGGGATGCAACCAAGGGTGCCAAGGATGACGGCCCGGTACTCGAACTTGACTTTCATAAAGAGGACACACGTGAGGGCGGAGGTCATTCCTAAAAGGGAAAAATGAGACAAATTGGGGAAACGAACCGATAGATTGAATCATTATGGAGAAATCCCTCGCTACGTCGGGGTCGATGTGAAGGGCCAGGGTCATCACGGGGAAGGCGACGGCACCGGATCCTGTTAACAAAAGAAGTCAGACGAGGGAGCATAGGGAAATGGGAGACAAGGCCTCACGGATAGAATAGATAGACGAACCTTCGGATGTGATTCCGCCGACGAAAGACCCCAGAACCATTGTAAGTGGCATTGGCCAGTATTCAGGATACCACTTGAAGAAATTATGACGGATGGCGGCGGCCCACCAGAATATCTAAAGCCGCCTTGTCAAAATATAAAAGAAGCAAGTGTACGAGCAAAAGGAGGAAGAACTCACGTGAATCAGGATGAGAGGGATGAATACAGCTATGAATTTTCTGTATTTGATGAAGATGAGGTCGTGGATCGAGGGATTCGGTGGCAGGTTGGCCAGGTTCATGGCCGCCTCGTCGTCCAGGTGTTGTCCTAGAATTTGCTTATTCATACAAGGAAAAGGAGTGCCGTGCCTTCGAGAAAATATTTCCGAAGCCATCTCTTGACCCTCTGCCCCCGGGTCAGAGGCTGCTCCACGGTGTACGGTGTCTTTTCCTCGACTCGGAGATCGCTCGGCTGGATTGTGTCCATCCCGTCGTTCGGTCGAAAGAACTGAACCTGCCCTCTAGGTATGCAATAAGTAACCAACCTAGTCGTGGAGTCTACAAAATGAACAGAGTGTTCGAGCCGACGGTGGCCGTCTAGTCTTTTATACGCGATCTCTGTTCCCGGTCGAGGAAAGTCCCGGCTCCGCCTCTCAAGACGTACTTTCCATCAGAGAAAATAGGTGGGGTTCGGGTTTACATTTTCGGTGGATGATGATATCATTGTTCATTTTGCTACCCAGAATCAGCTCGATCTCAATTTGACGGAGTAGACGTCGGGTCAATAGGGAGACTGAACAGCTTGAAATGGATTGTCTTCTCTGTTTCTCCATTTAGTTCTTGCTGTCCTGGAATGACCATGGCCGTGTGAAATTTATTTTATGGTGGTAAAGGGAGGTCTGCTTCTAATTCAGACAATTTGTTGCCAGAAAGGGGCTCGTTCATAAAATATATATATATACGGTCTAGGGTGGCTCTTCCGACAAGGCTCATCGACCAGTCCCCTCCCTCTATTCCGAGCCATTCACCCGTCTGTTGAATCTGGAGCCTCTTCCTGGAGGAGGCATCTCCAGAAAAGATTCTTGTAGGATTCTCCCCATCCTAGTCACCAGAGACGAGGTTTGCACAGATCAATTATCCAAGCTCTGCCATTTAGAATCTTTTAGAAGTGTCGAATTACTCATGCATCGGCCGGGAGTTGACAGGTGGGAAGAGACTGGAGATGCCGATATGTGTGCCTTCTTTGATCGGAGGTAATCCCCGGCTGTTTTACCAAGCGATCGGACTGTTTCTCGTCTCACTTTCTGTGAACTTTAAACAAAAGACACCGGTCGACCATTGATCGATCAGGGGAATTCTCGAGAAGCGACGAACTGATAACTTTTTGGAGTTCACCGTATCGTTGGCCGCGTGGTGTAATCCGGTGGATCGAGACCAATTGAGGAATTGAGCCGGCCCTGTCACCTGCGCCGGTTGCAACACGACTCTCCTCGTTTACATTCTGTCCCTTTCACCCGGTATTTTCCTCTCAAAGAAGGGACTTTTATCTTCAGCCACTCTACCAGTAGGAGTGGACAAGCATTGTCAGAGACTGGGTGGGTCACCTGGGGCTGGACAGTGTCCAATTTCTTCTCCTTATTTCTCCAACCAAACGAGTTTCCCGTCACATGGCGTCTCTTCTCGCCTGTTTATCTCTCTGCCACCCGTACCCTTATTCGTTTCTTTCAGATTATGAACCACCACCTCCTATTCTACAGGACAGGAGCCCGGCTCCGCGAGTACCGGAAGCATCTCCAGGTCAGTCTCCTCCTCCCGAAAAAGAAAGATATCCAGACGAGAAGAGCGTATTGTCTCCTGGCCACGGTGACCTACACGAACACGCTTCTCTTCGCCTGGATGATGTTCCGCCAGTACGAGCTCCTCGTGGACATTCTCTTCTGCATCTCGTCCGTCCTCATCGGCGTCTCCGTCACCGGCCTCTACCTATCCACCCCTCTTATTATGCTGCCCGACGTCGCCTTCAAAGTGAGCTTCCTTATTTTTTTAACTTATGGGATATTTCAGGTAATCCTGGCGACGTTTGCCTTTTTCAATGCTGTCAAGGAGGCGGACGAGGGGAACGAGAGCAGCGGGATCCGGCTGGCCCTAGTTATGCTTGGATACGCCCTGCAGTTCTACGAGGTTGGGCAGGTTTGGGGTCATAGGAACCAGACTGTTCCAGAACTACTTCCTGTTCAATGCCATCATCCACCTCTACCTGGCGAAAGAAGTCGCCCGGCCGCCACCCGAGTACAATTGCTTCGCCATCACTGCTCCTAAAAGTAAGCTCTTTCATCTTCTTTTTTTCCATTTAGCATAGACTCCGAAGAGAAAGAAGAAGGGCATACCGAAGAGGAGATCGCTCTGGACCACTCCACGACCCCTCCGCCGAGCTACGCCCTGGCCCTGGCTAGAATGGCCCGTCAAATCCCCCCATCTCCGGGTGAGGGATCCAGCTCCCAGCCGCCGGCAGTCTCCGATGGCCGACACGAACAGCGTCGACTCGAATTTATAGTCAACTCCATGGGTTTTCCCTAGTCTCTCTGGTCTGCCAACCGCTTTCTGATCTCCGGGTGCAACTCTTTCCTGTCCAATTTGTACCTGAGCAAATAAAAGTTCAACGTTCAACGACAACTCCGAATGTAATCCGACGAATAAACAGAGAAGTTGGCATATGGTCTACCAACGACTAACCCATTTCTGTTGCCGTTTCCAGATCACATTTGACAAATATTTTGAAGAAAAAGAGGGATTCCCGCTAGAAATAGGGACACACAACAGAGGTGTGAACATATATTTCGGGGAACTACTTGACAGCTGGGAGGATGGGTTGTGGACGTTCACTATATCTCATAGTTAGGAGGCAATGCCGTTACAGTTTCGAATAACTCTTTTCCCAGGGAACGGAGAGCACAAGCTGATCTATGATCTACCAAATTGGCTTCTACTTCTCCACCCCTCTCCTTCAAACATTTCGAACACTGTTCAACTTCTGACTGTTTGGTCTCTCGACAGTCCGCGCGGATTTGAGCTTCTCCACAAAAATACTGAATCCCGGGCTCCTCACACATCCAAGAGAAACGCGCTTCTCTTGTTGTTACACCGACGTCCTCGAGCCGGTGGGGCTCCTTCGGAGAGGCCCGTGCCGTCGACGCGCTGTGTCCATAATTTTCTTTGCTACCCGTTGCCACCTGCATCCACCACCCCCTGCTGCTAAAAGGGCCTTCGCCGCCGTGGCTCCGATAGTTGTCCCCGCTCCTCTTCCCACTCTTACACATGAGAGGAAGAGGAGGAGGAGGAGTGCGGGCCGATTCAAAGATGGAAAATGACGACAATCAGACTTTCCAAAAAATGGGCTACTTAGTTGGCATCGGAGACTCGGCTGTCATCAGTGACCACCCGCGATTCTAAATGACCGTCATCAAAGCTCTCACAGCAGAACAGACATGGATAATTTCTAAAAGACAGGGAATGTGTGCTATTCACTTCTTTATTTGCATTTGAAAGAACAAAATGTACAATCTGTTCGGAAATGGAACTTGTCCCCCCGGGGGGAGGGTCGGATTTACCGGTATTGATGCAGTTATTGTGGCAGAGGACGCGGGAGGGAGGTCATGATGGGGGACTACCCCAGTTGGTGAACAAGGAAGAGGGAGGGGCTGGGGGGTCATAGCTCCTCCTTCATCTGGATCATCGGCATCAGGCCGACGCCGAGGTTCTCAGTGGTGCGCGTCTTCTGCTTCTTGTCCTTCATCCGCCTGTTCTGAAACAGCCACCCGTTTGTCTCGGAAAAGGGATCGGACCCCCCAGCCTGCCTCCGACAACGACGAACAAAACAATTTTATTGGAAACGACAATAATTTGACCGGTATTATGCCTCTTACAACTGCACAAATGAATACTGGGAGGGCTGGGCGATGGCACCCGTGCGAGTCTCAGTCCTCCTCCTTGGCCGTAAACTCGATCCCGCCGGGCTCACACCCCCCACGTTGGTCTACCTTCTTTTGTTTCATGCGTCTGTTCTGAAATCTCGGGCTATTTGGGAGCACGGAGCAGACAAGGGGCAGGACTCGCACACAAGTAAGCGCCGGGGGTGGCAGGCTGGACGGACGAGTGGGGACGAGGGGACGAGGGGCACACTCACCTGAAACCATATCTTGACCTGACGCTCGGTCAGCTGCAGGGTCCTGGCCAGCTCCCATCGTTTCTGCTTGGACACGTAGGTGTTGAAGAGGAACTCCTTCTCGAGCTCCATCGTCTGGTACTTGGTGTACGGTTTCCGCTTCTTCCTCAGCGAAGAATTACTATGCGTCCAATCAAGATTTTGTTCTGAAAACGGTTTCTTTTTGAAATTACAGTAACCCATTGAAGTAGGCCTGCCCCTGACAGTTCCGCTAAACAAGGAATATTGCCGGAGACACAGCTGGGGGCCGGCAGCCGTAAAAGTGCCCGGGGGCTAATGAAAATGGCCGGCTAGGGTGCCTGGGGGAGTCGTAAAGGTGACATGCAAATTGGCTCTCGACACGAAAATAGTGAGTATACGGTAAAGTGGGTAGACCTCCCGGTGTCCTCCTCTTTTATTCCCTCGTAAAGCGTTTTCCCCCTTGCCGCTATCTTTCGCGACCATCTGCCTCCGATGCCCGTGTCTTCCTTCAAATTTTCTTACAAATTACAGTATCCGCCGGGGGTCAGAAGAGTCTCTCCGCATTACAGCGACGGCGCTATCTCTTCTCCTTTCTGATAAGGGCAAAAACGGGCTCTGACCGCGATGATTTGCGACTTTTCTGCCCCGGAGGATACGGTAGTCTTCGCCGTGGGACGCACTGGCTCGAGAAGACGGGCTCTCGAGCTAAAAACAAAAGCCAGCGTCGTAAAAGGAGCGCAGGTGGGGGCGCAGGTGGACCCGTCCCGGAGGAATCTGTCTCTCTCCGGCCACCTCGCCCCAAGACCCATAAAAGTCCGTTTGTTTGCGGAGATACAAAATGTGGAGGAGAGAGAAGGCCGGGCGAGAGGGCCAGAGCCGGATGAATAACACGCAAACAGACTACAGTACCGAGCCTTTCTTCGGCAGCTGTTTCTTTTTCCCGGGCAATCTAGCGGCACTTTCCCAGGCTACCGTACCCCCCCCCCCCCCCCCCGCTTTAATTGACTGAGGTGTCTTTTTAATCCGAAAATTCGCGTCGGCAAGTCGTAAAACCGGGGTCGCCCTGTCCTCCGGCTCCTTCCCCAGCCGTCCAAATTGGGTTGGGGTGTACAGACCCTCGCGAGGAGGCGCCTCTCAGTCTGAGCCAGCCACCGAGCCTTTACAGCTTAATTAAACGGCTCCCGCTACTTTTATGTACCAGATGCCTCAGGACACAACAACCGCCGCTGTAAAGATGCTTCCGACGACTGGCAATGACTTATGATTGAAAGGGGAAGACGAGGAGGAAGAGGAGGACGGGCCGGACATGGGGGAGGAGGAGAATGAACTGTGGAGGGACGCCCTCGTATGCATAAAATTTAATGCATCTCAGCGAGAGGGCCGTAAAAGGCGAGCCTAATCGATGCCAGGATGTGATTTTGTTTATATTGCAGCCACCGGCTAGGTGCCTTCTCCCTCCTTACCTCCTAGACTCATGTCCATCATCTGTGGGTACGGGGCAGCCGCGTAGGGGAACTGGTAGTAGGGGGCAGCCGCTGCCCAGGGGATGCTGCCGGGGTAGAAGTCCTGTCCGGCCATGGCTCCGTTGACGGCCATCATGTCGAAGCCTGAAAGACATAGTCAGTCCCGTCGCCTGCGGCCCGTCGCCAACCGGTCTCCCGGTCTACTGTAGCCTTGGATCGATCTTTCAAACAAAGGCCCTCCCTTGTGTCTTTTTTAACTCACTGTTCGGTGTAGGGAACTTCCCGGCTATCCCCGCTGCTGTGTGAGAGGCGGCGAAGGCCTTTTGTGCTTCTTGAAAGTTGTACATCTGCCCCATGTAGCCGGGGGCCATGGCTCCCGCGCCGGCAGCTGTGGCAGCCGGCGGTGACGATTCCGAAGCACTGCGTTCAGACGTGGCGTCGCCAGAGGTGGCAGCTGTGGTGGCCGTCGTGGCCTGGGGCCAGAAAGGGGCTGTCGGGAGGCCTCGTGCCGCCGTCGGATTCAGGTTAAACCCGCTGAAAAGTCTCTCTATGGTCCGAGGCAGAGCCGGCCTTACCAGTGACCGTTTTGTGACTGAGAGGTACCGCTGTTCATCATCTGTGTCATCACAGAAATCATAGCATTCGGGTGTTTCTGTTCAGGCGCCAATTCAGTCTTTATGTGGATCTGGAAGTGTCACTTTTTGGGAATAGCTTGGTAGAGGAAGTCGTAAATAAGGTATAGCAACAGGAGAAATGTTTTGTTTTCATAAGATTAGGCCGCTGGCGCGCTGTTTTACGACTGACAATCGATTTACTGTAACGCCCCCCAGGTACGACCGGATCCCCTCAACTTCAGTCTCCCCCGTGGTCGAAGGGAGACTCTCTCCCTCCTACCCAAAGTCAAGGTGAAGAAACGGTTCCCGAGAGTGACTAAGCAGTCCTCCGTCCCTTCCCAGGGTCTATTGCCCGACCGGCGGCCACATCAAAGGGTGCCTGCCTGTAGTTGATAAAGTCCGGCGTCTTCCAATTCAAGTACTGGGAAAGTCAGCTTCCTTTCCGTCTAGAGGGGGCCGTCTAGGGGTTGGAAAATGTCATTTCTCGGCTCTTTCTGTTATCCCCCTCACCGGGCCCCCTCCTCCCATCCCTCCCCGGGTATAAATCTGATTGTCTAGTCACTAAATAAGCTCTCCAATTTGTGTAAATTGACCGTAATTGAGATGGTAAGTGAGTTCACCAAAAACAGGAAAATATCATGTGTTCAAGACGGTTCGAGACAGAAACCAGAGAGATCTTCCAAAAAACAAAACCACAGTCTAGAATATTTTAACAAGTGGCTGGAATATCAAGCCGGCCTATTGGGGGACGGGGGGATTAATTGGAGGAGGAGGATGGCCAGAGGTGCCCCAGGAGAGAATTATTCCGAATTTCAGTGTCTTTTTGTGGCCAGCCTCAATTAAAGTGAAAAGTGCCGTGCCCGTGGCTCCTCCCTCTAAAGTTGCGCTTTTATGGCCAATCATAGGTGGTAAATGGGTGTCCGGCCATAACGAGCCGCCTCAAGACAAATAAAGATCCGGGCCCGCCGGAGCGCTTCAGGGCCAATAAAATAGCTACTAACAAAGTAGAATTGATAGTTAAAAAGTTTTATAAGGCCGTCTGCGGACAGCGGGGCGGTCGACTGAGACCCCGCCTCCTCGAGGGTAGCCCACGCCCCGCGATACCGTACCCGCCAATGGCCGACCCGATACCTGCGATGGTGCTCGGCGGGGTGCCTGACATGCTATTAGACACAAAATGGCCCGAGGATTGGCTGTAAATGTGACTGAGAGCTAATTTCGACTAATTTCGGCCCGGGGGCCGGAAGGGACCCGCGACTTTATAAGGGGAAGGAAATTATGACAATATTAACTAATTAGTAATTATAGAGTTCTTGTTAATAAGATATAAATGAAACAGAGGATAATAAATAGAAAGGAAGAAGGGAGGAGTAGAATTAAAAGGAGAAGAAGGAAGGCATTTTTAGGGAGATGCCGCGGAGAAGGACGAGGGAGACGCTGCTGAGAATACTTTGTACTTTTGAGAGGAATAAAGTTATAAGGGGAACAGCTTTACAGTAAGATGGAAATGTGCGAAATGAGTTGTTCGGCCACCGGAATACCGGCAGATCCGAGACCATCGAACAGATTTACGCTGGCGGACTTGATTAATCGGAGGAAGGGGGAGAGACCGCGTGGGAGAAGAACATCGCGCGGTCTGTCAAAGGGAGGACGCCTCCCTCGCCGGTTGTCCTCCGAAAAGAGACAGAGTCCCAGCCGTTTCCGGTCAACCTCACCATTTTTGGGCCCTCGTTTGGCAGGGTGATCGATGCGGTTCACCTGTGAAGTTCGTCACCGAAAGACAAATAAACTTCAGCTTTATAGAGCAGTAAACACGCCCCGATGGCACAGTAAATCAATGTCTCCAGGTTTCGTGAGAGAAGTAGAACGGCGGGATCCGGGGTACAAGTGGGCGAGGTCCATTTCCCCCCTCGTCAAAATTGGCGGGTAACCATAGCCTATAAATGGTCCCTCGGCCGGCTGTAAAGTCCCCACTCCGACCTTCCCGCTGCCCCAGCGAGCTCACTTCTTTTTCTTATCCTCTACTTTTCCCACCTCCCCATCTGAGGGTAATCCCCTTGGTACAAGATAGCCCGAGCTGTCCCCGAGAGGAGCACGCGCCCAGGTGTCCTCATGTCCTATCAGTTCATCTCGAGCTGAGCCGCTACTCCAAAGCGTCTCCAATTATGGCTCACACCTGTCGCTAAAGTTGCAGATGCCGCCTAGCCGATAGCCGCCCGACACACACACAAACATCGGTTTGTCTTGCGCAATGAGCAACTGGCAGAGTCAATCATTCCAGCCAACTTTTTACCCGGGGTCTCATTTCTCAAGGGGCCACGTGCTGATGACAGCCTAATGGGTGCGCGAATGAGAGGACAGCTGCGGGGGAATTTTGGGGAGGAGGTCAGGGATCCGGTACAGTAGGGCAGATGGCAGACACGGTGATAACTGGGAGTCAGGGACAGCATACGGTAGCGGATGGAGGCAACCCGAGACCGGCCAGCTGGGCCAGGGGGACCCGCATAGCAGAATATGGAGGAGAGAAAGTATAAATAATTAGGAGCGGGCCGGAGGTGGCTGATAAGACCAAGTCCACAAGGAGGGCGACCATAAGGGCCGCAGCTCTTTTTGCCCTCCTTCGGCTGGCCTTCTTCAGCCGGCACGGCGTGGGAGGCGGCCCCTTGAAAGCTGCGGCCTGTAAGACTTCTCTGAATCACGGTGTCTTGAGCAGTCCAAGGATCAATTCAAATGGGGACGAGGAAAGTTCGAACCGGGGCAGGGGGAAGACGAGCCGAACCAGCTGGGCAGTTCGTGCCCCTATTCCATAAAACCCGAACCAGCGACAATTTATTATCAGGAGGCTATAATAATATTAGCTCAGAAAGAGCAATTTAGAGGGGGGAATGACTGTGATAACACGTGGAATGGGTACGGTAGCCGGGTAGAGCCTAAGGGGGAACCTGCGCCTTGGGACTCACTAGGCCTTGGGGTACCTGTGGGAGGGGGTAGAGTTTGAATTAGAAGAGGAAAAGGAAGAGGTCGGGGGCGATTGGGGAATGGCGGGAGTTGCTCCTCTTCGGGAAGACGAGCCGGGTCCCTGATAGCGGCAGAAGCAAAGGGGACGGGGGCTGTAAATTAGTCTTGTTCTTCCACAAACAGAACATGTTTATGATGAGAATCGATCGAGTGACATCCTCTCGGGGCACTTCCTCTTCCTCTGCCCTCTACTGTACCCTCCCCTGGCTACAGTGTGTCCCCTCCGGCCAAAACCCGAACTTGATCAAAGCGTTCCGCCAGTCGTATCTTTTTTTGCACTTGTAAGATAAGAAGCTTTGCGTCAGCCGGATTCCGGGCTCCTCCACAGGTGAGAGGTGTCATGTTTGGCCACTGATACAATGGGATTAGCGCCTCCTGGAGGACGGCTCCTTTGGTCCCGTGAACTTTGCCGATGGGATCAGATTATGGCCACTACAGCCGAGCCCCCACACGCCTCTCACTGCTATCTGTCCCTTTCCGGACACGTCCTTTTCGGCACGTTCAAAGGCTCCTGATATCAGAAAACATGGGGCTTATCGCACCTCCAAGGCCCGTGGAGCAGCCCACGGAACGGGGACTCGGGGACGAGACAGTCCACTGGGAGAATCAGCTCACCCGCCTAATCCGAAAAGCAAAGTCCGCTGGGAAAGATACCGCCTACCGTAATCCGCGATAACCGCCATAATCCCCTTTTGTAGCACACTGAAGTGAGGGAATCAGCATAAACTTGGGCGGGCTCGGATCGTACAGTCGGCCGTGAGGGAACTTTTAGAGGAAACTTCCGGCCTCCTTTTAGGAGGAGACAATGGCAGGAGGAGGAAGGAGACAGCGTTGGGAAGGGATTCAAACGGGACACGAGTCAACTGTGGTTACGGTAATTGGACATAAAGTAGTCGGCGACTCTGTTCGAAGGCAGTAAAGATGACATCTCTGACAGGCACCGACAGGGAGCCTTGACGGCTCTATCCTTCACTTTTTTCGACCAGCACCTCTCCCTAAACTGCTATAATCCTCCTGTGTTGTTTCGATTTACGATGGCCGACCAAGCTGACGGGAGGTGACGGATGGCGCGAGGATTAGGCTCTGGGAGGAGAGCAGCTTCTTCGACAAACTTGGGCACTGTGGCGTGATGGCCGAGTGCCTCACTCTCGTCAGTTATTGAGGGAGGACAGGATTCTGCGAGGGCGGGTTGTTCTTCAGAGAGGACTCCGATGGATTACATTATTTTTAGAGATAAATGTTGTTGTTTTACTCGACCCGTCACGTCCAAATGAGTGCCGAGTCTTTGAAGGTGGCGCGGTGATGGATGGCCCTTGTAATGGGCACCGCTACCCAGGTGAGAACATCGGAGGAGGCCTCCCATCCGGAGAGGGACGACTGCCCGACTGGCCGACGGCGGCTCGAAATTTACAACTACCCAATCGGGACCCAATGAATCTCCTGGCAATTAGTTGCTTATAATTAGTCGGAGTCCGTCTGGTCCCAGCCCGGCAGCTGTCCCCGAATTACGGTAGCTGCACGTGTTTCTGTCATAAAATGGAGCCGACTGAAAGGCCGCCGCGCACTAAAAGTTTCGCCACAACATATGGAACAAGGGCTTGCAAGCGAAGTCGAGGAGGGACGATTGACGCTGCACATTAGGGCGACAAATTACTCGATTGGCTACTGTTTCCAATAATTTCTAGCCACAATCTGGGAGAGGATAGGCACAGGGGTACCCTATATAACAATGAATACTGTATTCCAAGGGGCCTCCTCCCCCGGTGAAACCGCAGTTGTCCCCATCAATCGCCTCGTTCGTAGCACCTCATTTTCGGTCGTTTATTGAGATTTATTTGGGAACCACAAATGCGCCAAGGATGTCCGCGATTCGTAGTGATTTCTGTTTACGGTGGCCGGGTAGGATCCCCCTCGGCCACTCCTCTGACCTCTCTTTTTATGGTCTTCCAATAGATGTACGATGTCGTCCTGGAGAAACTTTTGGAAGGAGACGTCTGCTAGGGGGATCAAAGAGCCGCCTCGGTCCATAAAATGGTTATAAACACGGCAGAGTCCCTCCTCATCCTCCCCGGATGTTGTTCTTTCCCCAAGAATTTGACTTTTTCATACCGAGTACCGTAACTGTGCGAAACATGGTCGTTAAAAGGTTACGGTATCGCGGAAACCGGCTCTATTCGGGGTTGAGAGAAGAAAAAGGCAAGGAACGAGGGCGAAAAAAACGAAAACTTTTACGTGTTGGAGAAGGACGGTGGAGAGGGGGACTGTCCTCCTCCATAATCTATCCTTCCCGAAGTTATTTTGGAAGAGGAACGGGACAGTGAAGAGAGGCTTGCCCGAAGGAAAGAACAGACCGAAGGCGCCGTTGATGATCCTATAAATGAGGCTGGACAGGGCCGCTGTGCTTTCGACCCAGTCGCCACCCGTCTTGTCACTCATCTCCTCTCCTCGTCTGAAGCAGGGGTATTTTGGTTTCGTTTTTCTGGCCACATTAGCCGACCCTTTTCATTCCCACCCGCCAGTCTCCTTCTTGACTAGCCGACCTGGGGGAAGTCACATGCCTCGCTCTTCTGCAAGACTTATCGTTTTTGAACGCTTCTCCCGTCTTCTACAGGCATCTCCGGCATATTCGGACAAGGTATAAGAAGAATAGTTGCTTTTACATTTGGCAAATGTTAACAACTGCGGCAGGTTCGCCGCCAATGGAAAACGCAAGAACGAGACTGTTATAGCTGAAAAAGGAGCTGCCGTATTTACCATTACAGGGCCAGAACTCGGTCAAGGTATAAACTCTCAGATAATAAGCTTACATATATTATAGGATTCATTCGTGCACATTACCCTAACCGCATCGGATGGAACCGTCCATGGAAAGGTCTGCGTAGGAAACGCCCTCCACATTTGCAAAGTTTGGATAAACAGAAAAAAGCTCCATGAAGCGGAATTGGCTGACTTCAACATGCCCGTTGGAGCCGTCATCATCGTTATCCACTGTAAAATCGGGAGCCTCGATCTCCAGTTCACGAAGAAATTCGACTAAAATTTTTCATTCCTGATGTGTGTTTAACAATAAAAATAAATGAGTCCAAAAATCTGTCCTTGTTGCCACTTTAGTTCTTGTTTCAGTTTAAATGCTGAAAGACAGTGAAGAAGAATGTGCATAATCGTCTTTTAATTGAGGCGTGTAACACTTATCTCAGCGGAAGTACATATTCATCTTATCCGAACTTGAAAAGTATGACTGCCCGTCAAGAATGCAAATGAAGTGCTTCATTTCGTGTATGATATTGCTAAAAAAATTGGTTTTACTGTGGTGTTTGGTCAAAAGGTACCAGGAGAGAGAGCTGTAACCCTGTTTTTCGGAAAAAGGCTTTTCGCGGTGTTTTCCTTGAAAATAAGGGTGAAAAATGCGTCCTTGTTTCTTGGCCTAAAAATGGTGCTTGGCCTAAAAAAGGTATTTCTTGGCTCAGTCTGAGATTGTGCGGCTCTTGCCGAGTCTCGCCCCTTACCGTTAGTGTCGAATAATATTTACTGCCTGTAATAATTGCTTCTGATTTGCACTTTTTTAGGTCCAGCTGTTTGTTGCAATGCTTCGCACCACCTTACTTCGTGCCTCTTTCTTCCTTGCCCTTCTTCTGGGCGTTAGCGGTACGTTTTTTCAATAATGTTCTTCTCATCTCTCCCTCGACTACTAACCCTCATATTTAGCGTTTCCTGCTGAGTCATCTGGTTATAATCCTAACATCGAAGGCTCTGGAACAGATGCTTCTGATGAAACAGATCGAGCAAAGAGGGATATTTTAATCGTCCAGGAAGAAGTCATCTTGATCACTGATCCGCAAGGCTCGGGTGATGCTTCTGGAAACGATTTTTCCGACATGCTATCTGATCTCCAAGGAGACGAGGAGAACATTCGTAACAAACGTGATGTTTCTGTAAGTTTTTAATATTAGTAGCAATACATTAATTTGGCAGGATGAGGGATCTGGATCTGAAGCCAACGCCACTTGCACCGCTTTTGATCAGTGCTACGATGACAACGACTGCAACGGAGGAAAATGCAATGGTTTCGCTTTGAACACCTGCGACTGCAATAAGTGTATGTTTCAAAAGAATTTTATCCACTCGTTCAAGTATACTCGATATATCAAATGTTTTCAGGCCTGCAAATGTCACTTTGTAAGGAGGACGAACAGTGCGGAGGACTTCGTGGTGCCTGTAACAACGGACTTTGCGATTGTTATGCTGCCTTCGCAAAACACGGGTACAACGACGTCTTGGATGCCTGGTCTAAACTTTGCAACGCCAAGCAGTGCAACAAGAAAACAGCGGCTTCGGACTGCTTTGGTCTTCCCTGCAACAGAGGTTTCTGTACATGCTAATATTATTACAAATCCATTACTTGTAAATACTACGATTTTTTTAGTTTTACCATTTTAGCAATAAATAAATCGTCTACGAAGTGATCTGTTCATTTGGGGATGGGTAATGTTGTCGTCGAAGGCTTACTAGGTTGTTCTTTCCCTTGATCCATCGAATGCTCATTTCCACGTTGCTGCTTCATGCATTTCGGGTAACTCGATACATGACAGTTGTGCGTTGTAATCGACAAACGCAATCCGCTTGTGGGATAGAACGTTAACCGCAGAAAATGCAACTGCATAGCTCAAAAATAATATATGAGCTCGGAGAAAGGTGTTCGTAAGCATAGTTATTTATATGGGAGTGTGAGGCTCATAAAATGTCTGATTCCGAACCTGTAAGTATTGCGCGCACCCGTAGACTCCGTCGGACATGGGATTGAAGAATGTTTATAAATAAGGCATTCATCATGAAGGAAGTGCGGATTGCACTTCCGTGTTTTCTGCTTGGTCCCCTCATTGAGTCGTTTCCAGCGGCTGCCGTGAGCCCAGGCGCGTATTACAAAAAGAAGTTCAGGATTGATGGTGTGGCGCACTCTTCGTTTTTCTACGCATCGGCCATTTGTTGCTCTGTGCCAGCACTTCCTCAATCTTTAAAATTTCATTGAAATTGAGCGAAAAAAAAATCAAAGAAATAGAGGATAAAATTATGCCACAGCTGGAGGCAGGATATGTATAGCGATGTAAGTGAGGAGGCACAACGCACGAGGGGATATGGCATCCGGAAGAATTTGAACTCGGGTAGGACTAGGGGACGCGATAGGGATAAACAGTTGCATAGAAGTCTATGTCTCAATTTGAGAGAAAACCGAGTAGCGATTTGCGTAGAAGTCTGACGGGAGCATACGAAATATTAGACTGACGACTGGTGATAAGTAAATTCGGTTGGAGTAGAGCGGACGAAGCCAACCGGGCCCTGAAAATATCCCTGCTTATAAAAGTAAGAAGCATGCCCGGTTCTCTTGCGGATAGCCACCGACCTGGGTGTACATGACATCGGGCTGGAGCTGTGTCGTTCGCGTTTGAGTAATGATTTCCTGGTTGACGGGTGTCACCAGTGGCACCTGCGAGTATTGTTGGGGCTGGTAAGGACTCGGCTGATTGTAGGCCGGCTGCATCACCGGCGAGGGGGCCACCTGCTGAGGAGACCGTGTGATTGGGAAACTGCAAAGGATTTGTATCGGAATAGACCGGGGACAGTTACTCGAAACTCTGGTTCTGGTGGTGAGACGGCGGCTGGTAGCTGGGGGCCTGGCTGGGGGGCCACTGGGCCGAGTTGCGGCCGCTTGGGAATCTCTTCTTCTCGTCGTCCTCGCCCCTCATCTGAAACAGGCACAAGTATGCTTTTCGCCTTGTCTCCCGTCATGTATGACGGCCGTGTTTGTCCTTTGCCTCCGGCCGCATGTTCCCCTCCAACCCCGCCTGCCAGAAGTCCAAACACATTGATTCGTAGCCGCCGGTCACTAGCCGCCGGCGTTACGGTTCGCCCGGCAAACATTCCGACCGGCAAACACGGCTCATTAGAATATTGTGAGATTAGCGAGATCAGCCGGCCCGGGTAACCACCGACTTACACGGCCACAAATATCCCCACTCCTCGGATTTTAGTACACCAGGGGGCACTGGGAGGAAACGGGCCTTTTTGCCCCCTGACGCGCCTCGAGTGATAATCGAATCTCGTAAACGCTTCAGAGATCACAAATAAGGGCAAATTTTGAGCCCGTTCCGGTTCTTCCCGGGACCCTTTGAATGCCCGCTCAAATAGAGGCGAATCCTTTTGTTTGGACAAGTTCCAGATTCGAGGAAGGGGGAACTCACACTCTTTGTGATGAACCATATGCCGACGAGGACGAGTAGCAGGAGGATGACGGCCCCGAGGAGGATGGCGAAGATCACCGCGATCTGGAAGACGTTCTTTGAGGGTACGGGGAGGGGGGCCAGGGGCTACCTGCCAGGCCTTGCCGTGGAAGCTGTCGAACCCGGAGGCCATGGGGACGGGTAGGGGTTATGGAACCAATAGAAACCCGATGAGGGGCAGCCGACCCTTTGTGGGAAGCAGATGGCTCATTTCCGGTGGAATCTATTCCGCCCCCCACACAGTCTTTTCTCATTTTGGGAAGTAAACATGCCCCTCTACTAAATAACAGTAAACACCACCAGGAAAGAGTTTCGTTTTCTCTGGGAGAAGTTGTGTTTGTTTAGGCAGTCAGGTGCCCCCCACCCCCCGCCCAGATGATGGCAGGCCCCAAAAGGGCCACCCCCGGTTGTTAATTAATGAATGGCCGATACCTGATAGTTGTAGTGGTTATTGCCGTAGCCCATGTTGCTCCAGCGGCGGCGTAGTCTGCAAGGGGAATCGTCTATGGAAGGGTAAACAGAAGAGAGGCGTGCGGACGGAAAGATAAGTACCGGCAGCCGAGAGACCGGGCTCGATCGGGAGGGGACAGACACAAAAACACCTGATAACCACAGGCATAGCTTATCCGAAACCTATTCCCTGGACCCCCGGCCGGCCGGGTACAAGCAGGGCGAGAAAGGGCCGAGGGCGGCCGGGACAGGCAATCAGTGACCGCCAACAAGAGACTGCCAACAGTCACAAAGGGGGCATTCCCGGGAAGGAAAGCCTCCTCCGGGGAAGAGTTGAGATTCGGGGGGAGGTAACATGAACTCGAACCCAGCTGGGACTGGTTGGACACGGAAAGCCAAATACAAGTCACGCGAGGGGCAAACAAGGAGGGACACAACCCGACTCATCCGAAACAAGGAATGGACTGGCCTATTCCGGGGAAAGCGTGACAACGGCAACGATAAGGGCCAATAGATGGAAAGCCTCTTTACGAGCTGGGAATCAACAGGGCAAAAATAGGGTAGGGGGAGAGGAATAAGACCGGGGGGATGTACAGTTTGGGGAGGATTGGAACAGGGAAGACAGCTCTCCCAGGCGGCCGCGTCTCGCTCCCACGAGACGAGGGAGGACGGCGCGGCCCCTGATAAATTTGCATAGATACACTGGGAGAAGTGGAAGAGAAGCTGGCCGAATACAAATGGAACGAAATGGGGAGAATATCGACGGCAGATAAGAGCCTTTACGGTGCGTGACTCAGACCACCCTGGGGAGGCGGGGGAGGTGTTTGGAACAGCCGGTACGACTCACTATCTACGGACGGAGACTTTTTGGAGGAGGAGGATACCTGGAAACGGTATTAGGGGTGGAACTATAGCCGGGAGAAGGACGCGGGGAAGGACGGCGCAGAATGAGTCAGGGAAAGAAGGGGCGAACGTTACGGAACAACCCCCACGGAAAAGGGGACGACTCATCCGGCAGACAGTACGGTCCGGCTGGATATGGGGCACTTCCGATTTCGGTGGGGAAAAGACTTCCCCATTCTTTTTTTTCGTTTGACTTGGCTGCTCGCAGCAGGGACAGTTGTCGCTGACGCAGTTAACTGCCAGACTTTGGTCTGCTCCTGTCTTCTCTCGGGTTACAGGAGTGGCCGATTGTCGGAGAACGAAGCGCCTCCTTTTCGGGCGGCTGTCCCCTGTCCCCTGCCCCCCGAGGCCCGGCACACCCTTCTCCAGGTGGTTACATTTCCAGGCGGCCGGGGACCATGGGAAGGGCGCCCGATGGCTTTTTGTCTGATTGATCGGCCGGCTGCCCTGATCCATCTGATCCGGGAAGAAGCCTCCGAATCAATGGAAGCCAGGAGACAATTTGCCATCGGAACAGGCGCTTGATCGCCGGAACATTTGTTGCGCTGGTTGTTTGGAGCAGTAGACTGCCCTACACTTTGTCCGAACACGTGAAAAAGCAGGCAATTCTCAGCTAGACGAGGAACTTCCAACTGGGATGGGTCATGTGCCCCGAAGAGCTCGGAACGGACCCGCCACCTGCGCTTCCTCGTCCTCCTCGTCTACCTGGGAGCAGAGGAGTCGCCCCTCCATTCTACAATTCCCCCGAGTGGCGCCCCCTCGATATCCAGGGGGCAGCGGGGGTATTACCTGTCAGTCTGGCTTTTTATCCGTCTTCTCGCCGAGATGGAAAAAGAGCCGAAAGCTGTAAAGTTTGCAGGAGGGCGGAGTCAGACTACCTGGGTGACATCCCTCGCTCATAACTGGACGAGTCCCCGGCTCAGATGTTTCTCTTCCCTCCTCGTCCCCCGCCATATGTACTGCATCCTCCCCTCTCGGATTGTAAGAGCTATTACTTCCTCCGGGGGTCGTCGTCCTGACCCCTCGGTAAGGGGCTGAAGTGTCTCGGCAAACGGCGTCTGTCCCCGGAAATAACTGATCTGATCTATTTGCCTTTTTGACATCTCTCAGTCGGATTGTGATAGCAAACTCTGCCGCCCTCTCGCCTCCCTTTTCAGCCCCGCCGCCTCTCCTCAGACGGCCGTCTCCTTCCCCCTGCGCCATCTGCCCCCCTCAATGAGAAATAGAGAAAACGATAGGGGAAGCCGTTTCACGTGGACAGCCAACTGTCGGCCACTTACAGTAGGCAGGTCCCAGCAGAAGTGGTGCGATCGGTCCTGACGTCATGGCCCGTCTCGCTTATCTAAAGAACTTTTCCCATTCACCGTCCCTACTTTGTGTCCTTTCATCACGGGTCCAGTCACACTTCCTCTCCAGCTCAACCTGGTCTTTCCCCTCAAATTCCTCTTTATCCAATCACAACCCGATCCCCCCGTCCTCCTCTGCCGTTCTCCTCCCTGTTCAAGTTCGATTGTCATCTGTCCAAATGGATAACAATGACACAATTTGGTGGGGAGTGTCCTCTTCCTCGTCCGGGAGGAAGTCTGCTCCATCCCGGGCCGGCCTCTGCCTTTCTTGTAAGCAGCGCTCGTTTACAATGCCAGACCCGGTAGATAAGGGCCGGGTCTGTCGGGTTGAAGAAACATCGCCGTCTGTAAAGCTATAGAACGCGATTACTGGATAAATCTGTTCCAGGCGGTCCCCTCGGGGCGAGGAGGTAGGCGGTGTCTTTTCTGCGGCACTGCCGTCGGGCGCTTTACACCCGGCTCTCAGTTCATAGCACAAATAACCACTGAGGCTGACGCTTCTGCTTCTACCTCTCCTTATTTTTGACAATCATTTGGAAATAGCCCCGGTATACCTTTTTTGTGCTTTCCCAGACACATCATGGTCTGCGAAATATTTCTATCTAAAGGTCTTTCCTCTAGATAAGAAACTTTTCTTTGTACTAATTCTCTCAATGACATTTCTTCACTATTGCAATATTGAAATAAATCCCTACTTTTGGCTATATATCTTCTAAAAGAATCGTCCTCGTCCCGTAGTTTGGCTATGGCGGTAAAACAGTTCAAAATTCTCAAGAATTCAGACACCACCAAGAAATGTTTGAAAATGCAGTTCGTCTATTTTTGTTCGGCTATACATGTAATCGAATTGCATTTTTTCCCTCTTTTGCTTTATTTTGACAACAATTTGTATGTACAATATGTACACAGTTTTGAAAAATGGTAACAGATCGTTTATACGCCCATTAGAATTCGCAAATTGTGCTTGACGGATTTTTCACTTTTCTCTCAGCTCCCATCTGCTACTTTGCTTCTTTTTGTCAAGTAGTATGTTCTAGCACGGCGCTCCGTTTTGTTACACGTTGCTGTTCCTCTCATTCCACTCTTTTAGCCATTTGCAAGTTTTGCTCACCATTAGATTCTTATTTTAGAAGGGAACATCGGGTACAATTTTGCATCTAAATTTATGCCCATTGCTTATCGAAAAGGGAATGGTCTCACCACGAGCTACCGTATGGGGCCAAAATGATGACGTTGTGGTTACCAGACTAGTACTCTTGACGCTATTTTTTTATACACGTCAGCTTTGACCAGCAAACCTTCAAGATAGAACATACCTCATCCTCAAAAATTCACGTTATTTCGAATCATGCTCTAATTTCTTTTTATTCATTATTTTGTCATGAAATGCACCATAAAACCTCCCGTTAAAGATAATAATGGAACTCAACAAATATCTTTTTTACAGAAGTCACCGGTTCTTGGGTAACTAGTCCGATATGGAAGACGCTCACGCAAAATCGGCCGATGAGGTAAGATATTTACATATATACATTGTTCTGCACGATCTTCGGGGTTTTGTTCACTGTTCAAAAGGCATTTTTCAGGTCTGCCGATTTTTCAATACCGGTCCGGAAGGTCTTTCTGATGACCAAGTAGAAAAATTGCGAGAAAAATACGGACTAAACGGTGAGTTACAATTTTACATCTCCGTTTCGTTTCACGCCAAATTTATTGCCCACTAGTGTGACAGCCAATGTTTGAGTAGAAAGTGGTGGATGTCAACGGCCGGATAACTTTTCCCGTTTTATTTGATAGCGGCAGACGCGATTTGTTTGATATACTACGCTGATCAACTTACGCTCGGCAAATCCCGAACGAATTCAATGGATTGATTTTTTCAGAGTTACCAGCAGAAGAAGGAAAATCTATTTGGGAATTGATTCTAGAGCAGTTCGATGATCTCCTTGTCAAAATTTTATTACTTGCAGCTATCATTTCTTTTGTACGTTTTAATGTCAGCTTTTAATTTAGACATGTATTTTTAGGTCCTGGCCCTTTTCGAGGAGCATGAAAACCAAACGGAAGCCGTCACTGCCTTTGTCGAACCTTTTGTTATTCTTCTAATTTTGATTGCTAATGCCACCGTCGGAGTATGGCAGGTAGTGCAGGTTTTGTACTGGTTGCATGTCATGTTATAGGAGCGAAATGCCGAATCTGCCATCGAAGCTTTGAAAGAATATGAACCGGAAATGGCTAAAGTCGTTCGGTCTGGAACACATGGTATCCAAATGATTCGTGCTCGTGATCTGGTGCCTGGAGATCTCGTCGAAGTATCAGGTATTTCTTGTTTCCCTTCAAATCTTATCTAAACTACCTTCAATATATACTATTCTATTTTCAGTCGGAGACAAAATTCCTGCTGACTTGCGCCTAATCAAAATTTACTCCACAACTATTCGCATTGATCAGTCCATCCTTACCGGAGAATCCGTCTCTGTCATCAAGCATACCGATTCCGTACCTGATCCTCGTGCTGTCAACCAGGACAAGAAGAATTGCCTCTTCTCAGGAACAAACGTAGCATCCGGAAAAGCCCGAGGAATAGTATTTGGTACCGGGCTTATAACGGAAATTGGAAAAATTCGAACTGAAATGGCTGAAACAGAGACGGAGAAAACACCTCTTCAGCAGAAATTGGATGAATTTGGAGAGCAGCTTTCAAAGGTCATTTCGATTATCTGCGTCGCCGTTTGGGCTATCAACATTGGCCACTTCAACGACCCTGCTCATGGCGGCTCTTGGGTAAAAGGAGCTATTTATTACTTCAAGGTAACTTAATTTTTTTACATATTGTATTTTCATCCAATTAGATCGCTGTCGCTCTTGCTGTAGCCGCTATTCCCGAAGGTTTACCTGCTGTTATCACTACCTGTCTTGCTCTTGGTACTCGTCGTATGGCCAAGAAGAACGCTATTGTCCGTTCTCTTCCATCAGTAGAAACTCTTGGATGCACGTCTGTTATTTGCTCCGATAAGGTTATTTTTTCACATTGAAAAAATGAACGACCAAATTACAGACTGGTACCTTAACGACTAACCAAATGTCCGTTTCCAAAATGTTTATTGCTGAAAATGTTGGCGGAGATAATATCAACTTCACCGAGTTTACAATTTCCGGATCAACCTATGAGCCGTCCGGGAAAGTCTTCCAAAATGGAAAAGAAGTTCGATTTTCGTTTTCAAATTACCATGAGCGTTTAAGATCAATTGCTCCAGCGGACAGTACGAAGGACTCACAGAATTGGCGACCATCTGTGCAATGTGCAATGACTCCGCCGTTGATTATAACGATACCAAGAAGATCTACGAAAAAGTCGGAGAAGCTACTGAAACTGCCTTGGTCATTTTGGCCGAGAAGATGAACGTGTATGGAACACCCAAAACTGGCCTTTCACCCCGCGATCTCGGAAACGTGTGTAACCGTGTTATCCAGCAGAAATGGAGAAAAGAATTCACATTGGAGTTCTCTCGTGACAGGAAGTCTATGTCCAGTTTTTGTATTCCGGCCAGTGGTGGATCTGGTGCAAAAATGTTCGTCAAAGGAGCTCCAGAAGGAGTACTGGGACGCTGTACTCACGTACGCGTCAATGGTCAACGTCTCCCTCTGACACCTGCAATGACTCAAAAAATTGTCGACCAGTGCATCCAGTATGGAACAGGACGAGATACTCTCCGTTGTTTGGCTCTTGGTAAAATTTTCTTATGTTATTATCATATGCGAATATTCTAGGAACAATCGACAATCCCCCTACCCCTGCTGATATGAATCTTGAGGAATCCTCTCTGTTCATCAAGTATGAGAAAGAGATCACTTTTGTTGGAGTTGTTGGAATGCTCGACCCTCCGAGGACAGAGGTTATGGCTTCTATCAAGGATTGCAACCATGCCGGAATACGTGTCATCATGATTACGGGAGATAATAAAAATACGGCCGAAGCCATCGGCCGCAGGATTGGCCTCTTCGCCGAAGACGAGGATACTGTTGGGAAATCTTTTACTGGACGTGAATTCGACGATCTTCCCCCAGAGCAGCAATCGGATGCATGCCGTCGTGCTAAGCTGTTTGCTCGCGTAGAGCCTAGCCACAAATCGAAAATCGTGGACATTTTGCAGAGTCATGGAGAGGTAAGCTTAGCAATGAGCATTTTTTTTTCAAAAATATTTTTAAGTTTTTTTATTACGCTTTATGACAATTATTTATAGATCACAGCTATGACTGGTGATGGTGTCAACGATGCTCCAGCCTTGAAAAAAGCCGAAATCGGTATTGCTATGGGATCCGGAACAGCTGTGGCTAAATCCGCTTCTGAGATGGTTCTTGCTGATGATAACTTTGCTTCCATTGTCTCAGCTGTTGAAGAAGGCCGCGCTATTTACAACAACATGAAGCAGTTCATTCGTTATCTGATTTCTTCCAATGTAGGAGAGGTAAGATAATTGATGCGCGATCTTTAGTTCTTTCCATTATTTGTAGGTCGTCTCTATCTTCATGGTCGCTGCTCTCGGAATTCCCGAAGCTCTCATTCCTGTACAGCTTCTTTGGGTCAATCTTGTAACTGATGGACTTCCTGCTACCGCTCTTGGCTTTAATCCGCCTGATCTGGATATTATGGATCGTCCTCCTCGCTCGGCCAATGATGGTCTCATCTCTAAATGGCTCTTCTTCCGTTACTTAGCCGTGGGAACATACGTCGGAATTGCTACTGTCAGCGCATCTATGTGGTGGTTCCTTTTGTACGAAGAAGGGCCGCAGATCAGCTATTACCAATTGACACATTGGATGCGGTGTGAAATTGAGCCAGAAAACTTTGCTGATCTTGATTGCGCCGTCTTCGAAGATAACCATCCTAATGCTATGGCCCTTTCAGTTCTTGTAACCATTGAAATGCTGAACGCCGTCAACTCGTTAGTTTATCTTTGTTATTTTAGTACCTCGTTTTTTAGCCTCTCTGAAAATCAATCTCTTTTTGTAATGCCACCATGGAAGAATGTTTGGCTTATGGCGGCTATTGGTCTTTCTATGTCCCTTCACTTCGTCATTCTCTACGTCGATATCCTTGCCACCATCTTCCAAGTATTTTAAAAAGGTTTTCTCAATCTCCTTTCTTTAGATTACTCCCCTCAATGTTACGGAGTGGATGGCTGTTTTGAAGATCTCCATACCAGTTTTGCTGCTTGACGAAATTCTCAAGTTTATTGCTCGCAACTATGTCGACGGTAAGCCGGAATCTTCTGCTGCAAAAATACGGGCAATCGTCTCTCTTTTTGCCCTCGGGGCTGTGTGGTGTTCTTATTTCTGTTGGATGCTCGGCCCTTATGCTTCTGCCATTGAGCACGCACTACAAGGCCCTGTAAACCTGGATGCAGCAGCTCGACATTCCGAACTATAACTCTGCCTTGTGTGTCTCTAATAAGCCCGGAATGTTTAATTTTTCCCCTTCTTTGCTCACAATAGAATCAAATGCCGAGATTTGGCACTATAGGGTATCTGTTGGCCTTTTTTCTTTATATATATAATTATTCGTAGTTAGCCCCTTGTGTTTGTACAATGTCCCTGAGTGCCCTTCGGGTGTCTGTCTTTATTGTTATGTCCATCATTGATACATAATTCTGGTCGTTTTGACGGATTTTATTTTCGCCAAACTTGTCAGTTGTACCCACCCACAAACACTTTTTCCCTGTTTGTTAAATATTTGTATTCCTAATCGATTTTATTTATACAATTCTGAATAATTGTTTGTTACCCTGTGTGATGATCTTTTTAGCTATTAAAGCGTACTTCTGAAATTTTGCGGTGCTCTTCTTCTTCTTCTTCTGCTGTTTTCTAACCCCTTGTTTCTCTCCTCTGTGCATGCGTGGTGTAAATGGACTCGGTCTTAACACGCATTTCTGCTAATGGTTTGTCTTCAACTATCCCTAGCTCTGTTTGGATCTCTACAACAATTGAAAGCTATATATTTATTATCAATTATTTTCAGTCGAGGTCTCCGCCGAAGAGCTCCGAAAGAAGAAGAATTAAACTTTTTTTTCTACTTACAGGTAGAAACCGACCTCAACAGTATTGTTTTGGTGACATTGCTTTACTATTTGTTCCTATCTCAATTATCTGTTGTACCGTAATGCACGCTAGTTTGGGTATCGCACTCTTAGAGTAGAGCTGCTCTTTCCGGGACAAGTTCCTCTAAGACACTTAGCGCCAGGTGACTAGGACCCAGCACCCCTAAGTGTTCCTTTCTAGGCACCTTAGGTCGTAGTCAGTTCTTGTTATGTTTTTCTGTGTTTTCATGCGGGACTCGGTGTGCCTTAGCCACCTTTAAACTGCTCACCATCATTTGTAACACCCCATAAACCGCACTTTCATCCTCCGCTAGACCTTCACCGTTGAAGCTAGCGCTTTCCCCAAATTCTCTTCATCCTACTAGTCGTTTTTAATATATATGTTTGTGAGATGTTCGTGAAATGTACCCTTAATTCCAAATGAAATAAAAATTGAAAAGATTATATTGTATCCAGGGTTATATATCTGGAGTAGGGTTTCCTTTATCACCATTTGCGGTACTAACAGTGCTGGGCTTTACTGAACGGTTTCTAACAGCGCTAGTTGGTCTATTTGTGCATGTCTGCCGAGAAGCCACGCCATAGTTGTGTGGGATCATTTATCGAATTCGAATGCTGGACGCCACGCTTCCGTTTTTGTTCCCAATTTTCGCCACTTTTCCAATATATAAAACAGCACTCTTTTTATGAAAACCTTTTTGACGAATATAATTTGTAAATATCCTCCCCGTTCCTTCTATAACTGCCCATATAAAGTGGAAAAGAGCAAAGAAAAAACGCTTATTTTGTAACAGAGAAAAACGTTTTTGATGTCAAGAAACCCGTAATTCGGCAGTGTATTGATTATCTTGCGTTTAGAGTATGGGCCTAGCCCGAATATTTATACCTCGACGGAAAGAGAATGTGATTTACGCCGGAACATTATTCATATTTTGCTGTTTTATAATTTACTATAATGGTGGAGCTCCTAACGACGATATTTTTGAAGAACCAGGTTTGAAATTTGTATTTTAACCAGAATAAAGTTTAGCGCCACATCCAGTAAGAGCGCAGAGGGATTATCAAAGACCAACTAGATCAGAAAATGCTAAGGGTCTAGGAGAAATGGGCGCTCCCGTAGTACTTACTGGAGAAGACAAAAAACAAGGAGAACTAGACATGAAAAATTGGTTTATGAATGTTCGAGCTAGGTTAGTTATTATATGAATACATTTTGCGCTTTGGTATAGTACCTGTTATTTTATTTATTGAAAATTTACGAGTAGTATATTATTATAGCGACTTAATCTCTCTGGACAGAAGCCTTAAAGATGTTCGAAGAGAAGAATGCAAAAAAGTTAAATATGATCTAGATAATTTACCATCCGTGGGTATGATGAAGATTTTTATATTTGATACTAGACATCTGTTATTATTATTTTCACTGATGAAGCGTGGTCTCCCCTATTGCGGACTGTTCATTCCGTTATAAACAGAAGCCCTCCTGAAATATTAAAAGAGGTGATACTACTGGATGACAACAGTCAACGAGGTTTGTACATATTTTATGTGGAAGCAATTGCTTTCCAGAAGAATTGAAAGAAAAACTTGATGACTATGTTGCTTCTCAGTTCAGTGGAATTGTGAAAATAATAAGAAAAAATGTTCGACACGGATTGATACGGTAATCTTTTGCCGTTTATGGAATATTTTATTTCAGAGCGAAATTAGCAGGCGCTAAAGCGGCCGTGGGGGATGTTATTATATTCTTAGACTCGCATTGTGAAGCTAGTCCTGGATGGTTTGTTTGTTGAGTAAATGTCAGAAAAGCAAAACATTTTAGGTTGGAACCATTAGTACAACGAATAAAAGACAATCCAAAAGCTGTAGTTTGTCCAATTATTGACCATATTTCTGCCGATAATATGGCGTATCATGGTGATCCATATGCAGCCTCAGTTGGAGGATTTTCCTGGGCTTTGCACTTCACATGGGAGGGAATCCCAGATTCTGAGCGAAAACGACGCAGTGATCCGACAGAGTACATTAGGTAAGCTTGTTTTTTTTATTCTGCATTTGAATTTTGATCGCCTACTATGGCTGGGGGGTTACTGGCAGCTTCGAAAAGCTATTTCTTTGAAATAGGTGGTTACGATGAGGTAAATACTTGTTTCAATAAAATTCAATACTTTTTAAGGAAATGGACATCTGGGGTGGTGAGAACTTGGAAATTTCGTTTCGGGTGGGTTTATTTTACCAAACTGCTATAATTGTCGACGTAGGTATGGATGTGTGGGGGCTCCATTGAATTCATTCCATGCTCTCATGTAGGACATATATTTCGTGCTGGCCACGTAGGATCTATCTTTTGTCCTTGGGTTTCAGCCAAGAACTGTTCAGCCATATAATATGACGGGACGGGGTGGCAACAAAGATGTCCATGGAACGAATTCGAAACGACTTGCTGAAGTGTGGATGGATGATTACAAACGTCTTTATTATATGAATCGTGCAGATCTTAAAGTTAGTCACTATCTTCTATTTTATTTTCTTTATTTAGACAAAAGATGTGGGAGATCTTACGGAAAGAAAAGCATTGCGTCAAAGACTCAATTGTTCTTCGTTTAAATGGTATTTGGACAACGTTATCCCTGGCAAATTTATCATGGACGAGGACGTTCTAGCATATGGAACTTTGTTCACATATGCAGATGGTCTGAAGATGTGTACTGACACGCTTCAGAAAGACGAAAAAATGTCGAATAATCTAGGCATTTTCCATTGCCAAGGAAAGGGAAGCGGTTCTCAGGTACATTGCATTAATACTACAACCAGACGATTCTTTCACACCACTTTTATACTCGTTCTCTATTGCAGCGCGCTCAAAATGCAAATTGTGAATGGATACCCTAATATGCTTTGTTTTAGCTGATGTCACTTTCCAAAAAACATCATTTACGCCGTGAAACTAATTGTGCGACCTTATTTGGTGGCGGAAAGGCAAGATCTGCCGTTTTGATGAGTCGCTGCCACGACAACAGTGATACTTGGACATACGAGGTAAACACATATTGGGAGAACTCATTTTTGCAAATCTAGAATCAGTCTCTAAAACACGACAAAAGTGGTCTCTGTCTTACAACACGTAACCTGAAAGCAGGTGATGATGTGGTAGTAGACATCTGTGACAAAAGTGATTCGCATCAGAAGTGGAGCTTCGTTGATCCTCGCGCTAAATAGCCGGTAATGTGCATATGATCTCTTTCTTCGCTTGTTTCATAGTTTTTTTGTGATATGTGGTTCGCTTTTACTGTTTGGGTACTTTCTGTGATAACTTTACTGCTCACAACCGATTTGGATACGCTTGTTATATTATTAAACGTTTTATACATAAATATCGTTCGTATTTTCCGGCCACGCCGTTAAAATATCTACCAGTTCACACGTTAATGCATTATAATCATCCTTTTTAGATACAGAAATTAGAATGACCGAAGTAGAGGCATCCGATGTACGTTCACTTGCTCCCGGCCCTACTCCAGGTCTCGAGTATCCGCTCAAGGTCGTTTATTGCGGTGGTAAGTCCTTGTACCTGGTACATTGACCTTGCATTGTTCGCCCTTTTAGTAATCCGTAATTTTCAGAATGTGCTATGCCATTGGAGTATTGCGAATATTCGGGCATTACGGAAAAATGCCTCAAATGGGCCGAGGAAAATGCACCGGAAATTATAGCCGATTTAACAATTTCTGCCGGTGAAGGAGAAGAAAAGAAGCATCAAAAGAGAGGGGGGAAAGGCCCCAAGGTAAGAGACTTGATAATATTTCTTAAACAAGTACTAGATTGCCGAAAAAAAGAAACCCGGAAGCGGAAAAGTTACTTTGCAACGTGAACCTCGCGGTAAGAAGAGTGTTACTATTATCAAAGGTCTAGGAGCGAACGGTAAGTTTAGCTCTTTAAAACATTTCCTTGTAATTATCAGAGATTGATTTGAAAGTAGCAGCAAAACTGTTCGCGCAAAAATTTGCCTGTGGAAGTTCGGTTACCGGTGCAGATGAAATCGTTATTCAAGGTGATGTTAAAGACGATGTTTTCGATTTGATCTTGGCAAAGTGGAGCCAGGTAAGTGTAGTACATGTGGTTAGAGCTGATATATATATTTAGATTACTGATGATTTGATTGAAGATCTTGGAGATAAGAAACGCTAAGATGGATGTTGGAACTATAATTTTTGAAATATAAATGAATGTCTTACTGAGTTTGAGGAGTTTATTTCTATACCTGACTTTTCATTATATATCTTACCCATTTTCTTCCTGTATTCTTTTTTTCTGTTCAGAATGTCTTTGCCTCTTACATTGCGACAGAAATCACGTTTAAAAAACTTGTTTCTGCTTCTAATTGGAGGCTATCTTTTTGTGACATGGAACCGGCAAGGGGCTCAAACATATGTTGAAAATGGTTATGATGGTGTTTTACAAGAAGAATCTTCAAATTTTGGCGAGGGATTCCATGAGGTATGTATTAATCTGTCTACTGTTCCGTTATTGCCCTATATTTTAACCCTTTCTGTGTCTTCACTTTAGTTATCATTTATTTCCATATTCTCCTTAGTTCGTAGATCTATTTTAAAAACCGATACGCTATCAGAGCATAACAATTTTTCCTCTTTCTGACGATGGTTTCAGGTGCCAAACTACGAGCTACCACGGAAAGGACCCGGAGAAAATGGACAAGGAGTTGTATTATCTGGGTCCGAACAAGAGGAAGGACAAAAACAAATCAAGGATCTCTTTATGAATGTCATTGCCAGGTACTTAGTAGTTTATTTATAACATATAGAATTTTAGCGATAAAATTTCACTGGATCGAAGTATTCCGGATTCGCGATCTAAAGAATGCCGAGCTTTGACTTATCCCGCTGTGTCCGAACTTCCAACAGCTTCGGTGGTTATTATTTATACTAATGAATTCTTTAGCTGTAGGATAAATCACATTAGAACTAATCATTAAATTCTAGCTGTAATGAGAACTGTCCATTCGGTTGTAAATCGCACGCCCAAACGTCTGCTCAAAGAAATTATACTCGTTGATGATATTAGCGACAGAGGCAAGTGAAACTATTTCCTCCCAAACATAGCCTGCCTAGAGGAACTCAGAAATGTAAAGGACCATATAAAGAGGTTTGGATCATTAGTACGTCTTTACCGTTCTACAGAAAGACTAGGTTTAATTCGGTAATCACTCATTTTTCTGTTTATGTTCTTGCAGAGCTAAAGTTTATGGAGCGAAGAAGGCTACAGGCGAAGTTCTTATTTTTCTGGATGCCCATTGCGAAGCCAATGAGGGCTGGTGCGTCCGGTGTGTTCTAGGTACATTTCTTCGTTGCAGGATCGAACCACTCCTGTCGAGGATCCAAGAAGAACGTTCTGCTGTAGTTTGTCCTACTATCGACTCTATTTCCGCGCATAATATGGCATATCTCGGAGGCTCTGCCGGAGGAATAGGAAGTTTCTGGTGGTCACTTCACTACAGTATGGAAGGAATGCCACAAAGCGAAATAAAGAGGAGAAAGAACCCGGCTACTGATTATATCCGCACACCAACGATGGCTGGAGGGCTCTTCGCCTGCTCGTTAAGTTAATTACCTGTGTTTATGAGACCTACTAGACAACCGTTGTTTTCCTAGCTCGGCTTTATCACATTAGTATGAGGCGAATAACCAGTTGCCAATTGGAATATTTTTATTTCAGAGAGACTACTTTTTTGAAGTCGGAGCATATGACGAGGTAAAGTTTATGGTAAATTCTAAAAAGCGATATTTTAGGAAATGGACATTTGGGGTGGAGAGAATCTGGAAATTTCTTTTCGGGTTTGTTTTCTTAAATCTGTTACAGTTTCCTGTACAGGTATGGATGTGTGGAGGGTCCGTCGAAATTATCCCATGTTCCCATGTTGGCCATATTTACAGAGACGGGCATCCATATAATGTAGGACAATTTAGAACACCTTACACTGTATTTATTAGATGACCGGACGTGGAGGCAACAAAGACGTTCATGGAACAAATTCAAAACGCCTTGCCGAAGTGTGGATGGATGACTATAAGCGCCTTTACTACATGTATCGAATGGGGCTGAAAGTCGGTTTCTTTATCTAGTCGTATCAAAAACTATTTGAGGACCAGCCTGTTGGAGATATTTCCTCTCGTCTCGCGCTACGACGAAGATTGAAATGCCAGTCATTCAAGTGGTTTTTGGACAACGTGATCCCACAAAAGTTCGTCATGGACGAAGACGTCTGGGCGTTTGGCCAAGTAAAAGGAGAACGGGGGTTATGCCTTGATACACTACAGAGGCTTGAAAATAAGGTTTCGCTAATCAATAATTTTGACCAACGTTTTTAGGGAACTGTTGATTTGGGGGTTTTTAATTGCCAAGGGGGAGGAAGTTCGAGTGAGGTATAAATGACGTTTCCAATAGATGTTCAGTTTTAGATGTTTTCAATATCTAAAGATAAAGAACTTCGTAGAGAGGCCACCTGCGTCGACGTAGGTAGCCAAATTAGCACTGGAGTTTATAAAGTTGTCGTACGGTTTTGCAGTAGCACTAATAAAGCCGCTTTTGACCACCCAAAGGTAAAATTCTAGCCTCCATCAAATAAAAAATTTAGAATGGTGGGCCCCTCAAGCATAAAGATCGACAGCTATGTATAGATGCGGAAGGAGTACAATCAGGAGAAGACATCTCGTTTCGAAAATGTGAAGACGGTAAAGGAAGCCAACAATGGACTATTACCAACTACTACGACTTGTAAAACGTCTGTGATACGTGATATATACGCCTAAGTATATCTGTTTACGCGGGTTTTAATATTGGTGTAATAAAGTAATTATTTAACAATTTATAGCAAAACCAACAATTAACGGTATGACTTCTGATAACGGGCACGAGCTCCGGGTCCTCCGAATTTCTTGGATTCGCATTGGCGAGGATCCGATACGAGAAGAGACTTGTCATAGGTGGCAAAGAGTTCCTTCAACTCCCTCTTACTCTGTTCGTCAACGTATTTGTGATAATAAGCAACCTGCAAATAAACCAATAGTAATGGAAAATGAAAAAGTGCGGTTACGCCAAGCGTGTTGATGATTTGTCAGCTAGTCTTTGGTTAATAAATACACTAGATAATTTTGTACCATGTTTAGAAAATATGTAAATCGAACAAAAAAAACTCACAATGGCCTTAGCAATTGCTTGACGGATAGCATAAATCTGGGCAACGTGTCCTCCTCCATTCACACGGACGCGGATATCAACATCCTTGAAACGGTCCTTTCCAACAACAAGCATGGGCTCCTGCAAATAAACTAATATAAAAGCGAACAAGCAGCATAAATTGACGATACGAGAAAAGTGCAACTATATTGATGGAAGTTGTTACTAATTGATCCCGCAATAGTTTTAGCATTAGCAGAATACTATCGGGAAAAACAATTCGACATATTGAAGAAAGGTGATAAGCGATTGTACAAAACTGTAAAACATACTTGTAACTTGAGGCGTAAAATCTGAGGCTCCATGTACTCAAGAGGACGGCCATTAACCTTGATAAGTCCACGACCAGCTTTGCAATGGGCTACAGCAGTAGCAGTCTTCTTACGACCGTAGGTCTGCACAGATTTAATTCTCTCCGCCATTTTAACCCTGTAAAACAATTAGATTGAATATTGTTTTAACAGGGTATAGTAAACAAGACATCTAGTAATGGTGTAAAAATCAACAGAAAATGAGAGATAAAATCACAGAAGCTTGGTAATAGTTCGTACCATTAGATAAATTGAATGAAATAAGCGTGTTTATCAAAAAAAGCCTAGCTCGCTATATAAAAACAATATTCAAAGCTCTTTCAATGGAGAAGCAGTGGCATAAAGAGCGAGAAATTTGGGATTGGCGAACTTTCGCTTGAAAAATCACAGCATACTGTAGCCGAACAGGGCGCGTTTACTTACACGTGTGAATTTTTGGTTTCGAAAAATTGATAGTCAATGTAAGAAGGAAGGTGTCTTCAGATGAACATCGAAATGAAGCAAACTGCATAGAAAGAAGAAACAGGAAAAGAGATTGAGAGAAAGCAGACAACGCGTTGGATGACAGAAATTTTGCCGGGGTTTTTTTGGCGGGACAACAACTTTATAAATAAATTGCGGCGGGCTTTTTTTGCTTCTTTCTTTCTTGCCTTTCCCTCTTGTCCCTTTCCCTTCCTGTCCCTTCATTCCCACGTTTTTTTCATTTGTGAAGCAATCAATTTTATTCATATAGAGTGTACATAGTGTGCTGCTAACATGACTTGGTCTTTACGCCCGCTTTATACCCGCTACTGTGCCCATGCGAGAAAATTCTAGAATAATGAGGCGTCTATTTCTTGCATCAGCTGTAGAAGATGAAATTTCGCATCCTTCTCTCCCTCTTGAAACTTCTATACTGGCCTATTTTATCGTTTTCTTTGTTGTATTTTCTTTAGTCCTTCATTTATTGAAAGATGGGTCGGTTCTTTTTCAGATAATGCTCTCCACTGCTAGAACACTTACTAAAGTCCCACTTCAATGCTCTAAAATGGGCAGGCTTCCGATGAATATGGCCGGTCACCGCTCAATGTAAGTTCATTTCGTATCCTTACTAACCTGTTGTTATTCAGGTCGGATGGAGTTCGTGGAGCTGTAGTTGGTATTGATCTTGGAACCACAA
Organism: Oscheius dolichura; assembly: GCA_932521035.1. Classification (NCBI taxonomy): domain Eukaryota; kingdom Metazoa; phylum Nematoda; class Chromadorea; order Rhabditida; family Rhabditidae; genus Oscheius; species Oscheius dolichura. The sequence continues at coordinate 4,823,483 of OW051494.1, forward strand.
ACTCATGTGTTGCTGTTATGGAAGGAAAGGCTGCTAAGGTACTAAAGCGTTTTTTTAGGCTCAATTTTTGTTCATAGGTCATTGAAAATGCTGAAGGTGTTCGCACGACTCCTTCGACTGTTGCTTTCACCAAAGATGGGGAGCGTGTTGTAGGAGCGCCTGCTAAAAGACAAGCTGTTACCAATCCGCAGAACACGCTTTATGCAACAAAAAGATTGATTGGTAGACGATTCGAAGATTCTGAAGTTCAGAAAGACATGTAAAAACATATTTTTTTTAATATGAAAAATTTATTTTAGCAAAGTAGTTCCTTTCAAAATTGTGAAAGCGGCTAATGGAGATGCTTGGGTCGAAGCACAAGGAAAACAGTACTCTCCGTCTCAGGTGCGCTATTAGCTCTTGATTTGATTTGGTTTTAGATTGGAGCTTTTGTGCTAATGAAGATGAAAGAGACTGCGGAGAATTATTTGGGCACATCTGTTCCAAATGCTGTAATCACAGTTCCTGCATATTTTAATGACTCACAACGTCAGGTACATACTATAATTTTAATCATTTACCTTTCGCCATCAATTATTTGAAATAGAAATGCGAAAAAAATCGGTATTCGACGATATTCTTTTACAGGCAACCAAAGATGCCGGACAAATTGCGGGGCTCAATGTGATTCGCGTTATTAATGAGCCCACTGCAGCCGCATTGGCTTATGGTTTGAGCAAAGCTGAGGATAAAATGTATGTTTCGAAGAACTTATTTAGGAGAAGCGCGTTTCGAAAGTGACACTTCAATTTCAGTATTGCCGTTTATGACTTGGGAGGTGGAACCTTTGATATTTCTGTTCTTGAAATACAAAAAGGAGTTTTCGAAGTCAAATCGACGAATGGTGACACTTTCCTTGGAGGAGAAGACTTTGACCACGCTCTTGTTCATCATCTAGTAGCTGAATTCAAAAAAGAACAAGGAATCGATCTCACTAAAGTAGTTTTTCGCTTCCGAAATAATACATGCCTCATTTCAGGATCCTATGGCAATGCAGCGCCTTCGTGAAGCAGCCGAGAAAGCAAAGTGCGAGTTGTCGTCTACTACTCAAACTGACATCAACCTTCCATATTTGACTATGGATGCGAGTGGTCCTAAGCATATGACATTGAAACTCACAAGGTCGTACTTCTTCTTTTTTTCGTTATCAAATATTCTCTTTAGGGCCAAGTTTGAAAGTATCGTTGCGGATCTAATTAAGCGCACAGTAGAGCCTTGCCGTAAAGCTCTACACGATGCTGAGGTGAAGCCTTCCGAGATAGGAGACGTTCTTTTGGTTGGTGGTATGAGCCGAATGCCAAAAGTACAGCAAACTGTTCAAGATGTAAATAACTACATTGTGCATTTCATAACGTTGTATTGTAGATTTTTGGCCGTGTTCCTTCAAAGGCCGTCAATCCTGACGAAGCTGTCGCCATGGGAGCTGCTATCCAAGGCGCCGTCCTTGCTGGTAATGTAACTGATCTCATCCTCCTCGACGTAACACCCCTTTCTCTCGGTATCGAGACACTTGGTGGAGTCATGACCAAACTCATTGCTCGCAACACCACTGTTCCCACAAGAAAAAGTCAAGTATCCTATTTCATGCTACAATGCCTTGACACCAGTTTTAGGTTTTCTCCACCGCTGCTGATGGTCAAACACAAGTGCAAATCAAAGTATGCCAAGGAGAGCGCGAGATGGCTGCTGATAATAAGATGCTTGGCCAATTTTCCCTTGTAGGCATTCCACCAGCTCCTCGTGGTGTTCCTCAAGTTGAAGTTACCTTTGATATCGATGCGAACGGTATCGTAAATGTGTCCGCTCGTGATCGGGGAACTGGAAAAGAACAGCAAAGTAAGTGGATGTTGTATTACTCTTTAACAAACGATTTATCAGTTGTCATCCAGTCCTCCGGTGGTCTCTCCAAAGAACAAATTGAAAACATGATCAAGGAAGCCGAGAAAAATGCTGCTGAAGATGCTAAAAAGAAGGAAATGGTTGAAGTTTTGAACCAGGCTGATAGTATAATCTTCGACACCGAAAGCAAAATGAATGAGTTTGCTGATCAATTGCCTAAAGACGAGTCTGAAGCTCTCAAGAAGAAAATAGCGGAAACGAAAGAAATTCTTGCTAAGAAGGATACAGAGAAGCCTGAAACCATTAAAGAAGCTGTTTCATCTTTGCAGCAAGCTTCCTTGAAGCTCTTTGAGGTATTGCTTGCATACAACATTCAGCTGATTTGTGTATTCCAGGCTGCATATAAAAAGATGGCAGAGAAAAATAGTGGATCCTCGTCATCCGATGCGCAGGAGGCGAAGCCCGCAGACGAACCGAAAAAAGAACAAAACTAAATATGCAAACTAAAAATTATCATATTTTCTCATCGTTAGGTTAGGCTTGTTGTTTAGTTGTTTTTGACGTTCGTTTGTTGTCATTGTTCTTTTTTTGTTGAATCTGATGAGCACATTTGTGCTTTCGTTTATCTTTTCAAATGCTGAGAAAGATTGCACAACTTTATCATACTATTGTATTACTGTCTCAATTTTGATAGTTGTGCTCCTTTGATGCCGGTATTTTTTATGGAATAAATTTTATTCCGTTTCAATTCTTCGTTGCATCGTGTTCAGTTGTTCCACGGTCATATCGACAACATTACTATATATGTTCGCCAATTTCTATTGATTTCGAGGCGCTAGTTTGTCATGCACATCGCGTCTGTGATTCCTATTGATTCGGAATAATTGCACTAATTTTTTGGTGTGCTTGCGCTTGTTCTCCGCATTTTAAGTCATTATGAAGGTGTTACCCTCGGCCTGACCTCTATTTTTTGCGCTAAATTGTAGATCTGGTTTATAATCCTAATATAGTATGATGTTTACAGATGTCTGAAAGTGCTTCGAAAAGTGGTGAACCCGCTCCCGATAGGCTAACTGCACCAATTCCTATGGTCACTTCACGGGACAAAGGCTTGGTCTACATCGATCACATTGCAACGAAGAAGTCAAAAGTTCTTTCAGACATGATAACAGTATATTTTAACCGATTCCTAAAGAATAACCGATTTAGCATTTGAACATAGATGTGAATGATCCTACTGCTTTCACTGATAGTCTCATTTGTCCGGTAGGGACAAAAGAAGCGCTTGAAAAGGTAATCAAGATAGCCTTCTTAATTCTTAGATCATGTTTAGGTTGTGGAATGGTGTACCATTAACCACGATAAGCCAGACAAGAATAATGAAGACGACAAGACTTCGCTCACGGATGAGGACATAAAATTCATGGAGATGAGCAATGATTTACTTGTTCAAGTGCTTCTGGTAATATTCTTTAACGCTTATTCTGATACCATTTTTTTAAGATCGCTAATTTCTTTGATATTAACGACCTCATGGAAATTATTACTCAAAAAATTGCTAACATGGCAAAGGACAAAACTACCGAGCAACTCCGCAAAGTTTTTATGCTCCCGGATGATCTCACACCTGACGAAAAAGAAGCTATCCGACAGAAACATGAATGGGCTTCCATTCCTATGCATCAATAATCGGGTTTTATTTGCACACTACTGTATTTATATATATATATATTTACTAATCTCTTGAACAATAAATGTTTTACCTTGTAGTACAGACAAATGTTTAGTTATTATTCGGTTTTCTTCGAAATTTCTTTTCGGCAGTGATCAATATATAGTTGATGTTGTGATTATGTGTAGAACGCTGTTCACTTATTTCGTGGGTTCGTGTGGAGCACTCGAATTCATAGGCTTTCCACCGGAAATGCCCATTCAGAAATGTTTGTTGTAGTTTCAATCGAAACGTGTTTGATAGATTAGACTGATTATGGAGGCGGCGACCATAATTTAGCAATATGGATTTTCGATTTCAACCTCCCCTCAATCTTTATTCTTTTATATGCTCATAGTAGATGTAAAATTATCACGAGCGTACACTATATATTTGATGAATCGAAAACTGGTCACTTGCGTTTGCGAATGGAATGCTACGCAGAAACGGAATCAGTACACTGGCTATGGGGTGACATTTGCTTCTGTTAAAGCATTATTGCAAAGGCTTTTCGGGAATGCCTTACCTTCGTTTTCCAAAATATTGCTGTTTTCTTATTCTGGAACGTTTTTATTGATATTTTATACATCCATGTTACATCACCTTCTTGCAGATTTTCTAATCGAAATGGCTGGAAAAGGAAAGAAGAAGAACGCGGAAATTAATCTGAAGTCGGCGAATGGTGGACAAAAAGGGAAAAATGTCGAATTTAAGCAGCCTGCTCACCAAGACACAAAGCAGGTTTTCTATGTTCCCTTTCAGTTTTACCCTCTCCTTATTATAGAGCAGTATTAATAAAATATTTTCAGCCTGAAGCCATTTAAAGGCGGCTTAAGACCATCACCCTCAACAAATACACTGAATAGATTAGAACGCGACAAAATTCTTCTGTGGCAAGCGCCTTTTACTACACTGTATTACAGTTTTATGGAAATACTTCATTTATCTTTTGAATTTCTGCGAAAGTAAGTTTCATCGTTATCCCGTTTACTCTTTCCAGTTTGATTAATCATAAGTTATTACTTTTCGTTCTTTCATCGCTTTCTGCAATATCATACTATGCATATGTGACTCCAGGTGAACACCAACAATATGTGATTGTAATTGGTTAGTTCTCCGTTTTTGAATATTAATTTTATTTGCAGAGAAATATGTTTTGTGGTGGGCCTGGTGGGTACTTTTGGGTGTGCTTTCCTCAATAGGATTAGGATCTGGTCTACATACATTTCTGATCTATTTAGTAAATTTTTTTTTTTACATTTATCTATTTTATAGGGACCCCATATTGCTGCAGTAACACTAGCTGCATATGAATGTAATAGCCTGAATTTTCCGGAGCCGCCGTATCCAGATAGGTTGGCATTAAAACATAATGACATTTTTTATAACTATTCTCTTTTTTTTATTGTTTCATATTCTGCAATACTCCTCAGTTTAGCAAAAATGCAAAAAACTTAATTTTTCAGCATAGTATGCCCTACCGAAAAATCATCTGTGCTTAATGGAGTCACCCTGTGGCAGATAGTTTCAAAAGTACGTGTTGAGTCTCTTTTATGGGGTGCAGGCACTGCCCTCGGTGAACTACCTCCTTACTTTATGGCTAGAGCTGCCCGGTATTTCTGAATAAGCATCATTTAAATTTAAATGTAATCAGGTTAGGCGATGAAGAACCGGATGATGAAGAATATAAGGAATTTATTGAATTTCTGAACGCTGAAAAGAAAGGGAAGAAAAACGAATTGGTATGCTTTAATATAAATTCATGTAATAGTTGCAGTCGCTTATGGATCGTGGCAAAATGATGGTCGAGAAGTTCATTTCAAAAGTAGGGTTTCCTGGCATTCTGTTGTTTGCATCCATTCCAAACCCTCTCTTTGACCTAGCAGGTTTGTTGTTAATTATCGAAAAATATGAAATACAGGAATAACATGTGGCCATTTTTTGGTTCCTTTCTGGTCATTTTTTGGTGCTACTCTTATCGGTAAAGCAATCGTCAAAATGCATGTGCAGGTATGTTTATAACGGTCTAGCATTGAATTGTTGTACAATATAGAATGGGGGGGGGGGGGGGGCACGATGCAGCCTCTTTTCTTGCTATTTGTTAGATGCTCTGAGATACGCAGAAACCCCCTTTGTGTGCTTGATGCCTAATAATGACATCGCGCGCATTGAGATTTCGGGCGGGCGGCACACATGAGAGGTGCCACATTATTACTTTTCTTCTGCCTTGGCGTTGCAGATTAGCCTAGTCTGGCATGTGAAAATAAGAAATTCGAAATAACAGGACACCAATACAATGAAATGGAAACCAAACTTTCAGATGCTTTTTGTGATTATCGCATTCAGTGAACATCATGTGGAGCACCTAGCAAATCTACTTGCTAAAATACCCTTCGCTGGAGAAAGTATTCGAGATCCGATTAAGGATTTCATGAAAAAGCAAAAGGAAGCTTTGCATCGGACGCCTGGCACGCACGTTGAACAGGTTTGCTTATAAACAATGCTTAGCATATCATTTTAGGAGTCATCTCTCGTACAAACCATTCTTTCGTCGCTTGTATCGATAATGATACTAATTTTCCTTGCTTCTATAGTAAATACTCTTGCACAACGCTATCATAAACGTCAGTGCGATAAGAAGAAGCAGTTATAGACATTATTCGCAAATCTCACTGTTCCACGGGCGCTTTGAGCTTTCCTCTTGATCCCATGGCTAGGAACCTATATGCTGATGTCCGTTTATTTGTACTGTGGGTATATGTTTTGTGATAGTTACATCTTCGTTATTTATTATTATCCTTCACTTATATATTTCCCCGGTAGTCTGCCTGTGCAACTACATTCCCAAACAGTGCTGTTCAATCTTGTGCCAAGATTTTTTATCTTCTTGTCCGTACATGGAATAAATAGTTTTTTTTTCTATCTCTGTCTTTTTCTCTAAAACTGACACCCATCATCCTACGCCATAATGAGGGTTTTGAGATGGGATTAAAACGCGTCTACCGTAGTCCTTTGGGATTGATTGGGGCGGGCTCTTAAGGAATTCATTCTTCCGCTCTTCTATCCATTGGAAGGTAGTTTAGCAATGAGTAACCTTGACGCCCTCATCGCCTCGGGTAAGTTAGCCTTCGTCAAGCGACACCACCTATTTACCAGCTTACTTGATCCATTTTGTAGAAATCTTGCCCCAAACGGACAACTGGGAGGGCACCGAGGGGTTTCTGGAGGCTATCAGTCAAGTGCTCCTCAAGTATATCAAAGAGGAGAACAACCGCCACTCGAAGATCCTGGAGTTCCACCACCCGGCTGAGATGCTCCAGCTGATCGACCTCTCCATCCCCGAGCAGCCTCAAAGCCTCCAGGAACTTGTGCGGGTGAGTGACGTGTCCACGAGGAGCTTACGGAGGACTGCCTGAAGGGCCGAGATTTTTCGGAGACAAAAAGGATGACGTGGACGAATGTTTGGCCCAAGCGGGGGATTACTATAATGGAAGACGAGGGTTTTCAGAGCTGCGAGAAGGTGCTCCGTCTGGGGGTACGCACGGGGCATCCGCGCTTCTTCAACCAGATCTCGTGTGGGCTGGACATCGTCTCGATGGCCGGCGAGTGGCTCACGGCCACCGCCAACACCAACATGTTCACCTATGAGGTATTGTCTGTCGCCCGTCCCCCTGACCGGCCTCGCCTCTCCAGATAGCCCCGGTCTTCATCCTCATGGAGAAGGAGGTCCTCAAGAAGATGTGGGAGTGTGTCGGCTGGGACGTGGAGAAGGCCGACGGCATCTTTGCTCCAGGTTCTCCGTCTACAGTAACCCACCTAATCGAGAGCTAAGGCGGAGCGCTGGCCAACCTCTACGCCCTCAACGCGGCCCGCCACCACCTCTTCCCCAGGGCCAAGCATCTCGGATGCAAGGATGTGCCCACTTTGTGTGCCTTCACCAGCGAAGATGTGAGTGTGCAGGGCCGCCTTGACCTGCCTTACAGAGCCACTACTCGATTAAGTCGGCTGCCGCCGTCTGCGGCCTGGGCACCGACTACTGCTTCAACATCCCGACCGATTCCTGTGGGCGGATGATTCCGGAAGCGCTCGAGAAGAAGATCCAGGAGTGTAAGAAGGACGGTCCGCGCCCTGGGCAGCCCATCCTCCAACCTGACCAATTCCAGGAATGGCCCCTCTTTTCGTCTGTTGCACCGCCGGAACTACGGTCTACGGCGCCTGGGACCCCATCGACAAGATTGCTGACATCTGCCAGAAGCACCGTGTCTGGCTTCACGTCGATGTAGTCCTCGTCTCTTTTTAGCCTAGTCTATTCTTTAGGCTGCGTGGGGCGGCGGTCTTCTCCTGTCCCCGGAACATCGCTACAAGCTGGCTGGCATCGAGAGAGCCGACAGCGTCACCTGGAACCCCCACAAACTGATGGGGGCCCTTCTTCAGTGCTCGGCCTGCCTGTTCAAGAGAGACGTGGGACAGGCCATCCGACCGAGACAAGGCCATCTTTTAGGGGCTCCTCTTCCAGTGCAACCAGATGTCGGCCGACTATCTCTTCATGCAGGACAAGCCGTACGATGTGAGCTTCGACACCGGGGATAAGGCCATCCAGTGCGGGAGACACAACGACGTCTTCAAGCTGTGGCTCATGTGGAAGAGCAAGGTAGCCACGAAAAGGACGAGGGGGGAATGACCGGTTCAGGGCATGGAGGGCTACCGTGCCCAGATCAACTACCTCATGGACTTGGCCGCCTATTTCACTCAGAGACTCCGCGACACCGAGGGGTACGAACTGGTGATCGAGAAGGTGGGCCGGGAGGACACAGAGAACAATGAACCCGTTTAGCCAGAGTTCCTGAACATCTGCTTCTGGTATATCCCACGGAAGATACGCCACTTGGACCCGGCCGAGAAGAAGGCCAGACTGGAAAAGGTGGGCAGGGGACAGGCCGGAAACAGCCGGTTCAGATTGCACCCAAGATCAAGGCGAGGATGATGGAACGAGGAACGACGATGGTCGGCTACCAGCCGGACAAGCAGCGGCCAAACTTCTTCCGGATGATCATCTCCAATCAGGCCATCAAGCGGGAAGACCTCGACTTCCTGATCAACGAGATTGTCGACATTGGCGAGAGCCTCGAGTAGCCCGTTTAGAACCTTGTGTGCCGTGTTTAGAAATAAAGTATTTATCCCTCGAGTGGCCAATTAACACTTATCAGAGGACGGCCCCTACAAGAAGTCGCTGCACATGGCGTCCCCCTATCTAATCGCCCGTGACGTCCTCGGCCTCCCTTTCCCGCTTATTCTCGAGTATTTCTGGGATGTTGTTTCTCCTCGTCCTCCTCTCTGCCGCTCCTGTCCATGGGGCCATCTCGTGCATGGACATGGACAACAATCCCGTCGACTGGTTCGTCCTCCTGTCTCCCTCTCTTGTAATTTCATAGGTTCATCTTCTACAAAATGCCCCGACTGAAAGAGAGTACCAATGCTCACGTGGCCAACGGGACCGGCTTCGTCTACCTGGACTCCTCTTCCCAGGACAGCTGGGTCTGTAAAGGCCGTTATTAGAGAGAGAAAGGGGCTTTACACACTACCCAGCGTGGGAATGGAGACTGGGAATCACGCCGTCTTCTACACCTTGCAACACTACTACCAGACGGACAGGGCGACTGTAGGTGGCGGGGATGAGGGCAGAGGAGGACGACTATTTAGACCTTCTCGATTATGTACAACAATGAACTTCCAAATTCGACCGTGTGGAGTGATGATAGTGGCCACACGAAGGGAGTCAGCGTGTTTGACCAACAGACCGGGTACTGGCTCATCCACTCCATCCCCAAGTTCCCCTTCAACCAGTCCTACGAGTTTCCGTCCAATGCTCACACGTATGGCCAAATGGGGATCTGTATCTCCTTCGGATACCAGCAGTTAGGAGATATTTGTGAGTTCCTTCTGAATTAGCAAAGGATAATGGGTTCAGCCCAGCAGCTGTGGTTCAACCACCTACCAGATGAGTGTGCCACCCCCGTTTGGGACGGAATTCGCCGTGCTGCTACAGGTGCAACAGGGTCTCTTCAACACTTCGCCCGCGTACACCCGTGCCGTCAACATAAAATCCCTCGGAGGACAAAAGTTCGTCAGCTTCGCCAAGAGCGGGGAGTGGGGGAAAGATCTCTATTATGATTTGGTGGCCCCGACCCTCTCCACGAGTCTCGACGTCGAGACGTGGCAACACGGCAACGCCACCACCAATCTCTACTCGTGGTGCAGCTCGGACAACACCACGGAGGTACTGGACGTGGAGGCCGTGAAACTACCCTTCGGGTTGAACTTCACTAATTATTATGACCACTCCAAGTATGCGGTCGCCTTCAACCTGCCCGGCCACGTGACCCTGCCTTGGGTCTGTGTAGGAGACATCAACAGACAGGTCGGCCTCTTCGGGGATGGTCCAACCGCCGGTTAAAGTCCATCAGATGGCCCGAGGAGGCGGCACCGGCGACCCGCTCCTCTCTAATGTCTACACGGCCATGATCTCCCAGACGTACTACTGCAGGGGCACCCATCCTCCCCCTTCCAAAAACGACGAGAAGTCGTGGAATCGGATACCTGTCTAATTGTCAATAAAATTCTTTCCTGGATAATTTCCTCTACAGAGGAGGAACACATCGTCCCCATAATTTTCCCAAGAGAATTTCCTTGATAATTGCGGGTATTTTCCTCTGTGGAATGTGAGCCGTCCTCCCCCACGTCAACATGTCAGAAAAAGCTGGTCCCCGTTTTTTTTCAGTGAGGTAATCGAAGCGCCGCCGCGAGTATTTCCCCTAATTGTAAGGCGTTTACTTTGTCTTTCTCAAAAGTTCGAAATGGCTCTAATTGTCTGGCTAATCGCGATCTGCCTCCCCCCAAAACACTCACCCCTCCTTCGTCCGCCACAGTCGACAGTTGCCCCCGTTCTAATTGTCTCTTGACGGATGTCCATTGCCCAGCCTGTCCTTTTTTCTCTTCTTTCTGGCGTCACACCTGCCCAGGTGAGGGTCCTCTCTGTTATGCTTCTCCTCCTAACTCAATTGTGTTTCTATCCATTGGCTGCCGACCTCCCTACCGGTGTCTCTGGGAGTAGTCTGCCCCAGTCATCTAATCCAATCAAAGAGCCCAACTCATATTTGTCGAGATTTCCCTGGTTCCGCGTGTTTACCCACTCAAAATGTCTCTCCCTGCACAATCTTTTTATCTTCTCGTGTTACAATCCCAACACTGGGGCCCTTCACACCTCAGATTCGATTTAGCCATGGCCCTCGAGGGCCCTTCCTCCTCCGGAGCATGAGTCTAATTCCACCACTACTTGGAAGCGTCAACTGATAAATAATGTACTCCAAGAGGGGGTGTCTGTCCTGTTATTTGTCTCCGAAAAGTCTTCCCCTGCCGCTCCTCTCGAATTCCCTTATTAACTCGGCCCTGTGGTCGACGTTCTGTTCGTCAGCCGGGTGGCCAATTAAGAGTTCTTGGCCTTCGTTTTTTGGTAATGGCTGTCTCTACTCATCTTCACAGGACCCCTTTTTCGCCCTCTCACCTCCAATCAACAGACATCAAGATCACGCTGTCCGATCTCTTTTCCTCCTCCTTCCCGCAATCCTTAAAAGAGGAACCGAATGACGGCGACTCCCATGTGGGTGCGTGTGTTCCTCCGGCCGACCCCTGCTCTCCTCCTCAATAAGATCATTTAGAGAGAATGATCCCCCGAGAACTTCTCCTCCCGTTCGGGATGCTGTTCGCTCTTCTCACCGTCGTCGGCGTCATCGGAAACCTCATCGTGATAATCGCCATAGCCGGGGACAGAAAGATGCGTAAGTCCGTGATGAATGTCCTCCTCCTGAACTTGGTCAGTTGTCTTCTCTCCTCCCTGTAATTCCCTTTCCAGGCAGTGGCCGATATGTGCAACCTCCTCCTCAACACGTGCGAGTGGGTGCCAACCGTGGTCCTCGGCCGAATCCACTGGATCCTCCCCGATGTGTTCTGTGGCATCTGCCGATATCTCGAGCATGTCTTCCTCTTCGGCTCCATCTCCACCCAAATCGTCGTTTCAATCGAGAGGTGTGTCCCTTTCTCCGTTCCTTATTGCATCCAGATACGTGGCCATCGTCCATCCAATCCATGCGAGGAGACTCTGTACCCGGAGGAATGCCACTCTGGGGGTGACGGTGGCCTGGCTCTTCGTGGGCTCCTTCGCCACCCCCTATGCCTATCACCATTCTGTTAGGAGGACAAATAGTGAGTAGTGTGTCCCAATTGGGGATGCCATTTTACCAATGGTCACACAAATTGTTTCAGCGGGGGCCAGTTGTAGCAACGCGGCCATCTCGACAAAATGGTTTATCCACTATAAACAGGTATCCGTCTCCTCTTCCACAGGCTTCCCCCTTCAGGCAGAATTCCTCCTGTTCTACCTGGTGCCCTGTATTGTCATCATCTTCGTCTACTCGAGGGTAGTTCTCTGTCTCTGGATGAAGAATCCCCAGCTGGAAGAGCGTAAGGAGTTGGGCAGTGAGAGACAGTTCGGTTCAGATAGCCGACGGCTGAAGGGGAGCAGGAAGAAAAACGATTCCCTGAGGACGAGAATGAGCGTGGTCAAGATGCTGGTAAGTGTGTCGTGTCTTTGCCTAGAGTATGTTTTCAGGTAGCCTGTGTCGCCGTGTACTTTCTCTGTTACAGCCCGATCCAGGCCGTCTTCCTCTCCAAGTGAGTCCCTCGAGTCTTGTTCCCTATTCCCAGCCCAGGTCCATCTTCCATGCCCACTACCAGCTCTCCTACGGCCTTCTCCTGTTCTTCAACGCCCTGGCTATGACCTGCTCCGCCTCGAACCCCCTCCTCTACACCCTGTTCTCTCTTAAATTCCGACGTAAACTCAAGTCTCTCCTCACTTGTAGTCATTATCAAAGGTAGTCTCCCCTTTTCAATCGACGATTCCTTCAGGGTCCCCCTCATTCGGGCTTTCAAAAACTCGAAGTACAGTTCGACGGCGACAGAGATCATCTAATAAACGTCTTCCCTAACTATTTTATCGTCGTCAATTATATCGAATACCCCCGTCTATTTTAATTTAATTCACCCAGGACGTAAATATCGAGGGAGGAAGTAGCGACAACCAGGTCGCTGTTGTTTGCCCGGGTTGCAAATTCAAATGAATTGGGATAAGTCCATTAGAAAGAGCAGTCGCCCACGTCTCTTCCCTTTGGAGCAAGACAGGGAAACACAACTCTTATTAAAGAGAGAGAGAGAGGAATAGGACTCTGGCGAATTCGGTTGGCAGTGCTCTCCGCTACAGTACCCCTGTCAGTACCTCCTGATAAAAGTATTTCAATAGGGGTTAAACAGGGGACGTGCCTACGCCCTCTAACCTCAGTGTCCGCATATTATAAGCTTACCAGTATGCCTCCGGCGGCCTATGGCCGCGTTGGGATTAGCTTATTTCGGTCGAAAAAGAATTGACAGTCGGATAAGATCTGACGGTCGAAACTTTCTGCTTCTCTCTCATTTGACCTGTTGATCTACACAGACGACATGTCTCGCAGACAGACAGACCTGCCTATTATTAGGGTAGGATTCTTCGAGTTTGCCCACCCCCCATACAGGCCACTGCAATGTTCACCTGTCTCCTATTACTGTCCTCCCTGACCCTGGTGAGGGCTTTTTTCTCTAGGACCAATTGTGTTCAGTCGGCTGGGCTTGTTTCCGACATCTCGCACAAGGTTCTCCACAGACAACAAGACCCCTCCATCAGTGGGTTTCATCCCCGGTTAGAAACTGTTCTTCTCGTTCAGCCGCCTCCTACTACTCTCTACTACAGGACAGACGGGCAGGAGGACAGCCGAGGAAGGACCTCTACAACTCTAATCTGGCGGAACTTCTCCGCATGTCGACGGGGCCGATGAGGCCTCGGTCTCCGTTCTAATTCCCCTTCTATAAACATTCTTCGCACAATAGGAACACACAATAAACATATCTCTCGAACTGCGTGGATGTGCCCTGTCTGCCTTTGTGCCCTAACCAGTCCTCTTACTGCCCCCCGTTCCATATCCACCCAAGAGAGGACCACCTGGCTGTGGAGAAGATCTTCTGGAAGAGGCTCCTCGAGGGGATTTACAACCTCGTAAATGCTGTATCTAAATGAGTCCGGGGGCCTCATGCCCTGCCCAGTCACCCGCACAACGAACCACCTTCCGTTTCGCACAAACAGGCCTCCAAAGGGGGAATTCCACGGGAAGCGTGTTGACGGCCGAGAGTAACGCGATCAGCTCAAGTGATGCTCCACCGGGGGTGCCCTGTCTGCCCCATCCTTCCGTCTATTTCTGTTTTTCGTTCTTTTCTTGTCCCCCGTCCCAGTTAGAAGCCCAAACCTCGTTAGTCGACGACACAAAGAGCCTCCACGTGATCATAATCCAAATCTCTCTGGCGGCGGTCGACCGTAGTCTCTCCGGGCGAGGAGGTGTAAATTATTCGGCCATCTAATTGCCTGTAATAGTCGTGTCGTCTGCTTCTTCTTTTATATTTAATGAGGTTCCTACGCTGTCTCCTCCTCCTCCTCCCTGCCGGCGTCTCCTCCAAATACACCTGGCCAGGAAGTCTCCTTCCTATTTGCTTCTTCGTGTCTCCCTTCCACTGATTTCCGCTCCATTATACGGCTCGTGTTTTCCATTGACAAGCCCTATCCCCCAGATATGGTGATGAGGGGGGCGGCTGTCTCTTCTGTCCCCTGTCTCCTGTCCCCTGTCCCCCCGCGCATTGATTCGATTGACAGCTCTTCTTCCCGGGATCTCCTTTCTAATTGGGCCCTTCTAATTAGAACGTCATCTGAAATAATTGCTCTCAAATTACTTTCGAACTCGGATTGCCCCCTATTCTATGCTCTCTCTTCGTACTCTTTCTCCCAGCAAAAGACAAATATTCGGGGGGAAGATTCCATTATTAGCCCGACCCGGGTGACCATTACTTTACTCTCCCCGGCTCTGGATATGTTCCGCCGGTCTCGTTTATCCCGACTACGTGACGCACTCCTATTCAGCTGAATTCAAGCGAACCTCGACGGGCCACTGACTCCACTCCACCGACACTTGTCCAAAACATTTTCCTGCCTTTTTGTGTGTCTCCAGGAAATAAACAGCTCCCCCCAGCGACTGGGCCGTGCTTTGTCTGATCTCCCCCGAACGGCTCCTTGGCACAACGACTGCTTTAGTTTGATTTGTGTCGGTCGAACAAAAAGGTCCGTGCTCATTTTAATGAGCAGACACTGGCCGCCCTCCCCCGGCCGGTAAATGATTCACTTGTTTTGCCGTCTCCTCTATGAATTCCTCTGCTGATTGGGGACTCCCAGGAACATCTGGTGTGGACAGCCTGGGAACCCTACATTATGGACGAGAAAGGGGTTCGTTGGTCTCGCGAGGGAGTAACCTCTTGGTCTCCGGCCACGTCTCCCCTTGTAAACAGAGATTCGTCTTGACAGGGCCCTCCTCCGCCTGCAACCCATCTGTTTCCGAGCCATATCCCGAGGTATTTCTGCTGGTCCCCCGAAAGACTGCTCAACCGTGGTCATGTCTCCGGCAGTTCGTAAAATGTCCCCTGTTTGGTTCCTCGTGTCCTTGTCGTCTCATTGAACTTCGAATCTTACTCTGCCCGGCCAGGTAACTTCGCGTGTTGTCGGGATTCCCTTACTCTCGCCGTCTGTTTTTGAATTCCCGCCATATGACGCTCCTCTCCTCCCTCCTTCAATTATTCCATGTATTCTCACATTTCGCTGTTTTCTGATCCGCGCCCTTTTCAGGGACTATGTGTACTTAGGCCCGCGGGCCTAAGTTGTAAACCGATTTCTGGATCGGGCCTAAGTTGCAAATAAACTTCCGGATCAGGGCTAACCACTATCCGCACTCAATTGACCGATTAAAGCAAACACCCCCTCCCAAGTAAGGGCTCCTCGTCGACATGCCTGCGGTAGTAGGCAGGGGGTTCGGGGGGCGCAGCCCCCCGATTATTGTTGCCTTGTATTTTTTCCCGCTTATTAAAGGGACTGTCAGGGACCTAAGAAGCTGGCTGTAGATTTTCGCGGGCTTTGAGAAAGCGCGGGAAATGAGTTTTTCGTGCATGCGCAATTCACACGTTTCTTAATGTTTTTAATTTTTATTTTGATCACTTGATCTTACTTCCCATCAATAATAGAAGGCAGGTCAAGAAAGCGCTAGAAAATACGAAGAAATACGCTTAAACGTTCAGAATTCAAATGCGCGCCAAGCGCGGAGAGCGCTACTCGTTCACGGCGCGCCGGGACCCGTGAACGCTATTATAGGTCCCTGACAGTCCCTTTAATATCATATTTTAAGGAAAGCTCTATAGTTATGGGGCAAATTAATAATAATACTCGGGGGGCTGCGCCCCCGAACCCCCTGCCTAGTGGCTCCTCGCCTGCGGACGAGGAGCCCTTACTTGGGAGGGGGTGTTTGCTTTAATCGGTCAATTGAGTGCGGATAGTGGTTAGCCCTTATCCGGAAGTCTATTTGCAACTTAGGCCCGCGGGCCTAAGTACACGCAGTCCTTTTCAGGCCATGGACTTCGAGTTGACCCAGCGAGTCGGCCGTCGGATCTGTAACAGCTCCTACCAGAACTCGACCGAGCCCCTGCCCAAGCTCAGCCAGCCCCTCTACTGCGACTACACCGAGTATGAAGATTCCATGTCTGTTGCCGCCTCTTCCCTCAACAGCCTGTGTTTTCAGCGGGTCACAGGCCTTCTTCGCCATGGCCTTCTTCCTCCTCATGGCCTTCGCCGTGGTTGGAAATGCCGTGGTCATGTGGATTATCTACAAACACAAGGTAGTCTTCCGTTGTCTGTCTTCGTTGTTTAGTCATAATTTACCCCTCTGTCTATGAAAAGAAAAGTGAGAGTCGTCACAACAACCCGACCCTCATCAGTGCAAATGAGGCTGTTTTTATAACCAAGGGCCGTCTATAGATGAGCTTCCAGGTGATGCATTTCGGCTTCAACTACTTCTTGTTCAATATGGCGCTGGCCGATCTGATGATCGCCCTTTTCAACGTTGGCACCACCTGGACATTCAACTGTAAGTCACAAATAACTGCTATCTCCAACTTTTCCTTTAGTCTACTACGACTGGTGGTACGGGTCCCTCTGCACTCCCACGACTTTCTTTGGTATAGCTCCTACTACCGTATCCGTCTTCTCAATGATGTCCCTAAGCTGGGATCGGTGAGCAAAACCAAAGTGTCGCCGTTGAACGTTGACCTCTGCAGATGCCAGGCCGTGGTTAATCCCCTCAGAAAACGGCCGCTGTCCCGGAAGAGGTCCCTCCACGCCATCACCTTCATTTGGGTCTTGTCGGCAGTCACCGCCCTGCCCCTCACCGTCGTGGCCAAAGTGGACGAGGTCTGGTTCTACAACATCAAATGGGACCGGAGTCAGTGCAGCCCTTCTTCCTCTTCTAATCTGCTTGTTCAGGTCTCGTCCGTCGTCTTTGCAGCCAGGACGAGACTACCTACGTGCCCATCTCCCTGTAAGTCTGTTCCTCTTCTCCCCATCCATCCTCCTCCAGGGTGAACCATATCCTCTTCGTCATCCAGTACGCTCTCCCCCTTTTCGTCCTGTCTTTCACGTTTGCTCGTATAGCCCTGGCCTTCCGTTCCACCGACGAGGCCACCGACAACAATTCCAAGGGTACGAGCCACACGAAGGCCAAGAGCAAGGTTCGTCTTCCCCCTTCCCTATCCGAGAGCGGCTCTTTCCAGGCAGTGAAGATGCTGGCCCTGATGGTGTTCGCCTTCATGTTCTGTTGGCTGCCGTACCATCTCTACCACACCTTCGAGTTGTCCGAGCTGTTCCCACCCCAGGACCAGCAGACCTCAAAGTACATCTACCTGGTCATCTACTGGATAGCCATGAGTAGCACCGCCTATAACCCGATCATCTATTGCATGGCCAATGAACGGTCAGTGGCCAAAACAACCTCGACAAAACAGCCGAGGTTCAGGTTCCGTATCGGTTTTCGCTACGCCTTCCGGTGGCTTCCCTTCATCCAATATAGCCGGGAAAACTATGAGTTCTCCCAGCTATTCCCCGAAAAGCTACGGACCATGGCAATCTGTATGCAGATGGGGAAACGAGTGCCCGACCAGTCCAGCACCGGTCAGTACATACCGTACCCCCGGAGGGACAGCTTCAGGTTTCACATTGCACTCGGTCAACGAGACGATGACCCCGTTCCTGCCGAAGGAGAAGAAACGCAAAGTACGGGCGGCCGTGTGAGAAGAACGTAGAGATGTTTATTTGAATAAATCTTTTCTTTTGCAATATGAACTCGGATAAGGGATATCACATGGGAGAACACATCGATGTGGACCACTGTACAAAAGGGACCGGGGGAGGAGACACCCGCATGGAGGAGAGGCCCACTCACTGGAAGTTGACCCCATTCTGCTTGCTATTTAGAGCTCTGGAAAACGGAAAAAGTTAATCAAAAGAGCAGTCTGGCGTGAAGTAGCCATTCGGGTGCCCACCTCGTTTCGTCGGCGCATTCGCAAGGGGCCTTGAGGGGCGTTAGTTCACTCGGCGAGTTGTTGTTGCCCATCTCGTCATTCTGAAGCCACAAACGACATTAGCGGCCAGAGAAAGCCCCGCTTGCGACCATCGACCCCCGACATACCGGAAGCATGAGCTTGGTCGTCGAGTCGTTGCTGCCCTTCTTGGCTCGGTTCATAAACGGCGACAGGGTGCTGCCGTTGTTGTTGTCCAAGGTCGTCGTCACCTGACACGGCACAATGCATTCGGGCACAGGCACGGCTCCACGGGACGACGGCCTCGCCGGGAGGAAAGCGACTCACCTGCCCGTTGCGGGCCTGGTAGTGGGAGGCGATGCTACGAGAGCCTCGGCGCAGCTCATTCTGACTCGTGTGTTTCAGCCGATACCGTTGCCAGACGAGCTTGACCACGGAGATGACCTGAAAGGCGGGGGTGATCCTGTCCGGCGGGGACGGACCTCCTTGTTGGTGAAGCAGTAGATGATGGTGATCATCAGGCCCTGGTACATGTAGGTGAAGGAGGCACAGTACGTCCAGATGGCGAAGATCATGATATTGTCACGCGTCGGTGCAAACGGGATTGTTTGCATGATATTGGGAATTCCGAGTAGAGGGATTAGCATTAGGGCAGCCTTTACACTCTTTCTATAAGAGAGAGGATTATAGCTACCGTAGCCCGGGTCAACTGACTTCATCTTGACAATCTCTCCCGAGGTATTATGCGACTCGCGCACCTTGATCCACAGTACCCGGATGACATTCACAATGAAGAAGAAGTTCACCACCAGTTCCAGCATCCGCGGCCCGTCCAGGATCCAGAACTCCGGCTCGAGGTAGTAACTGCCGAGACACCGCTCCACCTTGAAATCTTTCTTGACCAGGACGACGGCCAGCCAGAGCAGCGTGTGGACAAGGGGAATACCTGAAGGAGGGAGGATTTATTGAAAACAAGGGAACGACGGACCGTAGCCAGCCAGGGCGTAGGGTTTGATGCTGGGGTCGGACTTGAAGACGGTCAGGACGAGCTGGTTGTGGAGGACGAAGCCTTCGAGGAACATCCACATGAAGGCCATCGTTTTGAAATATTCCAACAAGAAGTACATAAATTCACAGACAAAGGGCTGAAGAGGGACAGTTAGGAGAGGACGCGGACTGTCCCTACCATTGTGTTGATTGTCTTCCCATCGGAGGGACTCTGATGAGGACCGTAATTTCCCGTAAAGATCAGATCAATGTAGAGGACAAGACGAATAATAACAACCATCAGGATGGCCACCATCAGGTGGAGGTGGAGCATGTTTCGAAAGACACGGAGCCGTCTGGAAGGGACCGCTATTCTGTGGGAGGAGGATGGCGTTACCGAAAGTAGGTGAAGATAAAGATGGAGACGATGAGACAGACCAGCGACAGGCCCAGGCCGACGAACTCCAGCTTACGGGCATTCTTGGCAACCTCCTGGGCGATCTGAACAGGACAGGTCAGTCGGGGACGATGGGCAGGAGCAAGCCTGTGCCTCACGGCTGACTGCACACTTCTCTCTCCAGAAATAAAAAGTACGAAACGAAGCCAGTTATTCTCGCTCGAAACACCGCAAGCAGAAGCCGCGAGGCACAACAGCATGCTCGTTTGTGGGTGGGGGCCGGGTGGGGGAGGAGGGGTGCCTGTGATGGTGTGAGGGGGACAGGAGTGGGACAGAGTTAGGAGGACCCCGAATAAGTAAACGTGACCCCTAGAGAGACGTTGTTCAGCTGCTGCATGATGTAGATGACCTCCGAGTTGTAGCACATGGTGTAGTTCGTCCAGCCCCGGTCCGGCCCGTAGTCGTTCTCGTGTCGGCCCAGCCAGTAGCCGCTCGCGTGGCACTTCTTCGTGATGTTCTCTGTACATTCCCGTTTTTTCTCTTTTTTACTGTGTGTCGTGTGACTACTTTTGTGATAATGTCTGCATTTAATTCGGGCATGCAAAGGAGAGAGAAGGACAGAGACACAAGACATGCGACATGCTAGGCAGTGCGGCTGCGGTGCGGTCAGCGGGGCCGGTTACAGGACTAAGCGTACTTTGACGTCCTCGAAGTCGATCTTGAAGCAGACGGTGAAGTTCGTCCAGCCCCAGGGGTTCTCGTAGACGCCCGGCGACTTGCCAGCCCAGCGGCCCGTCTCGTCACAGCGTTTCTCGATGAATCCTGCAAAGGGAGCCAGCTGCGAATTAAGGAAAGGATAGTTAGACAGGAGGGAGGAGTCGTCTCTAGCCGGGGAAGACGGGCCACATGCAAAAGCTCATCGGAAAGGGAAAGGAAAGGAGGACATGGCTACTACAGAGTTATACGAAAGCCGTCTGTCTACGGAAAGGAAAAGAGCCTGTTGAACATAAGATGATTTGTCTAGTGGCGAAATAGACTCACTCGAGGGGTCCAGCCCCTTTAAAGAAGGACACCGCAGGGTGATCGAGGTGTTGGCCGGCGTCGGCGGCCAGCACAGCACCGTATCGTACGTCGCGTTGCACCAAACAGAGCCGTCCGCTGAAATCTCCTCGTATCCCAGCCATCTGACTCATAAAAAGGGGAAGGAGAAAAGGACTCACTCGGGGCCGGGACGAGGGGGATGCCCGCAGTGGCCAGCATCTCCTCGCAGACCTGCATCGTGACGGCGACGTTGGAGTTAGGAAGAGAAACATTCCAGGGGACGCGCGGGGCGTCCATCCTTGAGAGACTGAAAAAGAAAAAAGAGATTAGCGAAATGATATTCGAGGGGCTGACGTAGAGGGCAGTTCTTAGCTCATATCGTATTCAACTTTGCAAATCCAGCCTCCGCCCTCTGCCCCCTCGTACAGAGTGTCAATGAGTAAAAAAAAGTTTAATCAAGGATAATCCGACAAGTTCGAAGAAGCAGTCCAGCACGGATAAATCCGAGAAGCCCCTCGACTGCTATATCCGAGGATTCGGGGAAGAGAGGATAAAGGATACCGTAGCCAGGATATGATGACGGCCGGCCAGGAAAGATAACAAGAGGTGAGCTTATTGAGGGGAGGGATCAGATGCGCCTTGACGTACAGAGAGGGCAGGTCTATTTCCCAGGGGCTTCCGACCGGAGGAGATAAACTGTCGGCTGACAATTAGACGCGAATCAAAGGCTATTTCAGGCGACCGTGTCCTTTGGCTACAAAACGAGGGAGAGTTCACCCCGTCTACTTTCGGGGAAAGGACAGCGAAAGTTCTTTTTGTCTCCGGATATCGAGACGGCACCCGGGATCCTAATTGAATATAGGAGCCTCTCAACGTCCTAATTCATTCAAAAGGAAAAAAAAGTGACTCAGCCCTCGGCTACTGTAGCCTAATCTGCTTCTTATAGTTGCCTGGATGTATGAACCCGCGGATTAACGGGTTCGAGGGGCAAGTACTCGGAAAGGGTGAGTGTCTCCCCTTTTTTGCATCCCAATCACGCGGTGATTAGATGAAACGATGATAAATAACGCGTGGCCAGCCCGAGGATACGGTAAGAAACCGGTCGACTCGGTCGGCAATTGGAGTGCTAAGCCGGCAGTTGGACGAGGAACCATCTGGGCCGGGCCTCTTCTTTGGAGGAGACGCAAAATAACCCAATTGGGTTTGGGGAGGAGAGAGGGCTAATAACGGAAGGAAGCGAGTCGGACTGTGAAAATCAAGGGGAGACAGGGAGCGGCCGGGGGAGTAAGGGCAGAAGCCACGCGCCCGGCCCAATTTGGACTCCTTCCGGAGCTGGGGCCTGATTTGTCCAAAATGGAATCTAGCCAAGAGAAAGGGTTTCACTCATATCTGCCCGGATAAACACGGGTCTCGCCGCGTCACAGATCAGTCCTACGGTAGCCCCTTATCATCCCCTTTCCGGCTACTTCCCCTCCAAAAGAGGAGCAGTCAACTGGAACCGACTGAAATATTAACCGGAGCTTGTGACACCCTTCAAAAGTCTCTCTTTCCTCTAGGAGATTTGGGGGGAAGAGGACTGGTCGGACCATCATAAATACGGCCATCAGCGACAATTGGAAGAGTATCTGACGATGCTCCGGGGAGGTATCGAGGGCCGGGCCGACTGGCCACGGGTTGTATACCAATCGATAGAGCTCAAAAAGTTAGTCTAGACGACTTTTTCCACCGGTGGAAAAGGCAAGGAGACGGGGAGCGACGTCGCAATTAGGGGGCACCTTTATAAGTGGGGCTGTAATCTCTGGGTCGTTCCATAATTGAAACGTTGACGTGTGATAATGGGAACAGCTGTGTATTTTTGCGGGTTCCAGGGCAGCTCTCTGATTATTTGTGTAAATGATGAGAAAGGCCCTGTCCTCCCTGTCCTCCTCGTCCTAGGGGAACGGACTGGGAGAAGAAGGGGGAGTACGGGAGAAGGCGTCATCTCCACGGAGACCGATTTCCGAACGGCCAAAGGAAGGAGTAATTGCAAACGTGTTTTTGAGGGGGGGGACGGATTGGCCAAACTCATTTTGCCCCGGGGCCACTTCATTAGATCTTAGAGGCAGAGGAAATGTGACATTGACCGGGAGCGACGAATCAATCCTCGACGTGCTGTTTACACGAGTTGCAGTTGTCATAAATAAAAGGCGCCGGGCCTTTTCTATTTGATTAAAGGCCCGCTCATAATATAGTCTTGATTGGAAAGGAAATAAATAGCAGGAATAAAAATATTGTTATAGGGGAGAGGGGGGGCAGGACACTCCCCGGGGCAGGGCCCCTAATCTGATTTGGATGGGGCGAGAAGTCGTCGCGGCTCTGGGAAAGGCCCGGCACACAGACGATTCGTGCCGATTAATAATTCAGAGACATGCCACACTGACTGCCAAATTAAACCGGGCTCAATCACAAACAAAAGTCATTATTAGGGCCAGCCGGAGTGACACGCTGTCTGGGAATTCCGGGCGAGGGAGGGCCACGGGTCCCTAAAGTCATTTCGGGCCATTCAAAGAGCTCTCTGTCATCAATCCCGTCACGGCCGAGCCGTCCTCTTAATCCGGTCGGATATGTACGAGGAACTGTACCGGGAGGGAAGAGGGGCTGACAGGCATATTATAAGACGAAGACTTCCCCCAATAAGCGAAATGCTCCCCCGGGGGAGGGCCGGCTAGGTAGTCGGGGGAGGAAGTGGGTCCATTAGATTAACTTTTGCAGTGGGATACGGCCTGCCCGAAGTGGCCTCTGTTCTCTGGTTGGCAGCTCCTCCTTCCTGGTCGAAACTCCCCTCTATTTTCAGCTAATTCTCTGCTCTTCATCAGCGCGTGATTCTCGAAAATAATAAGGGGGTGATGGGATGGTGGATACGTTGAATGAAGCGATTAGCAAGGGGAGACTGGCTTCGAAAGAGAGGGGCCGAGTCGAGGTGCTACACGAGAAATCCAATTATTTATACATTTGGAGTGGGAGGATCCGTCTCCCCTTCCAGATCAGCCAAATGTCTCATCTACACAAAATTAGGACGAGTTCCGTCAATGAACGCCTACTATTTTGACGGCGGATGGGGGCTTCTGGGAAGGCAAAGGGCTTCTCTGATAAGGAGATAATAGGACAGGATCACAGGACGCGGGGGATACCAGGAACGGAGAAGACCCGACGAGAGGAGGGGGCAGACGAAGGGGGGAGGGCACCGCCGAAACCATGAGAGGACCAGTAAAGGGCCTTTGGGCCCGCTGTTAATGAATAGAATATGCGCACCTCGAACGCGGACCCACTCCTGGAATACCCCCCAGTTGTACTCAATTTGCTCCTTCTCCTAATGATGTCAGGATTGCAGGAGAGAGAGCCGGATTAGAAGCAGCCAATCAGTGGCCAAATGCAATAACTTATAAGCGAGAACTCACCATCATGAGGAGGAGGACGGGACGACGAGCAGGAGGATCTGAAAGAGACTTTTTAGAGGAGGAGGAGGAGGAGGCAGACTGAGGGGAGACTGGAAGGGGTCGTCGGGATTGAGCACGGGATTAGCTGATCGACAGAATACTTGAGAAAATTGGAAAGAACGAGCGGGGGCAGGGATTCGGCTCGGACTCGCGGCTACAGCCAATGGCCAAATCCTATTACTATGACTTGGACAACAGCCGACATGTTTTGGAGGAGTTGCTCGAAGAAGTGGCCGCTCCATTGAAGTTATATGTCAGTCATCGGAGGATGCTTGTCACTATCTCCGACCCGTTCTGGACCAGCGAGGAAGTGTGACTGGGGTGACGTACTTTGGGAGCTATTTTGAAAAGACAACAGCTGAGACGAGGCGGAGGTGAGCGGGACACGGGCCAAAAACAAGAGATGAACATGGATTTGGCCCCAGGGGGGATCGATCCGGATCGGCTAATTATTCGAGGGGGAGCAGTGATCAGGCCAGGATTAACCACCGCTGGAATTAACTCCACCAATCGGACGGCCTTCTGGGAACTCGGCCTCGCATGGGAAAGCGCCAAACGGGGTGGAGGAGATCTCATGTAAGCAGCGAATAATGAGGCTTTGCTCCCCTAAAAACAAGTCTCCGAGATTGATCCCTAATAATTCATAACTCTCGTTTTGGACAATGAGACTAATAGAGGGGGAGGGGAGGACAGCCCGTCCCTTATCAAGTGGACGACGACTTTGTTTGTTCCCCGGAAGACATCCAGGGGACAAGTGTCTAAAACGGGAAGGGCCTACAGCTGACCCCGGGAGACGACCACCGTGGCCCGGGGATGTGTCGGCGCCTTCGGTCTGGTCATTTCTCAGAGGAATCCATGTCACGTTGTAATGTGAACAGTGGGGAAGAGCAGCTGCGCAGACACATAAATGAATTACTAAATACGAGGGCGAAAAAAAACAAGAGAGACACGAAAAGCCCCTTAAAAATGTCTGCCCGGGGACAGGATTACGGTAGCCGAGGAATGAAAAGGGCCAGATTGTGAGAAAAGTCTCGGATTCAGGAACGGCACTTCCGACGGCTCTCAACAAATTACCCAGAAAAGAAAAGGAGGACGAGATGCATTTGGGAGGGAGGAGGGAAGCAGAAGAAACAATCAGATTACCACACGTTTTGGAGAAGGAGCCGCTAATTGAATCGTCGGCCCTTCAGCTATTTTCAGGCGCTTCCCCGTCGTGGCAGGTAGCTGCCGAGAGAAGGAGCCCCTGGGCCAAACATGAACGTTCAATGTTAGCAGGGGGCTTAGCTGGACATAAACTTTGGTCGTCTGCTCAGAGTGCAGTCTTGTTGAAAATACGGCTACCGGTGTAATGAGCGAAGGTAAGACGGGCAAGGAAGGAAGGGCCGAGAGTGTAAAATGTCGGCAGGGAAGTGGCCTTGTTGGGTACGCCGGCCAGAAAAAAGAGGAACGAGAAGCAGTCTTAACAAGAAGTGATGGGGGCAGAAGGGCGACGTCACTCGGGCGCCTCTCATTCATCATCGTCCGAATATTCAACAGAACCAGCCAAGATTAGAGGTAGCGGAGAGTCATCGACTGCCCAGAAGCAATTTATTCAGGGGCAGCGGCCTCGTCCCCTCCGAAGGTATCAAACTGTTCCCACCCTCGGACAGGAGCCAGCACATCAAAAAGAAGGGCACAGCTGCCCGGGGCGGGCCGACAACAAAATGGAGCCATATCAAAGGCGACTCGATGGGACCGTGTCTATTCTTAGCAACCGGGCAGAATCGAGTTGCGAAGGCTCCCCAGGGGAACATTAAGCCCCTTCCCTCTAGCGGCTACGGGTTAATTGATCCACCCCCAATATTTGAAATCTTTCGACCAATTGCTTCGCCTGGCCACAAAACACGAGGAAGCTCCAGCCGCCCGGAAGCGGTCTCCGTAGTTTGGGCCTTATTGGAAGTGAAGTGAAGTCAAAAAAAGGGAGGTTAATAGGCGGGTGCTCTCAAGAGATTGAAGGCGGGGGGCCGGGAATAGAAGTTGGGATGAATATGCAGGCGCGAAGAGGGCGGAACATGGTCAAGAGGGGAGAATGATGAATGCGGGCAGCCAGCCATCCTACAGGCTTCTGGGAACAGGACAGACGTAAGCGGTAGCCGAACCAATCGGTGGCCATGGGGACGAGACACTGTAATTTCCTGTATGATGTGGGGGAAATGAGGACGAGCAATAGCAGGGAGGAGTGGAGAGGAGAGGAGAGGGGCCGGCCTGATCAGAGGGGCTAGGGGCACTTTTATCGAGAGAGGGTACGTGTTGTTGTGGAAAGCTTTCGAAGTTCTCTGCCCGAGAGGACAAATCCTATTAGGTTGCGTGGTCCTTCGCACCCTCTTCTAATTATTCAGAGGCCTAATCCGGGCGAGAGATAACAAAACGAATGTCCTAAAAGAGACGTGATGTTTGGATCGGGCACCCAAGGGGATTCGTTGTCGCCGGCCCCGGCCCTACGTGAGAGATGACATTCCCGTGAGGTGATTGGCTTCGTTCTGGTTGCGACGACACGCTGCAAAAGTTAGTGAAGGAGCCTCGTTAGGGAGGCGAGCAGGCGAGACACAGGAAGGCAGAAGGGACACCTGGGCTTGTTTTCCTGGGTTGAGCCCATTAAGCCGAAACAAAAGCATCGGGGCAGATGTAAGTTGGGCTTTGCAAATGCATTTATCGAATGCTCGGTGGACGGCACCCGAATCGGAGGTCCGTCTCCTCGGGAACTGGCCGACATCTCCTGATCGCCTCGTGCCATCCCCCTTCCGCCGCTAATCCGACGGCTAGGAAGTTACTTGATGGCTGTGTAAGGGCCGGTTTATTGGCCTCAAATTACGGCGGACATATATAGCACCTGAAGCTCGGGTTTCCCCAACTTATTTATCAGCCTCAGGCTATATCTTCATTTCATAAGCACACGTTGAGCACCATTATACATTTAAAGATCGGGTGAGGTTATCTCCGGGGGTAGGGCGGGTAAAAGACGAACGGCTGCTGGTGGTAGGGCCGCCACTGCCCGGGAGGATGCCCCTCGAAGACGGGAGGACGATCCCTCGCAGCTCGGAGGCGGCGGGGAGAGGCACTTCTCGACGTTATTCTCTAAAATCTCTAGTTCTCTTTGGAAAGCTGAAGACTTGCCGGAGTGGGAGGAGCCTCGTAGATGGAATCATCGCGTGAGTGTTTCCGTCGGACCCTTCTGCCATCCACGCGGGGTGTTGCTGCTTCTGTCGGGCTTGCCGAAGATCCACTGTGCCGTCTATGCTTCCTGGCCTTCCGGCTGGCAGTGTCTGTTGTGCCGTAATCGACCACATATCCCGTTGGATGGGCTGACCCTCCTTCTGTATTGTTAGTGGAATTAGACGAGGGAGATCTTACCGATGGCCAGATAATTAGGAGGGGCAGGATGGACTGGCTTCTGGACACTGTAGGTGTAGGAGGCATGGTGATAAATTCTATAATTAAAAGATGATTAATATGGAAGAGGGCATACCCTTCCGTTGGGCAGACTGTCCTCCCGGTGGTGGGGAAGTAGTAGATGGAGTTATCGTCCTCCATGTCACAGCACAGATCCTGACAGGAGGCATACCGACAAGACGGGATGTGTTCGGAGAAGAGGAGCATGAGATTGGGCAGGAAGAAGAGGTAGTGGATGAGACAGGCCAGCGAGTTTATGAGCAGCACCTTCCAGATGTGGTAGACGATGGGAGTGTCGAGGAGGAGCAGGGGGATGTACGTGACCACCGGGATGAGACAGGCCAGGAAGACCGGCAGCAGAGTTGCCTTAAACGCGTTGTCAATTCTGAAGGGGGAGGACGCCTCTCACCTGGAAGGAGTACTGTATCCTGGCGACGGCTCGTATCGCTGAAAGATCAGTTCTTTTGATATCGGATGCGGCTCACCTCTCGCGGAGTTTCCGGAAACGGAATAAGAATAGCAAAAGGCCATGGCGATGACGCAGGTCAGAGCGTTTCCTAGGGATGATGTGTTTGTCGCAGCCATCTCACTTACCGGCCAGAATCATTGTGAACGTCACGATGTTGACGGGTACCTGCCAAAGAACCGCGTAGCCAATACTCTCCATAATCACTGCAAGGAATATCTTAATGAACGGAGAGGCTTCGAGACCAACCCGTGGTGGCGCTGAAGATCAAAAGGATGACCAGGGCAGGCTGGCCGAAGCAGAAGAACGAGAAGACGGCCAACAGAGCCATCGAGATGGCCATCACCGTGAGCACCGTCGAGATCATGTCGATGTCGTGTTTTAGGGAGACGGTGAAGGGGATCTTGATCGACACCGGGATGTTAGCAGCCGTGGCCTTTTGGAGGAGCATCTGGGACAGGGCCTCTCTGGAAGGGACAGGGTAGGGAGGATAGGGATGGCGGCACTACCGTTTGTTGACTCCCTTCTCGGACAGTTCTAGGTACATTCTTGATTTGGTGATCTGCGTTTGGAATCTGTCGAAGGTCAAGTCGGCAGCGAATCTTTTATAAGGCTCGGTCGAGATGAAGACCAAGTTGACCACGGGCACGAAGGTATCCTGGGAGGGACAATGTCTCGGGGGGACGAAAGAGACTCACGGGATTGACGTCGTAGACACTTCCCTTCTCGAATTTTTCAAACTCGCTCAACCAACTGACGGCCCTGTTGGCGTATCCCGCCGCCTGAATCGTGTCCTCGTCCAATAGTCTGCCTTACCACTGCTGAATCGAGGATTTCCGAGATGGCCGAGCTGACTGCGTGGTCGTGGTACTCAATGGGTTGGTCGATGACCAGCTCCAGGAAATGGGTGCTCTTGCCGAACATCTCCCTGTATTGGCGAATGAATTGAGCGCCCTCCGAGGAGACGGGCAGGAAGTGCTCTTCCCGTAAATCCACTCTAAACAACGGCTGCTCCGAGTCCCTTGAACAGTTACCTGATATTAGCACAGCCCCAAGCAGCGAAAATTAAGTAGAGGGTACAGAAGAAGACGATGGGATAACGCATGCGGGGAGCCACGAGGTAGACGGCCAGCGACCGGGGAACGGAAGGACGCGTGTCCAGAAGACGGTCATGTAGCGAGGACAGGGAGGTGGAATCGAAGTCCGTCAGGTTTGGGGCTGAAGTTTGAAATTGATTCGTCATCTGGTCAAAGAGCTTCTCCACGAAGCCCTAATCGGGGGAAGTGACTGACCGGTGAAGTGAGTGTCTCCCGTTTTGAACAACTGGTACCATTTGACTCCTTTCGATTCCCGTCGACCGCCGCGGTAGATGAAGACGGCCACAAACCTAGCAATTTTGTCTGGGAAGATAAAAGAGAAACTCACATGAAGGACAGGATGGCCAGAAGGGCGACGCAAGCCGAGAGGGTGATGAAGACCGAGGACATGTGGACATTGGTGGCCACGAAACCGAGGATCACTGAAAGAGGAAGTGCGAAGAGAGAAAGGGGACTACTGTAGGTGAAGATGATGATGAGGGCGGCCACCGCAATACCAGGCCCGTCGTGGGCGAGGAGGAAGGCCATCTTCTCTGTGGGGTGGACGGCTGCGAAGGAGAATCTCGACCAGCCGAGATGAAGCTGGAAGAGCCAAAGGAGACCGATGCCTGAAAAGTAATAAGAGGGATCATAGGAAGCGGTGACGAAGGGGCAGCCTTATATGAAAAATTAACAGGGCTAAAGGGAGAGAAGCCCGGTAGTAATCAGGAGAAAACAGACTAACCGATGACGACGAAGAAGACTGGCCAAACCAGAGGGTCTAGGACGGAGGCGCCGGCTACGTGGACGAACAGGCCGCCGACGCAACTCAGGACGAGGACTATGCCCGTCTGGAGACCGACCATCGGCTTACTCTGACAACAGAGGGACGTAAGAGGTTGGAGAGACAAGTACCTGGTAGGAATTTATACCGAAACTGGCAAAAATGCAAACGATGACCAGCAGGACTGCTGAGACGATGAGCCAACGGTGTACGGAGCGGAGGGGATTAACCACGGAGGATTGGAACGAGGCCGGAGACCAGGGCAAGATGGAGACGTTGGCAGCTCCCGTGTGCAACACCTGGTCATCGAAATTGGCCTTCCATGCTTGTTTCTGTTCGATCGAGAGGTCTGGCCTCAGTTTGAACGTCATCAGGAGAGCCTGTGCCCTCGAGACGGCCCCGTCCGAATCGGTGTCCACGCCGCCGATGGACGAGCCCATGTAGACTCGGCTGAGATTCGTCGCGTCACGGCTCATACTGACAAAGGTCTCCGGGAAAGTAAGAGCCACCTACAACGACGTGATCATGTAAATATAAGAGCCATACCTGGGAGCTTTTCTTGATAATCCTGTCGACCATGTCCCTCTCCATCTCACAATCCGTACTACAACTTTCGAGGTATTCTTTGTGTCCGGAGGGGTAGTCGTCGAGTCTCTTTTTCAGGGCAGTGTATGCCATGACGGCGTCTTTCCTCAGAATGGAGTCTTTGGGTGATCTGAACCCTCTGTTCAATCCGGCAGAGACCCCTTAACCCACTTGGTCTGTAGAAGGACGGCGAAGGTGTGTTGATCCATCTGGTCGAGAGAAGTGAAGGCCGGGTTGGTGAAGTTGAACTCTTGGGCACCCCTCTGGAGCCCGTAGCTGTTGCTAATCACGGCCTCGGAGTCAAATAACTGGCCGAAGGGCAGGGAGATACGCAGTTTGTCGAGGTTCAGGGCAGGGCCAATTAGGGACATGCCGAACAATACTATCGACATCAACTGTAATGGTCTTATTCGGTGGAAAAGAAGAGACCCACCACAAAGAGGAACTGATGGTTGGCAACAGCTTTGCCCATGTGCCAAAACGCCAGCTTGAGGCCCGACTCAACGAAACGGAGGCCGCGGATACGGTAGACGCCCGTGGAAAAGGCTCCCCGGTGAGCCAAGGGCGGCTGGTCGACTTTGGTTACAAAGTGTGCCACCTGCATGTCGTTGGTGATCCGCCTGACGAGGGCCCTCTCCTTCTCCATTTTCTGTTTTCTCCGCTCCACTGTGCTCGTGGCCGACGTCGGCTCTTCGACGTAGCTTGTCCTCTCGGTCAGCGGGGGATGGGAGACCTGTTGTTTCTTTAAGGTAGCCACCCTGAACCCTCTATTGGAATATGCTCAAGAGGGCCCTGCCTGATCTCTTCCTTCGGGTGGTGCTCCTCTTCAGAAGACGAGCTGCAGGATGAGCCGGGAGGAAGGGTTGGAGGGGGGCCGACCTGAATTCTTCGGTTCTTCTTTCTGTCTTCCCCGGAGTGTCCTGGATTTATGTTGCCCTTAGCGGACTAGCCTTTTCGGGGAGGGAGCGCGTACTGCGAAGAGAGAGCGAGGCCATGCGGAGGGGCGAAAGTGATAAGGAAGGTGATTGTGGTCATGACCCGAATATATCTACATCTCCCTATCAACAAGGATCGACTCTTTTTGGAGTCTATTAGGGGAGATTGGGAGAGGGGAAGGAAGAGAAAAGACTAGAAGATTATCGAAACAGACGAAAGGAAGCACGGAACAGGAGGGGCTAGTGAAGGCGACAGTCTTGTCTAAATACGTCGCCTCCTTCGAGTTTCTGCGCTTTCTTCCCGTATGAATATCAGTTTTTTGTCACGCATATTTCCCATTTTTTGGCTAACAACGCGTCTCGTCGGGGGTCGCGCATTTTACGGGAAAAACCGCTGATGGAAAGGTAAATGGACAGAAATTGTGTCAGGGCGAGAGTAGAAGGAAAACTGACCGGATGGTTGGGGTGGCTGGCCCGTCGTTGGATTCGAATGCCCACTGGAGCACCCGTCTCTCGGCTACTGTCAAACATAGGCCGGACTATCTGAACAGAGAGGGATCGAAGAGGGAGAGAAGAAACAAATAAAGGATATCTCTATTGATCAGAAGAAGAGAATATATCGGGTACAAAGAGAGAAGGGGAGAGACTGTCCACTCGCTCCGAGTAGAAAGATGGGAGGAGAGGAAAAGAAGCGGGCTACTCCGTTAGGAGTTGGCATCCGCGGGTGATGAATGATACTCCTGGAGAAATGTTCGGAGAATGTTTAGGAATGTCTCAATGGCCTCATTAGCATAGCCATGATATCGTACAGTGTGAGATTGGGATGTCCTGGCCGGCGGAAGTGTACAGTCGGAGACATGCAAGGACAAGGGGCGGGACAGTTCGGAGACTATCTTTATTGTTTTAGAGGTATTCACGTGGAGGAGGAGGACGACGGTAGCAGCTGGAACATGCTGTAGCCCACGGAGACGGAGAAGAAGAGGCCGGCCACGGTGAGGAAGATGGACGATATCCAGAGGAGGATGGCGGGGCCGTGGCCTAAAGGGAGCCATTAGCGAAGGAGACAAGGCAACTAACCCAGCAGAGTCTCGAACTGTTTGTGAGTCAACATCAGATGGAGAAACTGAACCCTCGGCTGGTTGTCGTTTATCGATAGGTTCTGTTCTCCTGCTGCAAATATGTGATACTCGAGGGAAATGAGAAGACATACGGGAGGAGAGGGAGTCGACAGTATTCACAGCTGGGAAGAAGAAGGAGTTGAGCTTCTTGGCGAGGCATCGGACACCTCGATCGTGTTTTGCCGTTTCCATCACACTCTGAAAAGTGAGGTGGCTGACGAGAGACGAGCTACCAGTATGTTTTCCATGGTCGCGGTGCAGGAGGGGTATCTGCAGACCAGCGTCTTCTCTGTGTCTTTCTTTCCCCCTCCGAGATTCACTTCCGTCGACTTGCATACTTTGCCACCGCCTCCTACGAATGTTACCGCGCATCCTCCTCCTCTGGGATAATCGGCCCTTCCCTGAAATCCTCACTCGGATTAGAAGAACAGTACAGAGATTGGAGGCGCACCATTTTGCTGATCTCCTCGTTCAAGTCATACAGTGGCCGGTATGTCTCATTCGAGTCGACCAACGAGAGGCTCCCAGTTTTACACGAGATTATCAGCTTGTCCACATCGGCCGACACTGTGGAGAGAAGACAGCCGCCCACTAGCCAGAGCAGCATTGAAGACGGCCACTTGGAAGGGGATTAGCAACTCGACGGTCTTTCGACCTCATTAGCCAGGTGGCCTCTGAATCAGTCGCATATGGCCTTTCCCTTCGATTGGCAGAATTACCTCCTCGTCTACGATGAAGACCCCTACATCTATGTCGTTTGTATGCACTGTACGTCCGTCGTCTCTCTGTTGCTCTTCCTTCTCGGAGGATACTGCGTCGTCAAGAAGAAGAAGTCCGTCTCCGCCACCTACGGAAAACTCCTCCTCCTCTACATGATTGTGTGAGTTTACCGTTGTCTCGAGAGTAAAAAGAGCTCCAGCAATATCTGTTCCCAAATATCGTGGACCTCCTTCTATCTGCCCCACCTGCTCTTGCCTGCTACTGCCGGCAACACCCTCGGACTATTCCGCCTTCTCGGCCTGGCTCCTGAACTCCAGCTCACCTTGCAGTTCACTCTCCTTGGATGTAATTTAATTGCCTTCGGAAAATATCGTTATAGTCCTCGGTGGGACAACGGTGCTGATGTTTAGCTACCGTTACTTCATCCTGCTCCCGCCCGGCCACTTCTACAAGAAGAGGCCTGTCTATCGCTCGTTTCTTGTGGTCGTCGTCATCGGGTCGGCCGTCATCCCGCCCCCGTTGATCGCCTGGAGCTGCTATTCGAGTGACAGCAACACGGTCAAAGATAATCTCGTCAAAGTAAAGCATTTATCGAGTCATAAGGTGACATTTCCAGCGGTTTGGCTATATTTCGAGGGACTTGTATGATCCCCAGACGCTGGCCTTCGAGATGAGCGTAGGCAGTCCCCTCTTCATTACCACCATCTACCTCACCGTCTGTATCTGTTTAATGTTCTGCTTCATCTGCTGGATTGTCAGGAATATCGCCGTGATCTTCTCCGTCTACTCCAGCTTCCTCTCAATATCCGTAAGAAAAGAGCACAAGTCCCTGACGAAGATGCTCTATGTCCAGGTACGGTGTCCCCTCCTCGCTGACCAATTGCAGACCGGCGTCACCTTCGGCCTCATCTCCCTCCCGTTTACGGCCTTCTCCATTTTTATGTGGTTTGCCATATCTGCCTGTGGTAATCCATCTTCCCCCACAAGCCCTCTCCTTCCAGGAATACTGCATATCTGCTTCGTGATCTACTCCTTCGCTGATCCGGCATCCACCGTCATCATGCTCCTTATGCACAGTCCCTACCGGTCAGCTGTCCGTGACCTCCTCGTCCGCCTAGGTAATCTTCCCCTTCTCTTCCGTCAGTCCCTCTCTTCAGGTATTCTAAAGGCCTCCGTGGTCGTCGTCCCCTATGTGAGCTCCGTTCACCCCCGCGCCAGCAGTCATTCCGGTGGCCCATATTGGCATCTTTTGAAAGGAGTCAAGTCCCCCAGACCGAGTATGCCCTGAATGAACTGTTCACAGACAAATGCCATGATAATTTTTCGGCGGACGGCACCTCCGGTGCTACGAGGGCGGGCTCAATTAGAAAGAGGGTCATAGCCGTCGTATAAGTCACACTTGTCAGTCGACACCTTCCAGAGGGAGATGTTCAATCCCCACGGTTTCATGTGGTATCCGGACAGCTCCTTTGGCTACCCGATGCCGCTCCCGCCGCCGGAGATCGCGTCCCCCGCCTATCCTCCCCATCCGCCGTCTTCCCTAAAGAAAGACTTCGACGAGACGATTCCTATCGACCCCGTGGGTAACTCCCAGAACATCTGTGCCGTTCCTCCCGTTCAGGACCAAGAGCAACGAGGCTTTCCCCACCCCATGTTCCCCTTCTATCCACCCTATATGTTCCTTCCCCCGCCACCATTCCCTCCCATGAACAGTCCTTCCTGGCCAAGGTGAGTGCCTTTCTCCTTCCCGTAGCTCGATACATTCAGCTTCAACCCCGTCCCTCCGCCAGACAGCTTATCTCCCCAGTCGTCGTCGAGGAAGAAGAACTACCAGAAGAACAATCCGCGAAGATTCCCGGATTACATAAAGAATGCTCTGAACATAAGGTGAGCTGCCAAAGAGATCTCCCGCCATGTCCGCGGGGAATATCTCGACAGGGCGTACTTGACCCACCTCCCGGAGGAAAGGTCTTCTCGCGGGGCACACTCTTCGCTGACAATCGTCCCATTCCAGGTATGAACACCACAAATACATCACCGGCAAGGAGAGGGAGGTCTTCGCTGCGCAGCTTGGACTCACGATTGAACAGGTTGGATTGAGTCTGCTCATAAGGGGACAGTCCGTTTCTAGGTGAAGATCTGGTTTCAAAATCAACGGTACAAGGACAAGAAGATGGTTGTTTCGGTAGGCGAGATCGAGAAGCTGCGGCCAACATCGAAGAACCACCCCTTTCAGCCTCCCCAATAAATCTGCACATTTTCTTGATGAGATCTTTTCGAATTAGAACTGCAAGCGTTTGTTTGCCTTTGCAGAGACGTCACGTGTGGAATGGGTTTCCTACGTCGCTCCACGAGGAAGTCGGCCATACCTGGGCCCTTCCCCCGCTTCCGTCTCACCGTCTATTGGATTAGTCCGTATCCCTGCAACGAGTTGCTCACTCTGCTTTCCTCTTTCATCGAGACTGCCCGTCTCGGTTGATGCTCCCTTTCGTCATATTCTACATAACTGATGAATAGACCGGCCTCCAGAACCGCCGGCCTCATTACGACGAGCTGGACGGGTCAATGCCCCCTCAAATGACGCCGGCTCCTGGAGTGACCGTCTTCTCCCCACTCCCATCAAACATCCGGCCCTTCAAAACACCATAAGCATGGATAAGACTATTTTTAAAGGCCGGACCAAACACCATTTTATTATCACCCCCACGTGTGTATTGGGAAGTCGCCAACGAGACCCATTAGAAGTCGAGACTCCACTCCTCCCAAATTATGCCGAGCCGCCTCCTCCCCTGCTGTCTCCCCCAGATCCCTGACTCATCTCCTCCTCCATTCCCTCCATTCCACCGCTGGCAGGTGTGCCCCCTTCTACGTAGCCTCCTCCTGTCCATCGCTGACCAATTAGTTGTGCCACTTCCTTCGAGGAATTCATAAGAACTTCGAGTTTATTGTCCGTGACGCGGCTCCTCCGACCAGAAAACGGTGCCTTCTCTCTTTATATTGTGATCTGCCGCATCAGTAGTTTGCCCTCGTCTCCCCACGTGTGAACACGTGCCAATTAGAAATAACATTTGCAACCGGAACAAGAGAAAAACTCAGATTATGAGGGCTCCTGCCCTTACAAAGTACTTGTACATCGGGGATAATCCCCCTAGCTCGTACCAGAGAATCCCCTCACACCGTACAAGACATCATGGATGTTCTCCAATCCACCGAGCCTCTCCCAGTGGCAATATTTTCCTCGACAATTTCCGGCATCTTCCGATCATCGCCGTCATTACCTTTCAGCTGCAACAGAACGTCATCCGCTGCAATCCGCGGGTGCCTCCCGATTGCGGGGGGATCTCCTTCTTTGGGGATAAAGCCTGATCCCGTAGGCGCCTTCCTCGTCTCCTCGTCACCCCCAGGTGTCCCCTCTGTTTACCAGCAACCGATCTAATTTTATATTATCGCCATCTCGTCTTATTCATTTTTCTCTGTCCGCCCCGTAGTCACTCCCTCGCCTTCCTCGTTCCCCTTAATTATTCCTCTTAATTTCATTATCCTACTAGCTCAACCCACGGGTCAGTCATCCTCGTCTTTATCCTCCCTCCCCCGGCCACTTGTCCAGGTGTCTCTGGTTCGTGTTCAATTTCGCCAACAATCCTCCCCCTCTTCTGTCACATAAATAATTCCGGCCAACTAAAAACGGCGAACATTAGCAGAAAAAGCTGTCAGGGCCGGGTGGTCGAGTCTGATGTCAACTCAGTTGGCCGTCTCTTTTGGGGCGGCCTGCTCTCTGATAACCGATCTCATTAAGGGAGTGGGTCCAAAACAGGCCTATCCATCCACCCCCCTATGACTTCCTTGTCTGCCGCTCTTCCCCTCATTTCCCCTTCCGACGGCCACCGTTTCCAGGCATGGAGCTGCGGCTACAACTGTTATTATTTTTCTTCGTCCAGCTGATCCTCTCAGTGTCATCCAGCCCCTACTACCAGAGGATATACCGAAGGGACGACGAGGTTGGTGTCCCCCTCCTCCCATTCCAATATATCTTATCCTCTTCAGTTTTTCAAACCATTCAACTTATTGGGGCAGGCACAGGCCCCCATGGATGATTTTTTCGAGGACGACGAGCCGGTGGTCCAGGAGACGTGGATAGAGGACAACCCATCGCCCGAGTCTTCCTTCAAACTCATCGAGACTCCGGTCAGTCCCGTCTCTTATATCCTATTCTCAACCTGGGGAATGTGAGAATGAGAGAGAATCTTCAGGTCCAGCTCAGTAACCCCGTGTACAATTTCTTCACAAAAGCCAACGCGTTTCTGAGATGGATCCGGACCAAATAGCCCAGTGTAAGTGTCCGGCCGCCGCGGTGTGAGTCTCCCTTTTCCAGGTCTCTGCAATCGTGCCTCAAACTTGAATGTGTCGTCATCAAGATCTCAGCCCAGCTTCCGTAATAACATATTTGTTAGAGTTCCTTTGTGTTGGCTGTCATTGAATCATATCACAGAAAGACATGGTTCATTATTTACAAAGAGAAGAGGAGACGGCCGATCAGGCGCGGGAGGCGCGGAACTTTCGGTACTTCTTGTAGGGGGACGACTGGTAGTTGCCACCTGGAACTGTCCGATTTGGAGAACGTGGGGCACGGCCTACCATTAGACGAAGCGGGATAACTGCCCAATGTAGGAGGAGCCGACTGGTAGGAGGAGGGAGCGGAAGAGTAGGAGGCTGGAAGCTGGCTTGGGGCAGCATAGCTACTGGGAGCAGGGGGAGAGTAAGGGGGGACTGAGTATCGTGGAGGGGAGGGAGGTTGAGAGTATTGGCCAGTAGGAGGGGCAGGTCCCTGGGCATAGCTGGAGGTCTGTGGGGGAGCAGCATAGGCGGGAGGAGAAGCGTATGACTTGGGGGCAACATACGAGGGGGCTGAAGCATAGGCCGGAGGTGAAGGATACGACGGGGCAGAGGCGTAAGATGGGGGTGAAGCATAAGACTTGGGAGTAGCATATGAAGGAGGGGAGGCATAGGCCGGGGGAGATGCGTACGAAGGGGCAGAGGCGTAGGATTTAGGAGGAGCAGCATAACTCGGTGGAGGCATGTAAGGAGGCGGCGGAGGAGGCTTGGCGTAGCCACCCGTGGGGTATCCTCCAGACGGCAGGGAATAAGGAGCAGGCGGCTGGGCGTAAGAAATCGACGGGGCTACCGGATAGGAGTTGGACGCTGCTGGAGCAGAATACGGCTGAGCGTAGCCGGAGTAGGTGGCCCCGCTGAAGAGGTTGTATAAGTGGGAGGACAGTGACTTACCCTGAGGCCACAGTGACGAGGGACGAGAGGAGAATGGCCCACATTGTGTTGTCTCTTGCCTGACCCCAGGCCCTTTTATATTCAACTGTTGCCACTTGTCAGTTGGAGGTTTACGGCCTTCTTCAAGTTTTTCGACAATGCAATCTGCCCGTGGGCCATCAAGGTCGTCTCCACAAAAGGAGGACAACTCATTTACCTCATTTACAATTCAAGCCACGGCCACAAAGGCAACTTTTTACTGCCTGCATCAGTTACCATTTACGAGGGT
This sequence comes from Oscheius dolichura, assembly GCA_932521035.1. Classification (NCBI taxonomy): domain Eukaryota; kingdom Metazoa; phylum Nematoda; class Chromadorea; order Rhabditida; family Rhabditidae; genus Oscheius; species Oscheius dolichura. The sequence goes on from OW051494.1 coordinate 4,862,178, forward strand.
AATTGGGACAGGCTACAAGTAAACAAGAGCACGCCAAAACAACTTTTGTGTTCAGTTGAAGTGTCCAATTAAAGATGGAAAAATATCGTTTATTAAGGCAAAAGGAACAAGTGAACAGAAATAATAAAATAATATTAAAAAATTAATTATTTTTTCCCTCGGCATTCTCCGTTGGGACAGCTGCCTCCTCCTCCACCCATGGGTCCGTATCCTCCGTAGGGTGAGCCACCGTTTCCACCGAAGTTTCCTCCTCCACCGAAGTCTCCTCCGCCTCCATATCCGCCGCCACCACCGCCGTAGCCGCCTCCCATTCCTCCTCCTCCGTATCCTCCCATTCCTATAATCGGTTGTTTAAAAGTGACCTCCACGGGTACCTCCTCCGCCGCCCATGGGTCCTCCCCAGCCGCCGCCTCCGTATCCGCCACCGCCGTAGCCGTCTGGAAAAGTATCAAGTAGCCAGGAGATATATCAAACAGCTACCTCCTCCGAATCCACCGCCGCCGTTACCTCCACCGTACGGGCCGCCGTATCCTCCTCCAAAATCGCCTCCTCCGCCGCCTCCTCCGTATCCTCCCATACCTGCAGATGTCTTTCATTTAGAGGGAAGATCTCCTACCTCCATATCCGCCGGGTCCTCCTCCCATTCCTCCGTATCCACCGCCTCCGTAACCGCCGTAGCCACCGCCCCCGAAGTCTCCAGGGCCACCACCATAACCTCCTCCGAAATCGCCGCCTCCTCCTCCACCGCCACCGTAACCACCCATTCCTAAAAGGGCTGTCTCTACTCTCGACGGCTACTGATACCGTTTCCGTATCCACCGTTGAATCCACCGAAGGGTCCTCCACCATAGGAGCCGCCGTAGTTGCCGCCGAAGGAGTTGAAGGGACCTGAATTGTCATCTGATTCGTGTCTAGGGATCAAGAGGAGGAGAGGGGTGTGACTGGTCTGAGTACCTCCACGGCGTCGCATGTCCTTGGCGATGGGGACCTTCATGATGTCGTCGGCGAGGGGCTGCATCTGAAGGGACAGGTGGTTACGGGGGTCGAGAGAGTGACCCACCATGTCGTGTTCGACGTCATCCTCCACCTTCGAGGGAGCTGCGTACAAGGTGCCCACGGCTGCCAGCAGCAGTAACCTGTAACCGACACTGTTTGGACATCGGAGCCGCTATTGATTCAGAGCTCATCTGCCGGAACGGGATTTGTTTGAGGAAGGTCCTGACCGGGTTGTCGGCCCTTGACAGCACAATACCGAGGAGGACCGGGACACGCGACCAACTGACAGCCGAAAAAAATCTTGACAGGGCGGACTCGAGGCCCCCCGAAAGGAAGACTTTTTTGGAAGGGGGGAGGGTCTGCTTGGGAGGAAGGAGGATACCCATGAAGACGAAGTCAGTAGAGAATAAGTTTTTGAGATATGAAATATTGGGGGAGAGGGCCCACGGCAGATCGAGGACTAGTAGGAATACGCGAATGGTCCCAGGCAGAAAAGGCCAAATAATTAGAGAACTTGCCTTTTCCTGAGCATGTTGAGCTGGGGGATGTGAGGGGGAGCCTGCTCCTGCTTTAAATAGGGGTCGCGAAGGAGGGCGGTCTCGGCTCTATGACAGCCGTTCAGCTGTCACAGGCTGCAAAAAGGAGCCGAAACAAAAATAGAAGACCGCGGTAGAGGGGCCGACGATCTTCCTGACTCGTCAGTCATGCTCCACAGTAACCAGCAGGGGGACGGGATTGGAGACGCCTCCCTGTCTCCTATTAATACACATGGCCGCGTTTATCTACAGCACTTATCAGCCACCCTGTCTATTCCTGGCTCTCTCTGGCCATCCCTCCACGGTGTCTACTTTTACAATACAAATGGTACAAGTAAAAAGTAGTATCTTCATCTTTCCTGGTCCTACCCTTCAGACGTCCTTCAGAGGTGTATGCCCCCCCCCCCCCCCCATGAAGAGGCGGCCCCTCCTCCCCTCCAGTAACTGTGTAGTTCGCCCCGAGTAGGATTTCCCCTTCTGTTTGCTCCTCTTTAATGATCAGTTGATCAGAGAAGGATCCTCTCGAGACACATCAACACCTTTCGGCTATTCTTTTGAAAGACAAACAAAGACAGGCCGCTGCAATTCGACTGTTTATTATTGACAATCCCAACAACAGTTTGTACCCCGTCGGAGAGTATAGATACCCATGTGAGAGAGATAAGAAGGCAAACTACGAAACACCGAAACGACGGGCTAATACTACGGATATTCTGCATATCACCCGAAATTGCACAAGCACAAAGAGGATATCACAATGCGAGGAATGAGATTCGAGGACGACTACCTAAGGGAGAACCGAATGAAGCCGATGAGGATGTTGGCCGTGAGCAAGAGACTGCCCAGCACGAGCACCAGGTTCGACACGAGACTACGCCGCCTCTTGGGCAGCATCGGGAAGAGCCCCTTGACGACGGTCGTCACTATGAACTGGCCATCCAGGTAGTAGCAGGGCACGGCATTCAGGGCGGCCAGGGCCACGGACAGCGTGAACAGGTACTGAAACGGCAGGTGGAGGACGGCCACGGGACTCACCTTGGGCACGAGCTCCACTGCTTCGGCTATCCAGTGGGGCACGAAGTCCCACCTGGCAGTCAGTCCGGCGATGGACACGAAGGAGATCAACTAAATGGGGTGGTAAGGAGGACTACGGTCGGCTTACCTCGTCCAAGTTTCCCACGTAGAGGACTGGCCTCTTCGAGTCGCGGACCGTGATCCTAGCCAGCTGGGTGCCGTTGTAGAGGGCGGGGAAGAGACAGATTTGAGGGTCGGAGGAGTCTTCCTGGAGATGACACTCTGGGTGGCCGAAGAGTCAGTCCCTACCTGGTGGCAGGCCCCATCGGCCGTCTTGTTACAAACGGGCTGGTCGGTCACGTACCGGGCCGAGAGACAGCTGAACTGCTTCGTCAGCTCCCGGTGTTCCTTCACCACCGCCTCCTTCTGTAAATGTCTCTTTCTCCGGCCAAAATAAGGGGAGGACCTGGCCAAGGAGACCACTGAGCAGTTCTTTTTTGGGACTGGGGGCTTTGGAGGAGATCTGCTGGGACACGATGACGACCTCCGTCTCGAAGCACATGTGGGCGTGAGTGATGTTGGCGAAGCCGTCGCAGCAGAGGATCTCGTCCACCGAGACGGAAGCCTGGAGGGGATCGATCAGTGGGCCACGGGGTGGGGGACTACCTTCTCCGTCTTGGATGACTCGACCACGCTCCTCGGGATACAGCGGCCGTTCTGTTGGTGTTCGAGCCGTCTCACACACTCTCGCCAGTCCTCCAGCCGGTGGATGGGACAGTTCTCTATGGACTCGACCACATTTCCCGGGGAGAGGCCAGCTGGCCCATGGAGCCCGGAATGTGGGTTGACTGCTGTGACTGTCACACCGTCTCCGGCTATGAACAACGGGGACAGGAGGAGCGGGGTGGACAGGAAGAGCAGGTAGGCCGCCCCGGATAACACTATGTTATGCCAGATCCCACCTCCAAATATCATTAGTTTCCGAAACGAAGTAGCTCGTTCTAAAAAGAATTTTTCTTACTGTGCCGGGTAGAAGAACGTACGCAGTGATTCCGGGTCAATATCGGTGAATGCCCCGGGGTACAGGGCAAAAATGAAGATCCCAAATCCGTTGACCTTGACACTGTTACTTCGAGCCGCCTGAGCGTGTCCCATCTTAAAATATTTCTCCTTTTTTTAATCTTTTCTAAACGAACTTCGTGCACAACAGCGGCCAAGGAGAGAACCACCATAAAAATTGGGATGTGACTCCATGGCAAATTTACACCTGGAATTATGGGAACCAGTCCTGAATTTCCGCTGTTACTTGATCTCTCCCGGTAATTCACCTTCTTCTCCTTTGATTTCTCCGTCTAGAATATCGTATTCTGGGGGAGGCGGAGGTGGTAGGTCGTCATGGGTCGGATGAGGAATAGATTTCGGCGGTATTGGCATCGCTCGGAAAGTTTGTATTTTAGGTTTATATGCCGATAAATGGGAAATATCTGCAAATATTTTTGTGGATAAATAACACTATATATACTCACTAGTAAAAAGGATTTGGGCGAGGTAGATGGTAATTGCAAAGAGACATAATAGGGACACCAATGCGCCGATACCGAACCAAATGGAAGAAAGAGTACGTCGGATAGCATTGTGCCCATTTTTTAAAAGATTAGTTGGAGGATCCGGAAGATTACTGCGGGATGTATATAGCCGGAGCTAAACAATTTCATTTGTCATTCTGGTATTCGAAGCTACCTGGAATGGGGATATTTCAAGCCCATGTCTATTGGCAAACTGTACATACGGACGAAAATTTTTCAGACGGAGGATATAATCAAAAAGAAAAAGTGAAGTCCAGGAGATGAGAAATACGGCAATCGCCGTTGAGAATAACATTGAACTTCTGAAAATCCATGTTCTTCAAATCTTGAATTTTCCAATTCTGTTAGAAGTAGCGTTTTAGATATAAGTTTTTGCTTAGGACAGGATACAACATACCTTCAGTTCTCTGGTGTTTTAGCTTCTCGTTCTCTCATCCATTATTAAAGTTCTGACAAAGAAATAGAAGTTTAACATGAAGGTGAAGGCATACAACTGGTTTCATACCGGTAGCGTACAGCAAAAGTTTACATAGAAATGTTTTAATTATACCAACATTTAAAAAACAATATTCTTATCGAGATCAGTTTGAACAAACGTTATATATGTCATATGATACCGGTAAATAAGATAAGGATCAGATTTTCTTTATCTGTTTTTTGATGAGCAATAAACGTTGCTTATGAGCTTCTGTAGGAGGATGAGCGTCGAGTTTCGGATACTGGGTTGCAGGTTGCCCAAAGACATGTACCGCTGCTCGTGGAACCTGGATTTTTTTGATAAAAATCAGTTTTTAATAATAAAAAAAATGTATGGTGAATTGACTTACAACAGGCATATGGTAAACCATATTCAGAACCATCTCAACGTCTCGAACCTCTATTTTTTTATTCGGGGCTTGTTGCTGCCCTGTTCTGTATGTGGCGAAATTACACACTTTAGTTATGATCTCAAATCTATCCGTTAAAAAATATTTAAAATAGTGAACTTACTTCCGAAATAAAATCATCACAATATTCGATCAACGCTTCTTTTACATTGTCTTCTAGATTAGTATTTGGATCTATTTGCTTCACTAAATCGTCTAAACGCATCTACAAACAAAATTGTGTTATATATATGACAAAAAAAAAACAAACCTTGTCTATAAGTCCAGCTGGAGTTTGAGGTAAATGTACATAGCTTGGAGCGCCACCGACAGGTGGGCCGGGATTTATAGGTATTGGCTGAGGTATCATTTGTGGATGGCCGGAATGAGGGCGTTGAACCACAACCTGCAAAAGTTTCGTGGAGTTTGAATGAAAGATTAAAAATAACTGGAAGTATTGAACGAGTACAAGATCCAGAATACAAGAAGTTTTGTAATGTAACCATGGCGTACCTGTTGGGCCGGATTGAATCCAGGTGGATGATTAAGTCGTACAACATGACCAGGAGGATAAGGTGCTGATCTAATATGAACTGAGTTGCGCAATTTAAAAAAATGAAAGATTCACAAACTAACTAGGATTGACGCGTATCGGCCCGGGGGTTCCATTTGGTGGAGTTGCAAATTGGGGTCCGTCACTATGAGATTGCTAAATAATTGTATAAATCAGCCCAAAAATCAAGTATTTCCCTATATTTTTACGTTAAAACTGCACACGACCACAAGGGCAATAGGAATGACGAAAGCAAAATACAAATAGCTTGAGATTAAGGATAGACAAAACAAACATTCACAGTAGACCATGGAGGACGGCTTCCGGTTAGTGGGAATTGTGATGTGCCATTGAAACCGTCATGATACATAATCTGCAGTACATAAATATAGTGCAGAAGTTATTAATTAATTAATAATAAAAAAAGGGTTAAAAAAAGTAAGCGAATATGAGCTAGGGTAAGAAATATAGGTGCCTCTAGTAAACATGCACATAACATAGACATGCAAAAAAATCCAAAGAAACTTACAGCTGTTGATGGGGTACTTAATGCGGCTACAAGAGGAGACTGGCTAACGGGAGCATGTTGTGGAGCTTGTGAGTCCCCCATATTGCCCTATTTCTGAAAACGAATAATTATAGCTTGAAAATATAAGTCAAGCGGTGCAATGAATAAATTATTCGACGAAAAGGCCGATAAGAAAAGAGTTTATGTCAAATACAATTAGATTTTTCTTTAAAAAAGAGTAAATCCATTGGAAGCGAATAATGGAAGCGAATAAAAGACCTTCTAACCAGAAAGAAAGAATGCAACTTCTACGAAGCGAGGTGTAAACGCAGTACAACCGACCAGAAGATAGCAGTTTTCACAAAAATCGGGGAATATATCTTTGTTTCACTTTTCTAGACGATAGAATCAAAGATATGAATTCCAAGTGGAGCAAGTGGAGTCGGGAATAAAAAACCACAAACTACGATTATGTCGATATATTCCGCAGGGAAAAGTTATAGGACAATACGAAGAGTATTTTGAAGTTCAATGAAGAACATAGACGGCAAAAGAATAAAATTTATTGACACTTTTACACATTCTGACTTTTTGGCACAACATTTTCTATCTCCTCATCGATTATATCCATTATCGTCGCTGTTTTCTTCTGGCTTTTTAGAGATCCAGGAGACATTGGGACATTGTCGACTTCCAAGAGAGACTCTCGTGTTTTGCTGTGTGACACAAGCTGAAAAAAATGGTATATTCTGCAGGAGACAACGGCCAACCTCCTTTGTAATTCCGTGTAATTCGAGCATCTTTTCTCGTTTCGCCAACGGCTGTGTGAGTACCGAAAGATCCAACACGGGATGTTTTCGCTGAGGTACGACTACTGAATGTTAGCTATGAGGGAGGGACAGTAAGGGCTCAAACCATCGTCACTCCGCTGCTGCCAGTCCCTCTTCAGAGCCGCCGCCACTCCCCGCACTTGTCCGACGGACGAGGCCGTCTCGTCTTTCGAGGCTACTATTTGATCCAACTATAACTGGGGATATCTCAATAGACATATTCAACCCACGTGTTCACCGGCGATGGTCTTTATGTCGTGCGACAGATCGTCTAAGGCGAGGTCCACCCGGTCGCAGGCATCACTGGCCACCTGGAATTATCCGTAGGAGGGGGGACGAGACATTCTAACCGTGACACTCGTCGTGACCTGTTCCAAATGACCGGAGAGCAGTTTATCCATCTCGGCCACCGCCTGCTCGGCCGTCTCTTTGTTTCGTCCGGTGAATTCCGTGACCTCCTTTTCGACCTTTGCCAAATTCGACTTGATGTAGTCCCTGAACGGTCTCCTTGGAATGTACCCCCTGCCGAACCGACCTGTGGCAGCCGAGACGAGGCTCAATCTCGAGGATGTTGCCTTCGGACTGGCTCAGTTCCTTGGTGGCACTGCAGTCGAACGACTCCATCATCGGCGGCAGTTCCTCCAGTCGAGTGGACCGCGTGGCCAGCTGCTCCGTGTCGAGGCTAGCCCAGCCGGCTATCGTTTTCTCATCGTCCTCCTTCTTCTTGTTTATCATTTCCAGCACCTGGTTCACTATGTTCGTCACCTAAATTTCCCGTTCATCGTCTGCTTCTTGTCCCTACGTTTGCTGTGAATGTCGTCGTCTCGGTGGCAAACTCCTCCCGGAACTGTTCCCTCGTCTTCTTCTCTCCATCGGCCGCATTCTTCTCCCGGGCTATCTGCAATGCCCGTTTAGACGCCAAAGAGTAGGGGGCTTACCCAGCCGGCCACGTCTTTCTGCATGTCCTCCTTCGATTTGGTCAGGTTTCGGATCGAGTCCTGGATGGATTTGGTCAGTTGGGTGAGCAGTTCAGTCGTGTTGTTGGACACCGTCTGGAGACCGTTGGTATGGTCCAACAGGCTCTTCCGATAGGCGCTGTGGGAGGCCGTCATCTCTTCGAAGGCGCTCTTCACCCGGCTGGAGCACTTCTGAAGGCGGCATCTGCCCGTTGGGGAGAAGGGGGCCAACCTGTTCGAATGCCTCGAGATGGTGTCTCACGGTCTGAATGTTCCCTCGGATCACCTTGATGTCCGTGCTTCCCGACAGTCCGACTTCCTCTGAAAAGTGCCCGTGTCCCCCCGTCGAGACGAGTAACCCACTTATTTTAGTCTCCAGTTTCTCAACCGTCTTCTCCGCCATCGTCAAGATTTCCTCCATTTGTTGGCTGATAAGCCCGGCTTGTTCCGTGACCTGAACTGTCCCTTGTCAGCCATAGCTGTGCTTACTTTGTCGACTGTTCGGAATGTGTTCTTCTGGTTGTTCGAATGGACCAGTTCCAGGTCGTCCTCGACCCTCCACCACTGTTCCGCCTCTCCCTCCTGTGTCTTGACTGCCTCCCTCGTCTAAATTCAGTTCAACCCATCCTCCTGACCCCCTACCTCTTGCAATTCGGAGAACAGTATCCTGGCCTGTTTGTGTGTCTCCTTGAAGGCGCCCGTGTAGGCGGCCAGCTTGGCCTCCGTGTCGGCCAAGGCCTTCTTCGTCTCGTCCAACTCCGTCACCCTCGTCTCCAGCTTCTGTCGGAAACGGGCGTTCAATTTGTACAGCATTTGGTACTGGGTATCGATAAAGGCCATGTCCTCCATGAAGAGCTGCAGTTTGGTGAACTGGGCTTCGAGTTTCTCCGAGAGCTCGTCGATTCGCTGCTCCTTGGCCGACAGCTGCTTTTCCATGTCCCTGAAATGGGTGGTTCATTCGAAAGCAGTCGGCCACCTACTCGTAAGACTCCGTGCTGAGGTAGACGCCACCCGTCTTCTGGCGGGCGGTGAACAGGTCCCGGCGCAGCTTCTCGATCTCGGCGTTGTACTCCTTGAGGAGGGCCTTCCTCGACACCGTCTGGTTGCACTCGGGATGGTTCTTGATGTTCTTGGCCCGCATCGCGTAGTCCAGCGTGGAAATGGTCTCCTCGGCACTGCACGAGGACGGGCTGATTGTGGCGATCAGCGAGGTGATCGTACTCCCGCCGAGCGAGTCCTGCAGCATCCGGGTCAGTTTGGACTCCCTGGAAATGACAATGGCTACGGCAGGGAGAGGGGGAACCTGTAGGGGACGTGGACGGCCGAAGAGGTGAGCGACGTGATGACCCTTCCCAGGGTCAGCAGGGACTGGTTGATGTTTCCGGCCTCCTTCGCCCGCTTGCCTTCGGCTCCCGACCTGCCAATATGTTCCGAGCCGGCCAGATCCACGAGATTCAGTTTGCCCTGCAATGGAGCCGAATCAAATATCTAAAGGGAAACCCACAATTTTGACAAGCTCGTCGCCCGACTCGTTACTCTCCCGAAGTACGACTGTGATCGTAAAGATACTATGAGAGCGGCTAGAGGTTCTATTCATTAGCGTGGCTGCTGTTGTTCGGCGCTCTGCTCCCCGCCTCAGGAGGTCGTAGACTTCTTGTCTGGTCCGTACAGGGGTCTCCTCGGCCCCGGAAATAACGACGGCGCCCTTCTTGGACGGGTCGTCGAAGAGTCGAAGGCGTTCCCTGTCGTCGCAGATGGGTGCCAGGAGATCGTACAGCTCCTCGTTGTACAATTCAACAAACGAGACCCGGACCGTGAACTCCTCCGTCTTCTGAAGTGCTCTGTTGTCCCCCTGAAGCCGCGGCAACTCACGTTCTTCTCCAGTGCCTGGAAGATGGTCTCCACGGCTCGCGGGGTCATGCCTGTGGTGGGATCGCTGTCCGAGTTGGCCGCGTCGCTTCGTCCTCCCTCCATCGTGTACGTTTTGCCCGTGCCCGTCTGCCCGTACCTGTAAATGGCCTACTCTCTGTCTCTCTTCACAACTTACGCGAAAACTGTACAATTGTAGCCCAAAAGGACCCGATCGACTTGGGGTCTCACAACTTTCTCAAAGATGGCTTTTTGGGAGAAGGACGGATCGAACACCTAGAAACAGGGAATAAGTGAAAAAGAATCCGACACACCTCGTCGAATTGGCCGTAAGTTTTTCCCTTGCAGACAATGGATTTCCCATCATATTTGACAATAGACGAACCGCCGGCGGCTCGCTCCCCGTCGCTCAGGGGCCGTGTCCTAACGCACACCTTCACATTGCACTTGGGCTGTTGCTGCTCCGGCTGACTGCCTTTTCTGTTCATTCTACAAATAAATTATATCGTACCATAGAAATTCACAAGATTCGCGAGAACAAGTGGGAAGATGCCCTTCGCAAGAAATTTTGAAAAGACCCCGTTCGCGCCGTGACAAATGGGCGCGTTTACGGAAAAATATTCCTGTTATTCTACGTTTGTAAAATTAATTAAAAAAAAGATGGAGAATACGGTGGAAAAAATGAGAAACGTGGTTGGAAAGCACCGCCAGATGGAATGGGAAAGCAACGGGGATGAGGAAAGCACTGCTTCCTGGCTCGAAGACCTAATTCACGACGCGTTTTATGTGGCAGGGTGCCGTCCCCCTTGAGAAAGATCTCCCCTTCCCTCCTCCGGTACACCTTCCTCTACGTTCCCCTCTTCCGCCGCTGGTTTCTACTTGTCCCTACTCTCCCCGGTCTGGTCGTGCTTCCCCCCACTTTACAGATGAAGAAGCTACTAGATGGGAGGATGGCGAGGGGAAAAAGGCACACGATGGAATGACGAAGGAAGATGCTGTTCGGTTGACGAGCCAACTCCGGTCGAGCCGTGTCGAGTAGACCGGAAGACAGCCGCCGGCAGGAAGAGACCCTTCGGAGGAAGACGACCATCTACGAGTTCCGGGGCTCCTAGTTGGACATGGAGGACAGGGCACGGTCACGTGGAGGAGACGGCTTGGCGTCTCTGTCCCTGTCCCGTTCCCAGGGTTCCTCAGATTGCCTACTACGCGAAGAAGCCGCCTCCCAGCCGGTTATCCCAGCTGCTTAGATCGATCCCAACTGCTTTTCATGGTGACCGTGACCTTGAGGCTTCACTCTCCCTCTTCCTGAGGCCGGTAGTCTGCCACTTTCCCCAGTCCTCCTTGGTCGTCTGGGCGACCGTCTATCAAACCAGTTACGGCTCTCTGTGCACACAAATTCGGCCATGAAACAGCTGGAACCAGTTTCTTCTTCAAAGTATTTTCTTCCTTTCGTCTCGGATCACGTCTCTTGCCAAAGCCATCCGCCCCGTCCCAACTTCTGTTTTGTAAACATCCAGCCAGGTCTCCTCTCCGCTCCCCTGCCTGCCCCCTCCCCCCATGGCATCCTCCTCGTCCTCCTCTCCTTCTCCCCGTGTACATTATTCCGTCCGCAACTTGACTTTGGCATTTCCAGTCTTGGCGTAATCGTTGTGGCGCAATCACGGTGGCGGGTCGTCCGTTTCAAAAAGGGATGCGTATCCGAAATCGCGGCGAAACGAGAATCGAGAGCCGCGGATGGCAGGAGGAACCTGAAGATCGCGTGATGCACTCCATAAACCATAATGGGCATGCAATTAGCTCGGGGGAACAAGCGACCGGCTACTGTAAAAAGAAGAAGAACACCAAACAAAAGAGAAACATTACAACGCCGGCTATCATGGAACCGCGCTCTCTCTCTCCCGCGCCTTAAAAATAGACCCCCTCCTACAGTAGCCCCACGGGATAAGCCAGTTGTGGAAGTAAGTCGATGGCAGATGGGAATTGACCAGCTTCCTCTGATTTACAGCAGTTGCCGTCTGGGTCCCCGACCGAGGTCATAACTTCTTTGCCGGCGGCGATTCATTTGTTTGTCTGTTTTCGGCGGTCAAGGGTCCTCATGAGCCTATTCAGGCCCTCTCGACTCGAAACTGAAACCATCCAACTGGCTTTCTCTCCCCCTCGCTCTCAACGTAGACCTTTCAGAGTGCATGCATGCTGTTCCGAATACTCTGCTTCACCCTTCTCCACATCATAGGTCCGATCCCCTCCCCTCCTACAGTAACCCTTCAGGACCTCTATCTGCCGCAGGACTCCAGCTGGCCTTCCTCGACGATTTCGACTTTGAGACGGCCGACAAGCTGACGGAGGGTTAGTCCTGGCCGGAGAGAGAGACTTCGTTTCTAGAGGAAGTATTCGGCCGGCACATCCCCGTTGAGGTGGTCAACGACTTTCGGTCGGATATCCGCGGGGCCAAGAGGCGCCAAAAGGTGAGCGGCCGAGTCAACTCCAAAGATCAAGAACTCCAGAGGAACGGGGTCTCCCGAGCAGCCAAGCTGTGGCCGTCCGGGCGGATCCCTTACGCCATCTCGCCCCACTACACCCCGCACGAGCGAGCACTTCTGGCCAGGGCGGTCAAGCAGGTACCCCTCCCCCCGCCACCCCAACCTTCTCTTCCAGTACCACGAGAAGACTTGTGTTCGTTTTGTGCCCCGTGCACCGGGCGAGTCCGACTACCTGTTCATCGGAAAAGTTGATGGGTCTGCCGGGTGCAGCAGAATACAGGTGCCGTTTAGGTGCTTCTCGGAGGTCGGCCGGACGTCGGGCGTGCAGGTGCTCTCGCTGGACAACGGGTGCATGGAGTACGCGACGATCATCCACGAAATGATGCACGTCGTCGGGTTCTACCACGAACACGGTGGGTGGCTCGGGAGGAGGGCATTTCGAATTACAGAGAGGTGGGACCGGGACAACTTCATCGACATCATCTGGCAGAACATCGACCGGGGCGCCTTGGACCAGTTCGGCAAGGTGGACCTGAGCAAGACGTCCTACTACGGGCAGCCGTACGACTACAAGAGCATTCTCCACTACGACAGCCTCGCCTTCTCCAAGAACGGCTTCCCCACCATGCTTCCCAAACAGAAGTGTACGTCTTCCCCTTTCTGTAATCCGGGCCAATTCCAGCGGCCACAATAGGCAACGCGAAGGACTTCTCGGAAGTAGATCTGGCCAAGATAAATAGGCAATATAACTGCGACCGGAGGGAGGCCCGGGCCCCCAGCCCGATGTACTCGCCCACCTCCAAGTACGACCGGCCGATGTACTCTAAATTTTCTGGGTCCCTCCACAAACCGACGCGTAAGGCCTCCTTCTGGGCAGACGTCTCCCCTTTTTTAGAATGTGAAGATAAAATAACGGTCTGCTGGTGGACGGCCGACCGTTGCCGCGCTCCTCCGATCCAGAATATGATGCTTAGCCTGTGTCCGAAGACGTGTCGTTTTTGTTAATAGCTGTTTCTCCGTTGGTGAGTATTCTATTTGATTTATTCTATAAGCTTATTTCCAGATGAGTAATTCTAGTCAAGCATCTCTACTTCAGCAGCTTCCCGCGTAGACAACAATACGGGTTAGAACTGCCGGGTCCCAATAAAATAAACTGAAATTTATTCACTGACAAATATCATGTGACAAAGCTTGAAGACGGTGAACCGTAATGAGTATCATGGATATTTTAAGTAAACAAGCACGGCGGGGAGAATTCGTTATGCGTAGAGAGAGAGAGAGAGACCCTGTGGATATGACCTGCAATGTTCACGGGCACCGCCTCCCGGGAATTGTATGGGGATGGGGATTATAATCACATATGAACTGAAGCAGTGTATCGGGCGTTGCCGTGAGGAATTCTCAGGAACCGGCTGGGCCTGTATCGTATCAAAAATTGGCCGGGAATTGTATGGGGATTATAATAGGCATAGCTGAGCCAGCCGACAGCGAAAAACGACAACCCAAAGATGAATACTAACAGAGCCACTCCACTTCCCGACGACCCTGTATAATTATGTTTTATGTTTAGTTATCGGATAACTCACTCTGTGGTGTCTTGGCCTTCCTCGAGTGCTTGTTGCCTCCTAAGTTCACGACGCCGTCTGTCTGGCTAAACAGATTTTATAAGACTACTCCCCAACGAAAACAACTCTTCGTCATCCTGTCCACAGTAGATATTCTTGGTTTGCTCCATACAGTTCCCCTCGATGAAGGCCTGTCTCTTCCTGTGTATCCCGGCCTCGTCTGTGCAAAAGGAGCCTCCGTCTTTCTTCGAGTTATGGCACCACGAACAGTTAAAATACTTGAGTGACGCGTTCGAGCAGGCATCACACGAGGTCAATCCCATACACGCTGAAATAGGGGTAGCCTTCCGCATAGGGGGTCACCAACTTGGCTGAGCAGTCAAGTAGACGACGGTGTTTGAAGTGACCTGGTTCGCGGGCACCTCTATCCGGTGGTACTCGTAGATGATTCTTTTCGGAGCAGCTGAAGCCAGAAAAAGTAGATATCTGACAATTCGGAGCTTACAGGTAGAGGCGGCGTCTCCCAGATGGGTGTACAGGTAGGCATCGCTGATGCCAAACTTCACCGGGTGGTTGATGCTACTGATATTTAACACATCCATGGGGATCTAGGAGCTATTGGCTCGGGCCGGGCGGACTTACTGCTTTATAGGCAAATACTATATCTCCGTTTTTGTGAAGCGTGACCTGGAATGTAAAGGCCCCAGTGTCTTCTGTCTTCTCTCGCAACTGTACCATTCGCCATTCTATAATTATCCTTTGGCCATCGTCAGCCCAGATTATTTTTGAGCCCTGCGATGATATTATTGGTCTTTCCTTCTTGTATTATACCGTGAGATTGGTGTCAAAGTTAGCCATCAACGGGGCGATGTACTGTGTTGCGGCCAGCCAAGGATGACTTTCCTCGCCTAAAAAAATCACGTCTCAGACATTTACCAAATGAATCAAAAGCCCATCTGCTTCCCCTGTTATCGGAACTGGGCTCCCACCCTCCACTAGCATTCCCCCTCCCTCCCCATTCAGCTCCTGCTCAACTCCTATCTATCCATCTAAAGGGCATGCCTGTAGGGTTGCCAACGGGACGGCACATCCCGGGGACTTCATGTCCCGTCTCGTCCCCGGAAAAAAATGGGGTACTCCTCGTGACGGGACGCGTTTCCGAAACCTACTCATACCTATTTAACCAAATTTCCTCCCGAATATACAAAGGTACAATGGCGCAGCAGAAGTGCGTGCAGGTTATAGTCTGTCAAGAAAAAAAGACGACATTCAAGGTCTAACGATTTAGCCACGAGCCGAACTTACTGGCCTTTTTTTCTTCTTGGCCGCTCAAAAATTATCTGTCAGTTCGCTCCATCACTAAAATTTGTTCTCGGGCAGTTAGACCTTGAATGTCGTCTTTTTTCTTGACAGACTATACAATTCTACAAACCTGAGTTGGGTCCCGGTGGTCAGCAAACAATTTTATTTGCCGTCTAACGGTATTGACTAATAATAAAAGTTATTTTGTACCCATTGCTCCTCCAAATTACCGTTTTTAACTGACGAAATGGGTTCCGTTTTGAATTAAAAAAAACTAGAAGTAATACTGAACCGCAGAGGATCTAGATCGTTCTACAAAAAAATGAACCTGGAGGTTTCTACATGCCTGACATCGCCCACTGGGCAGGTGCATAACGCATAACTTACCTATATAAATGAAGCCTGAAAAACTTTGTTTTGTTAGCTATTCGAGTCATTATTACCTCCAGTAGCAATTGTAAGATTATTCATAAGATGACCATAGAAGGGAAATTGAAACGTGAGTTTAGCACCCACAGCGCGTCTGTAACTTTTGGAAAGCAATGGATGGCTGCTATTGCCGACGACCCCAGGCTTTGTAAGCAGTTGATCCAAGTCCACGAAGTGATCTTTCAACGCATTCGGGCCAGTTGAAACATTCATTTGATAATAAATCAGATCGCTCTAAAATGGTTTGTTTATTGAGGTGTTTCGGTACAGTCGGGAAACTTACAACTTCTTTTTCGTAGTCATCAGGAATATGCCAGTTTTCTGGATCGTCTGGATCAACTGACTCTCGCCTTTTTCGTGGTAAGGGCACATAAAAACTTTGCTGATATCTGTCGTCATATTGAAGAGTGTTAGGATGATAGGAGAGGGCTGTTATAGGAAACGCAAGTTGAAGAAATATACTTGATGTTATTATTGCTGATCTCATCTATACGATTGATCCGTCTTTGTATAATACTTTAAATATTCGCTGAAAGTCTTTCTTTTCTTTTATTTTGAGATGAATATCAATAATTTATAAAGCTTTTCAGGTATTTGAAATGATTCTTCCCAACATAGATACTGCGTTCGCTAATGGAAAAAGGAAAACGTTTATTAAATATAGCAAAAGAAAACATTCTCAGTTTGAATAGTAAAATGGAACGATTATTTACAAAAATCATAAAAAGAATGTACTTTATGTCTGCCTCGACTTTTTAAAAGAGACTCTTTCCACCTTCACATCTCCATTAATCATCCTATAGAGATAAGTAACGACATTATCAGATTGAACATCCATCAGAGCGAACGATGGGATTACGTCGCTGCAAGCAAACATTATACACAACATTTTTTCACTCACATTTCCTTGATGAATGAATAAGCTCCTGTTGCACTTCCAGGACTCACAAAAAAACGGCCATCTCGTTCTTCTGTTAAACAATCGTGTGAATATCCTGTCACAAGGATATCAACGTCTAACTGGCGTGCAAGTTGATCTAGCATCTAAGATTTAACTAAGAAAACGTTACAACTGGTAGAGAATTACCCGCGAGTCGTTCCATGGTATTATTTGATGACCATGACAAAGACCAATACGAAACTGCCCAACAGTAATAACTTTGCTATCCGAACCCTTAACCGAGTCATCATCAAAATCTCCTCGAACAATGTGAACGTCCGATGAAAGCGACCTAGAGCACTATGCAGACTTTGAAATTCTAACCTGAGATAATCTACCGTTTCTCTACTACAAAGATTTCCAGTACATAGAATATGTTGCATCTTATTAGGCACAAGTAGCTTTTTAAATTTTGCGGGTATGTTTGCTGCCCTATGAGGTAAATGAAAATCACCAATAAGCAGTACAAGCTGAAAAATTGGTAAACATATATTGAGCCCCTACCATTGTAGACACCACGTCTTTCTATCTGAAATATTTAAAACGCCTTTTAACAACATTTGTTCATAATAAGAAATATAGCAGGACAAACTGCAATGAGTAGTAATGAACAAATGATATTTCGTATTGAAGTTTTTATATTTTTTTTTAGTTTTTATCCTTTATTAAAACCCGCAGGACCACCACGTTTCTCCATGATTGAGCCTAAAGTTTTAGGAAAAATAGACATAGAGAAGAATTTCAATCCCATTTCTCCCATGAGGTAATTGTACGCATCTGAAATTATGATACTTAAAATATCACAAAAGCAAACCTATTATTATTTTCCTTTCTTTTGCATCCTTACAGGCTTGTAAAAGACGATTCAAGCGCAATTGAATGCCTAATTGTCCCAAAAACTCACTAAACCTATATATAAATTTAAAAAAATCAACTACCGCTGTGTTTGAGGTCCAAATACAAGAGTCCGATCTTTAATTAAAGACTGCAGATAATGAAAATTGACGTCAGCCGTTAGATCTATATCACCAGGGCGGGAAAGCGGGTGCACCTGAAGGTAAGTCAAACTGGTACATATTTTCGCAGTAACAAATAGATTGTTAATGGTACAAAGCAAAACAATAACATACTTGTTTATGTCTCGAATAAGCGCGAAGTGATAAAGTATCCCTTGCTCCCAAATGTCCATAATCAATTACCAGGCCGAAACCGCCATTACATGTAATTCTAAATGGTAATAAGGTATTGTTGTAGTACATACCTCTCTGCAACTTGGTTAACATACGTGCCAGCTTCTGGGCAAACTTCCCAACAAGTGCGATTAGCATCATTACGTATATGCTTATCTATCAGACCCCTAAAAGAAATTAGAAGATCGGCAAATATTACTTTGTATGAATGTTTTCTCCCTTTGAATTCATAAATACCAGTTCTTCGTTATCAATATTTATATATACTTCATGCCATGTGGTTTTCTCTCTTATAAATTGGTGGATTGGTAAAGCGTCCAAGAATTCGTTTGCAACAAACACGGAAAACTGAAAGAATTGTCAATTAATATCGTTACCGACAGATACTGAACAACGATTTTGAGCGAAAATGTTGCAATTATTTTGAATGCAAACAAAAATTGTGTTGGGAATATTAGTAAATATCTAGTATTATTTCTATGAAAATTGTTAGAAGAAGAGGTTTTTCAATGATAGAAAAAATGTGCCGAAAAGAAGAAAACTTACGCCTTCAGGAACGTCGTCGAGATTTTTGTACCAAGAAACGGGTATTCCGGTTCGAGATTTATTTTTCTTGACCACATTATCACGCTCTGAAATTCTAAAATATATGTTAGAAGACTGTCATTATACCAAACGTACAAGTACTATTGTCGACACATATTGTACGTTCTTGCTTTTCTATTAATGCATCTGACGTTTCTACGAGATGAACAGAAACCCGATTTTCCTAATATTTCGAATCTATCATGATAAAAAAACTTACTCCAAATTTGTGTAACACCGAGAGGATATCTTTCATGAGCGTTCCACTTCCAGGCCCGCATTCCACTAACTGCCATGCCTCTAGAAAAATTTGCATTGCTGTTTTAAAAAAAAGTACCTTTGTGCCCTGTACTAGCAAGTTCATGGTAAATCCAAACGGCAATCATTTCTCCAAAAAGTTGTGTTAATTCTGGAGCAGTAATAAAGTCACCCGATGTTCCAAAAATCTACAATTCCTCTTACTTAAAAAAAGAAATCACTACCTGCTTGTCTTTATCATAATTTCCGTAAAATCCGACATTTGGAGCGCTCACAGCTGTCTTCATGTACTCTGCCACTGTTATAGGGCCGGTGGATTTTATCTTATCCACAATGAACCTCTTCAAAGCTACTGGACGACTCTGAATAGACTATATAATGTTTAGAAATATTTCTTACTATATTCGGAAGTGGAGATGCAAGTGTTGCGAATCGTCTATAATTGGTAGTTACATTTTTTATACGCGACTGTATCCTGCATATCATCGGATTAACTGTAAAAGTGTGTATATATGCTAATGAATGAAACTGAGGAAAGTTAGATAAAAAGTATTGCGCGCTTGTGTTAGTGGCTCGTAGTCTCTAGCGATGATATACCGAAATATATGCTCAAAAAGACGTCTCTTGTGAAAAATGGATATGGTGCAGATAGTGTCAAATGTAATTTATGCCGTTGAATTCATGACCGTTTCCAAATGGTTTAGTCAATCTAGATGGTCAAAATCGGTCGTCTAGATGGGTCAGATATTCAACGAAAAGGAGAAAATTTTGAAGAATTTGAGTTGGGCAGCAAATTGATGTTGTTTTTGGAAATCAAGGAAGACACTGCAACTGTATTGCAACCAAAAAATATTACATTTGGAACACCTATTTTTATATTTCAAACTCGACCATCTGGGTCTCAGAGAGAAAAATAACCGCGGCAAACATTGAAATTTAAAATATAAATTCACGGGGTACATGGTAAATTAGAATGAATTCTACTCCACTTCCTTCATTTTTAACTCTTAAAACTTGTTCTATACAACAAATTAGTCAGGATCTCCTAGCAGATACGTGGGACTTGTATCCCTTATAGTGAGCTGCCATACTGTGTTTGGCGCAGATAGTGATAAATGGCAATTTCACTTCAGTGCATTATTTGAAGACACAACACAACATCATTTCAGACTGAAATGCCTATCACCCGTGAATCACCCCATTTGTTAGAGGATCTTCTAGACGAGATGATCCACATATCCGTTCCCGTTTTAGATGATAATTCAGAGCAGGTATCGTTCAATATTTGCCGATTTATTCCGATCACAGAGCTCAATGCTGCTCGACTTGCCTACAAACGTTTTAAACCTGATAATGGCCTACATCCCTTTGAGAGAAAGACTATTGTCTGTAGCCACCGTTTGTCGGCGTCTTCAAGGCTGCGTTAAATTCACTATAAATTCTATCGAATTCTATAGAGAAGGGCTGGACAACATAATAGATAATAACCTAATGTATTTTATCAAATTGTATGGATCAAATATCAAGTCTCTCAATTTCGATCTCTTCCGCTCGTCATATATTGAGGTTTGCCATTAAATAGTTTCTTACTGTTTCTTTACAGCAATGCAGCCAGTGGACGTGGCGTCAATCAGTTGTATCATGCATATCACTTTGCCCGAATCTCGAAAACTTAACAGTTCTCATCTGTAATCGCCATCGATTGCGTGATAATGATCTCATAAAGGTTTTCCTATGTACCACCATTTTACAGTTTGAATCAATCAGATTGTTAAACAGGCTCCCCATCTAAAAGCTCTGAGTGTGGATGCTCAGTTTCTGAAAGGGCATTGTCTGCAGGTATTAATTATTTGCTTCCCATATGAATCGATTTAGAGTTTACCTCTTCATCTGGAAAAATTGGAACTGGAAGTATGTTCGCGTATTCCAGGACATGCTATAAAGCACATCAACAAGCTGAAACATTTAAAGGTGCTTTAACAATAACTTTAGTATCGACTTTTAAGGTGCTTTATCTATCACAGCTTTTATCTCTCAACGATTTCATAATTGGGGATCTAGCTTCTCATCTTCATAGACTGGAAGATATTGCGCTTATTTTGCACGGTGAAGACGTTGCTTTACCAGGTACTCACAATCCTACCCTAATAATAGGCAGATCTCTGTCTGTCTGCAAGACCTGTCGTCTGTACGGATTGACAGGTCAAATGAGAGAGAAGTAGAAAGTTTCGACCGTTTGACCTTATCCGACGGTCAAATCTTTTTCGACTGTCAAATTTGTAATCCAAACGCGGCCAAAGGCCGCCGGAGGCATACTGGTTTACCTATAATACCAAACGACAAAAAATTGGGCGACAAAAAATGCCCATTGAGTGGAAGCGACAGATAACCGATACTTTTAGAGCTATCTTCAAAAGGGTTGGCCACCATTGGAAAGCTGGCAACGCTAAAAAATCTGGCTCTTGAAGGCATTCCGCAAGTTACCGACACGTTTCTTCAAGTAATTGCTTCAGCGCATTTGTTCAGTCAGTCTTTATAGGACATTTCTGATGCCGCAAAGCCAGTACACAAACATCTCGAGAGCGTGTCGCTGGCATTTTGCAATAGCTTCAGTAGTGTTGGACTTCGTTGTCTTTCGAAGTTCCCACTACTAACTGATATAAATATAGAAGGATGCTCTGAAAGAGAACTTTCTGATGGCTTGGTTTTCCTTACAAAAAGTCGTAATTTAAAAAGGGTGAAGGGGTGAGGCTAACATTGAACCAAACACTTTAGGTTTTGGTATCCGAAAATTGCTGCATCAGCAGTGTAAGTCTTCTTCGAGCTGTTGAAATGTCACCTGAACTCCGATTGCTCGATATAACCGGAAATACTCATTTTCTCACTTGGGAATTTGCAGTTGCATTGGTATTCCCCGTGATAAACTTGTAGCATTCCCTCAGGTAAACATACTTAATACGGGTGTTCGCCGGAAGTTAACTGTATTGACCGACATGCCAATTCCATGGAACCTAATTACGCATCCCAATACCCTTGCTCCATCTATACAAATTGTCAACGTACTACCAACGGCCATATTACCGTAAGCAACTGGACAGATGGTCACAGTCAAACATTTCAGACTAGAAGTTTACCCAAACAGTGTTTTATCGTTAGACATTCCCGCACAGCTTCCCCCAGGAATTATGGCGGCCAAACTAAGGAGAGGAATGCGATGCAGGCTTCTTTGTGCAGCACTTACTTCTCCTCCTTCGGATGATGAGGTAGCACTATAATTTAATTTTTAAAATAAGGGAATAGATCTGATTGCCCCGTGAGAGGATCCCCTCGAAGGGTACTATATAGTATACCGTAAAAGCTCTAATAATACCCCCGGGGGGTCTAATTTTCAATGGTCCTCTGAAAGGGGGGTCCTATTGGAGGGGGTACACAGCTCGCCGAGGCCAACACCTTAAAGGGACAGTCTCGCATAGGTGCGAACGTACCCCATTTGGGGTACGATGAGATGGAGCAGATTTACTGCGATTTTCTAAAAATCATTTTCGCTCATTTTTTTCATAATTTCTTGCATTTCTTTATATCAAAATGATCAGCAGAAGCTAGCGAATCATATGCTTCAAAGAATAAAATACGAAAATACAAAATGATAAGTTTTCAATACAATTCAAATTGCCAAAAGGGGCGCCAAAGACAAATTCTACAGTAATTCGTGCCCAACCAAACTAGTGCGAGACTGTCCCTTTAAAGGTCTAAAAATGCGCGCAGTGCTCCAATGCCGTTTTTATGCATTTTATGTATTTCTGACCGTTTCTCGTGTCTTGCCGACCCCGAAATACTAAAATAAACGAAAAAATAGTCAAACACAGAAAAATTCGAAAGAAAACGTAAATGAGTGCATTTTGTTCCGGAATGACCCAAAAATAACTTTTTACCATGATATTCTTTCGTTGATAACTCAAAATGGTCCCCATAAAGTGGCTAATTGATTGCCGTAAACAAGAAAAAAATCGGATGTCACAGTTTTGAGAAAGAAATGCTTAAAGAATATCATGAAGTTCTCGAAAGTGAAGAGTTGCAGAAAAACAGTGCGTAAACAGCAAACAGCCGGGCTTTTTGTTCTTCAAATTACGGTATCCAACTTTTCGACGTCTGGCGTTTTCACGAACAGTCCGACAGGCCTGTCGGGCTTTCCATAAACATGCCATCTCGATTTTCTACTGTTTTCAATGATATTTCTTTGATTTTTTTTGTTGTTGCATGTAGCTAGCGAGATGCTCTACATTTGCAAAAGAAGAGAAAAAATTTCATTGGAAACTTGTTTTGTTTAGTTCGATAGCGTGAATTCCAAAATGCGATTACGCAATTGCCACGCACAACCTTAGGAGGGGGTGGCATTATATTTCAGAAAATTTTTTCGAGACCGCCGGTCCAAAAAATGTGATTTTTTTCAATTTTTCTCTAATATTTTGATAAATTTTCAAAAAATTTTCTCCATTTTTTCACCTTTTTGGTTCCAAATTTTCTAAAATTTGAGAAGATTTCCCATTTTTGATCGGGATTCTATTACAGACATGTTTTATAGACCATTTTTAACGAGTATTCCACACAGTTGCACGCTGTTTTCTAGCTTTTACGTTATTCAAAAGCCAGTTACCATTGAGAAAACCAATTTCCCAGTGGAAACAGTGTATCGGAGACACGTCCTCCGCCTTGTAATCACAGAATAAACGTTGGAAAAGGATCGTAGTACTTATTCACGCGTCAATAAGGTCACCACATCATTGGAAACAGACGGGGGATCATCAACCTTGCCATAGTCCGTTTCCAACAGCTTATTCGTGAGCTTCAAGAGCTTTTCAATAATAAAAATGGAAGAATCAGCAGTTGGAAACGGATAGTCCGAGGCAGCGGATCTATAGTCTGTAGACAGGGTACGCCATTTCATACCTATAACTGCAATCAAATGTGTCACTCAAACATTTCGACCAAATGAGAGAGCTCTTCCAATTTTAAAGGACGGAATATTGCTGTTACAAACATTATATGCTATTCTAGCTACTCCATTTGCTGTACCACAGCGCCTATTAAACTGTTTTTGAGCGACATATAAAGAAAATCGCTTGAAAGTGGTCAAGACGCACTTTTCAATAGCTGAAATCATTTTAAAATGACCCATCAGCTTTAAATTATCTAGAAAAGTGGTTGTCTGCAACAAAAACAACATAAAATTTGAATCCGAATCATTCTCAAAAAAAAGTAGGTAAGGGGTGGCCCTTTGATGAAAACTTTCTCCACCAATTTGTGCCCAGGAGAAGCTCTATTGTGATGGTTATGCCATGAAAATTATGCGTTTTGAGTGCTATAATAGAGAAAAGAAGCAAAAACGCGAAAAAAACGGCTCAAAATTAGCACATCTAAAAATTTGGCCGAAAAGGGGGTACTATTGGAGCTTTTACGGTATATAGTGAGCTGTCAAACGGGTTGACTTTCGGCTCCTGGGCAAACGGTCCAGTTACGAGAGCTGCTTCTTCTGCGCATGTTGAAAATGCTCCACCCATAAAAACGGTCTCACGAGGAACTTCGAAAAACAACATTACCTCGAGAGAAAACTGTTTAGAAGGAGAACACGCCGTTCAATACCGGCCAACAACCACCTCGCTCTTCAGTTACCAACGTGTACAATTTTATAGAGTAAGTTTTATAGGAGGGCGAATGTAATTCGTTCCCGCATGGGACGCTCTCCTCATGTTCAATGTGGAAGCTTCTCGAATTCTCTGATGTTCCCTTATCCAAACTTTTGTAGCTATGATTTCACTACAAGCGCAAGCCACGTGGATAATTATGAAAGTGAACCGACACTCTATCATTTTTCTTCACAACCTCTAACTATTTTGGGCGAAAATAGCTTGGGTGGGTATCCATACACCTTATCCTGTAATTTTAGGAACAGAAAATAGAACACCCATTTCTCATCAAACATCTTACGAGCTCCAGTCGGTATCTCAAATTGCTGGCGGTTATAAAAGCGGTGGAGCTCCACGCCCACCAATTACGATACCCCCTCAACAACCGACGGTTCAATATACACGCGGGCCACGCTCAAAGCGACGATCAGTTGGAACAAAACTCAAGATGCAACCAGACTATGAGATTTGCTTCACGGATAGTGATTTTCCCCCGCTTGGATCTTTTTAGGTCCTATGTTATCAATGTAAAAACCTTGAAGACCCCTATTTATGTTGTTTTAATCATGAATAATGAACACTATGAACGAGCAACATCTATAGAAATGAACGGCTGTAACACTTTATCAACCCAAGGGATAATAATCTAGCAAGTATACCGATGCAACAACGGACAGCCTAATGGTCATCAACCTTGTCGGCACGGCGAAGAACCTGAATAAAATATGTTGATAGCAGAAGCACAAAAATGCCCACCTTGTAATCCCTGAAGCGATTTTCGATTTCTGGGGTCTCATTGAGACCAATGTTACAAGGATCGGGGATTCTATTCTCATAACGAAGATCGTAGAAATGCTGAGGAAAATATTCAGCAAAGTGTTGGCGGTCAAAGTGTTCCACAGGAGGAGCTTTGGCCCATTTCTCCTCGACCTAAAGAAATAATACAAAATTAACGAAAATTAAGCAGTACTTTTTTGGCTTGCTGCAAGCCATCAGAAACCTTTTGCTCGTGCAACTGTATACGATTATTGTTGAATAGAGTCCATTCTTCAACTTCCTAAAGTTGTATGTGATAATATAAAAGGTGTACAAAAACCTTCAGATATTCTGCAGGGACCTCACCATATGGAATTTTAATCGACTCATATTGTTTTTGAAGAGCATCTATAACTGCGGCGTGAGAAGGCATAGCTTTCTTGAGAGCACCAAAATCAATCTATACATAAAATACAAAATGGCGTAAAACCGGAACCTTGGGGAGATCCGAAGGAAGCTGGGAGACAGCGCTCGAAAACGTGCCGCTTTGGCCCTTCAGGCGTGAAAGTTCGGCAGCATGTTCAGGAATGAGCTTTTCACCTGCAAACCACATTCAAACTATTGAAATAGTGATATAAATTCAAAGATTACTGTTTATATATATATATGGCTATTATATATATATGGCTATTATATACTCACCAAGTTTGGCCCAGTTTACAACGGAGTTGGCTACCCTCTTCGCTGCTTGAGCCATCCTAAAATAAATAATTGTTTCCAACTGTGCACATCAATAAACAATCAAAAGAGTATTCTCTTGAGAAGGTAAGTTCTTATATATTGTGCTCGATATATTATGTGCACCGTTTGAAACAAGTAAAGAAGGGGTAACTTATGCGAGAACGGGCTATGGGCGGTCCAGACGTTTCCTCGACTGCGTATAAATGGCGCTGCGGACACATTTTGTACACGCAAACGACATAATTCTATATCTCTTTCTTGCATACAACGTTTCCCATACCACCGCCGTTGTTACATGGACAGTTCGAGGGAAATGAATCACAGCCCGGGTACAGATTTATGGCTGTTTATCCCCGAAGAGCTACAGGTAACTTGATCTACTCAACCTCGACAACTTCTTTTTACTTTATAAAAATAGATTCAATAACTTCTTTTATAACTTCGCATAATTTGATTTCATTTTTAATTCAGGCTACCCCGTCTATAGTCCAAGGATGCACGCAAAAACAAGAATGCTCGTGGCGTATTGCAGGAGTAAAAATTATAATGGCCGTTGGCCCACAACTTAAACTGTAAGTTCCGATATCCACTTAGAAATTTCATTAAAACAGAAAAGCGCAACCGACTTTGGCAACTGCTGCGGTATTTTTTCATAGATTTTACATGTTTCACAGTTTTCAAGAATACAAGTACGAGGTGGAACAGCTTTTTATTATTTAATTCTTCATTTTCAGTTTGTGGCACTTAGCGCCCTTTTTTTAGCTGGCAAAGTAGAAGACACTCCAAAAAAAATTAATAATATTGTGGCGGAAGCCATAACACTCGATACTTTTAAACATTTCGCACCAGGATTTGTACATGTAAGTTTGACTTTTACTAACTGCCACTTTTATGCGTAAATTAGGACCAAGTAATGGGCATTGAACGAGTTTTGCTACCTACATTAAAATTTGATTTACATGTGGATCATCCATATAAATATCTACTTGAATATTTAAAAGAGTTAAATATAAGTGGAGAACAAGTACGTTTGCTAAAATATTTACGAAAGTCTTTTCTATAGGGGCAACAGTTTGCTCAAATGGCCTGGACTTTTGTGAACGATTCGGTGTACACTACGTTATGTCTAGAATGGGAACCACAGGTACAAAAAACAAGAAGTTCTATTATTTTTTTAGGTAATAGCCATTGTAATGGTACATCTGACTTATGAATACAAAAAAATGAAGCCAGTGAACCTCGGCTGGTACCATAAACACGTGACAGTTCTTTCTAAGGAAATACTGGATGCTATTTGTCATAAGGTATGTAACTGATTTATACTGCTTCAGCCTGTTATTGCAACAAGCAGGCCATCTGTTTATCGAATATATAAATTCGTAGCGTTGTCGTAATCATGGTTAATCACTCAAACATCGATACAAAATCCTACCAAACTTCTTGATCATTGACTTGACAATCATTTTTAGGTTCTGGACTTCTACATCGAAGTCAAACACGTCGCTACATAACCGTGCCGATGAAACACTTGTATGATATTGTAAACATGGATAGCATTTTCGAAAACCTGAAGATCTCATGTGAACGTTTGGTTAAGATAAATCCAGATTCGCAAACACTTTATCAACGATTGCCAGTTAGTTTGCCCTAGTAGAACCTGATGACACGCAAACGGGGAAAACAGTGCTTCAGCAGTTTGGTGATCATCGTCCTTTTTTTATTCATTCTTCCTCGAGTTTCGGTATTCGGCAAGGTACCATCGACATCTTCATATATCGTAAAGGTCCTATCACTTAACGTAATGACCTCGAGATGTGGAAGCACTACTCCAGCATTGTGTAAATCGTCGCTGTTCAGATAGCAGCCCTCCAGACGCAACTTCAAGACATTCTCGAAAATGTTTGCCATCACGGGTCCATGCTTATCGTGTACAATGGTCTCGAAAAGCGCCCAGTTAATCGACTTTACACCACGTAGATCCAGTTCACGAATTGTACTTTTTTGCAACCAAGCAAAAAGGTCGACAAGCTCGCGTCTGAGAGAGAACATACTGTCAAAACGGCTACAATCCTGAGCGATCGGAAATAGTGCTTTCAGGGCTGTTGGACACAAATTCAGGCGCCTTTGGGCTCGCCAAAAATGCAGCACAGTTTCTTTTCCTTCGGGGCAAGTTTCCCAGAGAATCTTTTGATTAGTTAGGTCTAGATAAGAACAGATCTGGAAAATAATGATTTTAACCAAACTAAAAAATACCTGGACGCGAATCATAAAAGGGATATTGAGGAACGTCATACGATAAGCAATGTCACCAGTAGATTTCTTGTGCGGTGGTTCGTCACAAAGAAGCGTGGGATTTATGCTTCGTTTCCTTCCACATTTAGTCACAAGCTGTCTGACAGTTTCGGAACTGCTCATTGCGAGTAACCACCCGACCACCAGGGCCGAATGCTAGTCGAATGAGTTTTAGTTAACTGACAACTAATGGTAATATTACAACTCGTCCTGGCATGTCATTCTCATTGTCGGAACGGAAGTGAAAATATAAAATGAACCATTTGAACCTCTTCCAAACTACATCGACTATGAAACATTTTATAATAGAGAACGATGGTATCTGTGGGAAGCTAGACAATCAAGCGCTTTATAGATTTACCCATTCGCTTCTCTATAATGTACACATAGCAAAGCGCTAGTCTCCTATTTGTAGGGGGGTATTCCTATTGTGTTTCTTTTTTGACGGTCATATTTCTTATCTTGTAGTCTTTGTGTTATTTCTACGGTGATGATGTCTCACCCATGAGTAGTCTTGACGGACTTGTTGAAGTGAGAGAGCTATAAAAGTACTGTGAGCATTAAATAATACGCAAGCACGGATTCGCTTCGCATCTACACATCTTTCCGATTAATTATATTTTCTATTAGAAAAGATACGCTCCTCTATATACATATCTTGTTTAGATTTATAAAACATATTTCAGGATAGGAACTGTAGCTATGAATTCGGAAGAATATGATACCAAACTTGGTTCTTCTACATCGGTATTTCTTTTTATATAATCTCTAGCGTAATTTAGAATGATGCATCTACAGCAAATATTGCGTTGGAAACATCCGAATTCAGAGTAAATAATTGCAGCAATAAGTAATCAACGCGTTCCAGACCAAAATAGATGGAAGAAATGCAGTCAAAGGACCATATACGAGGGCCGCAAGACGGATGAAAAGCTGTAAACACAACGGCGATATAATTGAAGAAGACCTCGTTGAACTGAAAGAAGTAATAAAACCGAAGCGAGGTAATTAACGATGATAACCTTATACCCTTTTATAGCAACTGCTATGTCTAATGCAAGCGACCAAAGAGGCATTCAAATAG
Source organism: Oscheius dolichura (assembly GCA_932521035.1). Lineage (NCBI taxonomy): Eukaryota > Metazoa > Nematoda > Chromadorea > Rhabditida > Rhabditidae > Oscheius > Oscheius dolichura. The sequence goes on from OW051494.1 coordinate 4,891,198, forward strand.
GAAAAATGTTTCAAGCAGCGCCTGTTGAACTTCTTGATAAGAATTGCATAAAACAAGATGCAGATAGAGATGTTGTAAGTGTTATGATGTTGTCGTTTACCTAGTATTCCTCCAGCCCCTTTGGATTGGTAACAGGGAAAAGGTGGATGAACAAACACTTGACAAATACATTGATGAAGCTGTTGGTGTTTACCGTCTTTCATTAGACAAGGTAGGAGCTTAGTTACAAAAACACCAAGAAAGCTTTAGGCGTTGTTAGTATTATTTGCTGCAGATTATGATTTGTGCAAAGCTAAGAACGAAGTGGTATCAAGGGAAGTGGTCCAGGAAAAGTGGAATGAAGATGACAAAATTATCTTCCGTGCAATTTTACAACAACATGGGAAAAATTTTAGCAAAGTTCGCGAAATTGTACTTTTTTTTCATTCATTACATTAAAATCATCCTTTTAGATGCCTTATCGTTCAATTGCAAACATAATACAGTTCTATTATCATGTTAAAAAGCGCTGGAGAAATACCACTAACCCGCCTAAACCAGAAGGTTTAGAGCTTGCTAATGGAGGCAGCGAGTATGTATTTTACCTCTAATTTTATTCATCTTTATATTTTTAATGTGGCTTCATAGATTCTGGGAATGCATGTTAAACCATATTTTCAGCACATCAAGTACTGTAGACGAAGACGAGGATACATCTAAAGTGCCCTTTCTTAAAATGTGAGGCTACAATGTTTAGGACACACCGATTTTAGGTTGGAAAATTTACCTCCAGTGGAGGAATTAGTGGCACAGAGTATGGATGGAATTTGCGAAAACTGTGCTCAACTATCAAGGCATATCCAATTGATGGATACAAGAAATGTGAAGTATTATACTGGAGCTACAGAAAAGGAGTTAAGAATGTGTCTTCTTTGCCGCCAGTATCTTCTGTATATTTGACAGCGATAACTTATAAGACAACTATTTTAGGAAACATGGAGACCTTCGTTCTACAGATCTGATAACTACATTAAGAAATAAACTTACAGCTAACAAGGACATCGGGATTGGTTAGAAATGCTTCCTTCTGTAATTATATTATCTAGACTGGATAAAAATTTTGGACGATTTTAAAGAACATTCTGTTATTGTGAACAAGCCTAGACAGATGGTTACTGGATGCAGAAACACTGTTCACGCCACAGAAAAGCCAACACGAATGCTTCATTTAATACACACGTATAGAATGGAAATTCATTGAATCCTTGTCAATTTCTAGAAAGCTCAATGAGGTTGTGGCTCTGAAAAAGGCTAGTTGTCTCAGGATGGAGTCGCTTCTGGAGAAAGAATATGCGCAGTTTCCTGTATGTGACAATATCAGGTTACGTTTGCAAATGTTTAATTAATCGTTTTAATTGCAGACAACGCGTTAAAGACTTTAAAATCAGACCCAAAACAGGGCGCCGTAAAGACGATTGGACGGAGGATGAGAAATACTTTGCGATTTATGGTATATATGATATTATCGAACAAACTAGAATTTAGCGATATGGCGTTATAACACTGACTGGGATGCTATAATGGATGTCGTACCTACTAAGACTCGACAGCAACTCGTTGATTTTTATGAAAAGCATAAAATGCTTATAGAAAAGGTATATCTGCTTGCAGTTACTTATTTTTGCAGAATATTCCATCACAACTTGAAAAAGAAACAATAGATGCCCAAATACCTAAGTTCAAGATATCTTTTGAACAGGGTAATTATACGGTATTCTTTTGATATACTATATTCCAGTATCATAATACTTGATGGGAATTCCTGTTCAACAGAATTTCATATTACGTTCGATGTACAAGATAAACTGCAACATATTTGTTTATAATAATGTTTACAAAGTGATAGTCTATAATTATGCCACTGTATAAACTTTTGGCTTGACGAGATATCTATGCGACCTTTTATGCAATGAACCTCGGGAAAACTTATGTCTATAATAAGCGTGGAACTTTTTAAAAATGATAACTAACCGTAAACGCTTAGTATAACTTTTCCCAACCGCACTTTCGACTTCATTTTTATATTTCAAAGCTACTTCCACTATATTGAGCGGATCTTCTGCAGAGATAGCCTGGAGGGAGCAATCGGTCCTAAAAAAATAATTTCAAAAAGTTTAGACGGTTACCGTGGATCACACATCATCTGTAACTTGTAGTTTTCCCTATGAAAATCGTGTAATGGTAATGTATAACCTTCACCTCCGAAGAAAAATAAGCTAGTATCACCGTTATTAAAGGCTAGGGAAAAAGAATACCGATCAGCCGTTAATCCCCAGAGCCTTAAGAGGCCTTCTCTAGCAGCCATGTCAACTGCAATCGCGACGGATTCTCCTGCACTCTGACCAACAACCTCCTGCTTATCTTTGTAAATACCGACAACATAAACCGGCTGCGCGCTAACCTCACCTATAGAGCGTAATAACCTGGGTTCGACCTGTAATAAAAAATGCTTTAAATAAAATTAATGGAAACAACCTCGTGCGCTCCATTTTTCTTCAAAATATCACATAAAACAGCTAGTGGGTCATTAAGCGGGAAGACTTCCACAAAATCAACATCAATAAGTTGAGGAATAATAAAATCCATGACGAATTTATATAGATGATCCGTGCTCATAACTGCCGCTAATGATAACAAGCTATTTGATATTGTTTGATGAGATGGTGGATGCTCAGCAGTTCTCACCAGTGATTCCAGCCCTTGAAAATGTATAATGAATATAAACGTAGTATACATACCCAAATGCATTCCAATGTTTGACAATACAGTTTCTGATGTGATTTGGTTAACCACAGCCTCAATTAGTTCTTCCGGAGCTTTTGGCATATTGGCGCGTAAAAACGGCCGAAGAGCATACAGTATATTCGTCTTTCCTAAAATCTGTAATCAACCAATGACCGCAACAAACCTCTCTGTACAAGTTCGCTATTATCGTTTAAAAAGGATTTTTTATCTATGTCAGCTGCTTCATGATCGGCACGATTTTTATACGAAGAGGACGTCAACGCCTGAAGTATATCGTAGCAAAGCAGATGAATAAACAATCAACCTTAATAACATCAGCTTTATCCACGGTAGCAGCACCAATTCTGTTAGTAAAAGCGGCGATTTCTGCAGAGTAGTTCCTGTAATATGTTTGTTAAGTATTCATGTGCACTTGTAGGCGTTGCTTGGGGTTTTAGCAAGGTCAGACCGGGAAACTACGCGGCAAAAAATTAAACCTTTATTCATAAACGTTGTCCACGATATGTATAATTTAATGAGACAATCTTTTAAGCCTAAAATACTCTAGAAAACGACGTTAGTTACATCCTGAAAACACCAAATTTAGTTTCAGGGATGGGCTTTTGAAGAGTGGCTTGCAAGGTCAAGCCAACAATTTTCCGGGTATCCTTCGGATCAATGACCCCATCATCCCAAAGCCGTGCAGATGCAAAATATGGATGACCTTCTGCCTCAAATTTAGCTTCAACTGGCCTCCGGAGAGCCATATCCTCTTCCTAAAAAAGTTTCATAGCAGCGATCTTCACATTTTATACGTATTTCAAAAATTGTGTTAATGCTACGAAATATATATAAATAGGCTAGCACTAACACGATTTTCATATTAGATTAAAAACAAACCTCAGTCCAAGTTGCTCCTTCACGCTTTCTTTTATCTTTCTGAACTGTAGCAAGAACATTTGCGGCTTGTTCTCCTCCCATAACAGAAATACGAGCGTTTGGCCACATAAATAGAAACCGCGGACTAATACGTTGATGTAAATCATTTTAAATGTAAGGCAACCTACCTGAAACCACGTCCGCACATTCCATAATTTCCTGCTCCATATGATCCGCCAATAAGAATAGTTATTTTTGGAACTGCAGCACATGATACTGCAGTAACCAATTTGGCTCCATGCTTGGCAATACCTCCAGCTTCTGCATCGCGGCCCACCTAAATACTATTTAGTGTCGCTGTCCCAAGAGCTACCATAAACCCTGTGATATTTTGAAGAAACAAAAGAGGAGTTTTCCTTTGACAACAGATTTCAATGAAGTGTGCACCTTTCATTGCTGATTCAGAAAATAGTACCCCATTATTACCGATAATTCCAACACGTTGGCCAAAAACAGTTGCAAACCCTAGGATACGTTTAACTGGAAAGTTTTTGATCAAACCTGTCACTAAAGTATCTCCATAGCGTTCTTTAAACTCATCAAAGCGTGAGCCATCGACGATCCGTGCAATGACTTCGCGAACATCAAACGTTTTTTTAAGATTGGCACCAACAATTCCATAAAGCTCGTCAGCAGCATATAGGGGAGGATCAGCTAAACTTAAATCATACAATACAAACAGAGCTTTAATCTTATTTCATCATTTATGGTTGAAATAGCCTTCCCCTTACTTGTTTACATTATTTGAATAGAAAACTAGTAAAAAATGATTCTGCTCTCTGCGTACTCTCGAATTGTTGCAAATGTACCTTCATAATTGAAATGCGACATTTCTGCATTATGTCCAAATCCAGCAACGGCGTTTTTAGCAAGAATAAGAGCGTGTTCATCATTGTGAGCAAAATAGTCGGTGACACCTGATTCAGAGCAGTGAAGTTCGGCACCTCCTAGAGCTTCCGCGCTTATCTGACACAATTAGATACAGAGAAGAATTATTGTACCTCTTCTCCAGTTGCAGCCTTAACCAAAGGCGGCCCTCCCAAAAAAACTGTGCCATTTCCTTTAACAATAATGGCTTGGTCAGACATAGCCGGTACATAAGCTCCACCAGCCGTACAACTACCCATAACAACGGCCAGCTGTGGTATACCCATAGAACTCATTGTAGCCTTCAAACAATATTTGTAAGACAATTTACCGTTACCTGGTTATAGAAAATCCGGCCAAAATGATTTTTATCAGCAAAAATATCTGCTTGGCGAGGGAGATTTGCTCCGCCTGAATCCACAAGATAAATACATGGAAGCCCGTTCTCTCTGAAATATATGCTAAAAGAACAAACAAAGGAAATTACCTTGCGATTGCTTGAGCTCGAAGATGTTTTTTCACCGTTATCGGATAATATGTACCTCCTTTAACCGTAGCATCATTTGCAACAATAACACATAATTGTCTTGCAATACTTCCTATTCCTGTAATAACTCCACCGGCTGGCACTTCTTCTTTTCCGTAACATTCGTATCCAGCCAGTTGACTTAATTCCAGAAAAACAGTTCCCGGATCTATTAAGTGGTCAATGCGCTCTCGGGCGAGAAGTTTTCCACGGCTTTTGTGCAGTTTTCTTGCTTGCTCTCCACCACCTTCGGCAATTCTAGCCACTTTTGTTCGGAGATCTTCTACAACGTCGCTCATTTGGCGATAATTCTGCTTATATTCCTCTGATCCTGTATCTATAGCCGTTTGAAGAGCAGACCAGCTGGTCGCAGCTTGTAAATTACAGTGATGATTTCGGATAGCGCTAAAAAATATACAAATGGACTCGAGCGCGAGCCAATAGTTAAAGGGGTTACAATGGTCACAATAAAAAAATCCCAAGCAACGCATTCATGAAGAATCCTTACCAATTAGGTTGAGATGATCGGCTCAAAAGAGGATCTGCTCCTAGAAGTAGGCGTCGATGATAAAGATCTTTCAGATACCCTCGTTCCCATCTTGCACGTAAAAATCTGTCTGAAATTTATTAATTCATAGAAACTGAAAGCCTAACATGACTGCAGCGTAACCGGCCTGCTATTCAACCTTTGCGCCAATAAGCTAAACATCTATCTGAAAGGTATATATGTGTGGATATGTGGTAAGGATATGTGAAAAAGAAGGAAAAGGATATGATCATTGCTGTAAATGAGTGTACATACAATTTTTCTCGATGCAGTATCTGCGCGCGACGTCCCGAGCGCGTCCCCGGCAAAAACCGCGAAATACAAATTTTAGACGCTTGATTTTTCTAACGATAAAAGATCTCTCTTTTCTTTTATTCGGTCGTAGGTTATCAATATCTCGGGTCAGATAGCAGGGTTTAGGCAGTTTTATCGTGTATACAGCCGCTTTTGTCATATTGTAGTTTAGTGTTGACACGATAATGTTTGAGATGCAGTTTTTGTAGAAAAGGCTATGCTAGACTCCGCAGATAAAAACGGGTTCTATTCAATTTCTGCTTTACAACGACTTTCTACAGCCCTTTTCTACAAACATGTATTACATTTTTTCCATTTAGAATGTCGGGGATGCAGCGCCCTGGTCTGACACTAAGAAATCGGCAACAAGCGAATAAACTTGTGAGGCAAACTGGGAAATCGAATCTATTGCAAAATGAGAAGCTACATTTACAAAAGGTTTGTAGTTATTTTATCAGTTATAATCTTTTATTTGCAGCCACCCGCTAAACACACTATAGAAAAGCCGTTCAAGGCGACTGTACCTGCAACAGCAACGTTTACAGTTTATGCAGATAGTGAATCGCCATGTCCTAAGGATCCCATCGACGAAAATAATATTATACATTTACTTGAGCGAAAATGCAAAGAAGAACAGCTGCAGGTGACTTTCCTATATGTAACCAACATTTAATATTAAGGCGCAATCAGCAGACCCGCTTCAAAAAAAGATCCGTCGACCACTTGCACAGTTACGTGAAATTAATTATGCCCATCGGTCTGATTCCGAGGAAGATCTCTATTCGGCTCGGTCTTACGCTACCGATGCTTCAGTCAGAAATGAGCTTTTCAACTTGAATGTTGCAGATACAACGGTTTGTTCGAATGCAAATATTTTTGTACAAAATGTTCGTGATGTACTGCTGGATGGGTGTGGAATATGTAGCTAGAGAAACACCATTGCATTCTGCACGAATTTATCCTCATGTTTGATATAATTATGCTAACTTTTTTTTTCATGAGTACTGAGACGTATCAAAAAGCGTTAAGCTAGAGTTAAACATGATCTATGCTCTATTTTCTTTCAAAGCAATTTTCAGCTTCCCCTTGCTTCGGGTAGTTCCATTGACGATGTTGACGAGTTCTCATCGTTGCCAGATGAGGAAATCAGCTATCATGAAGAGTCTCTTTTCGCAGCTCCTCAGTTTAACGAAAATATTTATGAATACATGCGTAGCCGTGAGACGAAGGGTCGCCCAAAGCCGGATTTCCTTCGGAAGCAAAATGATATCACTAAAGATATGCGGCAAACTCTTATCGATTGGCTTAGTGATGTTGTAGGTGAATACAACATGTCTCAAGTAGGTGTTTTTTGTATGCTCCAATATTTAATTAGGAAACTTTTCATCTTGCTGTCTCAATTGTTGATCGATCACTGTCCCGTTTTCATGTGCTCAGAGAGCGTCTCCAGCTCGTTGGAGCTACTTCAATGATGATTGCAGCGTGAGTGCAAAATTTCTTCAATAGCGAATTGTTTTCAGAAAGTTTGAAGAAGTCATGCCACTGGAAACGAAAGATTTTGTATATCTAACTGATGACACATACACTATCACCCAACTACTACAGATGGAAACAGCGCTTCTCCAAGAACTTAATTACGACGTTTCTCTACCAACAGCTGTGTGGTTTGCTAATCGTTTGATCAACATGGTTAATGTGGACGATACTTTACGGTCTGCTGTAGAGTATCTACTTGACCTCACACTAATGGACCCATCCTATCTTGAATTTAAACCATCATATGTTGCTGCTACCTGTGTATCTTATGCAAACGTGATTTGTGGTATACCATTAACGTACAACTGGTATTAGTTTTTCAGGTAATGCACCTTGGAATGCCCAGTTGGAGAAACACAGTGGAATCTTATTGGAACATCTTAAGAAGATATTCTTAAAACTGCACTCTGCATTTAAAGAAGCTCCAGATTCTCACCATCTTGCCATCTATACGCGCTATGCCGAAGCATCCAAGCATGAAGTTTCAAAAATAGCAGCGCCAACAATTCTTCCCTTTGATCCGTGAGGATTTTAAATTGTCCTCCATGTCTTTCTGTATCATATTTCCGAAGTGATCTCGTGTTATACATAACTAATTTATTTTCTGAGAAACTGTTATTTCCCTATTGATCTCTACTTAATCTTATCAAAGCAAATGATCCCCTTATTATTGAACCTGAGAGTACTGTAAATGCCGTTGATTGCTCAATATAAAGGTTTATAAAATCAAATGACTGTTAAAGTGGGGAAGCTCCAATCTCCCGGTGGAAAACAAGATCTGAATGGGCCAACACGGGAATTTTTGTTCTTGTGAAGGCGAGTGTTTCGTTCTAAAAGCAAAGAAGGCATAAAAACTCTTTATACATTTAATAGGAGAAGCCTTACAATGGAAAAAGTCGTGAATTTGAAGAAGGTTTTTTCGATCGGCTACCGGAAGATCCCCCTCGACGCACCCGTGGAACACCTGTACCACGATATCTTTTTGAACGTGGAGCTGTTATCCTATAAATAAAGCTTACTAAAAATAAAATTAAAGTTTACGATGAATGTGATGATCCTGATGAACCTTTCTTAGGTATACGAGGAATTCGGCGACCCTGTGTTTTTAAACCAGTTTGCAAATATCCGGATTCTTGTGTGACCGTCTCATGTGGGGGTGCTGGCGCAAACCCTCCGATAATCGCTTCTTTATTCTTCAACTTATCTAATTCTTTTCTCATTTCGAGTTGATCCCTATCTAAAAAAATAAAATAAAATGCAGATTAGAACCGCCACCATCAACTTCCTTCCAAAACGGTTTAAGACAATCCATAATTCTGGCGCCATATTTTTCTACTTTTGCCACAGTCACTGTATCAGCTTGTAATAAATCTGAATTAGTTCTGGGAAGCACAGCGGCGATCTTTAAAAAATATATATAAAAGAAGCATCAAATCAAGTGACCTGTTCTAATCCATCACGAGATAGTATACTTGCTGTACTTGGGAGTCCATGTTCTATAGCAATATTTTCCATTAGCTGAGCAAGATCTCTTTTACAGCGTTCATAGATATCGCGATATTTAATAGCGTGTCTGTAAACCGGTTGAAATACTTAGCAATGAATACTTTTCTTTCAAAGCGTGTGCTTCAGATACTGTTGCCATGCGCAGCATCTCTAGAGGATTAACAGCAGACTTTCTTTTTGAATCTGCTACATGAAAGTATACCTAAAAATATTTGTTTCCGACTTTTTTTTCATAACATACCTTAGCGACTGCTTTACCGTATGCTACGTCTTTCCCTTTAGAAGTCAATTCGGCATAAGCAACAGTGTTATCATGTACTGTATTATAAAATTTTTCCAAGATATATCCTTCAACAACAAGTTTACGCATAAAGCGAAGGGCATCCGCCTCGGGCATTCCTGTGCCTCTACCATAAAAGCCTAATGTTATGTGCCCATAATTGTTTGCAGTTTCTGTCGCCTTTTTAGATAATTTCCCACGATATAATTCTGATAAGTATCTGCAACGACTTCAGGGATATTTCCAAAAACTTACGTCAAAGTTATATTTTTCATTCTGAGCATAGCCGTTAAGATAAGTTTAGCCTCTTCAGATACGTCGAACAGTTTAAAAGCGTCTGGATTCTTTTTTAAACGTTCACAAACATCGCACGCCGTAGCACTATTTTTACAAGCTTGAGCATCATATACCTATTATTATACATAAAATGGCAAAACACTACTCACTTCTCCAAAATGTTCTACTAGTTGTTTTCTTCTACAAGTAGATATATTTTCACAGTATGCCACCATTTGATGGATACTCTGTAAATGCATATCACGTACTCCAACAGTACTGTTATCTCCTGTAAGACGAGTGCGATTGCAACCGATTAATAAGGGCAAGTGAACCTTCGATCATTTTACGTAGTCTTATCGAATCAGTATAATTATAGAGCATAAGGCAATATGAAGGGAGCCCATCACGGCCGGCCCTACCTGTTTCTTGATAATAACCTTCGATAGATTTTGGCATACTGCAATCAATGGGTCAGGTATAGCAAGGCACACCTATGATGAATGACAAATCGAACATCGGGTTTATCAATGCCCATTCCAAAAGCAATAGTAGCACAAATAATATCAACCTTATTAGCTAGCCATTGATGTTGCACCTAGAATGTATTTGAGCCAGTATTGCAGCCAATTACTTTTATTCTGACAGAGTCCGTCAAGCCCGCGTGGTACACTGCAGCGCTAATCCCATTATTATTCAATTGTGCTGCAATATTTTCACAATCTTTTCTGTAAAAGCATAATTAGCGTGCCAAAAGATGGCTAACCTAGAGAGACAATATACAATTCCAGATTTTTTTGGGTACAACTGCTTCATCCTTTCTATCGCGGTTAAAAGAGTTTTTGCTTGTTTTGGGATTAAGTCGTACTTCAGATTAGTTCTTACGAAACTGCTCATAAATCTATAACAAAAATAAATTCATATTAAGGCTTCACAATTTTGAACGTGAAATAGCCAGATGATCGCGTGTATCTGTAACAATCTTCGGCGTTGCGGTAGCTGTTAAGGCAACAATTGGAACCTATAAAAATTTAGCATTCTATTGAATCTTGAATACTGTTGGGAAAATCTGACGTAATGAGTTCAGTTTCGTGTAATCTGGACGGAAATCATGGCCCCACTGTGAAACGCAATGAGCTTCATCGATGACAAATCGAGCAAGACAATTTCGAGAATAAAGAGTGTTGAACACCGAATGCAGCCTGGTAGATGCGGAAATCTAAACAAAGAGTAAACAACAAAACAAAGGAAGTGTTAGCAAATGAAAAAGAAACCTTTTCCGGAGTTACATACACCATCTTTATTTTTGGGGGGTTTTCCATAAGTCTTGCATAAATTTGTTCCGCTTCAGTTGCACTCAGCTCCCCCGTTAAGGCTTCACATTGAATCTAGTTTGTACAATAGTAGAAGCCAAAAAAGCAAACGTACTTCCAGCTCCTTCATTTTATATTTCTGATCTTCAATTAACGACTTTAGAGGAGAAACTACTACAGTGACACCGTCACTCATAACTGCGGGAAGTTGATAGCACAAACTTTTACCAGCACCTATAATAAATAAAATAGTTTTATAAATATTACAAAACCTGTTGGCATAAGAATGAAAACATCATGGCCCAAGAGAATGGCGGTAATAGCCGTTTTCTGCTTATGACGAAAACCATTGTGACCGAATTTTTCTTTTAATATTCGATATAGTTTATCACGTTTTTCTTTTCCCAAAAGAGCAACTAGATATAGTATTTACTACGTAAATAATCGAAAAGATACCCTCGTCTTCAAACTCTTCTCCGTTATCTTGTAAGAAACCTCGAAACTGGCCGTGCATATCTGAAAATATAGTATACTGATGAAGTATCTATTCTACCATGCCGCTTGGCAATCGAACCCAAAGATCTACTCAGAGGAACATTATATGTAAGCTGAATAGATAACATATATTAGTAATCCATTAATATATTACTGTTGAAATCAGTTCCGGATCTTTATCAAAACTGTCTTCCATTTCATTCGGTAATTCCGAGATTTCTATAGGTTTTTGAGTGCACTATAATAGTAGCATTTCCCAATAATGCCAGCTTACTTGTGGTTTCGGCACCGCAGGAAGGCCAAAATCGTCATCTGCTATTGTCAAATGATCATATTGGTAATTTTGGCAATCAAAACTATCATATGGCTAATTAAATATTAACAACAAAAAAAGTATTCTTACCTCATAACTCGTATTAATTGTATCGCATGTGTTTTTGTGTCTCTGGACTGTTAAAACGATATTATCGGTAGGATATGGATCATTAACATCAAATTCAACTGGAAACAAATCCGCATCCGAATCTTCAACAAGCTCGTCTAAAAAGAAGCTAAAAATACAAAACATGGTATACCCATTGCGGCATCTTCTTCTACCACTGGGCGTTGAAATACGGCTTGAACTTCTAGAGTTCCACCGAACCAATCCGGCGTCTGTGATACATTTCATTAGACAAAAGAAAAATAAATAACGAACGACCGGTTTTGTTTCCCATCGGTTAGTTGAAACCACATTTGATGATGTATGGAACTGTTTTCTACTAAAAAACGAAAGCAAGTTGCAAATTAATACAACTGTGGAATAACTTCGTAACGTACCTGGTGTCCTCTAAGGTTGCATGTCTACTCAACATATTAGTAATAGGAACAATATCCTGAAAAGCGGGAAAATGCAAAATAACAATGCATACATAGGGTCCAACCATGTTTGAAGATGGCAGCGGAACATCCATCGAGTCATCTCCGCCGTGAGCATTATTACAACACTACAACGATTATTGAGTAAAGTAAGTAGAATGCAAAAAAAATTCAATTGTTGTATCTAAAAGAATGCGGTAACACACTTACTTTAAATTTGAATACATTGGAATGTGTATTTTTCGGGATTACAAAACGATATTTTCCATACTGCACGCGATCTCTAGGTTGGAAGACCGCATCCAAGTTAACTATATCAATGCCCATCATTTCTTGAAATTATTGTTGATTTAGGAACTCCTATATGTATTAAGTGCAAAACTGGTGACAACAAATATAAATTTAATTGATAATGTTTATTCTCAAAAAATATCACAATTGAAAAAGTTGCAATTTCCAGTTATATTATTGGTCAAGTATTTATATAAGGATTGATTAGTCGTTGAGGAATAATACGAGAATTACTTAGCAAAAGCAAACGGTCGGTTCCACGTTAGAAGTTGTTTCACAGTACTATTGATATCCTCTAGCCATGCTCGCATCTCTTCTTTAGTATCGGCTGCCAACATAACTCTGATATATTATTATTAAAAGCATCTAATTATTTTTGTACTCACCTCAATTTTTCCATTTCTGGTCGGCCTGTTCTGTTGAGTGTTTCAGCGTCCTGCCCTTCTTTTGGAACCCAAACATCAATAAAGAACGACTGCATATACTGGCATGGTTCATTAGCCTCCGAGGCTCCATCTTTTTCTCCGGCACAGGTTTGTAAATCCAACAAAACTAGCCAGTTCCTCTGGTTGACTTCATCCTCTGGGCGGCGCCAAAACTTCATCCCTCCTTGTTCCAGAACACACCAATACCTAGAGTTCATTATATGACAATTTTTAAAATGAATACCTGTTCCAAGATCCCAGGCCTTCTTTAGTTCGTTGAAACATTGATAAAAATCCAGAATGTGTTGTTGTGCTTTTTCCTACAGCCATTCTTTAAATGGAATTTAAGACCAATTTAATTGAGGAATCACTTTTTAATTTTTACGGTTATATGCCCATCGAGTGGGTGTCGAGCATCGGATAAAAGAAGTCTTTTTTTCCCGTTAGAAACGTGAATATCAAGAGCAAGTCGGCCCACTAGTTGAAATGAAGAGTCTGATGGGGAGGAATGATGCGAAGGACGTACAACGCTCTGAAATGTAGCAAGTGTTATGCAGAAAATTTTATTAAAAACAAACTTTGTTTTTCATTGTTGTCCCTTTCAGTCCAAACTTTTCTTCATGTGTATACTGAGCTCGCACACTACGCTAAATTTAAAATAAGATGTTTGTATGAAGAAGAAAAAATCACATACATATGCGTATACATCTAAAGCTGCAGTAAAATTAGTCGGAAGATTTTTCAAAACAAGGGGTTGCACTATTTCAATAGCGCCTCTTTTCACAGCTTCTTCACTTGAAACAATTGTTGAATGAAGAACCTGGTCTGCGCTACGCAATATCAAACAGAAGTAGAAAACATTAGCTGAAAACATCGAAATCCTTGTAATTCTACCTAAAATTACCAGAACGTATGTTAGAATACGTTTCAATAAAATCTTTGTTTAGCTCCACAGATAAATAGCTTATCGTCAGGGAGCCAAGAGGGCCATTGATGCTGAAACCATTTGTTAAATATGTGTACTTAAATTCAAGCAACCTAGACAAGCCATGTGAATTAAGGCGTTCAATTTCACTCTCTGCGGCTCGTAAAATCTCTGTTTCTATAAGGACAGCCCATTGAGCAGTAGCTTCTTCGTGGCTTCCCCGAAATTGTTCTCTGTTTCGGCACAACTGGAGAGCTTTGGAGGCTTGGTGTATTTTGGTCCTTTGAGCGTAGATAGTTTCTTCCAATTTTCTCTGGAATGTTTTAGTTACTCAAATCCTCTGTCCAATGAATCGATAGAGAAAACCTTTAACTAACAACTTTTTACCACACATCGCATTTTACCCTGATTATCAATATTGAATAATGGATAGATCAAGTGTGGATAGCGCGAAAAATAATATTCAACGGCTCACCTTTTGTTCATCAATGTCGACTTCTGGTTGGGAAATTGAGGTATTGCCCAAAATCTGTTGTGAAGTAGCAGCTGCATAGCTCATAGTAAGATCGATCTTCTCCGTATTTGGATCCGGCACTTTTTCCTGTCTTGCACGCTTACGATAATAAGAAATTGTATACTGCAGTTCTACATCTACAAAAAGACTGTATACTGTTATTTTGTCCTCACTTTTGGGCTCTTCTTTCATTTCATCGTCATATTTAATTGTTGAGTTCAAGCTTGCATCATTATCAAGCGGACTTTCAACTTTATTAGAGGCCTCTTTGACACCAGTGGGTGAGACATCCTGAATTATAGCTAAGTGGCTAAAATTAAAATCTTACATTTACACTAGATGGAAGCAGCTGAGAACTGTTTTTGATGGGACTTTCTCCCATAAATTCAAAAGCGTCGTCAATAAATTTAGAAATATTCGTTCCGCTGTCTTCGTTTTCCAGCGTTGCACGATATTTCACCTCTTCTACAACTTTTCGCCTTTCCGATCTATTGTTTTCCTTACCATTTATTTCATCTACTTTGTTTTCTTCCTCATATTTACACCTTGGACTTTTCGCGGAGGGTGACGTTGTAGCAGAACGCTGAAAAACCTTTTATCCTTTTTAAATTAACAGTATAGAACTTTTAAAAAGCTTAGTTGGTAACCAACTTTTTTATAATAAGTTTTCTCATAAAGCCATCACATGGACAATAGAACTAGTTGAGCAACATGGGAATGAACTTATATGTGTATGTTAAGATCTTACGTTTGTGTAACCCGGATGAACTGATCTGCTGCATTTTTCAGTAATTCTGTTAGTTACACGTCTTGGAATAGATGTATCACGCATTTTTAATGCTGCTTGAACAAGAGCATCTTCTGTTTCATCTGGGTGCAGAGGGGTTCCAGTAATCGATGAAAACTATAATGTATTAATGCTATCGAAACTGACATCGAAATGTACCTCCCAGCGATTTCTAAGACTTTTGATATTCGAACCACAAGTATTAGGTACAGTGGGTTCTCCAGGCGTAGCTCCACTTACAATCGGAGTAGCTGTGGCACCTCTCCACTGAGTCTTTATGGCCGACAATGGAGTTGTACGCTCCCCAGGAGTACAGTATGGTTTCGGTACCGGAATGGTGTTCTTATGAGGTGTTTCCTTTAACCGCTCTTCTAAGACATGAACAATATTTTTTGCTGCAGCATTTTCTAACGCTACAACTCGAATAGGAGATATGTTCTTCCTTTCAACGCCAGTCTAAAAACCCTCAGTTTAAGTTATTCGCAATCATACCGATAATTGAGATGCTGCATCTTGATCTGAGCTTTTGATTTTCAACAGATCCGGTGCGTGTGGCGGTTTAACTGCTGAAAAAAGTAAACATATCTTGTTATTCCTACTGTGAACGATTTCTTGTTCAGTTCTATCTGATGACTCCTCCGCTTTAGGTGATGATGTAGCCGAAGGATTCTAAAAACATCTGGTCAAACTAATTATTTAATAATAAGTAAATATAAGTAACGTACAAACATCACACTTGAAAAGCTTGATGTACTGCCACCTCGATTCTAAAAAAAGCTAGCGTGAGGTGCAAGGAAATGTTGTAATTAGAAGCATGAGCCCAACTTACGAAAGGCTGTGGAGAACAAACTTGCAGAGATGCAGCTGACGCTGATTTTGTCGGTGTTTTCTACATCGTGTTATGCTAATGAGTATCTTAGAACATACCTTTCTAATGAATAAGTGTGCTCCACACTCTTGTGATTCGTTACCAGTGGCAGTCGAATTTGTTAGAGAACGAAGGCTGCTATCAACGAAGTTGCCAGCAACAATACTTGATTCATTCTAAAGAATTATGTTCAGAATCCAGTTTATTTACTAAAAATCCTGATGATTCATCATAGTAAGTGGCCGAAATTGGATGTGCAAATCGGATGTGCCGTGATTCTTCCATATCATTTTTAGTAACAGCTGCAAAAGTGAAATAATCGACGATAAAAGGTATACAAACCCTTATTAGTAACTTTGGCAGGGGAAACATTCATAGAAATATGTGTTGCTTCATTCTGTTTAGTAGGCGAGCGCGAAACAGTAGCGAATCCTGCTGGTGTGCAAAGCACAGAAGGTCGCGTCTCCCCAATGCTGAGACGATGTGATTTCCCTTTAACATAATCTTCTTTAGTAACAATTCGTGTTTTCGGAGGCGATTGCTGCGCGAAGTTATCATATTCTTCGGCTAATGCTGCAAAAGCTGATCGTCGAGGTTTTTGTTCCTAGATATACTAGTTAAGATAGGAATTAATGAGAGCAACCTGATATGTGTTTACTTGTGAAGAGAGCTGTTCTTGTTTACTTGGGCTGTTTTGTAGTATTGGAGATAAGATTGTTTCTTCGGAATTTTCTTTTTCTTCTGATTCCAGCTCAGCCTTACGTTGCTTCGCTCTTTCCATTATTGCCTATATTCTAGTTTGTGACTTTAAAAAAAGAGCTACATACTTTTGTTCTGTCATCTACGTCCATTATGTTTTCTCTGCAAACCCTTAAAATTAAATAGTAAGTAAATGTACAAGAGGATGTAAAAACAGCTAGTATATTATATTTCTATTCCCTATAAAAGTAAATAGCGACCTGCATAGATCGATCAAGCACTCAATATGAAAAGCAATGGTAGCGACAAAAAGAAGTAAAAGTGAAGAAAAATTAAGAAGAGCGTTTCAAACTGTTCAAATCATATTTTCTCGCGCGCAAATCAAATCAAATCGTGGTAAGACCCGCCTTTCAAATCTCCTCCCGGGCCCGGCTATTCTCTCTTCGAATTTCAAAGTTTCTTTAGCAACATGCTTGATATCGTGTCTTGGCAGATCCCTTGTTTCTTGAACATTCTCACTTCATTTTGCCTACATATTTATACAATTTCAGGTCTGTTTAGCGTGTGTCGCAGAGGCTTAAACTGGAACCGAAATAGAAAAGAGTTTTGGTGCCACTTTCTTTCTTTTGTCACTGGTTGCAATATTCGGATCAAAGAATGACATTTTTTCACTTCATAAACTGTGTTGCGCTAGCGTATGCGCCTTTCTTCATAACGTTTAAATATTCAGGTAATTTTATAAATACATGAAAGTAAGCGTTCATAGGTTTGAATGAGTATAGTTCTCTTTGGCGTTGTTTGCACGCAAGTCTGGGATATCTGTTGACGCAGCTTGTTAAACTGCTTTTATTGGCAACATTTTTTCCCGATAGTGGCCACGATGAGTTCTCTCCGACATATGTAAGTTTTTTTTTAGTTATCGGTCAATATTTGCTACAAGTGACCTACTGAAATGTTAACTAAAAATCATTTTTGCTAAACGTCATTCATTCTCTAATAACTATTAAATTTGAGTATTTGTTGTATTTTTCTTCAGGAATTCTTTCGCAGTAGTGCAGATATTGTTGATGTTATCGGGTTGCATATAATTATGACGAATTTCCTCAATGGAAAAGGCGAGGTTGTGGTTTAAAATACTTTAAATATTGCTGGCTAAATTTAGGTTCGCTTCATTACTGGTGGATTAGGATGGGGAGCTGCGCATTCGGTTGCAAATCGTTTAATTTTACTATGGGTAGGAGCAAGGTAAGTCACTAAACGTACTAGAAATGAATCCCTTGTCGTGCATAATTTACTATGATCAAATACGTCAATTTAATTAATTAAACTTTGTAGTTTTACCAAATTTCTTTTCAGAGCATCAGCTTTTTCGTGGAAGTGGATTCAAATATCCCTTGATTCTACTTCTGACCTTCTTCTTTTTGTGGGAATGGCAGCATTAACTTGGATGGCTACCCGTGCTGCTAATCGCTTCTCTGTTCATGCGTTCCTGACGTTTGCCGTCTTCCATAGCTTTGTATACCAGTTAGTTTCTTTTACTTAAATATTATTGCCTGAACTAGCATAATCTTATCTTTCAGGTCCATGGTTTCGCTTTTGGGTATTAAAAGTTGGTCTCTTGTGGGAGCACGGTTTCTTTATTCATCCTTTATTGCTGGAGGAGCTCTACTGAGCTACACAAACTGGGGAACGCAATCAGTGAAACGTGATTAAGTTTTACAGATAATTTTAATATCATTTATAAAGTTTTAATGTCATATAATTTATAAAGTTATTGTCAATGCAGAAATAAATTTTCCGAAAGTACATTTAAGTATTTAGATTCAATTAATCGTTTAACTTATGATATTTAAATGCTCTTTATTTGTCATACTTTACTATAATCTAACTTATCTTTCTAGCTATTATAAAAATGGATGGATCGGAAAGTTCCCAAACCTTTGTGTTACCATCGGCACCAATGACTGTGGATCCAGGTGAAATGTCCTGTTCTTCTCAATATAAGTCGCCTACCAAAAGAATAACGTAAGAGGCTAAATTTGTTTATAACTCTGTATAGTGAACGTATCCATGGTGGATGCCGTCCTCCAGAGTCGCCGGATATGAAACATGCAAGAAATCGATTGGGTGATCTTCTAACCTCAATACGGAAGGGTGATACACCGTTGGTACCTCAAGAAAAACCCCCGTATGTTTTATTCAATTCCGTTATCCATGCATTCATAGTGTAATAGAAGAAGAGAAGCGCCCAGGCCCAGGAAGGCCTCGAAGAGGTCATGTTCATAATAAAAATAAACCTGGAGGTAAATAGAAAGTTACATTTAAGTGATATATTTAGAAGTAATATTTGAAATGCGTGGAAAACCATTTTCTTTACGTGAAGATCGCACGTCATGTACGGAATATCAGCTGTGCCGTGCTTGGATGCGAGGTAATTTAAAAGAAGAAGAAAATTGGACCCCATGTAAAGTTGGAAATCCACCTGAAGATTCTATTCCCGTGGTAAAAAAACCAGGCTAAACTGTTCTATATGTTTTGTAGCATATACTAGCTGCGAGAGATATTTACGCGTTTCCAAGAGCTACTAGTCCTTACGCAGCCGAAAGAGAATGGCCTGACCGCAATACCCTTGATGTGTTTAACGACGCTGTGGATTTTGAAGATATACATGCTCTTAGGGGAGAGTATCAACGCCACTGGAAATGTGTAAAGAAAAGGTTTGTTTCGCTATGAACTTCTGTTTGTGTTGCACTTCATAAGACAAGCTCTATCACCTCCTATATTTCAGTTTTGTTTATCATACGAGATTACGCTCTAGAAGATACCATAAAAGCACCGCCCTGCTTCAGAGTGTCTACAATATTAATGGATAATTTCAACTTCTTGCGACTTTGGAACTTATTAAATATTTTTTTTCAAGACTGATAACATTTATCTTTTTTGATACGATTAGTACGACATGTGGGTAAAGAGAGGAACCGTAACGAAAAGGGAGACTAGCGAAAGGACGATCTGGAACAATTATCGTATTTCTTTGACTAAAAGTTGAAGGGCTTGAACATGCTTTCGTGCAGCATTCAGTATGCGTTGGCAGTCGTGTCGCTCGGCCATTTCTAAAACTTCGTTTTCGAAAATTTGTTTCAAACCATACCATTAAAAAACTTGATCATATCAGTGAAGTCCATATTGTTTGAGACAATGACATCATGATAGTTCGTTATTAAGGCCAGCGCGAAAAACAACGGAAAGTTCTGAGTGACGGTTCGTCGGGCACTCCATATGCTCTCCCACACTTTGTAAGTGTTCTCATAAGACAATTCTAAAACAGAAGATGAGGATGATTAGCAGTTTACCTCGTTTGAAGTCGAGCAAAAACCAGCGGTAGCTGAAGTAAAGATGTGTGCAGTCGGAAGAGGAGGAAGTGAGCATTGTGAAGATCTGAGGATCCACGACTTGGATAAGAGACCGCAGATTGGAAAGACACTGATCCATGCCGCTTCTCTGGGGGAAATTGTCCCTCAGCCGTATCATTATGATGGTGAAGCACTCGAGAGCTAGGGCTTCGTCTTCAAAGACGACCAGAAGGGGGGCCAGGATGTCGCACATGCCCTGGATGTACCCTTCCTCCAGATTCCGCCTCACATAAGTGCACATCACGCGTCGGAGACTCTCCAAGTTTTCCTTATTCGAAAAGAAGAACAGGTTCCTGTCGCACCGTTCCACATCCTTGTCTATTCTATGGAGATTTGTCGTGAACTGCGACAAGAGCGTCTCCCCGGCATCCTAAAGTATCAATTCCACCCGGCCAGCCCGACTCTCTACCTTTTCTTCAGGTTCGAAGACGTCGCTGACGACGGAGGAGTCCCTGGGAGGCGGCGAGAGTTTCCTCATCCGAGCAGCGATAAAAGCTTCTTCGTCCTGCTTGCGGACCTGAGCCTCTAGAACACGCCACTCCTCGACGTTCTCTCTGGAAATGGCCATGATTACGGCGGGAGAGAGGGGGCACCTGTAGTGTGCGGTGAAGGCGGAAGTCTTCGGTTCGGGCTCCTCGTCCCAGGCGAACAGCCGGAGCAGATAGGGCCAGGCCTGTCTCCGCAATTCCTTCGTGTTGGCCCCCTCGATCCCCCTCCAGTAGATCCTCCGTACAAATTCCCGCTCCAGTTCCTCCTGAAAGTCCTCTGTCTCTCTCCGAGGCGTCGTTCAACTACCGTTTTCAGTTCCCTACACCGTTTCCAGAACTCCTCGTCCACGGGGGCTACGGTCTCCTCGCTGCCGTCGAGTTCCACCGGCTCCACCAGGTTCACGAGGTGTTTCCGAATAGTCCGGAGGTGTCGGACGTAGGACAGCCCTGAAAGTCTTCCTGCCGGTTTTCCCTGTTATTGCCTACATCCATAGAAAGCCCTGGCCAGGATTTGATGTCTCACTGATTGACAGGCTTTATCCAGCTGCGAACTGAAATGCCCTTTTCTCGATGATTCGTGGCGAAACCCACTTGACGAGACTGTCGACGTTGTCCGAAACGTATGGCGACGCCGGGAGGGACATGCTGCAAGGAGGTCGGATGGGGGGAGGACAGGGACTGACCACTTGTCGTCATTCCCGTTGGCCTGGGGTGAAAGGGGCTCGGGCACGGCGTGGCTGTTCCCCGTCTGTACGATCCGGAAGACGTAGTCCATGAAGATGGTGGCCGTAGTCGCTGTAGAGCGTTTCCGAAGACGGGGTAGTATTTTCTCTGAATGTGGCTGGATGAGGCCCGTCTCGGAGGCTAGAACCCTTTGCTTCACTCATCCAGAGGGGTGGGTCGAGGCGGAGAGCAGGGGCCAGAGCGTTTTCCAGCGCCCCGAGGAGGGCAGCGGCACATGTCCCGATGGGCAGCTGGAGGGGCGGCGACTGGACCCCTTCACAGTCCACCAAAGTTAGCTTGGCCGGCGATCCCTCATCTAAACCAGCAGATTAAGGGCCCTCATGGGGAAGACAACCTCTCTGATGGAGGTGGAGGTAGATTATGTCGCTGAGGTCTATGTGAAGTGTCTGCTTCCACAGCCACTGGGCCTCGGTCTCCTTGATGGTCGCTGACGACGGCTGGGACGACGCGTGCATCAACTGGTTCGGCGTCCACCTCAGGGACAGGCCGCCCTCGTAGTGTTTGTGCAGGGACAGGTACCCTAGGGCAGTGTGGCCTCCTCTCCGTGGCCACCCTACCTTTGATGATATCGTCTCCGCTGCCGGCCAGACAGACGCCGTTCTTGCCGTAGACGAGGGACGACTTGAAGTTGTGGTGGAGCGAGTAAACATAGTCCCGGCTGGTGGACCCCCGCTCCTGGCTCACCAGACTGCTGCTCTGTCTTTGTACCTCAAGATGGCTACTGTAAGTGGGGAGAGGGGCGGATACTGTAAGGGGGTGACGGGTGGAAGTGGAGACGACGGGGGTCCGGGGCCCGCGGTCGACGAGGTCCTCCGCCGTGACTTCATTTGTTCCTGAGGCCATTCTTTTGTATGTCACAGCACATGGGCCTACTGAAAAAAGGCTTGGATTGGGGTAATTATCAGAGAAGGTGGAGAGGGCACCCTCCCGGCCAAGTTGTGCTCCGGAAGGGAGTTTGACCTAGATTTTTAATTGTAGTAGCATGGCTGGCTAATTAGTTCTCGAAAATATTGACAACAATCCAGGGAAAGCGGTCGAGAGGAGGTCAGAAGGAGTGTGGCATTTGTGGACCAGGATGAACGGGATAAACGGGGCCACGCCTGGGCTGGCCTTTATGCCTGGCGCCTAGATCGATTCCCGCCTCTTCAGAAGCAAAACGAAACACAGCCAGGAGGTAGCGGAAACGAGTGTTAATTCCCCCGCTGACTCTCTCTCACTTTCTCTCTCCTTGTTCCCAGAATATTTTTAGAGAGAAATTTTGAAGGCGATTTGTCCGGCTGTCTGCCATTGTTGCCGGGTAACAACAACAAAACTCACGCAGCAAAGCAGCCAGCATCCCACTCTTGGACCTGTCCAGCATCAGCGCCGAGTGTTCATAGAGCAACCTCATCCTGAAGCTCATTTATCGGCGGCCCTTGGACAGACAGACTGCTTGGAACCACCGATGAATACAACGATGTCATAGAGGATCCTCTCGTGGAGAGCCTCCCGAATCCAGATCAAATGAGCTGCCGGCGAAGACGGCACCGGCAACTCCTTCATCCTCTTGAGCACCTGCTCCGCCTGGACACAGTTCTTGGCGGCCGAGTGGAGCAGGGCCATCGAGGAGTTGCACCCGAAGAGACCGAACAGTCGTCGACGGAGACCGTCCATCAGACAAGCCTCCACCGAGGCTGAAATCCCCTTTCTCAGGAGAACGAGCCAATCCCATTATCCGGCGCCCTTTCCTCTACTTACCGCATAACTGCATGACGTATGACGACTGAGTGTCGAGGGCCTTCCGGGAGGCAGCCTCGGACATGATCAGTTTCACCTGAACTTGGTGGTTACCGTAGCCCCGACAGGCTGACCTCCTTCTTGACATTCTGTATCAGCTGGGCCTTGTGAATGTCCAGCTCGTCCGGCTCTGTCTCGTCCACCGAGGCCACACTGCCGTTCCTCGTCTTCCTCTCCGCGCTGTCCACCCTGGCAATAAACCGTCTATTCAGTCCCCCCGGCCACCTACTTTCCCCAGGCGTTCTTTCTCTCCTTCAATGGTCTGTTGTTATCGGTGAGGCCGGTCACCCACTCCACGATGGAACTTCGTCGACGAGAACGGACAGCTGGACGAGGCACGTCGCGGGACGAGCAGGGCTCCGCGTGCATCTGCCCTGAAAGGCTGTTTGGTCGAAAGAGAGAGGCACATGTTGATATTTGGCGGTATGAATAAGAATGTGGGGAATAAATTGCTGCTTTATAAGGGAAAAACGAGAACTCCCCCGCGACACCGTGTGATTAGGACACTCTGTGGAAGTTCAAGGATTATCCTTTGAAGGGAAGGCGAGGGGAGAAGGCCTCGGATTTGAGTGGCCAGGAGGCGGAATCCAATTTGGCGAGAGATCGTGGGAATACTGTAACTGAGTCACTGCTCAAAAAGAGACCAAACAACAGAAAAATTATGGGGACAGGGTGTTTAATTGGGGGGAAATCTGTCGGTAAGGGACCAGAACATCAAGGAGCAAAGATCTGGACGAAGAGGAAGAGACAGGATGCGGAGGAAACACGGCGGGTGAGCACGGGAAGAGGTTGAATGGCACAGGAAACGGCCACTTCCGGGAACTCGCGTGAACGCCAAAAGAACAAAGAAAAGGCGAGAAGCCCGGAGGAAAGGCTTCCCACGCCAAGAGGAGGACGGAGAGCCGCGAGATTAATTAGACATTTTCCGGGAAGATGATGTACCGGAAATACAGGGGACGGGGGGAGGAGGGGGACGAGTCAATTGGCGGCATAATGCCGGCAAAGGAAGCGGTAAATAAACGAACAGAGGAAAGATAAATGGACGGGAGCTGGTCCTTGGTCGGGCGAAGACCCTCCCAAACACGGTCAGAATATGTAAAAGTTTACTAATGAGCCGGCGACTCGTCCGGAATTATTCAGGAGGACAGACTGGCAGCCAGTTAAAAGGAGGAGGAGATCTGTTTACAGGGAGACAGAAGTCGGCATAATTAGCCACAAAGGTCTTCATCAGGCCCACGCGCGGGTAAAAAAAACGAGGCAAAAAGATTGTTTTGCCCCTATCACACGGGCACTTGCGAGAATTCTATGGCGTGTGAAGATGTCCTATATATTTTGTGTTAAGGGGGAGAAGCACCTCATTAGCTTTGTTTCCGCACTCAATCTCAGCCAACAACAGCTTTTTGTGTGTTCTTCTGGCACGGAAGCTGACGGCCAATTCCGGGCCGATGATGGCTGAAATTGGAGTCAGCCTGGCTCAGCTGGCCACTCAACAAAACGTCTTTTTAAAGGAAAGAGACGCCATTAAGACGAAGATGGACGAGAGAGAGGTTACTGTAGGAGATCGTGGTAGGAGAGACTGAAAACATGGAAGACATCATGCCGAAAACAGCGAAGCACGGTCGGATTAGGAAGGGGATCACTTTCGAGGGTGGCCGGGTGACGAATCCGTCCAGATCGGGACAGGATTACTCGTTCTTGTAAGGGCACCCGTTTGCATTCTTTCCTTTTCCGCAGGTAATGTTCGATTGCAGCTGTCCATTTCTAAAAATGGCCGATTTGACGCTGATAAAGTCGGCGGTTGGCAGAAATGCAAACGAGGCTGACGGAGGTAATCGCTCATCGGGGGAATAATGGCCTTTATGAAAAAGCCTTGGGGAAGGGACAGGGAGGAGCCACGGGCCGGGGGATACCGGCCGGGAGGGCAGAGTCCAACCACCCGATGAAACATTCATCCACTCGTGTTCTAGAGGTTTGGTTTAGACCTTTAATCGGTTCGACGAAGCAGGTGGGCAGCGAGAATTGGGTTGTTTCACGGGTCGGCCGGGTGGGGGAACGTCATCGTCTCCGGGAAGGGTTCTATTCGACCTCGCCGACTAATGAGGGACTGGTGAAGCGTGGGAAAAGTGAGCTGGTTGTGGTGGCCGGCAGGGCTGACGTCACCTCTAATGTGGTTATCCCCGGGAAGCCTTGGAGTGCCGAAGCAGATTACCCACAAACAAGACTTAGCCGGGGGATTACACGGCTCCATTCAGTGGTGAAGGCACCCCGCTAGCGGTCGCTGATATGGAAGAAATCATCGGTCAACTCAATAGATTTGTGCACGAACGTGAACATTTTACGGCGCGCTACATCGATGCCGTCAGCCAGTCGACGGGCCAGCCGGCAGATGTCATCGCCAAGTTTGGAGCTGCCTTCTTCGTGCTGGTGGCGCTCCTCCACCCCAATGCCCACTTCATCGTCAACCTGCTCATCGTGATCACCATCCTCCTGCTCACCTACATCTATCGCAACGAACGGCCCAACAGGGACCACCTCCTCGTCCTGTGGTAACACCTCCGCCGCCGGCCAACTTCGTCCATTCCAGGCTCTGCTTCTCTGTGCTGACGCTCTTCGACCGCGTCTTCGAGGCCATCCCCCTCTACTACGTGGCCAAGGTGGCCCTCCTCCTGCTGCTATTCCTTCGTCCCGTCCGCGCCGTCTCCCCCATCAAGGCCCACCTCTTCAACATGAGGATCTTCACGCCGGGAGTCGAGGTCAATACAAACTCCGATGTGTCTATGTCCATCAGGCCCCCGACCAAGTGATTCGTGGCACCCAGCTAATAAACAAAGCCACCGGTTCGGTTCAGTGTCGGAATAGATTATTTATACAGTGGGGAAAGCACCAAAGTAACTGGCCGAAAGTGAGGATTATCACAGGAGGAGGAGTGCCGCGGGGAGATCAGCAGACTTTGGAGTCGATGTACTCCTGAGTCATCTCGTCGATGTCGCGAACCTCGAGATTCTAAATTCCTGGTTAGGGCCATTTCGTGTAGTTTACCTTGGTCAGCTCACACTCCTTGACTAGATTGTTGCGACTCCCGGCGTAGAGCATCTGGAGGTCGGGATTGCAGCCGAGGGGACTGTAGAAGATGAGACACATGGGGAAAGTCGTCCTCCCGTCGGCCAGTTTCTTCGTGTAGCTCAAAAGGACAAATCGCGGCTGTTGCTCCGGCAGTTCGGCGCAAATCTCCTCAAGGGAACAGTCGTCCAGCTCCTCGTCGACTTTCATCAGCTGGGCGTCCTTGTCTACTTTCACTTAAAAGGGGATTGTGAATGAAGGGCAGGCGAGTAACCGACCGATGATGGCATTCATCGTCTCGCTCTTCGAGAAGCGGAACTGTCGAAGGCGCTCCTTGAGGTCGTCGGGGATAGTGCATATCTGGAGGGTGCCGCTCTGAATTGGGTTGTTTTGATTAGAACAAAAAAGAAACGGACCATGCTGGGAGAGGAAGAGATAAGAGGAGACCCTGGAACGGCGATTAGTCAGAACACCAAAAACAGAGATACGAACCGAGGAACAATACGACAGCGCGGAGGAGAGGATAGCCATAACTCTTTACTCTTATGTACACGGGGAATGATCACTGTCGACTCGTAGAGGGGAGGTTGGCACTGGGCCCAGAGGACATCATCATGTACGTCACCTGCGGGATCTCGGCCTTGGGCAACTCGCCGCCGTGGATGACAACCTGAACAGTCTCTCGTCCGGCAGTGAGGACAGCCCTACCTCCGCTCGAGTGGCACAAATGGCGAAATCGTGGAGGGTAGGAGGACAGAAGTAGTGGCTTCGTCCTTCTTCGTATTTAATCTCCGTTATGTCGTCAGGGGACCAGTTGGACTTGAGAGGGATGAGGGCCGAGTAGGAGACTAGGTGTGGCTGGGGCTGGAGGATGTCAACCGGCGGATTGGGGCGACGTCTACGTACAAAGAGGGGACGGGGCCCTTTCCTCCCTTCTGAAACCTCCAGTGCATAGTGTTCTCTCTGACATACGAAGTTCTTGGGCATATCGGGCAAAGAAGAAGTCCACGGCTCGGCTGGCCAAGGAGATGAGCCACGGAGTATCGACGGCCTCCATCTCCGGATCTGCGCTTCCTCTCCTCCAAATTCTGACTGTTATTTTCGTTGGTTCCAGTCCACTAAAGAAACGTAAAAGCGGAGGGATAGCCAAACCGTTTAACGAGCTGGAAGATGGAGAGCAGGTCCTTAATTTCGACGTGGACTCCCCACTGGTCGAAGGAGAAACTTTCTCGCTCCGAAATGGTCGGGGTGTCACTATTCCGTTTCCAGGCCACTTCCAACTCGTCCTGGATGGCCCGTATCAGCCGGAGCCCAAACAGGGCGTGTCGACCACAACGGCCGTCCACGAAGATTTCCACCTCGGCGGGGTCGACGTCGGGAGAAAGGTTGTTCTCGACTTGTGCCCTCTGAACCGTGTTGAACAAAAAGAACAGAAAGGGGCAGACCTCTCGCTGGAAATACAAACTGGGCAGACCGACGGTGACCAGCCGGACGAAGCCCTGCCCGTAGATGGGGACCACTTTGGCGAAGTCGCTGTTTCTATGTCTCGACGGCCCTACTCTCTTCAGACACTCGAACCACTTTCCAATTGCCTGTAAACCGCGCTGCTGAAAATATCAAAAAAGAACTAACGGGAACGATCCTCCAGGTCCACGACTTTCCTTCGGGATTCTCCGGATCATAGCTGATGATCACGCCCACATGCCTTCTGCTCGGAGCGAGTCCGTCTCCTAGGAGGAGCAAGTGGCCGGGTTTCAATACAACCAGCGAACTCGACTCTGCCCCGTATCTAGGATTATTTAGAAGGGGAACAGGGCACTGTTTACATTGGAAACTCGGTAGAAACCCTCTCCGGACCATTTATGGCAAACTCGTCGGGAACGCCGGGGAGACGGGGGACGAACCACCGTAACTTTTTCAGGTTGAGTACACTGAACGAGAAATGAAGAGGAGACTATGGATACGTACCGGAATGTGGTGTTGAGGGTGTAGAGGTTTAGTGTGCCCCCAAAAGTAATAAACAAATTGCCGGCGACAACTGCCGAGTGGCCGAAGAGCGATGGCGACTCGTTTATCGGAACCACCTGAAACAGAAGGCTCTTTCCCTATACAAAAAGATGAAACCTTTCGCCAGGAATTTTTCTTTGGACTGAAAAAGTGGAGTTCGTTTGTATTCGGATTGGCCAGCATCCGAGTCTGCCTGGGTATGGGACGACGGCCACCGAACAGCAATATCTCATCCTGGAGGAGGATTAGATGAGAGAGAGGGCGCCTACGTTGTAGAGGGCCATGGAGGAGCCGCATTTTGGCAGGGGGTAGGGGGTGGAGGTGACGCAGACCCGGGAGAGTGCCATCGTCGCCTGAATCTTATTTTTCTCCGCGTGCCAAATAACCCCACAAGGTCGAGCTTCCAGAGATCATTGAAGCAGGCGCTGTTGTATTCCTCGTCGTATACCCGCGGGGCGCCGTCCTCGTCCGTCGTGCCGTCCTTCGCTGTCCTCCCGCCGAATATGTAGACGGCCCCCACGGCCTCGTGGTAGATCATCGAGTGACTCACTCGGGGAGCCATCCGGTCCTCCGCCTTCTTCTCCTCGCAGAAACGGTGCCTGTATCCCATTGAATAGAGACGGTAAAATATCGGCTACCAGATGAAGTTGGATGACTTCCGTAGCCGAGAGTCGAGGAGAATCTCCCCATAGTTGACCAGGTCGTCGAACCGCCCCGATGGCACCGCGTTTTGCAAACTTCTTATCTCGTCATAGCTAGAAGTTCCTAGTGAGACACTGAAAAATATAAAGATAAACCGTAGATAGGAGAAGATCTTCTGGGCGGCCGGTTCAGGTATCCTGTTGAAATCGAAGAAGCGTGGCTCGTACCGTCGACTGGGACCCGGCTCATCCTCCACACCCATCCTGAAACCGGTCATTCGAGTGCATCCCTCTATTGTCTCTCGTGGAAAGAGGGTAACAAGCGGTTTATGGTATGGGGAAGGAAAGCGGCGGAGGGCACAATGCGCGTCCCTTCCGTTTCTAGAAATTTATTGGCAGGATAATTCTGCCCATCCTCAACTTTCTGTAACGTGTCAAAATAATTGAAAAAGGCGATACTATTTCCGTCCGGAGGTGGCCGTTAAAGGTTTGTTTGTCAGTGGGGCACGGGAGCGTCGGCCGATTCAAATTGATTTTTTGCGGGTGCCCGCTCGTTCGCGCCTTTCGTTCCCAACCGTAACGGATAATTTCAGGAGATGGCCATCGACGAGGGTCCTCCTTCTCAGTATTTGACGGCCAAGGGCAGTTCCTACTGTCTGGTGGCCAACGACTGCGATCGGAATATCTACGGCCAGTGCAACTACATAGCCAACCGAACCCTCCTGCGCTGTCCCCAGATCAGGCGGAAAGATGATCTCCTGAGGAATGGTGGCCAATGTGACCAGGTACTCTGCCTGTCCTCTGATTGAGTCCGTTCTTTCAGCATCTGGCCCTCCGGTCGGCCATAAAGGAGCGATTCGAGAGAGATACAATAGTGTTGAAGAGTAGCTGCCCACCCCGCTCTCCCCACTCTCGAAAATTCACTCGGACAGTGAAATCTGACCAAATTATTGTGTCAGTTGAGTAGATGACCAGTTACAGTGTCTGTTTAGAAACCAGGACGCCGCCTTGTTGCCGAACAGCCAATGGGCCAGCGAGCAGGTCGACGCCGTGTATAAAAACGCGGCCACCGAATATTTCCCCTTCCCGTAGGCCAGGAGGATAACATTTAATGGGAATGTTCAGGTCGACAGACGTCATGTCCGAGAAGGAGTACGCCTTGCATCAGATCGTCCTGCTCAAAAGAGAGATCGACTGCCTCAAAATGGAGAAGAAGCGTATGGAACTACAGTCGGCCTATTTCGACAAAGGTAGTGCTGGAGGCGATTGAAGACGTCGTCTGTTCAGATAAGAGACGGAAGAAACGGAAGCACGAGAGTGTCGATGTGGTGAACCAGGGAAGAGAAGAGGACACGCCCGTCAAGCCGAAGAAGGTCTGTCTCCATGGCCAGTCAGATGAGGAAGTGGTGAAACTGGTCGTGGAGAGGTTGGTGCGCTCTGCCACGGAAGAGAGAGAGACGAAGGAGGAGACAGAAGGAGACTCGTCATGCCCCAAGGCCGCCCTCCCCGGTTCGGATTACTGTATTCGACGTGAGTTTGCGTCCTTCCTTCTTATTAAAATGCCTTTCAGACGTCCAAAGTTCACCGAAGCCGCCCCAGTTCCAAAAGTGTAAAGACTGTGACGGCTTTGTTTTGGAAGAAGTCGCCGAGGGAACTGATGGGTTCTGTCCGACTCACAAATACTTGAAACGAAAACCAGTAAAGCCGACGATAGCCGAGGTGAAATTGGGAGACGACGAGGAGATGTACTCGGACGGGGAGTTTATCACGGACGCCGACATACGGGGGCCGGCACCAAAGAAGACGCGACGGCCGATGCTCAAGGGCCAGGTCTCCTTCAGCAGTGTCAACCCGAGCGGCATCATGTACCGGCGCTACTCCAGTTCAATGTGAGTTGACGGAAATTACGAGGCAGACGAACCCGCTTTAGACCGGCGGGACCCATGCCGGACGCAGCTCGTTGTCGCCCGTTCCAGAGGGCCTACTTCCCCCCGAAGCCCCCGACCAGGCCCAGTATCCCCTATGCACACGTGAGTCTACCATCACCTCCTTTTTAGCTCCAACTGTTTAGCTCCAACCCACCAGGCCGGCCGTTCCTCTTTCACGTCCTCCGCCGGGGCTGGCCAATGCCCGAATGGCTCTCACACAGCAGCCATTCCGTAAGTAGACCCTAGTAGTTGGAGAATCCCTTTCCTTAATTTAGAGAAGCCTGTGGGTGTGCAGAGGATCGTGACCCAGGACAGACAGCGCAACCGCCTGCAGCAGGAGGAGGACATGAAGGCGGCGGCCAGCATCGCAGACGGCATCGAGAGCGAAGAAGGACGCCCAGTGCCAGGCCAGCCCATCCAGTACCGGGTGGTGAAGACGGGCGCCACACGGACCCTCTCCAGGAGTAGGTTACAACCAACATCTAACTGACAGATGTTATAGTTCCGTCGAACTCGTACCGACCGCCGAGCCAGATATCCGCCGCCTCTCTGGCCATGGACATTGCCAACCTGCCAGAGGACGTGAAGAATCAGCCGTTGGGCGCTGTCCTCCGAAAAGGGCTCATCCCCGCCTCGATGATGAGGCCAGGGCCATCCTCGTTGACTTCCTCCTACAATTCCGGATATGCCGCCAATCGGCCCAGAATGCCAGTCCAAACGACCATTCGCAAGCCAGACGTGGGTTTCTCCTCTCTCATCCTCTAGGATGCCAATTGCAGACCCCAATGAGCAGCAGTGTGTTGACGGGACTCGTCCGAACCGTGCCTGCCCCCAACTCTGCCCAACGCCACCAGATTGCCTCTGTCGATTTCCCTACAGTCCGTCGTCAAGCAGCCGTTCCCCCTCATCGAATAGTTCAACGTCCCCCGGCTCCGTCAGCTCCACAGATGACCGGTGCGCCTCGTCCAGTCCAACAAGCTGCTCCAGCTGTAAGGATGTATTCGTATCACAACATATCAAATTCAGCCTCGAGTCATTCCTCTAGAGCGTGAAAGTGAAGCGGCAGATGCTCCCGCGAAGGCAATCTTCGCATCCGCGCACAGGCCAGGCCCTCTCCTCGACGACTTTGTCACAGAATTGGTTGACGCCGGAAAGGTGCCCGATATGAGTCGTCCCGTGCTGCCGCAGCCAGTCCAACCGCAGCCTCAGGCCCCGGAAGAGAAACCGGATCTCCTGAGGAAGAAGACGCGCCCCTCTCTACCACTGCCCAAGGTAATCCGTTTCATCGAACACAGGAGTCAAGCTTTTCAGGTGCCGAATGTCCTCAGCAGATCGAAGGCCAAGACGATCCCCTCCCATGCGGCTCCCGTAAGAGAGACCAGCTTCTTCACAAAGATGTCTGTGTTTCAGTCCCAGGCTCCTTCGACTTCAGCGGCTTCCGCCAATCCTGCCCCAGTTGCACCGGTCTCTGGTCCTAGTACTAGTCGGGCCGTCCTTGTAGAGCCGCCGAAGAAGAAGGAGAAGCTGGCTCCTCGCCAGGGACAGCGTCGAAGTTCCCGTCTGGATAAGTCCGCTGAAGCCAACGATCTGCCCGACCCACTGAGTCTACTGGCCGACGTGTCCGCTGCCGTCCGAGAGTAGACAAATGTTTATTGATGTTTCAGTTATTTTTACAATAAAAAAGGTTATTTTGCACCGGAAGGGAACCCGGAATGGAGTGGGGAAGTCACCGGGACCAGCTACACTTGGGGGGAGGCCGCCACCTGCTGGCCTTTCAGCTCCATCATCTCCTTTTTTGCCTTGCGATAACGACGGAAAAACATTGCTAAAGGGATGGGGTACAGCATCCGGGAGGACAACCTACAACTGCGCTTCTTCTCCTTTTCCAGCTGGTGTCTGAGGCGGTTCTCGTCGGCCAGGGACTCTTTCAACTGGGCCCGTAGCTCGGCCAATTCCTCTGAAACGAGACGGTTAGCAGACTCGGAGACAGCTAACCTCGCTCCTTCTGGAGAGCCTCCTTCTGCTGTTTGAAGTGTTCGTTGGTCATGTCGATGAGGCTAATGATCTTGGAGAGGGCGGCCGAGGTCTCGGAGGAGGGCGAATTGTTGCTGCCGTTGGAAGAGGAGCCTCCCCGGTCGAAGGAGTTGCACTGACTGGGAGAGAGCTGCCCGGAATGATCAGAGGAAGCGGGATGACTTACACTTGCGTCGACTTTGCGCATGTTCTCGAGCGAATCGCTGTCGCAGGTCTCCGAGTTACTGTTAGCTTTGGTGAGGTTGAGAGGGGTCGGCACATCCGCTCCCATGTCTGAGGACAGTCCATCCGACGGCCCCTCATCGGCACTTTGACTGAAAAGGCGGGGTGTTATGAGTAACGGGAGGCCCTGATCGGCTCCACCCTGCATAGGAGAACGGGCGAATATAGAAGAGCTGGGGGATGTTGGTGGACATCGCGGGTACGGGACGGCCGTACTGCGCGGGAAGCGGATTACTGGCTTGAGACGGTTCAGCCCCCGAAAGATGCATAAGGGCCATTTGTCTGATTGCAAAGGAGCCCGAGTATTTTTATTTTGGGGCTAGGAAAGCGCGGATAAAGTCGTCACTGAGAAGGTAAGAACTTCTCGAGAATTCCAGCCAAAACAAATCGAACATCACCTGGGCACTTCGAGAGATTTTTGCTGAGCCATGACCATCATGTGCTGGACGAGGAGCTGGTGGGCCGTGAACTGCGGCAGGAAGTTGCTCAGCAGCATCGGGTTTTGAACTGTCAAATGGGGCATGTCCTCTGGAGGGGAGGATGAAGGGGGACGAGGAGGGGAGACTACCTGGATGGATCATGTGCTCCCCGGACATCATGAGCTCCTTTTTAGGAGCAGACCAGTCATCTGAGGGAGGGATGACTCGTTTCGGAGGACGGCCGGGACGAGTGCTGAAATAGTCGGCGGATGAGAGCCTTCCCCCAACTGACCAGGTGTTCGTACAGTCCTCGTAGAGTCTGTCAAAGTCGCTGCTGGCTATCAGTTTGCATCGGTTCACACCCGGTTGGATGGCCCCCAGTCCCCGCAAGGCTCGTACCTAAACCCCCTTGATTTACTGTCTGTCCTCCCCCGGTCACCTGTTCCACGTTACAAATCAATGGCGATATTTCCAGTCGTTTCAGTTTCGTGTAGACGGTATGCAGACCGCCGACCATAGTTTTGAGGAACAATTCGTAGACCTAGGGAATTGGAGGAGAGAAGAGGATAGGGAAACCTGGGGGAGACAAATCATTTGAGTTCCGTTGACATCGAAGCCGGCCACCTTCTCCCCGCGGTAGTCGAACAGTTGGGCGGCGGAGGAAGTCTCAAAAGTGGCATGGAAGTCCTGGCAGGGGGACAGGGGTGACTCGGAAGCGTCTGTAAATGATCGCATAATGCTCGGGTTGAGGAAGTCTCATTGGGGGACACTTACATTTCAACGACACAGACATGGGCAGCGGGCGCGGGCATCGGCAGGTGAGGTTGCCTCTAAGTAAGCCCGGGCAGAGCTGCTTTCGCGCCCGAATCCCGACGGAATCCTCGGAGGATTCCGCAAAGACGCCCGGAAACCTTGGCTGAACAACAACCGATTACCACTCTGTTTTCACAATTTATGAAATTGCATCTTTTTCTGGAATAATCTCACGGAAAAGACTCCGCTGAGGTCACAAACATCCGCTTATGGGGGAGTAACTGCGCGCTATTACGAAACCCGGGGATTACTGTTATCCAGTCTTACTTTCGATCTCGTTGGAGAGGGCGAGGAGGGCCTCCGGGTCGAAGGAGAGCAGCCGCTCCGGCTGGAACTTGGCCTGGAGGTCGGCCAGAGACCTCATGGCACTGAGGGCATCCATCTCTGGAAACGGTGAGGGGAGCGGGTTAATTGGAGAATCAGATAAATGAGAAACTTTTTAGATTGGGCGAAGGACAAACGATTCGAATGGGGCTGGGAGGTGTTCGCACATTTCAACTGGCCAGATAACCATCTCGAACACAACTGCCAAGGACAGAAGGGGTAGACTCGGCCTCTGTCCCCGAGGACGACGGCGTCTTCTTCGAAAGGGCAGGCCGCTCGAGATAGCCGCGATTACTTTTCTGTAAACACAAACAGGCGAATTTGGGAGATTGCGGTGAGAAAACCCTTTTTATGGAAAGCCTTCGAGTTGGGGGATCTCTGCTGTGTAGACGACATTTCCCCTGATTGACTGGAACTTGTGGCCGGCCAGAAAGAGGTGCTAATCTGGACGGGGGAGCGGCAGGTGGGAGATGAGCTCGGGATGAGAGTCGGATATGGACATATTCACAGGTTTAATCTAGAGACATCGGGCAAGAAGACTCCAATGCAAACAGCGGTGATAAGCGGCAATTGGTGGCAAGCGCGATAAGTTCAACTTTTCGATTGATTCAACGAATCTGCTGGCCCATCCGGGGAATGGGACGGCCGGGCAAACACTCTGGGAACTGTACTCGACGTTCTGATTCACTTTTATTGGGACATCATTCGTATTCAAAGTCCACGTTCAGACGCACGTATTCGTCGAAAAAGTCGATTTGAGAGGAGTCTAAACGAGTGTTTGAGCAAGGTACAGTCGGGCCACCTACTGGCGATGGTGATGTTATCGACGATCGGCAGGGGCAGGCCCTTGTGCAGCACGGACTGCACCAGTACGTCGGCCGTCAGTGAGAAGATGTGGTCGAACACGCTCAGGAACCTGGGATGTAGGGGAGGATTACGGTAGTCACTCACGCCGAGGACACGTCGCCGATCTTTGAGAAGTCCTCGCGGACGCTGGAGGTGGTACCGTTGGCTGTTCCCACGAGGCGGGTCCCGTTGATGTACGGATGTACTTCGGACCTCGTGGAGAGGACTGGAATGATATTTAGAAGGGATGGAGGAGGACAAACTGAGCCGAGCCAAGATGTCGGGATTTTCGCTAAGCGGGTTGATGAAAAATTCCACTGCAAAGGTTGCGTTAATTCTGAATACTATTATTGGAATAAGGGAGGATACTGACTGGGTGGTGCCGTTCGTCATGGTGAGGAAGGGGGACTGGTAGGTGTGGAAGTGGAGATCCACGTACTTGTTTGGGTACGTCTTCCTGAGTTTGGAGAAGAAGCGGCCGATGCACAGGGAGAGCAACGAGCAGCTGAACAGATGATGGGAGGATTAGTCTCGATGGGACCTGGTCTGGAGGTAGTTCTTGATGGCGGGGAGATCCTTGGTGACGGTGAACTGGACGAGGTCCCCCTGGTGAGCTGAGCTCAGGAGACAGTTGGGGATGCTCTGGCTTAGCCAGACGGTGACCATTCCCGGATGGCGGCCCTCCTCCGTCCAGTTGCCTGTCCTCGGCGACGGAATACAGGAGACATTCCCATAGACGACGCTGGCCGAGAGGTCTGCTTCCACATAGTCACTCGTTATCCGCGGCTTCTGGTCGAATATGTAATTGACGAAGAAGTCACTCCCAATGGGGATGTGGACCGGCAGGGCGTGGAGGAAGTCGTTGGCCTCCGTGAGAAGTATCTGCTTGGCGGAGGTACAGGCCTGCTTGTGGATCTGCTCCTTGATAGCTGCTGATATTGGCCCTTTAAAAAGATCCAAAATCCAAGGGAATATCCCTCCGCCGATGCTGTAAACAACGGTCAGACAGGGACAACTACACCGTCACTCGATCTCCAGCTGGGCGATGTCTGCCTTGCAGTCGCCTATCTTGACCTGGGGACGGCCATCCAGTGGGTACATGGCGGCAACCACGGCCACTTGGATATCCGAAAGGAACGCTCTGATCCAGCCGGACTCAGTGAACTGAAGACGATAATTAGAAAGGGACTCGCTGAGAGATACCGGCACGAGAACGGTGTACTCCGCCTTCCAGTCGCCTTCGATCTTGACGGCTCCTCCCCGCGACACCCAAGAGAGACCCTCTTTCAATAGGGTGAAATTAAACCTGAACTGTCTGGTTACTCAAGGGAGAACACGATACTTGGGAGATTGGAACTTCTTGATTTTCATGTTTTGGGCAGACACGCTGCCTTTGCCCGGGCCCCCCTCTATCGGGATCGTGACAGGCGGGATCTCGATTTTCGGAATTTCCTCATCCAGCTGAACCTCCCCTTTTCTCTGAAAGGACAGCTCCTACCACATGGTGTCCAGTTTTGCTGAAGAATTGGAAGACGGGGAGGTTGGCCCTGACTCGGATGGAGCGGTCTGCCAGGGACTGGCCTGCACAGAGGAGGATAAAAAGAAGGAGAGCGGCCATAGTCACGGTAGCCGACGTTTTGGGAATAAACCAAAGGATCGAATTACGGGGGTCGGCAGGGGAGGCAGCCTTTTATTAGTATCGATTATCGGGTCACTACTCGATTGTATTTGAATTTATGCGACTCCTCCTTCGGCTGTTCCTTCGGCTTTGGAGGCGGCGGGGTCGGCCTGAACGAGGGGGTCACGTGGGCTGGAAGACGGCCTACTTCTCCTCGGGGGCCCTATTATATTTCCAGGATTTGGTGACCGGCATGGGAGGGGCCTCCTCGACGAAGCGTCTGTTGTACTTCCAGAATCGGTCGTCTAAAGAGGGAGGATGGCGGATGGAAGGGGGGCAAGGGACCTGCTCCGTTGATCGCGCCCGGCGGGCCGGGATGGCTCCTCTGGTACTCGTGGATCTCCGAGAGGATATCGTCGTCCGTCCGATCGCCTGTTATCTGCCTGTTT
This sequence comes from Oscheius dolichura, assembly GCA_932521035.1. Lineage (NCBI taxonomy): Eukaryota > Metazoa > Nematoda > Chromadorea > Rhabditida > Rhabditidae > Oscheius > Oscheius dolichura. Next base: position 4,928,689 of record OW051494.1, read on the forward strand.
CCCCTAGCCGTCCTCTACCTACCGTACTCGTCCAGTTCCGGGTCCTCGTCGTCGTAATCTGAATCTGTTGCTGGCCCTGTCAGTCCGTCTGCTCACCTTCTTCGTTGATTTCCTCCCCTCTTTGGAGTGCCTCAATCAAGGCTTCCAGGTCGAGGTCTCCGTCGCCGCTGCCTCCCAGCTCCCGGAGCCGTCTCTCCTCTGCCAGCTGCTCCTTGAGCCGTTTAATCTAAAGTGCGTCCTAGTCGTCGGTAATTCCATTTTCAAATAATAGTTAGCCGACGCGATTCCGTTAATATCTGGACCCGTGTATAGTGTCCCCTATCCCAGACACCTGATCCCGGCCTTATCCTCCCCTTCTGACTGTCACCCCTCCCCCCGTTATTTGCCTTCCGAAGTTTCCCTGCAGGGGCGTCCTATACGTCATTTGTAATTTCCCCTGTTGTCGAAAGTCCGACTACAGGATGATGGCATCATTAGTCGGCCACGTACCTGGGCGTTTCTCCGGCGGCGGGACTCCTTGTCCAGTTCCTCCTCCTTCTTCAAGTCGGCCCATTTCCCGAAGCTGAACGAGTTGAAGACGTTGGCCGCCTCGCCCATGGTGCCACTGGCCCCGGCCGGTCGCCGGTTGTCAGGCGACTGCTTGCATATTTCATAGGGACCAGACTAACCAGCAGAGGCGAACACTTTCCCGGAAGACAAACGAAATAAAGAAAGAACATGACCGTAACCACAAGGGAATCCCCGATAATTGTACAGACAAAGGGCCGCCTCTCTCCTCCGCTATCTCCCCTCCTCCCTCTAATTTTCTACCAGTTTCAGGATGATCCGAGTGTTGCTCCTCTTGATTCTGGTTGTCTTCGTCGTCCAGGCCCGCTACTTCTTCAAGGTGCCTCACCTGGCCAACCCCATCGACCGCTGGCACTTGAAGGTACGCCACGGAAGATATTCTGACCATCCTCGGTTTAGGGGGGACAGTCTCCGATCAAAAGATTTTCTGGCCTGCTGCTCCTAGAAGAAGACGAATGGCCGTTTCTTCAATAGTCCTACTGACAGATATCCAACCTTTAGTAAACATCAAACAATTTTGTTCTCAGACTTCAGCGCTCTTCCCTAAACTCTACCCCCATCTATATATTCGCATAATCTTTCCGACATAGAAAATAGCATTTATAGTATGCAGTGATGGCCAGAGACAGCTGTAGTCTAGCGATGTTAATCTAATCAGATCACCTCACTGAAATACTGCAGAGGGAGTGATTGCAGTTGGGCAAAATGCTTTTCCAAATTTATCAGCCACTTTGCAAACCAGAGAACATTTCAGAATGACTGTAATTGGAGATACTTTGAGGATTATTGTTATCTAGCGTATTCACTTCATCCGTCTGACTGTCTGGCGTTCAACTTCACATGATCCGTATTTTATGAAAATCGTCTTTGACTTGACTCACAAGTTGTCATTTTATCCTCATACATCCACCCACACAATCTCCATACTTTGATCATTGAACGGAGAGCAGGGCTCCAGGTCAACGGGTGGCTGGATCGTATCACCGATAAAAAGTCAATGGCTCCCTTGTATGAGCTCTGCCCTTTCACGTTTTCGCAAAGAGCCGTGAATAGAAAATCAACAGTCCATCGTGCTAATTTTACCCCGTCGCCACTTCATCTCTCAACTGGAATGTGGGGGTTCTCTTCGGGGGGTGAAACTGAGCGCGACGGGACCAGTGAATTCGCCCTGATTTTTGTAAAAGGCATTTCCTTTTTCTTTATATTTTCTTCCAAAATATCTTTCCATTTACTCTTTATTGATGCTTTTTATTGATAAAACGGAAACATGTGAGGCGAAAACACAGTTGATGTAGATTTTACGAATTGCATTAGACGAATTCTGTTTATTTCTTCTAATATTCTGTAATGCGGCCTTTTTAGAAATAATGGGAAAGAAAAGCAAACTGAAGAATGCAAGGGGAGATCTCATAACGTCTGCTGGTCCACTTGATCAGCAAATTGAAACATCTGGAGCTGTCACAGGACGTTCGCAGGCAAGAGAAAAGACGAAAAGAAAAAGAGACGAGGATAAAAAAGAGGTAGGTAATTTCTTATATAACTTCTTCATTTTTTGTAGTATGTGCCTCATGATCTATCAGCTAAAATTCTATCCGAAGCTCGTAAACAACTGAAAGAAGATGACGAACTTCAGCCTACCAAGGACGATGCTAACAAACGGTATGTTGATGAACAGTATGGTCAATATGGTAACTCTTTAGTTTACGTCATCTCAGTCTCGGAGCTTCAGAAGCAAATTCTGATTATGAAGAGAATTTTTCAGATAATGATGATTATGAAGATAAGATAATTGTAAGTTTTCTTAAACTTTTCAGCAAATTATGCAGTTGGAATTTTTCAGATTTTACAACGTATGTTGACATTATTATTGTATTTCAGGAAATTGATCCAAAAGATGAGGAAGAATTGTCAAAGTTTATTACCAGAAAAGAAGACGCTCCTGGTACACGAACTCTTTATGACCTGATACAAGTAAGAGGTATTTTCATATTTTTAAAATAAAATATAGGCAAAAATCGAGCAAAAAAAAGCCGAAGCTGAGTGTACGCTTAGTACCGTCGATCCGATGGAATTCAACGTGAGTATTCTGATAACCATTATATTCCGTCTTAGGTGAGAGACATGGATATAGAAGTTGTGGAAATGTATCAAGAAGTTGGTCGCGTTTTGTCCAAATATAGAGCAGGAAAAATCCCCAAGGCTTTCAAAATTATACCAAAAATGGTGAACTGGGAGCAAATATTATAGTAAGAATGCCTTATACCTCGGAAATTAACATTCCCCTTTAGCATCACGGATCCGGACAACTGGACAGCTGCTGCAGTGTATCAAGCAACAAGAATCTTTGCTTCCAATTTGAACCCACAAATGTGTCAAAGGTTGTTTTATTATAATTTTAATATTTACCTTTCTTAAAGATTCTACAACTTAGTTCTTCTTCCTCGCCTACGGGACGATATTGACGAATTTAAAAAATTGAATTTTCATCTATACCAAGCCCTCTGTAAAGCTATGTACAAACCAGCAGCTTTCTTCAAGGGTATAATTCTTCCTCTTTGCGAATCTGGAACATGCACTCTTCGTGAAGCAACTATTTTTAGTTCTGTCTTAGCAAAGGTGTCAGTTCCTATTTTCCACTCCGCAGCAGCAATGCTTAAGGTGAGTACAAGTTTAGCTATTCATAAACGCAAATTGTAGATAGCAGAGATGGAATACACAGGTTCTAACTCAGTGTTTCTGCGTACCCTTATCGACAAAAAGTATGCCTTACCCTACAAAGTAATTGATGCATTAGTCAATCATTTTACCAAGTGAGTAAGCCTATCATTGAAAATTTATTGGATGAAAATTTAGGCAAAGAAAAGATGAGCGTGAAATGCCGCTTTTGTGGCATCAATGCCTTTTGTCATTCTGTCAGCGATATAAAAATGACCTTAGCCCTGAACAGAAATCAGCCGTTTTTGAACTTGTGCGGGTAAGTTAGCGTGTAGCACCATTGTTCACTTCTTTTTTTCAGTTCCAAGGGCATTACCTCGTAACTCCAGAAATTCGTCGGGAATTAGAATCAAAGCAAACGGAGGATGGACATGAAATAGTCACGGTAGAAGTTCCAAATCGTATTAAAGATTCAATGGAGTTTTAATTGATTGTTGTTATCTTTTCTGTTGATTTTTTTTTTCTTTATATGAAAATTGTTATTCATGGATGTTTATTATTTTACCGTAGTTGCGACTTGTTATCTTCCTTTGGCCAAGCGTGGATAGTTACAGAGTTTGAAGAATGTTATCGATGCTGAGGCCAGTGTGTACGATTGGGATGGGTGCAGGAATAACGCCCTATCAGGGAAAGTTTCATTTCTCGGTCATAAAGCAACATGAGGTAGAACAGATTGAGCATGTATACAAAAAATATAGAGGCGGTTAAAATTATACCGAGCAGCAGATATAGTCAATGCCTCTCCGAAACAGCTTCAACCTTATCTACAAATAATGAGAGCTGACAAGCCAATAGGTTGACCCATACCCAAAACAGAAACAATTGACTTTAGGTACCTGGTTATTGTATTGGCCATGCACATGGAGCATAGCTCTGGCCACACCAGCAGGCCATCTCCCATCTTTGTATCTTCTGGCTCTCTTTGGAACAGGCGCCTTTCTTATGCGGAGTGCCGGCTGTATAATCAATGATCTCTGGGATAAAGACTTCGATAGACGGGTAACTCTCGAGAATACCGACGAAGATTGCATTAGGTGGAAAGAACGAAGCTTCGACCCTTGGCCTGTGGGACCATGTCTACCAACGAGGCGATAATGCTCCTGGGAGGTCTTTTGACTGCTTCTTTAGGAATACTTCTGCAAATGAACTGGTTTAGGTATATTGTCCCAGAAGTCAAGGGAAAAAGGGTGTTTCAGTGTAGCCGTAGGAGCCTCTTCCATGCTTCTTGTTGTAGGGTATCCGCTTGCCAAGCGCTACACTTATTGGCCACAGTTCATATTAGGTGAGCAACGCATGGGAGATGAAACAAAAAACGGAGTCAGGGAGTTTATCAAATGCAGTATGCAACTCAAACACCGCAGAGTGCATTTTATAACACTAATTATGTTATTTTCCCTTTGTTAAAGCTTACCTCTTGGATAGCAGAAATTTCAGGAGCAACCCTGAACTGGGGAGTCCTTATTGCATGGGCTGATTTATTCCCCGCGGATCAGATGTATCGGGTTCTCCCATTGTATATGTCGACGGTTCTTTACACCGTAATATACGACACGATATACAGTCACCAGGTGCTCACTTGGCCTTTCTGATATTTTGTCATGCTTCCTAATCTGTTGTCCGTTGTGTTTACGCTAAAACAAGTGATTTGTGTGCGAATGGATACCTGGAAACCTATGAATTGAGCATGATTCGTTACTAAGCCTAGCGCATTGTAGGTCTCACTTTCAACTGGGGTGCCCTACTAGGCTGGACTGCTGTTCGTGGCGACCTGACATGGGCCCCCGTTTGCATGTATCTCGCTGCCTTACAGTGGACACTCGTCTATGACACTATCTACGCTCACCAGGTCTAGTATTTTAGTTTGTAACGCGGTTGTTCTAAATTTTGTGTAGCCCGCTTGCAAACATTGACCATGGACCAATTACAGGATAAAGCAGACGATATACTCATAGGAGTAAAATCAACTGCTCTTCGATTTGGTGATAACACCAAAACATGGCTTACTGGTTTTGCTGCAGTAACAATCAGCGGGCTGGGAACAGCAGGTTATCTGGCTGATCAGACCTGGCCATTTTATGCAGCATTGGCAGGTATATTTTCGGTTGGGCATTCATCAAAAGCATCAGGTACTGCCGCTCATCTAACATGGCAAATAGGAACAGTGGATATTAATAATGGAACAGATTGCTGGCAGAAGTTCCGCTCAAACTCATGGATGGGTGCCATTCTATTTACGGGTATAGTATTGGGCAATTTGCTGAAAGAAGAAAAAACAACAGAAGAAACTGATATAGAAGAAGATAAATGAATCCTTATTTGACAAAAAGAGATCTCTTGAGCACTGGTACAGCATAAAACAGGCTACTTTCCAACTACACAAAGCTTGGCAATAAGGCCTGAGAGTTGCACAAGCGTAGAAACACCTTCGATAATCCTTACATGGCACAAACCAATTTCCTTAAATATTTTACAATGAAACAAAAATGTATGCTTTGCTATGCGTACTCTGATAAACTGCATCTTTGTATATTCAGGTAGATTTGCGGTCTTGCACACACGGAAAAGAGTGGAAATGATATCTTCAGCGGAATATCCCATGCTGAAAAAGTGATGCTAGAAATTAGATGGTTTACTTGTATAAGTCATGAATAATAGAGAGAGCATCCCGAACATTTCCTTTTGAGCACATATTGATCATTTGAACCATATTCTCTGGGTGAGGTTCATCGCAAACCTTTTTTAAAATAAAATTTTTTAATTATTTCAACTTACTTTAAGTACAGTCTCCTTGTTAACATTTTCGTAACCGTTCACTGTGCACTGAAGATTATTAAGCGCTTGTCGCATATCACCTTGGGCTGTAAATACGAGAGCATCTAAACCACCTTGGTCATAGCTGACCTTAAAAAGAAAAATTCTTTGATTTTAATTTTAAATTACCTTTTCTAGCTTACAAACTTGTTCTAATCGGTACATCATCTGAGCATCCGACAATTTTTGGTAACGGATAACAGCACAACGAGACTGTATAGGCTCTGAAAACAAAACAATTTAATAAAACGAAAAACTAAATAAAGTTGTGAATATAATTGAGACAAACCAATAATCTTATCCGACTGATTACAAGCTAAAGCAAATCGTGTTGTTTTGCTATATAATTCCATGGTACGTCGCATTGCCTAAAACATATACAAATATCCTATAAAATATACCTGCTGTGCTCCTTCAGTCATAGAATCCGCCTCATCAAGAATTACAATTTTATGTTTTCCAGGTGGTAGAGTAACTTTGGTTTGGGCGAAATTTTTAATTTTATTTCTAACGACATCAATTCCTCTAGACAAAATGAATAGTAAATGTTCGAAAAAAATATGATACCTATCATCTGAAGCGTTTAGCTCTAAACAGGCTTCTCTAACCTTATCCCCGAGAAGCTCTCTAGCTACAGCCCATATTGAAGTAGTTTTACCGCAACCAGGTGGACCCTAAACATGTCAACTGGAAACAAGGAGACAATTAACCTTACTGAAATCACTATATTGGGAAGGTTTCCGTTTTTTGCAAATACTTGAAGACGTTTAATTGTTGTTTCATTTCCAACAATATCTGACAACTTTTCGGGGCGATATTTCTCTACCCATGGTGTTGAAGCGCTAGCAACCATTTTCTAAAAAGTAGATTATATCTTGTATTCACAGTATGTAAGTAAAAAAGAATAGTAGACCAAACATTTGGGAAAACACCAGTACAAAGGAAATTTCATTACATCTTGTTTGAATTGCCGCCAAAGTCTGACGGTATTCATGCTCCACCGATGTGGCTCTCTACGATGCTGTATGGGATTTTCCCGAGTAGCCCTTTAATATAACAAAATTTTGATATTCTCAGCCCCGTCGTCAAGAGGACCATCAAGTGGTTTATTTTTCAGAGTTCGGAGAACCCCTAGGGGAGTATGAGTTCATATACGCCATCTAGCGGGCGACGGCGACAGGTGACGAGGACGGATGCCGAGGAAAGAGCGTTGGATAGAATATCCCGAGAGGTGAGACCGTTACAAAGCGTCGTCCGCCGGATTCCATCACAAAAATGATTAGCCGTAACGATCGCCACCTGATAAGATAGTGTTTTGTTGGCGTATTATGCGGCTCCGTAGGAGAAGTAATTTGTTCCATGTATCCCCCGGCCCATTCCCTACTTCTCCTAATTTTCAGGCAGAAGCTCGTCTAAAAGTTAAGCGAGAAACCCGCGAGCAGGCCCGGCAACACCGGTACACGCTGCTCGAAAAGAAAGTAGAGGTATGACATTTGCTGGACACGTTGCTTATATTCGCACTCCAGGAAGAAGCCGAGGCGTATCGACAGGATGCCGCGGTAGGTGTCTTTGCTTGGTGTTTTTGGGGAGACCCTGATAATTCTAACCACCGAGCATGTCCGCATGACCTTACCCCGTTTGCAGTCCACCTCTAACGGCGTCTACCACGACGAGTCCCTCGGCGACGACACCGCCAAACTAAAGGTAGCCATTTGGCCTGTTTGCTGTGTTTCAGTTGAAAGGAAAGTTTTATAAGGAGAAATTCAGGATAAGGTCGTAGAATTGGAAGATAAATTCCAACAGGCCATGTTTCTGTACTCGCAGCTGGACAACGAGAAGTCGTCCCTGTTGTACGAGGTCGGCCGGCCATCCCCCGCTTTTACCCAGTTCAGGTGGATCTGCTGAAGGACGACCTCGAGGAGAAGGATGTCCTGCTGGGGACAACCAACCGGGAGTGCCGGGACCTGACCAGTGTAGGCTGCTCTCACCTCTGAACTCTTTCCTCAGGAGGTGAAACTACTGAAACGGACGATCGAGGCCATGACGCTGACCCAGAACAACCTGAAGGCGGAGATCGCGCAGAGGGACAGCCTCATCCACGTAAGTCTTTGAGATATTCCGAGACATTGTCGACCCAGGAGAACGGACTGGTCCTGGTGGAGCAGGGAGCGGACGACGGCTCTCAGGCCTCCGAGGAGGGCAGCGGATCCTCCATCAACATGTGGGTGCACCCTGTGGCCCCAAAAGACGACGATTTCAGCAAGTCGGGCCCGTTGCTGTTCGCCGTGGAGACGATAAAGCTCGTGGAGAGGGTGGTCCCCGGCTCGTCGACCCTGGACGAAAAAGTCAAGAAGCTCGTGGACATGGTGGGTGGCCATCCAATTAGTGGCCGATGACATCCCCTGCAGACAAAGAAACACGTGTGGCGCTTTAATATTCGAGATGTGTTTCCAGCGAATTACGTGATTGCGAGAGAGTGAGGCAGAGCCCCCTCATGTTTGTAAAACGCGGTGGACGAGCGCGGCTCGGCCGGGCCGGCAAACTACAAAAAATACGAATTTGTAGAACAAGAGGATGAGGAAGGACTACGAGGAGATGGAGCAGACGATGTACAGCCAGAGGATGGCCCGCAACAACCAGATGAACGCCAGCTCGGCCGGCCCCAACTCGGACGAAGCAGCCAGTAAGTCGGCCCCGTCCCCCCACTAGGCCCCACCTAACACCCACCCCCAGATACGCTGCTGTCGGTCAAGGAGAGACTCCGTGAGTTGCGGTGTAACTAGTTGCCTTTGGTTCTGTTCGGTTGCCGCCGCCCCTCGCGGCCGGCCTCACTCTTCCTTTTTCAGAGGACGCCCTCAAGCAGCTGGCCGAACTCAAGCTGAAACTGCAGGAAGCCGAACGGGAAAACACGAACCTCCAAGGAAGTGTAAGCGGCGTCTGCCCGTCTCGAAAATATGAAGAGTTCAGTTCATCCGGTGCGAGGGCCAGATGAAGCGCTTCAAGGGCAACTGCGAGCAGAACGAGAAGGAGCTGGGCGACGCCAAGACGGAGATCCGACAGCTGAAGAAAGAGGTACCCCCCTGGGCCAGAGGAGGGGAGGGGGGCTAGTCGGGGGCCCCCGGATTGGCAGAGGAACTGATTGTCGCCTTGCACGCATAGAGATTTTAATTCGAGCCGTAATTCCCGCCTTAATGAGGGTGAGATTGAGGGTGACGATATGTCTTATTGCCGGTGCTATTTAGGCAACAACTGCTCGGCTTGTTTGTACTCCCGGGCCGCGTCTCTCACACGGCTTACTATCCCTTGTGCCCCGGGCAAGCCAATTAGCAAATTGGGCAGATTCTGTCGTCAGCGGTCTTCCTGGCCCGGCTATCAGCCCCCTGCCCCCCGGAAACTGTCAATCACCCCCTGCCGATTACCTGCCCCTGCTCATAAATTGTCTTTCCCTTCAGATCCGTGAGAAGGAGAACGCCCTGGACGAGGCCAAGGAGACGAACAAGCACCTACAGTCGCGCCTCGAGAAGTACCGTAACCAGCGACGGCCCCTCTGACCTCTGCCATAATTCCGTGCCTTAGACCGTCACTTTACGCAATACTTACGCATTTTACTGTATATCTATGTTTTATGATCCGATATGAAGTTTTTTGTCGGACACACCTCCAAATGGACTGATCTCGTTAGCCGGCGACGCATTAGGCGCCCCTGGGGGAGGTCCCGATACTGTGGAACAAAACAGATCCACTTAGCTAAAGTGGCACGCGGAGTGTTCTCCATTACCGTAGACCAGGAAGTTCGTTCCGAGACCTTCGGTCGTTTGTTGACTACTCGAGCATACAATTTGATCACGGCTCGACTCGATGTAATATGCCCGGGAGGAGGTGTCTCGGCTACAGTACCCCCGGGTGGGGGAGAGGCTCCTGTATCCTGGTGGCCAGATGACGTGGTTGTCCTCCGGAGGCGTGGCCGACGACGGCGAGTCTCCTGGGCGTGGCCTCTATTTCATTGTAAGTAGTGAAGATGCGTTGCTATCTACTCAGCCTCTTCTTCCTCCTCGCCGTCTTGGCCATCATCAGTTCAGCCACGCCCCTGGTCTACCGTCAGCCACAGGTCAGTTCTCTTCCCTCTTCCCTGATGTGATTTCCTCTCTCTTTCCGAGTCATCCGGCCCCTGTTTTGGAGGGGTTTCTTTCCTTTGTTTTTGGCTACAAAGGGGTAGGGCAGTCCTCTCCGAGGGGGTGGACAGGATTGTCGGGATGGGAGGCGAGAGTTTCCGCCGGATTACTCAGAGAGGAAGTCGGTTTGGCTGATTCGATGAGGTCACATTTATCTCGGGTGATTGGCATAAGGCAAAATAGTCGGCCGGACAACACACAAATCCCCATTATCAGATGAAATGAAGCCTAATAAATTATTACCGTGTTATGGCCGTCATCCGGTAGCATAGATAGACTGACTGCCGGGCCGGGCCCTTCTTGTAGGGGTCTAACGGGTCCAGGGGGACGGTGTCTTCCGGGAACTGGGGGTTCGCGGTCTTAGCAGACGATTGACCCCTAATCTCCTTGAATCTGCCAATTAGCAGATGTTGGTCAAGGAACTTATCGAGGAGGCAATCAGCCGGCTCCTCGCCTTGCAGCCACTCATTCCATAACGAGACAAAAGGCCTTAATTATGGAGACGAGACTAATCGGCCGGTTTCAGCTCTTCGACGAGAGGGAGGGCTACCAGTTCCAGAAGAGGTCAAACGCCGAGCTCATCAACGGTCTCATCGGTATGGATTTGGGCAAATTGTCGGCCGTCGGCAAGCGGTCAAACGCCGAACTCATCAACGGTCTTCTCGGCATGAATCTTAACAAATTGAGGTGAGCCGTGGCCCGTTGCCGCCTAATCCGAGCCTTCCAGTTCCGCCGGACGACGATAGGACCCCCTTTGCCCGTCTCCTCCTCATTTCTCCCCCCGTCAAATGTTAAATGAATGTCACCACGCCGCACACGAATAAACATTAGAGGGTCGTTTGTCCGTGACTGTTAATGAACATATATCCCTGTTATCTATTCTCTGGACACATTCTCAGACGGGCCAAGCAGGGGGCCAAGTGGCCAAATCAACACCCGATTACCCTCGTTTGCCGGGCCGGTAAGACACATTCCGGGCAGACGACCTTTCAAAAGAGCAGAAGGAGGGGGCACGAGGTGACGGGAGGAGGGGGCCAGCCGGGGAATCACTAGACTTCAATCTTCGATTTTGTTTTTTATCTGCGCCTCCTGTACCCGAGGGAGTACGGTAGACACCGGCACCCGTACAGCCTCGACAGGACACAGGTTCGAGGGGTTTGTAGCTGCTTGGAATAAAGAGAAAAGTCCTATGTACTAGTAGAATATCCACAGTGAGCAGAGGAGATGAGGACTCACAGCTCGCCACGGAAGAAGAAAGGTCGGCGCGACAGTGAGCGTGCCGGGACTATTGCAATTTTTGCTCTTCGGCCAATACAACTTCAAACACCTTGTCAACACAGGAGTGCGAGTGCATGCCGCTTACGGCAGTGGCAAAGTAAGCATGATTTATGGTCAGATAGACATGTTTCAGGACGTGGAGGTTTACTGTAGAGCCGGTGTGGACCAAAGCAAAATATATTCCGTTTCTGGTAATAAGAGACGATCCTGTATATATATTGGTAGGTCCAATGGCTTCACAATGTCGAAGTATTCCATTCAGAAAGTTATTCTCAGCATTTACTTGATCTCACAGAAGGCATTGTTCTCAGGGAAAAGGAAAATGAAAGCGTGTCTGGGGAGCGGCCATCCAGGGTCATACAAAGGACAGCTTCTTTTACTCCTTCTTTTACTAGTAGAATATCCACAGTGAGCAGAGGAGATGAGGACTCATAGCTAGCCGCGGAAGAAGAGAAGTCAACGCGACAGTGGTCGTGCCAGGACCAGTGCAATTTTTGCTCTTCGGCCAATACAACTTTGTCGCACTCAGCATGAAAAAACCACACATTTTTACTTTTTTCTGTAAACTGCATTGGATCAAGCATTTTCGAAAGATTCGGAAGTAATTTTTACGGGTAGTGAAAATGTGCTATTGGAAAGAAATTGCGTTTTTTGAGGCTTTCTATATCAAAAGCGTTACAGATTTTGGTGCCAAAATTACTTCTGGTTCAGCTTTTTTTCTGCATCTTTTAACCCTAAGAATAGCAAAAACGAATGTGCGGATCAGAAGTGCCACGTGCGACAAGTTAGATACCGTAATCCCCCCAATACTAAAAACGCGTTTTGTCCGCTGTTTACGCTCGTTTTCATTCAACGTAGATTTTTTTTAAAAATTAGCCAAAATCTTTGAAAATTTCTTTCTCAAAACTGTGACATCCGATTTTTTCCGTTTTTACTGCAATGAATTAGTCTCGTTATGGAGAGCATTTTAAGTTATCAATGGAAGAATATCATGATAAAAAGTTATTTTGGGGTTATTTCGGAACAAAAATTCACTGATTTCCCATTACGCTTCAAATCTGCGTTATTTTCTGCTTTTCTCTTTTGTTTTATAGTAATTTGGGGTCAATAAGACCGAATAAAACATCGAAAACATATGAAAATATGTAGAAACGCATATATAAAAAACTGACATGTGGTTGCTGCGGGACCATTTTAGCCATTTTAGAACTTTGAGGTGCCGACCTCGGCGAGGTGTGGACTCTGCCAGTGTGGCTATTAGAGACACAATGGGGACGCGCTCCTGCACCCGTATCTTCTCGGCAGGAGCCGCCTCTTTATTCAAAGCAGCTACAAAACTACTTCCCCCACTCCCTACCGAGGCTCTACGGGGGCAGGCATCTATCTCGTATCGAACCTCGAATACACAGATCTCAGTGGTCCCGGACCGATTTGAAGATGTGTTCGTCCACCGATCCCTGTAATTAGGTTGAAGTGCTGTCTTCCAGAGACGTCTCCCTGTGTCCTCCCTCCAATAGCTGCCGGCCCCTCACTTCGGGAGGTGTTCCCCCACCCGGGAGACGTTTCCTCGGTGGGCAATGGCCCTGCGGCAAATGAGCTGGCCCCCCGATTTAATCCCCCGAGGCTGAGTCAGCGCTTTGTCTGATACAATCTCTCTATACGTCCCTACATGGCTGCCATCGGAGCCCCTTCCCTGCTCATCTAGTCACCCCCCGACTCATCCAGCCCCTTCCAGATGTCCCTGCTCACCTTCAGCTGGGTCGCCCTCTCCCTGGCCATCGCCCTCCTCCAGCTGCTGGCCCTGTCCCAGCCGGAGTGGATCGTCCACAGCTACAATATCCAGGTGGTGCCCGCTTTAATCAGAAACCGTTGCCCCAGGGCCTCTTCGCTGTATGTGGTGAGGGCGGCTGTGTCCTACGCCCCTCCAACGCGCTGGCTCCTCTGTTTCTCCATCTCGTCGGCTCGCTGCTCATGCTAACTTCGGCCCTCTTCTTATTGCCTACAATTTGTCTTTCGAAGAGTCCCACGCCCATTCAATGGATCGCTAATATGCAAATTGTAGCAGGCACGAGACGAATCAACCATCCAATCAACATTCCGATCTTCCAGGTCTTCTAATGGCTGCCTGTCTCTTCCTCGTCCCATTTGATATGGAAGAAATCGACTGTACCATAACTATGTTGTTGAGATCTTCATTCTGCAGGTCATCGGATCCCACCTGTACATCGAACCAAATTTGCAGAGTTGGATGGGCCCTGTCTCTTTCCGCCGTCTGTTGTATGCTGTCCATTTGCTGCCCCATCTTGGGAAAACTCGCCGCTGATCAAAGGAAACATTACTCTTTATTGTCATCGGAACACTTTATCTAATACATGAATTTCCTATATACGAGTTTTTCATTATTCTAGTTGTATTGTGATCGTGGGCCGAAGGCGGCATAATTACACAGCCGTTCTTATTTGAACCTTTGCTTCATTAGCGAACAGATGAGAATATGCCTTTTTTCCCACTCTCTCTCTCTCTCTGCGGAAGTTGTTTATGCCAAAAAGAGTTCTCTTCTAGGTTCTTGTGAGAGGTAATTTTTTTTTTCGAAAACGGTAAACGCGCTCGAATCATCTTTTCTTTTCGCATTGAAATATAGGGGGTTTTCACTACTAGCCGTACAGCTTTCTCATATTCTTCCGTTTCTCATTTCCTTTTACTAAAATTCAATATGATAATTGCAGAATGCTGCGGGTAGTAGTATCTAACTTTGTAGCAACTCCATTTGAACAGCCACTATTTCTGCTGTGTCAAGGCCCAACAGTTTTACTACAAACACGAGGTCTTGTAAACCTTTCAAGTTGTGTTTTATTCTATTTTCAGGACGTAGACGTACTCTTACACCGGCTCCATGGCTACCACCAAAATATGCTAAAAATTCTGGTTTCATTGACAGTAGTAACAAGTAAGCCATTCTCCGTTGAACAAAGTAAGATTTTTTATAGAGAACTATTGGATCAAGTAGTATCTGTTGAACGACAAATTATTTCAAAAGGTAATCAAAATGTAGATAAAGTGAATAATGCCAAGATTGCTAATATTGAACCTGAAACACGTAGAGTAGGTAATATGCTTCGCATAACTTTTGAAATACTGACCTTATTAGGATTATTAGCCAGAAAAATTGGAATGCTGCCACAATGGACAGTAACCGGCGAGCGTATGCTCTGTACTTTATTAGAAGTTACAGAGGTATCGAAGCTTCTATAGTTATATTAGCTTTTCAGAATCATGTTGTTAGTGTAATTTCCCCCGAAGACTGGTACAGGACGAGTATTGTTGGAAAAAGAAAAGCTTTCAATAGAGAAGGTCCTATGCACAAAGTATTCTGTTTCTTTTATCTGTATTATTTCTTAAGGTAACCGTCGGTGCAGTAAATGGAGAACCTTTTCGGTACACATCAGCCTACCGGAATCAGTTCGTACGTGCGCAAGTTCCTATAAAAGAACATCTAGGATCTTTTTTGGTTTGTAATATTTTTTTTTAAACTTGCTGATTGTTAGGTAACTAAAGATGCCTTACCAGATGTCGGAACCCCATTAGATATTCGACATTTTACTATAGGACAGTTTATAACAGCATCAGGAAAATCTATCGATTGGGGGTTTCAAGGAGGTATGCATCGTTGGGGAATGAGAGGACAACCTGCGAGAAGGTAATTTATTTTCTTGTATCGCCAATATTTCGAGTGTCTACAGAACTACAAAATCTCACCGCCGAATTGGTTCTGTTGGTTCCGTTGGCGATGCACGCATCTGGCCGGGAAAAAGAATGCCTGGGCATATGGGATATGAATGGGTTACAGTTAGCGGGCTCCAGGTAGTGAAATTTTATTTTTAGCATATTCTCTTTGATTTCAGATTATTCGTATGAACATTGACAAGCAAGTTATTTATATTAAAGGAAGTGTTCCAGGTGAAGTCGGAGATATTATTCAATTAAAAGATTGCCGCCAGGAAGAAAAAAGAGTAGAAGTTAGTTAAAAAGGATTTTTTTAACAAAACACATGCAGGCTGCACCATTGCCGACGTGGTCTCCCAGTTTAGAAACCGTGCTTGAACAGGAGGAGGCAGAGGACGCCTCGAGTAATCTTACAGCTAACGAACTCTTTGTCCCACAACTGTTTCGGTAGTACGATATTTTTTACTTTTACCATAATGATTTCAGTTTCACTTCCCCTTCAATTGTTTTTACTGACGCTGACACCAAGAAAGTGGCAGGCCGTGATAAAACAAAAGCTAAAATAGCTAAAGTGAAGAAGTGAGGTAGAAAACTTTCTAAAATCTCTTTATATATTATTATGTGTTTTTTAAATAAATATATTTGTTTGATTTTAACTTGCAATTTTATGGTGCTAAACCTATACTATTAATACCTTTTTACGTTTCTTTCTTTATCATTTCTTTTTAAATTTACAATTGGTGCTTGCGCATTATTTGAGTGGCATTATTCTCTGTTTTTCAGACCAATGCTATTATGGAGAGGATCGCCATAATTAACAATGCTCTCAGAGAAGTGAATAAGACAAATGAAACAAATGGAAATACAAGTAAGCGTGAAAAATTGCTTACGAGAACCACCAAAAAACACCCTCCTGCAGGTGAGCTATCCTTTTTCTAATCCATAATATTAATTTGAGTATCCGCATCTCGATTACCCCATCACACGTTAATGCGTATTTTCGAATATGTGACGTTGGGTGAACTGAAAAACTGTATGTTAGTTTGCAAACATTGGAATGGTGTGCTAAGTCTAGAGGTTCGTATACTTTTTATTTGGCTAAAGCGATCATAGGACAGTGTTGTTTGGAAACATCTTGCAAAGCGTATTATTCCCGAGTGTGCTCTTGCCGATCCTTACCTTCTAGCCGAACTTCCTTCTTTTAAGAAGAAACTTAGAGCTTTTTACTTTGCATGGAATACCAATGATGTTTCCAAGTAATTGTTTTTCTCTCTTATAACATCTCGTATCAGGAATAACTATGTCAAGACCAACGGATTCACTGTTCACAGACAGCCTGTTGCTCAAAGTACAGATGGAATTAGAGGCAAAAGAGGTTTAACGACCGGCATACATGCTATAGAATTAGTGTGGGAAGGCCCTCTAGGTACGGTTGCTGTCATTGGCTTGGCAACACGGTATGTTTACCCTAATCTACTTATTCTTATAATTTAAGGCATGCATCAATGCATTGCCCTGGCTACGTTCCATTACTCGGAAGCGATGATCAGAGTTGGGGATGGAATCTTGTCGATAATAATCTTTTGTACAATGGGGAACAATATGGTGTCTATCCTCGCGTTAATAATCCACCGAAATATCAGGTATTTTTTTGAACAACTATAACATTTTTAGATGGGTGAAAAAATCCGTATGATAATTGATTGCGATCGGCATCTGCTTTACTTTGAACGTAATGCTGATTTTCTAGGCATTGCTTTTTCTGACCTACCCCCAGTAAAACTTTACCCAGCTGTTTGCGCAGTATATGGTAATACAGAGGTTTCTATGGTCTATTTAGGAGCCCCTTATCTAGGTTAATAACTAATGTATTGTTATAACTTTTTTTGTACAGCTGCCCCTTCTAGCCACTTGTAAATTCTATTGTAAATGCTTTCTATAGTCCGCTATCAACAGACAGGTAAAGCGATTAGAGGGCTTTTGGCGCTAAGATTTAAGGTTTTCAGGCACTGCTAGTTTTTTTGTTTCACATCCAATTTCTTTTGAGATTCTTATTGCATTCTTTATGCGTATTGCTTGTGTTTACATTTTTGTTTCTGCTTACGATACTACTTAAGGAGATACATTTATTAGCGGTTAATAAGTTTAGGCATTTTTAAGGTTTTTTTTTCAAAAACAAGTCCATTTTCCACAGATATCGATGAATATGTAAGATAAGTGGTATTTTTCTTCAGATTTTCGTTTTAGATAATCTTCTTCATTACGATGTTTTTCTCGGAAGCTGGATTATTTATTATATATATTCATGGTGTTTGCGGTTAGGGGCAGTGTTCATACTCCTCTGTGAACGATTTTAGAGAAACAAAGACTTGTTGCATTGTTTATAGTAATAAATACATACATACAAAATAAACAGCCACACGGAATTGGGACAGCAACAAAACAAACGAGTTGTGCCTGAAAATCTGAGGATCTGCGTCAAAAGGTCTCGGGCGTTTTCAGTTGGTAACGGACAATATCAGTGATCTCTTTGCTTGTCATATTTATAAAAAAAATAATAATTTTGAAATGTTATTTTTCTATATAAACGGTGTCTGACCGCACTACTACCTGTATTAAATTAATATTAATTCATGTATACATTTAGAATAATGTACGCGGATGACGATGATGATATGGCTTATGACCAAGTAGATGAGGAAATCAGTTCTGATCAATGGCAGGCAGGATTTATATCATTAGTTTATATTCGACGTCATTTCAGGAAGCGTGCTGGGTAGTTATCAGTGCCTATTTTGATGAAAAAGGTCTAGTTCGACAGCAACTTGATTCATTTGATGAATTTATACAAATGAACGTACAAAGAATTATTGAAGAATCCCCACCGGTCGAACTACAGTCAGAAGTGCAACATTTTTCCGGCGATATTGAAAATCCAACAAAGTTCTCTTTAAAATTTGACCAGATTTATTTGTCTAAACCCACCCATTGGGAAAAAGATGGTGCTCCTACTCCTATGATGCCTAACGAAGTAAGTTTGAATTACAGCTATATTTGATGCATTTTAATCTAGGCCCGTTTGAGAAATCTTACCTATTCATCTCCACTGTATGTAGACATTACTAAGCAAGTTTCCCGTGAAGGTGAAGTTCCCACTGAAAAGAAATATCAAAAAGTCTTTGTTGGTAAAATACCAATAATGTTAAGGTAGGCAGAAATACAAGTACATTTTTTTAAAACCCCTTTTTCTTTCTAGATCATCCTATTGTATGTTGTCAAATATGAGTGATCGAGATCTCACTGAGTTAAATGAATGCCCTCTTGACCCTGGAGGATATTTTATTATAAAGGGGTCAGAAAAGGTATTGTTGCAAAATTTACTAGCCATAAATTGGTCCAGGTGCTTATCGCACAGGAAAAAATGGCAACCAATACAGTCTATGTGTTTTCAATGAAGGATGGTAAATATGCTTTCAAAGCCGAGTGTCGTTCTTGTCTCGAAAATTCTAGGTATAATATATTTTATCGAATTTCTTTACTTCATTTTTAGTCGTCCTACGTCTACAATGTGGGTGAATATGATGTCTAGAGGTGGTGGTGTTTCAAACAAAAAATCTGCAATGGGGCAGCGCATGATCGCCATTTTACCGTATATTAAACAGGTTTTTTTGAGATTTTAAAATTAATACATTTTTTAAAGGAAATTCCTGTCATGATAGTGTTTCGTGCGTTAGGATTCGTGTCAGATCGTGATATTCTTGAACACATCATATATGACTTCGACGATCCAGAAATGATGGAAATGGTCAAACCGTCATTAGATGAAGCGTTTGTTATCCAGGAACAAAGCGTGGCTTTAAATTTCATCGGTGCACGTGGTGCTAAACCGGGAGTAACAAAAGAGCAAAGGATCAAGTATGCAAAAGAAATTCTCCAAAAAGAACTTCTTCCTCATGTTGGAGTCTCAGAGTTCTGCGAAACAAAGAAAGCCGTAAGTTTAACATTTACGTGCTGTATTCAACTATTAGTATTTTATCGGATATATGGTGCATCGATTATTATTGGCTGCACTTGGACGTCGAGAATTAGACGATCGTGATCATATTGGAAACAAACGATTAGACTTGGCTGGCCCTCTTTTAGCTTTTCTATTCAGAGCCTTGTTTAGAAATTTACTAAAGGAGGTAACCTTTTCTGTATAAAGGAAATACTAATTTTGTTTAGATGCGCCTTGTCGCACAGAAATATATAAATAAACAAGGTGACTTCTCTCTTGAAACATGCATAAAAACCTCGACAATCACCCGCGGGTTATCGTATTCATTGTCTACTGGTAACTGGGGTGATCAGAAGAAAGCGCATCAATCACGAGCTGGTGTCTCACAGGTGCTCAACCGTCTCACTTATACTGCTACGTTATCCCATTTGCGAAGAGCAAATTCTCCAATAGGACGTGAAGGCAAATTAGCA
Source organism: Oscheius dolichura (assembly GCA_932521035.1). Taxonomy (NCBI): domain Eukaryota; kingdom Metazoa; phylum Nematoda; class Chromadorea; order Rhabditida; family Rhabditidae; genus Oscheius; species Oscheius dolichura. Next base: position 4,948,425 of record OW051494.1, read on the forward strand.
AAACCACGACAACTTCACAACACTCAATGGGGAATGGTAACGATTAAAAAAAAATTTTATTGCCTTTATTTTGAGGTATGTCCTGCAGAGACACCTGAAGGCCAAGCAGTGGGTCTTGTCAAAAATTTAGCATTGATGGCTTATATTTCTGTCGGCTCACTACCCGGACCAATCTTAGAATTTTTAGAAGAATGGTCAATGGAAAATCTCGAAGGTTATGTCACGCTTCAATGCTAAAGAATTTCTTGCAGAAGTTGCACCATCTTCTTTATCAGAAGCAACAAAAATTTTTGTCAATGGCGCCTGGGTCGGTGTTCATCGTGATCCTGAACAACTTATGAACACATTAAAACGTCTCAGACGTCAAATGGATATTATTGTGGCTGAGGTTTGGAATTATCTTGTTGGATGTATATTAAAATCTAGGTATCAATGGTTCGTGATATTCGTGACAGGGAAATTCGCATTTACACTGACGCTGGCCGAGTGTGTAGACCGTTACTTATTGTCGAGAATCAAAAGCTAGCACTCAAGAAAAAACATATAGATCTGCTCAAAGATAGAGATGCTGGCGGAGAAAGCAAATGGTCCGATCTTGTCGGAAGCGGGGTTGTTGAGCTTATCGATGCAATGGAAGAAGGTGCTCTTAGGCTAATTAATATTTACATCATGTGATTATTATAGAAACAGTTATGCTGGCTATGATGCCCGAAGATCTAAAAGAGGGTGGATATTGTGACACATACACACATTGTGAAATTCACCCAGCTATGATTCTCGGCGTGTGCGCTTCTATTATTCCATTTCCCGATCACAATCAATCTCCTCGTAATACATACCAGGTTTTTTTTTCACTTCATTCTTATAATCTCTATAGAGTGCTATGGGCAAGCAAGCAATGGGCGTGTATACAACAAATTTCCATGTGCGAATGGATACATTAGCTCATGTTTTGTACTATCCGCAAAAACCATTGGTGACGACTCGTTCGATGGAATATTTAAGATTTAACGAGTTACCAGCCGGAATTAATGCTATTGTTGCTATTTTATCATATTCTGGTTATAATCAAGAAGATTCCGTTATTATGAACAGTTCTGCAATTGATCGCGGGCTTTTCCGATCGGTATATTTATTTGTATTTCTTGTAAAGATATATTAGGTATTTTACCGTTCTTATCGTGATAACGAAGCTAACAACGATGGCCCTAACGAGGAACTCATAGAAAAACCAACCCGTGATAAATGTTCCGGAATGCGACATTCTATTTATGATAAAGTAGGCCTAGCATTTAGTTAATATCAATAAATTAAAGCTTGACGAAGACGGGATTATTTCACCGGGTAGTCGTGTCTCTGGAGATGATGTTATTATTGGGAAAACAGTTGCTCTTCCTGATGTTGACGACGATCTAGACCAAAATAGTAAAAAATACACAAAACGGGATGCTTCAACCTTCTTAAGAAGTTCAGAAACAGGTATTGTTGATCAGGTATGTATTCGCAGTACTTGAGAAATCGCTCTCCTTTAGGTTATGCTTTCTTTAAATGAAGACGGAAACAAATTTGTTAAAATCCGTGTACGCTCCGTTCGGTTACCACAAATTGGTGACAAGTTCGCGTCACGTCACGGGCAGAAGGGCACAATGGGTATAATGTATCGCCAAGAAGATATGCCCTTTACATGCGAAGGACTCACTCCTGATATCATTATTAATCCTCACGCCGTACCTTCCCGTATGACTATTGGGCATTTGATTGAATGCTTGCAAGGCAAGGTAAGAGTATTTTGCTTGATTAGACGCACACAAGAGACATGACTACCCGGCGAACTAAATATACCTATGATATGTTTATTTAGCTTTCTGCGAATAAGGGTGAAATTGGAGACGCCACTCCTTTTAATGATTCTGTTAACGTACAAAAAATCAGTGGTCTTCTAAATGAGTATGGATACCATTTACGAGGAAACGAGGTGATGTACAATGGACATACTGGAGGAAAATTAACAACACAGGTAATATTGTATAGTTATTATATTAACTCGAAATTGCAGATATTTTTTGGACCTACTTACTACCAACGCTTAAAACATATGGTTGATGATAAGATTCATTCTCGAGCAAGAGGTCCTGTTCAAATGATGAACCGACAGCCTATGGAGGGACGAGCCAGGTAGCAAATGAAAAAATATAAAATATTTCCTTTCCAGGGACGGTGGTCTTCGATTCGGAGAAATGGAACGAGATTGTCAAATATCTCATGGAGCTGCCCAATTTTTAAGAGAACGATTATTCGAAGTTTCTGATCCTTACCACGTTTATATTTGCAATAATTGTGGCTTAATTGTAGTGGCAAACCTGCGCACTAACAGTTTTGAATGTAAAGCTTGTCGCAACAAAACGCAGGTGTCAGCTGTACGAATTCCTTACGCGTGTAAGCTCCTTTTCCAAGAACTCATGTCTATGTCTATCGCGCCTCGGCTCATGATAAGTAACTAATGATTTCCGTTATTTTTTGGTTGCTATCATATACATTCACTATGAACCCAATTTCGGCCTTTGTTTGGCAAACTTTGAAAACTTGTTAGCCAAGTATTCTGTATTTATTACTTTTTGATAAACATTTAATATTTTTTACTATTAAAAATTAATGGTATGAATCCGAATTTACCAAACCTAACGTTTCTTGTTCATTTTTTTTAAAACTAAATGTTCTTAGCGCGATGTCCACGCCCTTGTTGGATGCTCGAGCTTCTCCAGCAACTCAGGCTTCGCAAGTCGCCCAGCCGTCTTCTACGGGGTTAGAAGTCAATAAGTAATGTTTATATTGTAATATTTAATGCACATTTTAGGGAAGAAATTCTTCAGTGGATTGTAGATTTGCGCGATCCTACCAAGCGTGAACAATCACTTCTTGAGTTAAGTAAAAAGCGAGACAGTGTTCCTGAGTTGCCATTATGGCTGTGGCATTCATTCGGTACTATGGCAGCTCTTCTCCAAGAAGTCATTACAATATATCCTTCTATAATGCCAGCATCCTTGAGCGCCGCTCAGTCCAACCGAGTTTGCAATGCCCTTGCTTTAATGCAATGTGTAGCAAGTCACAAAGAAACTAGAGGGCCTTTTCTGCAAGGTATTATTTTAATAATAATTTTCATAATCGGTTCAGCTCATATCCCTTTGTATTTGTATCCATTCTTGCACACCACAAAGACATCCAGGTCATTTGAATATCTCAGACTCACTTCTCTCGGAGTTATTGGAGCCTTGGTCAAAACTGACGAAAAGGATGTGAGGCATTTATTATATTTTTTGAAGTGAAAAAGCGTTTAGGTAATTTCTTTCCTCCTTTCTACGGAAATTATTCCTCTATGCTTAAGAATCATGGAGCAAGGCACAGAACTTTCAAAAACTGTTGCCACTTTTATTCTACAAAAGATATTACTTGATGATACTGGTCTCGCGTACATTTGCCAAACGTATGAAAGGTTCAGCCATGTCGCAATGATCTTAGTTAGTCACCCGTTATTCTTTTTTTATTTTTTTTAGGGTAAAATGGTTCTTAAACTTGCTCGCGAGCCTTCCACACGACTATTGAAACATGTAATACGCTGTTACAGTCGTCTAAGCGACAATCCAAGGTCGGTAACCAACAATATTTAAATATCTGCTCTTTAGAGCCCAGCAAGCGCTTCGTCAATGCTTACCAGATCAATTAAAAGATGCTACATTTAAAGACCAGCTTGAACCCGACAAATCGTCCAAAAATTGGCTTAGGTCGCTAATGAAAAACCTCGGTGAGTACCTCTTTCTCTTTGTTTATTTCCTTGTTTGTAGAAATCCCTCCAGCTCCTTTCCTTCTTGAAGAATAAAGGCATGCCTGACAAAAATTCACAAATTTCTTTAAAATTTCTGAAAATTCGATATATTGCCGAAAAGGCAAAATCTTTTTTATAATGTAACATGTAAAGTGCTTTTTTTCATTTCATTTATATTATATATTCTGGGGTTTCCTCTTCTGACATGTACGTGTACAGCTTTCTAGATACTATTGATTCAAATAAAGATAATATTTTTATAAAGTGGATAGTGTTTTCTGGTTAACTTCCCATTTCTTTGGGTGTCATCGCAAAGTTAACAATTTAGTTAATGGATCTGTATTGTGATGAAGAAATCGATTGGGATCAATATGAAGAAGACATTACAGAAACAGCTAGAAGTATACTACCAAAGGTTAGTCTCTTTAATTTAAGTTTACAAAGGTTTAGAGTGGTAGACCTTGGGCTAAAAGTTGTTTTGCAAATGGCGATTACAGCATGAAAATGAGAAATGACGAAATTAGGAAAATATATGGTTTTTATTTACGCTTTCAAAAATTGGATTTTCAGATATGAGCAAACTTTCATTGGATCAAATGGGCGAATATATTTCTGAAATCACAGCCGCTGCTTCTGTAATTGAAATGGAGGAGCAGCAGGAAATAAAACGCCTTAGGCTGCTAGATATTTTCAAGAAATTTCCCAGAGGAGAATAATGTTAGTTTTTATTTAGCTTGCTCGTTATTTTTTGCTCATAATAAATGGTTTTAATTCTACAATATCGTTTGAGTTTAGGTAATAGCCATGAGTAACGTTTTCTTTCTAAGAAACTTTTATTCCTTCAGGTTTTATGCATAGTATAACTTCAATATATTTCGTCTTAGTTTTTATTGAAGCACAGGAAGATTACGGATGGAAAACGGAACCCAGTGATATTGTAGCTTACGATGGACCCTGTAATATAGAACGATATGATAGTGATGATTTGAGTCAAAAGGATTTTTTGCTGAGGTAATGCTAAAATTATACATTCTAAGATTGTCTAGGTTTGCATACAGTGAACCTGTTATTATATATAATATTGAAAATGAAGCATTTCGAAGGAATACGGGTAGAGAACATATGCTCAGCCAGTGGGCCCATACCAAAGTTGTCCTTAATTCTGCAAACACCTACAGCTATACAAGAGTTAGTTTGTTTTACAAAATTTTTGATAAGTTAGTTGTTCAGGTTCCTTCTACCTTTCAAGATTATATAAATACGCAATTAAAGCCGCAGCGCCTTGATACTCTGGGAAACGAAACTTTGTATTTGTTTGGGGATATAGACCCGTCTGTATGGGCGCCTTTGCTAGATACATATAACCAACCAAAGTGGAAGTTACCTGGGCATTCGGCCGCATTAAGTTTTGGACTAGCGGCAGCCGGTACAGGAGTCCCCTATCACGTGCACGGTCAGTTCATATTCGCATTTAACACATACATATGCACATTTATATGTGCCTGGATACTTCCATATTTCTGCTTTTTGCGATTAATTAAAGTTTTAGGTCCTGGATTTGCTGAAGTAATTCATGGTAGCAAACGGTGGTTTTTATATCCGTACGATCAACGGCCAGAATTTGATCCAGATCGCACTACACTTGAATGGTATACCTCGGCCCTTCTTATACTTTTTTTAGGTATATAAAAGATTATCCACTGCTACCGCCTGAGAAAAAGCCTTTTGAGTGTTTGATGCGTCCTGGTGAAATAATCTACTTCCCAGAAAAATGGTGGCATGGTACGGCTTCCCTATTTCTTATAATCCATTTTTAGCAACACTGAACTCGGAAACAAGCGTTTTTATATCCACATTCTTAAGCCCTTGAAAACTTTTAGGTAATTATTAATGTGCTTGGCTCTTTTTACGTAGATTCAAATCTATTATATTTTAAACTTTTCACTTGTGTTTTATGGCATCTAAATGACATCAGGGTGAATAATATTATAATATGCCTTTTATTATTAATAAAATATTATCAAGTTTGCAGGAAATAGTAATTAATGTCGTTTCATTACCGTATATTTTCAATATCTGCTATTGTTTAAATCATTTTTAGAAATGGCATCTCGAAGGCGAGGAGGTATTGGAGTATCAGGTGTACAGAGAAAGCAAGAGGCACAGGTGATTTTATCGCATTTTTTGCTTTATGAATAATATATAGGCTATGTTTAATGCACGAGGAGAACAGTTAGCCAGTGAACAACTGCGTGTTTTTTCTCAACAGCTTAATGAATTTACTACAAAGTTTGAACGTTGCAAAATATGTCTAAATTCTTATTTTTTAAGATTAGAACAATTTGCTCACCGTCATAGAGGTGAAATTAAAAAAAATTCACAGTTTCGTAGGCACTTTCAAGAAATGTGTGCTAGCGTCGGAGTTGATCCACTAGCGTGTAAGTTTCCAAATTTTGTTGTCAAATTGAATTTTTTAATGTTTTAGCTAGCAAAGGCTTCTGGTCGGAGAAACTCGGAGTGGGAGAGTTTTATTATGAGTTAGCAGTACAGATTGTAGAAGTAATATGCTTGAGCTTCAAAAAATTCGTAATTTTTAGGTTTGCCTATCTACGAACCATATAAACGGAGGGATAATGACCGTAGAAGAAATGCGAAATCGTTTAATGCGTAGTAGATCCAGAACTCGAAAAGAAACTATTACTACGTTCGTCTATAACAATTCGTATACCGATTTTTTCCAGTGATGATATTTTAAGAGCTGTTGATAAGCTAAAGGTGCTTGGAAGTGGTTTTGAATTAGTTCCACTTGGTGGCGGGCGGTTTTTGGTGCAAAGTGTACCAGGAGAACTTAGCATGGATCATTCTAGAGTATTACAACTTGCAGAGGATGCTGCCTACATTACGAAAGAATTGATTATTGACAGATTAAAGTTTGTTTAATACTGTACTTGAATTATACTTGCAGATGGGATTCCATTCGCGCACAAAAAGTCTTAGATCATCTGGCTAAAGAAGGACTTGCATGGATAGATACACAGGCGCAAGATACTCCGCAATATTGGGTTCCTTCTCTCTTTCTCCAGCAGCATTGCCACTCTTCAAGTACTAGTGTCACCGAAAGTCTTCAGTCTGTAGCTATGTTTTAACCATTTTTCGCTATGTAAAGATTTTATGAAATATCTATTGCCTGCAGAAGGATATTTTGTCTGCTCTTATTTTTCTCTAATGGTAATCCATTTTAAGCCTCTTATAGATTATAATGGCTGCTAGAATTCGCCCAGAGCACTCAGGACCTCCGGAATTGGTTAATAGTTTGTGATAGTAACATTGATTTTTAGTACTACAATGAGGAAGAAGCTGTTAGATATGCACGGAATTCCCATATTATCGGCATTCAAGCAGAAATGGCCGAAAGAGCTTTGGAATTATTAGCTTTGCCAAGCGATCAACAGGGCCTACTCCTTGACATCGGTTTGTTTGAAACCATTCCTTTGTTGAGCATACTATAGCTGGTATATTTTGTCTGGAGCTTGCCAAAAGAGGTACCACGTATGCCACATTTCCGAAATTACAAGCAATGTGAAGATTAAATTTAGGGTGTGGAACTGGAATAAGTGGAGACGTTTTAAAAGAGGCTGGGTATTACTACATTGGATTAGACATCAGTAGACCAATGCTACGTATTACTGATTGTTTATTTACAATTTCTTTTTCAGAAATTGCTCGTGATAATGAAGACGAAGGAACAGGTGATTTTATTCAGAAGGATATGGGCACAGGTATGCCATTTCGACCAGGAAGCTTTGACGGAGCTATAAGGTTGTTGTAATATCTCTGAAATATTTTATGCTTTTGAAGTATCTCTGCTATTCAATGGCTTTGTCATGCTAATTCGTCTGACCAGAATCCTGTTAAACGACTCTACCGTTTTTTCCAATCATTATATGCATGTTTGGTAGGTGTTGCAAAACATTTATATTTCATAAGTGTTTAGGGAAGGGGTACTCGAGCAGTGTTCCAGTTTTATCCAGAAAACGAAGAACAGTCGGATCTTATTATGTCGCAAGCCACGCGCGCCGGTTTTAATGGAGGATTAGTAGTAGATTTTCCAGAGAGCACCAAAGCAAGAAAGTACGAATTTATAAGAATTTTTTAATCGTTATTAAAAGAGTTTATTTGGTATTGATGACAGGCGGTGTAGCTCAATTGCCTACAGCCTTGACAGCAGCCTCTGAGCAACAAAACCGTGTTGATAATATAGCTAGACGGTAGCTGGTCTGAGTATGTCATTTGTATAATATGATTGCAGCACTTTCGTTGTTAATGGAAAGAAGGAAAAAAGGCCGGTGAAAGGGTCTAAAGCTTGGATCGAAGCAAAACGCCACAGACAAATTAAACAAGGAAGGTGGGATTTGTTGTCAGAATTTACACTTGCTTTTTTGCTTACATTAAATATTTTGTTATAGAGATGTTCGGAACGAATCCAAATACTCTGGCCGTAAGAGGAAAACACGTTTCTAAGTCCAATTGTTATTATTGTTGTTTGTTGATTTTGATTGCTTGAGTTGATAAATTTTCGTAGAATAGCAGTGTCTTCATTTTGTTCCCTCATCTTTCTATTCAGTCGCTAATTTCTGACATAGCGCTGTTTGCAAACTGCCACCCTGAAGGTGGCGGGGGCCGAAGGGCGATGCTAGTCCGCTGGACGCGGGCTCTCGTGAATCAATAATGCAAGCGGCGGTGGAGGCGCCGTGTCACGGGTCTCCGCGACCATCGCATTTCAGCGGACGCCACTAGCACTCGCCTTTCTATACAGCCGTCCCAGAGGCCTCGCTTACATTGTAAGTTTTGAGTGATAGTCAGATGTACAAATTAACGCGTCTGGCAGTCACCGAGCGCGAGCTTCAAAAGCGAAGCAGTCTGTATCTGCCCCTGCGCCCCAAGACACCGAAAGATTTATCCCTTTAGTGTATCTGACTTCTTCCACTGTTCAATTTTCATAGGCCCTTGAAAATGGCAGAAGCAGTCCAAGAGGAGGGCAGCTCGATGGGAGAAGGTAGTCCTCCGTTGTATATGAGGACACCGCATTCAGAGCCCCTGGTAGACCCAGCCGTCCTCCTACAGGCCATCAACGGCAATTCAAAGGACCGGGTGATCAAAAGGCAGCGGAGGGGCAACCGAATGAAGGTCTTCGACAACGGCTATATTTTCACCTACGACAAGGATTCGCAATGCGGGTCTCGCAGCTTTTGGCGATGGTAAGGCGTCCCATGATTTTGTAACTACCTTTGAAGCGAGCGAAAGTCGGAGTGCCAGGCGAGGGTGCACACGAACCCGGTGACGAATCAGGTAAGTCCATTTGAAAAAGACAGAAAAACGGGGAATACAGATTCTGAAACGGATCAACGAGCACACCCACAGCCCTCCGAACCGGGACGACCTGCCGCCGTGGCTGGTCTTGAGCCAAGTGCCGTCGGACACTTCGGACGACGGGATGGCCGCCCGGAGGGACAGCAGCACGGGGATACTCATCAACGCCAACTACTCCACCTGCGCCAACACCCACCTGGCCCGGATTGTGGAGAAGGAACTCGAGAAGGTGGAGGAGGCCGTCGAGGTGAGGACGGCCGCCGGACGATGACAATCGGCTCAGATATTCAACACGGTGAAGGAGGAGCCACTGGAGGAGTCGCCGGTGGCCGTGTCCCCGCCGAAGAAGAAGAAGAAATACATGAAGCGGGAGGAGAGGGAGACGTCCCTCTTCCAGTCGGAGGAGTTCGACGACCTGGTCGAGATCACCAAAAAGATTCTGTTGCTGGTGAAACACAACCGCTCCCTGGAAGAGTAGGTGTCCCCCGTCGTCCCCTTGAGAGCCCGTTCAGGCCGTCCAGCTCCAGTTGTTCCCCGGCCGTCGCCGAGTTCCTCGAAGCCAACAACCTCGGGGAGTATGCCTCGCGACTGGCCAAGTACACGATGGACAAGCTGAGGGTGCTCTCCCAGGCTGACTGTCTCACCCTGCTGGACAGCGACCCCGACGGGCTGCTCCTCTACTCGGCCCTCAAATCGTCTTCCAGGTTCGTCTCCCCCAATCCCCCCGTGATGCCCTTTATTTAGCAATGAAGTGGCGTCGTCCTCGTCTTCCAGTCCATTGACGGTGTTCGTGACCGAGATGCCGTCTTCTCCCAATGATGAACCCCTCTACCAGATGTTTTCTATTCAGGACAAGACTCCCGTAAGCGGCGGTGCCTGAGTCATCTGACGCCCGTGTATCTGTAGTCGAAATGGTTGTGTTCAGGCCGAGCTCCGGTTTGAGATGGAGCAGAAGGGCCTCCTCCCCAAGGAGAAGAACTACATCCTGTGCGTCGAGGGTCCTAACAAGATCAAGGTGGCCCTGAACGAGAAGGTGGGCGAGAGGGGGAGAGAGTCATCGGCCTGTTTAGATAATAGCGGCGTGGCCTTCAGAGAGTGTCTTTCAATTCTCTTTCTCCAAAAATATTTGCCTCCTGAACAGGATCTCCTAGCTGTATATATATCCGTGTCATGTTTCTTTGCCTGCCAATAAAGCCTCTGATCTACTTCCCCGGGGAACAAGTTGCGCTCCTCCAGGTGTCCTTCGCGACCTCTCGCCAAATCCCGTGTTCTCACTGCCAATGGCAAACCTGAAACGCCTCCCGAAAAAGTCTAGTGATCTCGTCTCACAGCCGCCGCCACCTCGCCAAGGTCGCCGACTTTCCCTGCTCCTTTCACTCATCACGTGAGGAGTCGTTTCAATGGCCATCCTCAGCTTCTGGTTCCGTCAAGTGTATTCTACCTTTGGGAGGACGGCCTCCTCTCCAGATACCGAGAGAACAGAGCAGGAGCAAGAATGTCTCCTCCCCGGGAGGAGGGCCTGTCTCAAGAGGGAGCACGTGCCCCTCCAGAAGACGCTGCTCTCGACCTCCAACGTCGACCGGTGTGGGCGGGGCAGGCGAGGCAGGCGGGGTTCTGGTGAATCTGAACAATCCACCTGGCAGAAGGTAGAAGGGACACGAACACCTTTTGCCCACCAGGCCCCGTCTTCACTTTCCATATGCCGGTTTCCGACTGCGGGCGGCAAACTGCTTGAGGGACTCCTGCGCTGCCTCCCGCGGCCACCTCCCTCGCCTCTTTTTCGGCCGTCGGTTGGTCGTCGAGGAGCCTAATCACTTCCTTCCTCTCCCTTATCCCCTCCTCTGACAGTTGCTTACTGTGTCCGAACAATCTCCGAACAAGTTTGCCCCTGTGTGTCGGCTGCCGGAGAGAACGTGATCCACGGCATTCGTAAATGAACACTTTCCTTCTGGCCTCCTTCCGCCACAAAAACCTCTCCTCCTGTCCCTGTCCACTGCTCTTTTCAGGCGTCTGCTCGTGCCAGTGGCCTCAATGTTGGCCCTGTTGCTCCTGGCCCGTTTGACGGGGGCCATGGTCTTCAACATCTCATCCCTGCCCGTCATCCCCGGCCTCGAGGCCATGTCTTCCGACAAGTACCCCCATTTCACCCTGGTGGAGCACGAGAGCCGCACCAAGTCCCACCGCCACCGGAGGGAAGTCATAGCCGGGCCGATCTACGACTGGCAGAGCTACGAAATCCCCTACCAGATCTGGGGAGGAGACTGTAAGTTGGGGGCTAGTCGGCCTCAAGAGGAGACTCGGACCAAAAGGGAAAGCCTTCGTCTCCTTCAAAGGGCACCCGTGGTATATATTGCGAGTGTGGGCTGCCAGTGGCTGCCTACTAGTTTGTTCATATCGCGTAAACGGCTTGCGGGAGGAACCAAACAACCCGAAAACAACGGGAATGGCGAACACGAACCGGATACGTGGGTACCGACCTTGGCAAATTGACCTCCACCGATCCGGTCGATGATGTTCTCCCTTTGCAGACAACTTCCAAAATCTCATCCGGAGGGGCATCCGCATGTGGGAGGACAACACCTGTCTCCGCTTCAGGGAGAACCTCCAGGTGAGTGTGTGCCCCCGGTCCCCGGGGCAGCTGCAATGAGTTCTGTCCTGTCCGATCTACGGCACGAGATAGCGGCGTTTACAGCCCTGTCAAAGGTTTTTGTCTGATCAGAACAAAATTGGCCCCACGTGCCTAGACACCGAAGATTATCTGCCTATTCAGGCCCGCGACTCCATCCGCTACGTGCTGGAGAAGGGCGACAGCTGCTTCACCGAGTACATCGGCCGCAACGGAGGCCACCAGGACATCATCATCGGCAGCGAGTGTGCCGAGGTAAACCGGCCTCTTGGCCCTTACTGTTGCGTGAGGACGGGCCTCCTCGAAACAAACGCCACTCTGCCCCCGCGACATCCCTTATCGCCTCTAAAAATAGTTGTTTTGGAACGGGGGCCGTTCGTGTTTCACAGTTTGAACCAGTCGTTTGAGTGTTTGTTCGCTGTCGTAACGAGAGGCAACCCTGCGGGCAGGGCACCCCCAAATGGGCTCAATATGCCCCCTGGCTACTGGTAACCGGTCCCACGCTCATCCCTCTGTAATTCGACGGGTTCCGAACCGAAGCCACGCTAATTCGAAGCTTACTTTTCTATTACGACCCGAGGCTATCTCACTGGTTTTCAGGAATACGTCGTGGCCCACGAGACGGGACATGCCCTCGGCTTCTGGCACACTCACCAGCGGCCCGACAGGTAAGGCCAAGAGCCCCTTTCTCCCCGTTCGAGAGCCTATTGGGAGACCCTTTTCTACTTTTTTATAAAAAAAGGGGGCTAATGTAACCGATATCTTTTTTTGAGTGTGGGAGTTGAGAGTAGGCTCATTAGAACCGATAATTTTTGCTCTTTATGGCCTGGTACTTTTGGTAGCGTGAGGTTGAAGGCGTCGGAAGGAACACAACGTTTTTTGAGCTGGCGCGATGGGAGTAGGGTCATTCGACGGCGCTTCTTGGCGTTTTCGCGGTTAAATTTTGATTAAGCTCTGGCGCGTCACAGTGAGAAATCGACAGCACTTTACTAAAGTTAAGCCATTTCCTATAAGCGGCCTGCTTCCGTCAGCCAACTGTCAAAAATGGTTTCGCTTTTAGTTTTGTCAAATCCGGATATTTCGACCGAAATTTCCAACGTGGAGAAACCCCCAAGCGCGAAGCCTCCGCCAACAGAAAACGGGGGCGTCGGCCGGCCGCTGGTCGGCCAAGGCGCCCCTCGCAATAAAACTGGGCTCTTCTAGTCCGATAGACAATAGTTTGGGCGGCAGTAAGGGACGGGGAGGCGTTTCTTCTGTAAGGTTGGGTTGATTCTTCTGGAGGACGAGGCCGTTCCGAGAAAAGAACTGCGGGAAACTGCTTAAATGGGGAGAGGGGGCATCCGTAGAGCGCTGTCAAATACTGACCCCCTCCCTCAGTGGCTGGTTGTCTATCTGAAAAGGCGAATAGTTGCCAGTCCCCCCCCGTGTATAGTCCCCCCTTATCTCGTCCGAAAAAAGGCATCAGTCTCCGAAAATAAAAGACCTCGTGGTCGCCAGCTGTCTGTCGCGTGTCTAAAAAACAGCAAAATCTTCAGAGATCACCACATTTCGATCAACTGGAAGAATGTCATGGAGGAGGCGACCGCCTCATTTATGCCTTTCCGCTCGATGCTCCAGGCCTTCGGCATCCGCCAGGTACCGTCCTCCTCGACAAATATTGTGACGGCCCCCCGCTAGACGCGACCGTTACTTCCGATGAGATAGGCAACCGGCCGCGCATGAGGCATTGAAATTAATGGGCATTGTGCCACAAAGACAGGTGGCCGGCACCCAGAGGAACTGTAAAGTAAGAGTTAGCCGGCTGGCTGAGTCACGGACCGAGTCACCCCCGGGCGGCCGTCCCTCGTCTACTCTTCCCAGAGAGGCCGCCGCCGCCGCCACCTTTCGGTTGATTGATATAGCGGAATCAGACGAAAGGGCACGCTGTTCAGCTGGTTCAAACGGCAGCTGTCACACTGTGGCCTCTGAACACGGGCCGATTACAGGTGTCCCCCAGGAACTACCCGTACGATCTTGGCTCCCTGATGCACTACCACGCCGTGGCCCACGCCATCAAGGTAGTCCCGGTCGAGCAGAGATCACCCCTGCCGGTTCAGGTCTCCGACTTCACGATAGTGCCCAAGGAGCTCAAGTACGTGACGACGATGGGCACCGAGAGGATGGCCTTCCTCGACGCCAAAGTTATCAACGATATCTACTGCCCGAGTGAGTGAGGCCGGCCGCCGGCGGCTGGCAGGGCGCCAGCGAGAGATGTCTGCGGGAGAGACGGCAGACTGTGGGAAAGAGACGACCCGACCGAAAAACGACCATATGCACTGGGAAGGCGCACAATGTCTGGGAATCGGGTCAACCATAAACCGACTACGGTCTCGGTCAACTTTCAAACTGTACTTACAGATGCCTGTGTGGGCAGATCCAACCTGCGCTGCGTGGCCGGAGGCTATCCTGACCCTAACAACTGTGCCGTGTGCCGGTGTCCAGAGGGACTAGGCGGGGTGGACTGCAGCTTCCTCCAGCCGAGCGGTGGGTGCCCCTGCCCTGATCACTTGGGCTGGCCTCCCGCCAACAAAACAGATGGATTCCAGTGTGTGGAGGAGAGCTACACGCGACCGACACCTGGCAGACACTCAGCAGCCCCGCCGGCAAGGACGTCCACTGCTATTGGAGGATATCCGTGCCCTCCGGGTCGCGCGTCCGTTTCAGGCTCTCGGACGGGGAGTTCCCCTGTTCGTACGGGTGTCAGAGCTATGTGGAGATCAAGCACAAGTTAGATGTTCGTCTAACCGGATTCAGAAGGTATCGCTCCGGTTCAAGGCCGTCTGCAAAAGTACCTTTTCAGCTGCTGCTATCGACCGAAGGAAGACACTATCTCTGAAAGTAACCAGATTTTCGTCATCTATCATCCAAACGGGCGAACAGCTCGGTTTACTCTTCGGTTCAAGCGACAAATCTGAGAACACGGGTTGTCCGCCATAGCTATCTCCCGGCTCATCGTTGTATCTCATCAGCAGAATAGCTCAGGGATTTCCCGGTGACCTTATAGTTTTAGTCTGCCACTAATAAGCATACGGGCCCAAATTTCTTGTACATAATGAAATGTTCTTGTAAAAGACAGATTTATTTTACTCAAACAGTAAGACAGTAAGCAAAAATAGAGTAGAAGAGGTATATTGGGTCTAGCTAATAAGGGACTAAAAGAAATGTGAATGGCTCGTAAGCCAGCCACCCCGTGGTGGTACCAAGAATTTTCAAGGTGCCAGTGCCAGCTAGATTGGATAGGCTTAGCTACCGCTCCCGAAAACGAACAAGTTCTGTTGGAATGGGCGCAACAAAAGGTTTCTGTATATAGTTACACGAACATCTCGCAACAACGGGATAACAAAGGATAGAGTCTAACAGAAACAAAGTCAAAATATTCTGAGAAAACATCCTTCAAAGAGTGGTCTAACTGCACAAAACAAATAAAAAAGAGCAACCAGAGCGGCTCATTTGAAGGTGTTTTTAGAAACGATAATACACCGGGGATAAGATCAAGAAAATCTCAGAAAACGAAGAGACGAGAAACGGTAACAAACAGTCAGAAGCCAGATAATAAACAAACAACCACAAAACAACAGAACTAAAGCCGCTAAGGGATACTGATGTGGTATCAGAGCTGAACCTACCCTATGACCAATATACAGAGAAAGTGAAAGGTATTTTAGGCATTAAGTACAACCGACGTTTGTTGTTTCAATGACGGTCGTTTGTTAAAAAGGGAAGAACGAATAAGTTTAGAAGGGTCACTAGCTTTAGCTAGACCGGCATCCATCAAAGCTCTATCAAGTCTTTGCACCTAAACAATATTTTATAATTACACTTTAATAAACGAACTTTTCCATCGTCGTCTGTAAAGGTAATTTCCACCATGTTAACTTTGTCATCAGCATGTGTTCCTACTAGGGTGGCATTAATTACTTTGTTGGTGCATTTGTTTTTGAAAAATTCTTCTGCCGCTGACCCCCAATTCCATGTACCATCCACCGGTTGTACATGGGCTAGATAACATTCTGTTGCTTGAAAGGGCAGCGACATGAGATCAGTCCTGAAAATGTTGGTGATTTTGTAGGTGACACATTAAACGCATACCGTATTTGTCGAAGATCAGATCTTGGTAGTGTCGTATAGCCACCGTAATCAACGAATCTAACTAATACTTCATCGGTATCTTCATAGTATACATGAGTAACAGCGCGGAACCACGCATTCAAAACGGGAGCCGCACACAGAAGCCCAGCTAGAAACACCAATTATACTTTAAAATAAAATTCCTACTTTGACAAGGCTTTGGCAACTCTGGAATTGTTTGCCCACCACGAGAATATAAGCTAAGCATGTAAAGATCCAATTGATTCAAAGAACTGTAAGAAGGATGGGTAGGTTGTTGCAGAAAAAAGTGTCCAGGACTTATACCACAGGAAACGCTCACTTCACAGCCTACCAATTCAGGAAGCGTCAGCTGTAACAGTGACATTACAGGAAAATTAAAAAATATACCCAGCATGGTTGAGTACTCATAGCATCAAAGACATGGTGTGGCAGAGGTGGAGGTAAAACAGGTTGTAAATTGAGATCAGGAAATCGTGCCGGGGGGAATCTGTTCCGTAACATATGTAAACATTTGTTGATTTCTTCTCTTTTTCCTCGGACCTAAAAATTTTTGTTTACTAATCGTATACGCAGCTTTAAACCTGACAAATTTGGTGTGTATTTACTTTCTCAGAGGTATGATGCTGGCGAATCAACATCTTGACATTCGTTCGTACACTTAACTCCTAAAAGACAACACTAACTGGTAAAACAATAATTTCTGTATTTGAAATTTGATCCTTGAAAGTCACATACCTTGATAGTCTTGCCTTTGATACCAATTACAAGTCCAACAAGAGTGTTGGGAATTTCAAACTCATACATGGGTAAATTGTCATTGCCATCATCCATTGGCGACAAAGACGAGGCTAGTCCTCCAGTGGCACGACCAGAATCTTGCGAGGAAGCCTGTAATTAAAGCAAATTATTTAGGGGTGGCTATTCTAATTTAATCTTCGTTTAGTCCTAAAGGGCTAGTTTAATGTGTAGCGTTCTTATTATGGTTCTTTTTATTATGCTTATTTTAATCCATTGGCAAATCTTTTTAACATTCTTTAAACTTACTGAGGAAGTACTTGCTGCACAACTGCTTGATCGCACCGAAGATCCACTATGCCTACGCATATTCGATCTCGACAAAAGAGGGGTAATAGTTAATGGTAGAATAATAGATGACAACGGACGAGCCTCAATTCTGTTGAACGGCTGAGTTAGCGAACTGCCATATTGTAAGCTGGGCGGTGGGAATGGGTAGCCCATCCCCGGTGGAGGTAAGTGGGTAGGAATTAGAGTTGGTGGTAACAATACAGTGGGTTGCATTAGCATAGTGCCCACTAAAGGTTTGGGCACCAAAAAAATGGCAAAAACGAAGGTGATCGCGGAAGGCGGAGCTAACTTGCACGTGTGAAAGAGACGACAGCCAACAACGATAGCGATAGTTCGCGTTGACCCTGGAGACGCAGACCAAGTGCAAATGAGGGAGGAACAGACGTTGGTATGGCTGGGGTGCTAGCAATTCTTCTACGGCACTATACTTACAGAAAAGATGTCTGGGTTGTAAAAGTAAAAATTCTGTTGTATGAGGTAATACACCAATCATCTGGCATGTATAAACTAATACTAAACTAAGCACGCATTGTATTTTACTTTACTCGTCCTCTATGTAACTGAACGTTATACACCCGTTTTTTTACGTGTAAACAAGGCTTTCGGCTTTCTCAAATTTTCTTTCGTTTTACGGTGTTGCCAATCACCGTTGATGCGCAACTCAGATAACACCTGCCTGTCGCCAATACCCGACGGGTACATTAATCACCCATAGAGGAGCGTAACTACCTAACCGTTTCCTTGAAATTTTACACTAGTTTTGTCGCAGCATGATTGCCCCAACCCTATGACGCTAGCTACCAGACAAGTGAATCGCAACATTCGAAGCGTTATCAGTGGCTAGCCACATTAGATAAAAATTTCGGTAGGGAAATAGTAGCGGATGGAAATGAAGTACCGTTAGCACCTACACTAGATATTTGCAATTGACAAATTGATGAAACATAAAACGGATTTGAGCAAATGAGGATCGATGGAATTCGCCGAAATCAAAATCATATTGTAAACATTCGATGATCGCCATTGTTACGCCCGATTAATCTCAACAAACCCCTACCAGTTCGCGAAACGGGATAGTCGCACACGAGCACTTATTAACTTACTTCAGAATCATCGCTGCCAGCACTAGGAGATTCATTATCAACAAGTCTTTCATCGGTCTCCATTTTGAGTTGATCTTGATTTTTCTGATGTTCGACATAACTACGTTCCATTTCTTTCGACCAAGAGAACTGTTCGTGGTCTACAGGATTATGCGAAATATCCAACATCAATTCGGTTTTTGTGCACATTATCTAAAGCAGTGTGATCTGCTAACTGTAAATCTACCTGTTCATCAATATCGTAGTCTCCTTCAGATACTGAACGAGCGCCACTACCATTTTGAGATTCTGTCTCACTCGATTCATCTTGCTTCTGAAAAAAAAACTCTTGAAAAAAAACTGGCAAAACTCCAAAGGCTGTTTTGTTTGCGTTTTTAAAAGAATTGAGTGAATATCAGTTAATTATTTCTGAAATCCACCTTTCTTGTCAAAAGCAGAAGAAACGCGTGCGCAGCGCAAAACAGGAATAATCAATGAAATCTTCTTGATCGATAGCTAAAAATTCACCTCGTCTAGTTTAGCTGAATCATCACAGACTTCCTCCAACTGGCTTAGTATATTTGAATTCGTTTCTTTCTCGCCCATAATGTCCGCACTATCTCCAGCGGGGCCTATAGCTCCCATGATCATAGTCTGCAAACAAACAAACAGTTTACATTACTCAAAAGCAATTAAGCTTTCAATTAAACTTCTAGTGTCGGACACCCTAGCAAAATAAACAACCAAATTTGACGGGCATATCTAGGAAGTGGTGCCTAGAAACATCAAAAGCGCTCATTTCAAAAATATATAAAATGAGCAAGAACTCCCAGATCCCTTCTAATTTGCGAGCCTATGTTTCAGGACGGTCTTACTTCTTATAATTTTCAAAATCGTTATTCTAAAAAATTTCCATCATCGCTTTAATCGGTATCAGAAAAAAAAACTGTTAATACACTTCATATGTGAAATTTGTAGCATGTCGGCTCAATTAGTATCTAAACATGGTAAAGCGCGGCGAAACAGCTGTGTATGGCAAAGTGCTGCATAGCTCCATGCCAGCACAACATCCGCGATCAATAACATCCACGTTGAAAGAGCACATTCAGAAGCAAGAAAAACTAATTAAGTATCGAAATAATTCATGAAAATATGCAGATGGCTTACAACGCATTCTACGTTTGTTAGTTTTCCTCTAAAAATGCTCACCTGCTGCCCTCCATCACCATCTTTAGAAGAAGATAAAGTAAGCTTAACACTCTCGGAGATGTTTACGGAATTTTTGTCCCGCTCACTGAGGTTAAAACCTTTCTTTTTCTTTCTCTGTAAATGGCATCCATCTCTACGTTCTGAAAATTTCGTACCTCATTATCACTCTTTTTGGCTTGTATATACCAAACAAAAAGAGCAGCAATAGACATACCTCCAAGGGCCATGAGCATCGCTCGTTTCGAAGAAACAGACGACATTCTGTAACTGAATAATACAAAAATAACATGTAAAAACCTACTTTTTGGGTTTTTATTTTTTTGAAAAAGAGGTTATGGCAGAAAACAGCACCCCTTCTCTATTTATTTTTATAGTTGATTATCAACAGAAGTGAAACCTAAATATGCAACGCAATTATTTGAAGAAAATGGAAAGAAAGCAGGTAATAGATATATAACTCCAAACGGTGTTACAACTTTCAATATGAACTGAATTGTTAATTCTAGGCAAAAGCGGCACAGCAGAAGCTCAAATTATACTAAGAAGTATGTAGGAATCGCGAAACACGCTTATATAGAGGCCGCTATTATACAAATAGAGAGGAGCGTAAGTCTTTACATTGTACAGAAACATTTTAGTTATATTTTAAAGGAACGGTGGCACAGCTTTTCGCGGTCTGCGCTCAGCGCAGATGCTCGGGGCGCGTTTGCTTTTCATCGGCCAAAAAAATTGCTTTCGACTTGTATTTCTCCATCTTGTGGCATACGATTTTTGTGATTTGTATTACTTTCACTAATTGGAATATGCTGCTAATTTTAGCAAAAAGAAATATTGAAAACTCGTGCGGAAAACAAAAGGTTAAAATTTTAAAAATGGCACGCCACCGTAATCACATGCGCGCGCGCGTCTACTTTTTGAAGCTGTGCCACTATTACTTTAAAAACAATTCAAAACAAGTTTACTGCAAAGGAATTGGATCAAAAAGCCTAGTTTTTATTCTGCTGTGCCCCGAATCGCCATGCAGGGACAGAGTGCAGAGAAGAAAAAGCCAGAAAATAGCGCGCAAAATGAGAGTGCGGCAGGGTCAACTGCGAAAAGGGCCGAAGAGAAAATGGCACAAGGCTATCCGCATTCTGACGAGAAAGCCGATCCCCATATATTGACAAATACATCAATGGTATAATAAAAATTTGCTTGGAAACACAATTAACTACCGTAATTTACTCTACAAATAACACAATATTAAAAATAGCCTTACTCTGATGTAAAACATAATATACAAACAGTAATAAATACAATACAATCATGAGATCAGACGTTCAAAATGAGGATTGTCTGATATAGAGTCAGTGTTTTCCTAAATTGTTCATAACATTCAGAAGCTCTTCAACATCGTCTCTGTAAATGATACACATAGAATAGAAACCGGAGAAGGTATTGACGTCAAAAACGGTTATCAAAAACTAACTGCAGTTTGTTACGGAGAGTTTCTGCGGATATATGGCGTGAACGCGGTGAAATAGTTGAAGGTGGGGGCTTGTATGGATTATAGATTTCTGGGGGTTCATCTTCAAGAGGAGATAAATTCTGTAATTGTAAAAATAGAAAATTGTGTTAGTAATAAATCAACCTCTTCATTTCTCGTATAGTTACTGTTACATGTGCTGCGAGACGGTAGATCGCGATATAATCTATTATAATATCGACTTGATTCGTACGTATGAGATTGGACTGCGAGTGATAGCTGCAATAACATACACATTTTGGCCTACTAGCCGCGGACAAAAAACATAAGCGGATAAACCAACAATCATGGTGGAGGTTGTTGTCACGGCTCCGCAGAATAAGGAGATCTCGAATTCTTTGTTAGAGAAGGTATGAAGTGGACTTGCCAAAGTCACACATCCAAGTGAGCCCACCTAGCATGATTATTTTGAACGTAAGTTAAAGGAAATTACTTTATCTCCCATCTTATGAAAAAGTTTTATAAGAAGATTTCCTCGCTCGGAGCTTATGACAAATTTTCCTGTCCAGTTCCATCTAAAGCATGTTTCTCGTAGACAATATTTTATAATACAACATACACTGGGTTACAACTAGCTGATGCAATAGTTGAAATGACTTGCTCATCCCTTCCCAATATTTGAATGAAGGCCATAGGTGGAACCCAATTTCCCATCATGTCTTGGACTAAAGGCAGATTGGTGGCCGAATGCGCCGTAAGTTCCAGAAGAAGGGCGCCGCTACGTATATTTGCAGGGTGAAATGACTCCGACATTACTGGGGTATTGTTCCTACTAGAAAATGGCATTCTAAAACAAGATTATGCATGATACGTTTATGCACCTACTCTGTCTCCGGGAACTTTTGAGGACGATATTCATTTTCTATCAATGAGTCTTTTAGATACTGACGACTGTTATTTTCTAAATTTGGTTAGGCTTACACAAAGACGAATATTTACTAACCAGAGTATGAATGTGATGTAGATGGCCTGGATGGAATATGAAGTACTTTTGGCTGATCACTGCTTTCTCTCACCCTACTTTCAGACTCAAAAGAGTGCGACCGGCAACGTGATTGACTACGGGAGCGTGTTCTACGCGCTGGTTTTCTAAATCTTTGTACTATTAGTTTTCTACGAACAGTACGCTTCAAGAAGAGAAAATGTGGTGTTCAGCACGCTTCTCCGCATATTTGTTAATAATTCCGAAATTCGAGTATTTCGACTTCCTAATTCTATGCATATCTAAAACGAATGATTATTTTTATCTCTAATAGAGGTTACTGAGAGTCTTCCTGTAAAATTGCTTCCAAGGAGGTTGCAATCACGGCTAATTTGAAATGGAGGAGAAAGGAGCTCATCGAAAGGAATAAATGCACGTGCAATGTGCTTACTGCTTTTCTAAAATTAAATAATATGGCAAGATGGTTGAACGAGTACAGTGCCGGGAGCTTTTGGAATCGATGTTACAGCGTTTAGTGAAACTTGTAAGGTTGCTGCTTCCCATATTTCAATCAGATCTGTGTCCAACTCAATTGGAAAAACCTATAACATACCAATACTATAGTAATAATAAAATGCAAGTAATGTTGTGAACAGAAAAACACCATTGGCGACGCTCACACAGAGTGCAAAAGAACCACTTACTTTTTTATGCTTGAAGCGGATCTGGGTCACTTCATTACTGCCTAATGATGAATAGTCGCCAGTAGCTAAAATTTCTCTTTCTAACTGGGGGTTCCCTTTAGCGGACCTCGGTACCTTATAAGCTAGTTTGAATCTTAGGCGAAATTATCCTTTACAGTTCAGAAAACACTTACCCAAAAAGTTCTCCTCGAGATGACAGATGATTAATCAAAACACTTGAACTATCCAGCATAATATGATCAAGCCGAACTATTAAAAAGTTAATATAACGTTTTATATCGGCTAAAGTAACTTCTTCTGAAAAAATTGTAACATTCAATTATATATAAAAGTAAAAATTGCTAACCTTCTGTATCCATACTGGCGAATTGACTAATTGTATGCTTGACCACTGCGTCAAGGGCCGCTTTCAACCAAATAATTAACAATGCTGACCGACAATAAAGATAATTAGCTTGGCATGCACCAATCGAATAACAAAGGTTTGTATTGTTCAAAAATAATTTTTATAGCAAATTGCTTGGTCAGAATGGAAAAGTCTGTATGGCATCAGGTGGTATTAGTGTGGAAGAGCAGACAATAAAATATACGACTATAGAGACGTGGAAGAGTCAAAATCTGGGAGGTTTGCAGAAACGGCCAATACTGGATTGGTGACAGGGAAATCAGTGCAATTCCATTCCAAAACAGAAGGTGAAAATGTTATTTCGACTGCTGCAAAAGTATTAGTCTAAAATGAGTTTCCGTAGACTGCATACAATCGTCAAGAACCTTTGTATTTCCCCCCGATCCTCTAGACACCGTCAGGCGATATCATCCTCGTTATTCTCATCGCTTGGTCGCTGTACATTTGAAATCAATGTCTGCACATCATCTTCTTCTTCATCCCACTCGTTTTCACTAACTGAAAAGTTGCTACTACTTCTGCTACTCAGTGTTTGTATCTATACTTTACAATGGGTAAATTATAAAAGGAAAACCACCAGAGGGAGAGTACCGTAGTTGATTTCACTGTACGTCAAGGGAAATGATTGCCTAGAACACTCACTATGTTGTAATTGTAAAGCTTTCTGCATATCCTCTTTCATATAAAAGGTTGTCCACAGATAAAATCCTCCACTCATTATTAACAGGAAAAGAGGAACAAAAAGGCTAGTTTGCAATGCAAAATAGCGAGCTGAGTAGGATGTATCCCCTTCTAAAATCTCTGGGTAACTGAAGATGGTTGCGGAATACTTCGAATAGCATCGGAAACAGCACCAATAATATAAGGTGAAGCGGCGTCTCCAAATAAATGAGATAGAAGGGTTTGAATAGCTGTCGCACTTGCTCTGCGGTTTGCAACGATAACACTCTGAATTCCACTATATCAAGTGATAGAAGCTGGTAACCATCAGAATGTCCATGTTAATCGCCCAATTGAGGCACATTGCCGTGATAGAAAAGAATAGTAGAAACTGCAATCACAATTTAAAAAAGAACTTTGCGCCTACCCAAGCCGTAGTAATGCTGTGTTTTGCAATAAGAAGGCAGGAAAACAGAAAGGGGACAGCAAGCATTGACCCTATAGCGCAGACGTAAGCTTCGGCGCACTGATTACGATAGAAACAAAATTTCCCTTCTTTCCAGAGCTAAAACAAACTAGAAAACCTTTCAATCTGCATGATACCGAGGAGATATACGTTCCTAGGACAACGCCAACTATTCCACCCATGCATGTTATTAGTCCGAAAACAAGGGAAACGCTAAAATTAACCAATCCAAATATGTACTTTCCAAAAGAAACCTCGCCATATCTGATGGTTGGGGGCTAGCCCCTTTTTGAAGGGCAAACGCGTACCCAATGAAGTTCGGAGTCCACCAACTCAGAGCCCCAACTCCAAATACTACACAGGTAAACCCACAGCATATCAGTCGGAAGGTAGGACTGGAACAGATTTTTCTGAAGCCGGCAGAAAAAACTTGCATGGACTTCAAGTATCGTAGATCTTCTATAAGGCTGTTCGAATGCAATTCAGCATGGTCAACTAATCCGCGAGCAGGTTCGTCGAGTAAAAACTGCATCGCACCGAGGCATACCAAGCCAAGCACTGGTGTGAAGCTGAACACTGATTATTACTATGTTGACAGCTTTCTAACCGCACTCCTCCTTGCCACGAACCCGTCCACAACGAAAAATAAGATCCACCGACGTAGCCTAAGCCACTTCCTACAGGAACAGCAAAGTAAAAAGTCATTAGCACTAAACTTCGGGATTTCCCTTTGAAAAGATCCGCAATAATTGTAGGGGCAACTGTCGAGTATGAGGCTTCTCCAACACCCACAAGACCTCGAAGAAGAAGGAAGAGTTTAAAATTCTGACAAAAAGCTAATTCTTCGGGAATTCCATTTTAGTCACATTTGGACCTACAGTTGTTGAGAGGAACACTGATATTACCCAAAAACAAAGGCCCACTGTCATTATGAGCTTCCTGTTATACCGGTCTCCTAGATATCCACAGATGGGAGCACAGAGCATGTAGAAAACAATGAACATAGTCTACATCAAATTAGAACTCCATTAGTCGGGCACCTGGATTAATCCGGACTCCTGGTCATTTATTTTGAAATAGGTTTGCAATTTTGTAAGAACTCCAGCAATTGTAAATCTATCCATATAGTTTAACATGTTAATACTGAGCAATATTATAACTGCAAAGTACTTCCTTTTGAAGGTGTCTAAAGATATAAATAATATTGAATGCAACAATTACGTTGCCCTCCAACAGGCTGGTGAATGATGGCTTCTTCGTCTTCATTTGACGCTGTTTCCATGTAGCAAATCCAAGTGCACTGCTCCTTTTTGCCTTGAGAGAGACGACGCTATGGCACGTTTTCGTTCAAACGAGAAATGGACCCTTCAAATGGGACAATTTTTTTGTTTCCTTCTGAAGTTTGTGATCTTTCTATATTTGTTTTGCATATATATAGATATATCATGTTTCTTGCTTGGGCCAATCCACATTGGCGTTTTCAGTAGATAAAAAGTAGTGAAGGGTAAAATCGTTTTTGCAGGTGAAATGCTACCACGTGCGTCGGCAATTACAGCACAATTGGAAGAAATTGCAGCAGATGAACAGTTACAGAAGGATTTAAAGATCGTATGTTAATATTGAAGTTATTAATCATTTTTGGTTGTAGCTACCACCTAACTACTCCTTTGAAATTCCGAAAACTCTATGGAAGATACGAACTACAAACAGCAAATATGGTACCATATTTATTTTCATAGACTATCGTCATTTACTTTAGTTGCTCTACAATTCCCGGAAGGGCTTCTTATGTATTCTTGTATAATTTCTGATATTTTGGAGAAATACACTCAATGTGACACTGTTATAATGGGTGATGTAACCTATGGAGCTTGTTGTGTGGATGACTACACGGCAAAATCATTAGGTAGGTGTGTTCCTGCTCAAATTTACCAATTTAGGTTGTGATCTTCTCGTCCACTACGGTCACAGTTGCTTAGTTCCCATTCAAAACACTGAAGGTATCAACATGCTTTATGTATTCGTGAACATAGACATCAACTTAAGTCATTTCCAAGATTGTTTGAAGACAAATTTCAAAGAGGGAGACAAAGTTGCGCTAATCAGCACTATACAATTCATCCGTTCTTTACAGGTTTAAAAATTCTAACGTGTGCAAATGCTTTATTTAGACAGTTAAACACGCTATGGGTGACTCGAATATAAATCTAATTCTTCCGCAGTGTAAACCATTGAGTCCAGGAGAAGTGTTGGGATGTACATCGCCTCGTCTTCCACCCGATGTTACCGCACTTGTGTAAGACTTTCTTTAAACGTTGTTATGATATTTTTTTAAAATAGTTATCTCGGAGATGGTCGTTTTCATTTGGAATCTGCCATGATCCACAATCCGCAAGTGCCGGCATTTCAATATGATCCATATTCAAGAAAACTCACAAGAGAATATTACAATTATGATGTTATGAAAACTAACCGTCTAAGTTCGTTTTTCTTTAACCTTATTATATTGAGGGTTGTAGAAGCCGTTTCTATAGCGAAAACTTGTAAATATTTTGGAATCATTCATGGTACACTTGGACGACAAGGTAATATTAAAATTGTTGAGGTTTGTGTCTTAAAATATTAAACTGGACTGAAATTATTATTTGTTCTGTCCAATATCTCTGAAAATGAGCAAGTTGCAGGAGTTAGAAAAAAAGCTAAGTGAAAACGGCAAATGTTTCCTACGTGTTCTTCTCTCCGAAATCTTTCCCGATAAGTTAGCTGCCTTCCCGGAAATAGAATGGTAATTTTCAATCTTTAAAATATTATAGAGTTTAGTTGGGTCCAAGTTGCCTGTCCTCGTCTTTCTATTGACTGGGGATTGTATTTTTCGAAGCCATTGTTGTCTCCTTATGAACTTGCTATTGCACTTGATGAGGTTTTGCACAAGAATACTTTACTACTTTTATTAAGGTCTCAGCGCCGGCGGATTATTATCCGATGGATTTTTATGCCAATGATTCGACGGGGCCATGGACAAATAATCATAAACAACACCGCCCCGAACGAAAATCAAGAAGACCGCATGTGTTAGTAGCAGCAGGTGAACAGTAGTTTTTTAAATGTTTTTTTTCTCCTCGATATAATAAAAATACTTAAAATCAAGTTTATTGGCTTGCAAAGGAGAGAATACAGATGTGCATATATAGTGAGCAGAAAACAGAAATATATAATTTGCCAGAAACGTGGGTTTGTTTGTCAAGAGGTTGTCCCTGCTTGAAAAACTTAGGCACGACTGAAACGCTTGTAGAAAGACTGGACATAGCAAAACACAGATTTCCAATCAGGTCTGTCCCCCATAATAATCATGTCTTCAACCTCGAGGAGTGGGCAGATTCCATTTTCCCTAGAAGTACAATTATTTGTCTGTGAGGAGGAACACCTACTCTGCTACTCTGAAGGCCAATTCGAAATTTTGCCTCCTCTCCCCGGGATTGAGCTGGTTGAAATCAAAAGTATGTGGAGCAAAACGGTGTATTAAAGCACAGAAAGCCATGCCGTCCGCCCAGGAAGACGAAAAATTGGTGACATTGACGTTCTAGGAATGGGTAAAGGGAGACCAGTCAAACTGACCGGGTAGCCCTGGACCTTGCTCTGGACCCAGCGGAGGAGGGCCTCCTTGATAGAGTTGGGGTTGAGCTGTTTCGGCGGACCCGTGGTTCTGTAATGTGTTGTTTGAGACCTACCGATTCCGACTCACCCCGGGCCAACTTTTTCCATCTGCTTGAACATATTCGGTCGTCCGGCCATAGCTGAAACTCGGGGTGTAGACAAAAAGAAGGGGGCCCGGCCCGGGGGTGAGGTGCCGCTTTGTAATATGCGGGAACGAGTTGTAAACCACCGCCTCGTGCAACGTCTAATGGGTCTAGTCATAAAACAGAGGAAGGCAAAGGAATCGCGTCGAATTAGTCAGTCCCTCCACGAGAAAGGCAGCCACGAACGGCATTTCGATCGCCAACTTTAAAACAAAGGGCCACTCACCCGCCGAACGGTTCTCCTTGCTCTCCAGTGACGTCCGCGATCGATGAATGTCGTTTTCCTGAAACTGTCAATGGCACTATTACTGTAGGTCGCTGAGATGAGTTGCCGTCGGCAATCAGCCCACGAAATTCGAACTGTCGGCTGTCTGTTTGCCCTGGGAGCAACGGCACTCCAACCAGAAACAGCCTCCCCCGCATTAATCAAGAGGGGACTGACCTGGGCAGCCCCGATCTTCCCGAATCTCCGGGCCAATTCCATGACAGACTCGTGTCTTCTCAGGTCGTGGATCTCCATCGGGAAACGCTCCCCAGTATCCTGAAAGTATTCTATTAAATTAGTGGAGGGGGCATGGCCGGGCAGCCTCTTCTTGCCGTCCTCAGCCTGTCGGTTCATTACAAGAACAGGAAAGAGACTAATCGCGACGGGGAGGAGGGTGATACGGCGGACGACGTGTTATAAGGGCCAGGGGGCAAACAGAGCCACAAGTGGACAGATGGATAAACGGAAGTCCGCCTGAACCTGCCACTTCCTACCCACCACGTTCGTCTGCCAGTGAATGTAGCCGTCGCGGGTGTTTCGACTGTTCCGTGGCCGAGTGCAGTCTTCAGTAGTGCCTAACTCTCCTCTTCGGACTTCTTCCGCCGGGACACTCCGGCGCCGCCAATTCTCGGTCTCCTGGTCCCTCCTCGTCCGGTATCTGCTGGCCCGGCCGGGACAGTATGACTGGCTCTGGGCACAATGTTCACCGTTCAACTGAATGATATACCATCGAGACATCCTGGTCCGAATCTGAGCCGTAGCCCGAAGAAATGGCATTAGGGGAAGTCTTCCGGGCAAGGTTGAGGTCATCCTGAAACTGAGGGTCACGGAGGAGCCGGGGACGGGGACACCTGGAATTCCGAGTCGTCTTCGGGTGAGCAGAGCGGAGGGGTACGGTAGGGAAAGCCGGCGGATTTGGACAGGGGCAGGGAGGACGGGCCGTCGTATCGGGGGGCATACGGCGGAGGGGAGTCGTCATCCCTGCCGTAGGGGACGAAGGTAATGATACCCGATGGCTCGACTCTGGTCAACGAGCCTAGGTAGGACGAGTAGCCAGGATAGGCAGCGGGAGTACAAAGCATACTGTAGTCATTTTATGAGGTTGGAGGTAAACCGACCTCGTGAGACTCCTGTTCCTCGCTCGTTTCTCCGCCATTGACAGGCCGCTTCTGGCCGGCATCCCCCTGAAAAGAACCGGGGAGTTAGAGTAAACAGAACTACACGTGGGGAAGACGGCCGGCCATTGTCTCGGGGTGAATCAACCCCTCGAAAACAAGGCTGCCTATGATAGATGGAAACATTACTGAGGCTGGAGATGACGGCCGGGAGGATACCTAGCGGGTAAGCCGGAGGAGACAGAACAGTGCCGGGGAAAGTATTTGAATCCCCGGGAGGCGGCGGAGGAGACCCGCCAAAAAAGTGACTGGGACGGGCAGGTCCCCCGGGGCCCCCGAGGGTCCAACGAGGGGCGGTCACTGCCGGGGTCAAAGACGAAATTGAATAGCCGGATGGAGGACGGCCCAGTACGTTCCCACACGGATTCGGCCGGGGGCACACTCCGTATCTTTAGACGTACTCGTGGATATCCGACCGGGGGCAAGTGCTCATTCGGAAAAGAATCAGACCCACTGATACCGACGGAGCCGGCCACTCACCGACCTCGGAAAGGTTCCCTCTCGACTGTCTCAAACCGTTTCAGTTGGGGGCCGGGGATGTCCCTGGCCGCTAGAACCCGGCGTCCTCCCAGTCGGCTCCCCCAAAAAGGACGCTGCAATCAATGTTTCTGCGCCTTTTTCAGGCGGCCAGGCGACAATCAGTGCTGCTCGTTGTCCCAATTATCAAGTCTGATGGGGACGGGGCGAAAGGGAGGATTGCCGACTGGATTGTACCGTTTCCCCCTCCCATTATGGGCATTTTCGGGTTAACACGGCAGAGTGAACACGGACACACGGCACCCCCGACATTTATTGTGCTTCATGGCATAAAAACGCATTCCTCAGACGGCCTCGACTTCCTTCCTCTTCAAATAAGACAACGGAGACTCGGGCCGGGGCGTGTGGGCCATGCCGACGTACGGCGACTCCTTCCTCTTCCTCGAGCTGCTCAACGGGGTGCCGACCACGGCCTTCGGGGTCGCCTGAACTGGGCACTTCAACACAATCTAGCCAGAAATTACCGCCTTGGGGGTGGAGGCAGCTCCTCGGAGGGACGTGCTCTCCTGGTGCCGCGCTGCAGACGCGGCAGGCGTCGTCGGCTTTCGGGTGGCCGGGTTCTCTCGGACGAATACAGTCGTCGTGGATTTCAGATGGTGACGGGAATTGGGGAGGGCGTGGGCCGAAAGCCGGGCCCCGAGGTAGGCGGTCAAGTTCGGCATCGTCTCGATGTGGTCCACACTGCCCTCGAAGTACCAGACGACCATCTGAACGTTCGTGTTAAGGGAGGAGGAGAGGAGACTACCATAGACATCAGGGACATGGCCAAGTGAACGACGGCGAGGACGGCGAACAAGTAGAAGAGGTGGTGCTGGAGGCGGAGGTTCCAAGACAGCAGACAATTCTCGTCATCGTTCCAACATTCGAACTGCTTCGAATTCGTGTGCTTGTTGGCCAGGAAGACGGCAAAAAAGACGACCGAGAGATGGCCCGTGATTAGTAAGATGCCGAACAATTGATTGGGATTACAGACCATGGAGGCGGCGAACGAAAAGAGGACGACCTCGACGATCAGCTGGGAGATGTAGTAGAAGATGTCACTCTTCTGGGAGAGCAGGACGTAGAGCATGACCAAACCGATGATCAAGGCAATAAGGGCACTGATCTGGGTCACGAGCAAGAACAGGTGCGTGAAGTAGAGACGATGCTGTCTCGTCTCGGCATCCGCCTTCCCATGTCTGTAACATTTATATTCCCGCTCGGAACAGAGACCCACGGATAGAGAATATTGCTGTAGCGGTCGTAAAAGGAGCCGGAATGCGTCTGGCTGCTCCTGCGGGAAATATTCGACAACTGCTGAAAACGGAAAACAAGTGGTAAGAAAAACAAAGCGAACCATCTTATGGTAGAAGCAGAACGGAGAATGACAGGGGATACCGAACAACAATCTCGACAATCTCTTCTCTACATGTCGGAACAGAATATTTTTGAGTAGCGCTGCTAACCACAGAAACAAGGAGTATCCATAACAAAGCGAATAACTAGGGGGTTCGCGGATTTTGATATATATACCAACATCGCGGGTTGCTTCAATGCCGTAAAGTTTGACTTCGATGTCATTTGAAGTTCGTCAAGGGGTCTAGACGGATGGAGTTAGGCATACTGTTGATGGCTAGACCCTTTATCTATTTTCTTTCTTGTTACAGCTATTTACATACTTACAATCGCTCATTCCAACTATTATTTACGAAGCTTTTAGTCCATTTCCATTTAGATTGTCCTGTTCTTTTTCAAAAAGACAACTTTTTTGGATCCACCTATTTTCGGTGGGGCGCCATACGTGGTCGACGTAAATTTGCTTTCGAAAACGTACTTGTTCAGTTTGGCCTGATTTTGCGAGCGGCAAGCGAATGCTCTCAATTTAGTGCATCATCTTCAAACTCCTGTAGTTTTTAATTTTTAGGTCGACATGTCGAGCAGACCACGAGTGGCCCATGTGTCTGCGCAGAACGAGTCGTTGCTAGCTTCACTGGAGCAAAAACGACAGAGTCTGGCAGCTGTAAGTTTGTGTCTTACTCCCTAAAACAGTTGAATGGTACACTTGCCTCTTGTTTCAGATTGCCGCGCGAGTGAACAATGGGACCATGGCTAAAAAGATTGATATGAAAAGTAGTGTTTTTTTGCTTCTTTCATCTCACAAAGAACCTATAGATTTTACAAATTCTACCAAGAGAAGAAAGCGCAATTCGGAGTCAGACGAGTGGATTGAACCAGATGAAATAGAAAGCGATGAATCATTTAACTTATCCGATGATGATGCACAACCTAATAGAAAGAGGTGGATAAACAATTGACTTTTGGGTATAGCTAATTTAGGAAAATTACAAACAGTGCACCGAAAGTTAACGTTCAAATTACGACGTAAGTAAGCTTTTATATATTTTTTAAAATAGAACATTCTCCCTATAGGAATGGGCCTAATAAGGAGCGGACCTTATCTGAGTCAAGTGACGAGGAAGGCTGGTTAGGGAAGCCAGGCGATATAGATACGCAAGGACGGAAAATGCAAACTCGTGTTTCTCAATCGAAGCCCAAACGAAAAGTTATTACTGCCTTTTCCGACGAAAGTGAAGTTGAACATGAAGTGCTCAGTTTAAAGATACGTGCTTATTCAATTGTTTTTAGGCTTCAACTTTAAAGGATCTGGCCAAAAATACTCAGAAAGCTAAGCGGAAAAGCACATATGTCTCCAGCGACGAAGAGTTTGAAGACCCTGAAGCTGACATTTCTGACGAACGTGAAAGTACTCCGGAGAGTGATAGTGATGTTAGTTCTATTTTAAATATATCTACATTTTTAAAGGTCGAGGAACGGCGCACTACTGGGAAGTCAGAGTCACGAAAGCAAAAGAATTGCCGAGAATTTTTCAATATTGCCACCAAAGAAGAACTTGTTGCGAATGCCAAAATTTCAGATAAGGTTGCTAGCGCTATAGAAGAAAAACGTCCTTTTACATCATTTCGCGAGCTGGTAATCAACGAGTCCTCATTAATAACGTATTTTAGGAAGATTGTTTATTCGAAATAGCTCATGGGAAAAAAGCTCTTGATAATTACTTAGAGCATATGGAAAATCGAGGCATATTGGAACGCGTGCTGAATGATTGTAAGGGACATGCAGCCGCCGTAGAAGCAGATTTTCACAGATCTACTGGAAATACCGAGCAGCCGTCGTCGATATCTCCCGGGTTTCTTCAATCTTATTTGATTATGGTTTTTTTTGCAGGTACAATCTTCATGACTATCAGAAAATTGGGCTTGGATGGCTCATAATGATGTATAAAAAAGGATTTAACTGTATACTGGGCGATGAAATGGGTCTCGGGAAAACAATCCAAATCGTCGCATTTTTGGCTTGGCTCAAAGAACATAAAGTGGATGGTCCTCATTTAATAGTGGTTCCTTCGTCTACTATAGAAAATTGGATGAGTGAAGTCCATAAATGGTGTACTGACCTCAGAGTTAGTATTTATAGGTGCCATATGTATAATTTATTTAGTTAATGACATATTACGGTAGTCAGGATGAAAGAAAACAAATTCGAAAAATGGTAAAGAAAAAGAAAGAAAATGTTGGTTTTTATTGTCTTTTTATGAAGCTACCATTTAGATTGACGTTATTCTCACCACTTACAATATGATTTCTTCTAAACACGATGATAAGAAATTCTTTAAAAATTTCTCTCTCAATTACGTTATTTACGATGAAGGGCATATGCTTAAAAATTGCGCTACTGACAGGTATAAAAATCTTATGAAAGTTCGGGTAAGACTTCCGATTTTCTCCACTAATTTTATTTTTAGGGTAAAAGAAAAATTTTGCTGACCGGTACGCCTCTTCAGAATAACTTAATTGAACTAATTTCGCTGATGTACTTTGTCATGACTAAAGTCTTCAACAAATACTGTGATGATCTATCACAACTGCTAGTGCAGTTTAAAGCTGTTCGGATATTTTTGAAGTGGTATATCTTTTCTTTTTCAGTTAGCACCTGGTCTGGATAACTCTACGACTAATATGTATCATAAAGACAAAATTGAGCAGGCGAAGCTAATTCTTCAGCCTTACATTCTGCGACGTCTGAAAACGCAAGTGTTGACTTTGCCACCAAAGCATGAAGAAGTTATTGAAGTGGAAATGGCAAACGCTCAAAGTGAAAACTACGAGAATCTCTTAGAATTGTAAGCTTTTTTAATATCGTATACTCAATTTTTGTAGCTACCGGGGTAGTGAACGCGACGCAGGTACTGCATCTGCTGCTCTAATGAGACTCAGACAAGCGGCAAACCATCCTTTATTGTCAAGAATACAATATGATGATTTAACCTTGACGAAAATAGCAAAGACATTATGCTCCAAGGTATACATTAATACTAGTAAACAACAATCTTTATTTAGGAAAAGAATTATGAAAAGAAAAAAGCAGAGCATGTTGCAGAGGACTTGTCGTTTATGGGAGACTTTCAGATCCATCAACTTTGTGAGAAATATCGGTGGGTATTTCCGATGTGTCATGGTATCAAAATCACAGGAGCACTCGTAAATTTCTGTTAGACGAGGATTTGGCACTTCAATCTGGAAAGTGCGAAGAATTAGACGCTCGGCTGCCAAGAATTGTGGAAAAGGTATTTCCCTTTTATTCTTCTTATCCTAAGAATGACCTTCTTAGAAAGAAAAAGTCCTGATTTTTTCTCAATTCACGATGATGCTAGACATATTGGAAGTCTACCTAAAAGTCAGAGGTCATAAGTTTCTTAGACTGGATGGTTCAACACCGGTTTTGGAGCGTCAGGAACTTATTAATCAGTTTAATATCGATGAAACTGTACATATTTTCTTGCTTTCTACCAAAGCGGGCGGTCTCGGCATCAATCTAACTTCTGCAAATCATATTATCATTCATGATATCGATTTTAATCCATACAATGATAAACAGGTAATTCTAATAGTAAGTTGGCATTTTTCTTTTAGGCTGAAGATCGATGTCATCGGATGGGGCAAACTAATGTAGTCTATGTAACCAGATTAATAAGCAAAGGCTCAATTGAAACCGGAATGTTTTCTTTAGCACAACGCAAGCTTCAGCTTGAAAAACAAGTGACAGGTGGAATCAAAGGACAGCTTGAAGGTTGGTTGCATAATAATTTGTTCTACTGCAGCTCACAGATGAGGATGAAACAACCAGAGATTCGAATGATTCTGATGATAAACCAAATGATAAAGATGTACAAAATCTTCTTACTGCGGCAATGGAACACAAAAATGTTCTGTAGAAAGGCGTGGATTTTATGGGTAAATGAGAATATCGATCTCATTGATAGTGTAAAATACTTTTTCACTTTTTTTTCTATGAACTAATGATAGTTTATTGTGTTTTTGCTTTATTTATATTCTAGGTTAGATTACGAGGATATAAACGCTCATACTCTTTTTCATGTTACTGTGATTCTCTTACGACGGTTCGAATCTCGGTTTTGTATACCAATAAACATTGCATTGAAATCGTTGTCAATTTTGCTATGTGTTTTAACACAGAATACTGATTATTTTTCTAAAAATCGTTTGCATTTACAGCAACTTGCAGCATTCATGGGACGTGGAGAAGACATAACAGATATTTGTGAGCGTTATCTTTCGAAAAAAGAAGAGCGTGAGGATGTAAAAAAGGTGGTTATGCGATGTCTGGACAAAAATGATAACTATGACAAAATGAAGGTTGGTTTTCCATCTACGTACTTATATTTTATTGTTCTTCGTATTCATCCAAACTAGTTTGTGACGAGTATG
Source organism: Oscheius dolichura (assembly GCA_932521035.1). Taxonomy (NCBI): domain Eukaryota; kingdom Metazoa; phylum Nematoda; class Chromadorea; order Rhabditida; family Rhabditidae; genus Oscheius; species Oscheius dolichura. The sequence goes on from OW051494.1 coordinate 4,984,010, forward strand.
AAGAAAATTCTTTCCGTCGTCAGTTAATCTACCGCACTAGATGTAGTGAGGGGGGTGTATTGATTTTAAAATTTTCACCTTTTTTGTAATCGGCTGTTCGCTTGCTCGAATCAAGAAATGATGACCGCCTTTAGGGCTTATTTACTGATTATCTCTTATCATATATCGCAGGCAAGACTCATATTCATTGTATTTTTCAGAAGAAGCTCTTGGAGACGATTTCTGATTCGTACAAAGCTCATAAAATTATTGCGGCATTTAGTTCAGCTTACTCTCAGTTCAGAAAACGACAAAGGGTATGCTACATATTTTCGATGTTATTTTATTTTATTTCCAGTTTGAAGAAGATGAAAATCGGGAAAGTAAGCGGCCCCGAGAAGAACGCGATAGGAATGGCCGAGACAGAGAGCGTGAGAGAAGGCGCGATAGCACAAGGGTAATGGTATTTTTCGATATTATGACTATTGTGTTGCTTCAGGACAGTGAAAGAATGCGGCGACATCTTACGGAAGAAGCTACAAAACCACGACAAGATGAGCCCAAAAATTTCGCCGTAAATGAAGATTCAATACGGTATTCATTTTAGTATCTGTTTAAAATTATTATTTTTAGAGCTAAGGAAATTCTTTACAAAGCACAGCAAGAAATTGAAGAAAAAAAAAGACACATGGGGCTTGCTGAAGCAAAAATGGCTGGTATTATTTCGCCCCCTGTTTCTCAGGGGAAAAATGTGGCTATTCGTCGGGATGTACGTTGTAGAGAAGGGTGTTTAACTATATTTTCTTATTTTAGGAAGCTCAGTTATTCATTAACTATTCCATGGACAAGAAGAAAGATAGAATGGAACAGTTAAAAGCGCGTCTAGCTTCAAACAAAACTGTTCAAAACCTTGTTGTTGTTCAAGAAAAGAAAACCGCACCATTACAATCAGAGGCACCAAAAGAACCAGTTACACCTGCGGTTATTGAAGAGAAGCCTGTAGGTTCAGTAGATTAAATAAAAAATTCTTTTAGAAAGAAGATCCGAATAAGCTTATTGAATATTTGGATCCCCGAATCCATTCAAAAAGAGCCGAACGTGGTAAACGAATGTTCAACTTCCATGAAAAAGGAGAATTCGAAAAATTGGCTAATAAGCAGCGAGCAATGGCTAAATTGGAGAAACTTCAGGTTGGTCTCATATATATCCGTCTATCTGTGAAATTTAGGCAGAGATATCGTCTGCAGCAAAATCTACAGGCATTTCTTCCGCTGTAAAATTGGCAATGGTCACGCCGTCTGGACCTGCTGGTAAGAATTTGGATAACATTCCCGAATGTGAATGGTGGGATACGATAGTGCTTGAAGCTACAAGGTTAGTTGTTGATCTCAATGTATGATTTCTTTAGTTACGATAATATACCTGACGCTAATGATCCTAATCGCTTTGATACTACAATCAGTGAACTAGTTGAGCATCCTATCAAGTTGAGAGCTCCTACTGATCCATTGACGCCACAATATTTAAAGGTATTATTATAGCTCACTTTTTTTATGACGTTGAAGGTGTATCTCACAACAAAAGAAAGGAAGAAGATCCGACGGCAGAATCGTAAAGAAATGCAAAAAGAGCGCACTGAGAAAATTCGGTTAGGCTTAGAGCCCGCGCCAGAGCCCAAGGTTCGATTATATTTCTAACATTAGAATTCACATTCAGGTCAAAATATCAAATCTTATGCGAGTTTTGGGTAGTGACGCTATACAAGATCCTACTAAAATGGAAGCGCATGTTCGCAAACAAATGGCAGAACGTTTACGCAAACATGAAGAGGCTAATACTGAAAGGAAATTGACAGATGAACAAAAGGCAGCAAAGAAATCAAAAAAATTGAGTGAAGATACTTCACTTGCAACACATGTAGCCGTTTATAGGTAAGACAATTTATTTGCTCTTATTATCTTTTCTTGCAGGGTGAAATCATTGTTAAATCCGTCAAAGAAATTTAAAATTGAAACTAATGCAAAACAACTCCATATGACTGGTGTTATTATTCTTCACAAGCTTATAAATGTAATAGTTGTTGAAGGAGGTTCGTTCGAATATCCTTACAATGATCGGTTCATTTCAGGGCCAAAGCAACAAAAATTTTACAACAACTTGATGATGAATCGCATTAAATGGGAAGATGAAATTATTGGACAGAAAAAAGATGCCGATAAGGAAGCTCCTGGTGAAAGAAATCAATGTCAACTGGTAAAGTTTATGTTTAACGTTGTTATCTTGTTTTTTTTTTCAGATATGGGAAGGGCAAGTTAAGAAGCGTAGTTTCCGCGATATATCTATCGTAACTGTCACCATTGAAAAGCAAGCCCGAGACTTCTTCGAAAAACACGGAGTGGCCCAATACTGGGATCTTGCCTATAGTACTTCAGTCCTTCTTGATGATCAGGATCCGCTACCAATCTAAATGTTAGCACTTTCTAGATCAGATTTCTCGGTTCACTGACTGGTTGTTCCTGCTTATCGTAATAAAACACGTTTTAGAGAATTTCTCTGCCATTTTGTTCGTTGTATGAAGTGTACAAATCTATCTCCTTCCTTATTCTCTTCACCGACTTCATCTCTTATTTAGATGTCTCAAACCATCAAAGAAAAAGCTAAAGCCGATCTAGAAGCTTTGCAAAAACAATTAGACGCAAAAAAACATCTTCTTCAAGAAGTGTTTTGTGACCTAAAAGGGATCGAACGGGTTGAAGGCAAACAATTAATTGGAGAGGTGACACATTTTTCAAAGAGCTATTTATTGAAAGCATGCAATTTGCCGGATCGGTTAGACTTTCCATCCTTCCTCTCAATAGCAGAGGTCTTCTTCTTGGAATTGACGATACCCGTGATATCAACCAAAATAAGCGTCTCCTTTGTGATTTTCATGAGTAGAACGGGATTTGAAATAGTTTTTTGGTGGACCGTGATTGGTTTATCTTCTGCCCCATCCTCTACGTGACCATCTCTTCTAAAGTAGCCATATACCTTATCCCATGGCATGATCTTCAAAATACGGCGAATCTCTCGCAAAAGGTCGCCTAAGGTGCCAGACGGGTCGAACTCCACCATGTGTTGATTCTCATCATCCTCACAGAAACAGGCTGTACATAATTAGGGTACAGTATATAGAAACCAACTTTTGATTTGAATGAGTGACGGATGTTCCGCCCCTTTTCCACAAATGCGAAGAGCAAAGTCGTCTTTCAAAGCCTCCATGGAAAAGTGGGAATCCAGATCGAAACGGTTGAAGTAGTTGATCCGCTCGGGGAATAGGGCCTTGAGAGCGAGGACGGTTTCGCAGCGGTACGGCAAACGACAGCATTCTGCAGGGCAGATCGGAGCAATTCCTTTGTTCTCGCACTCGCTCAGGATGTGGTTGAGGCAGCTCACACACACAGAGTGCTCACACTCCTGTTCCGAGGGAAAATTGCGCAAAACTTCTCCTTCACATTCTGGCATGCCTTGGCACGGAACTTTTGCCTGAATAACCGTCAACAATAGCGTCAAACTAATGGGGGCATACAAAACTTATGGGCTTTTTTCCCTTCCTGGTCTTCTTTTCCATTGGTTGACATTTTCCAGGAGGGCAAGTGCCTTTTCCTTCTGTCCACTTCTCAACACAGCCAGTGCACATCTTTACATGACAACAAGGAAGTGCTTGCAGTTTGTTGTTATCCAGATGAGCGCCACAGGGGCCTGCACATTTCTCGCGTTCGTCTTCATCCAAGGGGATATTGCAGCTGGCGACAGGGCATATAGGCTGGTCGCTGAATTGTTTCGATCACACCTATACAAGCAGATAGCATACACCTTATAAGCATCATCAAAACATTTGCCACAGAGTTCATGAAGACAATTGGTGCGGCCCGTATCTGTCGCGTAGCTTAGCTTGCGCTGGCAGTTCTCATTTTCGCAACAGTTCCACTTCTGGTCGGGCGCCTGGACCAGCAGCGAGTAGCAGTGGGGAATAGGGCACACCTAAAGTTTCTGGAACTGACAACATTCACCGCCTTACCTGGCTCTTTGCAATTTGTTTCTCCACACAAACCATACAGATTGTATGAAGACAAGGAATAAGTTGCGAAGTTACATCGCATTGTGTAAATTTACGGCACGAGCCACAAAATACTGTGCTCATGTCGACACTACAACTGATCGCGGATAGTATTCCAAGTAGCAATGGCTTACTTTAGCCAACAATATTAATCCACCTTATGTCAAAACATGTTTTTAGATCCTTGGGATAGAGCCAAGAATAACGCCCTCTGGTTCAACTTTTTGTAAATGTACTCTGCTCAAGACTACTGGATTTGAAGACTTTGTCTGTGTTGCGATACGAATACAGAACTTATCTCCTCAATGCTATGCGTATGTTACCTTTATATACTTATCGCAGTTACTCAGAATTGTTCAAGGTCGTCCATGCCACTCAAATTCATATTCTTCTTACCTTTTGTTCGACAATAACGAGTCTGAGATCGAAACAATACCGTAAGTTTTTTTCTATTACAGAATAGTTATTTTTTCAGGCCGGGTAAAGATGGAACTTTGCTTATTTCCTTTCCACAACACCTCCTAATTAATTCGACTGCCGTTCAAGTAGTTGTCGATTGCAGTTGGACATTGGCGTTAGTTCAAAATATCCCTAAAATCTGTATTTATCTAGATCCACCAATATTGTCTCCCCTTGGATGACTCGACAATTAGTAAACATCAATAGTGCCCATCCTTTCGAATCATTTGTTATTCTGGTATCAAACCCCTGTAAATGGACAAAACTTGATGACATAAGAAGCTGCCCAGAAGAAGGTAATTGCTTATTATAAATACTTGAGATAATTTATTTCCAGAAGCAGTATTAATCAAAACACTTGCTTCTGTATGTTTTCATAATCGTCGGTTTCCAGGAATAGCACTTCACACCTTTCGAGAAATTTTTCCTAAATTAGAGATATGCGACTATGGATACTGGCAGGTGGGCAATTTTCTAATGTCTTCACGCTGTTTTAGTTGTTGATCGGAAGAGAGGAATTTTCTGGTGTGATGATTGCGTCTTCTTGCAAAAATAATGGTATACTTGATATCGCTTATAGCAGGTAACCTTGTTGCTGTATTCATGGATCTTCTTTTACAGATGTGCAACACAGTTGTATACAGTACTCAACAAATTAAAAGAAGATACCAGCCACAGCTCGCCGAGGCCAACACCTTAAAGGTCTAAAAATTCGCGCTGTGCTCGAATGCTAATGCCGTTTTTATGCATTTTTATGTATTTCTGATCATTTCTCGTGTCTTGCCGACCCCGAAATACTATAAAATAAACGAAAAAATAGTCAAACACAGAAAAATTCGAAAGAAAACGTAAATGAGTGCATTTTGTTCCGGAATGACCCAAAAATAACTTTTTACCATGATATTCTTTCGTTGATAACTCAAAATGGTCCCCACAAAGTGGCTAATTGATTGCCGTAAACAAGAAAAAAATCGGATGTCACAGTTTTGAGAAAGAAATGCTTAAAGAATATCATGAAGTTCTCGAAAGTGAAGAGTTGGAGAAAAACAGTGCGTAAACAGCAAACGGCAGGGCTTTTTGTTCTTCAAATTATGGTATCCAAACTTTGTCGACGTCTGGCAGCCTTATTTAGATATTCATTTTTGGTGCTCTTGGGCTCATTCGATACAGAAAAAAATACTGATCAGGAAGTAATTTTCTCACTAAAATCTGTTTAGGATTTGATATTGAAAAACTCAAAAAACTCAATTTCTTTTCAATGGTACAGTTCCATCACCCCCAAAAATTACTTCCGGCTCTTTCGAACATGCTGGATCGAATGCAATTTACAGAAAAAAGTAAAAATGTGTGGTTTTTTCATGCTGAGTGCGACAAAGTTGTATTGGCCGAAGAGCAAAAATTGCACTGGTCCTGGCACGACCACTGTGGCGTTGACTTCTCTTCTTCCGCGGCTAGCTATGAGTAGATAACATTTTATATAAGAATAAAATAATCTCTCAAAAATTCGTTGCACAAGTTGTTAATGAAACAAAAACGAACGTGATATACATTGATAGAAAGGGAGAATAAACTTTTGATAGACGCCTGGTATGTGTCACCGGCGCTCAGTCTCAAATTTGCCACCCCGTGGAGTAAAAGAAGCTGTCCTTTGTATGACCCTGGATGGCCGCTCCCCAGAAACGCTTTCATTTTCCTTTTCCCTGAGAACAATGCCTTCTGTGAGATCAAGTAAATGCTGAGAATAACTTTCTGAAGAATACTTCGACATTGTGAAGCCATTGGACCTACCAATATATATACAGGATCGTCTCTTATTACCAGAAACGGAATATATTTTGCTTTGGTCCACACCGGCTCTACAGTAAACCTCCACGTCCTGAAACATGTCTATCTGACCATAAATCATGCTTACTTTTCCACTGCCGTAAGCGGCATGCACTCGTACTCCTGTGTTGACAAGGTGTTTGAGAACCAGGGACTTCTGCTTGAGGGGGTCGGTCGAGAACGACGGGTTGAAGAAGAGCAACCCGTGGGGGAAGTTGTGCTGCGCCAGCCAGGCGGAGAGTGTCCGCTGTTGCATATCGGGCCGGGCAGTGATGTAGATGATCATGTAGCCCTGCTCATGCCAGTGCCTGACGACGTCCACAGCCCCCGGCCGGACCCGCGGGTCCTTTCCCGTAACCGAGATGGACGCCGTGAGAGAACCGTCCACGGAGAACACGACACAGTGCGTATCCTTGAGGACGACGGCCATGAACGCGTCCAGGTAGGAGCGATCTCCGTTGACGACCATTTTGATGGAGTGGAGGCCGCAGGGCAGCTCGTTTCGGATGTTGACGGCCAGCCGCCCGTGGGAATCCGTCTCGAATGAGCCCAGTCGGTACCACTCGCCTCGGTAAGGGCAGACGAAGACAGTCACCATTTCCCGGGACAGAGCCACCAGATCCATCGGCCCATAGAAAAATTTGGCGTGGATTGTTTGTTCACCCATCCCGCTGACGACGAGGACATCGTTGGCTCGATGATTTGGAGAGAGGTTGCCGATCTGAATAAGCGGGATACATTGTGGGGAGGTCGCCCACCTTGAAGCGGGACCGCCTCCGCTGCCATTTCATGGGGAGGAGCTCGAGGTGGAGAGGGATGCTGGCCGAGGGAAGGCAGACGGCCAACGCCGTCTCCTCACAACGAACGAATTGTCTCAACACGAAGGCGGCCACATCTTGGGATTCCCAGTAGGAGGCGTGGAGGATGTGGGGCAGAGCAGACGACGGCAGGGCCACCATGGCTGGAACGACTGGTCTGACCTGGGGAGGGGAGAGTTACCATTGGGGCAGTAGAGCAGCTGGTCGGTCCGCTTGTTGCCCCACAGGATACTGGTGTCAATGGAGGAGTCGTAGTGGAAAGGCTTGCCGTCACCAAGGGGGAACCGCTGGTACTTGGGCACATTCGAGGGAGGGACCATGGACATCGAGGGGAGAAGAACTGGCTCGACCCGACACCCGCACGGGTCCAGGGGGTAGTAGAGGTTGAACAGCTGGCAGTCTAGTGGCTCGATTTCTGGAAGGGGTTCGACTGGGGCCAGAGAGGCACGGTACCTTGTTCGGAGAGCTTGCGCTGGGCCAAGACGAGACCCAGAGGACAGCCGAGGAGGAAGGCCGCGCTGGGTTGAAAGACGAGTCGGGAGGAGGGCATGCTGAGCGAATCGACGGACATGGCCCCGAAGGAGATCTTCTTCTTTATGTGACCGGCCGAGGGAGGGGCAGAGTGCTGGCGGGGAGATCGTGGTGGCACCCGGTGGGCCGACGTGCCGTTGAGGTCGGCCTCGACGCGGAATTCATGGCAGGAGTGGGTTCCCTGAAAGGCGTTGTCTCGGGTGACTAGAGATGCCCACGTCCTCCTTGTCCTCCTCGGGGATACAGGACACGTTGTGGCGAGAAAGGCCATGGAACTCCTTGTGGACGAGGGCTTCGTAGAGGAGGAGGCCTCCCACGGCGTCCCCCACCACAAAGACGTCCCCATTGAAAGTCGGCTGGGCGGCGGCGAACTCGGAAAAAGTGTCGTTTGCCCGACGGATTGTGCATTCGACAGCCTGAAGATAAGAACTTGGAGGGAAGAGAGGGGACCGGAGACCTCGTAGTAGTGGACGGGGTCAGCAGCCACGAACAGAGCCAGTGAGGGGTGGAGGAGGCCGAAGTTCGGCGAGATGGAGGACAGCCGGTTGACGGTGCCGCTGAGCTCGGCCCCGCAGCTGACCAGCTCCACGTGGACGCGCTCCTTCAGCTGGGGGTAGTGCTTCTTGATGAGAACGTCGATCGTCGACCTGAACCCCTTGGCTACAGTACCCCCACGGCCCTCACTTGAAGGTCTTCGAGTCGGTCGTCTTAGAGTCGGCCGGATGTTCCGGGGAGAAGTCCCCATGGAAGACCATAATTAACAGCGCGGCATCTGCCGCAGTGGAGGGTGTCGCCGGGGCCGAATCTGGAAATTGTCCGTGTCCGGGAGGAGGCCTAATGAGCCGGCTCACTCTCGTCACAACACTCAAGCTCGAGTTCCGAGCTCCAGCGGATGATCGAGGGCTTCTGCGGGAGGGGGCCCTCGTCGCAGTCGTAGTAGACGTCGTCCGAGGAGGCCTCCGAGTGCTCGTCCTCCTCCGCCTCGTCGTTGTCTCTGCAATCCATACTCATGCCCATTTGACACATTGTTGTCGCCGGAAATGCCCTATTGATTCAGAGTTTTTCCCGTCCAGCCACGCGAGCAGCTCCCTTGTTTGAGCTCAAATAGTGGCCCACGTGAGCAGATTCAACACCCGACCGACGCACTTCTTGTTCATGACGGTCGAGAGGTGGAGGGCCAGCTCGTGCTCCAGGCAGCGGATATCGTCCATCGTCAGCCCGTACCACTCGTCCTGCCAGGCCCAGGCCTGTCGGTGTGCCCTCAGCATCGTCCTCCGCAGGGCGAGGTCGTGAATCCAGCGCTCTGCCCGCGACTAAAGCCTATTATTGTCGGCCGGCAGATGACAAAACCACCTGCAGTCCCCAGTAGCGGAACTCTACTCGGCACAGCTTATAGGCACACATTATCGGCTTACCTGGAAACGGTATTGAACGGGGAGAGAGGACACCGACCGCGTTGGACGCACTCCTGGACCCAGTCGTCTGTGAGAGGCCCGCGGCCCGTCTTCCTGCTCCGGAACAGCTTCGGGTCCTCCTCCTTGAGGTAGTCGGCCGATGAGATCGGGTCCACCACGAAGTCCATCACGTCGACGGTCCGATTCTTCAGCTCTTCGCCCTTGAGGTTGAATATGTTCGGCTGGTCGCCCGCATCGTTGCAATAGACCGTCTCGACCTCGATGCTGACCCTGTCCATCATGGGCGTCGAGTACCTGAGACCCCCCGCGTCGTCGGCGCCTCGTCCTCCCCCACCTCGTTTTCGTCGTAGGATAGGCATTCCAGCTCTCCTCGTGGGCGTCCATTGCAGACGACGGCATAATCGAGCGAATCCACGCTGAAAACACATGCCCAATTGTCAAATATTTATATTCGAGTAGGCGTATCATGGGCATCCTCCGACGACCTGGGAACTTTGGCAATTAGCCTAATTAGTGGTTGGAAAGTGGCCATGTCGGAGCCAATCAGGAGAGAGAGAATATTTGTGACTGCCACGGGAAAGCGACGAGGCCATACCTGGTATTTTACTGCCGACATGGTAAATCTTGAAGGTGTACTGTCCGCTGCCCCCGGGTCCGTCCTCGTACGGCTGGTTGGTGATGATCTCCACTCCGCTGTCATGTCCAGACGACTCCTGTCTGCTCTTTTTCTAAATTCTTCTGCTCATTTCTGCCGATCAGAAACGTTTTGTTCACGGAAAAGGTTGGGAGAACCGGTTCGAGGGATTATCCCCTTATACTCTCCCGGAAGGCAGCCCCTGCCCTTGGAAGAGCTTCCTTTGTTATTTCCCTCGGCTATATTCCTCCTTATATTGTTGCCCAATCGAACGTTATAGAGCGGAAATTACGTGGGGTTGTACATTGGCAAAGAGTCACAACTAATAACAAACAATTATATAACTGGTCCATCACAAAAACATCGTGCCCTTAGTCCCTGGATGGCAAACAATTCCCACAGAACTGAGTGAATAATTAAAATCCTGCCGCGGGGGTTCCGCTCCTTGTTGTCATTTTAGGGTGTCATAATCTTCGCCGAATTGCCATCTTTCTTTCGCGATTTCTGGGTGCTAATCCTTACTAATTCCGAAGCCTTTTTGCTAAATCCTAACTAGAAAATAAGAAATACAGAAGTATGAATGAGACAACAGTGGCAGATGAAAACACACTGTTTGGTTCGTATAGAAAATGGTCAGAAGTGACCTTGTGGCGGCACGCGGTGGGACTTGGATATGATAGTTCCTCTTTGGGACAAAATGTCGAGGGACAAAAGATGAACATCTTTGATCTACGTGAACCGATACCAAGAGCCATTATTGACAATAAAAGAGTCGTAAAGAGTGTAACCCGTGATAGTCTAATGGATGCTGGATTCATCTTCATCACAACATGAAAGATGGATATAAAAATTACCATTTTATATTTCTATGTTACAACGATATGACCTTGATATATAATTTATAATGTAAATGGTTGGATGTGCATATATATAGGATTTTTTCTTCTTGTTATAAAATTTGAAATTTATGTTTCATGGATTACTCGGGTGAGGGAAACGATTTGGCAGAGAATGTAAATCTAACAGTAAAACCGTGCCTGTATCATGTAGAGTTGTGCAATTCGGTATTCCTCCACAGTCATAGGTAGAAGAATTCTGTACTCCTTGACCAACATTTCTGATGGAATAAAATATTTGCCGAAGATTTGTAGAACAGCTCATGTCGCCATCTTCTGCGACAGCCAGAGGAGCCCAGATAAAAAGGGTGTGCAAGCCCCGCCCCCCAGTCAGAACCGCGTCGATACGAATTCCGTGATAGGCCACAGTTATGAATAAACGAGAAGTTCAGCGCTCACATCGAAGACTTTAGAATTCAGGCGGAAATCAGTAAACATTATCGATGCCGATACCAACTGATTAGATATCGGATCAGAATATAAATGTGCTCTATTCCCGCAGTCATAATGCTTTCGACCTTTAGAGAGTAAATTCATCTCTTTCTCTCTCTATTGCAATACAAACTCATGCTCATGAGTAAATGAAATTGCTGTGATTACTTTGTTTGTTCGTGTCAGCAAGAGCACTGTCTATATCATTTTATGTTGAAGCTTATTCCTTGATGCCTGAATATTTGTTTATCTAATGTTTCAGTTCCAGAACTACTCTGCTGCTACTAACCTATAATATTATTAGTATTTTCATCTCGTTCTAAGGTTTGTTTTTTTTAATAATATCCTTCATGACTGTCAGTTGTTTGAAAAAAGGGTGTCCGTTCGTATTTGGTTCGTATTTGTATAATTATTCAATTTTTGGTTTATAATCGGAAATGTTTCATAGTAACCAACGTTACTTGTAACATTGGAATGTTTTCAGCATTTATTATCACAGATGGCAGAAAATACGGCAGCACGAGCGGAGTCTCCAACCATAGGCGCTAGTCCAGTAGAAATGTCGAATGAGGACCTTGACAAGTATGCGCCCACATAGCTTTTAACGTCTTATAGGCATATTTCCACTTTAATGAAATGTGAATTAATCTCCGAACAAGATGTAAAAACTCTTTGTTCCAAAGCCAGGGAAATATTGGTGCAAGAGGGAAATGTGCAAATTATTGACTCACCTGTGACGGTATTATTCTTTCTGAATCTTAATTATATTGTTTAGATATGCGGCGATATCCATGGACAATTTTATGATTTAATGGAGCTTTTCAAGGTTCTTCAAGTTGAAACATTTTAGTTTAACATTTCAGGTCGGAGGTCAAATTCCTGACACCAACTATTTGTTCCTGGGAGATTTTGTAGACCGCGGATTTTATTCAGTTGAAACATTTTTACTTCTTTTGGCTTTAAAAGTTCGCTATCCCGATCGGATGATGCTCATCCGGGGAAATCACGAAAGTAGACAAATTACACAGGTTGGGTTGTGGGATAATTTTTTTTGTATATTATCGTTTTTTAGGTATATGGATTTTATGACGAGTGCTTACGAAAATACGGTAATGCCTCAGTTTGGAAATGCTGCACAGAAGTTTTTGATTATCTATCTCTCTCGGCAGTAATTGATGGCAAGGTTAATAGTACAATTTATGTGGGTAACATTTAATTGTAGGTGTTTTGTGTCCACGGTGGCCTTTCTCCTTCAATAAACACACTTGATCAAATTAGATCTATTGATCGGAAGCAAGAGGTTGGTTACACTTATACGCTACGGAATTGGCTCTAAAAGGATGCAAGATGTCTAAAGGTGAACGAGTTCAGGTACCACATGATGGTCCAATGTGTGATCTACTCTGGTCAGACCCGGAAGATAGCTCAAACGGATGGGGAATGAGTCCTCGTGGCGCCGGATACCTTTTTGGATCAGACGTAGTTAAGGTATTTCTTGTCTTTAATTAGTTACATTCATGTCAGACATTTTGCGATGCTAATGGTGTTGATTTGATTTGCCGAGCTCACCAACTAGTTATGGAAGGATATAAATGGCATTTTAATGAAAGTGTCCTAACCGTATGGTCAGCACCAAACTATTGTTATAGGTTGTTATCAGAAATTACTATCATATTAATAATTTAGATGTGGAAATGTAGCAGCTATTCTTGAATTAGATGAACAGTTAAACAGAGATTTCACTATTTTTGAAGCAGCTCCACAGGTTTCTTTGCGCTGGACAGATATTTATTTGTTTTCAGGAAAATCGCGGTGCTCCTGCCAAAAAACCCCAGCCTGATTACTTTCTTTAACCGATTGCCAAAAATGCCAACTTATTTTTATTTTCCCATATCTCTTTATGAATTTGTACGTGTACTGTTTGTGCATTAAATTTTATTCGCTAATAACTATAAAATCGCATACCTCTACATTGTTTTGCGTGCTCTGCTCTAGTTATTTCATATTATCTTCAAATGCTCACGTAACTCTTTAATGCTAAGTGATACCTTTTAGAATGATTCGTCTAGGTTCTCGAATAGCAATAAGATTTTGCTCAAATTCTACAGCAGGAATTTCTAGTGAAATGAGGAACAAGATAAATGATATGGTTAATGTAAGCAGGAAATCTCACTTATAAAATCCCTAAATGTTGCAGAGTAGCGACGTTGTTGTTTTTATGAAAGGTAACCAACAAGAACCGATGTGTGGATTTTCGAGAAATGTTAAGCTGGTTTGTTTACCTGTTTTTCTGTCTTGTTAGCTGTCTTAATATACATCACCGATTCCTGTGTGGAATCGTTCTCATTTCCTAAAACTTTATAAGTTCGCCTAAAATGGCTAAAAATATGATTGAAAATAGTGCAGACAGACAACGGGAATCGGTGAAAGATTGATCATGACCATCAACATTTTTTGATTTTATTGGATTATTTAATAGATATTGGATTATCATCAAGTCAAGTTTAAAGACTATAACGTACTGGCGGATCAGGAGGTTAGGGAAGCTATAAAAGTGTACAGCGAATGGCCGACTATACCACAGGTAAATTTTTTATATTTTCATTGTAAGCAAGTGTAAAGAAAAGCTAGACCGTTTTCAATACTACTGAAAACTTTGCTTATCTGACAAGATCACTTTCAAAAATTCAATGTTTGCAGGTGTATATGAAAGGTGAATTTGTTGGAGGATGTGATATAATGGTTCAGATGCACAAAGAAGGAGAAATAAGGTATTCTGATTTTTTTTCTGTAGTAATGCCGTTACAGTGACTTCTTCGATGAAAAGAAAATCGCCAGCAAATATGGTAACTACAAAGATGAATAAGATTGTAGGATTCAATTTCTTAAGTTTTTAATAGTTATAAAGTTTAATACAAGTGAATGTTTTGGAATAGGACCCAAAGGACACTTATTTACTGCTTGTCTTCGAAAGTGCGTTACAATAATACTTTATATACTGCTAAAACGAATTTTGAAACAGCATAGTAAATCAACAACAATAAAACTAAACAACGTCGTTTATGCAACCATCTGCAATTGCTTGTAGACTTGCTTTCGGTATTCTTCAAGCCCGCCTTCTAGGTTTGTAACCATCCGGTCCTTGACAACCCACAGTTCTTTACAAACCATTTCAATTAATTGTTCGTCGTGGGATACTAAAACTACTCCACCCTGTAAAGGGCTGTAATATGATTCGTATAAAATCCTACGTTAAATTTATTGAGGGCGTTTCCAAGAGCTGCAACAGTCTCAACATCCAAATGATTAGTAGGCTCATCCATAATTAGGTAATTAGGGCTAAAATAAACTATCGTAGATGAGTGTAAAAACCTACTTCATCATGGCAATATTTGCAAAAGCTAAGCGACTCTTTTGCCCTCCTGATAAAGTGAAAACAGATTGCAGAGCCATATCACCGCTAAGCCCGAATCTTCCCAACGCAGCACGATAATCCTCTTGACTTTTTCCTGAAACGTGGAAAATTGATTTTCGTATCTTCCTGTACCAGGATAGTTTTTAGCTAAAACTTCAATGGCTGTCATATCCATATCTAACTGATCCACATGATGCTGTGTGAAATAGCCTATTCTTATCCGACGATTAACGTTGCGAAGGCCAACAGAAGGGTTTAAATCGCCCAGAAGAATTTTCAGAAGAGTTGTTTTACCAGCTCCGTTTTCACCAACCTGTATTTATAGGATCAGAATTTAAAATAAGGGTTAGAATCTTACAATGCAAATTCTAGAATTAGCATGGGTACCTAAATCTAGCTTGCGAAAGACATAAGAAGACTCCTCGTTATATCTAAATGCAGAAACTTAAAACAGCAAAAATGTAGGAAACCTAAAGGAAACACCATCCAGTTGTAACACGGGGTTGCTCAAGATCTCACATTCAGCGAAGCGGAAGGTAATGTCTGCATCAAGTTCAACGGCTTGCAAAACAGGCCTAAAACAATAAACAGAACTTTGCTGACTAACAATTTCTCCAGCATTTTTATTCTGCTCTGAACCATAGATGCTCGTTTAGCGTTGTACCGGAATTTGTCAATAAATTCTTGTGTGTGAGCTCTTAATTGTTGTTGAGCTTCATACTCGCGCTGTTGTTGAGTTAACTTCTCTTTCATGGTCTAAATTGCCAGTAAAAGAAAATAAAGTCAAATAATACCTTTTCAAAATTGTC
Organism: Oscheius dolichura; assembly: GCA_932521035.1. Classification (NCBI taxonomy): domain Eukaryota; kingdom Metazoa; phylum Nematoda; class Chromadorea; order Rhabditida; family Rhabditidae; genus Oscheius; species Oscheius dolichura. Next base: position 4,999,321 of record OW051494.1, read on the forward strand.
GTAATTACCCTTATAATGATCAAGTCGCCGTGTATGGAGATGAACAATATCAGTACATATTTCGTTCAAAAATTTTCTGTCATGGGAAACTGTCAAGATAGTACCGTCCCATTTCTTTTGAAGAACTGCTTTTAATTTAGAAAAGTAATACCTGCAAATGACCTTCCAACCAGTATACAGCTCGCATATCCAACATGTTTGTCGGCTCATCAAGCAGAAGAAGATCTGGTTGAACAAAAAGCGCTCGGGCAAGAGCTACACGCATCCTCCACCCTCCTGAGAACTCTCTAAATTAGACTATTTATAAATAAAATTGATATGACCTGGTTGGTTTTTTTTGTTCATCTGGAGTAAATCCAAGCCCATAAAGAATAGAAGCTGCCTTTGCAGGAGCCTTATCCAACTGCAGAGCTTCCATTTCCACGTACAACTTATTTAATTCGTCCATATATTTGTTTTTCTCAGTTTCCAACACATTTTCTTTGTTTAACTTTGCTTGAATTTTTTTCTCTCTCTCAATCATTTGCACACGCCGCACGTCAGAAGCTAAAACAGCATCGAGGACAAGTGTATCATCTCCTTCTACTTCTTGTTCAACGGAAAGCATAGAAATTCCAGAAGGTATCTTTAACTGGCCACTATAAGCAAGATAAACAGAACTGAGAAAAAGAAACCTTGATATCATCTTTAAAAGAGTCGTTTTACCAATACCATTTCTTCCAACAAGACCGTACTTGCGACCATAACCCATTGTTACATCGGCGCAAGAAAGAAGTTGCTTAGTTCCAATAGAAATATCTACACTTTCAAGCTTTACATCCTTGGAATTTGCTCCGCGAACTCCTAGATCCTTAATAGGAGCCTATAAAAAATGATAATAAAGTAGTGGGGGTTTCAACACCTGTGAAGCTGTTGCGGAAGATTCCGGCCGCTTTTTCCGGACAACGGGTTCCTCTCCTCGTTGGATAGATTTCGCCTCTGCGCGTAAATTCGCCTTTTTAACCTTATCCTTATCAACCAACTGAATAAAAAACATTACGACTAAGTATTAAATAAAAACAGACCATTGGTGTGTCTCTTGACTGAACTTTCCAAATACTTTCTAAAGCTTCGAAATTTTGATTTTCTGCTGCCATGTCTACAGTTTGTTCTAGCTTCTTTGTAGTACCAGTTTCTCGCAAGGATTTCGGAAGATTTCTAAGCGATTCTATAAAAATATTGTTATTCTACCTACTCTCCATGAAGAAGACGCAGTAGTTGTTCGCAAGCACGAAGGGCTCCTTCCGAACAAAGATTTTCGACGTAAGCCTAAATGGGTAAATTATCTAATATCATGCTATATAAAGGCCTGTAGATGATCTCCAACTGCTTCGAAGACTTCATCTAAAGTTGTTAGATCATCAGCATTTTCTTTCAATACGGCTGAAAGCAATTTTCTATATTAACCTGAGCGATAAGAACAACCTGATATGTAGTCTTTTACTTCGACTGGCAAGGTAGGAAATGTACCAGAAAGATATCCAGGAATAGCGGGTATATTCGACATATTAGTTGTTGAGAAAGAATTCGTTACCTAAATTATGACATAAAAAATTGGTTGGAAATTTGCTTTACCCAGCCAAATAAAAAGATAAAAAGTTATGAGAACCGGTATAAGACTAGGCACTAGCAGCAAATAATAAAGACAATCAGATGTAATTATAGATGCAGTATGTTCGTCCACCCACCTTTCTTCTATCATCCGCTGTAAGACGGATATCTGCTACACGCCTAAATATGGATATTTGTTACAAAAAGACACAGCTTTGATAGAAATACAACCAAATACTACATGCAGCAATAGTAAAACACAGCTCGCCGAACCCGGCACTGGGTCGGGCGCTCCAATGCTAAATTTGATTTTATGCATTTTCATGCGGTTTTGATGGTTTCTCTGGTTTTATCGACAACGAATTGCTATATAGAGAAAGACAAAAATAGAAAATACGGAAGAATTGGAGAGAATGCGACACTCATGAATTTTGTTCAGGAACACCACAGTTAGGCTTCAAAAATAGTTTTCTGCATACTTTTCCGTGGTGCTTGGCGTCAAAATGTTGCTCTTGATGTGAATAGTCATTTGCAATAAAAATCAGACAATTTCGATGTCAGCATATTGAGTAAAATATTTTTAAAGCAAAAAGAACACCTCCCGCGAAATTAAAATTTCAAATTTTGTTCTGTAATTTTACATCTTTCCTGAGCGCATCAAGAAGTTCTCACTGGTGTATCCAATTTCATTTCTGTTTTTTGCATTTGATAAAGAACATCGAATTGTTTTCTAATGAATTTTTTTGGGAATTCCTATATGAAATTTGAATAAATGGCAGCAATTTTACTAGTATACTTGATATTTCTAATAGGTAGAATTGTCAGATCTTGCTGCCAAAACTCATTAGAAAACAACTCGATGTGTTCTATCGATTGCAAAAGACAGAAATGAAATCAGATGAGGCAGTAAAGAGTTCTTGATGCGCTCAGATGAGACACATTTCAATAGAAACAATTCAGTACGTAATCACGTTCTGTCCAAGATTTGTTCCGGACGGCGAGCTGTGAAAAAAATGCGAGTGTGGTAAACACGCTCCACCAAGAGAACCGCTGCGCTTGCTTTACGCGTTGAACGCTTTCGAATTTCAATACTTTCTCTCGATCAATCAGTTGTATTATTGTACTTCTTCTTTTATTCCAATTTTTAAGATCTTTGTTATCTGTTGTGAAGTTCTCGACAGCAATGACTATTCTGAGTAACACAGTGAGTTCTTGTTCTATTAAATTTATCTGAAGTGGCTTTGCAGTATGGTCCCAGACCACAGTCGTTCTCATTAGATGAATCCGGTGAAAAATACTACATAGGTAGGTTAAAAAACGGTGTCGCATTAAACTATGCTGATTTCAGGATCTGAAATAGGTGCTTATCTTCGTTTACACAGAGGTACACTTTACAAGAAGTATCCTGTTCTATGGCGAAAGGTGGCAACTATTGAAGACAAAGAAAAGCTTCGTCAACTCAATCTTTCACCAGCTTTCATGCATACTAATATAATGTGAGTTTTTGTTTTAGTTGAAGAGATGTGAAATGCGGGCCGCGATAATGAAACATCTATAGGCTGGTGAAAGCTCATGAAGTTGATGAATTGTTAGGAGGCCAGGAAGAAAAATATAGAGCAGCAGGATCTGCGCCTTCTCAACCAAGACCGCCCGTTGAGAATAAATCTGTAAAACCATCAACACAGCCAGGATGGATGGGACAACAGGTCTTTTAGTTATTTTATTTCCCGTAAACTTTGAGTTTTATAGGTTACCAGTGGATCGCATCATTTGGAGTCAGTGCCATGTTCATGCCCTATTGCCCATGCCCGTGGTAGATTTAGACCAAAGGAGTTGGCGTATAGCGCAGAAGATTTAGAACAAGCCAAACAGTGAGTTTCTGTGCTAATTAAAATAATCTTATGTGGTTTTCAGTGTGGCAGAGAATGCAAATTGCGTGGAAGAGCTGGTACCTATTCGTCTAGATATGGAGCTTGATGGCATCAAATTGCGTGATACATTCTGTTACAATAAGAGTGAAAAAATGATAACACCCGATATGGTTAGTTTTCATTTAGTATTAAAATCATCCGTTTATTTTAAGATCGCAGAAATGATGTGTGATGATCTGGATCTTCCTTCAAGTTCTTTTCAACCTGCAATTGCTGCCGCCATTCATCAACAGTTGGAAGCTGCTAATGAAGCTCCGCCACTGGATTCTAATGTTGGCGATCAGCGAGCTATTTTGAAATTGAACATCAATGTTGGAAACCAAAGCCTAGTGGATCAATTCGAGTGAGCCATATATAGAGAGAAAATAATTTGGAAAACAGATGGGATATGTCTGATACGCACAATAGCCCTGAAGAATTCGCTCGTCACATTTGTTCTGAGCTTGGATTAGGTGGCGAATTTGCTTCTGCTATAGCCTATTCTATTCGTGGACAGCTTCAATGGCACCAGCGCACATATGCTTTTTCCGAAAGCCCACAACCAACAGTTGAATGCCCCTTCAGGTGATCTTGTGGTATCTCCTCTATTTATATCATTTTTAGAAACCCTGCTGAATCTGATCAATGGGGTCCATTCCTTGAAACATTAACAGATGCAGAAATTGAGAAGAAGATGCGAGACCAGGACAGGAATACTCGTCGTATGCGACGGCTTGTTGGCGGCGGATTTAACTTTTGATACACTTTATTGCCAATACCAATACCAATTTTTTGCACCTTGTCATCTAATGCTATTCGACTCTCTCTCTCTCTTTTGACTGCCCTGCCCTCTTCATGGATCTCTTCTACTATGTTTTGTGGCGCCAGTCTTTCTTTTTATTGCAATGTATTTATAATAATAAACAAAATTTTAGCCGAAGTCATGTCCGATTCCGTCGACATTGAAATGGAAAATGAAGATGTAACGGTCACCGCCGCCAAGAGCAAAGGACGTGGTGTTGGTCAGCAACGCGCAAGAGCTGAAAGAATTATTTATGATGTCGTTGAGAATAAGGACACGGACGCTACTGGACCTCAACGATCAGTCGAGGTACGTATCAGTTTCTATATAATTAGCTTGTACATTTTACAGGGATGGATCGTATTTGTTACCAACATTCATGAAGAAGCCACCGAGGATGATGTCCATGACAAGTTTGCAGATTTCGGTGAAATTAAAAATGTCCATTTGAATTTGGACAGAAGAACCGGTTTCTTGAAGGGATATGCCCTTGTCGAGTACGAAACCCAAAAGGTTTTGTTGATATTTTCAAACGTAACTTGTTTTTGAAGGAGGCTGCCGCTGCTATTGACGGTCTTAACGGCCAGGAGTTGCTCGGACAAGAAATTCATGTCAATTGGTGTTTTGTGAAGCCGCCTAAAAAATCTGGAAAACGTTGAAGCAATAGAAGACTTATGTTTCTAAGCATCTCAAACAATCAATTTCTTCTGATTGTTATTTCTTTATTTAATTCTCATTTTCCATTCTGTTATTACTCCACTCATTGTTATATTTCAGAACAAATAAAAACAAATCATGTGCTTTTCAATGTTGTTTTCAAGCGTATCAGCGTACAACATTTTATATTATAAAAAGCCTAACTGTTGGCGTAACATCAGCTTATTTTGTTACCATAATTACTTCACTCCCACAGGTTTATGCATCGCGCACACAGCTCGGAATATGAAATAGTTTCAATATAACTTTTTTGATGACAGCGCAGCAAAAAGCATATATTATACCAACAATCATTCGAAGCCTCGGATCCAAAGCTTTCAGTTCGGTTCAAAAAACGCGGGCATGCCTGCAGGGGTGATGGGATTCATGGGACACCCTTTGTGAAGACATTTTTAGTTGTGGCTATCCATTTTCGTTTTCACTTCTCTTTAATTTTTCATGACATATTTCTCGCTTCGTAGCCGCATCGAAAAGTTTCTTATATAAGGGTTACCCAGGAACCCTAAGGGTTCAATAATACCCTTTTAAGGATGTTGCGACGAATTGTACATGCGGCTGCACAATCTGGTAGAGTTTTCTCAGGTGTCCGTACCTTGACAACGAGTTCTCCAATGTCTCAGCTGCGCCCTCTTGGACCGAAAAATCAACTACCGGAGTTCAAAGGAACTGCGGTCGTGGATGGAGATTTCAAGGTGAGATCATGTATCGAAGACTTTTCATGTTATAGGTTATCTCATCCTCTGATTACAAAGGAAAATGGCTGGTATTCTTTTTCTATCCACTGGATTTTACCTTTGTGTGTCCTACGGAAATCATTGCATTCAGTGATCGTGTCAAGGAGTTCCAAGCTTTAGGATGTGAAGTTGTTGCTTGCTCGACTGACTCGCATTTTTCTCATCTTGCTTGGGTTCAAACGCCACGCAAAGACGGAGGTCTGGGTGATATGAATATCCCCATAGTTGCCGATTTTAACAAGAAAATTGCTGGATCTTTTGGAGTGCTCGACGAAGTATTGCTTTGAGTGTAAAATCAACGTGATTGAAACATTTAGGAAGCCGGTATTTCCTATCGCGGCTTGTTCATTGTCGACCCACAGGGTACTATTCGTCATACTACCTGTAATGATTTACCTGTGGGACGCTCCGTTGACGAAACTATACGTGTTTTGAAAGCCTTCCAATTTGTCGATAAACATGGAGAGGTAAATAATAAAATAAAGATTTATTTTCATGTATTTCAGGTATGTCCTGCTGATTGGAAAGACGACGCTCCTACTATCAAACCTAGTGTCAAATCGAGCAAGGAATACTTCAACAAAGTGAATAAGTAGAAGCCATATTTCATAACGAGTTGTTCGATTTTTATTCAAGCTAATAAATGGCTTAGTTTTATGGTCATTTATTTTCTTTTGTTGAAGTTGATCGCCAAACGTTATCTCCCATCAGTGATGCTAGCACCCTACATTTCAGATGTCTCGCCAATTGTTAACTATTTATGGAACTGAATTTGACGAATTGGATGAAGAGCAAGGTACTATTGAGGAAAATCTACTCTGGGCAACAACATTATTTAGCTAAACTTGGGCCGCAAAAGAAACCGACGGCTATACAAGACCAGATAGCCACAGACGAACATGGGAAACGGCGGTTTCACGGTGCTTTCACTGGAGGCTTTTCCGCTGGATATTGGAATACCGTAGGCAGTAAAGAAGGTTGTTGTGTTTTTATGATAACAGTTCTATGATGTGTATAGGATGGAAACCGTCTGAATTTCGCTCATCTCGAGATCAGCGGACGAATGTTAATCAATCAAAGCCGGAAGATATAATGGATGCTGAAGTCTGCCGAGCTTTTCGAGTATTTATTACGTATGGTTTAGGATTTGGGTGAATTTGGAATTGGAGCCAGGAAAATTAGGCAGACCGCTACGTTCGCAAATGATTCAAAAATGGGAAAGCGGAGAATGGCATGGGAGCATGATGTAACGACTTCCTCATCGTTAGCAGAATCTATTGCAAGCGTAGTGAAACCAGCAAAGTATAGTACGATAGTTCCTGTAATTATAATTTTGCAGAAGCTCAATTGGTGCCCAAATGCTGCATAAAATGGGATGGAGACAAGGACGAGGGATTGGACTTGCAACGGTAAAAGAAACTCGAACCAGAGGTAGCGGGGGTAATATTCAAATAACACTTTTATTTTTCGGTGGAAATTCAAACGACGCAGATTTTGATAGACAACAGGCAGCAAAAGTGGCCCCAGGTTATGAGCTATCCCTAGAAGACGAACTCGTCGTTCAACTGACACCTTGCACGGGCTCGCAAGGACTTGGATATACAGGATTGAAGCCAACAAATGTCTTAGATGAGAAGTATTATTTTACTGTTTGGAATTTACGTTTATTTTATTCAGATGGGGTCTTTTGGAAGCCTCGTTGAAAGCCGATTCGCTTAAACGAAAGAGTAAAGGAATACGAGGGCAGGCCTTTGGAGTTGGAGTTTTCGAAGAAGAAGATGAAACAGTTTATACCCAATTTGACATGTCTCAATACGATTTTGCTTTGGATGGGCCAGGCGGATCGCAGGAGCCTAGTATTCAAGCAGTTGATTTTACTTTCGAAGAAATGCCGAAAGTATTGTTTTAGAAAAGAAGTTTATCTTCCTTTATTTAGAAACAAAATGCTAGAAAATTTTACGGTGCTCCTAGACTTCCTAACGGATGGAAACCAAGTCACAAATGTATTCCTATTGATGTTGGTAGACTCCCTGAAAATCTGAAAAATGCAATAAGTAATCTTACAATAGAACAACGAGCTCGGTATTCTATAAAAATTGACAATTTTTAACCGTAGTTTCAGATTGTTAGGCGAAGACAGAAAAGCATCATCTACTGAAAGTGGAAACTCTGATAAAAGGAAGGAAGGTGAAAGGCGCAGTCGTTGGGATGTCAAATCTGAGCAAATGCAAATCGAACGATTTGGAGATCCAGTTAGTTTAATTTCTCTGATTAGTATATTTGTAGAACCGGGTTGAGTTCCCCCAAGAGCCAATGAAGCAAAAGCGTTTCAAAGAATTTTTGGTATACGTACGAAGAGGCATTCCATGGCCTAAACCAACAGATCTGTCAGTTTGGGAATGGGAAAGTGAGAAAAAAGACTTCGAGTCGAAACTGACACCACACGAAAGGGCACTATTACCTGAGGTGTGCTGTTTTAAACGTTTATACGTTTATTTTTAGGTGCGCTCTAGAGCAGAGCCATTAGCTAAATCAAATTTGTCTCTTCCAATTAAGGAGCTAATGGCGAACAAGTTCACGGCTGAAACTGGAAGCTCGGGCCACGTATAACCTCTCATGCATCTCAATACGTTTTGAATTTTAGATTGGGAGAAAAGACGAGGACAAACTAGCTGCTGTAAAGATGAACATGTTTGGAGATCGCACAAGAAGTGTGTTTGAATGGTATTCCACCGTCTATTCACGAGTATAATATGAAGCATAGGTATCCTGATAACATGCTGGCTAAGCGTTTCAATGTGCCAAATCCATACCCCGGGGCCACGTTTTCGGGCTGCCCCCATTTGCAGAAGGTACATAAGCCCGCTACTTTGGTAGACCTTGGTTTACCCAATACTGTTGGCGAGCTGGTTATGAGGTATTATTGAATTGTTTATTAATGTTTATAAATTATAGGAAGCATGAGTCGGAAAAAATAGTTACAGAAGAAGTGAACGAAGAGTTCGAAGAGCCGGATGAGAAGACGGATGAGATAAAACAGCCGGCCTCTATTTTTGACGCCATTTTTGGAGATCTTAATGCTGCATTGAGCGATGCTTCTAGTGAAGAAGAAGATGGCGGAAAAGAAATGGAAGCTCAAACACCCGCTTTCACTAATGGACAAGGGGAACTGTAAGAAATGGTTTTGATTACCATTTTTTATTTAGGAAAGCGAGAGCTGACGATAAAGCGGAACCTCAGGAAAAAGTCCTCACTGTCCTTGATTTATTTAATGATGAAGAATATGGGCCTGCGCCACCTCCAGATTTAGCATCTGGGAGTGAAGGTATGTAGCAGTTGTTTTGTGGCATATTTAATATTTAGGATTGACAGGCTTTTCTGTCTTACGATATCTGCACGAAGAACTGAAAGAGCGAAAAAAACATAAAAAGGAGAAGGAACCTGATCACAGAAGAGAGAAGAAAGATAAAAAAGAGAAGAAACATTCAAAAGTTTGTGATTTAGATTAGAAGAAAATGAATGGGTTAAGAAAGCGAAAGATAAAAAAGTAAAGAAGGAGAAAAAGTCGAAGAAAAAGCATCGCCATCGGGACTCTTCTCCCGAATCGTCTGCAAGTACGGACAGTGTGCGAAGTGCTTCACCGAAAGTTTTAAACCGTAGTCCTCCTTCGATTGTAACGATTGAATAAACTAATCATGAATTATATGATGTATATACGTGTAAATTCGTAGGTAATAAAAATTAAAGCACCTTTCTGGAATACCGGGAGATTGCAAGATGTTAATAAAACGGGGCTATGAGAAAAAGAAAAGGAGAAGGATGAGTGTGACCACGGAACAAATAACGAAAAATGCGAGGCAAGCAGCTTTGGCCATGCTTCGCCGATGTTTCGGCACGGCTTGACTACTGCTGCTGTAATCAATGGTAGCGAGGTGTTCCTCTGATGGTGGACTGGAAAATGTATGGTATTCGAAGAAGGAAAAACAGCCGGACCTTATGACAATAGTCGGCGACCGTGGGGACTTGTCCATTAGCGTCCATGAATTCTGTTCTTGGGGGGTCAGCAGAAGTTGTCGAGGCGTCTGCATGGAGGAAGCTCTTCTAACGGGTTCGGCACTGTAACCGGGGTAACGGCTCAGACCCTGCTCCCACCTCTTAATGACTTCGCGGTTTAGAGTGTCCCGGGGGGTTGAGTAGGAAGAAGGCCCGGGCTCAGCCTGGGAAGGTGGCGGAATCACGGTCTCGACGGTGATCTCCGGGCGGGGCTGCAAACAGTACGCTGACGCTGACGTCATATTGATAGGAAGAGGAGCTCACAACAGCCGGGGCCCAATCTAATTAGAGGTGAGCGGGCCCTTTGCTAAATTCGGACACATCTGCCCGTGTTTCAGAGAATGACCGGCCGTCGGCTAGTGGCAGCCGTACGGCTTCCCCGGATGATCTCGCCTATTGGTGGCCCGACATACCTTGGCCGGCATCGGTCTCGTCGCGGCTGGCCGGTCCCTTTGTGACGTCTGAAAGAGATCTGACAATTACGAGACGAACCCGTCCTTTCCCACACGCGAACTGTTTGCCACGGGAGGAGAGGAGCAGGCCAGAAAGTAAAGAGATGAGTGCTCGGCCGAGAAAAGCCGACTCATATGATACGGCTACGGAAACAGAAGCCGGGGGGACAGGCAAGGCGGCAGGTGTAAAGTTTGAATCATCGAATTCGGACGACGGGCAGGGCTAATCGAGGCGATGGACGAGACATTGTTTTCGTGTCTGCCGCAGGGAAGAAGCCCGCCAAGGATAATTCGATTGTAACGGGGCTGGGGGTCAAAAGCAAGGAGGAACACGGCGAGGGACAACGCAAACAGACGGGGGCTCATTTGGAGACAACCGGACGGTACCGGGAGGAGTGACTCAGACGGCCAGGCCCTGTACGAAGTGATAGGCGAAGCGACAGTGACCCCAATGGACAACACACTTTTCCCTCTCCCTGGCGTTGCAAAGAACCGCGAGTGCGGGAGATCCGCCGATGTAATCGACATTGATGGAATTCACCCCTCTTATTGCCAGAAAGGAAAGAAATCCTCTCATTATCCACTGGCCAAAATATGGAAGAAGGGAATATTTATCCATTCCTGCCAGCCCTGGAGACGTCGACTATGCCATTCGGAGAACAAACAGCAGCTACTGTTCCTCTTTGTTATGATCAATAGAATTATTCGGCAGATGGTCTCCTCCAGCTTTCCTGAACTCGTCTCGTTTCGGCTTGGTCAATGGCAGCCGGTGGACTCGAGACGGTGGTCAATAGGTCTGTCTCCTACCGCCATCTATCCGATTTTATCGTGTCCGGCTGGGGGTTTCTCCCCAATTCGATTATTCCCTGCTCTTCTCTGCCCCGTCTCCTCAAAGAGATTATGGCCGTAGCCGTTGGGCGAGAAAACTCGTGTCCCTTGCGGCTCACCGTTCCTGAAGCCCGTCCTCGGTCGTTCCTCAGGAGGAAAACGTCCTTGTGCGAAGGTTGAACCGTGTCTGCCAGACTGGCTCGTCCTCTGGTGTGTCCTTCGGCCGTGACGTGACGGAATTACTAGGATAGCCCGGCTTTGGTATTCTTCGGCTGTTTCGAGAGGCTGTTTCCTCTTTGGAAAAGTTGAGCCACCTCGATTCCGTCGAGGCCATCCTGCTCAATCCCGGTTACAGAAAAGCGAGGACCCTCCTCCTAATGAAACAAGTGCAACTGGCAAATGATGTCCTGGCCGTCTTCAAGCAAAGGTTTCCCTCCTCGATCGACCTGGCCACCCTCGAGAAACACGTACTCCTTTTCATTTTCCCTTATATCCCCGATTTCAGCTGAAAAGGGCGGAGTAGTTACCGGAGAACAGCCGCGACCTTCAGCGGCCCTTCATCCCTATGCAGGGTTTCGTCTAGCCTTTCTCAACCACTCGTTGTAGCTCGTTTAGAAAGGACTTAAGAATTCGCACACTTAGCCCGGGTCATTTTGGAGACAACGGAAACACTACAACTGCAGACTAGTGGACCAAGATAGCCCACTAACCGTCCATCTCTATTGAGGTTATTTAATTGATAGGCATCTTTGTGCCCCGCCTTTTTTAAAAATTTTATCTAATAAATTGACCTATCTGTGTGGATGAGGAGATTTATTGCGGGAGAATAAGAACAATACGGGGAAGTGAGCAAGTATTGGTGCCAAAATTGGTTGTTGGAAAAGGATTGCGAGAAGATCGGCTGAGGTGTATTGCCCTGCTTCGGTTAGTCGTCTTCAGGCTGCCCGTCTTGATATCTATGGTTGTTGTAGGCGTGCTCGGCAATAACCGATTAGTGCCGAGTCTGAATTTTTTTCCGTTTCAACGAACAAGTAGTATACCGTGAGGATACAACGTTCCCTGGTGAAGTAGAACCAGCTGTCACAAGCCTCGCAACGTAGGTAGCTAGGTTTGTCGTGTTCCAGAACGGCTGTTTCTCCGCACTCGATGCAGTCCTTGAGTAGGAACCAGTGGTCCCTGGGGGAAAGAGGGAGATAGACTGTCTACTGTAGGTGATAAGAGAGAAGACGGGGTTGGGGCAACAACAACTTTACGTAAAAAAAGAGGTGGTCTTATATTGGCCGTGATAACAACAGAATACAAACAAGGGCATCATCTCCCTCGCGGCACGCCACATCACGGAGATCCCTCTGAAATATGCGGATAGTAAATAGTGGCGTTCCCGGCCCTTGGACTAAGCTCCCAGTGTACTAGACGGAATACAGATAGACTAGCGTAGTACCAATAGGTTTATTCTATGATATAAGACAGGAGGTAGATGAGATCATAGACGGGGAAGTGTGGGCACAGAGCTGGCCACGGGATCACCAGGTCGGATGGATCCACGGCCCCCTCTCTTCTCGAGGGATAAAAACATAAGCTTATCTCAAAAAAAGTCATGGAATTGCAAATTGGAATGCTACGGTGATGGAGAAGGCAAGGAACGATTTTTACGATTTTTCTCTAACATTCTTTTTTATATAAATCATTTTATAAAAATATCTTTAGTTCTCTTTCATCTCAAGCTGTATAACCTATCGCATCCTTTTCCCCACATTTTTCTGACCCGGAAATATATAAACAGTAATTATAAAAATATAAAAAATTAATAAAAATCTACTATCGAATAGTAGCAGCGACTATAAGAAGTAGTAGATGTATCGCAAGTTTGATTTTTTGCATTTGAAAAAATTCACTATTGGAATAGTTTGCCTTATAACTTTTCTGGTATTCATTCTTATGAAATAAAAGTTACGGCATCGGATTTCCTATGATCTCTAGATATTCTTAGTAGTAGAAATTATTTAAAAAAGCAAAAACACGATCGAAAAACAACACAAACAAGGTGAGAAGTTATAAAAATGCAAAAAATTCTATTTTCTAGATTTTCGGTGAGTTTTTCTAGATTCGGTGAGGTGATCTGGTGAGGTCGAGGTCGAGGTATATCGACCTCACCAGGTGAGGAGCAACATTGGCCGTTAGCGAGGGATCGTTCTCTGACCTTTCGGGCTAGTCCACTGACGGCTTTACAGGATATCATGGATCTTCATGGTTGTAGCTCACTTTGGTTGCTGCGTTTGCAAGGGAGGAAAACTGTAAAAGGTTTTGTTGAAAATAGGGAAAGACACGTACCTCCAATATAAACCCTTGGCAATCCCTAGAATTGAGGGAACGGGTCATCTCCTACTTTTGACAAATAGAAAATGACAAAAAATACAAAAGAAATGTATAAAAAGAAGAAATATCCAGTTGGAATGGAGGAAAGACGGGGCAGCGCCTGAAACTACCGTAATCCCAGCTGTTTAGATGGCTTCGTTACCTTTAAAAACACAAAAATAAAAAGACGAGGAGAAAAGGAAAGCTTGGCCCTGAAAATGAGAGATTAGCCTGGGGGAAGGAGAAGGGACGAACCGGTCAGGGAGGAGGGAGGACAGCTGGGCGAGATGACAGCTATCTTGCTCTTCCTTTTAGAGAGGGCGATAGGAGGACAGCATGATCTGTGTGAAACGATTGCCCGGCTCAATAAAGGGTCACCCTCATTTGTGTCCTAATACACCGCCAACGCCAACGAGTATCTTATCTGTTTTGAAAGGGAAAAGTTGGGGATGTCGTGTACTATCGGGCCTCGAATAGGTGCGCCAGATGGGAATGCTGCCTATCGACTGGGATCGAGGAGTAAGACCAAAGTATCGCCGACGAACGTTGTCAGGATGTGGTGAATCCCCTCAGGAAACGACCACTATCCCGGGAGAAGCTCTTGCAAGTGATACAGGAGGACGCTGAGGAGGAGCCGAACGGGGTCAGACCGATAATTACTCACTCTGCTGATAGAGTAGAGCAAGGCACAAGTCCTCCACGGTGCTGAGATAGGCTACGACCTATTCGACATGTTTCGTTGAATGTCCAGGAAGAGGTCGAAATTTCCACTGTGTTTCCTTGTTCTCTTCTTCAGTATTGAATGTCTCTATGTGTTTTGATATCGCGAGTACGGATACAATTTGATGCACGACCAAAACACAAGAGAAGTGGTGCAAAGGGACATTCCACAGTTTCAGAGGCCCTCCATAAAAGAACAATCCATGAGGCAGGAGAATTTTTGTAAATTTTATTAGACCCGTGGGTTGAGATAAACAGTATGTACAACACGACAACACAAAGGATCACTCAATTGGTCTGCTCGCTATTGGGGGAGGTGTTACAGGCGATTGACGACTTCGGAGGAGAGGGAGATCTCTAGTTGTTTGATGACGGGAGACAATTTTTCTTCCAGAAGAGCAGCAGACCTTACTGAATGTCGTCGCCTTCTGATCAGGAGACTCGCTTCAAATAGTCACCCGGCCATGTCACTGTCCGGTGGTGTCCCCCTGCACCATTACTGCTTTGTTTTTCTTATTTACAGTCATGGGAATGGGAACCAGTGTGTCATTGAAAAGCCGGGGAATTTGAGAAAGTTTGTGGTTCGCAAGGGAATCTTGGTCTATGAGGTATACAGCAGGTCGACTACTGCTGCGATTCTGCTCTCTTGAACTCGGTCAGGGCGGCTCACCCTGATGAACACCGACTTTGAGTCATGACCATTTCCGGTCATACGGGAGACATTCTTCGCATATGGCTTCCTGGACCCAGTGAGCCTTTTCAAAGAGACTCATAAGAGAGAGCGTCCCTTTGGCGAGCCTATGGCAGGGCAGCAGTAATGAATCCCCCGGTCCAGATGACGAATCGTCAAAAAAAGAACGGAAATCTCCAAGTCCCAATAAACGGTGTGTAAGGCTCGAACCGGTCGGCTATGATATCCAGGAAAAGGGAATGTGTACAGCCGGTGACCTTGCCCGTCTCCGCCCAGGAGTCCCTTCATTTTGTAATCCTTCTTACAGTCTTCGGACAATGGAACACATTCATTGTCGGTCTCGCTGTCTCCTCCTGTCCCCTGCCTCCTCCCCTGTCCTCCCGTCCTCCCACCTCGTCCTCTCCCATCCGGAGATCTCATCTAACCTAACCAAGTAACATGGGTAAATGATCAGCTGGGACCTGTAGTCTGAGGTGGCTTCCTGTTTCTTCAAAGATGACACAGACACGAGGGAGACTTGGCCGGGCAGACGAACGGGACACGTGTACGGGTCGTCCATCGACTGTCGCCTACGCTCAGGAATTTGTCCGAGACACGCGCGGCCGTGGCCATCCTCTACTTTCTGGCAGTTGTGAAGTAGGACTCGTTGGGCCATCAGCCGCCTCCCGTCACCCATGTCCTTCGGATTATGGCCACTTCCAAAGATAGCCGCCTTCGCATAGCATCTTCGAAATTTCCCCGAAAAGTATCCGACACGCGCCAGTTCGCCAAACGAGCTGACGGCGGCAGTTCGTCGACGACGGGCTTCCCCCTACTTGTACCCGGAGTGCCCCTCTTCCGCCTGTCTCTGTTCCTCCTCTGACCGACTGTTCCTTCTGTAGTGGTCCTGCTGATCGGGCAGAGTTCTTTCTTCCGTCCCGCCTTTCTCCGTCTTACAGTCTCTCTTTTTTCCCCTCCGTCGGCTGTTACAATTCTGTTTGTCCTTCCTTGACTCTTTCTTTTTGATTATTCGGCCGCTTTAGAAATGGTGGCGAGGTCTTTGAAGAGGGCCGGCGAGGCTGCGTCGGACGGCATTCGCCGGATGTTCTCGCGGAAGAAGTGGGAGCACAAGGAGCAGCTGCACTCCCTGACCGAGACAGTGAGTCGCTTTTGTTTGCCGGGCGCCTGATGCCCCGACTGTCATCATCAAACGCCAAGAAAACCTCTTGTCAAACCCTTGAAATGATCCTCCTCCGGCCGGAACCTTCCATGGTCCGCTAGGGCCATCGCCCCGGCCATCTGTCTCCCGACTTCACCGTTTTCAGAACAAGTTCTTCCTGAAGAAGGTCCGATGGCAGATTGCCATCCTCGCGCACCTCGGCTTCGGGATAGCTTTTGGCATCCGCTCCAATTTCGGTGTCGCCAAAACTCGGATGACCTCAAACTTTACGGATGCCTACGGCTACATCCACGTGAGCATCGGGGGTGTGCCCAGCGAGTGTCTCGTTTAGGAGCAGGAGTTCTTCTGGACCCCGACCGAGTTGGGCATGATGGAGAGCTCCTTCTTCTACGGATACGCCGCCTCCCAGATCCCCGCCGGAATATTGGCTGCCAAATTCGCCCCCAACATGTTGGACATCCTCTCTTTTTGGCAGACACGCGATGTTCAGGCTGCTGTGCATCGGGGTGCTGGTGGCCAGCATCCTCAACATGGTGATAGCCTTCGGCCTGCACTATCACCCCTTCTCCGACTACGGTGTCATGACTCTCCAGGTCATCCAGGGCCTGGCCTTGGTGAGTCCCCGTCTCTCCTCCATCAAATTGTTCCAGGGGGTGACATTCCCCGCAATGCACGGAGTCTGGAGACATTGGGCGCCTCCCCTGGAGAGGTCCAAACTGGCCACGACCACATTCACCGGGACGTATGTCGGAGTGATGCTGGGCCTGCCTGTCTCTGCCTGGCTCGTCAGTTATTGGCACTGGTCTGCTCCTTTTTATGCCTTCGGTATGTGCTGTCCTCCCTCCGCCTGACCGTCCTCTTCCAGGTTGTCTCGGCATCCTCTGGGCCATCCTCTGGGGCCTGCTGACGTCTCGAAGCCCGGCCGAGCACCGCTACATCTCGAACGAGGAGCGGACGTATATCACGGAGAAGGTCGGCACGGTGGTCACGTGCAACATGACGGTAAGAGGCCCCTTTTCCGGCAACCGTCGTCCCTCAGCTGACCACCGTTCCCTGGAAGTCCATACTGCTGTCTCTGCCTGTTTGGGCTATTGCTGTGGCCAATTTCTGTCGGTCATGGACTTTCTTCCTGCTCCTCGGCAACCAGCTCGTCTACATGAAGGACGTCCTCCACATCGACATCCGGAACGTGGGTTGTCCCTCCTCCCCCGACGGGCTCCTCTCCAGTCCGGTCTCATCTCGATGTTGCCCCAGCTAGCCATGTGCTTGTGTGTCCTCACCTCGGGCCAACTGGCCGATCACTTCCGATCCACCGGGAAGATGGAGACCGGTAATGTCCGGAAGCTGTTCAACACCATCGGTAGGCGACGGCGTCCTCCCGGCAGACTCCTCTCTAGGGTTCGGCTGCGAGGCCTTCTTCCTTTGCTGTCTGGCCTTCGTCCACCACCCGGCCCTCGCCATCACCTTCCTCATCTTGGCGGCCGGTGGATCCGGAGCCTGTCTAGCCGGTATCTTCCCTAACAAAACAGTTAAATCACGGATCTCAGGGTTCAATGTCAACCATTTCGACATCGCGCCTCGCTATGCCCCGATCCTCATGGGCCTCAGCAACGGATTTGGGAGCCTCGCTGGCTTGACGGGATTCGTGACCTCAAATCTGACTATAGATGTCCGTTGACAGTCTCCTTTTAATCAACCGAGCCTCCGTTTAGAACCCGTCCGGCTGGAAGTGGTGCTTCCTGATGGCCTGCTGTGTGGACCTCTTCGGGATTGCCTTTTATCTGATATTCGGCAGGGGGGATGTGCAGGAGTGGGCGAGGGAGCCCGAGCCGGAGGAGACCCTGGGAGAGTTCGTGCGCAGGATATCCACGATAGTCAGAAGTTTCTCGAGTAGGAGGAGCTCCTCCGTGGTCCACAGGGGGACCTCGGATGGGCAGACCGACTACGCCAGGTAGGCGGCCGGGCCTACTCTTGGTAACAGACGGTTTAGAATGGACGAGTCCCGGAACAATTCGGCTGAAATGAGGCCGAAGTCGCCGATCCCGACAATTCAGGAAGACGAGACGTCCTTCTCCGAAGATTCGAAAAGACCGGACCGAGCCGAGGTGTAGCTCCCGAATCGCGTATTTATTACTTTCATACGGAACTAGTCATGTGTATACTGGCCCATGCCCTTTCAGGTTTTTTTTCTGGACGAAACTGTCGTGAATTGTACATTTTTTATACATTACCGGGTCCTAGTTATCTTGTTGGAAATGAATTTCTCTCCTCGGTCTTTGTTGCCGCCGCACCCGTAAAATGTCGGCAGCAGCGCGGCCTATCTTCCTTCGAACCCTACTCGCTAGCGGGCATGATGAATCACTTTGTGGGAATCTCTCTGAAATTTGTGAAAGAGAAGAACAGTATTTTTCTGACCCAGCTTCTAAACATTGCAAAGAAAGGTAGTTATGTGATAAACTTCCCAATCCAAAAAATTCCCTCAATAATCGGTAAATGAGCTTCTTTTTGAAATTTTGGACTAGAGCAACACTTGCACTGCGTCACTGAAAATCATATAGATACACCAGCCGTTCCTACTCAATTTCTTTGGCTTGGTTCTGATCATAAAACATTGAGTTGGCAGCGAAAAAAGTATTATAGTCTGTCAAGAAGAAAGACGACATTCAAGGTCTAACGATTTAGCCACGACCCGAACTTACTGGCCTTTTTTTCTTCTTGGCCGCTCAAAAATTATCTGTCAGTTCGCTCCATCACTAAAATTTGTTCTCGGGCAGTTAGACCTTGAATGTCGTCTTTTTTCTTGACAGACTATATAAGACTATAAGAGAAACTATTGCGACAGCGGATATGAGATTTTCTCTAGCGTAGGGGAGTCCTGAGATGTTATACTTTTGTTGACGTAGGTTCCAATCTGTGCGGAGTAAACGGGCTATCTCTATCATCCCTTTTCTCTCGTCGCATGTTTCAGCAATGTCCGCCGTTTAGCAGAGCCCCTTGTTGTTGCTCTAAACATTTACAATCAAATAATCTTTTACTCTATTATTGATCTCTATTGTGTTCATTTATAGACCACTTTTAGATAGCACCATGACTGGAATTTGCGACCTGATACCAGAAAATTTGAAACAACCGTCTTCATCTGGTACTCCTTCATGTTCTTCTACAACAAAAAGATGTATAGGAGATTACAAGGTGAGATCTTTCTAGTTCTACCGTTGTTTCTCTTTACAAAGCAATATAATTATTTAAGATAACCAAAGAAATAGGAGAAGGAGCCTTTAGTGTTGTGTACGTTGCGACAGAGAGATTACCTCCATTCAGGGATGTAGCTGTCAAAATGTGCGTGAAACAACAAATTGTAAAGCAAAAAAGAGTAAGTAAACGTTCTAAGCTTCAAATTATTGTAGGTTGAAAATGTCCACCGAGAAAAAGACATTCTTATTCGCTTATCTTTGCCGGAAAATGCTAATCCCCTTATTATAACACTTTATGCTTCTTTTCAAGATATTGATAATCTTTATTTTGTTATTACCTATGCAAAACGTAAGTCTTATTTATTTAATTAATAGCGTGCTGCATTTAGACGGTGATTTATTGAATGTTATGCAGAAAAAACCAGAGAACCGGTTTGAACTCTCAGATGCTACTTTTTATTCTTCTGAAATACTTGCAGCAATACGTCTGTTTTTGTTCTATAAATAATATTTGATTTTTTTTAGAACATCTGCATAGCTTATCAATTGTTCATAGAGATTTAAAGCCAGAAAATGTCCTGGTTGCAAGCTCAGGACACATACTGTTATCGGATTTTGGAGTTGCAAAAGATTTCACTGTATGTCGTTGCTTCCTTCATTTAGCTGGCTAAGATTATTTCTAGGCCCCTGTAAAAGAGCAACCGGAAGTTGGTCGACGTGGTCGACGAAGCTCTTTTGTTGGAACAGCTCAGTATGTCAGCCCCGAGGTTTCATTTCCCACTTTATTAAACCGAAATTGCTTAAGATTTTGGATGGGAAAAAACAAACTGCTGCTACTGATTTGTGGTCATTTGGTGCTTTAGTTTTCCAACTTTTATCCGGTAAACGATATTCTAGTTTTTGTTAGAAGAGTTTTTGTTAGGTCGCAATTGTTTTCACGATGAAACTGAATATTTGATTTTCCAAAGGATTCAAAAGCTGCTCTACACTTTTCCGGAGCTATTCCCGTCTCATGCGCAGGATCTCATAGAAAAACTTTTAGTCATCGAGGTGAGTGCCTTTGTTCATCTTGGTAAATATTTTTAGCCCTCTGAACGATTAGGAACTGACGAGAACGGTGGCCCAGAAGCTTTGCGAAATCATCCTTTTTTTGAAACCGTAGATTGGCCGAATATTGAAACGCTAACACCGCCCCCTGTAGATATTTATTAAAGAAATTATAACGCAGCTCTCATTGTCTGTTGAAGTTTGATCTTACTACTATACTATACCAGTGAAGATATATATGTTTTATTCATAGCAACATTTTAGCAACGTTTCTTTGAATAACAAATGGCTAAAGTGATCAGAAGTCAGTTTATTTTTCAAGTGCCCAGTATTGTGTTTAGGCCGTTGGGTGTTTAGAGTAAAAGACCGTTGGCATCGATACTTACCTCGCCGAAACGATGGTATAAAAGAATACGATTACGAAGCTGGTGGATCTTTAAACGCCTTTCGAGAAGAGATGTCATATCGTGATGTATGTTTTCTTTCAAATTTATGCTCATTTCTAATATTTCAGGACGATGGCAGTGCCACTGTCGCACCATCAAAACTATGGATGGTATGGTTATATAGAGATTTAGCGACAGAACCAAAATGGACAAAACAGCGTGTCAAGAAAATTTTTGGGAAAGATTTCAAGGTTTTTTTTTCTGTAATTATGCTCATTATTGCATATTTTAAAGGTAGGACGTGCGGAAATTCTGAAAAATACCGAGGCGACTAACCAAGAATTATGGCATATCAAACATCTCATAGAACTAAAGCCAATAAGTTTTCCTAATGGTGAACCTACTGTCGATGATATACATGGAATTACGGTACCTTTTAAAATATACTTTTTTATTTCTAATTTCAGCTAACACCAGATGGCGTTTGTAAAGTCGTAAAGGATGCCCCGCAGGTGGCTGACCATGAATTACAATTAATAGATAGAAGAAAACAAGTGAGCATTTTCTAAATTCTCCCATAAAATCGTTTTAGTGGACATCGAAGCAGTTGAGTCAGCAACTAGACAGCAAATATTATGGATACAAGGATGTGTATGAAGCAAATGTCTACACCCCATCCAACTATGTTCAGATGAAATAGTTCATTTAGTTGTTGATTGTTGAATGTTTTTAGTAAATTAGACTTATACTGGGTTGACACGTTTAATGTAGGAAGGTAACAAAAACAACAGAGATTTTAAACAGGAGCGAAAGCTCTTATAGTAAACCGTAAATTACCGACATACAATAAATAAGAGAAAAATGGGCATATTAATCCTGGCGACGAGGCTTTCTTTTAGTCACGGCGGGAGAGTGCTTTGGCGAGGGTTTAGTCTTTTCAGAAGCTGATTCAACATTCTCATCATCTTCCTCTTCATCGTCATCAGTTGTTTCTCCTTCATCATTCTAAAGAAATCATTGCTCAAATCCGTTTGATGTGAACCCACTTCAATGTCTTGCATAGTTTTGGAAGGGGCCTTAGGAGAGGTAGTGGGAGTAAGAGGATTGCCCTTCTTCTCGGTCTCCTCTTCATTACTTTCGGTGAGATTCTCTCCCTCTTCGTCGGCAAGAGAAGGAGCCTGGAATACGGGCTGTATCAGTTTTTAGAGGCGAAATACCTTGTCGTCGTCGCGGAAAGAGTCGTACTTCTTCTTCAGAGGAGGCACGGCGGATTTCCGCCCAAAGCAGCACACTCCGAGGAGGATAACGGGGATAAGCACACAGAGGATGTAGATGGCCCAGAGCCAAGGGCGTTCCGTGGCGGCGTCGATCATCTGCTGCATGATGCCTCCTCCCTGGCCTTTGCTGGCGGCCAGACGAGCTTCCTCCGTCCTCCGGACCTCGAACGTCTGCTTCGCCACCTCCTGGGCGATCTTTTCGTCATCAGCAATCAATATATTATCTAAATTTCTATTATCCCTTTCCAATTGGGCAATGCCCACCGAAAATGATGTTCTTGCTCATGGTCCAGAGTTCGATTCCGATGGCCGAAATGGGCTCGAGTCCGTCGAATGCCGTTGGATCAAAGAAGTTGGGATTCGGGATCTCGCGAGGGGCCCAGGCGCCCTTGTAGTTGGGATTGGCGATCTTCGGACGGACCCATTTTCCCTGGAAGGCCGTCGTCACGAAACGAGAGCCGACAAACCTTGTAGAGGGGGTTGGGGATGGTCGGTCTCTTCCACGGGCCACAGCCGGACAGTCCTTTGCAGAGGGGGTTGTCGATGAGGGGCGGCTCCCACTCGCCGTCCATCTCCATATCCCAGTCAGCGGGCTTCAACGCCTCCGGGTCAGGGATCAGCTCCGGCTCGATCTCGTTCCAATCGGCCGGCATCTGGACGTGTTCATCCACCACCGTCTTCGGTTGGCTCTCGTCCCAGTCCTCGGGCTTCACAGATTCCTGTAAAGTATTTAGTATACAACGCCATGGGAGCCCAGTCTGGGGTCAGGGACATCTAATTGACTTTCCTCGTCATCGATCTCCGGTCTGTCGTCCCAGTCGATCGGTTTGGTGTCGTTGGGATCGCTAATCAACTTCGGAGGCTGGAGAGATGGAATCAAGTCCTGTAATTGGCCATTGGCAAAAAGAGCAGCAGCCGACAAACCGTGAGCATGTTGCCGGAGAAGATATTTCTGTAGTCGACGCTGACCGTGTACGAGCCGTCCGGCTTGACCACCAGCGTGTAGAGGTGGGTCTTGTGGTCATCCCAGAGGGCCGAGTCGACGCTGGCCGGCTGCTTTGCATGGTACTCCTAAAGGGGCGACTGGCCAAGAAACGATCTCCGCCTACATCAATGGACCCGTTTTTGGGGTTCTTATAGCGGAAGATGAGGTGGATCTTCCCGGCGGCGCTGCAGCGATCGGGGCCCCACATGATAGTGTAGGGCGACTTATCGGTGAAGCTGGCCAGGTCGGCCTCCGCACTGGCACTCAGGAACTTCAAATACCCGCCGCCACACTCCTGCCCCTCTTCGAACTTCGCTTCGTATCTGGATAATTCCTGGTTAATAAAACAAGAGATAGTCCTTACTGAGCAACGAAGGGCGTGGATCCGAAAGCGAAGGGGGTCGACAGCTTGGCGGCGATGGCGTGGTGGCGGGCCTTGGTGGCCACAATGAGTCCGTAGTCGCCCTCGATGGATACCTCGCTCGGGGTGTTCACCTCCCATTCTCCTATAATCAACGGCTCAAGATGTCTCTTCCCCTCTCACGTACCGTTATATTTGGCTATTTCCGAATCGACGCCGTCCTTCTTGGCCGTGCTCTTGATCCATCTCTTCCCAATGGCGTCTTTATCCGGGAAATATTCCAAGAAGTGCGGCTTCATAGTGCCGAGTTGGGGCGGTGTGAATTTGATGGGCACGAAGGCATCCTTGTCATCCTCCTCCGTCTCCGGCTCGACTGCCCCATCGTCTCCGTTAACCACCAGCAAGAGAGAGAAGAAGGCGGCCCACAGGGGGAGCTGCATCGTCTGGAAAGAGAGAGTATGGAGTAGTAGAAGCAGAGAGAGCAAACAATCAATCGGGACCAGTTGTACTCGCCGTTCGCATGCTAATTAGGCACTGCCTGGTAACGCTGACTGGACGGGCCAGGCCAAGCGACGCAAAAGTAGTCATTTTCGAATAACAATCACAAAGGATACGGAAAGCGGCCCATTTTTAAACTTTATTGATTTTTGTGGAGTTTTTATGGTGAGGAGGGAGACAAATAACAAGGAACAAAAAAAAGAGGGATCCAGCTGCTCTAGACTGCCGGGGGAAGGCCCGGGAAATTATGCTAGGGGGTGGGGAAAAAGGATGTACAGAAAGAAAGGACAGGAATACTAGGAGCACAACGGAGAGGACACGTAAATGCAGGCGGCGACAGGTGGAGACGGCCGTCGACCGACTGGGGAACTCTGGAATAAGTAGACGGGGCCCGCTAGTGACGAGGCAACACCGACGGCGTGGATGTCAGGTCGCGGAAAGCCATCTCGACACATCTGAACAGGTCGATGAGTCCTGCGACGAAAACAGAACGGACCTCTTCAAATCACCGTAGGAGACTATGATAAGGTTTTCTCCGTCTCGCGAGACCAGCTCAATCTTCTCGGGGACACCGGCATCCAGCTTATTCAGACACTGTACCACGTGGGCCATGTCCAGCCACGGTTTGCCGTTTTCCATAACCTGGAGAGGGCATATTGGAGGAGGAGGACGGAATAGAGTACCTGGTGGAAGACATAGTCTCGGAACAATTTTAAGAGGAAACGGTCCCCGGTCTCCGACCAGCTGGGGTCGATGTGGTTCTCGGCTCGCTCGACGATCGTGTTCAGTTTACTCAACAGGCGGAACAGGCGGCCATTCTCCAGTTCCTAAACTTCGAATTAGAAAACCGTCTCCAAAAAAGAGAAGAGGAGACCTTGCTGAGCTCGTTCTCGAGGATGTCGTGTTTGGCTTGCATGCTCTCGAGTTGGGTGTAGAAGCGGGCGCCGATCATGGGCATGACCTCGTTTATGCCTCGTCGGGGGTACTGCGGACTGGCCGGCGAGTGACTGTTCATCAGGAACCTGAAGGGGATTAGTCACTCGGGAGAGGGGAGGCGGTGCCTGATGAGATTGTTCATGTCGTGGCTGTAGTGGTTAGTCACGTAGGCGTAGCTCTGGCTGATGATCTCCCTCTTGGCCGCGAAGAGGTTGCCCGTGGCCAGCTGGAGGATGATCTCCCCCAGGGCAACGCAGTCTTGTAACTGATTCTTCAGGAGGTTGTTTTCCATCTGAGGATTCAACAGATCCGCCATTCCACCACAGCCGAGGAGCACCTGAAAGGGAACATCTTGTTATGGCCTCCAACGACCGGAGACCTTGCTCTTTCCGAAGATGAGAATTTTGGAGAGGTCGAGGTTTCGGAAAGAGAGTCCGCTGGCGTGGATGACACGGAGGGCAGCCGAGATCTGGATGATGTAGGACCAGAGGACACTCTCGGACACGCCGGCCCCCAGCTGCGGCGACGTGTGGAAGTTGGTGATCTTGGCCCCGGCTGAAACTGTTCCTCGACGGGGAATGGACCGGAACGAACTGATTCCGTCGACGAAGGCCGACCCCTGCATCCGTCCGAAGTGCCTCGTCTTCAACGTGTCGGCCAGCGGGTAGTAGTCATAGACGAAGAGCAGAGCTGAAGCGGCTGACTACTAGAGAAGGATGCCGGCTGACTCACAGTTGTCCCCGAATGCCCGGGTGTGGACGATGACCTCTCGGAGCTGGACGACGTTGATGTGTTGGAGCTTCTTCCATTTCTCGAGGTTCTTCAGGTTCTCCGTGTGCTGGAGGCGGTAGTCTAGAAGGGGCACGGTCAACTAGCAACACTGTGATTACTGTGTAAACGTCGGACACAATAAGGCACGCCGTCCCGGACAGAATGGGCTTGATAGACCGTTTGCGTGTTGTGGGAGAGGGTATTTTCCAACGGGACCAAGTTATTCAAATGCTCCACCTGTTGGGGCAGGTCCGGGTAGTGGGCCGGGTCGGCCCTGCTCTCCATGGCCAGCTGCCGGTTCAACAGTTCCTAGACTCCCTTTTTTGAGGAGAAACGAGAACTTGCCATCTTGATCTCGGGAGCAATGAACTGGGTGACCCCGTTGAGGTTGGCCTTCGGTCGGAACTTTCCGATGTGTGGCACGGGTCCGTGGTAGGTGAAGGAGCCGTTCGTCGTCTGGGGGCAGAGATTCGCTTAAAAGGGGGCCGGACCCACCACGAACGTATGGTTGGGGTCGTTGATGTCAGAGACGTGGTCCATTCCGAGCAGAGACGTGTTGGCCGGCGGCTCGTAGAAGTACATAGTGCCCCCTTGCATTTCCTGGAAGAAGCGGGGATTCAAGGCCGAGGAACAGTTCCCACCTGTTGATATTGTTTGGAGACGTCGTTGTTATATCCATTAATTGCACCTGAAAAAGAAAAACTGAAAATAAAAAAGAAGGGGAACCATATTGACGCGGGACGAAGGGGGCCGGCCCGTTGGACGAGGAGTTGGCCTCGCCTAGCGACAATTTCGCGAATTGTGGCACAAAGCTGGGCACATTTGCATTTAACATACTGTTACTCGAGCCTTAAAGATTTCTATAAATATAAAAATTAAAAAGAGGATACCTGGCCGGGTGGAGGAGGCTCCCATATATTTGGCCAGGCGGGAGCCCTTGGGAGCGGCTGACTCCGTCCCAAAACTGTCAAGAGTATGCATGAAAGGGCTGAATTGACGTTGTCTTATGCAAAAATAAATAGAAAACCCTGGTCTCGGGAGAAATCTTGAAGTATTTTGACGGAATCTTTCTATTCAAATGGCTAGGTATTAGTAATGGGCTGTCGGCCCATTGATTCGGCCTCCGGTAGCGTCGGAGCAAAAATGCCAATAAGCTGGTGCTTTTTGAAAGCGCGTGATCGCGTTGTTTTTGTTCTCAAACACAAGAAATATACGACAAGCAGATTTTATGCAATTTTAACAACCACGAGACGAAGCTACAAACCCCAGAGATCGCTGCGCTAGTTTCGTATGTGGATACACTCAAACGAGCCGAACTGCACGGCGCCAGTTCCAACTCGGACGCGTGCTGCTTCCTCTAAAGGCAGGAAAAAGGCAGAGAACTTTGTGATAGCCAGGCATTCCAGCCATTCGAGTGGCCACTTTTTGACCGTCTCCGCGCCGAGGTGTCCGACAACGTGACCCTGTTTACAGAAACGGCGGGCAACTCTGTTGTCTTGCTGTTACCTGAGGGAACCAGTCAACAGGGGGGAGCCGCTCACAATGTATGGTCTGCCCTTTGGATATTCCCAATTAGGCGTCTAGCTCTCGGAGAATAGTTAAAACTTACTAAAAATAGTATAGAAAAGATTACGAATACGGGCTAGATTAGGCTGATAATGGAGAATTTGTTGATGAAAAAGCGCTTCCCGTCCGATAACAAAAGTCACGTGAACCGTCGGCAATTTTCCCACGCGGTCGAGCCGAGTACAAGCCGGGGAACTCACGTCTCGCGGCCGTCGCTCTGGCTGAACTCGGAGTACTGTGGCTCGTCGAAGACATAGTCCTCCTCGGACAGGCTGGTCCGGGTCATGTTCTCGTAAACGGCACAGTTCTCTCGCAGCAACTCCATCCGGATCGGAGCCGGGGAGTAGAAGGGAGGCGGAAAGAACGGGCTGATGGCCGTCATGTAGCGGGGGAATCGTCGTCCTCGCCGGCGGACGGGGTACATCGCCTGGAAGGGGACAGGAGATGGCTGGTATTAGTCAGAGTCAGGGAGTTCTCAGAAGGGGCTAATTTGCAGGCTGTCGACTCGAAAAAGCCGCCAATCAGATGATCTGACTCATGGGGGATGGAGGGCAGGAGGTGGGGGAGAGGCACTCCATCTGATATAGTCACATAGCAACGGGAAAGGGACAATTTCACAGGGGCCACCAAATATGGCAAATACGTAAATAGTCTCCTTTCCCCGAATCTCAGCAGCACCTGCGTCAATTCGGCTACAAAAACACCAAAGGGGAAGTATCCCTCCGTCTGTTTCTGGGTTCTTAGAGGAGAGGAGGAGGGACCGGGGACAGGATCCTCCCTGTAATCAATCTAAACGCAGAGCGGATGAGGCAAATCCCCGGTAGGAGGACAATCCATGGGGTATGGCCGAAGGGCAAAAGAAGGAGAATGTCAGGTCGGCTGAGGGGAAACGATGCTCCGGATTAGGTATCTATGGCATCAGGAGAGAGAGTTCAGCTGGGCGGATAACGCGACGAGAAGACACTGTGGCGAGGAGGATTAGGAGAGGAGAACAAACGGAGGATACATTTATAATCTGTTCCAGATCACACTGAGCTGTTTGTGTATTGCTAGAAAGGTCACATCCATAGAAATCACGAAATTGACTCGTTGCAGGGGAATATAAGTACTCGTCTCTATATAAATAAGGGGATATGGAAAGGCGGGAGATACTCGGGGTATTATTTCGGCTGGTATCTCTGCTTGTATTCGTAGTGCCAGCGGTTGAAGTCCACGTTGAAGACAACTATTGCCCCGCTCTCTAGTCCGCCCAACACGAAGCGATGGCTCGATGTCACCGCCACCGAGCGGATCGCCGCGTCTACTGGCTGCAATCTCTCTGGTCGAGAGGAACCGTCATGGGTCACCTGGAAGGTGTAGATCTTCTGAAGGGGGAACAGTCGCCAGATGGAGATCTTCCCGTTGTCCGAGCCCGTCACCACGAATTCTCCGTCGCGTGTCAGGGTGGCACTCTCGATCCTAAAATCGGATAGGTCAGCCACTGTCGTCTGCCTCACTTCTCGTCGCTGTGTGCCTCGTGCAGCTGCTTGGCCGTGGTAGAGAGTGTCACCAAGTGGTTGGAGCCGTAGAGGGCGAGGATGACGCACTCTCGGCTCATCAGAATCAGCGACACTTTTTGTTTGCCCTCGATTCGCCGGAGGAGGTCTCCGCAAGTCGTGTGGATGAGGATGGTGCCGTCCTCGCATCCGCTTAGCACAGCTCCATGCTCGGC
Source organism: Oscheius dolichura (assembly GCA_932521035.1). NCBI lineage: Eukaryota > Metazoa > Nematoda > Chromadorea > Rhabditida > Rhabditidae > Oscheius > Oscheius dolichura. The sequence goes on from OW051494.1 coordinate 5,028,064, forward strand.
TGATACAGCCAGAGCCGTAATCCGGGCGTCGTGTCCCGTCAATATGGCCCGAGGGGAAGGTGTCTCCCCCGGCGTGTTGTATTCGCCGGCCACGAATGCCGTCTAAACTTTTGTGTTCCACATTGCTCCTGGTTGGTGTACCTGTCCATTCCAATGCCACAAAGCCACGGTACAGTCGAGGCTGCCGGTGGCGAGGTAGCAGTCAGCGAAGAGGCTCGTCTCCGACCGGGCGATGCACGTGACGACGTCTCCATGGCCGTAGACGACTTGCCTCACTTTGGCTAGAAGATACCATTACATACGCCTTATCCCGTTGTACCTGTCTCGGAGTCGATTACACGGAAGGAGTAGTCGGGATAGCCACAGGCGAAGATGAACCGGCTGTCTGTCGTGGAGACGAAGTTGTTCCACTTGATGGAGAGACGGTGGTCGAACGAGTCTCCGAGGTGTCTCTTGGACACGGGGACAACCGGGTTGCCAGTGGCCAGGAGGGGATCCACCATCAGGGGAAGGTCCACCTGCAACAGAAAGAGTAGGTAAAAGCGAGGAAGAGGGGAGGTGGCGGGTGCATGCGCATACGAGGACCACGACTACAAAAGGCCAGGAGAATGGACAAGACACCCAGTTGGCACCTCTTCGTCCTCCGTAAACAGAAGATTTATATCCCGGAGGACAGACTCCCGCACGTGAGCCGTCTCCCCCATCACCTAAACGTGCAGTGGGTGGTGCATTTCGTGAGAACTGAAACAAGCCGAGTGCCCGTGGTCAACTCACCGGTGAATGCTCCAATTCTCCCGGGGTGTCCTTGCCCACCAGGGGACGTGGGGCATTGTCTAAAATAAGGGTATAACTTCATAGGAGAGGTACTCACAAGTGTAGGAATTGTCCCATTTGTTGAGCGAGAAGACGAGATTATTGGCAATGGAGAGGACGGTCGGGTTAGGCAGCTGGGGGTAGGTGTTGGCCGCTAGGTAGACGATTGGACTGTTCGAGATGAACTTCATCAGCATACAGAGATCCTCATCACACCGCCGGAACATCATCGGGGCCATGCTCATTATGCTCTGCCTGGGAGGATGCGCCTCCGTCAGGAGTTGGACCGGCGTCTGCCCAAAGGACAGAATCTGGTTCTGGAATGCCTCCTGTTGGGTCTGGTTCTCGATGGACTTCAGGTCGCAGGCTCCATCATATGTCAAATAATAGAAGACGTTTGAGGCTCGGACGGCCTCCGGGCCTCTCTGTTTGAAACCGAAGATGAGGTCAATCCACGAGTTGAGCTGGCAGCTGACGAGGTCGCTCTCCAGGGCCTGGCGGTGAAGGAGGATAAACTCTTCTGGGGTCGAGGCCCACGGGGGCAGGATGATGTCGTCGACCTTCGTGGAGTCGGACCGCTTGCCCAGCTCAAACCCATTGTCATTGCGGAACATCTCCGGGAGGTAGAACAGTTCCGGGATGAGTTCCTTGACGTCGTGCGAGTCTTTTTGGCACCGCTCCCAGGTCTCGGCCATGCTGTGGAATACCCTGTCCGGGTGGTCGAACTTCGATCCCTGCATCGACAGGAACATCGTGCTGAATGGTTCCTGAAGCCTCTTTTATTCCTCTGTCAGACAAGGCCCTACCACTCGCATGAGCCAGTTCAATGTGAAGGCCTGTGTCGAATAGTGAGTTCCGTAGTGAAAGGCTGGGATGGTCTCGTCTTCCCAGGAGGAGTACCTCTCCTGGAAGAACTTCCTCCGCGACTCCGACAGAGCTCCGATCGGCTGAAACAATAGATCAGCCTCCGCCGCTTGATGGCCTACCTTAGAGAGATCCCTGAAGTTGGATGCCAGACTGAGATCCAGAGAGTCCGAAGTGTAATTGGTCAGGATCCACGGGAAGACGGGATACTGGCTGAGATCGTTGAATGTCCTCCCGGCCACGGTGTTCAGGAACATGAGGTAGTCGAAGTTGGAGATCTCCCTCTTCTGCCACTTGATACTCATGTCCGAATGTTTGAAGAGTTGCTTCGGCGTCATCAGGGAGGTCTTTCTGCTCTGTGGCAGGCCGTACTTGACCCCGACCCCCACCCTCGGCAGCTGGTAGACCACCTTCTTCACCGTCTCCTGGTCCACGAAGGCGAACATTATGGCATCTGAATGGATTTTTATAGGCTAGACGGGGAAAGACAGACTTCTCGAGGAGAGGAAGAGCTCCAGGGCGAGGTTTTGGAGGAGGTGCCGCCGGAGGAAGACGGCCCGGATCTCCTGGAGATTCCATCGCCCGTGTAAACTTTCACAGTAGCGGAGAACCTGAAACAATGGGATGAGACAGGCGGCCGAGATGTCCCCAATGAATAAATGACGAGGCTGTGACACGGCTGAGAAATTGTTGCCGTCTTGGATGAGGTATACTCCGGATGGACCCCACAAATCAAGGGGACTTCGAGACACGACACTCGGGCAATTATCCGGACGAGGAGGAACACCCGGCAGCAATCAACACCTGTCACCTTTCTGTGGCCGACGAGTTTGATCGACTCTTATCGGCAGTCACATCGTCATGGAAGCACCGGCACGACACGTCCTGATTTATGTCCGCTACTAATTGTTTCAAGTCCGGATGAGGACCAGGTACTCCAAGCAGGGCGGGGCTTCGTCCTGTCAGCAGCTACACAGCCAGTGGAGAAACGAGAAGGCACCGCTTCCGAACGGCCGCACCGGGCCAAAACAGTCCCTAATCGAATGAGCGGGTCGGCACTTTGGTCTGTTGTGCGACGAGTAGCCGGGCGGAAGTGGCCGTGGATAAGTTGCGTGTCCCGTATGATGGACTGTCCGTATCGTAAGGCCATCTCTCGCGGCTCATCCCCATCCCTGCTGCCACCCGGCTGTGCTCCAGTCCGGCGGACCCCGCCCCCTCCCGCACCCATGCACTAGCCAGCCGTCTTTCTCCCGCCCGATGCTCGGCCAGAATCCCAATACTCTCTACCAGATCTCTAATTATTATAACACCAAAGTCCAGCTGAGGAAGGACCACATCCGGAAGAGTGTCTTCCGGATAGCCAAGATCATCCAGGACCTGCTCAAGGAGGTCGAGACCCAGGAGCCTCGCTTCATTTCCACTCTCAACGAACACGACGGCCGCTTCGAAGGGGTAGGTTCCGAGACATCGAAAGATATCGATCCAATCACTGCCTACCAGTTCCCTTGAGAAGACCTAATCGCGTTGGGACTGGCAGTTCCCATTGTCCAGAACACAGAGAAAGAGATATATACTTCAGCTGACCGTCCACTCCCCGAATGACTTCGAGATCATCCTCTACCTCAACCAGATGGGAGTATTCAACTTTGTCGACGACGGCTCAGTCCAGGGCTGTGCCGTCTTGAAACTCTCGGATGGCCGGAAGAGGTCGATGTCCCTGTGGGTCGAGTTCATCACGGCCAGCGGCTACCTGTCTGCCCGGAAGATTCGAAGCCGTTTCCAGACCCTCGTGGGACAAGTCGTCGAGAAGCCGCCATTCAGGTGACACCTCTTTTTAACGGGTTTATGAGAGAGTCTAGAGATTACTGTAAGTTGCTGACGGATTCGGGCGACGTGAAACTGAGAATCGATGACAAGTACGTGGTACAGGTCACGTGCGCCTTCCGATGCAGTGGCATCTGGCCGCGTTCCGCCAATCACTGGCCGAATGCCAATGTTATGTGGCCCAACTTGGCCACGACAAACGAAGTCAAGAACGAGGGATTCGACCTTTCCAGCCGGGAGACGGCCGTCCTGGCTGCCCAGCAGAACAAGCAGACGAGCAGCATGGAGGGAGACGCCTGGGCCATGAACATGACCCACGCCGAGAACCTCCTCCTTGGTGAGTCTCCTCCCCTTGAAATGATCTGGAAATGACTCTAGGCAGCCGACGGAAGACGCTGAGCATTCTCAAGTGTCTACGGGACACACATCTGGACTTTCCGGGGACTCCCGTGTCCAACTACATCCTGAAGACACTGATGCTGTACGAGTGCGAGAAACACTGCAACGACTACGAGTGGGAGGACGTGAACCTGGGCGACCGGATCATCGGTGGGTGGGGGGATCGATCAGTTCCAATTAACAATAATCTTCGTCATTTCTGATAGCCCTCCCGGGGATGGCTTCGTCCCGCTAAGAAACATTAGAGGCATGTCAAGTGCCGTCAATTTATAGCTTTCGACAGCCGCCCAGGGCGATGAAAACCTCTCGGGCTACCGTAATCCCTGTGGTTTGCAGGCGTTCTCCTCCAGCTGGTCAGCTGTCTCCAGTGTCGTCGCTGTACCCACTACTTCCTTCCCCAGCTGGACCTGCTCCGGGGCAAGCCGTGTCACCTGCTGGACCAGAGTTCCCGTCTCGCCTGGGGCCTCGTCCGCAAATTGATGCTCAATGCCCGAGCCCTCGAGTCTCTGTGATGTCTCCCGCCTCCCCTTCCAACCATTACGAGTACCGTCTAAGCTATTCCAATAAAATTTCAGTCAAATTCAAGTCGAGAATCGAACAGACACCTCAAGGTCGGACCCCCAAGGTCGAGACTTTTCCCTAATCCTCGTTACCTTCACGTCCTGCTGCTTGTAGAGGGGATGGTCCTCGTCGGCGTCGAAGTAGAGGTCGGTCGCCGTGATCGACAGGGTCCCGGGGACGATGACTCCCGGTGCGATCAGTTTGGCGAAGGTACTGAAGGCAGTGCTCTCTGAAACGGGTGTTCTCGTGTTCGTCGCCCAATTGTCCAGCTGGCTCTGCCAAATTTTGACGAACTGCCAGTCGTGATCCCCTCTAATAGTGGCTAATAACAGCGCGTAATGGCCGGTGTTCTAAGAATGCCGTTCCCTCCTAGGCTTTCTCCCCCCGGCTTAGGAGGGCTTCTCGGGAAGAAGGACAGATTATGCCGGCCCGGAGGGAAACTTCGTAAAAAATGTTGCAAAAGGGATGGCTATAGCGGCGATAATTAATAGCTGGGACAGGCGCCGCTGTCAATCACCACTGATACGCAGATTACACAATCAACCATGGCACTGATCACACGCCCCCCTCAATTACGGTTCGGTCCGGCCGGCCTAATGTGCTCCCTAAGTGTATAATTGTCTCCTTGGCTCACATTACAGCTAATTCGAACGGTCACGGGTGGAGGAGACCTTGGAGAAACAACAAAATGGCTCATAAATGGGTATCTTTCGGAACAGGGAGATCTTATCACCGGAGGGCAGACTCACCGCTGCTGGGAGGGGGATCCACCTCGGCGGCCCACTTGTCGATGTCACTCTCGTCCACCAACTCGGTCGATTGACCCCGTCCTGGGGCCAGTGCAGCGGCCATCCTCCTCAGACGCTCTTCTTCGCTGTCTCCTTCGGCCGCCTCCATGAGGACACTGGCCTCCGGGTGCCGGGACCCGTAGACATTCGGGATGAACCGCTTCCGCCTCCGGCTGTCGTCCTCCCACACATCCAGTCGCCAGAACATTTGCCTGAACAGATTCAATCGAGGGAAGGGAGAGCTGTCTCACGGCGTCTTGTCCTGGGTACTCCATGCTCCGCTGGGGGAACGGAGGATAGTGATCATCTTGTCGAGCATCTTCGAAGCAATCAGGCTGTCTCTCCTCCGTCCGCTTCGGATCAACTGGTCATTTCTGGCCTCCTCGTCTCTTCTCCTCTGTAGCATCTCGGATGATTCCGTCTAAAAGTTTCGGATTAGAGTCATCTTCCCCGGGGTACCTCGAATTGGGCGTGTTTGGTGACATCGTCTGCCCTGAGTCGGTTGAGTATGAAGTCGGCCTCATTCGACACCCGGAGTACGTGGTCCCTCGTCGCGTGAGCCATCAGCCTCCCTAAAAACTAGATGTCCTCCCCTTGTCTGTCCAGTAACAACCTTCGTTTACGAGTTCAATAAATGCCAGTCCGGCGTGTTTCTGTAGCGACGTCTGCCACTCTTGGGAGCAGAGCAACATGACCAGCTCGATGACCGATCCCTGTTTACTCTTCAACGTGTCCAACACCTTCGTGTCGTTCATGATCTCCTGACCGTGTGTTCCGAGCAAAGTCTTCTGGAGGAACGAGCGGAAGTCGCTCATGATCTCCCGTAGGAGGGGGGCCGTCGTTTCCAGGGCCTTCTGCAGTTTGTCTGTCAGGTATTTCCTCCGCTCTCCCGGCTCCATCGTCACTGGCTGGCTACTTCCCAGTTTTGATAGCTCCTCCGCCTGGAATAGTCCTCTTTGTAATCCTCTCCCTCTCCCTACCTTATACTCTTTTCCGTCTTTCTTGGGTACCTTCTGGGTCAAATTGATCGAGCTGATGCCCTCCTTTAAGGCCTCGTCCATCTCGACATGTTCTACCGGTGTCTGGGGGATCTCCTGATCCCCTCCGACAGAAGCATTATCCGCGTGATCTGCGTCTGCTCCATTCGTCGTTGAATTGAAGAAGGGGCTGGGGCTAGAGGGCGGCTCGAGGATGTCCCTGTACCGGGAGACCATCAAGACCGACAAGAGATAGATGACGGCCAGAGCGAGGAACTGGGCCTGTCTGTTCTCTTCCTAAAAATACTTCCCTGTACAAGAAGAAGTGTTTATCCTTACCACCATGTCCCGATAGACGATTCCCTTGATTCTAGTCAAGTCACACTCTTGGAGTAGTCGATCCAAGTCCAGGATTCCCTCCCGCGACTTGTCATCGAGGGCTCCCTTCACAAACGCGTAAATGGCTTCGTTTTTGGGGTTGGAGTGAGGATCGAACGGTCTCCCGTGGTTATTATCCGGTCTGTCCACTTTAGCTGCCAAGATGTGTCGCACCGTGGAGGTGGCTACCAGTCTAAACCCCTCGAGTTCTCCGAGTTATGGCCTAATCCTACCGTAAGCTCTGTCTGAGGACCCCTCCCGATGGCATGTTCTTCTCTTGTTCCAGTTCGGCGAAGGAGACGCTGCTGTTGAATACGAAGGTGTCGGCCAGGGCAACAAATCGAGAGAGGATATCGGCGGCCTGTTCGATCGGGAGGTCCTGTTGAGTGGCGTCGACTATCTCCAGCTCACTCTGAATTGGCCTTGTAAAAGTATAAGGAAGAATACTGACATTGGGAGAGGTGGCCGAGGCCAGGAGGGGAAGAAGACCCCCGGAGGCCATGATGACACTGTCGGCCAGCTGCGAAATGACATGAACGGCGTTGCCCACGAAGATCTGGTTGTCGTTGTGGTTGCAGGCATCCGTCACCGAACTCGGCTGGTCAGGTCTGTACTGTGAATAGAAGGGCGACTAGAGGAAGACTCACATTTTCCATTCGATGAGGACTGCCTCGATGCCGGAGAGCAGGTCTCCCAGAAGGCGGAGGTGGACGTGTGACCAACAGAACTCGGGGGTTCGGTAGATGGGTGAGGGCTTCTCCGACGACGGTCTGAATAATTCTCCGTGAGGTCTCTAGAGGTGTCCTTACTTCTCTTCTCCCTCTTCCGCTTCTTCATTGGACGAGTTGGTTTTGGCCGGGCTGGTGTTGCTCCCGTTCTGCTGCTGTCTGTATCTCTCCCAGCTGACTTTCGAGTGGGCAATGGCCAGAGTGTCCACCCACACTCGCCACCCTCCGTACTCGTGGCGGATCGCGTGCTGGAGGAGGATGGCAAATACCTCGTAGACCAGTTCGGCTATCTCCTTCTAAAACACGTCTTTCTCTATAACTGGGAGTGGGACACCTCGGCGTCAGTGGTCGGGTAGATGTATGTCAGGGAGATGAGCCACTCTTGCCAGACGGACATCTGGAGGATGGTCCTCCGGTTCTCCTTCACTCCCCTGCACATGTTCACCAGATCCAAAAGGAACTGCTTCTTGACCTGCATCAGTTCCTCGGTCTCCTTCGACTGCTGGATCAGGTTGGCCATCACCTTCAGCATCATCGGATTCTCAAATCTGACCTCTTCCATGATCAAAAGCCAGAATCCAACATACCGATAATCAGGATTGGCCGGATTCTGGAGGACGAAACTAGGAGCAGGGACAACCCGTTCCACGAGGATCTCAAGCAACACATTGTAGGTGGCGATCGAGAGGAACTCGGAGTGGAGGAGCAGACGCTCGGTGATGAAGGTGAACAGGTTCAGATTCCCAACAGCTTCCATCTTTCTCCTGGAAAAGAATGAAATGACTCTCGACTACGGTGTCCAACTTCATGGTTGATCGCTGGAGGAAGAAGCCAAGGAGTTTGAGGGCAGGGAGGCGGATGAGCTGGTTGGGCGAGGTGAGCAGCTTGAAGACGACCCCGATGGCCTTGTTTCTATCGAGGGAGGGGATCATGAACTGGGGAAATTCGGCCAGGAGATTGATGATAAGGGTGGTGAAGTCGTAGAGGTTGTCGTCCTCGTTCACTGTCGAGACAAAGTTCAACAGCGTGTTGATCTCCTCGTCACGGCTGCTGTCGCCGTCATCAGTCATGACAATTAGCCTCCGGATGAAGAGGAGGATCTCTTTTCTAATCTCGACCACTGTCTGAATCGGGAAGTCTGGGTCTCGCGGCTCAATCTGATAGGAATTGAATATACCAAGAATAAAAGACAGAGATACCTGGTAATTGGAGGATGGCTTCGGAGGCACCACCCAGTAGAAGTGTTTCACGGCATGGCACAGTTCGATCACCGTCGGCACCCGTCTGAGAATCTTGGGGAATATAGAATTGGCCAAGAACTCAGTAGAGAGGTAGCAGTACAGTTGCCACTGGAAATACTAACTAGTGGGAGTCTCTACCGAGCGACGTACCTGAACCTCGGGGGCGCTGTTGATCCATAGTCGCGGATTGAAGAGGATGTGGTCGAAGAGCTGCTTCAAAAGGAGAAGGCCAGCCGGACAAGTGAGCAGGAATTTGGCCATGCCAATGACAGTTTCGACGACGTTCATGGTGAGGTGGGAGGGGGACGCCTTCTGGAGGGCGTGGGCGATGATGAGGAATCCCTTGCACTGGTAGAGCTGCTGCTGACTGGTCTGGGAACTACGGAGAAGTTTGGAGATCAAGGAAAGGAGGGTGGAGCTGGAAGGAGGATGAGTGGAGGAGATGGGGACAGTTACCAGATGTCGACATCCACAGGAGATCCGTCTTTTTGGGGAAGATCGAGCTGGGAGAAGAGAGGCAGGAGGATCTGGATGCCTCCGACCGATTGCAGCGAGTTGTGGATGGAATGTGTAGTTATGACTTCGACACCCTAGATCTACTGTAAAATGGGAGAAAGGAAGGAAACCTCTCGCATGACGGCGTGGGGGATCTGTACAAAGTAGCCGGTCGATGTTTTGGGGGGAGCATGTAGACAGAGCTGACCGTGACAGTTCTTCGGGCAGTAGGCCATGACAAGGGCCGCGTTGAGCCGTCCGTCGAAGAGGTGCTTCTTGTACCCTTCGGGCAGGTTGCTCTCCGAGTCGTGTTTGAAATATGACTGATAGGACGGCCCGAGGCAGAAGAGGGAGTGCGCCTGCTTCAGGGAAACGGCCTCCGCGAACAGGTAGGAGGCACCCATCTGGCCACAGAAGGCACTGTCGGCGTCTCCTTCTGGACAGACTCCGATGGCACATCGGTCAAAGTGATCCGAGGTCGACACCACCCTGAACAGAACCTATCCCCCGTGTCTCCAAAAGACAAACCAGCTCATTTCGACCGTCTCGGCCAGCTGTCCGTCCAGGTAGCATTTGATCTCGGACCGTCCCCATCTCGAGTAGTGGTGTGCCAACGCGACGTGGTGCCACTTCCGCGGAGTCAGCTCGGCCTGGGGCATAATTAGGTCGCGGAAAGAGCCTACCCGGATGCACTTCGAAATCGGCTTGCCCTTGGTCTTCTCCGAGTTGACCACGAGGCAGTTGCCCGTGAACTGGCATGAGTAGCCGACGCCTTTATTGGTTCGGAAACTGAAAAGGACAGGTGACTGAAAAACAAAAACACCGACCAGTAAAGGTAGGGTCTCTCCTTCTCGAAGGTGACACTGTTCAGCGGGTCCATCCTGAACCAAGTGGCGAATGTCCATCCTTGTTGGTAGGGGAACTTGGACAGGGGCGGTATGATTATACCCTGAAGAGATTGTCTACTTGGATTGGAAAGGACTCACGGCTTGTGATTTCCCGGGGAAAGAGAAGAAGACGTCGGCATTGTCCGTCTGCGGCATCTCCGTCATGACCTGGAGGAGTCGCATGGCGTGGGAGGGCTGAATAGGGAGGATTGAAACGTAGAAGAGACACCTTACCCAGGTATTGTCGACGGCTTGCAGAGATCGGAGGAAGTGTTTCGTTTCTTTGACGGTGATGGAGTAGGTGGTGAGGAGGCCGAGCAGCTGGATGAGCAGATCTGTGAGGATGACAGGGGCCGCGGGCAGCTGGTCCAGGATCCTCATGATCAGCCCCACCCGCGAGCAGGCCTCCAGGTTTCTGTTGCTCTTCCTCACCAGGGCCACAAAGACACTCCAGATCTCGGCCTAAAGGGAGGTAATAGAAAGGCAATATAGAGAAGAGGCAGACCTGGAGACTCTCGTCGCAGTGGGTGAGGAGGGTGAGCATCCGGTCGATGTTCGTGTAGTCCTCTATTATGAACCGATTCTCGAGATCGAAATTACCGGCCACCAGCTGAAAAGAGAAGTGCAAAGGGAACTCAGAAGAGACAAACCACATTGAAAAGTTGGTCGACGACCTCTGATTTTTCCATGGAACCGTCCTTGATGGCCCGCATTAGCCTCTCGAAGATGTCTTGGGAGGATTCGTCCGAGTTGTGGATGATGGTCGTCTTCGAGACGATCCGTGGCAGAGAGGCTACCGATTCCAGCTGTAATTGAGGGGTTCTAGGGGAAAGGGAACGGGACAAGGTGGTGTCTAGGCTGGGGATGCATTTTCTAACAATTGTAAGCGGCTGGCTAAATTGTCTACGGCAGTGGCAAACCAACGGGGACGGGGGTAGCTGCCCGGGAGTTGCGCCTCGAAAGGGATCCCATGTTCAGACTCTCCCTCCTGCTCGGAGGGTGACTCTGGGGCTGGGTCAGATCCAGCTCGATCTCGCCCAACTCGGGGGTCGGACAGCTCCGGAAATCGTCTAGGCGGCACAGGGGGAAGATCTGGGTACTGTACACGGCCGGAGGGGGAGCTGACCTCGAGGACCTCGTTCTCCGAGACGGATTCCAGTTGGGGCTCAGCCAGGACACTCTCCGACTTGGAGGCGAACATGTTGTTCTCGAGCGAGGCCTCCTCCATATCCAGCCGACTGGTTTCTGAAACCCCGAGGAATAGAAGGAGGAAGATGGCCGACCCACCTGGTAGCTGCGTGTACTCCTCCTCTTTCGACTCTCTGTGCTCTCCTTTCAGCCCATTGGCTTCTCTAAAGGAGAAGAGAGTGAATAAAAAGAGGAGAGAGATACCTGGTGGGGTCTTCCTGAAACGAGTCCGGGTCGGAGTTATCCAAGGCGATCGAGTCCATCTGCTCCTCCTCGGCTCTCTCCTCCTCCAGTGTTTTACCCGTGTTAACCGCCACTCCCTCGTCTGTTCCTTTATTCTTCCCGTTTTCCAGGGGAACGGCCGATCCGGAAGGCTCTTCCGTTGCCTCCATCATGGACCGACGTCCCACTCGTGTCTAAAGAAAGAATACAATTTAAGACACTGGAATAAATACAAAGAGGAGAGTTCTTCTATTCCAAATCGTGGCCAAAGACTCCGATACGAACACCGGACAATGGACAACAATGAAAAGGGGAGGTTGCCATAGAAGATATTAGAAATTCATAAAATTCGGGTAGAACGCCATGATTTTCGGGATGATCTTTATCTTTTTCTGGTACAGGAGAGGATATTCTATTGTTTTTTGCCTTTCATTTACCAGCGGAGAGCCGTTTCGGACAGACAGAGCAGTCTTACGCATCTCGGGAATCCATCTGGTCTCTGTTAGCCGGGGACTAATTGAGGTGTTGCTGACGTGGGAAAGGGAGGAAATTAAAAGGAAAAGGAAAAAGATGGCAGGAATTGTAAATGAGAAACGGCACAACAAGTGGCCAATTTGTCAGACTCAAAGTGGTGGAAAAGGTGGACGCGAGAGACGCAGAGTACACCTCAAAAGGCCTTTATTAGCCACGAATCCATGAACTCTCCTCGGCCAGTCGAGTGGCCGGGCCACGTCCTCAAAAATGCCCTCCCATCAAAGGGGGCTTGTTCCATCGATTCTCGCCTAACAATTTCGACATAATGAGATACGCTTTATTATAAAATATTTGCCATTTTCTACGGATCGTGCATGAGCTTCGCCATTTTCCGCTGTGTCTTGGCATACTCCAGGAGAACTTTTTTTGTGATCGGACCCAGGGAGGCTTTCGCCGCCGCGTTGGCCATGGATTCCGTGTTTCTCGATAGACTCAGACACATGTCTTTGATCTTCCTCAGCTGCTTTTGTGTCTGGTATTGCACGATAAAGGCGTAGAGACAGAACAGGATCGGAAGGAGACAAAGCACTATGACGACCTTCTCTCCTGATGAATTCGGATCTGCAGCGTCTGCTGATACCTTATAAACGAATGTTTCTTTTCTGCTTCTTTCTCACAATGAATTGGAGAAATGCGAATACAGCCACAGCCTTCACCATCCTTCGGAAAACCCCTAATCCCCAAAAGACCACCATATAAATTAACAAGTTTGAACATATTTTCATAAGCCATTTATTACAAAAAAATACAGCTCAAAGTGATGAAATTACAAAAAAATATAAAGTGAATTAGGATAGTGCATGTTGGAATGTCGTCTTGATGGACGATTTTTGAGGGCGCTTATTGTTCATCCTTGTCCTTCGTGCCGTGTTTGAGCATGCGCGTGAATTCGACATAGTCGAACATTCCATTTTTGATTGGAGCATCTCTGAAAAGGTCATCCACCTGAAAGGTTGTGTAAGGGTGTATAATGAATAATTGAAACCTGCTCATGTGAATAGCGGTCTCCCATAGTAGTCAGCAGCTCTCTCAGGCGTTCTTCACTAATCTTGCCAGAGTTATCTTCATCGAAGCATTGGAACGCGTTACGGATTACTTCTTCTGGATCGGTTCCTATATCAAATAGTATAATATCTAAAGATAAAAACCTGTGAGTCTTTCTCCAAAAAGAGTTAAGAACATAGTGAAATTGATTGCACCTGGGGCTTCATTAATCATTGCATCAAGAAATTCTTCGCTAACTTCCTTTCCTGAACATGTTAAATTGTACAAAATAAAAAATAAATAGTATACCTAGAGAGCCAAACATTTCCTGGAGATCGGTTTGGTCGATGAAGCCGTCTCTATTCTGGTCAATCATGTTGAACGCTTCTTTGAACTCCTGAATCTGCGCCTGATCGAACATGGCGAAAACATTGGAAGTGGCCCTCTGAGGGCGCTGACGACGGTTTACAGTCTTTCTGGAGGCCATTTCCTGAAATATGAATCATTGAAAACAGGATTAAAGAAAAGCAGCAAATAGATGAGACCTGACAAACACTAATGGCCAAGGACATTGTTGCGTAGATTTGCTATATGGATAAGGGGTGGAATATATGTGCATAAATGAATAACAATAGAAAAATAATGCAAAACAGGCAGGGAGAGAAGCGAAAGGCGTTTTTGGAATGAAAGCCCCGGTATGTGAATCAGCGCACGATGCGAAGATGAGTCATCTTGTTTCTTCTGACAAAACGCTTTTACTGTAAAAGGAGAGGCTGATAAAAAAAATGAAATAGGCACTTTGATTGGATAGTTATGTAACATAGTGTTTCCACCTGAAAGTAAAGGTAGAATACGCGCCTAAAGTGGGATCAATCGATATTCGCCTCCGCATTGCTAGCCTGCGGCCAGCCGGTCAGTCGGGGGCCACACGGGAGGTGACAATGGGGAAGTACAAAAAGGAGGAGAGCAGTAAACATTAGAAAGGCGGATAGGGAAAGAGAAAATCATTTTCCAGCGTGCAGGGATATGGCGGCAGTTTGCATTTCCAATTCGGTTCATTTGCCTTCATGAATGTTTTTTTGTCATTGTAAGCATTTCTTTACAAACTCCTTTCAGATTCGCTTTGTTGCAGCAGATATATCAGGAAAAAAATGGACGAAAACTCAATGAGATGATTAAATAGGACTCCAAAATTTCAAAGGACACTCAAACTGGATAATTATAATAGGAGGTATGTCTTGAACATTTCAAGTTCTTAGAGAGAGGGTGGTCATAAACTGCTGAAATTCGTAGTTGATGGAGAGAGCAGTAGATTATATATCAATATCAATTTTATATGTGGGCCAATGAGGATCTATATATAAAGTGGTGTAAGGTTAGATTAGCTTTAAAACGGCAGCATCGGCACTGCCGTTTCGGCTGCTGTAAACGGCATACAAAGTTGAGCCTTTTTGTAGTCATAGCTTGTACATATTTATTCTACTTTTACTCTTTATATTTAAGTGTTTTTAGATATGTCGATATGGAAAGGCGCTAGGTCACTTAGTACATTAGGAAGAACATTTAGTCACATCCCTCGTCGCACAGTAACCACTCATTTTGGATATGAGCAAGTAGAAGAATCCGAAAAAGAAAAAAGAGGTTGCGTTTTAATTTTTCTTATAATTTTAACAATTTTAGTTCATAAGGTTTTCGCTAATGTCGCATCAAAATATGATTTAATGAACGATGCAATGTCTCTTGGTGTCCATCGATTATGGAAAGATTATTATGTTGGAGGACTTCCTCTTAGTAAGAATGCTTCAGTATGTGCTTATGCTACAGCTGTTTATTGGTTTTTAGGTTCTAGATGTTGCCGGGGGAACGGGAGACATTGCTTTTCGGCTTCAACGCAGATTACCCTCGGGAAAAGTGACGGTCTTTGATATTAATCAAAATATGCTAGATGTTGGTATGGAAAGAGCAAGCTCTGAACCGGGAGTAAGCATTTTGTGCCTTCTTTTTTTAAAGCTTTATTGGGGGCATTATATGTATTTCTAGGTAAATACTGCAAGACTTGAGTGGGTTTGTGGAAATGCCGAACAGCTTCCATTTGAAAATAATACTTTTGATGCATATACAATATCGTTTGGAATAAGAAATTGCACACATGTAGACAAGGTTTTAACTTATTTGACCATTAATATTTTTCTTTATTTTAAGGTTATCGGAGAAGCCTTCCGAGTGCTCAAGCCTGGTGGACTATTTTCTGTGTTAGAATTTAGTAATGTACATTCAATTTTGAAGCCATTCTATGATACCTACTCATTCAATATCATTCCAAGTAGTTAATGTTATTTTATTTTAAACAGAAAATGTTCAGTAATGGGAGAAATTCTTGCCAGTGACCATGCCAGTTACAAGTATCTCGTAGAAAGCATCCGCAAATTCCCTGATCAAGTAAGTGGTTTTTGTTTAATTTGTAAAAACAATATTTAGGATACTTTTGCCAAAATGATAAATAATGCTGGTTTTCAACGGGTAACCTATGAAAATTTAACATTTGGCGTGTGTGCTATCCACAAAGGGATTAAGCCATAACAAAGTAATTGAATCATTATTGATAAAGTATTTACCGTATTCTGCCTTCTTCTAGTTGTTTTGGTTATGTACCATATCATTTTTGTTAACTATTTGTTTACAATATTTTCACTTTTAAGATATGGTGACTTTCTGTCCATCCCGTCTTTTCGTAATATTTCCGCGGCGTCTTAGTACTTCCGCGACACGTCGTGTTAGGTGAGTTTTTTTATAGATTGATGTATTGTGCCAGTGAATAGTAACTGGAGGCTGGAGTAGCTAGGTTAGAATCTTACAGGTTTCCTTACAGCGCAACCCCCGCTACTATCAGGGAAATCGGAAGGTTTACTCCACCGCTTCTCGACTCTGTCTATTCTCCAGGACAGGTTCAATTTTATTTTAGCTTTTTTGAAGTTTTTTTTCAAAGTTAATCAGATATTTAGGTATTTATTCATCGCACTTTCGCATACCGTGGAATTGTATTATGTTCATTTAATTGTCGATTCCATGAAAAACGGGAAGGTGCCAGGTATCTTCGTCATTACATTCAACATGGATTTCAGCGAGAAAATTTCATCTACCAAAGACTATTATCAAGTGCTAATACACAAACCAGATTGGCCTCATATGATGTTTCCTGTTGATCTGACCTGCTATCTACAAGATGGATCCAATAGAGGAGAAAAATATTTTGCATATATCAAGTTTGTTATAATGGTTTCGCTGTTACAGTTTTAGCGGGATGGATTGCATTAGTCACATTGATATACTTCCTTATTTAACGAGTGAATTATCTCCTATTGATCATGATCTCTTTGACAAAATTTTTACTAGAGAAAATGACGATTCATCAGGTATATTAATGAAAATTAGATCAAATGTTTTTGCAGTTGGCCGGATAGTTATGCGTCCACAGTTACTAGAAAACTACATGGCATCCCAACGGTCATGGATGGCACCTCGTGATGTTTATCGGTAAGATTTATTTTCGAGTCATGGCATAGTCGGGAAATTTTTAGAGAAAAGACTGAAGGAATTGAAGTGACGGTGGTAACATTTTATCTCGGTTCAAACCTCATAGGGGGTCAGCAAAGACACCTGTGGCGATATTCAGTCAGGTACTATCGTAGGTGATCAAATAATACTTACGTTTTGAGAATTGAAAACCACGTGCCACAGAAACCTGTAACACTCAGAGAAAGATCGCTCAAAATTTATTCTTTAAATAATATGAATCAGGCCAGTGGTCATGGAGTTGTCGGGAAGGTAAATTTAAAGGGTTCATCGTTTAAACGTTATCATATGGAGTAATAAAAATGAAATTATTTCAGCAACCTGAACTGAACGTCAGCACACCAGCCTTTCAGTTTAGCAGTACAATTGAATTACCTCACGCGAAAGGTGGACATATGTGGTCCGTTAATATTTTTCTGTGATATTTGTCATGGCCGAATAATTTCAGGGGAGTATTCAAAATGGAAAGAGATAATGGTTCAACATTTAATGTAACGATACCTACCGTTGTTCTTGAATCACAAGATGAAAAAAGTGCAGAAGCAAAAGCCAGAGATTGATATTCTTTTGATACAAAACGGGTTATTGTATATATTAGGTATTTGTTGAGTTATTGTAGTGTACTATCCGGTTTTAAGCTAGCGTCTTCATAAATATTCCTTTCTATGTCTATAATTTTTAACAGCTGAATTGAAAGCGCATCCTCAAGCATGTTCTGAACTTTTTCAGCGAGTATTAGGCCAATTTCCAAGATGGTTCACAAAAGAACCCGTCCAGCCGTAAAACTCTCCACATCCGCAAGGCAGCTCTCTGCCGTCATAAAGTGTCAAGAGTGCCGGATCCGGCTGCGGTTTCGGGCTGACCCCCTGTGGCTTTGTTTATCACAGGCGGCCTTGAATTCGGCACTGATCACTCGCTATCAGCCTTATACCATCAGGGGGGTCGGATTATCTCCCATGCCCAGTTATTCTTCCGATCCGAGACTACTCCCTACAACCGGTGTGTCACTTGTCGACCGCTGTCATTAGACATGCTTTCCGGTCCTCGACCTCCCCCTTTCAGTCAAGATACACTGCCATTCAGCTGCCCTATTTTTCGACACTTTTTGTCTACTTTTACACTTTGTCCCATATCAGAAAAACCGCCAGTCCCCGGATCGCTGCCCTTATCGTAACTACTCCTCCTGTTCCCGTTTACTTGGAATATTCCGGCTGTAGTGATTAAAAGTGTTCGTATCAACAGCCCTCGGTGAATTTAATTGGCGATGCGACGGCGACCGAGATATGCATAGGAAAGACCATCCGAAGGGAGCGCGAACTGACATCTCACTTTCTCTCATTTGCATTCCGACCACCAAGTCTCGCCTTTTACTGCCATCCCCGGTCTCGTCCCTCCCCCGGCCGCCCTCTGAGTAATTGTTTGTTCCTGACATGATCCGCCCTACTCTCTCCTTTTCTTTCCCTTGATATCGGTACCTCGAGATTAGCTGTCTCTTAACTTTGCTTGTTTTGAGGTCGGCTTTCATTTAGTCCTGCCCCTACAGATATTATCTACTGATACTAGTTGTTAGTTGGTCGCTGACTCTTTTTGACTGATTCTCGACTTTGGGAAACAAGAAACACGAGATAATCCCCCGGTACCACGATTTCCAGGTGACTCCAACTGATAAGGAGGGGGGCAGGCTCTTTTCCCCTCTCTGCCACTTATCACACGCCATGGACGCCAACATCAAGGTGGGCTCTCGCTACCTTTTCCATAAACAAATTACCCAATCCCTCCTCTATTCAATTCTAACGGGGGACAGTCTCTCTCCCCTCCACGAGTAGTCTCTTTCTGTTCCAAATCGGGAAACGGGCGCTTCCCCCAGTTGCCTTGTTCGCCGCCATGCCATTTGGAATAATGATTCCTCCTGTGCTGCGATAAGGACGAAACTCGTGGCAGCCGAGGAATTCGTTCGTGTTTTGCAAAAGAGAACAATGTAAACATTATAGGTACAGCGATACTTGGAAGACCTCCGGAGGGATGGGTAGGTCGGGTGGAAAACAGAGGATGAGACTCTTTTCCAGGGACGAAAACACGGATGCCACACTGAAAACAGTCCGCGGACCTGGACAGGTGGGTGGTGGCACGAAAAGGACACTCGATTTATTCAAATGATCAAAGGGGACTACTCCAGCTCGATGTTGAACATCCTCAGGGCCGAGCCGACGATCTTGGTCACATCGAAGGGGCGGCTCGAGGACGAGACCGAACACGGCGGAGGAGGAGGAGGAGGAGGTGCCGGCTGCTCCTCTCTCTGCTCACTGGTCACCATCCCGAAGATCTGCGGCAGGAGATTTTGCAGCTCCTCGAAGGCCAGGACCTCGTCTCCCTGGGAGACGGCGACAGTCTCCCCCGACTGCTCCTTCCAGTGGCGGGAGACCTCTTGGACGAGATTGTCCTCCGTGTGGTACGAGTTAGCCTCCTGGATCGTCTCGACCCGTATCTCTTGCTTGACGGCCATCTGCTGCCTACTAGCCATCTTGTGTTTTTCTGCCTGTGCCCTCCTACAGGGAGGTCCTCCGGCTTTGTTTGTGGACAGAAGAGCCAGTTGGTCGGAGATCCTGTGCGAGTCAGCCCGGGTGAGCCAAATTTCGGCGTCGGCGGTAGCCACCTCCTTCTCGAGCTGCTGGATTATCTCGTACTCTTTGATCCGCTCGGCCATGATTTCCTCCGCGTGCAGCTGGGTCGTGGCCAGCTCCTCCGTCAGCATGTTTCTCGCCTGGATGGCGTCCTCCGTCCTCTGGCCAAAGTCTCTCTCCTGTTCTTCCTGCTCCGCGTGGGCCGTCGTGTAGTTGGCCACGGTCCTCACCAGCAACTCGTTCATCAAAGCCAGCAGCTTCTCCATCTTCTCCTGGTACTCCGCCGCCGTCAGGATGTCGCTCTCCTAAATATTATTGTCCCTTCGCGGAGGATAATACAAACCAGTGGATCATCGAGGGACCTGACGACGTTGTGGTCCACCTCGAAGCCCATGGCCCGCTCCATCTCCTGTAGTCGATAGATGTCCTTCTCCAGCAAATCCTTCTTCTTGTAGGCCGCGGCCAACTTCGGCTCGAGTTTGTTGTTTTCCTCCTGCGCCCGCTGAAGATTGGCCGCCAGGGCCGACACCTTGTCCTTCTTGCTCCGGATATGTCCTAACTGTAGCTGAAGATCCGCCTCCATCAGAACGTTTCTTGGAAATGAAGTCCTTTTCTCTCGAAAGAGTTTGACAAGTCCAACGACAGGATATCTGGTCCAATCAGGATCAACCGGCTTATTTTGGATTTGTTCATTTCAAAATGTGCTTTCAAAGGAAGAAGTCCGCTGAAAAGGAGCAGGCCAAGCCAAAGGCACAGCCGAACCCCGGGAATACGGAGCCGACGCAGGCGGCCACTCCAAAGAAGTCCCGAGCCCGGCCCGTCCAGCAGGTGGTGATTGCAATGGAGCCGGAGAATGAGCAGAAGCCGAGAAAGAGGGAAAAGCCGAGGAAGGAACGGAGACGCGAGGACTCGGACAACACCCTCGAGGACATCCCCAGCCTGATGCCCGAGATCGAGCTGGAACTGTTGAGGGAGCGCGACCAGCAGGTCACCGACTCCCAGCTGCTTTAGGAAAACGACAAATACTCTCGAGAATAAAGATTGTTCTGACAGCGCTGTCCCTTTTTCTTCGTTTCAAATTAGAGAAACTTCAGGCGTCGAAGGACCCGCTCCAGTTCGTCTCCACTCGGAGTGGAGACAACATGGCAGAGAGAGCACGAATGCTGGTGACGGCCACAGAGCAACAGAAGCGACAACGGGAACAGAGACTGGAGGTGGGTCGGGTGGTCAGACTGTACAGACAGACGACTTTAGAAGACACAGAGCCGGGTCATCGAGGACGATGACAACTGGCAGGCAGACTTGGACACATGGCGCCGGAAGAGGAAGGAGGCCGCCTCGAGCACCTCCAGTCCCGTCACTCCTCCTCCCTACGGGTCTTCCGTAGATTACGGCGTCATCCGCAAGGTTTGTCCCGCGATTGTTATTCGCAGTCAATCACAGCCATATCGGGCCGAGATCGGGTCATTTACCTGCCTCCTCCTTTCGTTAGTCTGCGCTTTAGAGCTTGTCCCGCCTATTTGCCCCTTCCGGATCGGCAAACAGCCTCTGCTTCCTCTGCCACACGTGTCGAGGCATGGCCCTCTCCCCGCTCCGTGTCCATCCTCCCTCACCGCAATGTCCATGTCCAGACTGTCCCTACTCCCCGCACCGTCGTCCTCTTTCCGTCCTACGCATCCTAATCTCACCGGTATGTTTGTCGGCACATCCAGCCTCTCCGGCTACACCCGGCTATCGATGCGAACACATCCCCACGGCAGTTATGTTTTATGGGGAGACTGTCGGGGGCACCCTCGTCCTCCCGGGAAAAGCCATAATTTGTAGCGGAGTGCCAATGACTAAGATGATTTGGAACGCATGGAAGAGTCAATATTGACCCCGAGGCACCTCGGATGGCGTCCTTTGACTTCGGCACCAGCCGGTTTCACGACATCAAAATGCAACAGGGCAAACAAAAGCCATCATTACTGGCGGCACAGAAAACAACTAGGAGGATAGACCCGCGAAAACAGGGAGAGATGGCTAGATTGCGGCCATCTGATCCCCTTCCGTTACTTTCCCTCGCGAACATGGACACCTGGCCGCGTCTTCAAAAACTTCTCCGGCTGTCGTCTTCTTGTCCGCCCTCGTCGTATTTCCCGGCAGGGGAGGTGTCCGTCATCCGGCCAAAAGGGAAAAAGGTACTTGTTGTTTTGGGTGATCTGGCAGTCGATCCAGTTACTCCCGTAATCCCCCTCAACACGTTGCGTCACGCTCACTTGCCAAATCCGTCTCCCGGGCCTGCCTTGTACTCTTTTTGACACTTTTTCCGTACACGAATTGTCTTTATGTGGCGCGTTGTGAATCAGGATCCTTTCGGAAATTCAGTCGGCTAGTCGAAATGGCCGCTCACTGCACCACCGTCCGAATACAACTGTACCCAGTACCCCTCCCGCCGTTGGCTGCTAACATAACTGCGTGTTTTAGAACTCGACCAAGGAGGAGATCCTGACGATCCGCTCGCCGGAGGACAGCCACGACTCGGGCATCGAGAACAGAACCCTATCCCACTCGCCCTCGACCTCCATAGACTTCTCCCCCCGAAGTGAGTCATTCCCCAAGCCTCTTACCGGGTCTAGGTGTTGAATTGACATCCCCCAAGAGTGCGGAAGCCTCTCTGCCGCCATCCTACGCTCCTCCGCCACCTCCAGCTCTCGACCAGGTCCTCATCCCCCTGTCTCCTCCAGCAGTGGCTAGCCGACAGCCCCCCGTCCTGGAGCAGGAGGACTATCCCCTCCCGCCTACTCACCTCAGAAAGGTTTGTTCTCTCCCCACTAACCAACTTTTTAGTCCCACGAGACGGAGCTCCTGCCTCCCAACAGGGCCAGTGTGTCGGCTTCCTTCACGGCGGCCCCCTCCCGCCAGCGTCTGGAGGTAAGTCTTCCATCAAAGTAGGCCATCTGCCCCCTTCCCCCACATACTCACGGTCCAACCGGATGTTTCAGCCCTTCGTTGCCCAGTCCCTCAAAGAACACCACGGAGAGAAGTCAGGTAAAACGTTGTTTGTTCTTTACCGCTTGCTTCTAGTCAACGCTGATCTGACCGTGGAACTGAACCGGGAGCAGAAGGCTTACGTGTCGGCTACCAAGTTCCCCGGGAGATACAACACTAGGGATGACACGGGGCCGAGGGAGACCGCCTCCTCCAGGAGTGGATATGCCACCAGAAGCCATGACGAAAAGAACAAGAGCGCCTCTCTTGTGTCGACTGCTCGCTACAGCTACGAGTCCGGAGCCCCTGCCAGTGGGCGACTGGCCACGAGTGCCAGTACTCCGAATGTCTCGGCCAAACCCGTCTACCGGGCAGTGGATATCCCCTTCGACGACTCGACTGCCACCTATCAGCCACCGAAGAGGGACAAGGTCAGTGTTGGCCGGGATATCGAAGAGAGACCGTTCAGGATGGGCTGATGACAATTGTAGTGGACATGGGGGGGCAGCCCGTCCACAAGGGCTTCGGCTTCTCGGTGGCCACGGAGAGGCGACGCTGCTTCGTCGACTCGGTCATCGTGGGCACCCCGGCGGACAAGCAGGGACTACTGGTGAGAAATAGAGGGACAGCTAAGAGAAGAGTTTAGATTGGGGACAGGATTGAATCCATCAATGGGGAACGAGTGGACGACAAGTATCCGTCGGCCATCAGTCGTCTCCTCCACGAATCGGCCAGAAATGGAGAGATCGTCCTTCGCGTCGAAAGAAACCACAGTACAGTCTCCTGATGTCCAATTATTTCTCTCATTCTAGGTAAAGCATCGTTCGGATCCACTCCCAACTTGGCTGCCCCACCTGGGTCCAAATTCAACCAGGCGCGGTCCGTCTTCTCGGATAAACAGATCGACTCCTATGCCGAATTCAAGAGGAAACACAGTAAAGGCAAGTGTTTTGTTGGAAAGGAAATAATCCTCTTTAGTGGTCAGGGAGAAGCCAGCTCCCCGGGAGTACAACAGTCTCCCCAGATCCTCCTCCACCGGCTTCATTGGCAACGATTACGGTAGGTGGCCGGCCAGTTGACTAGCAAGTGATATATTGCAGGTCGAAGCGAGTACGGACGATCCTCCGACTACCGGGTCACTTCCCTTCACGACAAGAGAAAACCCGGCAAATTGGATGATTTTGTCCCGGAGGTGGAGCGGGCAAACGGACACGGCTACAGCACGGGTCCGTCTTCCAATTAACCCGGCAGTCCGTTTTTAGTCGAGTCGCGGAACAACTACGAGGAGACACGTACCATCCGTAACTACGGGTTGCTGGGCTCGAATTCACAGACCAAGGCGGAGACGGCCGTCCCGAAGGTAGTATCGCCTTTGTTGTGGGGTGGTTGAATCAGGCGGACGGTGTATTAGGACGCATCCCGCGGAGGGCGATGATCTGTTTGTCTGTTCCGGAAATGCGGCTCGTCTTTCGTGTTCTTCCCCATGTTCTCCCTCGCCCATTCAATTCAGCGGCAAACACTCGCTGCCCCTTCCCACGCCTCCCCTCCGGCCGCCCTAATTTTCGAATTTCAGACTGCCGAAGAAGACGATGACACGGTGCCCGGCAAGGCCTACCTGGTCAGTTTGTATCCGTTTTTGTTATTGATCGATTCTTTGGTTTGTTTGTGAGAAGGGACACGTCGCCTGGACTAATTCTCTTTGTGTTGCTCACTTTCAGTTCCCCTCCCGGCCTCCCTCCTCTTCTCCGACTGTCGCCCTTCTTCTTCCGCATGGCTTTCTTTCAGTTCTCTCCACTTGCCCAAGACTCGTCTTTTAGAGGAAAAAACTCCGCCACGTCCTTAAAACCACCGACTTCGAAGAAGACCTCTCGGACTACATGGAGCCGTCCTACACCATCTACGCGGTGCCGGACGAGCTCGAGGAGGAGCAGAGGATCTACCGCAGCCGGAGCGACTTCCACGTGGTGGGAAAATACGGCACGGGCGACCCGATGCGGAGGAAAACGGAGAGGAAGGAGGAAATAAGCGATGTCAGCCATCGATTCTACGACAAGGACGGACGATGGGTGGAAAGGGCACAGTCGGAGGAGAGGATCATTCCCATCCGGAGGGAGTTCGGGAGAGGGATAACGGAGACGGAAACTACGGTATTTGGGACACTCTTATTGGGGAACTATTGCAGGAGTCCCGGGATTGGCGGGAAGTTATCAACGAGCAGAGACAGCCTGCCCCTGGGAGGACGGCCGACACCCGCAGGATCCAAGAGGCCACCTCGTCCCTGAGGTAAGAGGGGGAGAGGGCATAATGGAGAGAGGTTTCAGCAATCTACCGGAGATAATCGACAAAAAGCTGGAGGAACAGCGACGGATGCTCTCGGACAGAACCGACCACCACCATGGGAGGTCGCTGGAAAGGAGGGACAAGGACCCTCGCGAGGTCTACGAAAGGAGCGAGTACACCTTCTATGAAAAGGTATTCCGTTTGATATTAGGGTAGGGAAGACCCGATTTGAGAAGTACACCCCGACTTTCGACCATCAGCCGGTCTCGCCTGTCCAGGAGAAGGAGAGGAGACAGCCGATTGAGAAGGACTACGGCTACGTGCCTCGGGAGACAAAGGATTATGTCCAGGAGAGGGAGGTCATGAGGAGGGAGGTGGAGGAGAAGAAGAGGGAGGCCATCACCAGGGAACCGGAGAACTCCCGGGATCAGGTCGTGGCCGTCTCTGGGAAGCACAGATGCGCCCACTGTGGAGAGGAGCTGGGTGAGTCGGCCTCCTCTTACTCGCCACTCTAACATCCGCCACGGCTAACCAGAAATGCCTCTGTTCCAGCTGCCAATAAACGGCTCTGTCGCTGTCGTTACAAAGCTTTTGCCTGTGTTTGACCCTTTATTTCTACACTTTCCTATATTCTACATTTCCCCTTTGTGCTTTTGCTTTGCTTCTATCACGGTAACCACCCCGCCTCCTCCACCGAGCCCCTCTGAAAGTGCCCTTTTAGGCCGAGGAGCTGCTATGATAGTCGAATCTCTTAATCTCTTCTACCACCTCGCCTGCTTCAATTGTTTTGTATGTAAAACACCCCTTGGTAAGAAGCCTTCCTTCTATCTCAATCCTATCCTCAGGTTCCGGTAATACTGGAGCTGATGTGCGTGTTCGGGAAGGTCGCCTTCACTGCCAGAGCTGCTACAGCTCCGATCGCCTTCAGCTCAGCAAAGTCTAATTACTAACTAAATTTTACACTTGCAGTCAATACAGAGTTTATGAATAGTTTTTATTTTTCTGGACAATTTATTACAACGTAAAACACCGGGTCGGGCGAGATGACTAAATTTATCTAATCTTCTTCGATAATATCTTCACTTCTATTCAAATCGTCGGTGATGTTGACATTAGTGTTTTCATAAGCATATTTGTTCAATTTATATTGTTTCATATCCTCTTTTACTAATTTCTCAAACGTAGACACTTTGACTTCACCGTTATCCTAAGGAATAACTATTATTCCAAAAAAACTGAACTCTAACTCACATCATAAGTAATCTTTGGAACAGGAAGACTCATCAAGGCATCTATTGCTTTTTGCATACTTTGCTGAAATTAGTGATCTGCAAATTACTGGACTAAACTTACAGTGATAATATCTGAGAAGTCTTTATTCGCTTTCGCAGCTGTTGTTTCTTCATCCACATACTGATTAATAGCATCTTTAATCGTGGGAGGATCAAGAATAGTTAAATTCTCATCCATTGGTAAGTTTTCGTAGTATGCATCAATCTGGATGCAAGTTCGCAAAGCTAAACAAAGGTACCAACCACATCATCGAATGTATCAGAAGCAGCATTTTCTAAAACACTATTGATAGCATGTATGTTTCTTTCTAATTTCGCTTTATTTGGATCTGCAGCCTAAAAATCATTTTCAAAAAAGAATATACAAGCAAACCTTTTTAGTGACGATCATATCCTGACAATTGGCCACCTTATCGCTAAATCTGGCCCCTATACGGCTTCCATTTATAGGCTAGTAAATATTTAAAATTAAATTGAACAACAGACCTGCATATGCGCCCAAGGACCTGCATATGTAACTATTAATCGGAGAATAGGTAGATTAGGCTGCCTGGGACCTCGTTCCTGTTTTGCTTTTTCAATCATTTCATTTATTGTTTGGATAATAATCTTTTCGTCCTTAACGATGTAATTATATTAAAAATTTCATTACTTACTGGTAAAGGTTTTCCACTATCTGCTGGTGGCCTAGATCCGTCTTTACTGAGCACTACTCCTGAAGGTATTCTATCAAGAGTTATGTTTTCCATATAAATTTGTCTTGTTGTTTGCAATGGTATGGGAGTACTTTTAAATAGTCTTCCGCGCACCTGAAAGATAAAATAGAGAAGATACAGACTCACTTTGATGAGAAAAACATGCTTGGGGATGCATTCGTCCGGACTAATGGAAGTGGCCACTGTTGATCCAGGTTGAAGAATATAAAAACCATTTCCTAAGCTGCCCTGACTATGTGTAAAATATTCCAAATCTGAAATAAAATAGATAATAAAGTGAAGTCAAAGTCTTCTTATTTTTATTCACCTTTCTTACATGCATGCTCATGACCCCATACTACTAGATCCATAAATCCAGGAATAAAATCTTCTGGAAAAAACGCTCCCGTCGTCCGTTGGTGGTTTCTCTTTGCTCGATTCTGGTGTAAAACGAAGATATTGAAAAATTTATCGTGTTCCTCTTCTGGTCGCATAATTTTAATAGTTTTATCTACATTGAACTATGATAAATCTAAAAGTAATAAACCAACCTTTAAACGCACGGAAAAGACGGTCATCACGTTGGCTACCAATTCCGTAAAGACAGAGCTTTGTGCGCCCTTTCTTCAAACATATAGGAACTATCTAAAACAATACAATTCGTTTAATAAATATTTACTTTGAAATCGCTAATGTCCTCAACTTTTCCAAAATGATTTAGCAAGCCAGTATCGTGAAAATGGTCTAAAATAGTGAATCCCTAAATAGTTCATACAAATTTTCGAGAAAAAAGATTTACCTTTCCTGCCATATCATCATGATTTCCATGGATAGTAAATATAGGCATTCCAACGTTTATATTTGAATCCTTAAAATTGACCAGCGTTTTATAATTGAAGTAATAAAAAAACCTCATAATTGACTGAAGCAAACTCGCTGTGTTGAAAATTAACGGCTGGATCGGATAGATACTGGAGAAGAACTTCTCTGTCATTCCAGCAATATTTTCGTAGAAGACGTGCGACTTTCATTATACATTCTCGGGATGGCTTGTTTTTATGAAAGAGATCGCCACCTTCAAAAACGCAATTTCAGTTGATACCGAAAGCTAACCAAGCAAAATCATATCTACATTTTTTTCTGCGGCGATTTGAAGGACTTCTTCTAAAGTGTTGAACGAATCATTTCCTCTAAACATATACGTCAAACATTACAAAATAGGTACATTTTATTCTTATCTTCATTGGCTCCTACATGGACATCGGTGGCTACAAGAATTTTGATTTCATCTTCCTTTGTATATCTTATGTCGCCAGCAAACGCTTCAACCTGGAATATAACGCAAATAGCAGAATAAATGCTAGCTACAAACTTGGAGATCATCATTTGTATCAGGAGGACGTTCTGGGAGAACAATTAGATCGTCGTCCTTTTCAGAAACATCTGGATCCTCTCCACACATCTGAAAAACTGTTCATATGTACGAATTCCCAATATCGTTTCCACACTTGAAGTTGTGTCTGGCACAATGTGTCAGACCATGAAATGGTGAAACATATTCAATTTTTGAAGACACCTTGGCAAAGGAGCAGATTTATTTCGGGCTACCAACTGCAACTACGAACTGCAAACAGTTTTCTTCTGTACTCCTATCTATTCTAATGCGACTACTGCTCATAATATGTGCCCTGTGTCTGTACTATACAACGGCAAAGATCGACCGTAAAACGAAGCACGACAAGGAGAAGCGAGCGGAGACGCCCCCGGCCCAAAAAGAAGCAGATGAAGTATCCCACTTGAAGCAGTGTAAGTGTTTAGAATTTCCTCCATCCAAAGTCAATTCAGTTATTGAAACCCTCGACAATAAGAGAAGTGAGCATAAATCAGCGATTCAATCGATTGTCGACATCGAGGACAAATCCAAACAGCGAATGTTTGTTGAAGATGTGAGTGACCCGCCGGACTGACCCCTTCCTAGGTGATGAAAAATATCAAGAAACTCCTGGTCGACAACCAGGACAGCATCGTAAGGATCGGCCACGAGGCAGATGCCCCTTTTCCCCACGACAGCGACACCTTGAAAAATTCCCTAACCAAGGTAGATCCCGTCCCCTAGTCTTTTCCAATCCTCCCAGATCTTCGAGAACCTCTGCTTCTTTGCCGATCTGTCCCTCCGGTTCCCCTCCATCGTCGGCAAGGCGGTGAAGAAGGATCGGAGATTGAAGTCGTCCGTCATCTGGGCCTTCCAGTACGCCAACAAGAGCGGTGTGTTGTTTCCCCCTTTGACAATGGACCCTTTTAGGCCTGTTAGACTCGGAGACGGAGAGGACCCTCCACCAGATGGCCCAGCAACTGGAGATTGTCGACAGGGAGGACAGGTGCCGTTTTCCCTTCTCCCCTGGCTATTGCCCCCTTTCAGTTTCCACAATCCGTTCGACAAGGAGGAGACCAAGAAACAGATGGAGAAGGAGAATAAACGAAAGGAGACCAAGAAGAAGGACGCGAAGCAGAGGAAACCAGAAAAAGCGAAGACGGCCAAGAAGCTGGAGCTGTAGGTCAGGACCCGTCGGGGACCGTCTAGTGCCATAGTCAAAAGCTGTCATAATCACTCGTCGTTGTGAATACTGTTGTCATATCCCTCTTGTGATAAATAGGCCGTATGCTCTCGTGTGTTCCCTGTGCCCGTCGTACTCACTCGTCTCTACCTCTCTCTCCTCACCTTTCTCGCTAATCCCATCCTCCTTCAGATGACCGAAATTAGCCTGAAGGAGATGAAGGATCTCCTGGACGACAACGAGATCGACCTCTCGGCCAGGAACCTCGAAGCTGTCCCCAAGGCACTGATGCAGGTGGGTCCTCCTCCTCTTCTTCTATCTTCTGTTCCAGCTGCCGAAGGCCACGGACATCGACCTGTCCCAGAACAAGATCGTCGCCCTGCCTCAGGAACTCTGCAAAATGAGCAGGATTGTCAAGTGAGTGGCCTCCTCCGTACTCATCGTCCTCCCGTTCAGACTGGACCTGGGCGGCAACAAGCTGGTTGTCCTCCCGGACAACTTCGGCGACCTCGTCAACCTCGCGACGCTCAACTTGTACAACAACGAGATAGAGGTGGGTGGCCGACGGCCGGAGGATGAGCAGACCTTTCAGCAACTGCCCGTTTCGTTCTCCAACCTGCGCTCCCTGAAGTGGCTTGATCTCGGACGGAACAACCTCGAGCCATCGCTTAAAAATGAGATCGGGAACTGTTCCAACGACAAGGAGTGCAAGCAGGCGGCCGTCAACGCGGTGGCCTACATGAAGAAGGTCCAGAAGGACATACAGAACGCGAAAGCCATGCAGGACAAGGTGCACAAGAAGATCCAGGAGACCAACCAGGCCCAGAAGGCGCAGGCCAAGCAGAACAACAACGGCAAGAAGAACAAAAAGGAACAAAATAAGGAGGCGACCGGTGGGTGAGGGGGAGGATTGGGGCAACACCCAGGGGCATACAGGCACAATATTTATGGTCAGGGAAACATCTGCCGGGGTGCCGGTAATTACCGAGCACGACGCTTGCCCTCTATCGATCGCCCTGCTCCTTCCCATGTCCACTCCTACAAATTGCCCATTCAAATAGTTTTGGCGGGAAATGTGCAGCGTCCTTTTTCTTTTGTTTCATAATTGTCGTGGGAACAATTGTTTTGACGAGGGTCCGGTTATCATTTGTTCCCGTTTACTTACGAATTTCACCGCCTGACCCCTCCAAAAAAACAACAAGAGCCAATCGATTTCTCGACTTTTTCAGAGGAAATGACAAAACATCACGGCCACAAGAAGGAGAAGCACCCGGCCACGGAGAAGAGCGAGCCACAGCCGCCGTCGGCCAAGTCCAGCTGGAGTCTCTTCGGCCTGCTCTTCTCACGTGGGTGTCCTCCTCCCTGTCCTTATCTCCCACGTTCCAGTTGTTCGTTTTTTCGTCCGCTGGTCGCTGATCATCGCCGTCTGCTTCGCCCTCTGTGCCACCGTCGCCCTCTCTTTCGACTGCTATTCCAATGGAGGAACTCATATCCCAAATTCAAA
Organism: Oscheius dolichura; assembly: GCA_932521035.1. Lineage (NCBI taxonomy): Eukaryota > Metazoa > Nematoda > Chromadorea > Rhabditida > Rhabditidae > Oscheius > Oscheius dolichura. The sequence continues at coordinate 5,058,437 of OW051494.1, forward strand.
GGTGCGTCTCTTCCCGCCACTTTTTCTATTTAATTCTTTAGTCTTTCTGTACGGACCTCACCAAATTGGCCAAATTCAAGGGACCCTCGGATAAATTTGTGCAAAATGCAAAGAATGCCTATAGCTCGGTCTTCAATGGGTTGGTGATTGGCCGTTTTCCTCGGATCAGACGAGTTTCAGCTACCGAAGACAGATCAACACGTTCACGGGAAAGGCACAGAAGACGGTGAACGAGTACTACAAGACATCGGGCTTGTTAAAGGAAGCCGAGAAGTTCATCTACAAATGTCACAGTGTCCTCGCCCACTATGCCTTCCTCACCTTCACCATCATCTCCGATGTGGTACGTGTCGCCCTTCCCTCGTCGTCTATCCTCCTCTTTCAGTATCACGACCTCCTGAAATGGTACGAGAGCCAGGGCAAGAAGAGTATCGGCTTCATCGTCGAGCCCCTCCAGGTCGGGGCCCAGATGCTCTTCGAAATAGCCAAAGACGTCTTCTGGATGGCTGTCGGTATGCCCCTCCTCCCTTCCAGCCACTCTATTGTCCGTTCAGAGCTGCTACAAAAGACGATCGCCCGGTCGACGGTCTTCCTCGAGAGGGTCTTCGCCGTCTGGTCCAAGAAGGGCCTGGGGGCGGCCATCGACGAGGCCTTCCAACAGCCTCCAGCAGCTCGGGCCCAATAACTCGCTCGCCTTCTCCTCACTGGTTGCTGCCATCTTGTCAACTCCCGTTTACGGTTCCTTGGCTCCCTTTTCGTCTTTTATCACTTATTGTGTCCGGTTTTTGGTTAATAAAGGTGTAGTGACATCTCGAATCTCTCCTAATTGGGGTAGCTGTTCAAAGGGAGGCCGCCGTCGATGGCACCCTCCGCTGTCGTCGACAACTCTGTCCAACTGCCCAGCTGACCCCCGATCTTTTCTCCGCTATCAGTCCGGGGAACCCCTCCGCTACTTGTTTTGTTCCATTCTCCGGCCATGGCACACCTCCGACTCTTCTCTCCCGCAGAGAACAGCCATTCCCAGTGGAAGACGGCCGCCGTCCAGAAGGCACTCGCCTCAAAACTTGGAGTACCCGTCCAGATTCGAACCGAGCACTGTTTCCATGTGGTCCTGGAGGTATTTTTTCTTCCTTCTGTACTGGAAGAGGGGAGGCTCTTCTTTTGTGTCTTCTGGTCAGATGTCGTTATTTCAGCCGAATGTCTCCGCCGAGGCTTTCGAGAAGGAACACTTGCATAAGCTATCCTGGCTTTTGGCTTCCTCGCCCTTTTCGCCTGTCCTTTCAAAAAAGTCTTCTCTCCGTGGAAATGTCAAAGAAATTGGACCAAGGTACCTGGCCTTATCTCCCTGGGAACAGTTGTTCTTTTAGACTAACATTCAAGACAGCCTACTGTACAAATGCCTTGTCGGCCATGAGAGCTGCGGGCATCGACGGAGTCGCGAGGATGGAAAAGACGACGAGATATCAACTGGATGGGGAGGTCGACGACGGAATGTTCCTGGAATTGGCCGGGGACAGAATGACCGGTTAGGAGGAGATCTCCGGTGGACAACGGGGTTTCAGAGTTTGTGTACCCGAAGCACGTGGACTTCACCCCCTGTACGGGGAAGGCGGCCTTCTTTGAGATCGACATCCTCGGGAACCCAGAGAATCTCGATAAGGTAGGCTAGACGAGGACTGTTCCCAAAGAACCGGCACAGGCAAACACTGAACTGGGACTGGCATTCGACTCCAGCGACCTGGAATATTACAAGGACTTGTTTGTCAACAAACTGAAGAGGAATCCGACCGACGTGGAACTGTTCGACCTGGCACAGTCCGACTCCGAACATTCTCGGCATTGGTTTTTCCGGGGAAGGCTCGTCATTGACGGGAAGCCGCGCGAGGTAGGTGATCTGCCGGTTACCATATTCCCCCTAGAATACCTTGATGCAGGCGGTCAGGGACACCCAGAACTACTCGAACCCCAACAACCTCATCGCCTTCTCCGACAACTCGAGGTCTGCTCGAAACATATGTTAACCATTCGAATTCAGTGCCATAGAGGGATTCTCGAGTGTCCGCCAACTGTTACCAGAAGATCCCACGAGAGCGTCGAACCTGTCCGTATCCGAGCGACCAAAACATATAATCTACTCGGCCGAGACTCACAATTTCCCTACGGCTGTCTGTCCTTTCCAGGTTCGTTCTGTTAAAAAAACAACGATCCGAGTTCTTTGAAGGGTGCGACCACGGGTACGGGAGGGAGGATTCGTGACATCCACGCTACCGGAAAGGGAGCACACGAGATCGCCGGGGTGGCCGGCTACTCGTTCGGAAATCTCCACCTGGACAACTACAGAATGCCATGGGAGGGCGAGGAGACCTATCCGCCTGGATTCAGTCACCCCAGTCAGGTGGGAGAGGGCGGGATCTGTCTGACAATGGACATTCAGATAGCAATCGAAGCTTCGAACGGGGCTTCCGACTATGGCAACAAATTCGGGGAGCCTGTTTTGTGTGGATTCGCTAGATCCTTCGGGCAGCGGCTCCCCAACGGGGAGAGGTGCGAATATGTCAAGCCTATCATGTTCTCTGGAGGACTGGGAGCCATTGGTCGGTTTTTAATAGCTTTGAAAGTTTTATATTTTAGATGAGGGACAAACAACAAAAGAGCCATGTGGTGAAGGAATGCTACTGGCTAAAGTAGGAGGGCCCGTCTACCGTATCGGCGTGGGAGGAGGCGCGGCCTCTTCGCTCTCTGTTCAAGGTAAATATCACCACAAATTGAACTAAACCCCAAGGAAAGGTTCTCGTGAAAGCCATCTCGACTTCGGAGCTGTCCAGAGAGGAGACGCGGAAATGGAACAGAAACTGCATCGGGTGGTGAGAGCCTGTGTCGAGATGGGCGAGGAGAACCCCATTCTGTCAATCCATGACCAAGGGGCAGGTGGAAACGGTAGGAGCATATGAAATTGGAAGAGGTGCCTTTTATAGGAAACGTGTTGAAAGAACTGCTGGAGGGCGGAGGAGCCGTTATAGACGCCGACGCCTTTGAACTGGGAGACGAGACGATCTCTTCTAGAGAACTGTGGACAGCGGAATACCAGGTATCGATATTCAGTGGCCATTCAATGAAAGACAGGAAAATGACGCTTGTCTGGTGGATCCGAACCGAGTAGACAAGATGATGGCCGTGGCGAAGAGGGAAAAGTGCCGGGTGTCCGTCGTGGGCACTGTGACCCGAGAGCAGAGAGTGGTACTCAAAGACTACGGTAACCAGAGAAGCGGCAGACAACCTGTCGATTTCGACACTAAACTCTTGGGAGAGCGGGAGAAGAAGGTGAGTAGAAGACGATGAGAGCCTCTAGTTATTAGACATTCCATCTGGTGAGCCAGCCCTCCCTTCTGAAACCTCTCACCCTTCCAACAAGTCTGACCACGAGAGCTGCCCTGGAAATGGTGCTTCGGCTGCCGTCCGTTGCCAGCAAGAGGTCCCTAAAACCTACTCCCCTCCTTAAAATGCATTCAGATGGTTGACTTGTAAGCTGGATAGATCGGTCACAGGCCTTGTGGCCCAGCAGCAATGCGTGGGAAGCCTGCACACGCCGGCCAGCGACGTGGCCGTGGTTGCTCTATCCCACTTCGATAGGGTCAGTCCTAATTTTAACATCTGGTTAGCGCGGGCAGGCGAGGGGGTTTCTTCCCCAACGAGGTTATCTCCTCTTTTCTCACTTGTTGTTTGTGTTCGTAGTTGGCTGACCCTTTGGCTAAAGGCGTGGCTTCCGTCTTGCAATCAGCCGGAGGCGGGTCTCCTCTGAATGTATCCCTGATTGATGGCCAGCCCTTTCCTCCTCCCTGCTCTTGTTACCGTAATACAACCGACAGTCCCTTCCGTGGCCGGAGGAGAGCTATGTTCCTACTGTCTCTGCGATGCTCCCTCTCGGACTCTTCTCTGCACCAGCTCGTCTCTCCTCATTCGAACCATCTCTCTCCTTCCCAGCACCGAGAAGGTAACGTCCTTTATAGTCTCCTACGTACTTTCCAGGTCATCCTCGAAGGGATGAATCTTCCCCAGCTGCCGCATATCCTCTTCAATTCGAACCTCCGTTCCTTGCGAGTGTCCAAGTGCGGCTTACGGGCTCTATCCGGGACCTCCTTCCTGTCAATTCCCCAAGTTGAGCATATCGACCTCTCGGATAATCACCTCGAGACACTGCCCCCGACCCTTTTCCGAGGGTTAAAGGTTGGCCGACCACAGCCATCGTACAAACGAAAATCAGAACCTCAAAACCATCAACCTCGCTCGGAACAGGATCGCCGACTTGAGTCTGCTCACGTGGATATTGGCAGACAATGTCTTCCTTGAGAGACTGGACCTCTCCGGGAATCCTTTCTCCATAGCCACAAAGGCTACCTTCCTCCCACCTACCAAGCAGCTGCTTCTCTCCGATTGCCAGCTGGAGAAGGTCAATTCCTCAGCCATCCTCCTCCTTCCCTCCACCGCCTGCCCCCTGAAAGAAGACTGTCGCACCCTTTTTATTGATGCCCAGGTATAAGGATATTCCACTAAAGACTATCTCTCTCCAGGAAATATCCCAGTTAGAGGCCCTTGTTCTCGCGGGAAACAAACATTTGGAAGTGGAAGCGTCTGCCCTGGACCTGATTGAGAATGTGACCTACCTCGATCTGTCCGAGGTCCAGCTGCCCTCCTCGTTTCCTACATGGCTCGAGGAGAGAAGCCGCGTCCACTTTCTGAACATTTCCCACTCTGATGTTCTCCTAGAGGTGACCTCGCCAATGGCTCTCTATTATCCTTCAGGACTTCTTATGGAGTTTCTGTGGAGAATATTTAGAGACACTGGACATCAGTGGGATCAAGGTGCACCGCGTCAACCTGGGCAGAGACTGTCCCCTGAAAATATTACACGCCCAGAAGAATCTCATCGAAACAACCAGGATAGAGGTGCACCTTCCCGTAACCACAGGGATTCCCCAATTTAGGCACTTGGCCTGGAGGCACTCAATCTCCGGGACAACATGCTGGTCGACTGGCCAGAGCTTCCCCCGGGCACGTCTCTCGACCGTCTCAAGTCCTTCTCCCTCTCCAAAAACCTCCTCACCTCCCTCCCCTCCAACGCCTTGTCTCGCTTCCCATCCCTTCAACACCTCGATCTCTCCCACAATCAACTGGCCAAAGTGGAAAGTCTGGCGTTCCCCACACTCGGTCTGCAGCTTGTCTCACTCGACATCTCCTCCAACCAGCTCAGTCTCCTCCCCCACCCCGTCCTCCCATCTCTGCTATATCTCGACGCCTCCAGCAATGCTCTCGTGACTGTCGACCCAGTCCTCTTCGCCGGTCAGTTGATTTCATTCCAATTGAAGAAAAGACGATGACAAGGAGCCATCTTTAGGACTGCCTCTCCTACAGCACCTGAAGTTGGCCAACAATCCGTTGCTCTTCAGCCGATGTGAAGAATCCTGTTGGTCCGATCACCTCGAAGAACTTACAGGTAGTTTTACAATATCCAAGTAATTCTGTATGAATAGGACTACTGGACCTGGATTTGTCTAATTGCGGCTTGGAAAGGAACCTTCCCCTCCGCAGGATCACCTCCCTCAAGTCGCTACTTCTTCGCGGGAATCAGCTGCTAGACGTGGACGGAAGGCAGCTCCCAGAGCACCTGTCCATCCTCGACCTCGGAGAGAACAGAATCCACTTCACGTCGAACTTCTCTCGTCTCGAATCGCTTCGAGACCTCCGAGTCGACAACAACCCCATGCGCTGCCACTGCAGTCTCCACGACATGGTCTGCCCGTCTTCTTCCCCTGACAATCTCCTTCCAGGTGCCCCATCTGCTGAACCAGTCCCAAGTGGCCGACACCAGTCTATACTACTGCTACTCCGGCTCCTGGCAGTATCCCCTCCTGCCCTACCTCCAGTCTGTCCGTCCCTGTTCCTATGATACCCGCTCCTTCCTGCCCGTCCTCGTCTCCACTGTTCTCTTCTCCTTCCTCGTTGTGTCCTCCTTTGCCCTGGCCTTCCTCCTCTACCGTCGTCTGCCCTTCTGCAAGTCGACGTATAGCCGGCTGTCCACCGAGTTGCCAGTTCGGCTCTAGTCTCTTTCCACGGGTTGTTCAATAAAGCTATCTGTGCCATCTCCAAGTAGTATATTTACTCGCCTCGTCGCCCTATCTCCTCCTCCATCGGCCGGCCCAAAAAGGGATTTAATCCATTGATCTGGAAGAGGGATATTTCCCCGGGGCACCGTGGCCAGTCCAATTCCAGTCGGAATGAGATTTAGTGTAGTGGCTGTGTTTTCGCGCTGAGGCCATTAGTCCGGCTGAAGGAGTGTTTCCCCCGTGTCGACAGCTCCGATTCCCCGGGGAGTCTAATCTCGCGCGATGAAAGACGAACATTATGCCCGATTCAACACAGCCGGCAGACACGACTCAATGCAAGGGAACTCTTTTTCAGGTCGGGGCGGCGGTGGCCGTCGGGGAGCAGCCTATAAAGGGTCTCATCTCCCCATCTGCCGGAGCCAGGATGACTGTGGCCGAGACTCTGACTAACCTCGTCTTTGCTCCTATCAGCCACCTTAAAGATGTGAAGATGTCTGGCAACTGGATGTGGGCGGCCAAGTGTGAAGGGGAGGGAGCACGGCTCGTCGAGGCCTGTGACGCTCTCTGTCGAGCATTGAAAGAGACCGGGACGGCCATCGATGGAGGGAAAGACTCACTGAGCATGGCAGCCAAGGCCGGAGGAGAACTCGTCAAAGTATGACCCGTTTCCGGAACACCTAAACATATTCAGGCCCCCGGTACACTGGTGCTTTCTGCCTATGTCCCCTGTACAGACGTGACCAAAGTGATCACTCCAGACCTCAAAGGACCGAAGGGTTTGTCGACTCGGTAGTCTCCAACGTCGTTTTCAGAAGGGGCAGGTCATTCCTCGATCATCTACATCCGTCTGGGCAGTCAGATGACGAATCACCGACTGGGAGGGTCTGCCCTGGCTCAAGTCTTGAAACAGGTGCGAAAGGTAAACAGCCAGGACGGCCGGTGTTTAGATTGGAGACGATCCCGCCGATGTGGAAGACTTTTCTCTGTTAGTCCGCGGCTTTGAGACGATTCAAAAACTGATCTGGGAGGAGAAGATCCTCTCCGGCCACGATGTATCAGACGGCGGCTGGATGACGGCTCTCCTCGAAATGACCTTCGCTGGAAATATCCAGCTCGAGGCACAGCTGGACATCGACGGTAATAGATGAGGTCAACCCGCTAAATTATATCTTCAGCCCCAATTATACCGTATCTGTTTGCGGAAGAGGCGGGTGTCTTCTTGGAGGTCGAAGAGAAATACGAGGAGGCCATTGAAAGGGCCTTCAAAGAGAAGGGGATCTACAGTAGAGTTGTCGGGAAAGTAGTCCCCGTCTACGGACCGGATGCTCTGGTAAGAGAAGAGTGGCCAACTTATACCAGAATAGATAACACTTGTGGTGAATGGCGAGGAAATCATCAAGGAGAAGTTGACAGTCCTGAGAGAAGTCTGGGAAGAGACTGGAGACGTATTGGGACTGGAACAAACGACGACTGAGGCACTGGCACAGGCTAAAAAGGCGAGAGAGGAAGGAATATTATTAGAATAAATGATTCAGGCAAGGGAGACGACTCGTAGGATTGAGTACAAAACAACATTCGACTGGGGAATCGACAAGGATGTCCTACACATCACACAAAACGGTAAGCCGGCCATCTTCACGATATATGACATGCCAGCTCCGCGAGTGGCCATCATCCGAGAAGAAGGCTCCAACGGCGATCGAGAAATGGCGGCCGCCTTCACCTTGGCCGGTTTCCAGGTTCCCTACTCTAATTGTGACATAATACTCCAATTAGACGGTCGATGTGACGATGACGGACATGTTGGAAGGACACAAGCTAGACGGATACTCCGGTGTCGCATTCGTCGGAGGATTCTCATATGCCGATGTCCTTGGCTCTGCAAAAGGCACGTCAGAATTTCTCTCTGAACAAACCTCTTCCAGGCTGGGCAGCCGCTATCACATTCAACAAAGAGGTCGCCGAGGAGTTCGAGAGGTTCCGCCGCCGGAGAGACACCTTCTCCTTCGGAGTGTGCAACGGCTGCCAGCTGATGGCTCTCCTCGGCTGGGTCGGAGATTACGGTAGAAGGCAACGGATACAGAGACAACCAGTAGGGTTATAGAGAATGAGCCCGGAGTATTTCTGGCCGAGAACGAGTGTGGTCGGTTCGAGTCGTCATTCGGCCCGGTTCGTATCGAGTCATCCAAGTCTCTGATGCTCAAGGGAATGGAAGGCTCTGTCCTGGGATTATGGTCTTCCCACGGAGAAGGTTTTATTCGAGCAACACATATCAATATCTTGTCCAGGGCGATTCACTTACCGTAACGAGGGAGTGAAGAAGAGATTGAACTCGTCGGGCTGTGTGGCCGTCCGTTACGTGGACAGTGAAGGGCACCCCACAGTACAGTATCCTTGGAACCCCAACGGATCAGTCGGTCCCCCTCCCATTCCCACTAATTTCAATTCAGGAGGACGCCGTAGCCGCCATATGTAGCGAGGACGGGCGCTGCCTGGCCATTATGCCCCACACTGACAGATCGTTCCTCAAGTGGCAATGGGCCGACTATCCTCGGCAGTGGAGGAGACCCGACGAGAAGACGCCCGTCTCGCCCTGGATGAAAATGTTCCGAAATGCCTATGACTGGGTCGTGTCGCAGTGAATAAATCTCTCTTATTCCGCCCGCTTCTGCCTGTTCTTTGGAATGTCGTTCCCGTCTCGTTTTATGCTAATTCACCTTCACCCTTTGCACAATGCCCACCATCTCCTCCCTTTCTTCGAGGAAAAAGGTGCCATCCTCCCCGTCCCCCGAGAAGAAACCTTTTCAGAGGAGCGTCTTCCTGCTGACGAGGATGATATCTCTGCTGGGGAGCAGCTCGAAAAAGGAGGACCGAGTGGTGCGAGTTCAATCGGGCTGGTTCGGTAAGTAAATGTAATCGTATTAGGCGAAAGCATAATTGTCGGTGAAATGTAGGACGACGCCTCGATTACGCCCCGGGGCCCATTTGCACAAGGACACGCTCCTCTCTTTTCCATAATACACACCTCGAGAGCTCCTCTATTGACTCTGGCAGGGCATTGTACCCGGCTGTTCCCCTCCCCCCTTGGATACCAGTTCCAATGTTTTGGTCTAGTAGTCTATAGTCTTACTTTCACTCTCGGCCGCTCGCTTCCCCGCTGGCTCGTGGTCTCCGTGGATTTCGATCTCCGAGTTGTTGACCAATGGTTTTTGAGTACTCCTCCTCCCTCCTCCCTTATATCGTTCCCGTGTTCCCCCTGTTCCCCCGAGGGGAGGAGGAGACCTTTGATGGACGGCTAACTGATAGCGACTAATCTCTGTCCTTGCCTGGTTTCTGCCCTTCGAGTGGCCATCCCGTCCTCGCCCCCGGCTGTCCTTCTCTCCTCCCTCTCTCTATTTCTCCCCTACCCCCTGCATCTCTCGCGCCCGGCCTCCATTCGCGCTAACCCTTTCCTGCCCATTTTCCCAATTTTCTATGTTTCTTTTTGTTCCATATCTGCAACACACGCCGTTTAAAACCTTCTCTCCTTTTTGAAAATCATTTGCCGTTTCTTTTTATAAAATCTTGGATGTTCTAATGGGAAGCTGCCTTTCGCTGCAGTTTCTTTGATTTTGTATGCGAACAATAGGCGGAGAGGACAGTGTTTGGTATAGTGATAGCTGTCGGTGTGTTTGTTTCTGTCTCGTAAACACCGACTGTCTCCCTCAGATGGCCCAGTTGCCTCGGAAATGCTCCTCGTAAATTCATAGCCCGGGGCTGACCCTCCTTCAACCAGTCCGTCTCCCCGGAACGAGTCCCAGCCGTGGTTCAGTGTCTCTTTATTACTGCCTGATCAGTTGAGACTTTCCTTTCGGGGGCTCGCTCAAGAGGGGAGAATGGACTGCAAACAGTTCCCCTGACAATCGATGCCCATGCTCTTCACATGTCCCGGACCATTCCCACCGTGACCAAAGCAGCAGCTCCTCACGAATCTCCCTTCTCTCCCCTAATCCGACACTTTCCCCGCCGCCGACGGAAATAGCTCCTTTATTTGATCGTCTTTCTTTTCGATCCCCTGCCTCCCGTTACGGACTGTCAGACTCCTTCCCTTCTGGGCCGAGTCCCCGTGTCCGGCCTCAATCGATTGCCCCCATATCGATGAAGTCGGAGGTTTACCTGCACTCATATGAGAGCATTAGGTGTGCCGCTTTGCCCGGCCTAATCAATTGGCTTTTCGAGGCCCCGTTCGGTCTGCTCCAGGCCTTATCGTTTTCATCGTCCTCCCTCTTTTTACCCGGGAAGACTTGCCGCCCTTACGAAGCAGTGTCCCACCTATCGACAGTACACACACCCTTTCCTTCCCCTGCCTCCGGTGTCGCGACCGACCAATCAATACAGTTCAAGCCTCGCTCTCTGACCCATCCTTACCCCGTAGAGCAGATATTTCAGAAGGTTCTGGGATGGCTGACGATGGTGCAGCTCAGGACGACGCCGTATCGGGAGGACTGGGACAACTGATGCCGGGGATGAGACCCTCGTCGCCCCTGCCCTCAGCTTCCCATCACCCGGATCCGCTGATGCCCGTCGCCGAAAACTGGTGTCACACCCAGGTCGGTCCTCCTTCCGTTTCGTTTTCCCGCTGAAAGCGAACTTTTCGTGCGTTCGTCGCTCGTGTCATGGTCACATGGCGACTATTGTGTGTGGTCCCGAAGCGATTTGAGAGAGGAGCTCTTCCAGGTGAAAGTGGTTAAATTCAACTACATGTGGACGATAAACAACTTCTCGTTCTGTCGGGAGGAGATGGGCGAGGTGCTCAAGTCGTCCACCTTCTCGGCTGGGGCCAACGACAAGCTCAAGTGGTGTCTCCGGATCAACCCGAAGGGACTGGACGAGGAGTCCCGCGACTACCTCTCCCTCTACCTGCTCCTCGTCCAATGCAACAAGAACGAGGTCCGGGCCAAGTTCAAGTTCTCCATTCTGAACGCGAAACGGGAAGAGACCAAGGCGATGGGTAGGGAGGCACCCACGGAACAGAACAGGCCATGGTTTCAGAATCACAGAGGGCGTACCGATTTGTACAGGGAAAGGACTGGGGATTTAAGAAGTTCATCCGGAGGGACTTCCTCCTCGACGAGTCCAACGGTCTCCTCCCCGACGACCGGCTGAGCATCTTCTGTGAGGTATCCCTTGTATTCTTATGTAGAGACCGCGCTTTCTCTAGGTGTCCGTGGTGGCCGAGACGGTGAATGTGACGGGACAGACGAATGCTGCCCAGTTCAAGGTGCCCCTCTGCAATCTGAGTAGCGACATGAGCTCGCTCTTCGAGAACTGTTCCTTCAGCGACTGTATCCTCGTCGCCGGCACCCCCGACACCCCCAAAACCTCTTTCAAGGTTCGAACTTCTCAATAAGGTCACTCCTTCGAATTCAGGTGCACAAAGCCATTCTGGCAGCCCGGTCGCCGGTGTTCAAGGCGATGTTCGAGACGGGGCTGGCCGAGTCGTCGAGCAACGAGATAAAAGTGGAGGACCAGGACCCGGAAGTGATGCGGGAGATGCTCTACTTCATGTAGGTTGTCCCCGGGCACAGAGCACCTCTTCCTCTTAGGTACACGGGCAACGCCCCTAACGTGGACCAGATGGCTCAGAACCTCATAGCCGCAGCGGACAAATATCACCTGGATAGGTTAAAGGTCTGTCGCCTGCCCCTGCCCCAAACAGACGACAATTCCAGGTGATGTGTGAGCAGGCCCTTTGCGCGGCGTTGACGGCCGAGAACGCGTGTGTCACCCTGGTTTTGGCGGACTTGTACTCTGCCGAACAGCTCCGGACACACGCCATCAACTACATCAACGTCAACGCGACCGAGGTATGGCAAGAAGGGGGCCGAGTGGACTCTCCCGGTTCAGGTGATGGCATCAGATGGCTGGAACGACCTCGTCACGGGCCACCCATCTCTCTTGGCAGAGGTTTTCAGAGCGTTGGCAACTAACCAGACACCTCCCGTCATCAGCGCCCAGCCTCCAAAGAAAAGGATAAAGCACTGTTCGACACTGTACTGATCCGCGTCTCTTTCTGTGATCACTCGAGCTCTATTGTACATTCGGTCCCTCGAGCTGCCTCTACGGGTACATCGAAGCCACTACGCTTTTCGCTTTGACTAAAATACACCTACCAACATGTATCAGATTTGCCTCAATGAATTTTCCCACTTTCCGGGAGCCCTTTTATTTTTTTTTTGGAGTTGGCGCAATGGCGCAGTGGCGTAGGCTGCTCGCGACGTGCGAGCGACCAAAGTTCGACTCCGCCGAGCGGACAGATTGAGTTGGTGCTATAGTCCATTTCAAATGGAATAAATTGACTCCGTGTACTTACCTGGAGTCAAATAAACCATCAAAAATACATAAAAATGCATATAATAGAGTTTAGCATTGGGGCGCGCAGACCTTTAAAGTGCCGGGTACGGCGAGCAGTGCTCGCACAGGTCCTTTCGTACACAAAAATGTGTACGAGAGCAGATTTACTGCTATTTGTTAAAAATCATTTTCGCTCGTTTTTTATTCCTTGCATTTCTTTATTTCAAAATGATCAGCAGAAGCTAGCGAATCATATGCAACAAAGAATAAAATGCGAAAATACAAAATGACGAGTTTTCAATCAAATTCAAATTGCCAGAAAAGGCGCCAAAGACAAATTCTACAGTAATTCGTGCACAACCAAATTAGTGCGAGACTGTCCCTTTAACCCAAGGCAAAAAAATGTTCACTTTTGAACATTTTTTGCCTTGGTCCCCCCTTTGGTGTTTTTCGTTCAAGTTGGAAATTTTTTAAAAATAGGTTCATTCGATAGCGCCTCTGGCCGTCAGATAGCTGAGCTGGTTTCTAACGGTTTGGAACGTCACAGTGAGGAATCGACAGCGTTTTACCAGAATTAAGCCTTTTTCTATGAATGGTCTACTTTTGTCAAGGCTTAGAGAAGGGCTTAATTCTGGTAAAACGTTGTCGATTCCTCACTGTGACGCTCCCAAGCTGATGAAAGAAATTCTCCTTGTAGACGGCGAGAGACACCATCGAATGAATCTACTCTCATCTCCCAGTAAAAAATTTCTTGAAATGGAAAATTCGGGCAAAAATGGGTTAAACTCGAAAAATTTGAAGGTCTGAACCGCGCGGGAAAAGTTTTTCCATTTGAAACAGACTATAGTTCTCTCAAAGCTCGTGCCTAATTACTGTCCGAAAATTGTAGAGAGTCCATTGAGCAGTTTCCTTTATACCTCGGAGCAAAAGGATTCGACAGTTTCCCACATTTATCTTTTTGAGTAGTACCCGTTTATTGACGACACCCGTTCACTTGAGCAATCACAACAACCCGTACGTTTTGAGATCTCGCGTCAGAGTGTTCAAATCACGTAACCAAGCATCCTGCCAACTGCTGTTTTGGGCTGTGGCCAGCTGTGCCTCAGTCGATTTTTGCGAGAGGCGTTGAATTTCTTCGGTGGTCAGCCGAAGCAGCGGCATTTCGAGCAGATAGGTGAAGTTTGGTGTCTAGAAAAAGAAGAAGTTAGGGCAAGGACGCGATGACCTCAGAATTGGAAGGAAGGAGGGGATTGGAGGAGAAGCCTCGTGTTTGTAGTTCCGACTCCAATTGGAGACGACTCCTGGAGGACAAGACGAACGAGCCATCGACAACCGCTTGGACAAATCTCAACTGTATTAGGTTGGGGGAGGACGGGGGGATCCGGCTACCTGGCTCTGGATATATTGGAGTTCCTTTTCCAGCCGAGAGTTCTGGCTGGCCAGTCGTTTACTGTAGAGGTCTCTCCTGACCAGGTAGTGGTCTCGTAATATCCCCTCGGCCGATTCATAGTGACGAAGGACACCCGACGGGTCGAAGAGGTTCTAAACGTTAGCAATTTTGGGAAAGTAGAAAACGCTGACCATGGAATTGGTCGAGAGGGACGAGTTGAGTCGAAGGATGCGACGGAGCTCCTCCGTTTTGAGAGGGGAGAATCTCTTCATTTTCAGCTCGAAGAGGACCTCCCTCTCACTGTGACGCTCTTTGAACCAGCTGGGGAAATGGTATAATTTGAGGGGAGATCACCCACTTGACATCCCCACTCTGGATGAGGGGGAGGAGGACCTTCTCCTTGTATTTGTTGGTCCATGTCCCGATCGGCAGTTCCGTCACCTCCACTCGGAGATTGGCACCCTTGTTCCGGATGGCCGCTGTCCCCCTGATGGTGTACTTGTTCTCGGCCAGCTTCGTGATGGTTCCCTTGAAGCCTCTCCACCAGGGATCCTGCGAGGACTGTCAACGACCCGAACCTGTCCCTACCAGTTGATTGAGTTGCTTGTCCTCGATCAGTCTCCTGACAGCATCGATCACGGCCGATGGCCGGTGCGGATAAATCTTGGTCCCCCATCCGGTTCCGATCCCCAGGGCACCGTTGATAAGCACCAGCGGCACCACAGGGCAGTACCAGACGGGCTCCACCAGCTGGCCGTCTTCGCTCGCCCTCGTCAAGAGATCGTCGTCCACTTTGGGGAATATGGACCGGACCACAGGGCTGACCCCTGTGTAAATGTATCTCCCCCTAGCAGCGTCGTTTCCTCCCTCGTGTCGTGTTCCGAACTGACCTATATTCACCTACTGACACCTCAAGGAGGGCACCTACCAATGGGCAACAGTAGATTTATATTGTTGGAGCCCGGGAAGTTCTGGGCCATTTTGACAATAGTCTGGACGAGGGACTCCTCTCCGTGGTGATAGCCCTGACTCATGGAGACGGCCCCTGCCAGCTGGTTTACTTTGATCTCCTTCTTCTGTTTCTGCTGCAGCAGACAGTGCAGTACCTTCCTCTGCGACGGCTTCAGTCCATCCACCACCGAGGGGATCGACCGCTATGACATGACTGGGGTGGACGAGGAGGACGAGAGACTCACCCGGAGATCCAATAGGGAGAATGTCAACAAGTCCTGGTCCACGAACTGCCTTACCGACTGTGTGCCTGACTCCGGCACAATCTCGCCCTGACCGCCGCTCTGCCGCTCGATCCAAGCCTTCCTCTCATCAGCCCCGTTTTTATCAAAAGCCATCCACAGCTGTCTCGCATCCTCCTCTTCCTCGAACGTGAATTTGACCAGATGGCGGTCGATATTTTGGAAGTACTCCCTTGCCTCGGCCGAAGTGGATGTTCCTGGAATTCCCATCTCGTCGGCTAGGGCTAGTCTACGCCCACCTAGTCCTTTGTAGTATTTGACGGTGAATGCCTCGGAGCCGGGGGTGGCTGCCTTCCACTCGTTGAACTCTTTTGTCGTGAAGAAAGAGACCGTCGTTGATCCGCGTCTCGCTTTAATGAGCGGCGTTTTAAAGGCAGAAATGTAGTTCCTCTTGAGAAGTTCTGGCCAGAAATGGTGGAAGAAGTTCAGGAAGAGCCCCTTGATGTGTGAGCCATCCTCGTCCTGAGCCAACCTTTTTTAGAGGCGGGAGGAGACTGACCTGATCGGCCAGGACGACCACCGAGCCATAGCGAAGGGTCCGGAACTCCTCGTCCAGACTATAGTCCTTGCCGAATTTCAGTCCCAGAATCGTCATCAAATTGCCTATTTCGACGTTCTCGGCCACCTGGTAAAAAGGTTGGATATCTCTCCCGGGCAACACCCACCTTCTCCCGATCAATGTCTGCTACATTTATAAGTTTTCCACGGATAGGGAATACCCCAAAACGGTCTCGGCCGAGAACTTCGAGTCCCGACACGGCAAAGGCCTTGGCAGAATCACCTAATCCGGAAAGACGGTCATTTGTAGGGGCAACGTACCTTCTGTCACCAAGAGATGGCACTCGGCGCTCTTCGATGTCCCGGCTAAGCTGGCGTCCTCCAGTTTGGCCACTCCCTGTGCCGACCTCGAGCTGGGAGCCTGTAAACCAAGAAAGGTTATCCCGACACGACGATTACTGTAGGTCTCTTCGCCTGGATTTCTTGTAAGATAGTGGAGAACAGGCCGGACGACTCGGCCCACTCCAGCACGGACGCCTCGTCCAGGCGGAAGGTGGAGTCGAATTTGGACACGGGGGTGCAGAGGACTTCCTTGGTTTGGCTCTCGAAGGTCGGGTTGTCCACGAGGCAGTTGACGAACAGCCACAGGTGGTTCTTTATCTGAACCGTCGCCGGATATCTCCCAGTCGGATGGAGTTACTACTGACGGGCGGACGGTCTTCCTCCCTCCGAGGCTCTGTTCCAATACCGGTCTCAGGCAGCCGACGACCCGGTCAACTGTCATCTCTACGTGCTTTCCCCCCTGAAAACAGTCTGCTCAGCTGGGCCTTGTCCTCACCTTCACAGTGAAGATACTGTTGACAAAACTGACATGGGAGAAGCCGGTGGGTGACTGGGCCAGTGCGATCTGAAGAGGTGTCAGTTGGGGGAAAGGACGGGCCTGCCCACCTTCCACCTCGGAGACAGGTTGAGGTAGAGGAAGTCATCGGTGAACAGGGAGACGTAGTCCCGGAAGCCGTCCACCTCGATCCTCTGCCCGTCGAAATAGGCGGCTACCCCGGGCACAGTACCCGCCACGTCGACTGTCCTCCTCAGAAACAGTTGAACCACGTCGTCCGTCAGCTCGGTCAGTCCGAACTTGGCCAGGTCCGGTTGAAACGTGATCCGGGTGAAATCCTCCGTCTCTCCGACCGAGATCATCGGCTCTCCGGTTGTCCGCATGTTGTCTGTCCATGTCTGGGAGCCCTTTTCCAGCCCAGCTGCCCCTCACCTGAGTAAACGTCCTCCCGGTCTGCCTCTCGCCTGTTTCCACTTTGAATTTCTTGGAGAAGACGTTGCACAGTTTGGCTCCGAATCCATTCCTTCCACCTGAAATGAGCGGGTGTCTTACACTCCGAAAAACACGAACCAACTGTTCGGAGTACTGTATCGTCATAATTGGAAGACGTGAAGAGATGGCCAAAGACAAGGGAGGACACGTAGATACCCTCGGTAGGATGGACTTCAATCGGCAACGAGCAGCCATTATTCCAGACAGACACGGTACCAGTTTCCCTAAGAGCGTCCTTATTGACCCCGAATATGATCCCCGAATGGCGCAGTGCGAAAACGCGCCGCTTCCACCGGAAACGTCGTGGGTTCGGGTCCACCGCCAGATTACCAAGCTATCTGATTCCTGTGAATAGATGAGTATGCATCTTGGCGAAAAGTAAAGCGAAGACGGGCGCATCCTTCGTATCTCCGTAGATACGACAGTGTGCGACCAGTTCCACATTTTTGTCAACCGTACCTGTCAACATCTACTTGAATTTTAGTCATTTTTGGGTCCCGTTGTTTGTTGTCAGCTGCATTCACTAGAATTTCATCGAATATTTTGATAAGTCCAGGGGGGAATACAGAGGAAACCGACTCCATGTGGTGCAGTTCGGGAACATAACGCCAAATCGTCTAAACAGATGATGTTCATTTGGTCTATCTCACATGCTCAGCTTGATGTGTTGACCCAATATAGGTTTCAGATCGCAACAAAATGTGTTCAACCGGCGATTTCCTCGCATACTGTGATATTACTGAATAAACTACGAGGATTAAATGATTGCTTTGTTATCAACTTACGACGTTTACTTCTCGGGTAGTACAGTGTTTCTTTTCTAGAAACATTCCAAATGAGAACACGTAGAGATCGATTACATCCCAAAGGCATTGAAATATGAAGAGTTTTGTAGAAAATGTTAGCTTTAGAGTTTGGCGAAAAAAAATCTAGTGGAAAAGTCCCAAAAACACTATTTTTTAATGTAAATGAATTTATTGAACTCATAATTAAACCCGTAATACGGCGGTGATGTTATTAAAAATTATTGTATTAATATAGGCATATATGGACGAAAGAAAGTGATTGGAATTAAAGTATACGACCAACACAATATTTCGAGCCGCAATAACAGATAATTTGTAGTTCGGGAGGACGATCATCATCAATGCGATAGTTATAATTCCAACATAACTCCTGTACTATTGGTTAAATAAAAAAAAGTGTAAACCTCTCCAGCTTTAATATCCCTTGTTGCAAAAAACGAAGACCATGGTAGACGAAGGTCATGAGTATCTACAAGCACATGTTGCACATGAACATTCGGATCGCATGAATGATTTAGGAACCTGAAACACTCGCTAATTGTAATTGTATCACACCAACCTTCCAATATTTCCTTTATATTTAGCATCTAGCACAAATAACTGCTCCATCTCTCCAAAGTAATCGGACCATTTAAATACCGGAACTTGTTCATCAAATTCTGCTTCTCCTGGTATACACATAACTAATATTATACAAAACAAAACGTACGTTGTTTTAATTTTCTTCTGTTAATTTTTTTCCTGTCATTAACATCATCTTGAGAATTGCGTCTAGAAATTTTATTTGGTGGAGCACCACTTTCCATTCCGTAGCTAAACCCAAAATAAAAAATATGGTATGTGCAAACTCACTCATCATCCGTATCAGGTACCCCTTGGTTTTCATATTCTTCTGAGTCAGATAAGCACAGATCTAAGTGACCAAATCTACTTTGCGCCATCAGCTTTTCCTGTTCTACCTGAAAGAAAGCTAGCAAGGGAAAACATGAAACAAACCACATCATTTAAGTCAAGATCGGCAAAATATTGGTCATCATTTTTTCCTTTTATTTCAGCAATTTCGTCTGTCATAAGCGCCCCGACATAATTAGCAATAAATCCTCCCTTAGGAATATCACACACAGAACGAACGCCCCAACCACATCCAGCCGTTTTAAATAACTAAATGATAGGTAAGCCTAAAAGTATAAAATTATGGGAATTACCTGAAGAGGATATTTAATTTCATTCTGGACGACGCGATTCCAACATTTTTTGCTATTACAGCTGCAATTAGAGTTGCATTCAAAAATGCCTGAACACGTTTTACTTTGAAGTTTGCGATATTTGTATCTGAAATAATGATTCTAAATGTATACTTTCTTTCTTACCCATACTCTGCCGGCCTAAATGATTCTGCTAATCTTCGAACACTCTCCGTGGTCAAACGCTGGCATTCGCATTTCGATGCATCTGAGCAATCATCTGAATTTCAAAATGTGCCCCCCAAAGGTGAAATGATGTTAGTTTGCATAATCTTTGTGATACGGCGAATAAATTTTTTTAAATAGGGCAAACCTTCGCATGAGCAGCCAGAACAGAAATTTTCACTGATTGTAGACATATTCACTCTTTCGTCTAACGGAAATTTACGGGCCTAAGAGGTATAATTATAACAATTGTTTAATAAATCTTACTCCATAAAGTATTTTTGGTGGCATTTCATTATCTAGGCTATTCACTGCTGGGATTGCAAAAAATTCTTGACCTTGTGTATAATCTGCCATAACAACAGCAGATCTCTCCACCTGAGAAATATAACTGCAATATAGCAAATTGTACCTCAACGACTTGCAGTGGATCAACGACAACGTTGTCGGTAAATAGATCAATCGTTAATTGGCTATCGCAAGACTATAAACTAAATTTAAAAAAGAAATGAGACCTACACGAAGAAACTTTCCAATAGCAGCCATATTCCTGAGTGTTTTTCCACACGGGGCAGTATATAGGATATATTTTTGAGCGTTTTTAACATTCTTTCCTTTTTCAACAAACTTATTACCGTACATTTCGTATCTCTGGAAAAGCATGTTCACTGCATCTTGAAAGACTGACAGTTCGCTTCCAACCACACATTAGCGGAATAGCCAGAGGTGAAATGCCTTGAAATGAATGGTCATACGGACTTTTTTCTAGACCACGGAGACAGGCTTTGCTACATATTTCGTGTTGTTGATAAAGACGATCCGGCACTTCGCATTTTACAGAGACGATTTTGAACTAAAACAGTTCATAATACAGTTTCAAAAAAACCTTGTTCTCATTCTTTTTTCTCTCGCTTAACTGTTCTTTGCTTATTGAACTAGGAACAGTACTATAATTGTAGCCTTGTGTGGGGACACCCGTTTTTCGTGCCTATAAAACATTACGAATAAAATTATCTTATCTTTACCGTATTCCTTTTGGTTTCTTCGTCGTAATACGTTTGATTCCTGTGTTTTTGGCGAGTAGACAAGTTGGTGTTGTTGGTTTTATCCAAGTTCTAAATGATTTGTCATGCTGTTGATGCAATAAAAAAAGTTGCCATTGTATTAATAAGTGTTGAACCCCTATATAACCATTCATCGTCGTGATTGTGACCCAAACCGCAATTATAAACAAAGCAGTCATCACCTATAACATCAGCTGGCATACATTATATACATAATACTGACCTGGCTCGTCGTGTTTGGGATACCGCACAACACACATTGCTCGAACTACTTCAATTACAAAGGCAACTCTTTTATCTGCCATCTGCAATATAATTATTGAAAACTGCAGCTTGACGGAATGGCGCAGATTAATAGACTTACAGAAATTCGTTGAGGAATTGTCCCAGGAGTAGGTTTTCGCATTCTAACCAGTGGCCAATCAGGAAATTTATCAAAGTATCGATGAAGAAAGGTTCTGACCTCATCACTTTCATTAATAAACTCGTAGACATTTGCACGAAAGATCTTAAAAGAATACATTTAACGATATTAAGATGTAGTACCTCACTTCCATTTCCAGCAAATGATTGTTCACACAAAGGAAACATTTTTAACAAATTAGTTCTTCTCATTATCCAAGCACACAATTCTTGATTACTCACGGGTTTTTCATGTTCCAACTATATCGTCTATTGTGAAACATTATAAATATCTCAAACCTCGCAATATTCCCGAGCTGGAAGCTTTTCTGGCTGATAAACAGGAGTAATATATCTATCCATATGGCGATCAAAAAATACCTGAATGAATGTTTTAAGTATGCAGTTGAGAAAAAAACCAAGAAATCATCTCCATGTGATCCAAAAGTGGCTCCAACAGTACCAGCCATCCATTTCAGACCTTTCCCTACTACTTCCACACAAGCAGCTACTCGTAAGCCTGCAGATAAATTGGAAAATTGCCACTTGAGAAAAATAATACCAATGAATCGATCAAGTTTTTGTCCAAACGATGGATCGAAAAGCGGAACATCCGTGTTTGCGATTTCGGAAACATCTAGACTGGAGTAATCATTACGATCGAGAAATTCCACAGTGTACAAATTAGTGTTTTGCTGAGACAACAGCTTAGTAATTCATGAGGTTTTACCTTATTGACAATCCTTGCAGGGCTGAAGAAATGGGAATTTTTGCGTCGAGCGAGACAAGTTTGTCCGCGTTGCAATTCAAGATTTTGCTGTAAAGTTTTTCCGTTTGAGGGGTATGGCGTCGAAGAATATAAGCGGAGAAATGCTGTTTCCTCTCGTATATTCTTCAATTCATTGGAAGCCTTAAAAATATGTGATTTAGAAGCCATGACACTTACTGCAGCTAGTTCAATTTCGCTGTAAATTCTATGATCTCTTATAGAGGGTGGGATATGATTTTTTATATTTTGTCGCCTTTCTGCAATAGCACCAACATGCTCTTCAATCTAAATTGATTTTTTAAAATAATGCAGATACGGAAACCATTTCAATTAAATCGGTATCCCTTAGTTTTTTAACCACCATGTGTGCTTCGCTTAATTTTTCACGGATATCACACACTGTTTGTTGCAATTGCTGGACACCTGTTTCGCATTCCCTATAATTTAAGAAGTAGAAAATACTTATAACTTATACATGAAACTGGTCCCTTCAGGTGCTGCAAGAATTTCTTGAACTTGTTTGTGCAACATTTCTTCGAAAGCGATTAAATCATCAATTGCCATTTCATTTTCTTTGGTATCAACTAATTTCCAATCCATTTTAAATGGCCAGCTCGAAGCTTCCGCATTTGCCATAGTCAGAAGAACGAACAAATCCACCCCGCTGCACATACTTTCCTATAACAGAGACGGTTAAAACTTAAACAGAATCTTTCTTCCCTGAATCTTTACCCCAATTTCACTGTCATTCGTCGTTTTGGAGCGTAACGCTTTTTTAACCATATTGTAAGTTGGCTCATCCAAATGTAAACGATTACAGAAAAATGCGAAATTTGTATCATCCACATTCTTTGCTAGAGCCTCTTAATTTCTACCGCATATAATCTTACTCTGCAATATATGCCACATAATGGCTCCAATAACTTCATTTTCATGAAGACCAAATTCTGATCCAAAGTCTAAATCTCCCATTTCTTGAAATCTTTCAAAAACATATTCTGCTAATTGCTCGATATTTTGTTTCGTATCGGTTGCGCTCTGAAAACATAATATTATATTGTAATGGCTTACTAATGCTAGTGTGGACGGTGCTTGAAACCATTCATTTATCTTCTCTTTATCCAATGAAACAATAAATCTGATATACTTGACGTTACAGTATGCTTACTAACTCACTTAAACAACATGGAGCATCTTGAAACGATCATCTCTATCTCATCAGTCGTTAGATCACTGAACATGGCTCTTCGATCAACTAGGGCCGTTTTCAACCTGACTAATGCTATTTGTTTTATTTCTTTCTACAAAGAGTGAGTAACACAGACCAAGCTGAGGTAACCTACTAGTTGTTCTAAATAAAAAGGTAGAAGAGAATCTGTAATTTTCATATCTTCATTGATCTGCAATCTCTCTACAAACAAATAATCATAGTTATTTAATATTGTAAGGTATAGAAAGCTTCAAGCTCAAATTGCAGTCGATTAGAATTAATTACTTTGAATTCAAGTTTTAGTGTCTCTAAATTGTAATTGTACAAATCTGAAAAAAAATGCTCAATTATCCCGTTGATACTACAGAAAGCTCGAGAAAAAGAAATGGAGATTATACTATTTGGCACATAGGGAAAATACTCGAAATACCCTTAAATGACTAGATAATCAAAGCTGTATCCTTAAATTTCTATGAAAGACTATGTACAGACTCGTGTGGGGTAGATCATTAGTTGGTAATTTTAATCAATTTTTTCGGATGATTCTTGTTTGTTGTAATCGTAACAACGAAAATAATCCAGTCTAAAATATGGTAAATTATACCACTAAAGAGCTTACGTTTTAAGTATTTTCATGCGAACCGGCGTAGTTAAATGGGTACAAACTGATACTATAGACACAAACGCAAATAATATGTTGTATGCAAGTACTAAGCGGAAATTCGTTAGCCAGTTTAGAGCACCGTAGTGACCCATAAGTTTAAATGTAGTCAGTCCTAAAGAAAGTTAGCATTTTAAAAAATACATACCAAGAATATTTGCTAATACGGGAAATGCTGAACTTAGAATGAGCACAACGCTGCAGTTTATTATTATAGCAGTCATCGAAGTGGATTTTTCCTTTGGTCTTAATAAACGCACATAAGGAACAGAATAAATTCCGACTAGCGACGATATCATAATATATCTAAAGCAGCTCATTAACAAGTTTGCGACATAACGAACATGATAATGGCATTTTCAACAGCCATACCAGCAACTCCGAGAAAATGTCCCTCGACTCCTTGAGAGATATCGTAAACGGGAAGTCTGCTATATCCAAACATGTGTTTTAATATGTTAAAAATAATCATCATCAATGTGATCCCCTTCAAAACAATGTTTGAAATGTCAGAAAACTTACAGTAAAGACGAATGTGCCAAAGATGAACATGGGATATTTCAACGTATTCATAACTTGTTGGTACCAAGATTTATCACGTAATGGAACCCAAAACGAAAACCCATCGATTAAAACAAAAATATTCAATTCGATCACCTTTTTTGCCTGGTCAAATTCCTGTTTCATCCACGAAGAAGGTGTTTTTATTTCATTTGCGTCTCCAGCTTCGGGAAAGGCTCTATTAGGAAAGAATCCATTCATAAGAGGAAGTTCATCTTTTCCGGAACTTCTGGCATGGTAACGGTGACTGCTACTTTTAGAAGAAGATGGTGTTGAAACTAAGAGAAAGTAAACTTTATACGTATCTACAATTACCTTTACGCAGTCCTTGACTTTTAAATTGAGCATACTGTTTTTCAAGCCGCGCGATAACAGCTGTTTCTTCTAAATCCGATGAAGACATCTAGAAAAAAAATAAGCACAATACAATCAATTACTGTTGCTATCTCATTGACGACTGTAAACATTTGGGCAAACCCGAGTGGAGCAGAAATAAGAAGAAGAACAATACCGAACAGTGACACACAAGAGTAAATTAACTGCAAATTCACATGTCTAATGCTGAGTAGGGAAACCTTAAATTATTTCAACGAATTATGATAGCGGTCTTACGCTCCATCCAACTAGAGTAAGTATAAGGTCTCCAAGGCAGAGAATAAATACAATTAATAAGACGCAAACTGCAAGGGTTTCATATACCCGTTGCATTATACTCTGGAAAAAAAATTTAAAATGTGAAATGAACTGTGAACACTTACATTTTTACCTTTCCGAAAACCACTGGATTCTAAAAAGAAATAACTAAAAGGTAAGAGGACAAAAAGGCTCAAATTTGAAAGTATAAAAACATAATCCCACAACGTGTTGATTAAGGGTAGCGATAACCACTAGAATAAATTAATTTTAAAATAGAACAACCTCACCTGTATATAATAATTAGCTTCATATCGATGGAGTAATTCAGACCCGACAATGGAAAATGGCAGTAGGGTTATAGATCCTAACGATGTAGCCAACGAAAATGTACATATCCAAACACTGAAAACGTAATGATTTCTTGTCTATTCGTTTAGTCACCTTATTCTATAAACAAAATAGTCTTCTTCCCCGGCGTAAAGGGAATCATTGTCCGCCTTAGACTTATATTTACGTATTATCCAATAAGAAATAAAATAAAGTGTTATAAAGAATAATAAAGCGATCTGCAAATAAATTTTGACGAAAAAAAACCTTACAATTTGTTGTCTGACAAAAGAGTAGAACTCTCGCTCTTGCCTCTCCATTTCCTGAATCCGGTGGTGTTCTTCATCCTCAGGAGAAGGTCCCCACAGGGTCGAAAGACCCGCTGTTGCGATATCCCAGAACAGCTCTGAAAGAGAAAGAAAGTTCTTATCATCGATAAAAAAAACAGGGATGCTTCTCAAAACAACAAGCGGGAATAAGAGAACGCGCGCATTTACTATTTGAACTGGGGTCGTGCTGGAACCAAGCAGCTGCTCGATTGTTCCCCTTTACGGACGGGAGAGTCTAAAATGATTACGGGGAAAATGTCAACACTTTGCAGTCAATATACTCCCGAAGAAAATCAAAGGTCTCATTTTTACCCGTTTCATGTGACCCTTTGTGTACACTCCGAGTCCCGTTTAGATTGATCCCGTTCTCAGAAGAGTTGGGCTAACTGAGTATCGACAGATATTAAAATTTAGATTATGGGAAAAATCCAGAATCGCCCCCCATTCTGGACCCCCGCGTCCGCCCAGGGCCCCCACCAGTGCTAAAACCGCTGTGTGGGTCACGATTCTGGAGTCCCCAAGGTGGGGGCCTATTTTGGTGAATAACAGGTGTGGGGGCTTGTTCTGGAATCCACATTGCCTCCCCATAATAGAAAATGGGGGATCATTCTGGATCTACCTGGCATTCTTCCAGATTCGACCTCCACGACCTCCAGTGGCCGTATGCAATCAACCACCCGGGTGCCACACGGGCGCGCCCGGGAGCCTCCCGCCGGGTAGACAATCACCCGGGTAAAGATTTGGTATGCAATCAAATACCCAGGTAAAATTCGACCTGCCCGGCAGCCTCCCGGGTGGCACCCGGGTGGTAACTTGTTCATGTGTCTTGTACTACTAGTACTGTAGAAAGGAAAGAATATTTTATTGAAGGGCACGACGCTTGATATATTTCATGAGCAAATGAGCAATAAACGGCCAAACAACGAAGAAAAATATCGTTGTCCAGGAGATCCCTTTTGGAACGAACATATAAACCGTCTGTAAATCTAATTTTTGATGTTGCTATACGACATCTTACCGCTTTTCGGAACACACTTAGTAAAGAGGAGTGGCGTTGTTCCACTGCTGTTGAAAGTCGCTCAATTTGTTCGGAAATGTTCTAAAGCATTTTCAGATTCGTGTCGGCGTATATATATATATACCTTCAACTCGGCTTCTACTCTCTCACAATATGTGTTCAGATCGGTGAGTTTTTTAGGTGGAGACGATTCCTGTATGTCATAAGAAGACGACCTACTGTCTCTTCCAACCATTTTCTCATTTCCCTCACCTGGAATGGTTCTCTTCATCTATGGCGTCTTCGTAATCAGACAAAATTGATGCGGTCGTTGTATTTTCATTCGGAGAAAAAAGAGGCTCTTCGTTTTCTTTTGGTCCTTCTTCCTCCTTACCATAATATTTTCCGATAATGGCAAACTTAGGAACCATAAACTCAAACAGGGCACCTGCTAGCCACTGCTGAAAAAAACTTTGTTTTATATCAGTCTGGGGTTCGCCAACCTTTACATCATGACTTTTTTCCACTTCGGTGATTTTATCCAGCAAAACCTCCAAATACTTCTCCATTGCCTGTTCTTTTCCCATGTTACCATTCTTGTTCCAAGCGTCCCTTCAAATTTTTCTCTTATTCTCTGTCAGAAAATCCTACCATTTGTAACGGTCAACTATGTAGAACACACTGGGTCTCTTGGTATTGCAAGGACCAACCTTTTTTAATTTACCTTTTTACTACTCTTTGTTACCTTTACTTGCTTGTAGAGGCCGTAAAAAATGAGCTTTTCATCGTTCGTAACCATTACAGGGCCTGAAAGGCAATAAACAAACTTATCGCGGAGGTCCTTACCGTCTTTTGGCAAGTTTTGAACAATCTCCACGGCAGTATTGAACTTTTCCTCCAGGCTTGGTCCATCTTTCATTTTCGTGGAAGAAATAATACCGAGTAAGGTCAGAATGTTGCCTCAAAACGTTGGGGGAAAAGACTTTGACCAAGGTGTCTGATAAGAAAAGATATCAAACTACGGGGAAAGAGTGGAGTTTAGTTTGGGAAGAGTGAGGCGGAGATGCCCACCGACTTGGACGAATCACTACAAGAAAACAATAAGCGGTACAATCGATAATCACCTGCTGATTGACACAAATTGGCAACCCAACTTCTTTGTTTCTGACGGAATGTCTTTCATTTCTGCTGAAGGTATTATTCAAATAGACATTTGGTCGTTTGGAAGAAGGCAGCCCTAGATATTTGCGTTATCCGACCGGCAAGGGATTAGGCGTACAGTTTTAGTGGTCATTTCATCGCAGCCGTCATTTCTGTGCGGTTCTTATCCTATGGCTGATCAAAATCGCACTTTGATGTCAAAGTTTAAAAAATTTCTTCGTATGCAAGAAGCGCAGACCAAGGCCAAGGATAAAAAGGACGAAGACGAACGAAGGTCCGTGCCCCAGGAGAAGAAACAGACCGTCGTACAGGAGAAGAAGCCAGTCCGGACTAAAAAGCAGAAAAAGTCTTGTTCCAAGCCGAAAGTGGAGAAGGCCAGAAAAATAGAGGACGAAGAGGCTGAAGAATTTGAACCTGTCGAAGGGGCCCGTCCGGCATTGTGCGTGGGAAAGAGGAAGTCGAAATTAAAATGGAAAAGTGAGGACAGCGACCCGCCGAGCAAGACCGTGGGCACGGTGGACGAGGGGGATGGCAGCGGCAGCAGGTCGGCCGAGTCGCCGCCTTCCCCTCCCCAGAACGAGCTGAACGTTGAGCCGCTGAAAGATGCCCTGGCCGAGCTGACCTTGGAGAAGCAGAAACTGAAGGAGACCTGTGAGAGACTGCGCCAGCGAGTGAAGAGAAGGGACAGGAAGATCGAAAAGCTGCAAAAGGAGCTCAAGGCGAAGAATTCCGAGGAAGCCGAGGCCGTTGGCACTCCGGCTGCCACCCCGCCGACGGAGAGAATCGTGACACAGATCAAGCAGGAGCTGGAGACGGCCAAGGCCCAGCTGTCGAAGCAGTCGCACGAGGCGGAGAAGAACAAGGCCGACATGCAAAGGCTGTTAGGAGAAGCCAAGAGGAACACAACGGCAGTCGAGCCGGCGAAAGACAAGAAGGCCAAGGACGGGAAGGGGGAAGACGAAGAGACGGTGGGAACGGAGACTTGGCGCCTCTTACGGACATTTTAGGACGAGGCGACGGCGGCCATCGCTCTGCGCATTCTAGCCATTATCAAGAGGAATCAGCTGCTTGAGAAGGCCATTCCGCCAAAAGTTGGTTTATAATAAACATATAACTTTATTTGATTAAAGGAGAATGCAGTCCTTCACCAGTATTTCTCGGCTGGAAGCTCGGCCAAGCTCACCAACGAAGTGCTAACTCTTCTCGATAAAGCCATCGGAACCGGAATGGATATTCTTATAAGACGCCCACAGGACCTAGAGGACCCCATTGATAATCAAATCCGAGTACTTCTCAAGGATTCAACAAAGGTAGGAGTTGCTCCAAGTAATGGAATAGGAATTCCTTTTAGGCCAAGTCCGTCTTACTGGAAGGCATGCTGGCCAATCCTTCGTACATCCCGTATGCATGGGGAGGAGGAACTCGGTCGAGCCCATCTCAAATCAACAAAAAACCAAAAGAAGCAGCCAACGAGCCATCGAAAGAGCAGAAGAGTAGCCTGGTCAAGAGCGCTAACTCTTCCGTCTACTTGTTGTCGCCCGGACAATGATAAAAGAGTCGAAATAAAAAATACTCGAAAAACTTGTATAATAGTATAACATGACAATAATTTAAACTCTGTAGTATTATAACTATTGCTTCCCAGATACAGCATGAATTGCTTCAAGAATAGAGCTTTTAATCGCTGAAATCGGACATAAATACAGAATAAAAACGAAGGTACTTTCACTTTCTGCGGATTCATAAGCACAATAAAGTTCTTTTCGTCTCCAATTTATGAGGGCTTTCTCGCAAGATCGTATACTCCTTCCTAAAGAATGCTAGTAGTGTCAACAATTTACCAGAAAATAAAGTTCTGCAGATAATAGGAGACCCCATAATAGAAATCAAAAAAGGTAATGCACTTGTTACAAATTTTTCCACGGATGTTTCTATTTTAATTAGGCAAATGTCTAGCTCTGCTAATTTAATCTAAAGACGTTTATTTTGTAAAGCATCTCACTGTTATTGATGCTTTAACTGCAGCATATCCGTAGTCGCCATGCATATCTCCAATTAGTTTAATTAATTCTCGAAATAATTGAGTTGCTTCTATTTTGGCCTGGGCTTGAGATTGCAGAATTTGAACCAGAAGATAACGAGCTTTTTGTTTTACCATCTGCAAGATTAAGCCAATAAAAATTTTTTTTGATAGAAACAGGGTGAAATCCTATTTTCAAAAGGTAAACATCGCTTATAAGTTTTTATTATGTAAAACTAACATTGGCAGTGTTTGTACCACCTAGGAAAAGGAATTGTGTCTTTGATATTATAAACTCCAAGGAGAACCTGCAGCAATCTTTCAAATCCGATTCCAAACCCTCCGGAAATTGGTTTACCGCGTTTTCGACACTCTTCGTACCTTAAACACTGAAACTTATTTAACATGAACAAAATACCATTCAATTGACCCATCTCGCAGTTGTAGACTTTCAACAGACGGCTCACGAATTGATCCACCAGCCAGCTCACCAACTACCGGACATAAAAGATCAAAGGATTCCGTCTACAAACATTATTCGCGAAAAACGAAAGGCCTACGAATTCATTATCCGAGGTTCTCTTCATGTAAAACGGTTTTTGGGCACTAGGAAAATTTGTAATAAACACTGGCGATTGGACATATTCAACCTAAAAAAACGTTATTTCTTATATCTGGAGAAAAAACCAAGAATGTTTCATTTTTCTTGCTCAGACCATCCGGAGAAATTGCTTCATTTTTCGAGCGCAGTATTTCGACGGCTTCAGTGTAAGTTAAACGTGGATACATATCCATTTTGGCTATTTTTTCTAAGACTTGCCTATGGTTCTAAATAATAAATAAATTTAATAATACACTCATATAAAGTACTTTTTCCGAATAATGAGAAAGTGCACAGAAATCTTCTTCGAGCCGCTTCTCAGATAGTATTGAAGAAGAGCAGGTTTTCAAGTAGTCGGTAACAAGAATAAGAAGCAAATCCAGTTTCTATAAGGAAGACGTTGATCTAAATAGTCCATGCCAAGCTCAAATTAGTACAAAAAGGGCCTTTTGTTGAAGCAACGATGAAAGCTCTAAGTTATAATGATTCACTGAACAAACCTCGGCGAAAGCGATTTCTGCTTCTATCATTTTGAATTCTGTAAGGTGAGACCGGCTCTGCTGTTTATCTGCCCGAAAGGCACTGCTAAATGTATAGGCTCTAGCGACTCCACTTAATCCATAGTTATTAGGCTTCGGCATAACATACCTTGTTACTGCTTCTAAATGAAGTTGGCCACTCACAGATAAATAAATTTGTTTATCGCCAAAAAATGAATTTGAAGCTGATCCTCGATTCTATAAAACAATAAAGAGAAACGGAACGAAATTACCATAATACTAAATGTTTCACCTGCTCCTTCACAATCATTTGTTGTTAATGCCGGCGTATCAATATGAATAAAATCCCTTTGCTGTAAAAAAAACTTTAAAGGAAAATGTAATCAACGTACCGACCATAAAGAAATCATTAGTAATTTTCGTTAATTGAGATCGAAGTCTCAGTAACGCTGTAAAAGATGCTGATTTTGCTCGTAAATGAATCTTTTTCCGTATATTATCTGGCATGAGGCAACTATACCGAGGCTGTAAAAAGATGAGAAATAGCTCAACATTCTCATGAACTTACGTCCTCATCATTCGCCATTATTACCATTGAACTAGCCAATAACTCCATCATTTGTTGTGATCCCTGACTTGGCTGCCAGCTACCTAGCACTCTGATAGCTGCTCCAACAGGTACTATGATAATGTTAGGTTATATAGAGACACAAACCTACTTGTATGCTGTACATTCTTAGGAACGACTACTTGAACTGTTTTAGAAGACAAACCATCATTAATCCATACAAAATTAACGGTGCCTCTCTTTTGAGATCGTTTAACCCAACCCTAAAGTTCCTGCTAAAATATATTGATAAATTATGTACCTCTATATTGACATTTCCTTGTGTAGTAGTTGAAGCGGCGATTTGATGTATACTCATGTTAGACAATGCAGCAGAAGAAAAAAGACGTCTTACAAACAAAGGCAAGTAGGTCATGACTCCTGCAATTTAAATTTGATCATGAAAATATTCACAAAGAAGAAGAAAGGGACCAGATATTGACGCAATACATCACTTCCCCGAAGTAATTCAAATATTCTTTTAATCATTTTTTCCCGCCACCGGGTTTGATTCAAGAAAAAAGATTGGGTTTGTGGATCACTCAATTGAGCCAATTTTTAGATCTATAAAAAGTTGCTTCATTTTGGATCATTTGAAGCTATGAATTCATCGTTGGTAGGAGAACATTTTATATATGTAAACGGTTCTTGCAGAATATTTCTGGATCAAGAGAACATTCTCATATGAGGATGAGCTCTTTTGAGAAAATTGCCTTGCGCACACAAATTGTGTAAGTGCATACGAGGCATCTCTAGAAGATATTGCAGGTATTTTACTGCATCTCGCTATTGGTATCGATGGTCAAAGTATGTAACATTTAAAAGCGCTATAATCCTTCTTACGCTTTTTCTAAGTTATTTCTACATGACGGGTAGGAGTTTTATGCACGTTAAAGTATTTTTTTCAGGCGCATTTAGTTCGACCACTAATCAGATTGCACACTACATCCAGACACAGTTCAAACCTGAGGATATTATGGAAGCTCATTCAACTATTTGGAGGTTACGCTTGGAGCAGGCTAGAGGATATAAAGGTATAATAAGGGTTAGATGTTCAGGATAAATACGAGCAAGCACTGAAAAGCGTTCAAGATTATATGTACAAAATGACGGAGCAATTGGAAAGCTTGAAAGGCGCCTTTAAAGAAGTTAGTAGTTAAACAGTATTGCTGGGCTCTAGCCTTGGTTGTATTGGATGTAACCAACTTTTACAGCTTAATGGCACTACGTTTAATCAACTGTATAACGATGGAACAAAGTATGAATCGTTATCGCAAATGGAAGCCGATATACGAAATTTGGAGCTCCGATTTGAAAAGGTTGGCTTCACATAACGTTTTATTTACCACAAACAGGTTCAAGATGATATAGCTGATGTCATAGATATCAAAGAGGCAGTTTGTACTGCTATTCCTGCTACTATTCCAAAACCAGTATTAAACAATTTAGCCAGCAGACAAAATGGTACAGTTACTCTTCGCTATTATTTAATTTATGAACAGGTGCACGAGTAATACCTGAATTGTCGTCTTCACCTATTGCAGAAAAGTCGTACTATCATAAGATATACAACTTTTTCTTCGATAGAAATACTCTGCAATGGCCCATAACCGTAATTCCTTCTTTGAATGTCTATTAATCTTGATAGTACAGGATCGTACTGTTATGCTAAGCGGCGATGCTTACTGTTTTGAAGGTATGGATGGCATTCTAACAATTGACCTTTCTGTGGCTGCCAGAATCTCGAAAATCGTTTATGAACATTTTTACTGGAGCAACAAGGTTCCGCTTAGTTCTCCTATGAGATATACCGTTCAAGTTTGCTAACTTGAACAGAAACAGTATTTATATTATTCTAGGCATGTTTAGATCTACAATGTAACAGCACAGAGTTTCTCGGCGAATGCTTATATATGGTTCATTATGATTTAATTGCTCAGGAATGCGAACTAATGGTTCGGTATCAAATTGTTTTTCTATACACTCTTTAGAAACCTTCATCGGAAGTGAAGCGCATTCAGTTGCATTTTATTGCAAATCATGGACAAAATTATACTTGTATCTACAATGTCAAGGTTTTCTAGAAATACCGCAAGATTACTTCGCACCCTAAACAGTTACATATACACAAATGAATTTTCATTCATTATTGTTATCTTCTTTAAAATAGATGCTCAACAACAGTTTTAAATTATTTTAAAAGGGATCGTAGCTTTATTTTAAAAAAAGTGAAGTAGCAACGCAATGAAGAGTAATATTTTCGTCTACACGCTATCATAATTGTTTACGAAATGTTGTTGATTTTATTACTTTAGTTATGCCGAAAGTGAAAGGATCTAATACTTCGTCTGATGAAGAAACATTATTTCAACGATTAACAAAGGCAGAAGCAGTAATTAACGATATTGAAACAGGACGGCTTTCAATTCGAGAACTTCAGGTAGTTATAACATTTTCTAATATATTTGCAATAATTTAGCCGCGAATAAAGGAAACAGTTACGATTTTAGAGGATGTTACACGTGCTGTATCCCAACTTGGTTTATTTTCATCTAATGAATCGGTATTAATAAAATTTAATTTAAATTTCCCATGAATATGTCAGGTGGACGAGTTGCCAACGTCGACACTACCATATTTCATGCTGCCATGCTATCTGGGCATCTTACATCATAACAGGATAGCAGATATTGATATTAAACCGGAATTTCTTACGTTAGCTCGGGTAATCTTCACCTTTACTTATTGTAGTCTGTTTTATAGGTGTATTACCAAAATTTTTTGTCTCGTGCCAACGAGTATGGTGTAGTTTCTATGGCTTTATCATGGGAGACAGAGGAGGAAGGTGAGGAGACTCTTCCTAAGCGCGATCCATGTTGGTATTTTGATCCCAAGCACATGTTCACTATAATTAAATTTGAAAAAGAAAACTAATAATTAACACCATTTCAGCTCTGCGAAGAACTGGAAGACTAGAAGGAAAACCTGTACCGTCTGTTATCGATCTTCGTGGTAGTAAGATTGAAAGATTCAGGATACAGCAAGGATTTCAGGTGACCGGAATTTTTGAATTTTTTGCAGTAAGTTTTAGGATGCAATGGCCAAAGCAAAGAAGAGGTATTTAAAAAACAATGACGACGATGAAGCATTGGTAATTAAATTTGAACTACACGGATTTTTTCTCCGGTTTAGAGAGATTTGTATATCGCTCGGATTCGTTATTGGTGCTATAAACTCCTGGACGAATTGCAATCAATTGAAGAGGAGTTACCAATTTTGGAAATGATGATTAAAAAACGGGGCGCTGAAGCTGAAGGGCAAGATCCAGTGGATGGTATATCATTTGGTTAAAATGCTGATGTTTTAGCTCTAGAAAAAATTGAGCCAGCGGCACCTTTAAAACCCTTCATCATTGCTCGTACGGAACAACAGAAAAAAGTTTGTGGTTTTCGTTCATTTGAATTGGCTGCCTATATTACTCAATAGACATCTTTTAGGTCCTTGGCTTGGGGTATCCTTCAGTTCCTACTATGACTGTTGACGAATGGTGTCAGCAGCGGTTCGGCAATAATGTAACACCTGGGTCTAGTCTAAACCCGGCATCGTCGCCACATCATGCGAATGGGTCTGTTTACCGTTAGCATAACATTTTTATTTATTTTACAGCGATCATGAAGAGTGTGATTCCGCAAGCGGAGATGAGGATGTTGATAGTGAAGCAAAAAGAATTTCTCAGATTAGAATGGATGAATACAAAGATACCCATCGGAGAGGCTGGGGTAACACTCATAATAAAGGATAACTTGCTTGTCTTCTTGTCAAAATAAAAGGATCCCTGTACAGTCTTGTGCTAATAAATATGAAAACGTGGTCAACTTTATTAAAAATATAAGTATAGCACAAATTATTTATGTGTTTCTAACAGAATTTCTTCGAAGTATATATCATGCGTAAATATTCAGGTCATGAACTCGTATAGAACAAAAGAAGAAGCTTCTGATCATTCCGATCAAGAGGAACCTCTGTCTGAAACTGGAAATGATGAAGTGAGCTACATCGTTTAAGGTATAACTGTGAACTTTAGTATGAACCTAAACAGAAGCGTGCTACGATATGGAGTGATGTACAATTGGAGCGTCAACTTAACTTTCACGGTTCTAAAATAGATCTTGACAAAGGAAACCGGGATAAACGAGTAATTTTGTCATCAAATCTAACATTATGTGTTCAGATGCAACGCGTAGTTCGTGGTGCTGAAACGTATGAGCTACCGCTGGAAGAGACCATTCCAAAAGCAAAAGTTGAGATTCCTATCGTCACCGTTACTCCTGTTAGTGATGGTCCGTTTGGCGACTACGTTGATCTTTCCACTGTAGAAGAGTTTGGAGTTGGGGTATAATTATTGGCTTTCTTGAACTATGCAGAATACTTTTAGCCTTCGTCGGACATACGAGGCAAACCATTTCGACGTGGCCGCGGACGTGGAGGACATCAAGCGCCTACTAACAATGATATGGATACTTCAAATGATGTAAAAGAAGATCAAATAGATGGCGAAGCTAGCAAAACCAGTATGTCGTTTAGGTTACTAAATATGGAAACATACAACTCAGATTCTAACAGCTGGATGAGAGGCCGTGGGCGCGGACGTCACTGGCAAAACCGAGGAAGGGGGTTACGTGGGCGTGGTGGATATTTTCCAGGACAGAAACGCAATTATGTGTGTGATTTCTCATTATTTAATATATTGGTTATAGGATGGTAATCCGAAAGCTCTGGTGTCCGAAGATTACTCCCTTGAAACACTGATGTCTGCAGAGTTTCAGCATGGAATTTCTCTCGAGCAATTAGGCCAGGAAATGGCACAATGCCTAGGCGAAAAGGATCCTAAAACTGTTTTGAAGATTGTAAAAGCAATCGGAGAAGAGAAATCTCTACAGCTCCTAGAAGAAACGAGAGAAATTGAAAGTAAAGGTGGAATGAAAACATTGGATGGATCCAGAAGGAGAACTCCTGGCGGAGTGTTCATTTCACTTTTTAAAAGTGATGCTGATGTTACCATCGACATTAAAGTATCATTCATTTACTTCTCTTCTATTATATTTTCAGGATAAAGTTTTTGAAGAAAGTCGAGCTGAATTCAAGCGTAATTATAAAATAGCGAAGAGAAGAAATTTCGAGACGAAGATGAAAGAAGTAAGCAGTGTTTTGATTTGTTATCAATATCTTTTATGGAATTATAATCACTTGTATTCCAGGTGGCCGACTTAATGAAGATGAAACGGAAAGAAGAATCTGAGTTGAAACCATTGGACGTAAGAGAAGATATTGTAGCCACAGGTGACGCTCTCCCGGCAGAAAAAGATACTGTTAAAGAAGAAGCTGCTATAATGGAGCAATAAACACTACCTTGTTACATTTTTCAAGTTACTGGTGTTCAACAGGTGTTTAAAAAAATAAATGTTGTTCGCTTCCTTGTACAGAATATAGTCCTCTAAATGCCCGAGGATTGTTGCTAATTTGTCCCCTATTTATTGCCTCCCTCCGCCGTCTGCTGCCACATGATTCCTTTTGCTCGCTTCGCTCCACATTCAAGCGTCCGAGGTGAACTAGGCCATCCAGAAGCAGCCCTTTATTTGTCAGACAGCTAGCCTTGACCCCAAGAGCGGCGTTCTTTTCACACCATGTCTTCTTATTTACGCATCTCGCTGATTACATATCACACTAGGCTGAACATGTCGGGATGACCTACACTTAGAAACATTCACTACTTGTGAACAAAGAACTCGTTTTCAGGGATGGACTTCGACAAGAAGAAAGCTGAGGAATCCCAGCGCCAGAAGGTCCGCTGGGAAAAGTGGCAACGCGACCACAAGGAGGCCGAACAACGGGCCCGGGAGTTCAAGGCTTACTGGGAACGGAGACACCAGGAAGACAGGAACCTCTGGAGGGACAAGGACTTTGCCAACGCCGTCGACAAGATGAGCAGGGCCGGCTACAAGGGCAAGTTCGGCAACTTCGAGGTGCCCGCGGAGACTCTGCTCGAGCTGGACGGCCTCTTTATGCAGGTCACCGTCGGGGACTACGGTAGTCTCTTTCGCTCTAAAACCCAACCAGATTCAGATGGAAACCGCGTTTTGAAGTGTCGCGACAACTGGAAGAAGCACCAGGGAATGGGGCGGGTTGAGGCCCAGCGGGAGTTCATCAAGCTGACCAACAAGACGTTGACTCGCTACGGCTGGAACCCGCCGGAGGGATGGGTCTGAGCCAGAAATAAATAGTTCATTCACTAGAGAATTATTAACATCGTCACGCGATTGCACAACGGGGGAATTGCACGGAGAAGAAGGGAGGGAGGAGATCGGGCTGTGTAGAGCGTCGACTCGTGGCCGACTAGCCGTAATTGAACTGTTACCTGGGGAACCGGAGCACAGTTAGGGGGCGGATAACATGACGGGGGAGGGGACGATCACACGAAGGGACCCGCTGCGACCGGGGGGTAAAGCTGGGAATTATGCTGACAGCTACACACTAGACTACCCGGAAAGGACCCGAGGCTATTATGGAAAGAAGGGGACACCATTACTCGAGGGAGTGCAAATACAGGGGCAGGAACTCGTCGAAGAACTCCGCGTCGAAGTAGGCCGCATCGAAGACCGTCAGCCCGGAGGTGGACAGCCGCCGCTCGGCCTGTCGCACCAGCCGGCGGATGGAGTTGGACGAGCTGTTGCTGAACTCAGAGACCTGAAAGCGATGCGGTTGCCAGGTGTCGACGAAAACCGACAAGGAAAACACTTTTCAGGGAGGGGGATGTTTGCCCGTTTTGTTACACAGCCGGCTGACATTACCTCTCTGTTAACTCCGTGATACTCCCGCTCGATGGAGTCGTCCGGAGAGTACTCCGGGCCGCCTCGATAGACATGCAACCCGGACAAGAAGTTGC
Organism: Oscheius dolichura; assembly: GCA_932521035.1. Taxonomy (NCBI): domain Eukaryota; kingdom Metazoa; phylum Nematoda; class Chromadorea; order Rhabditida; family Rhabditidae; genus Oscheius; species Oscheius dolichura. The sequence continues at coordinate 5,096,345 of OW051494.1, forward strand.
AGACGACCTCGGAATAGCGCCGGGCCTCGTCCGAGGGGAACTGCAGGTTGCGGTGGAGTTTCTTCTCGGCAAAGAGTTGGAGCTCGTTGTTGGGGGTACAGCGGGGGATGCGCACTGCTGCAATACGTAGCCATTGGTTGGATCGGTGGGGTTAGTAGCCGGCCGCGGGGAGGGAGGGCCACTAGGGGGGAGGGGGGAAAAGGAACTTCCCCTGGCCAAACGGGGCAGAGTGCGCTGGCCCCCAAGTTAACCTTTCGGCGCGAAGATGTTTATCCGGCCGCGTCATACGCGCGTCGTCGTTCTCACCCCGGCATGTTGTTTATTTCATCCTTTTTTCTCCAAAAATTATTGAGGATAGGAGGCCGGAAGTCGACGCCCCTCCTTCACACTTACGTCAAGGCCTCGGAACAGGTTGCGCGCTTTCCGCAAAAATCAAAATTTCCTTGAAACTCACTTTTCATTATCCTCTTGGCGTTGTAGATGTTGCGCTTCTCGCCAGGCAGCACGTGGTCCGAGGAGGAAACTGAAACCACAAGGATACGAGACGGCACAGGCGTGTTTTCATCGGGCTGACCCCCCTGTGCCCCGTCCCTTTCCCTTTCCCCTCTTCTCCCTGTCCCTCGACTCACCCGAGTGCGGCACCTCCGGGTTGTTGCTGTTGTGAATGGGCACGATCTCGGACATGAGCCACACAAAGAGACAGAAGTCCGACGGGCCCACGTAGTTCCAGTTGATGCCGCACTTGTCGTCGACGTCGAGCTGGAGCTGGTCCAGGGGAGTGTTACTGTAGTAGGGGTTCATGACGGCGTCGGTCTTCCGCGAGTGCTGGAGGCCGAGAGCGTGGCCGATCTCGTGGGCCAGTACGTACGGAAAGAACCGCTTCTCCCTGGAGGGCAAGATGAAGAGGAAAAGAAGGGATGACCTACCCTTCCCTGGTCTTCTCCGGGTCAACCTCCCACTCCTCCGCGTCGTCGAAGTGGATGTCCCCATTGAGAGGGGCCGAGTGGCCGGGGAAGAATGTGTGGGCGAGGATGTTCTCCTTCGAGGTACGTGACCCGTCGAACTAGAGACACTCTCGTGAACAGGAAGGAGGAGGCCGTACCTTGTATGAGTCACCGTGGTCGCCCTCCGCCCACAGGATGTCTATGTCGGCATCCTCCGCCTTGGAGACCTCTTCGAATCGAAATGTCACCTGAGATGAGGAGATAGAAAGAGAAGGGGAAGGGGCACCTACCCTCGGAAGGGTCTTAATATTGGACTGTGTCGCCCAGAGCTGGAATGCCTTGTGGATGGTCGACCGGATGACCTTCTCCTTGAGATCCTTGGTGAATTTGCTCACGTGCCACGTCAGATGGAGTTCGTGGTCGCCGGTGAAGTGTTTCCTGTCCCACTTGGACTGTGAGGCCAGGGCGAACCGTTTCTTCCTGGTGGAGGCCTTCTGAGTGTCCGGCTGAGCACACCTCGGCCTTCGTTGCACTTCAAGGGTGGCCTCGTCCATCTCGCCCGTAACGGGCAGCCCAGCGACATCCTGAATGGTATTTGAGTTCTTTGGGGGGCCGACAATACCTGGAATATCTGGAGCGCCGTCTTGAGCTCGTGGAGATTCGGCTGCTCGGTGCCCAGGTACCCGTACCGGTAGAGGTATTCCTGCAACTTGACTCATCTTCTCTCCCGGTCTGTCTGATAGCGGGGTGTCCCCGTGCCGGAAAGGGAAAGTGCACGCTGAGCAAAAGATAGACGGCGGCGCTTCCTTCGTGGCCATCAAAGCAATACGCGTCAACGAGTTTTTACAGCGGCCAGCGCGTAAATCTCGCGAACATGACACAATCGGGTAGCGAATCGAAAAGGACAAAAAATAGGGGGCCTCCGTCGTAGGACAAGGAAATTTAGGCTTCCAAGGCCAATGATCGCCAAACCACGCAATTACGTAAAAATGTTTTTTTCTGCACATGGGGGGCAGGTGTAGAGACGGGGCAGACGGCCCCCAGAGATAGGATCGGGGACCACCCGGGACACAGTACAACTCCCCTTCTGGTATTTGCATTGGTGTGCCGCCGAAAGTGCGCCGAGAAAACATAAGAAGTGGCCAAAAAATGGGGGACACCGGGTGTCTCGGGGCAAGGTCGAGATGGCTATCGTGGCCGACATCTAGTTCAACAAAACGGAAAGTTGTCCGGCTTATTGATTATCATTTTTTATGCGGTATCAGCTGTCTGCGCGGGGCCGACCACTGAAAGGAGACAAAAACCATGAGAAAGCGTACGGTTCGAGCAGGGCGGCGGCGCCTCACCTTTGGTCAACCCCTTTATGCTCGAGGCGGGTACGGGAAACGAGTCATAAACCCCGGGAAAAGAAGGCGGATAAGCCCGGCCTGGCCATTGCTGACCATCAAATACGAGGGTCTCTGAGGGGGAAGGGAGAACGGTCGATCAGCCGAACCGACAGATACGGGGCTACGTCCCTGAACTTTTAAGGGGATCCTCTAGGGCCGAGCCTCTCCCGGGGATGGTTTTTGTCTGGGCTCGACGTGGGTGGTCCTTGTTGTATGTATAAAGGAAGGTCAAACAGCTGATTCAGCCAACAAGTTCCGGTGACTTTTTCACACAAACCCAGCACCCACATCCGTTTTTTGTTCACCGACTGCCACTGGTCCCAGGCTGGCCCCGGGGCCTCTCGGTAGCCGGCCGGAGGGGGAACACGGCTCGCCTGTTCTTGACCCCAAACCCCTTTGTGATAAGGTAAATTTCTCGGGAAAAATGGTGATGGGCAGAGGGGAGGACGGGCTACTTGGAACTTACCACTGTGGAGTCGAATTTGGGCTTGTTTAGGGGTGCGGCGAGTATCACAAGAGGCAGAAGAGGCAACAGTCGCATCGCCCGCCGCACACCCGAAAATGCAAGGGGCGGAGCTCTGCGACGTCGTTTTCTTTTTGTTACGCCCCCCGAGGCTATCCGATACTGTAGATTACAGTAATGGCCACAAACTGAACCCGGCAATATATAAAAACCAAGGGAAAGGTACGGCCCGGCGGCGAGGGTGCCCTTCGAAGGGCAGAGATCGAGGCACCGAGACGGCCCCCTGAATATTTTTAAACTGGAGAGCACGGCCCTGTTTATATTTAGATTGTGTCTTCTCGATCACGTCAACCGTCTAATTATGAGGAAAACATCTCGAAGGCCTGGATTTTCTGAGGAGGATCTTCTGCGATCCTCGGGAGGCTTAGGTGCTTCTCTGGATGACACCGGCTATCGCCGTTCCTGGACTTTACTCACACAAAATTCGGAACGCGAAGAGGTTATCCATGAGAAGGGATGCAACAGAACCCTCTTCAATGTCTCTTTTATTTTACGGGTGGCTTACGGTAGAATGTTCCTTCCCCTATAAATAGACACGGTATCTGCCGGGGTCAAGAGACATTTCCTCTTCTGGGGACGGAGCCCCGAGGTCCCGGTGCACTTCCCCCAAGATAAAGGCCTCTGTCCAAAGGGTCCATTGTCCTCGTCCCGTTTGTATCCACCCTGTCCCCTCAGTCTGCCCTTTCCTTTATTGTCTCTTTTCGTAGTTTTCCCCGACCCTACAAAGTCTATTTATTATCCGGAGCAAAAGGTCACCCGGATCACCCCCACTCCCAAAAGATGCCCAAAAAGAGACAGGGGAAGACGCGGCTAGCTGGCTGTACTTTGCAGACGTCCTTGCTCCGCGCGTGGCCGTCTGCCTCCGACCACACCGGTTTCATTCTCCTACCTGGATTGTTCCCACCTTTTACCCGTCCCCTACTCTCTCTCGCTCTCCCTATCTAGTTCCTTCTCCTCCATAAAAAGGCCGGGGCTGTCCCATTTAGTGTCAAGGTGATAATCTCCTGTTCTCCACATAAATTATTCCCTCCACATAATATGCGTTATGCCCAGTGGGCAGTGGCTCATTTCCTCCCCCACCCGTTGCACACGGCCTCTATTTTCTTTGATCGGCTTGTTCATGCCGAGGGACTGAACCGTTCCAACTTCCTCCTTCTCTCAAGGGGGCCCCTACAGGCGGGGGATAACTGCACGGTGCAGGAGGTCAGGGTAAAGCACGCGGTAGAAGAGTCAGTCAGCTGTAGGACCGGTTCTGGGCCGGTCATCTGATTGGGCTCGGAATCTCGGTCGCCGACCACGGGTTACGCCATCAGCTGACGGATTTCCCATATCCAAACTGAAATGCTTAGGTGTTGTGACCCCTTGTCCGGATCGCCTAGGCTGACATCACCAGGCCGGCCGGGGGAGGAGGGCGACCCTCGGGGGAGACGAGGGTGACGGAGATGACAGTTTGGCCAATACGTCAGCGAAATGGACAATAATAGGATAATTCACGTGTTCCGCGAAGGCCACTAGGGTCTGAAATTCAGGTGGCAAACGGCTGCCAGGGCTTGCTTTCCGCTTTCCAGGGCGTTACACCGTGCCCGCAGAAGAGGTACTGTAGCGGTGTAACCCCCACCCTTTCCACTACCCCTGGCTATTTATTAATCTCGAACGCCGTTTTCGAGAGACACGAAGTCTAGAATAATCTAGGAGGATACACCCCCATGTACACTGAAGGGGGGTGTTTGAAGCGAACCCTTATCCCTTGATTAGAATGACCAAAACCAGAAAAAGGCCGGGGGGTTCAGACACCAGACCTATATAGAGTACGAATCGCGTCTTCTACTACCCTTTCGTCATCCCAAAATAGTGCCCCTTTAGTCTTCAAAGTGCATCTTTTTTCCGCCTTTCTATCTCGTAATTAGCCCCTGGCCATCGTTCCAAGTAGACTCATCTCTTCTCCCCGTAAGTACATCCCCCATTCCCCGGAAAATCCCTTCTTTTGCCATAGCGAAAAAAACGGGCGATCGAAAACTGAACGGGGTCAGGAAAGTGCAACCTTTGGCTTTTCTGGGCGCCGGGGGAAACTCTCCCGGCCCTGGCCATCTAGCTGTTCTCAGCTACACGGAACAAATTTTTAAATGGAGGAAACACGTGAAGACACCTGCCGGGAGACATTTTTTATCGACGCCCGTATTCGAGATGGATAAAAACCAGTGAGCCACCTGCTGAAGTACGTTCCAACTGTGCCACTATGCCAGGAGCGCTAGTCATTTTCTAAGCCGGGGTCTTGGTCTAATCCCCGGTACCGTCTGTCACAAAGTACTATAAGCTTCTTCAAATGTGGATGTTCTCAATATCTCAGAGGGAGAACGTCGGCCGGCGGTGCCGGGCGGCACGCTGAGGGAAGAACTTCTTACGGGGGCTGGCTGGATCCCCGGAAGGTGGCGGGGGAAAGCGTCGTGCTTCCCGAGGGGCCGAATTAGCTGGTCTGTGTTGTTCTCATCGCTTGATCTATGTCGCCGTCTAGGTCAATGTCAAAATCCCCGAACTGTACTTTCTTCCTCAGAACAAAACGTGGCCAGCTTGAGCCCGTCACGTGCTTCCGTCTTTAAATCGGGAAAGGACCACGCCAAAGTTCGAAAAATTGATGAATTGCAGCCGGCCGGCAAGGAGAGATCTGCAGGGGGGAGAAAACAAGGAAGACACGGAGATATCGGGGGAAGGCGCGATTATCCGGGATCAGCCGAGACTAAGCCGGGAGAGGGAAGCCTTCTCTGTTGTTTGATCCAAGGGGAGACGACTTCCCTTCCACTCATCCAAAGGCCTACAGTATTCTCTTGTTCCTTCTCTAATCGTCTTTGAACTGCGTGGAACTGACCACATCGGCCACGTTCGAGGAATCCTCTCGAAGCCTGTTATTTTGCAACTTGTATCTAATGCGCTGGATGCACATTCCGTGACTTTGAATGCGATGATCTTGTTCGAACAGAAAGCCTTTGAAAACAGCTGAAGGAGGCCAATTACGCGGGTTGTTGTCGTGGGGGAAGGGGACATTGTGACTGACATCAGGTCGGGGGATAGAGACAATAAAAATCTTTATTACAATGTTCATATAACACAGAAATAAGAGCTAGAAGAGAATTTGTCTTTCTCTTACGAGGGCAGTTTTGGGAGAGAGATAGAAAGGAGGAATACATAGTGAGCAAGGGCTTCTAGCGGAAAGAATGGCAGTGAAATTATGAGCAGGGTAGCACCGAAATGGCAGTCGCAGCACCGAGATTTCTAGAAAAAGTCAGTTGATCCCCGTCGAGGGCTAGCGGCCGGATGAGGAGTGCTCCTCTTTATACGATCTGTGGTACTTCTCCTCCACCGTCTCTGCGCCTCCGGTGGCCGCTTGGCCGCCTTCTGAACGGATTTAGACTGTTTCAAAGGAGGACAGGGCAGACTGACCGACGTTGGCGTTGGAGCTGTACTTCTTCATTCTGTCGAGTGTCTTGTTCATGGGCTCGGACACGATGGTCATCAAGTTGTCGGCCCAGTCTTCTCCTCCTGCTCCAGCCGCGCCTGTCTCTGAAATACCATCGTTGTCTTCTCGAAACTCCGAGGGGATGATTAGTGAAGCGAGACTTTTAGAGGAGGAGGACAACGGGAGAAGTGCCCCGTTCCCAGGCATTATTATCAAACGTCGAGATTGGCTTGTACTTGTGGCTGGACAAGGTCGAGGTGATGGGAACGCACGATAACGGTTTTGACATTCTTTCAACAGGGCAAATTGGGGACGGTTAGGGTTACCTGTACGACGGGGAGCGGCTGTGGCTGGGTAGCGAGCTGTGGCGCCGCCCTGGGAGGTCGAGGCCTGGCGGACCTCGTGGCGGGACGACGAGTAAGTGTCTAAACGGTTAATACTACAATCACACAACTATGCTAGGAAGAAAAGGCAACGGACATGCACCTACCGTAGTCATAGTTGGAATAGCCTCGGGCCTTCGACCGCACCGTGTCGTAGACGTTGTCCGAGGTGTAGCCCCGAGGGGTGGACCTGTCGGGCGACCGGGACAGGGTGTCCAGTTCCTTCTGGAGGGTGTGGAGGGCGTCCTTCCTGGCGTGGGGTGTGCTGGGTCCGGGTCTGCTTCCGTCGAGCAGGGTCTGGCTGGCGTATCTCCGGGGCGAGCCGACGTCCGACCGGCTGCGGTAGTTGTATCTCTTCGAGTAGGTGTCCGTCCCCTGGCGGTCGGCGGCTGCTCGGGTGATGTACGACGAGCCGCCAGTGCCGCTGGCGTGACGAGACCTGGCCTCCGTCCGCTGTTCCGACGATTCTACAAAAGCATGCCATGCTAACACGTTAGGTGCAACTAATTCACACCAGCATGCGGGTTTCCCCGGGTGGAAAAAGTCATTTTACGGGGCGACATACCTCTAGCTAGGGCAGAGGCCGAGAGCGAGCGTCTATTCCGTCCGAGACTACCGTAGCCTTCCCCTTCGGAGGTGCACTTCAGATAATCTCCTGGCTAAATTACGAGATGCGACGAAAGAGAGATGGAGGACGTACCGTGTAATGTCTCCTGAGGGTACTCCTCCTGGAGGCTGAGTTGATCTGTTCTTCCAATTCCGTGGCCAACTGCTGCCCGGTCGAGGAGGTGTACATTCCCACGTCGGGCTGTTGGTTGTCTGAAATGATTAGTGTTTCTCATTTTATTCAGAAGAAATGGGAGAACAGGGAAATACTTACAGACGTGGTAGATCTTGGTGGAGTGGATCTCGTCTCCCTTGGTCTTCTCCAGGGAGGTCAGCCTCTCCGTCAGTTCTGTCAGCGACTGTTGCAGGCGACGGCTGTCTTCGAATGTCTGAAATGCCAGTTGATCCTCGCCGAATGCCAATCATTATGGAAAGGATAAGCCACTCACTCTTCTCTCTCCGACCCGACTGGAGACTCCCTCCTTGAATCCGTCGACGAATCCTTGTTTGAAGTCGTCTTGTCCCGGGTACTGTTCATCCAGTCGGGAGATCAGGGAAGGTGTCACTCGGTCGCCGAATATTCCGGCGTTTCCGTCCTTGTATCCCTGCATGAACCCGGCCGAGTATCCTCCACTGCTACCGCCTTTCTGGGCCAGGTTATGCATGGACTTGGTCATTCCGGCCATGCCGGCATCTCTGAAATGATGTCTTCCTCGTTGTCCCCGAGTTTCCTTACGTGAGTCCCTTGGCATATCCCTCGTGGAATCGGTCATCCCGTGCTCCGTAGTCGCCGTCCATTTTCCGTCTGGCCTCTGTGGCCGAGCCGAGTTTGTTGGCATCCCGGTATCCCTTCATGTATCCATCCTCGAAGTCTCCTCGGGCTGAAATTTCTCCCTTCGCTCGATTGGCACTCGGAAATATGACAGAACAGGTATGCGAATGTTTTTGTTTCTTCTGCTAACCCGACGTTATAATCACTTCAAGGTTTGCTACTGCGTGATCGTAAATTCGCGCGATCGCCTGCGTCTAAGGCCACACCCGAGAGTGTCTCCAATTGATCAACCAAGACGAATCAATTGCCACACCCAGCCAGAGTTTGACACGAAACAAAAGAGACTGACTGACCCTTGCCGTCGATGTCTCCCTTCATCCTCGAGACTCGGTCCTCCAGCTGGCGGAGGTTGGCCTCCATGCCAGCCTTGTCCTCTTCCAGGAGAGGCACCCTCTGTCCATTGGTGGTTGTGCTCAGGAACTCGCGACGAGCACGGCGACGGCTGAACAAGTTCTGTTAATCCGAGTCAGAGGGGGTTAATCTACGGGCGACATGCTCTGTGAGTAGAAAAAGAGAGATCAATAGATAAGGGGCATTGATTAAAAATTAGTAGAGGGAGCATACCGGTTGAAACACCAGAGGGCCAGGCAACAGAGTAAGACGAGGAGGAGGAGGAGCAGCAGCAGGAGGAGAAGCCACCACCAGGGCCATCCGGCCGTGAGATAAGGAGTAGCTGAAATCGGGGGGTAGAGGAGGGACTGTTAACACTCTTCAAGCAGGGGAAGGGAGGGGGGATCACACACCACGCCAACCATGCGAGCGTACCAGTAAAGGCAGAGCCAGATGAGGCAGCCGGCCAGGATGGCGAAGGCTATGAGGGCCGGCAGGAGGTAAGCCCACCAGACCCACCTCAGCCACCAATAGTTGGCATCTGAATGGGCCACTCAGTCACACGGGTGGAAAACCTTAATAAAAACCACTAACCGTCCGGCAACCAGGCCATGGCGTAACTGGGCGCCGAAGGTTTCCTGCGTCTCCCCCGGGGAGACACTCCCTCGTCCATCAGTCCCGACCCTATCACATTTGCAAGGAGCCCCACCCCACTTGGCCACGACCACCTACCTCTGTAGCGGCCAGTCACGGGGGCGCCGCTCACGTTCCACAGCGTGTAGATCTCGTAGTTGTAGACTCTGTTCTGGTCCAGGGGGTAGTTCAGGTATCCTCCGATAACCTCTCCGTTTCCGATTCTCAGCTGAACATTTTACTCGTTTCTCGTCTGTTTGCCCGGGTTGTTTGCTCTCGGAAAGGCCCGACTTCCTGCGCAAACTGATTAGGAAGTCCTTTGCCCCTTCTTGGCCCGGCCCGCTCACCTTGGTCTTTTGCTTCAACGTGTCCAAATTGTAGCTGGCCGTCACGTAGAAGGGCAGGCTGATCTTGCCGGCCGAAACCTTGTCCGTCAGCTGTGTCCAGTTGCTGTCCCCTGCCGGATTCCTCTCATCCACCACTACGTGTGTCCTTCTGTAACCATTCTTTGTCACTCGCCGTTGTTAGGGCAAACTCGTTCCCAACGCATACTTTACGCTCCCTATCAACGATTTCATTTTCATTTAAAGCGGCCGGCCGACCAGACAAGACAACAAGACATACCTGACATTGTCGCGGGTCTCGGGAGGAATCACGTCTACGTCCATCCACGTCTTCGCGGCTCCGATATTCTTGACCATGAAGGGTGGGGGCACGATGCAACATCCGGGAGTGCCGTCGTTCACCTTGCTGGTGACCAGCTTCCGAGGAGCCGACTTCCAGTGATTCCACTCGCCTTCGACCATCACTCGGATCTGAACACATTGCTCTCTCTACTACCCCTTTCCCTTTTACCTGGAAGACATATTCGGTGGGGTGGTGCTCGAGGTTGTAGATGAGATAGCAGTCCCGGTTGCAGAAGTCACGGGGACAGAGCACCTCGGTACGGGCCTTCTCCTCCACCCAGACGGCCTCGTTGGTCTTGAGGCGCATGTAGCGGAGCTGAAACTATGAGTTGGTTATCTTCTTATAAAAATAACCTGATATTGTTCGGCCATGTCGAGTGGTTCCCAGTTGAAGGAGACGGCGTAGTCGGTCCGGTCACACTGTTTGAGGTTCTTGACGGTGAACCATCCGGGAGGCAGAGTGGCGTATGCTCCCCAGGCACTGTCGTGGTGGTCCTTGGGCTTGAGGGTGACGTTGTAGACGGTGGAGGGGTTGAGTCCCCTGATGGTGTACTGGGTCTCGGAGGCCTCCACGTCGAATGTCTTCCTCTGCCCGATCCTGACGTGAGGGTAGACGGAGTGGAGAGTGGTGGCCGTGAGGGTGTATCCGGAGTGGCTCTTGCCCCAGTTGGGCTCCCAGGCGACGGAGAGGGTCGTGGGTGTTCTGTTCAGGAGACGGAGGACGTGGGGCTGTCCGGGGGCGAGGGTACTGTACGTTCCCCAGAGGATGTGTCCGTAGCCGGAGCTCGTGCCGGCCTGTACCGTAATATTGTATACGGTTTCAGGGGAGAGCCCTTCGAATTTGATGGAATTGCCAGGCACCATGACCGTGTAATTCTTGGGTGTTCCAGTGATTCTGGTGTTCTCGTCGAAGGGAGCAATGGTTACTCTAAAAATGCTTGTTTCCTGTCACTGTCTCTTTTACCTGTAGTGGGTGACCAGTTCCTTGAGTTCCTCGTCGAATATCTCCGGAGGCACCCAGTCCACGTGGAGCATGGTGTCGCTCTTCTCGATCAGATGGAGATCAGTGGGAGCCGGCAGCCACGAGAGAAGTCCCTCAGCTGAAGCAAAGATCTTTTTGTCTTTTCCCTAAATATCCTACCGAAATCCGTGGTGGAGAAGACGTTATTGATCCACCAGACCTTTGACCCGTTGTGGTATCCCTGGACAGTGATGTTGTACTGGGTGACGGGCTTCAGACTGCGGAAGTGGAACTCCTTGACGTGGCTGTCCACGCTGTGCTTCGTCGGGTTCTCATCCAGGGTCGAGGCCACGGAGATGTTCACGTCGTAGCGGTCGATCTTCTGTCCGATGACATCCGGCGGTGTCCACTTGACTTTGAGGTTGTCGTGTCCAGAGGAGAGCAGCTTCAGACTTCCTCCCATTGGGTCGATGTTATCCTGTCGGGTAGTGGCGAAGTAGTCCGGAGACCATTCTCCCCAATTTCCGGAGGTCGATCGGCCCTGGACAGAGAAACGGTAGGTGGTGGCCGGGAGAAGTCCCTTGACGGTGGAGCAGACGTTGTCCTGGCTGATGAGCTGGCTCTTGTATCCGGAGCAGCTGAGTTCCTCCCCGGACAGCTCGACCTCGGTGGGGTTGGAGTCGTCCACTCGGGGGCTGTAGCGGAGTCTGTAGGCGGTGACGATGGCCTTCTCGGGGTAAGGAGGCAGCCAGGTGAGCTGGATGACGGAGCTCGAGGTGAAGATGGCCGTCATCTCGCGAGGAGGTCCCAATTCCGATCCAGTCGTCCTGATTTCAATAGGCTCGGACCACGGACCAGGCCCCTCGGCGGTGTAGGCTCGGACCTTGAATCGGTAGAGGGAGCCAGGCTGCAGATCGGGGATGTTGACAGTGAGACGAGGGGTGACAGATTCTCGAGTTCCCTCGTTCCAGGCATCCAATCCGACGAGTTCCCACTCGTACTGGGAGATCTCTCCGTTCTGAGCAGTGCACTCTGGCGGCTCCCATTTAAATCCGAGTTCAGTGTCTCGTCTGCTGCTCGACTGTACATTCTGAGGGGAACCGGTGGGAATGTCGTTGTTGGTCTTGAAGGTGCGAACAGTCTTGGGGGTGGCCACGGAAGAGTGGAGCGAAGGAGGACGGCGGGGGGTGACGATGACCTCGTAGGTACTTCCGGGGACGAGGTCATTCAACATGATCTGCTTCTCCTGGACATTCAACTTGGTGATGGGCTCGTGGGATCCGGTGGCGGCCTCGGTACATCCTCCCAACTGCTTCAATTTGTAGGTGATATCCACTCCGTAGTTCCACTTCTGGTCCTTGTCCGGCAAGTCCCAGGTGACGAGGGCCTCCTTGGGTCCCTTGGGCTCAACAGTGACGAAGAGTTCCCCGGGCAGGGACTGGGTGTTGAGGGTGACCTTGTCGCTCCATTTGCTGCTCTGTGGCTTTCCTCCGTCTTCCTTGGTCTGGGTCTTCATCTTGACTTCCCACTTGGTTCCGGGTAGCGTGGAAACGATCAACTCGCTGGGGGCGTCGACGGAGACGGTCCACTGTCCACGGGAGGTGGTGTTGGCGTAGTCGACGATGAACTCGACGTCGTCACACTTCCAGCTGTCTTCGGATGGCGGCGTCCAGGTGATCTTCATCGTCTCGAAGTCGACGCTCTCCATCTTGATTCCACTCGGCGGCTCTTCCGGCTTTCCGCACGAGGTCATGGCCTTTGTTTCCGGTCCAGGTGATCCTCTCTTGTCGTTCTTTCCAACAACCCGGAGTCGGAAGAAGTAGAGCGTGGCCGTCTCGAGGTCCTTCACGGTGATCTTGTAATCGTTGTTGCCCTTGCGGTGCTTCGTCACTCCGTTGTACTCGGCCCACTCGCTGTCGTCATCCTCCGACTTGTACTCCAACACGTATCCGACCACATGCTGTGCCTAAACAACTCGATTTGGTCGGCTAGCTGACTCTATCAAACCTGGTCTTGTGGCAGTCCTTCCCATTTGAGACTGATCGAGTTGGGCTTCGTGTCGGTGACTTCCAGTTCACGCTCAAGCACAGGGATATCTGAATTCGCTCGGTGGTTATTAAATAGACCAATGTCACTCACTCTGTTGTTGTGTCCTGGCGTTGAGAGTGTCCGACCATTCGGACCAGGCTCCTCCCTCGGTGTGGGCGGCCACCTGGATGTCGTATTCCTGTTCGGGGTCCAGGTCGACGACACGGTAGCAGAGTCGGTCTCTCTTGTTGGCATCCGAGCACTCGAGTCTGTCCTTCTCCACCCTGACCTCCTTGTAGTTGAGCTGTCCGCTCGGGGTGTGTCTGATCCTGTAGTAGTCAATAAGACCATGGGGAGGACTGGGAGGCAGGAAGGAGATCTCGATGGCATGAGGCAGAGAAGCCTCTTCTTGGAGATCCGTGGGGGCAGGAGGAGCAGCCGGCTGGGTGGTGAATGTGGCCCAGTCGGTGAAGGGTCCCTCTCCGACAGAATTGATGGCTCGAACACGGATACGGTACTCGGTGTAGGGAGTGAGATCGTTGAGGGTGAGTCTCTCTTGCTCGTGACGGGCGGTGGAGTTCTCTCCCCAGGTGTCCAGGGTCTCCAGCTCATACTCATAATCTGTGATCTTGCCGTTCCTCTGCTCACAATCGGGCTGGCCCCACATGACATCGGCTCTGGTGGAAGTGACCGACGAGATGCGGAGATTGGTAGGCGGACCATTGGGTTTAGCCTCCTCGGTGGTGACGGTGACAATGGATGACTGGGGCCCGGCAAGAGACGTGTGGGCGATGACGTGGATCTCGTAGGTAGAGTCGGGAAGAAGGCCATCCAACGTCTGGGTCTCGCTTCTGACGTGCTTCTCGATCGGGGTCGAGCTCCTGGGACCGCATTGCCCAATTGACTTAAGCTTGTAGACCAGAGTGTACCCGGTGATGACACCGTTAGGGTCGGTGGGTGGTCGCCATGAGACGACGACACTCGTGGGTCCCTTGGGCGTGGCCGTGAGATCGGTGACAGATCCCGGGGCTCCTTCGGCCGTTGTGAGGGTCAGTTCCTTGCTCCAGTCCGAGGCACCAGCATCGTTTTCAGTGCGGATACGAATAATCCACTTGGTGTTGGAGGGGGAATCGAAAAGGTGTTCGATGGAGCTGCTGGGCAGGTCGATTTGTTTCCTGGAGCTGGTTCCGTTGATGTATTCCAGCTTGTATCGGATTCCAGAGCATCGCCACGCCGATTTCATCGGAGCTTGCCAGCTGGCCCGGACCTGAACGTTGCTAGGAGAAGCCAGGTTGACATTGCTGGGAGGAGCCGTGGGAGCAGCGCAGCCGGTACGGCCTTGGGCTTCGGGAGATGGCTGTCCGACGCGGCTCTTGTTGTCGACCACCTTGATACGAACGAAGTAGAGGGTGTCGGGGTCGAGTCCGGTGAGTTTCTTCAGGTAGGTCCTCTTGACGGCGTCGTGGGCAGTGACCCCACCGACCTCCTGCCAGACGGGGGTGTCGGCGTTTCTGATCTCGATGATGTACCCCTTGACTCGTCCCTTCGGATCTGCCACCCCGGACCACTCGACATCCAAAGCATTAGAACCATCGGGAGTGACCGAGGGAATAGTGCCCACAATGGGGATGACGAAGGAGTCGGTGGAGTAGCGGGTCCAGATCTCCCGTCCAAATCCTCTCTTGGTTCCAGCGGAAATGGAGATGTTGTAGGATGTCTCGGGGTTGAGCTGGTCGAAGAGGTGGGTGAGGGTGGGGTGGTCGACGAGGAAGTCCCTCTTCTTGTCGTTGATGTCGTCCAGAGAGACAATCGAGACCCGGTACTGGATGACGTGTCCCTTAGGGTCAATCGGCGGGATCCACCGGATGTTCAGATGGTGGTCGCTCTTGTCAATCAGGTGGATGGCGCGTGGAGCATCCGGCAGCACCTGGAGGGTGTTGGCAATGACGATAGACGACCAGGGACCGTATGAACCTGAGATATGGTCACATGTACTTCCTCTATTGTCCCCTACCTCCTTCAATCCTCGTGGCCACCTGCACCTTATACTGCTGCCCTGACTCCAGTCCAGTGGCGTTGTAACAGAAGCGGGGACTTTCGGCCGGGCACTGCAGAACTGGATCCTTTATGTCCTTCTCGACGATGGTCCAGTCGGCGGCGTCGAGGAGTTGGTATCTGATCTAAACAATAGATTATGAGGTATTGAATGGGATGAGATCACCTTGTAGGCATCGTGGGGTCCATAAGGAGGATAAGGAGGCAGCCAGGATACCATGAAGAAGTCGGTTCCCTCCTGAGCAACCACCAGATCTTGAGGGGGAAGAGGAGCGTTGGCCTTGGCTGTCATCACGTCGAGATTCTCGGTGAAGGGTCCTCCGCCGATGCTGTTGTAGGCTCGGACTCGCATGACGTACTTGGTGAAGGGGGTCAGCCCCTCGATGGTGACCTTGGCGTCGGAGGTGTTGGCTGTCTGTCTCTCCAGCTTGGCCCAGTCGTCCTGTCCGATGATCTCGTACTCGTAGTTGACGATGTGCCCGTGACGCTGGGAGCATTCGACAGGCTCCCATTGGAAGGAGAGCGACCTCTCGAGAGTATAGGTCTGTTCGAGGTTGAGTGGAGGAGCACTGGGTGGTTGCTGCTCGGTCGACACTTCCTTCGACTCTTCGGGGCCGAGCTCGGTGGTTCGTGCTCGGACGCGGACCTCGTAGAGAGAGTAGGGAAGGAGACCCGTGATGGTGTAGTCCAGATCCTTGTGGTTATAGACAGTCACGAAGTCTCTGCTGACGTCGCGAGGCTCTTCTTCGGGACAGGCCAACCTGTGCTTCAACCGGTAGCTGATGTCATAGCCGACGATGGTTCCTCTTTGGACGAGCGGAGCCAGCCACTGGACGTGCACTTCGTTGGGGGAAAGGGCTTTGACTCGAAGGTCTCGTACAGATCCAGGGGCTCCTTGTCGGGTGGTGATGGTTTGTTCGGCAGACCAGGGACTGGATCCGACCTGGTTGGTGGCGCGAAGCTTGATGGTCCATCTCTGGTTGGGCTCGGCGGGGAAGGTGTACTCCGTCTGGTCGCCGGGGACCTTTAGCACTTTCTCAGGTCCGTTTCCAGCTCTGTACCAGATCTCGGTACTCATCTGGTCACACATCCAGGTGTCCTTGGCCGGGCGAGACCAGCTCACACGGACCTCGTTGGTAGACGGAGCATCCAGACGTATTCCTTGTGGAGGAGTGGGAGGAGGTGAGCATTTGGTTCTAGCACGAACTTCGGGAGATGGGTTGGACTGCTCGTTTTGTTGGGAGACGACTCTTACTCTCAGCTCGACGACGCTGTTGGTCGGGAGGTTGTCGACGGTGGCGGTGTAGGTGGTCTGAGAGGGGTGGGCGGCGACACGGCGAGGATGTTGCTGCCAGGCACCTCCCTCCAGACGGTACTCCACGATGAATCCTCCGGCTTCTCTGTTCCTGCTGTCCCACTCGATGGTCACTGAAGTGGCTTCCTCGGCGATGACACGAGGCGCGACAGCCAGGGCGGTGAGAGGAGCAGCGTCGGTCCACATGGTGGCCGTGGTTCCGTAGCAGATCTCCTTGGGGGTGGCCGCCTGGACTGTGACGTTGTACTGGGAGCGAGGACGAAGCCCGTCGATCCTGTACTGGTAGGTGTTGCGGTCGACGTCGAATGTCATGGCTCGAGACTGTCCATCCAGGGGAGTGACTAGCAGCTTGAATCCGGTCACGCGGGCTCTGTCGTCGGGGCGGACATTCCAAGCCACGGTCAGGGAGTTGTGGGTTCCGCCGATCTTGGTCACCGAGAGGATCTCCACAGCCGACTCCGTCACCTTTGTCCGCTGAGACTCTGACCACGGTGACCATTCACCATCACGGACATGGGCAGAGACCTGAAGTCTTCGATTACAACTGAACATATGCTAGATTTGCCTGGAAGTCGTAGGTCTGCTCCGGTTGGAGGTTGTCGATCCGTCCGCAATGAAGTCTGGCTCCTGGAGGAGTAGGCGGCAGCTGGGTACGCTCGATCATCCTTTGCTGGCAGGGCGAAACCGCAGGGAACTGCTTTTCCTAGAAATATATGTTTAGTCGAAACGGGGAAACAGAATTACTTGGAATTTCTGTGTTCCACTGACTCCATACTTGCACTTGTACTTATCGATGTAGCCCTGGTTAGAGGGGGGCGACTGCCAGACGAGGTGGGCGTTGTCGGCTCCGGTGTTGACAACTCGCACGAAGGGAGGAGGCTGTGCGGTTTATATATTATTGTAAAATGGGGGATGGGATACCTCGACAGAAGTTTGGGTAGCGGCAGTCTGGAAGGGCACTTCAGGCGACCACGGTCCTGGTCCTCGGGCGGTGTAGGCGCGGACCTTAACATTGTAGCGGGTGAATGGCTGGAGGTTGGTGATCTGAGCCCTCGTTCCTCGGATGTTGTTGCTGCTCTTCTGGACGGTCGATCTCCTGTCGGCCGGGGTCACCTCGTATTCGTACTCGGTCAGATCTAGAAAGAATGGAAATCAAGAGGGGGAAAGGTTGACTCACCGCCATTGGTTTGGAGACAGGGAGGTGCCTGCCAGCTGATGGAGACGTCGTTGGGACGGACCTCGTCTGTGCGAAGATAGCTGGGAGCGGCAGTGGGGGAGGCTTGGTCGGTCTGGACCTCCTGGGAGACACGCTCTCCGGCGAGGGTCGTCTTGGCGGCTACACCGACTCGGTAGCGAGAGTGAGGATGAAGACCGGTCAAGACGTGGTGAGGCCCGGTGGTGGTGACGGTTCTTGGGGCCTCCTGGACATTCTCACACATGCCTCGGCTGATCAGCTGGTAGGTGACCTCGTAGCCGGTGATCTGTCCATTGGGATTGACGGGTGGCCGCCACGAGACTTGGAAGGAGTCGGATCCGACGGGAAGGACCCTCAAGTCAGAAGTGGGACCGGGAGCCGCATCCTGGGTCTGGGCTGTTTCTGTCCTCGACCATTGGGTCTCTCCGGCGGGATTGGCAGCTTGCACTTCGAATGTCCACCTGGTGAAGGGGTCGGACTCCAAGACGACGGTGTTCTCGCCACTGGTCAGGTTCTTGAACCCCTGGTTCTTGGGGGTACTGTACTTGACGATGTACCAGAGACGGTCACAGTTCCACTCGCTCTCGTGGAGAGGAGCCCACGTCAGACGGATCTGGGTGGGCCCGAGGGGGGCGACCTGCAGATTGGTTGGGGGTCGTCGAGGCGGCTGGCAGTCCGACTGGGTCTGTACAGACACCACGGGGGAGGTGTAGGCAGTGCCGCGGTTATGGTCCTTGGCGACCACTCGGACCTGGTAGACGTGTCCCTTGGGCAGTTCCCCGAGGTCGACAGAGTAGGGTCTCTGCCACCCGGTGAAGGGGATCGATTGTCCGTGTTCCCTCCACTGACTCTCCTGGGCTGGCTTCCACTCCAGCACGTACATCTCAATCAGATCTCCGACACTTTCCTTCGACTGCCAAGATATTATTGGCTTTCCTTGTCTGTAGGCCACGTTGGGGCCGACGATTAGCTCGCCGCCTGGTGGAGTACGGGCCTGGGCGGATGGAGTCCAGGCAGAGTGGCCAGCGGAGTTCTTTGAGCGAATACGGACGACCCAGTTCTGGTTGGGAGCACTGGAGAACACGTGAGAGATGTGGTGACCATCTACGACAGCTGGAGCAATACCCCGAGGCTCGTCCACATGGACTTCAAGTTGGAGATCGGCACAGCCCCAGGAGGACTGAGGCGGCAGGGCCCAGGAGACTTTGACGTGGGAACTGTCAGGCGCCTCCAGCTGAAGATGGGACGGAGGCTGAGATGGAGCTGAAACAACTAGTTCAGTGGGCAGGCAGATCTCTTACCGTGACAGCTGCTCTTGGTGTTGGCCTCCGGGCTGATGTACATGACGTAGGAGTTCCTGTCCAAGACTTGGATGTGGACGGAATACTGCTGTCCCTGCTCGAGGCCGGTCAACAGCTGGGAGTAGTCCTGGTTGTCCCCGACGTAGGGAACCACTTGTCTATAATATACCGGTGTCATAGAAGAGATAGCAGAACAAACCCGTAGGGAATCCATCCGGAGCTGGGCTTCCTGTATTGTATTCTGTAGCCGTAGACTCCTCGTCCGTCTCCCTCGCTCCTCCAGTCCACCAGGAGGTCATTTCCTCTGACCGACACCCTGGGGGTGGAGACGAGTGCTGAATAGTCAAGTGTGCTCGGAGGAGGCCATGCTGCTCGGTTAGTCAGAGCACACTGTTATGGGAACTGATTCGAAATGAAAGAGAAAGGAGAGGAGCGCAAAGAAAGAGAGGGTAAGAGGGCTATTCTATGCATGCCAAAGGCCACGCCCTGTACCTCCGCGGTCCATGTCACGATACGGGCGCACGTCGTCGGCCCCGCGACACCAAAAGTCTGTCCGGGGATCACAAACGCTTCGCGAGTTGCGTTTGCCGTGTGCTGAATAAAGGAGTGTGGCAAAACTGAGGCTATGTTCTCGAATTAACGAAAAGAGACCGGCACGGCTGCGAGGGCGACTTACATTGCTGGGCACTGGTGAAGATGGCCTGGTGGGAGGCTGGCCCAGAACCCGCGGAGTTGACTGCTCGGACCTGGAAACACTCTGCTAGGGCCTCACTTCCCAAGGGATACCTCTACTCTCCAGTCTCCCTGGGCAGGTCCGGCGATCTCGTAGCTCCTCTCGTTTCCGGGGAGTCTGTGGTGGATCTGCTTGCCGTTCTGAGTGCCTGAGATGAAGAAGTAGGTCTGACAGGCGGCGTCTTCTTGCGGGTAGACCCAGCTGATCCTGGCGGTGCTGTCAGAGACACGATCCAGACGGACATTGTCCGGGGACAGCGGGGCTGAACGGATAGATACTCAGAGACGGCGGCGGATAACTCACTCTGACAGGAGACGGCGAAGCTGGTGCTGGTGGAGGTGGCCACCGTACTCATCGATCCGTCGATGGCTCTAACCCGGAGGAAGTAGGAGGCCACGGGAAGGGAGCCCAGGGCATGGCGGTAGTGACTCTGGGTGGGTTCGCTGCGGACCAGTCCGCCGGACTCTCTCCATTCCCTTTCCCCATCGGCACGGATATCGATCTGGAACGGAAGCCGTGAATCCCCGGAACAGTTCCAGGCACTTTCCATTCCGCTAAGGCGACACTCTCTCAGCACATAAAACCCCCGAAAACACATTGCTATTTCGTTTTCATGGCCATTACGGCAGTTGGTTGATGAATGTGATGGGCGCAGATAAAACCGGCCACACCTCTTCATATCTTGATTTCTGACCACCTCTCACCTGGAATCCGTGGACACCGGACGCGTCACCCTCGGCTGTCCAGTAGACGACCGTTCGACTGCCGTGATGCTCAATCCGAGGCTGGGAGAGGGACAGAGACGACGACGGCTGGTTCAGACCGGCTGGAATGAATGGTCATCTTTATAAAGGGGAGGACAGACGGAGATAGAGACATAAAGTGTTAGTAAGCAAAAAACTGTTAGACCTTGGAGATGAGGATGGAGCTGGAGGGAGATCCGCTGGACGATGGTTAGATCGCAGAGAAAAGCATGTATGGCGATGACGTAGAAGGACGAGGACAGAGAGAAGGCCAGGGAATTAGACTGACCCGAGAGCGAATGGACAACCTGGACTCGGTTGAGCGAGTCGAGGAGGGACACCTGCGGGGGAGGTTAGAGGGGACAGGGACAGGACGGACGTGCCTGGTAGGAGAGGACCCGCTGGGGGAACAGCGGAGACCACGAGACATGGACCGACGAGCCACGGATACTCAAGACAACGTCCAACGGGTCCACCCCGGAGTTCAGTTCTAAAGGTTAGTAAAGGAAGAGCAGAAGGAGGAGAGGAGAGAGGAGGGAGTACCTAGTTGAACCAAGGAGAAGTGCAGCTGGCTGCCTTTGGGAGGTGTCGCGCCGCCGGTTAGTGTGTACGAGATCTTAACAAAATGGTTAATGGGTTAGGGGGGCCGGAGCCACACGGTGCTCATGTAGCGGACGCCAAAGAAGAAGTTCTTCAGCCGGAAGCAGTAGTCCTCCTGATCGGCCACGCCCGGCGGGCATCTGAAGTCTTCGGGCCTGCCGCCCACTCTCGTCCACTTCTCGGCCGTCTTCTCCTTATAGGAGAGTCTAAAGTGGTTAGGGAACAGAAGAGGCGGTTAGTACTGACTGGAAGAGGTGGATGAGGTTAGAATGTTGGGGGAGCGGCGTCCAGACGAGGAAAAAGTCCGGCGGCGAGAGGACTATCCTCAGTTTGTAGTAATTTCTCTCGTCTGGAAATGGACACGAACTAAGGAATGGACTGGAGGGAGTCACCTGTGATCAGATGTTTCGCCTGTCGCTTACTTCGTTGGTTATTTTGGGTTATTTTGGGACAGTCTGAGATTAGTCGCCGGGTTAGTGGCCGCCCTCCACACTACAACTAACCTTCTACTGATCCGTCCAGGTGGGTCTCCGTGTGTACCACGTGGCTCCAAGGAGAGTGGCCGTTGCCGGAGCGGGTCCTACAAGTCTCTTTGTCACATTATACGAGGAGAGATGTTACCTGACGCGGAAGGAATATCTGGTGTTGGGCAGGAGGTCCTGCATGGTGATTCCAGCTCCTCCGATGTAGGAGGCGGCATCGTGGGTGGGGTGGTGGCCGCTCTCGTGCATCTGAATGGCTACTGTGTCTCCTTTCCCTCCCTCGCTTACAATGTACTCGTATCCGTCAATGGGGGCAACACTGTCGTCACAGTTTGGCTTGTTCCATTCGTAACGGATTTTCTTGGAATCGACGACGACGGCCCGAACATTGAGGGGCACGCCGGCCGTGGCATGGCAGGAGTTCTCGACAGCCTCTCCCACGGTGATCTCCTCTGTGCGGGAAATGATCTGACCATCTCGATATGAGGAGGTGTCGGAGGGTGTACCTGGTTGCTCTTGTCAATGGCCGTCAGCCGGACGGAATAGAAGAGAACTCCCTCGAGGGCGGGGATCTGCACGTGGTAATCCCCGGTGCTGTCATCGGCTATCTGGAGGAGCCATATTGAAAAGGGATAGGGATACGGCAGACCTGCTCCTCGGTGGATCTCCAGTGGGTCTCATTGGGGAGTCTGTATTCGATGACGAATTTGAATACAGACTTGGAGGCGGGGGGACTCCTCCAGTGGATACTGTAGGAGTGTGCCCCCTGGTCCATCACCTGCGGCTTCTCCTCCCAGCGCTCCTCGACCCAGCTGTCGGAGGTGGTCGTCTCCGTGCGGTAGACGCGGCGAGGCTCATGGTCCACGAAGGCCACAACTCCGACCAGGTAGCGGGTGTTGGGTCGGAGCCCGGTGAGGGCGAAGCTGTTCACGAGGGGCGACACTCGGACTCTCTCGACGTGCTTGGCGTCTGCCCCCTCCTCAACTGCGACTACCTGAGACGGCCTTTATTATGGAGGGAGGGACAGCCACTCGCCTCGTAATGTTGAATTCGTTCGCTGTCGAATGGGTCCCAAGATACACGAATTTCATTGTCAGTCACATACTGTACATGGATGGCGGGGGAGACGGGCAAAGCTGGAGGACGGCTCTTACTGACCAGGGTGGCAACACTTACCATCTCCCTTTGTCTTGGCTTGAAGGACCTCGGCATTCCAGGGACCGACCTGGCGGGATCGGTCGGCCGCGCGGATGCGGACCTGGTAGATGGTGCCGGGGAGGAGGTTCGTGACCGAGACGTGGGGGTGGGTGACGGTCTGCCGGTGTACATCGAAGGGGGTCGTCACTCCGGACAGTTCCACCTGTTTTCTATTGTAATGGGAGGGGGAGCGAGTACCTGGTACTCTCCGATGCTGCCGCAGTCAGGGGCATCCCAGCGGATGGCCAGGGAATACTGTCCGTCGTGGGTGACCTCCAGATGGCGTGGGGCCGATATTTCATCTAAAAACGCCGTTGTTCCTGTTCTATCCCCCACGGCGTTAGCCCGCTAGTTTGAAATATCTCGCACCATTCTCGCATTTTATGCTGACGATTTCATTTCGTGCGCGGATCTCGGGTGTCTCGACCAGGACGTCGTTGTTCTCGCCCAGGACTTTAATCCGGACAAAGTAAGAGATGCCCGTGGGCAAGCGGGGGATCTGTAAAGGGAGATTGGAGGGGAGGGGCCGGCATGCGGGGATACCTGTACTCGGTACTGGTGGTTGGGTCCTTTGTAGGGGATGATGCCCGAGTGCACCATCCAGTGCTTCTCCTTCTCGGACCGGTACTCCACGAGGAATCCCTTGACATCGGAGTCGGGGTGGTCGCCCGTCTGGATGCCCTCCCACTCCACCGTCAGCAGGGATTCTGTCCCTCTGGCCTCTCGTCTCACTCGGCCCCAGGTCGCATCGGCTAGTGCTGGAATCGAAGGTGTTAGATGGGTGGACGTGTTAGTTTTTTGTGAGAGAGTTGCTTTTATCTGATCAACCCACTTTGCCCTGCTTTTTGCCCAAGAATCTGCCCCGGCTGGAGGACACAACCGGCTGACACAACGCGCACTCACATTAGCATGGATGGCGCAACTGGACGCGTAATTGTCTGACCGGGCCAAGGCCTCGCTGATAACATCACCTACCACTTTATTATGGCTGACCCCTCTAATTACCCCTGCCCTTTCAGGAGGAGGAGGCGTGACCGCCGGGTGTCTCGGGGCTGAGTCAGCCGCCGACCAGACAATAACAGGCCCCGGTGCCCAGTCTTTAGTTCTCGCTTGGAAATGACAGTCCCCGGAGGTGGCTGGCCGTGGGCGTGAGAGATTTCGGCCTGAAGTGGGCTCTTGGCTTGTGTTTGAGCGCGGAGGCAAAGCGCCCGGCAGCACGCGTTGCCCTCGCCGCTGGAGATGATCTCGATTGCGATTCCAAAATGTGACAACCAGGAGGGAGGCAACTCACTTGCGAAGGATACGGCCGCCAACAACCATAGCAGCGCCGTACCCCGAGAGGTCGGGCCCATCTGAAATTCGACTTTAGGACGGGGGCAGGGAGAGAAAGAGGGACAGGAGAGAAACAGGAAAGGCCAGAGAATATATATGATATAGATAGATAGATAGATATTTCAAGGTCAGACTGATGGCAGGGGGGATGAGTCGGCAACAGTGGCCAAAAGAAGGATGGGACAGGTACAGGAGAGGCGGCGACTACAATGACAGCGACAGCAGATGAGTAATGGACGGAATTCTATGGAAGGAGAGGGAAATGAGAAAATGGACGGATTACTGCCAGAGCAGCAAGTACCGAGGAAAAGCAACCAGAGCAAACAAAACACGGCAAACAGCAAGATGTGGACTGCGACGGCGATAAAATGGCATCTTCTGCAACGTTACGACAATGGCACTTGGCGGATGCTCTGTCCATTAGGGGGGAGGCGGAGGAGGAGGCGGAGGAGGACAGGGAATAGTAGAGAATATAGCCGGGAGGATGGTAGGGGAAGGGGAGAAGTCGGCCAGCTAGCGGTTCAAAGGCCGCGGACGGGCAAAACGGTGCAAAAGAAGCCTGCCTTATCTCGTTTCGATAAGAGGGGGAGGCGGAATATCTGAACCGAGGCGAGGCACTGGATCAGTTGAGTGCGCATCGTAATGGAAGTGATTGCGGCCGGCGGAGGCGAAGGCCGATCCCTATCAGCCTGGCTGGTATTCTCCCTACTTATCTTCATCCCCTCTGCCCTGCCTTCGAAATGACTCTTCCGCAATTGTCTTTGGGTGTCACAGTTTTCGGCCGTCAAGGCCACCCGAAGAATTGACACTCGACAAACTGATAAACAGTGAGTAAAGTGTTTACAGACACGGCGCCCTATGCAAATTGCGGTGAGGGTGAGCTTCTTCTGCTCAGGAAACATTAGCGAGGGGCGGCCATGCGGCACGGAATGCATAAGGGATCAAATATTTGTACAAGGTAGAAACAAGACGCAGAGACCGGTTGCCGCGTTATCACCGGGGCTTCTCGGCATCTTTTGACTCCTCCGTGACTCGACTCTTACTATCCAATTGGCTCTTTCATTGGCAAACAGAGGGTCGCTGGCTGGCCGGTCCGTCTAAGGTGGCCGGTCGAATGGACTCCGTCTGCCGACTACCGGAATATCCTCAATAGAGCAATACAAGGAATGGGGAGGAAGGGAGACGGCCGGGAGATCGATGTTCCCAATACAGGTAAGGGGGAGTGGTGCTTCATTCGGCATGGGTGTGGCCGTTGCTGATGCTGCGGGTCGTGAAAGATGGCAGGGCGGGGGAGACCTTTTCCATTTGGATTGAAAAAGAAGAACGGGTTCTGAAGATGCAAATGTGTGGCCATACGGTCCCTCAAAGGGGCTCTGATAAGCTTTACGCGGCAGATACGACTGGGAGACACCTCGTTAGGGACTTAGAAGGAGAAAAAAAAATTACGGGTCAGGGACGGTGGGAATGGCCGTGCCCCGCCCCATGAACTTGGGATGTTTGTGTTTCAGGACTAAGTCGCGGTACAAACAGCCGACGACAACCCGCACCCGAATACAAAAATCTGCCCCGAGGTGCAGCTGGTACGCCCCCCAAGGGGCAGGGGAACGGGGAGGGGCCGGCCGCAGTTCATGGAGTCCCTCCCGCTTCATAGCGGCTTTGGAGGTCGAGTCGCCGGTGTAATAAACAAGAATTCGACCATTTGCGCTCATCGATAAGAAGATGATTTAGGACTGAAACTGTCGAAGCGGCACACGTGTGGAAAAAGCCGCGGTGACCGAACGACCGGAAAAGGAAGAAAGGATCCGTCTCGGGGATGGAAATGAGGGGGGATGCAATGGCAGAGGCTCGGATGAGTTGGAAAAACGGGTGCCGACGGCGGTGCGAGTGCAAGTTAAACAGGAAAAACTCGAGCAAATAAAGCGCCGAGTTGCGTGGTGTTTCAGACTTCCACGCACGGCTTAGAGGCCCGAGGCTCGCTCTCTTCTATCAAAAATATACTGAGTATACGGTAGTTGGTTAGAGCAGTGAGTCAAGAGACGAGGACGGCTCCACCCACAAAATTTCCAAGGTGAATCATCCGGGTGGTCAACCACGCCCTCGAAAACTGGAAAGTTAGCCATTTCAATCGCCTTCAAGGTTGGTTTGGATAAACATACCCCAACTGACTCGCCGAGAACTCTGACCTGATAAATTGAGAGACCCAGTCACTCTGACTATTGAGAAGACCTGATAAATACAAATTTGAAGGCATTTGCAAGGCCGCTATTCTGATTCCTCAGGATCACCAGCGATCGGGCTGAACTGAAAGATATACTACATACGACAGAATACAAGATGTATAGAAATAGAACTGTTCTCGCTTGCTTATACCTAGATGTATTTGGACTTCATGATAATTTTCAGACTTCGCGCTTCTGCTAGTCAGTTATTTTTACGCTGCACTTATTCTTCATCTTTTTCTATGATTTCTCCGTTTCCATTGAGCGTCTCAAATTCAAACCTTTCTTGGTTTTCTTACTGAGCATCGCTTATATTTTCTCTGCTTGCGCCTGTAGGTTATCCTACCGTTAGATATCCGAAGACCTCTTTTGTTTCAAATATTCTTCCACTAATTATATTTATTATTATTGTGTTTCAAAGTAGATACATTTCTCCAAAGAGTATTTCCATTAGTACAGTATTGAATATTGAATCATTTATGAGATTTTTTTCTCTTGTGATAAAAAAATCGGAAAGTACGCGTGTTCTCGCGCCCGTGTCACGAAACATCTCAGATTCAAACTTGTTATTTTCACCCTTCTGTTCACATCATCTGCCCAATCTCCTACATTTTTCCTAGTTATTTTCATCAAATGTTTTTTTTTCAGGCAGTATGAAATATGGGATTTCAATATGCATCACGTTAATAGTTCAAATCTATGTTGGAAGTTGCACTACAGACGAAAGATGCACGGAGCCTCAAGGCTAGTTGAGAATTTATTCAAAGTTATTATTCGGTTTTCAGTTCTTTCTGAGAAACCCACATCGAAACTGGAGAAATATCGAAGTACATTGGAAGTTTACATTCACAAAGCTCTTCCTGAACGCCTTTCAAACGCCTTTACCGATGTATTTTTGTCTATCTCACTAAAGGACAAAAGCTTGTATAAAATTTACCAGGTATATCTTTTCTCAGTGTTTATTCGTATTGTGTTGAACAATCCAAACAACAAGGGCGTCAACTCTAATATTTGACCATTTAATATTTTAGGGATCCAATTGCTCAGTAATTGTGAACGAATATGCACAGGATAATCGACTTTTTGGACTTCTTAAAAGTTTTAACTCATGGAGAGCAACACATTTGTATCCATTTAATGATACGTACATAGGTGTCGATACTAAGGAAGCCTATAAGATCAGCACATCTACCTGGGGTAAGATAGTTTTTTTTTAAAATTATTTTTCCTAACTTCAGATGTAAACTACATACGTGTAGCTTTTTTTCTTGGTGGCATTTTTTTGTATCTTTTCGCTGGTGATCTTGTCCGAAATGTGGTATTTTACTATACAAGTGGCTGTACAATCGGCCTTCTGGCATCCGTACTACTGGTTGCTATCATCGTGTATCGACTCGCACCAAAAGTGCAGCTAGATGCAAATTTGATATTTATATTTTATTTTTCAGAAAACTATTGGTATTCCGATTCTTCTTGGAGGATGGTCTTTTGCTGCCTACATATTACATTTTTTCTGGAATAATTTTTCTTTTATCATCCAACAGTATCAAGAATACGTTATAGGGTACTTTGTAAGTTTTCCTGCATCATAAATTAATGCGTTTAAGACTATCGCTCTTCTGATTTCATTCGCAGTGTGTTATAAGAAGGGCCCACCAACAGATGATCGTTCCCATGATATTGCCCAGTGGACATTGCAGATTATAGCCCTTGCCCTTGTATATTTCTCTCCGCAGGTTTTATTTTTTATATTGAATCAAAGAAATGTACATTAAGATCCCAAAAGTGGCATATGCCACAATAGCAGTACTTGGTCTCCATAAGGCTACCAAATCATGGCTTTGGAAATTTCTGCGATGTTTATATAATGGATTGGCGTGGATTTGGTACTTTTACTGTTATACAAACAACTATTTTTAGGCGGTTATTTTTTCCTTCGACTCGAAAATTTCTAACACAAGAAGAATACGAGCGGCAGTCCAATGAGACGACCGAGAAAGAGCTCTCGAAATTACGAGATTATTGCCGAAGCCCCAATGTGAACGCTTGGAAAATAACGCACTCTGTTAAAAATCCAAAAAGGTTGGCTAAGTTTCATAAATTAAAGCTTTGGTTCAGATTAGCCCGCTTTATAAACGGATCTGAAGGGCATATATCCGATGACGAACAAATCGAACATGACCTTGCTTCTGAAACCTTGAATCATAAAGATGAAGATTTTATGGACGAAGACGATGATGATTACGAACATGAAGTCATAATTCGCCGGCGCACCCGACATGGAGGAGCGTCTTCTTTCAATAGGTGAATAAGTTGTTTTTTGTAGTCTTATCTTTCTTTTCAGCCCAGAACGGTCTTTTTTGCTTCCTAAAGGTGTCAATGCGGAAGACATTCTACAACGAATATCGGCTTCAGCACAGAGTAATACCAAAAGATCAAGGATTGCTCCTAACACTAGACGTTCATTGGGTCCCCTCAGCATGTAAGCATTTTATTCGAAGAAGCCTAAATAATATGTAGACTACCACCTTCACTGCCAAAAAAGGAACCTTCTTTAGCAAAAAGTTCAACACAGGTTACTAATAAACAGAGATCAAAACCAAGAAAGTAGGTAATGCTTTTTAAATTTTTTACGTTGTCCCAGCAGACCCTTAAATCCTTCGCGGTCATTTCACCGTAACGAATACTTCAGTTCTGATTCTGAAGAGCAAACTATTTATGAAGATGAATTACTGGCTCAGGGAGGTGACTTCGACTTTGAAAGCGATTAGTCATCATAAATTGTATCTAAATTTGCGTATCCATCTACATTTCAATTCATATCGTTTATATCAATATCAGTCATGTCGGATCTCGTTTTGTTCATATTTTAAATTACAAGTAGCCAGATGAAAAATAATAAAACTCTGGTAAAATGATAAGAATGGAATAAATCAAATCAGGAGATAATTGTTTTTCTCCCATATAAGATATTGGCTCTGCCTATTGGAAGTATACCATAGTGACAACAAATCTCGCTATATCCCTCATAGCGCATTCTGCGGTTTTCGTCGCCTTGAATCGAATGGCATATTAGAAAGACGGCCTCTGATATGGAAACATGAAACGGGGAAAGAACGAACAGCGCAGAAGTGCCGACCTCTTTTATTCCACCCTAAAAAGGAATAGCACCTAACAGAAGTACCTAACAATTAGTTTCATTGAAACGAGGCTACAATTGAGACATTTTCGTCTTCAAATGTTCCATTTAGGCAAATAATTTCTTTTTCCAAAACGAACGTAGTCGTAGCCGGCCTTCTTCTGCGCTTCTGATCGTTTTCCAAACCGAACAAAGTCGTACTCGTCGCGGCCTGAAATCATCTGTCTCTGTGGGTCCGAGCTCGTTATTCCACTCGTTTATGACTACCTTTCACGGAAGCCATAAGCTTCTGGCAATCAGAAACTAATATGAAAAATAGGAGAGGTGGAGGGACAAAGATTAGAGAAGAGGGGGCAGAGCCGTTAGTCATCCTCAAGGAGTTTCTGAGAATCAGTCGACAGACTCGTGAGTTATGCATTTATCATAGGCCCGGTGAAAATTTATTGCCAATTTCTAATCCAGCTGTCGATCTCGTTCAACTCACATCCCTCTCGAAACATTTTTAGTGGATACGAAATGGCAGGCGTTGTTGCACACAGAAATTGACATTCTGGGCCCTGTTCCGTGTAGTTTTCGAGAAAATTCCGCGGAGCATCCTATTGATGATCAAATTATTTGGGGGAGATCTAGATCTATTTCACGAGGAAAGCTGGGCAGCGAACCTTCTTCTAGTGGTGTACTGGCAGACGGCTTACCTGGGCCGACGATAAAGAAACTTACGTTTATAAGGTCCGCCACTTCGTCGTAGCCGTGGCTGTATCACAAAGGAGCATTCGAGTCCAGAGCAAGGTGTCGAGCTGGACATCTCCAGCAGAAATAGGGTGAAGCAGACGGCCAACAAAACGGACACCTGCGACATACTGTGGCAAAGAATGGCGTCGAATGGGCGGGCCGACTCGGGGGTTAGGTATTGCACAGGTATTTACGTCACGAAGCCTTGATTATAATCTACAGGAGGCTAAAAGGAGAGGGGGTGGAATGGACGAAAGCACATATTACCTGAGGCAGTTTGATAAACCTTGATGAACCTATTCTTCTCGCGGATAGCAGGGTCAGCTGAGCCCTTGCAGATCTAAACACCTTCACAATATATCGGAATTGTGAACTAAGCCCGTGTTTTCTCAAGACTATTCGAATAATTTAACTAGATATTGGGTCGTACACTCATCGTGCTCTTTTCTTCCCTTTTTACTTGTTTGTATATATATATCCTTTTACACTTCAAAAATACAAAACAAATTCACTCTTTTTCATTGAATTGGGCCAAGTAAACTTCAGTTCTCGAAAACGTTGTCATTGGACAGCAATAGGCATTCTCAGCGATATCGCCATTTCGTGAGCAATTCTTGTAACCCCCCACCAAATGTCTCCCCATAGGGGATTCTGCTCTATAGTTCTTTTCCAAAAAATAGGGATACAGTAATCAGGCTTTTCTTGAAAATCAGGCAACATTTGCGATTTTGTCCCAAATGGTCCCGAACGGAGGCAAATTACTGTATCCCTATTTTTTGGAAAAGAACTATATCTGGGCAGGTGCATTATATCCGTCCGATTGACGCAAGTGGTCACAAAGCAGGAACTCGATGTGTCTTTCCCCCCGTTTTCCATATAGAATATTACTACTAATTATCATCGATGCCTACTTCTTTTGAGGTCGCCTCCTATTTGGGGTGATCCTTTTATACTGTCTCTTTTGATCCGCCGTATCCCTGACTAGTGCAGTCCGTGGACTTCTTCCACAGCCCCAGCCACCACAGTTCTTTTGCCACCAGATCCAACTAGTTCCCCAGTTCCTTTTCTCCCCAATACAAAACAATCCGTATTTCACCATCACTTCTCGGCCATTGTGTCCCCAGGAATTTGTAATTATTCCCCACGTGGCCGTGGCCGTGGCTTTCAACGAGCTCCTTCGAGATAATCCCCACCGAGTTCTTTTTTTCTGTTGTCTGGTCAGCTCGCCTTCTGCATCCTCCCAAAATAACAATACTGACGTGGTCCTCCACATTGTGAGTCAGTCCTCCCTGCCGGCATCCTGCAATCGTTCAGCCTTGGTCCGTACAGTCGTTACCCCTCGGCCCCCCAATTAAACAGTCCATTCCGTAACGTAACTTCTCTTTTTCATAGCCAGTTGTCCCTTCCTGTCCTAATGGACAGTGACGGCTGTCCGTCGAAAAAGTCTGCTTTTCACACGGACTAAGCTCCTGCTAGCAAACGTAAGCGCCTTCGCTACCTTTTCCTCGTTTTTCTCTCTTTGCACGGCAGTGTTATGAGCCGGCAGACGGGACTATTCCCCATTTTCGGGTAAAAAGTACAGTCGGGCGATTCTTTTTAAAGAAGAGCTTCGATGCTTTGCATATTTATGGGGTGCCCTCAGCCTCGACCCCCGGACAGTACCGGGGGCGAGGTTGGATCGCGGAACTGGCGCCGCCGGAGTGCCGAGATCGCCTTTTTTCATCCGATTCCATGTCCTTTCGAGAGATAATTGCCTCTAATCAGCCTCCCTGACCCGGTCTCTGATCTGCCCCTCATGTCAGCCCATGTTACTTCCCCATTTTTTCTACAAGACGAGTTCCCGACTTCAAGTACCCTTTCACAAGTCTTAGGTTGCAGTACAACCAACGTTTTCTCTAATTCCCAAGACGAACAAAGAGGCGCCCCTTACCTTGCTTTACTTACCCTCTCTATCCCGGCCGCCAGCTGCGCAACCCCCAAACGACGTCAACGCGTCGTGCTGACCCCGTATTTTGAATAAGTGAGATCTTTATTGGTATTATTTCCGGCTTGTAAATCACTTTCTTTACAAATTTTAGCTCCAGAAATGTCTAACGACGATGACCAACTTATTATGGGTCGTAACAGTGAGTTTTGCATTTTTCGAACCGCATATTTACCCCTTTGTTGTTGTCACGCGTAAACAATATTTTTAGTGATGAAAAGAGCTCCTGGAAAACGCCAAATAAAACCAACAGCGTTTCTATTGACTCACTTAGAGATGGCTGATGATGATGAAGAAGATGATGTTGACTTTGGAGAAGGTTGTGAATAACCTTTATAATATTCAAATAGTTACAGGTGCTAAAAAGAGCGAATTTGGACAGGATTCGGATAACAGCGATGAAGAAGAATCGGCTGAAGACGAAGCTAGTAACAGTGAAGACGAATACTTTTCCGACGACTCGGATACTAGCAGTTCTAACGAAACAGTCGGTCAATTTATTTACATTGATATTTCTTTAGAGTCATGAAAAAGAAAACACCGGCGAAGACACCGAAACCTCTAACGATCCTATATGTTCCGTTTGTCTCAATTTAGTTGATTCTTCCCGGAATGAAATCATAGTAAAATGCGACAGGTATGCTTTCCCAAGTGACAATAATGTTATTGCTCATTTTCAAGGTGTGGTGTTTCTGTTCACGAAATTTGCTACGGAGGTATATTTCTCGAAGATAACAATGGTAGCAACGTTGAGTCGTGGTTCTGTGAACCATGCCTTCTTGATGCGAAGAATGTGCACTGCGAGCTGTGTCCTGATAGAAAGGGTGCTTTTAAATTATCTGGTTAGTTCACTCTTCCGATGATTCGGATGCTAGTGTATCAAGTCGATCAAGTGTATGTATGCCTCTGAAAATCAGGAACTTTCCAGCGAACATTTTCCCTTAGAAGTTTTTTGGTATATATTTTACTTTTTTTTAGAATTTTCCGGACAGTTTGTGCATATGGTATGCGCTATTTTTACCGAAAACATTACATGGGCGGATAATGTTAATCTTCTTGGGGCTAGTTATCAGGAAGTAAAGCATCGCCTTTTTGGCATGAAAGTAAGCCAACTATGCGCACGTGCAGTTTTTAGAGGTGTAATGGCTGTACCGAAGAAAGTTCTGGTCGAACCGGTGTAGCCAGTCGCTGTGAGCTAGGAGAATGTAACAAATATTATCACATTACATGTGCTCAACGGTCTTGTTGTCTATTTACCACCATATTTCTTTTTTTTCAGTTTGGGATTGCTTGTTGACAAAAGTGAAGTCGAGGAGGGACTACAAACTCATCCTCGCTTTATTGCATGTAAAGCTCACAAAAAAGATTCGGAAGGAATCAAATGTATGAAGAATATGTTAGTGTTTAATACTTATACTTAATAACACACGTTTAGGCATTCAAAATTTTTAAAACAAGAAAATGAAAGAATGAAGCGGGGTGTTGACTATGTCTGTAGTGGAAAAATTGAAAAGGATCGGCAAAATATGAAAAGTAAACTTATTGAGGTGTTTCAAGAGTTGCAAGGTGTTAGTATAACGAAACCAGATCTTCATTGTTCAATTGTAAATATCAAACAAATCTCATTTGTACTTCAAGTATGCAGGGTATCCGTCAGCGCTACGCTCGCCATGTTCACACATCCTCCCGTCTTCTGGAAGACTTCAAAGTGAAATCAGAATTTTGCCGTAATAGCAGTGAAGTTCGAAAATCGTCTATATTTTCCAATGGTCAATTGTAGGACAATGATGACGGTTCCTTATCCTCTACATTGTCTCCCGAAGCATTGGAGGAAGAGATAAGTAATCTTATGAAAAGGAATAAAAAGCTGGCTAGTCTGAAGAAGAAAATTGAAGTTGAGAGGGAAAAGGTAGGCATATATGCTATATATAAAGATATTAATAGCTAATGGCAAAGCATGCGAAGAAAGAAACACAGTCTCTGGATAGGAAGCGTATAAAAATAGAGGAGCTTTCAAAAGAAACTGAACAGGTTCACTCTTTCCGATTATTGGTAATATTTTTTTACAGAAAAATGAGGAGTCGCGGCTCTTGGAAAACGAAGTAGCTCGTTTAGAAGAGCAGAAAAGCAATCTTTTTGCTATTATGAAAACATACGGGTTTCCTGCGGAGTTTTTCAATTTTTCTGAACAGAGAAAGAATGATGGCAAAGATGAAAAGGAAAACCCTACTTATGCTTCAGATAACAGTACATCTCCCAGTCCTAAAAGAAGAAAACTGACTGTAGAAAGCAATACTTCTGGTAAGATACAGCGTTGAAAACTGAGCATTTTCAGATATGCGAGTTGCCATTTGCGACGTTTAGGACATTTTTTTCAAAGTCGCTGACACAACGATCCGGGTTTTGTGATCTTTTTTACTACCGGTTTTCTATTATTTTTATATCATTCAACCAAGGTACCCTTTTGTGTCTTTCATTGTATTTGAAAATTCCGGTTTGGGATTGTGATGTTTGTTTCCAAGATGCAACAGGGCGAAAATAAAATTTCACTACTCATTCTTTTTTTTCCGTCTACTGAAATAACGTAACCTGTCGTATTGTCTTGATATGATACGGTACACGAAGGCTATATAACATCCATGAAAGATATGCCGAATAGACATCTGACAGATGTGGGACAACTAAAAGAAGCGGCACCGAAATATTAAAAAACTATATATGAACTATTGTATGATTTCTCGGGTTGAGTGGAATTGAAAATTACGAGACAATGACTCGAGCCGGCCTGAGATTTATATATTTGCGGCGATGAAGTGTTCAATAAAACTTTTATCTTTTTAGAAGAAATTAAATAAATAAGTACAATAAAGATGTGGTTTAAACATTAGTAATGTTTACAGTGCAGGTTTCACCGCACTTCAATAGATTGACAAAGTTTTCGTAAAGTAAGTCATCTTGAAAGAGAGGAGCTCCATCGAAAAAACTAGCAATCTGAAACAGTTAAGAATTATTAATATATTTATACATGTCGCAGTTTCTTATACTGCCATATTCATGATATTAAAATCTGCTTTATATATATATAAAGCTTCTTAATTATAATAAAACACTTTGATGTTTAACAAACCTCGTGCTTAGAGTACTTATCTCCTAATGTAGTTAGCAGCTCGCTCAAATATTGCTTGTAGATTAGTCCAGAACCATTTTCGTCGAGTGCGTGAAAAGCGTGCAAAACAGTTTCCTTGGGATCACTTCCTTAACCAGATAAAATAATCAAGAAAACCAGGTCAATATCCTAAGGAGTGTCCTATTTAGACGGCATTACTTTTCTGTACAACTATTACGAAAGACTAAAAAGAACAAATAAAAATCCCGGGATAACTAGGATTAATCACCTGTATATTTCTCAGCAAACATCGATAAAAACTTTGGAAAGTCGACCTTTCCAGCATCCGCTGTCAGCATCATTTCATTAATTTCATTTGCATCGAAACAGTTACCTAGACGGTTCTGTCTTGCAATGGAAGAAGAGAACTTACTCAGAAAAGTAGCAGTTTTGGAGATATCGCCTTTACTTATTATTCCATCACAATCTTGATCGATGAAGGTAAATACATCCCGAAACTGTTTTATATCTACTGAACCGAAAACCACTTGCGGGTTCAAATTGGGACGAACAGGCCGAACCCTACGGAAGCTGACCTTCTTTGAAATCATTCTTGAAACTTCTGAAAAGCAACAAATTATTGAATAAAATCACATATGTTTATGTTTCTGGCAACAAAAAATGGGGAAATGTACAGATAAGGCCACAGCCCGATGTATACAAAGCGTTGTCAACAAATATCGTATTTTCTTTCCATTTATCTTCATTTGCTTCGATTTGAGTAGCGTTGGCAAACGAAATCATTTGTGTTGTACTGATAATTTGTCATTTTCTTTTATACTGTTCATTCACATCGATCTCTTTAATATTCATGATGAATCTCCTGTTTCCAATCGATATAAAACGTGGTTTAAGGAAAGGTTTTCCCCTATTGCATCGTCTTACGGTGTCGCTGGGGACATCACACTTATTCTCTGTTTCCTTATCAAAATGGTACGTTTAAATTCTGAGTAATTAGCAACACATGAATTATTTTTCAGAGCCTCGATGGAGTTCTTGCAAATGCCAATCTGGTCAGCTTTCTAAATGGGCTTCATGTAAGTACCTTCTTCTTATGTTCGTACTATCACGCTCTTTTTAGGGTAAACAAGTTCTAGTTGAAACCAAAGCTGGTCAGCAATTTTTTGGCGTCTTTGGAGCTAGCTCTCCTGAATTGGAAGTCGGACTAACCTATGCTTGGTTGAAGACTTCAGCCAACGCCAAAAACATACTTCCAAAAAAAGACGAAATAAAGGAGAAAATGGTCTTCAAATTTGCCGATATTATTACCATTTCGGCTGTTTGGAGCGAGGAAAAAAATATCAAAGGTAAGATTGATTTTGTTGCCTCATTGAAGTCATTTTTAGGTTTTGCAACAGACCGTGAGTATTATAATGTAAAGTCAAATGGACGCACTGATGAAGAAGAACTGGAAGTCTGGGAATGCGAGAATGAGGACGATCTTGAAACTGACATGGTAGCAATTTTTTATATTTGTATTTAACGGCTTACAATAGCCTGACCAAAAGCAAAATTACCATAAAAATGGAGGATGGAGTGTCGATGAAATGTTCAATACAAACTCGCGCCTCCATGGAGTTCAGTCGACGTTTGTTGAGGATATGAGCCAGTATACAACGTACTGTTTATTGTTATTTTAAGCACAAATGTTATTCAGGGTAGCCTTTGAAGCAACGGAAGAAGAAAAGGCGAGAGCCGAACAAATAGCTCGAGAAATCGAACAAAGTTCGAGAAGTAAATTCTACTCTCGCTTGGAAAATGACGACGATGAGCGAGATTTGGATAAGGCTACCAACGACGATGAGCATGATCCCGGAAGCAAACGGAGATCCAATAAGTGACAGTTTTAGTGGCTTTTGATGCAAAGACTATTCAGCAGCTCTTTTGGTAACAATCCAAGCGGAAGGAATAGAAACGACCGAGGAGGCCCCGCAAATCGACGAGCTGACGGTCTCCGTGGCGACAGTTAGTTTCTGTTTTTTTTTCATTTTCCAACACCAATTCTTTCAAGGGAAAAACAGTGGACAGCAAATACGACATCATCGACATGAGGCGAACAACTACAAACTCTC
Organism: Oscheius dolichura; assembly: GCA_932521035.1. Lineage (NCBI taxonomy): Eukaryota > Metazoa > Nematoda > Chromadorea > Rhabditida > Rhabditidae > Oscheius > Oscheius dolichura. The sequence goes on from OW051494.1 coordinate 5,133,375, forward strand.
AAAATATGACAATACCGAGGTAAGGAGAGTAATTAGCTTAGTAAACTGGTGATTAGATGGACTCGTCCTACGCCAGTTTGGAGACCTCTTCTGGGAATACAATGAACCATGATCCTCCACTAAATCTTCATAATTCTCAAACCGGTAACTAATTAGTTGGTAATTTTCTCCACTTCAAAATTCAGCACCTAGCGGTGATATCCTCTCATCGGATGCACTCTCAGAAGACGGTGGAGTTGTCGTCAAAAAGATGGAGCAAAATCAGTTGAGCCTTGAAGATGAAAAACCAGTCGATCAGAAGCAATCAGAGGATAAGGAAAATTCCGAAATATCGGAGGTAGCCAAAAAATTCTCATTCAACCTCAATGCTCCACCTTTCACTCCAAGACAGCAGCAGAGTCCAACGACGCCTACCCAGGTAAGAATGCACTTTACAATTTTCACAATTTTCTGCTAGGGTCTCATGCAGCAGTTTCCGATGGGAATTGTTCCCGGAATGTCGCTGCAAGGAGCTCCTGGCATGGTGGTTCCATCCGGCCAGCCGATCGGTCCCTGGCATCCGGGATATGTCCAGGTTTACTTTACTATTATTTAACACATTCATATTTCATTTTGTTAGATGCCTACTGCTCCCTACCAAGTCTATATGCCTTCTCAAAGCATGATGGGAAATATGCCCATGCAAGGCCAACGAGGAAATATGGTTGGAAATCAGTTTCCACAGATGATTCCACCATATATGCAATACAATGGCTACTACGAAATGTATGCCGAACCTAATTTACAGCAATGCTTGCCAAGAGGCCCTCCAGTCCTTGCGCAGGTAAGCACCTCGTCAAAAAATTTAAGTTGAATAAACTTTTTAGACAATGGGATCGAACATGCAGGGATACAGCATGCCGCAGATGCCTTCGGCCCCGCCGGGATTCTCAAGACCTGCATATTATCCTTAGAATTTTTTAATAGTTTGGCATTATCGTGTAACTTCCACAGCATAATTGTCCGTTCAATGTACTTAAATTACGTGCAAAGTTTTTATGAAGATTCCGTTCTCTTCTTAATAAGATAGTTTTAATAAATATTTGTATCGGAATATTCGAAATATCCTTTCATGGATTGATGATGTTATTCGATGAATGGCTGAACAAAAAATAAAGTAAGAAGTGATGCCTAATGGGGAAGCTCTGATATTTATTTTTTATAGGGGGCGCTTCGACCGACGATTTGAAGCCACCAAGCCAATGGTTTCCAAAGGGTCGATGGGCCAAGATGGAACTACTAAAACTTGCTTATTTCTGAGTATTTCAACGCCGTTATTGTAGAAGTGATGATTGCACCCTGTTCTTTTCCAAAACACTTTTTATAGGATTCTTGCCCCAAAAACGATTCGCACGAACGATAAGAACTTTTGCAAAATTTGACGGTTCTAGGTGGTCTAATTTTTCGTAAAAAAAAGAACAAAAAGTTCGCGCGCAAATGCCTGACCAAGCTTGAATGGTCTCGGAACGGGCGGAACAAAAACGCAAAACGAGAGAAGGAATAAAAAGGTCTGTTGATGAGTGGCTGGGCAAGCAGCTCTACAGATTCAGCAAAAGATTGAGTCACTCAAGTTTCTTGTAATATTTGGTTATACGCTCTTCTAATTCTTGGTCATATGTCTTTGGTCAAAACTCTAACACTTTCTTATAAATTTTAGGATGACTGAGCCACTCAAAAAGGAGGAGCGCGTAACTATTTCACTTATTCTCAACCAAATTGTTCAACAACAGCAGCAGCATGTATTGTGGATTAGTAACGTTGCTTCCGGGCTAGAATCCATTCGGGTAAGAAGTAGTTTATTTAGAGACGTAAAAATAATTGAAATAATGTTCGGTTAGGATATAAAGCAATTTTTTTACACTATCAATTTTCTGCGACATGTAAATACATTGATCTCGCAATGAAAATTGAAATCAATTGCAAAAGCTGTTTTGATACTTATTTAATTTTTCGTTCAGACTGAGATTCGTCGTACAGACGAAAATCATGCCAGGGAGCTGGATCGTCTTCATGATATCATCAAAACTCTTCTACCGCAAAATCAATTAGGCGTATGTCCTACTCCAAAAGAGGTAGGGTTTATTGCCGATGTATACCAAGGAGTTACAGGTTTACAACCAATGTGCTGACGCTTCAGCGTTTTTTGGTAATAACGCAGCACCGGCTTCTGTTAATGATGGGCTTCGACAACCAATCGCAACTATGGGAACAGCTTCGCAACAGGCCAAAATCTCTCTCCCGGTTATGCCGTATTCCAAGACGGAACCGACACAATTTGATCCTAAAGATGTAAGGCCGTTATAGATTTTCTCTAAACTTCAATTACAATAATATATACATGAGTTTATTTAAGGATGTATCTTCCGATTCGTCAGATGGTGAACCATGGGAAATCCCGGATAAATCCGAAAACAAAGATAATGTTTCCACCATCGCTGAAGAACCCAATAGTCTTGCTACCAAATATATTAAAAAGGAAGACGAGTAAGTATCCACTTTTAATTTTTCGAAACTTTTAGTTGGGAATGTAATACTTGTTATACCTTCAATCCAATGACTGTGAAGGAGTGCCTTTGTTGTCAGGGCTCTAACAAGCCAAATTCTGATGAGAAGCAGAAAGGTATCTTAGCAAGGTGATCTCCTATATTTCTTCAATAATGTTTTGCAGTTCCATAATGCCCCTTACTACACCATTACCAAGCAAATTTTCCTTTGGATTACATGCAGGAAAGCCTGTGTCCCCAAAACTGACAGTTTCTCCGGGCGAAAAACCTAAGGTGTCATTTGCTGATGCTGCAAAAGAGACTGCCGAAAAAAATCCTTCTCCTCGCTTTAATCGGTAAGCCATCATTACGTTTTAGTCAAGGTTAAGTTGCAGTCCGTCCACAAACCCCTCTAACTTTTCTTTTGGCTCTAAAGCTATTTCAACTAGTTCCATATTTGGTGGCAACAAGAGCGAAATTAAACCTTTTTCATTCAAAGCTGAAACCACCTCTTCTATCGACAATGCACAACCGACAGGTTTTAAACTATATATGCATTCTAGTGTTTAGGCCACTCAGGAGTGAAGAGTTTGTTTGGGACTTCCGTTAACAAATCATTAGACGATTCACAGTCTAGCGCTACCCCAACGAAGGTATGTAGAACGCTTAAGTCCTAATTTCTATCTTGTTTCAAGATTTTTGGATCAAACTCTTCCACTGGAGGATTGTCTTTGGATAAGCTAAATCTAAGCGGAGTATCCTTATTCAATGAAGACGCAAAGAAGCAAGCACAGAATGAACTAGCCAAACAAAAGTCTTCCAAGGTTTGTATTTTGTCCGCTCTATAAAATATAAATGTACTGGGGAAAGCTTTTCCATTGTTGCCGTAAATCGAGATATTAATTAGGCATAGCACATTAAAGAAAACTGTTCATTTATTGACTGCGGAAATGATGTGCTTTATGCGAAAGGCAGAAATGATGTGCTTTATGCGAAAGGCAGAAATATTTCATATTTCTCGCACAAAATTGCCGTGCATGTTTGGCCTGCATTATTCAATATAAAGAAACGTTGAGATAACGCTTATTACATATAATAAAGATGATTTTATTTCAGTTTGGTGCTTCCGTTTTTAACCAAGAAGCTGATGATGATCGAGACTCTGCAGAAGAGTATGAACCAACCGCGGAATTTACACCAGTCTGTCCTCTTCCAGACCTTGTTGAAGTTGTTACCGGAGAAGAGGGTGAGACGGTTTGTTCAGTTAGGAATATTTATGGTCTATGTCGTTTTCAGGTTTTGTATAAAGATCGCTGCAAGCTTTATCGTTATGCTAAAGACACGAAAGAATGGAAGGAACGAGGTATTGGTAATATAAAAGTTCTTTTGGACGAGGCAACCGGAAAGGCTAGATGTGTGATGCGTCGTGACCAAGTAATTTTTCTTTATAAAAATTTATTTAACCAATTTTTAGACTTTGAAAGTAGCCTGTAACTTTCAACTGAGCAGTGGAATGAATGTAAGCAAGATGCCGAAGAATGGAAAAGCCGTTATGTGGTTGTGTCTGGATTTCAGCGAAGGGCAGAATACTGAAAAATTTTCTGCCAGGTTCGCTACCGCCGAACAGGCTGATGAATTTGCTAAACACTTTGCTGAAAACTGTAAATGAATGAGTTTAAATAAATTTCTACATGGTTCTGTTGCGTATTATGCTGCCAAGCATACGATGAAACGACACCAGTTACAGACATTATCAGCACCGTTTGCTTTCACAAAAGTGCTTTCATTGCGCAGTTTTATGGGAGGAGCGTTCGACCGCACGTAGCCGATAAAACACGCCTTTCACCAAGAACTGATTTTTCGTTTCAATAATTTAAATGCTTTGTTGCGAAACTACATAAACCAACCTGACGCGGATGGCAAAAATCAATAACTGTTCAGTCGATCAAAATCCGTATGCTTTCCAGGACATTCAATGCCAATTACCGTATTTTTCCCCCGTAATAAAAGGCCAGCACTGCCTGGCATTGATTCGAAAATCTTAAATTGCCGTAGTCCCTTCAATGACCCACAATCTGTTTTCATCAGGGCAACCATAAAATTTGCTGAGTGCCCCTAGTTTCGCTATTCACATCGATCTCTTTAATATTCATGATGAATCTCCTGTTTCCAATCGATATAAAACGTGGTTTAAGGAAAGGTTTTCCCCTATTGCATCGTCTTACGGTGTCGCTGGGGACATCACACTTATTCTCTGTTTCCTTATCAAAATGGTACGTTTAAATTCTGAGTAATTAGCAACACATGAATTATTTTTCAGAGCCTCGATGGAGTTCTTGCAAATGCCAATCTGGTCAGCTTTCTAAATGGGCTTCATGTAAGTACCTTCTTCTTATGTTCGTACTATCACGCTCTTTTTAGGGTAAACAAGTTCTAGTTGAAACCAAAGCTGGTCAGCAATTTTTTGGCGTCTTTGGAGCTAGCTCTCCTGAATTGGAAGTCGGACTAACCTATGCTTGGTTGAAGACTTCAGCCAACGCCAAAAACATACTTCCAAAAAAAGACGAAATAAAGGAGAAAATGGTCTTCAAATTTGCCGATATTATTACCATTTCGGCTGTTTGGAGCGAGGAAAAAAATATCAAAGGTAAGATTGATTTTGTTGCCTCATTGAAGTCATTTTTAGGTTTTGCAACAGACCGTGAGTATTATAATGTAAAGTCAAATGGACGCACTGATGAAGAAGAACTGGAAGTCTGGGAATGCGAGAATGAGGACGATCTTGAAACTGACATGGTAGCAATTTTTTATATTTGTATTTAACGGCTTACAATAGCCTGACCAAAAGCAAAATTACCATAAAAATGGAGGATGGAGTGTCGATGAAATGTTCAATACAAACTCGCGCCTCCATGGAGTTCAGTCGACGTTTGTTGAGGATATGAGCCAGTATACAACGTACTGTTTATTGTTATTTTAAGCACAAATGTTATTCAGGGTAGCCTTTGAAGCAACGGAAGAAGAAAAGGCGAGAGCCGAACAAATAGCTCGAGAAATCGAACAAAGTTCGAGAAGTAAATTCTACTCTCGCTTGGAAAATGACGACGATGAGCGAGATTTGGATAAGGCTACCAACGACGATGAGCATGATCCCGGAAGCAAACGGAGATCCAATAAGTGACAGTTTTAGTGGCTTTTGATGCAAAGACTATTCAGCAGCTCTTTTGGTAACAATCCAAGCGGAAGGAATAGAAACGACCGAGGAGGCCCCGCAAATCGACGAGCTGACGGTCTCCGTGGCGACAGTTAGTTTCTGTTTTTTTTTCATTTTCCAACACCAATTCTTTCAAGGGAAAAACAGTGGACAGCAGCCGCTACAGCAGCAACAACAACAGCAACCGCAACAGCGGTTCTCTCAAGCTTCTTATAGTGCCCGCGGCGCACCTTATACTATGAGCACGGCTAAGAGAAATAGTACAGGAGATGACCAGTTTGGGGGAGGTAGTCGTTTTGTTTTTCTAAAAAAAACCTTCTCCAGAATGGCATAACCCACCTAAAGAGCCCCAACGTTCCAAGGATGGTGGAAAGATTTTCGAAAATACGAATTACAAGGGAAGAATGGAGCGGGGGGTGCGGGGCGACAAGGGACGAATGGATAGCCTGAAGCAATGGAACCATGAGTTCAGTAACGCCTACAAGCCGACCAAACAAGACGATGCCAAGGTAGCACATTTATATTAAATATATAGAAACTGGGTTAAGGAGCAGAATGAGCCCGCTCCACGTCCTATACCAGAGACTTCTGAAAATGCCTGGAACAATGGACCTCCTGTCAGCCTTCTGAACTCCCAGACGGGTAATCTATCACTATGAGTTTTCGAGGGATACAGTAGACTGATAAAGAAAGACTTGTTTCAGTTCCTTCTGGTGCTCCTGCAGGGGATTCTCAGGGTCCCTCGGAAGAGGCCCGAGAGATGGTAGAACAGATGGATCAACTGAGCCTGGAAGATGAAAAGCAGGCAGACGACAGCCAGTCGGAAGATAGGGAGAAGTCCGAAACTTCGGAAGCTTCCAAAAAGTTTACGTTCAACCCCAATGCCCCCGCGTTTACCCCGAGACAACAACCGACCCCCACGACGCCGACCCAGGTGCGAATCGAGATCACCAAGGAAATGACATTCCAGACGGGGCCTATGCAACAGATTCCTATGGGCATGGTTCCCGGAATGACGATGCAAGGAGCAATTGCCCCTGGCATGGTGGTTCCATCCGGCCAGCCAATGATCGGTCCCTGGCATCCGGGATATGTCCAGGTTTACTTTACTATTATTTAACACATTCATATTTCATTTCGTTAGATGCCTACTGCTCCCTACCAAGTCTATATGCCTTCTCAAAGCATGATGGGAAATATACCCATGCAAGGTCAGCGGGGCAATGGACCCGTCTCCCAAATGGGAAATTACTCGAACCAGCAGGCCCAGAGGAGAAACCCCGGACAGCAGCCCGTCATGGTCCCCGGCGGGCAGTGGACGAACCAAGTTGTCGTGCAGCCGGTGAGTTTCCGAAAGAAAAAGTTTACGAAATGGTTCAGATGGGCTATTACCCGTACCAAGGAGGAGCTGGCCAGCAGGCCCAGCAGTTCGCCAACAATCCCCAGATGGTAGCCCAGGGCCAGCAGGGGATGCCTGCCCAGATGTACCAGCAGAGATATCCCGCGGTTTGAATAGAAGAGAGTCTCCTCAAACGCCTTTCAGGGATACATGGTCCCGCAGTCAGGTCAACAGCCCCGGTTCCCCGTTTCCCAGCAGGGTAGCCATCCCGACGGCAACGGCCAGTACCAGAGCTCGGGTGCCTCCACCACCGGCCCCAGCAGCCAGCCCCCCACACCCGGACCCCAGCCACCCACCGTGGCCTCGCCTGCCCAGGTAAGTACAGCCCGACGAGCATGCGCCTGGCATGTTCTTGCTCGTATTGTATTATGTTGTCCAGCATCCCCATCCGAGTGGCCGTGGCTCGCCGGCTCCGCCCGCCGCCCAGCAGTTTGTTCCGCAGTCGGCTGCTGCACACGCCATCGGGCCCCAGTCCCAGCCGACGTACTACCCGACCCCGCCGGTATGTGCTGTCGTTCCGTTTCGTGTTCCTTCTGTTTGCCCGTCCTCCGTTCATTTATGAGTTCCCTTTTCAGAATTCCATGTATATGTATAACCAGCAGGGTCCCGTCATCCTCACCTACGCGGCAGGTCAGATGCCCATGGCCTCCGTCCAGTCCGAGGGACAAACCCATTCCCATATGGATATGCAGCCCCATCAGCAATTCATCGCTCACGAACAATACGGTCAATTCATGTCAGGTAGTCCCGAAGACATCAGCTGTAACCCGAGAGAATAGGTTCAGCATATTACCAGCAACAGCAACCGATGTCTAGACAGAACTCCATACCGCAGAATGCCTACAACGGACAGCCTCCTAGCGGTAATTCCTTGCCCGATGGTTTCACAAGCATTTCTGATTCAGCACCCCCTCCGCCTGCATCACACCCATCGAGTACAACCGCCCCTGCTCAACAACCACCCCCTTCTGCGCCTTCCAACCTTCCACAGAATTGAAATCTTTAAAAATACATTTATTTATTTCCAATTATGGTTTCGATTGATCTCATCCTGCTGTAATTATATTTGCTCTCTCCGCGTTAATATTTTAATGGTCAATTCGTTCAACGGCTATTCAAATTATTCTAGAAGAAATTGTTTGAAGAGGGCAAATATTTATTTGGGGTGTTACCAGCACTAATTAATTTTCAAACTTCTATCCCCAATCCTCCTTATATGGCGAAAAAAATTGTTCTTACGTGTAACATCTGAATGAAAATTCAGAACAGCTCTTCATTCATGAGATCAAAAGACGACAAGTACAATACACAAATGAAAGCATGTTGGGAGTCTGTGGACGCTGTGTTTTAAGAGAAACCCGTACATGTCATCTTAGATATTCAACAGTGGTGGATCCGAATCAATGGGGGTTGTGTTAAACATATTCACGCGAGTTGCTTCGTCTGAAGTATAGCAAGCCAATGCGTTTTTACACTGGAAAGACAGAGTTTCAAATTGATCACGGCGAAATGAAACCTAAAGTATGTATACTGTGATGTGGATTACTAAAACTCACAGGATGAATCCACATTATCTCCTTGAAAACGTGACCTCGTAGTAAATGCCGCATCTCAGAATGGTCTGCTTTTTCAACCGTAACCAATGCAAAAAAGAATCCATCGTGCTGCCCTCGTATTTCATTGATATCGGTGATTTTTCCATAGTGTGTTTCAGATGTATCAATTTGCAACGCACTTCCGATTTTTAAGCCGCTCTGCTGTGCGCAATCCTGAAACGCAAGATATATGAAAAACAACCTTTTAACCATAAAAAATCCTTTATTAAGCCGTTTGGTGAGGTCTTCTCGCAATGTCCACGATGTCTCTTTACCTTCAATGATGTTACATTCGATTATCATAACTAGAGCATATGTATTTTTATGAGCACAGATCATAACAGCGTTTCTGTAATGTAATTGGAAAAACACCAAAATTGTTTCGTAGAAAGAACACATATGTTTGAGCAGCATAAAAACTGACTGGATTAGCGGAGATTTCTTTTCACGGGACGGCTCAGCGAAAGGCGTCTTACCGGTCTGTTGACAAGAAATAAACGTTTTGTGTTCTATATATTTGAATCCTTGGTGATCTCGATCACATTCCATCTCACATAGCCAGCCCTAAAATTAATGGGATTAATGGAACCATTTAAAAACATTACCAGCGACAACGGCTCTATCATATTTTGCATGACTAAATCCATTGTATATAGAAGTTTCTTTAAATTCAAACACTGCTTTTTAATGTTTGGTACTTTCTCGTTTTCAACAGTATCTAAACCAAGCCTTTTCAAACACTCCGATGAAAAATTATCATCCTTCGTCCAAAGGTCAGAAACCTTCAAAGAATGTAAATTTTTATTTAAATCCAACCTTGTCAAGCTTTTCTTGCCATATGGGTGTTACGGCTCTTTCAGACTTTCGAAATTGCATGGTCCTTTCTACATGAGGAGTTTCGTCTTCCATATGTGGTCTCTCCGTGAGTCGCGTATTAGAATTAATTATTTTCTCATAATCTTCTTTCTATATAAGTGGAAGACGATTATTTGCCTGTGTACAAACTACTTTTTGTGGAGTGCAGTTTTTATTTTTTGTCACATCGGTCTCTTGGTAGTAACCTTGCGTTTCTAGAAGACGTTCATTTTCCAGCACCTTATCGATATTAAAACAATGGTCTTTCAAACGACGGCCCATATCCTCATCGTCAATAAACGTTTCAATAAGGAACTTAATTGAAATTATTAAACATTAAAAAAATACCTTGAGCTCATTAGAAATGTCTAACTTTGCCAATTGCGGAAATACTGACAATTTCTTCTTGCTTTCTTTCTCTACAGGTAAAACCGATAGCCATCTTATAAATTGCAATAATTCGCCGCTGTAATTGTTTATGTTTAGGTCAGGGAGACTTACATATTGTGAACACACGCTTTGACGGTAATACTTATGCTTTTCTGAAACGATGGAGAAATCTTATCCATGTCATCCGATAATGACCTGCAAGAAAAAAATGGATCACTACCAGCAACCTTACTTCAAATTTTTAGAGGTTTCATCATTGTCTGTGCACTTCAGCGATAATTCATCAGCAAACTCTTCCATGTGAAAGGATGCCATTCGAACAGCTTCAGAGAATTCCCCATTTAAACAAGACGCTAGCTGACTAAAATCCTTAATTGCAACGAATGGGCTAAATATAAACCTACTCAAACGTTCTATAAACAAATTCGACAAGGCCAGACAGATTTGTTGAAAAGATTCTGTCTATATACTGATCACCTAGATGGGTGCCATGCCCATGAAGACAAAAACTAACAAGACAAGCTCCTAGGTTGAGATTCTTTGCTGTGGGAATTAAGCGATTGATAAATATCTGGAGAAATGAGAATTTAGAAAAGCAAAAAACAAAGGGCACTTGTTTTTGGGTTTGCCAGTCTTTCAATATTTTACGCAACGTCTCTTCTACATGTACCCATCTGTTATACAAAGTAACATATCTATAAATTAAACACTCAAATTTATAACAAGTCTTTTTCAAACCTGTAAACAAGCTTCCACAGTGATGAACATATTGATATAGGTATATTTACAACATTAGTCTGTAGAAAACTTTCACCGGACCCTGGCATAGGTTTGATCAAAATCTAAAATTGTGTTGCCTAGACGATAATGAAACAAACCTTATCTTTTTGCCAAACAGTTTTAGGTCCATGTGTTGAAATAGTAATATTGAGTGTTGAATTAGTAACATCAAAGTGGGTACCGTAAAGTATCACTGGAGTTAATCTCAGCGGTTCTAGTGTTAAAGTTTTGAAAGAAAGGAAAATCTCCAACCTAAGAGCGAATTCAAGTTAATTAACCCTAAGCTCATCACTCCTCCCGCTAAAACAGTAATTTTCAAATCATCGCGCGAAACAAAAAGTAGAGTCCCACACAGCTTTTGGCGAAATGTGTCTTCGACACCTTGCAACCCCGTAATCCAAGCAGAATCGTCCGTTTGAGGGAAAGATAACTAAAGAAAGTTTAACAAATTATGCGCAAGACCCAATTACCGGTGCACCTTTCTCATCTTCAAAAATGTAAGAAAAATCCTCGTCTATACGTTTTTGAGACCAATGCAGACTAGTAATTTTTAAAGGCACACCAGTTGCATCCACCAATCTGTAATAAAATAATCTCAAAGCTAATGCGATGACCTACAGCTTTTTCCAAAATATTGCGCCATTGTCAGCATACATGAGGTATACATGGCCATCTGACATACCAATTGCAATTGTATCTCCTGAAGGAGCCCAGGTGAGACATTCAATTGTTCTAGGTGCTTCAGGTTCAGCATCGCTTAGTGGATCGCATTGGTCTGCTACTGACACCTGGAAAACATCTTCCATTTAAAATTACAAGATACTTACTCTCCAGCATTTCTTCCATCCGTTTCTTTGTAATATAACATCTCCTCTTTTTGAAGCAATGATAAGTAATTCCGAACGAGGGCACCACACTGTAAAATCAACCTGAGCCAAAACCATCACAAGATTAATAGCTTTATTACCTTAAACGGGGCTCTGTATTGACGCTTTCCATAGACCAACGTTTCAGGATGTACGACATAGCAGTTGGCCATCTATTATTTGTAAGAAGATTAGAACAAAAAAAGATAAGAGCTCTGTGGTTTACCGCAGCAGTAAATAATAATGTTTACGTTTTCAAATATTTATTTTTATAGTTACAGTTGTGATCCTTTTGCCATCATATATTCTTCTTGCATTTCTTTTATTTCATGGAAATTACCTCGCCTCATAACCTAAAGCAAAAATAAGAAGGATAACAAATAAAAGATTACATTTAGCATTTTTTGTTGGCGTGATTTTCGTGCTCTTCTTTTCTGGGCTTTTGTCATTCCTTCCTCTTTAACATCACCTTCCATCTCGTCATAACCCTAAACATGTCATTGGTTACCAGGCTGTATATTGAAAAACCTCGTCATCTATGTTCCCTTCATTGACTTCAGTTGAAAACGTGGTGCTCTGTTCAAATGTTGCCAAAGTCGTCTCTTCAAGTCTTGCTTCAATAGGTTTCGGCCGATCCTCAACTCGGGATCGCTAAAAGAGTAAGGTAGCATTCATATGAAACCTACTTTATTAGTAAAAGCCCAATGTTTTTGTCTTGGTGAATCCATGAAGTCAATAGGGCCCATTGGAGATTCTACAGCTGCGTGTATTTCTTGTGCCTAAAATTATTTATGAATCAAAATAAGTTATTATACCTGTTGTTCAATTTCACCTAAAAACTGCTGCATCAAAGTTCCGACGTTTCCTTCGCCATCTTCCATTTCTCGTTTTCTCTTGTTTCTCTTTTTCTTTTTCTTCCTGCCATCCGACTCACTTCCTGAGTTTTCACTGAAAAATTTGGATCAAACTAAGCGCGTTTAAAATATATTTTCAATGAGAACAACATTTTGCTGAATAAATAGCAGTTACCAGTATTATAGAAGAAAACTTTTTTGTGGGGCACCCATTGGAATAGTAAACAAAACATATAAAACTTGACTTACTCAATGTTGCCTTCACCGCGACGGCTAGCTGCTTCTCTAGCCTTTTTGGCCGCTTTGTGCAACTCTTGTACATAGGATCCATTAGCTATTGGATAACCACGAGATCGTTCAAATGCTAATAAATAATATTTCAGAAATTTTAAAAGAACGTACCTTCTAAGGCTTCATGTGAAGACCAGCCTAGGTTTTCAATTAAAAATCTACAAACCAGATATCCACTACGGTTGATACCATCTGTACAATGAATACCAATAAGTGCCTCTAAATATACACAATGAACCATATTTGTACGGGTTGGTAAAACAAGGGAAAAAAAATCAAACCTGGATCATCTGACCTCTCTGTGTATTTTTGAATAGCGTTATTAAAAGAAATGACAGCATCGTCGTTATCTACAAATCTAAAGATGAATTTGAAAAGGTATTACTAATTCAAAACCCTCGACCAGGACAGCTGATCTTTTCGTATGCAATACACATTCCTTCTATGTCTTTTCTATCATAATATCTTGTGGTGTCAGTTAAATCAATGACTAATCCCAACTTTTGATTGTTTGCAGCAACCTGAAATGAAAAAAACAGATTCTACGACTCAGATTCAAAAGAAGATAGTCTAAAGTAAGCAACTTACATTTCTTAAAAGGATATTGACATTGAATCTTTGTTCTCTGCTGACTTTTGTGAGCAAGCGATCATTCAAAGGTGTTTTAAAGATGATAAAGCGCGTACGGGGTATTACTTCACCCATCGGAGTAAAGCTCTCCCAGCTAAATTATTACATTACCATAAAAGAGTAACTCACTTCGGTGGAACATATCGGCATATTCGACCCATGCTTGGCTCCGGCCTTTTCCAGTCAATCTGAACTATTCGAACTTCGCATCGATATTTCTTTTCGAAATGGAGCACGCTTGCTACACACGCTGATAATTTTTTCTAAATTTTTGGAATTTATTGTTTACTGCTATCCCTCGAGGGGGTATCTATGTTTGAAAAAAAATATCGAGAGTATAACCCAGATTCGCCGACGCTATATAGTTGTCTATTCAAGTGCGACCCATCGTATGATCCGTTGTGTAAGCCGCGGTACTCTGCTCACCCCAAGCCGGCCGAACACTTATTCTGCATAACAGACTTGTCGAGGTTCTTTGCTCTCTCTCTCGAAAATATTTATTTTACTTCTATCCTCTGAACATTAGACAGACGGAGGATTCTTCTGGCTCTTTGCTTCTTCTCGGGTCCAAGATGCCGGTTTGTCTCGTGCGAAAAACGCGTAGGGTATGGATGCGGTGCAGACAAAAAAAGCAAAGAAGAGGAAGAGACGGGACCACTAGAAGATATTACGGTGGGGAGGAGGGATACCTCTTCGGGTGAGTTGTCCGGACAGACAAGGGCGACCGCCTGGGGGATGGCCAGCACAATGAGGACCAGGAGGAAAGAAGAAATGGCCATTACAAAGTGGACATGCTGACAGAACACCTGGAAGCCTTCGGTGGATGGTCTCACAGGGAAACAGACCATAGAAGCCCCTCTAAAGGTGCCAACCGCCACGATGCCCGACGCCACGATTGCCCCTGTATACGCCACTTGGGCAGCGACCGGCGAAGTAGTCTATAGAGGGAGATAGGGATACGGTAGAGGGGTTACCAGGGCGAGGACCACGAAGGAGACTGCCAGAAGACCCTGGGAGAGGAGGGTAAAGAAAATTAGACGGGCTCGTGCAGAGACGAAGGAGGCCTTATCTGAGATGGGGCCTAAGCAGAACTTGAGCAGCCCGGAGAGCACGAAAGGCAGCGTCGTCCCCCAGCCCGTGGCCCGGACGTCGAAACCCAGGACCTGGAGAAGTAAGAGATCCAGGGGAGGAGCGGCTACCTTGTTCAGATAGGTGGGGCCGTAGAGGAGGAATATCTGGTAGCCCGAGGTGCTGCCGACGAGGCTGACCAGCAGGGAGTAGACACACGAGTCCGACAAGATGGCCCTGAGTTAGTTGGGGCAGGCACGGGGTCCGGACCCACCTATAGGGGACAGCCCCCTTTTTCTGGTCGCCCTTGCCCCTGCTGATCTTCTGCAATTCCTGGGAGGAGACGGAGCGGTGCTTGGCCGGGTTGTCGTGGTAGAACAGGTACATGGCTAAGTAGACGAGGGCAGAGACGACGCCGTGCACGTAAAATGACCCTCTCCAGCCGATGGACGACGTGCAAAAGGCGCTGGAAACCGGCATGGAGAAGATGGAACAGAGCTACAAGAGGTAGAGGAGAGGAGAGGACGGGGATACCTGCATGTAGGTGGAGAGGATGGCCATGAACGAGCCGAGGCCCTTGTCTGTGGCCCACTGGGAACTGATCTGTCCCATCGCGGGGAACGACAAGGACATGGGGATGCCCTGGAGCACACGGACGAGAAAGACCGCCGGGTAGCCGAGGCGGACGGCCAACGGGAAGAACAGCGTCCCCACGGCCGAGAACAGCCCATACAAAGCTGTCGTTTTCCTGTTTTTTTCTGTCATTTCTCTATTTCCCGGGTACTTGCCCTATTCCGATGAGTTGGATGAGATAGCTGATGGGCAGGGTGCCGACGAGGCAGCCGACTGCTGTGGCCGAGAAGAGCGAGTTCACCTTGCTGGCAGACTGTAACCAGTGGTCTGGAAGCAGCCTCCTCCCAGCCGGGACAGCCCTGACATACCCGTGGAGTTGGCCGGGAGGACGTCGTCCATGCAGATGACAGTAAATGTGAAGACCAGAGAATTTCCAAAGGCGAAGGTGAGGGACAACAGGGACAACAGCAGGATGACATAGCGGGTCCTCCCGAAAAAGTGACGGGCCTCTTCCTTGGGCATCGGCACACTTTGGAGGCAATGCCCCCAGCCCGACCGGATTATGGTTTTACATACCTTGTCGATGAACTCGGGGGCCAAAAAAGTCAGTTGACTTTCAAAACGGCCGTACCCAGAGGAGACCGAGACATTCCAACACGTTCTCCCCAAATAGACTCGGACCCGAAAAGATAGGACATATAGAAGTGAAGCAATATTTATGGAGATTCTGTGGTCATAAAGGAGAAGTGAGTTGGGAAGGGAAGGAATGCTGGAGTGACGTAGAAGGACCCGTGGGCGAGGAAATCTCATGGCTCAGATGCTCTGGAAGGACTTCTTGGCCGAGAGCATCCGACTGTCTTTGCTGTTGCTGTCACATCTGGAATACTGTGTGTGAACAGAGTGGCCTCGTCTGAAACCTCGATTCGATGGACCTCTGCCCGACCCACTTCTCGTCCTTTATCCCGTATCTGCTCTTGATGTAGGAGAGGAGCCGCTGGCGGAAGCTGGACGAGCTCAGACAGAAGACCACGAAGTTGATGCTCTTCCCGAAGATGACCAAAAAGGAGATAACCACCGTCAAGGTGTACCTGGAAGAGGAGGATGGCCCGAGGCAGGATGCCAGTTACCACTGCGTCTTCCAGGAACTGGTTGTGATGTTGGGATAGAGAGTGTTGATGCAGAGGACTGCCGCCGAGGGGGCCTAGACTCTGGGAGTGGGGACAACGGGATAAACAGACCTGGGTTATGGTAAAAGCGGAGACAACCCAAAAAACGGTGACGGCCACCCGATGCTCCGTCTTCTGCTGCAGTATCTGAAAAATTCTACTGAAGAGAAAAAGAAAAGGCCTCCGGGTGGTCCGGGTTGTCCAGCTCACCTGGTCGCTGTGCCGTCGGAAGAGGGTTCCCACAAAGGGCAGAGCGGCCTCGCCGGGCCGCTTCATCCTCTGCGTGACTTTCCCCAGGGAGGCATACAAAAAGAATGATCTGAAAAACATCTTGTCGGTTCTGGGAGAGGGAGAACCTTTTCTTGACGTAATAGAAGAGCATGGCGTTGAGGGAGATGAGCAGGATGAGTGGCACAATAAGGATGAAAATAGCGTGGGCGGCCCTAGTCCACCGGACATACCGTCGGAGGAATAGCGGGGTCGCGTTTGTCCGGTTGCCGTGCCATCTGAAACAGACCCCGTTGGAGACGCTGGCCACAAACAAACATGTCCATGTCGACGTCGAGGCAGGTGGATATCAGTTGGCTCCCGTTGCAGATGGATTTGACGACGCAGTGGTGGGAGACGTGGTTATAAAAGGTCAGGAGGGCACACGCCGACACCAGCAGAAGGAGACCTTAACAGGGACAGGGTCAGAGCCATTCCTCGCGACAGTATCTCTAGTTTTTAAAAGGGAGATAAACTAGAATGGCGCATCTTTTAAGGTGCAAAATAGCCTCGTTTTTCGATGTTCTCTGACGTCTATTTCGGGGTGTGCTTGCTTTGCGTGAAAATAAGGTTAGAGGGCGGAGTTGCATCGGATGCGATTAAAACGAGGGCTTCCCTATTTGCGCCCGGGAAGATTCGATTGCCAGATTGAACGGCAACAGATTGGCACAACAACAAACATATCTCTTACCCGTGGCGAGGCGACGCGAAGAGGGTTTGCCTAAGCGATGAAGAGGCCACCTCACCCCGACGACCCTCTCGAAACTCACTCCTACTACCAGCCTGAAGGGAGCGACTCGCGGATACGACGGGCCAAACTCACCAGACGGCCACGGCTGAGGCCCAGTTGGCTAAAGCCAAGAGGTGAAGCTTGGAGGGCAGGTAGAACTGGCGGAAGGCCAGGTTCAGGGAGAAGAAGTCGAAGTTGGCCAGGGAGTGGGGGATGATCAGGACGAGGAAGCAGATGTCACAGATGGCCAGGCAGGTCAGGAAGATGTTGGCTCTGGAAAGGGAAGAGTGGGAAGGGAGGAGGACGGGAGACTGACCTGGACATCATGTCATGGCTAAGGAGGACGGAGATGGTGAGGGCATTGCCCAGGATGCCGAAGAAGCAGAGGGGAGGGAAGAGGAGCGTGTAGAGGAGGGCCTCGAGCGAACTGCCGGACAGTCTGAGCTGCTCCTTGGCCAGACATATCGACGAGGTGTTCATGCTCCCATGGGCTGAAGAGGGGCGAATCGGGGAAGTGGGGAAGACGTGGAAAGCGTGGCAGGGTAAATATGGAGAGGGCACAGCTGCTGACTCTGGACAGCCCCATCCGTCTTTCGGTCTCGAATCAGCTGATAGCCGGGCCGCGTGTGTACAACGGCCCTAATTGTTCCGATTTTAATTGTTGACTACTTAAAAGTGAGACAAAACAACGAGGATTTATTAATGTCTGCTCCGAGGAACCGGCTGAGCGTACTGTTTTGACAGAGATAAAAAGAGTCAGAAAGTGGCAAAATCAGCACTCGACGAGAGTCGAATCCCGCAAAGTCAACATGCATCCGATGCCGCACCCCTGAACAAACGCCGGGGGGACTATTAGGGAGGGAACCTGTGGACGTGGGAAGCGGACTAATATGCAGAGGAGGAGGTGCGGGCCAACGTGGGAACTTTATTGAAAGTTATTAGACGCCCCGGGCGGATCCCGCCCGAGTCCGGCAGTAGTTGGAGGAGGACGAGTAAACAGATCAGGAACACGGTCACAAATCAATTTGGAAAACACGGAACTGTGTAAATAATACGAGGGGATGTTCTGGAGGAGGGGCGGGCGGTGATGGACGGAAAAGTCAATTAAACGGAGCCGAAGTGTCAAAGGGGAAAAGACAATGCCCGGGGGAGGCGCCCTCATGGGCATCGAGGCGTCCTCCGGATGACTTTTGTTGGCGAAATATGAGGGACGCCTGCTGCGATTACAAGCACGGCACCTGTTGGCCATAGAAATAAAACAAAAGTATAGCCGGCCGACGACAAAAAGTAGCGGCTTTCAAGGGCCAGAATAATCATTTGGCCGTGAATAACAGCCATGTGGAGTGGCCCGAAGAGTGTCTCCTCCCCTGACATGTTATTCATCCCGGCCTGGAAATCTTTTGATCCGAAGGGAATATAGCCGACGATCAGGCAAACAGGCCGACCGCTTCACAGATGTTGTCGAATCGTTTTATCGCTGTTTACGTCAAAGTATTTCACACATCCTCTAACGAGGCCGGACAATTGCCTTTTCAACTGGCCGACGTCGTGAATAGGCCCGAGCAGGAGGATAGAATCTTTATTGGCAAGGGGGAGGAGGCAGTGGCACGTTGTACTCGTAGTGGCTATCAGTAGCGGTATCCGTGGTTGTCGTAGGGGGGCTGCGTGTGCTGGGGACTACCGTAGTACGGATCTCGGCCCGGCTCCGGGTAGTAGGGCTCGGGGTGGCGGGGATGGTCCGGGGCGTAGCCATAGGCCGACGAGGGAGGATACCCTCGGTGGTTGAACTAAAAAGACAACGGTGGAGGAGAGGAGACGGTGACTCACAGCAGGGTCCATGTGGATGCCGTTCTTCCGGTTGTAGATCCTCTGGAACTTGGCTATCACCAGCATCAGCAGGGAGATCTGAAGCGGACTATGGGGGGCAGGGGGCTAACCCACGTGGAAGAACTGGAGACCGAGGAAGAAGATACCGGTGGCGATGCGGGCCAGGTTACCCTGAAAGAGAAGGCCGTTGGAAGGGACTCGGGAGGACAGACATAGGAGAACCAGAATATGAAGAAGACGGAGATGAAACCGCGGATGATGTCGATGGCCATGAGAATCATCCAGGGCACCAGCAGCCAGTGGTTGTAGATGGCGATGCCGATGAGCAGCAGGATGGAGGCCAGCACAATGAGCACGTAGAGGAAGATGTTCAGGTAGAGGAGGGTCTGCCGGGCTGAAGCAGGCACTGGGCCAGGGAGACTCGCTTACTGGCCGCCTCATACTTGAGCTCCTCGGTGTAGAGGCCGAGGGAACAGTGATACGACGACGAGTCCTCGACCACCACCACCGTGTGACCTTGGCTGAAAGTCAGCTTTCTGTTCTCTGCAACTCTCTTTTTCACTTGGGAAAGGGGATGACCCACCAGCGGCTAGCTTGCCCTGGGCCTCGAGTTCGCAGCTCCTGTAGTAGGAGGCGTCGCCGTTGGCCAGGGTGTCGCTGAGCCCATAGAAGGCGAGTCCTGCCAAGAGGGCATATTGTATCTGGAACTCGAATCATGGAGGAGACTCAAAAATGGGCTAAAAGCCGCCAATTTAGACCATCAGCCGCCGTTTTGCGCAACAGAACAACTTGCGGTTGCGAACCGGATTGCGGGCATTAGAACTTATCGTACGAAATGACACAACATGAGCTATTTTCCGGTTTTTGTTGCCAAATTTGGGAGAAAAGGACAAAAGAAATTAGGGGGATAACTGACCAGGGTGTAGAGGGCCACGAGCAGGGTGGCCAGCGAGAGGCCACAACAAAAACAAGTACGGATCTGGACTTCGACTTTGGCCATGGCGGATGCCAGTCAGCCGGTAGCACCACCAAACTGGGAGGAAGACGCCACGCCCTGTCTGAGTCTCCCCCGCGCACGTTGTCCCTCGCCCGGCGAGATCTTCAAGGACGGAAGTGTGGTAAACAGTAACATTGGGAGACGCCCCCGGAGAAGACACACCTCTCCTTCTGCTGGGAGGGGCACCTGCCCAAAAAAGACGGGGACAGGTCCCTAATTTATAGGGTGATGGAGGAGGCCAAGCACTTCTTATGGCCGGCAGAGTGGGTTCCCATTCGAAATTACTCGTGGCAGGAGACAATTTTCGACTGATCCCCTCGGATCCATGTTGACTTCTCCTGGAGGGGCGAAAACAGGTCATACCGCGGGGGTTAATGCCTTGTGGAAGAAGTTAGCGACGGCCAAAAACAAACCCGAGGCCTCGATCGGCCAATCCCCCCTCGGACCGAAAGAGAACTCAATTATCCTTATCCGGGTGACTCTGTTTTGAGGAGGACGGGGTATCGGCCCGTTGCCGAGTGATCGAGTCCCGGCACGAAGGACGAGCCTTCTCCGGAGAAGCGTGCGTTCCTCGCCACTGTTCAAAAAATCTTTTCTGAACAGCTGATCGGTGTCTTCTTTTTCTCTTCCGAACTGTTGTCTTCCTCGATTCCCCCCGTTTTTCAGATGAACAGGCGATCATCGCGAAAGCAGCCGGCGCCCCTCAACTACCAGAAATTGCTGACCCAGTTTCGGAAGGAGTGCATCGAGCCACTGTGCAAGAAGCGACCATTTTTCGCCGACGAGGACGGGCTACAACTAAAAAGAGTAATTTCTATTGGCTATAAGAGTATATGTTATTTTTTTTACAGCTGAATGCCTGGACCTGGCCCACTCTGCCGCCCAGCGACAAGCCGACCACCACCCAAATACGAGTAACCCCCCGTCACTTCTGTATCCCCGTTCTAGGGCCGGGACATTTGCTGCATGACCGACGACCGGGAGAGACGCTGCGACTGGGACCACATCGGTGTACACATCAGTCCTCCCCTCGTCAAGACGGCAATACAGAACCATTACAACTTGAAGCGACACGGCCAGGTATCCCCTCCATCCACCCATTCCATCCCTTCCTTGAGGCCCGCCACTCATATGTCTGTGTCTACCACTGGAGACAGATCAAGTACTCCCGGCCGGGGAGGCTGTGGGGCGGGACGAAGGAGGACGTCACGATGCCCGTCACAGAGACGGAGCTCGTCGAAATGGAGGCGGACATTGAACACGTCGAAGACTTCTCCGGACCGGTATGCCAGTACGCCTCTCACCCTCGACGCATTACAGAGCACGTCCGACGACGATGGGGAGAACGCCTCCAGTGACAAAGAGAGTGTGCTCTCGACGCTGGAATCTCCCTCGTATGAGCCACACCTTTCCTTTTATTCTCTTCCTTGTTTCAGGTTGAGCTCGGAAAGTGAGATGACAAGCACAGACGACGAGGACGAGGACGAGGAGGATGAGGACGAGACGAGCACCGAAGGAACCATCTCAGATGCGGAAGAGGTGGAATTCGCCGACAAAGACTTGGACCGGGTGGAATTGGTACTGTTGAGGGCATGGAGGAAGATGCGAGATTCGACGGATGACAGCGAGGACGACGAGGATGTGAGGAGAGACAAAAGAGAAGAGGACGAGGATCAAGAAGAAAGAGAGGAGGAGTCCGGGAGAGAAGAGGAGACACCTTTGGTCAATGGAATACACTTGGAGGAGACACTTCCCGGAGAGGCCAGCGAGTCGGAAGAGGACGAAGAAATGCAAGAGAGTAGGATGGCAGTTGTATGGTGGAGAGACGACTATTTCAGATGGACTGGACACGGTCAATGGAGAAGTGGAAGTGCTGGAGAATGGAATAGACGAGGAGGACGGAGAGAGCGACGAACTGGAAGACGAGCAGACGGACGAGAGCGAGGAGGACAGTGAGGAGGAGGACGAAGAAGGAAACGAGAACGCTGAGAAGCCGGAGAACTCGGCTGTGAATTTTGACATGGAAGAGGATGAGGACAGCCTGCCGGACTACGATCCCTACAAATACGAGTCGGACGACTCGCATCCGCAGATCGAGGAAGACCTGGACAAGGTGTCACAGACTTTGAAATAAGGTACTTTCGGGTTTAGGATATTATTGAAAACGAGGGGACACCGTGGGGCAGTCCTGGGGGATATAGGGTGGAAGAGGAAACCGAGGACGAGGCCGAAGATATGCCGACGAGTGGTGACGAGGAAGACGAACAGGAAGAGACACGATGGCCGGAGGAACAGCCGGCCGATTCAGAGGAAGGCGAAGACGATGAAATCATCGAAAATCCGGAGGAGACAGCAGCCGTTTGTTGTCTTTTGTACCCGGAAAACGGACTGGTTTAGATAATACAGGGAATGAGCGAGTTCGAGGCCACCACACTTGAAAAAGTACTCGGAATGCCGGGAGTCCCAATGACAACGGTGGGTTTAGCTCGTGGGTCGATCAACGGAATTTCAGTTACTCGAGCAGATTGGGAAGGGAGCAGTCATGCCGAAGACGACACTTATTGACACGATGAAGACATTGGTAAGGGAGGAGGACGAAGAGGCGGAAGGCGAGCAGGAGGGACACGACGAGGAAGAGGAGGTGGCGCCAAGAGAGACACGGCTCCGACGACGCCACAACTGAAAAGAACGACACGATACTCAAATTTATTGATAACCATCGAATACATTTTTTATTGAGCCCAGTTTGAACGTGTTTAGCGAACTCTGTCGGCCCGTTCCTTCTGCGTGACCCGGTCGCGGTCCTCCTCCAGGAGAGGGCCCCACTCTGGCACCGGCGCCTTCAACTCCTTCCAGTTGTCTCCCTTCTTCTGCAACAATTTGGCACAGCCGTAGACGAGAGGAAAAGAGGAGCCGAGGAGGACGATAGACCAGCCGACGAACGACAGGATCCCGGGAAGAGGCTTGGGAGCGACAATGGCGGCCACAATGTACATCAGAACACACGTCTAGAAAGGTGGATGGAAAAAGGAGGAGGAGGAGACAGCCATACCAGGAGGGCCGTCGGGGTCACGAGTCCCCAACACACGGAGTAGAAATTCATCGACAGTCTCCACCACGGGGACATCGTGTCGAGGTTACTGAACAGGGGAATACGGCGAAAAGGAAGGGACTCACACTGCCAGCCGTTCGACTCCGTAGATAAAGGCGAAGAGGACGACCTCCACGAAGGCCACCACGAGGGTCAGCACATTGGCAAAGTGCTCGACTAGTTCCTGCTGGATGACGCCGGCCGCGATGAAGACGGAGGAGGCGAGGGCACTCCCGGCGAGGAGAAGGCCGACCGTCCTCCATTTGTAGCCGCCTTCGAAGGCACTCGAACCGAGGAACAGAGTCCGACGGTCACGGAACATCCCGACCAAGACCCAGAAGAGCAGTGTCAACAGGAAGAACCCACGCAGAAATTCAAGGAGGAAGTGAAATGAACACCAGAGCCAGTTGAGGTCGAAGCCGGTCATATTCTGGAACGGGGATAACCAGGGGACGGAGGACGAAGACCTCGACGAAGACGAACTCGAGGAAGTGGAGACGACGATCCAGCAGGTGCTTCATTCTGTGTGTAGGCGGATGGTCGGGGTAGGTGAGGTCTGAAAGAATGAGAAGACTACGGGGGAGACCTACCGGCCAAATGTCCGGCATATGCGAAGGTAGTCAGGTGCACCAGGGCGTAGAAGACGAGGATGCAGCCAGTGACGAGGGCCACGTCGCGACGGAGATGAGAGGAGAAGGTCCTCCGGCTGCTGATTTGAGCGACACCGCCATTGCCCAAACTGAGGTCTCTTTGAGGAGAGACGCCGCTCACTTGAATACGAAGACGGCGTGGGAAACTGCGTCCGTCCAGGCCTCGGGACTGTACAGCGCCTTCCAATGCAGCTTCCAGGCGAACGACAAACCGTCCCAAGCCCCATCCAGGGTCAACGCTAAGCTGGCCTCGAATAGTGTATTTTCTCTCTTACCTATGACTAGATGCACCACGTAGTACAGGAAGGGCAGAACGCAGACGACGGGGGCCACGTAGCCGAGCCACTCGTCGACCCAGACGGAGGCGACTGCCACCTGAAGGGGCACATTTGACACACAGCGAAAAGGGAGGATACCAATAGCCAGATGGAAAGAAGGCTGATCCACGCGAGGAACGAGGGACTCGAGAACTCGCTGACCACCTGGGAATGGTCGTGGACCGTCGACTCGACGAAGGACCAAAAAGGCGTCTTCCTCTCGTTTGTCGTCCTGGACACGACGAGGGAAGCCGCCTGCCGGACACACTCCGGACTCCTTCTGCCGGTTTCGTTTTTATAGCAGACGATGGCCAGCCTGAACAAGGTCGGCTCGGTAGGACAGTGAGATACCTCGGGTCGAAACAGTCTCGGGGGAGGGAGCCACAGTCGGCCCAGGGCAGTCTGGAAGGCTCCTTGACAGAGGCCACGGCAAACGAGCCCAGATGAGACAGGGACACGGAGAGGAGGACCAGCCGTAGGACGAGGAGGAAGGACATCGCCGAGACCAGACCTAGGCCGTGTTAGCAGAGGCGGCCGACTCACCTCCGAAAAGAGGAGCAGCCTGTCGAAACTGAAGGAAGGGGCCTTTGGAGGAGAACTGGGACATGGCCGTCTCGAGCAGGAAGAGGGGCAGACCGACCACCAGCAGGGAGACGGCAAACTGCATCAAGAACACCGCTAAAGGATATTGTAGTCACTTGAGAATACGCGGTATACCTCCGCCATGTCGTATAAATCCAGTTCCAAAAGTCATAGGCTGATTTGTCCCAATAGCAAAAGCGATTATTAAGAAGAAGTAGCGGCTGGGCTGGCCTCTTTCTCGATGCTCCTTATGTTTTTTTGAAGGAGAGATCACTGGAGATGACATTGGCTCCACATCGGGTTCAATAGTCTCCATATTCTGTGGAAAAATTAATTGATGGGGAAGCAAACTAACCATCTCACCGACCGGCCCCAAAAAAGCGATTGACACAATATACAGTTGAACAGAAAATATTTCATGTCATAACAAAAACAATTTTAACAAGGATCGTTATAATTCCATGGTGTCTCCTTCGAGATCATCGAGTCCTTCCAATATACCCCCGACATCGTCCAATTCTTGTTGCCTTTTGCTCTTTGGTGGGTGTGGTTCGGTTATATTGACTTGCTTGACATTATAAACAATAGTGTTAACCTGATTGAGTGTATAACTGAGCACAACTAGAAAACCTGTTCAGTGACAATAATATCTTCATTTTCTGTGGTCTTCTGATCGGTCGATAGAGGATCTTCCTAAATAATATGTGCAAATAGTTTTTTTGTATACAAACATTGAGAACTACGCTATTCACTTCGGCAGCCGCCCTAGAGCTTCCAGACATGACATCTATACTGGGAGCAATTAGCTCATTAGGATTAGCTTCCCTAAATTTGACGTTTATTTTACAGTGACACTAAACCTCGTAGTCAGAACGTCAGTTGTAATAGTTGTTTCAAAGCCTGGAGGTTTTTCGTATTTGGTTCGTTTCTTTGCATCATCCTGGATAACTGTTTGAACAAGTTCAGAGAGATCACTTGCACGTTGCATTGCTTTTTTCACACATGTCTCTAGCTTAGTCACAAATAAATATACTATGGAAAAGTGCCTACCGTAATGGTATTTATAGTGAAACTACTGGATTGATGAAGAGCACAAACTTCTTTTCTCTTGTTACATGCCACCACCAGATGCCCAGAAACACATTGTTGTTCTTTTTCCGTGGGATCGACAAGTGTTATTTGACTAAAAAACAATCTAAAGAATGTATTAACATTACCTTTGCTCAATAAATCCAAACGAAACACATATCGGAGTATGATAAATATTTAAAGGAACGAGGGCTTGTTCCCATTGTGTATGCTATACGTTATAAAAAATACTAAAACATGAACTTACAATAAGTGTTGTGTGTGATTCTACTGATACATTTGGCCGTCTGAAGTGATAGAGAGCAGTAACCGCTGCCAAAGTGGCACAATCCAAAAGCGAACCATCATCGTCCATTATTTTTACGTCAATCCTTATTTTCCACACTTCTTGTCCAGTCCGTACACATAGAGACTATAAAGAGTTTTTAGTTTCAAGAAATGTTACTTCAACATCTACACATCTGGAATCTCTCAAAACTAATTCTAATAATCTTGTCAGTTCCATTCCCTTTTGGCCCAGCCTATTATGCTCATTGGCTATAATATTTTCTTTGAAAACTAGAAAGGCAAACCAGGATTTCCCATAGGACTCATATCCACTTCCACGGATACAATTCCCTTTTGAGGCCGAGTTTGGCTGGGCTCAACAAGTGATGCACTCACTGCGCAGAAAACTCTGAAAAAAGGAGATGTTGAAATCGTGCAAACAATAATAATGGAAGAGATGATATAAACAAAAACTTTGCATTCTACCTACTTTGTTAATCCCATCATACAAAGAGATGTTCCGCATTCTGCTCCAACCATCAGTTTCACAGGTCTAAAATCGTCTCGCAGACGGCCATCCAATCTCTAAAAGGTTTGTGTTCTTAAAAGTAACTTACTTGGTCATTTCTTAGCATATCTAATATGAAATGCCTTTCACATGTTGTAATGAGTTCAGGTCTCATCTAAAAGGAATTGAAAAGTGAAACATTATTAGAAATAGAGATTACGTATTGAAAGCAATGGTTGCAAAGATTCTAGTTTTATAATGTTTTATTAACAGCAGAATGTAATAAAACAATACGGATCAATTTGGGCAAAAGGAGAAAACGTGAATCATATAAAAATATTGCCAGTGATACGCTTAAAAAGAATTCAAAGAAAAAACTTAACAAACACCACAACAATTCGTGAGAATATTCTACTTTGGCAAGCCAGCTATCTGAGCAGCGATTTTTTGTTGAAGATTTTCCGACAGAATGGCTCTTGCTTTCTTCTTTTCCAATACTATTTTTTCAATGGTTTCCAACTGAAACGAAACAATGTGATTGACCGAAGTTTGAAAATGATATATATATATATTATATATATATATATATATATATATATATCATTTTAATAAGACCGAGATTAATGAAAAACAAACGCACCTGTGTAGAAATATATTTCTTTTTTCTTTCAAAAAACTCTACAGCCTTCTCTTTGCTGACTTCAGCAAAATAACCAGTTCCTATTTCGACAAGCATAGTGGAAGGATTAGAAAGCTCTCCTCTAATATACATCTGGTGAATAAGATAAAGCTGAACATCGCAATAATGTTACCGATTCAGAGAGTGGAACTAATGCCTGGTGACCAGCGGAAACCCCATCAAGGGAGTTAAGGGCGATGATACTTTTGTCGTTTTTGGAGACGAAAGACTAAAAAAGCGTCAACAATACAGATACACAAACCTTTAAGCTGTTAGCAGATTCCGTAAAGAAAGCTAGCTCTCCTTCTACTTGTTTAACTAGCTGATTCAATTGTTCAACTCCAAGCTCATTAATTGGAATCTGCTTAGGGCCATCAGTACTGGCAGCCATTATCCTGAACTAAAAGAGCTATTGCAGCTATATATAAGAAAGGGCATCGTACATAACAGCTATGAAAGTCATAAAATAAACATAAACGTTCAAAAAAATGAGAGTGAATTTGAGGTGAAGAAAAATTTTTCTGTAAACAGCATGCAGGGGGCCCTCTCTCAAACTCTCTTCGGAAGAAATTCACGTGCTAGAGTATCAGCGAAATGCCACTGTATTTTGTGTAGTATCTAATCTTATGAAATAGAAGTAAAGAAGCAAGCAGCGTCAAATGTCGAAAGTATTAATTCAAGAAAATCGGAAAAAAACGAGCAGCAAGTACAATGAAACACCCATATCCAGACAACGTTTTATGAGAAATTTAATAAATAATGTTTTCGCAGAAACTGAAGGATACACTCGCAGTAATACCAGTAAGCAAATACAACTAAACGTGAAACTTTTACAGCTAATTTTTTTTTTTGCCTAGAAATGGTTAATGCTGGCAAGTTCCAATAATTTCAGCATTGCCTTGAAAAGGCATGACTAGAACCTTTCAAAATAACAATGATATGTAAACAAAGTAAATAAGAAATATATAAGCAAATAAATAACTGATGATTAAAACATTATGAGGCAGGAAAAGCGGAAGTTAGAGAGACCCGATAAAATGCAGATTGCACTGTATTTAAGAAATGCTGAAAAACGTTGACAAGAAAGAAAAATAAGGCTTACCTTTTTATGTTTAGATTACAAAACTACAGCAGTTGTCGGACTATTCAGTTTATCATGAATTCTTACAGCATCTGTAAAGCCTCTTGGTTTAGTTCGATCCCCATTTAAAACGCGTGCAGCTGCATCAGCTACATCTACGTTTGTAAATCACAGCACTGTTTTAAGATGGTACCTTTATCGAGACAAGATCCTCGTAAAGCTTCTTCAACGCTAGTTTTATAAGCGGATGTAGGACTCATTTGAGGTGAAGAGCCACCTTTCAGACTAACTGAAATGCTAGTTTGTATACTGGTATAAAATAAAATCAAACCCTGAGTTGAATCATAGAGATTACATGTTGAACCATTTCTTTCTACAAGGGAAGTCGCATCACCTCCTGCGAGTGAGAGCGCAGTACCAACAGAATGGCTGTCAGTTAGTTTAAGCTGTTTTAACTAAATGTATAAAGAGGTAACGTATATTAAGCCAAACACAAACCCTGACGTGCCCTTCTTCACCATCTTTTCCTGGAACGTAAAGGGCTGTTGTCTCGTTCGCATGATCGTCATCATTTTCCTTTTCTTTCTCGAATTCCCCTGCTTCGACCAACGCTCTTTCTGCTTGCCTACGTGCTTT
Source organism: Oscheius dolichura (assembly GCA_932521035.1). Classification (NCBI taxonomy): domain Eukaryota; kingdom Metazoa; phylum Nematoda; class Chromadorea; order Rhabditida; family Rhabditidae; genus Oscheius; species Oscheius dolichura. Next base: position 5,162,299 of record OW051494.1, read on the forward strand.
AGCTTTTTCGGCATAAATGTTAAAGCTAGAACATTACTAATTTTACTCAAAAAATAACTTACGATGGGAACTGAGTGCTGCAGAGAGTATTTCTTACATTTAAGGTGCATCCATGAGTAAACGGATTATACCCTGATTGAAATTTCCCGGTTACCTATAAAAAGTCACCAATGAAAACTTTCACTAGGCAGTAATGAAAACATACCTGCTCATTTGTAGTTCTTCCTCTAACCACAAGCACGATATGAAAAATGGTCAATCCTATAACAGGAACGGAAAGGATCGCACACAAGGCTAGCAAGACAATAGAACACAAGTTGGGCCTTTCCAACATATCGCCTCTAAAAACCATACATTATGTGAAGCGATAGTTAAACCCACTTATTTGTAACAGTATATGTCATACAGATACTGAAAACTGCAATCATATGAAGGCTAAGGAAAAGCAGGAAAAAGAAGAAGTATCTAAAAGACGTTATTTCCTAAATTATCCCAGTTTTTTTTGGAAAATATGTTCTTTTCAAAAAAATAATTGGAAAGAGGAAAAAAAAACCAAATTTCTAATTGTAATTACAATCGAATAATGCAAGCATTTTCAATTATCCAATTTTTAAAAATGGATAATAATTACCTGTAATTTCTTCTGCCCACACAATTATGCACCCAAGGACAGTGATGATCAAATGTGTCTATACATCTATTGCAAACGGAGCAGTGGCTTGATCTAGGGGGGCGATAAAATTTGCATGCTGTACACCATTTCATCCGGACTGTTATTCCATTAACGTCAACATTTTTGTACAAAGGAGACCGAGTTTCATCCATTGGGGGATATTCTTCTGATGACATTGCTAAAGAATTTAACACAATGTACAACTAAGTTAATGTAAAAGAGTAACATACCGTATGGATAGATCCCTGGATCCATACACATAGCCATTAACAAATTAGCCACAACCAACATAAATAATACTGCATCTACGCCACATACAGCCCATCCATACCTCAAAAGAGTTTAAGAAGAACGCTTGCAAAAAAGCATACCATCCGAAACGAGTAGAAAGGGCCGGTGCCAGGAAGTAATAAAAAACACAAGTGCAAACTATAATAAGGGACCAAGCGACAGTTGAGGGAAGCAACTGTCCCAGACGTTTACACATCTACTTTTAGCTCTGAAAACTTTGATTATTATGGATTCTGGAAAGCTTGTTTTTAGAAAGGCTGGAAATCAAGGAAGTGCAGATAAGAGTAATTTTTGGCATAGAATACTTGCCTCTCGAAAGATACATTGATAAGCTTGATGTTCAATAGTTGCTCAAAAATAATCTTTTGTAAAACCTGCAGAGATTTGAACGTAGTATAACAAAAAGCATAAATCGCGGACGCCCCCTTTACAGAGGGGTCGCTAAAATATTCAAAAATAGCGTGGTCGTGGTAAGACCGCGTTTCCAGCTTTTTATAAAAATTTAGAGAGAAAAATAGAATCTCCGATGATGGAGTCCAAGAAGACAATAGAGAAAGAGTGATCCTTTTACTTGACTCGGTTCAAACCAGGCCACTGAATCCGAAAAATTTGGTTTACAGTAATTTGCACCCAACATCGTCTGGTCAATATTTAGCATAAGGAGGTAGAGGAAAGACGCGAGTCGGCTAAAACAAATAGACGAGTTCCCTGCAACTGTCTTCCATTCCGTTTCAATATTATTTTCTAACTGGCCACCTGTATAAAAAACAGTCTATATATCTATAAGTTTCTAAAAGTCGGAGGGCAGAGTAGCAAAATTTAAACCCTAATTCATCATTGAGTAACTTAGACTTTCATGTGTATGTGTTAAGATTTCTTGTCCTCTTGGTTGCCATGAACGAAGGTCCTCACTAGTTGCCATGGAAGAATGTCGTTCGTCTAGTAGTACGGTAATCCCCCAAAAGTGCTAAAAATTACCATTCAGCTACCGACGACATCTCCGTAGAATCAGAAATGAGACAGAGAGACCCCGTGTCGATTCACCCATGATGATGTCTTCACAGCGTTTCTGGTCCGTCTTGCCCACTTATAGCCCCCATTATAAACAAATTGCCCTTCCTTTCTTGCATTATGATCAGTAACCTGCCAATCGATAAGTATTTTTTCTTTGTTTCGGAATAAAAGGTTTCAATGGTTGCAATAATTACACCCGCTAGTAATTACACAAAAGGGCACTATCGTTTCCGGCAGTACTCAAACATCTAGCGGTCTCGTGCCCCGTTAGACTTACCTTGTGGCGTGGCCTTGAACTATCCCCACAACAGTCAATATATTTGCACAGGATGCTTTCCGATTGAGCGACGTCTATAACCTTTGGTGGGCCTTTATCCTCGGATAAACCGGAAATCCTCGTCACAACATAGGACCAAATCGATATGTTGTAGTCATATTTCGGTTTCATACGTATATGTCGTTGTTTTTTTGTTTTTCTACAATAGTTATCACTTGTCCGTTATAATGCTACATGCGATTATGCGAATGGCGATTGTTATTCTTCGGGATTTTATATGGGTTTACCATGTAAGTCTTCTCTCACTAGATGATTATATACCATCATGTTTGCAGTATATATTTTATATATAGTCCATTTCAAATGGAAATGTATTTGGTTAAAGGAACAGTAGCGCAGGTTTTGAATTTGTCAGGACTTCCGTCAATTGACAGATGACGCTAAACGTCATGCACAAAATTTTTGCAATTTTTAGTGATTTTGGATGTAAAGTAATTATTTTCTCTGCGTGCTGACATTTATATGTTCTGCTTTTAATTACAATAACATAAGCACATCATGGCGAACATTTTGATATGTGAACGATGTGACATCTCGAAAAAAATTATTTTAAAAAAAATTTTTAATATTTTTTTTGAAACAGACTATAGTATTTTACAATAATTTTATATTCAGATATAGTCCATTTCCAACGGATATTCCTCAAGGTTCAAAGGTCTGTCGCGATTTCGCTACGGGAGCCATTTTCGGGAGAAAATCAACTTTTTCGTTATTTTCTATTTTTTTTGGGTTTTTTGCCGATTTTTATATTCCTACCATATTCCGTGGTATGTATTATGCCAATATACGAAGAAAAATCAACAACAGTATGATAAAACTCCGAAAAAATAGAAAAGAACGAAAAAGTTGATTTTCTCCCGAAAATGGCTCCCGCAGCGAAAGCGCGACAGATCTTTGAACCTCGAGGAATATCCGTTGGAAATGGACTATACATGAGTTCTATTTTGAAACATTTCTCACTGTATCTACAGTCGTACACCAGACTGGTTTCACTAAGCGCCGCCGCGCAATGACGTGTAGTTTCTCTTGAATTACCCTCACCTTCACCCTATCTGTTTATGCGTTCTAAAGAGCAGTATAAGGATATTCTGCATCCCCTCTTTCACCTTCCGCTCTGCCTAGCCTTTTCAATCTCGCTTTTTACATATATAGTTGATCTCTTACATTTATTTGAAATTAGATTTATCAAGAATTTCAGATTGCAACAATGCACGATTGGCGAATATTATTTGTGATCTTGTTGTTGTGCAGTCCGATACAAACGAAACGATCAGGAGGAGGAGGTGGTTCGAATAGAGGGCAAAGTGCATCCCGAGGACAAGTAGCCAGTGGAGGTGGCTTCAACCAAGGCGGCTTTAATCAGGGCGGAGGTAAGCAGGTCTTCTTCTTATGTCTGCAATCACAATTACAAAGCTATAATGTATTTGCTATCTTCAGTCCGTCCACAATCCAACAGTCCTGGTGGTGGAATTCGCCCCAATCAGCAGCAGCCACATAACGTTGGCCAATCAAACAATTTTAATCGTGGACCGTCAAACAAGTATGATTTTTCTATTCTGCATATCTTATTTCGTTCTAGTTTCCATCCTGCACCAAAGACCAGTAGTAATACTTTCGGAAAAGCATTACTTGGAGGGGCAGCAGGAGCTCTCGGAGGTTTTTAGTACTTTACCATTTCCAATATGTTTTCTCTATTCTAGCAATTGTTATCTACGAAGGAGCTAAAGCTATCATCCGTTCTGCCACGGAACCATTCCCCTACCAAGGACGAAACTATTATTGGGATCAGAACTATAAAGGCGACCGCAACCAAGTTACATGCCGTATGCCTCTCAGTCAACTACAACAAGATGTAAGTGTTTTAGACGAGGCGTAAGTTTTTTTAGATCAATAAAGAAGCTAATATCTCCACTACTACGCCCAGCACGGTGGGATCCGATACTACCACAATTGCAGCCATTTCAACTACCCCTTCTGTATCTCAAACAATTAGCAATGTAACGCATATTTTGACTTGCGTTAACGTTCAGTTTAGCTACAATTTCAAGATGGTACCAAACCCCGTGAAATAACTTGGGGATGTCGCAAAGGAGCAGAGACTTGCTGTGGAATGGACTGTTGTGCGGTACCAGTTAATACTGCTCAAAATAAGGATCATAGCAATGTCGCTACTGTACTTCTTATGTAAGTTTTCATATATTTCAATTTTTTCATATTTCACTTTCTTTAGATTTGTAATATTGTCTTTATAGTTGTTGTGTGAGTTCCGCATACTATCACTATTTTTGATTGCATGTGCATGCTTCTTAAGAACCCCGTTAATCTAACTACTTCCCTATATTATTTCATTTATTTTTGTTTATTTTACATAATAATGTGCATCTTTTTCAGAATTTTGCTTATTATTTTAATCGGAGGCTGCTGCTGTTGTTTTATCGCTTACATGATGTGTCGTTCTGCGTTTGACTGTATTTTTCCTCGAGATCATAATAAGCATGATAACACCTACCCACAAAACGGTTTGTTTCTGTTTTTCGTTATTATTTTAATTTTTCTTTGAAAAGCTGCATCAGAACCACGAATTTATTTTCCCTATCAGGCTATAATGTATACTTACAGCTGAGTACGATCAACCTCAACAGCAATACCCGATGCAACAATACTCTTCAAATTATCCATCTCAACAGTATCAGCAACCGTTCGCTGCTCAATATTCTGCACCCCAAGGCTATTCTAGTGCCCAACAAAGCTATCCAAGCACGTATCCTTCTCATCCAACATACTAATGTTTCCGGTTCGACCGAAGTTATTACAAATGGGTTGCCATTGTCATTTCGTTCACTTCTCCATTATATTTCCCTTGCCGATGTTAAAAATATGAGCAAAGCCAATAAAAATGTCTTTATATGTCTGTCCGTTCATCAAATATACAATAAACCGGAGCATTTTTTAAGTGAAATGACAAGAATGAATCGTGTATTGCAGCTACTCAACGCGGGCTTGAATCGGCTGGAGGGTTTTCCTGTGTTAGAGAAGGGATAGCTTGTTCAATTACAGGTAATATCTAAAAACGTGAGCTATTTAGCTGCTGCGACGAGGATAAACCGCCGAGCGAAATACGTAGTTTTTGAAAAGAAAACAGAAGATCCCACCTTTTCCACTCGACTTCGAAGCTGCATTAATAGTCCCGTATTAGCAGAAGTTTTAGCACAAATGAAAACATTGAGATTATGAAATGACATTACTATCAGCTGCATCTGTTCGTATGCAAACAGTGTAACTTTTTGGTGACCCATTTCCAATTTGCTTATTTGATCGGATGCAGTTTGATAACCAGCTATAAACTGTTGTCGAGAGCGCAGCTCATCTCCCACGCCGACAACCAGAACACCCTCACGATCAGTAATGAACATTGTCTGGGCATCGCTACACGTGGAAAGGATTTGAATCAGAGCTTCTTTAATAGGAGTATCCATTCTTGAAATCCATAAATCATCGGGCTACTGTCATAATATTGAAATACGAATGAGGAAAAACAATTGTGATTTCATTTAAAGATTTACAGGGAACGATTAATTCATTTGTAACAAAATCATTCACATCACCACTGACGAATGAGTATACATGGAAAATAGATGGGCTCCTCAAGTGCGAGGCTAACCAAATAGGGGGACAAGTAACGCATTTCGAAATTTCAAACACTGAAGCCATACAAGGTTATATAAAAGAATGGCATTCACCCTACGAAAGCGATAGATCCTACAAGGTCATTAGAGATATTAAATTTACATATTTCTTCTGGAAAAAAAGACAATGGAGAGTAAATATAAAATAGAGCGGTTCAAAATCGCATTTATTGCGCTGGAGTAGAAGGCCCGCCAGGAGCTGGGGGCTGCTGAGAACCGCTCGGTGGCATGGATCCCCCAGTTTGCGACTGGGAGGCCTTTTGCTTCAGCATAGTCCAGTCAAACGTGTAGTCATACTGTAATTAATTTGCTTCAAAAGGCACCGTTTTACCTGATGGTTGAGAGTACGGAACAAAATGCGGAACAGTTGGCGCAAGTACATATAATCCGGAGCTTCATCAAACCGCAATCCTCGAGTGTAGTTCAAGTACATGGGAAATTCGGCGGGAAATCCTTTGCAGAGAATTTCAACGGACGTAGTCATTTTCTGAAATTATTAATTAACGCGTGCAATTTGACAAGCAAATGAAGCCGTTGTTATGAGTGATTATGCAAAACAATATAATACCTTCTCGCTGATTTTTTCATACTTCTGCTTTTTAGTTGCGGCTTTCAACCCTTGCCATGGCAGTGTTCCACGATTGAAATACATCAGAACATATCCCAAAGATTCCATGTCATCTCTGAATAAAATGATGTCGCATCAAAAAATAGGCAATACCTTCTACTTTGCTCAATTCCCAGATGGGCATTAATAGACGCGTAACGCGCAGTTCCAGTAAGATTTTTGTCCTCTCTATAGGGGATGTGTGTGCGTGTTCGAGAATCACGGAATCTGAGTGTCATTATGAGGATATCCTTGTTATTCAAATAATAAAGAAGTTATAACGCATGGCTTTGGAATAATAAAGTGGCATTATTTTTCTACCTAAAAGAAACTAAAAATCTCACTTTTTGGCAAGGCCAAAGTCGATTAGAAATAGCTTATTGCAATGGCGTCCAATACCCATCAAAAAGTTATCAGGTTTAATATCACGGTGGATAAAATTCTTCACATGCACATACTCAATTCTTCCAATCATTTGATCAGCAAGCATAAGCACTGTCTGAATTCACTGGATAATAATTGTTTCGCAAAATTCCAACCTTCATAGTGAAGCGGCGACTGCAGAAATTAAACAGGTCTTCCAAAGAAGGACCAAGAAGATCCATGACCAAAACATTGTATTCTCGTTCCGTTCCGTACCTTTAATATAGAGAATTGAATATCATACAATTAATGGTGTACAAATTACCACCCGAAAGACTTACCAACGAATGTGGGGAATACCTACGCCACCTTGAAGAATTCTGTATACTTTAGACTCGTACAGAAGCTGCGGATGACGCGCATGAAAAACATGATAAAGTTTTGATGAAAAAAACCTACTCTGTTGCTTTCAAGTTTTATCGCAACTTCTTCTCCATTTGTTACATTAATAGAGACATAGATATCCCCGAACGATCCAGAACCGATTTTCCGGATTAATTTGTATTTGGTAGCTACAATGAAGTCTTTACCAGACACGGCGGCCATAATTTCTGGAAAAAAAATAATTATAAAATTAAAAGAACATAGCGAACGATTAATCAATCAAAAAACCAGAATCGAAAAACCAAGCAAATAATCTTCACAAAGAAAAATCGGCCATTGTACTGGTATATTTCTCTATTTATTTCTCTTTTATAATTGAAAATTGTTTATGTTACTATGCGCTTTCGCAATTTTTTCGACGCGGGCGAAAATTGATTGATCAGGCAACATATAAGATACATGCTTACCAACTGGCCGCTACAATGATGATGAGAATGAAAGGACCCGGTTTGACAACGCTAGAAAGGCTGAGCCTATGCCTGTTCTGAAAGTTATAATAAATTGTCAAATAAACGTCGTATGACTAATAACAATAGGATAGGAGGGAAGACGAATGATAATGTCACGTCTAGTATATACGAAGGTAGAATTTACTGCCTGTTGAATATCTACCACCAGTGAAGTGTAACATTATGATGTTCTAGCGCTGTGTGCGAAAAATGAAGCAAAATGCGAGAACTCCTCTTTATATTTAGTAGTTATTGCATTCATAAACATAAGCTGCCTTTTTCCGACGATCTTGAGATATAAAAATGAGGTTTTACGCAGCATTCTAACGCACACTGCTCGATCAGATGGCTCGATGTCGAGCCAACCTTCGGCCATGCAGCCGCGTCCGTCCGACTCCTGCAGCGAAGCGTTCGCGGTTCGCGCCAATTTCAAACGTACCACTAAAAATTGAGCAATATTTCCGATAAGAGTGCAAAAAGGTGGAAAAAAAACTTTCTCCCTTCAATTTATAGGAAAGACACAAACATTTTATAAAGGTAAAGAGGGCATGACAGTTTATATACAATAGTGAATGCGGAGATCACCCATAAATAACGAAAGAGATTAATAATCCACTTCCATGGAATCACTTGAACTTCCAGAACATACGCTGAGCTCGTCTTCGCTCAGCTCGATAATTAGTGGAGAGTTGTGAGGAGACGATTCGGTGCTCATCTCGGCGTCAGATGTAGGCGGAGTGTATACTTTTCCATCATCTAAAATGATGACACTATTTAGACAGAGGCTAGCAAAAAGACTAGTCTGCGGCAGACTAGAAAAAAACACACCTTGGCCGTCTTTTAACTCTTCATTGTCATCTTCATCTGCTACTTCACAAATTCTACCAGACATGGTAGGATCGTCAAAGGGATTCAATGTCTTCAACGGTCTCCAAATTGTAACTTCGTCGCCGCGAACGGCATTCAAGCTACAAAAGAAAATGATCTAATAGAAAACATACAGAATCTTACGACGACGGAAGAAGATTCGGTGATTGCTTTGCTCTTTCTAAATATCCTTTAAGCGTGGAATCTAATTCAACATAAGACGGCGAGGTATCTTCAGGCTCTTCAACTATAACTGGAGAAGCTGGCGATGATACTTCGCATTCACCCATATCATCATCGGAAGATTCACTATAGTCTGATTAGGTTTTCTTTTTTGTAAAACTGACACTAAGAAAGGCTTGTCATTAGATATACTGAAGTCATGAAGCATCGAATTGACACGTTCAAAGCGTTTCTTGGTCCTAGGCACGTACTCACTGTAGTCATCCTATAAGAAAAAAAATTCTAAATACGAAATAAAAATGAAAACCTCAACATTTCTAGCCGGCCTTTTCCCATGCGGTTCTCTTACGTAATAAAATGCATTAGATGACTCGGGAATTGCTGAGGTTGAATTAGCCATGGAAAAAAACTTGTGTCGCATGTGGTTGTATAGCTCGCTGTCCTTCAAGGTCATCTAGCTTATTATATCTAAAAAATGTTTGTAAAAATTTATATAAAGCAACGAACAACAATTTTTAGAAGTATAGGAAGAGACTGTCTGTATCAAACAGCTGTTTATAACGCGTGCGAAAAACTTCGCGAGCGATGGCGAATTTTCGAGAGCGAACAGAGAGCAGCACACAAACGGCCCCCTCTGTGCGCGTTTATTTTGAGAAAATGTAGATGAAAAGTACTAAAACGTTGAACAACTTTTTATCGCATATATCTAATTGTAGTTTTTAGATATCTATTTAGCAAATCTAATTTCCAGAATTCACATTGAACAGATAAATAATGTTTACCTACTTTTACTGAATATCGATTTTACAAATTGTCTTATTGTTATTGAATTTGAATGTTTATCGAATATCAACCCTTTTCTTTTGCTGGTACTTAGTATCAGGACTATTTCAGGTTTATGCCCCGGCTTTTTATACCGAGGACAACCGAACTAGCTGCAGTGCCTCGAGCCATACCCAGAAGAAGGCCGAAAATGAAGGCCGCTTTATCATCACCTAACTCAACACACAGGATGCGACGAGGTTTGTATAATTTATTTTCTCAATAGTCTAATTTACTCACTGTAAAATATTTGTAAAAATTCGTAGACCTTTTATTCAGTTTTCAGACATACATGCTATTTTTTTTTGCCATAATTATTTGCTTTGCATGAAATATTCTAATAAACGGTAACATATGTCTATGTCGATGCCTATATAACGGTAGAACCAAGATGGCTATTGAACACATAAAATACTGATTGAACACTAGTTTTCTTTCTCGGAGAAGTAAGAGTGAGACAAATTTGATGGCAATATCGTCAATAATTATTCAAATTCAAATGAATCGAACTACTATTGTCTAACAATTCGATTTTTAGAGGAAACGGATGACCCAATGTGTACGCCGAGATCGTCGCGACACGATGTTAATGTGCCAAACGATTCCATGGGAAGTTCCATTGATGAAGACAGGTTAATAGATGTTACATGTTGACACTTTAAATTTGATATATTTAGAAATTTGTGCACGCCATCCCCTACTAACGAAAAAGAGAGCGAAAACGAATTTTCCGTACCAAGAAACTTTAGATGTATCTCGAAAACAACAAAAGCTAAACGAATAAAATTTTACAGAAACGGGGACCAATACTACAAGGTACGATATTAACTTTATATTTTATATATTTTTTTGTTATTTTTAAGGGTATGATATATGCGCTTCATATGGATAGAATTCGCAGTATGAAACCGCTTATGGAAGATCTAGCACGTGTCATGGGTGATTCACAGTATTTGCCAAATGGAATTCGCCACATCTTTACAATTGATGGACAGGTACTTTTTATTGATATTTAAGTCAGGTGTTTTAGTATCGCATAACAGAGGTTGATCAGTTTGAAGACGGAGAAGCTTATGTTTGCGCAAGGTAAGGTTGTACAAAGCCTAATATAATCTACCTGCAGCAGCGAAGCATTTAAACAAATGGACTACGTGAACGCTAGAGAACCAGCGTGGTGCTCCACACTTTCACGTTCAAAAAATATAGAAACTTCTTTGCCTGCTCTGTCATTAACCGATCCGCCGGAACCAACGGATTTTGTAGAGCCGCGAATTATTACCGTTATTCGAAATGGAGTGAAACCGAGAAAGGTTGTTCGACACTTACTAAACAAACGGAGTGCAAGGTCTATTGGCAAATGTCTTTATAATAAGAATATTTAGATCATTCGATCAGGTAATGAGAGATTTAACAGCAGTTGTAAAATTAGATAGTGGGGCTATTCGAAAAGTTTTCACTATTACGGGAAATCCGGTAAGCTGTTTGTTGTATCACATGCCTTTTTTATTTAGGTTATTTGTTTAAGAGATTTTTACGGTCCTGATTTTTGCTTCATCGCTTACGGCAACGAAAAACATCATGAAGATGATTTTTATGTATTGTCAGAAGGTTTGTGTTCTGAAATCGGAATGTGTATTGTTATATACGCCACTTACGCCTTTTTTTGAATCAATGATATGACTAAAAATACCGCCCCTATCGTCCGTTTTGTACGTCTTATATTCAGAATATAAACGAGTGGCTGCTGCAAAAAAAGGAAGTTGTCGACTGCCTATGAGAAAACGCGCAATGCCATCAAGAAATGAATCGATAAGGGAAGATAGATGCGGTTCGGTTGTCCCTGACGAATGCGGTAAGTTAGTTGTTTTTTTCCGTTAATATATTCAATTCAATGAAAATCAGTTTAGCACGTCATTTACCTCCACAACTTAGCGATATTTTTACAATTATGCGACTCCTTGGTGATGGCAATACAGCACTGGTTTACGAGGTGAATAATAGGTACCTTTACACTTTTTAAAACTAAAACCAGCAACAATTTCTTAGAGAGACAGGCGATCATCGTGCTTTGAAGTTTATTTCACGTGAAAACACAGTTGGAAAAGAAAGTTTAATAGCTTCCGAATTGGCAATAATGAGAAGGCTTGACCACGAACACATTGTTCGAATGTTTGATCACTGGGAAATAACTGGAAGTCATTACTTTTCTTTGGAACTTGTGGAGGTAACTTGTGGAAGTGTTCTTTATTTTGTTTTTTAGGAAGGAGATCTTTTCGAACATTTGTGTTGTGTTCGTCGCGTGTCTGAACACCAGGCTGCATCGCTCACTGCTTGTTTAGCTCATGCGTTAAGTTATCTTCATGGAAAGTCTATTGTACACCGCGATGTAAAACCCGAAAATTTACTGGTATATCTGTTGCTCAATTATTTCAATTCGTTGTAGCTTTATACATCATCCGATGGTAGCTTAGCTTTGAAGCTAGCTGATTTTGGTTTAGCAGTTGAATTACCCAAAAATGGCACCCTGCTGACGTCTATATGCGGTACACCGACTTATGTGGCTCCCGAAGTTTTACGAGAAGAAGGATACGATCATCTTGTTGATATCTGGGCTCTGGGTGTGATTATTTATGTAATGCTCTGTGGCTTTCCTCCTTTCCAGAGGTTCCAAAACATTTTAAAGATATATCCAATTATAGCACTGAAAATTCCCAAGAAGACTTGTTTCGCCAAATTATCCAAGGGAACTTCAATTTTCCATCCCCCTCATGGAGTAAAGTAAGTGTTCTGTTGTACTTCAAATATTTTTAGATATCGTGGTCTGTGAAAAATTTAATATTAAATTTAATAACAGTAAATATAAACGAGCGCCTAACAGCTGATGCAATTTTGGACACCCTCTGGATACAAACCCGAGGTGAAGTTCCGGGCAATATGGATGCCATGGAGGAATTATCAGTTAAATCGAGAATACCAGAAGAAAATGAAGTACATTAGCCATTTTTTTAGGGTAAAAATTTTTTTTAGGCTGATATGGAAGAAACTCAGCGTGAGTACTACTTCAGTAGACGTGCTAGTATGGACGAATTAAGTGAGGTTTCTGGCGGATTTTCATTCCAGCGAGGATACACATAAGCGTTCGTTTTTCTTTATGCAATATCGATCATTCCGTTGCAAATTTTGCATCTATTCGATTTAGTCTCATAGATAGATTCATATGGGTACATTTCTCGTCTATTCGTCTTTGTCAATTGACCTCGATTATTATGGGCATAATTTTTACCGCGTGCAATGGTGCTCTTTTAAAACTTTTCTTTGAGAAAGTAAAGATGTATACAATAAAAAAACTTCATTTATTCTTTTTTTATCTTTTATCTTTTTTTTCAGTAAAAACTAAAGATCCCTCCAGCAACACAGCCAATACTGAGAGTCAGAATTAGCTGTAACGTGTTTTTCTGCGATTAGAAATATTTCTTACACTACTGAGTTCAGCTAAGCCAAGCATCACCCAAACTGTGGCGTCCGTTATGGTTGCTTTGAAGTCTGAAGAAAATTATAGAAAGGGGTTTTGATGAGTTACCAATTCCGTAGACATATCTCCAAAATGTAAAAAATCCATTGATGTAGCTGTCCGACCCGGTAATACAAAAGACAAACGATGAGCCGAGCAGGAAAAACTAAACTTATCAGAATAACCTAACTGTCTGTCTGACTAAGGTTATCATGAAGATAGCACCATGCATATTTTTGAATCCCGGTGGCCGTGGACGTTTGTTGAAGGTTTTATCATGAAAAAGGCCTTCTGGTAACTTACGTTTATCAACGTGAGGAGAGGCTGTAGTTTTGTATTTTGGGCAAACTTGGGTATACCTATATTATTCCAAAACATTCGAGGGTGGAAATATAGTGTCAATGCAAGCAGGAGGGTAGAAAGAGTGAAGCCGGATAGCCAAACCGTTGTAAATGGAGTTACCACCAGTTGGTTTCCTGCTCACGTTTTCTTATTTTCCTGTACAACGCTATATAACCTATTCCGAGTAAGAGATTGGCAGTGTACTGGGTACTTTGAACAGGGTCAACTGGCTGCAATTTCATTTTTTCTATAACTCGATGACCCAAGGAAACCATCAGAAAGTCTAACTCATCCGCACTCTGATCGAAAAATATGCTCTTTATTTTTAGTCTACCATATTTTTATGCAGTTGCTGTTGGGTCTCTCTAGTTGCCGATCCGACAACATCGGAATAATTGGCCTCTTGAAAAGCTTGATAGCGGAAAACGAAGAACGCAACAAGAAGAAACGCACCGACGAGAAGGAACAAAACTGGCAGATATAAAAAAATAGGCCAAGACGAGTTACCCAAAGATGCCGAGATCCTTGAAATTCGGGCATTGTATGCGGCTGGGAGCCACATGGCGAAGACTGAGGCGGTTGACAACGGCAACAGACGAACTCATTAGAAGTCCGGGATTTATGGCCGCCCCCATGAAAATACCCAGCAGACAGAAATAAACGTTTTATTTTACGAGAATTTTTGGATGAAAAGCCGCGAGGTTACAGGACTGACAAGAAACGTTGCCTCGTTGTTGGCGGACCCCGCAAACAGGCCGGGGGACCCGAAATGCCCGGCCATGCCTCGGGAACACAATATCACAATACACGGGATAGATCTACAGTAACCTAGGGGTACGGTAGCTGACTTAGGGACGGATCATCACAGCGGGGGAAAGCTGTTCGCAACGAAAGAAAATGAGATTCCAGCAGTTCATGAGAGAGTACATCGACCACAACAGCTTCCTCGTTTACGTTTCGATAAAGATTCTGAACATGTCGATAGTGGCCGAGGACGGGGAGACTCACCGCTGCTGTTGGGTTCGGGCAGGTTTTCCCTGGCCACCAAATGCATGACTGTTGTCTTCCCCTGGGGCAGGCCGAGTGCTCCCAGGGTCACCGAGCCGTGAAGAAAGCGACCGTGGTAGATCAATTTGAGCATGGACGGCGAGTCCACCTTATCGTCTGCCCATTCTGAGACAAGTTCTATTAAATCGAATTTGTTCTAATAAATATATTAGCCAGTGTCAAGAGTATAGTTTGTAAATATCTTAGGGGCAAATAATTTGGACGAACTCACCCGCAGGCCACTCCTCAAAAACCCGAAAAATAATATCTTGTACTGAAAAATGTGAGGGGAAGCTGAACTCGTGAGTACGACCAGAAACTAAAATAAGACGGAGATTTATGTGATATTCCTGAAATTGGATCATAATCTTTTTCTTGAAATGAACAAACCCCTCCGTTGGCTCCGTCTGCTGCTCCCTCCGCTGAGTCTCGCACGCTCATCCGACCGGCGGCTCTAAAATTGTTTTTATGAAGGAAAACGTGAGAAAATCTAATTGAGTCCGCAAGATAAGCAGGCGAAAAATGAAGACGGCGAATAAAATCTCCGCCGGAAATGAGACCTAATTAGAAGTATAACTGGCACCATTAGCAAGGGAATATATGCGAGTTTTAGAATTTGATGGACTCCTTTGGGGGACAACAGAGGAGAAAAGGAGTTTATGAAAAGGAGAGGAAGTTGCGCCTCCATTTCAAGGGAATCATATTTCGTTTTCTGGGAATTAATCTCTCTCACGAGCCAAAACGACAAAAATTGATCAGGACGGCTTGAGTAGACTCAAAATGTATGAAGTATTCGAAAAGCGGGAGGGCATCCTCTGCACATTCTATCTGCTCATTACAGACAAAAGCTAGGCGGAGGCTTCCAGAATACAGAAATTAACGAATTTTGAGCCGAAAGTGCGAAAAACAGATACGAATATCAATTTTTGGCTTTTATTTTTAGCCAACGTAATTCAAAGCCAATTCCACGACGGAAAAAGTAGTGAAAAACCATATAGTACGACTTTTAGCTGGTGGAGAATGATTTGAATCGGAAAGATGTTAATAAATTACATTGGTTTATCAATCCATTCGGTTTATCAAATTCAAACGGTAATCATAAAGTTTCATCGTAATGGCAGCTGGAGTAAGTTTAGAAGAAAAGCATCAGCTGACGATCGATCGTTGCCTCTATGTCTGTGTACGCAGGGTGGAAGGATAGAACACTACTCTCGGGAGACGCAGACGGGCTGGGATTTGTAGAGGATCGACACACGCAGGCAGCGCTCAATCGAGCTAGTTCTAGGTGCGCATAATTACTAGAGGATGTCACTAAACAAGTTAGATCAATAGATGCAAATATGTAAAGGCTGCCATCTTGTTAAAATGATAATCATCCCCATCATCTGTTTGAACGAAACTCGGAAAGCATACAGAGACAGTTTATGCAACTGTCCAACGGACAAGACACCGTAAACGAGTAATAAATAAAACACACGGGTCACTTCCAGAGCTTCTTGATCGACATATTTTTTTCTGAATCCTTTTGCATGACCTGAAAAAACATATTACTAGATTACTCAAAATTAGCATACTTTTCCTACAGCCATTTCAAAGTCTTCCTGTGTTACATGGATACGTCTTTCACGTAGTGCAAACATGCCAGCTTCAGTACATACAGCCTATAAATAACAATAAATATTGTAACAGAAGCTTTTAACCTTGACTTCCGCACCACTAGCACCAGGAATAGCTTCAGCAATTTTACGCATGTTGATTCCTCTCATTAGATTCATTTTCCTTGAATGGATCTTTAAAATATCAGCACGAGCTTTCTCATCTGGAGCAGGGAATTCAATCTAAGAACAACTTTAAACGGATAAAGAGACGCCCAACTTTTCTGTCAATTCGACCTGGACGAAGGAGAGCAGGGTCCAAAATATCAATACGATTTGTAGCCATAATAACTTTGATATTTTTGGTTGCTTCAAATCCATCCAGTTGATTAAGAAGTTCCAGCATTGTACGCTGTACTTCAGAATCGCCGCCACTATAAAAGAAACTCAACTAATTTGAGAAAAAAATATACCTCGATCCTTCCACTCGACTTGAACCGATCGAATCAATTTCATCCATAAAAATAATGGAAGGTGCGTGCTCACGTGCCATAACAAATAGTTCACGAACCTAAAAATATTTTGAAGGTGTCATTGTTCAATTTTAAGTATTCAATAAGGGCAGTAAAAATAGTACCATTCTCGCTCCTTCTCCGATGAATTTTTGAACCAGCTCAGAGCCAGACACTCGAATAAAAGTGCACTCCGTATGATGAGCTACTGCTCTTGCTAGCAGTGTCTTACCAGTACCCGGAGGACCGTACAGAAGGACACCTTTTGGTTGAGCAATCCCGAGCGCTTCAAAAAGTTCTGGGTGCTTCACCGGAAGTTCAATGACCTATAATTACAAATTTGTTTTAACATTAAATATAGACGAAACCTCTTTAATTTCTTTAATTTGCTTATCCAAACCTCCGATCATTTCGTAAGTAGAATCGGGCACCTTTTCAACCATCATTAAAGAAACCAAAGGATCAACCTAAACAATTCCGTTTTGTAAACCCGTAGCATGGAAAAGAATTAACCTTGTTTGGTAAAATTTTATGAAGAGCATAGCTATCAGCTCGAAGAGCTACTCGGCATCCCGTATTGATAGTGTTGATATCGATACTCTTATCAACATCAACCACGTATTTGCCTTCAGGATGCACCTAAAAATATGAGATAAATTTCATCTGGCCTACACTGTACCTTGACAAGAACCTTTTTTTTATCCATAGCTTTGCTTACTTCACCAACATAGCTACCCTGTTCATGTAACTGCTGGAGCTCCTCTTTGAGCATACGAACCTTCGAGTTCAACTCATTTCTTTGTGCCTGGAGACGGCGAACGTTCTGTTCCTTTTCCAAGACTTTTTGCTGAAAATGTAGCTTTGAACCTCATTACTCAAAAAAAATCTTGAAATAAAACAAACCTGGGCTTCTTCTATCTTTGTTTTATAATATGTCTTCAAAGTTAGCTCATCTGAATTATGTACTACAGGAGTACACGCAGCGGCGACCCCAGCTGGAGGAGCCATACTGAAATGAGTTCGTTTAGCACTTTCTTATAGAACAGCGTAAAAAATACTAATATTTATGGACAGTGAATCAAAAAGAAGGAATATCATCATTTTGCCGAGTAAGACGTTTACGCGTAATTTGGAGTCGTTGGAAACTTTCAGATATTATTTTTTTTTGCTCAATTTTTGCGACTTCCAAACTTTGTGAAAAAGACGACAACGATCCGAGACAAAAGCATTCTATAAACATTTATCCCTCCGTTTCCAAAAACAGTACACCCTAGAGAGTTTCCCAAGCTGGAGAGGCTCCCCGTCGGCTCTGAGCAGTTTGTCCAATCGCGACTTGCATTAATTTCCTCTCCTATAAAGACCTCCAGATATAGCAGAATTTCTGATTTCTCCCATCTAGCTGAAGCCTCCCAGCTGTTTCGTCAATGCATAAGTGCTTATGAAGCCATGTGAGGTTTTCACCGAGAAGAAGAGGAACGAAGACGAGACCTTGGGTTTGACCATCAACGGAAAGCTTATCATCAACGAGGTGGATATGGACAGTCCAGCATGTGGAAAGATTGAAGACGGCGACCAAATCCTCTAGATGAATGGAACGATTCTCTCCACGTTCAACTTTTATTCTGTGTTGCGGGAGACGCCTGCCGGCCAGAAGTTATATATATATAGATGTTTCGGAACCACAAACGCTCGTTCGGACCTGCTGTGGAGCTGGGAGGTCAAGCTGAAGGTTCATCTAAACTCTGCTAAATAAAATAATAATCAAGTCTTGTTTTGTGTCTTCTTTTAACAGCTGTTTTCACAGTGAATGTTCTTCTTCCGATCTTTTGAAGGCGGCCAATAGAGAGAGTTAGATGAGCATAAATAAAGAAAGAGTCGGATTTACAAATAAATGCTATCCAGGGTTGCTCCAGATCTCGACCTCCTCTCGATTTTTTCGACCCTTTCCGGCTGTCTCGTCTCCATACAGAACTGGCCAAAAGGTGATAAAAGGTTGCTATGATCTGATGAGATGAATCCGGATGAGTACGAAATTCAAAGTAGCTATTCGAGGCGAAGAGTACGATTTGCCTACAGGGAGCTGCTCGAGCACATTATCTTGTCATAGAGGGAACAGGCCCGTAAGAAAGTGTACTGAGCGAGAGAGCGCGATCGGGGAGGAGGCGCCAGGGATGCTTCGTCTGCTGCCCACTGCACAGCCTTTCCCCAACAGTCACTCCGGCGAGCATTGCCCCTTCCTCCCGGGGAACACCCCGACATGGGCAACTACAAGTCCCGCCCCCAAACTTCCTGTTCCGGTCTGTTTTTGCTTTTTCCGTCGAGACAGAGTTCAGATGAATTGAAGAAGAAGATAAGCGAGTGTTACGCGGTGGTGAGGAGTCGGCTGGGGGACGACTCCCGTCCCAGATGCGCCCTGTGGAACCAGATCCAGAACGCCGCCTAGTAGGGTCTCCCCTTTCCCTGACAATTCCCTCCCAGCGAACGCACCCTCGAGGAATTCTCCGGGCTCCTCGTCTCCGAGATCCTCGACTGCCTCACCCCCCAGCGGCTGTCCCTCCTCCACCTCATCTGCTCCGGACATTCCGAAAACGTGACAATTTCCCTTTTTGGACTGGTCTTTTCAGCAGGCAGCCAAGGTTACGGTCCTCCTGGAGAAGTGCGACGACTCGCAGAGAGCCACCCTGCTGTCCCAGCTGACCAATAACGGCTTCTCCTGTCTCCACCTGGCCGTCCACAAAGTGGGTCTTTAGGGGAACAAGGAGGATGCTTTGAAGGGAGACGAGGCCGTGATAAAAGTGCTGCTCAAGGAGGGGGCCGACCCATCCCAGGCCGGCAGACACTGTCTTCCTCCCCTGCACCTCGCCGCCATGATAGGCAACGAGACCGCCGTCCAGGTGGGTGCTGCTCCCCACGTCTCCTACGCCCTTCAGGCCCTCCTCGAAGCCGGTGCCCCGCTGTATGCCCCCGACTTTGTCAAGTTCACCCCCCTCCACTGCGGCACTTACTCGGCACACGACCAGGTATTCCTTTCCTTTGATTTACCAGCTATCCCCTGTCAGGTAGTCCGCCTACTTTTGGATCGAGGCGCCGACGCCAACACGGCCGGTGGAGTCAGAGACCGGCCGCTCCATCTGGCTGCCGCGCGTGGTCTCACCCAAATTGCCACGCTGCTCCTGGATGCTGGGGCCGACCGTTCGTCCGTCTTTCGTCCTCCACAGAAATGTATTCAGCGCTGCTGGCCGACGACGAGGGCACATTGGCCCTGCACTTCGCTGCCAGGACCGGCCACCACTCCGTCCTCCAGCTTCTGCTCCAGAAGACCCCGACCGTCAGCGACGCCATCTCCACCCGGAATGTCTAGTAGGGGTGCCCTTTTCCTTGACAATATATCCTCCCAGCGGGGATACCCCCCTCCACGTGGCCTGCTACGGTGGTCGGCTCGACGTCGTCAAGGCCCTCCTCCCCATCACCCCCAGTGCCGTACTTACCATGGTTCGTCTTCCCGGCCCCTCCAACCATTTCACAGGAAAACGTCTTCTCGGAGACGCCCCTCCATGCCGCCTGTACGGGAGGAAGATCCGTGGAGCTGGTGGCCCTTCTGCTGCGACAGCCGGGCATCCACGCCAACGCCCAGGGGATGGACGGGCACACACGTAGCCCCTGCCAGCATACCCCCTAAAATATCTTCTAGCTCTCCACTCGGCCTGCTACCACGGCCACCTGCGGATTGTCCAATACCTCCTGGAGAACGGAGCAGACCAATCGCTGACGGCCCGGGCGAATGTGAATCTTGAAGCATTCCCGGTTTAACTTGTTTTGTATATTTTGTAGGACACCCCGCTGGCCGCCACACAACCTCAGGGGAACGTCAAGCCCTCGCCCATCGCCCAGGCCATGATCCGTCTGAACAGGCCTGACCCGCCCAGCCCCAACATGAGTTCCCACGACTCTACCCTCTCCTTCGAGGTATCCTCTCCTGACAGGCGGCAGACGCCTCGATTCAGGACAATCAGACCCCGATTATCTGGGCCTACGAAAGGGGCCACGACCATATTGTGGCCCTGCTGAAGCACTACGCCAACCAAACCCCGGAGGGCGACGTGGCCAGTGAGTACAGGTAGGGCTGGCCCGGCTGAGGACGATCCCGTTGCAGCAGTGGAGAGTCATCGTACACCCCCCTACCCTCGCCGATGGGTCGCCTCCACTCGATGACCAAGGAGAAGGCCGAGATCCTCCAGCTGCGCGGGGCTCTCCGCCCCCAGGCCCACATCTCCCTGGGAGAGGTCGACTTCCAGGTGGGTCGCCCCGAGCCCCTCTCTAGCCCCGCACAGGAAGCCATCGGCTCTGGCTCGTTCGGGAAGGTCTACCGAGGCTCGTACCGCGGCCGGGTAGTGGCCATAAAGAGGTACCGTGCCATGGCCTACGGATGCAAGTCGGAGGTGGACATGCTCTGCCGGGAGGTCTCCATACTGTCCCGTCTCTCCCACCCCAACGTTATCGCCTTCATCGGGGCGGCCCTCGACGACAAGAGCGTGAGTCCTCCTCTTCCTCCTCCTCCGACGGCCCTTCTCCCTTTCCAGCAGTTTGCCATAGTGACGGAGTTCGCAGAGAACGGATCGCTGTTCTCCATCATCCACGAGCAGAAGAGGTCTCCTCCCTGCCAGTCCCCCTTCGAGTGACTCTCTTTCAGGGTTCTGGAGCCGTCCTTCCGGCTGAGAACTTCCCTCGACGTAGCCAGGGGAATGCGCTATCTCCACGAGCTGTCCTCTCACGCCGTCATCCACCGGTCTCCTTTTTATTCTTATTCGAATATTCCCCTTCCTGCAGAGACCTCAACAGCCACAACATTTTGATCCACGCGGATGGCCGTGCGGTAGTGGCGGATTTCGGGGAGAGCCGGTTCGCGAGCCAGTCGGAGGAAGGCGGCAACATGACCAAGCAGCCGGGGGTCAGTCGGGCCAGCTTATGGAGCCGACACCTTTCAGAACCTTCGGTGGATGGCCCCCGAGGTCTTCTCCCAGTCCGGCCGATACGACAAAAGCGTCGACGTCTTCAGTTTCGCGTTGGTCGTCTGGGAGACGCACGCGGCCGAGCTGCCCTTCTCCCATTTAAAACCTGCGGCGGCCGCCGCTGAAATGGCCTACAAAAAAGGTATTCTGCCCCTTGGATACGGACAAATATGCTCAGGTCGACCGTCGCTCCCTCGGCAATCCACCCTCCAGTTTCCCGAACACATTCTGGCTCTCCTCCCCAAGGCCTGGCACCCCGACCCCGCTGAGAGGCCGCCCTTTTCGGAGGTTGGTCACTGACTGCCCAGTCAACAGAGAGGTTCAGATAGTGCCGTTGCTGGAGCCGTTCGTGGACAGTCTGGCCAATATGGAGACCCAGTCCTCCGTGTCCCAGTTGAAGACTCAGTGGGAGCAGCTGTGTGTGACGCCGTCCAAACCACGTAACCCCGGGGGAACACCGTAGCAATTTTCTCCTTTTCAGCGTCGACCAGCCAGCTGCCCCCCGCCTTCCACCGGTTGTCGGTCAGCGGCACCGTGGAGGAGCTTCGCCAACGGCTGGATCGCAACGGATACATCACTCAGCTCTCCCCCAAACCCTAGTCTGTGATTCTCTTTCAATAAACGGGTAAAACTTTTTATCTTGTTGATTCCCAGAGTAGACGAACACACTTGAAAGCATATTTGTGGGAACTAGCTCTTCTTGTTCTTGGCCCTGTCGAGCCATCCACTGTTGCCGCATCCTCCAGAACATCCTTGATGTACATTTCCATAGTTGTTCGAGGTGGAACCTGTGGTTTTCTTTGAATGAAATCGACGACTGACCAGTTGACGAGATCCGTCTCCTCATAGTGTTTCCGTTGTTCAACATGTTCGTTCCCAGTCCCCCCATCTGGTTACCCATACCCATGCCCATATTATTCCCCATACCGAGAAGGCCGTATCCCGATGAGGTCGGATCATACTGCATTCCTGTAGGTAATTATTTTCTGTAAAACATCAAACATTTACCGTATCCACTCATCAAATAGGGATTGTACATGCCGTAGCCACTCATACCATTCCCGTACATCCCCATCATTTGCTGTTGATATTGCATCATATCATTGTATGGATAACCTAGAGGACGACTGAAACGAATGGGAAGGAACTTACCCATTCCATATCCTCCGAGGTACTGAGCCAAAGAGATCGGAATATACAGAACCACGAATAGAGATCGCATGGAGAAACAGTGTAACCACATCGTCGAGGTTATAAGGGGGGATCACGGGTCAACAAGGTTCAATAGAGTAAAGGGCCACGATTCGTCTCGAGTAGCACGCTTTGTCTAGTCTCCAAACCCCTTTTTGGAACTTTTTGTCCACAGTAAATATTGTGAAAGTCCCCAACACTGCGAATTCAGCTATAATTGTTTCATGCTCTTAGCGCTTGCTAGCAACACACTTGGCCATGTCTTATCTCAAATGCATATCATACAGCTTTATTACATTTGTAAAAAAATGTTATAATTTATAAATTGAAGAGTACCGTAAGAATTGCGATGAACCTGTATCTCAAGCACAATGGAATTTTACGACTGCTGGGAAACAACAGTAAGTGGGCGTTCTAGATGTTCTGCCAATGCTTTGATCTTTTTCCGTAACATGCCAATTGGAGCAGCATGCGTTGCTTTCAAAGCAAGTAGTTGATTTGCAACACGCGTACAACAAACAACTCCATCGTCACAGACAATAACTGTTTCTTTCAACTCATCTCTAGCGCCTAAAGTTGACAGTCTTGCGTAGAAATACCAAATCTTACTTTTTCGCTCAAATGATTCCCAGACACTGGCAACTAGTGCTGAAAAAACATTGGGACTAGTTGTTTTATCCAGATAGCCAGAATAAGCTAGCATCATTCCATCTTTGTTGAAAAGTAGAGTTGCTTCAACGCCTCCTGTGTTCACTTGTCCCAATAGATCGACCAATGCTTTTTGTCGGAGCATTACTAATTCTGTAAATTGGGTTTTGAGTTTTATAAACGATAGCTATAACTATATGGGGGAAAATAAGCACATTTCATGAGGGCAGCAAAACAAAAATTTCGATCAAAGAGAGGGAATGCTTGCTGTTTACTGAAAGCCGTTGGTAAAATATTCTGAGTGAACTCACAATTTTCCATTTCTTATCTCTATTTCATAACACCATCAAGTTTTTACTCTCACATAACATATTTTCTCCATTGTTAGCGTCCGTCTAATTGACATTATAAATACACCGTTTGGCTTTCCAGGCGACATGTTGCGGCAAATTACAAAACTTCAAGGATCGATTTCTCGTAATTTCTCAGTATCGACAACTAGTTTGTCCGAAGCTCAACCGAAACCACCGACTAAGGAAGAATTGGATGAGCTCTTCGCCGACAAATCTAAACAACAGAGAAATTATGGTTTTAGG
The DNA here is from genome assembly GCA_932521035.1 of Oscheius dolichura. Lineage (NCBI taxonomy): Eukaryota > Metazoa > Nematoda > Chromadorea > Rhabditida > Rhabditidae > Oscheius > Oscheius dolichura. The sequence continues at coordinate 5,186,486 of OW051494.1, forward strand.
TAATTACCGTTCATTGCTTTAACATCAATGTGGTTTAAGCAAAAATCGTGTAGAAATTGTCGGAGGCGTTGGATACGATCCGGTTTTGAGAACTGGAAAAAACAACAGGCACTTTGCCATCATTCCCGTCGTTACTAATCACATCACCAAGCTTGCTAACGGAGAGGAAAAGAAAAATGTAAGTTTATTTTGTTTGTTTTTTTCGTCAGTAATAATCTTTTTAAAGGAATTTGTATTTATAGGTTGAAGTTCATAATATTTCCGTTTTTGGACCGCAAGCAGAGGATGCTGTAAAAAATATAAAGAAAGGTATGTTTTATTGAGTGCTCGTATTACCGTACTATAGGTACACGAGTAGCCGTTGAAGCCCGTCTTCATTATACAGGAGGAAAAGTAGATGAGAACGGCGAACGTTCCTTACGCCAAATGTACATCCATGCCTTCAATATTCAAATATTGCCTAGATATGGGCCCTCCCAGCAAGAGTGAACCATGTTTTGACGGATACTTTACTTCTTTTGTATCTCTTGTTTTTTGAGTATTTCTCATTGTTATAGCATAAAAGTGTTCCTTGCTTAAATACTTTGTAGGCTTCAATTTTGTTATTTCGATACTATTTCTCAATTATTTTGAATATTGAATTACACATAACTTTCAGCTGGAATTATGAACCGAAGCTCGCTGGCTTGCCTGTTTACCGTTCGCACTAGCTGTCTTCATAAAGGGTATGGCTAGTTTCTTTTACATTTATTTGTTTCTCCTTTTTCTTCAGTTTTTTTTTCTTTTTAGTCATTAAACGTAGGTTATTGTTGGAAAGGGTAGCAATTTGTTTATCTAGCTTATAAACACGTTTCGTTATACGTTTTGTTCATATTGGCTCACCTGCCATCTTTCAATACTTTCGGTGGTAATGATGTTACTATTTCACACATGCACACTTCATTTCTTGTTTTCTTTTTGTTTCCTTGTTTCAACTTCATCCCATGTCATGCTTCTCTATAATGCTTAATGCAAGGGGTTTCTAGGAGTATGGCTCCAATTACTATTTCACTTGATAACCTTATTGGATCTTACGAAACTTTCCTATTCGATGCTGATGGTGTGCTCTGGACAGGAGATCGTCCTGTAGCGGGTGCTGTTGAGCTTATAAATCGGTTAACGACGGAAAAGAAGGATGTTTTTATTCTCACGAACAATTCCACCAAAACTCATGAGATGTATGTTTCGAAACTGAAGAAGATTGGCTTTGATGCAGTACCTCCACAAAACGTCATTTCTCCAGCAATAGTGTTGGCTGATTTTATTCGAAACACAGAAAGCTATCGAGGAAAGGAAGTGTTTCTTCTCGGTACTAAAAATTTGCAGTCTACCTTAGAAAATGTAGGAATCAAGGTGATTTTTCTATTTTATTTAAAATTATTTGATTTTTATAGTGCATTGGTGTCGGTCCGGACCACATGACGGACTATGGGGATTTCGATATTTTAAACAATGTCACCCTTGAGAACAACCCACGAGCTGTAATTTGTAGCTATGATTCCCACTTTAGCTACCCTAAACTAATGAAAGCTGCCAATTATTTGGCTCGTCCAGAAGTTGATTTTCTAGTCACAAACGAAGACTACACTTTCCCCGGCCCTATTCCCGGAATAATCATACCGGGAGCAGGATTTGTGAGCGCAAGCCTGCGAGCAGTTTCTGGAAGAGAACCGGAAGTCTTTGGAAAACCCGGTAACCAAATGGCTGATTATCTGAAGAAAAACTACAATATCGATCCGAGCAAGACAATTATGTTTGGAGATCGGCTTGATACAGATATTCACTTCGCAAATAGGAATGAATTTGCCAGCTGTTTTGTGCTTACAGGAGTTCATTCTCTAGAAGACGTGGGAAAGGCCGAACTTGCAGGAAAGAAGGAACTTATTCCCCAATTTACCACGTCTTTTTTTCCCTGATGTTTTGTTGTTGTTGAGTAGTAACTTATACCTACCATAGACAATTAAGTTATTTGTACTATTTGAGTTTTCCTTACACAAATAAACGTTTTCAGGATTTGCACAACTGCATCACAATTTAAAGATGCACCATCAGCAGAGCTACCGAAACCACAAGGATGGATAAGCAAATTGCTGGTGAGTACTGATGAGGTTTTTTTTTGTGTATTTGCTCGATTTATATATAGTGGGAACGAAATTTAGACCGGACAACAAATGGATCCTGCTGGATGGCAAAAGCAGAGTCATTCAAGTCTTTTAAGCAGCTCAGAAAGGATATATGAAATTTCCAGTAAGCGGATAAAGTAAATCAGAATCATTACCATTAGCCCAAAACTATCATCCTGGGCAAAAATTCGAATATCTAAGTGCTTTTGAAAAATATAAAGGAGAGCTTTCGGAAAAGCTACCTTCTGTAGAGCTGATAGGTTCCTGGACTGTTGCTTATGGGAGAAATCGAGATCAGGCGATTCATTTATGGCGATATGGACGTGGATATAAGGATGTAGACAGGTTGGCCGTTGTCGCATTATTGATGTATAATATTTTTATTAAGTTCGGTTACGGTTCATAATTCGGAGAAGTCCTTGCTAGCGGCTGAAACGGATGTTGCCAAATTGTGTAGCCGACGGAAAAATGTTCTTGTGAAACCTTTCAGTTATTGGAGAGAGCCTGAGAAACGAGATGGTGAACACGTTTATGACTTCCGCAGTTATGTACTACAGGTGACTCTTTATTTTACCATAACGTTGGATTTTAGCCTGGTTCGATGATTGAATGGGCCAACGCCTGGGCAAAAGGAATAACTTTTCGTAGAGAACACAATCAGGATGTAGGAGGCTTTTTTGCCCAAGTCGGACAGTTATATGTTGTCTATCATATATGGGCTTATCCTTCCATGTCAGCAAGACATGAAACAAGGACTAGCACCTGGGCGAAGCCAGGATGGGACGCCACCGTTGCCTATACCGGTTTGTTTTTAATTCATATCGTATACTCGTAAGATGATGAAACAAATGTGAACCAACCAAGAACGCAGTAATTTTTTATAATAATCTTTTTAAAAAAAAACTAGTGAAATCGTGTTATTTCAGTACCGCTCATAAAGAAGATGCAAAGCAAGATTTTGACACCAACCAAATATTCTCAACTGCAATGAACTAATTCGAGTGGCCTTCGCTGATAGTTTTCCCGTTGTTTGCTTGCAATAGTTATTCGGGTGTTTTATATGTTTAATTAGGTACTTTGTATTTATGCCGACAATGCCATGTATAAATTTTTTTGTTTAAAAATTGTATATCCGGTTATTTTCCTTCTACTTATTTTCCAATATTTTTCCTTGTAAAAATGTATTTCAGAATGTCCAAGAACCCTTTTGATGAAGACTATAGAGCCGGTTCTCTTCCTTACTCGAGTAATCTATATTTTAATTCCTAACATTCGTTTTTCAGCTAATCTGAAAAGCTACACTACCGCGCCTAACACTATTGAAGATGAAGCTGATTATTACGAACGAGAGATTGAACGCTATATGCAGGAATCTCTTGATTCTACAGAACGCTCCAGACGTCACCTGGAAAATTCAGAAAAAGTTGGGGTTCAGACAGCTCAAGATTTACTGGAACAGCGGGAGAAGCTTGAAAAAACCGAAACAAATCTTGACCAAATTCATTCTACAACTCAAGTAATCAACTAGATATATTTAACATTTTTTCTAGATGACTCAAAGAAATCTCAATAGCTTAAAATCAGTATTCGGTGGATTTTTTAAAAATAAATTTAGTAGAAAACCCAAGGAAGTTGGAACTGATAAGACAGAAGTAAGAATTTGCTTTATTCTGCGTCATATTTTTTAACTTTTCAGATGCCACAATCTAAATCGGCCCAAAATCTTCAAAATACTGTCGGAAGCTTTAGTACCGGCACTTCGTCTGCTTCTTTATCAGGACCATCGAGTTCTAATACTCTAAGCGATTCATCTCGCGCTGCTATCAAAGGAAGCCGATGGGAAGCTATGGACAATCAAATTGATGAAAATCTTGGTTTGTCTTTTTGCTTATTTTTCAATAATTACTTAGATGCAATGGGAGCACAACTTCGCAATTTACGAGATCTTGGTGCTGGTTTGGGTAGAGAAATTGAAGATCAAAACAACATGCTGGATAGAATTCACCAAAAAGCGGAGCGAAATGATGCCGTTGTCCGTTCCCAAGATGCTCAAATGAAGAAACTTTTGGGCGGCATGGAAGCAAAGGACCAGCAACAGGGTACTTCGATGACTCCAAGGTTAGTCTGCCGAATTTTTGAAAATTTGTTGCAAATTTGCAAATACTATTTTTAGTGTTGACTCATCAACGAAGCTATCTCTCGCCATGAAAGCTGGCTCATTTTTCTCGCGATAGATGTGATATGCTGAGAAATCCTACTCGTCTTCTAATCATTTTATATCTGTGATTGCCATCTTCAAGGTAATGATTACTCTGCTTAATTGTAACTCATTTACATTTACTTACAATTGTTTATTAAATCGCCAAAAAAAATATTATAACGTTTCGGGATTCATCATTTTCTTGCTGTCTGTGTGGAAAGCATAACAATTGAGATCCTTCGTCATAGTGAGACAAAAGATCGATGTTGTAGATAGATAGCTAAAGGTTCCTCTACTACAAATTACAGTAAAGTGTCCGCCAAAAAGTTCTTCGGCCCTTTCCGCTATCCTAATTTTTGCTTCTTGGGGGGTGCCATACATATCCTGAAATGCACAGCAAGTGTTAAATGGGTCCGGAGTCCGGAACTCACCTTTTCCATAATTGTCTTCAAATTTTCATTATTACACGTATCTCGGTTTGATTCCACTCTTTCGAAGATCTGTATATCATTTCCGCTATCAACATTCCTCTTCTTTCTTCCACATGAATTGCATAACTGGATCTGTGGCAGTTCAATACGGGGAAGACACAGTTGAGGCAATTGGATTGGAGGTAAGCAGAGCGGGGGTGGAGGGCACCCGCAGCCGAGATTTAGGAAAGTCGGTAAGACGGCCGGAAGGGCAGCAAAGAGGGCTAAGGCAGTCAGCATTTCGCTAGCAAACGGATCTTCTCGAACGCTTATATCGGATCCATTTTCAGTTTTGCCCCGTAGATTCCGTGCGTTTTCTTGCCACTTAATCGCACCATATCCTGGATTTGCGCTGAACGCTTTTTTTATGACTTTATTAAAATAGACGGATCGCTCAGGAGCGGACCCCGGGATTACGATAACATCAAAAGAATGACGAATCTGACAAAATTGTGAGATGTCTAGATAAGACCGCCTGTAAAACATTTTCCAAACAATGATAAAACTTTTACTGACAAAACATTCTAACGTGACAATATATGTGCATAAGTGAACTCAGTGCCGTTTAAGGCGAAAGGATTGAGCATAATCCTAATTCTATATACATCATAATCAATCTATAACACATTTATCTTGGTGACTGCCGCTCATAAAATAGTAGATAAGCAGTGGTTTTATCCACTTCATCTTCCATAACTTCCTGAAATAAATCTTATAACAATGCTTAGACTAAAAAAGGTTTGAAGTAACTATTCTACAAAATATGGGATGCATTCTTTCCAACAATAAAAGTTGAAAGAAATAAAATCATGCCAATTTACGATAGAAATAGTAGAATAACGAAGGGTGTAAAGATAAAAAGTTACCCTTACTGCACAATCGTTGAGTAATAACCATTTTTCATTCTTCCCACGGGCATATGCAAGAAAATGCCCTGATGACAGTTCACCATAATGATTCTGAGTGTAAGATAAATGATTTAGAAGGAAAAACCTACAGCAATAGCTATACAATCGTATTTTTCACCTTTGGACTTATTAATAAATTGACTCGTGTCGAAGTTATCCAGGGGAAAGTCAATTACCCTCTTACATTTTCCCATACGTCGTTCGGAATGTAGATATTCAAATCTTTTAAAGTGTACAATCTTAAAATTATAAATAGTTTTATAGCAACCTACCAGATATCTTGGTAAGCGCCATACGGACATGCTTTTACTTCTGTTAGTTTTCCTATTACATTTTTCACAAAACAGCGGCTCCTCTAAACTTTCAGCGCTACTGAATTTTTTAAGGCACTCATGCAAAGAGCTGGGCGCTGCAAATCTATGCAGAGTTTCTGCAACCGACGGATCATCAATAAGCAACTAAAAGTTTTCAGTAAAAACTATGTTTAACAAACCAGTTCTTGTGAATGATTATATTTTAAATATAAAGCTGTTGGTAGCCAGTCCACGGCGACTGAACACTCCGCGGGCATGTATGCGGCTGAGTCGTCAGCTCTGATTGGGCAACCACGACAAAATTTCAACGCATCGCATTGACCACACCATTCCCAGTTTTTATCAACTATAGAAAGAGTGAACGGGTATCCCGAAGCCACTTCACACCTTCAACAATGTTAATAACATAATGAACAAAATGCTTACGGATCACTTGCACGATTTGCAAAGGCAGGAAGGGATGGAACCATAAAACGTTGCATTTGGCGCATAACATCGTCATACAGCTCCTTTCCGCTGATTCCTTCATAATGCTTAATTATTAACGGCAGGCCGAAACGTGAGGTAATACAGCCTCCTGATGCACCAAGAAGATATGGCTGATAGTTGTATTGCTAAATTAAAACTGCATGAAGTTTGAATAACTAGCTTACTAATTTGCGATGAGCAGCAAGCCTCCAAGATACGTTAGTCGAGGGCAACTCCATGGCATACATTCTACATCCTGGAGCAAAATCGCAGAGATTTTGCTGATTGGGCGGCTCTTTACAATCAGTAGTAGTCTAAACTATTATGTGGAATTTAGAAATAAATTACTTCTGTTTTCCTCTTATGAAAACACTGTAAAGTCATCCTGTCTGCATTTAGTTTTGTGGCATCGGAAATCAGTCCGCGAAACTGTTCAACAGTTGTATCACGAGAAACAAGAAACCCATAGCGATAAGGTATACTTCCGTCCAGTAGAACTACTGAAAAATTAAAGCCTTGATATGTTTTTAGAATAACTACCGATAACTTGGAATAACTCTGTATTATCAAAGCCAATAGGTAAACTTAATGATGTAAATGGTTCAAAAACAGATGAGGAAGTTCCACAAGCACGGCAAGTAAGAAGCGAACGAAGCTGGCCTAAAAGTGATTACAACTACAAGGATCATTCAGTTCCAGTTACCACCAAACAATTTAGTAACTAGGGAGTTTTCCCTGGCTAGATATGATCTCCATTCTTTATTGGCTTTCACGTTTTCTTCTTCGGCTTGATCTACTATTGCTTCAATCGAGTCTTTATCATCGTTATCATTTGTAGAGTTGAGAACACACGTATGCAGCATTTCGATTAAAAACGCTACGAATTCTTGACACTAAAATTAAATTAATAAATTAAAAAATTATAAACGACACACGTCATGTTGCTCTCCACATTCAAAAACATCGGAAGCAGCTCTAACGGCGTTCTAAAATATTTCTTTTTGTTAACCTTCAAATATGTAAACTATACATTAAACGAGATGGGTGAAATATTTTTTTTCTTTGCCGACCACATTTCTTTAAGAAGGAAAGCATATTCTAAGGTAGTGGTGACGCTTTTATGGTTGGTAACAACTCCTCTGAAAAGTCCAATAAATTACCAGTTTCAAGAAGTTTTGAGCCGAGGAAATTTTTAATAACTATGACCAACATACTTGCTAATAGAGGCGATGTTTTCGTCCTTTAGAAGAAACTCTGTCAGGGGTGTCACTCTTGCTAAACATTGCACAGCAGCATTTCGATAGCAAAAATTGCCACCGTTCACAATCCCAACAGCTCCAGGGCGGGCTAAAAAACTTCAATTTATGGTATAGCCTCCTAACCGGAAAATGAGTTTCCAATTGATTTTATTTGGGCTCCTGTCATAGATGCTCGAAGCTCTTCTGGCCAGATCCCCGTGCTAGTGTCACGCACTTCCAGAAGGAACTGTAAACCACTGTTGAAAATAAAAGCATAGAAATTAAAACCTTATTAATTTTCCTACTGTTAAGATTTAGTTTATGCAGAGTAATAGACTCATCATCTAAGAGAGTAAAGTTATCCTCAACGGTGTCAGCTGATAGCCACAATCTAAATATGAATTAATAATTACATCAAGTGAATGTTACAGAACCTGCATTCGTTTTCTTTTAAACGTAGTTCATTTTTGCAAAGACCAAGAAGTTCGTGCAAAGTCATACTGCGTGAAACCTAAATCATAAGGACAAAAAATGAATCTGCACTGTAATTTACCTGCGCACAAGCCCATGGAGACAGTTGTTGTATCCCTTCATGGTCTTTCTTTTTCTTATCATGGCCAACAAATAAGAGTTCCAATGGGTACAGTTCCAATCCTTCTTTGCCATCATTAAAATATTCTCCACTTAGATATTTCCTTGTAAACTGGCTATCGACGGATAATGCACTTCCATGCCAACGTAGCCAAGCTCTCCAGAGAGGAGGAGGTACAGCTATGTATTCCGCAGGTGCCAGACCAAGTTTTAAGGCAGCTGATTCTGCTGATATACAGGCAACTTTTCTACTCCATCCATCATCTTCTTTAGATCCTTTCAGAACGGAATTATCAATTGGTGGAGAGCTTCGGTTCTAAATAGAGAAAAGTGCCTAGGTAATAAAGAGTAATATAAAATATTTAATGAACCAACAACTTCAAGCGCATTTTCCCAGTGCTTGAACCAATGTGATGAAACGATATTTCTTTCCGAGGTAATAAGATGGTTAGTTCTTTTTAGAAACGACCTATAATCATAATAATTGATAAAGGAGAAAGCTGTCTAACCGAACAGTAGACAGTTCTACAGCCTGGCTAATTGGTGTTAGACCTAAGCAAATATGTCCAATTTCCTCGGTCATAGTAATATACTCGTCGAGATATTCATGTCCAAAAGCCCATGTGGCTACGTCTACAACAGAAGCCTTCAATCCTGCACTCTTCAAAATAGTTCTGTCTTCTTCATTCTAAACATCGTTAGAAAAAAGTAATGAAATAACTTACCACTTCGAGATTTTCAAATAATGTTTGGAGCTCCTGATCGCAAAGATGGCCATCTCTATCTTTATCCCAAAGTTTAGCAAGGACTAAATTAGGGTATTGGCTATGAAATAATAATCACGGGATAAACGGGTGGGCCTGGGAGCTCGGCACATGGTGGAAACACCGCAAACAAGCTCTCGAAAGTCAATATAACCGTCGTCATTTTCATCCAAAATGGAAAACATGCTGCAATGGAAAAGTTTAAATCTGTCATTCGATTACCTGCGTGAGAAATCGGCAGGAAAGCATTTTGCCATACATGCTTCCCAACTGGTAAATGAGATTTTGCAAACTTGCCGGTCACTTATAGTGGCGAATACTTTCTCTAGTTCCATAACTTCTGCTGCAGTTACTAAAAGTGTTATAAATTGTCAAAATAAATAAGAAATAACATACAGTGTGTTACATACGACATCACCTCGTAAAACGAGATATAATCATCTTTGAGAGGGAGGGTAAAAATCGGTGGTTGCAATCCCCATGAAGAAAATTCCCTGTGATGTTCAATGAAATCTATATTCTAGCTACTAGCTACGCATACTTTTTTGCAAACCTGCTTGGACACTCTCAATCTTACATAGTCCAACAAGAGCACATAAGAGATTTTCATAGGATAAAGATTCAGCTCCTGCGCAACAAAAGTTATATAGAAGACGGCATTGTTCGTCAGGAATATGAGCACCACCTATGATGCAGCTATGACATGTTTATAAAAACTTACCTAAGACATGTTTGTAAAAATCCTAAAAAATATAGGCTTGCTTTGCACGGACTTACTTCGTAAGAAAGAAGGTCTTTCTTCAGGCGGTTAAACGCATTGCGCGTCCTTCTATATTCATCTTCAGTAACTACAAAAAGATTACAAAGAAATTAGAAAACCATACTATATTCTTTAGCTGCAGAAAATGTGATCACAGGAGAACTGGATCCACCATAAGTGATAGTATTGCCCATAAGTTTTAATCTGCATGTTGTTAGTATATAGCATACATGTTCATTTAGAAAAATACAGCTGTATAGAACTCTTTTATCAACGAAGTCATTTTTATAAAAATTTATTCAAAAAGGAGATTCAAATTAATGGAAACCGAGGCCCATTCCTCTTCCAGTATGTGTACTTTCCCTGGCAATCTGATACTGCTTGTCGAGATCCGACATCATCTTTTGCTGACGATCGTGTTCTTTTTGTAAATCTTCATTAGCTACCTGAAATTTAATTTACTAACAATTTTAAAATAATACTATGTATTGAAGTGGCTTTTACTATATAAGCAAGTGATATCACCGTGTCTGCCACCTGCTCTATCGGATCCGGAATCTTCAGCGAATAAGCCCTACTTACATTCGTTATAGATGTCGGCGCCTTTTTGATACCCATGAGTTTCAAAAATTTGCTTGCTTGTTGCCCACCAACTCCGGCAGCAGTAATAGAACTAGTCCAGACAGCAGCTTTCTTAGCGTCAGGATCAGCCACAATAGAGCTCGATGCCTGGTATAAGATTTTCAGTTTTCTTTAAATAAAAAAACCTGGTTAGCTTCGCTGGTTATCTCATCCGAAGACTTTGGTTTGCTCCAAAGCATTTTTCGTTGTTTGGCGATCTAAACACGACAAATAAACATCATTAGTTATCAAAAGTGAATTCGATGTTTAATGCAGTTATAGCTAGCTTGAATAACAAGAAGCGAAGGTAATTTGCATAATCAAACATACCTCTTCCTGGGTAAGATTACTATCCCGTTTTTCATGTTTACGAGGACGATCTCTGTTGCCATCGTGATTTCTGCAAGTACAGAATAACACAAATGCACATATATTTCTACCTCGTATTGGTGTTACGATCACTTGTATCATATCGTCGATCTCTCCTATCATATACATCTCTTCTGTCTCGCCGATCACGCTGTGTGTCTCCATCAGCGTCATTTCTTTTGTATGCATCCTGATCCTAAATAAAAAGGGAAGTAGGGCGCGTCAAAAGTAATGCCGCCGAGCTTTTTTCTCCTCACTCCGTGGACCATTTTAGATAATCTATTTGTGGAAGCTAGCTTATGGACTGAAAAAAATTCCCATAGAGTTTTCAGGCCTGGTTGATTAGTGATTAGATAATTCATAAAATGTAAAACAAACTTGTCAAAAAAGTGTATTTTCACGATTTCTCTTCAGCGCTGCGTTTTCAGCAGAAGGTGTCTTCTTGAAAAAAATCGGCTGTCTCGTTCTGCATCTATTGACACCAAAATGAGCCCAGGTTCAATGGAAAAATTTTGAGAAAAATCGATTTGAAAAAGTCATGTAAGTATGGCGCAGCGCGGATAACAGTACAGTCCGGAAGGTCACGGGTTCGGATTCTCTCATCGTCAAATGGTTTTTGCTTTTAAAAAAAATTTTAATTTGCCTATTTCCCGTTTCCATAAATTCCAATGGCTTTTAATCGAATGAAACGTAGCCCATAAGAAAGAGCATGTTGACTTCTATCAGGGAAATTCAATTCTAGCCGTTTGAAGCAGTGTACAGTTTGACACGAGGGCCATGAACCTGGGTATGGGCGCCCAATACAAATTTTTACTTCTTTGTAAATTGCGAAAATCGAGTGTCTAGACGAAGAAAACCTTGTTTCTATGCGTAAAATGTAAAAGCAAAAGAAAAATAATGGATAGAAAAAAAAAGCAAAAACCATTTGACGATGAGAGAATCCGAACCCGTGACCTTCCGGACTGTACTGTTATCCGCGCTGCGCCATACTTACATGACTTTTTCAAATCGATTTTTCTCAAAATTTTTCCATTGAACCTGGGCTGATTTTGGTGTCAATAGATGCAGAACGAGACAGCCGATTTTTTTCAAGAAGACACCTTCTGCTGAAAACGCAGCGCTGAAGAAAAATCGTGAAAATACACTTTTTTGACAAGTTTGTTTTACATTTTATGAATTATTCCACTAATCAACCAGGCCTGAAAACTACATGGGAATTTTTTTTCAGTCTATAAGCTAGCTTCCACAAAAAAGATTATCTAAAATGGTCCACGGAGTGAGGAGAAAAAAGCTCGGCGGCATTACTTTTGACGCGCCCTAATAGAACAGAAATATGAAGAAAAAAAATACCCTCTCATCATGATGTCGATAATGTTTCTCCTTATCACGATGCTCTCTTTTCACATCATGATCTACAGAATAGTCATTCTTAGTTTTCCTAAAAATTGCTCATTAATATGCGGTAGAAATGTTATGAACTGTCTCCTCATATACCCTTCAAATTTATACCTTGCTAAGTGATAAATATATCTAGTAGAGACGGCCATTTTTAAACAAAAAAAACATACTTTTTAGGTATTTCATACGACTCTTGGCTGCACGTCTGTGAATCCGCAGAAGACTTCTTTTTACGGTCGTTTTTTTCGGTCTTCTTTACTGATGTTTTTTTATCGTCTGCATCAGAATCTTCCGAAGATGAACCAAATTTTTTCTAAAATTAGTTCTTTACAATAAATACAAAAAATAAAGAGGTATTGCTTAAAAAATCTAACATACATGTGATCCCATTGATGCGTGTCGATTGCTAACTGCTTATCTGAAGAAGTAATTTACGAATGAAATACGAAATATGAGCAAGAAGAGAACATAATATTGCAAGACTGGGCATTACTCCTTTTACGTAGGGGTCGTTCTTATTCAATATCCAGGCATGCAAGTTAAATTAGCAACTGCATAGTTGTTACGTTGTGAGCTAGTAGTTATAACTGTTACGGATAAGAACTCTTAGAGTGTAAATGAAACTTTTCGGCAAATAAAAGCCATAAAAAAGACGCTTATTCCATGGCGTACGCAATTTTTATCCTACTGCGACGAGTTCATTCAGACATACCCCGGAGAATTTGAATTTATAAGAATCTCTGCCGTATTATACGAAGCTAAGAATCTATACATTTCATAGGTAATAAATGTATTAACTATATTGTATTAATTATGTAACAAACCGTAACAAAGAAATAGAAGATATATGAACTTTGCTTGTTAAAATGTAAACTTGATTAGATTTTTGTAAATAATCTGCAATAAACTAAAAGGGTATATATTAAAGAAGAAAATATAAAATGAACGGGAGTAGTAGATTATCCCAATTTCGTAGAAAGGCTTCAATTAACGCGACAAGAGCAGCGACGAGGCAACAGTAACTTATTGATGGACTTGGGCCAGAACAATATGGTAGAGAAAAGGTGAGAAATAACAATACGCCCAGAAACATCGCGAAAGAACCTTCTATCGTAGTCCTTCTTCTAAAAATCAACAAATTATCTCTCAGATTGGCAAATCATACCCAGGCCATCTATGTGTCCCTAGGTAGGTTCCAACTACAGCTGCAAGGGCATCACCAACACCAACGGAGGCCACTCCTAAATCTTTTTAACGGGCATTCAGGCAAATATACCTGCTAGATGGTAAAGATGAGGCTGAGTATCGTAAGGAGATAAAAACAATGGTAGAAAAATACCAACAAGCAAAAATATCGGGGTCATAAGTATATCCATGTCCTGTTCATCGCGGAAGACCAGCAAGTAATTATTTAATGTATCCGCCCAAGGAGGAACGTTGAAATATCGTAGAACCTAAAGCCATAAAATAAAGCAAAGTGAGTGAGATACTTCTAAGAGGACAAAAATGCAGAGCCATAGCCATCCACATAACCAGACAAAGTCCTTGTCAAAAAATAATCCAGAAATATAAATAAACGATACGGTAATATGGAAAAACTTTCTGAATTTATAGTTTCAAGAACAGAGCATAGCAATACCTATGTACAGTCGAGCTTGCACCACGTAAAGAAATAAGCACGCTAAATATAACAGAGGCTAATACGTTAACTACCCAGAATGTTAGTACACATTTGCTGAAATATAGATCAAAGCGATATCCTACCGTTGTACCGTTTTACACTATCTTCAAATACAATATGCATAAAGAGCCAGGGAAGGTCAAGCGGAGAGACCGCCATAAAAAAGGAATATAATAGAAGAGCTAATGTCACAAAAGTAACTAGAAGACCTGAAAATTAAATGAAAAATTGCATTTTAACGGCAATTGCAGCTCACCATTTATAAGTACAGGTCTTCGAGAAAGGCTTGAAGCACATAGGACAATACAAGATGTTGCACCCACCGCAATTTGTGCTAGCGGTCCATATGTAGTCATTTCTTTCCCTGAAATTTGCTGTAAAACGTAGCTTTGAGACAACAAGAGGCAACTGCAAAGTCACGCTTATAGCCCCTCGCTTTTGCGATACAGCTGGTGTCGCTTATATATATTATACTGCGCTATTTATGCATAAACAGTTCCTTTTTTTCTCTTTTTCAGTGAAACATGAACAAGTGACAGAACAAAAAAAATGTTGTTTTTTGCTCGCCGTGGTCTTAGCGCGGCTAAATACTGTTTTTGAATTTTTCCGTGCTTTTCCGTTGGAGACGGGATAAATCTTGTCTTCTCCCCACTTGACTTGACTGTTCGTGCTATCGAATACCAGAATATCCCTTCGCCAATCTATCAGAAGTCTTCGCTATGGCGAGGTTATTGCGATCCGAATCAAAGGAGAGTGTTTACTCAACATCGTCGTGCGTTAGCGGAATAGGTGGATGGCAGGTAAGAAGCTTCTTCTAGCTCAATAAGATATATTACAAAGGTGGGAGACAGGGCTCGTATGGGAGATAAAAGCGGAACCATTGCTTTCATTGGCCCCACAAAGTTTGCACTTGGCGAGTGGATTGGGGTTGTTTTGGACACTGCTGCCGGTGGGTGGACTGGCATTATTTGAAGTATTAGAGCATTTCAGGTAAAAATGACGGCTCCATTGATGGCGTTCGATATTTTTCGGTATTGTATAAACCGTGTTCCGTCTAAATTGGCATTTCCAGTGCACCCCACAACACGGTCTCTTTGTAAAAGCGGGTAAATTGACGAGGGTGCCGATGTCTCCAGCCCGTTATTTCAAATCCCCACCTCCTGGCGAAGTATCCAGCAAATATGCCACCGAATTCGGGTATGGTCCTTTCTTTCTCTCTTTAATATCCAGACGGAAAAAAAGTTCCGGTTATATAAGAGCTTTTTATATGAAAAACAGACTAGGTTGACCCAGGTATGCTCGTGGATAAGGGCTCGCGTTCCAGGTTCATCCCGCGCCTTCGGCGGCCGCCGATGTGTTAAGGCTCCGCGTTTGAGTCTCCCCTGTGCCGCTGGTTTTGGTCGAAATCTCCGGCTTTGACAAAACAAAAGCTTGGCCATTCTGACCGCTAGCTGACCGAACCGGCTGGCTATGGAAAAAGGGCTTAACTTTGGTAAAGTGCCGTCGATTCCTCACTGTGACGGGCCAGAGTTTTCAAAAAGATTCAGCTAGGAGACGGCAACAAGCGGATGACCCAGGTCTTATGGCCAAATTCGGAAAAAAGATTCGGAATCTCTTTTGGCTCCTTCCTCTTCACTCCCTCAACCGCGATTTTTTTTAAACAGCGTGTCACAATCAGTAAAAAATGCCCGATTTTTTGAGCCTACTCTCAAAACAGGAGCTCAAAATTTGTTGAGGAAACATATGCCATTTTTTTTATAACCAAGTGATTACTATAAGCAAGTGATTTTTTGATATCTGCTTACTAGCTTCTCTAAATATGTTTCTTCGTGCTTTCAGACTTGATGTCGGATTGAGCGAAGGAGATAGAGTTATGATGCCCGGAGGAAAGATTGGGACACTTCGATTTTTGGGCGATACCGAGTTTGCCAACGGAGTCTGGGGTGGAATTGAACTGGACCAGCCCCAAGGAAAGAACGACGGCAGTGTCCAGGTATCCCCCGATACAGACCTGGATGAAGCAATATTTAGGGGAAACGATATTTCTTGTGCAAGCCCCTTTTCGGAATATTTGTACCGGCCAAAAACATTCAAAAGGCACCTCTGCAACTGCCCGGCCAAGGCCAGGTCCACCACAACAAGGCTTCGATTCTGCGAGCGGAGCTGGGGCAGGCGAAGAAGTCGGGTAGCAGGGAATCGCTGACTTCGATCGGTCAGTCGAGCCTGGCCTCCTCCCGCTTCGGAGTGGCCCGGCGGCCGATGACGGTAGCCCCTTTCCAGTTCCATTTAAACAGCATTTCAGAGGCCGGGAGTGTCGACATCGGACGATCAGGGCGCCGTCAGGGCCCTCCAGGTCGGTTGTTTCTTTTGCTAGCCCAGGCACCTCGATTTAGAAAGCGCTGGAGGAGAAAGACAAGCACATCGAGCAGTTGATGGCTGAAAGAGACCTCGCCGACTACTCGCAGCCGCCGACGGAGACGACCGCCCTCGTCAAAAAGCTGGAAGACAAGGTGGGGCAGCTGGCAGACGCCGGAAAACGACTCATTTAGCTGAAAGCGGCCGATGACCTGACCCACGCACTGAAAAGTGAGCTAGCCTCGAGGAAGAAGGAAGTGGACGACCTTCGGTTCCAGATGGAGGAGGAGAACGCGGCCAAGCAGTGCGAGATCGAGGAATTACAGGGGAAATTAGACTCAGAGACGGCTCGGCAGACATCGTCAGCGGAGGATGAGGCGGCGAGGAGGGCACTGGAAGCCAGGGAAGACGGCCTCCGGAGGGAAATGGACGAGTTGGCCGGTATGTTTATTGAGGAAGAGTAGAATTGAGGGTATAGAGAGACTGAAGCAGAGGGAGACGGAACTGGAGACGCGGGAATGGGACATTGCCCAGCTGGCCACGGAAAAGGAAACTGCCGTACAAGAACTCACGGTTACAACTTTTTGGACCCTTTTACAATGATGAAATGACAGGAAAAGGTGGAACGGCTGGAGACATCTCTTCGACAACGGGAGGAGGCCGCGGGCACGGAACAGGGCAGTCTCCAGACGAGACTCGAACAGGAAATGGCCGACCACGAGGAGGCGAAGGTGGGGAGGAGATTTGACGGGGAAAAGAGACGACTTCAGAAGAAATTGGACAATATCGAAGAGGCCTTGACGAAGAGAAATGAGGAATTGACAGTGTTGAACCAGGAGATAGAGAGATTGCGCGAGGGGAAATCAATCGAGGAACAGGAGAAGAATGTCCGATTGGAGGTGGGGTTTGGAGGAGGAGGACTGGAAATAATGGGGAGATTATAGATGATGGAACAGCAGCTACGGAAGATGGCCGAGGAGAAGGAGAACTGGGAGAGAGTGGCCAAGCAGCTGGAAGAGGAGATCCGGGAGGTTTGTTGAGAGATGGCCACTCTAATAGACAGCTGCCAGAAGACGGACGAGCTGCGGAGGACACAGGAGATGAGCCAGTCGAGCGAGACGGAGAAGGACGGCCGGGTGGCGGAGATGATGGCAGAAATCGAGAGACTGAAGGAGACTACGCAGAAGACGGTCGGGGAGAGGGAGACGGAAAACGAGACACTGCGGGCGAAGGTGTGTTGAAGGACAGTGGCCGATGACGGTGCCAGTTTAGATTGGTTCAGTGGAGACAGCCGCCGAAGAGGCGAGAGATACATTGGCCCGGATGAAAGAGGAAATGGAAAGGAGGACGCAGGAGACGCTGGCCGAGACGACTTCTCTCAAGGAACAACTGGCCGCGGAGACGGAAAAGGCAGGACTCCGTTTTGAGAGGATGACTGGTTTTATAGAACAAGAAGATGCTGGAAGAGGCGAAGAAGAAGGAGGCCGGGCTGGCGGAGGAACTGGACAAGGCCAAGAAAGACTACGAGGAGCAGTGCTCGAAGGCTGGAGAGACGGAAGCGAGGCTGGCCAGGGAGAAGTCGGCCGGGAAGGAAAGAGACGATAGGATGGCCCAGATGGCGGCGGAGGTGAGGCTGCGGCTGGGAGCGGATTATATCAAAGTTCAGTTGGAAAAGGAAAAGACGAAGGGAGGAGATGTGCTCGAAGAGAAGAAGGCCCTCGCCGTGGCCTGCTCGAGGCTCGAAGAAGACTTAAAGACGTCGAAAGAGGCGGCAGACAGGCTGGCCACCGAGCTGGATCGAGCCACGGGCCAGCTGAGCCAGTTGGAGAAGGAGAGAGACGAGGCCCAGACCGCCATGCGACACGCCCAGGACATGTATTCTTCTATCCAGAGCTCGGTCAGCCAGAGGAGGACGACAGAGGGATAACAAAGAGTTTAGGTGGAATCATCGAAACTAGGCGAGCACGCCATGACCCAAGAACTGACGGCGGCCAAGGAGGAGGCGGCCAGGAGAGGCGCGGATGTGGATAGCCTACAGAAACAACTTGACCGGTTGGTTTGAAGAGAACTGCTTCAATTACAGTACACCTTACAGTAACCACGAGCAGATGAGGGTCCACGCCAAGGAAATGGCCGAGTTGAAGGGAGCCGTGGAGCAGAAAACAGCCACAATGAAGGAATTGGAAGATTTGTCGGCGGAGAAGATAAAAGTGTTGGAGAAGAGCCTCCTCGAGGAGACGGCCATCCGAAAAAACCTGGAGGAGGACACGAGACAGAAGATGGACGAGGTGGCCTCCCTCCAGAGCAGAATTGACGGGTAACAAGGAGAGGACGACAACGGGACCGGTTCTTTTCAGGCTGACCTCGGAACTGACGTCTTCCTCGCAGGAGGCCGGCCAGCTGATCCAAGCCAAAGCGGCACACGAATCTCTGGTTCAGAGACTAACGGAAGAGGTCACACTAGTCTATAGTGGATAATACGGGAAGATTGTTTTAGATAGAGGAAAAGCGGAACGAGAACGAGGAGTTGAAGGAAGTGACAGCGAAGCAGAAGAAGGAGATGGGTCGACTGGTGGAGGCGGTGGCAGTGGAGAAGGAAGAACGAGAGAGGATGGAGGAGAAGCAGCGGAAGATGGAAAAGGACTGGGAGAAGGGAAGGACAGAAAGAGAACAGGAGATGGAGACACAGCTGAGGAGGATGGAGAAGGAGATGGCCACGAAGGAGGAGGAGAGGAAGAGGACCGACGATGAGGTAGGTGCATGAGGGAGGCACCTCTGAAAGAACAACTTGCAGATGGCCGGGCTAAGGAAGCAACTGGCAAAGACGGAGGCAGCCTCGGCGGAGGAACTCAAGCGGATGGAGGAGAGTCTGCTGTCGGCCAGAAATGAACTGGAGACGATGAAAGAGCAGAGCACCGTACTCGGACAACGGCTGGACGAGAAGGAGAAGAACCAAGGAAAGTTCGAGGAAACGCTGGTGGAGACAAGGAAACAGGCAAGCGAGGGGACAGCCGGTGGAAAGCACGGTTCAGGTCGTCGAGCTGCACTCTTCTCTGGAAGCCAGGGAAGCGGAGAATAAAAGGAACGAGGACAACTGGAAGGGGCAGCTAGAGGAAGCCGTCCGGGAGAGGGACAGGTTGGAATAGGGGGAGACAGCGGCTGACGGAGATTTCAGCCTACTGGTGCAAGTGGAGGAGATGGGGAGAAGACACGGCGACAGTCAGAGGGATCTGGAGGAGAGTGCGAGGAGCCTCCGACAGGAATTGGCAGAAAAATGTTCCGAGGTTTGAACTGGCATTTATAGCGACACAGAGAGACAGATAAATGAGACGAGGACGATATTGAGAGAGAGGAACGAGAAGCAGACGGCACTGGAGACGCTGGTGGCGGCGAGGGAAAGAGAACAGCTGGAGTTGAGGGAGGAGATGGACGCGTTGAGGGGTAAGGGCTCGGAGGTGGACGCCCACTCGGAACAGGTGCGTGAGATCCTTTTATTCAATATATTGGGTTTAGATGGCCATGGAGTTTGGAGAAGCGTTGGAGAAGATCCACCAGTTGAGCGAGGAGAAGACGCGGGTCGTCAAGGAGTTGGACGTGGCCAAAGAGGAGTTGTCACAGCTGCGAATCGAAGTGCTCGCCGTGCGAAAAGAAGCTCTGGATGCGTCTATTCAGGCGACAGAGGCCACGAAAAAGATGTGAGTTTGGATGGACAGAGACGATCATTTCGGGCTTTAGGGAAATGGCGGTGATGAAGAGCGACCAGCTGGAAAAGAACATGGCGACAGAAAGGAACACTTCGAGTACGGGGGAAACCTCACAAGAGTTGGAGTTTCTGCGGAAGATTGTGGCGACGAAGGAGCACGAGGTGGACGGACTGAAGCGGCGGCTGGAGCTGGCCCTGAGCCCGGCAGCTCTTCTCGAGATGGTGACGCCGAAGAAGAAAGAAGTTCCGAAGCGAATGTACTGTGATATCTGTGAGTCGTTCGACCAACACGAGACGGAGGAATGCCCGAAGCAGGCTATGGACGAGGCTGACGGACCTTCCAAGAGACCGGAGGGCACAAAAAAGAAGCCGGCGCCCCGGGAATATTGTGACCAATGTGAAGAGTTCGACCATAGCACAGAAAGCTGTCCGAAAACCCAAAGAAAAAAGAGAGATTACACCTTTTAGTATGATACGTGTAAATAGGACGAGATTCACTGAAGAAGTACGGTTCAACTCGACATATGCTTATTTGATACCTCCTAATAAAAGTGTCGTTATACGGATGCATTCTACAAGTTTTGTTCACGTCCGGTTTTTGTTGCTAATGTGAGTGTATGAAATGGAAGTCTCATAGATGGGAGAGCAATTACATCGTATTCCAATTGTCAGAAGTCCTCAGCATTCTGCCACCATCCGAGTTTGGTGAAGGATGCCTTTTTGCGGGAATTACATGAGAGAGGTCGGCAAGACTATTCCCTCCGCGAAGATCGTCTAAATCTCGAAGCTCTTCGACTCTTTGAAATGAAGTCTTTGCATTTGATCCATTGAAATTATTTAATCGAACTTCTAGAAAATTATCCTCGTTGCAATTTGTGCATTCTTTCAAACGTTTTCGTTTTCAGATCAAGGCACTCACAAAAGGGCTATCAACATGCGTTATACGTCAAATAGGATTGACATGGATATCACGGTAAAACAATCAGAGCTCAATCGACATTATTGTATAATTTTTATAGTAAAAAGTATGAAAATCACTGTGCTATATAAGTTCTACAAATTTCAGAAAAACTGCGCATCCAAGAAGACCACCCAGAAGGACCACCCAGAATTGAGAGAGCCTCTTGTGGCTCTGTGCATATTTCCGTCGATATTGTCTGTTATTTTACATTCTTCAAGTCATGTATACGGAGATAAAAGAAGCTGTTGCCTTTCTATTTCGTTACTATCGAAATAATTCGCCACGCCGTCGAGTCAGTTACGAGTTGTTGTCTTCTTACCTTCAGTTCAGGTGGCCCTGCTGATGACCGAATTTGCGAATCTTCTGATGATGAAATATAAAGACACATGGGATATCACCGATCCAACAAAAGGTTTGCTTGCAACTTACTGTGCATAGCTATGATTGCAGGTGAAGATTTTCGGAAAGTTGATCTATTCCGTAAAGATGGTGATCAGCGCGTGGTGGATAAACTGTTCTACACTGCCGCTGATATAATGCATTTTACGGAAGTAGTTGAAAGTGGCCGTACTCCCGGTCCGTCTTACTATCTAGAAGTAAACACTTCTTTTAGAAATTGTTCTCTTTATTAATCCTGGAAGGGTGTACTATAAATGCAGCAGAGAACACTCTCCAGCTGTTGAAATTTGGCGTGGTGATGTTAACGCAGATAATAAGTTTGTAATATGGGTTACTGCTTTCTTATTTTATTTAGCTACAACCCAATGCCTCTAGGTTGCATTAATAGAACTAGTCAGACAAGAGGCCTTATTGCATCCACTGGCAAATCTATTACATTATCTGGTGACGCTAAAAACGGTAGGAATCTTTGTTTACGTATACATCGGAATGTATCAGTTAGCCTTAATGAGGTGGATGACCAGCATCCTCTGATTCTTCATCTAGAGGAGTCGAACCCAAGAGTACATCCATCTCCTATTGGAATTGTTAGTAGTGGTTTAATTTTTTATGATTTATTTTTTAGCCGTTAAAGACTTTCGTGTTCTACCCTAAGGATCATAGGCCTATTTCTGTAGCGAAATTTTCTCAAACACGTTTTGGCAGCAACAAAATTCGCCCAGACCATGACAATATGCGTCGTCTTCAGTATGCTGCTGCTATGAACGATATTGGTAATATCAGCATTATATGATCCACAGGTTATTGTTTGTTTATGAAATATTTGTTTAACAATAAATACTAAAAAATAAGTCAGCGTTCTAATCAGTGATGAAGACATTTTCTCGGGTTATGGGTTTCAAAACGCCGAGAATGACTGAACAGACTCTGAACAATACAGTTTTCTTACTCGTTGTTGGTAAAAAAACTGCCACTGAAATATCTCGGAGAGAAGGAGTCTTTGTTGGCGAATGAGAAATGATCGCCTAGAACACGATCGAGCGCTGTACTATTCTTCTGTTAGATTGACCCAACGCAACTCATCGGAGCACAAGCCATATCATTGCTATGAAGAGGAGTACAGAATTCAAGCATACTGCAGAGCCGAACTGCTAAGCAACTGCCTCTATCCCAACTACAAGTGATTAAATAGAGCCGTTTATTTAACAATAAATACTTGCAACCCAACAGTTGACATATATAAAAAGCGGGGAAATAGAAAAAAACCAGACCATGGCAAGCTCCTATCACAGATATATCACAGAGAGCGCTATTTGGTACCTCCCCATAACTGACGACTTTCGACCATTACAATTAGACATTTGCAAACAATCAAGCTTTGACCCTTTTTAAATGTAGACTTATCCACATCATGCACAGCTTGACTTTTAAAAATATTTTCTTCTACTCATTATTCTTCATGAAGATCATTGTTAGCCTGGGCGCCCCATCCGAACCCTCCAGGACGTTCATCTTCAGGAACAATTTCTGGCTGCGGTTCATCGAATAGCCAGTGCAGCACGGTAGGAGTGTCCAATAAACGGCAACCATGTTGTTGATTGGGAAACACATCTTCGAGGAAAAAGTAAATATGACCACAAGTAATTCCTTAAAATTTTAATTGTGAACGGAAAAAAAAACGAAACCAACCCATAAAATCGACAAGAGCGTTATTTCCTAACAAAAGAGAAAAGAGAAGTAATACCCACGGCAGATAAGGGGCCGTAAATGACAAAAAGCCAAAGAAATTCATCTGAACATCTTGTATATCTCAGAAAACACAATAACAGGCTTACGTGAATGTTAGGATTACGCCGGCTCCAAACATAAACCAGCATTATAGTAAATGCTTGTCCGAGGAATATCATGTGCACAAAAATTCCCGCGATAATCTACACAAATTGTGAAAGGTAGCAGAAAAAAAACTCACCATGAAAAACCAGCCGAGGATAAACATGAACACAAAATCTGCTCTTCTTCCGCGAAATGACCCTTCTTCCAGCATGAGACAATATCGATAAGTGAAAATCATGTTGAAAACGAATGGAAACCCCAAGGAGCCGAAGTAACAAAATGAGGTAAACAGTCTCCATATCTAAATACATAAATCAATGGTTCTGTCAATATTCTTACCTGATACTGATACACAATTAAATTCCAGTTAAAATACAGATGGAACGGTGTAATGAAGTCAAGTTGCTAAAATGAGTAGGTTTTTATGAAAACAAGCATATATTTTGCATAAGCGCCACCTGAACTATCGAAAAACATACCACGGCGAGAGTAGTTAGTACACATGCGGTCGTATAGGCCCTTGTAACCGGGGGCATCTCCAGATACGTTTCCAATATATTGTTCATCTGAACTTTTTTTTTATATGAACCACTTCTCTATCGAAATAAAATTGGTAAATACCAAGTACGATAGCAACACTTTTTGAATAGCTATTATTTATTAACAATATCAACAAAACAGTAAAACAAGAGGATAGCATCTGGGTCAAACAAAAATGAAACTCACAAACTATACCAGAGTGCGAGATATGCAAATCACAATACCAGTAAAAAAGAGTATTTCCTGCGAACGGTGGATAAACATCGAGTCTGCTAATTTTCGCAATGTAACAATTTCAACTACAGTCTAAAAGATGGAAAATGCTGGTATTTCCACCGGAGATCTAGGGAGTGAGGATTACAGATTTGTGTTGGTCTGTTGCCAATTCAGTCAGGAGTTTATTGAGTCGCGCCACCATTTCGGTGGTGTCCCGGTGGAGTCCGGCCGTGATGAGGGCGTTGTCGTATACCTAGACGGACTAGAAGAGAGAACCCTCGCCACCGACCTGTTCGACCAGCAGCTTTGCCGTCTCGGGGTTGCTCTTCTTCATTTTGTAGAGGCTCTTTATCAGGGGATGCGTCAGGTTGACGTGAAGGGTAGGCTGGGAGAAGACCTAAGATAACCCGTGGATTTTGTCCGTTAGGGTGCTTACAAGGTGTTCCTGGTCCTTGACTTGCCCCATCCGAAGGAAGTGTCTGGCCGCCCCCATTTCTCTGGCGGTGATCATCAGAGGGTGGTCAGATGGCCGGTGGTTGCCGGTTATCTCGTGTACCTGGAAGGGGATCGGGCCCTGGGCAGAGAGGTGGGGATACCTTCACGGAGCCGAGGGCCCCCTTGATCCAGTCGAGTAGGTCCTTCTTGTCGCCGTCCCTGAATTCCGTCTGCTCCTGCTGCACATTGGGCTTGGCCGCCTCCTGCCCGGCCCATTTCTCGACGGGGACCAGCTGCCGGCCTCCAAACTGCACCAAATCCAGGAATACGGCCTCGTCGGCCGGGTCGTAGAGGAAGAGGACCTCCTTGTTCTGGGACTTGACGACCTCGAAGTAAGGCGAGGACTCGGCCAGCTGGCGGCTGAAAAGGCATCTGCCTGGCTATCCGAATGGGGCACACTTGTGAGCGAACATATAGAAGATCTCCTTCTGGTCCTCCTGACTCCTCTTCTCGTAGTCCGCCAGGTTCGTCAGCTCGCCCGGCCGGAGACCCGACGACTCGAAGAGCAGCAGCTTGGCCACTTCTTCCTAAATTCGTTGTGAGACCCTTCCGAGGCCCACCTTGATGGTCCGGTCCGACTCCGAGAAGGCACCCATCCTCAGGAACTGGTTATACTGTCGGTAGAAGTCGGCGTAGCGGACGGGGTTCTTCTTCATCTCCCCGTGGAGAAACGAGAGGAGCTTGTCGGTCAAGATCCTCTGGAGTTTCCTCAGGAGGGGGTCGTTCTGGAGCATCTCCCGGCTGAGGTTAAGGGGGATGTCCTCCGAGTCGACGACACCCACGATGAATTGGAAGTAGGGCGGGATGAGCTCCTTGGCGTGGGGCTTGATGAGCACGCGACGGGCGTAGAGCGAGAGGCCGAAGTCGCTCGTGGTAAACTGGAAGGCCAGCTGCTGCGGGGTCATGTAGTGCTGGGGGATGAACATGACGGCCCGCACCGAGACGGGGGTGTCTGTCTGAAACGGGGGTACGGGGCCAGGGCAGGGGGCATACCCTGAAGTGGAGGGTGTAGTGGGGCCGGGGGAAGAGCTCGCTCTGGCCCCTGCTCTTGACCAGCAGGTTGTAGAAGGTCTCGTACATCTCGGAGTTGACCTCCTTGGGGTTCATTGTCCAAATGGCGTTCATCGAGTTCACCCGCTGCCCGTTGAGGAAGATGGGCGACGCCACGAAGTACGAGTATTTCTTGATGATCTGAGCGGATGAGAGGGTCGGCGGCCGGCAGACACTCACCTCGCCGATGCGGTCCTCCTTGGCGTACTCGGCGGCGTCGGCCCGCAGATGGATTTGAATTTTGGTCCCCGTGGGCACCTCGGCAACCTCTTCGATGGAGTACGAGTTGTCTCTGCAAGTTTGTTCCAATGGAAAGCCCCGCCTACCCCTGCCACGTCCACTGGAGTCCCTCACTCGAGCCGACTTTCCTCGTTGTTACCGTGATCGAGTCGGCCACCATAAACGCCGAATAAAAGCCGACTCCGAACTGTCCGATGACAGCCTCGCAGTTATTTTTGTTCTGGAAAAGGCCGTTTGTAGGAGTAGGAGGCGGCCGGCACCTGCTCGATGAATTCCTTGCTCCCCGAGTGGGCGATCGTTCCGAGATAGCTCTTGAGGTCGGCCTTGTCCATGCCGATCCCCGTGTCCTCGAATGTCACTGTCCCCGCGTCGACATCCGTGGTTATCCGGATTTCAGTGGCTCCCTCGGCCACTTGGCCGGATAACTCGGCCACCCTCCTCTTCTCAAGCGCATCGGAACTATTTGATATGAGCTCCCTCACGAACACCTGAAGAAGGGGTAAGGGGCGGGGACAGCCAGCCTACCTCGCTTTGTGAATAGAGAGACTTGGCCACGATATCCAGCAGATTCGTCGTTTCCGCCTGGAATTCGTGTTTCTCCAGAGCCAGGAGGCGCGGTGCAGAGTGGATAACCCGACGGGGAGGAGGAGGGAGGACGGTGAGGGCAGCCCGTCGACTGAGGATTCTCCAGCAGGGTCGGAGGGAGGGGAGACGCATCTGAACGAGGTTAAGCAGAAATAAAAGACGGCAGATATGAATGGATTGGACATGGAGAAGGGAGAGAGACGGGAGGGGACCGGACGGGTTTATTAGAGATCAGAGGGTGTCCTCGATGGTGTTGAGCAGCTCGGCCATCGTGCCGATCACCTGGTTGCTGTCCTGCTGCAACACGTCGTTCATCGTCACGTGCACGTATTTCTGGATCGAGTCCGAGTGGAGGGTGCCCTCGGAGAGCAGCGTGGCTTTGTCCGCCTCGCGTTCCTGCCATTTGGTGTCGCGTCTAGGGACTGGCTACTGCAGATGGCCCTCTGCCCACCTGCTGTCGGCCGCTGGCTCGGCCGAGAAGCCCTCCGCCATCAGCTGGGAGAAGTCCGTCGGCTCGCAGACGCCCCTCTTTAAAGCTGAAAAGGCTGGGTAACAAGATATAAGCGGGTCCTACCAGACTGGGCCGTCCTCTTCCCTTCCGGTCGCCTCCCCGCGGACAATTTCACATTAATCTGTAAAAATGTCTCGATCCTCCAAAGGCCTACATTTGAATTTTTGAGCTGCCGCTTGAAGAGGGCCATGTCGTCCTGCTCGATGGAACTTCCTTCGAGGAGACGCTTCGCAGGCGGGTCGGTGGCAGGGGGCGCCGGCCTGGCCCGGCCCTTTTTAACGGCGAGAGGATTGACGACCCCCAGACTGGCTGGGGCCGGACTACAACGAGCATCTCTTTCCTTCCCCAGAAACACTCACGGGTCCTCCTCCCGGCTGGTCGACGCCAGCTGCTCCCCGTATTCGCGGTTTATCAGCTCTTGGAAGAGTCTCCACGTCTCAGCCACCCGCCTCCCGGACTGGATACTGTAGACCATCTTGATGTGAGTGCTCAGCCCGCACTGTAACCAGCAGATGTCCTCCTCCCCCAGCGGAAATACTTACGAGACAGTACAACTCGGCCACCGACGCCTCCCCGACGTTGTCCTCCGTCAATCCACCGAGAATGGCCCGGTCGTCGATTGTCAGTGGCCGGCTCACAACTGCCGTGTAGGTGGCCACTGGAAAGGAGTTGTAACAGGCTTTCTCCAACTGACACAACCTGTGTTTTGGGCCGTTTTCGAATTTTTCTCGGTGCTTCGAAGTTTGATGCCTTCCTGTTCCCGTTTCAGCCTGAATCTTCCATAAAGCGGCCGCCCCCCTTCCTTACTTGTTCAAAGATACAATGTCTCCGTATGGGTCGGCATTTGTCAGGAGGACTCGGCCCACCTCAGTCTCTTTGCCCGGGAACAGCGTCAACTTATTGCCGCCCTAGATAATATTCTTATTACACAAGGAGATAACCCACCGGAGCGGCCTGTTTCCATTTAATTTTGAGGAATTCGAAAACTCGAGATAGGCGGTCATTGAGCGACAGTTTTAAGTTCAGCACAGGGTTTTGCTCACAGGACAACACGAAGCTCTTGTCCAGGTAGGTAGCAGGGGTAAGACTGAGGGTCAGAGCGAGATCTGATACTTTGTCGGGCTGGGCTATTCTAAATTCTAAAAGAGTCGTAAATATCAGAGTATCAGAAACCTTACCGGTAAAGTATCTCTGAAGTGCTGGGCATATAGGTGTCTTTAACACCATATTCTTTTTATTTGCTTTTATCGTTGTCGTTCTGAACCAGAGGCTTTTTGAAAGTGGGGGTCAACGGATTACCCGTCTAATATTAGCTCCTTCATTCTTTCCACTTGGTACTTCGAACCTCCCGTCCTCTTCCTCCACTCGCATGAATTGATCACAAAAAACAGTTCCTTTGCATCGCGACAAACATTTGGGAACACTTCTGGAGATGGATAAAGTTTTTATACTGTAACTAATTCACCGTCCACGTTTATGTCACAGAGATTCCGCAAGAACTTGGCACAATTGAAAAAGAAATTGCGAACTTGATGCTTGTCTTTGTAGACCTTTTTCTTCTGCATTATTTTTACAATTCCGTCGAAATCTTTACCCAACTTGATTTTATATTAGCTAGATCCTATCAAAATAGCTACCTGTTTTACGGCTTCATAGAAAACCATTATCTCCTCGTTAGCCCACATTTTACCTTTTCTTGTTTCATCGGCTTTCTGTGCAACATTGGGATCGGGTCTTATAGGATCCTATAAAATGGGGTACTTTCTTATCATGAATTCAACACCTGTTCGGTAGGAATTTGATCATTTACAACATCTATAACAGCAGTGCATTTAGTAGTTGATCGTCTTCTATTTCCAGTTTTCACCTGATTTCTACATTCCTTGGGGTTCGCCCCATACTCACCCCTTCGTCCAACTCTTCATGTTGATTTGGATCCATCTGATCGATCATCCTCAATCGTAGTCGGCCAAAATTTCCAAAAACATATGGTTATTGGGATATTTTATCTCGCACACAAAGAAATTAGCAAAAAAGGCAATACAAAAACTAACTTTCTTGTTTAGTTCTGTAGGTATAGTCGTATACCTCGACACAAAAAATACTAGGATGAAGAAACATAACCAATAGTGGCTACACAAATAATACACTATTTATTGGAAAACTTATTCGATACAACTACTACACTTTTCTTATATGCTTCAACGGTAAAGATATTCGGCCTGCAAGTTAGCAGCAAGTTCTGGTTCCCATCGATCGCCGTTTAATAGCAACTTTTCCTTAAAATCAATCATTTGTCTATGTTTCTGTATTTTAAAACACAAAATAATCATAATTCTCTCTTGCATGCGATAATACTGAATCATACCTTATTGTATAGCAGTTCCTCATGTGTTTCTGTAGAGTATTCAAAGTTAGGCCCCTCAACGATTGCATCGACAGGACATGCTTCTTGACACAAACCGCAGTAAATGCATTTTGTCATATCAATATCGTATCGAGTAGTACGACGGCTCCCGTCAGGTCGAGTTTCGGCTTCGATCGTGATTGCCTACAGATAATGGAAAGAGTAAAAGTAATTGTAAGAGATTACCTGGGCAGGGCAAATGGCTTCACATAATTTACAGGCGATGCAACGCTCTTCGCCTGATGGATAACGTCTAAGTGCATGTTCGCCACTAAAATAACTACCTCTTCATTATAAAAGGAAACTACCGGAATCTTGAACTGAGCGGCCCCTTTTCGAAAGGATAGTTAATCGTGGCTGGCTCCATAAAGACGTGGCCAAACATAACTCCGAACCCTTAACAAAACGTTCAATCATAGTCTTAAAAACACTACCTCTGAACAGTTCAGTGAAAAAGAGGGTGTGAAGCCCATAGTTCAAGTCTCCCGAAAAAGAGTTGTCGGTTTCCTTCGGCATGCCGACATATTTGTAGTTGTAACGTTTTTGAGTAATGAAACTTGATGGAGACATATAGATATTCTAAAAAATTGAATTTTTGAACAATCACATGCATTACCTGTGGGTAACGGCTTGCTAATACTTTTGTGATGCCACTCGCGCTTTTCAGAGCCATTGTTACCTAAACTATTACAAAATTGAGCTGAATGCAGTGATAACAAAAAACGTGAAATAAAAATCTACAGAAATTATGAGGGACGTTGGTTCATCTGCAGAGCTCGAATTTCAGATCAAGAAAAACTGAAACACAGCACCAGTCGCAATGCGCCGTTTTGATCACAGACTTGCCTGGCCCACCATTTCATCTTTTCTTCTCCGAAATCACATTGTTTATTTGTTTCCCCCGTTTTTCTGATGAAAACGATTATAAATTTGAGATGCTATGTTTTCAGATCATTTTAGGAATCTCGTTTATAGTATGTATAGCCGTTTTCTGAAAGCAACCACTTCATTTTACTTTCCACTAAACCGATTAGGAACGACTAGCACATATGTTGATCACTACGCTGTATTGGGAGTCAAGCCAGAAGCTACTTCAAAGGTAAACGCGGAAAAGGTATTGGTTTATTTTATTTATAGGAAATCAAGGCTGCCTACTACAGTCTGTCAAAGCAGCATCATCCTGATGCAAATAGAGACAATAAAGAAGACGCTATAAAAAAGTTTCACGAGGTAAGCCATAGTTTGAGTGCTATTCGATCATAGCTTGCACAAGCATATGAGATCTTAGGATCCGAAGAGCAGAGAAAAATATATGATAATACCAGGATAAGGACTTACGGCCACATGAGGTTTGTTTGACAAAATGTGGCATATACTGAGGATATTTTTATTTTCAGCCAAGCAGCTATGAGACGTACTGGTTTATCACGGGAGAAGCAATATACCGACATCGATATTGATTATAAAACCTTTGAGCAGTTTCAAAGAAATACCAGACGACGGCGGCAGTTTCATTCCCATTTCGAGATGCCAGACGAATTTTCGGCAGAGTTTGGAGGGAAAAGATCACGCGTTTTCAAAAGTGAATATGAGGAGGCTACCGATAAAGTATTTCGAATCACAATTCTAACTATTAACATTATCATTTAAGATTCATTCTATGTATAAAGACAGTCGGGCAGCTCAAAGGGAGCAAGAGGAACTGCAACGGGAACTACAAAGGAAGCAGGTACCCTAGTAGACTTCTATTTAAACTAATCTTCAGGAAAATATGCAAAAAAAGTATCCCATTCCCACATTTGAGCAGCTTATTCAAGAAAAACGTCAGAAGGAAGCAATTGAACAAAAGAAATATTTGGCGTCTTTGCTTACAGTATGCAGTATAGGGATACTGTTATTATTTTTTAAAATTTAGTTTTATCATTAGACATAGATATACAATAAAAATTGGCTCGAACCGACAGTTGCCAGAAGTGACTTCTGTTGCTCCCAGCAGGCGGTCGCCCTGTCCGTGTTTATAGCCGTATCCAAATTGGATTGCGTGACATCTCGGGGGATCACGATACCTTTATCGAGGAAGAGGGTTCCTTCATGAGGGAATAGGAGGAAAGAGGAGAAGATTTATTTTTCAAATAACAAATAGATTGGTGAAATAAATGAAAAAATAGTGGGAGTTGACGGGAGCTATGTTGATAGACAAGGGTGTTATGAGAACTGGACAGCTACTCGCCATCTTCAGGTAGACCATTTTCATAGCCGTGGTTGGCAATAAGCTGAGTCTGACCGGCGGTGTCTCGAGAAGTAACAATTTCCAATGAACTCTGCTGAAAAGGGAGATGTATCAGACTCGGAGTGCTACTGTAAAACCTCAAAGGAAACCCCCAGGAACTAGGTATCACAAGACCACCAATAGACAAGGCGAGCTGTCCCCCCTCTCCATTCCCCTGATCTCAGTTGGGCAGCCTCATCGTTTCGTGAAGGAAACTTCCCGCAAGATCAAACGAAGAACTTTATTACAATCAGATGGAATTCCTCAGAACAGAGACAGAAGAGAAAATGAAGAATCATCAGAGGTGGTTACAATATAGGGAGAGGATGAATAGGGAAGGGGGAGGTATTATCTGAGCATCTCGCCCCTCGGGTAACGTGTTTTTCAGCGACACATTGTAGTGGGTCAGCGTCCGGGCTTGGCGACGGAGATATTGTCAATGTCGTCGTCCCACATCTCATGTTTTTCCTCCCTTCTCCTCCTCGCAGGCCACCGATTCTCAGATCTATCAGCTTCTTGGAGAGGTCACCGACCACGTGTGGCAGTATACTTTCCGGGTATTCTGTTGCCTCCAAGAGCTGTTTGACGATCTCCTTCTTCTCTTCCGTTCTATCTGAGAAGAAATCCACAGAAGGAGATGGAGACGCTGAACGAAGCAAATCAACTAGTCATAAAATGTGGAAACGTATACGGGCAAATATTGCTACCTGAGTAACCGGGACGACAGCCGGCACCGTAGCCGAAGAAGCCGCCGCCCGATGTCCGACCACGTGGCTAGAAGGTAAAGGAGGTTCCGACGCCAGCCTGAAATGGAGGCCCCGGGTCGGCCCCTTGAAATGCCCGATCCTGGTCGTAATCAGAGAAACGTGTCACAAGCAAGTTGGCCAGATGGCACATCTGGCGCCAAGGCTGAGTGATGATATTTACGTTATTTTCTCAGCTTCGAGTGACCCCCAGAAATGAGGAAAACGATAAAGATACCATCGCTTCCTGAAACTCCGAAGATCGAGCGCTACCTCCAAAAATGAGGGTGGCTCTATCATTTTGTTTCGCCAGACAGTTTCGAAAGTGTGAGGGCAACAATTTGTTGTTGTTCAGAAAACATAATACCGAATTGGGAAGGATGACAGTTACACGAAGGGATTTACTGACCTCCAGTTGAGATCCATGAGAGCGGCGGAAGAGGTTTCTACTCAGACGTGGTGTGTATACACTCCGTAACAAAATGATAGAGCCACCCCCATTTTTGGAGGTAGCGCTCGATCTTCGAAGTTTCAGGAAGCGAAGGTATCTTTATCGTTTTCCTCATCAAAAATTAGTCCAGAAAACAAAATGGTGAGTCTTTCGAATTTCATCCGGCGGAGTTTGACGGTATTTTTAATTTTGCAGCAATTCGCAATTATAACAGAAGATAGAGCCACCCCTGGAAACGCGTATTTTCCACCACTTTTTACTCATCCTGATTTGTAACAATCCTTTTTCGAGGCAGCTGAGCAGATCTGGCCAAAAAAATCCTTTAAAATACCGTGTGACGCACCTCCCCAGGACCTCCCTTTTGTTCCCAAAACGCTCAAATTCCGAAATTCGGACAGCTCGAAGGATAATTCGGAGCGATGGCGGAAAACTGAGTACAAGGTCTTGTAGAGGACACGATTATGCACATTTTGGTGTACGAGGTTTACAGCTGAACCTCAGTTACGAGGTAGGTCAGCTGTCTTTCTCTGGCCACGCATCAAAAGGCCGGTTTTGTGAACAAAAATGGACAGTTTTGGACACACTCCATTGGAATGGGCTTCCGCGCCTTAGCCACACAACTTTACCAAAAGTCCGGCAAAAAAAACCGTCAAACTCCGCCGGATGAAATTCGAAAGACTCACCATTTTGTTTTCTGGACTACTTTTTGATGAGGAAAACGATAAAGATACCATCGCTTCCTGAAACTCCGAAGATCGAGCGCTACCTCCAAAAATGAGGGTGGCTCTATCATTTTGTTACGGTGTGTATATCGACACGACTCGCGCCGTCCTCACGGTTCGGGGGCGAGAAGGACGACTACACTCACGCATCGTGGCTCCCGCTGCCGGACCAGTCGCAGAAGTACATCTGTGCCCAGGGGCTGCTGAAGGAGACGATCGAGGGCTTCTGGTAGACGGCCTACCAGGAGAAGACGAGGATGGTCATTATGCTCTTGTTATTCCTTTACAACATGACATAATGGAACCGCGGTTCCTTTTTTACTAGATCGGTCCCTCGGCTAGGTGGCGGCCTCGGCCGTCTCCAGCTGGATATGTACACCCTCCCGGCCTTCTTCATGGCCATCCTTGCTGTAGTCTCCTGGTTATCCATGTCCATCTGTCCTTTCTGAATTACTATGCGCTATTAATATTCCCTAGGAGGCTAAAATAGACCAACAGACTGCGCAAACAACAAAAACAATAGCCTTCCATCGTATAAATATCATCATCAAGCTGCTCCCTCTACACCTCCAGCAATGTTAGTCGCCCTTCTTCTTCCGCTTATAGCACCATCAGTCTATGGATTCGATTCTCTTTACGATCGGAACCATACAAAAAACTACGTGGTAATCCCTTCGGCACAACTTTTTCTTTACATTTGTTTGCAGTTGAAGAAGAGATGGGTACAGAACTTCATTTTGATGGAGTATGTTTTCGAAGGGAAACAAGGCAAACCAAAAATAGTTCCTTTAGGTAAAAACCTCACTTTTCGTTACAAATAGATGGCTAGTTTTCTTGGATGTCTTGAGATAGGCCAAGACTCGAAATCGGGTAAAAGCGCGGAGTAGGGAGGGCTATCGAGAAAAAGGCAACAATTGATGTTAGGCCAATCAGAGGCTAAACGCATGGAACACACACAAATGTGTGGGAAATTTCCGCGGGTGATCCACATATTTCAGGATGTGTACCCACGAACACGGATGATGGCAAAGTTCTTCAGCCGGATGACGTTTTTATCGGCCATGATTTCGTTTTTGCCTGTGAACAAGGGGAAGACGGTATATTGAACTACGAGGCCATAGGTAAGGGATCGAATTATACGAGAGATGAATCAATCACAGCCTGTGTCGATGCTCTGGGCAACCAAATGGCGATCGGAGAGACTCGCCGCCTGTCAAACGGCACTGTTGTTCTTCACTGTAATTTATTTGGGGGAGCGCTGAAGAAAGTCGTGGAAAGAGGTATTGCCCGGGGAGGACGGACGAGCAACCGACTTCAGCTGCTGGCTGCTACTTCAACGAAACGATTTACGGGGACGAGACGGTCTGGATCGAGCCCCTGAAGCAGAATAATAACTCTCCTTTGACCGGGAAGTTGATGCAGTGCTTCCGCCCCCATAACAATTATTTCGAGTCACATATAATCGGTAAGAAAGGACCGGAGGCAAAGAATTTCCCAGGCTGTGCAATTGGGAAACTCGGCATTCGCCTAGAGGAGTTTGCCCAGCTGGCCGACACCTCCTTCGTCCAGTGCCGGGAGACGGAACCCGGCGCCGTGGCCCTGCACCCGGTGTCGGTCGATGGTATTTTCGACCAGCGGCCACCGAGAATAGCTATTTCAGCCCTCTCGTGTCGCCTGGACAATAGGACTTTTCCCCACGACGCCAAGTGGGAGGACGGGCAGAGGGCCGCCAGAATGCACTGCAGCTTCGGCCATCTGCTGAAGACGGGCTGCCTTCTCGACGGCCAGGAGGTGCCCATCGGCCAGGAGCTGAACATCTCCAACGGCTGCGTTTTCCTCTGCCACCCACAGAGCAACGTTTATATATGCGACACGAAGCTCGGCGACTACAAGCCCGTCCCCTGATCTCCCTCCCCTGTCTGTACATAGATAAACCTATTCCTGACGACTACAGCTGGCCGTTGTTGTGGCCACCGCCCGAAGAGGTTAGGCACAGTCAACAGGCCCCCTATAAAACCCGGGGGCGCCCATTCGATGCCCAGTCATGCTCCTCCTGGTGGCTGTCTTCTCCGCCGCCGAGGCCTGTACCTCGACTTCGATCGCCCGAGACTCGGAGATCCTCACCGACCCGACCTTAAACTTCGAGGTGTCGCCCCCCGTCCGGTGGACGTACTTCCCGCAGATCCCCGTCACCGGTAGGCCTTCTGTCCGCCCCGTCCCCTTTTCTAGCCGGCGAGACCATCGCCAACTACTTCCCCGGCCAGTCGGACTCATCGCAGCAAGCCATCCAGTACGCACAGGACGACATCATGGCCGCGGTAGCCGAAGTGCCCCAGTAAATACGCCCCCTTACAGTACCTGGAAGCCCTCGTCGACGCCAGTCTTCCCTACACTGGGAGTAATCTGGCGGCGGCTCTGTCCTATTCCCCCGATGAAATCACAAATTGTTACATCGGTCAGCCTATTCCCGGTAATCCTCCGCCTTCTATAAACTGTTCTATTTTTAGCCGGGTCCAGAATTGGCTACCTCAGTTCGGGAGCAATTACTCAGGTATAGTACAGATAGAACACATGGCCCGAGGACAGGCCCCACCGGGATTTCTCTGATGGGCCCTTTCTAAGCCGGCAGGGGGTTCGCTCGAATGGCGCAGTGCAGTGAGTCGCGCGCCAATAGAAATAACACGAGTTCGCTCTCTGTCATCGAAATCCCTTTTTTGTTTTTTCAAATCTCCTTTTTTGAGCATATATAGCGGTATCTAATAATTACCAAGGGTTGGAACATTGCATTGCGTCATTCGACCTGCCCGGATAGGGTCTGCTCCTTTAGGGAAACCGGGCCGAGTCCGGCCCAGAATGACCATTTTAGATTGCATTAGTGACGGGCCAAGGCGGAGCCGGCGTCTCCGTTAGTACCTGCCCTCTTTCCCAAACGTAAGCCTTGTCGGTTTCCGAAGGACATCATAATAATTGCAGGATGATCACCCCCGGCGTCACTCCTTATCAAAACTATCAGAAACCTGTAACTGTAAGTTTGCCTACGGCCTTAGGGCAAACACAGCGCTTGGAAAAGTAGCTGCTAGCAGACGATCCTCGGCCATTTCTTTCAATCCATTTCCTTTCAGGTGACCACCAAAGGCGGAGTCACCCTACCACGGTAAGCGGAACAGTACGAAATAAACATATAGTACACTGCGTAACAAAATGATAGAGCCACCCCCATTTTTGGAGGTAGCGCTCGATCTTCGGAGTTTCAGGAAGCGAAGGTATCTTTTTCGTTTTCCTCATCAAAAATTAGTCCAGAAAACAAAATGGTGAGTCTTTCGAATTTCATCCGGCGGAGTTTGACGGTTTTTTAATTTTGCAGCAATTCGCAATTATAACAGAAGATAGAGCCACCCCAAGCCAGTTTACCATCTGAATTTTCATCTGATCTGCCCGCATAACAGAATTTGACTGTTTTGGGAACAAAAGGGAGGTTCTGGTGGGGGGCGTCACACCGTATTTCCAAGGATTTTTTGGCTAGATCTGCTCAGCCGCCTCGAAAAAGAATTGTTACAAATTAGGATGGATAAAAAGTGGTAAAAAAATTCGCGTTTCCGGGGGTGGCTCTATCATTCTGTTACCGCGTCGAATTGCCGCAAAATTAAAAAAACCGTCCAACTTCGTCCGATGAAATTCGAGAGACTCACCATTTTGTTTTCTGGACTAATTTTTGATGAGGAAAACGAAAAAGATACCTTCGCTTCCTGAAACTCCGAAGATCGAGCGCTACCTCCAAAAATGGGGGTGGCTCTATCATTTTGTTACGGAGTGTATGAAATGGACCAAAAATGATTGGGTAGTAAAGCAGCAGGTGAATAGACAACATAATAATCTGCCAAATCGTTATTGCCCATTTCGTCGGGCATTATTTTTGGTCCATTTCATAGTAAATTTATTTCGTGCGCGGCCTAACCAGTACTGTTTCAGATATGGATGGGAGAGAGTGGCTAACACTATGCAATCCATCTTGAATTTTCGATATAATGTTCTTTTCCGCTCACCTATCACTATAAGTTGAATGATAACAATGAATTTCTAAGAACTAATAACAGTAACAAGACAATCTGGAGCCAGTTGGCGGACCCTGAAGCGGCTGATCAGCCGATATTTTATACAAGAAGGCTATCGCCTTCTTCTTTATTTTGTCAAACAATAGATAGATTCCATCCTAGAAACTGCAACATGTGGTCTCCAGGATTATCCAAGAACCTTCTAAAGTTACTTGCTGAGTTCGCTCAAGATTTCAACATTTTTTGCCACCCCATATTGATTCTTTTTTATCCTTCTGCTATCGTAGATTGATCTTTTCACTCATTGTGGGTATCTCTCCGAAATATGCCTTTTTTGCTATAATAAGTTGACGGCTAACAACGATAAATTTTATAACAGTTAACAACATAACCAAATCACATCATTTCTTCTTTGAAAGCTTAGCCTTCAGACAGTGGCTCTTAATATTTTTCCGACTGCGTTTCTTGGCATCATCAGCTGTTTCTATTTGTTCATGTAGGTCGTCTAAGGCATGAGTTGATACCTCCTGGAAAGCATGTTTAAAACCCAATCAGTTTCTTACTTTTCTATACAAAGCATTGATTTCAGGTGTTATAAATCGAGTTTTTGGTAGATTGATCCGCTGAACATCAGGTAAAGGGACGGCCAGTTCCCCTTTTAGTTCGACTTTCAATTTATTTTGTTTATTCATTGACTCATTATAATCAATATTGGCGTGAATGCGCTCAGTGCTACGATCGTCGTAGTCAAGTTCTGCTTCTCTTGCTGTTCTCTCGAACCAAGTTTCATTCATTTTTATCTAAATAATATGGTATGCTTTTGGCAAATCTGTTTACCTTTTTTGCTCTATATGCTATTGTGTCAAGATCAGATGCAAGTTTAACTCGCCGATAGAGGGCACTCCGTAGTTGTTCACAATCAATTGGGAAAACGGGAAGATCGGACTCTGCAAAATCAGAATTTTAAATATAAACAAATAAAAAACGAAATTGGGTTGCTTGGGTGAGGCGACTAAATGTGTTCCTGAATGTATTTGGTTTAAAAATGAAGTTCGCTTATTAATGTCAAAAATTATTAAAGCTGTGTTCATTTTATGAAAACTCGATGATTTGAGTGCAGTGCTCAGGTGCAGTTAACATTCTTTATAATAACTAACCTCTATTAAGATTTCTGCAGAGCTTCTTATACAGATGCGCATCTTTAGGATCAACCATCAAAACGGCAAGACCAGCTTCACTTGCACGTGCAGTACGTCCTGATCGATGAATATACATCTATAAAAATAATATCAATCAGTTAAGGCTACCGACTTCAGCTGTCCTTGGAACTTGATAATGTATAACATGCTGTATGGCTTTGATATCTAAACCTCTTGCTGCTACATCAGTAGCAAGAAGAATTCCATTCCGATCAGCTTAAAGTTTAATTAAAAATTAGCAGAGAGGGCGTTACTTGTAAATTTCTCAACGCTGCGCAGACGCTGTCTCTGAACCATATTTGCATGAATCATCAGTGGCTTGAAATTTAATAGTGTTAGTATTCCGAATAATCTTCTGGATGCATCAACGGAGTTTGTAAAGATAAGAGTCCTTCCTTCATACCTTTTAAGAAGATACACCAAGCATATATCCTAATAATGAAAGTGACATAAACACGCTACCTAACCTTTTCTAAGAGATTACCACAATTAAAACGTGTTTCAACAAGTTTGTCAGCTGTACCAAACGCTCGAGTTAAATCAATGACTTTTTTATGGTTTAGACGCATACCAGTTGAATCCATTATTAACTCTGAACACGGCTTTAAAGGGACCCCTCCATACGCTCCAATCGTGTGCAAGATTTGTGCAACATTTCGGGGCGCGCTTACTCATGTTTGCACTTCAAAAGCGAATCTATGCATTTTAACATTTTTTTGAGCTTCTACCCATTTTCGCCGACCCCAAATTACTATAAGACAGCTAAGAAAATACAAAAATATCGTTGAATAGAAAAGAAACAAGCAATTTCAATAGAAAACCCGTTGAAATTCACAAAATTCGTTTTTCGCTGAGTTATGGTTTGATTCATATACCAAATTGTAGCTTATGATGTGCTCAATTTATTGCAATAAAAATCACCAGGTAAAAATAATGAAAATATTGCTAAAAAAAGAAATTCACATAATTAAGGGATACTGTATCAATGCGCAATGGAGCGTGTGGAGGGGTCCCTTTAAATATCACAGCTCGCGGCCCGGATGGAAAACTATTTTTCAACAGTAAAAGTCCTTTTCCGTAACAAATTCAGGTCACTTTGCATTTCTCGTCAATTCTGCAGTATTTGATATTTTTCATTCGCGTTATATAGTAATTTGGGGTCGATAAAACTCGAGAAAGCATCAAAAATGCATGAAAAATTTTATGTAAAAAGTGTGGTTCTCGTAGCGATCGCGCGCCCCGACCTTTAACCTGTCCGGCACCGCGAGCTGTGATATGTTTAATTATAACGTACTTATTTTATCCTCAGATGAGGCAGTTTTAATCTGTGACTGCTTAGAGAGGTCTAAATATTTTCCTGGCACCACATAAGTTAAAGTAGCAGAAAAAACAAGAGTTTGCAGCTTTCCTAATTCCGATGCTTGTGATGAGCTATAAATTAATGAAAATCTTTGAACTAGCTGATGAACCTCTTCACTTTGTTAAGTATTTGAGATAGCTCTTGAAAATGGCCATACTCTACCATTCGATCAGCTTCATCAACAACTATACACTGCACTCCAGAAAGATCGGACAGATATGAGGATATATCCGGCTAACAGTAGGCTAATTTGTATGTTAAAGATCTAACCTGATTCATGAGATCCCATAATCGACCTGGTGTCACAATCAATATTTCAGGTTTCTGTTTATTCATTATTCGCACTTGCTTTTGTTCTGCAAGGCCACCAACAATAGAGGCAACCTATGCGATATCACGATATTTGGATGAAAAACTCACTTTGAAACCAGCATGATCCGCAAATACCTTAAATGTTTTCAATATTTGAACAGCTAACTCGCGAGTCGGAGCAAGAACAATAGCGCGTGGTCCGTTTCCAATACGCTTGTCAGCCAGTAGACGACTGATAACAGGAATAGCGAAAGCTACCGTTTTACCCGATCCCTAGATTTAAAAACTAAAAAACAATTTGTTAACAATACGGTTTCTGCAGCCCCAAGAATATCCAGTCGATCTCTTAAAGCGGGAATAATAACGGCCTCTTGAATAGGTGTGGGTTCTGTAAACCTAAAAACCATTGCATTACTTAAACGGCCCACTTTAAATCATGCAAAGCGGCCAGAACGTTTTTATGAAGATTAAATTTTTCCCACGATTCGAGCGTACCTTAACACACTGATACTTATCATAAACTGTACGAACTTGGTTCTTCTGAATTCGAATCTGTCGTATCTTGCTTACTCAACTTTTTAGAAGAAATCTGAATGGCACGTAAAGTTAACCAACATCTCTAACTTTTTCCGCTGACACGTCAGGGCCTCCGGCTGAACCAGCTTTTCTTTTTAGACTTTTCCCTTCCTTATCTTTCGTGTTAATCGTTTCTCCGCGTTTCTTCTTTGATTTTTTCTAAATAATCAAATTTATCAGGTATTCTGTTTCTGATATCTCGTGAAATAAAGCATGGAAGAAACCAATAAAGAGAGACAAAAAAAGTAGTCCTTGACACGCGCACGAGATATCCGTAAATTATGAAACAATAAAATTCTACCTCAGAAGATTGGTCTGTAGGAAGTATTTCTTTAAATCCTCCCAGAAATTGAAGCTCGTCATCTTTAAAATTGGCAGAAAAAGCGGCATCTTTCCAATCATCTTCAGAAATAGAAATTATTGAAGGCATATCTAAGACATTACTGGTTTAAGAATTATTTGGGGGAGTTTCGAAGAAATATTGAACGGATTGTTAACCAATGGCAATTATATTCTTCCACATAGCATTTTATGACCTTTCTCGTAAACGACAATACAACGAGTAAACAACAACATAACAACAAACAATAGCATAACAAATTTGGGATCACAGGTTGAAAATATTAATCTTCGATTTTTGGATTCATCGCCTTTTTAATATTTACGAGATAATTTAAACTAAACCGATTTTGCCCAGCTCTAAAAGATATCAGTATTATTTTAGTGAGACTTACAGTTTAGAAATAAGTTCTGAATGATGTGATATGAATTGTTGTAGTCCAGTCAGCACGCTTAGATCCGTGCGTCCTTTAAACTTCATACCATGTGCATACAAAAGTGATCGGATCCAGACCTGTTGACATAATGACACGATTACCAAAAGCTCACCATATAAAAGTTAATTCGCGGGGAATTCCAGAGCACACTATTGCTGGTCATCCAATTAACTAAATGTTCAGCGTAAACAGTAGAAAGTGAATTACTAACGAATGAAACTGAAAACAGAGATGATCACACTAAAAATAGGATCCTTACCGTTTATCAAGGGTGTTTTTTCTAAAACTTCCTGTATAAGCAGAGAATCATTCAATCTGAGCGCACCCAGTAAAGCTGCAGTAAAGTCTCCAAGTGAAATACACCTAAGTTCGCGATGTTAATGCGGAAATTACTATTTTTAGTAGCGCATGCTGACCAGCGAATCTATTCTACAAAATAAAGCCTAACTGGCAATTTAGACCTTAGTGTTCTGTCAATAAACAATCAATTAATATTTTTCGAAAGAAACTGTTGTTTACTTCCAATAAAAAGTACCTTTTCACATATTTTGGAGAAGCCTGGTGATCCAAATGAAAAGGGTCAAACATGTCGACAGTATCGAGTGAATACACTCCGATCCCTTCGCTTGAACAAGCAGCGAATCGTCTTCCTGTTTAATAGAATTTCATCAATAATAATAGCCTACCTGTAGGACAGAAAGTAACATGGAATACAGCAATCTCTGGTTTGGCGTGCCTCTCTCCTAGATCCACATGTTTGGAGCCAGGTAGCTTGACTGCCCTATGGTGATCCAGTTCTTCATCAGATTCCGAACCATCGAATATATTCATATTACCGAATTCGGAAAAGTTCCTTTTGTTTATGTCAGCCTAATACATGAATGAGTGACATGATGAGCACTAACCACAACACCATCAAAACTCCGGTTTTGAGTAATCTTTAACTTTTTTAGAAGTATGCGGTCAGCTACAGAGTAGATGCACAGAGAATTAGAATCGCCACCTAAGAGAAGTAGTGTGCTATCAGGAGAAAATGCCATAGTCGTATATGACCTAAATAGGGTAGAAAATGCAGTTTTTGTAGAAAGTGAAAAAATAATCTTACTTATTTTGTTGCGAGTTTTCTTGTTTAATAATATCTCTTTCCAGCCTACCACTATCGAGGTCTAGTTTGGCTTCAATGGTTCCTAGAGACGCAAGCTAAAAACTGTTGTTAAAAACTGATCAAATCTTCCAAATACAGTTACAATTCTATTAATTCATTTAATTACTCACCTCTTCAGCACCAAAAAAGCTAATAGTAGAATCCAAGGTCAACACAGCTATTATTTGCCCGCATGGAGAAAAACACACATACAGGGCTTCTTGGGCCAACTCAACGGATTCCGAAGTAGAATTGAATATATTCCAAACTCTGTAAGCACAAAATACGTTAAATAGTCACGGCAATAACCGTATAGATCGATCCCATCCAGCAGATGCTAGCTTGTTGCCAAAAATTGAAATGGAAGATACATTTGACTGATGTCCCGACAGAATATCAATAAGCCGTCCACTCTCCATACTCCAAACAAATATATAAAAATCAAAAGTTGTGATTGATCTGGGCAAATTACATTATACACTTCTTTGCCAGCTGCGCACACGATGTCTCCGCGATTATCAATCGCCAAACTAATAAGTTGAGTGGGCTCCGGGCATACGAGCGTTCGAAAGTTCCGGTATCTAAAATCTTTCTTGAGATTTACAAAAGATTCTACCTTTTCATATCATTTGCTCTTATGGTGCCATCGAGAGAAGCACTTAAAACAGCTTTACCGCTTTGCATCCAGCAGACAGCTGTTACAGATGAAACGTGATCAGTAAAGGTCACATTGCAAAAGGAGGTTCGACTGTTCCACACTTTTACCTGGATCTGCTTTGCCAAATACGAGAAATTGTACTACCTTTCCATCTTCTGCACCTGTTACCAACAAAGAGCCGTCGGGACTAAATTGAGAAGAGGTCACTCGTTGTGAGTGAGCTTGTTGCTTTAATATGTACGTTTCAGACTGCCATTCCCAGATTTAAAAATTCATAATTAATATTTGTCAGCAAAACTAACTAATAATTGCGCGGAGCTTCCTTTGCCGCATCCTAGAGCAATCCAATCACCAGATGAGTTGAAAACAGCTGTGGAGACAGAAATGTCGGAAATTCTACATATCTCATTATTTAAGCAAGTTTGTTCATGAAACCTCAAGCTGTGAATGAGCGAAAACGAAGGTATTTCATGGAGAGCAAAAACTCCATTTGAGAAAGCAGTTACTAATATCTTGTTTGTTCTATGAAAATTGGATGCTGTCACCGAGGTTGCTTGTTTTATAGAACCTGCCGCTTCGATTAAAGAAAAACTGCAGAAGGTAAGATAATAGGTCGATTTACCCACCTGCTAGTTTTTTCGAAATACAATCTTGCCAAACTATCCTCCATATGTTCGTCCGGTTTACAATAGTCGCCTTCTATTAATTCTCCTGGAGCCAGTGAACATTTCCAGTAATTACAGAACCCACTAACATCTACGGAAACAAGCTGAAAATGTAGTTAAGGCGTGAAAGAAAACTAAATGCAACCAACATCGTATAGATTATTGAAGAACTGAACATTGACAACAGCGCCTTTGTGTGACCCTAAACTGTGTAGCTGAAAATTTTTGTACTTCAGCATCGGTACTATCCGTATAATTTTGTCAAAGCCACCACAAACCACAAGCCTCAAAGAAATATTTTTAAATATTAAACGGACTCACTTTCCATCAGAAGACCAATCGAGTGTAGACAATGTATCGCTTGCAATATGATGTGTTGAGAGAATATGAAAGGGATGAAACGAATCTTCCAAAAACTTGGACAGTTCAAATATTTGAATGTCATTATCTCGACAAACTGCGATATGCCTAAATATGTACTAAAGATTCCTTAGAAATATGAACAAACGTCGCTTCTGGCGAAAATTTCAAGATTTTGACATTAGTGCCATTCTTGAAAGTTGAGATAACTGTTTCTGTGTTCAAGTTCACATAAAAGATAAACCCGTCTAAATAAAATTAAGCATATTTAAACTAGTTATACATTCATTAGCTGCTATTAAATGACTTCCAGAAGAATTGACATCCAGAGCCACTATATTATAATTTGATTCTATA
Source organism: Oscheius dolichura (assembly GCA_932521035.1). NCBI lineage: Eukaryota > Metazoa > Nematoda > Chromadorea > Rhabditida > Rhabditidae > Oscheius > Oscheius dolichura. The sequence continues at coordinate 5,231,369 of OW051494.1, forward strand.
CATAAAGTCCGTGAGAGATTACTGAAAATGAACATTCATCGCCTCTACAAAAAGGATAAAACGAAGATTCCAGTCTCTATAAAAATTATTTAATCAAAATGATTACTTTTTGAGATCAAATACAGATATTTTATTTCCCACAGGACTGTATATTGTATATCCATCAGGTGAAAAAGTCAAATTTCCATTTTTGTATGCTGAACCAATAAGATTTGAAAACTGTAATACTGAAAGTTAACGCCTAGTTCCAACTTACTTTGAAGTTAATATCCATTAAAATGTATTATCCAATTCTTCCTTCTTTTGGGATTCCACTCCAGGTTTGAATGTACACCTGAACTTTCTAAAGGGAACATATTATAAAGTAAATTCTTCCAGAAAAATAAATCTCTAAGGTTGTTTGACCCGGAGCTAAAAATTGGAAATCTAGCCCTTGTGGGAGATAAAGATGAGTTTCTATTGCAAAGCATATTCATTTTCACTTCAAAATTGAGAGGAAAAGATGTTTAAAGGACTGCATGCGCGAAAGCGCACATATTTAGTGAAAGGTAACGATTTAAAGCTTCCCTTTTCCCTACATCAAAAAGTTTTTTAGAAGACAAAACCAGCTGTATGTCACGGCGGTCGCGAACGTCCGATGACATTGATGTAATATCCAGTAGCGACGATAATGAATCTCGTGTGCCGGTTACGAAACCTCCGCTAGTAATTCGAGGAGTAGGACATCTCACTATGTAAAGGTTTCCTCATAAATACTTTAAAATTTTAAGGTTTGGATTAAATTCTCGCTTTGACACAGAATTTCCAACAGAATTAACAGGCCGTGTTGCGCCCGAAGAACTTGCAGCTACTTTAGCAAGGATAAATAATGTGCTCAGACGTCATGTACAAATATCAAGGTGAGGAAGTGCGGCTGTAGAATGTAAAGAAAGAAATCAACAACAACAGCAAAAGGAAGTATCAATATAACAATGAAAACTCTGGCCGGTTTGATTTCAAATGCGCGTTTATTGCGCCAAAGTGTTGAAATAGATCAAGAAGTTGCTCAAATCTGAGTTGCATTTCCCATGGTTAGCTCGCTAGTTTATTTGGGTTGTAAGATGCTTTTCTCTAAACAAAAAGCTCTAGCGAAGGGTGTTTAGAGGCATAACAATACTTTTGCAGTCGATGGCTGATATGTGGACTTCTTTTTTGTTGTTGTAGCCTCGGCTGCTCTCTCTGGCCAGTTGTATGTCTCAACAAAAGAGTGAGGGTTTCCATTACAGTTTATGAGCATATTTCAGACGGTTCACGCTGTTGAAAAATGCCTAGATCGCGAAAATGTAAATCTTTATCATAAGCTCGGCCTACACTGGCAACTTTCCCGGCGTAATGTTGAATCTAATCAACGGCTCACAGAATATGTTCTTGAACTACAAATCCTACCAAAATCACATTTGCTTTCACCGGATTAATACGTCAGAGTATTAGTTCTCTGAGACCGGAAATGCTGCAGTTGTTCTTATATCAAACTCCGATCTACACCCGAACATACATGGGCAGTACGCCCGATTTTGGGCGCCCCCGGGCGTGCGCACTTTGCGCGTTACATAACGGAAAAATTACGTAACGCGCCCTTTTTCTGAGCTGTCTGTGATCATAACTCGATTATTTCTGAATCGTTTTCAAAAAATAAAAAGTTAGCTTGTAGCCAAGATCAAGATGGTTTTGACAAACCAGGTTTCAGCTCAATAGCCCTTACATAAAACTCTCTGTGACATCAATTGTTGACTTTTCGACGTTTCTTTGTTCATTTGCACTGCTACAGGATTTTCTCTCGAGTGAATGTTACCAACCTTAGGCTCGTTCAAACCGTGTTGATCTCGGCTACAAGCTAGCTTTCAATGTTTGAAAATGGTCCACAAATGGCCGAGTTATGATCACAAACGTCTCAGAAAAGGAGCACGTTACATAATTTTTCCGTTATGTAACGCGCAAAGTGCGCACGCCCGGGGGCGCCCAAAATCGGGCGTATTGCCCATGTATGCACCCGAAGAGCATTACAATAGCCTTCATTATCGACAATCAACATACTAAAATCATTATTTTTGTGTTTATCAGCTTTAGTATTCACATGTAATATAGCATTGTACAGAATTTATCCAAAAACGTTGTGGTAATGTAAATATTTTATATTTCTCTCAGTCTTTTTTTTTCATGGCAAAGTTTTTCTTTCTAGCCTATCTGTGTTTTTGTTTTTTTTACTATATTATTTTTCAGAATGTCAAAGAACATTAAGACGCCAACAAATGTTAAACTCCTCACTAATGTTGCAGTGGTGCGTATGAAGAGGAATGGTAAACGCTTTGAAATCGCTTGCTATAAGAACAAGGTTCTGAATTGGAGAAACAAAACGTAGGCTTTATCGAATAAAGTTACATCTTTTTTTTAAATTAATAACGACACAATATATACCATATAAACATTTTCAGTGAAAAGGACATTGATGAAGTTTTGCAGACTCCAATGGTATTTACAAACGTATCAAAAGGACAGCTAGCAAAAAAAGACGAACTGCTTTCTGCATACGGAACAGATGATCAATTAGATATTTGCAAGCAAGTAAGCTGTTCTTTCAAGTTAAAGGGAATTTGGTTGCTGTGTGGTGTTTCTAAAAAAGATCGGAAATGTTTAGATCCTAGAAAAAGGCGACTTACAAGTATCTGATAAAGAGCGTCAGGCCGCATCAGATCAGTCTTTGAAAGAGGTGATGATTTCTTGAGTTTCAAAGAACCAATTTTTTTAAGGTGTCGCAGTTGATAGCGTCAATGGTGGTTAACCCTGATACGAAGCGACCTATACCTCCGAGTGTCATCGATAAAGCTTTACAGGATATCCATTTTTCTTTAAAAGCTAATCGCAGCACGAAACAACAGGTTGATTAAACGGGTAGTAATCTACATAGTAATTGTTTGAGGCATTAGAAGCTATTCCACGCTTACAACAAAATATGAAAATTGAAAGGGCAAAAATGAGAATAAGAATTTCTATGCCGTCAAAACAAGCGAAACAACATCAAATTAAATTGAAGAGTTTATTTTCTACAATTGAAATCGAAGATTGGGCAGAAGATGGCTTGGAATTGGTGAGTTCTTCTCAGTTACTTGCTTTCTTATATCAACGTGAGAAAAATTTTTTTTAGGTCGGATTGATAGAGCCAGGGCAGTTCCGCACAGCTGATGAATACGTTCGAAATGAATCCCATGGAACCGCTAGATTGGAAATTTTAAGCTTGAAAGATGTTCTTGAGGGGGAATTCGAGATCTCTTAAGACGAGTTGTAACGGAGCCTATTGTGCATAAAAGTATTCCATCTAAATTGGAAGTCATGTATACCGTGTTTTCTAAGGGCTGAAACAGTGTTGCCTGCTTTTAGCTTACAACGCCTGACCTCGTTTCATCTTTGATATTGTTAGCTAGATTGTTCACCCAAAAAAATCCTGTAGTTTTAATACAATTTTATACTTTTAAAAAGTTGCGTTATTTCGTCTGTTTATTTGAAATCGTATAATTTTGTACTATTCCTTTAGAGGATGTTCTCACCTAATGATGGACAGTGTATCCGCCCGTTCAGCGGCAAGTCGCTACAAGATCCTATTCTTTCTGTACATGCGCTGGAAACATTCAGAGTAGGTTGTAACCGCTTGATTTTTACTAAGAATGTACATGGGGGCTTTCTAGCGATTTTTGTAATCAAGTAAACGCTTTTGTATACACGTGTTGTTGTATTGCTTTAACGTGTGCTTGCAAAATTAGTTTTTCCAGGGGCTTCTTCTTCTAAACGACGATGTTTATCTTTCTTATCTATTACACATTGACCAAAACATCGAATTCGCTCTGAAAAATAGCACTTTTAAAAGCAAACAAGTTCAGGATTTGCTAATTGAGTAAGTTGTTGTTATTAAGTTTAATGTAGACTATTTAACATTTTTTTTATTACTTAACATTATTCTAGGTTACAAGGTTTGATTTACAAAGGAGAAGAAAGTAAAGTAGCCGAAGAATTAATTGCATTAACAAAACAGCTATTATTTAAATTTTCTGCAGATTTTTTATTAAGTTCTCTTGATGCAGATAAGGTAACGCTTACGAATTAATTACTATTACCTTTTTAGAGAGATTTAATATGCATTCTTTCTTCTTTATCCTATCATTCTGTAGACTGCGTCGTCTTTGAAAATACCGATGTCGCCGCTTATTCCGCTATGCTTGCGCTCGGTAGATAATCAGATAAATTAATATAGTTTCAATTACAGATTCGCTTACATTGCTTTTATATACTTATCAGGAAACACATTGCAATACATGGACAGATTTTGACCTCGGATGCCGTATTGTTATCGCTATTTCGCCTAACGATGGACGCATCTGTCGACTCCATTCTACCATATTTCAAAATGCAAGAGATTGTACGGAGAGACTTCTGCCCTCATTGGAGGACAAATTGCCCGAAACTTTCGCCGATCGTAAGTTAACTATTCTCATATTATTAGAAATTCTAATTTTGTATTATAAAGCAAATCTATGCAGCTTGGAAACAGTTTTATAACATATATTTCAGACATTCTTCCATTTTTGGAGCAAGACCGCATGCTTAGAACCCTAATCATAGCTATGCGACGTCTCCCTGTTACAGAAAATAAGTATACGTTTAGCCTATGTAAGCTAATTTGAAACTTTTATGCTATACTTTTAGTTCGATTCTTCCACCATTTTGTGAGAAGATTGAAAACGGCTCCAAGTGAAGAAGAATTTTCAAAATTTGATAGCTGCTTCTTTACTTCTGCAGATTTTGCGGTTTGCATTTATAGTTTTTTTTCTATTTCCTCAGTTATTTCTTGAGTGGCTTAAACAATGGTCAGAAGTCTCACAGAGCAACATTACCCTTCCATCAAAAATTAATTTTACTAAGGAACAAATGCTTCATTGGCAATCTGCGATAACATATATTAAAGAACAACGGTATGTCTATTTTTAATTTCTTCTTCATTTCTAAAATATGAGTTTCATATTGAATAAAATGACAATAAGCATGTGGTTCACATTTGTCACCTCCAAAATTGATCTGTTTCATGATTTTATTGTTTAGAAACATTTCACCAGAAGATAGACTACGAGTATCTGCAATAATCAGAACTGTACGCCTTGATAAACCTTATCGTAATATTAGGATTCTCTATGCTATTTTCAAGGTAAGTGGTTCTTAACATTATATTGATGCTCACTTAGTTCATAAAAGAGAACGCATATCCTTCTAAATGGCGACATACTTACGCTTCATTGATTATCAGGAATCTTCAAAATATTGAGTAAGTGGCATTTAGTGCGTAAAATTTAATCAAGCTTGTAAAAGGAGTTAATTCGAATTAAAAATTCGAAAGTAAAAGGAGTTAAAGAATTTGTGACAAGACACTTTTCGCTATCAAAAACCTCAAGCTATGTTATCCAGTAATATGATTCCAGATATACCGAGTGCTCCAAGAATCACCTTTTTCATATAAGAGCATCTAATGAAGCAGTTGATGTGGATGAGGAAGAAATAATTTATCAGGATCTTGAAAACACGCTTAAACCTATGAAAGATGTATCACCCTGTGAGGAAAAAATAGTCGATAGCGAAATTCTGCAAACAAAAGAAGAAAATGTGAAGGAAGCTCCGCCAAAGATACCTAATGCCACTCAACCGTACTGCTCCAGTAAATCAGCCGAATTTACTGGATCAGATTTAGCAGAGAGCGGAGGAATTATTGATGATGAAGAGTCTATTGTTCAATCGTTCTTTATAACCGATATCTCTATAGATGAAGAATCATATATTTTAAATTCGATACAACAAACATTGAATTCCACAAGGCAAATGTATGAAGATTCGGAGGGAAATAGTTTAACAAGCGAAATTAATGGGTAGGTGATTCGCTACAATTTTCAGTATTCCTTTTTATCAACAAGCAAGACATCGGTTTATTTCGATATTAGTTTCACAATATTTTTGTATACTCAATTTGGTATCAAATATTGTTGATACAGATTAACATACTTTTGAATATATTATACACGACATTTTTATACTCAAACATTCTTTAACACACTGGCAATTGCAGGCTGCCACCGGATTCCGAAGTACACCGAGAAATACCGCCTATTCAAAAAATTCTACAGTTTCCCAGGCCACTAATTACTGGTGAGACTTTAATCACATACAATAATTACTAGCGAATGAGAGCCCATATATTAAGGTTAGATTAATACTATGTTTTACAGATACGAACGTTCATAACGAAGGCTTATTGTCGTTCTTAGACCAGCAGTTGAAGCTGAACACAGCCGATGATGGTAAGACTGCATTTTTAAATACCGTAAGGTTATATTTTCAGCGGAAAAAATAGTTGATCTTATTGCAAATTGTGCCTCTTTAAAATCTCTAGAACTGAAAGGCAATACTCTTGGTATTGAAGCGGGCAGAAGAATCGGTTTGGCCCTTGAAAAACATCCAGAGCTTCAACGTTGTTTATGGTCAGATTTATTTACTGGTCGTTTAAAAAATGAAATCCCCCCAGTTCTGGTAACGTTCTTTTAATTCTGTATTTACCTCTTTTTAGCGATGTTTGACGAACGCTCTAATAGATGCAAAATGTCACATTACTGAACTTGATCTTTCTGATAATGCATTTGGTCCGATTGGAGCAGAAGGAATTCAAAATTTTTTAATTTCGCCGGCAGCGTATACATTGGAGGTTCTAAAGTTGAATAATAACGGGCTGGGTGCTGGTGGAAAAGTATGTGTATGCTAATACAATGTAATTTTGAATTTAGATAATTGCCGAGTGTCTTCTTCATTGTCATGCCAACGCAAAACGCGATGGGATACAATTTAAGTTAAAAACGTTCATTGCTGGCAGAAATCGACTTGAAGACCCAGGGGCTGTGGCACTAGCCGAGGCCTTTTCTGTAATCGGGACACTGGAAAATATTCAAATTCCACAAAATGGTATTCGGTTCGAAGGAATAACTGCATTAGCAGAATCATTTGAAGTAGGACACGTGTCATAGCAATACATTTTTTTAGAATAATCTGAACCTCAAAACTATTGTGTTGAATGATAACACTTGCGGTTCAAATGGTGCTTATCACATAGCCAAGGTTTGGATTGGTGCATATCTTGAATTCGCTTTGTTCAGAGCTTAACAAATCTTGTCCACCTAGAGGTTCTCGATCTGGGTGATTGCCTTTGCAGAAGTGCTGGATGTGGAGCTATTGTAGCTGTTATATGTGATGGCCGCCATCATAAAATAAAGGTTGTTATTGCTAGATTTTTTGGTAGAAAAATTTTAAGGTGGTAGATTTATCAGGTTCTGAGATGCCTGGAGGTCAAGCGAAGAATATTATTAAAATTTGGAAGCGGTGCTTTGGTAGCAGGGAAAGGTAGGCCGATAAATGTTGATTGTGAACCAAATGTATTATATAGTAAGTTGTTGTTGAGCCATAATATGTTTGGTCGCTTATTCGAAGAACTTAAATCTTCCGTTGAAGAGTGTGCTCTGAATGTCTATTTGGGTAATATAAGGTGAGGATATTTTAACGGAAACATTCCCTATTCTTACAGCGACGATGAAGGTTCTGGTTCTGAAAAATACAGCAGTAGCGATAGTAGTGATTCTGAAAACACTGTATTATCCGATGATGAATGTGATAGTGAGATTCCTTTGAACCAGTTGCATATTGCTGGTGAGTTCCAGTTTAGCGCGCGGTGAGAGTAAAACGAATTTATGCGTTGATATTCTTTAAAGAAATCCCGGTTACCAGTTCTTGATGTAGAAATAACGATATCATTTCGTGGCACTTTAGTAAGATTTCTGCTAATGCTTTCTTTTTTCAAAACTAGGGATGTTTCGCATAATACGATCGGGGAGTTCCAAGATAGCGCGCGGGGGACTATCATAGTTTACAAATTACTATCAGCGCAATGCTGAACCGTGGCTTTATACCGCATTACTGCTTTTCTACGCCTAGGAATGAGCCAGATATAAGAAAATAAGGTTATTCTCACAAACCAACGAAGTGCACTTTATGCAGTGAATTGCTATTCTCAGAAAGCCGTACTGTCACCCACATATTTCATTATTGCCGTTCGAAACAGCGAGAAAATAATCATTTATTTTTGTAAAATTCTTATTTTATTCATAGGATAATAGCGCGGCTATGTTCAGAGAGGCAGCGCCATGTGCGCGCATATAAATGTATGAAATCCTAAAAGATTAACAGCCCATATCCTTACAGATCGAAATGAAGGCTTATTGTCGTTCTTAGACCAGCAGTTGAAGCTGAACACAGCCGATGATGGTAAGACTGTATTTTTAAATACCGTAAGGTTATATTTTTCAGCGGAAAAAATAGTTGATCTTATTGCAAATTGTGCCTCTTTAAAATCTCTAGAACTGAAAGGCAATACTCTTGGTATTGAAGCGGGCAGAAGAATCGGTTCGGCCCTTGAAAAACATCCAGAGCTTCAACGTTGTTTATGGTCAGATTTATTTACTGGTCGTTTAAAAAATGAAATCCCACCAGTTCTGGTAACGTTCTTTTAATTCTGTATTTACCTCTTTTTAGCGATGTTTGACGAACGCTCTAATAGATGCAAAATGTCACATTACTGAACTTGATCTTTCTGATAATGCATTTGGTCCGATTGGAGCAGAAGGAATTCAAAATTTTTTAATTTCGCCGGCAGCGTATACATTGGAGGTTCTAAAGTTGAATAATAACGGGCTGGGTGCTGGTGGAAAAGTATGTGTATGCTAATACAATGTAATTTTGAATTTAGATAATTGCCGAGTGTCTTCTTCATTGTCATGCCAACGCAAAACGCGATGGGATACAATTTAAGTTAAAAACGTTCATTGCTGGCAGAAATCGACTTGAAGACCCAGGGGCTGTGGCACTAGCCGAGGCCTTTTCTGTAATCGGGACACTGGAAAATATTCAAATTCCACAAAATGGTATTCGGTTCGAAGGAATAACTGCATTAGCAGAATCATTTGAAGTAGGACACGTGTCATAGCAATACATTTTTTTAGAATAATCTGAACCTCAAAACTATTGTGTTGAATGATAACACTTGCGGTTCAAATGGTGCTTATCACATAGCCAAGGTTTGGATTGGTGCATATCTTGAATTCTCTTCGTTCAGAGCTTAACAAATCTTGTCCACCTAGAGGTTCTCGATCTGGGTGATTGCCTTTGCAGAAGTGCTGGATGTGGAGCTATTGTAGCTGTTATATGTGATGGCCGCCATCATAAAATAAAGGTTGTTATTGCTAGATTTTTTTGGTAGAAAAATTTTAAGGTGGTAGATTTATCAGGTTCTGAGATGCCTGGTAAACGAGCGAAGCTTATTATCAAATCATGGGAGCAAAGCTTCAGCAAGACTGCAGCGTAGTAATCTCTATGTTTTAAAATTAGGATTCCAGGTCTTTGAAATTGGGTAATAACATGTTTGGCAGTATGTTTTGTGAACTAGAGAAGAGGATTAAAGCGAAGAATCTTAAAGTGGATCTTGGAGATATTAAGTAAGTTTGTTTTTAATTCGAGTTTTTTCGCCCTTCTGGGAAAGAACAGTTTCATTTTTCTTTGAATGCTCAAAATGTTGTTTTAGTGACGATGAAGGGTCAACAGATGAGGAAAATAGTGACGAAAGCGATTTAAACAGGTTTAATGAAGACGACAGTAATTGAAAATTCCAGTAATTCTATTCGAAGATCTGTTTTATGAGTACGTGTAAAACAACGTGTTGTTTTGAATAAATTTGCTTTGTTACGCTTAACCGACGAATAATACCAATGTGGAATTTACTGTGTTGCGAGAGTCCACATTTGCTCGTTTCTTTTGTGAAATAATACCATAGCTTTCCTTATATGTTGGTTCGCGGTAAACAACGGAGGAAAATTTTAAATAACCTCCTACATCAGACTAGTTCTAGTTGTTGTCCTTCAATCTGGTGAACGGTTCCGCTCCGGTCATGCGGACCGGAAGTATATCTCGCAACTTCTAGCACTTTCTCCCACCGCATGCAGTCTTCAATATAATGACGGTATTAAAATGTCTTCATTTCTCGAGTGCTAAAATCAAAATAACATCGGTTGATACTTTATTTCCCACTTAGAAGTTCAATAAAGATTAGACGATTTATGTTTGTTTATATATAATACTTGAAACGACGTAGCTGGAAGAAATTGAGAACCTACAATGAGATCGATTTTATGTTTTAACCCGCGCAGATATGTACATGTAGTTTATTTTCTTTTATGTTTTACTACGACTGTCGTGGAGGTATTCGGTTAGGCATTGGGACAACTACGAAAAAAAAATAAAGTGTTAGAAGAAGAAGAAGTCCGAAAGCTGTTCGATCGCATAACTGCGGAAAATAGTACACAAACATCCACACAAGAATACACTGTCCTGTAATAAAGAACAAGTTTCTCTCAAATGATAAGCTACCTCCAAATATCCATAGCAAGAAATTTCCTATGCAGATAGGCCTGCTACCAGCCGCTGCTGCAATAGAAGCCGTTTCCACGGGATCAGAATAGATGTGCTCATTGTAGTAATTATACATCCTAAAGAGAAATGATTTCCAAGCTAAAAATAAATATAGTACCATCGGTAAGCATTAGAAAAGATGTTATTTCGGTCCGAAGGCCGCAAATGGTGACCGTGTCGTCCCACAAGCTCTACGAAATAAGTACGCATTTGTACAGGTAATGACGTTATTTGGGACGACAAAAAGGATAAAAAGATGCTGATGAGCCATACTGAACAGAGTGAGCATATCGAAGGATTAGTGAATACCATTTGCTCTTTCCGCTTCAGGATTAACAGACCCTACACGATCCTGCGATGAAGGTGATATGCCAAAACTTTGTTGTTGCTGTACCAATTTATTACTTTATTATAATTTTATCAAACCTCCGGCTGTTCATACGGCGTGTTACTGATGTGGCAGTGAACTATGCAGTCATTGTATAACCCATATGCTTCTAGTGTTAATTTATCATCTCGCATTAATTTTCCGCGGAAAATCAAACGAATCACTTTGCCCTCTCTCAGATCCGTAGGAAAATTAGTTCTGATGGAATTTTTTACGCCATGCAAAGTAACTAACCTTTTAAACTGTAACACAGTGACGTTTAGATCTGTATTTATTATACGTTGCGAATCATCCAAAAACTTGAGCCGAATTTGTATATTTCGGTCGGTACCACTAACACTACTACCTAGTAAAAGAAGCGAATCGATAAGAAAAACTTGTGAAAAATAACCTGCTTCACTACTTGTGCCAATTTGTTCATTTTGAAATGAAGGTGTTGTAGCCGCTCTAGATGATGACAATGCTGAAGAACTTGTGCGTGTTTCCACACTTCTACTTGATACATCAGATGCCACAATTGTTTCCCGTGAAAGTGATAGGGCTATAGGAGTTCTATAAAGAGGAAGCTAAACAATTAAAATAAAGAGAAAAAACGATATAAATACGTGGGCAAGTCCTCTGCGTCGAATCGGCTGTAAATACTGCATTTGAATAACTGAAGTAGACTGAAGACGATCTCTCCCGTTTGTTATTCTTCGGCGCATCTCTTTTTGAGGTGATAAATTGTTGCATTTTCTGAAAATTTAATATAAAAAACTATACTGAAGGAACATACGGTCTTCCAAGGATTGTAAGAGCAGCAGCCGCAGCAATTTGACTATCTCTTGCTGCATTTGTCTGAGAGCTACTGCACGGCATTTCGATATCCCATAAGACCAATTTTTGTCGCTGTTCACTGTATGTTTTATGACCAAATAACAAACGCAAACAAACTTCACTATATTTGACTGAGCGGTTGGGTGAACGACATTGGACGGTGATTGAATAACAACATTAGTTTCGCTTACACGCAACAGCGGCCCGTCTTCGGTAAATTCACGTACAGCACGACCTGAACATTTTTCAATGATCAATATGCTCTGTTACTGTTAAAAAATGGAACTCTATTTTGTGTTACATGAGAACTTTGATAATGAAAAATACAACATAAGAATCTAACCTCGAAGGATCTCTAGCTGACTGCTAAATGACACGTTTCTATCATAATTTGATCCAGTGTGCAGAACCTAAAAGCGGCGAAATTTTCGAACTTGTTTCATTATCAGTATAGAATACCTCGACAAGTCTCTTTTTTTGCATGGTATACATTTCAACAATGTACATATTAAACTCTAAAGGATTGCGACAAGTAGTCTTCCAGGCACAGTATATACATAACATAACAAATGCACAGACAGCAAAACATGTTGTCAAAGCGATCATCTGTAAAATAGTTCATATTAAAATTAACTCTATGAAATATGTTGAAATAGAGGAAGTTCTTATTGAAAACATGTAGCCGAGTAAATCTGACCTCGATTCCAACTTTGTCCATTTCGATTAAATTTAAGGCGACGGTGGCACTCATTGTAGCACAACTTCTTAAACTGCTATATACTATATACATGGGACAACGCCGTACTATGTAAAACTTCGTATGAACGAACTTACGAAAAATAGAAATAAACAGTAAACAGTTTATTTTTCAATAGTTCTCGTCCAACAATTATCATGATATTACGGAGTGTAAAAAGTGAGAAACCAATTATGAATGCCAAATATTTAAAAACGTTCGCGGTCACGTATAGGACTGATGTGTCGGTCACGACGATCACGATCGAAGGTGGCATATCTACGTGCTGGTGTTGGATGCCCAGGCATTGTGATAGCGACATCAATATAGTCCCCTATTTCAAATTTGCACATTTGAAGCTGAAAATGTCTATTTGATGCTAGATGAAAAATCAAAAATTGCTAAGGACTCGTATACTATTTATATGTTGGTCTGGAACAAAATGGGCGTTCCCCTTGATTTCCTTTACAATAAAGTTATTCTCACCGTTTTGCCGTCGTCGACACCGCGTTGTCCATTCATGGTATTCCCAATATCACGGGAAGTATAGCGAGCATAGTGTTTATCAGGAGATACTAAACCATTCGACTAATAAATAAAGCAGAAAAGCCTTACTGATTGCAAAGTCAAAAGTTGTGCCCCTTTTTCGGGCGTCCGGATTCACTTCCTTAATAAGCGAAGTCAGTTCTCGTAAACTACAGTCCATCCTAAAAAACATAATGTGAGAGAGACTTTATATAAAAACCATGTGTACATTTGAAGTTCGTTGGCTGGATTCATACCTCTAGCATAATCGTGAATAGGATTGTGCCTTCCATTGGCACAAAAAACTCTGAGGAGCAGTGGGCAAATCTAAAGCTTTTATAAAACACAAAAATGTCATACCTTTTCCCTATCCACTGGCTTTTCATTGTTAACTGTAACTTGTGAAATAACGTTGACACTCATCTGCAATCTGATTAAATACTAATGTACACTTTTCATTGCTTATATATGTTCTGAATACTTTGGTGAAAACTATATGTAAAGTGGAATAAAATGAAAGGAACAGTCCTGCCGAAAAAGAATTTGTGAACATCACCCGCCAAAATTGCGTTTGAATTTCAATGCTTTAACTGAGGTTTTGACTTTTTCTCGTATTTTTAGCATTTTATGGTGTTTTTACTCATATATATAATACACCACAGGCGACACTTGCAAGCAGAAAAATATGAAGGTAAATGTGTAAATTATAGAAAAGTAAAAAGTGCTCGAAAAGCGCGCGCATTTTTTGACGCCGTCTATTGTGTCCAAAAATTTCGAAACGGGCTGTTGCGCGCGCGTTTCGCTTCGATCCTGTGAAACACAGCTCGCCGACCTGACCAAAAGCGCGCCACGACGTGATTTACGTAACTGGCGCACTACAGTAATTAAAATTATTTCCCATAGTAAACTGTCTCATCTGGGTGCATCTAGTTCTCTTTAGTGGTACATCCGATTTGATTTCTGTTTTCTGCAATCGATTCAGCACATCAGATTCTTTTAATAGAGAGCTTGCCACCTAGATCTGATAAGTGTATGTAACAAAAATATCAAAAATGCCACTAAATTTGATGCCATTTATTCATTTTTTATTCTTGGAAGCCCAAGCATTCTATTAAAAGACAATTCGATGTGCTCTAACGATTACAAAAAGCAGAAATGAAATCGGATGTACAACTAAAGAGAACTAGATGCACCCAGAATAGATGCAAAATTCCTTAGTAAAATATGAAATTTTCCTTTCGCGGGTGGTATTCTTTTTGCTTTAAAAATATTTTACTCAACATTGCTGACATTGGATTTATTTATTATTTTCATGGCAAAGGACTAGTCACATCGTGAGCAACATTTTGACACCAAAAATTGACCAGTAACGCTTCGGAAAACACTTTTTCAATGGTAAAAGTGGATTTCCTGAACAAAATTCATGAATGCTACATTTCTCTTGATTTATTTCGTATTTTGTGTTTTTCTCCTTTCCTATATAGTAATTCGGGGTCGATAAAAATAGATAAATGATCAAAACCGCATATAAATGCATAACATGGATTTTGGCATTGGAGCGTTCCGACGTTTAAATTGGCGGTCTCGGCGAGCTGTGGAAAGTATTCAGCCGAACCGCTGTTTCACTCGCTAAAAGAAAGTATAAATAAGTGGGTATATATATATATATATATATATGTATATATATATATATATATATATCCCAAGCGTAATCGATAGAATTATGGCAAAAAAATATGCGACTATATACGGTACGCCCCATTTCGATTTCGCTTTTTTCTTATTCCCACGTCCATACGTGATTGCGTACTTCTTGATATTACACGTAGATTTATCCGGGATGGAAAATCAACATAAAAGAGTCAAGAAGACAAGACAATTCATCGAATTACTATAAAGCAAAGGAAATAATAACCATAATTGAGCTGCATATGTGAGTTTCAACCAAATATATAAAAACATTTGTGTTTTTCAATATAGTTCTTTTCCAACGGATAAGGATACAGTAAGTTGTCTCCTGAGCGATCCAGGGATGACCGTACAAAGCCTCATTCTATGTAAAATCAAAATATCGATAATTTTGAGAAAAATGCAATGGAAAAATTTGAAGGGGGTCTTGCCGCGCGAAAAACTTTTCCATTTGAAACAGACTATAGTTTCGTGTAAACCTCTTTTTATTTGGTAACAACGGGATAAAACGGGAACTTCAACCCCTCATAACTTGGTGTCCCTGCGCCCAGCAGCTGAAAATGTGTGTCTAGGGATTCAAAGGATGCACAGCGTAACCTCTCTTGATCCGGTGCCAACCTGGCGGTTTTCCCAGGTAAGAGGAGACCCATTGATCAAATTTTCCTCCACCAACTGACAGCCATATTGCGGTGATAGCCTTAGGAAAATGATAATATTTTGTTTGTTATAATTGAAAAAAGGTGAAAAAACGCCGAAAGACTGCTTATAATCAGTGATACCGGAAATTGGCTCGAAGATGGGGGTGTATTAGAGGGTGGGGTCCTATTAATTTTTCAATTATAACAAATCTATTAGAGGTGGGGTTGTAATAGAGGTTTTACGATTTATATATATATATATACATATATATATATATATATATATATATATCGTAAAACTGATCAGTCTCAGCTGAGAACAGCCATCGAATAAGAAGCAAGAAATGAGTGGAGTTATCGCTATAGCCATATTTGGAAAAGATGTTAGTATTTTATAGTATATTTAGCTAATGACAACGTTTAGTGCTCTCGCCTTTTTTTCAAAATAGCTGGGCCTTTTCAACGATACTCTCATGAGATTGAAATTTTTGTCCACGGCTCACTCGACCTTCTTGAGGATAAATCTAATAAAACAACCGAAAGCTATCTTGGCCACCTTTACGGTAGTCAAAAATTTAAAGTAAGACAAATGGTATGAACGATCTAACGAGGCCAAATTTAGTCATTTGGTTATGTTACCAATAGTGGAGTTCAGATGGTCGTAGTTGTTGAAATATCAAATTTGACAATGAAAGATCAGGAACTAAGGGCATTTTTCAAGAAACTTCATTCTTCATATTGCATTGTACTGTCAAGCCCATTTTATACTATTGGAACTGAAATAAATGCGAGGTATAAAGCGTAAAGGTAGAAATATAAAACTAAGTTTTCAGGCATCTACATGTAACCGCAGATGCAGTTTTAACAGAATAACTGCAAAGATATAGCTATCAATTATTGTTTTAAATAAATAATAATAAAGCCGAGATATATATATTTTTAACCTAATGGACCTTTTCTTGGATTACCATTTCCTTGTTACTTTTAACGGACAGATATGCGTATATAAAGTGAAAACAAGGATGGAAGAGGGATTCAGCGGTGTCGTTCGCCTATCAAATATAAGTGACTTCATTGCACCAGCTGCGGTAGGATTGAGCAGAAGTATGCTGAAACTTTTGTGTATTCTTCAGAATTGTGTTATATCAACCGAAGACAACATTACCAAGGAAGATCGCCTGTCAAATAGCTCTTTAAATGAGAAAGAAACGCGATTGAGGACGGATAAAAGCAGCAAAGTGGGCTAGTTTTACTTCTATACTGTTCTATGCAGAAAGCAATTAAAATTTCATTAAACGACTGCTTAGCTTGTAGTGGCTGCATAACTAGCTCTGAGACGGTATTAATAAATGATCAATCTTTAGTGAGGTACGTTTATAAAGTCTGTTGTATCTTGTTGTAGATTACTAGATGATTTGAATGGGAAGCAACTGTCGGTTGTAACAGTATCTCCACAAAGTGTCTGTTCTATCGCAGCTAAACGTTCAATAACACTATCAGATGCTGCTTGTTTGATCGCGTCTTATTTTATATCGAAAGGTAATTCTGTCTTCTTAGACGAATCTGTTTTTAAGGTGTCACCTATGTTTTGGATTCTTCCTTTGGACGCCAAATCGCGTTGAAACGCGCATTTAAAGAATTTATTTCATCCAAAAAGCGTCCAATACTATCTTCCGCATGCCCAGGGTTCATATGCTATGCGGAAAAAACGTACGGCAAATTGTTATTACCTTATATCAGTCAAGTGAGGTAAGCTGGTTTTTTGTAGCTCTGTTGTGAGATGCTAAAAGGTCGTTCAGATCTCCCCAAGCCATCCATGGAGCACTGGTCAAAGACTATCTTGCAAAGAAACTGAATATATCTCCTAATAATATATTTCATGCCACTGTCATGCCGTGCTTCGATAAAAAACTGGAAGCTTCACGTGTAGACTTTCTTGTCCCGGGGACACAATGTCGGGAAACGGATTGCGTTATAAGTACAGGTGGCTAGTTGAAGGATAAAAAAAAATAATATATTTTAGCTGAACTTGAATTGGATTTAAATGAGACCATTCTTCTTTGTAGCACAAACTTTCCCGATGGCTGGTTAGGTGACTTTGGCAGAGGTTTGCATTAGCCAAGATAATTATTCATTTTTTTACAGGCAATCTTATTGGAACCCAAGGAGCGTCTTCTTCTGGCGGTTATGCTGATTATATTATAGATCAATTTTCGTCCACAAAAAACCTGCCTGTTTATAATCATCAAGTGTAAGTATACATCTCATAGTTAGTTTTACTTTACAAGGGAAGGAACTATGCTCGGCATGACTTGTTTCAATTTTTTAACACAGTCATGTAGACAATTTTCTGGCGATCATGACATATTCTTCCGTTTTTGCTAAAATCGCGTTCTTGAGGAGGAAGAGGAAAATACAAAATAAGATTTCAATGCTAAACGTGTTTTTGGACTTTTCTATTTTTCATTCTCCTTCTAAAAATGTGAAGCGGTGGCTGACAAGGGAACCTTTCCAATTTAAGGTGGCTTCACGCGCTGACACCTATACCATTCGATAGCTCGTCAAAAATTATGGTAGAAACCGTTTTCCGTTTCTCCGAAATGGCTCGGGTTGTCGCGTAGCACGCCACTTTGTTTAACATGTAAAATCTGGAAAACTGGTCGACCATCTTGTCAACAATACATTGCAGCGATAGAAGTGTGTCCTAGTGGCCGAGTGGCTAGTGCGCTCTCTCACAAACCTTTTGTGTTTTTCCATGGCCACGTTCGAGTCCAACATGGGGTAACATCATTTTTGCAATTTTCCCTGTCTCGATTGCTCTCACGTTCGCCATTTTCTACTGGTTTTGCAAAAATGCTAAAAAAAAAGAGCTGTATCCCATACTTGCATGTATTTCCACTAGTTCCTTTGGTTTTCCACATGAAACAAATATAAAAAAGAGGCTAGAAATTATTATGAACGGTGCTTCTCTGGCCTTCAAAAAATTGCAAAAATAATGTTGCCCCATGTTGGACTCGGACTTGGTCATGGAAAAAAACAAAAGATTTGTGAGCGAGTGCACTAGCCACTTGGTTTTTATTGCTGTAATGTATTGTTGACAAGATGGTCGACCAGTTTTCCAGATTTTACATGTTAAACAAAATGGCGTGCTACGCGACAACCCGAGCCATTTCGGAGAAACGGAAAACGGTTTCTACCATAATTTTTGACGAGCTATCGAATGATATAGGTGTCAGCGCGTGAAGCCACCTTAAAGGAACACTGGCCCAGCTTGAAAAATTAGACGCGCGCGCATGTGGTTACGGTAGCGTGCCATTTTTAAAATTTTCAACTTTTGTTTTCCGCCCGAGTTTTCAATGTTTCTTTTTGCTAAAATGATCAGCATTGTCTAATTAGTAAAAGCATTAAAAATCACAAAGTATGTATGTCATAATATTGAGAAAAACAACTCAAAAGCAAGTTTTTGGCCGATGAAAAGCAAACGCGCCCCAAGCATTTGCGCTGAGCGCAAACCGCGAAAAGCTGTGCCGGTGTCTCTTTAAATTGAAAAGGTTCCCTTGTGAGTGGATAGTGGACTCGCCAACAATTCTTTTGCCTTTTTTCAACTTCGGTTCGATCTTTCCAAGGGACTGTCATTTTTGTAATTTTTTTTTTGGGGTGATTGACATCATTTGTTTCTGTTCTAACACTCACAATTACATTGGAGAGGAGCGGGTGATGGCGGAATTTTCACAGCAGAAGGGTGTGGAAACACCAAAGAAGTCGAAAACTTATTCAATCACCCCTAAAAAATTACAAAAATGACTTGGCCCCTTGGAAGAATCGAACCCAAGTTGAAAAGAAGGCAAAGGAATTGTGGGCGAGTGCACTATCCATTCAGCTAGGGATGTGCGCAGGGAATACCCGACATGTAAAATCCACTCAGCCACTGTTTCACATTTTTAGAAGGAGAATGGAAAATAGACAAGTCCAAAAACACGTTTAGCATTGAAATCTTAGTTTGCGTTTTCCTCCTCTAGAACGCGATTTTAGCAATAAAGAAAAAATGTCTTGATTGCCATAAAATTCCCTACAAGACTGTATTTATAAAAATTGAAACAAGTCGTGCCGAGCATGTTTCCTTCCCTTGTTAGCTACAGTAACAATATAATGGCTACAACCTGTTTTCCAGAGCAAAAAACTTAACTGTGACCGAAGTGGGATATCCAGAGAAACCGGAGCTACGTGTTGCTCATCTTTATGGCTTCAAAAACATTCAAAATTTTGTAAGGAAAATTAAAAGCGGAAAATGTTCATATGATTATGTTGAAATAATGGCGTGTCCCAGTGGTAGGTGAAATGGCTTTGATTAAAAAAAATATAGTGTTAAGGATGCTCGAACGGAGGGGGCCAAATACGAGGAACAACCGCTGACGAGCGTGAAAATGTCTTGTCCACTGTAGAAGATCTATATCATCGAATAAACCGAAGCGCCTCAGAGGAGATCGAAGCGACTATCTTGGATTGGTCCAGGATAAATCCGCTGTGGGAGCGTTTGGCCGTCACTGATTATCACGAACTTGACTCGAATAACAGGCCCAATTTTCAGTGGTGAAATAAAAATTTATCTAAAAAATGCACATAAAAGCTTCAAAATCATAGATAACTAAAATTGAAATAATTAAACAAGTAATTGGCTAAGCTTGGCATACCCGGTTTAAAAAGAGTACATATTTGCTTGTTAAGGCTCTATGTCGTATAGGGAATTACTACATGCAAAATTAGCTGTATCATACAAACAGTTTAGGGTAACGGTTCGACGTAATTCGAAGGGATTAATCCTGTCTTTCCGTTGAGTGTGCCCACTAACCAACCATCTTCTTTAGATTCATAAACTGAAAATAATTGCATACCTTCTTGATATGAAAAATATATGTTGTAACAAAAAGGTATAAGCACAACTTGACAATGAATCTGCTATGCACTAACCATTCGTTATTATTTGGCCTGGCTGGAAACATAGTTCTGATTCATGGTCCGGAGTACAAGCATACAGAGTTTTAACTCGGCGGCTGAAAAACTCAAGCACAATAAGAAATGGCAAATAATTTTCATAACATGTGCAAACTGTAGAGAATTTAAAAAAAACACAACTTACCTTGGCTGCATATTGCTGGTAGGATTGATGAACGACATAAGGGTAGCACGCGCGGGTTGGGTAAGAGATTCTGACAAAGAAACGCTAGGTGCCCGTTGGCCACTGAAAGAGTGAGTTGAAGACACATGTCAATAAAATAAGAAAGCGTATTTACATGGGCAAGATAACTGATAAACGGTAAGAGTATAGATAAATTTTGACCCGATATGATTTCGTAGTCCGACTTTTCAATAGATTCGTAATATTACGGCTCTTTTTAGCAGCTCTACACTATACAGTAGCAGCCTTTTATCCAAAATTACAGTTCAAGAAAGGATGCGTCAAATGCTACCCTTGAATTTAACGCTATGACATATTAGAAACGGCATCAATAACTTTTACAAAAACGCAGGTTTGAAAATATGGTGGCCCCAAAGAGGGCTAAAATCAAACTTACGTTTCACAAGCTACAGGATTATACGGCGGAGCATACGACGGGCATATTTTTGCTTTAAATAACGTTGTTAGGTTGCTTCATAGGTAAAAAGTTACCTTTAGCTTCTGCAGCCAAAACGACTCCGCTCAACTTCAAATATTCGGACTCGTGACTTTGCATAGAGTTTAACGAATCAGAGCTATCATCTTGGATTTGTTTATTAGGCTTAGGAGAAGTGGAAGGGCTTGCTGAAACTGAACATACGAACATAGAAAAAAGACGCGCGAAAGGTTCCTTGGTTAGTTTATGTCTTAGAAAATGCCTTCACATGTGGTTTTCAAAGGAGGAATAGAAACGTACTTTCCGAAGAAACAGCAGCATAAATATGGTCTGTTGAAGATGATGTTGTTGCAGTTGCAGCTTTTGGGCTTTTTGTACGTATAGCAGGTGAGTTCATACCGGTGCTTTTTGGTTTTACCATAAAAGCTTGTGTTGTTGCTGCGATAGGGATCGTTCCGACTTTTCCGTTACTTCGATCCTCTGTTGGCCGTATAACTGTTCTGTATCTAAACACGCTTAAACAGTTTTAAGTATGACTAACGTAGTTGTCGGAAAAAAAGTATTCTCGGCATGTGCTATACGATGATCGGGTTTTGGTGGGCACGGTTGCGATAGTGATGCTGGTGGTTGCGTGTTGAATATCTGCAAGGGCAATCTTACATCGCAACAAGGACTAAAATCCCACACTATAATAAAAACACTTACTTGATTGTAATTTGTTATAAGAACTTCAACAACGACGTTACAAAACTTAATATCCATTATGGCTGCCATTGTTTCTTCTTTTGGTCTCAATAGTGTTGGACCAAAACAGACACCCAAATTGCCAATGGTCATTAAATTTTCACTACAGTTGTCAGAAACTCTAAACTCATTGCTCATCAAAGCTGAAGAAAAAACAAACTTTTTTAAATGACGTATTATTATTTCAAGCATTCTTCTATGTTCTGAAGGGAGTTGATGAACATAGTAGTGAATGTGATCCACGCGGGTCCGTCCATCATCAAGTTTAGCTGCATTTATAAAGAGGTTGTGGAGGTCAAAAGTCATCAGAGGCTCAGGAAGGTTTCTGCACGTACAAACAAATTAAAAGGTTTTCGGCAAGGAATGGGTCACCTTAAGAATGTTTTTACAGCACTGCTAACAGTCTTCGTTTCCCATTCTGCTTCATCACTGACGTTCACTTTGTCATTGCTGCTTTTTCTTTTGTCCAGCCCCAATTGCATTAATTTCTGTACTTTAGAGGTTACTCCGCAGTTTCTGTACAAGCCTTGTTCGCGAATACCTGCAATAATTAGCTCTCTTAGCAATGTCTAAAAGAGATGTCATCCAAATTCATGAAAATGATGTTAGTGTTAAAAAAAACCAACCTCCCCTTCCCTCCAATGCAGTTATGCACGAGTTGATAAATTCGAATCCTGTATCATCTAGATGTGCTGAAAGTGAAAAACTACACAAGCCGTAGTGCTTAGCAAAGAGTTTTTAGGTACTGTTCATAAAATTTACATTTTTCCTTGGAAAGGGAATGTTAAATTTGAAGATAATAAAACGCCCTAAAAGGAGTCAATGTCTTTTCAAAGAAAATGTGCGGTAGCTTCTACTTAGTTGATATGGCATGTTACTTCTAACTAATTGGCACAGATTTATATCCGAAACAAATTGGAAGAATAATAAGAATCCAGCTTTACCAGGACAGTAATAAATAAGTCATTCTAGAAGGTAAAAAAATAACCTGTAATTCCACTGCAGCTAGGACGCTGTCCTGAAGGAAAATCTTGTTGTCTGCCATCCATAGCATCTAACCACTGACGGCGATCTTCTTCTGACATCGCTTGAAAGGTGATAGTTTCACCCTTTTCATCTGAGACGACATCAAAACAAAATCTATTTGATAGATTGATAAATGTAAGGGAAAGCGAGAACCTCTTGTCGATGCTGTCAGAAGACTTCCGTATGCACTCTTTCAGCTTGAAATAAATCGATTGTCCCAAAGTCCCTTTCATATCCTGAGGAATATTGCTGATTAATTGAGATATTACCGTCTTAACAGATGAAGTCACCGGAATCAATGTGACCATGCGCGTTTCCTTGGAATAAACACAATAATATTTTGTCCATTTTACAAGAACGTCACGGCTTATAGTTTCTGGGAGAGAAGAGTTATTTCACCCGGTTGCTACTTACTAGGAAAACGAGCTTTTTCTAGCATGAAAATGTAACCTTGTTTAATACTAAGAAGAGGGGCGTGACCATTATTTTTGGAGTTATTCTGAAGACATCTATCATATAGAGCGCCTCAGCAGGTAGCCTACCGAATTACGTGTGTGGGTTTTCAGAATTCGTTGCTTCAAATCTTCTGCTTCAGATATAGTCGCTTGATAGCTTTCTTTAGTCTGAATAAAGTAAAAGTAGGGTTTCAAACAATTGGTATCTAAAACATCTCTGCTAATAGTATGCAACGTCTACTCTATTCACTCGTACCGGAAACCAAAAGAGTGCTCTGACTGGGATGAACTTCTGTTCTATTCAAGGAGACGCTTATAATTAAGGTGAGCATCTAATTTATAATTTTATGGTATGCAAGTCGGATTCCCCAAATGACCGAAACTATGCCATTCCTCCAACTTATTAAAAGTGCGAATGAAAGGGATCATGCTTTTCACATAAGAGGGCTGCCTTTGAGAAGTATATTGAAGCGGTTGCAAGGATAAGTATAAAGTCACTTTCGCGCAGATAATGTGTATCCAGATGGATGGGTAGATCACCTTACCAGCGATCTTCTAAAATTCTGCTTGATAAGGCCTTTGCTGGAAAATAAGGACGGTTCAGATCAAGCAGCCATTAATCCCTTTTCTGTGTTGCAATCAACTCACATTGTGTACTCTTTCCTGTATGTTGTTTAAAAACGGTTTGAAATCTTCGTGGATTACATGACCAACGTGGTAAAACGACATCCACGAGTACATAAAAGAACTTAACGTCTCCACAAACTCAAATTTCATTCTTTCCTTTAAAAAAGATTCATAGACACAATTATCAAATAAAAATACCTGCACGGATTGAATCTCAGTTACGTAGTGAAGAGATGCTTTACAGAAATTGTGTTGCTGGGCGTCGAGTTGCGCATCCGCTTCACGGAAATCGAGTTCACTTTTTCTCACCTGACCAGTTTCTATAAAGATTACATCGGAAAACGAACTGTGCTCAGATGCAGATGCTTTTCTAGATTTTGATAAAATTTCCTAGATTCGTTCCGGTATCGCTCTTTCTCTTCGTTTATTACTCTCCCGATGGCATCTGTGCGGAATCTGAGAATGGTGTCTCTTTTGATACCAACATGTTTTACCTTTTAATAGGTTCCAAGTATTGTGCTTCAGAGTCGCTGATTATCTTTTGTCTCTCATCTTCTATTTGATTAATATATTTGGCAAAATCTTTTAAACAAGTAGCTGATATTATGGATATTAGGCGAATAAGCCAGCACTTACAGATCATCCTTTCATCGTCCGTTTGAGTGGTGCCCACAGTTTCCATCTTAAACTCTCCCAGAGCCCTAGCGAAGGAACGCTGTGCACCGGATAATTCTGAAATTTTATAGCCTATTATGAAGTAGAATGTATAGTAAACCGAATCAATAGATTTCTGTCCCTACACATGATTATATACCCAAAATATTTGTGCCTATATTTCAAGATTTTCTTTACCGTTATCGGTTTCAACTGCATATTTCACTCAGTGCTGTCGTTTTTTTTAAAAACTATCTGTAACAACCCTGGCTATTGAAGCATCGCCAAATTATCTCAACTGCTCAGAAGGAAACTTACGTTTATTACAGATGATAAGATCGCGGCATTGAGTTTCTATCCTTTTTATATTCTTGTAAGCTTCATCAAGAGCTACTTCATGTTCACGCAAATTCTGTCGAAACCACGGACTGTCACTGATGCAGTCGGAGAATTCTAAAGGTTTCAGTCCCATACTGATACCAGATATATTCGCAACTTGCTTGGTAGAGCTATTTGAGCAGAATTTTCTGAAAATGGAAGAAGGGTGTATGTAATAAATGTTATATAGCATACTCCTCTAGAGAAAAGGGTGCATGGAATTTTCGTGGCTGAAAACGGGCAATTTGTTCTATATAATCCCTGTTATCCACAAATAGAGCTTTTCAGAAGTAAAAATAAAGTCGAAACGATTGGTGAGCAGGAAGTGGTGTAACACGAGATCTCTCGTTTGTGAGGTAGGAAGTGTATCGCTTGTCAATATGCGAACTGAACCCAAATTTTTACTAGCATAATGTACCAATTGCATCTCATACAAAAGAAAGGGTATATTATGAGGTTGTCATGTTTTAAACAAATACTACAAGGTATATGAATGAGAAGGATATATAGAAACGCTGGCGATGAACGACCTTGACTTGGCAGTGCCACATATATAGATTTGTGTCACACATGCCTGCAAAAATATAGGGAAAGCAACAAACGACTTTTTGGCGTTATCAATATGCGTTGCAAGAGAAAGTTTAGGAGCGATAACGATACGATTGAGGACACGTGTCTATCAATCTTGGCCAAGAAATTAATTATTATAAGTTAGATATATTTGCGTTATAGACCCCTCTCTCTCTCCTCAGAGAAGCCTTTAGTCATAAGTTGAGAACAAAAAGTGATCTTTTTAATAGAACAACGAAACGACTAGCGTTAATCCCTTTAATTCTAAAACAACTGAAACCCCGAGGTAACCCACGCCAAAGGAGAATATATAATACTGCAAAGCGCTGCAAAATCGAATAGTCTGAGACATTGGAGATGAGCTATTTGTTATAAACCACCGCCGCCTAGGCGTTGTTTATCGATCACTTGCGCATGCTGGGGGCAAGAGAGCGCTGCCATCAAGAGGGAAGGGAAGAGTTGCGCATGGCACAAATACTGATATGCCTACTTACGAATGCAGGAGAATGGGTTTCAAGTATATATAGCCGCGACTGTCAAATGTAATATAGAAGAACATCTTGCCAGAAAACGTGCGCCCAAAGCACTGTATCAAAAAACACCCTCACTTCTAGTTATACTTCAAAGATGCATGCCAAAGCAGAAAAAAAAATAAAGATGCCTCGACCGGGTCCCCCGAGTGATGCAGGCACGCAGAGCTAGCAGTGATTCTCCCAGAAAATAAAAATAGTGCAGCTACAACTAAAATTGCTTCGGGAAGAGGAACACATAAATGCAAAAGTTTTATTATAAGCAAACGACAACAATAACGGATAAAAAAAAGTGCAGCTTGAAAACAAATGAGAATAATATTGAAAATGTTCAGTTTAAGCATCAGCAATTGGGTTATTGCCAGATTTAAGGTTTGTCATACCAGCACGCATCACTTCATCCACCAGCAGTAGATTACAGGCAAGGACTGTTGCGGAAGACAAACTGTTTTTCTTAACTATGACGTTGTCCCATATTCCCTGAAACGGTCACGGTCAAACCATTCAAAAATTTCAACTTTCTGCATAAACATATATGATATGTTTTGATCCAATAACACTAATATTATAACTCCTTACCACAGGATGAAACGGTTCTCCGCTTTCGAGATCCAATCCTACAGGCATATCATTGGCATCCTGTGTTGCTTCTACAAGCTTTACAATCGATTCCTGGGCATCATATCCACAATTAATAGCTAATGTCTTCGGTACAATGAGAAGCGCGTTAGCATATGCCAATGCACCAAGTTTAGCTCGTCCTTTCAATTGGTTCATCTCCTTTTGAAGCATGCAGTATGCAGCGATCTCAAAAGCTCCGGCTCCAGGAAGAAGTGCTTCTTTAAAAAAAAAGAAAGAAAAAATATAAAAATAGAAATACTGTCTTCAATGGTGTTAAATACAGCACGAAGTCCATCGTGAATAGCATCCTTTATCTGGGTGATGGTATGCTTATTCGGACCTTTGATTAAGAGAGTAACGGATTTTGGGTTCTTGCAATTCTCAATAAAAGTGTATTTGTCTTCACCCTGCAATAACACATTTTTTTAGCAATGCATTTTTGTAATACTCCAAAAAAAATCTGGTTATAGAAGAGAGAAAAATCTCACCAATGTGTGTTCATAAACAAGGCCGGCGTATCCCAAGATATCAGGTGTGATATCGTCAACAGAATTCACGGCTTCGCCACCGACCGCAAGCTGTAAACGCTCCATATTGCGTCGCTTTGCACGACGTAGAGCTAATATTCCCTCAGCTGCAAGCAAATCAAGAGAAGGTGGATCGATGCCTTTTTGATTGATTACGACAAAACCCTTCTTATCGTCGTCGGCACAAACCTTAAAAACGTTGTTTCCAATATTTTTATATTTCGCTGATATTAATAGGTTAAAAATTACTTGTTTCTTTAGTTCAATTATCTTTAAGACACGACGTGTAATAAACTCTCTTTCCGCTGCAAGGAGTTTTTCACGCTCTGCTGCAGTTTTGTAGAAAAGTCCAGAGTTAACTTCGCTAAAAAGATGTATATATATATAAATATAAGGCATACGTTTTCTCATATTCTAATGAAACGTTACATGTTAAAATGTAAGCATTTTCAATGTGCTTGGGCATATCCGGGTGACGTGCCCCATGATCCAATACTAGGCCTCTGAAAAAGGAAAAAATAATGACGAGAAAAGTTCAACAATATAGGGATATTGCCCGGTAGAGAGCCTATTAAATCTATCAAGGAAGTGAGCCTTCTACAGATATGTTGTTTATTACCTGATTAACTGTGTGTCCATGTCGCTTTCGTGATGCATTTCCATCTTTTCTATCATATGAAGATCAGGGGCACTGTCATCAGTCTTAATAGTTAGAACCGCATCAACAACACATTCCGTGATATGATCGGCTAACTTGTGGTGAAGTTTGGTACGCAAAGATGTTCGCGCAACATCGATAAGCGTTGCTCGGTCGCAGGTAACCTTAAATGGTATGTTATTCTCGACGAAACTGAAGAAGAAGTCGCGCAGTTTCTTTTTTGGAAAAGCTTTATGAAAAGAGAATCTATGACCGTTGTTGGATTAGAGAGGACGCGTTTTTTAGAAAACAATAAAATATTTCAAGGAAACTTACCGGCTGTTTGAAAGATTCCATAAACGCTAAAGTCTTCGTATTTGCCCATTCGAAACCTTCAGTAATCAGGCGCGGGTGAACTCCCTGTAAATTAAAACTACACTTAAAGGCGATGTTCATACAATAAACATAAAGATATTTTTGATTTGACGAACAAACCTCTAGGACATACGATTCCGCCTGTTTTAAAAGTTCACCAATAAGCAAGACTGTTGAAGTGGTACCGTCACCAGTTACGTCATCTTGAGCAGTTGATGCTTTTGCAATCATAGAAGCAGTGGGGTGTTGAATATGCATCTCATGAAGAAGAACGTTTCCATCTTTAGTGAGTTTAATGTCGCCCGAACCTGACACCAACCTCAACGGAACTTAAGTATATGTTTATACATTACTTACATTTTTAAAGTTCCCTTTGGCCCTAAGTTCGACCGCATAACCTCCTGAAGTCCTCGAGCCCCGCTGATGTTAAGCTCAAGAGCAGCTGCATGCCTAGCTAATTCAGCCTTGGGGTTAAGCACTTGAATTGATGCCATCTGAAAAATAAACTGATTTAGACTTCCAAAACAGCAGATTACAATTTACAATTAAGAAAGCAATGATTTCTATAAAAAAAAAATTGTACAAAACTGTACAAATAGCGAGAGCTAGAGCTCGTGCAACTTCACAGAGATGAGTTTACAGCGAGTATTGAAAAATGTCGTCCTTTCCGGACCTTTCCGTGGGCACAGGGCAGAGCGCGATTATCCTCACACTGGGCACACCCTTTAATTTATTTTTTCACGACTCTGTACACAAGAAACTGCGATGTACACGATATAAAAAACATTTTATATATACTTTCGGGTAATTTTAGTAAGCACAGAATTACGTTAGAAACGATATCAGTCGAAACATCCTTTTGGTATGCACATAATTTTATTATATTGGGCTACAGTTTAATATGATTATGCAATATGATGATTACGAGTACACATTTCAGATGTCTGAAGAATGCGAGAAAAATGTATCATCGAGAGCGTGCTTTTCGTCTTGTACAAGCATGGACAACGTATCGATTGAAACTTCGGCACAACATAAAATTACAAATATTGATGGAGGAAGTGTAAGTCTATTCGTAGCCATTAACTTAATTATCATATAGAAATCGACTACACCCAAAGATGAGTATGTATTCCCTCTCGAGGAAAATAAGGTCAGCAAAGAATTAATAACAACTAATAGAGGTTTGCTTTCTAATTATTATAAAGAAAGGATACAGACGAAGAGGTGGTTTATTCTAGTCTGCCACCTGATCTCAATATTGATATAATGGCAAGAGCCACACGGACGCCGTCTACTGGGTTGAAATATGTTATTAAAAAAGTTGATGGCAAGCTGAGAATTCATCTATACCGCGAAGAAAATGGCAGCCCGGTTAGTCATTTTCTATAGGAAAACAAGTAACCTACATTTTTCACCTAATATAATTTTATTCAGACAAAACAACTCGATAAAGAATCTTTATGTATAGCATGTTCAAGAAACATAGGAAGAGACGAACTTTATTTAAATTTTCCTGATGATTTGGATAGGAGAAGATTGTGGGGGAACGCCTTAGGCTTTAAATATAATGTAAGTGGCCATAACTAGTAAAACATTTTTTTCATTGTTTTTTATTATACTAGTAACAAAAAGTACCAATTTTGGAAATTTTGGAAATGAGCATTTTCTGTATCGATCGCTTTTTATAGGAAATTCTTCGACTTAGAATCGCCACAGGCTATAGTATTACTAGCATTGGACATATATGCACTGATCATTTTTCAGAAGAATGTTTGCGGTAAGATGCATAAATAAAATATGTCAACTTTTAGAAAATATAATTTTAATAAAGCTGCTATAGAGTGCTTCGGTATGCCGATAACGTATAACGCAAGCGGTCCTGCATCTCCAGTTAAAAAACGTACCCCTTGGGATTGTACTGTTTGTTCTTATCGCTGTTATAGCGTTTTTGACATGCATACTCATCTCTCTGCTCATGCAGATGCGGGAAAAGATGACGAGAAAGTGCGAAACGTATGATGATTCAGTTATCTTAACTACTCTATTTAAGGCACTCTTTGACAAAGGTATTACATGCCCATTTTGCCGACGCTGTACTTATGGATACAAGACAATAAGCGGTTTCCAGCGTCACTTACTTATTGAACCTACTTCACATTTCTATTTAAAGTATGTTTAATCAAAAATAGTATTGGGCAAATGCAACTTTCAGAAGAATTTACGAAATTGCAATAAAAAACTGTCGCTCAACATCCTTAGAACCAGTCAATAAGTGGTCCACATGGACGGAAAGCAATGTCTTTTACGCGTACCATGGATGCGAAGTACCGCTTTCTTCACCCCACAAGCGCAGTGGGGACTCACCAAGTATTTAGAATTTTTTATTAAAAAGAGGAATTCTTACAGTATCTTCTGTTTCCTCATCAAAGAAAACTAAAGAAGATGGCGGTCATTTTGACAATAATACACGAGGAGTGAGATCAGCTGCGAGAAGACTTAATCTTTCTACTGTAGAGCCAACAACTTCACTATTGACAGTTAAGACTCACCCGAGTAAAGTTAAATTGGTTCTAAACCTGTTTTTCTCTCAAAATATTGTGTATTCAGGGTCCTGAAGCAAAGATTGAAATGTCTACAACGTATGTTACTCGAATAAAAGCGCTTTTGCCCCCTGAAACATTAATTACAGCAGATGAAGCTAAAGACGGTAACACATAAAAGTTTGTTTTGTTATTCTTGCAGAAGTAATAGTTGGAAGTTCGCATAATCTTGCGCAAGCTTTGCGCCTTGTCACCGAAGAAGACGGTTTGGACGAAACAGACTACTTAGATGAAGATGACCTATCACCGTTTTTGGCTACAGAAATAGAGCACCGTCAGACATTGGTTAAGCAACGTAAAACAGTCAGGCAACTGGAATCCAATGAAGCAAGGCTTCGTATATTTGGAGATATGTGCGATGTTCCCCATGGTTACAAAAAAGTCGATGGGCCGGATGGTCCTCGCCTTGTCCCTCTCGTAAGAATGGGATGCTTCAAAGTAACTTATTTATAGCATGAAAGAAGAAGTTGGCGAGAACGACTCGCTCCGGATGTGCAAATACGAAATCGGCGTTTCTTACCGTTGAATTAACATGTAATTCTCTTAATTTTAGTTTATAATACTTATATTGTGCAGATATTATATCTAGTTTAATTTTACCCCGTTGATTTTTTTATTCTTCCTTGTTGTGTTTGCTATGCCATTCATAATAAACCTATTTTTGAATGATGTTATTGATTCCTCATGTTGCAAAACGACAATGTTTATATGATGAATATATTTAATCACGAGTTTTTTTTTCAGAAATGAACGAGCCTATACCTATAGAGTCAGTTTTTGACACACAGAGAGTTCGATCATTATCTGGAACGATTCTTCTTTGGGTATATTCTCCAATAGGTGATAAAATATTTTCTTATAATTCTGAATTTAGGTGTGGTATTTTTTCTTATTAGAATTTTTATTGGAATCCACGCGTTCCTTATTGCTTGTTTGCTAAGAAAAACCACTAAGTTACGTGCCATAGTGCTGAGAACCATGTGTACCGTTCTGGGTATTGCTGTTTGGCAGGAGGGAAGTCGGTAAGTTTTTTGTTCCAGTAAATAATCGATGTGTTAGAGTTTCAAATGTAAAAGTCATATGCTCTAATCATGTAAGCCCTTTGGACCATTTGGCTGTAGATATGGTAGAGCCATGTATACTACCATCAGTGTGGGATATACCTTCAATACTACGATGGTAATCTTTT
Organism: Oscheius dolichura; assembly: GCA_932521035.1. Lineage (NCBI taxonomy): Eukaryota > Metazoa > Nematoda > Chromadorea > Rhabditida > Rhabditidae > Oscheius > Oscheius dolichura. The sequence continues at coordinate 5,263,284 of OW051494.1, forward strand.
TTTGTTTTCGATTATAACAACATTTTTGTAGGTGTTTGGGCTATCACGATTTGGGATTACGAAAAGGAAGAGAAGAATTCATCAAGCAAACAAAGCGTCATATAGAAACCGAAAAACTATCTATCTTGTCGTTTCCGGAAGGATCTATAACAAACGGCCGTGTCGCTTTATTAAAATTCAGGTATATTCGTATATATTACATCCCCTTGTTAGTACATGGCCTATGGAAGTTTCTTCTGAAATTCAACCAATCGCCATAAAAATCTGGCGTCCTGCAAATATTAGCATATCCTTGCTCGGTTCTTCTTGGTATTCTGATATATTTTGGTTTCTGTTTTTGCCCTTTACTGTAATATATATTCAGTGGCTTCCTATCCTCTCAAAAAATGAAGAGGTTCGCGATCTTAAACAAGTAACTACATCACTATATACAGGAATCTATTGAAGATTTTTCTAAACGAGTATCACAATCTATCGCCTCGAGTCTGGCAGTTTCAACATCGAATATAACTAATCAAGACGCAGTTGATGCTGCTAAACGAAATGCAAGAAAACCTCCAACAGGAAATTCGGTACGCTTTTGTAAACCACGATAAGCTTTGTTTTCTAGGCAGTTAAAATAGATTCAAGGAAATTAGACGATCTCGCTATGCGGATTAAACAATCATATCCAACAGTTCCGGTTTATGCTATAAGACAAGACCTAGACAAAACTATGAGTGCAAAGGTAGCTTACATCACTTTTTTATATGTACAAAAGATCTTATGTATATGCTGCATTCTTTTATTGAAAATACGTGATAATCCGTTTCCAACGGATATGTCACGAGTTCAAATTTCGCGGCGCATCTCCGTTGCGAGACCATGTCGGAAGAAGGCTGGTCCCACAGCGGAGGCGCGACAGACCTTTAAATTCCGTGACATATCCGTTGGAAATGGACTATATCTTCACAATTTTAAATTTATCTGAGTTCAGGAAACTGTCCAGCGAATAAAAGATGGAAAACTGGGCATTTCATCACTTAAAACGACCGGAAAGGTTTGCTGGTTCCTTTCGAACTCAAACTTAGGTTTAGATGACAACTAATCCTGGTGAATGGAGGCGTCTTTTTGAATCAAGGAAGTGGGGTATGATTGAAACAAACAGAGCACGCTATCTCGAAAAAGCAGAGGCATATATGGCTAGTAAGTCCAGTTAGTATTACTTTGACTTTTGTCTTTTATGCACTGCAATTTGATTTTTTTTTCTCTTTTCTATTACGCTTAAGCATAGTTTGTTATAAAATAACTACGGAGATATGTATAAAGTATTAAGAAGTATTTGTTTTTGCAGATCAATGCTTTTCGTGTATATACCTTACATAGTATACAAATGTCTTTTTTTGTTAGACCTACATTTTAAAGATGTGGCAATCAGCACCTCTTAAAAAAGCTGTGCTTCAAATAAACACAACACGACAAGTGTGTAATCCCTCTTTTAAAAGTCGTCGAACCGGCAGAACGGGTGGTAACTGTGTCCTCCCGAGGCAAGCTTGGCGTTATGAAGTTTCCCTGGGAAGAAATTTTCAACGAGATTTTGGCAAGCGATTCGGATTCGGAATGGGGTAGGTTTTACTGAAGGATTGGCTCCAATAACGTTGATAACCACCGCTTTTAGCTTGGATGACAAGTTGTTGCTTGCCTCCATGGGACAAGGGTGTCGCCGTCTTGATGAGAAGAAAATACAACAAATGAACAAAATTTTGGGAACAAAAATAGAGGAAATTACAAGTATGCACGAAACCATTTCCAAATTAGGAGTGCAGTTTTGTAAGGTTAGCTATATATCCAGTGACAATAACGTGGAAGCGTTACAGATAAAAGTTAATAAGTCATTCACAGAAGCTGTGGTTTATTGGATCTCTAGGAATCGAAATTATGAGGTATTCACATTAATTAGCGTCGAAAGACTTTTCAGGAAATTCAATCAGTTTTAGACAAAGAAAAATATTTAATGCGAAAAACTCTTTCGGATTCATTTGGAGTCAATTCCCCCCAACTTCGCTTTATACAAGATAAAAGTGATTTATTGATTGAGGTATTTTACAAGTATATTTTTTGGTTGAATCCCAAAGGATTTATTTTAGCCTTCATATAAAATTGGAAACCCTCTCTTATACTCACAATTGGTTTACAGGAGATGGACAAGCTTTTCAAAGAGGCTGATTACGGCACAGATTATCGTAGTCTAAATCATACAGCTCGAATTTTGGGAAATGTAAAAGAAGGTCCTGTTGAAGTACACGAAACGTCGCCGAAAAAGAGATACTACCAAAAAACAGCAGATTAGGCATAAATTATATGTATTACAGATATGCTTCCACAAGTTGTTTCGTGTCAAACAGTTATTTTAGTTATGGATGCGAGTAAATAACATAGCACTAAGAATAGTTTACTGTAAGCTTCAAACTATTGCAGTTTCGATCACCTGGTGAAGTAATGCGAGAAAATACAAAACAACCAGGGAAGTTGGGTAGCTTCTGTAGCAGAAAAATAAAAAGAAGGAAAATACATTCCACGCAAAAAGAAATTTGAATTTTTTGTGGAAAATGATTTTGTTCACTGCAAGTATACACTGAAGAGAACTGATCCTTTACACAGCTCGCCGCCCCGAGCAAAACTTGGAAAGTACGTGAATTACGTACTGAATTGTTTCTATTGAAATGTGTCTCATCTGAGTGCATCAAGAACTCTTTATTGGCTCATTGGATTTGATTTCTGTTTTTTGCAATCGATAGAGCACATCGAATTGTCCTTGAATGAGTTTTGGGGGCTAGATTTGGTAACTTTACGTAGTAAAAATATAACAAATACGCTTGAAATCGCTGTCATTAATTCAGTCTTTTTTAGTACATTCTCAAAAAACTAATTTAAGGACAATCCGGTGTGCTTTATCGATTGCAAAAAACAGAAATAAAATTCGTTCAGCCAATGTTCTTGATACACTCAGATGACATATAAAAACCGAGAACAAAATTTGAAAATTTCATTTAGCGCGCGGTGTTCTTCATGCTTTATAAATATTTTTCTCAAAATTCAGACATAGGATTGGTTTGATTTTTATTGCAAACAACTAGTCACACCGAGAGGAACATTTTGACACCAAATATGACAAGTAACGCTCCGGAAAACTATTTTTCCACTGTAAAGTGAATTTTTCGAACAAAATCAACCTGTTCTCCGTTCCACTTCAAATCTTCAGCATTTCATGGTTTTCTCTTTTGCTCTATAGGAATTCGGGGTCGATAAGACCATATAAAGCATCAAAAACGCATGAAAATGCATAAAATCAGATTTGGCATTGGAGCGCTCCGACCTTTAAACCCCCGGGTTCGGCAGGCTGTGTTTACGCATACGTTTTTCAGTTCAATGAATTCATCCAAAAGAGACGTAGCCATTTAGTCGGCGTGAAGAATCCCGTTTCTGTTTCCCCTAATATCTGTCGTAAATAATCATAAGAATAGAAAAAATTTATTCGGATTTAATTTTGGACGTACTTCTCGACCAGAGCCTTGATTTGGGGATCTTAACGGGAACGGTTTTTTTAAATAAAAACTGAAGCTTACTGGAGACAGCATTGGACAGAAGAGGGAACTGAGCCTTGAACTGAGTCTTGGCCTCGTCCGAAAGACCATTGAAGGCTTCAATGTGAGCCTTGGCCTTGGCCTTGAGATCTTCGAGCGACGGCTTGGTTCCGGCGAGGTACTGGCGGTGGAGTTCGCGTCCGTCGGCAAGGACCTGGAATAAACTGGAATTAGAGTCCACCGGGACTCTCGCCTTCTTAACAAAGTCCTGGGCCTCTTGTCCGAGAGCGTCGACCTTCTCCTTGATGAAACTGCGGAGTTTGGTGGCCTTCTCGTGGAGGGAGGGGGACTTCTCCTTCAAGGCGGCCAAAAGCTCGTCCTCGTTGCTGAAGTCCTTGTGCTGCTTGGCGATCTCCTTGAGGACGGCCTTCTCCTCGGGGGTGATGGTCTTCAGGTGTTCGGCAACCTCGGCGGGGATCAGTGCTGGAACATCCCCTTGAAGGGCTGGAGAAGGGGACACATACCCTTGTACTCGGCCGGGATGTCGTCGAAGTTCTCGATGGGGGCAGCCAAGACGGCACAGGCCAGGACGGCGACGACGGCAAGTTGACGGAACATGTCCTGAAACGGAGTGGTTGGAGAGGACTCGAGAGAGGGGCTGCGGTGAGCTGGATGGCCTGTCCTTTTATACGGGAAAAGGGGTGTGAGAAAGAGGGAAGAGACGGAAAAGAGCACGGCCAGGGTGGAGAGCGCAAGAAGTTATATTTTCTGATGGCAACATGTGCTCGAGCGGAGCCGCCACGGATAACCTTTGCCCCGGGCAAAGGACGTGCTGCTGTGCAAAAGACCGTTTTTATGTGGAGGCATCTGTCTCGGGGCAAATCCGAGGAACACCTCGGCATTTGAACTTCGCTCTCGGATGCGAGAGCCATGGTCCGACGAGTAGGTCAAAGGAACAGTTTATCGTTTACGGGGATCCAGTTACAGCCTAAACTGTTTATCGTCCGGCCAAGGAACAGGCTATCCTCGTCTTCCCCTCGGGACCGACACTCCGGCTACCTCGTTCCAGGAAGGGGCATTCGTCCCTCTCCGTCAGGAAAGGGACGTGTCCCTAAATACCACCGTCTTACACAGGGGGCAGGCTCAAATCGGTCTCTCAAACCGGGGCCCCTCAAGCCTCGGAGCCCCAACCCCGCCCCGTTACCTCCCCTCTCCGCGGTGCCCGGGATCTCTCCCCTTCTCTCCCCTCCTGCCATCTCTTTCAGACACTATTTAAACGATTTCCAGCCGGCTCAGCCCATCAGTCAGACAGTCTTCCCCTCTCCTGACCCTCTCTCGAGTCCTCTCCAACCACTCCGTTTCAGGACATGTTCCGTCAACTTGCCGTCGTCGCCGTCCTGGCCTGTGCCGTCTTGGCTGCCCCCATCGAGAACTTCGACGACATCCCGGCCGAGTACAAGGGTATGTGTCCCCTTCTCCAGCCCTTCAAAGGGATGTTCCAGCACTGATCCCCGCCGAGGTTGCCGAACACCTGAAGACCATCACCCCCGAGGAGAAGGCCGCCCTCAAGGAAGTCGCCAAGCAGCACAAGGACTTCAGCAACGAGGACGAGGTGCCGTCTTTTATTTAGAGAGACAAGCCGTTTTCAGTTCCTGGCCGCCCTCAAGGAGAAGTCCCCCTCCCTCCACGAGAAGGCCGTCAAGCTCCACGCCTACGTCAAGGCCAAGGTCGATGCTCTCGGAGACGAGGCTAAGGAGTTCGTCAAGAAGGTAAAGCTGTCCCCACGGGAAAAGACATCCTCCCGTTCAGGTCCTTGCCGACGGACGCGCCATCCACCGGGAGTACCTCGCCGGCACCAAGCCTTCCCTGGAGGAGCTCAAGGCCAAGGCGAAGACCCACATCGACGCATTCAAGGCACTCTCCGACGGAGCCAAGGAGGACTTCAAGACCCACTTCCCCATCCTCTCCGGCCTCGTCCAGAACCCCCAGATCAAGGACCTCGCCGACAAATACCTGAACTGAGGAGATCCATCTGTCGTGTCTACCCAATAAATCATTTTAAACTACTCGTCTCTGTGTCTGACGGGGAGTGTCTACTCTGGGAATATCCTCCGGGAGTACGGTAGCCGCTGCTCTCTCTCATTCTTTGTTTAATCCCATCTCTTATGGATTTCTGGCGACTGGTTCAGCCGGCTGGTGTAATCCGCCATGTTGCGGTGCGAACAGCCGTGGTCATTTTGCATCGGATGGCCCCAACTGACGCCCCGATTAAACAGTCAAACGGCCAATCTCAACGGAACAATTGAAAGGGCCCGAGGAGGGATCAAACGGAGGGTGCGGCCGAAGGGGGCCTATTCGGGCGACACCCGGGAGTTGATAAAGAAGGGTCGCAGGATGCCCTTCGTGAGCTGTCGTCCGAGTACGCGACGCTAGAATACACCCTCCTCCAGTGATACGGTATGCCTCCCGTTGAGAAGGGTCTCCTTTCCTTTCTTTTTTACTTCGTCTCTTGAATGTTGTCGGGGTCTCCTCGACCAAATGGAGTGTGCCTGTCGGGAAGGGTTACAGCGGCAACAACTGCTCCCGTTCGTGTTCGTCCTCCTGGACGCCGGCAAAAAACTACTTTTTTTTTAACCCGCGGTGCTCTCTTTTTTAACTGGTAGCCTCGCCAGTGAACATGGCTCTTGTCCTCCTCTTCCCCGGGGAGATGAAGTTGTTTTCTACCGTCTTGGCGACAGGTGGAGAGGGGATCAAAGGGCACCCCAGGGCAATTAGACGGTCTCCGCGGCATCTGCTGCCAATTTCGCAGGTGTCGTCCCGAGCCAGGGGTATTTGTCAGTAAGATTATGCATTGTCCTGGGCAAACAGAAACACCTTGCAACAGGCCATTTGACCCGTCCCCTCGATCGAACCTATCGATCGACCCTCGGCCAGAGGAGCCTCCCCCAAGTTGGAGGCAATTCAGTCCAGTCGTTTTGGTGGTTATTACAGCCAATAATAGGAGGGGGCGACCCACCCCGGCTGGCTGTCTTTGTCCCCGATGCTCCCTAATTCGGATCAGCTGACCTCCAGGAAAGGAACGCTCCTTTTTGTCTCCCTAAATCACCCACCCCCGACGTGTCCCCCGGGGGACGAGAGCCGTCGCCCCCCGCCGTAAAGTATCACAGCAGTGGCCCTTTCTGGCCTGCACAGTCCTTCTTCCCGCCGCCGCCGTCTCTTCTCTCCCACGACCGTCGATTAACATACAGTTTTCGTTGCTCTCGAGACCCTTTATGACTTCAAGATGTCTCCTGCGACATCGATAGCCGCGGGTGAAACACACTTCAATTACAACAGCGGGCGCCCTCGCTTGATCTCCCTCCACCGTAATTCTCCGGTAATTCGCGATTCATCGTCAAGCACCGTGACCACCGAATGGAGTTAGATTAGCCGGTCACGTACTTCTCCCCATTGTGCCTCCTCGGGGCGGTCATATTCCTCCTAAGAGGATTATTGCCCCCGGCTGCTAATTGCCTCTTCCCATTGACTTTTCTTCCCTCTTTCCATTGTCCATAAATCTCTCTACTTAGAAGATGAACATCCTCGCGTCACCCATTGATAAACCCTGTCCCGAAATTGGAATCGCCCTCCCTCACGCAATCCGCCGTGTATCGCTCTCCCCTTTTTTGAGTGCCTGCCTCCAATTGAATCTCCTCCCGCCCCAGGATTCAACCTGGCCATCTCCGGCCGATTTCCCTCTTATTCTGACAATTCGAAGACATTGCCAGAGGGAACAGCCCGAAAGTGAGCGAGATCGGTGAGGCCGCCATCCATCAGGGTTGAGGCGCCGCGTTGTGACACATCTCATGGCTGGACACTTGGCCGAAAAACGAAGCCCCCCTCCCTGTCCGAATTGTGTTCCCCTGCTCGTTCGAATCACACATTTATAACGAAATCTGCGACCAAAGACAACGGGAAGCCATCGGTCAGCGCTGTCTCGGAGGTCACCCCAAACACCATTTTTCGAGAGGATACGCGTGTTTATTCTCGCGACTTCCGCAGGGCTTTTCAGCTTAAACGGAGCCTCCCCGCAGCTAATGAGACGCCCCCTCTTCTTCAATAAGCCTGCTAATTCCTCCTGCCAGCTCTGGCACATCCCCACCCGTTCACTTATCTTTTAATCAGGAGCAGTCTCCCGCCTTCTGCCCCTCTCAATAGATCCTCGTTAAGGATGCCCCGATGAGGTTCGGCTCGTACAGCTACGACGTCCGCCGCTCGGAGGGGCTCAACCCCTCGCAGCTCATCGTGCCCCAGAGGAGTATCGTCTGTACCGTGTCCTTCCTCGACGGCAGCGAGAAGCAGTTCATTTTGGAGGTGGGGGTGGCCAGGACAGAGACAACGGAGAAGTTCAGAGGTCGGCTGATGGCGAGTGCCTCCTGAGCAAGGTCTTCGCCCACCTCGAACTCGTTGAAAAGGACTTCTTCGGGCTGCAATTCCTCTGTATTTCGGACAACAAGGACACCCAGAAGGTCGGCGACAACTCGGCAGGGGGGACGAAAAGGATTCAGAAATGGCTGGACCCGCATAAGTCTGTCAGGAAGCAGATGATGTGCCCGCCGTACCACCTCTACTTCCGGGTCAAATTCTACGTGAGCGACCCGCGGAAACTGACCGAAGAGTACACGCGGTAGGCACTGTGCCCTTCTCCTCCAGCCATTCATCTAGGTACCACTTCTTTATGCAGTTGAGAAGCGACATTCTCGAGGGGAAACTGCGGTGTGCCGAGGGGTCGCTGACTCTCCTGGCCAGCTATGCCGTCCAATGTGAGTAGGGGAGACTGTCAAAACTGGAGAATATTCAGCCGAACTGGGAGACTACTCTGCGGAGGAACACGGCGACGACTATTTAAAAAAGTATGTCTTCAGCTGCGACCAGCCGGAGAATTTCGCCGAACAGGTCGCTCATCTGCATAAGATGCACAGGTCTCTCTTATTGCCGGCCGGCCATCCGGACTTTCAGGGGGCAGACGCCGGCCGACGCCGAGTACAACTTCCTCGACCACGCGATGAGATTGGAACTGTACGGGATCGAACTTTACGAGGCTCAGGTGCCCATCCCTTTCTCCCGTTTTTAACCGACACCTCCAGGACACGAACAACGCGAGGGTACAGCTGGGGGTGAACTCGTTCGGGATGCTCGTCTTCCACCACGGCATCAAGTCGGCCGCCTATCCCTGGGCCCAGATCACGAAGATTAGCTTCAAGAAGAATCGATTCATTGTGAACCAGACGCGGCCGGAGAACGAGGTGGGAGGACTGCCGCGAAACTGTAGCCACTTGCCCCAGGTCCGCGATACGCCCATACACTTCACCCTGCAGTCGGCCCCCTCCTGCAAGGTCCTCTGGAAGTCCTGCATCGAGCATCACACCTTCTTCCGGCTGATAGCGCCGCCGACGGTGCCCCGCAAGGGATTCTTCCGCATCGGCAGCCGGTTCCGATACAGGTAGGCCAGGAAGGACGGTGCCGATCAATACCGGGCAGACGGCCATCCGTGATTCAGGGCTCTTTATCAGCTGATTCACTGCCCCTCCATTCCTCTTCCCCTCCCGCAATTAGCCAGTAGTTTATGAAATGTGTCATTGCAGTGGGAGGACGGAGTACCAGGCCATGGACGACATCCGGCAGAGGACACGCATCGAACGCACCTTCGAGAGGTGAGCTGTCCCCTTTCAACAGACCCGCCCGGCCCAGACCGACCTCCAAGTCTTCCTCCCGGGCCACCTACAGCGGCACCGTCTCGTGTGACTCCTCCTTCACTCCGACCACGGCCTCGCCCGACGTGTCCCACCGGATGTACAGGTTGGCAGTCTGCCCGCTCCCTTCTCCAGACCGGGACGTGTTAAGAAGTGGTTCGGCCCAGCGCCGGGCGCTCGTCCTGAGACGAAGCCCCGAGCCTCCCGCGGCCGACCCCACCGATAGGTAATGGTGTGATTGTGGCGGCTGCTAATATTTGTCTAATCAGTCCCGCGGTCCGTCTGCGTCTCCCAATTATCTGTTTTGTCTCCCCGCTGGTCACTATACATAGGCCGACTTTCTGTCCAATATCCGCCGGACTATCTCCCACGTCTCCTCTTCTACTTCTTTTCTCCCTTTCTCCTATCGCCCCCTCCCATCTACAACCATTGTTGACAGTTCTCTTTTCCACTCTCTCCCGCCTCGTCTCATCCTCCGTTTACCAGGCATGGCCCCCTCCTGAACATGGCAGAGTCGAGTCTCTGGGACCGAGCCTGTGGCAAGCTTCGTTCGTTTTGTCTCGGAGCATGGATCTACTCGAGGTAACGGGGGAGACATGTTGTCAGGGGCCCGGGGACAGCACCTGCCGCGGCCACCTTGATGGATGTTCCCCGTGGCCCCCCGAATAAACACAGAGACGACAAGTCTATCGAGGACCATCATCCGCGTCTCCCAGGGGAGGACCCCGCTCTCCATGTCATAAATAAGAGTGGTCGATTCGGGCCGGCCAACGCGTAAAAAGTACTCCGGACACAATCAGAGCCAGCCAGGAAATGGACGGGGTCGCGGAAAGTATCCGAGTCTGTGCTTATCGGGCGAGCATCTAATTCCATAAGCCCAACTGGTCAAATAGCCGGGCCTAATGATGAACGCTTCTTCCGCCATTAGGCAGGCAGGCCCCTTGACCTTCGGGTTCTCGATTACAGTTGGGGAACCGGGCGCCTCGAGGGCAATCGTAACTCCTTGAAGCAGCCCCTCCACCCCGACCACCCCTGAACTCCTTTTCCCTAAACTACTCGTATCATATTCTATTGTTCTCGTGTTTCGCGAAAACTCCATGAGCCAGCCCCGCCTCCCCTCCCCCGGGGGCAAAACTCTGTTATCAGCTGTTCAACTACTCCCTTCCAGCTCGCTTTTTGTTGCTTTTTTCCAATTAAATACGGAAAGGGAATCGATCGTTTCCCATGGAAATACGCATCTATTGTACGCTCTTTTGACTGGCGTCTCCCGTTGTCCAGTTGCAACCGAGCCACTAGTCCCCCTCCATCTCACACCCATTCCAACCAGAGAGTACAGAATGCTGAAGTTCGCCGTGGGCCCGTGGGTGGCCCAGAAGTACGGCGACCACTGCGGACGGGAGAACGGGCCCCCGGTTACCATGCGGAGACCACGGTGAGTTGACTTTGCCATTCCCGGGGGGCGCCTCCTCCTCCTCCAGGGGAGCCTCCTCGACTGGGGCGCCACAGTCATTTTCAACAGAACACCTGGCGGGCCGATAGGGTTACACAGCTTATGCAAAAAGGCCCTTACAGCCCGAGACTTTACTGCTTTGTCGCCCCTTCCCCCGCCAGAAAAACTCCTTTCTCCTCATGCAATACTATGAAAATGAAATGGAAAAACAGTCAGTCCAATTTTGAATGTTTTGGGCCATTACCAGCGGGAGCCGGGTGAGCAAACACGGGTCGAGTGTTCCAGTCAAAAAAGGGCTCTTTGAATCGGGTGGACGGCCGGACGAGACCGTCCTCCTGGCAGCCTGCGAGGTAGCGGAACGTCGAGAAACACGTTCCTAATGTGGCCGGAAACTGTGTTACTGCCATCTGCAGTCGTCCGCCTCGCCTCGCCCCACACGAACTGCACCACCTCCCCCTAATGGCAGTCGAGGTCATCTTCCGCCCTCTCGGCCACCAACACTCTCTGCCCCGGAAAAGTGTCTCCCTTTCCCGACCAGCCGTCGTTTCAATTGATTATTACCGCCTAGTTGCCCGTGTTCCGTGACTCATTTCCGCCGCAGTGTCATGTCCCAAATGTGACCCTCTCAGCTGACTCAGTCGGCCCTTTTCCAATTGTCGAAATCTGCTACTCCCCGTTCCCAGCGTGTCTCGCAGTCCCCTTGGCAAACAAATCCTTCCGCGGCTGTTCCCCTTCTCCCTGGCCGGCTTAGCCTTATGAATAATCTCACATATGGCACTTATCGGAATAAAAAACAAGCCGATTGCGTCGGAGATTCGACTTTTGGTCGTTTTTGATTCTCAGATGAGCGGATAAGCCGAATCCCTGGCTACTGCCACCTCATCCAGCCCCCGGGGTTGATTGTTTCTCTGTTTGTGTTCGCCCGCCGCGTGAAGGACCTTTCTACGAATCCGGAACCGGAACAGATTGATACCGCCCAGATCACCGCTATCAAAGTGCTCGCCCGCTGCTCCTGGCGCATTGTCCTCCCCCTAACAGCGTCCCGTGTCCAGAAGAGTCCAACCGCCGTGGTCGACAGATAAGTTCTCCATTTTCAGCGAATCGTCGGCCCCGTCCCTCCGACGTCGAGCGAAAGAGACGATCTTCGGCGTGTCAGAAGACGAGAGCGAGGAGCACAGCTGGACCCCGGTCATGCAGGTGAGTCTGCCCCGTTTGATTAGTCCTCATCTATCTATAAATCGATAGTTCCGGTCTCTGTGCCCCGCATCTGCCGTCTCCCTCGAACTGTCTCCTCCGGGCCGGTTTTCCGTTTTCCGTCTCTCGCCCTGTGCTCTCCGCCCTCGCGCGCTGTCTCCCCTCCGTCCACCGGCTTAGCACCGCATTTTCGGTGGACTTTTCTTGTCTCCTCGGTCGCGGCCATGCACAATTAACATATTATCCGTCGACCAGGCTTCCTAGCCATGTCTTCGAGGACCCAAAATGGCAAAATGATAGACATCGCCTCGGCCATAAAGTTCTTCAACGGCGGCGAGGTAGGCCCTGTCTCCCCCTCTCTCCTGCCCTTTCCCTAATATCCCAGTATTGTCAACGGCTGCTGTGCCCCCGGGTAATATAATCTCGGTTTGTTGGTGCTGACTGGCGGCTGTCAGCTCTCGAGTCGCTCCGCGTAGAAAACGTCTCTTTGTCGGGACGGGGCCATAGGGGGAGAGGGCGATGTTTCCCCGGTGACCCTAGTATTTTTGCCACTTCTGGCCCATTCGTCAGCCACTTGAGCAATACTCGTCGTGTTTGCCAACAACGCGACGAGATCTTCCCACTCATTGCGTGAGCCATAGACCGGGATAAGTTTTGAAGGCATCATCGGATCCCTTACAGGCATGTACTTCGACGGCCGCCGTGCACCACCGTTCGCCGAGCACTCTGCCCTCGGGCACCGTCCGCAAGTCAATGCCCAATGGGTACAACAACGGCTACAACAACGGGTACGGCGGCTCCTTCGCCAGCGGGTCCTCCTCCACGTATTCTAACGGAAGTAGGCCTCCTCCGCCGGCTGTCATCCTTCTCTTTCAGCCCTGTCGAGAGCCGCCCTGGCCAGGGCCTCGCCCCGGCTCAGTCAGCCTCCTCCGTCCACTAATGGCGGCAGTCCCCGGTCCTCCGTGGCCAGGTATGTTCCCTCCTTCTAATTACCCCATTCATCGTCAAGTATACAATCCCCGGTCATTCACAAGGAAATGTCTTTCAGCTACGCGTCACACTCCTCCAGCCAGGCCAGGAGCCCCCCTCGGGCCAGGAGAAGCCCCCAGAGCAACAAGGTTCGTCCTCCCATTAGTCATCTGGCAGTCAGCGCGTCACGATCAATCAGCTGTTCGGGGAAACCCTATGATTCGGGGAAGGGGCCGTATTTTGAGGCTTCTCTGGGGATCTCTGTGAAAATTCCCCTTTCTGGGTAGGGGGGCCGTTTCCTAATAGGGCAGGCGTGGTGACTTCCCCCTTTCTTGAAACGGCGACAATTGACGGGCCTTCTGAGAGGCGGGGTCTTCGTGGAAATCATTAGCCATTTCCGAGAAAAGGGACGGGGCTACCGGGGGTTCGAGGCTGGCTCACCCTCAGTTTTCAGTCGAACTCGCCCGTCGGAGAGGACTCCCTGGTCATTGTCAAGATGAGGCCCGACTCTGCTGGCCGCTTTGGTTTTAATGTCAAAGGAGGAGCCGATCAGAACTACCCGGTCATCGTGTCCCGCGTGGCCCCCGGCAGCTCGGCCGACAAGAGCCATCCTCGACTCAACGAGGGCGACCAGGTACGGAGATCGAGGAGGAAATTGAGGGCAGGCTTCAGGTGATTCTGATCAACGGACGGGATGTGTCCAAAATGGCCCACGATCAGGTGGTCGCGTTTATCCGAGCAGCCAGAGGCGCTCTCGGAGGAGAGCTTCTGCTGACCATCAAGCCTAACGGTGAGTACTCCCCTCTTTTCATTTTGACTATTTGATGTTTAGTGTGTCGTTTTGGAGAGGATGTTGAGGAGCCGGAGACGGTGCCGGAGTCGGCTCGGGTGGCGGAGAGCGTGCCCCGAAGCGACAAGCTGAGCCACTCGCTGAGACTCATCTCGGAGGCGCTCAAGTCGGGCCGGATCAACGAGCAGTTCGAGCAGCTGTACAGGAAGAAGGCGGGCATGAGCATGAACGAGTGTCGCCAGCCGCAGAACATGAACAAGAACAGGTACCGTGCCCCGGGAAGTCCCACCCCGACTCTTGCAGATACCGAGACGTGTGCCCCTACGACGCGACCAGAGTCGTCCTCAACTCCGCCCCTGCCGGAGACTACATCAACGCCAATTTTGTCAACGTGAGCCAGGAGGTCGAAACCGACGGAGAGAATTCAGATGGAGATCCCCAGCTCGGGAATAGTCAACCGGTACATCGCCTGCCAGGGCCCGCTCTGCCACACGACCGCCGACTTCTGGCTCATGGTCTGGGAGCAGCTCTGCACCACTATTATTATGTTGACGACGACGATCGAGAAGGGTCGGACCAAGTGCCACCAGTACTGGCCGAGGTGAGAGACCCTCCTCTTCCTCCTCCATCCCCCAGTTTAGACTCTACGAATCACAGGAGTTCGGACGGCTCGTGGTCACCTGCCTCAAGGACCGGGACACGGCCAACTGTTGCTACCGGGAGTTCTCCGTCAAGGATCGAAATGTTTCTCCCCTTTTTAAAACTAATTACGGATGAAATTTCAGTCGAAAGAGGAGCGCCGAGTGACTCAGATGCAGTACGTGGCCTGGCCCGATCACGGCGTGCCAGACGACCCGAAGCATTTCATCACGTTTGTGGAGGAGGTCCGCCGGGCTCGGGCTGGATCCGTGGAACCCATCGTGGTGCACTGCTCGGCCGGAATTGGCCGGACAGGGGTGCTCATCTTGATGGAGACGGCCTCGTGTCTGGTGGAAGCCAACGAGCCCGTCTATCCTTTGGATATTGTGAAGACCATGAGGGACCAGAGGCCCATGCTTATCCAGACCCCAGTGAGTGGCTTTCGAAGAGCATATGGAGGACTATTTACCCTATAAAATAATATTTCAGATTCAATACCAATTCGTGTGTGAGTCTATTATTCGGGCCTTCAACGACGGATATATCAAACCATTAGCTGAATTTATCAAGCAGAAGCGTTGATACCTCTGTTTCACCATTTCTTCACGGGCTTGTCTCCTAGTCATTTATAACTGAACATGGAACCAAAAGAGAAAAGTTCAAACTGTGATAAACGTATCCGTCTGTATATACCCGCCAAAGAGAACATATTTTTACCTGGGTACACGCCGTCTCAAATAGCATTATTTAGTGTATCTGTGAGATTAATAAATGTTTTTTTGTTCTCGGATTGTTATACAGATCTTCAGATTGTAACAGATGTGTTTCCAAGAGAGACGGTGTCTATAACCGCTTCCAATAGAATTAGAGCTTATATACGAGAAAGTGGAAATTAGCATTCGAAAATGCGCCTTTCGCTGCGGGGTCAAAAAATCACTTTCGCGCAAAATTATAATTCCCAAAATAAATGTTGTTTTTTTCGCAAGCAGTAATTGCTTATTTTGCGTTTTTGAAATGAAGACAGCTTTATATATGAACAGTAGTGTTTATGTAGCCAGTTCAATGCAAAACGAATTATACCTTGGTTCATTATCACGATTGTTGTTTATTAGTACAATATAAATACAATGTTTGCAGTAAAACAACTGGTGCACCATGAGAGTCTGCAACAAGCGCAATCGTCCTGCTCCACTCCAGTTTAATGGATTGCATGATCTAAAAAAGGGGCCTATAAGTTGCCCTAATTACTTCAACCCTTCGCTGTCTCCGAACACTCATAACAACGTAAATTTTTCAGATGGTTTTTATTCAATGTAATTTAGGTTTTCAAGTTTGATACCGACCCTTTCCAGAGCGTACCAAGCTCTCCTTGGAGTCCTATGCCAACGCCTTCGTTAACTGGTTGGTTTTTACTTGTGCCATATATTCGTGTATTTTAGACCTTTGGCAAGCCTTGCAAACGCTTACTCTTACGATATGCCAACAAAATGCTGCTTCTCCATGTCAGCTGCCTGAGACGCCTCAGCGCCTTACTACTAAAATGCCAGAAGTTTCCAGGAAGGTGTTTGTAGGTGGTCTTCCCACAAGTATTGAGAAAAGTAACGAATTCATTTAATTTTGCAAATCTCTTTACAGGCATAGTTGAAAAGGTTTTTGGAAAGTTTGGAGCTGTTGTTGTTGATTGGCCTCGTTCTTCTAATCCTGATGAGAAAGGTATTGCCATTCAACTATATGATTATCTGTAATTAGCAAGCATTCACAGTAACGGTTACGTCTTTCTGATCTACGAGCAAATGGAATCGGTCCAAAATCTTATTTTGCATTGTCAGTTGATAGATAGCCGCTTCTTCTACTCGTTTGGATACGGAAATGTGAGCTTTGGCTAGTGTTTCGTTCATTATTTTTTTAACAGGCGCAGGTACGTCCTTGGTACATTAAGGACTGTGTCTATACTAACGATCCTAACGCTACCGTCGACATCCGGAATACTGTTTTCCTTGGTGGCGTCCCGCGTCCAGCAACTGCTGGTATTGTACAATTGTTTAAACATTATTTTGTCTTTCAGAACAACTAGCAAAACTTTTAAGCTGCTTTGGAGACGTTCTTTTTGCTAGTATAGACGTTGATCCGGACGTTTATTATCCCAAGGTAGTGCGAATATGTTTTCAGAGGAAATTGCAACTTGCAGGGTGCCGCCCGAGTTATTTTTGCCGAACCCAAGTCTTTTATTAAAGCTATAAAGAAGCGATTCATTAAGATGGATATGCTTGAATGCCATAAAAAGGAGATTGAGATGAAACCATACGTTGTGGAAAATCAACTTTGTGATCAGTGCGAAATGCAAACCTCTAATTTATTTTGCATAGATCAGCAGTGTCTGCAGTACTATTGCGGGTTAGTTTTACTCAATTTGTTACATATAATTTTTTTCTCAAAGGAAAGTTGTTTACCCAATAACTTACTTTTTTCTCATAAAAACGCTTAAAAGCGGGATTAGGACATCGATGAATTTTCTTAAGCAGATAACTATCCTACCCTAATAATAGGCAGATCTCTGGGTCTGTCTGTCTGTAAGACCTGTCGTTTGTTCAGTTCGACGGTCGAAAACGAGAAAAGCAGAAAGTTTCGACCGTCAGGTCTTACTCGACTGTCAAATGTTGTTCGACCGATATAAACTAATCCCAACGCGGCCAAAGGCCGTCGGAGGCATACGAGTCACAATTATAAGAATTTAAATTAATGCTTTTTTTGATTTTATAGAATGTGCTTTGATCATCTTCATCAGGAGCCTCACAAGTCGAATCATCGTGTCGTTATCCGTGAAGGTGAAAGAACAATGGTAACGTAATTGTATGCACTTTTAGTATGCATTTTAGGATGTGCAAGGTGCGCACAACCTTCACTTATCTCGATCCTTAGATCATTACATCGGACAGGATGTTAACAATAATCCATTAAATTATGGCAGGCTTTGATAAGCTTTCACATGTGGCTCCTCACACCTCAGCAGTTTTCTTAAGTAAGTTGTAATAATTCTGTTATATTTTGAGGTTATTTTCAATTACTTGCTACATTCTTGTAAATCAACCCATACATACAAACTTTATTTTTTTATGTTAGGTATACTATTGTCACTTTTTCTGTTAACGTTATAGGTTTTGTTTCTGTACGATAACTTCGTTCTTCCACTTTAATCAATTTGTTGCTTTGTCTTTCTTTAGAATGAACTGAAAATTACAAGCTTCTTTTACATCTACAAGTGTCGTAACTGTAACGATAACTATATTGGTTGTGCTGCGTACCATGGCGCGATATTTTGTATTTCAAATCCCCGACTTGTGATTCAGTTTCATCGTGTTTCAGAATGCCTCCAAAGAACAAATCTGTTTTAAAAACTGTTAATAACTATCAAAAAGATGTTTTGGAGAAGACGGAAGAACCGAAAAAGAAAGTTAGTTTTTCTTGCTAATTAGGTTATAGTTGTATAGAAGGTATTGAAAGAGCAGGAAAACAAAGCATCTGGTTCGGATACAATATTAGAAAACTGGAGCGATACTCTTGAAAAAGCGTTGACGGCCAAGCATCAGGTACTCGGTGACCACTTTGACGCAGAACGTTAATTGCAGAAAACTATTATAAAAATGCTTGCATCTAATGTAGATAAAGCTGTTGAGCAGCTTTCAGTAAATGAGTTGCGCAGAGCCTTATGGACGTCATCGTTTATTTCAGTACCTGAAGGTTAGTACAGAATTCTGTGAGAGAACAGAATTTTGATAAAGTTTTTTTTTGATTATTTTAAAATATAGGGCAGAAATTTTGTACCCGTGCATTACCGAAAATAGGAGTGAAAGCATCATACTATCTAATTAAGAAGGCCATTATTGAAGAAAAAAGCACAAGGTTAGTCTTCATCAGCTAACATACTTGAAGGTTCCAGGCAAATATGGGATAGTTACGGCGAGCTAATTGGTACAGCATGGAAGTATTACAACAAGGAGGATGAAGATATTTGCCGAGAAATAGAGGTGCGATTAGCCATGATTAAGGTAGTTTCTAAGTTCAGGATGAAATAATGAAAGGGTTATTCCATGACGCCATTATGCTTGCAGATACCCTGAGCGAAAAATTTATGCATGTATGTGTTTATGTTTCCTTGTTTAACGTAATTTTAGACTCTTATATCGTTCAAAGGAGCAACTTGTTCGCTAAAGGCTAAGATGGATAACATGTTATATGAGTCTGCCAGAGTTGTCCTATGGAGAGGATGTGAAGTATAGCTAACATGTTTCACAGATTATTTACGTAATATAGGCACCTAATAACAGAGTACGTTATCGTGCCTGCAAAGTTTTAATGGAGTTCTATCCATGGCGGCCTACCGATATTGAGGAACTTGAGAGAGCCTCGCAGAACCAGCACTCTAATTTCCTCAAAATGCTCAAGGATCCATGCTCAGAAATACGTAAAGAAGCAGCATACAAAGTACTGAAAACTTGCGCACAATACTGGAGTTACATCCCATCATATGGAAAGCGCCAATATCTGGCAATAGTGAGATTATAGCGAATACGCGAGAGATGCTGATTTCAGATATGTGATGAATTGATTCTTGATGCTGATCCTTCTGTACGGTTGGCAGTTCTTGAAGGAATGACGTATATGGTTATGGAATCTATCTGTTTAAATGCCGCCGAATCAGCGCTAAAATGTATCTGTCCTGTAGCCATTTATGATAAGAATGAACGGGTTCGCTTAGAAACCTTTAAGTTGTTAAGAAAACTTATACCGAATAGATTCTTAAAGGTATGATTGTTGTAATATAAGAAACAGGTGATATTTAGTACTGGAGTATCGTGCCAATAGAAAAAATTATGGGATGTTTGGAAGCAGAGACGTCGGAATCTGTAAAAAAGGAAATAGTGCAATTAGTATTTACGAGTTTTTTTCAAAAGGATGAAAATGCAAATGAAACACTAAAAAGGTTGAACTATCTGTCAAAATACGGAAGAAATGCTGCTTTAACTTTCTATAGGCTCATTCTTCCCTTGAAACTGATATCTGTGGAAGATGCAGGTATTTTAATAATTTTTTTGTACCATTTTCGTTTCTTAGGAGAGCATCTGAAAGACATAGCCTTAGCCGTGTATAAATTTGCTTCTGGTAACTTTAGTGATGATTCTAAACTACTCGACGACACCATTGGCTCTTTAGCTGGTCCTATTGGTGAAATGAGCCTGAGTAAGTACATTTCTTTCGATATATTTATTTTTGCCAGATGAACAGCATCCTAAATGGTCTAGAGTAAAACTTTTTATGGATTGTACTGTAGTCTTATATATGATGTTACTGCGTAATCCTAAATTTGATGAAAATAGAGCTTTAAAGGGCAAACTGGAGAAAGTCATGACAAAAGTGTTCAAGAAAATGTTTCAATGTTTTCGAGTATGTCACTTTTGGTTTTTTTATTTGTTCAATATTACAGGAAACATCAGCCTTAGGAACTACAATGACACTAGGATCTCTGCTTCCACAACAAACATTGGCTAAAGAAAATCTCATTTCAAATGTGCTACAATATCTCAATGAAGAAGTAAGTGTGCAACGTGTAAATTACAAAATTTAGACTGACAATGCCGTCATAATGCCGTATTTGGAAGCAGTAATGCAATGGAACGCCGACGCAGTGCTTCAAATAATAGCAGAAGGTATGAGCTGCAGACACGAAGACATTTACTTAATATTAGGTATAAATATAATTACGAACGATGTGAACACGTGTTCTCCGTCGTCGAAAAAGAATAGGACAGGAAAAGAGGTGTATATAATCACAACAATGCGAAAGTGAAATGTTATTTATAGATTTCTCCAACTAAAAAGGTCACTAAGGCCATGTATTTCCTTTCTTATATCATTTCAAGTCTAGCTGCCAAAACAGTGCTAATAAACTATCATATTTTAGAACTACAAACGTTTTATAAGGTTTGCTTCTTTATGTCATTTGAAAGTTTAGTAGAATTTGCGTCCAACCAACAAATTAATAGAGGAACGACTGGCCCAGAAAACTTCAGAAGAATATAGAGAATTACATCTCAGTGATGATACTCTTATCGACCTATATATAATGAAGTATACATTGGTTTGTATTCTCTTAAACACAGTAAGTTTGGTTCGCTTTCATAGTATTTTTTAAGATCAAAACAGAGCGGCAAATAGAAGATTGTCTAAGTTATGTGAAAGATCTTTGTGACGATGCTCGATGGTTTGAAGAGCATATCCTTTCATTATCAAATTTGTCACAAGGGAACATATGCAATTACGACTTTTTCTATAAACTGTCGAACGTAATACATTTTTGGTTTTGAAATGAAAGGTGAACTTCTAGGTAGTATTACGCAAAATGTGCGATGTGTTAATGTCATGGGACTTTGCTGAAAATTCCGTACAACCAGAAGTAAATCATAATACTTCCGCTTCTATTAGGGAAATTGTGGAAACAAACTTTATTGAATCGTTTAAAAGGTGGGTATTTCTTTTTGTTTAAAAAAATCGTTGATATATTAGGATTGGTTATGCCTTCTTGAAGGAAACCACCCCATCAGAGTGTATACCGTCTGTTTTTAATGCTGCAAGACAGTTACTTATTCTGGTTCACTTTTATTTCGTGATTTTTATTTATTTTTGTATCCAGAATCCTGATGAGTCGGACCTCCCTGTTGCTACAATAATGTATGCTCCTACATGGATTATTGAACGCGTCGACAACGGTGACGAATTAGAAGATAAACACATTGGTGAACAGTTATTTCATCTCTTAAAGGTGATATCCGACTCACCTGCGTTCGCCCCAAAGACGTAAGCTTTATAGTTTCTATTAAGTGATTAATAGATATACACACCAGCTGGCACAAACACTCATAGACGCCATGACCTGGATAATCCAGGATGCGTCAGATTGCCCTGATCCACGTGAACACAATTTCGAAATACCACGGTTTATTGAAGTGCTACTTTTTGAATCTATTAGAAGACATGCAGGGCTATTTAAGTAAATTCTTAGAATAGCTTCAGAGAAACGTTTCCTTCAGAATTTTTCTTGGAGCCTTGAAGGAACGTATTATGTCACGCGACCTCTTTATTGGAGCCGAAGATCAGTATCCAGAGTTATCAAAAAGTATGATCGACTTGTTGGTATTAGGCGCTTGTGCGCAATTAACGCATATTTGTTTTTTAAACCCTGATGCATTACAAACAAAAAAGAAAGAAACAGGTACATCAATTAAACACATATATTGTTCTGTTAAGAGAAGGGCGAAAAGAATGATGTAGCCGATGACATATTAACTTGGCTGAAGAAGCGTGTTGATATGGTTGAAGCTGACGACATCCAAGGAACAATTGATAACTTGCTAGCAGCGCAAGTAAAATCTATGCTGCCCTCATAACTAACATATCTGTAGCTCATTCATGATCTCATTTACATAAATTCATCAAAAATTACTATGCGTTACATCTATGTAGCAAGTAACCTTGAATTCGGGTTGCAATTTTTTTGTTGTTGAAATAATTGAAATTGACCATTGACATTTATTATCGATTTTCATTCATTTCTTATTTTGCTATAAAATCAGCCACCATATTTTGGTAACATGCAAGAGGGGTCTGTAGTTTGCTAGAGTAATAAAACAGCGCACGCAACGATCTTTCAAGATTAGTTATGAATTTTAGGAAGACGTATTGATTTTGATTGTCTCTGTCCATAATGTGCGATAAAGACGATTCTATGGAAGAGGGCGAGGTTTGGGTCGATACTATATATAGTCTGTCAAGAAAAAAGGCAGTTAGATCTTGTATGTCGTCTTTTTTCTTGACAGACTATATATAACCCGTTTCAAAAAGAAAAGGGACGATTTTTTTTCTAAGTATAAAGATGGCAAATAGTGGAATTCCCACCTCGCCGTTCGACTTTAGCTTTTTCCATACGAACAAAGGTACATCGAGGCTCGTTGCTGGGCTCTTTCAGTTTGTCCAAAGAATTGGGTGCAATGTTCGCAAATTCTTTTGCTTTTTTGAGTCCGCCCGTCGAGGCAGACCTTTAATGTCGGGGTGTGTCCCGCTGGCACCGAACAAAAATCTGCGCTTATTACTGTCCAAGATTTCCTGCTACAGACTATTTACTTCTTAGTATGTACCAGTAGCACTCACTCCTTGTTTGAAATGTCTATGATAAACGTAAAACCGATAAGAGCTCTTCATCCCTGTAGAGAAACTACTAGTTTGTTTTGCACTTTAATCTTCTGTATATTATTAATCATTTTCCAGATGTCCCTTCCTTCAAAGTCTGCTGCTGCTCTTGCCAATGGAATTCGTGCAATTTCCGTTAGAAATAGCAGCTCTGCCCCGAAGGTTTGTATTATTGTTTTTGTTATTATAATTATTTTAAGGTCGCTCTACTTGGTGCTTCCGGAGGTATTGGCCAGCCTCTCGGTCTTCTTCTCAAACAAGATCCGCTCATCAAACATTTGGCTTTGTATGATCTCGTCGGAACGCCTGGTGTGGCCGCTGATCTTTCGCATATTGATACTAATGCCAAGGTATTGCTGTTCTGACTGTTTATAATTTTATTTTAAAGGTTACCGCTCACACGGGACCTGGGGAACTCGAGAGCTGTGTCGAGGGAGCAGACGTTGTGGTAATTCCTGCTGGCGTACCCCGTAAACCGGGAATGACACGTGATGATCTTTTCAACACGAATGCAGGAATCGTTAGAGATCTTGTTACCGCTATTGCCAAGGTTGCTCCCAAGGTTAACTAGGTTAAATTGTATCGTATAAACAAACTATTAAGGCATTAATTGCTATTATCACAAATCCTGTAAATTCTACGGTTCCTATCGCTGCCGAAGTTCTGAAGAAAGCCGGTGTTTACGATAAGCGACGTGTATTCGGTGTCACCACTCTTGACGTGGTGCGCTCGCAAGCTTTTGTGGCAGAGTTGAAGGTATGGGTATGGGAGCCACCATTTTAAATGTTCTATGTCAGCTAATCCAACAAAAAACACGCAGTTGTAGGATAATTCTTACTTTTTTAGGGGCACGATGCAACTAAAACAATTGTTCCCGTAGTCGGCGGTCATGCTGGAATCACAATTATCCCTCTCCTGTCTCAAGTCCAACCGTCTACAAAGTTTTCAGAAGAAGAGATTAAAAAACTCACCCCAAGAATTCAAGATGCCGGCACAGAAGTAGTCAACGCTAAAGCTGGAGCTGTATTTTTCTTTTCTTTATTGTAACTATTCTGTCTTCAGGGATCTGCTACACTTTCCATGGCACTTGCCGGCGCTCGCTTTGCTCATGCTCTCCTTCGCGGTTTAAAAGGAGACAAGAACGTGCAGTGCGCATACGTTAATTCTGAGTCGGTCAATGGAGTCGAGTACTTCTCTACTCCGGTAGAACTTGGACCTAATGGCGTCGAAAAAATCCATGGCGTTGGAAAGGTTTTTAATATTTACAATTATTCTGTATAAAACATTTTAGGTTACTCCCTACGAGCAATCGATGATCGATGCCGCTGTTCCTGAATTGAAGAAAAACATCGAAAAGGGCGTCAAATTTGTGAACAAGTGATTTAAAAAGTTTCATATTTAAGCTGTAGCGAGAGTGTTTTACATATAAACTGTTTATTGATCTTAACATCGTCTTACTTTTTATGTTATCTACCATACGCGGTATTGAAATTTAAAAAAAAAACGTTTGTAGTCTAGAGAATTCAGATGTTGCGAAAAGCCATATTTTCTCTATCCAGAACTGGGCCTATTGTACGAACGCTGGCAAACAGTTCTGAAGGCAAAGGGGTTAGTCTAACTTTAACTACTAGTTTTCACTTATGAGTGGCGCTATCTAATTTTCTATTCCTTATTTCATAACTAACGGTTTAGCCAAAAGATCCTTCGCCTAAACAAGTTCTTGGTGAAGAAATTTTAGATGCTGTAAATAATGTCGTCGATGATATTCACCGGGATAATAGGGAGGCGAAGAAAACGTTGGTTTACGGGAAATCCCGGCCATTATTATTTTTAGAGCCAAAGGCACACTTTTAAATAAATTAATGTCCCATGAAAAGGGTACATTTGAAGTGGCCGCGGCCGCTCAGAAGACAGAGATGTTGGATGATCCTTCTCTACGAAATTTACTAGATTTTGTAACTACAGGGCCCAAAAAAACAACTCCAAGGTGTTTATCATGAAGGCTTTTCTAAGTGATTTGTTTCAGAGCGATTTTGGCTCGAAAGGAAAAGCAAGGTATAGTTATGCTAAGGAAGGAAATATTCTACCAAGCTAAACAAGTGGGTTTTACAGTTTTTGCATAATGAATTTGATAGGAAGGCTTTTCGGCCGCTGAAGCTCAACGAATTGCTGAGAGCGCCGTGGAAAAAGCAAAGGAACGTGTTGAAAAGCAACGACAAGCTCAATTAGATAACAGAACTGCCGAAAAGGAAGTACAGCAAGAAAAAACGAAGAGAAGCGAAAAAGAGCAGAGACTTTTCGAATTAGCATATGAAGCCGCTGAGTATGGATACACTTCATTTTCCTTTACTTTGTACTTCTTTAGAAAAATGTTGTATCAAGACGAATTGACCAAGGCGGCAGCAAAAGGCAAGTCTTTGGTAAAACCCGACCCAAGCATCGGATCTTTGCTAAATACCGAAAGTAGATTAAATATATTCACGACGTTAGAAGGAACAAAAGAAGCTCCACTTGGCTTTTGGGATGATTGGGATCTTCGGGCTGCCAGGTTTGAAAGCGTTTGTTCTTTATTTTTCTTAGGATTATGAACCAGTCTATGGGCCCTGAAAATGCCTTTGAAGAACAAACCGTCTGGACACAAAAAGGGAAGCTATGGCCCTATCCCATCAATAATGAGTATTTATTAGGAGAAGAAGAAAATGTAGGTTTACAATTTACTGCATACGTTGAAATGTAGGTAAGCTTCATCGATCATATCTTCTTTGAAAGACATCTGCCCACTCTTGGTATACCAGAAACTGGACCTATCGCTCACTTTATGCATTTAGTAAGTTTAGCTCTTGGATACTTTGCATGTATACTTTGCCACGCGGAAATTAATTTTAGGTTTGCGTTGGTTTATCAAAAAATCCTTACATGACAGCAGCAAAGAAAATGGAGCATCTTCAGTGGTTCGCCAACTATTTCAATGCTGAAAAACAGAAGGTTGTTCACAAACTTCATGACGAAGAGCAAATCGCCATAGCACAAAGCGCCTAATAGTCACTTGTACTGTAAGTAGGATACAAAAACGTTTCTTCTTGTTGTCAAATAATGTTGTTACTGTTTCATTATATAAATATAAAATTCAGACTGGGTGTAGAACTATTTTTACAATCTATAAAAAGACAATCGATATACAAATCTTTATAAAATTTACATAAATTAATGTAACATATAACGATGATATAACAAGGGGGTAGTTTTTGCGTTTCATCATTTTAATTCCCAAAACGTAAACGTATATCACCAGAAATATGTACTGAGGAGGCAGTTTAGAAGCATTTGCGATGAACGATGGAAGGACCAGATTCATCATATTCCTGCTTTGAGATCCACATTTGTTGGAAGGTGGAGAGGGAGGCCAGGATGGATCCTCCGATCCAGACCGAGTATTTACGCTCAGGAGGAGCGATGATCTTGATTTTCATTGTGCTAGGAGCAAGGTGTTGGATCTCCTTTTGCATTCGGTCGGCGATTCCGGGGAACATGGAGGTACCTCCGGAAAGGACGGTGTTACAGTACAGGTCCTTCCTGATGTCCACGTCGCACTTCATGATGGACTGATAGGTGGTCTCGTGGATTCCGGCTCCTTCCATTCCGATGAAGGCCGGCTGGAAGAGCACCTCGGGGCAGCGGAATCGCTCGTTTCCGATGGTGATGACCTGGCCGTCCGGGAGTTCGTAGCTCTTTTCAAGCGACGACGAGTTGGCGGCGGTGGCCAGCTCCTGCTCGAAGTCCAAGGCAACGTAGCAAAGCTTCTCCTTGATGTCGCGGACGATTTCCCTCTCGGCTGAAAAATGTCAGATCAGACCGGAAAACGGGCTACAAGAGCCAAGTACAAGCGATAAGGATACGAGACGGGTGTGTGCGTAAGGGGACGATAAGAAACGAACCAGTGGTGGTGAAGGTGTAGCCGCGCTCGGTGAGGATCTTCATCATGTAGTCGGTCAGGTCGCGGCCGGCCAGGTCGAGACGCTGGATGGCGTGGGGTAGAGCGTATCCCTAGAGGGCCGGATTAGTAGAGGCAGGACGGGGACACGTACCTCGTAGATGGGCACGGTGTGGGTGACTCCGTCTCCGGTATCCAGAACAATTCCGGTGGTTCGCCCGGAGGCGTAGAGGGAGAGCACGGCCTGGATGTTGACGTACATTGCAGGTGTGTTGAACGTCTCGAACATGATCTGAGTCATCTTTTCCCTGTTGCTCTTGGGGTTGAGGGGGGCCTCGGTCAGCAGGACGGGGTGCTCCTCGGGGGCGATGCGCAGCTCGTTGTAGAAGGTGTGGTGCCAGATCTGAAGACGAGGGGATTGGTGGCCAGCCCTGCCGCCTCGCTCACTTTCTCCATGTCGTCCCAGTTGGTGACGATTCCGTGCTCGATGGGGTACTTGAGGGTGAGGATACCTCTTTTGGACTGGGCCTCGTCTCCCACGTAGCTGTCCTTCTGTCCCATTCCGACCATGACTCCCTGGTGGCGGGGACGGCCCACGATCGAGGGGAACACGGCCCGGGGCGCGTCGTCTCCGGCGAATCCGGCCTTGCACATGCCGGATCCATTGTCGATGACCAAGGCGGCGATCTCGTCTTCCATCTGAAAAGGGCACTGTCAACAGGAGGACGACGGGAAGAGGGGAGAGAAAGTGGGAGTACTCCAGTCGGCAGGTTTATCAGCGGCCCCGCTTATGTAGACCGTTATCTGCCGTTCTTGGAACGGAGACGGCTCCGAGGGCGGCCATTGGCTGGCGAGCAAGGAGGCGAGGGGGCGGGACACCGTGACGCATCTCCAACGGATACTTGGAATAGAAACAGAGACTACAGGGGGAGGGGCGAGAACAGTGATTGGCCGATAGATAGGAAGAGACGGCCAGGAGCACTGTGCCGTCGTATTCTGCACTTCTACTGGTTTCTGCCCCCAAAAGAACAATATTCATAAGTACCAGTGGTAATCCCTTTCCCTCTTTTAGTTGTCCAATAGAATGACAGTCTGCTTCTCGTCTCGGCCTCCCCTAATAAGGGAAATATTTGTTGAGGTGACACAAAGTCGTAATCTGGCCGCCAACCGCCATACTTGGAAAGGTGATAACACGTGCAAAACGTGGGCCACGGAGTCTTTGTCTTCCCTTCCCTGAGATCTCCCCTTCCCCCTTCGATAGACTTCAGTCTTTATTCGTCTCTAATTATTGTCCAAGCCACACATCAGAATTTCTCGTCTTCTTCTTCTTTCATCGGATCTTCTTTCTCGGGCGCGTAAACCATGGTTTTCTCGAAGACGCGCTTCCGCTTCGACATGAACAGTTTCTCGATCTGAACCCGACAAAATTCTTCCCAATAGACTCAAACCTCTTCGATCTCCAGGCCCTTTGTTTCAGGTATGAAGAAGTAGAAAATGACCAGCCCGATAAGGGAAATTCCGGCGTAGAGGAAGAAAACACCTAGTCATTGTGGGAGGGGGGCGGGAGGACCCACCGAACTTAGTCATGGCCTCGCCGAGGGAGAGGAATGTCAGGGAGATGGCCAGATTGAATATCCAGTTGGTGAAGGTCGCCAGGGAGACGCAGGTGCCCCTAGCCCAGGAGGGATAGACCTCACTATTGAACACCCACGGCATCGGCCCCATACCTAGACACCTGTCAGCCAAGGGGAGGGGGAGACTGACCGAAGGCGTAGCAGATGAGGTAGATCACCTGAACCCGACAATTATCCCGCTAATAATTTCAAACCATGACGACGATGGGGGCAGCAGTCCATTTGGTCTCGCAATAGTTCGGATCGAAGGTGTAGTTGCCGGCGTTGGTCTCACAGAATCCCACCTGAACGAGGGCATAGGTGGGAGAGACTGGGTTACGGTAGAGGTGGGATGGTCGGGGTCGACGTCTTTGGGGATGGGCAGACACTGTCCCGAGTGGGCGTCGGAGGTCGGGTGGCAGAATCCACAGGAACTCGAGGTCACACAGAAGTCGCAGTTGCTGAAGCCGGCACAGTGCTGGAGGGACTTGTTCTGGTCGGTTGTCACGTGGGAGAAGTCGATTCCGTCGTAGACATGGTCGGGCGACAACTTGGCAGAGTCCTGTCGATGGGCGGATAAGGACAACGAACAGGGCCAACCTTATTGACGGCGAGGAAAGCCCCTGCCATGAGACAGAGGGAGACGATCACGCCAACCATGGAGGCCAGGAGGATGGGACGACGGCCCAATTTCTCGATCAACCTCATCGGGGCTATTGTTCCAATTGCCTGTATGGCTGAAGAGGAGTCTCTGGCCGGCTGACAACTCACAGCTTATGCCACAGGAGATCCAGATAGTGGTGATCTTGCTCTTCACACCGGCTGACTGGATAATGGTCCCCGTGTAGTACCTGTCATTTTATTTACTCGGACGAGGGCTAGACTCACAGGATGGTGTTGATGCCGATCAGCTGCTGGAACATCTGCATCGAGCAGCCCAGGAGGAGGGCCTTCCGGACGTGGGGAGTGCCCATCACCCTGACTATCGCCATCGTCTCCCCTGAAAATACGGAACTCTGCCACCGTTTCTGGCTCTGAACCGTTGTCTTTTTTGTGTTGTTCCTCTTCTTTCCGGGCGTCATTGATCTCGTCCATTTCATACTGGACCCACTCCTCGTCTCCCGAGTAAACCTTGCCTAGTACCAGGCGGGCCTCGTCCTCCCGCCCCCTGGTCGCCAGATACCGGGGGGTGTCTGGAAGGTAGAGGAATCCCACAAACTGAAACTCTACTTTTTATATGAAAACGAAGGGGACGAGCCTGGAAAATGGCGGGGACAGCGGCCAGGGCGAACATCAGTCGCCAGCCGACGTTGTAGGGATCGACGAGGGCGAAGAGGGCGCCGCTGGCATTGGCCACGATGAACCCGCTGGCGATCATGAACTAGTCTGACTTTTCCCGTATAAAATGGACTGGCACCTGGTAGACGGTGACAAGAGTACCGCGAATGTGGGCCATGGATCCTTCGGCTATATATAGAGATACAATCATAATAACTGTGCATACAAACCTATATAGACGGGGATGATCATCGATGCAAACCCTTAGCTTCTATTCTTTTTTTGTATTGGGAACGACTTACCGATGGCGAACCCGAGGAAGACGCGGCCGGCCAAAAGAGTCCATCTCTCCGGGGCAGCGGCACAGAGAACAGCTCCCACGGTGAAAATAGCACTGGCACACAGGATTATCACTCGGCGACCGAATCGGTCAGCCGCTGGGCCTGGGTCGAAAAGAATATGAACACTGAGAATGGACTCCTCTCACCCGCTACAAGGGCTCCTATCCCGGCCATGCCCGGGGTGATGCTAACTATTAACTCTTGCCAAACTGTCCCCATGTGCTTCATGCCCTTGTTGTCGGGAATAAACAGCATGGCCGACGAGACCACCCCCGTGTCATAGCCGAACAGGAGGCCGCCAATACATGCTTGGAGGGTCAGGAGGATGGTGTACAAAGAGATGTGGGGTATGGTGGATGGCCTTTTCCTGCCGGAGGACGAAAGATCTAACTGAGATTCTGCTGGCTTCAAAAAGACGAAAACTTACCGCAAAACCACCTGCCATTGAAAATAAAAAAGAGAGGAGGACGATGTAATCAAGGGGCGGAAAACATCAACTGATCGGCTAACCCTCAATAATACGGTCGGTCGGAAGCGGGAGGAACACGTGTTGGACCTTATCGGCTACTGGCGGCCGATAATCGGGAATACTTTTGGAAGTTGCGGTTGGAAGACGGCTGGTCAAACAATCAACTTGTTTGTTCCTTTTCATAGAAACGCGTTTATGGATGGCACTTTTATTCGACGCCTTTCACGACCTTTCGCCTTCCTGGAGGGGTGCCCTCTTCGTCTTCTTTATCTTCTCCAAAATGCTCTCCATCGTGCAGCTGTGCTTCAGGGAGACTGAAACGGCCAGTTGGGCTTAGGCTTAGGCTTACAAGGGAACCTTTTCAGTTTAAGGTGGCTTCGCGCGACGAGATGTGAAGCGGATATCGCCACACGGTTTCTAGCATAGTTTTTGATTCTCTTTCGAATGGTATAGGTCTCGTCACGCGAAGCCACCTTAAACTGAAAAGGTTCCCTTGTTAGTGTCTCCCCGTCTCACCTCTCGGCTGGGTATTTTCCTTTTCCTCGGCCGCTTTGACCGGCGGCGTGCTCAAAGCGGCCAACAGGGCGGGCGAGTGCACTGCGGCTGAACGAAATTCAAATTGGACGGGGTCGCTGGTCACGTTACCTGGCAAGGCAGGGGCCGGACTAGCCTGGTTCGAGGTGGCCAAGATAAATGCCTGGAGCATCGTCTGGACAGGGTTGTTGCCAGTGTTCTGGCCAGGGTCCACACCGTTTGCTGAATACATTTCCTACGTTTTACTCCCGTCTACCCGTACCTGTGATCATCGCGAGAAACTGTTTCAGCTGTGCTTCCCTCGCCTCCTGACCCCGTCTGGCGTCGTCTGCCATGCTGCTTGGCTGCGGGGAGCAGCTGGGCGTCTTCTGCTTCCTCGGCTTTCTGACGAAGGCCTCCTCGTCGGAGGAGAGCTCCACCCCATCCAGCAGGTGCACAAAGTATTCCCTGTTCTCCGGGGGGATGATTCCGATCTTCTTGGGGTTCTCGAGGGTGCCCTTTCTGGCTTTGACAATTGCCTGCCTCGGCCCGTATACCCGTAAAACTTCGATGAACATGGTCATCAAGGCGGCGTCCTCCCTGGCCCACTTGGGCACGTCTCCGATCTAAAGCCGGCCTTTGCTCGGTGAAAATGACCCGTGGGAACAGTCGGTGAGGTGGCCGACCCACTGACTCGAACGGGAATCAATATTCACCTGTAGATTATTATGAAAAAAGTGGCGAACAGCACTGCTGATATGGATCGGGATCCTTCCGATGTTCCTGCCGTGCTCCACGCCCAACGAGCGGTAGAATTCCTCGCAGTAGGTGACCTTCTCTTTTCGGGAGGAGAACGGCATCCCCCGCGAGCGCAGGTCAGCCATCAGCTTTTTCTGCACTTCAACTCGTTCCAAATTATCAAATGATGCCATCTGGAAACGGATAAGTAAATAGATAAGTGACAGAAAGAAGTGGAATTAGAGGAGAAGACAACGAAACGGAGAGGACGCGGCTGGGGGAAGCGGTGGTAATGAGCGCGCCAAGTACGGCCGAGCAGGCGCTGGGAAGGGCCGACCCAACTGGTGTGACCATCAATCAATCTCGTCTGGGTCACATCCATGCCCACCGGCAAGACCCGCGTCCTCGCGTCCTCGAGATGGCTCTATTCGCACTCGGCCACCCACTAGCCATCGACACAAGAGAGAGAGAGTACTCGAGAATGTTTTTATGTATTTATTTTTGTGAAGCTCTGGATCAGTTGATTTATGACTTGGACTTGGACTTGGCCCGGCTCTTCCTCTTCGGCTTGGGAGTGTGGCCTCCACTCGGAGGCTCGCCATCCTTTCCCTTCTTCTTTTCCTTTTGATCATCGGGGGAGATCACCTCCACTTTGCCCTCGGGCAGGAGCCCGGCCGGCTTCAGACCAGCGTCCGAGGTCTTCTTCTTTCTCTTATCTGAACTCATCGTTCCCCAGTCATCGTCCCTGCTTACCTTTCTTCTTCTTCTTCCCCTTTCTCTTTTTGCTCTTCTTTTTGGCTGTTCCACCCGAAGTCGGAGCGGTTTTATCCTGGGTCGTCGTTTTCGTTTCGTCTGTCGTGGCGGGGGTTGTCGTTGTGGCGGGAGTCGTCATTGCAGCGAGAGTCGTCGTCGTGGCGGGAGTCGTCGCCGTGTCCAATAATCCGGAATGGATGGACGAAGCCGCCTCTGTGCCACAAGGCGGCGACCTGCTGACTTTGAGATTCTCGTCGGCTTCTTTGGAGTCGAGGAGCTTCGCCGTGGACACGCCCGTCTCAGGCAGACTGCTCGACAGTTTCCCCGTCGATTTGCTCCCCTCGGTCGTCGTCAGCAGTTCGGCCGTCATCACGTCTTTCTCGGCCTCTTCTAAAGAGTCCGGCATTTTGTCCCCGAGACCCATTTCCACCTCATCCGCCGTCGGCTTCGGGCTAGCGTCGGACTTATGCTTCCTCCGCTTCTCCTTCTTCTAAATACTCGATACCTGATTATTCCAATGGCAAATACTTTCTTAGCGACGGAGGGTCGGCTGGTCGAGGAGGCCGAGATGCTCAGAGGCGCCTTTATTTCCGTCTTGGGGATGAACGGCGGCACATTCGGCAGCGGCTCCAAGATGCGTTCAAATTTCGGCGTCGGAAGGGCGTCGGGGAGGATTCGAGCCCTCGTGCTGCGGGTCTCTTTCACATTGGTAAAGTCCTTGTACCGGGTGTGGAAGAGCTTCTAAAAGGGAAAGGGAGTGTCTGCCTCGGAAGAGAAATACATCACGGAACCAATAGCAGTAGGCATAGAGACCCAGTAGGTAGCCGACTGCTTCCGCGTACATTGGTCAGCTAGAATGGCCCCGGCGGGCTTAAAACAACACGGATAATACAAGTTCTATAGTTTATCTTTGAGATTTTTGTCAGAAAACGAAATGCTCCGTGGAGGAGAATGGAATCAGTGCATAGGGAAGGTGGGGGGAGGACTATAAGACATATGGCAAGGTGCGAAATGTTTTAGAAACAACAAAGGGGAACCCGCTTCGGTAACCGGGACAGGGGTGCCTGGGGCAAGCTCTTGGGGTGAAGATCATGGCATGGTGGGGTAGGGGTGGAAGGGGTGGGGGTAGGAGGGCATCGGGGGGTAGTTGCTCGAGGGGTAGGGCGCGAAATTGGGCGAGGGCTGGTGGCCGGCCGCCATCATCTGCTGATCGTACCTGAACCGTCTGATTAATCGGGGCCAGACAGCCGGCACCTACCTCTCCTTAGCCAGGTAGGTTTGCATAACGCTGGAGCCTATCTGCATGACTCGCCAGTGGTGTATCTTGCTACACTCGGAGTCAGCCTGGGCCGAGCTGTATCCCTGCTGGAGCAAGGATTCCTTCTTGTGCCGAATCTCCATGGATATCCTCATCATAACGTCGGGATGGAGGGGTTTGCTCTGGAGGAAGTGGGTGACCATGTGGAAGTGGCGCTGCATCTGGTGTTGCTGGTGTTGCTGGTGTTGCTGGTGCTGCTGGGGCGTCATCCCCGTCGCCGGATACTGCATCTGCATCCTCATCTCAGGAGGAAAGTGTGGGGGGTAGCTGAACATTACAGTATTCATTCGAGCACAAGTAAACAAAGCTACCCCGGCATGGCTCCAGGCATCATCCCGTTCCACTGGTGTCCGGCCCACGGCATTCCAGGCGCCATTCCCGGCATAGGAGCCATTCCGTGTGCCATTCCCATTGGATTATGAGGCATTCCCATTGAGGCAGCAGGGTTAGCCGAGGGTGGCAGCCCGGGGCTCTGGTGGCTGCCCATCCCCATGTGGGGACTCTGTAGAGCGGCAGGCATCATGTGAGGACTGGGCATGGTGGCCTGCATCGCGACGGGACTCTGGAGACCGTTCAGGCCGTTCATCATTCTGCAGTCCCTCATTAGACAATTCTTATAGACTGTGCCTACCCTTGATGATGCTGTTGAACCGTCGGATTGCCTGTATTCAACTGATTCTTTGGGGTACTGGTCAGCAGGGGAATTCCAATCGATGGGTACTGCGTCATCTGCTGTTGCTGTTGCTGCTGTTGTTGCTGTTGCTGCTGCTGATGTTGTTGTTGCTGTTGTTGCTGCTGTTGCTGTTGTTGGGCTTGTTGGTTGTTAGGAGTTATGGGCGGATTGCAGTGACTGTTACTCATTGGAGTCTTAACTAAGGGTAAGAAAAAGGAAAGGAAAATGATACCTGTTGAGAGTGGTTACTGTGGGGGCCATTGACCTGAAGCTGGAAGCCGTCGGCGGGGGAGACGACGTTGGAGGGGGTGCCGACAGAGTGGACGGCCTGAGGCTGACCTCCGGAGCTCGACGGCTGGTCGAACTCTGTGGGGCCTAGCTCATTGTCCAGGTCATTTCCCAGATCTTCGAGGATGGTATTGTTTCTGGGCAGGAGGAACTGTTCGAGCTGTTCCACCTGGTCGAAGCCACTCAGGTCAGTCGATGTCCCTCCTCCTCCTCCTTGCGTGTTCATCAGAGCGGGAGGGGTGGGGTGCTAAAGCAAGTATCCTCAATGAGTTCCTGATCAGTCCTACCTGGTCGGTGGTGTTTGCCTGTCCCGGGAACTGGGGAGGGGTGCCTGCACTGGGGCCAGTTCCATTCACCGAAGGGAGCACCACGGGACTGTGGTTCATCTGCGACACCTCGGGGAAGGAGGCCAGCTCCGAGGCGGAAGTAGAGGCCGCCGTGGTACAGGGCGGGTAGAACGCGTTATTGTACATGCCCATTCCATTTGGGACCATTGGAACAGCTCCATTGGGGGGCACCCTCTGTAAAGACACTACTATGAAGAGGAGAGGGGGTAAATGCACCTGTTGGTTGTTGTACTGCTGCATCATCTGCTGCTGCTGGTGGTAATTCATCGACTGCATGTGGTGCATCTGCCACTGTTCCGGGTTGTTCATCATCGGTGGCTCTAAAGAGGATTGCTCTCTTTCTCTAACCGTAGTCACTTACTCGGATAGGCGGTCCCCTTGAATGGCTCTTCCTCGGCCTTCCTCTTCCTCCCGTTCTCGCTCTTCGTAATGATGGCATTGTTGAACCCGCCGTTCTGGGAGGCCATGTTGCCGGGCGGGTTGATCTCTTTCATGTTCTCCTTCTTCTCGTTTTCCTGTTTCATGTGTTCCTTGTGGTACTTGTTGCACAGTTCGCGTCTCTCGTTCGACTGGCTCTCTTCCCTCTTAATCTCCCCTTTCTGGGTCCGCCTGAACTGCTCAGCCGCCGTCCGGTTGTACTCTTCCATCTGCCTCTGTAGTCGCTCCTTCGGGTTGATATCCTCCCTAAAACAACTTCTCGTCTCTTTTTTCCCATCGACAAACCATTCAGGAGAGCCAGGTTTAACAATGGAGGACTGCGTTGTGATTGGTGGCGCAGCAGCCACCTGCATCCTGGAATGTTTGTTATCAGCGAGAAAAAGGTGTCTATTATGACAAGAATTAGACACGAGGAGCATAAGGAAATCGATTGGCCATTAGCATACAGGTCGCACCCCAGTGTGCCCAGTGATGTCACCGGACTATCCCGGCCGCCAATTGGAGGAGCAAAATATTGTGTGTCTTTTAGGGCGTCTCTCGTCGGAACATCTCACAAAAAAAAAGAAGGGGAGAAGGGGTGAGTTGCTAATTGTTGGACGAGGGGGCCATAAACAAAGCGAAACTTGAAGGGGAGTGTGAATCGTGTGCCACCTGATAACTACCAGAAAGGGCGATAAAGGGCAGACGGGCGGATACATGGGCCGTCTTCGTTGCAGAATGAAACATGATCCAGAAGGGCAATGACGGGACTCTGCCCTCTCAATTAAAGCGGAAACAATAAGTTATTTCAGGGGGATTATGGGCCGGGGAGGAGGCTGTTTGCGCGGATCACAACAACACGCGCCCGTAAGGAGACGCCGGATAATTGCGTAACCGGACGGCTTGCTCTAAATAAGCAGGGAGGAGCTGTCTATCGATCGAACGAGGATCTCGGGGCGGCCCCTGTATTCGACACATTGACAACAGATGTCTTACTCAGCCACCCTACCGTAGCCGGCCAATTAGTCCGCCCCCTGATTGAAGAAGATCACTTCTTCGGCCGAGGAGTCAGCTCATTAGGCTAATGCCTGATAACAGGTAAGGAAGCAGGCGACGGCGAGGACGCGCGCCCAAGCTGGTCGTTTGCGATGCCGGCTCCTTTGATGTCAGGCACAAAAACATTGCGGTCCTCCTCAACAGCCGACATTTTGCCCGGTCCTACTCCCTTACTGACACAATTCCGCACACTTCACTGACTCGGGAGAAGAAGCTCGAATCGATGGCCGACCATGATCAAAAAAGGCGCGCCGCTCCCGAGAGGGCCACCCAGGAAGATTACGTGACGACGAGAAACTCTGATACTTTGTGACACGGGGAGGAGGAAGCGAAGGGGGAGACTCTGACCCATCATCTCCCTCCTTACCACATAATAACAACGATTACTGTAGCCTGTATAAGGAGGGGAGGAGGAGAGGGGGGAGGGAACGGTTTCCCAAGGAAAAAGAGAAGCAAGGAGGTGTCAATAGGGGGATGAGCAGCTTATCAAAGCAAACAATTAGACTTGGGTGGCGGCAGCTGGAGGTCGAACCTAGAGCCATTATATCGGCGGGGGGACAGAGATTTATGACGGCGAGGAAGTGGAGAACACGGCTCCTCGGATCATATGATTGGGCATCATAATCGATGGAACATCTGCGAGATCTCGAGCCCCGTCCCCCCGAAGGCATACTCCCCGCGCAGGTGCTTTGCCCCCGGTGACATCATGCCCAATCTAACTGGAAAAGAGAGAAATGTTCGAAAAGGCGTCGGCGATAGGTGTGAACAAACAGAGGCTGCATATCGTGCACATCCGCAAATAACCGACGCTTTACTCCATTAGGGGGACTGACCTAGGAGGAGGGAGGACGAGGAGGAGGAGGAGGAGGCCGTCAGCTGGCTGAAAAGAGAATAATTCGAGGAGAAACGGCTGCAGGAGATGGACATAAAGATATGCGGATGGTATGCTTCATTACACCCTCCCGAGCCAGGTGGGATACCACAATTTGGATTAGGAGGAGTAGGAGTAGGAGGAGGAGGAGGAGGACGAGTGAGATGAGGAACCGGAATGATTAGGCGTCCAGGGAAGGCACCCGAATCTATGCAAATTGTGGCCTCTCTCCCCCGCCACAATGAGGGCAGCCCGTTGACACCATTCGGCAGACCAGAGGTAATTGGTTCGTTTTGGAACAATCCTCTGTAGACACGGCCGACTGACTTGTGGCCGATATGGAAGAAGACGGCAAAAACAAACATGGGTATAGCGAGGAGGGGAAAACGACAGGAAAGAGACACCGGCGACGACGTGATTCATCCTGGACGAACAGACCACATGACCGTGGATGGCTGCTCCTTATTGAGAGAGGCCGGGAGGACTGAAAGTAGGCAGACGGCCACCTGCTAGCCCGGTTCGCTTCGGCCAGATCGTTTCAAGACCCATTTACCGTAATCAGCCGGTTTGTGGAGGAGGGGATCCCCTGGCAAAGATTAGGGCGAGAATGAGCCGCCTCCGGGGCTCCTCCTCCCACCCCCGAAGGGGAGGAGGCGAAAGTTTGTGGTGGAATCAGTTGAAGTAGGGGGAAACAGCATAATGTCGTTATGTCGCGGGCCCAGAGCAGGCGAAACGAGCCGGGCACCTCCACATGTGCGGGCGACCGGCAGAGGGAAGAGAAGAGAAGAGAACAAGTAATGAATCTGACTCGCCCCCGGGGAATCCGTATACGTTTCGGGTAAATATATGGCCGCCGTCCCCTCCCGCGCGAAAAAAGCCGAGCCTTTTCAGTTATCTTTAAACGGGGCATCTGCTCAAAAAGGCACACCTCATTATTGGCCGGGGGGAATCTGCCCCCGGCTGCCGGTAATTACGAACTCCTTATGAGGCGAGGTAACGGAGTTGTGACGCCGGCCAACGACACGGGGTGACGCTGTTTCAATAATTGCAAGTTGAGGTTGGCCGAGTCGAACAATTAGACGCCTACTTGAGAACAATTGATCTGGGAGGGGGAAGTTACTGGAAAAGGCAAATAATGTGTATGAGATTAGGAGGACAGCCGGGAAAGGGAGAGGAGGCGGGCGGGCAGAGGGGGACAGTCCTGACCCGGGCGCCGGTCAAAGAGACCATTGGGCGACGAGAGACGCCAGACCGGCACCTGCCATACGACAATACATACAGGCATGGCAGCGGGTCACTCGGCCTTCCTGGATTACGGGAGCCATCCTCCCGAGACTTAGCTGGGAACGGCCCCCGGGGCGCTGGTGGTTAACTCCACGGTTCCCAGGTAGATAAAAGGCAATTCTAACAAGGGGAAGTCTAAATTGCGAGGCCGAAAATGGCGCTGCATTAGACATTGAGACTGGCGAGCGGCAAGACGAGGCTACTCAAAAAAGGGGGGTATCGAAGGCCAATCGATGCAAACAAAATAAAATTTGGGGGAGTGTGAACTGTCCGTGGCTGCTCTCAAGGCTGCGCCTAAATCATTGCCTCCGATAGCCGGCAACCGGCTCACTCCGCCTGGCAGTCGTTTGTCACACAATCGCGATGCCTACCAAATGGGGACGAGTGAAAGCGAGGAGGAGATTGCCTGGGGGCGGCTTGTAGAAGGCCGTCTATGATAAATTACGCAGAGCTAGGCAGGAACCTGTTAGCGGAGGAGAGGGGCATCTGCTCGTCCGGCCATAAATATGTGTGGACAGATCTGTGGTTAAGATATAGGAGACACAACAATATGGAGAAGAGTCTAACTGACCTGGCGGAGATCGTACGGAAGAGAGGCCACTATTGCCGGTGACCTCGCTTTCGAACTTATCGCGGGGCAGATGTTTTTGGCTTTCCAATAATTACCCAGTTCATCGGTGACAGTAATCCGATATAATAAAATCAAGGAATGGGCCATCATGAAAGAGCTTGAAACACCACAATTTTCACAGCTAGCCGCCCGGAACAAATTTTGGACATTGCGTATTTTACGTAATTATTTTTCAATACTAAAATTATCGACCTGGCGACCATACTTTGAGAGGATTGGCTGAACCTCGTTTGCTAAAAATTTGCTAGATAAAAAAGCACGTCAGATTCTACCTAAATGAGTTTTTGCAGCAAGATCTGACATGGATTTCCACCAATATCATAAAAAACAAACTTAAAATAGCTGCCATTTTGTAATATGACCATTAGGGGTACTCAAAAAACTCATTTAGGTAGATTTTGATGTGCTTTATCATCTGGTAAAAATTTGGAAAGAACGTTTCATAGCAAAATTATTTAGCGAGGATATCAACAACTTTACATTTTAAGAAAATCACGCCGTACCGTCTAATCAACTCAATATAAGCAAAATAGTAAGATTTAGCAGTACAAATTGCTTAATCTTCGTAAACAACTTCGTCCCAGCTTTCGTAGAACTCCTTTCTATCCGCACGGGTATATGGTGTAAAATCTTAATAACAGAAGAGAGAGAGGACGAGTACAAAATAGACTAGGCAAAGAGTCTAGTTTAACCTATAACTTATATTGTTATATATTATTATTATTGCTTACCACGTAATATTTAAATTATGGAAAACATCATTAAATTTGTTCATTTCTTCTTCAGTAGCAAAAACTTGCATCCTGGTATAACCATTTCCTTCTTCAGTATAGAAAGTCGTAGCCTGTATTGGCCCCCTGGCTACTCGATTCCTTATTTCTTGCTCATCCATTGTTCGTACCAGAATATACTTTTCATAAATGCCGTCCTCAGGCTCGTCTTCGTAAGTCGAGCTGTGCTGCAGCTGAGGTGCTCGGTGACGACGATGGTCACCCATCGCTGAAGAAGGAATGAATAACAAATATTAAAAACCCAAACGCAACATGATATTGACGAGGTGTGACAGGTTTTGACATATCACAAGTTTTGACGTATCACAAGGATAACTAGACATATTGTCAGTTGTATAATCCCAGAATTTTGCCCTTGCATAACGTTCAACATCGTGGGAATCATAGTCGCCCCAACGAAGTTGAACATCAAAGTGGCCATCATAGGAATACTGAAGGCCCATTTACGGTACGTCGAACCGTTGACAAATCTGAACATTTACTATATTAAAACCGCTAGTCTTTCTAAAACCTAACTTAAAGCAAAACCTAAAGCAGATAAAACATCAAAAACGCATAAATATGCATAAATCCGATTTTAGCAGTGGAGCGCTCCGACCTTTAAAGTGGCGGTCGCGGCGAGCTGTGGAACTGTCCAAGGCGGAGAGCGGTAAAATTTTATACTGTAAGCGCGCTCCATTACTGAACCAGACCATTTTTTGTCAAAAAACCACGAAAAAATTATATCGCGTGTTTCATTTTGTGTGTATTCAGTACAATTATTTCTCTCTTTATAGTCTTTTATGGTGTTATAAAATAATCAGTATGCCTCCAGCGGCCTTTGGCCGCGTTGGGATTAGTCGAAAAAGAATTGACAGTCGGATAAGATCTGACGGTCGAAACTTTCTGCTTCTGCTTCTCTCTCATTTGACCTGTCGATCTACACAGACGACATGTCTCGCAGACAGACAGACAGAGATCTGCCTATTATTAGGGTAGGATACTTATTTAAATTTATAGGTGTATGCGGTATGGAGACCCCAAAACTTAAATACATGGCAGATCCTTTCAGTCCTCGAGACAGTGAGCTAGACCTCTTTGACGGCCATAGTTTATAATTGTAGAACATGAATCTGAAATGGCAACATGCGAGAAAAAGGAGAAAATCCTTGAAGAACGGAGACGGAGAGAGCGTGAACGAACTCGACTTTTACGGGCCAAGTTAGTTTTTTTAAGTTTATAAATTGTTGTCAGTGAAACTCCTGAAGAGGCAACTATTCGTCGTGAAAAAAGTGCTCTTCGTGCTAGAAAAAATAGAGCTCTCAAAAAATTGAAGTCTCAGCTTACTACGTTTGTCAAAGACGGATCAGGGGCTCAGGACGTTATCAAAACTTTGATCAATGTTGAAGATATTGAACACACCCTTTCCAGGTATTTACTTTGATTCTGCGTTTTTAGGGAAAAAACAGAAACATCTGTTCGTTACAGAAGACTCTTCAAATTATTAATTTTCTTATAATTTGTAGAGAAAATGCGGCTATCGACAGCGAAGATAATGCTTCGTCAGATTACAAACCAGAAATTATGGATTGTTTCGAGCTGAATAAAGAAAATGAAGGTATTCCCATCGGCCTCTTTTAGATGACATTACTTCTTACAGTTCAAGATTATATGAAAGAAAAATGTCCCGAGTGTCAGACAGTGATTCTCCGTCGCAGTCTCTATCGCCACCTCAAAACTGTTCATAAATACTCAGGCGAATTAGTCGCCGAATTTAAGCAAAACATCCAAATGCGCATTAAGAATATGACTAAGCCCAAGTATTGTATCAGTTGCCACGAACATTTTCCAAATGAATTGCAGTTGCAAAGCCATATGAAATTGATGCATGCAAAAAAATGTAAGAGCTTTTGAATATTTATTCTATTAATTTCAGTAATTAAAAAAGAACCGGAGGAAAATGAGAAGCTTAAAATTCCGGAAAAAGTGATTACTAACTACATAAATCTAAGTTTGTTTTGTTTTTGTCCACAATATTTTCTATTTTTTCAGTCAAACAGCCTAAAGAAAATGATTGTTTTAAATCCTTTCCTAACGGGGTTATTCCCACCGTTCCTATTGATGATGTTATTCTGAATATGCTAAACTGGCCAGGTTTGTCCCAGAATTATTACTATACTTTTACCTCTTTTTAGTTAACGTTGAAGTTTGACTACATGGAGCCAATAGCTGTTTTATCAAATATTATTTATCCGTTTTAACAAATATTTACACATCTGGTGTACAAAGGAGTTTTATTTTAGAAATAAAAATTGTAATTAGCGAGAGATACAGAGAATAGAGAAGGATTCTTTATTTATTACGTCACAACCACATAAAACATTTTTTGAGATCATAGGCGGAGATGGTTTTCTTTTGACAAAGAGTCAGCTCCATTTCAGCGAAATGATATTTCGACCCATAGACATTATCGTGGCAGTAAAAAGTGAAAGCTTATAATTGAGCTGCTTGGATATCTGTATAATACAAACTAAACGGTCATAATGTACAAGCACGAAGAGGGAAGTTAAACGGCATTGGCCATTCTGTTATGCATTCCTGTCCCTTTTACCACAGCTCTTCTCCTCCGAGCTGCTACAATTTCTCTTTGAACCTTAGGCTCGAAAGAGTCACGGATAGAATCAATAAGATGTCGTGAAGCGGGAATTTTGATAAGCTGAAATACACTTCACGTATATTACTTTAAATAATTACTTTTCCATTGGAGAAGCATTGATCTTGCCTTGAAAGCAGACACTTTCCACACCTGGCGCGACAGTTTTCTGCCATGAATTCAGCTGATTCTCCTCGGCACATCCCGGAATTCTTCCAATTTTTACACATCAAATGGCGATCCGAACATGCTGAACCTTTGCATAGATCCTGACATCGAAAAGCTCACCATCGGACACGTTGTACTGTGGAGTACAGACTTTACAGCTGGCGGCACAGTACTGGGACATATACTCGGCAGATTTCTGGCATTGCCCCGCGTCAGCCCATGCCTCGCAACAGGAATGTCTATAATCCCCCTTGTTTTACTTCTCCTCTCCTTCCCTTGCCTATTGAAACAGTCAACGAAGAGCTTTGCCGCCATGGGGACAACTTTCGGCTTGGGCCCTTCTAGTTTGGGAAGATCTGCCATTGCTTCCACCGTCTCGTTTCCAGTTTTGGTCATCCGGACTCCGTGCATCCTCCACATTCCTCCCTAAATCCCCTTATTTCCCCCGTTTCTTTCTCCATTTCCACGGTTATAAAATTCAAACTCACGGCAGGAATACAGCGTCCCCACCAACATCTTCCCTGGTAACAGGAGTCGTGGTTTTCGAATCCTCGACAGATTCCGTTCATTTTGATCTTGGCAACGCAATGGGGATACCTACAAAGGGGATTGCTTATCTGTTAGCTGTCTCATACCCTCGGGTATCGCAGAAGAGGTACGGCGAGCCGCATGTCGGGTTCGCGACGCTGCAGGTGGGGCGGGGGGCGTAGCGGTACATCTGGTCGGTGTAGCCGTTGGACAGACCTTGGAAATACGTTGTATCGACCATCCGGAATGGATACCGTCTCGGTTGAGAAGGTAGGGGAAGGGGCGCATGTTGGCGTAGCTGAAGTGCTGCCAGTTGGCACAGTAGCCGTTGTCCTGGGAGTAGGCGACCTCCCTCAGCCAGCGGGGCTGTCTCAGCTGGCGCCACAGTTCCCAGAGGTAGTCGACGAACGAGTGATGCATGAAGAAGATGGGCTAGAAGAGTTTGACCAGACATAGGAGGATGGCTACCTCGTTGGCTGAAGTACTGGGCGGTTTCATGTCCCCGCCGATCCAGAGGTGGATGTTCGAATGGATGTACTCCACCGCCCCGTAGTTGTTGGGGTACGGACAACCTAGGAATTGATTGGAAGGGAGGGAGGAGACTGACCGGCCACGGGGGCCGTGTAGGCCATGGTGTCCTCGATGTTGTTCTGGGAGACGATGACGTTGACCTGCTGTTCGTTGAACAGCGATCCCTCGGATCCGAGCTGGCGGAGGATGGTGCCTCGTCCCTCGAGTGTCGGCCAATAGGCAAACGGACCCTGGGAACAGATTAGAAGGGCCAGTGAAGGGGGATACCTGGATGACATTGCCATAGAGGTCGGTCTCGCCGGCGAAGAGGTTCGAGAACATGATGGAGTCGCGGGGGTCGGGCAGGTAGCTGTCCATGACACTGTCCCAGTAGGGGATGAACACCAGGGGATCGACCATCCGGAGGGCTAGCTCAAATCTAAACACGCCGTTATCCATCACCCGGAGGGAAACAAGCCTTTTAAGGTAC
Organism: Oscheius dolichura; assembly: GCA_932521035.1. Classification (NCBI taxonomy): domain Eukaryota; kingdom Metazoa; phylum Nematoda; class Chromadorea; order Rhabditida; family Rhabditidae; genus Oscheius; species Oscheius dolichura. The sequence continues at coordinate 5,307,502 of OW051494.1, forward strand.
TCCCTGTGCCAAGGAAGGAATCCCGGTCCGGAGTGGGCACCCGACCCGACGCCCACCTCCAAGTGCTGCCTGCTGATCCTGTCATACTCTCCGTTTCTCTTCAACGTGTTCAGGGCATTGTGCCACCTATAATAGTTTGTCAGTTAAACTACCCCGTGCCCCACCTCCTCCTCTCGTCATCGGTCATCATCCGGTACTCCTTGCGGTAGGCCATGTCCAGCCGGAACCCATTGGTGAGGATGCAGTTGCCTCCTTGCATGTTTCCCTGAACAGATAGGGGTATTTATAAGAGTAAAAAAACAGACGGAGAAGAATGGGCATATGCAGGAAATAGTGAGACAATCGTAGGGATGGTAGGCGAACTGCCCACGAGCATTCGGGGGCACGGGGATGGGAGTCAGCCAGTTGGGGGGACCTCCGGGCTGGTTGACCACCTAGAAGATAGGATAAGGGAGGAGAGGGGCAGTCCAACCTGGTTGGCGGCGGCTTGTCTAGCCAGCCGCTTCCTGGCCGCCTTGTCCATCTTCCGGTACATCATACACGACTTCTTGATATTGACGTCGGGAGCATCGGAGCAGTCTCGGGGCGGCTCTTTCTTAGCCCTCTTGGTGGCGACCGTTCTGTTCGAGAAAGATCTGCTGAACCCAGCGGCTTCCGCCGAGACCAGTATAGTGCAGAGGGACAGCGCCAGGAGACGCATCTGAATAGGTATAAAAGTCTCGAGAGAACAGGAGTAAAATGGCCGTTTTATAGGGCCAGGGACGGTGAAAGAACGGCCGGATGACTGGGGTACTGAGTCACGAAGAAAACAGACGAACGAACAACTACTGCAATTTCGTATCCCCCTCCCCCTCTGCCCGGTAGAATGCCCTCCTAATAGGGTTGAGGTGTTTTGAAGGAGGAAGTCTAAATGGCCGCGGGGCAGACAATGGCGCAGTCCATTCGCCGTTTTGTAACTTTCTCGGCGAAGGTCAAGCGTCTAAAAAGCGTGCGAACCATCGCCGGGGGCATTGTGTCTCGGCCGGGCACAATGGTGCCGAAAAGGGCCCGTGGCCTCGACCGGGTGTTTGGTCTGTTTGGCAAAAATGAAAATGCCCCGGTGGTTTCCAGGCCCCTCTCCTGGCGACCCCGGCAACCGGTATGCCCCGGGCACAGTCTCTCTGTCTCTCGGCTACTTTTCCACAATAAGCATCATTCCAAACAAACTTGTTGATAGGGAACCGTCGCCCTCGAGAGGGGCAGAGACCCCCGGCTTATTTTGGGGAAGAGAGAGAGGAATGCTGTAAATGCCATTCCATTTGGGGAAGACGTGGAGCTGGAATGGGAAGGTCGGACTCTACCCGGGGTGTGTTTTTTATTAGCTCGGAGGAGTACTGGTTGCCGTTGAATGAGGAGGCAGAGGGGGAATGGGATGGGAAAGGAAGGGGCAGAGGAGGACGGTAGACAACTCAAGAGGAGGAATTTTGACGGGGAAAGTGCCATTGTTGGGCGATGCCCAGAAAGATAAAAAGGAAGTGAAGAGAGAATGATATTTTGTGATTGTGCCGTGGGCATTGTGACCCGAGGCAACAGGTTTGCCATTTTATAGACAGGGGTCGCGGGGGCGGGCTGAGGGTCAAAGCGAGGGGCAACCAAAGTACGCAGATCTCTTTGGTAATTTGCTGGGAATTTGTAACAATTCTTTTTCTAACATGTCGGTGGAGGAGGAGGAGGAGGGCCGGGTATCCACCCTTCTGGGTTTCGTGGATGAAGTTGCCCTATTTGTGGGGATAGCGATGGGGATCCTGGGTTGACTTTTTATAGATGATACTCCTCCATCTCGCATTCTCTGAACTCCAGGTGGACTCGTGGAAGACTCCGAAAAATGTTGCGTCTGGATGACACTGCGCTGACTACATCACTAGTACATGATCCTGAATGACAGGGAGAGCGTCTACAGAAACCCAGTCGCCTGTCTCTATGTCTGTGTCTGTCTCCAAGATCAACTGTCTTTTTTCTTTTCCAAACAAATCCTTTCAAATTGTCCAAACGGTTCCTCCGAATGTCTCCCTTCAGTCCTCAGTATTATCGACACCCCTTTCTTCACCCCTAATCCCCTCAGCCTGTGGTAAACGTCGACAATTGGAGGTGTCGAGTTTAAGCCACGCTGAATTCTCGAAGTGACGTTTCTTTGTCGAGAGGCCCTTCGAGGCCGTCTGTCGCCGCAGGGCAGGCAGGTTCCAGCGGATGACCACCCCGGGCCTCTTCCTCCTCTGGCAACCCCCTCCAATATTCCTCATAATTACAAAAGAGAGCAAAAAGGCTGGCCATTGTCCCGTTGCGGCACTTCTTCCTCGGCCGTCTCATTATCAGGGAGTCGAAGAAGCGACCTTGATTTGTCTGGCAGAGGAGTGACGAGGAACATTGATATCGGGGTGTTGCCCCCTCCCATTGTCTCAGGGCACTGGCCGAACGGCCAGAGGGCATGCCTGTCAGCGACGTGTCATTCTTGCCAGCGGCTACAAGGCCAAAAAGAAGAAACAATGTACTGGACTGGATAGGCGACAATTGCCCACGGCGGCGGCGGGGCACCCTACGTGACATTTCCAGGAAGTGGCCCGCCGCCTCTCTCTACCAGCAAAGATCCGGGACGACAGTTAAAATTAACTCGAAACAAGGAAATAATCTGGCAGATGGATGACGAAGGCGACGGATCATCCCTCGTTCTTGGAACGGCTCGACTTCTTGAGTCTTCAGTTCTACTGTAATCTGCTCTCAGCCAGATTGCCTCTACCTTACATTTTTTTATTATTAACAAACACACGGAATCGGCATGAAAAGAGGGGCCAACTGGAGGTGGAAGGAATAGAATTCGCCGTCTTTCTGAACCATCTCCAGGGCATCTTTCTCGGAAGGACAAGTAGGTATGTCCTCGTCAGTATAGGTGGCCTGCTCGTCTCGAGAATTGTTAGTTATTGAATTTCTTTCTTGATATTATGAGGGATATCGCGTCCGAACAACAAGAGATAGCGACGAAGTTGACTGTCCCTCTGTCCCTCCGAGGCAGGCCTTTGCCCGGCGACGAGTGCCCGGTGACGGCATGCCCCCCCCCCCCCCCCCGAAAACAATGTCCAAAGTTACAAACAAATAGTCTTTTTGGCGTGTTGACGGTTACCGTCGGCGTTTTACACGGTGACCTCGAAACCCGTTGGCATCTGCCCGAAGACAATTGGCCGACCACAATCGTCAAACTTTATTGCTGTCGGCATGAATTTGTTTGTAGATTGCCTGGAGCAGGGGGTACTCGCCGCCTCCACAGAACCCGTAGACGTCGTCTGCCCCTGAATGGATTGGTCGGGGACGAGGAGGACGGGGGCCCTACCGACATGGAAGACCATTACTCCCCGGGAGCCGAGTCTCATCGCGTAGGAGGTCTTCTCGGTCACGCTCCTCTCGTCCTCTATCGAGATCCACAACTTGTCCGTCCCTGAAACAGCTGTCCTCCTCCTCCTCCGACGAGTACTCACCATGGATATAGGGAGACGCCGCCCTCTTGTTCCATACGTAGGTATACTTCTCCGTCTCCTCCAGCAATTCACAAATCTGATCCCCTTATTTTGATTTGGACTAGCCTTACCGTACTCCTCTTCTCGTACCCGTCCACCTCACTTTCCGCCAAGGAGTAGGGTTTGTTGAAGTATCTGTTGACCAGGAGATAGGCCACGCTGTACATCGGGATGCCGAAGAGTGTCTTGTTCTGCCAGAGGCCCAGCTGGTGGTAGGCGGACATCGAGGAGGCCTAGACCTTCTTGGGGAGGGAAGAGGCCAACCTACCGAATTCATCTCCCCGACCACCCCGATCTCTCCCCTCATTCTCCAGAGGGGAGCATTGAAACCGACGACAGGGTTGGTGAAAGAACGTCGGTGAAAGTCGTAGTTCATGACATTGACCAGGTCGAGGTAACTGGGAGGATGGCCATTGATAGGGGAGGATTACCTGTTGAAGGGCGGAACCTCATAGGCCTTTCTGGTGATCGTGGGAGGACCCGCCACGGCTGCCGACAGTAGAAGATTGTCGCCGTATTCGGCTCGGAGGATCTACACCCATCAATAAGTTAGAAATAGAGACACAAACCTTCAAGAGACTCGTAAATCGAGCCCTATCCGACCCTTTTGAGTTCCAGGAAACTTTCGGGAATTCCCAATCGACGTCCAGACCGTCAAATCCCATCCTCCGCAAATATTCCGAACTCTCGCGGGCATATCGAGTCATGGTCTCCTCACCCCCGACCTAGACAGGGGGTGGCCAGGCCGAGTCAACACTTACCAGCGTGGAGAAGTCCCTGTTATCTCCCGTCTGGCACAGGAGCAATTTCACATTGGGAAACTTGTCTTTGATCCCCCGAAACTGGGAGGCGACATCGTCCGGGGGAGCTTGGAAATGGCCGAGGTGGTCGAGGACGGTGTGTCCGATCAGAATAAAATGGGTACAGATGTGGCCGGGGACGAGAGACGGAGGGGGATCATCGAATCTGTTTTACTCTATTAGAAAGGGACGAAAAAGAGAGATCAGACCTATAATAGCAAGCAATAACAGGGTCAACGGCAGCGGTTTTGGCGACTAGGGCGAGAAGAGAAAACAGGAGCATGGACTGTCGAAATCGATAATAGAGACCCCGATGGACACGTGTTGTTTTGGGTGGTCTGCTCGGCTCATTAAGGGGACAGTCTTCTACATCTTTACTAGCAAAAACACTCGTCTCTTATTCACTCGAAGTGGTGTCGGAGGAGTTCTTCGAGGGAGGGGAACTGGGGCGACTTCGGCAGGTCGCCAAGTCGGTAGAAGACTTGGCCTCCATCCCGGCGAACCGTCTCGACCGGCAGATGGGAGCACCTGTCCGGACCGGCTCTGTAGACAGCGAAGAGGGGCAGCGTCAGATACAGCTCTAGGGAGCCCGGGTGCCGGTGGTACAGTCCAAAGCCTTTTCTGCCGAGGGTCTTCTCCGCGTCGGCCGGCGACAGACAGCCGAGGTAGACGGATCGGACGAAGTCCTGCTGCGTGGCCTTGCCTCCCCGATAGACGTCGCAGGCCCGGCCGTCTCGCAGCACGAACACGTAGTCACAGTCGTCCAGCTTACTCCGGACATCCTCGCCTACGAGCTCGTCCAGTTGAATTCTCTCTCCGAAATTTATTTTCTCCCACTGAACAGGTATGCGTGATGAATGAGGAAGGGACTCACGTCAAGGTCGGAAGTCCTCGTCTTCGAAGACATAGCGACCGTCGACGAGAGCTGCAATCGGGAAGAATGGCCGTTTTTTTACATCTTTTATGAATCTTGGGGTTGATCCCCGGGTTTCTGGGTAGAACTCGTCTCGAGGGTCCAACAAAATATCCCTTGTCGGCCACATTTCAATCATTTGGTCTTCATGTTCGGCGATCATCTGGTTGTACCGTCTCTCTTCTATCAGACCAGTATTATTTCGTCTTTCCACCCAAAAAAAATTGAAAGTAATGAAACGCGTGCTTCCCTAGGCCGGCGCCCCTGTCATCGTCATCAGAAAGCCTCGAATATATTTCTATTCTGTTTTCATGGGAAACGGACGTAAAAGCTCCGTTCTCCGATGTGTTGTTGCTTGTTCCTGTGTATTGTTTTCTATAAATGCGCAATTCAAAAAGAGAGGCACTCATTTTCTCAATATCACCAGCTGGGTAAAGGGTTCCCAGCGTTGAAACTGTGACCAATCGATTCCCCATTTTAGCTACCTCAATAGTTATGAGTTTCACGCGTCCGAACACAGCAAGATGTATGAAAACGGGTACAATTTTGTAGTTGTCTGGAATGAAATCAGACCGGCTGCCGTGGGGTGTACGGGTGCAGGCACGCGTACTGTCATCCGGGGATCATCGTTTATTAGAAGTCTAAAAATACCTCCTTGTATAAACGGCAGCTTATTGGTTCTCACTGAAAAGCGTCCTCCTTGGGAATTCTGTTCGACCCGGGGTAATTGACGATGGAAAATCGATTGGGTACAGTTTCTGCTTTAAAAAAACGAAGTGCCTCTCTGTTTGAAGTTTTTCGCGATTGACGCAGTTGTGTCGGCTACTAATTTGTGAACAGTACGACTCGGCGGTGAGTGCTCCTTCTCAAAAGAGTGATTGGGCAGATAAGATATAATTTATTTATATTTGTACAGACTGTTGTTGGAATGATATATTTGTTGTTGACCCGTAGATGTGCCGAGACCGGCCCGGTCAGTCGATCTTGTTCTCCTGGGAGCTGCCCAGATGCATCTCTATGGCCCTCTCGATCTGCTTTATGATGATCTTCAAGTCTCGCAGCAGCTGATTCTTGTACTCGTCCTCCTTCCTGAAATCGTCCTGTGTCCCTCCCTGTTATATCCCTCCTACCTTGTAATTTCCACAGCTTCTTGAGAGATGTCCGAGTTCATCGAAGAGACACTCCCGATGGCGAGGCTGACTACCTTCCGTCGTCCGGTGCCTCTTTCGGCTGCGATCTTGACCCATCGAAGGGCCTCGTCGTCGCAATAGGGCGCGTATTCGAGGCAGAGGTGGCTGAAGCGAAGGGCACACAGTAGAAATGGCTCGGAGCGGGGTGGAAGAGCCTCTAGGAGAAGAGAATGCTCTCTCTAAAACTTATACTCTTTCTGTGCTAGGTTGGACGGTACCTTGAGGCGGTTGAAGTGGCGTTCCATCTCGCTCATGTAGGGGGCAAAGCGTATCTCGGAGTAGATCCAGCAGATGAGGGCCTGATACTCGAAGACGAAGAACTGCAGGTCGGGCGACTCTGAAATGTCTTTAGTTCTCGGGGGCCGGAGCAGTTGTCCTACTTGTTTTCACTTCATCCCTCAGCTCCTGTCTCAATTCTGACAAGACATCCAGAGCATTCAACAGGAAATTCCTCTTAGCATCGCGTCCCTTCTGGTTAGTGAAGTCTTCCTGGAGTTCTCTCCTCAATTGATACACTTCTTCGGGAGTGATTCTAAAACTGTTTGGTCTTTTTCCCAGAAGACTGATACCGTAATCCACTCTGCTTGATTTTATGTAAAATATTCGAGTTGTATCCGATTTTGTCGATCCCAGGAGAGCGGGAGGAGACTCGCGAGCTGCTGGTCGACTGGATTGACCCGACCGAGCTGTTGGGGGACGGCTGCGAGGTATCTGGAAAAATATAATGTTTTATCGGGGAACAGATAGGCAGCCTCTGACGTAGCGGACTTCGTTTTATACGGAGGCGCTCCGGCCTTTGTTCAAAAGGGTGTTCTTTTCGAAGCTTAAACAGTAATTTGTTCGCTAAGAAGGGGCTGATCGGGAGGGAACCCAAGAGGACAAGACCGGTCTAACTAACTGGGAGGCCATGCTAGAGAGAGGACGACTAACCGTTGGCCAGGGAGACATCCAGGTCGAGGACCGAGTGGCGGTAGGAGGGACGAATTCGGCCGTGGGAGAAGACCATCGCCCTGAAGGAGCAGATTACGACTGGGTGGTGGAGAGAGGGAAGGACAAGAGGGCTGTGAATCAGGGCGATATCACCTATCGGGTGAACAAGCCGGGCGATATGACTAGCAAAGTGGCCAGATCATGCAATTGGAGGGTTGTTAGGGGAAGAGGAGCGGGTATTTATCAGGGGACAAGGAGGGGTCGACTGTTTTGGGAGAAGGCAGGGGGACTCGGCCGGGTGCCCGGGGGAGATAAGACAGGCGCCCCCGGTGGGTTTGATAAGAGCAACCAAATTAGAAGGGACACGGCCCAGAATAGAACACTTCCTCGGAGAGAAGGTGACGGCAAGTTTTATCGGGGGACAGACAAAGACAGACAGTAACAGGAGACAAGATTGTTTTCGGGGGACTCGTGACACATCGGATTCTTTGGGACGAGACTGACTCACGGAGAGTGTTCCCGACGGCCGGAGAAGGTACAGTAGTCGGGGTGGGGATACTCAAAAGGGCCCAAGGAGCAGCACTCCTTTTCGATGAGCGGAACTCTTTCGAGTCAGTCAATAAACACGACGTTCTGACGTAAGAAACGCAGAATAAATAGCGGCGGTCCTAAGCCGCGCTCTCCCTTTCTCATCGTAGTCCACGTAAAAATTGGAGAGGTCAAACAGACATTATCTCTATTGACTTATGCAGCTGGGGACACTCATCCGTAGGGGAGACTATTTTGAGGACGAGGAAGACGAGAGGGAGGAGGAGGAGGGCCGGGTACTCCCGGCAGGAGGAGTAGAATAGAAACGGAGACCCGGTTCTACGGGGGTGATTGCTTCCTGACACCAGCTCATGTCAATAATCACCGAACCAAGAGGAAGGGTTGTTGTCGCGGTGTTCTTTGGAGGCGTGGCCTCTCGCCGAGTACAATATTACTTAGGGGAGAACTGTCAACAGCACGTGACTTCCGTTTAATATCAAGGGGGATTCGCAGAGATAAGGAAAACAAGAGGAGGAGAGGTTACTCGAAGGGCGAGCCGAGGTAAGAGGCTTACTAGTCAAACAACACAAGACAAACGGCCGCGAGAAGGGCCTCTCCTCCGGATCCGCTGTTCGGGGTACAGTCTGGGAACCGTTCAGAAACAGTTGTCAACAAACAGAGAACGCCAGGTGACTGGGCCCAAAGTAGCCCGCCTAATCCTAGCACAAACAGTTAGCTCGGCAGGTTCTCGCCCCCCTAAAAAGGCGTACTTTTCACAGTCTGTTTGCCGTTTTATTGGCCGGTCGAGATGGTCGAGGTAACCAGGGGGCAGCCCCGTCAAAAGGAGTCTCTTCCGTCAGACAGCCGAAAAGATCCGATTGCACAAAAAAGGCCGCTCGCCCGAATTAGACGAATGACATTTCAACTGACCGTTAAGAAAACAATCGACGACGGCCACCTCTTTCTTTGGAAGTGGCACGTTGACCGGGGGGACAGCCGGGTCGGCCAGCCGGGAGGACTCGTACAGATGGGATAAGGTGATAGCGGCCGGGGTGTAACGGAGAAAGAGAGAAAGGAAACGGCATAATTTTTGCTATGAGGGACGGGGGACGAACCCGTTCGAATGGCAAAAAACTGTAATCAGTTGGCGCCGGGGTCTGGATCGTCTGATTGATGGCACGGCTGCCGATGGCAGATTCGTAAGAAGACGAGCCGGGCGACGGACGACGATATGTGTGTGCCCGAGTTGTTAGCGACCAGAAAGACACCCGGGAGACACAGGTGCACACTGATGCTAAACAATCACACCAACCGACATTTCTCTTTCACATTAGCTGCTGGAAAAATGCAATCAGACACTGGCCTGTCTCACCGAAATCGAGAAAAAAAGAGACCAGAAAGAAGCAATTTTTACCAAACTACAAAGCGGACCCCTGGCTATACTCAATGTGTTGCTGATCTCAAGATTATCGCAACGTTCTCTACTTGTATTCTCTTTCTAAACCACGGTATAGTGTTTTGGTGGGCGCCAGTACTTTTCGGCCACCCTGTAAGTGGCCCTTCAGGTGTAATGTTCGGGCAGGGAGGAGGGCGGAAGTGACTTCTAACCAGTAAGCAGCACGGGGAAGAAGTTCCTGGTGGCCGTAAATAAGCCGAAGGTCATCAGGCGGGGTGAGTATTTTTTGAGTCATGGGCGGGAGGAGAGACGATTATGGTCAATTAGGGGGAGGATGGACAGGACACGAAGAGGAGGACGGGAGTGACTGACTCACTGCCTGCAGAACTGGTTCAAGTTGTGTTTGCGAACTGCCGGACAACGTAATCCAATCCACTTGCATCAAAAGGACCGTACGAAGGGAAAAACGACGTGGGAACACGCGAGTGGCTATCCCGGCCGATGAAAAAAGCCGGCTCTTCCGTTCCGGCCGGCCGCCGGACCACTTGAGGGGCAGGAAGGAGTGAGAAGAGACAAAACACCGAGGTGTAAATAACTGAGTGTTTATTCGGCCGGATCACAGGTGCACAATGTTGCCGTACTTGTCGTCGCCGTCCTCATAGCTGGCCGCCTCCTCCTTCGGCGCCCTCTCGTTTGCTTTACGAGCCAGCTCTGAATGGTTGGAATAACAGAAGATAATAGGAGGCAGTTTACCTGGGAAGAGTGCCCCATCGCAGACACTGTCGTGGGCCTCTTTCATCACGTTGGAGATGAACTGCTTCCCGCACGTATTGCAGACGATGGGCTTCGGCTCCTCGTTGCCCGCCAGCCGGTCCATCTTCTGTGTCTGCATCTCCAGCCGATGGCGGAGCAGATCCTCCTGGGTCAGGCGGTGGATCAGTTTCATGTGGCGGCCGAACGACTTCGAGTTCATCTTCATCTCACAAACGGGGCATTCGACTGCTGGAAACGGTCACTTTCCCTCTCAAGGCACCCCACTTACTGGCATTTTTCTTGGCCTTCCTGGCGAGGGCCTTCTCCTCATCCCGGGTCAGATTCAGCTCGTCGTCGTCGATCTCATTCCCCTTTGACATCATCTGCCTCTCTGAAAGGGTTGGAACTAGACCTTCAACCCGTCTGCCCACCTCTCTCGTCGTAGTCCTCCAGCGTCGCCCCCGAAAGTTGTGATTTCTTCCATTTCTCCACGTGTTCTCCCATATCCTTGATCACGAACTCGATGCCCTTTGTCCCGCTGCAGATGGCATTCAATTCCTCTGAATATCCAAGTAAATAAATAGAGAAATCAGCCGACCGAGAGAGGACAGCCCACTCTGTTGGATATTGCTGAGTACGGTGCTCTTCCACTTGGCGATTTGGGCCTCCATCGAGTCGATTCGGTCCTTCCTCATCCCGTAGAACATTCTCAGTCCACTGCCCGTCACCGAATTCTGGATTCTTTTTTTGATGGAGAAGAAGAAGAGACGTACCGTGGTGAAGAGACCCTCGTCGCATTTGCCGGTCCTCACGGCGCCCGAGAGCGCGTTCCTCCAGACATTCTTCATCCTTTCCTCCATCAACGAGAAGTGGGGAAATACACGTCTAGAGAATATATGACCCAATAAAAAAGGGTACTCACTCGACAAAGTCACAGATTTGCTGTGTCTGCATGGGAATGTAATTGGCATTTTTCATGGCGAGGAAGGCCAGCTGACGGTAGTTCAACTTCGGTTTCTGGGGGCCCGGACTGCTTTCGACTGGGAGGATTCGATAATAGAAATTAGACTGAATGGCCTACCAGTGGGATAATCCGTGGAGGAATACGAACAGCCCGGGTTGGGCTCGGCCTTCGGCACACTGTCCAGTCCGCCCTCTGCCCCATGCTCGGCGATGTCGCCGTTCTTCTTTCCTATCAATCGGGTAATTCTGACAAATAGAAAATTACCTTTTCTCCTTGACACAAGTTTTGGCCTTTTAGTGAATATTTGAAGTTCTTCTTCGACGAAGGAGGGGTCATCTGAATAATTGGGTTGAATCGGTCGGAGCCGGGCCTCACCGGCGGGGTGTTCCCGTTTGACGGAGAGGAGTGGCTCCGTCTTGATTACTGTATTCTCCATTTTTCGATCCAGGAAGACGTTTCTTGTACACAGACAGGTGAACGAGACAGGATTACTAGCAGCGTCGTACGCAAACGGCCGTCGAACAAGTGACGGAGTTTTGCAGAAGCCAAAAGGGGAAAATTCAAAGGAGAATTGGAAACGCTTCGCTTTTTCGACTAAAATATCCTTTTCTCTCGCTTCTTTCTGTTGGATAACTTGGCCATGGGTCTGTTCTAGGAGGAAGTATCCCGTCACATGAGCCCTGTGCCGAATTCCTTCCTGGCAGTCGATATAGGCACCACGAACTGCCTGGCCGCGGCCATACTCGACGATAAAGAACACGTCGTTCAGAATGGCTCCAGTAAGACTCTCCCTTCCTTGTAGTATCCAGTTCAGGTATTTTTGTTCCTTCGATGGTAACCTTCCTCAACGACGGAGATGTGGCGGGTGAGGAGGCCCTGAGGCTACAGGACGAGAACCCGGAGAGGACCGCCTTCTGTAAGAGACGAGACTTCGCCACTGACCACTATTCCAGGCGGTCAATCCCTTCTGGGGGACACGAACCTCTTTACCCAGTTTCCCTCGTTTATGTCGTCGATCCCCTTCAAAGTGAAACTCGATTTAGAGGGGACGGCCGCCATCTCCGTCAATGGCAAGAGAAGCGTCTCCCCGGAGGAGGTGGTCGCCATCCTCGTCTCCCACATGGCCGACCTCTCAATGGAACAGTTCCAGAACGAGATAACAGTGAGTGGAGGAAAGGAGTGAGGGTTCAGTTCATCCAGGGCATATCGTTGTGTGTCCCTAACAGCATCTCTCTCTACCAGAGGATCCTCATGGTCACCGCTGTCGAGTCGGCCGGCTACAAATGCCGGGGGTTTATCAGCTCCTGTACCGCCGCCGTGGTCGGTCACCTCCCTCAAGACGCCACTGGTAAACTCGCGTCAGTGAGTAGATTTCGTTTATTTTCACGAATTCCTAGAGGAATATCGTGGTGCTCGACGTAGGCGCGGGTTCGACGAGCGTCTCCGTCGTTTCCCTGGAGAACGGCGCCCTCGAGGTTCAGGCCGCCGTTGGGGCCAACAGCTTCGGCAGCGACACCATCGACCAGAAACTGTTCGGCTACCTCAGCGACCGGGTAGTTGTCTTCCCTCTCTCTATCTAGTCACGTCTTCAGTTGAAAAGGAAACACTTCGTCGATATCCAGACGAGTCCCAGCGCCATGGTCAGTCTGAGGCAGGCCGCCCGACAGGCCAAGATAATCCTGAACTCTCTGCCGTCCACAACCATCTGCCTCAGTCACCTCTTCCCGGACGTCGTCTTCAGGGAGACGATCTCCCAGCAGACGGTCAACACCCTCTGCCAGGCTACCCTCGAAAGCGAGGTGAAGTCCCTCTTGGACGAATCCTTGGAAAGGGCCAAGTTTGAAAAGGAACAGGTGGCGTTGGCTGTGTATCCGGGGATACACTCGTTCAGATCTCCGAGATCATTCTGGTGGGAGGGGGAGCTGCTCTGAAGGGGGTGCGTGACATAGTCCAGAAGATATTCAAGTCGAAGAAGATCATCCTCGAGGAGGACAGACAGAAGAGGGTCATCCTGGGGGCGGCCCGAATGGCCCTCGCCGAGGGAGCGGGCTACCAAAACTTTGGGATCTCCGAGATTGCCGGGTTCTATATCGGCTACTACTCTAAAGACGGTCAGTCGAGAGGAGTTCTTTCTCCCAACGGGCAAATTATAGCCCAGTTCAAGCAACTGATCCCGGTGGATGCCCGCCTCCCGATGGTGGCCGAGTATGACATTCGGGTGGAGAGGGACGAGATCTGGGAAGTGGTGGAGATGGACGCTTGCGGGGTCAGGGAGAAGATGCTGATGGCCGTTAGCTTCGAAGATCTCCTCGAAGAGGCCGCCGGAGACTTCAAGGTTAGCCCTCTCCCCCCTCAAATTTGTGGATTCATTCAGGTAAAAGTGACATTAGACCAGCAGAGCCAGCTGATTATGCATCTGACCAACCTCCAGACGGGTCAGGTGACACCTTGTGAGATCAGCGAGAGCATCAAGGAGACCGTCTTGAGTAAACTGGCCCAGGCGAAGCAGGTGGATCCTCTGGAGAGGATGAGGCTGGACGCATTCGACCAGACGACGGCGTTTTCACGGGGGCTACGAAAGAAGGCCGAGGATCTAAAGGTAGACAGCCGCCGTCCACGGTAGTCGACGGTAGTTTCAGCTGGAATTGACGATAACCCCGGAGGAGCAGGAGCTGATCACGAGGAATGCCGAACTGCTGGAATTCTGGATGGAGAAGAACCCAACAGCTCCCCAGGCGGATATTTTGAGGGAGAAGAAGGACCTGGAAAGGGTCCTCAATGACATAATCAGCCAGAGGGTCAAGAAGAACCAGAAGTTCTTCTCCATGTAGCGAGGGGGAGCTCTCGGACAGCTTACGGGTCAATAGTATCACAATAAAACTATTCTAGATGAGCATTTATACACATATCCGTGAATGTATCCCAGTACAATTGAGGGACCCATAGGATGGAGTCTCGGCTGATGATCCTCCATGGGCTGATTTCTTACATTTTATTGAATTTCTTATATTTCCAAAGGGCAGATAGCGCCTTACCCTCAATTAGCCGGATATTCTCGGCTGTCTCATTGTTTTGGCCGTCAGCCGCATGGGGGCAGATAATGAGAGGCTTGGGCCATCGTACCTATCATTATCAACCCGTGACTTCGAGCCGGCCTGATCTTCTGAGAGATGTCCCCGGGTAATTGTCGCTGATGTCTGATACCAGTCATGACAAGAGGATCCAAGAGGTACGGTAGAATGGTTCGGGGGATAGGCAGATCACGGCCACCCCTAACAGACACACTCCTGCCTCTTGAGCAAGATACAGTATACCCTTTACACCACCTGTACATTGTATGGAGTAGGGACACAGTACTTGCCATTTTCAACTTTATGCATTCTATACTGTTCGTCGCCCACTTTGTCGAAGTCTCCAGACATCTCCCCTCGCGCCTGTCAGACGCCTCTTCTCTGTAATTTTCCTCCTCTGATAATCAGCAAGCATATCAACCCGCCCCTCCGTCTCCGTATAAAATCTCCCACTTCGACCCTGTCCCTCAGCCTCAAAATGAGTCGTCCCTTCAGTCTTGGAATTGCTCTCGAGACTGACAAGAACAAGCTGAAGAAGCACGTCGAAGAGCTCCAGGCTACTGCTAGCCTGGAGCGCACTCTTGTCAGCGATTCTCTCAAAGAGTGAGTTTCAAATAGGATCCCTTATATCAAATGGAATCAAATAAAGATACACAAGCCATTTAGAATGATGAAATACGTCGCCGAACATGAGCAAGATGATCATCTTCTCCACTGTATCTCTGGAAATACTGCGAACATCAACAAGCACAACCCGTTCGCTGAGAAGAAGAAGTGCGTCATCCTCTAACTTCCTACATGGAAGACACCTGTTGAAATAAAAATTCATGTTAATTTCATCGAACACAAGAAAGACTCAAGTAGCATAGCATAAGTATAAAACAATCATTTGTTAGGCTTCTTCTGATCGAGATCGAAAAGGTATCTTATATCCTGAAGTGTTAATTTCTGCATCTTTCTAGACGCTGCCCTATAATATCGATCACAAAAAATTATACGTTACACGAACCCATCAAGAACTTGCCCAGCAAGCTGTAACTTCTGCTCTTGCAACTCAAGTACTCTTTGTTCAATTGTACCAGCCGTTACAATTCTAAAAGTATGCTAATATTGTACAACCAACTACTACCTATGGATGTATACAGTTTTCGTTTGTCCCATACGATAGATACGATCACAAGCTTGGGCTTCTAACGCTGGATTCCAATGAAGGTCAACCATAATTAGATGATTTCCGCCAATAAGGTTCAATCCTACACCCCCTGCTGTCAGAGAAAGTAACATAACTTGGATGTCTCCACCCTCCTTATTGAAATTTTCAACGCGTTCTTGTCTAAAAAATGTTTAGCAAAAATTATCAGAAAAAGAACCTATCACAAACGGCTATTTCACCAGTAATACTTGTGAATTCTATTGTGTGGTTAATTAAATGTTGCTTAATTATGTTTAGAAGTGAGGTCCATTGAGAAACTACTACTCTAAAAAGATGCGTTTAAGATAAATAAAATGAACTTACATTTTCTCTCCAGAAGCCACAACTTCTTTTACAATTTCCATGACTTTTTTAATTTTAGTAGAAAGGTAATGAGGTTCAAACACCTCCTCAGGGACTACTGTTGTTCCTGACATCTTTTCTTCACTCAACGAAAGTTCCGCCATTGTTCGTTCTAACAAATCATCAGCGTTTCCGTCGTCTCCTCCCAACTGATCGAAAGCTGTCATGTCAATAGCCTGAATAGATAGTACTGAACAAGAACATCAGCCATGAATATCAAACCTCTCTGGTCAAATGCATGTGAACGCAAGCTTGCCTGAGGCGAAGAAGCAAAACAAGCATATGAGAGATTAGACCAGACTTATCGTTCAGAGTTCGCATACCATCTACAATGAATGGTAATGTACCAGTGAAATAAATTACAAATAAACGGATTTTTAATAGGGTCATCAGTCTTTTTCTTTGGGCGTAGTTGAAAATCTGTATCATCTCCTTCGTCTTTTAAAAGCTTCTGTATGGTAATTTGAGTAGCACGGAACATAATGTCGTATATATCCTTTTCGATACCCTCCAGTGTCAAATCGTATTGCTTTTCAACTTTCGGTTTGAGATCCACCTAAATATTCCAATCACCAACAATAAACACATTATTAACCAGTGGCTTGTTGGTGAGCAAGCAAGTTTGTGCCTTTGTTCTTCTTAGCAGCAAGCTTTTAGTTAATAAGTTAAGCCTCTCAGCGCATTTACCTATAAAGATTTAGGTATTGATAATGTCAGCACTTACTAGAACTTGCCATGATGTATTCTTTCCAGTGAGAGTCATCGTCAAATGGAGAAACACGTAAAAATCGAATCAAACTATAGAGATCCCATAGGTTATTGTGAATAGGTGTTCCGGTCAGACACCAGTGGTTCCGAGAAGCTAAACGACACACGGCCTTTGATCCACTAGTAGTTTTATTCTTAATCGCATGAGCTTCATCAAGAATAACGCGCTCGAATGCAACTTTGGCAAGTACCGAGTCTGTGTTCATTACACGCCTAATATTTTTCTTGGGTTTAACTCGGTGAACTTCACCACTATCACTTTCATCTTCCGAATAGTCGTCTTCCTTGAAAAGAAAAAAATAGATAAATAAATAATTACATTGTTTTGAGTAGTAATTTTTTCAGTGAGTTCTGTAGATATCAATGCATATGTAGTAATAATTATGTCATAACGAGCCAGCCTCAAAACCATATGTAAATAGTAAGAGAAATAATGAAAACCTTCTAGGATCATCCTCCCTTTTGTTTTTCGGACCATGGAATACATGAACTAAAAGTTTGTTTGACTTCACTCGTCGTTTTACTTCGGCCTCCCATTGGTAAATTACGGAAGCTGGGGCTACTACAAGTGTGGTATTCGATGGAACAAGTCTAAGATTTATAAAAACTTGTATTAAGACATAAATGCTCACCCCATTTTCTTTGCTACGTCATAACGTTTTTTGTCGAAATCATCCTTATCTTCTTCCTTTCGTTTCAATCTTTCATTCTTTTGATGCAAAACTAATGCAATTGTAGCCAGGGTTTTACCAAGTCCCATATCATCGGCTAAAATCAGATTGACTTTAATTATTAAAAATATTTTTCCATGTTATAAGTCATAGATAAACTTATTATTTAACAAACCTAAAATTCCACCAGGGGCAATCTGTGATTCTCGCCAAACCATCCAGGCTAGCCCCTGTTTTTGATGATGCATCAGTTCGACATTAATACCCACAGGAGTTTCAAGTGTTTGAGATTCGTCAGGCATGCTATCTATCGCACTAAAAATTTATATTAATATTTAGAATGTTATAAAAAGTTACTCATGCATTCCTTTCAAACATTTTTCTGTAACGCTTCTAATCGCATTCCATCTATTATCAGTCATTTTTCCTCCAAATAGTCGTTTTTTATCCGCTAATAATAATAATAATAATAATAAGGAAAATTGTAATCGTTACGGGCAAGAAGGCGGCTATAAACAGCTGGATCAAACTGTGGTGGTGGAACTACAGGTACTCTTGGTTGGTGGTGAATATTGTGAGCATCATTAGCTCTAGCATGTCCGTTATCCTCCTGATTCAAAACAAATGCACAAAATATATTCAAGTAACCTGCACTGTAGATCTTTGAGCATTTTTCAATGTGATCGCTTCTTCAATTTCTCGTAATTTTTGATGCAATTTCTGTCCACCGTCGTTCAAATCAAACGACGGCAAGTTATCGATAATTTTCTAAAATTTTAATGCATGAAAAGAAAAGAACGAACAGTTGTTGTTATCCTTTTTTGTTCCAGCTCAGGTAGGCTGCTTTTTAAAAGCTGTTTGACATTATCTGATACACCCGCAAGTAGCTGAAATAGATTGCTTATGTAAATTTAAAAACGATTCGAACGTCGTCCTTATCCTTTACATGTTTCGCAATGACTATATCATTATCTCCTTCGTTATCGCTGTCACTTATACAAATTATTGATGATGACTTTGAAACGGGGGAAAGCTTTTCAGAAGACGAATCGATCTCCAATAAAGTTTCCTCTCCTGTTTTGCTGCTGGTCTAAGAAACAGTTGGCAAAATGCCCCCACTGATACCTCAGTAATCCTGTTAGAATCTTCTACCAGGTCTGAAGTAGAAAAAACTTCGTCATCATCTATATTTGAAAATTTATCTTCTTCAACACTCATATGGGAGGAAGTGCTTTGCGTCTAAATTCGTGCGAGAATTTAATCTTTCAAATTACTTACAGATTTAACTACGGGACTCAAAGGGATGCTCATTGGAGGCGGTAACGTGTATGTGTCGCTATTGTTTGTCTAAATATTATATGCTAAGGAATATTACTGTTTACTTTTTGTTTCATCATATTTTTCTTCAGGAGGCGTTCTCTTAGTTTTTGTTTTGAAGCTAGATCGTTCATCTGCGTAAGCCTGCTTGAAATGGGAGACATCGGTTCTTCTATAAAGTTCCCAATAGAGAAAATACCAACTCCAAACCGCTTGTTCGAGTCTCGCGATAACTCCTGCTTCTATCGTGCTCATGAATATCTTCAGAAGAAGAAATGGAAGAACTATTTGTTGCTGCTTCCGTTTTGTAGATATCCTAAAATGTTATGTTAACCAGTTGTGAATGTAAAGATACCTTATTGCGATTTGCTTTTATAAGAGGCGTCGAGGCTGTAAATGTAAATGCATTTGGCGAGGCATCGGACTGATTTGGAATTGAGCCAGAAAGGATCGAGTCCTCTAACTGATCTTCCGATTCAGATGTTTGACCAAATATCTGTAAATATAAATAAGTGTCGCTGTCGTTCATACTACGATGCTATTTTCCGTGTGCTTACTATCTTCTTCTTCATCACTTGATATCAGCACTTTACGGCGACCTTTGCTGGACATCCTAAATACTACGATGGATATCGAAGCAGCTCTATTGTTTATAAAAAATGATGATATGCAATTTCTAATGAGCAGTCTAATGAGATATCAGAGCACACAAGAGTAAACAAAGCAGGAACTAAACAACGAAGAAAAAAAACGGGCACTTGGCGGCATGAGGTGACCCGTTTATTTTTGCCCGCTAAAAACTGATGTTCATATTTTTCTCCTCTTTGGCTTAGTCCGCCGTTCTTCTGCCCACTGCTTCAACAGAGTTGAATCTGTGTCATTGGCGTTCTGCTGAAGTATCGAAGCAGCTCTGTTGCGCAAAAGTTTTTACGGCCAAATGTGGCTAGAAGTTTATCCAAAGTTCATCTCTCAACTGCCACATGTTCAAGACCGGGTGCTTCCGAATTAAACGTCACATAAAATGATTTTATAGACAAATATTTATACAACAATATATCCACATACCCAAAAACGTATCACAGCAGTTGTTAAAGTTGTTAGCGAGACCCAGGATGTAGAAGATGACGCCGCGCCCCTGTTAGTGTCCCGGATGTTGCTCCTTCATGTGTTGGGCGAAGTTCTCCACACACTCCTTCTGGAAGGACTGATCGACGAGATCAGAAAATGCGTAGCGGTAGAGGACGAGGAAGACAAGAAGATGGAGGACAACCAGATAGAAGAAGAACAACATACGAGCAGCACCCGAACCCATTATTACTCGGCCCTGAATTCCCGTTCACAATATACTAAAGAAGACTGACGATAGTGAGGGTAGCTCGATCATGCAGCTGCAGCTTACTGTAGGTGCGCTGCTTCTCGGATTGACTGAACTTAGTGAACGGGTCCAGCCGCTGCTCATACTGTTCGCTGTAGTTGGGGGCATCCACCGGAACTGCCACCGATCCTTTGTTACCTGGAGAAGTCACCAATTAATAGAGACAGAAGGGAACCCTACCGTAGCCCTGAAGGAACTTGATCTTTCCGTAGAGTTTGACGTTGTCGTCCGTCATTTTCTCGATCTGCATCTGCTGTACCTTCTCGCGGGTCTTGGCCTCGGCCAGTTCCTGAAAGTGGCTGGGACTGGACAGAAGAGGAGGGGGGAGTACCTCCTCGAGGGATGACACCTTCTGACGGAGACGGTCCCGTTGGGCGGAGAGAATGGACACGACGGAGCCGTCGGCCGGGCGGGCCGCCTGGCTGCCCATGTGCTCGAGAACTTCGAGGGTCGACAAATCCTCCCGGGGCTCGTCCGACTAAACCTTTTTAATTCCCAAAAAAAGCGAAATAAACAAACGGCCGCTCTGGCTCCGACGTGGGAGAGGTCCTTCTCCAGCCTGGTGATCAGCTGTCCCTGCTCGTCCGCCCGTGTCTGCAACTCCGCCAACTGCCTGGCCTGTTCCTCAATTGTCTCTGAAAATGTCCCCGTCATTAGACCGTCCTCTCCCCATATTTTCTTATATTTTATGCCAATTGTGTGGTGGTCTCTGAAAGGCGGCTCGTATAGTTATTTATTATTATTAGTATTATGAGAAAGGGGAGACAAAAGTGACCAGAGATCAATAGAGTTCGTCTGACGAGATTCGGGAACCGGCTGAAAGAGATCAACAAAGAAAGCTGGACTATGAGATCGAAAAAGAAAGAGGTGAGTAAGTGAGTCTGACATGAGTATCTCTAAATATCTGTACAAAAAGGGGTTAGGACAGGGGGCTAGGTGCACTTGGCTGCGGCCAGCTGGCGCATCCTCTCGACAGCCTTGTCCAGTTGGCTGGGCGCGTCCTGCTCCTCCTCCTCCTCTTCCTCGTCCTCCGTCGTCGGGTCGTCGAACGAGAGAGACGGGAAGGAGACCATCGTGGGCAGGTGCTCGTCGAACATACACGTCTGGGAGACGTTCTCCAGCAACACGGCCAAGTCCTAAAGATGCTTTGTTTTCACGTGCCAGCCCAGTGCACCCACCTCCTGCCAGTTGCTGCTCTTCGGCATCGTTCCCACCGCCGGAGAGTAGACTTTGCCCTCCTTCAGGCTGGCCTTCTGCCGTGTCCTGTGGTTGTGGAACCAGTTGTTAACCGTCCGAATGTTCAGGTTCAGCTTCATCGCCAACTAAATAGTCCAGATCAACCCCCGTTTTCTATCAGCCAGCCTACCAGTTCGATAGTCTTTTGACTGGGGTGTTGTTCGTGTTGGAAGACGAAGCGAAGGGCCTCCTTCTGCTGGTCGGTGATGACCGTCCGCTGAACTTTTCGAGGAGGCGGGTCGTAGGGCGGGTCAGACAGCCTCTTGCCGTTCTCGTTGAAGTCGACCAGATGACCCGACTCTTGCTAAACACCCCCAGGTTCACAATTGTCTCCTCATATAATTCTTACGCGCTCTTTGGCTAAAAGTTTCGAAATTCCGTCTTTATCCTGGAGCCAGCCGATGATTTTCTCATAGGGCTCCTTGTTCCGGCCGGTCAGAGTGGACCACGGCCGCGGACGGAGGAAGAGCTCGCTACAGCCGCCAGCCGATATTCCCAGGATTTGTTCCCCGAAGAGCTGAAACCTCTAGGTCCAAAGGGGCCAGTCGCCAGACAAACCCGCTGGGAAATGCCGTGCAGATGGAGCCTGTCTTTAACCTTTCGAATGAGGATGGTCGTATCCGGCTCGGGGATATCGCGATCCGTCGACGGACTCTAAAATGTCAGCGTTCACAGTGGCCAGCCATGTGCCGCGTACCTTGGACAACACGAGCGGGTAGTCGTCGTCCTCTTCCTGTTTGATATTCGAGAAGAGCGGAGTCGTCGTAATGGTGTGCGCGAAGGTCGGCAGATCGCGGCTGTCCCTCTTCCTGTCGCCGTTCTCTTTCTCCTTTCGAGCCTTGTCGGTCGCTTGGGAGATCTCTCTCATAAAGAGCTTCATCCGAATGAATGGCTCGCGTCCTTTTTGGGTCAGCTGGTTCCATTGCTTTGGTCGAGCGAGGAGGTCCGAGACGGAGCCCTGGCTGAGTCCGAGGACGTGTTCCCCGAACTGCCGCTGCGAGATGGAATTCATCGAGAGGAATTCCTTTATCTGGCGGACGACGTCCTCCGTGTCAATCTGGCCGAAGAGTTCGAATTGTTCCTGGGTGATAGGGTGGAGGCCGGCGTTCATCCTCCTCTGCATGACCTAGAAGCGCGTATACAAGGACGGGTGAGAGGCAGTCTACCAAGTGGGCCTGGTTGATGGAGGCCATCCTCTCGGTGTGGCTCATCTCGTGGTAAGTCGAGCCCATGTCGTCCGCCTACAAACGAGTCTAACTCAAGAGCCACAAATAGACAACACACGCGACACAACAACAGCCAACGCACCCGTCTGACGTGGTTCGTCCCGAAGCTCCGACTGGCGATGGCTCTCTCGAGGTTGCTCTCCTGCTCGCGCAGTTTGGCCATTTCCGTATTGAAAATGCTGATGATCTTCTCCTTGGGGATGTCGTCGTGTCTCCAGCGACTATTCCTCTGGGTGGTACCAGAATTGGCAGCCTGAGAAGTGCCAGCCAGGCGGTACTGATCCTCCCGAGCACTGACTGCGCCTCGTCGCCGCGCCTCCTCGAGCTCGTCCGAGGGCAGCTTTCCGCTGTTGCTCTCCCACATCGACTCCGGCCGGGGGTGGTCGACTTTCTGGTCTAAAGACTCTTCGTCACCGCGTGACTCGGGTCGCTTGCCTGCTGGCCAGACTCTTCGCGGACTGAGCGAGACCAGGAGGCCGATGGCCTTGTCGTCTGACAGCCAGCCGTATATCCGGCGGAATGCCTCGCGTCCTTTATCGGTAAGCTTGCTCCAATGGCGCGGCTTGGAGAGCAGTTCGCTCAGCGAGCCTTGTGACTATAAAATACTGATTGTAGGCGGGAGATCTCTCGAGGAAAGGATCAATGAGCAGGCACATGGCTAGCGAGACAGAACAAAAACGAAAGCAATCGACATTCTACCTGTTCAGAGCCAAACCAACACAAAAGCGGGTTCACCTTGACTACCTGATTCATGACGTATTTGGCAAAGAGGCGCTGCCCAATGTTGTAGGCCACCATCAGCCGCTTGCACTGTTTGGCTATCTCGGCCGTGTTCAGGGCCTTGTTGCCCAGGCTACGGATATTGCCCGCCACACAGTTCTTAACCGCTGGGTTAGGTCTCACCCCGAAAAGTACCTGTAGCTCTTGTATGGCCTTGATCTCCTGGGGAGTTTTAGCCGGCTCGCCCGTATAGTTTGTCAGTTTCGGCGAATATCGGAACTGCTCGAAGGGAATCTCAGCCGGAGACTTGTCTCTCTCGCGGCTGCGCGTCGGCACGGCCCCGTTAACCGCCGGCGATGTGGTCTTGCTTTTGCCCATGTTCTAAAGATAGACAGAGTCAAGAAGAGCAACGAGCACAACACGACACGGCGAGGAAAAGAACGGTACCATGAGGATCTTAAAGAGATTCTGGCTGTCATCCTCGGTGGGCCCGTCTCTGTCCTTCTGGACGATCGACGTCGAGGCAAACTGCTTCTCCGCCCTGTCTTTACTAGCCGCCCTGAGAGATCGCGAGATCTGAACCGGCCGGGGATGAGCGGAGGACGGGCAGGGGGAACGAACCTTCCGGTCGAGGGAGAAGTCCACCTCAGGGTCCATGTACTTTTCGGCAATCTCCAAACCGACGTTCTTACTGACCGTGTCTACCACGATCTGGTGACTCTGGGAGCCGGCCTTTATGGCCCGCATTATCTCGTCTCCTGTAAGGATCCGCCCATGACTGTGCCGTTCGATCACAACACAATGACTAAACGGAGACATGCTATTTCGGATCCGGGCTGTTCCGACCACCACACAATTGGCATTCTTTCGTATTTTTCGGAAAAGTAAACGAGCTCGACCCACCTTGATGGCGGTGGTTCGTTTGGCGCAGCTGGGCGTTGTCGTTCTGCAGGCGCCGGTTCTTCTCGGCCAGCAGACGATCCAACGACTGCACCGTCTCGCCCAGCTTGTTGATGGCGTCCTCGTTGGCCTCGGCCGCCTCTCCAAACTCAATCTCCCGGATCAGTCTAAACATCCCCCCGGTTAAGAAAGCCAGTCTCCCAGGTGTCTCACTTGAGTTCCTTTTTGATGGCCTCGTAGTCACTCATGTCGGCCAGCTTCGTCTCGAAATCCCTGATCACGAGTCTCTGCTTCTCCAGTTCCTTGGCCATCTCTCCCTGGAGGCCGGCCGCCTTCTTCGCGTCGTGCTCTATCTTGAACAGGAGATGCTTGTTCTCTTCTTTCATTCGAGCCATCTGATCACAAATTATTTTGGCATCTTCCAAGCCGTACCTGTTCGTCCTTCTCCTTCATCAGTCCACCGAAGGCGGCGATATCCTCGAGTCCGCCTCTCTTCGACTTCTCCATGGCCTCGGCCAGCTCGCTGCTCAGCCGGGAAACATCGGTTTCGAGGGAAGCCACCCGCCGGTTGGCCGACTCCAGGTCCCTCGTCAGGATCTCGATCTGTTCCAGCTGGAACGTCTCCCTCTGTCCGGCGGTCTGCCGAGTCAGATCCTGGCGTCGCTGTGCCTCCTTCATCTTCTGCTCGAGGTCGGCCACCTGCAATCTCGTCGTCCCGACCATCCTCCCCCCAATAAGATACCTTCTTCTCGAGACTCTGATTCTCGGCCTTCAACTTCTCGGCCCTCATGTTCGTTTCGAATTGACCGGTCGCCTGTTCCTCCAACAGTCGACGTTCGGTTTCAGTAACTGCCTGGTCAACCTCCGTCGATTTCTCAGACTCGAGTTGTTTTATACGGTCACGAAGCTGACGGATCGTGACATCTGAAGAGGTTAGATTTCCTCTCCGGTACTAGAAATACCTTGATTCTTGAGGTCGGCAAACTCGGAATGAAGCTCGGAGATAGTGGAACGCAGCTGGTTGGCCTCGTCGATGGCAATGTTCGCCTTCTCGGCCTGTGTCTTCCAGCTGGGTGCCTGTTCCAAAATCGGAAGAGGATCTGAAACGAGAGCCAGTTGAGACAACGGCAGGCATAGATGTATCGGAAATCGAAACCCCCAGGGCCCTTCTGTCCACGGTCCTCTCTTCTCCGGGGCTGCGCCGATTCAGTATTGATTTGGCAAATGGTTTTGGCTATTGCCAGTCGCACGCAAATCAACCTCCGTATGCGGAAAACAGCGGCGGGGCAAAACAAGCTGATCAGGGGGACTTAGACGAGGATATCACACAGGGGGATCAGTCTCGGATTTGGACACTCTTGGATAAGAGGACCCCGAGTGGTCAGCTACAGTAATCCCTCTTCTACTCAAATCAACTATTTCCCCTAGAAGAAGACTGCCTTTTGAGATACAGAGTTCTATCCCCCTCTAGTCTTTCTATTCGAGTTGTTCTCCCCCTTCTAAACCAGAGAGAGCGTTAGATTGCTCGCTGTCATTTGAGGTCGTCAGATCACTTCTGCAATACGACTCCCAGGAGTTCAAATGGCGGGGGCAATCCTATTAGTGAATCATCTCACCCAATCCCACCTGATTCCCGGTAAAGTTCCCCTTCCTAATAATTATCTCGAGACCAACTCCTCCCCGGAAGAAGAGTCATTATTTCAGGAGGAAGACGACTGGGAGCTTGGCCAGTGGGAACGAGAGGGGAGACAAGAGGGAAAAGGAGGAAGGAAAAGGGAAACGGCAGCTCTGACCCAATCACCAATATTGGGCATCGGCCTAAGGGGGGCAGTCGTGTATTGATCAGTAGTCACAACGAGGCTCCGCCATCGAGCATTGATCTGGGGCGGAGTCGAGGACCGGGGCAGATCGATCTGGAGACGATGGATTCCTTATTCGGTCAAGTCGTAAACAGTCGGCAGCCGGGGGAATAACCTGAGGGGGGAGACGATGACCAGGGGCTGTACGAGTCGAAACAGTTCCCCCTACCGGTAACGGAGGGAAGCCTCCCTGGTGGAGGAGAATGCCTTCTGTCATGTAAATTGGGTCTAATTGCATTACGGACTCTCGCCTGCAGAATAAACGGCCGCGTGGCTCCCAACAGTCCGTCGGCCTCTTCCAGGAATCCCTTTCGGTATCGGGCCCGCCCCTGTCCCCCCAAGAAAGAGTTGACGACGACGTCACAAAGTGTTGCCCGGCCCCCTCATCATGTAATGCATTTGAAAAGCCAAGCGCCTCTCCCTCGCCCTATCAATATAATATTCTTCCTCTGCCTCCGAATCTCAGTCTCCTCTCGTCTCATCTGACGTAGAACAGAGCCGCCCCGCCCCTCGCCGTGATTAAAGACACCTTATCAGTAGTAGGCTGCGCTCTCGGCTGCCGGTCGACTCCCTGCCCTGCCCCCTTCCCTCCGAACTCGACCGAGACTCGTTTTAACGCGTTGTCATCGTCTATCAGGTAGAACAATGACACCGCATTAAAACCGAGGCGAGAGAGTGTCAGTACCCCCTCCCGTCAGTACCCCCTCCCCCCTGACTCCTTCCAGGAATGTCCGCGGCTGTTTTCGAGGGAACCGAGGCACTCTACAGTCAAAACAACCTGTCAAAGAATATAATACAAAGTTATCTCAATAAATATTTTCAATAAGCCGGTGTTGACGAGGGGGAGACGCGGAAATCCCCGAGATAGTCAAGTGGCTCTTAATTGGCCGGGTACTGTATCCTACAGTACCCTGTATTTTGTCGTCGTCTCGTTCCCCGAGGCCCTATTTGGCCGTCGTCTCAAGAGAAATCAATGGCTACAGCCCTTCTATGGATCTCGCATCGATCTGCTCCTGCAGCCGGCCAGCCTCGGGTCGATTCGGCCGGCCAGCCGATTCGATGCCATCGAAGGGGCACTGAGACCTAATTGCCGACGTGGCGTATTGCAATATGTCAACGATAGTTGCAACTGACCAGGGATGTTCGTCAGGCGGGAGCAGATCTCGATCAGGGAGGACTCGGTGGCCTTGCTCACGCCCGTCAGCCGGTCGACTTCCTTCTGGAAGGCCTTGATGAGGGGCACGGCGACCTTCCTCGACTCCTGAAAACGGACAGGTGTTGCGGTGCTCGTAATTAGTTCGTATCCAGTCTGCCCGCTCCGCAAAATATGAAATTCCATTAATTTATCACATTCGCCTTCATGTACCCACGGCTAAATATATGCTGTTCTGTCCCGTCTGCCCCCAGCTAATTATTCCCTATTTGGATCAATCGATGCACCATCTGCTCGTCGGCAGCCGCCATCTGTCAGGAAAGCGACCGACCAACCAACAGACCTTGTCAGTGTTCTCCCGGTATTTGTTGCTCTCCTCGACGAGGGTCTTCCTTCCGGTTTCTCCGTCATCCTGTCGTTCTCCGATGGCTCTAATCTCCTCCTCCAGACGGATCTAGTGGGCATTTCAACGGGAACATCTGATTTTACAAACCTGCAGAGAGTCCCATTCTATGGGCTTCCAAGCCTTGACGATCAGATCCATACGATCTGCACAGCACTGTCGTTGATTCACAACTATCGTCTCGTTTTGGCAGATGTGTTAACAGGTCATCGACGGTCTATGTTTCAACTTTTGACTGTCTTACAACGGGTTTCGGGAAAATAATAGCGGACGCGGGATTGAGTACCTTTTTGAACGGTATTTCAACTCAACTTTCTCCTTTTGCAGATTTTGGCAATAGTCTCCAAGGTCCGTTTCAATTTGGTTTGTAGAAATGTTAGTAGTGAGCACAACACACAGGCAAGAGCACACGGACATGCTGACCGGTTTACATGCAGAAATAGGATGCTTGAGCAAAGTTTTATAAAAAAGAAACAGAACAATAATTCTGCTTATTTACACGCTATAGTTGCTAGGGCCTTCAATAAATTTCCTAGTAATGGTTCTTCAACTCTCAGTGATGTTGTAGCGCCAATCATTGTACTTTCTGTAGTCCTTTCGCAAATGGTATTCGTCTGGAAGTTCAGCCAGAACTTTGGCGGCTTCAGCCTTGTAGTCACGAATCTTTGGCTCTGAAAATAAAGGGGTTCGAATGATAACCGACTTTGTATTCAAAAGTTACTGAAAAAAATGAGCTTTTCAACGGATATCGTATACATTAAAAACTATTCAATATGAACTTACGAGGAGCAGGTTCCTTGCTGTCATGAACATGTAGTCTACTGAAATAGCCAAGTTTGGGTCTTTGAATTGAGAGTTTCTCTTCGATACACGCGTCGAGAACTTTCTGTTCATCACGGCACCTAAACATTATTTGTAAGTTTTAACAGCGAAACAATAATTAAATTTAAAAATACGAGTAGACACTTACTTGCTGAGGTACAATTTTGAGCTTCCTTGGTCAATACAGTTAGCTAACTTTTCAGTTTCCTAAAGGGGTTTGTATTCACACAAAAAAAAACAAGACATACTTGGGCGCACGTTCTTTTCAGAGAATGAAGGAAACTGATTCCACAGGCGGTAACAGCCGCTCCTTCTTTCAAGACAGCGCGGGGATCTTCAAGCTCTTTACGGCGCAACATAAATTCCTGAAAAAAGTAAAACGATGAGGCCAAAATTCACCTTTTGAAATAATAAAACCAGAGCAAAATAAGAAGTAAAGTAAACTAACATTTATCTCTTTCTCACAATTTTTTGCCATGTAAGGAGCAACTGCTTTGAGCCATGGTGTAGAAAGGGTAATTTCCTTGAACATAAAATAAATTCGCAAACAATAAGTTATATACCTGAACAGTTAGCTCTTCATTTGTTGGCAGTTTAATATCATTGGATAACGCCATTGTGGCGAAGGAAAATTACCCTGAATAAAAGTAGATGATAGAAAGTAACCGTTTCAAAAGAAGCTGTAACTATTAGACGAGATAATATAGAAAATAACAACAAGAAAAACCGAGAAATCCACGACTTGAAGTTTTCCACCAGAGCCGCACAGAATGTGGATCCGTCTCTCCAAGACCCAGTATTTTCTTTGGTCTCTTGAAACCAACGAACTAAATCGAACTCAAAACGGGATGTTTAGCCTTGTTTATTTCACCCTTTATTAGGGCTTATCTCGAGCAATACCGGATGTGTAACTATTCAAACTGTGCAAACGTTTAGCAAACCTTCTATTTGAGCACTTCTACACGTTTCAATTTGTGTTTCTTGACAGCAATATGATATAAAAGATATATTCTGAACAACATGTGTTTTTGTGTGAAAAAAATCAAAAAATCAGAAATTTGAAGCTGGTTCACTAAATATCAAAAAATACGCAGCGCGCGCTACGTACTACCGTGACTTCACCCCCCGACCAGACTGTTCCTTTAAAAATGTGGAAAAGTAATCTTCGCGAAGCGAAACCATGAGTTGAGTTTGTTACGTGAAAAATCATTTTGATCTTCACGCTAGATGTTGCGTCCAATTTCTAGTCTCATTATCCTTGTCCATTTGTCAGCGAAGATGATTAGAGGCATACGAGGATATCGTCACGCGTTGCCCTTCCTTCGCTTCCTTTTCGCCCATAGCCATCGAATCACTTGCTCCGTTTCAGTATGACAGCCGAGACACCACCACCTCCGGCAAACACGGGTCTCATGATCCCCGTGGTCATTTGGGGACCGTCTCCCCCTTCCAGTCGAATAACTTCCATCAAATTTTTATCCAACAGATCCACCATTATCACAGGTATCTTTGAACTAGTAGAATATATGAGGAAGAGTTGTTTAGGGTCAGATAATGGCCACCTGATCATCTGGAAATGTACAGAGGACTCACTCTCGCCTCTTCTTCTAATGATCGGTCATTCCACCTCGATCAGTGTCGTCTCGGCCACCAGCTGCTCCCCCGCCTCGACGTATGCCCTCCCCTAAACAGAGTCACCCCCTTCCAGACGATTCATCTCGGCGTCGATCGACGGCTCCCTCTGTCTGTGGGATATCCAGGACGGGAGATGTGTCGACATGATCACCTCCAACAACATCCACCGCAAGATGGAGCCATACGTGAGTCGACCCGTAGACGAGCAGACCTTTTCCTTTAGACGTACCGATCCTCGAGACACAGCCGGCAGACGAAGCTGTTCTGTATCGGGGACTACGCCGACTTCATTGTCATGGATCCCCAGGACCTGACCATCGTGTACAACCTGAGCTCGAGGGTCGAGCCGGAGTGGATCCAGTGCTACAGCATAATCACACGGCCGAACAAAGGCGACCAGTGCATTGGACTGACGCCGGCCGGGATGGTCAAGGTCTGGTCACTGACGGATCTCGAAAAGAAGGTAAGATACTGGGGAATACGGGAGAACGAGGTCTCAGGACATGGGGAATCCTCTCTACGAGGAGGAGTCGCGGAGATTGGAGCTGAGGAATGTGAAGACCGTCTCCTACTGTTCCCTAAACGAGCGGCTGCTCCTCATCGTGGCAGCTGGGTCGTGGCACGTAGGTCAACAGTTCTATCCTCTCACTTCTCCCAGGTTCTCGACCTCGACGATCTCTCCTTCGTCTTTTCCATAAAATGCCCCGTCCCCGCCGTGTCTGGCCAGATCGTCGACATTGACAAGGTGTCCATCGGCTACAACGACCAGTCCCTCCGCATCTACCAGCTTCCTCTCTCGTGAGATCCTCTAATCATTTCCACTTCATTTCCCTATAGAAAACTAAAAGGAGCACAAATTAATACGAAGTTCGGTCCGTCTCCTTCGAATTATTTCAATCACGAGGAACCATTCGAGGTGGCCACTCTCGAGGGTCAAAAAGGGGCAATATCTGTCAGTTTCCCTCGTTACTCTCCAATTTTTCTCTTATTTAGTGGATCAATGATGCTATCTTCACCTTCTCCCTTCGTCCCGGGGCGGAAGACCAATTCCAAGCCATCCGGGCAGGCCGAGACGGCCGCCTTCTTCTCTGGAGAATGCCGTCCTTCGACGGCGACTTCATGAAGACCGTCTCCCTGCCTCAGCTCCCTCTCAGTAAGCCTAATATCTTCAAACTATCCCGGTTTAGAGTACAAGGGGACATTCGAACAGAGCCTGCAGTCGGTCTGGAACAGTCTGAACGAGAACAAGGACGACTCCATCCCAGTTCTGGTCAGTTCTACTCCCGTCCTCCCACGGCCCCCCGTACAGGATCCCTCCACCGTGACGTGCAGTCTCCTCGTGCCCACCAAGGGAAAACTCATTTTGGGGAGGAAAGACGGTCTGATAACTATGGCCTATGCCTGTGAGGCCCTCTCTCGGCAACTGTTGGATGTGAGCAAAGAGCCCACGGCCATCCGAAAACTCTACGGGCACACGGCGGCCGTCAGGTAGTGTCTCCCACCCTTCAGTCAATATATATCCTCTCCCAGATGTCTGTTCTACCCCCACGAGCACCACTCCCGCTTCGAGTCGAACGTCCTCCTTTCCGGCTCGGATGACTTCACCGTCATCGCCTGGAACATCCAGAACGGCAACAAGATGTTCAAGTTCTCCAACCATGGCGGCCCCATCCTCCGTTTCCTCGTGCCCCCTGCCAACTGCAGTGCAAGTGGCCCCCATCCCCCCAGACTGTTCCTCTTCAGAAGCAGATGTCCAAGTGTATTTGTGTCGTGGCCCAAGATCATTCGGTTTCCCTCTTGAATATTCGGGAGATGAAGTGTTGTCTGCTCGCCTCGAGGCATCCCTTCCCGGTCAAAGAAGTCCGATGGCGTCCTCTGGATGATTTTATGTTGGTCCGGCTGGACAACGGCAGTGTCTACGTCTGGCAGATGGAGACAGGTTCGTCGCTTTCCAAAGGATCTCCTTTAATAGACACTTTCCAGCAAATATCGACAGGATTGTCACCGGGCTGATGGCCGAGGAGGTGCTCAATGCGTGTGACGAGCAGATCGGCCGGGAGGAGGGGACAGACGAGGTACGTCTCCTTCTGCATACACTCGCACCCCTACCCCTAACCCTCTTAACTGCCTTAATTCAGGTGGCTGCTTCGAGTGCCGTGCAACTAATGCGTGCTCTAAAAAACAAAAACATAGACGCTGTGGGTGGCTAGCTCTAGACTGGGGATACGAATACTTTAGGCGAAGCAGTCGGTCAAAGGAGGAGACGCCGAGAAGATCCACCTCGAGCCGATGACCCTCGACGTGGGGGCACCCTTCATGGTTAACGCTCTTCCCGGATGCTCTCAAGGGGCCCACGTTGTTCAATTCGAGGTGCGCTTTTTAACAGGCCACCCTATGCTTTCCTCAGGTCAGCGCCCTCATCAGCGGATTGATCAACGTCGACTATCTAGGGGGCATGTTGGACGAGGAGAACTCGCCTAATGGATTTACAAAGTGAGCTATTGAAGTGGTTAAAAGTAGCTCGGATCTAGACGCATCGAGTGGCAGAACGAGGCGGGCCTCTACGTGGACATCGCCCGGCTGATGCTGTCCCTCCTCCACGCCTGGAACCTGGACAAAGACCTCGACTCCGTCTGCATAAAGAAATTGGGCATGAACAAACCGAAGCATCAACTCTACTTTGGCAATGTCTCTCGAAACGGTAAGACTCCTCCCGTTTTCCCTGAATTATTCCCATACAGGTCAACTGACTGTCGTCCTACCCCAGAGCACCCCCAGATCCTTCGAGTCGTTCTCCCTGGACGTGCGCTGGCAGGCGAGCCATTCTCTGACAACGACCCATCTCCTGGCTATGATTGCCACGGCCAACACCCTCATGAATATGAGAAACATCATCTCCTCCCAGTTAGTTCAGTCTCTTATTCTCACCCAAGAAAACATCTAGTGCCATCCGTCGGAAGAGTACAGTACCTGTAGCAGATGCCCCCAAGAATCACCCGAAAGATGTGGTGACCCTTGACAAACAACAGATGAAACAATGTAGGGGACAGCTATTGTATTAATAAGAGCATCAATTCCAGGTTGGAGCCTTTTGGCTGCCCTCCACTGTGTCCTCCTTCCTGACCTCGTCCGCCCGAAGAGTTCCTATGCCGCCCCGAGGATAGAACTCCTGGCCAGGAGATGGCAGGACAGCAGCATGGAGATCAGGACAGCGGCACAGGCTCTTCTGATACGAGAGCTCTCTCGCCTGGACACTTTGGGCAGACGGAGACTCATCGAATCCTGGGCTCCATTTCTGCCTCCCCTACTTGATCCAGAACTTTCCATCTTTGGTATGGACCACCTCTTATTGAATACAAGAAGTTTAGGTGCCAGACTGCAGTCATCCGTTCCATCTCTTCCACCTAACGCACCTCCGATCCCCCCTCGCTCGAAACATTCTCCTCCGCCAATGGCCCCTGTTCCTGGTAAGATGCCTCTCCATTTGACTAATAAATATTTTTAGAAGCTCTGACAGGTGGAGACGGGGAGTCTGGAGTTCAACAAGTGAGACGGAACCAGGCAACGGCTATCATCCTTCTGGGGGTAGTCGGTGCCGAATTCGGAGACGAGCTCAACAGGTTAGACACTCCTCTCTTCCAACGAAGGACGTCTTCAGAGCCGACTTGACCCGAGCCACCGCCTTGTCCCTATTAGAACTACTGGTGGCTGCTCCCTCGAGTCTCCTCCCTGTCAATTCTTCCCTCCGGCGGGCAGCCATCGACCTTCTGGGAAAAGGCTTCGTCCACTGGGAGCCTCATCTGGAAATCTCGAAGGTTCTCTTGGGTCTCCTCGACCTGGCAGCCAATGCAGAGAAACACCTCCAGTCAGTCTTTTCATACGCTATGTACAGGAAGTTTCAGCCCATCGGTGGTTGTTCCGGGAGCCCCACTCAGTCCCCTGGCGGATGCCTGTCGAACAGCTCGGAGTGCCCTGGCCCTCATAGCTGCCGCCCGTCCCCCCGCCCTCTTGAATGCCCTCTCAATGGAAGTAAGTGAAATCTCCTTTTATCAAAAGGAATACCTCCTTCAGGTGGCCCGCTACAATTCGGCTGCCCAACACCAGACCATCCAGCACACGGTGGTCAGCCCCCTGCTCAAGTCGAGGGCAGAGGTGCTTCGGATAATCGAGGAGCTGGCCGAGAAGAAGTACAACGAGGTCGTCGAGAGGATGATCCCGGTCGGCGAGGTTCTCGTCCACTGCCTCGACACCTCCCTCCTGAAACACAAACAACTCGGCGAGGTATTCCCTCCCATCACGAAGTTCGTGTCTCCTCCTGTCCCTTTCCATCGTCTCCTTCCAGATTCAACATGGTCGCCTACTGTCCGAGTTCCAGGAGGATCGCCTTCGGTGGCACCAATGGCACCTGTGTGGTACACGAGTTGCGAGCGGCAAAGTCTCATGTAATACCCCCGTAAAGAGAAGAAATCGGGCGTATTTAGAATCTTCAATCGCACCACGGGCCAGTGTCTGCGTGCGCCTTCAGCGAGGACGGCAAGTACCTGGCCACGTACGGGGCCTCGGATGCCAAGGTCAACTTCTGGCAGACCACCCAGAGTTTCTTAGTATGTTATTTGTTATTTCGGGCCGCACTGTTTGCCCCCGGTTCGTTTTTGACGTCGTCCGTCACGCGCCGCATACATTATTGTAATATGACGATATTTTAGGCGATAAGTCGATTGATCCGACCTTTTTCAGGGAATGGGCCAATCGAGCATGAAACTCGTCAAGTCGCAGCAGGCCCCGGGGGCCACGATGGTCAACAGTCCCTTGGGGCAGACATTTCGGCCGAAACTTGTCTGGATCAACCCCAAGTCCATCACCCTGATGCTCGCCGGCGGACGCGAACAACGCTTCACCCTGTAAATGTCTTTCCTCCCTGTCACTTCGCATAATATTCTCTAGTCTGACATTCCACCCTTCACTTATTTCACCAGCTATAATGTACATAGATGAGAGTAGTAAAGATATTTATTTAATAGAGTGACTCACCAAGAGGAGGGCCGTGTTGACTTGGGTTGAAACAAACACAGACAGGGGAGGAGGCTAGAGGGAGGACAGGAGAACAGTTGATCTGAAGAGACAAGAAGGCTCGTCTAAGGAGAGAGGGAGTGTTGTGCTCTGAATACTGTCTGATTATAGTCTGGAATAGCCTGGGACCTCGCTCGGTCTCCCTTCAAACTATATACTCGGGTATTATAAGGGGTTGTGGTTTGTTCCGTTTTTTTTTTTTTTTTTGGGGGGGGGGGGGGGGGTAATCCCGAGCGGGATATCCTCGGTGACACGACAGTCTGCCCTCTCCCCCCTCCCGATCAGTTTTAAAACGGTAGACAAAATCCGGATCGATGAGGGGGCGGTCCATTGCTCCAGCAGTCATCATACAAAATGACACCCCCTCTATTCCTAGTTTTTTCCTCTCTCCCTTTTGTTCTTGGCCAATTTTCACAGGTGCCGCCCGTTTCTTTGCCTCAGGTACGTACGCTTCGTCTCCCTCTTACCGTCTCATAATCTGCTCATTTCAAAAGTTCAAAATATTAATCCTTTTGTACTTTTCGATATCTATTTTATCGATCATAAGATATTTTTAAAGTCATGAATAGAAAAGGGAAGAGAAGGGGGCAGAGACGTAGCAGAAATTGGCCAATTCAGAACTCCGGCCTTTCTAGCCATGACACGTTTAAGAACTGGATTGAATTAGAATTCAACCAGTTCAGAACATCCAAATTAGAACTTGTCAGGTCAGAAGTATCCTAATCCAGAAACGGTCGAATCACCTTTGGAACGATTTAGAACTGGTCAATTCCGAACTGGGACGAATTGGAACTTTTTTTCCCGCAATTTTCCGTTTCTTGTGCGTATTTTTGGAGAATAATCAAGAAAATGTAATAATTAAAAAAATCAACCTGTAAAATATTTATGCAAAAAGACAATAAACATGAATTACAATTTTGTGCGAAGAGCAGTGGATCTAGGTTAGTCTTTTTCAACTTCATAGAATAACCTCCTATCACTCTCATTTCTCTAATATTGAGGACCATAATGACGATAGAATCTGTGAGAAGTCATTCAAAGGGGACACTAAGAAATTAAAAAACACAAATAAATACGCAAATAAAAAGCGAAAATGGATTAAAAAAAGTTCCAATCCGTCCCAGTTCTGAAGTGACCGGTTCTGGACTGTCCCGGTGTTGACGCGTCCATTTCTGACCAGTTCCAGTTATTTTTCGACCAGTTCTCAATTGAGCCATTTCTAATTTGGAAGTTCTGAACTGGTTGAATTCTAATTCAATCCAGTTCTTAAACGTGTCATGGCTAGAAAGGCCGGAGTTCTGAATCAGCCAATTTCTGCTACGTCTCTGCCCCGAAGAGAAGTATCCGTTTAGTTTTTAAAAGTTAATGAAGTAAAAAGTTGAAGTTCTTTTGTAAACATGACGTGGCGAGTATAAGATAATGTCAACAGAGTGCTCTCCCGGCAAATGATCACATCTTTCCTCGTTTCAGTGTCAATGTATCCCGGACCCCCAGGCGGGTTGTGTCCAGTACGACAGCCGATTCCAGGTGACCCCTCTCCCGCCATCCCCTTATTCCCATTACAGGCTACCACCCTGGATGAGGCTATGTCTAGTTTCCCCGATTTGACACTGGAAAGGAATGAGACGTCTCCCGACCCCACCCTCGAGGTTAGCCCCTGTCTCCCTCTAACCTCCGTAAACTTAAGCAAGCCCAAGCCATGTGTACCACCCAAGAGTGTATAGACTGCCAGAACGATCTCAACTACCGATTGAAAAAGGTACGGTCCGGAGACGACTCCCCCGAGAAGAGTCTTCCAGGTCGGATTGCTCCCGTTGGGATTAGGAGAAGTCCTCCCCCCGACTCAGAACCTTACAAGTACCTGTAGAAAGTACAAATTTTCGGGAAATGAGGAGGGAGTCTACGAGAAGGACGAGCCACACGCTTTGAGTGAGGAGTGTACCTAACCCGAAGTGCGACTAACCCTTTCAGCATTTAAAGCGGACGACGATGATTCAGACGAGTCGAGCGAGGACAGCGGCGAGAAGCAGCAGAAGAAGACCAAGAAACGAGAAAAGAAGCACGACAGGGGGAAGAGACAGGCCGTCGGCAGCACTGTCACCATTGTCGGTAGGGTAATTGCTCTACTTTTTAGAGGGAGACAAGTTTAGGCCAGCGGTACACGTTGTCCTGCTCGGCCAAGGGGATAGCCACCGACAGCACCGGACTTGTGTCCCTGTGTTCGACCTGCTGGGTGTGGAGGAGACTGCCCGATAACTATTCCCCCCAGTACATCAACGAGCTCGTCTGTGACCAGTCCGACGGGGCCTGTCTCAGTGGTTTGTTCCCTCTCTTTTCTCCGGAATCTCCTCTTCTCAGGGTACGCGACTTGTGGCATCGGACACCGTTCAGTCGACGTGGTTCAGATCAACGGAAACACGAAGACCACCGTGTCCATCTCAGCCGGCAGTTTCTGTGAGTGTAAGGTTTCGGTAAGAGGAGGAGATTAGGGGGGAAGACAGGGAGGGTTGCAGAGGACGAGTGCCTTGCTCTCGCTGGTGACGGGGAACACGACCACCACCGTAATGCCGCTCCTCGGAATGCCGCCTGTCCCGGGAGGATGATCCTCCTCAACGGCCAATCTCCCATCCCCAATCCAATATATTCTTGCCTTGTACTTATACCTTTGTTATTTATAAAGAGAACGAATTCTGATGAAGGGGAGGGGCACAAATAGCTTTATTAAAACACAAAATATAAAAACAGTTACTCGTCTATCGGTGGTGTGCAAGCTCAAAGAATCACCAAAAATTGCACGAAAAGAAATCTGTAAGACTCTCGAGGAAAGGCAGTGGGCGAAGGAATCAAATGCGGAAATGGAGAGAGAGGGCTCAACGGAGGATCTGTAGAAGAAGGAAAACTATGGAGGAGGGGAGGAGGAGCGGGGCGGAGTTCACCGGGGCGATGGTCGCCTCGGCACTCTTCTGCTGGGCTATCGACCGAACCGATCTGAATCTCCTTTTGGAATCCGAGAGGAAGGGGACTGACTTGTTATCAGGCCAAAAAACATAATTGCAGAAGTCCTGGGACTCGCATCCGCAGATGCGGACAGGGGCGCCACTCTTGGAGGTCTTGTTCCGACAGGAGCCATCCTGAAATGGGGGGATCTGTCCGGGAGGAGACGGGCAAACCTTTAAGCCCTTTGTATGACATGTATAATGGACTCCCATGCTGGGGTGTTGAAGCATCAGACACGCTGAAAAACATAATAATGTTTTTAGTCTTTTCTTGTCGCCGTGCCGGTTCATCCCTGATTAGACGCGGCTGGCCAAGGTGGGCGAGAGAACGAAACTTCTACGAAACATAAACTAATCGAATTTGTGAAATCGAGCGGGGCAACGGGGCTTTCCTGACGTCGGCCCCTCCCAGACCCCAGAAGGATTGGCTCTCGCCAGGGGGTCGGTCTTGTTTATAGCCACCAGACGAATCCCACAATAATACACCCGAATGGACATCGATCGACCGGGCCCCCTTCAATTAACAAATT
This sequence comes from Oscheius dolichura, assembly GCA_932521035.1. Taxonomy (NCBI): domain Eukaryota; kingdom Metazoa; phylum Nematoda; class Chromadorea; order Rhabditida; family Rhabditidae; genus Oscheius; species Oscheius dolichura. The sequence continues at coordinate 5,345,828 of OW051494.1, forward strand.
GACACACCTGGGAGCCCTAGGAATTCATAATAAGGCCGCCTCCCGGACAGAGATAATCCAGGTTCTCCCGGAAGAGTATCCGTGACGTGGGGGCCATGCATGTCCTCGACCAACTGGCCCAATAAAAACAGCTGATGGCACCCCGCACCCATCCGCCATCCGTCATTTTCTACGCCGGATTAAAAAAGAAGCACCCTGCGCAGCGCGGTTCTCGGTGACTTTGTCTATTGCGAGAAATGAAGTGGATTCTGTGACGGCTATAAATTGTCGCGAAGGTCGTCTCAAACGGGGGGAGAGAGAGGAAACGCCGCCAACTTTTTGAGGAGGAGGGGAACAGATGGCCGGGGCCTTTAACTTGGCCGTAACTCTCCCGAAAATTAGGACTCACAGCCTCCCTCCATCTCGCAGACTCCGTCGTAGCAGGTCACCGTCTCCGACTCCTTCGTACATTTACATTTGATGGCCTCGGCAACCGAGAGAAACAGCAGAAATAGACAGAATATTATCTGGAAGGGTTGGGTTGGAGGGGAGGAGGCGGCCTACCTCTCGCGGGTCCATATTGTGACTAGAGGTGTTTTGGGAGGGAACTGAAAGACGAGAACTGGATTAGGAAGGGGACGAGAGGATAGGAAGCGGTAGGGAGAGAATGAGGAGGAGGAGCTGGGATTAGGAGAGCCTCGATCACGTTGCTCAGCTGTTGCAAAAGATAAGATGGGCAGACGAGAGGGGAAACGAATTTAACCGGGGACACGAGTTGTCAAACAGAGTCAAACGAGGCACACCTCCCGGGGAACATCCTTAATTATGGAGGGGCGCGGCTAATCTGGGTCAAGAGACTCGAACCGTGAAATTGACGACGATAGCCAGAGAAAGTTGTCAGCTGTTGGCATCCTCCTCGGGAGAGGGAGGATATAAATGGAAAACAGTCAGAACAGGGCGCCAAATGTGCTCAGCCGCCTGGTCCACCACTGAAAGGCCCCGCCTCCCGCCGTCCCCCGTTCCCGAAAACAATGACTGACCTACGGCACGTACAGGCCGAGAGACACGGACCCATGGAGATCCGTGTTTGCGGAATACGCCCCGAGTGTTATAATCCGACAGGACCAAACAGAGCGACGGCGGCGGCTTGACCCCCCGGGCGGATTAAGCAAATGTAACTGATTTTAATCGATGGCGAGGACGGCCTGAATATGTCAGTAATGAGGGGGGTGATGTTATTTCCTAGGAAACAGGTGGCCGAGCACATTGGAACATGAAAAAACTCGCTGTAAACTCGACTGCTCCCGAGTCCATATAGCTCATTTAGAGTTAAGCCCGGACCCACTTGGACAGATTATTCTGGAGCTGCGTCTGGCAGGATGGGAGGAGAGAGGGAGGTCTCGTACTCGAGACGGGGAGGACAGATGTTTTCTGGGGGAGGAGGAGGGGCATTCACCTGGTGGAAAGTACGAACAACGGGGAAATGAGAGGGTTATCTGGGGAGGGAGGGGAACAGGCCAGGGGAGAAGTCGACCGAATATCCGGGGGCTATTGAAGGAGGCAACCACGGGACACCACAACAACCAAGGCCATTAGAGAGGGCAGGAATATCTTTTAATTTGTTTGTTCTTGTGGTGTCTCTCATTTTGACGGGAGGACAGAAAGGAGCTCTTCCTGCCAAACAGGGCTATTTCGACTGGGAGAGGAAGAAGATCTCATATGCCACGTTTGGCGTGACCAGAGGGAGGAGGACAGCCGTGGGACAGGACACGCATAAACTATCCGTCTCCTGAACTCCCGGGATTTATCTCTCTTCGAAGAGCATTAGGGAAATTGAAAAAGGAGGAAACTGAGGAGGGAGGAGGTGGCATAATGTGGCCATTTACATAGTTATCCATCCACCGGAAACGCCTTTTGGAGGGAGATGCCCCCTTTAATTGAACGGGACGAGTGACCAAGTCGTATATTGAGGCAATTTAAAGGCAGGACTTCTTTGACCTCCTCTAAAGGAGGCGACTACTGCCGTCGCCTGCAGACATGTAATCCGATCTGCTCCTGAATTTTCGTCTTCCCCACCACAAACCGCCTTTTCAACGTGTTGTAACCAAAACAAAGAGACCCCCTCTGGGCCAGAAGGGGGACCCCGACCCCCTTGGGTAAGGGGGGCCGAGGGAGTACCTGATGATTGGATCTCTCGCGCATTACTTCTTCTTTGCTCACGCGTCATTTGCCATTCGGCCGTAGTCTTCTTCCATTTCCTGGACCCTAATCCAGGCATTGGGTTTCACTTCAATTGAGATTTGTCTCGCTGCCTACCCAAAACACGACCGGGGGAGTAAAAAAGGGGGCTCTTAGAGGTGCGCTGAGCTGTGTACTGAGAGGGGCTGAGTCAGCCGGGTGGAGGGGGAGACAGTCCTCAAAAAGGAAAGGAACAGAGGTTGATCAAACAGGCGTTGAGAGCCAACGAGGCCAATTTGGAAATGGAGCCGGTCTTTTTTAGAGGAGCCAACGATATCAAACCAATCAACTCCGGAAGACAATTGGGGGGGGGGGGGGGGGCGGAAGTGGGGAAAGGGACTCGGGGAGAAGACAGTAGCCATAGAGCAGACGAGCTGAATCACCGACGAATTCGGAAACATCCGTACGAGAATGACTATTATCACGTTACGTACTTCAGCTGGAAAAGCAACTTCGAGGAATGCCACTCGGCCGAGAGTGTCCTTCGTCAGGGAGAGGACCGGAGTTCAGAGGACAGGCGGACAGTGGCTACACTCTGTCTACATTGTAATGATGTTCTTTTATTTGGGAGACACCTTCCTCTACCCGAGAACACAACAAGGACAGGGAGGAATACGAACGAAGACGAAAGAATCCTTGTCGTCCCAACCATTCGTCTTCCCGTGTCTCACCGTCTGCCCGTATCTCCCCTTCTTATTGTTCTTCTCGTTTAATGTCTTCCCCATTCGAGCGTGTAGTCCCGTCATTCTATGAATAAGTAATTCCAAAAACTAGAACCCGTAGCTGATGTGTACAGGAGACCGAACGTCACTCCTCCAAATAGCAGGCTGCAGTCCCTGCTATTTCGACCCCATTCCACTTGAAATTCTACGATGGCTACATTTGTTCTTTTGGCCGTGGGTGCGGAAGTTTGTCATTCTTCTTCTTTTTTTGTGGAATACGATACGAAGCGAAACGGTTAATGGATGCGCGACTCTGACGCAAATTGGGCGCAATCTGAAAAGGCAAAAGCCCTGGGAGAGATTTACTACTACGAACATCTCCGAGCTGTGGGCGGCCGAGCGCCTTCGGTTAACCGAGCATAAATGCTCTGGTCAGTTCCACCCCCGGCTGTCTGTCCCCTATTGTCTCAAGTTATTCTCGGGGGAGGCCAGCTACAGGAGGTGACATCAGGCAGAGAGACTCATCCATCCGGGGTATCCGTCTTCCCTGCTCCTCTTTTAGAATATGACGATCCATCTGACTGAGATAGGTGTGAGTTGTGTTTGTCTGCCCCCTCTTTCCTAGTGGAAGATAACAAAAATGTAAAAGAGCCGGCCTCCCCCAAATTGGTCTAATTGTCGTAAACTTCCCGTCGTCATCGCCGCCTCTTCGTTCCTCCTGTACCCATCCTGCTCCCGGGGCGTCCCCCTTGTTATGATGTTAATTACACGTGCCACTCGTTGACTCATCTGACAATTTCCTTCCACCCCCCGTTTCCTCTACGCTACTCCAATTTAAACCTTCCCACCGTAGGTCACTCCCCGGTTATATTCTGGGCAGCCACCAAAGACCGGCCGGCTGACCCCTAGCTCCCTTTCTTTTTGTCTCCCTCGTTGTCCATCAACAGACCCTCTCCCATCCAAAATATCCTCCTTCTGTTTTGCCTATTCCCCTTCTCCCTATTATAACCCATTGTGTTCTAAATTTATTCCTCCTCCGATGAATCAGTCCCTGCGTCAGATGTAACTTTTTTGGCAGATTACACGGCCCGGTAGGTCCGGAAATCGTAATATCCGGTGAGCTGGAGAAGCAAAGAGCGCGGGAGGGCCGGCTACCGTAGTTTTTGGAGGAGGGACACCTGGAGAACACTCGAGAGCATTATTAGATTGAGCACTGACGACAGAGTCCCCATTAGGGGCAGCTGTCTTCGAGGCGAACACCTGTACGGCTCTGGGAATTCCCAGGGATGCCCGTCTCCCGAAGAGGCTGTCTCGTGATTTGCAGAGCTCGAAATATTTGCGTAGGAGCGGCGACGTAGCCCCGGGCCATCGGATTTGACCCGCTGTTGTAAGCGTTCTCCCCCCGGCGACCCCCGTCTCGCGTGTCGGCTGACCTTCCACCTCTACAGAAGTGAATAATTCGTGGTGGAGACGACGCTGATTCGGCCATGAGGGGCAGCTTCGTTTGTAGTCGAGTGGCCAAAAAAGTGTTGATTAGAGTGGGCAGACACCCCCGCCAAGTATTGTTTTTCTGTTTGAATTTGCCGCCACCACCGGTCATCCCGGATCAGCCTAATCCCATGCACTGAAGCTGTACATCTGTGTCCTCTAGAGACACTCCCGAAAACAAGCCATTTCTTTTGTAGTTGCGACCATGGCCGTCCTCCCCCACCCTTTTGTCTCTCCCAGAGACAGACGTCATTTTCAGAGATAGTATTTCCGTGGTATAATTGGGTCGCTCGAGTTTCTTCCTGAGGATATCCCAATTCTCCTCCCTCTGACCTTCCCCGTCTGATTATGCATTCCCCCTCACATTCCCAGCCACACAGGAAATGGTCCTCTCCCCCCGGTACCCCCTCCTCCCTCTCGTCTGTTGTTGGTTTTTTCGGGGGGTAGACTCCCCCCTCGGGCTCACTGAGGGGTAAAGACACACTGGTACACATCCGGGCGGCCGCTGTGACCTGTTTTGGCCCTCTTTGACCTATCGCCCACCTGACCCCCTCCCCCCAAATATCCTCGACTGCTACGTGAGGTCCCTTTGGAGGGGACTCCAGTTCCGGTAGTTAATGCGTCAAATCCGGAGTGTTCCCTCTCTTTTCTCCTGCCAAAAATGGCAGCTTCCTTGCTGTTTTGGTGTCCCTTTTCCCCCTCATCGGATCTTTCACCTCATTTCAAATTTCGGTGTAGGAATGGGAAACTAGAGGGCACACGTGTCAGATGATTACGTGTAGCCGGTGTTCTCGTCATCCCCTGTCATACTGTAATTAGTTTTGTCGGCTTTTATTAGGGCACGATGTGTTGCACGGCCGGCATACAAGACGAAGGGCTCAAACAGCGTCGGCTTACCCCGTCCCACATGTTTTTTAAGGGGCGCCTCCTGTCGACAGTGGCTCAATCAGTCCACTCTCCACGCATAATCCCCTTGTCTTATCCCCTCGTCCAAAACATGCTCATCTCGTTCATCGTAGTTATTTGCCATCTCCTGCCCCTCTCGGACTGTCCCCCTTCTCGTTCCTCTGTTCCACACCTGCTGATTAGCCTGCTTAATAGGCCTCCGCGTCTTGTATTATCTGCTTTTCTTAGTCACATTTAAACCCTTATCGGGCCCGCCCCTTCCGGTGTGCCCCTAATTTTTATTGTAAGATTTACACGTGAAACAGACCCGTCGGCCCCAATCAGGAGCCTCTTCCATTACGGATCTTCCCCTTTTTTCTAGCGGGGGAGACAGTTCTTGTTGGTCTCTCCCCTTTCCCATCTCTTACACTCTCCCGTCTACAAGTTTCCTTGGAACCGGGCGCCGCCGGAAATGCCCCTGTCTCTGCTAATTCAATTGCTTCTTCCCTTTCTGCCCCCTTGCAAGTGTCTCTTTCAGATGTGGTTGGTTACTGTAAGCAGTTTCTTGTTGCTGGCCTGGCGGACGTCGGGTCAGCAGCTGTGGCCGAAGGAAGTCATCCTGGTGCGCAAGTACCCGGTGGATTACCCCGACGAGAAACCAGTGCCGATTCAGGAGCCCCCGCTGAAAAGAGGTAAGTCAAAAACAGACACAAAGGCACCTGAATAGCACGAGGAAGTGGCCAGAACAAAGGGAGGCCCTTTCAGGTGTGATGTTGCTCCACGGAGGACTGAAGAGAGACGTCTCCGTGTACCCGGCCGCCGGGTCGGGGATGATGCCCCGGGTACCGTTGAGGGAACCGCCCCTGAAGAGGTAAAGCGACAGGCAGTCGTAGTCAGCGAGCAGTAGTTCCAGGTCGGCCGACTACTTCGTCGAGCGGACGATTCGCTCCGAGTACCCCATCGACCTGCTCCGACTCCCGATGAGGGAGCCGCCTCTGGTTAAGCGGTCCGCCGCCTATCCGCCCTACATGCACATTCCTCTCCGGGAGCCGCCACTCAAACGATCTCTTGAAGCTCTTTTACGACGACGGTCATGGTGACCAGAAGACGGACTGACATAGACTACGATCTCTCCCCCGAAAAGATCTCAACTGCGCACTGTGACCTGGTCATATTACATAAATATTGGGTATGTTGTGTGGGACTGTTCGTCTCCCGAAATACGTCGACGGCTATTCTGGGCCAGGGGGCATAATGCGTTATAATGGACGGCCATTCAGGGGGTTCCCCCGGGGCAAAGACTACCAATATCACGTGTCGTTATGACGCAGCCAAATTTATTTATTCTGTTATGACTGCCCCAGGAACACAGGCTGACTCACTCCGTCACTTTGTTCTGAACTGGGTGATACGTAAACAACAAGCCCTGATGACAGGAGAGGGTGGATCTTACAGCGGCCGGTGTCATGAGGAGGAAGGATGGCTCGAAGGACAGGTGACCGGACACCACTTCCTAGTTCATTCGATTAAACTCGACTCCCGTCTGCCGCTTTCTATGTGCCATGCGGCTTCTTCTCCTCCTCCTCCTCTGTATATTTCTCGTCGTCGCCAGGTCCTCGTCCTCCTCTTCGCGAGGCTCTGTGCGTTCTCTCGTCCTCCTTTGAGTACACACCTCTTTCAGAGCAGCTCCAGATCTTCTTCCGGTAGTAGAAGTTCTTCGAGTTCGTCAAGGTCGTCGGTGAATTGTCGCCTCCCACCCTGCCACTTCCTTCCTTTTAGACCAGCAGCTCTTCTCGCTCCTCATCCTCGAGTAAAGGATGGCTCTCTTCCGGGAGCAGTTCCAGGTCCAAAAGCAAAGTAACTTCGTCTGCCCGTCTCCCTCACACCCGGCCTTTAGTCTTCGAGTTCCTCCTCGTCCGGAAGAAGCTCCTCCTCCGGTGGCTGGAGTCTGTCGAGTCTATTCAAATCGTCCAAATCATCGTCCGGTAGTTCCATCGGAGCCAAAGTACTGTCCCGGGCTCTTCCCATATCAATCCCTCTTCAGAATAGCCGTGGTAAATCAGCCGCCCGTGACCAAGTCTCCTCTGGCTCCTCTATATTTTCCAGCTTTTCTAGGACCCCCCAGGTCGTCTGCGCTATCCCCCACCATACAAGAAGAGACTGTTTAGGGTTCGCGAGGCTCTTCTGCCTCTCGTGCTTCAGTTGTTGGTTCTCCTTACACTTCGACGTCATCCACAACAAATTCTGGAACGGTATGACACGTTTCTCCTAGAAATTCGCACATTTTCAGACCAAACAGGGCTCATTCCAAAAGATTAGAGGAAAGATAACAGAGGCCGCCAAAAAGCACCTGCCAGGGTTGGCACTCAAAGCTGCCAAGAAATTGGGCCCCAAGTTGGCCTCTTACATCTCGAGGAGAAGAGCCAAGACGGGAATGCGGGTAACTAGTCGATCCGGGGAGGAGGGAGACCACTGTTCCAGGTTGGAGGGGGCTCGGCGACAACTGTCTATCTCCCGGCCGGCCACTATCCGTCCTATGGCCTCTCTTCCGGCTCCTACCGCGGCCCCGTCCCACAACAAACTCATTACGAGGCGGAGAGACCCGAGCTAAACAATGAGACACGGTTTACTGAGGTCGAGACGAGGGATCCTTCCGTCGAAGAGTTAGTTCTTTGGGGAAGATCAAAGTAGGACTCGGTCAGGATCTTCATCCCCTACAACGACGACCTCCTGGCGGAGTGCCCCGAGAAGGTCGACGCCTTCCTCCAGATGGACAACATCTCCTTCGTCTTCGAGGATCACCACATGTTCCTCATCGAAGATGGCTCGTAAGTGTCTATAGTTTGTTTCAAATGGAAAAACTTTTCCCGCGCGGTTCGCACCTTCAAATTTTTCGATAATTGTATCTGGCATAGACTTCGGCTATTTTTATATTTTTTCGGTAGTTCGTATCTCAAATAAGCAAAAGCAGTGATAAAAACGATCAAAATATATGTGAAATACGCGTAAAAATGCATGCAAAAATGTCGAGTTGGACCATCTAGACGGCCAAATGCTCTATCTAGACCCGACTTTACCTTTAACTAAATTTTTTCCATTTGAAATGGACTATAGCATAATGAATCATACAGTAATCCAGGCTAAACCAAACGGTGGCTATCTACGATCTCTTCCCCGGTGGCATCCACAAGGTCGACGCCAGTGTCTTCGATCCTCTGTTCGAGATTGTCCTCCTGTTTAGGGAGAGACAGGTGGACCTCTGTTGAGATAGACAGACAGGCCTTTCAGGTGTACGGTTTCCATTGGAATGACACAGAAAACGGCTTCAAGGCACTATCCGGATTCCCGAAGACTTTGCCGGATTCGATTCCATTCAAGCCGACGGCCGCCTTCGCCGGGCAGGATGGCTATCCGATTCTGGTATCGGAGAAGGGGGAGGCCGCCGCCTACGATGTCTACTTGAATGATGAGGTCAAACTAGGCAATGAGACGGCCAGCTACCTGGAGGTAGGAGAGGGGGCAGACCACAAAACGGACTCTCCTTAGAATCTTCCCCTGCCACTGAGGGGCATATCCGATTGGAACGGGGACACCGCCGTCGTGTTCACTGATCACCAGGTCTATCAGTACGACCTGGCCCAGAAGAGGGTCGTCGGCGAGCCGGAGACGCTCGCCAACTTCTTAAACTGCTTCTTTGTTGATATTCCCAGTGCTGATGAAAAGACCAAATAATCATAAACATTACGGGTTCCTGGCTCTTTCTGCTTTTTACCAGTGCCCCTAAAAGGCACTAAAAGACCAGAACCTAATCTTATCCGTCAAAAGTTTGGAACTGACGTCCCACAAAAGTTTATTTCATTTCAGCATTCCCTCCCCTTCCACAAAAGCTGTGATAGGCCTTTTAAGGTATTCGACTGTGGAAGGAGCAACTGAACAAGATATTGTTGGGTTGATGTAAAGAAGTATACAGTATGTATACTCAATGAGATGGTATTTAGTAATTCGGTATTCAACCGGATTTGAAAAAAGCTGTTCAAAGTTGGCGCACGTTGGCATCTCGAAACGAAATTACGGTAGTTCGTTTTTATTGTCTTTTTGCTCATTTTTTTTTGGGAAAGAGCTCATTCTTGACTTGCAGCTGTAAGCAGCAAGTATCTCATCTCTAAGATGGTATGTTTATTTACATTTATATTGTGAATGTTATTTTGAAGGCATTTCCAATGCGTGGAGGAGCTCGAGGTGGAGGGAGCTCAGGAGCTAATCGGGATAAAGATAGTGGCAGCGGTGGAACGCGCGATTTGAAAGGAACCATTCTTGGTGACCTTCATACACGCCCTGAGAACTTTGATAAGAGAGGTTAGATTGAACTCGCATTGGGCAATAAAAGTCTATAGGAACATCTGGTCGTCCGTCGGACTGTCTGGCCAATTTTGTGCCACTGGAAACGGATGCCACCTTCTCAATCTTCCAGTACCATGTTTGCTTTGAGCCGGAGGTTGATTCCAAGGCTGTTCGCCAGGCGATTCTTTCACAAGAAGCTATTGTCAGTGAAATTGGCAACAAGTTGTTAGTTCACTTCCCCCTAGTTTCCATTATTCCTTCATTTCAGCATATTCGATGGCATGATATTGTACCTCACGAAGGAGTGGAGCCGTGAGGTTTCTCAGGCTAGGATATCTGTTGATAGTGTGATTTTTAGCAAGTACTTGAAGCCAGACACCCCATTACCGGCCAAGCGATCAGTGTGAAGTTTAAGAATTCGGTGCGTTTCCAGCACAATGACCCTCAGACGATCAACTGCTACAATATTGTGCTGCGCAGGTTTGTATATCAGCCTGATCTCGTTCACTAGACTTCTCGAGATGCCTTGACCAGGTCGGATACAAACAGATGGGAAGAAATTATTTCGACCCTGCTCGTGGTGCCAAGGTTGAGAATTACGGACTGGAGGTGTGGCCCGGGTACGAGACAGGTTAGTACTGCGAAGAACACTGATGCGATATCATTTCAGCCATTCGCTGTTATGAAGCCGGGCTTATGCTGTGTGTTGAAAATAGGTTTAAAGTTCTCCGAACCGACCATATCCTCAAGATTATGAACGACGAATTTCGTCGGTGCCAAAACAATGCTCAACGCATGCAAGCCAAGTTCGAAGAACTGTATTATGGAAACACCATTGTTACGCACTACAACAATAAATTGTATCGCCTTACCAAAGTCGACTGGAACATGGTATGACGACGGCAGTTTTCAATTGTTTTCAATTTTCAGACTCCTGCCTCCGAGTTCACCAAAGCCGACGGAACAAGCATTACCCTCGCCGACTATTACAAGCAGCAGTACAATCTTATCATCTCTGATCCTGCTCAGCCTATTATTGTAAGACTTACCTTCTTTTTCGTGGCACTTTCAAATATGTAATTTACTTGAATTTTGTTTAGGTCTCGGAGGGTAAGCCTAAGCAGCCTGGTGAGCCGCCACAGATCACCTATCTTATTCCCGAGCTTTGTCAGCCTACTGGCTTAACTGATGACATGAGGAAAGGTGCGTTTTTTGTTTAAAGAACTGGTTATCATCGGTATTTAGATTTTCGTCTTATGAGAGCTCTCAGCCACCACACTCGTCTTGACCCTAGCAAACGCTATCAATCCACTGGAGGCTTCATTATGTCCATTAAAACCAATCCAGCATGCATGGCTCTGCTCGAAGCCTGGCAGATCAACCTTGGAAACGATCTCGTCAACATAAAAGCCCGTGAACTTGAACCGGAAAAGCTTCGTGGTAAAACTGCGGAATTTGCTGGGCAAAATGCCGAATGGGCACGCGAGTGTAAAAGAAATGGAAACTTCAAGTCAACAAGCATGGCTAATTGGATTCTAGTCTCGCCAAACAATCCGGTATTATTGGTTGCATTATTACTATTGAATTGCATTTTTGTTTAGGCTATTATCAGTGCTGCACAGAAGTTCATTGGAAAAGTCAACGAGCTGGGGAGATCTATGCAAATGCAAATCGGAGAGCCTTTGTGTCAAGCCACCAATGGAACCACTGTCAACGACTACATTACTGGTGTTCAACAAGCTCTCAAGCAAGTTGAAGGACACGAAGTGCACATGATTGTGGTTCTCTTGGCCGATGACAATAAAACTCGTTATGATACGCTCAAGAAGCTTCTGTGTACCTCAGATTCTGGAGGTCGACGTAAGTTTGTCCTTTCTTCACATTTGCCTGTTTATAAAAACGTCTATACAACTGTAAATTTCAGCTATTCCCTCCCAGTGCGTCTTGCAGACGACTTTGACAGGAAAAGCTGGCGGCGAAAACAAAAACTTCGATTCTATCGTCTTGAAGATTCTTCTGCAAATAAACTGCAAGATGGGAGGAGCCTTGTGGAAAGTCAACATACCTATTAAAAACGCAATGATAATTGGTTACGATCTATACCACGATAGTACCGTAAGTGCTCAATGTTGATACTGACTGTGGCGCTTTTTAGATGAAAGGAAAGACTGTTGGAGCTTGTGTATCCACTTATGATCAGGACTACACCCAATTTTATTCTCAGGTTTGGATTATTTTCAATTCTTGGTAATTCAGATTTTGCAGACACGTCCTCATGACAATCCTACTGAACTGGGAACTAATCTCATCCACTTTGTCCGAAAAGCTCTGCGTAAATACTATGTGGCCAACAACAATACATTGCCTGAGAGAATGTTCCTCTATCGAGACGGCGCTGGAGATGGACAAATTCCGTACATCAGGAATCACGAAGTTACTTTAGTTCGAGAGGCTTGTGAAGACGTTGCTAAAAAAGCTGGGTGCACTCATGAAATCAGGCTGTCCTTCACCATTGTTACCAAGAAAGTCAACATGAGAGTCTTCCGTCGTGCTGGACAACAGTTGGTCAATCCGAATCCTGGAACAATAGTCGACGGTTTGCTACTACCATTTTGTCTTATTGGACCGTCTAGATATTGTAACTCGTCCTGAGCGCTTCGATTTCTATCTTGTTCCCCAGTATGTAAATCAGGGAACTGTGACGCCTGTGAGTTTATAACGGGAGAACGTAACTTTTTGTTTCAGGTGTGCTACAACGTCATCTTTGACAATACTGGCTTGAAGCCTGACCAGCACCAGAAGCTTGCATTCAAGCTGTGCCATCTTTACTACAACTGGCAGGGTTAGTTTCTTTTTTAAATTATAAGTAACTTTTGATTCGCCTGTATTGCGAACTCTTGAATAGTTTTTACGTTTTGAAATCATCGTTTCAGGCACTGTTCGCGTTCCTGCTCCATGCCAATACAGCCACAAATTAGCATTCCTCGTTGCTCAGTCGATCCACAAAGAAGTAAGCGAGGAGCTCCGTGACAAGCTCTACTACCTCTAAACTATTTCTTCCCATAGTTTTAATCCGTTTCGTTACACGAATCCTGTTAAATAATGTTATTTAATAAAGTTAGTTAATATATGCTCGCCTTCTTTGCTTGAATTGGGATAGATCTGGTACTGAAACAGTAACAAACTAGTGAATGGAAGTTCACCCGGGCTGTACTCAACTGCCTGACTTGGAGTCCACTAGCTAGACGACGTGTTTGACAATTACGATAAATATTTTCGGCTTTTCGCGTGCCAATAAAATTGCTGCTTTTTGTGGCGACGCTTATTTTTCATATACGCTTTCCGGTGCCTATTGTACCGCTTCTCTGCTTTTTTCTATTGAAGGTAAAGTTTCAATTCTGTGTAAATAACTTTTAATTAGAAACGAGGGAAAATGCTGGGTGCGGGCGCAATAAAACAAGAAGTGCCGGAAATCAAACAGGAGCCTCAGGATCACGATGAATTTACTCCAAATATCTTTGTGAAGACGGAAGAGCGGCCCGGTACTTCGACTGGGCCGTACTACTCGCGGCCACTCAACACCAAAGTGAGCCTGACATTCTTCGTTAACCGGCGATCAGGTCACGTACAAAGTGAAAAGTATGACGGCTGGGCAGATGCCCTTGAGGAAGGTGGCTAGGTTGGAAGGGATGGTAAAAGAGGAGCCGGTCGAGAAGACGGAGACACCTGTCGACCCGTGGTACTACAAGATCCCCGTCTACAGAAGGAGAACCCGAGATACGAGAGCACCAAGGACAAAGTCGGCACCAGGACAGGTGAGAGGAGTGGGCGACTCGGCCAACAACAACTATTCAGCCTTTGAGGAGGGTGACACCTCGATTTGTACCGAATCCGGGACTGAAGAGCCAGGAAGAACTGGAGAAGCTGATGAACGAGCTGGAGGAGGCACAGAAGAAGGACAAGCCCCTGCCTCTCCAGGAGTACCCCTGCCCTATCCCCGTGAGTCTACTCTCTAGACAAGCAACCAAGGCTCAGGGTTGCATAGCCCTGTTCACCTCGGCCATGGGTCTGAGCCGGCACAAGGCCCTCCACCGGGAGATATTCAAGTGCGGCGAGTGCCTCCAGGTCTTCAAGGAGAAGAACGAACTCAAGGCACACATCAGGGTACACGAAGGAGTCGATCCCCCCGTAGGTCTCCCCCATCCATCAATCATCTGAAACAGTCAGCCATCGTCAAAGCTCAGGCCATTCCGCGGACCATGAAACTCATCCAGAGCAAGGCGCGACAGGAGCCTTCCAAGTCCAAAATGTTTGAGTTTATTCATCAATCTACGAATTGTTCAGGCCGAAGGAGCATACGGCGAATACTGACGACCTGTTGGCCGAGATAGCCCGAAGGAAAGTGTTCATATGCGGGACCGGCTGCGACCAGAGCTTCAAGACGAAGAGCGAACTCCAGAGGCACATGGTGACCCACGACACTGACATGAAGGATTCGGGGCTGGTTCGGCCGAAAGAAGAAACCGACAAATAGGAGATATTTATTCCGAACTGCCATACAAATGAACCTGATGATATGTCTGTGCTCCGTGTCCCCTTCCCCCTCCTCAAGACGTGTAGGGGTTTCCGTTCTGGCCGACGCGTTTTCCTCCCTTTTCGATGTTCTCATAGAAGAGGTTTCCCCGTTCGTTCTGTTCCAATTCAATTGACTCGAACAGCGCCTTGAAGTTGCCGGCACCGAATCCCTGAAATGGTCGCTGTAAACATCTTCAAGGGCAGGGTCACCTGGTGGTTGTGCCTTTGGATGATTTCGATGAAGAGGGTCGGCCTGTCCTCGCAGGGCTTGCTGAATATCTGGAGGAGGTAGCCGTTCTCGTCGAAATCCACCAGAATGTGCAACTTCTGTAGCCTGTCCAAGTCTTCGACCACCTAGAAAAGGAGCAACTTCTTGGGAGGATGAATGGCCGTACCTTGATTTTCGACTGTGTTAGTCTGTCCCGGAGGTTCTCGTAGTAAGTCGAGGGGATGGTCAGGAATTCACAGCCACGCGCCCTGAGAGCCTCGATGGCGGTGATGATGTCCGAGGTGTTGAGGGCGATGTGCTGGACCCCGGCACCCCCGAAGTAGTCGACGTACTCCTGGATCTGGGAGATGGCCTTCTTGCCCGAGGTGGCCGGCTCGTTGATCGGCATCTTTATCGTCTCCTCGTAGTTAGTCACCACGACCGACCGCAGGGCCGAGTATTCCGTGTGGATCATCGAGTCATCCACGGACCAGAACCTAAAGAAGCGGATATAAAGAGAGACTGGAGGGGTCACCTGTGGAAGGCGAGGGCATTCTCGTACCACTTGACGGCGTTGTCCATCTCGAGGTCGGGCTGGTTGCCGACACAGTGGTCGAGGAAGTTCAGTCCCACCTGTACTGGTTGTTATAGAGGATACGTGAAAAACCTACGGTTGGGAGGCCCTGGAAGAATGTCTTCGGCTGGTGGTGGGGCTTGTAGCCGGGAAGGAAGAGGCCCTTGTAGTTCTTCCTCTCCAACAGGGTGTGGACTGTGTCCCCGTACTGAAAAGTTTTTTCCTTTCATAAACGGGGAACTGTACCGTTTGGAGGATGGCATATTTGACGAATCCGTTTTCGTCCTCCTCCTTGGTCACGTCCTGGACTATCTTGGCTCCTCCCTTCTTCGCGTGGTCCACGATGCCGTCGAGGTCCTCCACTTCGAAGCAAACGTCTTTCACTCCATCTCCGTGTTGCACCAGATGGTTTCCGAATTCTTCATTTCCGGGAAGGAGGGCCGACTCGAAGACGAAGATAATCTGAATCCACCAATTAATAGAAGAGGACCGGACCTACCTTGTTCTGTCGGACGGCGTGGCTGGCCACCAGCCGGCTGCCGGTCTCGAGTCCCCGGTAGGCAAACGGCTCGAAGCCGAAGTTGCTGCAGTACCAATAGGCGGCCTGTAGATCCCCGTTGAAATGATATCAGACAGGTTTCCCGGTGACCACTGGACGGGCAATCGAGTGATCGATCCGGGAAAGCAAAAACAGAAGACTGACCTGTTTGGCGTTGCCGACGATGAATTTGACGTGGTCGAAGCAGATGAAACTGCCGTTGTCGGGCTTCTCTCCGCGGTCGAATGTCGTCTGAACTCACAATTACCGGAGGCCGTCTATCCCCCGGGGTGTCCCCCTCCACTCGGGAGAATTCTACTGGATCCCGTGTATTTTGCAGGTAACGGCAGATAGTGTACGGGGTGATAAGGACAGGGAAAGGTCACTTTACTGAATTATTTCTATTTTTCGAGAGCTCTTCGTTTTTGATGGGGGATTCGAAGTCACAAAGGGCATATAATCGATAGCCTGGATACGGTAGGCTTACCATGTCGTTGGTCAGGGAAGTACGAGTGGTCTCGGGAGACAGTTGGCCTTTCTCCTAAATACAGTCCCGGTGGGCGGAGCTCCGGCGCACGTGACAGCTCCCTGATGCAATGATGACACGCAACGAAATGAAGAGACTGTTTGTGTCATCTTCGGGAGGATTGATAGCCGGACTGGGCCACGTGGGGAGGCCAAACACGGCGAGTTCCGATGGTCTGACCCGGCCACCCGGGTCACGGAATAAATCAATCGGCGGTCAAAAGCCACGGCCAGGTCAAGACTATCAGGAGGGAGCAGGGGAGTTAGCCGGGTGGCACCCGCCTGTGGCCCCGTATTTTCAGCGACACCTTCCACCTCGTTTCACCGCCACAAAACAAATCTCGAATATTCGGGCCACCCTTTGTCGTCGAAACGAGACAACCCCTTTTGGGGTGAAAGCCTTGACGCGTGGAGAGATCGTTTTTGGCGGTTTGCAGACGAAAATAGAAGGCGGAGTGTGATCAGTGATATCATCAGGGGAAATGATTTATTTGATTTATTTACAGCAGCAACACTTGAGGACGATGAGGATGATGTGGAGGACGAAGACGATGAGAGCCGTGTAGAAGACGGGCTGCGGACAGAAGAAGCCCGACTGCGTCTCAAGGTACTCCACAAAACTCACCAAGCACAGCGTTTTGTAGAAACCTGAAACGAAAGAAAAGGTCAACTGGCCTCGAATTCAATGACAACGTCTACGGGCAGACTGCGGTGCAATTACATCATCATTGGGAAGAGGGCCAACAACTCACCGAAGACCCCGACAATGGTTGATATGAAGGTGATGGCCAGGTAGGAGAGTGCGACGAGAAGACCCACAACAATTTGGAAGGCATCCTTGACTCCCTTCGAAACGGCCAGAGATGTTTGCATACAAGTGGCAAAAAATGTAGTGGCCAGGAGAACTTGCAATATTCCTGCAAACGAGCCATACATTTTGGAGGCGACGACAACCCCGGTGAATAGAAGAAACGCACCGTAAACTATGAGCACGGTGACGAGTTCCTTGGCCTTCACGGCAGAGTCGGGCAGTTTGCCCAGGTAGATGGCCGACACCAGCAGGGCCAGGATCCCAGTGGCCGCGGAGCAGAACGACGTGACAGCCTGGCGGGGGTTCACTGGACGGTCTCCATTACGGGGGCCGAGAGGAGGACTCACTCATCTGCTCGAGGATCTTGACGAAGTCGGCCACCATGTCTTCCTGGGTCCTCCTCTTCCTCTCCAGTCTCCTCATCTCCTCGTCGTCGGGCATCGGCACCACAGTGACCCGCTCTTTCTCCTTCTCCTCCTCCTCGTCATCCTTCGTCTTCTAAAAGGACAATTTAGACTTAAAATGGCGGGAGGGGGTCAACTCTACGGAGGCCCTTAGGGGAAAGGCTGAAGAAGACGTTCATGGCCGAGGGAGGGGGCCGGCTCTCCGGCTGATTTGAATTGCAAACGGCAAATTGCTTGTTTTTGACAATATGCCCGTAGACAGGGGAGTACGCCGCCCTCGCGACTCACCTGCTCTTTTTTTGGGGGCGGCTGTCCCTGGCGGTGGATCTTGTACATCTCGTAGTCTGGAACAAGGCACTTTGAGGGAGGACACGAGACGCTGTTAGCGTCGTTCGGCGGCTCGGGCGGATTACCTCCGAAACCCAAATAATTCATTCTTTCTGAGGTCGGACAATGAGAAAAACACCCGGAAGAAGAGTTCTTTCTCCTTTTTCACAAAGGATCAAGCGGAGAAAGGAAGCGGATTAGAGGAGGACGGGGTAGGAAGTAACGAGTTCATTGCAGCCACGGATCCTCTTTTCCCAGTTCGAGGACCGAGATCGGGTGTCGTCCAAAGATTCGAGAAAGGTCCAGCAGTGGACCAGGAAGTGCTTTGGGCCTTTGTTCTTACCTTGATTGTAGGGCACCGCGTAGCAGCCAATCTGCAGGGCGACGTGGAGAATGGCCAGGCCCCCGAGGGAGGACAGCTCGAACTCGACGGACTCCGAATCCGACGAGTCCGACGAGATCCCGTCCTCCATGCTGGCAACTGATCTCATTATTGTTTCCCCCGGAGCGAGCCTTTCTAATAAAGAGACGCCCTTCTATTAGCCTACGAGGCTATTCTCAATCTCGTCGAGGGCAACAAAAGGGCCAAACTTGACGTCAGGGGGCGGCAAACACCGCGGGACGCATGCTTCTAATTTTACAAGATTACCTATTTCTAAACATGATAAGATGGCCTTGGAGAGGATATTGTACCCTCTGCGGAATTGTTGAGTATTACCTTGGAGTCGATTGGGGTTGGCCTCTTCGAGTTTAGGGAGTAGGGATTACTGTATTCAACCTCGAAAGACTTGGACAAAGAGGGGGAGAAAGTGTGAAATAGAAGGAAGTAAGGAGGGCCGACCGGGGAGATGTGGAAGTGAAACAATGGCTTTTAGATGCATGTCCGATTCGTGGTCAAAGGGGAGGCAGGTAATGAGAAGTGCCATTCAGAGCAGTTGAAAAGCTTCAAAACCCCTGGCCACCCCTTTTTGGCTGTCGGCAGCCGGGGGGGGCAAAAACAACAAAAAAGACAGTAAGGGGATTTGATGAGGGGGAGGGGACGGCGACTGACGAGATGACTGACAACTCCAAAAAGATTGGACAGACGGGGCTTTATGGGTGGAGGAGCATCGGTTATTAGGGACTGTTGACGGGAGGACGACCTCTTTATTAGTTGTCAAAACAAGGAGACCCTCCGTCTTTGTTTTTAAACGGCAGTCAATCAGAGGAGGCGGATGGGAGATGTACTTGAGAGGAGCCAGACACTTCGGGGACTACAAGAGACATCGAGAAGCACTACGGGCCGGTCATTAGAAACATCCCCCACGACTGATCCCATTCTTTTTTCTAGTCACCCAGCCTGATTGTCGCCTTTAAAAAGTACTAGAATGGCGGGTTAACAGCCCTTTTTGCGTCGTCTTTGGACGTTCGCTGACGGCCCCCCGGGGACAGGCGACTCTCACTCTCAAAAGAGAGTAATATAACTACACCGGAACACCCTAACCAGACACACCTCGGCTGGCCCTTGTCTTTCCCTGGTATATGGCTAGTCCCTTGAGTAGGGGGCCATAGGCAGGGGCTGTGATTAATATACTCGTCTCCTGTGGGCAGGGGATACCATCCTTTGTATATATAGAGCAAGAGAAAGAACTCACTGATCATCATCTTGGCGAGGTGACGACGCCGAAGTCTGGTCCCGGGCGGGGAGGAGTCGCGCGCCCTACATATGAGATGGCCAGCTGACAACAGCAGAGCCGGCCCTCATATATTATGCTTGTTAACAACTTCGAAAACAGCCTTCCGGGATGACTCGAGGCCCTCGTTTTATGGGCTCCGTTCCCGTGATTCACACCCTCGCCGTCGTCCCCCTCCAGCTGGCCGACCCCAACCTCACATCTGGCTCTCAATGACCTCGTCTTCTGATTCCCGAACCGCGTCAGATTCATGGCTAATTCAGTCGAGAAGAGTCACGACATCACGGCTGAGAAGTCACATTCACAGACGGGCGACCAAAAATTATAGTCATTTTTGAGTAAGGAGGGGCTCTTCGGGCGATGGATGGCCCCGTCTTTGGAACCAGTCGAGCCGTTTCGTCCAATTCGTCGTAATGACCCTCGAACTCCTGTCGCAGAGAATCCATCACTCGAGCCGTTACCACCATGTTTGACCCTCCTTAACGGAGAAGGCGAAAAGAAAAGAACCTACATTTGGTGAAGCGCATTTCGGAGGAGCGGCGAAGACGAGCAGACAACAGATTTTACGGCACTTTACAGCTATCCGGAAGATCGAAGTTGGGATAAAGTTCGAGCGGGAATTCGAATTTATTCGAAGAGGATAGGATAAATAGGAGATCGGAGAGGAGGACGAGGACGAGACTCATTTCTGGAGTTCTTGGTTGAGGGCGCTGAAGTCGGTGGAGCCGTGCTGGCCGGTGGTGTTGTAGGCCTGGGGCTCGAAGGTCTGGTTGGAGTCGCTGTCGAAGGCGGCCGGGTCGCCGTCGGAGAAGCCCGTGTTTGAGTCCTCGTTCATCCCCTGGAAGCGAGGGATTCCGTCGGTGGTCGAGTCTGAAACTGTCCCCTTTGAGACAAGGCAGACGGCCCACCTTGGGAGTTCTCCTCGTTAGACTGCATCGTGTTGCTCGTCTCGTCGTCCAGGGCCGTCTTGATCACTTTCGGGGGAATGTTCAACTGGGACGTGACTAGAGAAGGAGAAGTATGGGTGGAAGAGGAGGGAGAGCAGACCTGGGACCCACTTCTGGATGCGGATGGAGGTATCCTTGATGAGGACGATCTTCTTCTCCCACTTGCGCACCTTCTCGATCGAGTGGATGACCTTCCGCAGCTCGTCCTTCGTCCGGTTTCGTGTCTCTGCTCGGTGAGTTCGCGAGGCCGAGTACATTCCTGAAATGTTCTTATTTTGAAAAGGGAGAAACGGGAGAGAAGAGAAGAGGCGGGCAAGGGAGAAAAGGACAGGTCATTTAACCAAACACGCTCGTCTTTTCAGTACAGGCGACCGCCGTTTACAGCGAAATTCCGTTGGATTTTAAATTTGAATTTTCTACGGCAAAAGTTCATTCGCTCTTCGGGAAACGTCTACGGAGCAACAATCACAGGTACGTGGAGGGATGCCCCTTTCGTCTGGTTGCTTTCCCGGAAGAGAACGCGACGCGTCCCCCTGGCTTCGCTTACTTTCATCATCTACCAAAACTATTCGATTCGATTAGGCCCAAGAAAAGAGTTATTCTTCTTCTTATTCTTCTAGCCCAGTCAAAAGTTCCCTCCTCTGCCATAATATCCGTCCTCTCGCTCCTCCCGCACCCGCCCATTAGCACCCTAATCTCATTACCTCATTTAGGCAGCGGTGACAATGCCGTCTCAAAAGAAAACGGACGACTCGGACGGAATGGCCGGCCAGTCTTCCCAAGACCAGGATATTCCACGGCGACGATCCTCCAGTCGACTACAGGCTAAGGTTCCCCTTCTTGTGTGAGAAAGTAATGGTATATTTCTTTAGGCGGAGAAGAGTACAGCTGATCAGAGGGAGACGTCAGAAGAAGTAGAGATACTACAGTCGAAGCCAATTCGCCAAAGGTCGCGAAGTCGATCAGTGGGAAGAGAAACCAAAACTACGACGAAATCCGAGGATAAATTGACGATTGTGGAGGAAGAGGAGGTGGGCAGACGGGGAAGAAGGCGGATACCCGAAATTTAGAAGGAGACGACACCCGGCAAGCGGGGACGACGGTCGCGTACCACCACCCCCACGAGGACCCTGCCGGCACGAGCAGCTGCCAAGAGCCCCTCGAGAGAACCGTCTTCTCCTGTCCGACTGACGAGGTCCGCGAGGAAACTCGGCTACCGAACACCAGAAGCGGAGGGAAAGGGAAAGGAGTCACCCAAGCTTACCTTTGCAGAGGTATTAACTCCTCTATTCGGTCACTCTGTTCAGAGTCCCTTACGTCCTCCAGAAGACGAGGAGACCATTCAAAGGAAGGCGTCTCCTCAAACTCAACCCCCACCAGAAAGGACGTCTAGAGACGCGTCTGTCCCAGAAATTATTCAGCTCTCGGATGAGGTGGGCAGTACAGGGTGGCAGACAACGAACTTTTATTTAGGAGGACGAGCCGATGGATGTCTCCGCGGCAGAATTTATCGAGATCTCCACATCTGCGCAGAATCCAACTGAAAGATTCTCTGAGGATCCCGAGATAACTACCGAACGAGGAGGCCCTGTTCAGAAGGAGGACGAGGATATTCCGGACGGGGAGAAGGACAGGGATGTAGTGGTGACGGAGGAGATTGAACTGGAGGTGGAACGGACGTTGGAGACCAAGTACATTTTCGGGGTAGGAAAGGCGGTAGACGGGTGATGTCTCATGTCTAGGAGACTGGAACCACGGGAACAGACGGACTGAAGGACGCCGAAGAAGAACCGGAGGAACACGCCGACCCGACAGCAGCCGTAAGTAGACGGGCAGTTCTCTACTCACTCTTTATAGGACATAGAAGCTGGACTAGTCCAACAGGAGGAATTAGCAGTTGCTTCGGCGGAGACGACAGAGACCGGGCCCGATACGAAGGAGGATGCCATGGAAGAAGATGAGCAGGGTGAGAAATCAACTGGAACTACCGTCTCCTCGGGGGAGTCCCCTTCGACCCAGATTGGTGAGAAAACAATCGAACAAGCGGTGAGATATATCTCAAACAATAACGGCCCCTACAGGAAAGCAGTAGAATTTGGGGCGAGGACTTGACTACACCCTCTCCTGTCCAAGAAACAGAAACACAGGTGACTCGAAGGCTCGTGGGCAGTGCTTATTCCTATTCTAGACTCTAACAACAGAAATAACCCCGAACCATGAAAATCTCAATAACGACGGGGAAGATTCTACGACAATCAAGGGCCCCACCCCGGAACTTTTGCAATCGGTTTCGAGCGAGACTCTCCTCAAGAAAAAGAAGAATAAGGTGGGACTTGCACATTTTTATAATCAAAAAAGATTTTTAGACGAAAAGTAGATCACCAATACCGCCAGTTTTCGAGGAAAGTTCGCTTCCCCTTGGAAATGAGGTGGTGGGAGTCGAGACGGCAGGAGTCGAGAAGAGAAAAAAGAAGAAGGTCCGCTTTTTTTCTTTAGCAATTCATGTTTCTATACAGAAGAAGGCATCAATGAAAGAAGAAAAGACCGAAACGCTGGATATCGAATCGAAAAAGAAGACCAATGAACCCGTCAAAATAACTGTTGATGTGGAAGAAGGAAGACAGGTGACTGGGCCCAGAATTCCTTATGAAAAAGATACATTTAGGGAGAAAAAGACGCAACATGCAATGTTCTTTCGGAAAATCAACAGACAAAGGTCAAAAAAGGGAAAAAGAATAAAAAGGTACCGTTCTTCGATATGTTTCAATTTTTAGAGTAGAAAAATATCATGGCGACTTCCAAAGTAGATTTTTGTGTACTTTATGCTAATTTTAGGTTCCCGTAGTACTGGTAGACTCCGAGAGAGATAACGGTAAAAAGCAAACAGTAAAACCTTCAAGAACGATAAAGGAAAAAAATGATACCAAAAAAGTGAGTTTGTCTGCGTCTATAGCATCGTCTGTTTACCCCGTCTGCCTCGTTTGCCCCGATCTGGCCCCCTTTTCCTTCCCGTGGTTCCTGCATTCTGTTGCACCACACTTGACTCAATTGATCTTTTTCTCCGAGGAAATAACCTTTTCTTCTTTTTCTCAACAGCACATCACACAAAGATACGTTGCCGAACTCCTTACTTATCCATCACAGAATAACGCCACAGAACTAAATACTTGGTCCTCATTGTAATTTAGTCCTAGCCCATCAAATCCGTAATGTTGAAAGTAAGGAGTACTCGAGAACTGGTCGATCTTTTTCTGAGCGACAAATTGCTTATGCATCGCAAGGGTAAACAGGTTTTGCTTATGGGATCACATAAAATTAGCCGCAGCTTACACAGCAAATTTGAAATTACAGCTCGGCGCCCTCGGATAAACTCGCATTCTTATTTTTTTGAGAGTGACATTCCTTGTTTCTTTCCAATTTATCAACTATATTTGTCGTTGAAATAATATTTTATTTAGAATCAGAAAATGGTTGATAGCAATGAACACGTTGGTAGAGGCACTTCAATGATTGAATATCCAAACCTCACTCTAAAAAGGCTGTTTTCTGAGTTAGTTTCAATTCCGGTTTTTTTTTTCTAATAACCCTTTAGACCGGATAGTTGTTGCATCCAGTTAACATCGTTACTGCAGGAACTTTATGCCTGGAGCAATAAAAATCAAAGGCGTACGGATGATCTTCCGGATACTTTTTTGAATAACGATTCTGAAACTATGTGGCAATTTATTGCACATAAAAACAGACAAATCGATAAAGATTGGCGTAAACATAAGGTAGAGCTTATTAAGAAATATAATCATTCATGTTTAGGCACTTCTTGATGAACCTATTGCTGTCTCTGCTTTATTCTCTGACATTGGAGAAGAAGACGAATCAGAGGAAGAAGCTAGCATACATGATGAAAATTCGGATAAAGAGAATGAGTCGGATTTAGACGATATAGCTGATGAAGAAGAGTGCGATCTTTTTAATTTGAATGATGAAGATCTGAAAGACCTTGAGCGGGAGCTAGAAGAGGAAAAAGGATTACAAGATGGGTCTTCTGTTGAAAAACAAAACGAGAAACCAGCCAGAAAATACCGCAAAAGCATAGTAGATGACAAATTTTTCAAGTAAGTTTTTCACATATCTTGTTGTATTTTCACTTACAGCTTAGCTGAAATGAATGCATTCTGTGATGAAGCGGAAAAGCAAAATGAGGACGAAGAAATTTTGTTAACAGCGGATGATTCCTGGGGTGGCCCCGCTAATTATCGATACGAGGATTTCTTTGGGACACTGGATGGTGTGGTCGGTAATGAAGATACTCGTGTACAAGCATCGAGAAAAAGAAAAGCGGTTGAGCCAAAGTTCGTTGTAAAAAAGAGAAAATACATTTATTTTAGTAAAACTGAAGGTAGAAAGAAAAGTGTTCGGTTCGCATTAGAAGATGAAGATGCCAAAGTTACCGAGGCCATAGAAGGAGTACAGAATGTATCGAAATCAACAAAAACGCTTTTCGGAGCTGCGAACACAGAGGAAGTAGAGAGCAGACTGAAAACTGATATTCGCAAGGTAGTTTTGCTATTTAAATAGCAGTTAACGCTGTTTTTAGCTAAAAGAATCTATTCGGAAGTACGAAGAAGAGAATCTTCAACCTCGAACGTGGGAGTTAAGCGGTGAAGTTACCGGACAACAAAGAGCTGAAAACGAATTGCTGGAAACACATCTTCAATTCGATAATACGGCTAAGAGAGCTCCAGAGATTACTGAAGAATTCACTGAAAGAATTGAAGCTTTAATCAAACAGCGAATAAAAGACCAGGTAAACTTTCTGGTCGTTATGTTCATATTATACTTCTGTTGCAGGCCTTTGACGATGTTGTTAGAATAAAAAAGATAGACGAAAAGAGAGAAGCCTATCGCAATGAAGCAATCGAAGAACAAGAAACTATGAAGAAGTCACTTTCAGAAATTTACGAGAAGGAGTATCAGAAATCTGCTGGCGTACGTCGGAATTAATCTTTTTGTATAGTATACTTCAGCAATCTGAAAATTCTGAAAAAATAAACCCTCTTCATAAAGAGTTAGAAGAAAGGATGAACAGTCTTTTCAATTTAATCGACGCTATGTCGCACTTTGAATACACACCGCCAACAGTTCGGCCGGAAATTAAAGTCGTCTCTAATATGGCAGCACTCCAAATGGAGGAAGTCGGTATGCAAGCATCAACAGATGCTCAGCTGCTTGCCCCAGAAGAAATAAGAAGAAAGCAAAAGGGTGAACTGAAGGTTGCTTTTATTTTAAAAATTCTTTTCACTTTTGTTTCAAAATGAATCCATTTTACTTTCAGGCAGATGAAGAACGAACTAAAACTGATAAGCTGCGACAACGTAGAAAGAAAAAGACAAAGCAGCGGTAAGTTCTTTCAAAATGCTACTCATTTATACCCATTAAGCGTTATGATTGATCGAGTAGGAGTTGAAAAAGCTTTAGCCGGCCAGATAGAGAAAAAGTTAAAAAAGAAGAAAGGAGTTGACAGAAAAGAAGACAACTTAAAGAGTAGCAACTTCTTCAGCAAGCTGCAAGAAACAGTTCAAAAAGTAAGCTTTCTTATACCTTCTTTGTACATTCTTCTGGCGTTCTAACCGCTTTACTTATTTTAATTTTAGGAACTCAAAGATAAAACGACTAAAAAGAAGAAAGTGAAAAGTGAAAAAGTAAAGGCAGGTGGTAGCAAATTTAAGTTGTAACCACACGTTTTAACAATTCTCGCCTGTTTGCTTAACTGTTCCCCATAGAGCGCGCTTATTGGCGACTGTCTACAGGCTGTTCGCACAACGATTGTCTATTCGTGAAGCTAATACAACCAATATTCTTTGTTTCATATTTGTTGCCTACAATTTGTTGATTTGTTGTTGTTATCTCTCCATTGAATGGTAATTAAAATTTTATATTTTTCAATGTTCACGGTAATCTCCTATCAATATTTTATCTTGTATTAAGCGCACGATATCATACCTTTCTAGGGTTTAACCAATTGCAGTTTTTCTTGTCCTCTATTATGAACTACAGTGGGAGTAGTGCCGGCAATTATGGGCAACATCCGATGACACAAATGGGACAACAGCAACTGCAGCAACAGCAGATGCATATGCAGCAACAACAACAGAATCAAAGAATGGTTAGCATTACTTTCAGAAGAAAAAAGTAACAGTCCGCGATGCCAAGAAAGAAATAATTATTAGAATATCGAGAATTTGCAAAAAATACTTGTGACGTGTTTGTTTCAGTCTATTATGTAAGACATTTCAGATGATGCAGCAGCAAGGAATACGAAATGGTTATCCCGGGATGCATCCTGGCATGAGTCAAGGTTTGTTAATACTTAAAATATATTATGATTTTTAAGGAGGTTACATATCACAGAAGAGTGCTCAGGAAATAACAAAGTTATGGCCGGTAGAATGGAGACAAGCATTACAACAAGAGCGAAATAGTGAGAAAAAGAAGAATTTGTTTCATAGCTACTTGTACGAGGTGGGCTATCGGTTTAATCCGTTATTGAAGGCAATTTAGTGGGAGCGTATGAGAATGACGATGAGCCATCCAGGAATGATAGCAAACCCTGCTATGATGGGTGGTCAACAGCCAGGCATGATGTATGCCCAAAAGGGAGCTCCTGGAATGTTACCGGGAATGATGAACCCTGCGGTAATACAACAAAACAAGACTATGCATCCCCAAAATCCTTCTGTTGCTCAGACAATGCAAATGTAAGTACTATAAATTAGTGTTAAAAATTCGGTTTACAATTGCAGGCGTATGGCTCAAGCTCAAGCGGCTAATCAGCAGCAAGGACCACCTAGTGTTCAAGCTGTCTCACAATCATCTGTAATGTCGCATCCGCCTTCTGTGCCACAGGTATTCGCTCATTGAATGTATATAATGTATATTCACAGATAAATTCTGTTCAAAACGGTTCAGTTCCCTCCCCTTCTACACATTTAGTTGCTACACATCCTCCAGGGCATTCTCCACAAATATTGAATCCTGCAACACCACGTGAGCTCCTTTTGCTAGCAGTAAATTTCTAATAGAAAATCCTCCATCAGTTCAATCCGGAAACACTGAGGCAAACCCACCGTCACAACAAGATCCGGAATATATCAAGCTGCTTCAAGATCTTAAAAAGCTAGGAGATCCTTTAAAGAAAATTGTAGAAAGATGTATATTGGATAAAAAACCGTTGCCGAAAGCTCATGACAAACTTCTGGAAATAATAGAAGAAAAACGGTAACTTATTATTATTATTAATATTATTAATATTTTCCATAAATTTTCAGCACAGTTCCAAAAGATCTTCTTTCAAAACTGCTCAAAAACACCCAACAGATCTTGGATCAAAATTCGCTGATTCATCCCATGTTGGAAGAGTTCAAGAAAGTGGAAGCGGAAAGAACGAAAATGACCGATGATCATAATAATGAAGAAGAAAAGCTTTTTTCGGTGCCGGAAAAGAAAATATATCTCAATCCATTTTCTTCTGTATCACATCTTTTTATCAGGTATAATTATTAGATGCAAAAAAATGTTTTTAGAGTGCCGGATGATGTTCCGCGGAATGAGGAAGGTATTAGCTCAACAGATAACGGGCTGAAGCGACCAGCTTGTGAAGACAATGATGTGCCAGCAAAAAAAATGAAAACGGAAGTTGAAGATGGACAGCCTGCACCTTATCCGAAGAAATTGGAGGTTATACATTGTAAGACATCCATTTACGTAGTTCAGGTTGAATGCATGTTTGGGAAAGGAGGGCGAAAATGGGAAATGTCCGAGGCAGCAGCTCAAGAATTAAGCGAAATCCCGTGGAAAATAGATCCCGATAGCGTTCCTCCTTCATACAAAAGCCCAGATGTGACGGTGTGCATTGATGCCAAAATACTGCTTGTACCTCCTCTTCGGGTGCAAATTCCTGGTTCATATCCGGATAAGAATCCAGTTGTACAGTTTGATCGATCGTTCCCTCTTAGTGTGCAAGTTTCTGCTCAGCTAGCAACGGTTAGTGGTTTTTTTCTCACAATGATACCGGGAAAACAATTTTCAGTTATTTGAACGCCAGTTATCCCTTAGTACCTGCCGTTCCATTACAACAATATATGAATCGTATAAGACCGCCTGCCACGAACTGCTGCGAATTAAGGTAATTCATCCAAAAACAATAACCTAACACTTGTAACCCTCCGTCGGTACAATGGCTTAGTTTTATTTTTTTCCCCAAAAAAAATTTGCAGCTCCTACGCTATTATTAATTAATTACATCTAGAGGTCGCAGCATCCACATCTCGTAGAGAAGCAGCATCGCCAAAAACTCGTGGCCTGATTTACAAGAAATCTGCGCCACTCACTAGCGCTTTCCCTTCCGTCCTTCCACTGGTCTAGTCCTGTGATTGCCTCCCCTTTTTTGCCTACTCCTTCCTAGTCCTTCAAACAGTTTTTCCTGCCATTTCTTTCAGAAAAATATGTATAATAATTGTATTTAGTTCGTATTATGTTGTATAATTTGACTTTTACCCTTACTATGTAGTCTAGTGTAATTATAGTGGGTACTCCCGCCTGCATAATGGTTTAGTGTTAAATCACCGTCGATAACGAGTATTAAGCTGACTATAACATACCAAGACTCATTTAGCGTTTGTTTATATAACCCCGAGACAGTAAACGTTTGGATCATGGACGAAAGGAACGCCCTTCGAAGCTAAACTAAAATTGACTTGTATATATATAGTATATAGTACTCTTTTCAAAACGCGTACCAAGGTTTGGCTAAATTTTTCGGCAATTCCATACTGGTTTTGCATCGTCAATGTAGATGTTGTAGCTTCCCTTTGATAAGATAACATTTCCGTCCAACTTTCAACTATTCCACGCAAGCCAACAGAAAACGACTGAAAACTCCGAAATATTCCTTTTGTATGCTCAAACCCCTTGGTAAATCGATTCCCCAATGCACCAAAACTGTTACTTTCATTTTATTAGCAAATTGTGATATATGCTGTAAGGGTTGGGTTTCTGTGCAAGTTTAGTTCTAGGCACACACCCATAAGATGGGAAGTGAAACCTCCCGCTTGCTCCTCTCAGGGGCGACTGGCTATTTTTCTACCAGTCTTACCAAACGCTGTAAAACTTTCCGATATTTTCAAAATAAATTTTATGATTTTGATTCGATACTGTACACCTATTTGGTTCAAGGGTTTCTAAAGCAATGTTGCCCAGGAGACGCCTCGCCAGATTATCTGTTTGTTGACACTCATGAGCTTTTTTCCCTAAACAAGAAAAATATGTATAAACTGAAATGCCATTTACCCCGTATGTCGATCAACTTTGAATATATAAACGCCTACTGATGTCTATGAAATGATATATAAAAGTCTCTTTTCCGACACCATTACCTTGTCTTTTTGAAACTAAACTAGTACATTTGCGCGAGTCATAGTAAACGGCAAAGGTCGTTGTAATCGCGCTGCTGGTAGCCCCCTCTCAAGCAATCGATTCTTTCAATTATTTTCGTTGGATAATCAGTATCGAGCATGTTTTTCATAGGTGATGTAAATACTGTACTTCTGAAATTTTCGTCATTTTTCTACCGCAGTTGTTATCAAAAAGTATATGTGTACAATTTTTTTTTTGTAAAGGTTAGGTTCCCGTGCAAAGTTTTTTTTTCCATACGGGTATATTTCTGTGTAGCTTACCCACACATCAGATAGATCTACCGTTACTCTTTGCAGATGTTATCAAAAATTATTAATGACATCTTTTCAGGTGGTAGCAGGTGCCAAGAGGGATGGAAGACGGGTCTGGGTATTACCACAACCAAGGTCGGCCGGCAGCTCCGGCAATGCAACAACTTGCAGCCGGTTTGTTTTCTATATATCTGCCATTTTGTTTCTAGTTTGATCTATATAAGTTTGATTAATTTAGATATAAATATATCAGTTTAGACATACAATATATAAAACCAGCTTAAAATATATTTTAAGGTCCTAGCAAAGTTGGCAAAGATGATCCATATTTTAAAGCTAGAAAGGCAATGTAAGCTTTTTTTTGTAAAATTCACAAAGTCGTATTATTTTATAGGTTTAGCAAATTCCCGGAAGATTGGAAAAGAAAAGTAACCAGTGAACGGGACAACACTAAAAGATTACTATTGTTCGAAAGCTATGTTAAACAATTGAAAATGTCAGAAGAACATCAAAACCGCCAATTAAATTTTCAAAGGACAAGAGGTATTGATCTGTGACGGTTAATATATTAAAATAATTAAGAACAACATATCCAACAAGCTCAACAACTACAAATGCAGAAACAACAACAGGCGGCATATCAACAAAGGGCAGTTATGCTACCACCACGTATTGAAGAAGCACATAGCAATCGCGCTAGGTATTGCTTATATATTTATTTATAAAGGTGCACCATTTTCAGTCCCATTCCACCGTCATATATGAATCCACCAAATGGCCATGCTCTTGCCAATAATCCCAACAGCTTTCGTCAAGCTAAAATTCTTCATCCAGCCATTGCTAATAACACGGGAATGAAAAGAGTTCACAGCCCAGAAGAAGACTATGGCGTTCGCACAAATGTGAAGCGAGTAAAACAAGAGGATATATTCGGAACTCAAGAGCCTTTCACCGCTTCTCCGCCTCCCCCTCAGCAGTTGCTCTACGGGCAGAGATCTCCTGGGGGTACAGTCTATCTTCATCAAAAAACGTCTGGTGGACAAGTTAGAATTTTACCCGCTACTGTTGCTTTAATGGGTTCGCAACCGCCTCAAAGTAAACCATTATATGTTCAAACGAATTCAGCAGTGAGTTCACAACCGTTGGTTCAACCAGGAGCTTTACGCAAACAGGTGAGTCTTACCGTATATTTCTAATTCAACTAACTCCAGCTCATTTTAGAATGTGATTTATCGAACTGAACAAGGCGTGAGAAAAATAATTAATAATTTTGGTCATGTGAGTCCTCTTGGTCAAGAATTAATGAGCCCGGCATCTTCATCGAGTTCTGTCGATCCTGAATGTGCCATTAGAGTAGTGCCTGAATATACCGATTATAACATAACGGAACAATCGCGATTTCGCCGAATTCTTACACCGGTATATCTAGATATGACTGTTTTTACAAACACAATTATAGCATGGTGTTGTGGAAGAACGCGTCCAGACATCCAGTCCCGAGTGTACAACAGAGTTTGGTAGAACTGTCTATACCCCACAGGCTAATTATGTTAGTTTATTTTTTAGTAAACTTTCTGATTAATGTTTGTTATTTTCCTTTTTAACGAATTCAAGACAGAGTTTTAGGATGTTAAGACTGAAATCAACGATGTCAATTTAAATTTTCAACCTGAATTTATGAATAACCAAGCTCAAATGAAGCCAGAAATGACTACCGCACCGCAACAAACACAAGTGCAGCCTCGTCCTATACCTTCAAATTCACAGGACAGTTTATTGGAGGAGCTTCGGAAAAATCCAGAATATCGAACATTCGTATGGTGGTGTATAAACAGAAATCTGTTATTTAGATTGCAAATTTGCGGGAGAAATATTCTGCAGATATTAAACGCATAATGGCTCGGATTAAAATTGATCAAGGATATTTTCCACAGACATTTTCAGAGATCATGCAAATCCTAAGCTATAAGATGTTAGTTTTGAATATTTCTTGGAAATCTTTTTTAGTCCGGTGGAGAAACTGGATTGGGAGAAACTAGAAGCGCGTATAAAGAGTACAATTGAAAGTGCTGGAATTTGTTACCCTCTATTCGCCGAACTAAAGCGTTTGTCCGGTGATGCTCCTGGTATGATCCCGTACACTTATGCATGACATTATATCATACTCATAGACGTTCAATCTGAAAAATCTCCCGACGCAAAAATCAGCCTTGATCCATGGAATATATGTAGAGCGCAGTTCATTCATGTTCCACAATTTGTTCTTGATGTGGTAAACGACCAGGAAATAGAAGACAAATGTATATAAACGGGTGTAAAGTGAGTTTTTTTACGAAATAAATGAACATATATGCTAGATAACTGGTATCGTCGTACTCGGATCTCATCCCAATTATAGATACAGTGCTTTAAGAATCTCGTGTTACAAGAATTTTATTTGCTCATTATTGTTTATATTAATATTAAACTTATAAATTCTTTTCAAATTGTTGTTATTCATAACCTTTTATCCCTAGTAGTGGATACCCCTCCGGGAATAATCCGTGTTCGGACGGCGATGTGATCTAAGCAGATGAGATCTTTCGTCGGGAGTCGAACTCCTTTTTCACTTATCCTCATTTCAACACTCCGAAACCGAGTCCGCCGCAAAATGTTTATGTATCCATTCATTTTCTGCCAAGAAGTCATTCTAAATGGCCATTCTCTATTGACTTCCGCCGGTTTCACTATACTTCTTATATATAGTCTGTAAAAGAAGAAGAGTGGGCTGATCTTTTTTACTAAATCATAAGACATTCCCACTAAATTTTGTAATATTTGAAACGTTATCCTCCTAAAAAGAAACAGTGATGTGGAGGTGAAAGAAGGTGTTAATGGCTATCAGATGGGCTGGCGTCAGCGCAATAACTCATCGCTATCGAGAATAAACATCGGGCAAGGACATCCCCAGCCTTAACCGTAAGGCCTCGTTTCACAGGTCACCTCCTCATACGACTGCTGACAGATGGCAGCCGATATCCATCTCCTAATTTGAGGTCATTTTCACGCTGTCAGCCCCTCAAAATGTTCCTCAACATCCAGGCAACTGTTTGCCAACGCCGTAAACGGATCGCCCACATCTAACTCACCCTTGCGATGATTCGTACTGTCCCCTCTGCCCGCCTGCCCTTTCAGTCCCTCCGTAATACGTATTCCGTCTTTTTCAGCGAGGAAAGAACAAACATCCCCGATTAATTAGGGAACTAATTCTGTGGGTTTTTGTGTCTCAGCTGTAGTGCAGGTGTCTCGTCTCACTTCATCCGACAAATCAGACGGGCTACTTGTTGTCGCGTCCACACATAATACGGTTCCCTTTTTGTCCGCGCTGGGCCCGTTAGATGGACTTTACGACAGCCGCTTCCTCCCCTCTTTTTGACGACCGTGTGGCTGGGAATGGCAGTCGCTCGAATGGCGCCCGTCCTCCGGATCATCTCCCAGAACCAGCCACACGCACAGTACACGGGAGCCGCGTAAACAGCCGGCTGACAGCTTCTTGTTTGATCGTCCGCCCCTTCCAGCCCCTATTCTAGTGGTACTTTTTATCCTCTCCTGGATTTCAGATCAATGCATGGCCTCTCGGCAGACGACCACCTTCACGAGGATTCTCTTTGGTTAGTCCTCCCTTTGGGCAGAGTCAGCTATTTGCAGAATCGGATGTGTTCGAGGCCCTCCGAGCCCTGGAGGAGTGTCTCTCTAAGGGACAATTCGAACAGGCCATCGAGTGGCTGACGGCGTGGCAGGACCTAGTGGATGCGTCGTCCTCCCCCCTGAACCCCTTGCTGGACTCGCTCCAAGAGGATGACCCCCAGCTGGTGGCCACTGCCCTCCACGTCCTCAACAAGCTCATCTCCTCGGCGCCCGACCCTTCCCATCAATCCCGGATCAGAAATGAACTCAAAGGTTGGTTGGGGGGGGGGGGGGGGGGGGGGACGGGGCATTGTCTTTGGGGGCTGAGTCAGCCGGCGACTGTCTTCCGAAGCGCCCCCGGATCAGTCCGTCTAGTACAAGGAGTCCCCTTCCTGTGGGAT
The DNA here is from genome assembly GCA_932521035.1 of Oscheius dolichura. Taxonomy (NCBI): domain Eukaryota; kingdom Metazoa; phylum Nematoda; class Chromadorea; order Rhabditida; family Rhabditidae; genus Oscheius; species Oscheius dolichura. Next base: position 5,379,792 of record OW051494.1, read on the forward strand.
GATCCCCCCGCTGCCACGGCCCCCGTCTTCATTAATGCCGGCCACGGTGACTCCTCTCCCACAACAAGCCGGCCGCCACCGTATTCCCTCTAAATCATTCGGCTCTTCTTCCCGGCCATCCATCCGCAAATATCACTTTTTTGAACGTCCGGAAACGTGTGAAGAGTGGCTCTTGACCGGCCCAATGTGGCCAAACAGACGCTTCCCGGCCATTATCACTCTCCAGCCGGCCATCATCCCCTTTGGCCAGCCGCCTTCGTTAACCTCATTTCCCTCCAGTTCTCCTTTGGCCGTGCCCCCTTCCCTCCTCCCTGAAATCCCCGGATTTTGTCTATTTGTTGTCCGGGTGTCCAGTCGTCCTTCATCAAAATTCATATGCCGCCGGATGGCCTGCCCCCTCCCCCCGTATACAATTCATATTTCTATTTTCAGAACTCAAGTTCGAGCAGCTCCTCGGCCAAGTCAGGTGGGTCGAGTCCCTCCACACGGGAGGGGAAAAGGATCCCGGGCCCGTCCGCCCCATTCCATTCATATTTGCCTCTGACGAACGATTTTGCCGTTGGCGGCCGGCGCTTCCCACAATAAACTTTTATACTCCCCCGGCCCCGATGGTCTTCTTTTCCCATTTACACTCAAAATTTCATAATTCCGCGAGTTTTATTTGCCCACGAGCCGTGTTTTCGGCCAAAAAGAGGGTCATTCTTATCTGTCCAAATTGCCCTGACCACCACGCGGGCCCCCTTCGGAGATTCCCTTTTACGTTCTACTACGCCCTGTCCATTTCAGTGTCCGCTGGGCAAAAGTCACCGAAATTAAGAAAGAAATCGACACGTGGTTCTGCGGTGGCCGGCAGGAGGCCGCCGGCCGGGAGAACAGTCTAAAAATGGTGAGTGGGACGAGAGGCGAGGACAATGGAGGGTTCAGGAGAGGACGGCCGATGTGGAGCCGATGCTGTCCGACCTTCGGTGTCTGCTGGCCGACGACTCGGCTAAGGAACAGCGGATCCGCGTCGTTTTGGGACTGCTGGACACGCTGAGAAATGTCAACAACCCCGTGAGCATCTTCCCCTTTACGCAGTGATCCACCCTTTAGCAAGACGCCGAACAGACACTCCAGAGACTGGGCGGGCCCGATAAAAAGGAGAACGCGATCCCTCCCCCGACATGCCCCCCGATGGCCCCTCCTCCTCCACCCAGGCTGGGGCCACCTGGGCCAGCAAGCATGCCGCCACCGCCTCCCCCTCCTCCCAGCTTAGGAAAAGGTAACTACTGTGTCTCTGAATAAGGGATATTTCACCTAGGTCCTCCTCCGCCTCCGCCTCCAATGGGACTGCCGTTCGCTCCCGCCGAATTACCACCATGCATGAAGCCCAAGAAAATCCCAGATAAGGATATGAAAATGAAGACTCTGATGGTGAGCCACTCCTTCAACTATTGACTGTGATTTCAGTGGTCGAAATTGCCGCCGAGTGCCTTGACCAACGAGGGAAGGGAGAGTGTTTGGGGGCAGCTGGCTACGGAGCCGAGGGGATTCTCCCTGGACTTTGAAGTGATCGAGGGGATGTTCTCGCTGTCCTCGATCTCCTCGAACACCGGAGAGCTGAGTTCCCCCGTGGTAAACTTCAAGAAGAAGGACACCCTCGTGGATCTCTTGACACCCAAACGAAGCCAGAATGTGACAATCGCCCTCAAGAGATTCAAGGTGAGCCTGTCCCGGCCGAGGGGGTACTGTCAGTCTAGAACCTGGAGGACGTCTTGGCTAACATCCGGGACAGTAACTTCGAGGCTTTCGAGCTGGAGATGCTACGCGCCTTGAAAGGCATTCTCCCCGACGACGAAGAAGTAGATGCCTTGAGTAGATACTCTGGAGATGTCGGCCTCCTGTCCGCTGCCTGCTCATTCTTCCTTCAAATTCTGTCCATCCCGGAATATCGATTGAGGTAGAAGGTTTTGCTTCCACAGTACTTGGTTCTTCTTCCAGAATAGACTGTATGAGCTACCGGCTCGAGTTCCGATCCACTATGGATGAGGTCGTCCCCCAGCTGGAGGCAGTCAACACAGCTTCTCGAGGTATCCTTTGTATCTCCCTGCCTCCTACTTTCTTTCCCAGAAATTCTGAACTCCGGTGCCCTGAAGCGTCTTCTTCTTCTTTTAGTGAATATCGGCAATTATTTGAACGGTGCCACGGCACACGGGAACGCGGCTGGCTTCAAGTTGAATTCATTGTGGAAGATGATCGACTTGAAGGCGGCCAAGGGTGGCGCCAGCCTGCTCCACGCATTGGCCAAAATGGACGAAGACCTCCTCAAAGAACTGCAAACTGAACTGGCTACAGTGAAAAGGGCTTCCGAGTAACGGGCTTCCCTCCCGATCCCATTCCATTTTAGAGTCTCTCTCGAAGAAACAAAAGGAAGTCTCCGACAGCTGAACGAGCAGGTGAGCAAATTGAAGAAGACCGTGGCCCAGCAGACAGAAAGCTACTTTTTGGAAATGATGGCATACTTGAAGGTAACTTTGTTTGCCCTATGCAAAGTAGTATATTATAGGATGAGGCGGAAAAGGAGTTGACGGAAGCGCAAGGCCTGTTGACGACGCTGGCACAGAAACAGGAACAGCTGGCGGCCTACTTCTGCGAGAACAAGAATACCTTCAAGGTGGAGGAGTGCTTCAAGATATTCAGCAACTTCATCTCCAGACTACAGGTGGCAGTGCAGGTAGAGACAAGGGTGACCAAAACTGACGAGTGTCATAGGAAAACGAGGAGAGATCCCAGAGAGAAGCAAGTAAGAAGACACTGAAGCAGAGCAGCAGCAACGAGAGTGTCCAGGCGGGTCAGGGGAAGGAGACACCGGCCGAGGAGAGACTGTTCGCCACGCTGGAGAAGGGCATCCCGGCCAAAGTGTAAGAGATTCCGAGGATTGAGGAGGACGAGTCATCTAGGTCACGTCGGAGAAGCTCGATTAGGACGTCGTTGGAGTACTCCCGGGAACGGGACGTCGAGGCCGAGAACAAGATGAAAAGACTACGGACGAAGGCGGAAGAGGACGAGAAGTCGCCGGATGAGACCAGCCCGACGGACACGCCGAGGATAATACGAAGACCTCGAAGGTTACTCCAAGTAGAGAGCGCCTCGACGCTGACTGACTTCATGGAACGGCTACAGGTGATCGGGGATACGATTAATGATGGAGACTGTCTTTAGGCGACCTCGTTTGGTCGGGCTCCTCTTCCCGCCTCCTCCCCTGTCCCAGAAGAAACAATCTCTGTTACCATTCCTAGCGAATCCGGTAAGCAAAGATAAATTGAAAGAAGTCAACTCTTCAGATGGATGTACCTCCACCCCGGGAACGTCTCCGAAGAGTTCGGACGAGGGATTCGAATCCGAGAAAGACAAAGAGGCTGAGACCCCGGGAGGAATATCCAGTCCGCCCCAGGAAGTGCAACAGCAAGACTCATCCACGGCTGGTAGGAGAACTGTGCCCGCCAGAGATCCGAAGGTGCCCAGTCCTTTTATCCCCATCCCCATCATTCACTTTAGACACCCCGACTAGTCTCCATAACCATGACGGGAACGCCTCCTCCAAATGCAGGGAGATCGTCTCTTCCCCGTCCGAGTCAACTCGCCAAGCCGCGGGTTATCCCCAGCCGCGTTGCTGTTTCATTGAAACCAGCAAAGCTAGAAGGCGAAAGGTACCCCGATAAACTTCCTAGTTTATTATTCCTTTTAGCTCTCCTCTTCCCAAAACAAAGGCGCTTCCTCGTCCCGCCACAGGCGTGTCTCTCATAAAGTAAGGAGAAGAGATACAAAGCCATATGCGCGCTTTAGGAAGCCACCAATTGTTTCGAAGCCGCCTCCTCCGGTAACTACCGTAACCAAACCGACTGTGCAAAGGAGATCCATGCCGGTCCTCCCAAAGACTCAACAAAAACCCGTGGCTGCTCCAAGGTTTGAATTGAATTTATTCGAAATAATAGATCTTTTCTAGAAAAATGTTCCCATCGAAATCAGTTCCATCGGCTAAAACAGTGCCAGTAGAGACGGTCAAGCCGCCGCCGGTGTCGACCTCCTCCCGGCCGAGTCTGATCAAGACAGGCTCCCTCTCCCAGAGGCCGAGCCTCAAGGGACTCGACGCCGTCGAGAAGCCTCGTCCTCTGAAGAAGACCGGCAGCACGACGAGCACCATCAAGCCCAAATGGGTATAGCCCCTCCTCCCTCGTCCCTTCGGTGCCCCTACCCCATGACCGCTTTCATTTGACATATCTCATACACGCAAAATACACAACACAGCATATTGACGACGGTTTTAATAAATGTTGCTTGCTTGTTTTCCAGGAATATACGAAGGGACGGCAACATGAAGAAGGGCGTGTTATCGTCTCCCTCCTCAAAATGGTGTCCTCTTATCAGACCAAATTCTGGGCTCCCTGAACTGGGGCGGCCGTCTTTGACTCCCCTTAATTTGTACTACCGGCTATCTCGGGAACATTCCGCCCTTTTTATAGCCTATTGCTTCTTTTTTATCTTCTATCGAACCAGTTTCGAGCTCAACACCTCGCGAGTCTCTTCCTCGTCTCCTCCCACTGGTGGCCGTAGAGATGAAACTGTCCTTCGGGCGTTCTCTCCTGCCCCGAGCCTTTTTAAAAATAACTATGCCAAAGTAATAGCTAAAGGCAGTGCCCTCGTCTGCTGACCACTGTCTGCTACTTTCACTCGTAAATTATCTCCAAAAGAAGCAGCCGTAAAGGTGTTATCTTTCGGGGGCTTGTAGCCTTCTACCCTGAATCACCAGTCCATTTGGCGATAACATCTTTTTCTCTTGAGGTATGGGCCGTTTTTTTTGGCTTCTGTTGTTGGTGACCGTTGCGGAGGGAGCGAGGCGACGGCTGAAGGACCCCGCGATTTACAGGAGTCAGCATGGTGAGGGTGGCCAGACATGTTTGAGGAAGACGATATTCAGAGAAACAGAAGGACTTGGAGAAGTTGGTGACTGTGATGGGGAACTGTACTGACAGCTCGGTGATCAACTACAACGGGGTCAACCAGACATTCCCCTGGAGGACGTACTTCTTCGACGCGAAGATCGACCACTTCGCCTACAGGGACAGCGCCACCTACAAGATGAGGTACTTCGTCAACGAGTGCTACTATAAGAAAGGCGGGCCCATCTTCCTCTACACGGGAAACGAGGGAGACCTCGTCGATTTCGCCCTCAACACGGTATGTCTTATATGAGAGTCGAGAGAAAACCTGCTGTAGGGTATGATCTGGGACCTGGCACCCCAGTTCAACGCGGCCGTCATCTTCACCGAACACCGCTTCTACGGACAGTCCCAGCCATTCGGAGCCGCCTCCTACAAATCTTTGGCCAATCTCGGCTACCTGACATCCGAGCAGGCGTTGGCCGACTACGCCGACTTCCTCATCCAGATCAAGGTCAGCCCCTCCTGAATAGGAAGACACTGTTCTACAGACTGACAACAACGGACTTGCTGTTCACTATGACAGCAACACGAAGGTCATCGCCTTCGGTGGTTCTTATGGCGGTATGCTGGCCGCTTGGATGAGGATGAAGTATCCCCACCTGATCACTGGCTCGTGGGCCTCGTCGGCTCCTCTCCTCTATGTCAAGAACGGCGGGGTGCCCGTCGGGACATTCGACAGTATCACGAAGAGGACCTTCATGGCTGCCGGGTGCAACAACTACATCCTCGACAATTGGTGGCCAGCTATCCTTAACCTGTCAGCCACGCGTAGGTCTCGGGGCAATTCCCAGAGCAAGACTTTTCAGCTGCGGGATGTGACTGGATCAACAAGTACATGAACATCGACCCGAGGACACCGGTCAAGAACCAAAATGACGGGTGGAACCTTATCTACTACATTAGGTATCTTCTCTCTTGAGATTGTTAGAGATATGACATTCAGAGAAGGATTGGAATATATGGCGATGGTCGATTATCCGTATCCGAGCAGCTTTCTCACACCGATGCCCGGCTTCCCTGTCGCGGTAGCCAGTAAGTATCTGAATGCCCCGGGAGGAGCGGGCACCTTCAACGACACCCAGCTGGCCTTCGCTGCATATCAAGCCTCTCAAGTTTATTACAACTGGAACAGTGGGTATTTGACAGTCCAACCACTGGGAAGCCTTTAGACACCGGGGTGCCCTACTGTATTGACGGGTCCATTTGTGGAGACCCGGCGACTGCTGGCTTGGGAGACGACTTGGGATGGCCCTGGCAGGTGAGTCACCTGTATCGCCTACAGATAAGCTGTTCTAGGAATGTAGTGAAATTGTCATGATGATGTGTTCCCAAGGTGAGCCGAACGATTTCTTCTGGAACGAATGCACCGACCAGAATAACCGCACCCTGGAACAGATACTGGCGGAACAGTGTAGGGATATGTTCGGAAAGTGAGAGGCACTCCAGGGAGAGGGGACTATCATATTTAGTCTGGGGTGGAACTCAAAGATCTGGAATGTGCGAGGAGTGGAGACCCGCTTCGGACTGAGTCTCCTGGGCCACAGTCGTCTCATCCTCACGTTGGTTGCCAGGTCTTCTCCTCCCACAAAATGATTTCCAGACAAGGTTACTTGGATCCGTGGTCAGGCGGTGGCTTCACGACCACCTCTCCCGGCGCGTCTCCCTCCAACGGCGTCTACATAGCCACCATACAAGGATCGGCTCACCACCTCGACCTCCGGACACCCAATAGTTGTGACCCCAACACCATCAGTTTCATGAGATTCCAGGTTTCCCCTCTTCCAAAAGATAAAGATATCCTTCAGATTGTGAATATTCTAATGGGCTGGCTCCAAGACACCAACGCGGCCCTGTACGACCTGCCCGACTGGAACAAGGCCACCTACAACGACAGCCAATGTGGAGACGTGAACTTCGGCTACCCCTGGGGCCAGGCCACCCCGGTGAGTCCCTCGTCTGTGTGTTCCCATCTGCTCTGTTTAGAACTCCACCCCTGGTCTGCTTGGTCTGCCCGTGCTTCTGGCCGCCCTCCTCAGAATGTTCTAGCCCCTTTCCCTGTATAAAAGAGTTTGAATAAAGGCGTTGCATTAGTGGCTCTTCTGACCCATTCAGAGCAAGACATAAGATTACCGGGGCTGAATAAGACGCCTTCTCATCCAATTTGACGGTGCCATTGAAGGCTCGGCGCCTCCTGCTCTCCTGTAAAGGATCGATAGGCCAGATTCAAGTAGTTGTCCGGGGAGAGTCGCTCTCAAAGGGCGTAAGTGTTGTGTCCACTATATACATAGCTTATTGATTGGCAAAGGCCATCAACAATCAGCTCCTCTGCTGCTCACCGCCAATGGAAATGTCCGGCCCATTGTCTCAAAACTGACATTAGAGAGGCACAAGCAACGGGGTACTGTACGAGACACGCCATCGCTGCTCTTTTATTAAATATCTCGAGGTGGGCGTAATGAGATTTCTTCGTCTCCTTACCTCAGTCGGTCCCGTTTCCTCCTCGGTGGCAGTCCTCGAATGGTACGAGAGTGAGGCGCACTGTGGACTCTCTGTGTGTCAACATATCAAATGAACCGCCCTGACAAAAGGAACCGGGGACACAAGACACAGCGTTAATTAGCACTCGGGAGAATCTCGAGACAGATGGTCGCGACTCCCAGGCACTCGGCCACCTTCTCCTCCTCGTCCTCCTTCGTCTTCTCTTCTTCCGATTACAACAAAAGGCCAACTAATCGATCAGGCCCTGAATACGGGTGAATTCCGTGTCCGTGTTCAGTAATCCTACCAGGTGTCCCAGCTGTCCCCCGCCCCCCGGTATGTCGCCCTTACTTTTTCATACTCTTCAAGAGGCCCATTGATCCGTGCATTTCCTCAATTACCGGTTGGGGACGAGCTTGTTCGCATGTGGCTGTGAGCAACAGATGTGCCAACAAGGACTCCATCCCCAGTGACCCCCGGACTCGAATTAGTCAGTCCCTTGACGGTGGCCATTGACCCGGCCCCCTCCCCTTCTAATAACGGGTGTAAAAAATTGGCCAGGAGCCAGCTGGGGCTGTCACTTGTGCTCATTCAGTCAGTGTAACGGACCAACACCTCAAGGGGCTGCCTCTACAGTCTCCTCTCTTTATTATTCTTATGCTGATAGATGGCCCTCTTTTTCTCTCTCTGCTCTTACATCCGCCGTGATCAACTGTCGGCTGTCCTCGATCCCGGAACCACCCTGCCCCCGACCCCCCACACCTCGTAAATCAGGCCCTCTCGGCCCTTCTTTGTTTCTCTAATAATTTATGATGTGTGTGAGATGCCCTCGGTCTATTAGCTGACCCGAATCCGTGGTTCCTTAGCTTTGCGAAGTGCATTTGGGAATGGCCCACAATTGGATTCAGCATTGCTACTTCCTCTGCTGTTTACGCCACGTCTCATTAGCCTGGAGGAGGGGGCCCCTCGACGGTAGAGCCCGTTTTGGGGGTGGCTGTTAATGTCAGCTGATGAATAAGGCACGATGAATGTGAAGCAGACGGCCCACAACAAAACGACTCTGTACTGTCTCCCTTTTGCACTTGCCTCGCGTAGAACACATGTCGTAGTGCTATTGATTGATCTGGGATTACCCCCTGGAGCAGGCTTTTTCCACGAGGATGAGGGAGAACGAGGAGAGCCCGTCACTTACAGACCGTAGAATGGAGCTGTTTGTTCAGATGGACAGTCAAAACGAGCAGTTGTTGCAACAGATTCGTCCTCTTCCTCTTCTAATTCAAGGAGAGGACAGCAGACTTCGGTATGGGCCTTTGTGCCCCCTCAGATTTATGCCCCCACATCTGTTATGGATCTTTGTCCCACCGTGCCTCCCCAAAGATCGGATTTCGTTATGCGCAGGGGACATTAAAAAGAGAATACTCACTAAATCTTGGGTCCCTTCTTTGCGTACTCTTCGTGTAGACACAGGCTGGCTCTTTCAATTGACCTCACAGTCGCTGTTTGCCCTCCCGCTCGCCTCACTCCGTGAACCTCATCGCCCTCTCCCCTGTTTCTTTCTCCTCTCCCCCCTCTATACTTTCCTTGGTCATGTCTCTGTCAACCATTGCCAGCCTCAACATCCATCATTTTCTAATCCGCGACATATGGCACCGCTGAGCCGTGCCTCCAGAATTTATTCTTATCATTAGAAGGGCCTTAGGGCTGGCTCTCGCTCCCTCTGCCCGCTTCCTCAAGTGACCGGGAGAGGAGGGGGGAAGGGCAGAGTGTCCTTCCCCCGTATGGTCTGGCTGTTGGGTAGTTTCGTTGGCACCTCCTCGGTCGGGCTCATGTTTCACAGTGCGAATGTCATATTTTACAGCAGAGTGAAAGAGAGGCTAAGAGGAGGCACATCCAGCCCCGTGTTGACACACTGAGACCGTTGCTACTTCCGCCAGAGAAACAGCTTATTTGCCCTTACCGAGTCCCGCACTTCCCCTACTGACCCCTGCCTGCGGTGGTCCATCTCATCCCCCCGGTGATAAATAGAGGCGGTTCTGTCGACCCACTGTCCGACATCTCCCCCCGGCCTTGAACCACAAAGATGTCCCTGGTGCCGGCCCGACGCCCCCCTCCCCTTTCCCCATCCTGGGCGACCGGTTTGACCTATGGCTTTTCAACCTCGCCTTTTAACATCATCTTCCCCCTTGAATTACCCCCTCCCTGCTCTCTCCCCTCTTCCTTTCCCTGTTTTTAAGAGACGAGGATTACGGTATTCTCATGAGTTGTGGTCAATGAAGCGGAAGGGTGGGATTTGGTGTGGCCGGCCGGGAATGTCGCAATTCGGGAAGAGGAATGACCCGGGCTGGCTTAGTTTTCCACTTTGAGGACACACTCGTCTGTTTCTGGGTCAATTTTCAGTCATTCACTGGCCTTGGACCGACTGTTCCCTCTCCTTCCGCCGCCTGCTTCCTCCTCATTCCCGATTCAACTCCCGAAATGTTCAAATGAACCTGTGCCAGAGAGAGATTATGTAGATTATGCCGTCGAAACAGGGCCCCCTGCCAGACTCTACGAATTGTCCTTGTTCTTCTCCCAAGAGGCCGCTCCATTGACCCCATTACCAGGTGGATAAAACCGGTGATTAGGGAGGGGCCACGAGGATCTTCCTCCTCGTCTTATCTCTACGTGAATCTGCCTTGTTTTTCGAGTCTATTGCGTGTACTTGTGGCCCATATTTCGGGCTAAAGTGGCCAGCTCCGGCTGTCAATTCAAATTCTCCACTTGGACTCCTGTTCCTCAGAGAAGGGGGGAAACTTTCTCTGTCTCTCTCCCACCGAAAGATTTGACCCCCGCCGGAAACCGGTCGAAACGGTTTGAGTACCAAATTTACGTAGAGGCCAACATAATTGGCGCGACCTTGAAAGAGAGTACAGGGCGGAGAGGGGGGCTGGGGGGCAGGCGAGTTAAGCCCCCTTAGACAATGTGTTAGTAATTATCCGAGGAGGCCACGAGTTGTGAATAAGTTCATTTGGGGGCCTGTGCCAGCTGCCAGGGAGTTCATTTCCCCTATTGATCCCTTCGTTTTTCCTTGTCTTATCCGAAGTTTCTGGCCTTTATTTCGACCACTTGAGCCATTGAATTCGGCCCTCATGCCCCTCCACTCAGACTCCCTCCCCCCGCCCCTTACCCTCCTCTTCATCTGAATATTGCCTCCGGGCCTGTCTTATTCTTCGATCCTCCCAAGGGAACTCGAGAAACATTCCAATCTGGGCTCGTCTCCTTTCAAATTTCCTCATTCCACTCATCAGCAGGAGTGCAACAGGAGGGCCCCCCTCCTTGTCCAAATTACGTGGTCTTTGGTTCAAATTTCCCAGGTGATCTGCAGTGTTTTTACAGCATGTTGCGAGAAAAACCACGTCCTCAAGAGTCAGTGTCACTCACTTTACAACTTCCTCATCGCATTACCTCGCTTCATTTTCACATAATGGGTCCCGGGCCGGCCGACGGGCTCCATACAGGGGGAGACGGAGTTAAATATGGGCCTATGGGCAGTAGTTGGCCCATCTGTCACTCGCATCAACTCATCCACACAAGACATTTGATACCCGGCGGGCTCACTCCAGACCCCGCCCATTCTTCTTCTTCGTCTTCTGTAAAATTCCATGGCTCCCATCCTTCCGCCCCTAAATGACCCCAAAAAAGGAGTGAATGGTTTATGGTCGTAGTAAAATGCGCTCCCGGCCATGGCAACCCTGACCTTGTGTCGGCCGCCCGTTTCTCCGGCTCTTTTCCGGCAATTGCTCTGATTTCTGTAGAAAGTTCTCAATCCGCACTATTAAAATGAATAATTGACGACTTCTTCGTTCGCAGTGCCGCATCGGGTGCGTTTGAATGCTTCTCCGCTCACACATATTAACGACCCTCACACCCTCCAATTGCCCATTTACTATCAACTTCTAAAGGAAGACGAGACTCGAGACTCGAGAGAGTGTCTCAGCCCCTCTCCTGGCCGTCGTCCTCCTCCTCCTCCCGGGCGCCCCCTGCCGAAGACGTCCTCCATCCTCCCCTCGGCCGGCAGTCAAGTTCCTCTGAATTTGAACAACAAGCTCCTCCTCATTTGCATACACGTTGTCACCATATTTCACATCTGCACGTGCTCTGCGTCTCTCCCTCTTCTGTGCACTCCGTACTCCGGCCGGGGATTTGAAAATTTACGAGCCAGTCCAAGTAGAGAGCCGGAGCAGATGGTCTCGGAGAGAAGAAGTTTCAATTTGTCACTTTCGCCTGACCGGCTGCTTGTTTCATTATCCTGCTCTCAATGAGCGTGTTACTTCCAGGCTCCTGAGCTCGATTCGAGTCGAGTCTGCCCTTTTGAATTCATAAAACCTCATGCATACAAAGCTCCTTCGGGAAGGTGGGCCTCGAGCTCCTCAGGGGCGCGAGAAAGTGCATCTCCTCCTGATTAGCATAATCTGTTGTCCCTCCTGTGGCAGCTGTACCCTTTCTTCTGTCCACTGCCCCCTTGGATATATATGCTCATTGAAATATTCATTCCAGGAGGGGCTATCCTATCGGTTAATAGAGTTTGCACCCATCTCCATCTGCCCGGCCCTTCCTCAAAGGTAATGCTTTGTGCTTTTACACTCGCCTATCGGATTACCCTCCCCCTGGACTTTTTAAAAAGGAGCAAGGGGGTCCGTCTGATATTCTGTCCTTGATTCACATCTCTTTCAACCTAACAAAACCGGTTCAATTACCCTTTTTATTGGAAGAAGACGAAAAGACACTCCTCTCTCGAATAAGCTTCCTTTTTGTCTCCCCTTTTAGACCCGGGGTCACCTATTAATATCCCCCGGGGGAAGATACCGTCCTCTCCTGGGAAAGAGGAGGAGCAGTTAAGACAGACAGGAGCCACGGGAAAGGGGAAGCTGACTCAACACGGAACATACACGAAAATCAATGTCTCTGTCGAATTTTCATGATCTGATTGTGCCGGAACCTGTTTGGGCCGTGTCCCCCCGGGTCGTGTTCATCCACCGGGTCATCCCGGCTCCCTCGTCCCCTGTCTTTTTGCTCCTCCTCGTACACGGTCCCCCGGCCATCCACACGTGTTCTCCTCCGGCCATAAAGCCCTCTTTATAGCAATTCTAATAATGAAAATATCATCTTCCAGCAGTTTTGGCCAGATGTCTCCCTCGCTTGATTCATTCCTTCACGTCATCGTCCCTCCCCGTATAAACACCTGTCATATCAGAAATTAGAAAACTGCTCACTGCCTCCCCCTTCTTCCCCTCCTATTATGGTATTCCTTGTCCTCATCCGCTTCGCTGTCCCCGCGTCGACCTTCACCTAGCTCAATTTGCGTCTTGCCTCCCAATAGCCCCGTCCGGGGTGCCGTATCCATGTTCCCAGTCGGGAAACCATGTAAAGGGCTTGTCATACGTCCGGCTCGCTTTTGATTTACAACGCGACTTGGTGGCTGTTATTACCGAGTATGATCTGGCCGGACAGGTGTCTGCCCCAGGGAGTGAGCGAGGGAGCACCTGCGCAACTCGCCCCTCCGTTCCCAGAGTAGATCACCGTATTTGTGCCTCTTCTCGTGTCTTTATTATGGGAAGGGCCGCCCCAAATGGGGGATATGACCCGACACCGCGAGATACGGTCAGCCAGTCAGTCCTCTCCCTACTCTTTAAAGGGAAGAGACCAATTGAAAAGGTACGGTAGAGACAGCCGTCACTTGCCGGCATTGTGGAGGCGACTCTGGGTCCAATTATGACTGACCTCCACTCGGGTCAAGGGGGTTTGTGGCCACTGCACCCACAAACATCCACTGCACTACCTGTACGGTCAGCCAAACACTTATCCGAGTTGCCTCCTGCCACCAGTCGGCTGCCGTCTCTGTTTGTTCTGCCCTGCATTCTTTCATTGTTCCTCCAAGTTGTTCGAGAGCTCCCTCAATGGATCATACAAGCACGCCATGCCTAATAATGGCTACTCCCGGTGACGGCTAACCACCGTCTTCAAGGGTTTCATTTGTGGGAAGGGGGGCCTACTGTAGGGTGCGTCTGTACCCGGGCCGTCTGCCGCTACCTGTCTCCAAGGAGCATAATCAGCCGCTCCCTCCAAATCGCAGCAAATGGTCACCAAATGCGTAATCCATTATGCGAGGTCGAGCTTTGAGGGCCTGGTCTGGGTTTCATTAACCTCGATTGGGAGCTCTAGACGCTAATTGCTGGCCATCTTCTTCATCCTCCTCCTCTATACCGTCCTCTTTAGGTTGTCTCCCTTATGGCTGTAGTCTACTCCCTAGAGAAGAGTCACCCCACCTGGATGGCTGTAACAGTGGCCTAATCCTCTTCGATCAATAAAGATCCCAATAGAGAGAGAGAGGCTGATCCCCGGTCATACAACCCACCCTCTGCCACTCCAACCGCTCACGCTCCCCCTCGTCCTACTTCCTCCTCCAAAGGGCATCCTCCTCGTCCTCCTCCTCTTCTACCTAAATTAGCCCTGAAATATCGAAGGTCGACAGTTGCGATCGATCTTCCTTCCTGCGTCCTTCAGCTCTCACCCTTGTGCACATACTCACTTCTCTCTCACCCCCACAGTCAACTTTCTCTCCTCATCACCTAATTTCTCCTTCTTTTTTTTTCTTTTCTTTTCATTTCAACATACACCATCTCTCTTTTCTCTTCCCAAATTAATCTAGCCCCCCTAATTTCTCTCTACCAATTCTCTTATAAAATAAGAACAAAGAATGTGGCCCGCTCCTCTCCGTTCCCACCAAATTCTGAACTCTCATCCCCCCGGTGTTCTTTGGGGGGTGTCCAATCTGCGTGCTTTCTTTCGTTTCCGCTCGTCTGAACCCATCGATCACGGCTGATACCTAGTCCCCCCTACAGTATCAGGCTGTATCCAGGAGTCTCTGATTAGATCTGTGTTAATGACCCGGGTGGCCCCCGAGGCCGCGCCTTCTCTTCTCTCTCCTGACACCTATTTGCACTCTTTTGACGTTGTCTAAAGTCTGGGGGCAGGAGGGGAAACCTTTTAAATTTTGGGATTGAGGCTACGTGACCGGGCAAATCAGGCCATGTTCAGCCCTTCTAGAGGGAACCTGTTTCAAAGGGGAAACGAATATTTTGTTTGCTTTTTCTCTCTCAGCACAGCACAAGTTGTTTCCGATGTTTATCTTTAATAAGGAGACTCTCCGAGCGGTAAGCGTGGACCAATGCCAACCCGGGGTCAGGAGAACTGCAGTCCCTGCACCATTCCATGAGTCGAAGGTCATCTCCGGGGTCACAAGCCGGTTCGGCTGATTCTGTATCGATTTTCTGACCTCAGTGATTACTGTCTATTGTGTGTCTGCCCTGGCTGACAGCTTCCGGTCAGCTCTGTTTGAGGGGAGCCGTAAGCGGGTCGGTCAATACCGTACCTACTCTACCCCGGCCCCCTGAGAAGTCGGCGAGAGGGGCACACAGTGGTTAGGAAGGAAGAGTATATCCGGGGGAGGGGGCGCCTTACCCGGTCCAGGCTCTGATTCAAGTTTTTCTGTCCTGCTTCGGCCGATCGATGCGAGTATGATAATGTGCTAAGTTCATGGCTTTGTAGTACTTCCTGTGTCCTTTCGGCCGGCGAACTGAGTCAGCCGCCGCAGAGCCCGACAATACAGCAATCGCATTGAAACTATGCGCGTTGCCTGATTTTATTACTGCTCTAATCACCTCAACCTCATTACCCCCAACGGGCAGCCACAGCCACCTGCACCCACCTTCTCTTTTTTCCTCGTTCTCTTCTTTTTATCTTCTTTTCGTCTCTCGTCCTCCTCCTAATCCAGTCAATTCAGATCCAGTCAATTCAGATCCAGGGTGTTATGAACACTCTGATGCAGATGGGTCCGATGGTAGTCATGGAAAATGGGCACAACGGACACCCAATGCATCACGCTCCCTTCCCCCAACCGTCTCAGCATATGCAGCACAGCACCCCCATCACATCTTCGATGAACCGCTCCCAGAGGTTAGAAATATGTCAATGTGCAGTCGATACCATCTCTCTCATGGCTTTACGACCCCATTCGGCAATTCTCGGACA
Source organism: Oscheius dolichura (assembly GCA_932521035.1). NCBI lineage: Eukaryota > Metazoa > Nematoda > Chromadorea > Rhabditida > Rhabditidae > Oscheius > Oscheius dolichura. Next base: position 5,395,322 of record OW051494.1, read on the forward strand.
CCCCCATTGACCCTGTCCCTTTCAGATGCGGAATATGCAAAGGATGCCAGTGCAAGCCCTGTGGACAGTGCACCTACTGCCAGGACTCGCCGCAGTTCGGCGGCCCGGGGGTCAAGAAGCAGAGCTGTATCGAGAGGAGATGTCTACGCGTGCTGGAGAACAGGCTACAGGTACGGTCTGCCCCTTCGGTATCCCCGTCACTCGCAGCACCTGGTGGAATTTGATTACGCGACAGCTGCTCGAGTTGCGCACTTGAGGGCTCAATTGGGTGTCAGAGCTATTCTCGGAGGGCGGCGGGGGCCGGACAAGGAAACTTTCCCGAATAACTCGAGGCTTACAGAGAGACGCGCCGACATTCAAGGCCCGGGTGGGGTGTAACCAGTGCGAGGACTGCCGGATGCAGGACTGTCAGATATGTCTCGTCTGCCTAGACAAACGGTAACTCGTCCTCCCCTTTTTTGGCTGACGAGGATTTCTAGGTTTTTTGATAATCGCTATATGACGGGTGCGATGTGCGCCAAGAAACGATGCAATAATGCACAGTCGATAGAATTACCGGCCCAGTCACCCCAGGGCATGCACGACTTCCAGCAGAGACAGGCCCAGAAGAGGTCATACGAGCAGCCGCCGCCCATCCATTTCGAGATGAAAAGGAGGGTCGAGATGGGATACAACGGAATGCCCGTACAGGTGGGAGGACATCGGACACGGATTAGAGACAGCCGTTTCAGCAAGGACCCCCGCCCCAAGGGCCGCCTCAAGGACATCCCCCCACAAATGGACGCGTCCTCACAATGAACCCCTCCGTCAATTACGGTAACTAGTCCCTCTTATGTGATGAGAGATCTCCAGTTTTAGTGACAGAATTCCCCGGGATGGCCCCCCGGATGGCGATGCCGATGCAGATGTCCCACCCGTCCCAGCAGGCCCCTCAACCCCAGATGGCCTGTCCGCCGTCCCTCAACGACCAGACCTACCTCCTGCCCAGCCAGTTCGGCAATAGTCCCCAACCCGTCGACTTCTACGAAGTGAAGCCGTTCGACATGAAGCCCTACCACATAGAGGAGATCCCGACACATCCGGGCGACCCGTTCATCCCGCCGAGTTACGTGCCGGAGATGAAGAACGCGGTGGTGTTGCAGCCGCTGTAACTGCTCGTCCGGTCTCCTCCGCTAGGCATCGATCCCTCCTACTGTGATATCCCATTCGGATGTTCTGTCTCCTCTCTCTAGGTATCAATCTGTGACCCGATGGGCCGACTTGTGCAAGCCCGTTCCCAGCTAACTTTCTAACGCGTCAGGGACTATTATTCTTATATTTCTCCGTGCAATGTCCTCCTCCTCCTCCTCCTCCTCCCAAGTGCTGAGCTTCCTTCCCTCTCTCCTTTGTCACGTGTTTTATCATTGTTGTGGGAGCCCCAGCAGCAATACCCTCCCTAGTGCCTTGTCCCCTCCCTCCCCCACATCGACCAATCATAATATCCAGAGATCTATTCCCCCCGTACGACCCCCTCTCTCTGTAAAAAGCATAATATTCTCTCCTCCTTTGTCGTCCGTCATTTTGCGAGGTGCCTTACGACGGCGATCCAAACCGTCTAGAGATTGATTTGATTGATTTGTGAGGTTCTGAGACTTCTTGGTGTCTGATCTTAAATGTCTATTTTATATAAAATATATAAATATACACCTTCGTCTCTTTTATTTTAATTGAGAGGGCCGAGAGTAGCCGGGAGGCAGGGGCACATCACCGAGGAGACTGTCACCTATATATATCATGGATTCAATTCATCCAGCCATAAGCGTAGCCAACGTTTCCCTCATCTGAATGTCCAGACACATAGACGAGGACTCTCTGCTTACTTCTTCCCTTCACAAGACATTTGTAAAATAAAATATTGCCATAAAACAGTGACTGTATTATCTTAATAGAGACTTCCTGGGTTATCTCTGTTTGGCTACACGTGGCTCAGCTAGGCACACGAACATCTCGTCGTGGTCTTTTTCTCTCCTGCCAATGTGCTAATCTTCCCTAGTCTCTCCTTTTTGTAGTAAGTCCTTTCTGTCCTCCCTGATAATGGCCCCAGGATGTTACACGGGCCATTCAAGGCCCTCCTAGTCAGCGGGTTCCTCTTCACCGTCTTCCTCTACTACTCCAATCTCAGCGACTCCTTCGGTATCCACCAAGCACTCCTTCCCAAACGACAGGTTCCCCCTTCTGCTTCTCCTGCTAAACGAGAATATTAGAGCTGGAAAGAGGTCTCGAAGCGAGAGCGGCCTCTCTTCCTCTGGTGGACGAGGTTCCATGGCCGGCTCAATGACCTGACCCTCCTCAAACCCCTGCAGAACTGTACCTTTCAGTGTGACTTTACTGGCAACAGATCGTAGGGTGGATGAGGGGCATGAGCTCTGGTTTAGACTGTTGAACGAGGCCAGTGTGGTGGTGTATCACGGCTGCGACCTGAGGGAGGACGACCTGCCCGAGACGGAGGACTGGCAGATCAAGCTCTTCCTCATGTTGGAGTCTCCCGGGCGGAGGAACCACTTCTACAATTACTGGACACAGGTCCATCCTCCGTCTACTTCATATTGACTGTCTACAGATCCCGATGAATTACTTCAACGCGACAATTACTTACCGAAAGGACTCCGACTATTGGCTGCCGTACTTCACCCTCCCCCGACTGAGTCCTGAACTGCCGTCTTTCTCGGAGAAAGAGGTGAGCAATCTCTTTTATATGTTATTAGATAAGGGACAGGTAGACGAGGCTGTCAAGAAAAAGACAAACGGCTCGTTCTCGTTGATCTCCCACTGCTGGGCCGGCAGCAACCGCGACGGTATTATCAAGAAAATGACGGAATTCACAAATGTTACACGGTAACTACATAAGAGAGATATATAAAAAGGTTTTAAGATACGGGAAGTGTGGCAAGGGATGCAACAAGGAGTGCGAACAGAAGGCAATCGGTCGGTTCAGCTGGCCACCCTTTGATGTCGTTCGCCTTTAGAGTCTTTCCACTTTTTCCTAGCCTTTGAGAATACCGTGTGCGAGCAGTATGTGACCGAGAAGTTTGGCCGGTTCAAAAATCTCATAGGTAGGTGAATTTCTTACTGTAAATGGCGTGTCTCCTAGTCCCAGTGACCCTGAAGCGATCACTTGTGCCGGATTTTGTGCCGGCCGACGCCTTCATCGCTGTCGACGACTTCTGTTCAGTTGAGGCCTTCTCCAATCATTTGAACTACCTCATGAAGAACAAGACGGCCTACAAGAGGTACTCTTCCCTCCATGTTTCTCTCCTCTTCACCAATTTCAGTTATTTCTCTTGGACGAAGACACACTCCTACGCGAATGGAGAGGCCACGATGTGTAAGATCTGCGAGGATTTGCACATGAACCGGGTCAAGACCCGGGACTATTCGGAGTACCCCAACATCCTTAAGTACTTCCCCTCTGGCCAGTGCGACTTCTCTTTTGGGGGTCGGATAGTGAAGGATCGCTGTGAGAAGACGACAACTGCTCGGCCGAATAGCAACCGATCGTAACCAGTGCCAATACGAGTACTTCCTTTTATTGTAACTATGACTGGATTAGACAAATGACCTCCGTCTCAGAATACTCCTCCTCCAGCCTCTTATTGTATGTTCCGATGTGTCCCCCATCCACCTCTCGCTGTTCATGTCCTGTATCGTCTTGGCCTCCGCGTCCTCGTCCTCTCTTACCCCCATCCGGTACATAAAATGCTTTCCCAAATAGTCTCACTGATAGCTCGGCACATGTGCCATTTCTGAAAGTAGAATAAAGAAGAAATTTTCCCTTCCAAAATGATTCGCTCCCCATTTTGTAAACTTTTAAAAGGGGATAATCCCCCCAGCGATCATTTCAAGCTGCTTCTCGTCTCCGCCAATGTCGGTAAAATCGGACCGGATCGACTCGGAAGCCCAAGATAGTCGGCTGATTGAAGCGCCGACTATCTTGGGCTACCGATCCAGTCAACTGGGAGCCGGCTGCCCTGATCCCGGCTCAGAGTCTCGATTGGGCTGACCTCAGTCCCTACAGTAGCCGGGTGAGCAAGGTCGTAGCAGCAGGAAGCAGTAGCAAGAAGAAGAAGTCCAAGAGGACTCCCTCTTCTTTTAAGGTGGGTTATTCTATTGGACAGCAGAGTGGACGGCTTCTAGACAGCGATGTCGGCCAGTGGACAGACAGCCAAGGTCAGCACGGCCAATTCGACTGGCAAAGCCAATACGACCCGCAGCTCGGCGCAGAAGTCGGGAATGGCCTCGACGCAGCAACAGACGGTAGGCACCTCTACCCTGAAGACCGACGGACTGGCCTCGACGCAGACGACCCCCGTCTTCACCGCGAGTACCCAGAAGTCGACGAACCCGCTCCTCTCCAGCGAGTTCAGCTTGAAGCTGAGCAAGGAGAATATGAACGTGATCAAGGCAGACTTCGTCAAGAGATTCGCCCCTAATGGGGAGGACCTGACAGAGGAGAAACAGACGGCCCTGACGACCCTCGAAGTCTACAGCAGCCATCTGGAGACCCGGCTGAGGGAGTGCGGCCAGTATTTGGACGAGATGCTCGGAGAGGCTGTGTGATGATTCACGAGGCCCGGAAGGCGATGGAGCAGATCGTCTCAATGAGAATTATCACCGTGGAGGAGATGATGGTGTCGCCGGACTTCGAGAGGCTCGCCGTCGCCGGCCAGCACGACGTGATCACCATCCACTCGCTGAGCAATGTCGTCCGTAAGATCCTCAATAGCAGGAGGACGGCCTAGAGTCGACGCGTGTGTCCGCATTTTCGAATAAATATAAAGATTACATCCGTCGTTTTTATATTCTGAAGTTCCGGTTTTTCTATTCGATTCTAGTCTTCAACCTATTTGCATCTCATCGTCCAATTCTTGCTGAACATCCCAAGAGCTTTTGTAGCCCTAGGCCGTGTTGGGTAGAGCTGCCCCCCTCCCCCTTCAAATAACTCACGAGAGGAGACAGTTAATGTTTATTGGAAATGTTTTTACATTGGACGATAAGGGGTGGAGATTGCCAGGGCATTGTGGAGTTCGTATGTTTTATATTTTTTCGGGTCCCTGCTCATGGCCCGACTGCGCTGCGGATATAGGGCAGCAGTGAAATCACATGTAAACTGTCCTCAAAGCAGCGTGAGGGAAGCGAGGGAAGCCAGAAAAGGAGAATGGAAGCGTCGCTTGAAACGAGGATAGTTTCCGCTTTTTTAGGGTATATAGCTTCCCTTAGCTCGACATCATTCTCCTTTTTCGTTGATCACTCCTCGTCACCTACTTCTACTCTCCTCTAACGATGATAAATATTCCCTTTCTCCAAGGATTTATCGACGATAAACTCAAGAAGAATACGGTAAGTCTTACTCTTCCCTTCTCCATTTTTGAACCCCAATGTGTTTCAGGTAGCGGACTGGGTCGACCATCTAAACTATTACGTGACCTTCTACCTGCTGGGCTTCTTCGCGGTGGCCATGGCTAGCAAACAATATTTCGGGACTCCCATCCAGTGCTGGGCGCCGAGCGAGTTCAAGAAGGGATGGATAGAATACGCCGAGGACTACTGCTTCATCGCCAACTCCTACCACGTGCCGTTCGACCAGTTCCATCTGCCGAAACGCGGAGACCCGGCCCGCGGAGATCACCACAGCTACTACCGATGGGTGCCCATCATGCTGGCTCTACAGGTAGTCGCTACCGTATCCCGAGACATCTCACTTCCTTTTTAGGCCATCTGCTTCTTCCTGCCGAACTACTTCTGGTCTCATATGCAGCGGCAGACGGCCATCAACCCGGAGGGATTCATCGAGGAGGCGGAGAAGGTCTCGAAGCTGTTCGGACGCGATAAGAAGAAGGAGATCGGTACTCTGGCGGACAAGATCCTCCACGCCTTGTCTGGCTTTCGGGAGGGCTCGTTCCTCGGGGGGAGACTGGCCGGCCTCCTCTACCTCCTGACCAAGGCCCTCTACGTCCTCAACATCTACCTACAGTACCTCATCCTCACGACTTTTCTCGGCGAGAACTACATCCACTGGGGATACAACGTCAGTTTCTATTTCTCCTCTTTTAACTCAGCCCAATCCAGATGGCCTCCAACCTGTACCACAGCATCGAAGAGGAGGACTCGGCCGTCTTCCCCCGGGTCATTATGTGCGACTTCAAGATCCGGACGATCGCCAACCCGAAGCCGTACACCATCCAGTGTGTCCTGATGATGAATTACATCAACGAGAAGCTCTACTTTGTCCTCTATTTCTGGTTCGCCTTCCTCGGAATTGTCAACGTCCTCAGCTGCCTCTACCAGCTCGCCATGGTCCTTGTGCCCTGGTTCCAATCGAGGAGAGTCCGTAAGGCTTTGGCTGTCAATCAGGTGGGTATGCTTTGCTTTTTACATTTCAGTGGCTTGTCCTGTTAGTGTTCCAAGAGTTCTCAAAAACAATTTCAGCCTTCGAAAGCCGTGTCCAAATTCGTGACGGACGAGCTTCGCCCAGATGGGGCCCTCCTGCTCGGCTTCATCTCCAGCGACGTCGGCAGCCTCTTCTCCTCCCAGCTGGCCAATGCCATGTTCCGCAAATACAAAACAGAAAGCGGCCTTTTCCTAGATCAAAGCTCCCCTCTTATTTAATTCCATTGATATTGTGTGACAAACATTTAATAAACCTAGTCCTCCAGAAACCTTGTCCAGTTCGCAGTCACCAAGTCCCATTGATAGCCAGCTCGACGCTTCTGAAATTATCCTACCCCCTCTAATAGGGAGAGGTCTGTCTGCCGGCCGGTATGATTACGAGTTCTCGTATTATAACTATGCCTGGACGAGGAAAATAGCCACTTGAACCGGTAGGTAGGAAGTGAGAGGAGGAGGGCGACAAAAAACAGATAAAACGGGTACGGTTCAAAAAATAGAAACCATGGAAGAAGCTATTGAGCATGAAGCAAAAGAGCCTCGTCAGAATGGAACAAAGATCATGAAATTGAAAAATATCAGAAGAGAGAAAAGGGAAGACGTCGCATTCAACTGTTTATTAATATCTATTGAACTTTTTGGATCCGAGAGTCCGCTTCTTCCTCGACTGGACCTCCTTGACGCTCTTCTGCCGATCCTTCTTGACCGGCTCCGAGGACTTGGCCGTCGTCTCGTTGGAGTAGGCCGACATCGTGTTCTCCTTCGACGGGATCTTCCTCGGGCCCTTGCCTTTGGGAGTGACGCTCTTGTAGAAGTCGTCGGCCGGGTGCTCCCTCGACGAGGCCTGGGCCGTGTTCTCCGTCTTCGTCGTCTGCATGGTGCTGCTGTCCTGTGCTTGATATTCGGACATCTTCGACTCCGTCATGAGAATCTCCATAAATCGGACCACGTCGCCCATGTTGCATCTTTTCTGGCTGTCCAGCTGGTAGATCTTCGTCTCGACAAAGTCCTTCAACTTGGCCGGACACTCCTCGGCCAGGGACAGAAACTCGCCCGAGGTGACTTTCCTCTTCGTCTCGGCGTTGCCCACGCCGTCCCAGGGCTCCTTCCCGTTGGCGAAGACCTCCCATACCAGGACGCCGTAGCTGTAGACGTCGGTCTTCATGCTGAAGACGAGGTCCTTGATCGTCTCGGGAGACAGCCACTTGATTGGAAATTTAACACCGGACTTTCCTTGACTTTCTTCTCATCGCCTCCGAGTTGCTCGCGGTCCGTTGCCATCTAGATCAGCCGTGGAAAGCGTGGGAAACAGCAGACAATGACTGACTGCCCCGTCCTGCCCCTAATCCCCGTTTCGCTTTTCGTGTTAAGGCTTGACTGTGGCAAGAACAGGGCAAAACAAAGCAACGTTATTTTGGTTAAGGATGAGCAGCCAAGGAAATGGAGTCATTGAGACGGGCATATTGACCAGATCAGATCATACGTATAGTGAATGCCATTTTGTAGAGAATTTTACGGCGATCAAAACATATTTTCGGGATTTTGCTCTAAGGCCCCCGTTGTGGAGGAAAATGCAAAATAAGATTACGTTGGAAAAGAATTTTGGACTTGTCTATTTTCCATTCTTCTTCTAAAAATGTGAAGCGGTGGCTGAGTGGATAGTGCAGAATTTTTGTGTTTATCTCAACTTGGGTTCGATTCTTCCAAGGGGCTAAGTAATTTTTGGGGGGTGACATCATTTGTTTCTGCTGTAACACTCACAATAAAGTTGGGAAGGAAAATATTGGGAGTACGGCAGATTGAGCAATTTTCTCAATAGAATGTTACTGAAATCCTCCTCGTCATTTTTACGGCATATAACGAGGATAAAAGTCGAAGAAGATTCAATCACCCCCAAAAAATTACAAAAATGACTTGGTCCCTTGGAAAAATTGAATCCAAGTTGAAAAAAAGTCAAAAGATTTGTGGGCAGGTGCACTATCCACTCAACCACCGCTTCACATCTTTAGAAGGAGAATGGAAACTAGACAAGTCCAAAATTCTTTTCCAACGTAATCTCATTTTGCATTTTCCTCCACAACGGGGCATTAGAGCAAAATCCCGAAAATATGTCTTGATCGCCGTAAAATTCTCTACAAAACACACCAGCTGCCTGAATTCGAGGAGGAGGCGCAGTAAAGTATCATAGAAGATTGGTGGCAGGTCGCTCTCGCCCCTCTTCTTGAACACAAAGACAGCCTTGGGCACAAACCCATGGCATAGGGCTTTTACGCCTATCACAAATTGGCTATCCTCGTCCTTCTTTTTGTTCTGATCCCTCTGATTGATCGTGCTGAATCGGATTCGACTCGACGTGTCCTGGCGTGTCGACGGATATCAGAGTGGCCGGGACGACGAACTCTCTCGACGAGACCAACTCATGCAGGCCAGCCAGGTGAGGATCCTCCTTTCCAACAACAGAACAAGGAATGGGGGAAATGTACGGCTAGGTATTGACGACTGCCTCCGACGACACAGCGAGGCGGGGATGATGAAGCCTGAAAGGGAGCAGTAGTCAGTCTCTTTACCAAAGAGGGCCGACGGACAACGAGATGCCAGTCTCGTGTGTTCATTTTTTTTTCATCCCACCTTTAAAATTATAATTCCCGTCGCATCTTGTTCAACTGGATGAGATGTCGACAGGTCTTGACATGTCGACGGATTCCAGAGCGGCCGGGACGATTAACTCTCTGTGGGTAGCTTCGTCGTCCAGTTGGGCAGCAGCGGCGATGTCCCTCCTTGTCCACCAACAGGTATTCCTAGTTCCAAATTTACGCTGTTTGTAGCTTTGTGGGGTCCTCAGCCGAGCGGGGCATCTCTTCTTCTTCCTGCCCGGGCTTCCCACGGTGGATAGCTTCAACATCCATCTTCCTTCCCGTCATGTCCACGCCGACGGCCACCACGAACGACACGGCGAGACGAAAAGGATGAGTGCATAGCAGGAGTCTGAAAGAAAACATCCTTTCCTGTCTCTGTATAGCCAACAAGCAACCCCAGTCGCTTTTCTTCTTTCTTCACCTTACTTTGTAATCTCCGCTAAATCCTGTTCAATTGGATTAGATCTCGACTTGACGTGTCGACGGATCTCAGAGCGGCCGGGACGAACAGTTCTCTGGATGTTTCCTGGCGAGGCGCCTCTTTTCTTCTCTTCCTCGCGATGCTCCGCTTGTCATTCCCCGCAGCGCCATCGTCATATCCAGTCTCTTGTCTTCTTTCCGTTGAAGACACCAGGACTTAATGTTTCAGCCGGGGCAGTTATTTCTTCTGTTCCCCTCGTCGTCTTTAGGATCTGTGGCTTTTCTTCAGAAGCTCTTCTCTTCGCGGCGAGAAAACGAGACGGCAACAGTCTCATCCAGTACAGAAACCCATTTCTTTGCTGTCCTCCCGAACGATCCTGAAACATCTTTTTAATTTTATATCTACAGGAAAATGAAGCACGTGACAAGCGGAATGGTACGTATCAAAGCCTTCCACCGTAAAGCTTGATGAATATATGCCTTTAGCGAACCTCAATACCATACCAGACCAAGGAGTTTATAGCCATGGGGTGACCGATTGAAATGTTTAGCCCAGGACTTGTCTACAGTAATTAATGCCTCCCAATGGCGGCTACTGATTATCGTGGACAAGTCTTTGGGCCCTGCCTAATTCTTATCCAACGAGCGGTTGTGTTCTTCCAGTTTGTCCGTAAAATGACGAAATTCAAGGTCTAATAGAGCGGGAGATATCAATAGATCTCCGATTGTACTCTTTCAAAATATAATATAAGGAGATAGATCACTGCAACAGATAGATCACGCTTGAAAAGAGCGCGGGCATACGGAATACCAAAGGCTTCCCCGTAGAATAGAGGAAACGAACCATTGGTATGGAACAGTAGAAGATACGACGTCTCGTCTGTCACAGTTTTCTTCAGTAACCCTCGAGTCCTTATAGTCTTAAGATTTAATCCAAAGAGATTTCCCACGAGAGCACCGCCAGCAGCACAGTACCTGAAAATGGAAAGAGAGCGAGAGCCAATGGAGAGAAGACGACAAGGATCAAATATTTGGTTGAATTTAGCCAAAAGATGGTTGTATCAGGGTTTCGAGCACTTCCAGCCACCCCTTGGCGATGCCCGGATCCATCTGTGCTGTTCCAAACACCGCTGTGGACACAGAGGATGCACGGGACATCGGGGGACCGGGCCGGGACGCCTTCTCCAAAAAGAGAGGCTGGCACGAGAGGCGGATTCCCTGGTGGTCAGTCCCATTGGCCGTCTCTACTACCCGATTTTTAGACAAAAAAGAGACTACCCGAATCAACGGGACGCGTCATTTTATGTGGATCGGAGCCCACAACGCGATTTCCTGTCGGCTCCCCGGGGGAGCCAGAGGCATGACAGGGGCGCCGGCCTCGGGAAGAGGTCCTGCACGCTTTTTGTGTACTTTTTAGGGTAAGTAACAATGAAGTTGACCTTGTGCAGTAGAAGAACGGGGAGACGACCACACCATGGCTGAGAAGAAGAAGAAAGACCACCAAATGACAGAAAAACAAGACGCGAGTCCAGATCAGTCTTGACATGCCGGGAGTTTTTAGAGATAAACGGGACTAGGAAGGGCGTCCCGTCTTGTGTTGGCCAATGTGCGCGTTTGAGACTTCTTTGCTCACCGATTAAGGTCGAAATCATAGGATTTGACGAAGCAGGAGGAAACAAACAACAGTATTTTTATAAGGAAATGATTTTCGGACAAGTCTTCCCTGTGCCCGGATACTCCTCCTCCATCCTCTTCTTGAACATCTCCAGAGCTTTCGTAAACCTAAGCTCCCATTGTGTATTCCAGCTGTCCCCCGCTCACCTCTCTCTGTTCATCTCCTCTATTGCTCTGGTCTTCTCGTCGTCGTCCTCTTTTGTCTCCATCCGATACATAAAATGTTCTCCCAACAAGTCCCACCGATAGCCAGCTCGGCACATCTCCCACGTCTGAAAATGCCGTAGTGAAGAAGAGGAAAAGGATGACCAGAGCTGTGTTGTCATGTAATAAAAAAGGAAAGTCGACATCGTGAAGGGGGATATCATTGCGAGAGACAGAACGCGGCTCCCAGGTGTGTTTGGTATAGTTGAGATGAGAGACACTCGTCTGCTTCCCGTCGAGCCACTTGTTCAGCCCGTCTATTTCGTCGTCCCCTGTATCTATTCTCACCCAAAGAGCCAGAATAAAACCTTTGCGGACAATGGCCATCTTTCGGTCCAAGAGTTCCTTCAGTTCTTTCTTTGTCTTCGGCTGCTTCTCTCCCATATTCACCTCGAATTTCCTGTAGACCAGAACCTTTTTGTGGTTGGTCAAATGTTTCTTCGCTATCTTCAGCACGTCCTGTTCGAAGTTCTGGCTGAACAGATCGCCGTATTCGGTCATGAGAATATATTCCGTTCGGGAAAACTGGACTAATGAAGGATAAGACCTCTTCCTACCCTTCTGGCCACATTCACTGGATAGTCAGTTAATTCCTTGAGAACCGGTCGGATCCTGGGGCACGCCAGAGAAAGCCTATTCGGTTCTCGGCAGTTGGATGCCCACGTACTCGGGAACACGAGGTGCAGCTGAAGATGTCGGCGGACAGCAGGGCTCTTATCTCGAAATAGATGGATCTAAACGAATTTGAGACCAGAAGAGGGAGTACCTTGGCTCGGACACAGGCGTAGTCTTGGGGTGAGCTGAGAACCACGGCCAACGACACGGGGGCATTCCAATTTTCGACCTGCTCAGCGATCCTCTCGTCGAGTTGACGATCGCTGACATGGATAACCTGAGTGATTCTGTCTCTCTCGGTGACTTCTGTTGGGTAGTCTTGGAACGAGAAGGATTGTTGGATATTCGAATGGACACAGTAGCCGTTATAGAGGAAGGTCTCTTGTCGACTGAACAGGTGATCGGCCTCGAAGGGGAGGATACCTGCGGTAAGAAGAGATGAGGAGGACTATCAATAGGAGTAGGAGAACAGACAGGGGGAGCAGTTTCCTCGGGCATAGGGGATAGACCATTGGGTTTGGGGGAATAAGAGACCGATAACCAATAGAAATCAGAAATACGATAAGGACAGGGGCAGCCCTAGTCTCTGCCATTCCATCTGAATGTTTTCCAATTCTCATTTCCGAATTGCAATATGAAGATTAAAATTCCTTCTTGTGGTTATAGCCTTTTTGGAACGATCTCCTCCTTTTTCTACCACAAAGTGCAGACTACATGTTGCCCTCAATTGATAAACAACCATTGCATCTGCCGTTTATAATTGTTGACTCGGCTCGAGAATAGTTTTCGATGTTCAGACATGGCTGCTCTCTGCCATCTGCCTCAAGGACTCCGTCGCCAAGGGAGAACAATATATTATATGAGAACCCCGAGACCTGTATAACTAACAAAAACAACAGAGAACAATTACAAACAAGTACAAATCGGCCTGAAGTCCTTCTGGACACAGTCCCCGTTGGTCCCGTACCGGTCGAGCCTATCCAACGACACGGTCTCCACCTCGAAGTCGTCGTTCCCCGAGCCGAATATCCTGAACTGGGCACTCTCGGCCGTCTGGTTATCTGTCCGGGCCAAGACAATTCCCTCCGCGTTGACCGGCTTCTCCGACACCAGTGTCAGCTGTTCTACCTGAAAATTCTAATGGATCTGTCTTTTCTGAGACGTACCCCCGTATAGTTCCACATCCGGCACTTGTCCTGGAGACCGTTGTCTATCAACTTCTTGTTTATGCTCTTGACTATCCTCTGCCCTATTCGGTTTGCTCTGTTCATGTCCCTAAAGTTGTCCTTTTCTGGGTAGATTGTCCACCTACTTGGCCGTGAGGTTGACATTCAGCGGACTCTCGCAGATACAGTATTGGGCCGGGATCGGGAGAGTCCGGCAATTTCGTGATTTGGGCTGCTTCCTCATGAAGGAGTGGCCCAACTCGCCGGGGATGTCCATCTGGGCCCGGGATTCGAAATTGAATGGTGGCTGGTACTGAACCCGTTCTTGTCACATATTGTGGAAACCCCCACCTTGAGGATATCCAGAAGGGTGGCTCTCGTGTCGAAGTGGGTCTGTAGCTCCTCGGCGTTCTCCTTGATCGTCTTCACCAGTTCCTCCTTCTTCCTCAAGTCTTTCGGCAGCGTCAACATCAGCAGCGGATTGTTGACGTCCAGTTTGCCGACTCTCGTCTTGACTGCTTCAGTAAATCTCATCCCGTGATCTCCTCCCAGGAAGACGAAGCTGTTCTCCAGCTGAACATACCGTAAGACCTGTCCCACCCAGTCCAGCCACCTCCTTCTTATTTTTCTTGAAGAAGTCCAGCAGGTGGGGGTCGAGTTCCTTCGAGAGGTACTCGTTGTTGTGTCCGATGTGTACAATCCAAGTCCATAACATTTTCGGCTTGTCCTTGTATGCTTGGATGAATTGGGTGTCGTAGTCGAGGAGGTGTTGATGCCGGTAGAGGCACTGCTTCTTCTCCAGCCACTCCCTCAGCTTCTTGTTCTTTTCATACTCCAACACGTAGGGACTAAAGCATGTCAAAAAAGGAGGACAAAGGGGAGACTCACATGTAAGTGTGGAGCCCGACGAGGTCTTTGAAGCCGGCACACTCTGTAAATAACTATAAATATACCCCGTCTTCCCCTAACCGTAATCCATCGATCCCCACCAGTCCTCGGCCAAATTCGTCTAGAACCCCTTTTGGTCTAATTCATGTCCGTCCTCTCACCACGTATCCGTACTCGGCGTATTCCTTGATGAGCATCGTGTCGTTGTCCAGTAGCCGTTTACAGTTGGCCGCCGCCGCCCACTTCGGCTCGACAGGAATTGATGGCAACCCGTACCTGCTCTTGTCGATTGTCTCCGTTATTTTCCCTATAATTAAGTCCCTGTACAATTCGGATAAAGACGAACCGAACCACCACGGGATGGCATTCTCGCGACTCCTCTCCGCCACCCTGTTCAGATAGGGAAATGTGATGGCCTCCATCTCATTCACCAGGAATTCGTTCGTCTTCGGTAAATTCCTGATCTCCCCTGTCTTTTATACAAGTCTTCCTAACCGGAAGTGTTGTGTGTAGGCGTGGGAGTCGACGACGATGAAGTAGACACTATACTGTTTGATGGTGGGACGGTACTTGGGCGGAGGAGGTTGTCTGAAGACTGTCTCTGACGACTGCCCGGAGGAGGACCGACCGTTCGACGAGTTGGGTGTGTAGGTGGCCGTAGTAGGACTGGTTGAGGGCCTCTCCCTTCCGGGAACAGCTGGCTTGTATCTGAACCGAGTTCTCTGGATAAGTCTCATCCTCCCGTACAATGTCACAGTCGTAGGTGTGGTTGTCCCGGGCGGATTGCCAGCTGCCCTCGCTGTTTTCCTTGTTCGACTTGAACCGGAGACACCTCCCCCAGCAGTCGTACTTCCCCGGCTCGTTGTTTACCAATTTCCCCTCCACAAAAGAGGTGATGTTTTCTTTTTTACCATAACAAGAGGGAGGTTTTGGGTAGAACTGAATAGGCTGGGTTAGAGCACAGAGGCAAGTACCCTCATGATATCTGGATCGAATTTGTTGATTTGGGGGTGGATGCAGACATCGGACAAGTTGGTGAAACTGGAGAATGGCCGGGCTGAAATCTCGAAACTTTTGAATTATCCGTAAACCCACGAGAAGAAAGGACGAGCTGGTCGGGAGTACTGTTGGAGCCACCCAGATACGACATCCACTGCTGAGCCCCGTCTGAAATCACCTTTCGCTCTTCGTTCTTCGCCCTGTTTACTTACACAAATGTTTATCAAAAACTATAAAATCCGTCTGGGAAGCGAATACAAAAAGAGAACAGAGCACGACGACACCCACCCCGAGGATGAGCCTTTTCCGTCGGTCCGAGAAGTCTTTTGGATGGACTTCCGAGCGAACGACCTATAAGGCAATTCTAGTGGAATAGAAAAGACTGGACAGACGTTTCTGTCCTCGTTTTCCTCTAACAGAAGTGATACTTTCTCGTAGTTTCTCATTATCAGAGGTGCCGTGTCAACATAGACATCAAGATAGGGACAGGCGACGACACTCGGCAGAACTCGACCCCTATAAATGCGGTCTCGTTTTAGAATAAAAAGAAGAAGAGAGAGAGGAAGAGTAGGCTGCAAAATGGAATAGAGGCTTTTGATTTGATTTTTTTGCCCCGTCGCGAAGTGACTACGATATGCAGTTTTAGCATTTGTCATTATTTTGAGCAATTGAGATTTTGACGAGTTTGTAAAAGGGCACACCTAGATTGAGCCTTTGAGCGATCTAGACGGTATACCCTTTGGTACGCGCCATTCCGAAAGGTGTCAGTCTGGAGGAAGAAAGTGCCGACAAAGAGTCAAAATTTGATGGTGCTCCGCTGTAGGCGGCGACTGATAAGATGGTCTACGGAACTTCCTTCCAATCTTGGAAGGCCATAAATGGAAGGAGGAGACATCACCAGGGAAGGGGAAAGAGAGACTGTCTTCGTGGGGATACTGAATCCATGAGGAAGACACTGAATGTAGGTAGAAGAAGGACGAGTGGATGTTTTGTAGGGAACGGAAGAGCTACCTCCTTCATCGGTGACAGTCTGAATTGATAAGCCCAAGTGCCCATAAAGGACCCCTTACTGGGTTTGTCAGTCTCCCCGCCCGAGGCCCCCTTTATCTCGCCTCATCATTTCTCCTGTCGTCCGTGAGCAGCCTACATGGACTGTTCTCTGGGGGTGGGGCACTCCCCTGTTCTCCCGTGGTCATTTCCATTATGGTGGTGGCTATTTAGTTTTAGCCCGCCCATTTCGATACTAACCGGCCGTAACGAAATGTTGACGACAAACTTCAATGTATATGGCTACAATTAGTTCCCCTACACTGAACTTTTTGCGCTGATTACGAATCCGCAAAAAAATTTAGTGATCACCGTGTTTTTTCGCGAGTTACGGCGGTTTTAAGTTCGCGCCTTGTCAAATGGCCTAGTGGTGGAGTGGCGCGCGCTAGTAGAATGGTCACGGGTTCGATCCCCGCCGGAAGCAAAACTATTTGCTTTTTTTGCTGATCTATACTGACAAATTGCATGGCCAAATTCTACGAAACTTGGGTCACTAGAGCATCTTGATGCGGCGCACCCGGCGCAACAAAAAAAATTGGGGTTCTTCAGAAGGAAAAAGAGTTAGACGCACAAACGTGATTACGTAACTTAGCCTAACACAGAGGTAAACACAAATACCGAGCAGGGCTTCGCGCTACGCGCGATATTACTAGCACATTTGATATTTTTAACAGATAGAGTTGTCAGATCTAGGTGCCAAAACTTATTCAAGGATAATCTGACGTGCTCTACCGATTGCAAAAGACAGACATGACATTGGATGTGCAAATAAGGAGTTCTTGATGCATTCAGATGAGACACATTTCAATAGAAACAATTCAGTACGTGATCACGTCCTGTGTTCAAGATTTGTTTCGTGCGGCCACGGAAGAAGAAAGGTCGGAGCCACAGTGATCGTGCCGGGACCAGCGCAATTTTAGTGTTGCAGCTAGAACAAATTTGTCGACTCAAACCTGGGAAAACTACACATTTTTACTTTTTTCTGTAAACTGCACTCGATTAGGCATATCTCAAAGAATTTATAGCAATGTTTTGGGTTTATACAAATGTATCGTTGCAAAGATATATACTATTCTATATTTTTCACTATCAAAACGTGAACAGATTTTGGTGCCAAAATTGCTGTAGAATCTCCATTTATTTCTGCATCGAATAAGCCCAAGAACTCCGAAAATGTATGTCTGGATAAGAAGTTCTCGCGTCGACAAAGTTGGATACCGTAATCTCCAATACAAAAAACTCGGTTTGTCCACTGTTTACACCCGTTTTCATCCAACGCCGATTTTTTGAGAAATCGGCCGAAATCTTTGACAATTTCTTTCTCAAAACTGTGACATCCGATCTTTTTCGTTTATACGGCAATCAATTAGTCTCATTATGGGGAGCATTTTAAGTTATCAATGGACGAATATCATGGGAAAAAGCTATTTTTGGATTATTTCGGAACAAAAATTCACTGATATTCCATTACGCTTCAAATCTGCGTTATTTTATGTTTTTCATTTTTGCTTTATAGTTATTTGGGGTCGATAAGACCGAATAAAACATCGAAAACACATGAAAATGTGTAGAAACGCATATATGAAAAACTGGCATGTGGTCGCTGCGGGACCATTTTAGCCATTTTAGACCTTTGAGGTGCCGACCTCGGCGAGCTGTGGTGTGAGTTCGGCGTGGAAATAAAGGCGCTACAGCATCATACAACCTTGGTTTGCGTTACCCGTGTCTACTCACTGCGGCTCTTTTCTTATCAAAATGTTGCGTGTGCTTCTAAAACTTGTTCACTGCTACCCAATGTACAGTTTTAAACGCTGTTGCCGAGTATGTAACACAAAATAATGGTATATCAGTTCGTTTTTAAGAAATGGCTCCAAACAATTTGTTCTTGTTTTTTCCTCTTTTAGGAACTTTTGTGGGACGTTATCACTTTCTCGTTAGATAGAAGGTAAAAAAGATCCGAGAATTGTGATAGAGACCAATTATCCTCTGCGGAGACCCACAAAAGTCGTGAAATCCGGCAAAGTTTGCTATTTGCATACCAGAAAAGCTTATTTAGTTTCAGCCGTGCCCCCTCTCCCACAAAAGAAGGCAAATTCATTTTCCCAGGCTCCACAAAAGGAGAGAAATGCAGTAAGCCACTAAAACGAAATCTCGCGTGTTTCTGACAATCGGCTGGCAGCCAAAATGACAGTTGCTTTTCGCGAATAGCTGGAAGTTATCCCTTTTCACCGTTTCAATCTGTTCTAGGGATTCTTCCCATCCGAGAGGCCCACACTACTACCTTCTCTTCTTTTTTGGTCGGGGGGCCCCCGCACCCCCCGCATAGGTCGCGTTAGATCTCCTCTACCCTGTTATCTCGCGGAATCTGGAGAGAGGGTAATCTTCACATAGTATCAAGAATTCCCCAGCAAGGCAGACCGCTAATTTCTTCCCGTGTAATAGGAGTTCCTGCAATCTTTTTATTCCCCAAACTGGTGACTGCCTTGCCTGAATAGAAGCCGGGAAATATTCCAGCAACCCATTCACCAGTCCGTTAGATCATTTCATCATATGAACGCGAGATTTCGTTTTACTGGCTCACTGCATTTCTCTCCTTTTGTGGAGCCTGGGAAAATGAATTTGCCTTCTTTTGTGGGAGAGGGGGCACTGCTGAAACTTTGTGGTATGCGAATAGCAAACTTTGCCGGATTATAATTAGATTGTTTAAGACGCCCTAAATATTAACTCTCCCAGCCCAATTATACAGTGGCCATCGTTCTCACCCAATTAGCATATTCGAGTGTGCTCGGGTGCTGTCAGTCGAGGGCTACCAGGTCGAAGGCATTGCATTTCCTGTCCCAATTGATCCCTCCGGTTATACCCTTCCCCTCTTTCTACCATAATTCTACCTCTTCCCCTCTTCCCCCCTTCATCTACCCCCTCTAAAGAGAGTAGATTGTTGCGATGTCCTTGTCATTTCCCGCCAGCCGCGACAGTCTCCCCGGGCCCCCTGCCATCCCCGACCCCTCTCCTCCGCCAGCCCTTCTCTGCATCTCTCCCCCTCGCCCCGTAAATGACCGCTCTTTCTCCCTGCCATTGCCAACACCTAAACGCGACCTCCAAATGGCGTTATTACCCGTAACGGGTGGGAATTTGAATTTTCCCTCTTCCGTTCACACGTTTCTTTCCTCGTAATTATCAATTTTTCTGTTTTGTTGGTTCATCTGCCACAAAAATCAATGAACCGTTCAAAATCTGTCCCGCTTGCTTATTTTCCAGCTGATCTCTCTTTTTTCAAATATACACACCCTTTTCTCTTTATTTTAAAATAATTCTGATTTATTTTTATTGTTAATTTTGGAAAATACAATAAAAGCACTCAATATCTGGCTCTATTCTTTTGTACAGGAAGAAATTCTATCGAGCCATTCGATCGATTACCATTACAGGCTGAGCTAGGCGGATTTGAGGGGACGTCGAATGCTCTACTCCATGGTGCCCCAGCCGGTACGAGTGCCCCCATAACCCGAGAGAGAGAAATGTTTCAGTCCACTTCCGGGCTGGTCCCCCAGTTCCCCCAGTACCCAGTCGGCTACCCGTCAGACGCCACCCCGATAGGAGAGGGCACTTATGGACAAGTGATGTGAGTTGAGGGATGGAGGGAGGACAATGGCCATTCCAGGGCCGTGACGGACCACCGATTCGGGAAGCGCGTCGCCCTCAAGACCATTCCCAAGATATTCACCACCACCGTGTCCAGTAAGCGGATATTTCGGGAGATTAAGATGCTGGCCACCTTGAAACACGAAAATGTTTGAGCCTGTCCCTTCCCCGTCAGAGAACAGCTTCAGATCCTCGCCCTCCACGACATCCTCCTCCCGAACAAGGCCGAGTACGACGAGATGTAGGCGGCCTCCTATCCTCCTTCTATTTCCCCTTTAGACACATCCTGACGGAGATGATGGAGACAAATCTGCACAACCTGATCATGCTCTCCCAGGAGATCAACGTCGAACACGTCCAGATATTCATGTACCAGCTGTTGAGAGGACTCAAGTACCTCCACTCGGCGGGGGTCATCCACCGGGACATCAAGCCCGGTAACCTCCTCGTCAACCACACCTGTCTCCTGAAGATATGCGACTTTGGTAGGAGGGTCTCCTCTTCCGAGAACAGACATTTCCAGGGCTGGCCAGGTACTTCGAGAAGGGCAAGAACAACAACATGACCATTGACGTTGTCACCCTCTACTACCGGTCGCCGGAGTTGTTGATGGGCTCGGGCACGGGGTGAGCCCTGGTTTTATGGTCATAGAAGGGCTTTTGAGGTACGACGAAAAGGTGGACATCTGGTCGGCGGGGTGTGTCTTCTACGAACTGCTCTGTGGGAAGATACTCTTCGAATCAGAGGGCGGCGGGAACAATGTGGCCCAGGTACGGGAATTGTTCTCTCCCTTAAACTGTCGTGTTCAGCTGGATAAAATAATCGAAGTGTTGGGGACACCGGCGGAAGACGACCTGGCGAAGGCGTCTCCGGGGGCGCGGAACCATATCCGCCGAAGTCACCACCAGCGGGCCAGCCGTCTGATGGACTGCTTCAACGACCGCACTCTCCGGCGGGCCCTCCAAGACGAGCAGTCGATCGAACTTCTCCAACGGGGGCTGCTGGCCTTCAACCCGGTGAGTCGCCCCTCATCTTCCCCCATAATTATCCCTTCAGGAGAGGAGATGCAGTGCCGAGGAGGCCCTCCGTCACTCCTATTTCTACGATATTAGGCAACGATTTCATGCTACTTTGTGCAGCTGCTGTCCGAAGGAGGAGGTACCCATGAGCGGGGGATCCCCCTTCCCATCGGCATATCCCAATGGGACCTTCACTCCCAACCCGGAGCCACAGGTAGGGTCTCTGCTGCTCCTGTCTCATGGCTCTGTTCTAGGCTGCCCAGCTCGCGGATCCTACCTGGGAGGCGGAGATCAGCACCTACTCCGTCTATGACTACCGTACAAAAATCTACGACTTCATAGCCCGCTACCGTAGTCCGGGTCCGAAGATGCGGTATTTGAATGGTCATCTGGTGCCGGCCGGCTGCTGATATCCCATAGCTTGTCTTTCTCTCAATTCACGGGTCTCGGTGTCTTTCCTCGTTCTCCACAAATAAAGAGTCTTGAACGTGTCAAATCTGGAATTATTCAAAGGGTTCAAATCAATTAGAAAGGGACAGGGAGGACGGCGGAAACAATGAATGTGGCAATCTCTCTCGGAAGAGGCGGAGGAAACTATCCAAGAATACCAAATGGCCCAATTTGAGGAAGGGACTAATGTGATTGTATTCCTTGGTGAGTAAAGCTGGGAAATCATCACAGTGAAAGGGGCTAACAGAATCAGAGCCAATTCCATATGGCCGCCGGACCAGCAGGGCGTAGCCCCAGCCTCCCCCTGGGCGTGGTTTGCCTCCCCCTTCCAGCTGATGTGCGGCCCATGCACAACCGGCTCCTGGCGATCCTCCTCGTCTGTTCCGTCTGTCTCTCCTTTGCCCAGGATATCTGCTACCCTGATACGTGAGTAATTGTATTCCTTGGCGAGTAAAGCGGGGAGGCGTCTCCTCTTCTCCCCTCTCGCCGTCCCCAAGTAACATTGTCCCGCCAAGCCGTCGGAAATGTGTTCTCTGAGCTGCCTTTTGGGTCTGTCCCGTTTACTACGGGATTTGAATAATTTTATGATGTTCTCTCGGTTCGGGGGAAGCAGTAAAGGCCTCCGGGGAGCCGGGGGGTGGCAGTGAAAAAGCGAGCCGGGTCTTTTGGTGGAATAAACGAGTAGATTACTGGCCACGTCCTCCCATAACTGACAGGGCCAATAACACGACCAGACCAGGAGTGATGATGTTTCTTAAGGGGGCCGGATAATGGCCGGGTCTCACGCCAAAGAATACCGGGGCCCTAATTGAGGCAGTCCCAAGTGAAAGGGAGCGCGGCCGGGGAGGCCTCCTCTCATGATGGATATGTTTGGCGTTTCGGCCACAAATGGTGACATTCCCTCATCTGCCCCCGGTTAAGCCGGCCGAGTCATCCGAGCCGGGCCTTATTGTTTTCAAGGAGCCGCCTCAGAAGTTAATTCGAGGGAGGGTGGTCGTAAATGAATCTCTCAAGTCCCCGGAGAAGCGCCTCTCAATTTTCATTAGCGGGCACAACGGCAACATCCGAGTCAGAAATCCTGACCATCTATTACGGGGCCCCTGACGGATGGCCAGCTGGGGGAAGAGATCACTCACCTGCCCCCACCTACCGTATCTCCCGGTTACAAGTGTCGTCGTTAGAGGGCCACGCTGCCCGGCCACTTATCATCTTGTCAGACATTTACATAATTCCGGAGCTTATGGAGCGCGGTTCATTATCCTTGGCAGGGAGGGGGATGGCCAGTAAGACCAGTTGAGCCACCAGGCTAATTGAGACATTCCAGATGTGCCGACCCGGAGCACGACAGCTTCTACTCCGTGAGGGAATGTTGTGAAGCGGGCTGTTGTACCCGGCTGAGGTGAGGCTTAGACCAACATTTGTAACATTTATGCAGGTACTACGTGATCCCGGTGGCCTTTATCGGAGCGGCCTTCGTGGCCGGGGCCTTCTTCGCCCTCTGCTTCCAATGTCGCTGATAGCCCCTCGTGAGTACTTTCTGTGATATTATGTGAGTCACGGTCCCCGGGGAGATGCCCTTTCACCTCGCCAACAAGACCAATTGTTGCCGGAGACGCCTCATTGGCCTAAACGAATCCATATGAGCTCTGCCTAATCAGCGTCGCGAGGGCGAAACATCCAAAATTTGACCACTTTGGGGCGCCGACTAATAAAAGAAGCTCTGCTTGTTTTCGGGGCCCCGGGAACAATACCTCGGATAAGGGGGACTGGCCCACAACACGAGACATTCCAGACCGGCGACCTTCATCGGAGCCGTCTTCCTCACCGGGGGCCTTGGCCGCCCTCTGCTTCCACTGTCGCCCATAGCCCTTTACCCTTTCCCTTTCTTGTGATCCACTTGTTCCTCTTGTCAAAAATGGTATAAATAGAGATAAAGCGACCCATTCATCTGTGTTCATCCGTGTCGAGTGGTTGTTTTGATGTCTTCCCAGGTAGAATGTTTGGGACTGAATAGGAGCCACTTTAGACGGGGGCCGATGGCTCCGGGATACCGGGAGCGGCGGGAGCCAAGCAGCCCGGCACCGGCAGATCTATCCCCCTTGCGGTTTGTTGAGGCTGTTACTATATGACAATGCCGATGTAGAGTGGAACCAACTACGTGAGCGTAGTGACTGACGAGGTGGAGGACGAGGAGAACGAGAGCGCCTCGCCGTCGGAGTCTTTCGACCCGAATCAGCCCGTGCCTGGCGTCTTCATTGCTCCGGCTCCGAGCGAGCCCCTTCGTCCCGCCGTGTCTCACACTACCTATCCCCAGTGCCCTCCTCAACCCCCGGAGAACCCTCTAAACCCCTCGGAAGCCTTGCCTCCAGGCTGCGAAGGCCTTTTCTGTGTAAATCCCACGGTAGTTCTATCGGTATTTCAGTAAGAAAGGCAGTTTCAGTGTCCCTGTGATCCGTCGAGACGTGCAGAGTGATCCTACGGCTCGGTGATGTAACAAAGAGTAGATTCTAAATACAGATGTACAAAAAAACTATTCTTCTTTATATACTTAGGGCAGCTCCTTCAGCTGTTCTAGTCCAGTTTTGAGTTTTCAAAATGAAGACGATCCACTGTTTTCGCTATGGCCTTAAAGGAACGGTGGCACAGCTTTTCGCGGTCTGCGCTCAGCGCAGATGCTCGGGGCGCGTTTGCTTTTCATCGGCCAAAAAAAATGCTTTCGAGTTGTATTTCTCCATATTGTGACATACGATTTTTGTAATCTTTATTGCTTTCACTAATTGGAATATGCTGATCATTTTAGCAAAAAGAAATATTGAAAACTCTTGCGGAAAACAAAAGTTGAAAATTTTAAAAATGGCACGCTACCGTAACCACATGCGCGCGCGTGTCTAATTTTTGAAGCTGTGTCACTGTTTCTTTAATCGGATCCAGATGGAAGGAGTTTTGACATTCGGAGCTCCTCCGGAGGCATTTGATTTTCGTGATCTGTTCTCTAAACAATACATGATAAAGTGTCATTTTCATAAGTTGTATTCGATCTTTATATATATATTGTTCTATTTCTACGTTCTATCGTTACTTGAAGTAAAATCGGCATACCTTTTCCTCAAAGTTACAATGATTTCGGGCAATTATCTTGCTCTCGAAAAGCTCATAGGAGCTTCCGAGGATCCTCGTGAATTTTTATTTTCGCTTGGGCGATAGGGTGCTCTATGGCCAAGCGAAGTCGAAAATGGCACACGATTCGAAAATCTCTTTTTATCTCTTGTAACTTCTTCATCACCTCGAATACATTGCATTCTTCTTTTCTATTAGCTTCGATAGTTTATTTATGATATACACTGACTAGTTTTTCAGTCAGAAGAAACATGGAACCACCCTCGCTTGAGGAACTTCTACAAAAGAAGAAGGCCGAAGATGAAGCGTTTGCAAAGGTAAATTTTAATTCATATAGCTACTTATATACGTTGTAGCCAAAATTTTTAACAAAAGAAGAAAGAGCTGCGTTGGCCATTAAACGCCGCGAAGAAGAAATAGCTAAGCAAAGAGAGGAACGAGCTAAACTCGAAGAAGCTCGCAAATCATTTATGCAAAGCAGTAGAAACGGTTTGTATTCTTTTTTCAATTCAGCTAATTCTATAAATTCAGATGACCGCTTTCGTGACAGAGAACGTGATAACCGAAGAGACCGAAGCCGAGAAAGAGATCGCGACAGAAGAGATAGAAGTAGGTCGAGAGATAGGCGAGAAAGACGGCGCAGCAGAAGTAGAAGTCGAGAAAGGAGACGAAGCAGAAGCAGAGATCGCAAAGATGACAAGGAACGTAAAAATAAGAGCAAAGTAACGTATTCATTAGGCTTTTTAATTGTTGATTTAGGATGAGGAAGTATTTGATGTCGACAAAATGAAAACAGCAGTAACAGCTCGTTATTTGGGGGCAGGTAAAGAAAAGAAGAAAAGAGGACGAAGATTGCACGAACGAAAGTTTGTTTTTGACTGGGATGCCTCCGATGACACTTCACAAGATTATAATAAGCTATACGTAAAGAAGCACGAGGTTCGTAGAATTCTAACCTTCTTAAATATTTTATTATAGGTACAACTTTTTGGTAGAGGTTCCGTGGCAGGTGTTGATGTAAATGCTCAAAAAAAAGAGCGAAGCGGCTTTTATCAACAACTTATGGAGAAGAGAAGAACTGGTGATGAAAAGCAAGCAGCTGAGAACAGGTATGCTATACGTTTTAATAAGTTTTAATAACTTTGCGTTATAGAGAAATCAAAGAAAAGGCTAGAGAAAAAGCAAAATTACATGATGATCGTCATTGGCGGATGAAACCTTTGGACGAAATGACCGATCGTGATTGGAGAATTTTTAGAGAAGATTTCAACATCACTATAAAAGTACTGACAGCGTTTTAAAAAACATTTTTAATATTAAGGGAGGGCGCGTTCCACGACCTTTACGTTTTTGGGAAGAAGCTGGTATACCTGATGCCGTGTATCAAGCCATCTTGAAAGTTGGCTATATTGAACCAACCCCAATTCAACGACAAGCAATCCCCATTGGTCTTCAGAACAGAGACGTCATTGGTGTTGCTGAGACAGGATCAGGCAAAACTGCTGCTTTTTTAATTCCACTTTTGGTTAGTTGCGTAGATATTTGCAATGGTGCTTTATTTAGGCGTGGATTACAAGTTTACCCAAAATGGATGCCCAAGAATGTTACGATCAAGGACCATATGCTATTATTATGGCGCCTACGCGAGAATTAGCTCAACAAATTGAGGAAGAAGCCCAGAAGTTTGGTGAACTGCTGAATATTCGCACCGTTTCTGTTATTGGTGGAGCCTCTCGCGAAGAACAAGGTTTAAAACTAAGATTGGGTGTAGAGGTAGGCAGACATCTAGAAAATATAATTTCGCGTACTTCAGATTGTTATAGCCACTCCAGGTCGTCTTCTCGATGTATTGGATAATAGATATTTACTTTTAAATCAATGCTCTTACGTAATTCTTGACGAAGCCGATAGAATGCTGGACATGGGTTTTGAGCCTGAAGTACAAAAGGTTTTATCGGATTTGTATCGAATTTTCATAATAAATTTAGGTTCTGGAGTTCATGCCCGTCTCAAATATGAAACCTGATAATGATGATATTGAACGTGATGAAGTCTTAATGGCCAATTTTGGAACTAGGGAAAAATACCGTCAGGTACTATGGTTTTGCTGTTATTAGTAAATTAAATGTTAGACAGTTATGTTCACAGCTACAATGTCACCGGCTGTCGAAAGACTTGCAAGAAATTATCTCCGTCGCCCTGCTGTAGTACACATCGGATCTGTTGGAAAACCAACCGAGCGTGTTGAACAGATTGTTTATATGGTTTCTGAAGAGCAGAAACGCAAGAAATTGATTGCAGTACTGGGAGAAAGACATGAACCACCAATAATAATTTTTGTTAATCAGAAGAAGGTATGTTTCTGTTCGTCATAGTTTCGGCATTTATTTAATATTTTTAGGGAGCTGATCTTCTAGCCAAAGGTTTAACAAAACTAGGCTTTAATCCATGCGTGCTTCACGGAGGAAAAGGACAAGACGCTCGTGAATACGCCTTACAAGCTCTTAAAGACGGTACTCGTGATATGCTTGTAGCCACAGATGTAGCAGGAAGAGGTCAGATTTAACATAGCCTTAAGTAAATCCTAATTAAGGTATCGACGTAAAAGACGTTTCTCTTGTTCTCAACTATGATATGGCTAAAACAATAGAAGATTATACCCACAGAATTGGACGTACAGGTCTGTAAATTTTATTTTGATAATTTATATATATTTTTTTAAATCGGTAAAAATCTAGCAAAAAAAGTCCCTTGATTTGGGTAGATATCATCAGTTTCTATTTCATTGCGATTCCGTCACGTGAAGGTGCACTCTGTGTTGTTCTGTTGCAGCGAATTTCTTTTCTCTTTATTGATACCAATTTCGAGCGATCCTAATTTCTCTTTCAATCAAATTCCTCCTAAACACTAACACTCATTAATAATATTTTATTTGATTGCAGCAACCCATTTTTCTTCGTTTGTACAGAAAAGGGATAATCACTAAAGTGATGCAAGATCTTAGATGTTTTTAGATTATCTGTTTTAGTGGGATATAACATTATGTGATGCTAGAAAACAAAAGGGCAGCAGTAGTACAATACGCAAAAGAAATCAGCAGCATTTAGTGCTGATAATATTCTTGTACCCCTTGTTTTCCTGACATTCCATTGGTAAAATTATCCGTAAACAGGCCTTTATAAAAAATCTTGTGGATAATTTTGTCATAGGACGGAAAGTTGATTGTGCGATAGGATACTTTTGCTTAGTAAGATGCGTAAATATGATCATCTCTATTTATCCCACGCAAATGCTTCGTAGAGTGCACTGTATAGTGATCGCTTTAATCCGAGTTTTAGCTGTTCTCACTTCTATAAAAAAAGCCGCATAAGGTCCAGAGGGTCGGCCCCTGTTGTCGTTGCTGTCACTGCAACATATCGGCGCGGGGAATCCTTCTCTGCGTGTCTGGCTCAGTCGTCTCCTCTTTCCCGTACACGTCTGACTGCCTCTCTCGACCCGGGGCCCACGTGTGCGCCAGCCAGCATTTGCTTCCCGCATCTCACGCTCGAAACTTTTTCGACTGCCGGCCTTGCTGAGGACAGCACAAGGATCGATTCAAAAATCTGTTAGTTGATTGATTCCTTTTCTTCAGATTTGTCTTGATATAAGGTCTACTTGCTAAATCTTTTTGAAAGATCAAGATCAACGTTTATATTGTTCACGCTATCACCAGCTTACCCTTGTGGGAAGTTACTCAGAACGAAGCTCTTTGGCTAAATCTTTTTTATGTAGCCATAGAAAAGCAACTTTTACAGCCTCGTAACAGTTATTTAGTTGTTAACTATGCTTAATCCGAGGCACTGTTTTGCCCTAATAACGTTGACGTTCACTCTAAAAGGTACTTTGTGTGTCCTTTTGTCGACCCCGACTGTCTTTGACCCGATTTTGTCTATTAGAATTGCCACTCGGGCCTATCTACTTCGGGGGTCTCAACCGTGCGCTGGCCGTGACCTTCTTCGTGTTTTCCCTGCTCACGAGTGCTTCGACTCTTTGAGTAACGATAAGATAAGCCATATAGTGACAGGTCCAGTACTTCTTTTCCTCTTTCTGCTGCTTATAATTATTTCTACAATATTTAGCAAACGTTTGTAACCTCGTCACTGTTTGTATTCCTTGGCTTACCCTGCTATGATTATCTTAGTGAAACATCTGTACCTGCGAATACGTATGGTTCTTTATTTGCCAACTGCTGGCTTACTTGTGTCGGAACAGCGTGTATTCGTGGTTGTCTATATTTGTATTGGCTGCCACGGTCACCCGATGCAATGAAAGGCGAGAGTAATAGGATGACCGACCGATAGCAGTGATTTTAAAATATAAAAAGCAGTTTGTTTTTGGTGGAAGATTGCTTTCTTGTACTTAAAAATTGCATTATTTCTAATACATTTCAAGACTACTACAGTTTCGTGCATATCAGGTAATTACCGTGTCCCGTGAAGGTTGTATCAAATGAAAATAAGCGACAAGGGAGTGCGCCAAGTGAGAGAAACCAGTCGCGTCTGTCGGCTATCGTCGGTAGCGGCGGCCTCAGCAACCCGCCAGCCGCACCCCTCCACCTTTCGTTGTTCCTAAGCGTTAGTTCACCTGCCACGTGCTATCCATGTGAATGCAAATCTTACGATTGCCAAAATGTGTTGAGGTTATCTTATTATCTATAAACGCGGCACCCTTCATTTGCCATGTAACAGTATTATTGTATCGATTAGGGCTAAATCTATCTAGGATTCCATCAAATGATAACATTCTGTTGGATTTTACAGTTACCACCATAGGCTAAGCTTGCAGGAATAAGTAGTTGATTGACCATCTCCATCTCGCACAATTTGGCTACAATTTCTTAGCAGCAGTATTCATTTGCGAAAATTGCAACTACGTTTTGTTATTTGTC
This sequence comes from Oscheius dolichura, assembly GCA_932521035.1. Classification (NCBI taxonomy): domain Eukaryota; kingdom Metazoa; phylum Nematoda; class Chromadorea; order Rhabditida; family Rhabditidae; genus Oscheius; species Oscheius dolichura. The sequence continues at coordinate 5,424,549 of OW051494.1, forward strand.
TCACCGTCTCGTATTCAATAGGCTACGTTACCATGGTGATAAGCTCGGCTCGCTGACGGAGCATTTTGTCGCCCCAGGGCGATGCACGCATTTTGCGGTCGATATATTGCTCTACAGGACAGTTGCTCACTCACTACTAAGTACATGTCGAAACGGTTTGCGCATATGAAACGTCAAAGGGAAATGACATTCGTTTGATAAACAAGTTTTATGTTTATATATTACAATAGCCCAATTATTCGAAGCTTTAGGAGCATAACTTCCTCTCCTTTCATTGGTGTTATTTGTCTTCCGGTTGTTAATAACACTGCAGCTTTAAATTATTCTGAGAACATCCCACATCCATTTCAAAGGAAATTGTAAGCTTTGGTCGTGGTTTCCACCCTTTTTTCAATTTCTACCATCTAAACATTGGAATAAGAACATTTCTCTTTTAGCTTTTTTTTAACTGGGGTAGAACCATCAGGCAGAATCTAGTCAGAAATACCTTTAGCAATGTAACATCACTCCTTCTTGTGTATAATGCCCCTTTCTGTATTACTTGCGCGATACAAATATTCTCGCCTACGCACATCGCCACCACCTTCAGATTAGCCGAGTATTATCCTTCTTTCAGTAAGTATAATATTCTTAAAACTAGTGACGACAGCTTCGATGGCGTCTTTACTCTCTATATTCGAAGATGCTTGGTTGTCTTTATTGCACTTTTTCACGGAATGACATATACGTTATAGGCGGTGTAGAATTATTACATAATTGTTAGAAGCCCGCTGCTATTGGAAGAAAATTTCATGGAAGTGCGTGTGACAGGTTCTATGCGAATGACATGTTAATCAACATAGTTCTATATTACATTTGCCTCAGTCATTTGCTCTTACCTCCAACCATTGAAGTGCCTAGATTCTAATATTGCCTCCCAAATATTTCAAAAATAAGAAACAATCGCCAAAAAGTTTCTGAGATTGGAGCTCGGGTCATGCTTGAGGCTTATCTTATCGCGCAAATCGTTAGACGGTAAAAGCTGAAACGATCTGCTGTTCTTTTTCCAACAATCTATAAATGATTTATGGTATAAACTTAATGTCAGCCTTTACTGGAACCCCTTATTTTTCGCCGAACTCCGCTAGATAAAACCAACTATTTTATAATTTTTGCAGGCTTCAGAATAATATTTTATTTCAGGACGCGCTGGCAAATCTGGAAAAGCCATAACCTTCCTCACCCCCGAGGACACAGCTGTTTATTATGACTTGAAACAGTTACTTATTGAATCACCGGTTTCCACCTGTCCGCCAGAGTTGGCCAATCATTCTGAAGCGCAGCAGAAGCCTGGTGCTGTTACCGTCGTCAAAAAGAGACAAGAAGAAACACTATTCAAGTGAAAATGTTAGTTTTTATCCATATTTTGTGACGTTTCTACCTCTCAATCTGATCACAAATATCAATTTTCAGACCTACCGTCTACACCTGAATATTAAAGGATTACGACATTTTTGTATCCATTATGTTTATACATTGTGATTTTTAAAAGAAAATTATAATTGTCTGGCGTTTTGTAACCTTAACCAGCGTTTATACGCGAATATTTATATATTTAATGGCATTAGATTTTGACAAAATACTTTTAGGAGTAGTCGATCATGTCCGATGAGGACTGGCCGTCCCAGCGGTTTCGGGACCATGTTATCAATCGGCTGTAAGTTTATACCGCCTAAAGAGGACAAAATGTTACAGAGAGCCCGAGCTTCAACGAAACAAGCAAAACGCTCCAAATCTTCCTGTACCGGGTGACGCTAGACAGGTCGAGGAGTATGTCTTCCAAAAATGTCTTACCAAAGATGAATACATGAGAACTATTGCAAAGGTCGGTCAAAATACTGTGACACCCAATTCAGTTGTGTTGCGAACATGTCTTTCACAAATCTTCACGCTGCACTCAGCGCGCTGGCCGGAAGGCAAACATCCTCGCAAGGCTTGTACTCTTCCACTGCTTATTATGGAATAGGGGGTTGAAAATACGAAACTTTTTAAAAAGAAAGTAGCAGTGGCATTCTCGAAACACCTGATCCCAAAGAAAACATTGCAGGTAATCAATGCTATCAACTGCAACTCAAAGAGTGCTGCCGTCCCTTCTGTTCTTCAACCGTCACCATTTCACAATCCGCCTTGTTCTGGACCCGGAAGCGCTAGTAATAATACTAGTAGCAATAACAATGCAAACAACTATCGTACGGTACCCCCCGACCCTCAACCAACCCAGGTGAAAATTGAATGAATAGAAAAGTACGCGGATATAGACGAAGCCACCTAATCCGACACCTGCACCTGGACTAGCACAGACGACCCCGAGTAGCCAGCCGAGCCAGCCCCCTGCAGCGGCTAATAACTTTTCACCCAACGAAAGCAGAAACGGTGCCTACCAGCCCCCACTAGGACAGCCGCCCCCACAGATACAAGCTCCTCAGGTGTAATCAGCAGAGTGCCGGAATAAGGGATTCTATTTAGGGAAGCAACGCTTATCCAGGATATGGAGCTCCGTCACAAGTCAACAACTACGACAGAGCTCCGAAAACGGCGAAACAGGTCTGGCGGATGAGCAGGTGTCCTTGTATCGAATAACTTAGGAAGCACCACATTCACGAGGCTGGGATTCTCCCGGCGGAGCACACTACCAGGGCCAGTGGGGCGGACCCCAGAATCCCGGATACCCACCACCAGGCAACAGCCACGGACAGGCCCAGCAGCAGTCCATCCTCCAGTCTCTCATTGATCCTCAGTACCCCAACTCGGTACCAGTCCAGGCTTCCCAAATTATAACTCATCCTAGATATCACGACCCTCTGCCTCCTCAGCCACCCCACATATGGACGCCTCACCCCATGCCCTGGGTCCACCCGGGCCGACCATTCCCATGACGCCCCAGACCCAGGCCATCTACAACGATAAGCTACGCTCTCTGAGACCGTATTGCGAGAATCTGAAGTGGGTCCTAAAGCGAAATGTTTGAGATGAGCATTTTAGGCTGCGGGCGCAGCAGTGTCGCATGGAGAACAATCACGAGGCGGCCGGAAAACTGGAGACGATGCTGGCCGTGCTGGAGGGCCGGCGAGTGGTGAGCCTCGAGTACCTGATGAACCTGGAGAGCTGGATATACAAGAAGGCCGAATACGTGGGCAAGGCGGCCGGAGAGGGCGCATTCAGACAAAGCCAACTGGAGGCCCCGCCGGGCTGGCCACGCAGGCCGCACCACCTCAACATCGACCCGCAGATGTCCCACCACCAGCTGGGCTACGGCCACCCCATGCAGGGGCAGCACCAGTGGGGCATGCCCCACCAGATGTGGAACCATCCCATGGGCCACCCCCAGCAAGGTACCCCCCTCGGCCCCTCTTTCTAACCGGCCTAGGTATGATGATGAACCCGATGGCATCTGCCCCCGGCCCCATCCACCCCGGCTATGAGCGGGGCTCCGTCGAACACCACCGGCCTTACCCCTCGCCACAACAGCTCCGCCAGCAGCAGCAGGTTTGACGGGCCCGTGCCCCCAGTATCCCCAGATGTTTCAGCTACGCAGCCAACAGTCCCAGTCCCAGCTGTCGACGTCCTCCCTCACTGGTCCCGAGGCGATCGGAGACCCGATCCGGATACCCGTGCCCGGCAGCCTAGAGTCCCACATGAACACGCCGCCTGCCCCGGGAGGAGCCCTCCAACAAGGTTCGTTCCCGATTTCGAAAGCGGCTGTAAATGTGATCACTCGGCACATGTCACTTATCTTGCCGATAAGGAACAACCGGGACAGATCGATCCCCGGAACAAATAGTAGAGGGAATTTCAGGTGGCCCCGCTCATCCAGCCGGTCTGGGAGGGTCGATGCTGAACGGGAACGCCTCGGCCAACGGGAGCAATGGGTCGGCTGAGCAGCCCGGGGGCATGGACGACCTCTACAACATGGACGACTTCCTGCCCACGCCGATGGAGAGCCTCGGGGGGCACCCACCCCACCCACAACAGCCGAGGATAGCCGTGCCCGACCCGGCCCTCAGGGAGGCTACCAACTTGAAGGACCGCTTCGACATCGACGGCATGCCCGAGTACCACGACCCGACCAGCGTCCTCGTCTCCTTCAAACTCAGTCAGTGTCCCGCCGAGTCGTAGCAACCCCTTCAGAGTCACACAATGTGCCGAATCTCCGGCTGGCCATTCCCAACAATTATCCCAACGGGGCCATCCAGGTCGTCCGTGCCCAACTGGACCTCGACTCATACTTCTACGACGACCTCCAGAACACTATCCACCAGCACCTGAGTCGGGGCGGGCTACACTCCGTCACGGACTACCTCAATGCCTGGGTTGGTTTGGCTGTGAATAGGACTAATGAAATATTTCAGTCGGTGAGTGTCACCAATTACTACTCCACCCAGAATAATCCGGGCACTTTGAGCTCCTTCGACGATTTGTTCAATTATGATCTTCTCAGCAGTTAGAAAACCTCGCTCGGGGCATCTATAATCTTACCTCCGCTTTTTATGCGATTGCAGTCTTCCCTCCAATTAGCTAAGATGTAATCGACCGTGTAATTATAACCCACGGGTTCTGTTAGTCGACGGGGTGCTCTCCCCTGGGATCCCTAGCTTTTAGCTCACATTTAGGTGTTTGTAGTCAATTTATAGCGGTCAATGGCTGTATATTTATTTTTTTATTCTTCTTCTAACCTCTTTTGCCCCTCAAATCTTAGCTACCCCAACCAAATTTTCTGTGATCTTTTAAAATTAGAGGTTCCCGATGTTTTACAAGACTTGTTTTCTCATCTAATCAAAATTATGCGGTTGTTTGTACCCCCTGATTATACCATACTATCCCTCGTCGAAATTGTATATTTTGTATTGCAGTTGTTACCACTTTTATTCGAGATTCTATTGTATACGCTACATATATTCTAACCAGTCCGTTAACAGTCTCTCTGGCTGGAAAAGTGTGATATAAGAGATAATGAGAGATTCGAATAAATGCATATTTGTTTATAAACGTTTATTCCAATGATATAAGCCATCTGCAAAAAATCTCAACAGGGGCTTAATGAGGTTACGGTATTACGCATTGTCAAGAGACATTCGAGAAGCCGGAGAAATGTTTTCATATCAGGGCTGCACTATAGTGAAATTTTGCCCGATACGATACGCCACTATCGAGGGCTTCCGTATCGTATCGCCGATACGATACTCGATAGTAAGAAAAAGGTCAAGGGTTCGAATCCCGGCGCGGTCAAAAAAAGTTTTGCTTTTTTAGTGAGTATGCCCTACAGCACAGCTCGCCGCCGTAGAGCAAAAGCGGGCACCACAGTTTTCCCGCCACTTGAAAATTTAAATTAACTATTGAACCTTGCGTCGATGAAACCGAAAAATCTAGACATTTTCATAGTTTTCTGATACTTGCAAAAGATTTAGCATGGTCAACTCCATTCCGCATAATTCTTTGGGCTTACGTCTATGTCTGGTTGCAAAGAAAAGTTATTTATTCAACCTTTTTATAAGACCTCACGTCGTCTCCAAAGAATTATGCGGAATAGACCTCATTCTTCTGGATATTTTAAGCATAAAAATATCAGAAAATAATGAGGTGCCCATATAGTTTTCATCGACGCAAGGTATTTCTTGCATATTTTTGACCGGCGCGATGTTTACAAGCCCGTAATGTGCGCAACCAAAATTCGTCTGCGATTTTCAATAATTTTTCTCTCGTGATGCTGACATACGATCTGTCTGATTTTTACTGCAATGTACTAATCACATTGAGAGAAGCATGTTAACACCAAAGCTGACTTATATCTCATCAAAAATCTTATTTTGCTCTCAAAAGGGGATTTCCAGAATAAAATTCGCTGGTAATTCATATCTTCTCAATTCGGCGTTATTTTATGTTTTTCTTTTTCGCTTTATAGTAATTTGGGGTCGATAAGACCGAATAAAACATCGAAAACACATGAAAATGTGTAGAAAGGTATATATGAAAAACTGGCATGTCGTCGCTGCGGGACCATTTTAGCCATTTTAGACCTTTGAGGTGCCCGCATCGGCAAGCTGTGACAGGATAGAATAGTATTATAGACCCGTTTATTGAAAAAAAGGTAACAATAACAAAAAATTAATTAAAATAAGCAGAGCTCAATCTAAGAGAACTCGCATCTGGCGCGCCTACGCGTTAAAGGGACTCTATCGTGCTTTTTTGCGGTTACGGTAGGCGTTACCGAGATCATACGGGTGCGGCGGCAGCGCGTTACATAATATTCATTTTTTGGTATTTTATCAATTTTTTCTAATTTTCAACAATTTTTAGCGATATATTTATTTAGAGCAACACAGTAGACAACTCAAAAACAAAAAAATATCGTCTCTTGGACAAGCCGATGTCTTGATTTCGCCCTTTCTTCGATTCTGAAAACAAGATAACAAAATAATAATTTTTAGCACATAAACTGTCCTGAAAATTGTTGCTTACGTTGTCCTCACTGTAAACAAGCTTATCCTGTAAGAGAAAAATTAGAAAATATCAGCAGAAACAAAAAATGAAGTCCTGAACGCAGAAAAGTTTTGCACAGAGCTTCACCTCTATTTGATGAAACTCGACATGTAAAAACGCAAATCAAGCCATAAAACAGGCATACAATAATCAGCACAATGTCTAAACAAAAGGGTAATCATTGAAAACAAACTTACTTGAATATTCGTCTAACTTCCTGTGGAGAGTGTTTGCTGCTCAATCCACTTATTCTTCTTCTTCTGTTGCATCTAAAAATAATGAATTATCAATTAGAAATAATATAAAACAAAACAGAAAAGATACAACAACAAGAGAAAGCAATACAACAAACAATGAAAATGAAATAATGGCGAAACTCACAAGCGACTTGCAATATGCTAATTAGACTCATTTTTTCTCAATTTTCTTTTTGTAACCGTTATAAAATATTGCTAACATGCTTTTGTATGTTCTAGAAACAAGTAGAAGCAAAATCAATATCAAAATCAAAAGACATTCATCAAATTCGATTTCAGATTCGTTTGCTGCGTTGTTATTTAGTTTTCGGCATTAGTAGCAAATGTTACATATTCAATGAGGTCTCAAAAGCTGCGCTATCAAATGTAGATAATTATACAATAAAACTAATTTGAGAAAAACTAGTACAAAGTATGAAAATGAAGCAAAACATCGATTGAAAAAGAAAACGAAAAGGACAAAATTCAAAACGCGCTCCGGATCAATTTGCAGTAAACGCGCTCTAGCAAAAGTCTGGTGCAAATGCACCACTGAAAATAAGTGCCATAGAGTCCATTTAAGGGACCGTCTCATACGCTCCAATCGTGTAACGCAGAATGGGGCGCGCTTACTATTTTTTGCATTCATATACCACTTTCTAGGCATTTTTACTATTTTTAAACCATTTATCCGTTTTTGGCGACCCCAACTTACTATAAAACAGTCGAGAAAGTACAAAAAAATGGCTAAATATAAAAGAAAGAAGCAATTTCAATAGAATACCGTTGAAATGCACAAAATTCGTTTTTCGCCGAGTTATGTTTTCGTTCATATATCAAATTGATCCTTATAATTTGCTTAATTTATTGCAATAAAAATCAGCAGAAAAAACCAAAAGAAGTCAATGTAAAAAACAAATTCACTAATTAGGGGGGTACTGTACCAATTCGCAATGGCGCGTGTGTTACGGTCCCTTTATACTGCGTGCACTATCCTATCGAATTTCGTCGATGTATCGGGTCGATACACGATATTTTTGCCCTCGGCGTAACGGATTCGATACAATACGATATATATCGAGGGCGGCCGTATCGAATTTTCGATAGTGATTCGATACGAATATCGAGCTCGATACGCCTCGATGCACGATACGATACGATGCATCGTGCAGCCCTGTTTCATATACGCTCATATAAGCTATGTACGACATTTTGTAAGAAAAGTTAGCGTAGCAACATTGTTCTGTGTCTGACAAATACTTGCATACCTCTTATGCAGATATAGACCTTGTTATATTTATTCTCACACTTGTTTTTATCAATGTGCTTATTAGTATTTTCATTTATTTTGACAGAAAAATCTGACTATCAATACATGGAATACAAAAAAATGGATGACAGTCTTTATAAGGACATGTATAATATGCCCGTGAATAGCATTTTACCAGACGAACAGGAAATTGCATTGGAAGCAGAGGTTAGCTACCGTTTAGCATTTTATAAATTTTTTAGAACTATTTAAAAAATTCTTATCAAACAGATGAGGATCCAAACGGCAACTGGGTGGAAAACGATGATTTGAATACGGTTAGAGCAACTAATGAAGCTCTCCGGGAATATCTGGATAAAGTGATCAGAAGGGTCGCAGAAGCTATTTCGGAAAATAGAGAACGTCAAGTACTTTAGCTTACACCTAACATTCATATAAAGTTTAGAGGCAAGCTATTGAGAAGCAACATGCACTTCGAGCGGCTGGCAACCATATGATGAAGAAAATACCAGTACAACGCTATCTTCCACCTTATTTTAAAGATGGAGACCAAATGGTAAACATTATAATATAAATAAAAAGCATGCCTTGAACACTTTCAGTGTGCTCCGCACAGCGACGAAGGAAATAGACGAATGCAGATGACTGGCTTTGATCCTCTAATGAGAGAAGAAAAGAAATGTTGAGAATATCCCCTTTTTTAAAGTTTTAGTTCAGGGAGTCCCATTGATATACGACGACTTCGTGAAGCTGTTAGAAGCAACATTATTCAAATGCGTACAGAAGAACTGCGTGTAAGGTTGGTTTTCAAGTCTTTCCAAAGGGGAATTATTCGGTTTTTAAGACGTGACACACTACAAGAAAAGCTTCGACAGGCAGGGCAGGATGCTAAAGCTGTGGATCTTGAAACTTGGAAAGAAGATCTCCAAGTAACTATGAGAAAACTGGAATATGAAAAGTGATTTTGCTTTAAAAAACTGAGTATTTAATTCTAGCAACCGCAATGATTTGGATTTACTTGAAACACCAGAAGCTAAACAAATTGATTGGGAAAAAATTAACAACATTGATGTAGGTTACATATTTATTTATTTTATGATATCAGTTTGGTGGAGCCGGACGTCGGGCTGATGCCATTCGTCTTAAGTGGATAAATGAAGTGAGTCCCCGCTGGAATCAAGATCCATGGAGCGATACCGAACTGCAACGTCTAAAACAACTGAGAGAGGTTTTTAAAATTTTACTTGGCTGTAAAATAGCTTTAGAAAAGAAAATTTGAATCATGGGTTACGTTAGCTAATAAGTTGGGAACAAATCGAACTCCTTGGCAATGCTTCCAAAGGTACAAGACGGATTTATTCAAGAATAGGAAGTATGCAGATATTCGGAATTTTCATAAAATTTTAGGGAATGGACTCAAGAAGAAGATCAGCGTCTTCTCAAACTTTGCTCTATAATGAAAAATAACGAAAAAATTCTTTGGGGGAAAGGTAAGTTTATTTATCAAAGAATGCAGTCCTACAGTTACCGCTCATATGCCCGGTCGAAAGCGGCAAGAAGTACGCGTAAGATACACTCGCACTTTGGATAAATATATGAAGCATGGACCATGGACTGATCAGGAAGATTTGGTAAACTGACAAAACTAAAAACACTCCTTATTTTACAGCTCTTAATTGCCGCTGTTAATCGTATCGGAGCAAGAGATTGGTCAAAAATTGCCAAAGCTATACCATGTAGAACCGATATTTACTGCAGAGAAAGATGGGTATCTGCCATGGACAGGCGTCTGCCTACCAGAGAGTGGTCTCTCGATGATGACGAAAAACTCATTTTCCTAGTAGCTACGTTTGGATTTGGTTATTTTTTTTGCTGCTGTATAGAATAAATTGGATTTCAGGTCAGTGGGAAAAATGTGCAGATAATTTAGTGGGACGTACACCAGAACATTGTCGCCTTCGTTATCAAACCATCATGACAGCCAAAAGCAGGGTAATTATTTATTATTTCGTTATTATCTTTGCAAGTTTTAGTTCTTCAACGCACGCAATATAAATGTGAAACCTGACTCTACAAATCCCAATTCGGTTGTTAACATCATGCAGAAGGCAAAAGAAACCAAGGTAGGTCATCGTTTTTAATGTATTTATTTTATTTTCAGTACTATCAGGAATGGAAGAATGGTGCTCCAAATTGTGAGCAAGACGAAGCAAATGATACATGAAGATACCTGTAATAAAATCTAAATAAAAATTGTTTACTCGCATATAAATTTTATTCTGGCGAGACGAATATATGAAAGAGATCAGATAGCAAAGACTAAAGTGACTTGAAAGAAGCATTTTTTCGGAATTGATAGATCCTATTCCATCCTCGGACTGTTCTTTGCCGCAGTATCCATAATCAAAATGTGTTTTCACGCCTATTAGACTAAAATGTATTTTACTGCAACATCCTTTAAACATGTACCTGTGTTTTTCTATGCTCATCTATAAGGCGTCTCATTTTTGGAGATTGGAGTTTTATAGATGGTAACCATTTCCCACGTTCCTCTGTTCCGCCCTTTCTTTGACAGATGGCGCCAGCAAACAATCCGATCACCTTTACAAAAGTCTGTAAGCCACATAAAACCATGTTTTGAAAAAAAAACACTTCTCTTAAGAAAAAAATTGGGGATACAACAAACCTCCTCGTTTTCCATTAAACAACAACGTCCGTTTTTGAAAGGCCTTAAAGAATCCATTGAGATGCCACAGGGGGTAGGTAGGTTCCTAGGATGGTTTGACGATAAAAAACGGCGCATCTTACTTTCGTGGTTCGCCCGAAGGATTTCCATCCACTATACGCTGCGGTCTAATCTCGCTATGCCCATTTTGAAGTATATAGCCCGAACCCCTAAAAAATCGCAAAAATTGAATAACAAAGAAATACCTACTTGTTCGTATCTTTAACAAAAGTGAACGCCTTTGGATTATAAAGTTTTTCAAAATCTTTGATATAGGAACTTTCTTCTTGATATTGCTGGTAGGATTTGAATTCTTTTTTTGTCTCAAAAACATTCTTATCTGCTATTTTCAACGTATCTGCGAATGAAAGCCTCCCTCTAAACATTGTTAATAGCTAAATTATATATATGGTTAATATACTTCTCTGTCTTTTCTGTGGTATTGCGTTCTTCACAGAAGTGATGTTTGATACCGCTGTCACTTTTTCTTCTTTGATCGATTGAGCTTCCGTTGTTTGCAGACGACGGTTCGCTGCGCCGAAGTTGGTTAATCCCTGCGGGAATTACTCCTTTATACAGAGCGTTACACTTCCTTAAAGTTATTCAATTTAATGCTACCTGTTTACTCAGAAATTGAAAAGGGGTGATATAGTGCAGTAGACAAATGCAAAAATTAACGTACACGAGCGGTTCTTTTTCCCATAGATGTTGCTTTTTATCTCTATAGTCATGAAATGGATGCTCATCAGACTGTTTTCTTTTTCGTGATCTTTCACCGGGGGTTTTTCGATTTTTACCTAGAAACTTGATTATGGACTAGCTATAACTTTTCATTAGTATTTAAAAACTTACTTGGATTAATGTAAGATCTGACTTTATCTGGGCATTCTTGCTTCTCAGGAGTTAGCGGTCTATCCGGTATTATTTCTCCTCTTGGCCTGCCAAGAGGAAAAGCTTTGTTCCGTACATTATCTCCCGGAACCGGTCTGCAAAAGAATATTAACAAGAGTAAAAAGTCCAACTTGTTTGCCGATTTTTCGCTGTAGCGTCGTCGAAGGCTGCTCATACCGTCATAAATGCACAATAAATCCCTAAATAATACAATTAAATTTCTCAGCATATTTTTTTCCGGTACCAGGTGTTATTGCATCGTTAAAAACATTATCACACATGAGATGTCGAAAAAAACGATTATACGTAAGCGGAACGTATGTTACGTGACACGGCGAAAAGGGCGAGTAAACTAATACTATTTTCTCGGCCATTGATTTCTTATTTTCCAATTGTTAGACTTTCTGCATGAAGTCTTGAAGAAGAAAAAAGTGAATTGTAAGCATGAAAACTTTTCAGTACCCCTTGTTTGGAACTCCATGCGAACTCGCTAGTTTGAATATATTGATTTTTGTGAACTATATGAGCGGAAAACGCGAAGAAGTCTACCGCAAAAAAAGCACTATTTTCTAATGTATTTTTCCCCTGTGTAACTGATGTAATCACGATTTTTCAGGATATGGCTAATCCAGAAATAGAAAGCCTTGTAAGAGATGCTAGGGATTTGATGATTCACGTCAAAAGCCGTATTACGAGCAATAAATAACAAAATACGAGTTTTTAGAAGATCAAAACCTTGAAGAAGTTATTCGCAGAGCTAGTGCCATTCGAGCAAAAATCGAATGTATGAAGGAATATCAAGAAGTGGTTGACTTATTCAACACAGCGACTTCTAATGGAAAAACTAGATCTATTCTTCTCAAAGATCTCCACAAAGAAACAAGGTTAATACAGAAATATGTTGTGAGTTTATGATTATTACCCCTTACGAGCAATTTAGAAAGAAAACTTGGAATTGAAAGAAATAAACAATGAGCTTTTAACTGGCTTGAACAATATTATGAATAGACACAGGTCACTGATGGAACAAATGGCAAGGTCGTTTATATATAAAAAAATATGATTTTCATGTTGCCTTTCAGACCAGAAAATAAGATGGGCAGAAATGTATTGCCCCAATTGTTCGAAATAAACCAGGCCGTAAAGGAACGCAAATATCAGCTTCATGAAAGAAATATGTTTGTGACTATCGAATCAAAAAGATCCTTTCTTTAGGTTTTACTATAGAAAATTAACTAATTGCCTAAATAAATGCGAGCAGGGCACTATCGAAAACGCTGAAATCATGGCAAGACTACGAGAAGAAAACGCCGGGCTCAGGTTGGAAGCAGTTCTCTCATTGAAAAAGCTAATAATCAAGGGAATTATTGAATATGCACAAGATGAACGAACCAGATGTGATCCAAGTGTATAATAGAATACGACTAGCTTTCGAGGAGAAAAGAAGCCAAGAAAAAGATGAAATGCAGCAGACAATACGGGAATGGAATTACGAAGATGATAATTCTAAGAAGAACAGTATCATTGAGAATAAGAAAAAAGAAGAAGAAGAAGTATCAATATTGGAGAAGGCAAAAGAAGAGGATGAGAATGATGCGAACACTACCATTCTTAGGGCTCCCAACCAGAATGACTCCGTTTAGAAAAGATGATCTCGTGCAGCGGGTCTGTTCACGGGTCGGTGCGATAATAAAAAAAAGATGATATATATATTATGTAAATGTAAAGCTTTATGCGTATGACATACGGCTGCCCAACAAGGCATACTTATTTTTTCACATAAATACACAGACAGATCTCTAATTATTGCACTTTAGAGAGAGAGTTTACCCGTATTGGGGGAATATTCGCTGCACCACCCGCTGGTGTTGAGCTGGATTGAGTCGAGGCTGTAAATTACTCGGTCAGTTACCGCCAAGACACTTCCCTTACCTTGATCTGGTTGAAACCCGGCCTGTAGAAGAGCTGGGGAGCCAGGGTGGGCGGCACGGTGGAGGCGCGATCCTTCGGGGCGTAGCCGTCCTCCTTGACGAGGGCGCTGGAGTTGTACTGGCCGGGCAGGAAGTCCTCTTGGTCCCCGCCCAAACACCCGTTCAAAAAGTGTTCGATGTATCCGCTCTGGGCCAATCGGTTATTGGCCTTGCTGACTCCGTGACCCTCGTCCGGGTACAGCACGTACGTCACGGGGATGCTGTTCTTCTTCAAGGCCTCCACGAACTGGTCCGACTCCCTCTGCTTCACCCGCGGGTCGTTGGCCCCCTGGATGATCATGATGGGTTTCTTGACGCGGTCGGCGAAGAACAGAGGACTGCGGCTGATCAGGGACTGCTTGCCGGCCTCGTTGTTGATGTCGGCGCCGACCATCTTCACCAGGTCTTGGTAGAAGCCGAGCCAGTAGGGCGGGACAGCCTCCAAGAGACTGACGAGGTTGCTGGGCCCGACGATGTCCACCCCGCAGGCGAAGGTCTCCGGCGTGAAGGTGAGACCCACAAGCGTGGCATATCCACCATAGCTGCCACCCATTATGGCGACCTGTTCCTTGGCGGCGATTCCCTTGGCCACGGCGAACTCCACTCCGTCCAGTAGGTCGTAGTGCATCTTCCTGCCCCACTCGCCGTTTCCAGCATTCGTCAGGGCCTTTCCGAAGCCGACACTTCCTCGGAAATTGATCTGAACCATTGCTCTAGACTCGTCGTGTGGCCGGGATTACCTGGAGGACGGCGTATCCCCGGTCTGTGAGGAAGGCGATCAGCGGGTTGAACCCGTAGTGGTCACGAGCCTTGGGCCCTCCGTGTACCATGACGATCATCTTCTGGGGCCGGGCGGGGATCATTCCCAGACTGGCGTAGCCCTTGTCGCCCACGGGAACATCTTCGGCGCGCAGCAACTTGGCCTGAAAACAGCGGGATAAAGGGGGCAGGGGGGCTCTCTCACCCTAGGAGGCAGACTCAAGTAGGCCTGAAGCTGGAGGTTATCTCTGGTCTTAAAGTCGAATCCGATCTGCTTGTTGAGGTTGTACTTCTCCAGTTCGGGGTGGGTGTTGAAGAGCAGCTCGGCCGTCTTGACCCATCGCCGGTAGACGAAGACCTCGAAGGGCTTCTCGGCCGAGAGGTACGTCACCAGCCAGGTGTTCATGTCGTGGCTCAAGCTGAGGATCTGGAGGGAGGCGTGGGGCCGGAGGTTGACCAGGTACTGCAGGTCCTCCATGACGGTCTCGTTGGCCACGAGGAGCTCCGGCTTGTGGTAAACTTCGGTCACCGCGAGGAGAGTCTTGTCCTCCGGGTGGAAGAAGATGTTGCCGATCTGGGCCTTGGTCGCTCGGTAGAGGACCTCTTTCTGCTCGGGAGTCTCCATGTTGAAGGAGACCAGTGTGCCGAGGTCGCTGTCCACCCCCCACAGCCAGTACATGTTCTTGTTCTCCTTGTCGAATTGGACGGGACTGAAACTCGTTTTAATTGAATGAATAATTGAAAGGACGGCTCACATTGTGATCGGCTTGTCCTCCACGTCGACCCTCAGGTATTCGACCCATTCGGTCGGCTCTGTCGATCGGGGGTATTGGGTCTTCGGTCGGAAGTAGGCCACGGTGCCGTCGAGGAGTTCCTGGCTGGCCAGGCGGACATTCATTTCGTTGTCGAAGACGAACATCGGGAAGCGGGAGTTCTTGAGGATGAGGGTCTTCTCGTCGGTGACCAGGTCGAAGGAGTAGACATTGTGGAAACTGAAAAGGAACACTCTGCTCCACTTCCTGGGGGAGACACTCACGAGGGGACGACGTCGTTGAGGCCGACGACGACATGGCTAGCCCGTTGGTTGTTGGCCAGGATGAGAGCCTTGACCCCGGGTTGGTTCGAAATGACCACCCGGACGTCTCGGTCTGCCGTTATGGCTGCCGAGGAGATGTTCTTCTTGAAGAGCATCGTGTTCTCGTCGCCATTGTTGTCCTGGGTGAACAGGATGATGTCCGGCACCCCTGTCCAGCTGTAGCCTAGACGGATTCGAATTAGCCGATTCGGCGGGAAGAGACTCACTCAGAACGGCGCTCTTCGTCTCGAAGGTGACCTGCCTGGTGTGCCGGCAACTGACACACTTCGTGAAGACGTTCTTGATTCCATTATCGTCGGGGGCTATGTAGCCGAGGAACCTGGAAGTGCTCAGTAAGAGAGAAGGACGAAAGAGCACTCACTTTCCGTCGGGGCTGAGGCTGACCGAGTTGTACTTGGCGTCGCTGAAGAGAAGGTCCCGGGGAATGAGGGCGCCGACGAGAGGCAGGAGGAGCACACCCGCAAGAAGCATCGGGGGAGACTGTCCGAGGGGAGGAGTCGACAGTCTAAACAAGGAAGACACGCTTGATTACGGGCCGGCTCGAGAGTTGAACCGCAAACAGAGGGAGAAGTAAAGGAAGGAAAGGGTGCGGTGTATTGCTCTGCTCCTGGAATTTGCGGGGGTTAGAAATAAACTCGATAAATATGGACAGGGTCGGTATTTATCGGCCCCGAGGGGAGGGCCCCATTGTGTGGACTGTGTGCTTTTGACGCGGAGTAAGACACGGGGGAAGTGGGCGGGATAAGAGATAGGGGGAGAAAATGAAGCGAATGGGATCGGGGTGAGACTACTCGCATTGTCAGGTAAAGATGGTTTTAACTGGACGAGGGCCATAAAATTTAAAGACGCGCACGGGTCAGCGAACTATCAGACCGATCAGGTGGCGCGGCGGAAGTCCTTACTATATTTGGCGACTGTTGCGTCGGAGGAGGATGCCTCTTTCACAAGGTGTGAGTGGAACGGAAACTTTGCCACCCCGTATTTCTAGGGGAGATCGAACTTTAGACCCTCCTCGAAAGTTCTTTAAAGGATGGAACCTGTCCTGGAGGGGGTGTCCTGGGAGGGCATACCCCTTGAACTCTGGTGAAATGGCCTCAGTGGGCCGACCTTGAGAATATTCCCCTGGAACTTTTACTGCTACTAAAAATTTCAAGATTCGTCAGCGACCAAAGTTGGCGAGTGGTCGGAGGGCGTTCTGACTTCTTGGGGTGCAGACTCCTTCCACCGGTTTTTGACCACGGAACGGGAAAGTAGAGGAAACGGGGAGACGGGGAGGGCTCGCTTATAAGTAGGGGCTCAATCGCGACCGGCCCAAGGGCATCCAGGGGCAGGTCACACACGCCCAGGGAGAAAAAGGCCATGTTGCTTTGTCTTGGCTTCGCACGTTCGGAGTGGGAAGCAAACACGACGAGTTAGCTGCGAGTGACCACTCGACGGACACGCGGGGGATGAAGCCGAGCACAGGCCGTCTTTCAGGGAGCAGATGAGGGTCGTCGCCAACCTCGGCTTCCTCTTCCAGGAGGTGCCGCTCCTCAAGCGGTATGCCCTGGCAGCGGCCGCCGGCTTCAGGTTGGTCGAGTGCCCCGACCCCTACACGGAGAGTGCGGAGGATCTCCGGAAGGAGGCCGACAAACACAACCTGAGCCATACCCTCATCAATGCACCCGCAGGTACCGGCTATTTGTGATATCTAATAGACTTGGGGTCAAGGAGGAGTCAAGGGTCTGGCCGCCATCCAGAACATGGAGGAGTTCGCCCCGTCCATTTCCAAAGCCATCCAGTACTGTAAGGTCCTCGACTGTACGAGGCTCCATGTGATGGCCGGCATTGCTCGCCAGGAGGACATCAGCCGACGACGCTACTTCCAAAACATCGGCCTGGCCTGTGAGCTCTGCCAAGACCAGGGGATACAGGTTTTTATCGAGCCCATCTGCCGCGCGGCCATCCCCGGCTATTTCCTCAACGACCTTTCCCTGGTCATGGAACTCGTGGCCAAGAAACTCAAGGTGGCTGTTCTTCTGGTGGGGCGGGCGACTGGTTAGAGACAGAGGAACGAGTTTAGGACCTCTACCACCTCCAGCAGATACAGGGCGACCTGACACACACGGTGAAATATCTGGAGGACAACGTGAAGTACATCCAGGTGGCACAGGTGCCGCACCGCCACGAGCCGCATACCAGCGGGGAGATAAACTACGAGTACGTGTTTAGGGTACGTCTAGACCCTGGTGTCGACAACAGATGACCAAATTTAGATGTTGAGGGAGAACGGACACGAAAACACCCTGGTAGGCTGTGAATACAATCCCGTCACAGACGATTTTTCCTGGATCCGAAAATTCAACCTCACCTTCTAGCCGGCCGGTTGCCCGCCTTGCCCTCCTATTTGTAATTAATTGTGCCCGTGATATCATACCCGTGTTACAGTATTCTTTATTACATGAGCTAGTAGCCAGGCGAAAGCCGGGGAGGGGGGCAGTGGTCGCAAGACCCTGGGGCGCCGTTGTCTCCGTTGGGACCAGCAGCTCCGGGCTGTCCATTTTGTCCGGGCTGGCCAGGGCTGCCGGGGAGGCCGGGAGGCCCCTGTTGGCCAGATTTTCCATCGTCTCCGGGTCCTCCGGGGGGTCCGGGCTGGCCCGGAGGCCCAGGTCGTCCAGGGGCACCGGGTCTTCCTGGGGGTCCGACTTCGGTAGTCCAAGTTCCAGGCTCTCCAGGAGGTCCGGGGCGTCCAGCCTGGCCAGACTGTCCGGGGAGGCCTGGATTTCCTCTGGCTCCCTGGTCACCTAAAATTATGTTTTTGGTTAGAATGTATGGTCTAGTTACCTGGCTTTCCATCTTCTCCGTTGTTTCCAGGTGGTCCTGGGGGTCCGTCGGGTCCAGGGGGCCCTTTGGGTCCGGGTTCTCCAGGAGGAGCTTCGCAGGGGCACTGTGGTGGGAAGAGACTTTGGGGGTCGGGTCCGGGAGGAGCAGGGGGACCTGGAGGCCCAATCTCTCCCGGGCTGCCATCAATTCCATCAACGCCATCCCTGCCAGGGTCTCCGGCGACTCCGGGTGGTCCA
Source organism: Oscheius dolichura (assembly GCA_932521035.1). Taxonomy (NCBI): domain Eukaryota; kingdom Metazoa; phylum Nematoda; class Chromadorea; order Rhabditida; family Rhabditidae; genus Oscheius; species Oscheius dolichura. The sequence continues at coordinate 5,443,071 of OW051494.1, forward strand.
CGATGACAGGTGCAGCAGCCGCCTCCTCCTCCTCCTCCAGCCACTTCAACTGCGGCCGAGGGATTATCGTAGCCGACTGGTTGGTCGCGAAGTTCTTGGTCGTGTAGACGACGGGCCCAGAAGTCAGCCAAAGTGTCTCTGAAGGGGAAAAGTGAAGGGCAAAGATGGGACAAGAACACCTCTTCTCTAGACGACGGTGGGACAGGACGATGTCGGCGAGACGATTGACGTCGCGCTTTCCGCCAGTCTCGATGTCCAGCATCTCTCTCCACATGTCACGGGCACGCGCCTATTTCCATTTAGGGGGAGAAGGAGGAGGACGGTTTACCTGACAGAACTCGAGGTCGACCTGTACTTGTGACTCGAGGGTCTGGATGTAGTGGAGGACGAGAGGGAAGGTGAGGAGGCATGAGCTGAGGGCGACGGTGGAGAAGACGACGGCCGCAAAGGCCACGGGGCGCAGGGAGCGCCTCTTCTCGTTCGACATGATGGCAGACTCACTCGTCCTTCTCCAGCTCTTATAGCCCGGGGCCGGTCGGCCGTTCCGCCGCCGCGACCGCGTCCATCCTCTCCGCCCTCTGCGCGCTCTCTCGTCCGAGTAAGAACTTCCCCAATGGGAAGGATGAGAGGAGAGAAAACCAAAGCCCGGGGGGTTACACATTCATTTTTATTCCCGTTTCACTCGTCGTCTTCCTCCACGGCTGCACTGCTCTTAACTGCCGACTCATCTATGATCTCCTGGTCGTACTCCTTCGGCTGGCACTTCGAGAGGTCCACCCTCGGCATGTCCACCTAAACCCAGTCCATCTCCTTCCCCTGCCAGCCCTACCTGTTGCTCTGCCCTCCTCCACGGGGCCCAGTTCGGCTGGTGGTCCTTCTTCCACGCCGGATAAGCCAAGCACGCCTTGTGGAGTTTCTTGATCATCTTCGGGGCCACAACCTTCGATATCCTGTTAACCAGCCACGTCGGCAGTTTGCCTACAATTTGTATCGATCGTCGTTGGCGTGAAATGGCTACCTTTGGGGTCGGAGTTGGAGAGGTAGGTGATGTGGCAGCCGTTGCCGAGTGACCGGATCAGATAGGCCGACAGGAGGACGGTGCCCCTGACGTAGGCCTTGGTCGGCGGGTAGTCCTGGTCATTCTGTTTCCCTCTCGAATTCGACCAACCTCGTGACACACCGACTGGGAACAGATGAGCTTCTCCTCGCCCAGATCCAGCCAAGACCGTTGCATCAAGAAGTCCCGGGGTCGAATGGGCGGCACCGCGTATACTGAACATTTGGGAGTCGGGGGACACGGAAAAGGCCAACCTGCGTAGTAAGTAATGTCGTTGTTCGGATTCAAAAGACCCACTTCTTTCTGAGAGGCCATGTACTTATCCCACTCAACTCCACTTATTACAGTAACCCGAAGGAGCAGTTACCTTGTGTCGGTAGACCGAGTCGAAGAGTACGTCGAACATGATGCCGGCCGGGACATCTGGAAACATGGCCGAGGCCTGAATGGCGGCTGAAAAGGGAAAAAGGATACGGACCTTTATCATCTGGAAGTTGCTGGCGGGGTTGTTCTGGGTCCAAATCTTGATCTCCTTCTTACTGTAGACCTCCGCCCAACCCTTCTGGCTCTCGCACAGCGACCGTACCTGGGCATAGTCGGCATCCTCCCAGATCCGTGCCACGTTGACCCGCATCCTGAAAATGGACTCTGACTCTGTTTTCCATTCAAAACAGATTTATGCAAGTGTCGAAAACACAAAAATGGGCAGATGGCGACAGGAACGGGTCGTTGGGGGTGTGAATAGAAATCTCGTCGGCGCCCCGTTTGTTTGTAGCGCAGGTGAGCAAAAAAGTGTGTGGCTGCCCGGGGAGACAAGGCGGACAAGTAGAGGTATCCGAGAATTGGATATGCATGGAACGCGTCGCCGGCCGGGAGAGTGAGAGCCGGTGAATTAGGGCGAGACGAGCGACTCCAATAGTATGTCTCGGCCAGGTGACGAATGGCCGCCATAATTCCACGTGGGCTGGAAATGGAAATGATACGTGGTAAGCAGATCAAGCGATTTGCTGGGCTGGAGTCTCACACTTTATATGGGGAAAGGGAATATCTTGTAAACAGCGGAGACGTCGTCTTACTTTAATGAACACTGACGCAAAACGACTACTCTCCTGGCCGGAATACAATGAGGCACGCAATGACATCAGGAGGCTCTCCCATAATTGGCTGACTCCTTTTTGCATACTTAATTTGGAAGTTGATATCCTCCATTTTCAAGAGTTTTGGAGGGGAGAAGCTGGAACACATATTGAAATGTGAATTAATGGAGCCAAACGCAATAGACATCTGCACAAATAGTGCAGGACGGAAGTCAATATGTGAAGAGAGCGAGTCGGAGTGTTTTCTCTGCTGGTGGGAGGAACTTGAGATTATGACTGGAGAAACAAGAGGTGTGAAAGTTGTTTTCTACCCGACTGCCTCCATTACACGGAAGAGCAGCCTCGATAGAGACTAATCATGGGGCATGAGAATTTTCTATATGAAGAAAGGTGTAAATTTATAACAATAACAAATAATGACAATAACAATGATAAGGAGCCGCGTTCACTACGAAGCCTTCTTCATCTTCTTTATTTTAGTCTTCAATTTGTCCATATCAACATCTTCAGCTACGCGCTTCCTTGTTTTCTTTTCTCGGGGCTAAAAACTTGCTTTTAATAAAGGTGATAACTTACTTTTTCTTCTGGGGCTTGATACTTCTTTATTTTTTCTTGTTTTTTCTCTTCGCTTCTAATCTGAGCAGCTTCAACTCGTTCCCTAAAAAGAAATTATGGACGAAGAAGGATTACAAACCGTTTTTTACTTAGGAGGCGCTGTCTTTCGTTCATAAAGTATTCACCCGACTCCAGTTGCTTATCAACCTTGCTCATCACAGGTGCCGGAGGGAAAGGAGTGTAATCGCTCTTCTTCTTCCATTTAGACTTCATCTTTTTCTTGGCTTCCTTTGTTGCAGCTGAAGACTGAATCTGAAATATATATGCATTTAGTCAGATGTTATAAGAAAGCCAACCTTCTTCTGGAATTTCGGCAAAAATCTCTCCCAATTTTCATTCTTGAGTTTGTCGTTTTTCATTAATTCTCGTTTAATCATTAATGTTTTAATGTTGTAGATTGGATGGATATTTTTCATACAATCATGCACTATGTCACTAAAATTACCATATATCTAACATGAATGCGATCTAACCTTGCTTGTTTTAGTCCTGACATAGGGCCAATAGCACAGACGGTGCTTCCTTGAACACAGACATAGCATTGTGTTAGCAATTCGATAGCTTTTAGCGTTGAGCCATTATTACCTATTAGCCGATTTCTTCTCTTAATGAATCGTTCTTTGTTGTGGCACTGCAATAAATTAAAACGATACAGTAAAATATAGCAAATAAGAATTCAACAAAACTCACTAGTGAAGATATTTTGATTATTTCGGAGAAAATTTCATCCTGTAAAACTCGGATAGCTTGCTCATAAGGTACACTTCTTGATATAAGTCGCAAGCAGTCTCGTGCTTTGACTAATATATACGGATCCCATGTTTTACGGGTAGTTCTTACAGTCATTGTTCCTAAACAAATATAAAAACTATTTTGTTAAAGCACCTTCAAGAACATCGAGATCAACCTTTAGAAAATGTTCTGCCATAGCTTTCTCAATAAGCGGCCACGATTCTCGAATATACTTTTCCCTATATTTAGCAAATAAACATGAAAATGACGATTCTTGAACAAGTCCATGAGGATTGTCCTCCTAAAAAACACATATAGCAACAGTATAAAAAAACTGAAAACCTTGGAGTAGGTGGAAATATCCCACCATTGAGGATCCTTGTTTTCACCGAAAAATTTTGCAGTAGGTTTTCTATCAGCTTTCTTTTCCTCTTTTTCATCGGCCCACTGAGGTTCGAATCGGCTTCTATCTTCTTTTGGCTTTTTTCTCACCACATCTTCCGACATTTTGCTGAAAGAACATAATCAGTTAGCAAAATATAAAGCAAGATATTAGAGAGCAGAACATGAGAGAATTGCGGAAAAAATTGAACAGGAGTGCCTAGTTGGCGTGGAATGGAAAACTTCGTTCATTTTGTTTTCTCTTCATGCGATAAAAGGGCAAACTGTTGAATAAAAGACGACCCACACTTTTATACGGGAGCAAATTATACAAGGGATTAGACATGTTGTCGCTTAGCTTATATCTAAAAGTAGCCTTTCATTTATACGTGTAGACAGCTGCAGTTTTCTCGATCTGGGGGATGGCTGCTAAAGGAAGTCAGGAAGGTTAGTCACGCTGCTGTTATCGGAAAAAAAAAGTTTTTGTGTAGAAGTAGGCCCTGTTCAACTGCCAAAGGGAAAGGTTATTGCGACGAAATGGAAGATTATTGCAAAACTGGGAGAGGGCGGCTGCGGCGCCGTGTACAAGGTGCAGGATATAAAGAACCCGGCGGAATACGCTGCGCTGAAAGCCGAAAGCAATTTTGTGTCGGGAGGAAGTGTGCTCAAACTGGAAGTGCAGATTCTGCGTAGATTGGAAGGACGTCCTCACGTGGCCCAGCTGTTGCAGTCGGGAAAGAAGGCCAACTTCTGCTACATGGTGATGACCTTGCTGGGCGAGAGCCTGAACAACCTGATAAAGAAGATGAACCGGCAGTGCTCCGTGTCCTCCCAGACGCGCGTCGGCATCAATACCCTCTTCGGGATAAAGCAGGTGCACGACGTCAGTTGCTTCGCTTCCCCCTGACTAGAGTCCCCTTCAGATCGGCTTCATCCACCGCGACCTCAAGCCGGCCAACATCGCCCTGGGACGGAAGGGCACCGGTGAATACCGCTTCCTGCACATCCTGGACTTCGGCCTGGCTCGGGAGTACGTGCTGCGGGACGACGAAGGCCTGAAGATGAGACGGCCCCGGCAGAGGGCCCTGTTCCGCGGGACGACGAGGTACTGCTCGATCGCGACCCACGAGAGGAAGGAGCAGGGCCGCGTGGACGACCTCTGGAGCCTGCTCTACATGCTGGCCGAGATGCGGGGCACCCTGCCCTGGCACGCCGGGCAGACGAAGGACGAGATCATGGAGATCAAGAAGGCCACCGAGCCGGATATGATGCTCGAGAACAGCCCGGTGCAGCTGGTCGAGATCGCCAAGTACCTCGCGAACCTGAACTACTACTCGCGGCCGGACTACGCCCTCATCTACAACCACCTCCAGCAGGTGATGGTCTGCGGTCGCTTCAAGTGGACCGACCCGTACGACTGGGAGACGAAGGGCGGCATGCTGTCGACGATGCTGTCCCGCGAGAAGGTGGAGACCGTCACCACCCAGCCCAGCAAGGAGTTGGCCTTCGGCAGTGCCGAGGCCATGACGATGCCGCTCTCCGTGCCCGACCCGGCCACCGGCAGCGCCACACCCCGCAGCAAAGAGTCCCGCGTTGACCCGGAGAACCCCTTCCCGGCCGAGGCCTTCAGCCTCAACCCCATCGGATTCTAGGCTACACAACGAGTGACACAAAATAAAAACTGGCTGTGGATCTCGTTTATTTGTGGCACGAGAGGAACTCCCTCAGGGGCCGGCCCTCCAGCTTCTGGCTGCTCTTCTCGAAGTCAAAGACCGTTTTCTCGGTGAACACCCGCACGGTGCCCTTCTCCGTCCAGCGGGAGCCGCCCTTTATCTTCTCCGGCAGGCCCTAAAATCTCCTCTTTTCCGATTAGAGCTGGGTTACCTTGAGGTAGGCCTGAGCATTGCCCGTGGTCAGGGACTCGTTAAGGACCTCGTCATAGATGGCCAGCTGGCCGTCCTCCGAGAGCAGCACCTGGGAGTCGTCGATCCATCGGATGGCCCCGGCGGGGGTGAAGGGGATGCTCGAGGGCAGGGTCTGTCCACTTGGATTACGAGGAGGCCTGGTCCGGCTCACCTTGGGGTAGTCGTCCATCATCTTCCACTTCTTCTCCCGCTCGAACCAAAGGAATCCCCATACGGACCTCTCACTGAAGAGGATCAGCAGCTCCTTCTCCTTGTTATAGAGGCCGGCGGTCACGAACCCGACCCTCGGGAAGAGGGCCTCCACGGCCGACGAGGACACACTCCTAGATCATCTCGGTTGGTCGCGACTCACCCGCCCCACCTGTTTTTGTCAATCGAAAACACCCGGTCGCCTTGGAAGAGCAGCGACCCGTCGGCCACTTCCACGTACGCGTCGACTCGGGTTGGGCACTGTCCCGGATGGTCCTCGGGGTTCCACGAAATCCTGTATACCACTGGATACACAAATCGGAAGACTTACGGAGCAGAGGGCGTGGTGGTCACCCGGTGAGTAGGCCATTTCCAGTGGGCACCGAACCACAAAGTGGCAGGTGTGGGTGATGTTAGGGGAGGAGGAGACGTCGTGGATTCGCCTGGCTTTTCTATCCATGATGTCGTTGTGCCTTTTGTCTCCTGGCAATATGATTGAATTTAAAAAGGTCGGTCTCTTACTTCTCCGCCGAAAAATGACCCAATTCGCGAGCCCAAGTTTTTCATGTACTCAACGACGGACTGGGTTATTTTGTGGAAAGAGGCGTCTTTCTGAAACATCTATTGGGTGACTTGAGGGTCATGCTCACATTGTGGTTTTCCGGGTTGTAGTTAACTTTAAAACCAGTAAAAGTGATAACATCACGTGGAATGGCTTGGAGAAGAGGAATGAAGAGGAGTACCCAAATGTGCATGTTGTCGTTTTACGGCGATTATTACAACCGTAACAGCCGTCGGTCGATAGTGGACGGTGACAAGGAAACAGTAACAACGATAGAAACTGCATGGTTTCAATAACAAAAAAGGGCCACAAAACTCTTTTCGAGGGACTGCGTATATTGGTTCTATACAGCTCTTCCAATTCACTTAGTGTTATGTTTGATGACACAACAAGAAGAGTTGTACTGCGGCGAGTACAAGTGGAGAAGAGGACAGTAATAGAATAGAACAAAGGATATTGACTTTATACTTTTACCAGCCGTTTCGACCCCCCTGCCCTGGGGGGTCTTCGGCTGGACGTTGGCTGCGCCAACTGTGGTTTTAACTCGCGCTTGGAAGCCCCGTCCAGTCCCCCTCATCACGGCCAACCTTTCTTCTTCCGCGGCGAGCTGTGAGAAAAGAATCTGTGGATACTCGCGTATCCAACACTTAGGATACGAAGGACATCTAAATATGCAGATCTGTCAAAACACATGCACGCGTGCATCAGGACACCCCGAGGGCCCGAGCAGACATATTTCTTGTTTTGTATGGCCGCGGTCTGTTTCTCGTTGAGCTACAAACCAATAACTACTTCGAAAGGTCCCCGGAACCTAGTCTTCTGTCACAAGGGCAGAGTTCGCCTCATTTTTCGCCGTATAACCCAATTTTTAACTAAAATCTAGTCTATTTTCTCCCAGGACATAAGAAGATATCCGTTCGTAGGCAACCGCAGACAACAATGTGGCTTACAAAAGAAAGAAAAGGCTCCTTCGCCGTCCTTGAGACCTGTTTAGGACTTTTAACAACAAAACCAGTGGGCCTTCGGCAGCCTACGGCTGTCGTCGATCTGTCAAAGTTATCCGCTTCGACCTGTGGCGACCTTTCCGCTCTTCCGCCGACGACCGCCTGCGGCGGCCCCCCGGGATTAAGAAATTAATAATCCCTTTACCGTCGGACACTTTCCCATCGGACAGACAGACAGACAGACAAACACCATAGCTCTTTAATAAGAGGGGATCTTTCTTGGTTCGCTTTTATTTTGAGTGGAGAATAGTTTAGGGATTTTGGTTTGAATCTGCTGCTCGGAGCGTTCTCCAAAGGATAAAGACTGGAGGGAAAAGACACCAAAGAAGGGGTTTTGACGGGGTTTTGACCTCGTTGAACTAGGGCCCCCGCGAAGAGAAACAGGTCAGTTGCAGCCCCTTTTATTTCCTCCCAAAGAATCTATTTGCCCCTTTGGAAATATTCTCGGCTGTAGGCTTTGAAGTAGAAGAGAACTCTGCAGATGTTTAAGCTATCTTCTGTCCTATCACTTTGGCTAAGAAAGTGTTTCCATCTCGGTTTAGCCTATAAATGGCAGAGCTGTAAGCACAGACGTCATCTGACTGGCTCTGCTTACTTTTAGCCGGTCGATGGAAGACTTTCACCACGTTTGCAGCAGTAGCTCGGGCATCTCTTGTCTACTTTCCAAACTTCAAGCATTACCTTTGAGACCAGATCAAGCCCATTCTAACCAACCAAATGTCTACCCAATAGATTGCTCATGGAATTCTCTATGGACACATAACTGTAAAAAACACCAAAAATCGTAGTTGTATTTGCAAGGAAATTCTTGGACGATCTATCGGGTAGAAATTTGGTTGGTTAGAATCGCCTTGATCTGCTCTCAAACGTAATGCTTGAAGATTGGAAAATGGTCAAGGGATGGCCGAGCTACAGCTGCAGACATGGTGAAAATCTTCCACCGACCGGTTAAAAATAAGTAGATCCGTCTGACTCATTCACGTTTGCAATGAAAAATCGCGAGCAGGCCGGATCGGCCCTGGGTTTCATGTCACGTATAGCTAAACAAGCTGTTCAAGACCGATATCGGATCATTTGCATCAAAGAACGTTCGTTCAAGTTTTACTCGCATGCTCACAGGGTGTTCTGATGCACGAGTGTATCAGGGAACGTCCCATACTGGGGGGTGTCCTGATACACGCGCCGGTGTCCTCATGCACGCGTGCATCAGTATACCGAGCCTGTGAAAGGCTAAGTTACGTAATGACGTTTGTGCGTATCACTCTTTTTCCTTCTGAAGAACCCCAATTTTTTTTATTGCGCCGGGTGCGCCGTACAAAGTTGCACTTGTGACCCAAGTTTGATGAAGTTTGGCCATGAAATAAGCGAGAACGAGCGACAAACGCGTTTAGAAAAGTGCGCCGTCCGCCGTCCGTCCCTGAATGGCTAAGTGGCGCAATCGGCAAGCGTGCTGTCTGGGGATCCAAGGCTTGCGAGTTCGAACCCAAGGCATGCGAAAACTCTTTTGCTTTATAGGTACATCATCCAGAGTGGTTCCGGGTGTACAACATCGTGAAAAAAAATAATTAGAAAAAAGTTGTTTCTGGCCGGTTTCGCTTTTTTTTCTTTCAGGTAAGGTATCTCTTTGCCGGTGCACCCCCGGATCAGAAAACAGGCGGTTTAAAACACGGTCGGTTTCGAAAAATGTACGGTTCAGAAAAAGGTCGATTCAAAACACGGACGTTTTAGAACTTTCGTGGCAATAAAAATACTACGTACAGAGTCGAAAAAATAAAAAACAAAAGTGTGTGTGTACAACACAGCTCGCCGCGGAAGAAGAAAGGTCGGCGCGACAGTAAGCGTGCCGGGACCAACGCAATTTTTGCTCTTCGGCCAATACAACTTTGTCGCACTCAGCCTGAAAAAACCACACATTTTTACTTTTTTCTGTAAACTGCATTGGAACAAGCATGTTCGAAAGATTCGGAAGTAATTTTTACGGGTAGTGAAAATGTGCTATTGGAAAGAAATTGCGTTTTTTGAGGCTTTCTATATCAAAAGCGTCCAATGCAGTTTACAGAAAAAAGCTAAATTTCTACGTAGTACGTAGCCGCAATTTTTATTGCCACGAAAGTTCTAAAACGTCCATGTTTTGAACCGGCTTTTTCTGATCCGTACCGATTTTGAACCGTCCGTTTTCTAAACCGTACATTTTTCGAAACCGACTGTGTTTTAAACCGCCTGTTTTCTGATCCGGGGGTGCACCGATAATTACTAATAATTGGCTTTTAGCGTATCTCCATGACACCAGAAAACGACATTTTTTATAATTTTTCATTTTTGGATAAACCTTGTACATCGTTGGAAGAAGAAAATAGAATGCTAGATGACCAAAGTGATTATACAATTAGCGAATTACACGCAGCAGAAAGTGGAAGCGATGAGGTTAGCTTCGTGTTAACTTAGATTTTCTTTAGAATGTTATTCCGAGTTTAAGCCGAAGTGAAACCTCAGTATCTAAAAAAAATTACAGGAACCTAGAAAAAAATATTTGTGAGAGTGCAAGAGTCCTAGCTATTTGTGCTAACGAGCTTCGTCAATTGGAGGAAATAAAAATGGTTAGCTGATCCAAATCTCTAGATCTTTTCAGGAAAAAGAAAGACTAACCGTTCACTTAACAGAGCTCAACGCTTATAATGAAGTACTACAGGGCAGGGTTTTTGCCTTAGAACGTCAGTGTGCATTTGAACAGCAGGAGAAAAACAACGTAATAACATCATTTGACCTTACAATGATTTAGGCTTTAAAATTACATCAAGAGACAGCAGCCGAGTTGATTGCATTGAAAAAGAGCTACGATGAGATGAAATCTGCTAGCGATCTTCGTCAATTAGAGGGAATACAAAAGGTTAGCTGATCCAGTCGGTCTATATCTGTTCAGGAAAAAGAAAGAGAAGCTGTTCGATTAGCAGAGCTGAAGGCTTCTAATGAAGCACATCAGAGTATTGTTTTCGATTTAGAACGCCAGTGTGCATTTGAACAGCAGGAGAAAAACAACGTAATAACATGATTTTTTCAATGTCCAATGTTTTAGGCTTTAAAATTACATCAAGAGACAGCAGCCGAGTTGATTGCATTGAAAAAGAGCTATCACGATCTGAAAGTATACAATGTGTTGACTCCTTTAACACGAAGTTTTAGATAAACGCTGACACTTTTAAAGAAAAGTCTTTATGTTTGAATATTGTTTGCGACGAGTTTCAAGAAAAGAAAACGAATAAGGCTGAAAAAATAAAAGAAACGCCGTCGTTTAAACAAATAGTTTGTGACGAATTTCAAGCAAACGAAACGGAACTGGTTAATAAGATCAAAGAAACCTCGTTCTCTAAACAAGTTGTTAACGACAAGTTTCAAGAAAAGGAAACACAAATGATTGATAATATAAAAAAAATCCCGTTCTCTAAACGAACTATAAAACAAGTGAAGCCAAGAAGTCTGTTTTAAATATTTAAAATAAATTTCTCCATTTAGAATTCTCTCGGCGCGAAATCCAAGAGATGCTCGCCGTTTTCAAACGGATTGGAGAAGAAATTGAACCTCTGTTAGAGCCGCTTCCGACTACTTTTAAACCGGTTAGTATATGAAGCAAAAGAATTACATTTTACAAATATTCAGCTCAATATGAACGAAAAATTACCAATATCAACAACATATATTGAACCTCTCCTAGAACCACTTCTGAGCACTTTTAAACCAGTTAGTGCATTAAACAAATGCATACCGGTAACATTTATTTAGACTAATTCGGATGAAGAAGCTCCAATAGCCGCAAAATATATTGATCCTCTCATAGATCCGCTTCCGAGTTATTTAACCAATATTCAGCTTAACGTGGAAAAAGAAGCTCCAGTAACCACAATGTATATTGAACCTCTCCTAGAACCACTTCCGAGAACGTTTAAAGCAGTTAGTTCATTAAAGGGACAGTATGACCGTTTTTTGAAGTTGGCTTCATCTTGTTCAGAATTTTTTTCTGATCAAAGTTATCTATTTAAAAAAAAATGTAAAAATGTCAAATTCGCGAGAAAAAAAGCATGTAAAGTTTCAAATTTGTATTGCGAATTTCATTCCTCCAAGCAACGCAAGTTGCCCTGAACAAGACCGCTCGCTGTTTACTCGCCCATTTGATTGCATTTTCTCCCGATTGCGACGTTTTCATGAAAAACAAAATAGTGCATCTTGATAAGCAAAATTAGCTCTACAAAACAAGACCAATTACAACAAAATTCATGATAGTTTTGAAAACTGGGGGTACTGTAGCAAAAACGGTCATACTGTCCCTTTAAACAAATGCATTATCGGTAACATTTATTTAGATTAATGTGGATGTAGAACCTCCAATAGCCACAAAATATATTGAACCTCTTACAGAGCCGCTTCCGAGCACTTCTAAATCGGTTAGTGTGTGAAGTAAATGATTTACATTTAGCAAATATTCAGCTCAAACCGAAAGAAAAAATACGACGTCCAAAGAAATGTAAATCCTCCTCACGTGCTGCTGCACAACCTGTAACCCAGAAATCGTTGGAAAGTAAACTGTCTCCAGAGGTTTGTGCATTTTTTGGCTTCAACCGAAACTTTTTAAAGTCTTTGTTAGCCAGTTTACTGGACTCAAAAATGGATTTCGAATCGATAATTAGACGGATCAATGACGAAGAACTGAAATCTATCCGGAAGTTAAATGCAGAAGAGTTTGGCAAAATCATGGCAGATGTGGCCATTCATTTGCAGACAGGAGATATGTGGATTTCAGCCTTAAATAAGTATCGTACCCGACACTCCAACACCATTACTAATCGAACGGTTCGAAAAAGTATTTTTTCTCACAAAATTCAGGAAGAAAATTTTATCGAAGTTTCAAGCAAATTATGTGCCGAAAATACGAATATATGGATCCCATTTATGCGAAGGCTATGGCTATGGCTTGTTTCTCAACCTAATCATAATGCTTCGTTTTGCTGCCGACTTACGAGATACATTTGTTTAGCATTTTCAATGGAGGTAGAGCAGTTTTTTATAATAATGCTCCTGTGTACACTAGGTACAATTGCAACAATATGGAAACTCCGTTTTGTATTCAAATGCAGCACAGTTCTTTCGTAGTTTATTGATATCTCTGGCTTTTCAATATCCAGTATACATTTAATTCAATAATGCTAAGAAGTTTAAGGAATATCTTGATCAAATAATTATTTTTACTGTAAACAACACTAGCAGAGAGCATATGCAGTTTTTAAACACGGAAGAAGGAGAGTGCATCCGTAAAATTCTTATTACAAGCACAGATGTGAGTACAGATCCCTTGTGAATATCGTCTAATGCAGATTAACACACGAGACATGATAATCTGGTATTGGCAATCATCATATGATCAAGTATCAATACCTTTACTAAAGGTAAAATGATTCTGTTTTTGAAATTTGGTATTACAGGCGTCGGATTCTGTTAACAATGAATTTACTGCAGTTAATATACAAAAATTTGCTAAAGAGCCATTGGAGTTTACAGAAAATGGATATTTGAAGGTTATTCGATGAAAATTAAAATAGCTGCCTAACATTATTTGAGATGGATAAAGATCTAGCACGTTGTCTGAGAATGCGTAGTCTTACCGTTTCAACCACAAATGGTCAAACATCTCTCTTGGAAGATTGTAAAGCAGTTGAAGTATTACTCAATACCGCCTGTCGTAACTATGCTCCTCATGCTGTAGAAGTGGATCCTGTTATAGGTATGCAACATCGGATATCCTTTTCATATAGGTTCAGGCAACCTTTTCAGTATTACCACTGCGTTAGGCGATATGGAAATAATAGAGGCCCGTATATTAGTGATTCGACTATTTTCGATCATTTATTTATTGCCTTTCATAGTAAAATCTCCATTAGTTGCTGTCAAAGCAACGTTTATCAGAAAATTTGAAGCAGTTGTAGACAAGGTAACCGCTGTATCTCTACCCACTTTTTTATTGCAGTGCCACATAATCAGCGAAGTTCTTCATGACGATAACAAGATATCAAGTGAAACAAGAGTTATTCTTCACAACGCGTTCAGTCATTTTCTCAAATTAGCTCCAACAAATCTCCGTTTGCAATAATTTTTAATTTTTCTTTATAGATTTTGTTTACAATTTGATAATATACAACATGAGCATGTAATAAATAAGGAGTTGCTTATCGTTTCACGATGATTTACACAAACGGCATTCCTGGGTAGTGTTTGCAGACGTTTAAAGCCTCTTCTATCCTCGCTTGTCGTTCCGGTGTTGGCTCTTCGGTTGGGCTGTGCCTAAGATTTATAAGTAATCTATGGTAACTAGTGAATACCTAACAAAATCTCGGTATACTTCTTTGCCTTGAAGGCACGCCAAATGTGCATAGTGAACAGGAGCCGGGAGTGCACAAGGTTTTCGACATCTTGCATTCAAGAAGCAAAGTCGATAAGTCATTTCCTAAATTTGATTGGAAAATTAAAACGGGGGTTCTTACGTAAATGTGATCGGGACTCATTTTCCACTCATCGTAAACCACAGTATAATGAATTGGTCGAGATGTACCCTAAATGAAAAGCTTTTACAGATAAAAAAGGTGATAAATACTATAGCTCCATGTTGTCCAGCTAACCAGAAATCAAATAGCTTTGTACTGACAACGGTTTCATCAACCACTGTACCAGAAGGAATGTTTTGGTATCTGCAATAGAGTCCTGTGAGAAATTATGAAGGAGGTTTACATTATAGTTCCATTTTTATCCTTGGGATATATAAACCTTGTGTAATGCCGTTTTTGCACAACAATATATGTAAATGTCGGTTCTTCCAGATCACCATTGTTTGCTTGCTCTACTATTTGCTTCCACGAACCTCTTAAAAAAGATGTTTTGTCTATACACGAGCAAATATGACTTAATCCAGTTTAGCTCAATAGAGCAGGTTCTGATGATCTCGCTGTCTGATACTCCATCTCTATAAATGACTACATGCTTTGGATATGCCTTATTTATCTGAAAATAAGCTCATTTGCTAATAGAGTAAAACCTCCAAAAAGTCCATCATCAAATGGTGAAATTGATTGTCAAATCGCTCAACGGTCTCCTTTACTTTTAATTGGGCCATATAGTAAGTTTTGTATCTTAATAAAACGTTAAATGAAGGGAGGATTTCCTACTGGGTAGCACCAAAATCGTAGGATCCAACCATTGCAGCAATAGATGCATCAAGGTTATCGTCCCAACTTTCTTTTCCTGGTAAGATCCCAGGATGTGTCACGTCTATTCCCACATACATAACAGACGGTGTTTTAAGGTCACTAAAGAGCAGATTGCTTATGTGCAACCACTAACTCATCGCCACAATGCAATTCAATGGGAACATCCGCTCTAATATTAGTTCCGCCTAGTTTCCCGTTTATTTTTAAAGCAAGATTAAAGAAAATTGCACTGTAACTGTCCTATAATTAATGTTTGAAAAGGACAAACTGTTTGTTCTCGGTCGCTTCCACAAGAGCTTTTTGTACAGTATCCCTATCAACATTTTGAGTCACAGCTCCATTCAAACGGTCGCATATCCGTTTCGTTCTTCCTGTAGTAAACAAACAAATGATAATTTCAGGCTTATTACCGTAAAAATCGTTTCCTCTTACGCTATAAATTAAAATAATATGTCGTTTATCTTTATGATTTGACATCGCTTTAAACTTCTTCTGTGCATCTTTGACAACATAGAAAACCAACATCAAGGTTTAATTTAAAACTAACCACAGCAACCGTAGGAGTCCGTGCTTTAAATTTATAGCCTGTGGGAAACTCGTCCATATCTACGGTTTGGTCATATAATAACGGATCAGATCGATCAGGAACGTATTGTGCCTAAACAATATCTACGTTCGTTTAAAAAGACATACCTCATAAACCTGAGGTTCACGATCTTCTGTTTGCATGCCCCGTTCTCTCATCTTGTCTTGTAAAAGTTTATAAAATCGCCCTGCTTCTTCTAATACCAAAATTGGCTCCAAAGTGTAAGGGTCAATCGGAATAATTACGTCCATAACAATTGGGCCCGGATTTTTTGACACTTCTTTTATTCTGTAACTGCGGTCTTCTTGTAGTTTGTGCTCAAGCCCTTCCTAAAATAAAATATATTAGCCAATAATTAGAAGGGGCAAACATACATGATCTCTAATCACAGGTGCCTCTAAAACATTTCCCTGACATTCTGTGAAGTTCAAATCTAATTCAATACCGTATCTCGAGAGAAATGGTGCGTTCCCTTCGTGCAGTTTCATCTGAGTCAGAAATCTATCAGTTTCTTCTTTGTATTGTCGAGGTGTACGGCAAACTGTCTAAACTAAAGTTATCTAAAACAAGACCCATTAACCTGTATAAATCGCCTTGAATCAAAAAAGTCAAGCGCTTTGCTGTATTTCTGAGGGGTGTCATGGACCAATAATACTTCCATAGGTAGATAGCATTCTCTGTTGGCTTGACGGACAAGTACAAGTGGCAAATCAGGAAAACTACAAGCGAATATTATTTAGACACGACGCGCTTACCGTAAACGGCGCTCAAGGCTATTGTACATTTCAGCCATCGTGCGGCCATTTTCAGTCTTAAAATTACGAGCGCTTATATTTCCTATAGAAGATAGTTGATAAATAAAGAAACAGCTTACCAATTTGAACGATTTTAAACCGTCTTTCGGCCAAAAACGGTTTGTCTACACGAGGCCCCCTGTTCCTTTCTGCACTCTTTGGTGTTTTACTTCTCTCACTTAACATATATTATGTTTTAAAAAAACTTTCATACCCGTCGAATAATAATGCGTGGGTTGCTTTGACAATCAACCCAGATACTAGTTTGGTCATTCTCCGTCTCTGTCTATCACTCATTGCCATCTGCTCTAAACGCACAGCAAAATCTTTGGTTATTTTCATTCCTTCCTGAAACTGTAAAGCAAAACGCTCTAACAAACTAACTTCTTTACAAACTTCAATATAGAATGTGATTAAGTCAATATCCATTCGATAAAACAAACTATTGACCACTAAATGATAAGATGAGCCGAGAATTCTCACTTTTTATATCTTATGATTTAGGTGATCGGTTTACCCTTACAAATGTATCTAAAAATAGCTCAAGGGCTCCTACAAGAACCATTTTTTGATTAGCAGATAAGGCGGTTGCCTTGCAACCATGTTCACAAAAGAGTAGTTACCTACGCAAAATAAAACGAGAAACCATGATTTCAAAAACAAACTAACATCCGAAATTAATAAACAGTTCTTTGTGTTCTCCAGTTTTCAAAGATGCATACAGTCCTAACCACGCACGAATACCAGGTAATACTGTCATCTAAAATATATTATGCAGCGCATGAACTTTATACCTGATCATCTTCTCGACTACCATGGCTAATGTATCGCGGAATGCGGTATACAGCTCCTGAACGATATTGCCAGTTCTTCTCAAAATCTCTAAATATAATATAGTTTGTACATACAAGCACTTACATATCATCATCAGCAACAGCTGAAAATCGTGTTCTTTGGGTGACAATCGCTTTCACAAATCTTTGCGAAAAATCAACTACCCATTGATCTCCATTGAACGGATCCATGGGAAATTTTCCAACGGGTCGGAGAGTGACGTTAACACAGCGTTTTAGATTTAACTACACACATTAAAGCGGAACACAAAATCACTTACCTTTTCATCAGGATGATCAACATTTATAGATACTGGTGAAATGGGATATGGCAGAAAAGCTATAGTATCATCAAATGTGACATCATCTAAACATTCAAAGGCCTTCTGCCTGTGTAGTTTTCGCATAGCATTCCAGAAAGCAATACGTGCATTTTCTCTAAATTGATCTAAAGCAAAATATCACAAACTAACCTGTTTATCGTAACTGTATTATCGGGTGGAATATTTTGATTTTTGCGAGTAGGCCGCCTTGATATCTCGCTTATAACTACTTCATAAATAAATATCTGTAGTGGTAATTTAAAATAGAACAAAAAATTACCGAAAAGTTCGCCCTTCTAGAAAAAGTCATACGGAACCAGTTTACTAGTAATTGTATAGGTATTCCTTTGACGCCTTTTCCTCTTCTTGGGCACACGGGAAACTTAAAATTAGTCAACTCTAATATAATGTAAAGCTTACTTTGTTAGGAAGTTGTGCATATTCATCTTTAGCTGATGGTCTCTGTGAAATTTCCATGGTTTGAATTTTAGCAATAAATGCATCGTCAAAGCCGTAGTCAAGATCCATTTGTTGAGCTGAAAGAAAAGTATCCAAGATATATAACAAGCAAAGAAAAGGAGAGAAACATTTTCCATTCAATATATGAATCAACTTTTATCAGTCCCTAGGGAGACGGCCCTCTTTATCAGCTGGTTTTACTTATCAAACATTATGGAAAAATGATGGGGAAACTTCCTACGTACTTGCGTTTTACGTACTTATAAAAAATCAAGTAATATATTTTGCTTTCTAGCCAAATCTGGAGAGATGAAGGATTATTCAACTCCATATACAGACATGTTATTTCAGACCACAGGGAGATCTGAGAACGAGACTGGCCGCCGGTCTTCCTTTATTTGGACCTCCATTTTTCTAGAAATTCGCTCAAATTGTCCGTGTAAGATTTATCCCTTGGCAGAGGTGAAATGGCGGGTCGAGACGGATATAATCTGCGAAAGAAGGCCTGCCATATCCCATTCACCAACTGGTCGCCATGTACCGTAGCCACGGCTATACTGGCTCCAGACACTTTACTAGTGACCGTGTGGTTTGTCTCCTCCGTTTCTACCGTAACCCGAGATGTTCAGATCAAAGAGGGGAACAGGGATCGCGTGGTGACTCGTGTCCAGTCACATACCTCAGTCGAAGGTAGCCTCCTCCCCTCTTTTTCTTGTAAAATAATTCAGTCTCCTCCGTCTCCGTGGCCCCGTATCCCCGTCGGCCCGTCTCCCCGAAGTGTGTCCATCGCCACGAGGCGCGGCCGGCCTTCACCTCGCTGCGTCAGCTGGTCAAACCCCAGAATCCCGGAGTGACCATTGTCAACGTCTACAACTGTGTAAGGGACGGCAGGGGCGAGGGAACAGGCCATTTCAGGAGAAGGACAGAGCGGTGCAGCTGCCGAAGAGACAGCCGAGGCAGAAGACGGTGAAAGTCGTGGAGAAGGTGCACCGGGAGACGAGGAAGGGCTGTGCCGTGTCCGAGTGGCACCAGTGTCTGACGACGGATGAGGACAGGAACCGTGTGCTCAAGCTCGAGAAACTGCTCCCGAGGTGGCACGAGCGGGAGGAGGCCGGGCATAAGGTGGTGCTGGATGACTGGTACTGTAAGGAGGAGGCCATAAACGACTGGGACGCTTTCTACGAGACGCAGGCGAAGAAGAAGGGCCGGCAGACGACGGGACAGCCGGACAACTGCTACTGTAAGGAGGAGGCGAAGAGGGGCACGGATGAGGTGGCCGTCACGATGGCCGGGCAGATGAGACACGCGACGAGTGCCTTGTACGGCACGGCCGAGACGCAAAAGATCTGCCAGAATGCCATCCAGCAGGTGCTCAAGTGCGAGAAGGAGCTACAGCAGCTGCAGTTCACCTCGAGCAGCGTCCTGCCCCAGACGGGCGAGTGCCTGGCCAAGTTGCGATGGGTGCACGAATGCCTCAAATTATTCCTAACGCACTACCGCGAATTGGAGGAGGAGACACACCAGAAGCTCCAGACGCGCGTCGGAAATAACTTCACCATCAAGATGGCCGCCCCCGGAAAGCACGAGCTGCCCTTCCCGAAGCATCTCCACTGAATGAATCTGGCTTGACACAATGTTTATTAGTTGTAGTAGTGCACTCTTTATTATCCTAAGCGGCAGTGTGCAGATGGCGATCTAACCGGGGGCCCGTTTGGAGGAGAACTTCGAATATGTACAATTCCGTATTGCAGGAATATTAAGGGGAAAAACCTAGAGATTCTGTGCGGCAGTGAGGGAAAGACGAGGGGGACGGCAGGGCGGCTGCCTCTACACTACATACGAGACATTCGGGCGACGGCGGCACACAGGTCCTGCTGGGACATGTTGCACCAGCCACAGGAGGCCTGGCAGTTCTCGGACATCCACTGCCGGCGGCGGGTACAGTAGTTCTGGGTGCGCCAGAAGGCACAGCTCACGTGTCGGTCGTGGCAACCTGAACCAGGGACTGGGGTCCCGGGGAGGGGGGCTAACCTCGCTGGCTGTCGGAGGAGTTGGTGCATAGGCGACAGCTTCTCCGGCAGTACCGGCTCATGTAGGCGGCATTCATCTGGCACTCGTTCTGACGGGCCCAGGCATCGCAGCACGGGTCGTCGTTGTAGCAGTTCTGGTTGGCCGCGACATTCGACGGCTGGGCCTGCTGTTGTTGTCGTCGTTGTTGTGGCTGAATGGGGGCGGTTTAGAGAGGGAACGGGAGGCGGAGAAGAGCACACTCTGGCAACAGATGGAACAGAAAAACGGAAAAGAAAGAAAGAGCAGCGGGAGACAGAGCGGTGCGAAAGAAAGAAAGAAGCAGAAGCAAACCCGTCGTCGTCGAACCTGGCGCGTTGTGGGGGCGGGCGTGGCCTGTGGAGCCAGGGTCCGAGCCTGAGGGGCGACGGTCAGGGCTGTGGTCTGGGGACCCTAAAGGGGGTTTTAGATGGAAGAAGAGAAAGGGGATACCTGCTGGAACTGTCCGGGCCGACACCATCCGGCTACGCAGGCGCCCTGCCAACAGACATCGAAGCCTTCAAAACCACGGCAAAGGCCGTTGGTCTTCACCTAAAGAAGGTTCTTCTGGGAGAAGCTGTCCTTACTTTGGCCACGCAGTGGGAGTTCCCCCGGGTGTCACAAAAGAGATACGGCGATCCGCAGTTGGGGTTCTGGATGGAGCAGGTGGGCCGAGGGGCGTAGTGGTAGAGGTTGTCGGTGTAGGCGTTGGACAATCCTGCAATCGTGGCATTTTCCGTCTTTATTATGGTCTATACCGTCCCGGTTGATCTTGTCCCACGGCCGCATCTGGGCATAGCTGAAATGCTGGGAGTTGGCACAGGTGCCGATGTCGGGCGGGTAGGCCTGCTCCCGGACGAGTCTGTTCTGTCGAGCCTGTCTCCACATCTCCCAGATGAAATCGACGAAACAGTGGTGGAGGAAGAAGATAGGGTCGTTGGCCGAGGTACTGGGCGGCTTCATGTCGCCTCCGATCCATAGGTGGATGGACGAGTGCGTGTATTCGATGGCACCGAAGTTGGGGCGGAAGGGACAGCCCGTCTGGGGCGCAGTGTAGGCCAGCACA
Source organism: Oscheius dolichura (assembly GCA_932521035.1). Lineage (NCBI taxonomy): Eukaryota > Metazoa > Nematoda > Chromadorea > Rhabditida > Rhabditidae > Oscheius > Oscheius dolichura. The sequence goes on from OW051494.1 coordinate 5,463,987, forward strand.
TTCTGGATCTCCGTCTGCGAGAGGAGACTGTTGATGTTCGCCTCGGAAAACAGCTTCCCCTCGGTGGCCAGCCGTCTAAATTGGGGCAGTACTAACTAATAAGGGTAACTCCAACCTGACGATGTTCGGATGCCCCTCGAGTGTCCTGAGACCCGCGAAGGGTCCCCTGACCACCTGTCCCGCCCCGTCCGTGTCCCCCATGAAGGAGTTCGAGAACATGATCGAGTCCCGGGGGTCGGGCAGGTAGCTGTCGAGGACACTGTCCCAGTAGGGCATGGCTATTCCGGGGTCGATCATCCTCAAGGCTATTTCGAACCTGAAGATGCTATCTGTAATGGGTGTCGGCCGGCGTACCTCTTCATGTATTCCCTGTGCCAGGGCAGGAAGCCCGGCCCCGAGTGAGCTCCCGACGACGAGCCGACCTGCAGTCCGAATGTTAAATTGCCCCCGGGGGATCCACCTGTCTGTGCATGACACTGAGTCTGTCGTACTCGCCACTCCTCTTCATCTGGATGATGGCGTTGTGCCACCTGGTTCTCTCGTTGTCCGTCATTATCCGGTACTCCTTCCGGTAGGCCATCCGGTAGAGCATCCCGTTGGGCAGGACACAGCCGTTGGCAGTCATCTGACCCTGAAATCGACCAGCTCATTCGGCAGTAAACTGTGACGGGTGTGTTTATTTGTCGCAAAATCGAAGGCCTGACTGTTTTCTAAAACAATTCTCCGATTCTTGATCTATGATTGTTCTTGGAATCTTGGGAATTGTTGTGGATTGCGGGGGGACAGGCTCCGCACTGTTTCGTCCTCGCCTGCCCCTCCCTCCCTCCCGCCCTCTAAAATTTGAAATGTGAATTTAGGAGTGGGTCCGGTTGGGGCGGTGTCCCCCCGTAGGTCACCCGGGTTAGCTGACTTTTTCGCCGTTCGCCAAACACACTGTACACCACAGGCAGCTATGACGCGGGGGACAGAGCTGCGGCAGTTCAACACCAAATAAGGTCACCAATGATAGTAGCTAGTGGAAAACTCACGGCCATGTACGGGCAAATACACTGCAAATTCATGCAACTTTGAGCGGAGGGAGCGAATCGTTGAGGCACGGCCGGGCTGAAGCCGAGGCCTTCCACTCCGGGGGCACCTGGAAGAGGCATGTTCGTTGGGCGGGAGAGGGCGCCAAACCGATTTGACTCTCGAAGATCTGTCGCTTCTTGATGGCCTTCCGAGCTGTCCTGTCCCATTCCTGGATCATCATACAGGAATGTTGAAGGTCTGAAGGGGAGTAAAGGGGGTCAGTGCCCGGGAGTACCTCTGTCGGGGGCTATGCTGCAGTTGAAGTCGGCCAGGCTGAGCCCGGCCAGTCCTACCCAAATCACCAGCGGCAGGAGACTCCTCATCTGAACGTCGGCCGGTAAGAGAAGCAGAAAAACAAAGGAAGCGGAGGAGTGCCGTGCCCAATTAGGTGAGCTTGAACTGTTACAAAACTGCGAGACGCGTACAAGACCAGTTGGAGGCCGCTGCCAAAAACGTCTACTCTGGTCAAATTAGAAAGAGACGGACGGACGGTAGGTGACCGCATCACACGGAATTCTCCGCCTCTTGTTGTCTTCCTGACGAAAAAAGACATTCAAAAAGGGGGGATGACCGAAGGAATTCGACGGCGAACCTGCTTGGCACTGTCAACTCGGCTACTTATCGGGAGGAGATACGATCTCGGGTGTCAGGGGGCAGGCTAGGAAGTAACAACAACAACAGGCAGTACAGAGCCGGGAGCGGAGACCTTGTGCCAGATAATCCGACGCAATCGCTCTGTTTCGCAGACACAGCTTACATCGGGAATCGTTCCCGGCTGTTTTCCTCAGACGGCCTTGCCTGTCGATCTGTGGTCGGTCTCCAATGGGCATTCCTCTCCGAGGTACGTTATCGTGCCACATCAAAAATGTGCTGGGCAAAGCACTTGGACGAACACGTTTTGAAAGTATTTTGCCATAATGGCCGGTCGAGGGAGGTCACAAAAAATAACAATAAATAGCTGAGGAATTAAGGAAGTTGGGGCGAGAGGCGGCAGGGGGCAGACGGCCCTCCTGAAGGAACCTTACTTGTAACTGGGGAACTCGTTGCGGGAGTGGACAACAACTAACTGATTGTTTTAACTGGGACAAGTTCTTAGCTATACAAGGCGGGCAATTCGAAAAATCAGGGTCTTATATGAGACGGGCACTGTTATTGTTTGCAGCTACTCGTAAAAACCCGAGTTTCTGTTGTTCTGGCCGTCGCCGACACCGTACACTGACCTCTGACTTCTGGAGACGCTTCGGGGGACCGGGGACAGACGTCTTTTGATCTCTCAAGTGAAAGCAAATGGAGAGGGAAAAAGGGGCCAATGGAGCGCGGCAGGCGACAATGGCAGAATCGACTGTCCACGTCGAAAAGTTCGATTGAAGGACGGAAACTTTTGAGGTATCTGGCGAGGAGTGTAACAGGGGGACCAATTGTGGTCAGCCCAGACGGACAATGGCACGGTTGTTGTAACCCGAAGGTCGCCAAGTCCCTTCCTTATTCCCACCGGGGGACAGTCCCCCACTCTCTCGTCTGGTCGATGGTTTCCACCTTCTCCTGCTAATTTTGATGATAATAAAGTACGTGACACGGCATGTTCGACTACCTGCTGACACAGTCACACAGCGCCGGTCAATTCAGGCAAACTCGTTCGCCCCGGGCGATACACCCCTCCGGCCACAACTTTACTTCCTCATCGAATCTTTGATCTTCTCTTCGACGCTTCGGATGGCCCGCGAAGTCTTGTCTATCTCCTCCCGAAGGCGACTCACATCCGACAGGATCTCGGCCACCTGCAACCGATATCCTTTACCGTTGTCTCCCCCGGGAACAACTTGTAATTTCTCGGAAGACGGCCTCTGGAGCAGCTCTATCCTCTGTTCCACAGTCTCCACCTTCTTCTGGTTGTCCGCTGCCTGTTCCTCCTTCTGCTGACTGTGGGCCAAGAACAAAACTTTCTCCTAAAGACTCTCTTCCCCCGCCAATTTCCTTCTTACTTTTTCTACCTCGACTCGAATTTGTTCGATTTCTCTCGCCAGTTCCTCTTCTCTCGCCCTGTTCTTCTCTATTTCTTCTTCTATTTCTGCACACTCCGCCTATTCACCGATTAAACAAAAAAAGTCTTACCAATACCTCGAACATGGTCTCCACCCCGTCCTCCTTCCTCACATAGTCCTCAGGCAGTTCCGTCTTGAACTCGAACCCCGAGGAGAAGACCTCGTAGACCTGTAGACATTCTTGACGAATAGGACTACAACCTACTTTTTGGAACTCCTGCTCGATCTCCCGGATGATGGACTCGATCGGCCGCTCCTCCGGCGGACTGTACTGTTTCAACACTTGGTCGTAATAGGACATCGTCTGGACAAATTGGAATAAATGGGACAGGGGGCACCTGGTCGAGGAAGTCGATGGTCTGTCTGATCTCCTCGTTGAGCTCTGTCTCCATGGCGGCCACCCGCGTCGTCTTCTCGTCCTCCTCGAACTTACACAGCTCCAACTGGTCGAGGCAGTGTTGTCTTCGAATATCTCTCGGGGAAATGGCCGACCGTACCTGATCTCGTGGATGCGCTGCTGTCTCAAGAGAGTCCTCCTCTCGGTCGTGTGTCGAATGTCGTTTGTCGTGAGCAGCGGGTCGTCGGCAGATGGTTCAACAGTTTTGTTTGCCTTTTTGGGAGCCATCGGCTGCGGGAGTTGTCCAACCAGCTAGAAGCAATAACCACCGGAAGGGGACTTTTCCTCGTCAATGAGCAGGCCGGCCACTGGCCGAAAAACAGAAGAAGAGACGATGGCCAGGAGAGAAGAGATTACAAGGAATGAACGAAGAAACGGTTTATTGCCCACTGACTATATACACTGGTAGGAAAATGCGAGTTGGGGTAGATCAGGGAAAAGAGCTCTTTGTGGCCTTGGGGATAGATATCTGGAACCGAGATAGGGGACTACAACTGGGTGATGACTCTGCTGGCCGGAGCGCCGGGCTTGACACTGATATAGGTCAGCCCGGAGCCGTTGCTGTAGCTGATGTTGTTGTTGTTGTTCGTCGAACCGTAGCGCAACCCTCCCCCGCTGGCCATTTTCGGTATTCTCGTTGGCCCGGCTTGCTAAAAATACAGTTGAGGGTTGGTGGAGGGGATGCCAGACTACCCACCTGTGCCGAGGATGTGGAGGATCTAGTGGGAGGTGCGGGAAGCTTGGATGGCTTGGGGAGGTTAGTCTGATTAGCGGAGAGGTTAGCGGCAGGCAGCGGGGAGACGTTCTCCTCGTCGGACTTCTCCTCCTTCAAGGGTGTCGACTCCTCCGAGGGCGGGGGCGTCAGCGGAGATTCCTAAGCAAAGCAAGCGGTTAGACGGGAGAGAGGAGGATGAAGGAAGCGGCCATTCGAACTGAACGGGGCTATACCTGCACGGGGGCGACGGCGTATTTGGGGATCTTCGAGGGGAGGCGAGACGGGGAAGTGACGGGGGTCGTATCTGGTTGGACCACCTGAAGACGGGTTGGGGATGGAAGGAAAGGGAGCTCACTTTTCGGTCGATGGTGGCGCCCACGGGGATCCTCGTCACATGGGCGGCAGCTGGTGGACTTCTGAAAAGTGAGATGAATCGGGAACTCGGCAACTCCCTACATTCTCTTTGTTGGTTCAGCGATGCCGGTCCGAGGAGGCAGCGTGGGGGGTTGGGTGAAGATAAGGGTGTCGAGCCGAGCCTCGGCCGCTGCAGCCTATTTCAACCGTATACTCTACAAAATAATAGTCTAACCTTGGGCGTAGGGGTGGGAATCTTTGATGTCGGGGGTGACATCGGGACAGCCCGAGGTGTTTCGGGGACGGCCATCTGGGACACGAGTTCCCCCGTGGGAGGGCTGTTGGCCGTCGCCAGAGTCTGGATGACCTGAAGGCAGTTGAGTCCACCTCCTCCCCATCGACTTACATGATCCTTGATCTGCTGTTCCCTCCTCTGTTGCCTGTTCATCAGATGGCTCTGTCTGGCCCCATACCGCTGGCTCGGCCTCCTCTCGAATGTCATCGACACCCTCCTCGACATCCGCGGAGCCTCTTTGTGGACTGTCTCATACTCTGTCCGCCCTCTGGAAACGGTGTCTAGAAAGGATAGGAGGAGGCGGATACCTGTACTTGAAGGTGCTGCCCAGTCGGAAGAGTTGAGTGGACTTCTTCTGGTGGCTGGGTCGGCTCTTCAGTCTGAAGAAGGTGTGATGCTCGATGGCACACTTCCACAGATGTTTACAGGCCTTGTGAGAGGACAAGTTGAAGACGAACGTGTGCAGCTGGATCTGCCCGTTGGTCTGGAAGAATGCCGTCTATTCGAGAGACAGGAGAAAAGAACCGATTGGTCGGGGTCCTCCTCCACTACCAGGGTCAGTTTCTTGTTTTTAAAGTCCAGCTTCTGTATCTTCTCCCAGAAGAAGAGGCCGATCTTCTGGTTCCCATCGAAGACCAACATCCCCTGGGGGGTCAACCCCAGGGAGTAGACGTTGCCGTCCCGTCCCTCCACCATATGCATATCCACCCCGTACATTTCCAGTGTCTTCACCCTGTTCAGGTAGTTCAATTCGGCTTGAGCCGGTGACTGGCCCCTGTAATTTTAAAAGTCAAAGGCGTGATTTTTCCCAAACCTGCACTGCTTGAATTTTTCAAGGATGTCGATTTCCATGTCCTCGTCTTGTTCCGGGTGGAAACGGAACTCCGAGATGAGGAGGGCAGTGTGTTGGATGGGGTTGTAGTCACCCAATTCAGCTAAAACGAATCGCCTCAATGACAGTAAGAGGGTGGCTTACATTGGAGAGCAAAGGCAGCCAGGTCGACGGCGACATCCTTCGGGCAGGGTATCCGCCCCGCGAGGATCTCCTGTTTCGTCTGCAGGAAGAACTGATACCTGGAAAAGAGACAAGTGACATATTCAAAGAGGCTGACCAACCTGGTGAGCTCCTCCCTCAGGTTGCAAGCCGGCTCGGCCGTGAAGAACTTGACCCGAAAGCGGAAGGTGTAGGGAGGCCCGATGGGCACCTGCTTGACGATCTTCTTGGCGGGGTCGAGCCAGTGCTGGACATTGTAGTGGTCGGTGAAGTGCAGTCCGAAGTAGTCCCTCTCCTCGAGGTCCAGCGAGTAGAACACCTGGTCGTAGACCTCCTCGCCCAGGGCGTTTTTCTGCAATTGCAAAAATAGCTGTTATTCTCCGGCTGATAAGAGGGAAAGTGCTCGAATCGAAGACAGCTAGTCATCCTCCTCCCTCCTCCAGCCCGCTGTCCCCTCGTTCGAGGGCTGCTTGACCTCCCCTCCGAACACACAGTAATTACGGCCTGCCGCATACGGAAATGGGCAGTGCACCGTGGCGAATGACACTAATTGACAGCCCCACCGGGAGGATAACTAACCGAGACGAGCACGTTGAGGTCGGAGCCGTCTAGGAGGAGAACCTTGCAGCAGACCTGCTTCTTGGGGTCGAAACGCGGCTGTTGGGGAGGCATCCTCGCAGCCGGGACCGGCCGTCGGAACCTCGCCGACAGGGAGCGAAACAGTGACGGCATGCTACAAGAGGGAGATAAGATAAGCAGAGGTGAGGTTGTTGACAGTCGGCCGGGAGCCCGACTCACTTGTTTCTGGGTGGCGAGGGTCACCTCATCCGGGCAGCTGAAACAGTTCTGATGAAAAAGGAAGACGGAGGAAGGAGGAGGGGGACTGGGAGACAGTTGGCCTTGGTTCCAACTCATTGGGCGCGAACAAAGAGGAATAACAAGGGTGGATGATAGAGGGAGTGGTACGACGAGCAAACAGAGGGATTCCCTTCGGCTTAGAGCAAAAAAAGGGGGGAGATAGGGCGAGGGGGGACAGTCACTGCCGTCGGCCGTACGCGCCAGCTGCGTTGCCCATATGTGTCCAGTTTTTGCCATTTGGCGCCATGCTAATTGGTTTGAACCATCGCATAAAACCATATTAAGCGGCAGACAAAAAGAGAAATCCTCTCTCTCGAAATTTGGGTCATTGCCAGGTGCCCCCTCTAAGCGGGGCTAATACTGCTGTAATCGGGGAGGAAGTTCAGGAGAGACGACCTTGGAGGGGTGGGAGTGCCCCCCAGGCTCATCAATCACCCCTCCCGCCTACAGTCCGTCTCCCGCTCGCTGATTATGAATGGGAAACTGTTCCTCGGCTGTCAATAGGTAAGTAAGGTCACGCCCGGACAACACGCCCCCCACGACCACCTGGCTGACTCAATTGGAACAACAACAATTAGAGCAAGTTGGGCAGGGAGGACTGGGGCAGGCACTGTTTGCACTGGATTTTATATGGAGCGAGACAATGGGCCGACCATATTGAGCCGGCTGTTTGAGCAGGCGCAAAGAAGTTTCGTAACATGTGTGTCAAAAGAGCCGGGAGGGGGCAGAGGCCAGATGTGGCAGGTGGGGCAGGTGTCACTACAGAACCCGCCAATTTGGGCAGGGAAGGTCGGCTAGCCTCGGTGCCTCACCGGATTGATTAGATAAGCTGGTCGGAGGTGATGAAGAGGCCCCTCTCGGCCCCCTGAAATCCGATCTGTTCACACTTGAGCACCGGCCGGCAAATAGTTTCCAGGTCAGTGGGAGTGATCCCCCAAAGTGTAGGGGAAAGGGAGGGGGACGGCCGAGCCGGACAGTCTGACTCACCCCGGCGCAGTCAAAGCGACCGAGGAACGGAGCTTTTTGTAAAAGGAGCGGCTATAGAAGAGAAGATGCGCCCCTGTTGGGCGACTGTTGCTCCGATGTTCGTAAATAAATATTTGTCGTATTGGCCACGGACTCAAAAAGAGCCACAGTGGCCGACGAGGAACCACCGCACAATGCGCATTATGGCGAGCAGGCTCTCAGGAAGTAGCACCTCTCGACTGGCTGCCGACAGCCGGCATGGATCTGTGAAATGGACGACGAGGAGTAGTCCGGGAGGTGGGCACACCTGTATTGTGAGGCAAATAAGGGGATACAGCCATCTGGCAGCCGGGGCCGGCCTTTATCAGCCGAAGGCCATCTCGGGCATATTCCGGGGGTCCTCCCTGGGAAATTGGGAAAGGAATGCTGGCGGGATGGCTATTGGAGGAGCGGAATGATGAGCGGGTTGATCGGGGGGAAGAAGCCAGTTCACGGGTTGGATATGGATAGCCGTATGGCATCGGGCAATTAATGGCCGACCAAGAACAGCTGGGCCACCATAATATTTGCTCGAACTATTCCGGGGACCGGCCGAAGTCTGGATAGGTGTCAGCCAGGAAAAAAAGCAGGGTGTGAGCGGATATCATGAGGTGTGAAGGAGAGCAGGGGAGCGCGAGGTCAGGCAACTGGCAAACACTGGGGGTGAGGTAACCAGCAGCGCAACAGACGATGACCAGCTGTAAAGCACAGTCCGACAGACCGCCGCCGGAACCTTTTAGCTGCGCAGAAAACAACTTCGCCTTCAAAAATACAATGGGGAAAGGGGAGTGAAAGGAAGCTTTTGGAGCGACCTTGTCGTGTCGCCTGTTATCTCAAAACGAATCAACTACGAAAACAAAGTAGATGAAGAGTGTCGAGGTAAATAATCTACTGCTCGCAGAGGTCATGGATCCTATTGTCTGGGTAGGTGTTTAGCCGAAGATGAAGATGCATCCATATAATAGAATATTTATTAATAAAACGTCTGTGGCACTCCTATAGATAAAGATGGTAAAATTAAAGGTGTTCAAAAACGAACATACTTCAGGTGAGTAGAAAAAAAATGAGCAAGTTATTTCACCGGCAATTATTACAAGTAAGGCAGGCCAGAGATCTATAAACTACAAATTATGGCGAGATAAGATTGAAAGGATAACAAGTGAAGAAACTGGTGGAATGAAACCTGTAAATGCTATGCGAATTATGTTAAAGATTATTTTGGCGGCTGAGGAGTATCTATCCGGTTCGAAGGATGCCGCTCGTCATCTTCGGTTTCAGAGGGTTCATCAGGGAAGTCAGATTGCGAAGAAAGATCGCTTTCTGCGTCGCTATCTGAAAAAAATAGAAAAGCTTGTTTATGAAGGCGTATCACTTACTCTCTAAGAAAGCGAGATCGTCCAAAAAGTCATCTATTTGTCCCGACTCGATAGCCGAGAATGAATGCCGGAGAATAGGTCTTACTACAGGAACTTTAGACATGGCGGCAGCAAGATCTGTGAAAGATGATGTCCTTTCTAAGTCAGCCGGCTTTTCTCTTCTGCTCATTTGTCTCTTCAGCATTTTTCCACTGAGCGTATCACCAAATAAGGTTTGTCGTAGAACATTGGACTTGGCCAATTCATCTATCTTCTTTTTACCATATTCATAGCCTACTTCCTACAAGCCTCAAAAATATTTTTTTAAATGTTTAAAACGCACGTTTATTATGTTAAAATGATGAAAATCCAGAGTTTTGTAGGGGTCAATGGCAGGACGTAGATATTGACAATAAGGAGCCTTTTTGACGATTTCAAGTTGACGGACGCAAGATACATATGCTAGACGGCTCTCAAAAGACGAGATAAAATGTAGTTTTTTTAAATTACAAACCTGAATTTCCTCCATATTCAATACTCGCACCGGCAAAGCCCAAGGATTCCATTTGTTCCAAAGAACCCAAAAACCGTTCAACGAGTCTCCATAATTGTAAAGATTGGATTCTTCGACCGATCCAACGTCAACAGCAATTACGGTTTTAGCGCCCATAGATCTGATAGTGTTTTTTTTTTAAAAATAGCGTGAAAACCAACTTCATCACATCTGCAGGTAAATTGTTAACGTAGCCACCATCGAGAAGCAAGTGACCATCTTGTGGATCACAAAGTGGGGGAAGATATCCAGCCAAAGACATTGAAGCACGCACATATGCCCATAATGGACCAGAACGGTGAACTCGCATATCAGAGGTGCTTAAAAACAGTATAAAAAATAAACAGCGACTAACGATATATCAGTCGAGATGCAAAAGTAAGGTATCCAAAGGTCTTCTATCTCCTGCTCTCCGAAAACATCCTGGATGGATGAATTAAAACCAGCACCGCGAAACATTGCCGAATGAGCCCAAGTAAGGTCGAGAATTTTCCTCCATAGAGATGTCATATATTCGAACCATGCTTTAGCTCTTTCCTCTACCCGCTCGTCGGGTGTATCGGCGTAAATGCCACCGATAAGGGATCCAATTGATGTTCCTCCAACTATGTCGATTGGAATTCCTTGTTCACGTATGGCTCGTATTACTCCGACATGAGCGGCTCCTCTGGCGCCTCCCCCACCCAAAACAAGTCCAATAGCATTACCAGTGAGGATCCTGGCCAATCTCGCAAAGCCTGAGTAGTGGTCTCTTGTCCAGAAAACATTTTTTTCGTAAAATTCAATAATTTCGGTTTCAGGAATCTAAAACTTTTATATCTGCGCTGTAAAAAAGAAATACTTGTAAAGGTGAGTCTCTTGATGATTTTCGGCTTTTCCTCATCCACTGGAACATTCTCTTAGGTGCCTTAACATGATGATGTCCAGAAAAGTAACTATTTTTGAGCCATTCATAAGTACCACGGGGGCTGTGAGTACTCTCTGGCCATAGTAAAATAAGTTCTTTGTTGGTACGAACTCCGTCTTGGTTCACGCTTAATAACTCCCGCAGCTAAAAAGATTTTTGAACAAAAAATGTGGATTACCAATGAGTGTTTTTGAGGTTTGGATCCTCCGTTAGCTATCACAAGAATGGCGTCGGCTTGCCGTAGACATCTTCTAGTCCAATTTGTGGTGGCATAGTCACACTCATAAATAACCAAAGGATATGTGTCTTCTTGTACATTCAGCCAATGCATTAATCGGAAGTCAGCACTTCTAAATATACCTTTAGAAGTATTTTTTTTTTGAATTTCGAAGGGGAGTGGGGTACAACAATACAACATTAAAAATACACATACTACTTACAGTGAAAGATCTTCGCTAGCTAGAAACCTGAACAGGACAGTGTGAAGACAGAGAACATGTGAAAAGGGGGAGAAAAATAAAGACGGAAACTTACTTTTCTAATACAGAACTATCTAGAGAAACCGCTACTTTTTGACTGCTTAGACGAAGAACACGAAGATTGGCAGAAAGAGCATGGTAAAGCTCGCAAGTAAAAGGAACAAGTGGCACATCAGGAGAAGCCGGAACAACAGCTATAGTATGTAAATTCTGTAACAATATCATACAAAGGAAAAAAGAGGGAGCCAAGTCTGTTGATAAACTTACTTTTATGTGGCTCATAGGGTCACCAGAATTCATTTCAAATGATCGAATATTAGCGGGAGCAGCCAATTTATTTTTATTGCTGTAGTATTGGCCTAGCAACTGCACTAGACGGAAGCCAACCTTAAACAAAAAATTGTTTTAATATTTGCCGTATATCTCACCTGTGGATATTGGAGTTTGATAAAATTAAGAAGCCCTTCAGGAACTCTCGCAAGTTGGGAATACCGAACAGCCATTACGGTAGTAGCGCGAGGCTTTCTTTGAAGAACTTCCATCATTCCAAGAACATCACCACGCCCAAATTCTTCCACTACCGTCTTCTTTTCAACAGAACGAAGACGACCGCTGAGAACAACAAACATAGAATCGGCAACGTCGCCAGCTCTAAATATATATATGTATCTATCTAATGGAAACATTTAAAAATACCTATAAACAGCCTGTCCCGAGTCTAGCAGGATCCAGTCGAGAGCATAATCAACACCTCGAAGAAATGGCGACAGACGTCTAAGCACAGAGTGCGCGATGGGGAGATAAATTAAAGGTTTAGCAGCAAGAACCCTGAATAAAGTTATATACGCTCAGTATAATCAGACTTATAAAAGTCTTGTTTCTGAACTACAGCCACAGTGGTCTTTCCAGCTGCTTTAGATGTGTAAAATGATGGTTCGTTTGTAAGAAGCTGTAAGCCTCCAAATATCTCTCGCGGGAGAACGTTGTATATTACATTCTCTTCCTCATCGTGATCCTCATCAAACAGTGTATCCTAAAACAACTTTATTGACGATAATGAGGGGAAAAAACGTAGCTGAAAAAAAGGCAAAATAAAAGACCTGCTGAAGACGTAACGACCCAGTAAGGACAATTACGAGCATTTCCTCCTCTGAGCCTTGCTCTATCAATATCTCATTATCCTCCAAGGTACGAATTGTGATTTTATTATCAAGATGTTCGTTAGCATCAGCAAGAGGGATCATTAATGCATCCGCCAGCCATCTTTTTGCCACAGCTATTTGTTCTGCCGTTTCTATAAGCAGTGTTATCTATATAATGGATGTAACAAACTATCTCCGCTGATTTTTCGTTCTCTTTTTCTTGGCATTACAGGCACGCTTTCTTGTCTGCTTTTTTCGTCTGTTATTGGAACAGAAGGGCGGAGTTCATCTCTTCTCTAAGATATAACTTTCAGCAACCATTTTTAAAGCACTAACTCTTTTCATAAGCTCTGAGCTAAGACCCATATACTGATGTAATGTAGTCATAGTCACATGCAGCAATCTTGTTATTACAATCTGAATAGGTCGAATCCACGCCTCAGGATGTTCATAGTATGATTGGCGGAAACTACTAATCGGGAATCTGAAAGAATTCTATTGAAATAATTACGTAATTTCAAACTTGGCAACTTTACAAGGACTTTCCGCCTTGAGCGATACTGTTTTGAACATAGAAGGGACGTTCATTAGTATATCAAGCATAGAAAGAAGACTGAAGAAGTTTCCGCCGGCATTTATTCTTTTTACAAGATACTCCTTACCTTCCATGTGCTAAAACTATAGTATACAAGAAAACAAGACATCTAACCGCAATATATACACCTAATATGCCGTCGATTGCTACATAAATACTATCATCGTCTTCTCCAGGTTTGACAATATATTCGCCTTTTTGAAAATTCTTCACGTCAATATCGCGTGGATCTAACTTCCATTCAGCAGGTAGCTCCAAGGTTCTTAAGAGATTCATTTTCTTTGCGATAGTAAAATTTAGTTGAATTTTGAGTATTATAAAAATAGAAAAGGTTTAAACAAAAATAAACTTTCAACAGGAGCAGAAAAACTTACTTCAAATTGTGGAGAATATAGAAGATCTCCGGTTGAAGATTTTGTGGAATTTCTGGTAGATCAGTCGGCTCAAAGAATTCCTGGGGAGGAAGTGCTGGTGCATCCCTGATGGTATCCGAAGTCTGACGGAAGTATTTCCGACTGCCTCTTCGTATGAGATCTCTTGCCATTTGCAGAGGTCCAGCACTCGAATGACGACGACGGAGGTGCTTTCTGCTAATGCGGGCATTTCCACCATCTCTCGATTCATTTGATGAATCATCTGAAGGAGTTTTTCCATCCTGTAAATAATGTTTAATGAAAAGATAAAGAGAAACTTACAACAAAGCTAGTATAGAGTTTTTTGGCCCAATCTCGTTTACGCATTCGTCTTTGCTCAAGTGATGTCGATCTTGATACTGGCTCATTTTCTTCATCAGTTTCTACGATTGTAGTTACTTTTCGTTCGACATCTAAAAAATAAGGGTATACACTTCCTCTGTGCAATTAATTATCAAATAAAATGAAGGAAAACCAATAGTTTTTGTAACAAAACTAACTTGATGTTTTAGGTGAACCACTACGAGAATTTGAATTTACTGGAACAAAACCATACAGATAATATGATAGAAGAAAAGCACTAAGACCGATAGCAACTAATGATGCAAATATCACGACAAGCTGAAATAAATATATGAAGAAGACTGGCAACTCACGTTTGTAATTAAAAATGAAAAAAACCATATAATTGGGGAGAAGATCACGTAAAGAAAGCCCATTTTATGTTGCCCTCACATATATAGTATCTGGAAATTATTCATTTGCAAAGAAAGTATTATACAGAAACGTTTACAATTGAAAAAAGTCATGTGAAAAGTTAGAAATGTTGAAAGTTCCTGCTTTCTGTGTACACCTCGCGAATTATGAAAAGCACCGCATTATTACATAAGCAAAGAAAGCAACGGAAAGGGGGCAAGGGTAGTGTAATACTAACACGTCTGAAAGTATTTGAAGCTAAAAAAAATGCAATTTAGATACAGGATTTGGGCAGAATGTAGCCCACGTGGGAACTTCCCTCGTCAGACGGCAATGATAAAAAGCGGGTCAGGTTGACAGATTACAACAACCGTGACGCCATAGGCATTTCTGCTTCCCCTAAGCCACTCTAACACGTGACAACAGAAACAGGTAGTGGCAAAGATATGCCCCTGTTCACTGTCTGTTGTACTGAGGACAAAACAACTGATTGCGCTCCGAGCACAGAAAAAATAATTTCAACTATAACAAATTCTTCAAAGCTTCTTTTTTTTCTGCATCCACCCAAATGAAAGTTTGGGCCAATAAAGTCAAAGAAAATGTATGTCAAAAAACTTGAAAATGAGAAATAAACCACAAAATGTTGTCTCAGACAGTGTGACTTTGTTTTCTCCCCCAGGAGCTCGTTTTGTGTGAAGGAAGAGGCTTAACAGGAGGAGAGGAAATTGTGCCAAGGCAGCATTCGCCGCAAAATGTGCAGAGAGCAAGTAAATAATGGCGACAAGGAGTGTGAGGAAAAGCTAGGCTATGAATTTAGACATTTGCAGATTTATTGCAGCGTTTTAGTACTTCCTGACACAAAAATGGGTGCCGTTCTCTGGAACATTCGCGAAGCCTAAGCTCGGCGCGACCCAGCTTGTTTTTATTTGCTCTTTGAAGGTCAACGTTAGTCACCGAGCTGGCTCCAGGCCAAGTTTTGGCCATCTTTACTTCTCTTCCTTTGGGCTGCTAGCAACATGAAGCTGTAGGATACCACAAGTTAGTAGAAAAAAAGAACTAAACGAAGACGAAAGAGTGAAAATGAATATGCTCTTCCAAAGGGAAAATGTTTACAAAGCGGAATGAAAGCCTCATGAAATATCCCTGTTGACAGCGGAAAACAACTGATCACGGGGAAGCCCGCAAAGTGAACGGGAGACGTACGGGATAAAACAACAGTTTGCCAAACAAGATAGGAAAGTTTAAAAAACGATTCCTTTGAAGGTATAAGCTGCGGATTCGATAGAGTCCAGCAGATGGCTTAGAGAACAGAAACGTCAATATGAGAGCGGCCCAGAAAAAAAGTCAAATCCTGAGTCTTGTGAATTGGGTGGCATGGATTGGGTGAGAAGATCTCGTAAAGCCGACCTAAATCTTTCCGCTATTCGCACTGATGCAATAAATCTTTTGATCGATACAAGAGAAACTATTCTTCTTCGAATGGAACCGTCGTTTTGCAAAACATATAGAACCTACACAGAGTCATTGCATACAATGGCATTTTGATCTGCAGGGAGTCACAGCCCGCCGCGGCCGGGACTTTAAGGTCGGAGCGCTCCAAAGCTAAAACCAATTTTATGCGTTTTTATCCATTTCTGCTGATTTATCCGGCTTTCCCGACCCCGAATTACTATGTAGCAAATGAGAAAAACATAAAACAGCGACAAATAGAAGGGAAAGTGAAAATGATTCTTTTTGTTCAGGAATATCCCTTTTCAATGTAAAAATTGGTTTTCAGATATCCCATCCTTTCGTTGATAGCTCAAAATGTTCGTCTCCGTGAACTTTTGATAAAAGCGTTGTTGGGCGGATAGGGTGCGTAAACAGCGGGCAAATCCGGAACTTTACTATGGACAACCTGAATGGCACTTGTTGAGCAGAACTACATATTTTTACCTTTTTCTGTCTTTTCTAATGGATTTGGCATATTTAAATCTACTAGAATGGAGAGTTTCCGTTCATATACACATCTAGTATTATAGATATAATATTTTTTTTCATTTTTCCTCGAAATTTAGCCGAACAATGCTTTGGTCCCACTGTCTATTCTAGTAGTTTTAGATATGCCTGATCGATTACAACAAACAGAAAAATGTGAAAATGTGTAGTTTTGCTCAATAAGTGTCATTCAGCTGTAGGTTATAATTCCGGCGCAATTTCCAAAAATTTGAATTTTGGCGAGCTGTGGAGTATCGGTTGTGCGCGCGATATTTCCGAGCCACTAGTGCCCCAGCAAATGAACTATCACAGCTCGCCGCAGCTGAACAACGCCCTCCGCCGCCGTCATCGTTCTGGGACCAGCGCAATTTTTGTTCTACAGCCCGAACAACTTTGTAGACGTTTAGTAGAAAGAACTGCACATTTATATAATTTTCTGCAAATTGCATTCGAAAGATCATATTTTTTTCACTCGGAAGTAATTTTTTGGGTCCATACATTTTCTATACATTTTTCCTGTTTTTCTATATCAAAAGCTGAACAGATTTTTCCGAAAAAATTACTTCCGGATCAGCATTTTTTTCTGCATCGAACAAGACCAAGAACTCCAACTATGTATGTCTGGATCAAGCTACTAAACGTCTACAACGGTGGTTACCGTAATCCGTAGAACAAAAACGCCGTTTGTCCGCTGTTTACACTCGTTTTCATCCAACGTCGATTTTTTGAGAAATCGGTCAAAATCTTTGAAAATTTCTTTCTCAAATCTGCGACATCCGATATTTTTCATTTTTGCTGCAATCAATTAGTCTCGTTATGGGGAGCATTTTAAGTTATCAATGGAAGAATATCATGAGAAAAAGCTATTTTTGGGTTATTTCGGAACAAAATTCACTGATTTTTCATTACGCTTCAAATCTGCATTATTTTATGTTTTTCTCTCTTGCCTTATAGTAATTTGGGATCGATAAGACCGAATAAAACATTGAAAACACATGAAAATGTGTAGAAACGCATATATGAAAAACTGGCATGTGGTCGCTGCAGGACCATTTTAGCCATTTTAGACCTTTGAGGTGGCGACCTCGGCGAGCTGCACAGCGCTGTGCTATATTTGCAAACGGCAAATTTAGAATGTTTTTGTACGCTTCTGTTATGTTTGCTTATTCATCTTTGTTGTGGTGTGTAGTTCAGCATGATAAAAGCTAACTAAACAAGATCCAAATCATTATTGTCCACTTATTTTGCTGTATATATATTCTTATCCATGAAACTTCATTTTTATTTTTAGCTTAGATCTTTTATTCTAATGCTTCAGTTCAGGATGACGAGACATTTATCTAAAATCATACGCCCTTTTCGCAGTCTTCATACTTCAAGAGCATTTCTTTCATCAGTTTCTAGCAAGGTACTTTGTTCAATTTGGATTATAAATAATGAAACCAATTTCAGCCTGCAATGTCTGCAGGTTTTCGGATTCCTGATAAAGATGTTTTGGAAAAAGCAACAGTGCAACCAATAATTTTAAAGTATCCATTTTATACCACATCTATATACATTTTTAGAGAATATATGTCAAATGATTTACAATCAGATGATTTCTTTGGCTTAGAGTCTCTAGTCAAGGTGGAGGATATGTTTAATGCTCGAATGCATTTAGGACATAAGGTTGGTTTTTCTTGCTTCTTTTTTCACCTTTTGATAAAAAAATAAAATATTTAGTTTAGATGGGAACGCTTAATGATAATATGAAATGGTCTCTTTACGGCGAAAGACTAGGCATTTGTGTTTTTGACCTTGAAATTACCAAGAAGTTTCTTGTTAGGTAAATCGTAAAACTGCTTTCACTATATATCTAAAATTTTAGAGCTCTTAATTTTATAGCTCACGTAGCAATGAGAGGTGGAATGATTCTTTTTGTTACATCAAATAGACAAACTATGTTTGAAGTTGAAAAATTAGCCGAAGAAACTGGGCAATATTCACATGTGCGCAAATGGCAAGCTGGAACCTTAACCAACACTAGACAACTTATGGGGACTTCTGTCCGCCTTCCAGACACTATTGTTTTTCTGTCAACTCTCACTTCTTTGGGTGCAACTCATCCTGCCATTATCGGTAAGTGTTTTTACAGTTATTTGTTCAGACATTTTATAGAAGCGGCTAAAATGGTTATTCCGACCGTAGGAGTGGTAGACAGCAATTGTGATCCTGCTTATTTGACATATTTAATACCCGCAAACGACGATACCACTAAAAGCGTAGAATACATTCTCAGGTCTCCGTTTTAGACTTCAAAGAATCATTTTTTAGACTTTTCAAAGAAGCCATAACAAGAGGACAGAAAGCAAGAAATAATTTACAAGAATAACGTAGTTTTTTGTTGTTATTATCATGGGCTAGTTTATTACAAAATCGTTTTCACACAATTCTGGATAATTTTAATAGTTTACGTTCTATCTATTTCCTTTTCTCGTTATTTCCATTTGCTAAATTCACATAGATGTGGCTACGAGTAACTGGACTGTTTCCGCAGGGATATAGATCAATAACCAACCTAGCTACTCAAAGAGGAGGGTTGAATTCTAATTTTTCCCCTTTGACAGCACGTAATCCGTTTGTTGAAATTCCACAAGTAAAATTTCATCATTTTTTACTAGTGTAATTTAGGCGTGGGTCAATTCTTTTGATGCTATTGAAGAAAGGAAATTAGATCTCATTAATTTGCACCCATCAGTTTTCCGCACACGACCACGCTTGGATATCCTTCATCGAAATATTACATGGCAATCAAATTATCGCAACGTACAGTTGACTAAACAACTTTCAAGAGCAGAAATGACTGGAGGAGGTTGGTCGTACTTTTTTTTTTGTAAACGCATTTGAGCTAAGGTAGTAAGCCGTGGCCACAGAAAAAGACTGGAAGAGCCCATGTAGGATCTATTCGCGCACCTAATTTTATCCGTGGAGGGTTTGCAAATGGAGTAAGAGGTCCAAAAACATGGTTTTATATGCTACCAGACGCGATTAGGCTGCAAGGTAACATTAAAAAATTATGAATGCAAATTTTGCTTACTTTCAGGATTGTGTGTTGCTTTAACTATAAAACATGTTCAGAATGATCTCCAAATTGTTGATAGGTATGTTCAGCTTTCTTTCCCACTTTTTTTAGTTTAAATATGTTACCAGAAGATGCAGATGCACAATATCTTCACGATTTAGCAGATAGTCGAAATTGGGGATATTCTATTTTGTTTGTCAATGAAACGGACGAGGTCAGCACTATACTTTCATTATCACTGTTATTTAGATATCTGGTGGCTTACGTGCTGCAGAAAAGATACCTTCGTTTACCGTGATGCCTCTTCAAGGACTCAACTGTTTTTCGTTGATGAAATATGAAACGATTGTATTTTCGAAAGGTGCCTTAAACCGGCTAGAAGAGCGAATTGTTTCTCAGTTAAATAGATCTGAATCATTAAACAAGAAATACAGGTTGGTTTAGAGACGTCATAAATAATGTTTTGCAGATATATGGACTACAAAGAGGGTATATTAAAAGAAGCAAATTTTGATAAAGATGACATGCCTCCCATAGTCTAATTACTTATTGTTATTTCAGAATGAATGAATAATAAGATTAGTAAAGATTCATTTGGAAAATGTTTTGGGCAATGATGACCAGAGTAATACCCAGTATAAGGCAAAAGCAGTGCACTGACTATAGAGAACCGGAGCAAATATGGCGAACAAAACCGGAAGTATGAGATCATAGGGTAATAGCAATCATTTGTGCTAAAGGTAGGGAAAATTAAATAGCCGCTAGCTGACTGATAGAGGCCCTCCCTGTGCGAGGTGAATTCGTTGCCGACGAGCCTCGCCGTGGAGAAGCACCGAGATCCTTGAAAAATCGGAAACTGAAAAATGATCTACTCTGATGGCTGAAATCGAAACTTACAACTTCCGCACTCCACTGTCTTTCCTTTCATATTTCCACGGATACAATTTCTCTTCCGGTTCTTTCGGAAGGGGGCCATACACGGGCAGGTCTTCGTCGTCCTTTGACGGGGGCGGTTCCGGAGTGGCATCCAGCCTTTCGATCTCCTTCTTCTTGTCGTGTGGCCGAAGATTGTCCAGTTCTTCTTCGAGTTCCAGGACCCTTCCCTTGAGGATGTTCTTTTCCTGGAGAACTTCTCTCAACTCCGAAAGAGTGAACCGTGGCTCGTCGTCCAGCTAAAGTATACTTTCTATCCTCCAACCAGGGGGTGACCCACCATATTGGCCTGTTGGAGGTCCTTACAGACGCGGTCCGTGTCGTTGAGCATCTTCCTCAGCTGGATGTTCGTCTCCTCCGTCCTCTCCAGCCTGAGCAGTCCCCGTTATCCCCGTCTCCTCCTCTCCCTACCTCCTCATTATTTCTATTTTTTCCTCGACGATCATTCTCCCCTGTTTCTGGAGAGAGTGGTTCTTCCTCAACAATTCTTCATTCTGTCGGATTAGCTTCCCAATGGCGTTTTCCATCTAAACTCCCGTTCATTAACTCGTTGTATCGATAAAGAAAACGTGGTTTTTGATATATTTTGGCCAGTTCAGAAATATCCAGATGTTTCGAGGAGTTTCACAATTTCTTTCAACTTCACAAGTATCATTTTTTTTGAACGGCTTCTTTCTCTGCCCAAGTGGCAAAACCCACGTTTTCGACTTCGTAGGTGTACTGCTCGACGTCCTTCTGCAGTTGTTTGATCTCCTCCTTCTGTTTCATCGACAATTCCTTCAGTTCCAGCATCATTCGCACGTCCTCCTCCCTCCCTAAAGAGTCTTCCTCCCCAGTCTCAGCGGAGCACACTTACTGGCCATGGTGGTGGGGCTGTCCATGTTGTGGGGCAGAGAGGATACGGTACTGGAGAGGCTGGCATTCTCGGAGGTGAGTGCCTTGACCATGTTCCTGAGGTCGGCGATGTCCTTGCGGTATGTCTCCTCGATAAGTTCCATCTCCTCCTCGAGCTTCCTGCCCTGCCTCGCCCGCTGGGTCTTCTCCGTCTCCAGCCGGTCCACCGTCTTCTGGAGGGAGTGGATCTCCTCGTTCTCTTTGTCGTTGTTATTCGCCATCGACTCCAGCGTCTCGAGAGCGGAGATCACCTGAACGGGCCTCGTTGCCCCTGCCGTCACTGGCCGCCGGATCGGCTCAATTTCGGCGCCTTCCTCACCTTTGGCATGAGTCCCGCTACGCAGTCGTTCCCGTACAAATCGATGATCTTCTCGAAATCCCGGCCTATCGACGCCGCCAGATCGTAGACGTCGACCACCTGAAGACATCTCTTGGGCTGTTTGTGAGGGGGCGGAGGTCGCCAGCCATTTATCAATTCAACTATTCATACAATTTCGACGTCTCTTTGGAATAGGGCCACTTACGGTAATGTGCTTGGAGGGGCTCTGGGGAGACTGTCCCCGTAGTGACGGTGACGTCATCTCGGGGGAATCTGCAACGAATTCGACGTAATGGCGGACGAGGGGCAGGGAGAGGACCATCCGAATATACAGAAGGGGTAAGAGGTCACGGTGGGGGCAGGTAGCTCGAAGCGGGCTGTGAGAACCGCCCGCCCCCTTGTGTTTTTCACATGGAAATTAGCAACTGGGGCAAGGAGCTATCGGCCAGGGCGAAGGACACTCATTTACATGACAATTGATCATTATTTCGGGCATCCACCCGTTATTTCACTGGCTACAAACGCGGTTAGTATTCTGACCGAATGATGAGGGAGGAAAGAGATCTGCCCCCCATCAGAGGGGCCACGTGATAACCCAATTTCCAAGGCGGCCTCCTCCCCGGCCAAAGAACATGGGAAAGGCGCCGTATACTCGACTGATCCACCTGATAAGGAGGGGCTCCCCGTATAATTCGACACCCCGCAAGGATGCCCGCTCTGTCAAATTGGCGCCGTCTGCGGGAACGCGGCTAATCAAATTGAAGAACAATTGGCCCTCCTGGATGCTTTCCGAGGGACTGCTCAAGTCGTTAATTTTTTGGAAAACTTTATGCGTGAGATGGACGGAATAGAGGAATGTAAGCAGGGGAGTCAATACGCAGAAGAGAGGCAAACAGCCTAGCAGAAGTCTCATAGATATTTCAAAACCCGTGGGAACCGGCGTTTTTGGGGAGGAAAACCAGTTTTGCAGTGAGTCATTGAGCAGCTGTTCAATCTATTACTCAAAAGGAATGTGAGCGAGACAAATTCGGATAGATGAAGGGACATATCGGGTTGCTCGCGTGAAAAACTAATTCCGATGGCAAATATTCATAGCGACCTTTTGGAGGAACTTCCTTTTATGACACACCACGTATTGTGAGGTAAAAATGGGCAGGGGTGAGAATTTATTGGAAAGAATGAATAGTGGCGAACAGAAATGATTCACGGGAGAGCAAATACGATCGGAAGCCGCGGTGAATTAGCAAAACAGCGGAAAAAGGAGGGCGGGATGACCCTGGGTGATAAGACACGCTGGGTGGTGTAGGACAGATTACAAGAGGGACGAAACATTTTTATCTTTCGGACACAATGCCACGGAAATGAAGTAGAAGAAAATAGCATTTACACGGAGTCATTACAGGGGCGTCAATTGACTCGAGGAAGATTCGTAGACATCGCATGTGCATAGGATAAAAGGGTCGAAACGTGCGCTTTACACTGAGGAGGCGATATAAACACAGCGGTCAGCTGCGATTGGACTATAGAAAAGAGCCGCGAGGGTGAGAACAGAGGTTCGTAAGGCGGGCGGATTACGAGAGAGAATAAATGGGGGAGAATATATGTAAGCTGGAAGGCGATGCCCAAATAATCCCATCGGCGGTTGTCCGAGGAAGTTTTAGAGGGAGTCTAAAATATGAGAAGCGGATGGAATGGGGCCCATTCCATTCAATGGGCAATATTTTGGGGGTGGAAAAAAAGATTTCGTGTAAAAATGTGAAGCATTAGGAGGAAAACAAGCGGCGACTGAAGTTTAAACAAACGGGGCATTCGGCAACAATCAATATCGCTCAATATGATGAGAACTTTCCGGCTGAGAAGAGGGAAACACCGCGTTCCCAGCACAAATTACACGTTTGATTGAAGATCGACGAGAAGAAGCGTATAGGAAAACCTTTATATATAAGAAGGCTCAACAATTTAGAAGAAAACGGCCAACGCACTTCTTTCTATGAGAAACTGGTCGCTGACAGCCGGCCGGCAGCAGAAAAGGGCGGGGACAACAGCCGTTTTGAGCTCATTCAGTCTTATTCGAACTCTACTTCCATTTACAAGACTTTTAGCATAGCTAACCTAGAAAAATAGAACTGATGGAAGCGAATGACACCAGAGCATGTGCACACTATATAAATGAGACCGGTCGATATGCTAGGGTGCATATTTCCCCTCAAAAGGGGCATTACTGGAACAAAAGCAGACGTCTTCGCTTTATGAGGCGAAATCAAATGTCTGCATTTGAAATCGCATTTTTGTTGAAATAAATCGAAGAAGAGTATGTCATGGCTTTCGATATTGTTGTCGGCTAAGCGTGCTATCAGCAGAACGCAGAACCCGCTAAAACTAGGTTCTCCATATCGGTTCTCTTTGTCTCATTGCCTCTGTAAGTGTCATATGTTTACACTTATCCATTACTTTTCTCCTTTTCTCTGTACACTTTTCATTTGCTTTTCTAGCTTGCAAAACAACTTTACTCATCTTTTTCGCTCTCTTTACTTTCTGTGTAATTGCGTACGTTGCCGGGTGACTGTTTGAACCGAACCCGTTGATAACGAGACCTTGATCATTTTTTTTGTACAGCTGCGGTATTTCTCTTCCTTCTGTGTTTTTCTCTCAATTTCTACACGCAATCGAATATTTAGATAGCAGCATGCAGACGGACATAGATTACCCACCGAATTGTCTTCCGATAATAAAGACTTCAAACACTAATGAATTAATAACCAAACTAAAAGTAAGTACAAAATATCCTCGCTAAATTCGCTATATGTTAAAAAAATATAAATATAATTTCAGTGTTTATCAGAGGCACTTAACAATTCCAACACAAATGAAGCAAATGATTCTCCTGACCGTTATAGGAATTTATGCACGCATCTTATACGACCAGAGTAAGATCTTATTGTTATATGTCTACATGTATTTCAGGTTTACAAAGCATTCTAATGAAGAAGTTAAAGTTTTGTTAGCTTGCTGTATTGCCAATGTCTTCCCTATATTTTCACCAAAATTGCCATTTGCAGATCTCGATGAACTTCTAGTTTGCTTGGTTTTTTTTGTAACGTATTTTTTAGGATGTCTTTATATTCTTAATTAATGTTCTTAAAGGCCTCGATTCTCCAAAAAATCCATTATTCCAAAAATATCTTGATCTATTGGAGGTTTCCTTTATATCGGCCAAAGATTATAAAATTTAAGAGTCTGACTTCATGTAATGTATGGCAATATGTGTTGCAGCTCCCCGGAGATGACGCCTGTGTAGTTATTAACAGTTTACTTAAAACTGCTATGGCTATTGTGAATAGCAAGGTTATTACTAGTCATTACTAACAGTTTTATTGACTTCAGGAATGGGCCAGAAATAGAGAAGTGTCGGAAGAAATACGTTTTGATGAGGATGATCCTACAGAAAGGGATGACGATAAAAATGAACGGAAAGAAAAGGTAAGAAACGTTTTCCACATTCATTAAAATACAAGCAAGGTAATAAGGGATATGTAGAACTTTTAGATTAACACTTACCTACTCTCTGCGATAACAAAGCTAGTGGGAGAGGTAGACACAATTTCTTTCGGCGTCCTAGACACATTGTTTTTCTTCCTCATTAACCCCCAGAAATCGAACTACAGGGAATCATATTACATGACACGAAGTGTTATTCAAGCTGTCCATGGAAATTTGGATATTCCCGTAGAAAATGTTGGTTACTAATTGCTTCACGAATTTGCTGAATTTTAAGTTATTGACGCGATCCCTTCTTGTTGGTGGCCTTCCAGTGGAATGTGAATTAGTTGGACCATCACTTAAAAAGTTGTACGATGTAATTATTGAGCTACACGAAGCGGTTCCTTCTCTAGTAATACCTGTTATTCCACAAATTGGGACTTTTCTCAAGGTAATATTTCTTTCTTTTTACACTTACATGTTGCAGGAAGACAATGAAGAGACTCGCTTGTCTGCTATGAAAGCAGTAGCTGCCATTGCTCAGAATCCGAACTCGAGGCTTATTGAAGATTATAACAATGTATGGAATGCCTACGTAGAAAGAGCAAGGGATACTGCAACAAGAATCCGGATAGCTTTTGCAAAGCAAGCTTTGAATATCTTATTGTCTTCCTATCAATTACGAGGCTCTGTGTGTGGTATGTTTACATTAAATATGCATTTTTTCTTCTTCTTTATAGACGCTCTATGTCGTTTATTGAATGACAGCGAA
This sequence comes from Oscheius dolichura, assembly GCA_932521035.1. Classification (NCBI taxonomy): domain Eukaryota; kingdom Metazoa; phylum Nematoda; class Chromadorea; order Rhabditida; family Rhabditidae; genus Oscheius; species Oscheius dolichura. The sequence continues at coordinate 5,489,291 of OW051494.1, forward strand.
GAAACCATACGTCTTGAAGCGTTGCAGACTACATTTGATGCCGCCAAACGAAAATTAGAGTCTGTGAATGAGCAATTAATACAAAGTGCTTGCGAACGACTTCTGGATCAGAAAGTAGGTTTAATATAGTTTTTGATTTATTTTTTTTTATTCAGCAAAATATTCGTTTGGATGCTATTCAAAAACTGCTGCAACTTTATGGTAAAGTAGTTTCGGGAGAAGAATACACTTCTTCCGACAAACACGTCGTTAGTATTATTGCAGAAAGAGCGTTGAAGTTGTATAGAACACCAAATATGAAGGAAGAACAGTATTTCCTTTTTTTTAACTATAGTCTCTACTACTTTCAGGAGTAAACTTGAACGCTACTTAGCAGCTTTCCTTATACCATATAAAATGGAAACAGAAAAGCGTGTGCACCACATGATTGATCTTCACGCGAAGTTACCTCAAACAGCTGCTGAGTGAGTTTTGAAGTTTATTTCCACAAAGGTTTTTTAAAGTAATTTGCGTTTCATAATCATGAGAAATTGTTCTTATCGACGATTGATGAAGGAAATGTTGATTATTTTATGCAAAGAAGAGTTGTCTACGGAAATAAAAGCGAAAGAAATTGAGCAGCGAATTGAGAGAATTGCTAAGGAACAAGTACATCCTTCTTCTGTAAGTTATTTAGCAGATCTAATTATATTTTTAGTTTTGCCAAATGATGCGTAAGTTATCAAACTTCCTTGGTGATGAAAGGAAGGCTTTTGATCATCTTTCCTATATTGTTGGGACCGATACCGTCTGCAGCAAAGTGTCGCAAACAGTGGTATGCTATTAATTTCAATTTATAAGTCTAGGGATAGGGACAATTTCTGCAATGCATTCTGGAATCGAAATATTTTTCCAAAGAAGACAACGTGATGATTCGCCATTTTATGGAACGAGTTGCTCCTATCATTATGGATAACCAAGGCGCCATGGTTGGCACTATTTTTTAATAATCATGTTTTTAAGGTAATGGTTAAAGCGGCTTTAAAAGCCGAGTTGAATATGAGTATTGGAAAAGAAGGGAGCGAAGCATATTGTATACGCGTGTTAATTCTTATGTCCACATGGGCCGAACAACTTCCACACATTTTTTTGTCAGCAGATGTTCAGAAAGAGCTCCAAAAGCTTGCTGAATCACATACCCCTCAAGCTGGTAGGCCGTATAAAATCCTGTACTCTTTTTTCAGTTTGTAAAGCACTGGAAGTGATGAAATTCTCCTACGGCATTCCAAAAGTGTCACTTGCAGCTACGGAGTCTTATAAAGAAAGAACAAAAGAGCTACTATTAAAGATAGCTTTGAATGACGACCCTCTTTTTTCGAAATGCTCAAAACGTGCTATTTTTACATTTGCCAAAATGTGTAAAAGGGAAGAAAGCCTCGAATCGTTTAAAAATATTTGGAGTGTATGTTTCATTTGTTGCAAGAATACCACTTTTTAGGCTTTATCAGATCGTGTAGATATTTTCACACCTTCGTGTGTCAACGCTATGCGTGTATTAATGGCGATCTTCAAAGTTTTTCCCGAGGAATTTGAAAGCCGATATGCAGAAATCGTTACAGATTTTGTTGTAACGCAGGTCAGTTCTTTTTCTGGCTAAATTAAGTCTGCGTGTAGATTATTTTGTCATCAGAAGGAACTGAGGATGATTCTCGAGAAATCGATCTTTGCGAAGAGCGACTGTCAAGGTTGAAAATTCCTAAGTATACCCGTTGCAAAGTATTTCATGCTTTTTTTTCTTATGTACCACCTTTAGATGTTTGGGATTAAAATGCTTTGTCGCCTACTAAACGGAAAGCCTGAACATGATTCTCTTGCTAATAAAACGTTAAAACTTCTAAGTGCGTTTCTGGAATATAACGGAAATATTTTTAACGAAGACAATGAAGTCACAATCAGGTAAACGGGGAATACACTAAACTAACTTACTTTAGTCCTGTCGAAATGGCTATTATTCGTGCTACTGCTGGTAGTCAGCTGCTTCGCATGGCAGCACACGCGAAATATCAAAATCTTATTACACTTGATCAGTATATTTGGCTTGGTAATCTTATCACGGTAGGTATTGTTTAAATATTAATGATTTACTTTTTAGGACGAATCTCGCGCAGTTCGAAAATATTTTGCTTCTAAATTATCGGGTCGTCTTCAAAAACATACTCTCATAGTAGAATATATGGCGTTTTATTCTCTTTTACCTATTTTAAAAGAAGAAGATTCTTCTTCCAGCACTGCTCGGTTATACTTTACAACATTTATTTTCAAGTATTTTAATTATAGATTCGTAGAAGAACAGCATATACTATTTAAACAAGCCTTAATTAGTAGATTGCAAATGTTAAGAATTAGAAACATTAAACCGCAAAACCTACCGTTCTGGCAGCCTGAGTATGTTTTTGCTTATGCGTGTTTCTTACTGGCAGTCCATCCAATTTGTGAGAGTCATACAGATATACACAACATGGAACTATTAAGAGAGTAGGCTTCCTTATTCAGCATTTTTGATAACCTTTTATTCAGATGTCTTTGGTTCCTGATGGAATCGTTTTGTCAAAACAAAGGATTTGTTGATTTTGAGTTAATGAACAAGGTGTTTGAGCAAGTGAGACAGTATGAGAGCGTATTTGTTCTGAAAGCAATAAAAGAAAAGAAGATGACAAACGAGAATGGAGAAGCTATCCACAAAGTGTGTATTTTTAACAGTTCGAATGTTATTCGTTTCTAGAAAATGTGGGCATTAGCTGATGTTGGGATGTGTATGATGGCATATAGAGCTAAACTACTACTAGGAGGAGGAATTATAGAAGATCCTGTTTTAAGTAGGAAGTTTTTTAAGAAGGTATCTACACCAAATGTCAAGGTAAAACTTTAAAAAAAATTGCTTGCTAGATTAGGAAACAAACGTATTGTTATGGTTTAAATTCAGCTTTATGCGCCACGTGAAATGATTATCGACGAAGAAAAGCGGAACGGGAAGTTACCGGGTGATCGTCGTAAAAAAACAAATGGAACATGCTCCACAACTTCCCGGATAATTGCAAGAAAAGGGAAAAAAGTCGATAACTCTGTGAATAATGCAGAAAAATCTGGTGTATCCCCGACGCCTAAACGCTCTATAAAACGAAGAAAGCCCGTTATTGAAGATACTGAAAATGACAGCAGAAGTGAAAGCGAAGAGGTAAATCTTTCCACCAAGGGTACCTGACTCAATATATCTTTTAAAGGAGATAATGCCTGGTCCTTCAAGGCGAAAGCTTGCAATAGATGCCAAGATTGGCTCCAGAAGTAAAGCTTCACCTACCAAAAACAGCACAATTCAAAAAGTGATTTATTTTGAAATTTGATTAAAATTATATTTTAGAAAGTTATTGTTAAAGATGAAAGCATTCTATCTTCAAGAAAGAGAGGTGTCCCTGTCTCCTTAAAAGATAAGGAACCTGGAGAAAGCGATGAAGAGGTTACATTTGGAGAGCTGCCGTTTTCTCCAATTTTGAAGAACACACCTTCATCTAAGGCAGGAATCGTTTTACCTATTAATACTGACAGTTACAGCATGCTGCTGGAGTAAAACGGGGTTTTATAAGCTCTACTCCACTTCCGATCACGAGGGCAAGAAACGCTAAACTTCAAATAGAACAAAAAAAAGGCACGGATAATAACAAAGCGCAAAGGTGAATATATTTAGTTGTTTATACGGCATTCAGAGCTGGGACTTCCCCTAAGAAAGTGAAGCTTAACAGTCACAATGCGGATGCCATTAGTAAAATAGAAAGCACAAATGACAGTCCAGCGAAAAGTATGGATTCATTCTTCTTAAAAGTAATAAGATTATTAGGTACAAGAGGAAAGAACACGGAAGAAAAACGTACGCCTTCCGCTAAGCGCAATAGCAGTCGCTTAACAAGTAATAGCCCCAAAAATGGTAATTTAGTAATGTATTATTGATATCTTTGTAGATATTTCTATGACTTCAACTACAACAAGACAAACACGCTCGGGCGCTTCTAAACAAAAACCCAAGTGATCTTACGTTAACGTCTTTAAAAAAAGTTATTAGTTTTTGCATATTACGAAAATACGGTTATTGAATGATCATCTCAAGGCTTACAGGTTTTGTATATATTCGTGCCCCCTTTTCCGGTAATTAAGTGAGTAATAAAACATGTTTAAGAATACCCGTTTATTATTATACAAAACTGTAGAATTTAAAAGTGACAGTCTAAATACTTCTAACAGATGGTTCTCCTAATCTTCTGCGAGTTGTTTTCTTAACTCGCGATCTTGTTTAGCTATTGGATCTTCCATTACGTGGAGATAATTGTGATTCAACCAGCGTCCGAGCTAAAAATGGACGAGTAATTTAGAAGGGTTTAAAACCATCAGCCATGTTTTGTTTCTTTGAATCTTATCAGCTGACCTGTACACTTTGAGCTGAGAAATTCGTGCAGTGACAGGCAAATAGAAGAAGGTTTCTCGGTTTGACATGCCATGCGAACCTCATGAATACAGAAGAGTAAATGCAGAGGGCTGTTGTCATATTACCACTGATCATATCGGGGTTTTTCTAAAATTTAAGTAGAAAACTAAACATTAACCAACCTTAAGGTCAGCTAAAGCAGCGAGAGGAAGTCCCCAGTTAGCAACTGGCCCCCAGAAATGGGTAGAGAAAAAGTAGGCTTTCCATTCAGCTGCGGAGTATTGTTTGAAGTAATTAGTCACCAAATTAGCTGCCTTTGACATCCGGAGCTGAAACAAACTATGTAAATATTACAAAAAAAACAACAAGGCTGGGCGGAGTGTCACCGTATGCACATGTTGTTCAGAAATCGATATAAAGAAGGAGGAGAGTATAGCATGATCAGTACAGGAGTGGCGCGCTCTTGTCGAAAAGAGCCATTTATCACGCCACTGGCATTCAATCACTTATGCGATACGAGGTGAAACGAAATCGACCTGGAAATTGGGAGAACGCCTAATGTTTTAGCTAGCCAAGACTGCGTCCTTGCGCACTGATTGTCACAGTCGCAAAAAGAATGCGGCATCAGACAAAGCGGAAAATAGCTTGCTTTTTCATGCTGATCCCCATCTCAAGCTTTCTTGTTTCCAATAGCTGTAACAATCCTCTAACCACATTTTACAGATGAGCTATTACAATCAAAGTGATGAAATGATGCCGGCCCCTCGACATGGTGATAATCCCAGAGGTATCAGTTGAACCTTTTTTTCTAACGTTTTTCTTGTAGGAAGAGGAAGGGGGTACCAAACTTTCGAAAACCCTTTTGGACATCAGCGAGGCCAGCAAGCATACAGAGGCGGCAATAGAGGATATCGGCAACAAAATTACTCTAAGTCAGTCCTACCGTTACCCTTTTTGTTAGAAATAACATTACAGTCGCGGTAATCGTGGAGGATATCAAGGAAAATGGCCAAGAGGACAGGGACGTGGAAAGAGTTACGGTAGTCGAGGAGGAGCAGCTCCGATAAATACGGAGGTACCTTAAACTTGTTCACATACTGCGTTAAGCATTGTGTTTATATTAGATCCTGATGTAACTTCCTACTTGTAACAACTTACTTTTAGTTGTGCCCTGCCAATTATGTGCTTCCCGAAATGACGACGAATCCGTGGGAAGAGCTGGAAAGGAAATATGAAGCTGAAAATGCCGGCAATAATGCCTGATCTCATATGCTTGTAAACATACAATATCGATAAATTGGATCTTTGTTTGATTATAATAAATTAAGAAGTCAGAAACAATAAAAGTATAACCGTACAACAACAGGATATAGGGAGGATTAACGACGGATGAAACTGATTAAAAGGCACACATGGAGCTTCACATCTGCATTTCCTGAAATACTTTAATTATATGTAGGCATCGTTTTGCATCCTGATTGACACATTTAGCAAGGTTACACAATCGATAGCAAAAGGTAAGTTTTAATTTTTTTTTCAAACGTTCAGTGCTAGATCCGCTCATTGGTAAATAAAATTAGTTTTGGCTGAACAGGGACTATTTGACACCCAAATAGCATGCCAATCATGTTTTCAACAGAAAAATTCAGAATCAAGAAGCTATCGGACAAAGACGTCTTTGTGTTTAGCTAGCAGCCAGCAATAGTTTATCCGTTCGTCTCAAATAAAAAAAATGACTCACCGTTAAGTTAATGCGTTGATACTGAAGTAGAATGCTGCGAACTCACTGTCTCCTTATTTTATACCTTTTAATAGTATTTTTACAAATGATGATCAACATAATCAAATAGCATTATAATTATCAACAACTCTAAGAACATATTTGTCAGACTAAAAAGTTATGGAGTTCCATATCACAATAAAAATGAAGATCAATCGCCTTCGGTATTACCTTTACAACTTGACACCCAAAAATCATCGATGCATTCGAGGTTGGTGGGGTGGAACATTAGAAGGATTGTGCCCTAGAGATGGATGCTGTGCGAAAGCTGGCGGTACAACATGTTGTACTTGCGGCGAATATCCTGTGAGAATATAGAGATAAGATAACATAAACGAACCGAAGATTCTTGATGTAAGCGCCAATAGTTTATCTCTTCCTGTACCAAAATTTTCTGTCAATCCCTGTCCTTGGCGCTAAAAAAAATTCAACATCATTTCTGAAAGACAAACCGATAGTTCGTGCACAATAGCTTGGCAATTAGCTTCAGAAATCGAGTTCAGAAAGTCTTGTACTCTCAAGAAGTTTGTAGGGTCGTTGGTGTTTGTAATCAAAGCACTGAATCCTTGCCAAGCACGACTGTTGTCCCCGTCTTAATCATTATTAAAACGGTGCCTTACTGGAATATCTCCCCTCCCCCTCTGCTCCCCTAAACCATAGAATATTTTTTTTGCTTTTTAGAGTTTCCAGCCCAATTAAGATTTTACTAGTATTTTCCATTCCGAAATTTTGGGTAATTTCAGATAAACGAAGCTAAAAATTGTGTTTAAAAAATACCGGGCTCACCGGTGAACCATTATTTTTAAGATTAAAAATTGAATTCATGCAGCTTACTGCAATTCACGGTGAAAAATGGTGCCATTAATACATAAATAAAAAAATAAACTAACCACTATTATCAGCTCCAGTACCATGCTTTCGTAGGCTTTCTCGAGATTGTGATAAAACAGGTACAGCTATTGTTTCGAGTGTCCCAGCCGGGAGAATTCCACTTTTCCTTTCTTTCTTTTGTTTTTTACTCCACAACTCGTGACAATCTTGCCCACAAGGAAGTTGCAGCGGGGGTACTTTCGATGGATCAATGTGGCGAATCCACTGATGTTTAAGGGCGTCAGAAGCGGTGAGCCGTTTTTTAGGATCAAGCATTATCATTTTATCGAGAAGATCTATTGCAGGGCTTGGCATAATGCTATAAACAATGTTATCATTTATAAGTTACTTTCAATTTTTTTTACCTGCTGAATTCTTCTTTAACTCTTCTGAATTCCATTTTTTTTGGTTTCATAGTTCTGTACAGCGGCATATTCACAACATCGGGCCAAACTTCTGGAGTTGGAGTACCACAAAGACTTGAGATTAAAAGTAATTGTTCGGCTTCATGTTGACCCATAAAAACAGCCTTTTTTGTAAAGAATTCTGCCAATATGCACCTAAATAGAGATTCAGCGCACAAATAATATCGTCTTACCCCACGCTCCATACGTCCACGGCTGGCCCGTAATGTTCTGCGCCGAGAAGGAGCTCAGGAGGTCGATACCACAACGTTATAACACGGTTTGTGTAGAGGCGTTCATGATCATCGTGATAAAGTCGGGCTAGTCCCCAATCAGCAATCTTCAACTCACCCCTTTAATGAGTTCCATAAAACAGGTATGTTTTAACGCCTTACTTGTTGTTCACCAAAATATTGCTGCATTTTATGTCACGATGCAGGAATTTTTTTGAATGGCAGTATTCCAATCCTGACAGCAATTGTTTAAACATTACAGCAATTTGAGTCGGTAAAAAATCCGGAATAAGTTTATTATGGGCAGCTTCCAGCAATCCAGTCAAGTCATGATCAACATATTCGAAAACGAGATAGAAATTGGCTAAATTAGACATTTATCGGGATAATATGGAAGAAAAAAACTCACCATTATTTGTTCGTAAATCTGCAGCTGAAGTTTGATCCGTTACAATATCCATTAATTGTACGACATTAGTATGAGTTAGCTGTCGGAGTATTTTAATTTCTCGTACAGCGGTGATAGGAAATCCTTCTCTTTCATTGTCCAGACGAACTTTTTTCAATGCAAAACGGGAACCTAAACGTTGATGTAAAGTCAAACCGCGATTAGATAAAGCAATTAATATACTCACCTAGCCCATTATCTGCTTTATAAACCTGTCCATAGGTGCCTTCGCCAACTTGTTTAACAATGTGATACTTGCTTACAGATCCGCTTCCCCAGTCACCACAGCTTTCTATTTTCCTGATTGTTTTGTTTAAAACTCTAAAAAGGTGGTATTGCATGAATATTTTAAAACCTACATTGGGCGGTTGTACTTTGGTGGCTTCGGAGCTCTAGGCACTGGCGGTAATACACTGCTATGCTGCCGATGAGCTGGAGGCGGCACTGGTGGAGGGGGTATGGAACTCATCGGATTATTCGGCGGAGGCACCGGTGGTGGAGGATAGAAAGATTGTTGCTGAATTGGTGGAGGCAAAGGAGGCGGCATCAACGGTAAAGATTGAAGCACTGATTGTGCCATATAAGAGGGAACAGTTGAGGATGGCGGCGGCATAGCCTGAACAGGAAAACCAAGCTAAAATATAAATTACATAGTTTTCAGTGAAATTCACCTGTTGATTCATATAGGGTGCTGCTGGCAAGTAGGACTGCTGCTGGGAGGATTCAGCTACTGCGGCATTATTTACAACAGACGGTTTACTGTCCTAAAAAATTGGATACCATATAATAAAATATTTGCATTAAAAATAAAACAACAAATACCCGGGTGTCTTCGCTGCTCGACGAAGATGATGAAGATGCTTTCCTTCTTCGCTTGGACTTTGGCTTTTTATCTTCTTTTTTCATCAAAAGGCCAGAAAGGGTTGACGACTGTTTTAAACTAAATTTTTTTAAATGTAAAAATAGCGATTTTGTTACTTCTGTCTAGTTTTTATATTCACGAAATTACTTACTTGCTAATCTCATCATCAGATGACAAGCTCGACGTGCTACGCCTTCTACGACTTTTTCGGCCGTATTTTCTCCGTGAAGATGGTGGAGTACGATCACGCGATCGATCCCTTCTGCTGTAGCTAATTTTTACTTAATATTATCATGAAATATGAACAAACCTGGATTTTCGATCTCGTTTGCTGAGTCGTTCATCTCTCCGTCTTTCATCTCTACAGTTTCGATTATCACGACCTCTCTCATGGTGACGATTACGTTGGCGATCAGCTGACTTTGATCGTGAACGCCCTCTAAAACGCAAAAAAAACATTTATGGTGTTCATCAGCAGGTTACTAAGTTACTTAAATTAAAATACCTTTTGGGTGTAACTGATCGCTCCTTCTTTTTCTTCTTTGACGATCCTTTGTCACTGCGGCTTTTATGTTTGGGTGAACGATCTCTACTCCTTCTAGAGTTTCTCGAGTGACGTCCAGAGGATCCAGGTGAAATGTTATCTTCTGGAATAAATAATAGCAACATAAAAACGAAAATACCGTTATTTTTTCTTTGTCCATTAGTTATTCCATTATCGTTGATAGTTTGTTCATTTGAGCGGTCCACACTCATTAAAACTGAAACCTGGTATAAACATAACGTTTTGAAGAAAACGAGTAGATGTATAGGAAATTTATGTATACCAGTGCCAATTTTCAAATAGGAAAAATATTTTATGACGTCAGATTTCGTTTTTCTTTACACAAACAGTTTTATCTTTTTTGTTTAACAAAAATTGTTGGCTTTGTTTTCTAATTTCAATTAATCAATAAAGCATTCCTCTTATTTCGTATAAGTGTGAAAGGTGAAGAAATAAAAGCGAGGTTGGCTCTTAGGTTTCATAGAAACACAAATAGAGCAGAGAGCCGAAAGAACGCCAATCTCGCATACGAGGCGCACTTTCAGTGCGGGCGCGATCTCAGCCGCCTGCTTTTAGAGAACTCTCCAAAAACTCTCTGACTATAATCTGCTTCTTTTTCTACCTTTGTCGTTCTATATAATGCATGTTGCTAATCACCCTATGAGAGTGACCTGGTACTAATATATTTAGCGAAATTTGCTATTGTATACTATATTTAGCGAAATTTGCTATTGTATACTATATTTTGAGGTGTACCCTTGTGTTTCGGTTTGAAATCAAAGATATTATTTGGAAAACTGGACGAGTTTGACCACGTTTCCTCAATTCGATCCCCGGCAATTGTTCTAATAGTCAGCTGTTGCGCCGGCGCCGCCGTGTTCCACCACAATCCGCCCCCTTTCGCCCGCACCGTCACCTCTGATCGCATATCCGTATTTCATTTTTTGACCACGTTGCAATTTTTGTTGGTTATAGCCTTTTCCCCTAGTTCATTCACCTTCTGTGTACGTTTGAGCCATACTCTGAATATACACTGGCCTTGTTTGTTTTCTCCATGGGCTTCAAGAATCGCCTAAACCCCCTCTAGCCTCTCACTTGATCGGGTGTGACTGACTTTTGTTTTCATTGAAAACGTTGTTCATATAATGATATACTTATTTAGAATGAGCGCAAAAAGATGCGCCAGAGAAGAGTGTGGAAAGTCAGTTTACCCTATCGAAGAGCTGAAATGTTTGGATAAGGTAATATTTTGCGACTTTTCCTCTAATTCTTACTGAAAACAAGCTCTCCATATAGGTTTGGCATAAGCAGTGTTTCAAATGTACGGTGTGTGGAATGACACTCAATATGAAAAATTATAAAGGATATAATAAAATGCCCTATTGTGAGCCGTAAGTTGGTTACTTTCACTCCCCCTAAGCATGGTTTAGACATTATCCAAAAACCGTGGCCTCTGTTGTAGCAGACACCCCAGAAATGAGGCGAATAGCTGAAAATACCAAACTTCAAAGTCAGGTATGCTTAAAAAGTTATAGTTCAGTACATAACTAGAGGAAACAAAAATAGTAGTCGTTCTTGCAGTTCTTAGTGCATACCGAAACTTTGTTATTATGCTCAGCTGTGACTCATTTCTGCGCTACTTTACACTAAATGAAATTGAATCAATCGGCGCCCAATGCTCGGCGATATAGCGAGGTAGTACTGCGCGGAGCGTTTTCAAATAAATAACACATGTTCGTCGTATTTTTAGGCGGAACGAGGATATTTCAAAGGGAACGAAGATCATTTGCATATCTTAATTATTTTTTTTCTTTAGGTTAAATACCATGCCGATTACGAGAAAATGAAAGGGACTAAAATTGAAATAGCGGACGATCCTGAGGTGACCCGTCACATGAAGAATTCTGCCGTATGTAGTTGATCCTTCAAGAATAGCAATTGCTTAAGGTTCAATCTCAGCTGACATACACTGGAGAGCTGGATAAACGGAAGAAACAAGAAGAAGTTCGTCCCCAGAATGTGGAAACTGACACAGCAGGTGAGTATTATTTCAATGCGTCTTTTCTTGAACATAGATAACCAAATAAGAAAAAAAGGAAATTTTTTTAAATGCAATAGCTAGACCAGATTGTATCAGTTTGATGAGAATATAGAGAGATTTTCAGATCTTTCGAGAGTGGTGTGCCCTCCAGCTGGAGAACAGATTACCAAAACTCCTTCACCAACATTTTCTAATTCACTGCAGCAACAGAGCACATTGATCTACTCTTCGGATAAAACAAAAGGTAACGTATTGAACTCGCATTAGCTATATAAACAGAAAGTAATATTGTGAAGTAGGCTAGATTTTTTTTCTAATTTCGAGATGTTTAAATACGAAAATAATTCCAGTACCAGCACAGCCTCAACGTCCCGTGGGAAGTATTGCAGATTATGATCCTCTTAATGGCAATTGGGGAACAATTGGTCAAAAACAACCTTCGAAAAATAGTACGTTTTAATATTGAATAGTGTAGTTTTGAAATGCTAATAACTTTTAAACATTTGCTTATATCGGCATGGCCTATGCATGTTTTGCAGTTTTAGACGACGGTCCACGATATTGTGTGGATTTTACAGAAGAATTATCAAGTAAACTCAATGGAAGCGGAGGATCCGCACCTTCCACCAAAGGAGCGGCGGGTTTTGCTGTAAAAGCTATTTACGATTATACAGCCGCAGATAAAGACGAGGTTAGTTCCCGTTTTTTCGAAATTTATTTTTATTTAATTTATTTTTCTGGTTTAAACGCATTTGATGTTTAGGTATCCTTCCTAGAAGGTGATATAATCGTTAATTGCGAAAAAGTTGACGACGGCTGGATCACTGGTACTGTTCAACGCACCCTTCAATGGGGGATGCTCCCAGCGAACTATGTGGAATCCCACAAGCTGCCAACTGGTTTGCATAGAATTAAATGAATTTCTCTATTTGTCTTACAGTAAGGTATGTCACAAAATGGGCTATTTTAAGTTTTATTTTTCTGTATATTTTCCGTGCCAAAGTACTAGAATTGCCAAACATATATTTGATGCGTTTTACTAAAAATGCCGGTTGACCATACCTGTTGTTAGTAGTATTCAAAATATTTGCTATTTATTCCGCGCTTCGAAATTGTTGAAATTGTCTAGCATAATATATCCCCTTTATACGAAATCTCAACTTTATTTACATCGGTTTGATATATGGTGCCTTCGTATATAAATTCTTTATTGAATGAGTTGTTTTGGTTTATTTCACGTACATTGGATACTAACACCATTTTTTATTTGCCTATGCTTAAAGATAAGATTAGAAATTTGATGTAGATGGCAGAACAAAGAAACATGTCTTCCTTTGATGAAGTGGAGCGCAGATCAAAATTGGCAGTCATGCCGAAGTCTATTAGTCATGGCAAGGTACTTTATCTACGTTTGTTACATGATGCTCATTATTTAGGTGGTCAAAATAGCTCCAAAACAATTGCAAACAGTTAAAGAAGTTCGGACAGTTCTACCCGAAGAGAAATATTTGCAAGATTTAGAAAAAATTATAGTGAAAGATTATTTTCCGGAGTTGCCGAAACTAAAGGTTTAAAAGTTAAATCTAATCTCATTGGGCGATTCTTCTTCAGGCACAAGCAGAATATATGGATGCCAAAGAAAGAAATGATATTGCTAAAATGAGAGAATTGCAAATTCGCTACCAGACACAAACTACTGATCGGCGGTAAGCATTTTTAATAAATTTTCATCGCATACTTGTTCTATAGAACTAGTCCTACTTACGTAAAGCAAACGTCACCAACAACCCGTGGGGCTGATTCCCCGGATGAGTTTGACCCCTCAGCGCCTGGTCCGAGTCGAAAAAGAGAGCAATCTCCGTTACAGTATGCTAATGAAGAGGGTGATAATGAAGTGAGATTTCTATAACGCATCTAATATTACATCCTATTGCTTTTCAGAAGGAAGTGAACCGGAAAAAGAAGGAAGCATTGATCAAAATGACAGTGGACAGTATGTCGTTTTCGTTATCTAACATAGATTATTCAGAATATTTAAATAAATTCACATCTGAAGATAACGCATCATTTGAAGAACTGAGTGCCTTAGCCGAAAAGAGAGAGAAGGCAAAAAATTCATGGTTATATGAAGCAGCGGCACTGCATAATAACGAAAAGATTGTTCGTCATGCTATTGCTGCACAAGCCGATGTACAACTAGCTTTACGATATGTCGACGAAGAGAGGCCTATAGCATTAGATAATTGGAGCTATAAGGCTAGAAATTCAGTTCTTTTCAATCCTGACGGAGCTGAATTAACCGAAGAAGAGAAAATGGAATTAGCAAAGAAAAGCCAGACGGAAATTAATAAAACAGGCACTCGGTTTAGTCAGGATATAAAGAATAAACCGAGTGATGCCGTAATGGCACGAGTCGCTATGTATCAAGCTGCAAATAATCTGGGAAAGGTTGACGTTTTGGGTTATGAAGCTGGTATGAATTCTAAATCTCTGGGTGTCCTCGTAACACCAAGTCCAGCACCAGGTAGTTTTTTTCTCATTTGTCTCAGAAATGCACTTCAGGAATTGAGGAGTCGCCGTTTATGACGTGGGGTTCTATTGATGGCACACCTTTTCGCCTAGATGCCCCTGATACCGTGGATACATTAGAAGGTGCCCCAACATTCAAAGTAAGGCATCCGTCTGCATACATTTAAAAGTTTAGATTCCTGATGTACCTCATAGAGAAAAAATAGCTCAAGGTATCCAAGAAACAATCGCCGAACGTTATCGTAACAAAAGGAAAACTGCACTAGAAAATGCCGAACGAGCACAGTAAGCATTGAACCTTTTTTTTGCAATGAAAGCCATTTTAATCAATTAAATTATTTCAGTAAAACTCCAAAGTTTGGAACGATGAGATCAACCGAAAAAAAAGTATCTCTGCTGTCTCCAGCTGCCCGAAGGCTTGTTACAAGCAAATTAGGAATTCGTTTAAGTACAGGAAAGGGATTTGCCACTCCTAATACTCCATCAGCTAAAGCAATGTGCGTTTAAATAATTGTTGTTCACATCATAGTTTAGTTCTCGCACACCAGGGACAGAAAAGCCAGGAGTTACACAATCGAAAACACCTATTTCATCAATGATTCGGAAAAATCCACGAACGCCGTCTACTCCTGGAACACCTTCATCTCTTACAGATAATTTGATGCCGGTACATTTTCTTTTCCATTAAAAATTTCATTTCTATAATTTAGGCACGTAAAACGGATGAATCTTCAGCTAAAAAAACTGGTAGAGCAAACGCTGGTGACTTCTTTTAAAATACGCTTACGAATGATGCAATGTGATACCTTCATAGCGAAATAAACATTTTATTTGTAGTTTATCTACAGAGAACTTTTGTCGGATGTGAAAAGCTTCTTCTCTGAATCGGTAGCCATCTCTTTAAAATACTTCTCAACATACGAGCAGGTCGGCTTTACGTGATACCCGTTCTCCCTATCGAAATATCCATCTCACTGTTTTTCTCACCTAGCATATCGAAGTCCTTCTTGAACAAGTTGCTTGGCAATTCCTTTCCCTTGAAGTTCTTTTGGAGTCAGGGTGTGTTGGAAGTCCAAGACTTTGTTAGGAAGTTCTTTATAAGAAAGAAATGCCTTCGAGCCGGTGTCTAAAGAACTCGAATTATAGAATACAGAACATTTTCTAAAAGCGCTACTAATTTCCGGGAAACTAACCGAATTTTATGAAAAACTCTGCGGCTTTTTTGCAATGTTGGATATTTGGTAGACGAGACATTTTCTGAATCGGTATACGGATTGAACAGACCGGAAGCCGATATATTTGGTTGAATAGCCGACGAGAGAGACGGAATATGGATTTGACGGTTTTTATCAGATAAAGCGGTTAGATCACAATACAACGGGACAGAGTAAATCCTTAGTGAATAAGGAACCCAGCTGACTAGAGGCGAGATCACTTCCTACGAGCATCGGCCAGAAAAGACTGTAAGGGCTGCGTCTACTTCCCAGATCACCAGGTCTAGACAATTGAACCTGTTGTAGGGGAGGGGGCAGATACTTACGGGACATGTCGCGTGCTCCGACCGCGCCATCCTTCTTCATCGGCTCGTTTTCCTCACCTAAAGACATATTTCTCGGCTCCGATGGACAGTCCACTCACCCATCCGAAAATCTATGTAGCCGTCGCCGCCTGAGATCACCTGCAAGGACGTGGATATCATCGGAACTAGGGAAAGCACTTACTAGCATTTTCCGTAATTCCTCCTCATTCGACGGAGCACCGGGGACCGCCAAGAAGAACTTGACACTGTCCTTGTGGCCGTGGAAGGAGAGTTGGGCCTGGGTCAGGTTACAATACGGGATGAACGTATTCCCGGCCGCCTTCGACTTCTGTAAGAACAGAGATACTAGGAAAGGAGAAGGGGGCGGACAGACCTCGTCCGCCTTGCCGACGACTCGCACAAGTCCTCCCGGCCCGGCGGGTCTCTTGATGTCTGACGTCTCCACTTTCTGCTCGATGGCTGAACGACACAATCAGTTGAGGATTACTCTTCCTGTCTTACAGTCACTGAGAGGGATAGAGATGATGACGCCAGTTCCGGTCCCGACCCAGAGTCGCCGGTTTGAGATGAGGAGGGCGGTCGCTCGGGTATAGGAGAAGTCGAGGCGGGAGGTGCCCAGCATCTGGCGAAGGTACGGCTCGATGTCCACGTCCTGGAGGTGTTCGAAGGTGTGGGCGTGGAACAGACTGAACGAGGTAGGTAAAAAAGGGCGGGTGTCCTTACCGGAGGGTGGAGTCGAGGCGGATGCTCAGCCAGACGCCAGCGCCCACCCACTGCATATTGCGGACTTGGCTGTCCTTTCGTGGATGAGCGGCGAAGACTTTCTGTAGAGGGGATGAGTGGGCGGACGAGACAACCCACCACAATTTGGAGACTCTCCCCGTCGACGACCACGATGCAGTTCTTGTAGGCGGCCCAGACGTTGCCGGCCACGACGCACAGGGTCCTCACCGAGGACGTCTCCTTCCCCACCCGGATCACGTGGTAGCCCATCTCGGCCCACTCGCCATCTGAAGCCTCGTCATCCTCCGATCTCCCTCAGACCCACTTTTATCTCTGTGGAAGACGGCGATGGCACCATTGGCCAGGGCAGCGAAGACACGACCTCGGTAGTGGCTGGAAGACGTTGAAAGGGAGGAGGAGGCGGAGACTTACGCGATGCTGAGGACGGCGTCCGGCATTTTTATCCGCCGGAGACACGTCTTCCAAGAAGAGACGGCCGAGTGGATATAGATGTATTGATTCTGGCTACCCATCCAAACTGTGGGAAGGGCGGTGGACTGGTCGACGGCCTCGTCATACTTGCTCATGGCGTCGCGGACATGGGGAGGGAGAGCCGCTCGTCCGACATTTGTTGGAGCCGGCTGGGGATTGGCTGGAAAGGAAAAGACAGTTCAGGAGGGGATGGGCGTTTGAGCCAGAACTCAGGTCAGCGTTAAGAAAAAGCGCGAGTCTACGGCCTACGGGAACAACCACAAGCGGCGAACCACGACACTAAAGGACCTTTCATTTTTTCGAGGGGGATGAGAGGCCGGCTGAACAACACAGGGGTCGTCTCGACCGCCTCTTGGGCCTCTTCTACGCGAGCCAAGGCTTTCTTGACTGAAGGATGAAAATTGGAAACAAATGGAGGAAAAGACGCACCTTGAAAGGAGGAGGAGCTGGTTGGCACGGCCTCGGAGACGCTAACTGAAACGAGACAACAGCGGTGAGCACACGACGGCGAGGGGGAGACCGGGGCAGGAGGCACTTACAGTCTCTCGTCCGCTTGGGACTCGGCTTCATCTCGTTCGAGCAGTACGTCGGCACCCCGTCCTCGGAGTCCTCCAGCCGCCGCAGTTCCACCCACTCACAGGCTCCCAGGTCGGCAGGGTCGCCCATTCCTAGGCCACTTTTATAGTCCCATTCCCCCTTTTCAAACCATCGGGTACTTCTTTCAGTTTGCCGCCACCGGTCAAGAATTTCCTAGCGGAGGATTCATCTATGAGGGGATCGGCCTCGAGGGCTCCTGGCACTCCGCACATGGATAGCAGATGCGAGTCGCACGCGTCGAAGGTCTCGATCACGTTGTTGGGGTTGTTGGCATCCAGGACAGCTACCAGGCTTTGACCCTGACCGAGAGTTAGAAGAGAAGGATAAGGGGCAGTACCTGGTTGGAACTGCCGACCCAGACGAGGGACGACGACTCCCACTCGGCCAGTTCGCTCTCCCTCGCGTCCATCGCCCTCGCTCTCTGTAAATCTTCCTCTTTTCAAAAGGGAACAAATCTCACTGTTATCTCATTTTCCAGTTGATCGGAGCCTTCCGATTTGCCGACCTTCTTCGAACTGGGAGAGAAGTAAACGGGGTCGCCCACGATGTAGCTGCCGTCCTTTCCTCGTCCGCCGCGGAGGATGACTCCCGTCGAGCACCAGACCTAAAGCCACTGCTGTTAGCCCTTCCAGGGGGACGGTGCCTTGAGGGCGGGCTGGTTATCGAGAAGCGGCCGGCAGCAAACGGGCACGGGGACCATCGGAGAGTTGGTAGAGGCTTCGACTGCCGGCAGAGACCATCCATAGGCCTAAGAATACTATCGATGCCCCCTCTCTAAACCCAGAAACCTCGATGCGGCCGCTGTCGTCCCTCTTGACGTGTTCCCGTACCAGCTTGTACTGTTCCCTTCGCTCGGCGGCCCGTCTCTCCGAGATTCTGAAATGGAATGATCTGTCCAGAGGCACAACACAACAAAGATGGCTATATTTATCCCAGAATATGCTCCGACCCGCAACCAATGGCAAGTGAATATGACTAGTGAGAATCGACTGACGTATCAGGATCTATGTACTCCATGCTGCGGGTCATCTTCCCGCGGGACTCGGCCCTCGACGTCGCCCTCCGTTGGTTCGTGGGCGAGAGCGACTCCCCGAACAGGCCGGAGAAGCTGAAAAGACTCGTCTCATAGAGCAGAGGCAGAGTAACTGACAAGTCCCAGATGCCGCCTTTCTTCGGCGGTGGCTGTTGTTGTTGCTGCAGTTTCCTCGCCCTCTGCATCTCCGTCCACTTCAGCGATTCCTCCAGTTCCATCAATTTCTCCTAATTCTTATCTTACACAATAAATCGGCTCTCCCCACTTTGTATGTGTTTCTGTCGATGAGTACCCTCTGCATCTCCGAGCGGGTGAATCGTTTCCTCTGGGCCATGGGTACATCCTCCTCATCGGCCTCCGCCTCCTTCTCTGCCAGTTTCTGCTTGACGACCTTCAGCTCCTCCTCCGTCCTGTCCAAGCTCTCCTGCATTTTCAGTCGAACCATTTCCAGGCTTCGGATCTCCTCTCGGAAGATGTCATTCTCACTGAAATCCTCCGCATTTCTCCTAAATGCCCGCCACCCACCTGCAGAGCTCGTCAACCCTGGCGATCAGGTCGTTTTTGACGATGTTCAGGGCGTTCTTCATGTCGAGCAGCTCCGTGTTCTCCTTGATCAGGTTCTCGACCTCTCTTCCCATTCCTAGAACTTCCCAATAAATCCACACTGACAACACAGTGGGCACGGCCTTTCTTTAGTCAAAAACAGTATTTCTGGATAGGCAAAAGGTCGCCGTCCCTGGGCACTCCATGCTTTTCGCCACCCGGTTTAACTCTCACAACACAATGTTTTAACCCACCAATAAAAGTGTCGTTAACTGAAAAATGTCGTGGTTAGTTCGGTTTCTGAGGGGGTCAGGTGCACACGGACATGCCATGCCAAACGGAAACAGACCTAACTCCTCGGAGTCGTGGCTGACGGTGCGCGAGACGAGACGACGGTCGCCGAACAGCTCATCATCTGCACAACACAAGTACAACACAAAATAAAAAGCGGTGCGGGTGGAACGGAAAGGAATCTGACTCTAACACGACACGACGGCTACCCCTACCGGCAGACGCGAATTCGGCGGGATCTACGATATTCCCTAAAGGGGTGAGGTGAGGATAGGTTGAAGGGAGGAGAACGGGCACGACGGAGAGGACACTTACCGGTCAGGTCGGCTCCCAGGGTGTCCTCCGGCTCGGCTCCTTCTCCCGATTCTCTGAAACAAGAAATGTCCAACGGGTACGGGGGGATCCTTACCTCGGCTGCGGTAGCTGTCCCTTTTCTGCTGAGGGGGTGGCTTCCTTGGATGCCTCGTTCACCGGAGTGGGCAGCCTCTCCCTAGCTTCTTCCTCCGAGGGAAGATCGCGTGGAGAGGGCTCCACGTCCGAGGAGAACTCGTCCTGCCAGTCTGAACTCGTCATCCTCCCCCTTCAAAGGGTGACGGTACCTTCTGTGATGTGGTTGGCCAGGTTGACATCCATCGTGGTGCTCTGTGTCATGTGGGCACTGATCAGGTCGGACACCCCTCGGATGCTGTTCGCGTCGACGGAGGCCGCCATCCCCAGTCTGAATACTCTGTTCGGGAGGCGTATGCTCGAGGGGGACAGAGAGACATTAGCCCGAGAAAAGTTAAGCCACGCAGACAGAGAGCAGGCACGAACAAAAAGAAGAAAAACCAAGGAAGCAGAACTCACACGTAAGGCAAGCCGCCTGGCAGGTAGCAGCTAAAACACGACAATCACTACACGACACGGAGCCATGCTCTGGCTGACGGCAGACGGAACTCACTTGTTTCGCAGCTGCGTCTGTGGAAGAGGCATGTTCTGCATCAGCTCGAATTTGTCCGATCCCATTAGGTATTTGGTCCTCTCCATGTGATCCACGTGTGTCCGGAGCAGCGTGTTGTATCTCTCGTGCAACCGGTCGAACTCGGCCTTCTGCTCCGCCTCTCGCTCCTCCAGTCGACTGGCTGGAGACACCTTCGATTTACAAGAGAAAGACCGTCTCACCGTGGTCTGCCGCGTTTTTGGCCTTCAACTCGAGCATCCTCATGATGCTCTCGAGGGATTCGATCTTCTTCTCCAGCTCCCTCTTCTCCCCCACCATGTTGTCTTCTATCTCCATGTATTTCTATAGTTCTCCCTTTCATCCTCCAAAACCACCCGAACTGTACCTGTTCGGCCCCTCTCCTGGCCGCCTTCTCCCGTTCGAATTGGTTCAAAAGCTGTTCGTTGTCCTCCTTGAATATCTCCAGGTCGGCCGCATGCTCGTCCTTCTCGAGGATGGTCATATCCAAAGTCTCCAACACATTTACAACCAGAGGCATCAGATTCTAAACAGCTGGATGGGAGGGGGGACGAGGGGGCAACCTTGACGGAGTCCTCTCCTGATTTCTGTATCATGACTTCGAATTCCCGGTAGATGGAGGAGGCCATCTGCTGGACCTTGCCAGACATGACCCGCTGGTTCTCGTCACCCAGGGGCGACCCGCTGGTTCCGTAGACTATCTAAATGGACACTCGGAACCGGTAGTGGCTGTAAAACAAACAAGCGACGACGCCCATGCGCAGCTCGGAATTACGCGATCCCCCTAATTTCAGGTGATAGCCGGCCCCCTGGGAACTGACACTTTCCCACACCTTATCACCACGACTTTTTTACAGTTTTTCGTTTTTTACGGGGAAGAGACCTTTGAGGAAAAGGGGAGAGAAAAAACAGAACTGTCATTGATTGGAGATGTTTTTCACGAGGCGGGCAGCCGAAAGGAGACGGGACAGAAATGTTGCAAACGGGAAAATAAACAGGATGACCCGGTGGGCTCCGGACAGAGATAAGGACCGACGGCACAGAGGGGCCACGTCGCCCGCCCGACGGGAATTTCCCATCCTCGCCGGCCGAAGACGAAAGCGATAAGAATAACCTCTTGTAGTTCTGACATCGCGTTGGGAGATCCTCGACTGTGTCTATTGTAATCTCATCTGAAAATGGCCACTTGATGGAGGCATTTCGAAGGAGGACGACCCCGAGGGGAGGGGACACGA
Source organism: Oscheius dolichura (assembly GCA_932521035.1). NCBI lineage: Eukaryota > Metazoa > Nematoda > Chromadorea > Rhabditida > Rhabditidae > Oscheius > Oscheius dolichura. The sequence goes on from OW051494.1 coordinate 5,510,867, forward strand.
CACGGGACACGGTCACAGTTTTGTAAACAGAGGGACAAATTGGGCAGGGCTGGAATAAACAAGAGATCCGGCTGGCAGATCAATACGCGACATGTGAGTATTCTGCCAGCCAGCTGTCTGCGGGTCTCGCCACGAATCCACCCCAAATACTCTGCGCTAGACGGCCGCTCGTGCAAAACTTTATTTTCAGGTTATTTCTTCGCTTCTGTTTTCGTCATTCTTGACCGAGATCCTCTTCAGAATGGCCACGGGTCCGACGACGTCGACTCTCCGATGGGCACAGAAGGAGGCCAGGCCGATCGCCCAGGGACTGTCCCTTATCTTCCAGAGCCAGCTGGGCTACGAGGGTAGACGGATGGAGAAGGAGTGCTCGAAAAAGATGTTACAGACGGCCGTGTGCGGGGGGACCGTGGTCGACCCCCTGAACCCGTCCACCAGGGTGAGACTGCCCGACCAGAGGGAGAAAAAAGGAGATCTTCAGACATCCAGCTTTAAAGTGCCCAACCTTTTCTCGATTCTGCCGACGGGCTCAAACCAGGATGTCATGGAAAGGACCAACGTCGTAGCCGTCGGTATTCAGACCTTTGCTAGACTCCTAGCTCAAGGTAAGGCATCGGCCTCCTCTTTTTCTAGTTCGTCTTCCAGGGAAATACCCGGGATCAGGGGGGTACACGTTGAATGCCGCAGGGGAGAGGGTCTACGAGAGCAAGGGGCTGGTTCCCGACACGTACATCACCGAGCTCCTGCCCAAGATAGCCCAGTTCATAGCTCAGGGCGCCCTTCCCCTGCCCCTCTCTCAGCTGCCCACCCTCGAGAAACTCGGCTCCCTCATGGTACAACGCTCCACTACCAGAAAAGGTTTGTCTTCTCTTCTTTATTATCTTTTTCGTTTTAGTTGTTCCCAGAAAGAAAAGTGATACTCCGACAGAGGCCGTCGTGGTGGATAGGGTCGACTACGACCCGACCCTGACGCCGGAGGAGGAGAAATTCCTCGTGGATGCTGCCAAGTCGGTGAATGATTTCGAGGCGGCGGAACGAGTCATCAGCGCCAGGAAAAATACGGTACGCATCTTATTCTCTCTTATCCTGTACCGCACCCAGATCTACAAGCCGACACTTCCGAAGGATTACCGAGTGGTGGCCGACGACAAGGCCGAGTCGATGATTAACAGCAAGGAGAGCAAGGTGCCCTCGTCGAGGATCGGCAGGTGTCCCCTGTCCTTTATTCCCTGTCTATTCCACGTTCAGAATGGCCACTTTTGGACAGCTGGCATTGGGACTGGCCGGAGGGGCGATGGCCGAGGTGACGAAGAGAACTCTGGGGATGGCCATCCAGACCGAGGGACTGCCCAGAAACCCCTTCCTCTCACAACATAACGCCGACAGAATAGTCCAGACACTCTGCCGGGTTAGTGTCTTTTGCATTCCTCCTTATCCCCTGCTAAGGTCAGAGGAGCGGCTCTCAAACTCGGCCAGATGCTCTCCATCCAGGACTCCGACACCGTCCCGCCGGCCCTGTTGGAGATCTTCGAAAGGGTACGACACAGCGCCGACTTCATGCCACTTAGACAGGTGATCCTTGGTTAAATAGAGAGGGAAGAGAGATTCCCAGGTGAATGCTCAAATGACGACGGCCTTCGGGTCGGACTGGCGGACGAGGTTCGCTACATTCGAAGACAAGCCCTTTGCCGCGGCCTCCATCGGCCAGGTGCACAAGGGCGTCCTCCACGACGGCCGAAAGGTGGCAGTGAAGATACAGTATCCCGGGGTGGCCGAGGGCATCGACTCGGATATCGATAACCTCGTTTCTGTCCTCTCGGTGGGCGGCCTCTTCCCCAAGGGCATGTTCCTCGACGCCTTCGTAAAGGTAACCCCCGCTCAGCTCAGGACACTTTATCCTCTTCAGGTGGCCAGACGGGAACTTCGACAGGAATGCGACTACAAGAGGGAGGCCAGGGCCATCCGAGAGTTCAGGAAACTTATCGGCGACTCGCCCGACTTCTTCATCCCCGGCGTGTTCGAGGAGCTGTCCACGGACCGGGTCATCACGACCGAATTCATCGTGGGCAAGCCGGTCGACCAGTGCGTCGACGAGCCCCAGGTCGTCCGCGACTACATCGCCGGAAAATTCATCGAGCTCTGTCTGAAAGAGGTATTTCCCCCTTTTGGAACACGGGAGACATCGGACAGATATTCGAGTGGCGGCTGATGCAGACCGACCCCAACTGGTCCAACTTCTACCTGGGGGTACACCCTCTCTCGGGCGAGCCTCGCCTCATCCTCCTCGACTTCGGAGCTTCTCGTTCCTATCCCAAGAAATTCGTCGACAAATACATGCAGATCATCAAGGCGGCCTATGACAGAAACGACCAACAAATCCTGAAGTATCTTAATAGGTTCCCGATCTGATGTTCCTCTTCAGATATTCGCGAGAGATCGGCTTCCTGACAGGCTATGAAAGCGAAGTTATGGAGAAGGCCCACATAGAGTCTGTGAAAATTATGGGGGAGACATTGGCCAGCGACGAGCCGTACGACTTTTCACAGCAGAATGTCACAAAGAGGATACACGCCCTCGTGCCCGTTATGCTGGAACACAGGTGATCCTTGCGCCCTTTTTTTCGAAATACATTTCAGATTGACCTCCCCACCCGAAGAAATCTACTCTCTTCATCGAAAACTGTCCGGATCTTATCTGCTAGCCACAAAATTGAAGGCCAAAGTAGCTTGTGGAGGACTATTCAGCGAAATTAATAAGAATTACAAATACGGGGAAGACAACAAACAGATAGACATCGACTACGCGTAGACAGATTTCTATTAGATTATTCAGAATTTTATCTCAATAAACTTGCCTTTCTTATTATAATATCTCCGTTCTACGTCACGGTTTTTTCCAAAGCAGTACATGTGAATATCAAACAACGTGGTTACACATCACTCCATTCATTGTTAGCGTCTTTCTCGTTGTTCAACTTTCATTTTCATCTCTCTCAATTTTGTTTTTCAGCAGATGCTGCCAGATCTCTCTCCTCATCTTCATACACAAGAATGTAATTTTCTAGTTGAATTATTACAGAGATGTCACGAGGACAAACCGTTAGGTTAGAATGTTTAAAATTGCCTTTTACATTTTATGTTCAGGTAAATTATTTGGTCAGTGCTCGTATTGGGATGAAGCTGTCTGGCAGTGTACAAAGAAAGAGCGTATCTGGAGAAGGTTAGTTCTTGTAATTCTAAATATAAAAAACTCTTGTAAAAAAGGAGTAATTGTCTTATAGAGATAATAATCCACAATATACAAAACGCCGAGTTGAGCTTCGAAATTTACCCGAATCACACTGGACACCAGCTTTACGAAAATTGAAAGAAGAAGGAATAATGCCGGACCTTACAAATAAGAACAGCAACGGTTGCACAATATGATTGTTACTTGTACGGTATCAGTTTTACAACAGAATATAGATTTTTATAGTAGTTTGTTATGCAATAATAAAAAGGAATAGCATAAACAGATGATGTTTTCTGTCAAATTGTTTGTAAAAATTACGAACGAAGATTGGATAGCTCCCCAAGACGAAAACAATTGGGCAAAGGGCCTTTTGTCTAATAAGCCCCACCCGTTCAAAGCAGCCGGAGCTCTCTGCACCAGCCAATCTTCTAATGGAGCCCTTTCCTCGCCTGACTGACTTAGCTAGACTTCGAACCTAACGTTATCATGTTCCATATATTGTCGATTATTTCAACATTACTCTTCTTGCCAGTCGAAGGCAATGACTATTCATATAAAACTAACGGTAGACCTGAATGGGAATGCTTGTACTTTCCCTTTTAGAGACGTTTGCTCAATTCCTTGAGAGAGCGACGATTCTCTCTGACCATCTAATGGAGAACTATCGAGCCGAGCTACCTGCCGTCTATACTAGAGGTTCGGTTTTGTGTCCTCCCATAGAGTAGAATAGTCTAGCACGAATCTTACAATGATTTGAGTCAATTTCAGCTTTAGACCGATACGAGATAGGCGAGAACAAGCAACACTTTAGGGTGACACTCATGTACAGCAAACTTCTGAATATTGTAATCCTTTCTTTGTATTATCAGAGAGAATATTTTTAGAATGAGCCGGAGCAGTCAGCCACAATTTTGGTCGAGGTCTATCTGGTGAGGGAAGGGAAGTCTGGGGTGTATAGATCAATTTAGCATTGGACTGATTTCCGATTGACGTGGGACCCGAAGAACTTTTTCGGGATCAAAGCCATGTTTATTAACCAAAACAAACTCTGGGTTCCTGATATCATGCCGATTGATTTGTGAGTGCTGGAGGAGGCAATAAACGGGCCCGTTTAGAATCAACTACCGGCCGAACATTGACATGGAAAGGCAGAATGCCCTTGTGTCCTACAACGGCTCCGTCCTCTATTTTGTCAGTTCGGTTATTACTTTTAACTGCGAGATAAAGGTGGGGGCCGGCAGGTGGAGGACAGCGCCTTTTAGAGCTGGGCATTCCCATTCGACACGCAGGAGTGTAGGCTGAGGATAGCCTCGAGAAACTTTCTCGAGAAGGAGGTCACTCTCAGCCTGGAAATCTTCGAGAGAGTCACCTTCCAGGAAATGGTTTGTCCTTTTTGAGCAGAGAGGCAGTTGAGACAGGGCAACGGCGAGTGGGAGGCCATCGAGGTGCGGACGGAGGAGGGCCAGAGCCTGAGCGACGTTTTTGGATGGAAGTATCCTGTGGTAGGTGAAGTGTCCACTTCCTTCTGATCCCCTCCCAGGCATCCCTGGTATTCCGGGTGAAACGGAACCACAACTACTATGTACACGCGATGATTATCCCCTCTTTTATGCTCACGATCCTCGTCGTCTTCGGTATTTTCTGGTCCCCCGTCAACGAGGAGAACTACATCGAACGGGTATGTCCGATGGTTCCCCGTCAACGGGACGAGTTAAGCTGAGTCTGGGATTCGCTGCCAAATTGGCCATGCTAATGATACTCGAGATCACGGCCGAGCATCTGCCCCGGTCCAAGGAGGTCCCCATCCTGGGTAGGCTCGTATGTACTCGACCGAGTCCGCCTGTTCAGCCTTCTACGTCCTGGGCAGCCTCTTCATCATCACAACGGCCATCGGGGCGGCCCTCCTGATGGCCAAGTTCCTCCGGACCTCGGACATCATCGTCCGGAAGAGGTGAGTCCTTTATCTAAGCCAAGAAAGAGTTAGGGACGACGTCCGCCTGGAGCTGCACCCGTCAAAGAAGAGGGAGCTATCCCGCCGGTTGTCGTGTGGCGCCCACACGGTGTGCCTGATCTTCTTCGTCTGCCTGGCCTGCCTCAACCTGGCCTTCCTGCTCCTCCGTGGCCAGTCACAATAAAATAAAGATTGTCACCTCCTTGGCCTCTTCTTGCGCCGGCCTGTAAATGCGGCAATTTGCTGTCAAGGTCTCCTCTGCCGACCTCCATCCAGCCGGCCATTACCTGCCCGTCCTAATTAGTTGATCATGTCTTCTTCTTCCCGGTGCCATGTTCCAATTGGCCGCTATTCCCTCGTCTCCCCGCCGCCGCCGTCGTCTCTCGGCCTCCATTCAATTTTTGTGTACTCTCCGCTTTGTATTCCTCTCCCCGGTACATTCTCGCCCTTCCAGTCCTCATCCCCCTCCTCTCATCGGTGAGGTAAGTCCACCCCGGGGTTGTCCTTAATTCGTCCGGGCCTTATCACCTCGGGCATCGGGTGCAAACGAGCGTGTCAAATGTGTGATGGAATGAGTGATGGCCGTACAACAAATTAGGAACATCCCCGAAACATTCTATCCAAACAGACCCCCGCCTGTCCCCGTCCTCCTCTGTTGCTGGCCATCCTCCAAGCAGTCCTCCCGTATACAGTACAAGTCCTTCCACCCCCAAGAGTGCTAATTACAGGTGATAGATATGGCCAGTGGACGGTGTGGTTCGGATTACGGTACGCCCTGGGCGGGGTGTCCAAATGGGCCCTTAAAAGGGTGCGACGCAGCATTGTTCGACGCGCAGAGCGCAAACCTTCTCAGTCAGTTCATTCATTGACTGGTTCCCGACAGCCTCCGCCTCGACTCTGAGTGCACCCTCCCCCCGTCCCCCGCCACAGTCCGACAGCAGCAGCAGCTGAAGGGAGCAGTCTATTGACAGTTGGACTGCGGATATTGTCATGGTTTGCTCCTTTGAGGTGCTCTGCCCAGTCCCGTCGCTATTGGCCACACCGCCCCTGTACCAGCACTGCCACTCTATTTCTTTTTAAATTTTATTATAAATTTATCGGATTTACAGGAACAAGCCTCCTGATTTCCCGAGTAATTCCTCTGTTATTCCATAAAACGAGGCGAAATGATTCAGACACGACAGTTCGCCCGTCCGAACCCGGGTGGCCTCGCCAAGACAAAGACATAATGTTTTGTCAATGTTAAAGTTGTTTTGGATCAAGGGAATGACCTGCCGAGGGTATACGGGTGCAGGCGAGTGGACTACCCGGCCGCCGTCTCGATCCGGGTTATCTGGGGTGGATCTCTGTTAGAAGAGGCCCTCAAATGAGCCGAGAATCCGAGGGATGGCCCCTCCACCCAGATTGTACTTGTTCCCAGCCTGATCAATAAAGAACACAGGTAGAGGATCCGTCGTCCCCGAAAATGGCCATAAAAGTACGTCGGCTGTCCCCCCAGGAAACCGTAAAAAAGGAGGTCGACACCCCGTAAAATTTGGGAGTAACAAGTGCGAACAAGTGAACAAACAGACTCGAGACGGCCTTCCCCTGGCTACGGTAGACCGCCGATCAATTAGCATCCATTAGAAATTTTGAAAAACTCGTCCGGGATGACGCAGCCACCCAGAATAGTCTTATTGACCCATATCTGGAGGATACTCTGAGAAAACAAATCAGCAAGTCAACGGGGAGGCGCACCTGGCAGGAAAAGGATAACAACTCGGCTAACGGAACAGAATGTTCATTCTCGAAATAGAAATACGGATGAGCTTTCTTCTCTGGGTTACTGTAGGTCGTCGGGATAGCCGAACGAGCGTTTCCCGAAGCGAAGAGGACCGGACGGACCACGGCGTTTCCCGAAGCGAAGCGGGCCCTGTGGACCGCCTTTTTTCAAGTCTGAAAAAGACAATTTATACACCCTGCTGGGAGTGATTCGGGGAAGGGGAGGAACAGGTGGACCGGGAGAGGGGAGACGGGGAGACGGGGAGACGGACTCACACGGCTCGAAGAGATCGGCATCCCTCTCGGGCACGTCATACTCTGAAATCATCTCACTTTCTATATAACTCAACCTTAATTTGGATATTTATATTTTATAAAATAGAAAAACAAACAACAGCTGCTGACCAGAAACACCAAGAGAGATCAGAAAACGGGTATTCTGTGGCCGGGCCTTTGTCGGCCAAAGGGCGAGGATTCCCCTTTTACCCCGAGGATTAAACATCGCCGTTTACCGGGGAAGATCTCCGTCTCCTCGCCCGGTACCGAATAAGGGAGGGAGGATACCGTATCCTCCTCCGAGGGGAACCAGTTACATCGGCCCATTTTGTCCGGTAATTACCCTGTATATGGTGAGTTTCGCCCCGGCCGTCTCAATTACCATCTGTGCTTCGTCGGGGTACCCCTTCCCCCGACCACGAAGTGCCATTATCTGGGCCCATGCATCCCTTATTCCTCTTGTCCCCCGGCCCCGTGTCGAAATTCCCCTCGATTTATTAAAATAACCACCTGCCAACCGACCATTCCGCCACAATTCCCCCCTATTCAATGTTTTCCGTCTGCTTCGGAATACTGATTTCTGACGACGGCCATCGAATGCCAAATACGGCTGTTTTAATGTCAGGGGAGGAGGAACTGGCTGACTGGGGGAAGAGCCAACCGAGATTTTGGAGAAGGGAGCAGGCGGGGAGGCAAGGAATGTACTGGACTGTAGGAGACGGGCAAGGGAGGATGAGACTTCTTGTTTATTTTGTTAGAAAAAAAGGGAGGAGACATACCTGAGACGACGAGGGCCACGAGGCAAAAGAGGGCGAAAAGGAGTCGAAGGAGGCTGTTGAAGGCGTTCATGGAGCCGCGAAGAGTGAGCAAGGGGAGGGGCGGAGCAGGAGGCCGGCACCCCACTACGGTGACGTCGTCCTCCGTTTACGAAGCAGGGACTCCTCCTTGGAAGGAAGATGGCCACGGGACTGGGGATACTCTTCGAGGAATAAAAATGGGGCAGGTGTCTGTAACTAACGTGAGAAGAGTCCTCTCCCTGTCTCCCCGTATCCTGCTCTCTCTGTAGGACAGGACGCCGTCGTCCATCGGCCGGAGGTCAATTCGTTCCGTTTCGAATTCCTCCCTCGTCCGAAACAGAATCTCCCCCCTCGGCCCGTATCCATTTCGGTTGTATCATCGGCGACTCTTTCTGACGTGAATGCAAATTTCTCCCAATGAGCTGCCTTGTCAATTGGCGGTTTAGATGTAGGTAGCGGCGACGCCTCTGCAGGCCGAGAGTGCTTCCTCCTGGAGGGGGACGGCCGTTAGCCGGGGGATGGGCCCATCCTCACCCGCCACAATGGCCATATTCGACGGATCTATTCCACCCACACCGGATTACGGTAGCCCAATTGACTCCCGGGGTGTCAAATGTTTCCTTTCGGCTACAGTATCCAATTACGATCCATATTTGTCCGCCTTTTCGCACCGACGCGTCGTAATTGCCCGGCCATCAGTTCGGAGCAAAGTGGCTTGAGGCGGGGGGACAGGCGGACAGCAGGGTGGGGAAGGGATCGAGGAGGTATTCATAAGAGAAGACAAGTGATGATATCAAGAACATCACCATTGTCTCCTTGAAACGGAGAACCGTCTCGTGGAGTTGCTGCAAGTGGTTATTTTTTAGAAGGATAAGCAGTTTTCAGGAGCAGGGTCTATTTTGTATGATAATTTTTAGTTTATTGAAGGGAGAACACCTTCCGAACAGGGAGTCCCAAATACGGTCATCAAGTACTGCTACGGAAATGGCGCCACTAGCGCGAGATGCCAAATATTCAAATATTCCTTTATTGTTTACCCTTCTCTACACTTGTTCCGACTATTTCTGTAGGTTTCCTCGCTATTTCTCTATAACTGAAACACTATTTTCTTAATAGTTTTTTGTTTATTTCTGAAATCATTTACTTGCTACGGTAGATCACCGGTTACTGCGTATCTGATAGTTGAACGCGGAGCCACGTTGCAATGTAGAGGTTTGAGCATCTGCGCGTTATAACATTAGCTTTTTTTTACAAAGGATATAATTCGAATTATTATTTATTTTATCTATACTCTAGTTGAATAATTTCAGAACAAATGTCATTTTATGATTCAGCAAGTGGATCTGCTACTGGACCACAAAGAAAATCATGGGACACGGTGAGCTTTTTTTTGGATTATATTAGCTGGACAACTTGTATTATTTTAGGAAGAGTTTGCAGAAAAAGCAAAAGAGCGATTGAAAGCTGAACTAGATGCTGAGGAGATCCGCCTTGGAAGAAAGAAAAAAGAAGAACCTAAGATCAGGCGCGATTTGCTGCAAGCTCGTGATTATAAAGTGAGGCAATCTTTATTATAAGACCGTAAAATTTTAGGTTGATTTAGAATCTAAAGTAGGAAAAGCTGTTGTAATCAACAAAGCAACGCCTTCAGCAGAGTCCGGTGGTTTTTACTGCGATGTCTGCGACTGTGTCATGAAAGATTCTATTAATTTTCTGGATCATATAAACGGAAAAAATCATCAGAGAAATATTGGAATGTCAATGAAAGTTAAGAAAAGCTCTTTGGATGATGTGAAGGCAAGATTTGCATTCAAGAAATTAGAGAGTTCGTATACATTGGAAGTGATAACGGTTATGTTATTTCAGAGGATAAAGAGAAGAAGGGAAAACAGATGGAACAACTTTTAGAGGATGTTCACGAAGAAGAAGCAAAATTGAGAGATTCGAAAAAGGTATGGTATAAATTTTCATATGCATTACTAGGTTTTTCAGGATAAAAAGAAAGATGATAGAAAAAGAAAAGCTGAACCAACAGATGCCGACGAATTAGATCCGGATTTACAAGCGATGATGGGTTTCGGTGGCTTCGGAACTTCTAAGAAATAATGGCTGTAATATATCTCGTATATCATATGATCTCAAAAACAACATATTTTATGATGATTTGTAGTTTTGGTATTTTTCCATTGATTATCTCTTTTACTATATTCTTTTTTTTTAAATTTTCTGATCTAGGTAGAGCCATGGTGGGTCTGGAATGTTTACTGGTACTATCCTTAGTGGTTGCCGGAGTCCAAGCAGCTACTCCTGCTACTCTTGAGGAAAAGGTTGTTTCATAATGACAAGCGAGTACTTATTTTTTAGGTGCAACAACTGCAAGATATGATGTATCGTCAACCTGTTATCAAAATGAATATGGATCGATGGAGAACACTAGTTCGTCAACAGCCTAGAAACTACAGTATGATGGTCCTCTTTACCGCCCTTTCTTCGGGTGTCAACTGTCCTATTTGCAAGTAAGTGAATTCTAATAATTTTCATAACTAGCTAAATAGGCCTGCCTACGATGAGTTCGTGATTGCCGCTAATTCTCACCGTTTCAACAATAACGAATTGAAGTCTCTTTACTTCGGTGTGGTCGATTATGAAGATGCGCCACAAATATTCCAACAGGTTTCGAGAATTAATATTCCCAAGTTACAAATTATCTAGATGAACTTGAATACTGCCCCGATTCTTTATCATTTTGGGCCTAAAACCCAAGGCAAAAAGAAGCCGGATCAAATGGATTTCCAACGTCATGGATTTGATGCCGATGCTATTGCGCGTTTCATCGCCGATCAGACGGAAGTTCAGGTTTGCATTATCAGTAGTTTATTTACCTGATCATTTGCAGATCAGGATCCTTCGTCCACCCAACTATGCTGCCCCTATTATTATCATTTTAGTTGTGGCATTAATCCTTGGACTGTTATATATGAAGAGAAACAATCTGGAATTCCTTTATAATAAGACGTTCTGGGGAGGTGTTTGCTTAGTCAGTTTCTATGAAAGGGTGGCTAGTATAGTCCTTTTAGCTTTTCACGTTCATCTTTATGTCTGGTCAAATGTGGAATCACATTCGTGGACCTCCATTCATTATGACCAATCCGAATACCAAGGAGACAAGCTTCATTCATGGCTCTACACAATACCAGCTTATAGCAGAGACTTATATTGTGGCTCTTATGTATGGCCTGATCACTGCTGGATTTATCGTAATCAATGACGCCGCCGATGACAGCAAGTCTGACAAGAAGAAGAAGTCACTTCTCCCTGGTGTCAATGGAACAGGTGCGCTTTTTTTAATGTTAAAAGTTACACTATTTAGCTATGGTATGGTTGGGTCTCGGCATGGTGGTCGTTTTCTTTTCCTTGTTGCTGTCCATCTTCCGCTCGAAGTATCGCGGTTACCCTTACAGCTTCCTCTTCAGTTAATTAATTATTAACAAAGCTTTACTCTATTTATCGTTTTCCTAGTTCTTTTTTTTATGGGTAATTGTGTTAATGTTTTATTTATTGTTATTTATAAGTATCTAATAAACTAAGCTAAAGAAGCGTCGTCGCCCAATAGGTCTGAACCGGTCTCCCCATCATTGTTAAGTGCTTCGCAATTTACTCCCGAATCGATGAGAAATTTGTAGAGATCCTTATGCCCACAAATGGCAGCTAAAATCGTTTCAATCTTAACCTCTCTTTTACCTAAATGCAAAGAACTGTTCCCATCGTTGTCAGATGCGTTTAAATCCGCTCCATGGTCTAGAAGGAAAGTGACAGTTGCGATCTGGCCGGCATCCGCTGCCCATAACAATGCGGTCATCTACACTATATCGAAAAGATAGCCGTACGCCTACCCCTAAAGCAGTATCCTTGGAATTTAAAACAGTGGCATCTCGTGAAAGAAGTCGCTGTAGCTCTGCAAGGTTGCCAGTTTTGGCAGCATAAAACCATTTTTCGGAACTATCAAACAAATCTATTTCTTCTTCATTGTATGATAAAGCACTTGGTTTAAGACCAAACCCCTGGTTTCCTTTCGAGTTTTCTAAAGTGAATAATCTACAATTAGCTGTAAACGCACCTGTATTTGGGGCAAGCCTGTTTATAATGGCAGTATATTCTCTCATTGAGTCGAACTTATCCATTTTACCTAATTTTTTCCACGCATCAAACTTAGTACGACCGCGAATATCCAATAGTGAAGGTCGTTTACTTGAGTCTAGAAAAGTATAATCTATAAGGGATTTACAACCTGCATCTCCGACCGTAGCCTGTTTATAAAGAGCATATAACCGAAGAATGGTCTCCGGATCGAGCTGATTCATAATTTTAGGTAAAACATCAGCAGCGATATTAAACTTCTCCCGAATTTTACGCTCATCTGGAGTCTTAACTATATCTTTTATTTTTATTGTAAGTGATCACCATTTGATAGTCGTCAATAGGGTCACCAAATTCATCAAATCGTTCCATTTGCAATTGCTGAGATCCGCTTGAGTTCGATTGCACAGATTGCGCGAAATATGCTACAAACATTGACTGGAAAGCGTATGAGTTCGTTCTGATTAGAACAGAAAATTAAGGGCATTCCCCCATTCGTATGTTAACTCTCTGAATATATTTATATTTATAAAAATGAAGATTATTGGGCTATTTCTGCATTCCATTTAGCTTGAGTGTATGTTTTAATTGTAACAGCATGAATAGTTGGCATAATATCGGAAATGGCTTCCTGTACAAGCCTAGAAATGTATAAGTAGAAGATAGGAAAGTGTCTTACTTGTGGCACTGCAACAGTCGTTTACCTTCAAAATCATCTGAAACAATTACAATAGAAAATTTTGCTCCACAACCATCAGATTCATCTACTACTTCCTATAACATTTACTTTGAACATATACAAAATTTACTAAATGCTTTGGATTTATCTTTTGTAATCTGGTAGCAACATCACTTTCCGAAACCATTTTTCTATAAAACACATTCGATTTTACTGAAGAGTACAGGCAATATGAATCAAATGGAAATACCAATTCTCAGTATACATAAGACAGTAACTCTATATAACGGTTTATAAGAAAATAACATAACAACAAACAAACAATAAAAACGAGGAAACAGGTGACTCGTTTGTAATATGAGCAAAAAAATTGTACATAATACATAATAGAAAAGTCTGAAAGAAAAGGAAACGAAACGGCAGCAAACAACTATTAGGCCTGGAAAAGTTTAGCCCTACGTTGTGCTTCTTCTTCGGCATCTCTCTTTTTCTTAGCTTCAATAGCAGCAGGATCGGTGGTTAGTGGTTGTAGTTGTAATCGTGGACGCCCGGAAGGTTTTGGTGCTACATCATGCTTGTCTAAACAATAGAAAATCGTATATCCAAAAGCCAACCATCATGTTTGTCTTCATCGCCAGATCCACGCCTTTCACTATTTCTGCGACCATCTCTTCCACCACGGCCTTCGTGGAAACCACCACGTACCCCACTACCTCCACCTCGTCCAAACTCGCAGCTGCCTCTTCCACCGCCACGACCGCTGTCACCTCCTCTTGGACGACCTCCATAATGTTCTCCTTAAAATACTTTCCTTTCAATAACAGATAGAAACTACCACGCCCTCCTCTTCTGGTGTTCGTTTTCGGAGTTGCGCGATCAACCCGTAAATGCTTATCAGCAAATGACTGAATATGCATATAAACTAGTGTTTCAAACAACCTACCGCTCCATCGAGCTTCAATAATTCTTCAACACGCTCCTCCGATTTGACATCGACGTATGCAAATCCTTTAAATTTGTCTGTTGTACGGTCGCGGACTAAATTGATTTCAAAGCTACGCACCTGAGAATAATAAAACTAGTTATCATATTTAAACACCTACTATATCATCCGAGTAGTCCTTATGCTTCAAAATTGTCTCGATATCTGCGTGTGTACAGTCATCTGGAAGGCCGCCAATAAAAATCTGAACCTGGGTAAGGTACTGAAAAAAAAAATGCAAACCTTTGTATTACTCATTGTGGTATAACAAGATAATAACGATTTGATAACCCTGAAGGTAATTAGGATATAAGGAAAAGTGGTATTTATAGAAAGTAGAATAAAAAATATAATCAGAATCACTGCAAGAAAAATGAATTCTAAGCGTATGATTGGAACCTCACACCAAAAATTGCACCTTGTCAATACAGCGCGATAACAACCATGCGGGCGAGATCTCGAGAAAAAAAACAAAAACAATCCCTATCACAACCCCTGTTATTCCCCCCAGGTTACTATGCAACCGGTGCACAATTGAAAGCTTGATTTCACTTTGTTTGATATATTTTCATATTAGTTTTCAGAAATGACGTCCGGGAACAATTCACGCACTACTGTAGATTGGTCTGGTGAGAGAAACTTTTAATACATTTTATTTTCGAAGGATTACAGCCGCAGCTCCTGCTCGAGCTCTCCATTATGTTTTCAAAGTTGGAGACCGGATGAAGACTATGGATTTTTATCGGAATATTTTACTTAGTGAGCATTTTTTTACTTATACTTACTTACTTTTTTACTATTTTCACTTTTTTTTAAATAAAAGTTTATTTAGTGAAAGTACTTCGTCATGAAGAATTCGAAGAAGGCTGTAAGGCCACATGCAATGGACGTAAATTATTTGGAATTTATCTTTTGTAAAAGAAGAAATTCAGCTTACCAAGGGGCCTGGTCGAAGTCCATGGTAGGCTATGGTTCGGAAGATGATCATTTTGTCATCGAGCTCACATACAACTACGAAATTGGAAGCTACAAAAATGGAAACGATTTTGTTGTAAGTTTGTACTATATGTGAAGTTGTCTTTCTTTTCCAGGCTATGATAATCGAGTCTGATGATGTCTATAAGAATGTCTCCGAAAATCATTCGGCTGATTCGAGCGGCCGGTTATCTGTATGATTTCTGTCCGTAAAAGGAGCTTTTCCTTTTTTCAGGTAACCGATCCCGATGGGCATTGCTTCATTGTAACCAAAGGAAATGGCTCTTTTATAACCAAAGTAGTCCTCCACGTCAGTGATCTCAATCAGAGCATAAGTTACTGGCAGGGTATTCTAAGAATGTGTATGGTAGAGAAAACTGAAGAAAAAGCTATACTTGCTTTCGGTGAAAATCAGGTGATTCTTACGTTCACGTTTTATACGTATCCCAGTGTAAATTAGAACTGCAACAAATTCACGGGGAAAATATTAATCGTGGGACGGCATTTGGACGAATAGGTAAGAATTTGGACACCAAATCTATATAATAGTTTACAGCCTTTGCGTATCCCGGATCAAAAGTGAGTCGGCCGAGGTAATATTACAGAACTGATCATTTCAGCTAAAAGATCTAGAACAAACAATTAAAACAAAGGGGTACAACGTAATCAAAGATTTGGTGACCCTTCAGACCCCCGGAAAGGCTGATGTTCAAGTTGTTATACTCGCTGATCCAGTTTGTCTCTGATGAGGCTCTTTGGTATAGTACACATTGCAGAACGGCCAAGAAATTTGCTTCGTTGGTGACGAAGGGTTTCGCGAATTGTCGGTAGTTGATGCCAACGCTGAGTCCCTGCTCAATGAAGCAATACAAAATGATGACTCTGCTCGTTGGTTTCCTGATGGCAAACGTCAAGGATAATTCTACTTTTAATCATTCCTTCTTTACATTCCTCCGCTTTTGTAGATAAATCTGTATCATTTGGATTTCTGCCAAGGCCGAATGTGACCGCGGTGGGGCCGCGTCGCCAACTTTGCGCTGCTCTCAAGATTATTTGCTCACATAGTGTTGGATTCGAAGAAAAAGTGGAGAAACGAGCAAAATACTAATGGACCAATCAAATTTAAATCGCCAATACATTTTGAGAGTCAATGTTTATTTGGCAAGGGTTATTTGGCAATAAACAAGATATATTATATCTAAAACGCCTATAAATATGTGCATGAGGGGATATCGCAGAGGAACCGGTGGGAATGCATGCCTAATGAATTGTCTCCTGGGTACCCGCATTGCCCACCGTTTAGGATATCTCAGGAGCAGGACTCCCCAAAGCGGTCTTTTTCCTTCAAGTAGGTACACCCATGGCACGCGATTTATGTGAGCAAACAGTGGAATCCGGAGGCGGCCGATCCAGCCGTGCTCAGCCGCGCACCATGGCCTCCCTCATCGACTTTATGCTAGATCCAGGATGGAGGTATCTTCGCCAAGCAGCCGACGAGGCACTCAAGGTCATTTTCATTTTTTGCAGAGACGGATAGCTCTCGAGTAGTTGATGCTCGGCCTGAAGTGGTTTCGTTTGTTTGACAGGAGTTTTTGCAATTTCCCGGGGACCAATTGATAAGTTTTTAGGAGCAGGCAGAGCGTCGGTTCGACAACAAGACCCACACATGGGTCCCGGATGCCCAGGTACCCCCTAGCCCCTCCCCCCTGAGCCTCTGTTCCAGGAGGGATTCGTCGTGGCTTCTATCTCGGTGCAAGAGGGCAACAACTACACCCTGGCCCTGCCGGACGGCAGCCAGAAGAAACTGACCAAGGAGGAGTGCCAGGAGATCAACCCGGCCAAGTACGAGAAGACCGAGGACATGTCCAACCTGACATTCCTCAACGAGGCCTCCGTCCTCCACAACCTCCGCCAGAGATACTACTCCATGATGATCTACGTAGGTGGCCGAGGCCAACGCCGACCTCCTTTCAGACCTACTCCGGCCTCTTCTGCGTCTTCGTCAATCCCTACAAAATGCTCCCCATCTACACCGACAGCGTGGCCGCCATGTACGTGGGCAAGCGCCGCTCCGAGATGCCTCCCCACCTGTTCGCTGTCGCGGACGAAGCCTTCCGCAACATGATGAATGGTCCGTGGCCCTGGAGTAACCCTTATGTGTATGATTCAGACCACGAGAATCAGTCGATGCTAATCACGGGAGAGTCGGGCGCCGGGAAAACGGAGAACACGAAGAAGGTCATCGCCTACTTCGCCAACATCGGAGGGGCCGCCAAGGACAAGAAGAAGACCGTACGCTTCGAAGGCCTCGGAGTGCGCATTCTCTCCCTGACCACCCCGTGGACTAACCCCCACACACCTCCCTATTCCCTCTCTCCCCCCGTCCCGCTCCCATTTTATCCTCTTGTTCAGGGCAACTCCCTCGAGGATCAGGTCGTCCAGGCCAACCCGGCCATCGAGGCATTCGGCAATGGGGCCACCGTCAGGAACTACAACAGCTCCCGCTTCGGAAAATTCATCCGGATCCATTTCGACAAGAAGGGAAAACTCGTCGGTGGAGACATTGAACATTGTAAGCGAGTGGCTTGGGGGGAGACGGAGTGACTTCAGATCTCCTGGAGAAGTCGAGGGTCATCAAACAGGCACCCGGAGAGAGAAGCTACCACATTTTCTATCAAATAATGAGCCAGAAGAAACTGAGAGATCGGTTCAACCTGGAGGAGGACATCCACAAGTACCACTTCTCGTCGCAGGCGGAGGTGACCGTGCCGGGGATGGACGACAAGGAGGAGTGGCGGGTGACGGACAACTCCTTCGACGTGATGTCTTTCTCCGAGCGGGAGAAGGACGACCTCTACAAGGGCTGTGCCGCCATCATGCACATGGGCAACATGAAGTTCAAACAGAAGCCGAGGGAGGAGCAGGGCGAGGTGGACGGCATGGAGCGTGGGTTACGGGGGCAGACAGGCGACAGACAACTTCAGATCCGGAGAAAGCGGCCCGTCTCTTCGGAGTCAACCCCGACGCCTTCGTGGAGGCCCTGACGAGACCGAAGATCAAAGTGGGCACGGAGTGGGTCGTCAAGGGACAGAATGTCCAGCAGGTGGGCCAGTCAGGCTCTACGTATCAACTGGACACAGGTCGACTGGGCGGTGGGAGCCCTGGCCAAGGCCGTCTATGCGAGAATATTCACCTGGCTCATCTCAAGGGTCAACGAGACGTTGAGTGCCAACATCGTCGAGTCGGAACACTACATCGGAGTGCTGGACATCGCTGGGTTTGAGATATTCGACGTAAGGGAAGGCACCGGAAGGAGGACGGCCGCCTTTTCAGAGGAACTCCTTCGAACAGCTCTGGATCAACTTCGTCAACGAGAAACTCCAACAATTCTTCAACCACCACATGTTCGTCTTAGAACAGGAGGTAGGGAGGCTGTCTGGGAAAAGGAACGGCTTTTTAGGAGTATGCGAGGGAGGGCATCCAGTGGACTTTTATCGACTTCGGACTGGATCTCCAGGCCTGTATCGAGCTCATCGAGAAGGTACTCTTCTGGGCAGACTACCATTGATCGAACTTCAGCCCCTGGGTATCGTCTCGATGCTCGACGAGGAGTGCATCGTCCCCAAGGCCACGGACATGACCTACGTGGACAAGTTGACCACTCAACATCTTGGAAAGCACCCCAACTTCCAGAAGGTAGACGGCTTTTTTGTATAACTTACCCACTTGAACATAGGCCAAGCCACCAAAGGGAAAGCAGGCCGAGGCCCACTTCGCCATTGTCCACTACGCGGGAACTGTACGCTACAACGCGGAGCAGTGGCTGGATAAGAACAAGGTAGAGGCATACTGTAAAGGGGACAGTTCGTCGTAGGACCCGTTGAATGACTCGGCTGTGGCTGTACTGAAGACGACGGACAAGGAGAGCATGCTGTTCAAAATCTGGGAGAACTACCAGACGGAGCTGGACAGGGAGGAGCAGAATGCCCGAGGTGAGGGACGGGGAAGTGGAGGAGGGCAACCGGGTTGACAGGAAAGGGAGAGAAGACGGCCAAGAAGAAGGGCAAGTCGGCCTCGTTCATGACGGTCTCCACGATGTACCGGGAGTCGCTGAACAAGCTGATGAGCATGCTCCATACCACCCACCCCCACTTCATCCGGTGCATCATCCCCAACGAGAAGAAACAGAGCGGAGTCATCGATGCGCCACTCGTCCTGAACCAGGTGAGACTCCGTCTTGTTCAAACCAGACACACTTCAGCTCACTTGTAACGGTGTCCTAGAGGGTATCCGTATCTGTAGGAAGGGCTTCCCCAACAGGATGACCCACGCCGACTTCCGATTCCGATACGCTGTCCTGGCAGCCGACGAGGCCACCGACCGCGACCAGGGCAAGGCCTCCGAGAAGATCCTCGCCAAGCTCTGTAAGGAGAACAAAGTCAATGTGGACAATTACCGGATGGGAAATACCAAGGTAAAGAAGGCCACAGGGAATTTACTGGACAGTTTAGGTCTTCTTCCGAGCGGGAATGTTGGCCCATATGGAGGAGCTGAGAGACGAGGCCATCGCCAAGATGGTCGTCAAACTGCAATGTGCCTGCCGTCATTACCTGGCCACGGTGAGGACATCTTCTGGTTGAAAAGATCCGTTTCAGTGCGGATATAAGCGTCGCCTCGATCAGGAGGAGGCGTACGGCATCCTCCACGAGAACATCCGCCAGTGGCTGAGACTCCGCAGTTGGCCGTGGTTCCGCCTCTACACCCGTCTGAAGCCAATGCTCAAGGGAATGAGATCGAATGCTGAGGTGGAGGCATTGGAGAAGAAAGTCAAGGTATGGGATGAGAGGGCAGTAAATTAATTAGGAAGTTTAGGAACTGGAGAAGATATCGGCCACGGAGGAGGCCGAGAGGAAACGACTGGCTGACGAACTGCGCCAGAGAGACGGAGAACTGGACGAGGCAAAGGCAGCACTGGCCAGAGAGCGGATGTTGATGGGGAAGAGGAACGAGGAGATCGACGAATTAAACAAGAATCTGAAGGAGCAGACGGAGAAGGGCGACGAGGCGGCCAAGACCCTGCGGGACATGGAGAAGGAGATGAACAAGCAGCGCAAAGAGTGGAGCGAGAAGGTACGGGACAAGTCTTTTTACCCTCTGTTTGGGGTGTTCCGGGGGTTTCTCGGGAGGCAGGCATCGAGGGCTCTGATCAAACACTCTCCCTGCCTCTACCTCTATCGATGTCTCTAATTCCCGAAATTAAGCTCTCTCCCGCTATGGAGGTACCATTTTTGCCGGGATATATTCACCTCTTTCTTCGCCTTATCATAGTTTAATTTTAGGAGAAACGGCTGGAAATGGAGGCCGATGCCGAGAGGAAACGGGCCGAGGCCGAGGCCGCCCGTCTGGGCACGGAACTGGACAAGCTCAAGACCGAAAACGACAAGCTCGCCCACACGAGGAAGTCTCAGGTATCGCTTTTCGAGGGGGCAGACCGTCTTTGTCTAGGAATTGGCCAATGCGGAGCTGATGGATCGATTGGATATCCTCCAAGACAAATACGACAGGTGAGTCCTCTTGACTTTTTCACAGCTCTCGTGTCCCCGAGTCTGTCCGGGCAAAAGAGACTGCTTCAGGGCTGACGAGCAGCGACTCCGGATGAGGGAGGACCTGGATGCCGTCGAGGACAAACTCCTGGCCGAGACACGGGCCAAGGATGAGCTGACCAAGGTGAACAAGAAACTGGAACAACAGCTGAAGACACTGAAGAACCAATTGGAACTGCTGACAAAGGACAAGCACCTGGCCGATTTGGACTGTAAGAGGTAGGGAACGAGGTGGCGGGGACCGGCCGGTTGCAGGCGGGAGGAAGACATCGGCGAGTACAAGCTGAAGGCCATGAGCGACGCCAACCTCATTGCCAAGCTGCAACAGAACCTGAGGAGATTGATAGACCGGATCGAGGAGTTGGAGGAGGAGCTGGAGAACGAGAGGAGAAACAGGACAAAGGTGAGAGGACACGGGGGAAAGAGACGACGCGTACAGAGCGATCGCATCCGGGTTGGGCTACAGTCGGATCTGGACGTGGTGACCCAACAGATGGAGGAGGCCAGCGGACAACTCAACGCCCAGCAACACATCAACAAGTCCCGGGCAGAGGAGGTAGGTCTCTCTGCTCTTCCCCTCACGTCCTCCTCTCAGTTGGCCAACCTCCACCGGGAGCTGGAGAAGCGGAGTCTCACCTCCGAGCTCTACATCAACGACCTCTGTTCCATGCAATACGCCACCGTTAACAATCTCAGGAATCTTAGTGCTCAGGTGACTGTCCCCCCAATAAAGGGCATCCTCCTCTTAGGCCGCCTCTCTGGAACACGAGGCCAACCGAGTGTTAGATACGCGCCATGCCCTTAGGAGGGCCCTGCCGGCCGTCTACGTCAACAACGACGACAGCGACATGGAGGCCTCCATCTAGCAGCCTCACTCCTCTCCTGGACCTCGTGATTATCCAACGCCTAGAGAACACTAATAAAACTATGTCTATCCATTGGTAACAGTAAACTTCACACTACACGGAATCTGTTACTCCCTCCCTGATCTCCTCTATTGTTTCACTTGGCGCAGTGCGATGCGTCGCGTCTCTCGTTAGACAGTCGCGGGTTCGATCCTATGCGAGACTCCAATGCGCACCAGTCCTCAATGGCTGGATGCGCCTGTTGTTCTCGCTATATCAAACTCAGGTTTTCGCTGGCTTCTTGCCCTTATTGGCAAGAACTAGATAGTACACCGTGAAACAATTTTTTCCGTTTTATTGAATTAGCTCGCTGTTGCTTGCGGGGGTTTGATTGACCTGCATTTGATTCGCCGGGTTCTACATCATATCTGATCTGTTTTCTCAATTATATCAGACCCAATCGGATAAAAATACTTCTGCTACGTGGGCAAAGGCTACAAGAGATCAGGAGGTAGTCTCCTCTGTAGTTTTTGGGATAACTGACCAGTGTACACGAGGCAATGTCGTTATGATCCCTAATAAAATTAACAAACTTCGGTTCCTCTATTGCCATAATCCGTCTTTCCTCCTGGTAGACGCGTCACTTGGTCCCTTTTATGACCCGAGAGCACAATCTGACCAGGCTGCTACCCGCCAAACATCCCAGTGGAATTGCGTCGCTTTGACAATACAATGGCTTTCCGTGCTCTCCTTATTCTATCTCAGCTATGGGCCCCGCCTTGGATATCCGCCCTCTGGAACTGGAAGACGAACCGGTGCCGAAGAGGGACCGGATGGTCAAGCCGATGACGAAGAAGGAGTGCTCGATCCTGACAAAGATCTTCGATGAGACCAGCCACTGTAGGTCCTTTACTGTCTCCCCCAACTCGATTATCCCCCGGAGGATACCCAACTGATTATTCTGTAGGTGACGTGCCGAGGGGCGACCCCGCCTCTCCGGCCGGGCATTCAAAAGCCGGCGGTCCACCGGCTCAATCTCTCCCGGCTCCCATGGAGGCCGTTCCTTCCTTCTCCACGACCACCGCCTCCAGTCCCATCGGCACGAACAGTACCATCTCTGTTACCCAGGCCAGCTCCCCGTGTGGGAGTCAAAGGGAACAGAGTACAGGTAGGCTTTGGAATATTAGGAACAGAGAGGATAGATTTAGATGGACAGGGGAGATCCTCTCTGAAGAGGAAGGCGGACGACGAGGAACTGACCCGAAGGTTGTGGCAGAAGTACCCGGCCGTGATGCAGGCTCTGGAACAGCCGTCGAGTGAGTGTCTACCCTTTCTGGGATACAGTCTCTGGTTTCAGTTATGGACATGGTTGTGAACGAGGCCCCCGGGAAGAAGTCCCAGCACTCGAGTCCCAGAACACCGACCAAGGGCCAGAAGACGCCGAGGAGGACACCACAGGGGAAGAGTGCGAAGAAGCCGAGAAGTCGAAAGAGAGCCAGCAAAAATGGCACATCCCGTCCAAGTGAGCCTCCCCCTTTCCCACTGACATTTTCTGGTTTAATAGGCACAAATGAATTTGTTAATATGCCCCCCGAGATGCCAATGGACTCGCATGGCTACGAGGATTTCAGGGGCACCCCCTACCTCTACCCCTCTCCTTTTTCCTATGAGACAGCCCAGACGCCCAGCAACTACCCGTGGCCGCCGTACCCCTACCTCCATCCAGGCACGACATCCCCTTCCAACGGAACGGATGTTTCAGGACAGGATGCCACCCCGTTCTACCCGCTACCGTACCCTCAGCACTTCGACCCCCTGCCATCGGTCAACACCCTCCTGCCCTTCCCCAGTCTTCCCTCCTGCGATCCTCTCCCTGTGCTAGATCTATCCAGCGACGGTTTGTCCCCCTTCTCCGAATTGACTTCTCTTTAGACCTCGACCACTTCCATCCGGATTGTTCCCCTTCGGTGTAGTCCGTCTATGGTCCATATATATTTCGATCTGAGCTCTATTATTTGTTTTCGTTAATATTTTGTCTCCAGATATTTTTGTTCTCTTATAAAATAATAAGAAATTATCGCAGTCGTTGACTTCTTTTGCGCTTGATCTGAGCTAATTGCAAGCGGGTCGGGTAATCACTTCAGCGGAACATTGTATATATATATATATAGCCAGCCGGAGCTGTATGGGTGCACACTGGTGGTCTGTCGTGTGACACCCCTTTACTGTGTGTCCAGCCGGGGCTCCTCCAACAGAACAGGGATCGGCCGGAGCAAATCGCAAAACGAGATTAACGTCTTGTCGTCCGGTAGATGCGCGAGAAGAGATCGGGAGTGGGAGAGTATAACAAGATGAGAATGGCAAGGCAGGTGGAGGAGAATAAGCCAATGGGCCGAGAGGAGGCCGAGAAGAGGAAAGTAGACTAGAACGGGGATAGATGTTTAGCAGAAGGAGAGGAGAGTAGGGCTGGAGGAGAAGAGATCCGAGGAGGAAAGGAGGCCCGGGTCTCGGGGGGAGATGACAACCAGAGCAGCGAGGCTGATTCGGCGAAACAGACCTCGGCGGTAGAGGTGCTTCATTGAGCTGTTCAAAAGAAAAGCCTTGACGAGAATAGCGAAGACAACAGAGAGACTCAACTGCCTGTAACTGGCTGGCCAAAAGAGGAAACAACGGGCGCCTGGGTATGGAGTGGGGATCAGGAGGAGGTCTCCGTGTAAGTATCTGAACGGAATCCTCTCGGGATGGAACCTTGCTGGCATGAAGAAGATATGTCACATATATCATATGTGGAGGGTGTTCCCGTTTGTCTGCTGGTCGCTATAAACATTGTTGCCTGGCAGATGCCGTCTCAAAACTGTCCTATAATTGGATCAAATTGCACCTCGGTCAGCAGAAAGGGATGGTTGGGCCAAGTTCGTTTGCGGGTGCATTTGCTATCAGTTTTGTTGTCGCTGAGTTCGTGATTAAGACACTCCCATTTCGTTATCTGGCCTTCCCAAAAAGGCTCGTATATAAGCCACCCACATGCACACTTTGGTCTCTCTCACTATCACCTTTGCACCATATGAGTGCCCCCTTTTATTGGAGACGGTAACTTGCTATGGGAAGAGTGCCAGTTGATGTGCCTTTCCTCTAAATAGACCCCGGGGTGATCTCTGTGACTCTCCCTATTCTTCGTCCCCTCCTGATAGACGAGTCACAGTAACGGCCCCGTTAATATAGCCCGGCGATTGTCACATGTGCCCGGCCGACTGATTAGCTCCTTTCTTTCTTCTTTATCTCGTCTCTCGACTGTTTTCTTTCCAGAAATGGGAATATTCCTCGACCTCTACGAGAGAATCGTCCGCCGCTTCCATCGGTCAAAGGCCGGCTCCAGACAGACCTCCTTGAAGAGGACACAGTCACTGCCACGTGAGCACAGAGAAAGGTAAGGGCCGAATCATCCGGAGCGGTGAATAAGTGTCTTTCGAAAGCCGTTAGAGTAGCTGATAATTCTCCGGTCGTAAACCTCATACCCCACGCTGTCTATCCATGGAACCGACTGTTATTTTTAGAGGAGCGACCCTTGTCGTCCGACCCAGGAGCAACACGACCGAAGTGACCATCGAAAGGCGACGGGTGAGCAGCCGGGCCGACTGGAACAGGATCAACAAATCCGTGGAGAAGCCAGAGACACAGGTCAGTAGAGGGAGGAGGGGCATCAGGAATTCTTAATTCAGGTGGAGGCAGGCAGGAAGAGAGAGAAGTCCGGAGGCAAGACCCACGACGGCTCCCCCACCAAGGCCATTGTCATATCGAGGACGGGCGAGGGGAAGAAGTCCGTGCCGAACGGCTCCCTCTTGGCCCCCTCCTACCGTAACCGGACCACCTCTCTCCGGCAACACAACGTCATCACGATCTCTATCTGAACACGGCTTCCCCTCCCGTCTACCTGCCCAAATATTGTCATATTTCCTTGTCCAAATAAATATTCCTGTCGACTCTCGTCTTATCTCGTCTGCCTCCAGCTTCCCCCTCACTCAGACTCGACAGTTTATCAGTTGTGATCGGAGGAAGTCGCATTTGTTTTACCTCCATTCCAGATAAAGACGAAATTCATCACCAGATGACGTGTCCTCCCGGTGGGCCACCACGTGACGAAACGAGCACCCGACGGGCCGACGGAAGGGCTTCCGGCCCAGATTAGGACCAGCCGGTCACGGTCGACTTCACTCCCGGCCATGTACAACGAAGGCTTTGGCAACCGCTTCCACCCAAAAGCCGCTACAATTTCGTGTCGGGACCTCATCCGGTACTATCCCTACGTGACAGAGAAGAACTGTAAGTGTCTCTTTATATGGAAGAGGACGGCTCAGGGAACCATGGCCGACAGGGAAAATGGATGGAGAGGAAGGGCAATCATCTGAAGATCAAGAGATGCGAGGGGGTCATGGGACAGGCACTCAGGAGTCGGGAGAAATACCTCTCTCCCGTCTCACAACGGTCCGTTTCTTTCTTTTTTTTTTTTAGAGTTCAGGTTACAGAAAGACGAGAAGAATAGCGCAGGTGGCCGTGGAAGAAACAGAAAATACGCGGATCCCGGTTGAGAGCATTCCAAAGTATCCCTCGTGGAAATCACAGAATTACAGTAATTGTCTCCATCTTCTTTCCATCTCTAATGAATCTAGACATTTTGAGCCGGACAGATTGCCCCCGTCACTTGGAAGAGTCACTCCAACAGGAGGTCGCCATGTTGTGGGAAGAGTGGAGTCTCACGGCGGCCAAGGACTATTTCACCCAGAAAGAAAACTGTTGGCAAGCTGTTTATGAGGTATTTAGTTGCGTATTCAGCCCCCCGTGCAGTGCCACCCCGCCGTGGAAAGGCCTCTTGGAGAGGAACACGACAATCGTCTCCCAGAGACTGACGATCTCCACCCAAATAGCCCATGACTTCCACCACAATCATCGCTCTTTTGCCCTTTTTGACTGTCAAACCTTTTTCGGAAAAGAACAGACAGTGGAGGACTTTAAACGGGAGCTGAAAGAATTTATGAAGCACGCCAGTCAGAGGATCCGAGTCAAGTAGGTTCCCTTCCGAGGAGGTGTCACTCTAGCAGATGGCCTCTGTCCGTCGGGAGGATCATGCTCAAGGAGGGAGACATCTGGATACCGAAACTGGTGGACGGGTCTTGCAGGTGAACAGGGATAGAAGACAATTGAGACACTTCCTATAGGGAGATCTTCACGGCTGTGGCGGCCACGATGAGCCGGCTTCTCTACGATGTTCTCGAGGAGAACTACCAGCAGTTACGAAGGGTCTTCTCCGATGTTCTTTTCCTTCAGCTGCCGTAATTAATATCTATTTAGAGTGACCAGTGCCTCCTGAAAGTTGAGGTGGAAGACGAGAACCAGCCTTTCGACTTCTGGGAGAGTATCGAAGTTTTCAAAGAGATAGCCGTCGGTAAGTTGCTTCGAATATAAAATGACGGGTCAGTTCCGTGTGTGGAGCATCTTCTGTATCCGCGCCACTTTCCCCCGAGAGATATCGACATCCGTGCCTGGTTCCAAATTGAGAAAAGGCCACTTGGCCCGCCTCTTGCCAGAGAGTTTACAGTCCTAAGGGAGAGATTGACCACCTTAAAAACAGAGCTGGGCAAGCTGCAATTGTCTATGGAGACCCTGCCCCAATGGGACAAGGTATCCTCTCCCATCCTTACCCATCCCCGTCTCTTTTAGCTGTACAAAGAGTTGGAGATCATTTCTGTGGCAACGACGACTGCGAAGGCAGTGATTACCTCACCACCTCTGTGTTACGACAGGTCAAGTGTAAAAAAGATATTGATGAAAGAAATAACAAGGATGGAAGAGAAAATGAAGAGAGAGTTGTTGGAATGGCAAGCAAAGCGGAACCAAAAGTAGACCGTCTCCGGTCACAGGTAGACATTTACAGGAGCCATGCGCTATTCGCCGAGTGGTGTCGCCTCCTCTGTGATGCCAACGTCCTCGAGCAACTTCGCCGTGTGGGAGAGCTCAATACCCAGTTGCCCATAATGGAGAAGCGGGTCTCTGCCGCCCATCTGGTCTATTCCACAGCCTGGAATCACTTCAACTTCCCAGGTTTGGATCTGTTTTACTAGATACAAAGGGGGAATACAGACGCGGACTTGAGAGACTACTGGGAGGTGTCCCGTCTCCCGGAGAGGCTGACCACCTTGGCGGGATACGTGTGGCAGAGAGTGGAGCAGGACAGGGAATGGATCACGAGGAAGGTCGTTGACAGGACATCCAATAACTATTTTGAGGTATTCTCCAGGAATAAAGGGGAAATGGGAAATTGTAGGCGGAGACGATTGAGAGGGAGTTCGAACAGACTTTGAAGAAATACAAGAATCAAGTAAAGGGGCCAGAAATACAGCGGGTGGCTGCGAAGCTGCTCCAACTGGCAATCAGGTGTAGGGATCTCGTCGGGAATGAAAAGGCTCGTCTCTATTGTCTGCTATAAGTATAGCTAGTTCAGGAGCTCCAGGGAGAGCGGGAGCTGCTTGGCCTTCCCGGCTTTGAGATGGATATCCACGCAATGTTCAAAGTGACCGAGTACTTTTCTGAACTGACTGATCTACAGTATAGGTGGGCACTCTCTCGTGGCTCTGACAAGCTTCAGAACAATGAGCCACGAGCAGGATATCCTCGAATCCCATGTCATGGACCTGAACCACGAAGAGACCGTAAAAGCCACCGAGGCATTACATGTGATCTATACAAAACTGTTGCAAGGGATGGAAACTCTGGGAGAAAACCACTCGGCAATCTCCCATCCGGTACTGGAAAAGACAAAAGAGCGATTGGACAAGGTGACCAGGCTTATTCCCGTGATAAACGCCGTCCACAACCAGGGGATGAAGGAGAGACATTGGCAAGAGGTAGGGTGACTGAGAATAGAGATAAACAAAGAGGTCCAGGTGCTGAAAGAGGTGGAGATGGGAGCAGAGTTGAGAGGAAATCCCATTGTGGGAGACTTGCTCCAGATGAACATCACGGAGAAGGCCGAGAAACTCGAGGAGATCAGCGCGGTGGCGGAGAAGGAGATGCAGCTGGAGGAGAGTGTCCGGGACATGAAGGCGCAGTGGGACCTGGCCACCTTCGACATTCGATCTGTAGGTTATCGGCGATATTGGATGAGAAAGAGACTCGCAGAAGGGGCTGATCTCGACAGAACTGTCCTCCCAGATGGCCTCCCACATAGCCAAGAGTCAGCAGATCCTCACCTCCCCGTACGCCTTCACCATTCTGGAACAGCTTCGGACCTGGTTAGATACCTTGCTCCAGCTGCATAGTTTCGTCGAACTACACTCCCAGGTGGCTATCCCCACCCATTGAGATGACCCCCTCTCCAGTGTGAACGGCTCTGGCATCGGGTGGAAGGAGTCTTTTCCACGGAAGATGTCGCCTATCAGATGCCTACCGAGTTCCGGATCTTCAAGAAAATATCCCTTCTCTGGCAGCAGATCAATTCCAAGATTGTAACGGCATTTCTCCTTTTAAAGGGACTCTATGGGACTTATTTTCAGTGGTGCATTTGCCCCAGACTTTTTCTAAAGCGCGTTTTGAATTTTTCCCTTTTCATTTTCTTTTTCAATCGATGTTTTGCTTCATTTTCATACTTTGTACTAGTTTTTCTAAAATTAGTTTTGTTGTATAATTATCTCCATTTGATATCGCAGCTTTTGAGACCTCATTGAACATGTAACATTTGCTACTAATGCCGAAAACTAGATAACAACGCAGCAAACGAATCTGAAATCGAATTTGATGAATGTCTTTTGATTTTGATATTGATTTTGCTTCTACTTGATTCTAGAATATACAAAAGCATGTTAGCAATATTTTATAACGGTTACAAAAAGAAAATTGAGAAAAAAATGAGTCTAATTAGCATATTGAAAGTCGCTTGTAAGTTTCGTCATTATTTCATTTTCATTGTTTGTTGTATTGCTTTCTCTTGTTGTTGTATCTTTTCTGTTTTGTTTTATATTATTTCTAATTGATAATTCATTATTTTTAGATGCAAGCAGAAGAAGAAGAATAAGTGGATTGAGCAGCAAACGCTTTCCACAGGAAGTTAAACGAATATTCAAGTAAGTTTGTTTTCAATGATTACCCTTTTGTTTAGACATTGTGCTGATTATTGTATGCCTGTTTTATGGCTTGATTTGCGTTTTTACATGTCGAGTTTCATCAAATAGAGGCGAAGCTCTGTGCAAAACTTTTCTGCGTTCAGGTCATTTTTTTGTTTCTGCCGATATTTTCTAATTTTTCTCTTACAGCTTGTTTAGAGTGAGGACAACGTAAGCAACAATTTTCAGGGCAGTTTATGTGCTAAAAATTATTATTTTGTTATCTTGTTTTCAGAATCGAAGAAAGGGCGAAATCAAGACATCGACTTGTCCAAGAAACGATATTTTTTTGTTTTTGAGTTGTCTACTGTGTTGTTCTAAATAAATATATCGCTAAAAATTGTTGATAATTAGAAAAAAATTGATAAAATACCAAAAATTGAATATTACGTAACGCGCTGCCGCCGCACCCGTATGATCTCAGCAGCGCCTACCGTAACCGCAAAAAAGCACCATAGAGTCCCTTTAAACTAATATGTTAGACTGACGAGAAACCCATCCTCGAGCAGCTGGGAGTGATCATCGAGTTGAACAGTCTGTTGAAAGAACTCCAGGAGGACTTCCTCGTCCTGGAGAAGGGATTCCATGCCTACCTGAGGAAGAAGAGGTTGATATTCCCTCGTCTTCATCTACTCAGCGACGAGCGACTCCTCCATCTTCTCTCGATCTCTCGCGATCCTCCTGCCGTAAATCGAGTCATCCGCCATCTGTTTCCTCATTTCAAAATGGCTGTTTTCAACAAGAGAGGAGAGGTTTGGTCGGTTGGTTATGATAAATGTCAAATTGAGGTGGACACTGTGGAATTGTTGGACGGGAAGATGTTAAAGTTGTCGAAGGCCATCAACGTGCCCGTTGCAAAGGTTCGTTACCTCTCGGAATTAATCCTGAGTCTAGAGACACGTGGAAAAATGGCTGGCGGAACTGGACAGGGAGACGAAGACGACAGTCAGACTGCATATCAAGAGCCTCTTGGAGAAGCACTCCTTCACCCTCGTCCCGCTCGGAGACATCCTCGACGAGGAGACACACGTGGCCGTTGTTTTCTACCGAATCGTCCTTACCCACATGGTGGAAGAAGCTTTGCGACATACTCGGCTAACTGTGGGAGTTCTCCTTCTCCCCGATATATCCCCCAATTGACAGGAACTGGAAGATGTGTTGAAGGCGTCTTTGATAACAGCCAGATCATTCCTGGACGGACCTGGACGACGCAAAGTGGAGCCGCTGATGGTACTGATCCATCAACGTGAGCACCCATATCTCTTATTGCCAGATCCTCTTCAGACATCGAAATAATCCAGGAACTGCTGACGAAGCGGGTGATCTTCGCAGACGACATCATCTGGAGAGGCAAGTTCCGTCTCTACTGGAATCTGGGCCACGTCTTTATCCGTGTTTTCGACATAGCCACGAGATATGACTATGATATTGTCACGCCCCTTTCCAATATCGATTCTCATCGTTTACTAGGGTACAAGGGCCATTTTCCTCGAAAAGATATTATTCAGAATAACATTGACATGGAACAGATTCGCCACTCCGCTCTGTATTCGAAACATTATGCCTTCTTCGAGGACGATTTCTGCTGCCTTGGGGAGGCCGCTACTCGAAGTGGCCGCCGAGGAACAGCCATTCGAAGGAGGACTGTGGCTGGGACCGGTAGCTATTCAGAAGAGGCAGACGTCTAATTGGATGGCTGCAGTGGCCGACGTACAGAATAACGTCGCAGCTGGTAAAGCTGGCAGGGAAAGAAAAGGCAACTTCCAGGGACAAACAAAGTGCTGGTCAGCAGCGGGGACATCCCGGTTAACCCGTCTCTTCTGCCGCTCTTCAGCTTTTTTGGAAAGATGATAGGAGAGTTCGACGGGACAGCAGTCCATCTGGGGGCAATGTTCTCAATTTATGGTCTTGCTGACCCTCAGAGGTTAGAGTTTAATCTTCAAAAATCAGTCAATTAGATGGGCTACACGTGTCTATCACTTCACATCGACCATTCCGCTTCTTTTCAATTTGCCGCCTATCCCCTTATCCATAGTCGACTCTATTTGGAAGGAGGCAGTGCAGTTCAAAAGAATCGAAGAGCTGACCGAGCAACAGGCCGTCGGTCGAGCTCTTCTTCGCGGGATCAGTCCCCAGATAACGGACGAGGTGGGTACAACCCCTATCAAACGAGCAGGGCTTCAGTTGTGGTCTGAATTTGTTGGCCTCCTCCCCGAGGTGAACCAGTCGTCTTCAGCTGACCGGAAATGCCAAGAGTTGCTACAAATGCTAGGGTCACAGAGAACAGTCATCGTCTGTGGAGGATCCCTATCCGGGAAGACGTTTCTGATTGAAACGGCGGCACAGATGGCTGGAGTGACATTAAACATAAATGAGGAAGTGGTTGGAGAGGACGGGTGGTGGGTGGTCGACGGAGACAGGGACAAGGTTCCCTGGGTCTTGGCCACGGCACAGACGACTGTCGTGAGTCGAATTGCTCGTTGGAAATGTAAACGAAACTTGTAGTTGTCCTTCGACCCCTTCATCATCCCGGACAATCCGACGTTTCGTCTAATATTTGAGTGTGACACGGTTCCTGCCGAGCTGGCGGGGCAGGCTCCTATCCTTCTTGTGAATGACTCGGTTTGTCTTCCTTTCCAGCCTTAAACCACCCGGGAATAGACAATAACATGGCCACCGTCCTTCTCCCTCTCAGAAGTAGTCACCCTGTCCGCCGTCTCCAAGGAATTGTCAGAATTCTCTTCGAGACTCCTCCGCGATCGTGTGTCCACCCTGGCCGTTCTCATAGAGAAGGGCGAGGCTTCCTTCCTCCAAGTGGCCACCTTTGTCATCGACTGTCTCGATCTAACGGACGAGGGGAGACAGAGGTGTATGGTAAGGCCTTGATCTCTCCCTATCTATCCATCATTCAGAAAGCTGTTCAAGAGAACCATTCGGGCTACTTTTTGCCTCCAACCCTTTCCTGGAACAAGTGTATCGAGTCCTTGTTCGCTCTGGGATACGTCGTCTTCCTGCCCTCATCACATGGACAGTCTCCGCTTTTGGAAAAGGTTGTCGCCTACCTCCAGTCGAGAGAACTCGCCGTGGTGGAGATCAACCTCAACACAATTGAACGGAGAGAAGAAATAGAGGAATTCCTGGAGAGATGTGAACTGCTCTTGTAAGGACGACAGTTGGTCGAAATGATCTATTTTCAGCGGAGGGGAGAGGAACGTGGTCATCTGTCTGAAAGACTTCCACCTGTCCTCCCATAAACTTCAAGAATTCATGAGACACTCTCGTAGGGCCAAGTCTCATCGCTTCCTCGTCACTTCTCATGTTCACTTCGCGTTATTTCCTGAAAGGCTCCGCCGGTACTTGTTTCCCATCACGGATCAAATCAAGGAGACACGCGGCGCATACCCTCAGAAAGTGTACGAGGACGTCGTTGAAGCCAACAGTCGAAACACCAAGACGAGGGATGTGAGGGACGCCATTCGGTATGAACTTAGCCGTAGTTTGGTGGAGCTGATCAAGATCGACAAGAAATATTCGGAGTAGGCCAGCCACGCTTCTTCTTTCGACATCTAGTTTAGAGTAAAACGGGCGCTGGAAGAAGACATCAAACAGGTTTACAGACTGGCAAGGGGCAAAGAGTTGTATGATATCGACGAGCTCGTCCAATTCTATCAACAGTCGGTCGGAATGAGGGTCTTATGAAATTTTAGGCATCAAAATGAGAAGAGGAAGGGAAGAGTGCTGGAGGACGAGCCGATAATAACGGAACACGGCGCGAGGAGACTCTGCTTCTTGGAGAAGTGTCTCTCGATGGCTGGCTCTGTAGTGGTTTACGACGAAGGCAAGAGATCTGAATCTCAGTACTGGGTCGATTTGGTAGCGGGGATTCTCGGACTGGAGCTGACACAAACAACTTTTGGTATTTTCAAGCCAGAAGACCTCCATAAAGTATCTTCCTAGAGTGCCCAGGTCATCCTCCTTGTTCAGGCTCTACGCCGGTGTTTGTTGGAAGACCAGCTAATCCTCCTAGTTGTGAACATAGACGCCGACGCCCCTCTTCAATTGCTTCATTCACTCGTGGTGTCCCGATGTGTTCCCCCGGTTTTCCTCTCCCAGCAGCTGATCACTGAATTCTGTGAGAAACATACGGTCGAGGGAAGGGGGATGTGGAAGAGGATGTCCGTCGCTCTGGGAAAGTTCCTACGGGTGTGTTTATTCGCGGAGAAGGACAAGTTCGTAGAGTTCTACAAAAACAACACAGAGGTCTGTTGGAAGAATGGTGTAATTACAATATATTCCAGCTGTGTGAGGTTTCTCTGATCGAATGGGCACCGCCTCACAATGCTGAAGATATTTCCGCGGCCGTGGTGTCAATCGTCAAACAAGCGAATGTCCTCGATGATAGCCAGGCTCAGGAGTTTCATAGGAGCATGGAGAGGATTGTGCTTCCAAAAGAAGAAGATAAAATCCGAATGACGAAGACTTTTGTGCATATCGCGAAGAGACGGAAGGATGCCGTGAACAAGATCATGAATAGGTAGGGGGGAAATATGGGAAGAATACAGAGGAGACGGCAGGTACGAAAGGGGGATGGAGAAACTACATCTGGCCGAGGAACAGACCGGATCGCTACAGGTTGAGCTCTCGCGACTCCGACCAGAACTGGTGAGAACATCAATTGAGACAAGGTGAGTTCTCTTCTATTACTGTATCTGCCCATTTCAAGTATGCTAATGAGTAGCATCGAGCGAGAGACAATAGAGGTGGAGAACGCGAGGGAAGTCGTCGCGGCCAACGAACACAAGTCCAATCAGGCGGCGATTGCAGCTCAGGCCTTGAGGGTATCATAGAGAGAATAATAGGGAAGAGGGATAGGTTTAGGCTGAGTCGGAAGCAGACCTGGCCAATGCCATCCCGGCACTGGAAGCCTCGATCGAAGCACTCGAAACATTGAACCAGAGCGATGTCTCTACCCTGAAGACCATGAGGTTTCCCCCATACGGAGTCCGTATCTGCATGGAGGCCGTCTGTATCCTCCTGGGCGAACCCCCGTCCAGGGTACCTAGCCCGGTAGGAACAGCAGATAACAACAGAGACTCTTCCTAGGACGGAGGATTCGTCAATGACTACTGGCCCACCGGATTGAAAATGCTCTCCGACATCCACTTTCTCTCGCGGATTCGTAACTTTCCAAGAGATTCGGTTGGCTGTTTTAAAACTTGTGGATGGAGATTTGTAGGTATCCCGAAAGACGATGAAACTTATCAAGGACCGATATCTATCGAAACCTGAATTTGATCCGGAACACATCAAACAGGTAGAGTTGAACAGTAGCCGATGAGTTGTCCTAGTGTTCTCTCGCCGCCGAAGGACTGTGTCTATGGGTGAAGGCCATCGAGTTCTACCACCGGCTTTCGAGGATTGTCGAGCCGAAGAAGGAGAAGCTGAGACAGGCAGAACTGCTGGTCAAGACACATTTGAAACAGCTGGAAGTCAAGAGGAAGGCCCTCCAGGTAAAGGAACAGTTGCCGAGGGATGGTTGAACTTGCAGAAAGTGACCGAGAAGCTGCAGCATCTGTCGGATCAGTTCGGGCAGATGAGCCAGAGGAAACAGGACCTACAGACACAGATAGCCACGTGTGAGGCCAGGATCGACAGGGCCGAGAGACTCGTGGCTGCTCTAGGTCAGCTGGGGAAGTATAGATGGCTTTGACAACGGGCTGTTCAGAGGGGGAGAAGGAGAAATGGTTGGCGAAGATGGACTCGATCAGGGCGGATCTTAGGACTCTTCCCCATTATTGTCTTATTGCGACACTTGCATTAGAAAAGTATCCCCACGAGACCCAGACACAACAACGGGTAGCAGCCTTCATTTTCCGAGTCTAAATATCTCTAGGAGTCTCTCCTGGCAGAAGAGGTCACCCTGTTCAATAGCAACAGCATTGCGGTGACCAAGGAGCACCTTTTCAACCTGTGCAACTATCCCTTCCTTCTCTACAATGATTATGGTAAGGGTGGCTTGAAAATTAGAGAAAGCGGGTTAGGTAGAGGATGGAAGATCATTTCAATGCTCTTCCCTCACATTATTCAATTGGACATGTGTACCTCGTCCATCCTTCGACAACACGCTTTGAACGGGACGGCGATATTCTTACCCGATCATGGAAAACTGAGAGAGATGATCAATAAAATGGAATTTGGAGAAAGGGAAGGGAAACAGGTGAGCGATTGGGAGAAGTTGGGGAACAGTCGGAAAAAGATTTTGGTATTGGACGAAGAAGAGACGGAAATTACCGATGGGTTCCTGATCTTCGCCTCCTCTCCAAACTCAGAGAAAGGCAACTGGAAGTTCGCCTCCGTAAACATGGAATATAGGTAAGGATAGTGGATAATATTAATGAAGACCAACTTCAGTAAAGAGGAACTGAAGGAACAAATATTTATCTGCCTCGGTAGAGAGAACTGGCAAGCGGTACAGAATGCGAGTGACATGGCGAGAGGAGCTGTGCGGGAGGATGTGACCCAGTTGGACGAGATGGAGACGAACATGTTGGAACTGCTGGGGAGGAAGGAGGAGGACCTGGACGACGAGGGCGCCGTGGAACTGTTGGCCGTGACACACGAGACACAGGAACGGCTGAGGGAGAGACAGAGGGAACTGGACACGGCCGAAGGGAGACTTGAAAAGGAGAAGGAGAGGTACCTGCCACTGGTCGAGTGGGCTGCCAACGTCATCCTTTTTGTGAAACGGTTCGAGGAAAACTCGCCCTTCTACAATATGGACGTGGAGAGACTCATACAGCTGATGGATACGGTAGGGAGGAGGCGGGAATGGACGTGTCTGTTTAGAGGGTCAATGAGCAGGACCTGAGAATGACGAGCCCACCCCACGTTTGGAAGTCCTTCTGGCACTTCTGCTCACCTTTTCTGGATCCAGACCATCGAAAACTCCTATTTTGTGGGCTGAAGACTCTCCATACTGGGTATCTTATCCTCCGTTCTCATTTGTATCCTTCGAGTTTAGGAAGAAGGCGACGCAAGGAGACCTAGAGTCCCTGATTGAACATTATGAAGAACCGGAGCAATCCAAAATGTTGAGTGAAATAGTTTGGGCTGTCGATAACAAGAGTGCCGTTTTGATTGCCCTGGTTGACCCGAAATGCGAAGTAGCCGTAATGGTACGGGATATAGCCAAAGGGGCCCCCGTTCAGTGGACTTCGTTCCCAGAATACGCCATACAGTCGGTTGTCTCACCTGCTTCTCTACAGTTTTTAAGGAACCTCGAACAGTTGGCCGACAATCCGTCCTGGCTGGCAGTAACCCTTTGTGATTTGAGTGGAGTAGACTCCTTGTTGGCGGCGTTGCGAGGTCTCAAGTCCGCCCACGTCTCCTTCCGTCTAATTCTAGTCCTTTCCTCATTGGAAGGGATAGCTCCAGTGAGGATCCCCTCGTCACCTCTTCGAATAGACAGTTCCAGGACTGTCTCTCCTGTCCAACTCGATTCTGTCTGTCCTCGCCGTTGTCCCTCTCCGGTCTTCTTCTCCACACTGCGAACAGCGTCACATTCAAGATCTTTTTCCATTCGGCGACCCATTCAAAGCGGAGCAATGCTATCCGTCTAGTGGCCTTCCATTTTGCCGTCCGGAGTAGGATAAGGGATGTCGATGACGTCGAGCTGAAAATGGCTTTGACTCTGTTCAAGGTAGGGGAGGAGAGGGTAATAAAGGGGAGACGAATAGGAGA
Source organism: Oscheius dolichura (assembly GCA_932521035.1). Classification (NCBI taxonomy): domain Eukaryota; kingdom Metazoa; phylum Nematoda; class Chromadorea; order Rhabditida; family Rhabditidae; genus Oscheius; species Oscheius dolichura. Next base: position 5,547,997 of record OW051494.1, read on the forward strand.
CACACTGCGACGAGGAAACGGAGATGAAGGACTTGTTCGGCAGGGTCATCGAGACAGTATACCTGCCGAGGGCACGAAACAGAGTGGAGAAGACACTGGTGAAGACACTCTTCAGATGGATTTATCAGGTTAGAAAGGGGGAGGAAGAGGGGATGATTGCTATTTAGGGACTGAACAGGATGGACGACTCGACCATAAAGGGATGTATCGGAGGAGAGCTGGAAGTGGAAGCGGCCCTCTTGAAGTTGAAGAAGATAGACGACGGACTGTTCAGTGGACGAGCACTGAAACTAGTCCAGTACATGAATAGACAGACATTGAGAAAGGTAACGAGAAGGATAGCCAACAGAGGGATATTTAGTTGGTGGAAGAGATGGACTTTTTGATGGGTTCACAGAAGAAGCCGGAGCAGGTGGCTATTCGTGCAATACAAGAGACGCCCGCGGAAGAGGAGAGGAGACACGGCGGTGGAATGTCCTGGAGGGATCTGATCAAAGAGGAGCTGGTCAGAAGTAACGAGGACATCAAGAGGTGGAGGTGATATTCCGACAGGCAAGACATTTCCAGGCGGGATTATCTGTCGTCTCTCCTTCAAAAAGATGCCGTCGCCGAGTTGGATGCCACCTTTATTTCCAACCCAAACAGGGTTCTCGCAATTCTCACGGCTCAGTTTGCCGTTACCCAGAGGATACCTTTGGAGGAAGTTATGGTAACTGGAACCATGGATACAACTGGAAGGCCCACAGCCAATCGGATTATTTTGAGGAACTGTGTGATTTGGGGAGCTAGATGGGACCAGAAGGAGCTCAAGGTCGGGCATTTACTACTGAAGACCGGGATAGTTTAGGAACAAGAGAAGACAGCAAACCAACGACTGGACATAGTCCTCACAGCGGGGAAGAAGCAGTTGCCGTCGGCCAAACAAGAGAAGACACTGCCTCTCCTGGGTGGACACGGCGAATTCCTCTGCGATGTGGCTGTCCGTACAAATATTTCCCTGTCTCACTGGCACCTCCGCGGGGCCTATTTTTCTACCGGTTAAAAAATAGACTATTCATTAAATCTGCGTTGGCAGCAAAATCCTTTTCGGGGGGTCCAGCAGCTCGAGAAAGGACATCGGCTGCTTCTTCGTTATCGACTCCAGACCCAAGGGTGGTTCGCGAATTAGGGGACACCTTTTCGGGGTCATATTTTCATTTTCATATTTTACATCTCCAACTCCCATTTTTGAGTCATATAAAGAATATATTCTAAGAAATTTCCCGGGAAGCAGTCTCAGAAAACCCCGCTCTTCTACACGAAGACGCCACTGTTTCAAATACTCTTGTAGCATTGTAGTTGATATCGCCTTATCAATCCTCATAAACAGGCTTGGTTGAAACAAATTATTGTTACGCCAACTCCGTCTCCTCTCTTATCTCTACAGTAGTCCATCCACTCTCTCTCTCCCCCCTCGGGCCGAGGAAATAATACATTTTGCATGAGAACAATACCGGCGATGATTGAATGCTATTGAATATATTTCTCGGACTTCTGAAGTATACTTGTTAATGTTGTTTCGTGTCAGTTTCTTCCGATATAAAGTTTTGATCAAGATGACAAAGGCAGAATTTCTGAAACATTATCTATGCTACAACATAGAAAGGATAAATACGGTATGACATGACGGAACAACTACTCCCCGTCAGATTTGACACACGCCGGGAAGAAGTCGGCCAAGCAAGAGAAGGCGTTGTCTTTACTGGATGGCCAGGCCAGCTTCCTCGTCCAGGAAAATAGTCTGTTCAAGATAAAGACGACAATCAAGGGTTACAATATCAGCGGTGGGAAGCGCTGACAGGGGATTTTTCGGTGGCTATGAAGAATAATTTAGTTGTACGTGCGAGCCGATGCCAAATTTTGGACCTTTGAATGCCGTCCATTTTCCACCGGTTAAAATAGAATATTCATTGAACCTATGTGTTGGCAGTGGGGGATGGCTTCTTCCAGACGGGGACCCTCAATCGGAATCGGAGTAACACGCGAAGTACGTGGCCTTTCCGGTTAACTGCCAGAGCTTTTTCTTCACCAGATACTTCAGCCCTCCCATCCCGAAGAACTCGGCCTCACACTGAGTTACGGATAAAATTCGGCTAGAGGATCGACTGACCAGGATCTCTTGGAGTTCCCATCTCTCGGTCGGCAGAGCCACCTTCTTCCCATTCCTTAGATACTGTAGGACATAGCGGAAGACCTTCGGGTCCCGGTCGATGTCCATCCGGTACTTGATGTGGTTCGGGGAAGTGTCCCATGGTGTACACATAACCTAGAAGAGGTCTCTGCCCGTCCCGACTCCCTTACCTTGATCTGACACTCGCTGCTCCTGACTATCCGGTCCTTGAACCATGCACCGGCATTCTCGTGGTGGAGGAGGGTCCTCAGCTGGACAGGGTACAACTGAAATATCTCTCTCTTTGGCCGGTAGTCTTCCCGGTTACTTCGCCGCCGACGAAGAGATTCAGCCAGACTTGGTCATTCCTGAAGACCACCTGCTGCACTTCCATCGCGTCTGGAAGAGAGAAATAAACACGGCCTTTCCCTATGAATGGGCTAATTGGCTGAGGGTAAATGGGATTAGGAGACAATAAAACGGACATTCTCACATTGCCCCACACGATATCGATCAAGACAAAAGATGGTTATTGGAAGTCAGGAAGAGAGACAGTCGCCTAGGGGGATATTTAATTGGAGGGCGAACCCTTTTTGAGGGAGAGGAGGAGGGAGATCGCCACCTAACAAGGGGATGGGAGCTGCCAGTAACTGTTTATAAGGAGCACTTCAATAGTCGAAGACGGTAACTGACCATTTTTGGGAGGAGGAGGCGGTAGGACGATGAGGCTGTTATTTTTGAGGGAGACGCTTTTCTTCATCGTGACTACTACGACTACTGGGCCCGCCCCCGGCCGCCTTCATAATACTCAATTTAAATGGAAGCCTTTGTTTTTTGTTAACCGGCGGAGATGATGGAAGACTTCTCGCCACGGAAGGAATATCCGAGGGGAAGATGGAAAGAGAAGAAGATGTTGGCCCCGTTTTATAGGGAAAAAGACCCCGAGGGAGCTGGAAAAAGGCACTTGACGCATGGGAACGGCGCTGGTTGAGGGATGGCCCTAAAAAGAGATGAAACAACCTACATCTCATGTCCGGCGGGAGGAGAGGCTGCCCAGATCCGTGGCAGATAACAATTGGCAATCAGCAGGAGCGAGTAAAAGAGGCTAATTTATAGGGATTAATTCTGGGGAACAGAGAGAGGGGCCAGTTGGGCTTTAGAAGTGCTGGCCACAAAAACAATTACGAACTGACGCCATCGACCCCGGGGCCGATCTTTTGTCGTCGCCTTTAGACGAATTCATCATCCCCTCTCCATAAAATATTAATAGAATTTCCCCCTTCTATTTCCGTTTCGAAACATTTCCCCAGCCCGAGAACAACTCAAAAATGACTCAACCGTGACGTTATCCTCCCGTTATCAGTCGGCCAGACGCGTTGCCCTCCGTTCTTTCCATGCTCTGTATAAATTGCTCGCCTTAGCTATATGCCCGCGTGGTCGAACAAGGCGAACATTGTGGTTGTTGTTTGGACAGCCTTGTTTACATTTTTATGTCAACGGGAACCTCGCTGCCCGTGGCATTTACACGTTGCAAAGTGCGCCACGGCCAATTTCTCTCTATCTCGCCCTTTTCTTCGGGATATCTTCAATTTTCAATGTTTCAGATGTCAATATGCGTAGAATTTTCAAATCCAAACGGGGTCTACTATCCGGGGACGGAAGTCAGCGGCACAGTTGTCCTCAACTTGGAGTCGTCGATAAAAGTCAGTTTTTACACGCGGGAGATTATCGCTATGTTTTGTTTGGACAGCGGCAATCTAACCAAACAACATACGGCGCCTTTTATTGCTCCGGATGTAAATAAAAAAGGAAATTATAGGCTAGATCCGTCTCGATCTTTGTCGACGGCCGGGCACACACTCATTGGACTGAGAGTGAGAGTCATACGCACAGTAATGCTGACGGGTAAGTTGGAACGGGAGGGAGGACGATTGGGTGTTCGCTGTTTACGGCGACTGATTGCAATTACTCGCAGAGATTGAGGATTCCCAGGAAATTCCGATTTGTTCAGGACGACGAGAACAGAAACCCGGACGATCACATACGAGGCCTCGGTAGTCTATGCGACCGGGGAGGCGGTGGCTTGGTCGGACAGTCCAAGTGCGGGGGACAAGCTCCTTCCCGGGCAGCACCAGTTCCCCTTCAAGTTCCTCCTTCCCCTGACCTGTGCCCCCAGTTTCGAAGGTATACCAGCTTCGTCTACCTATTTCTACTGTCGATTTCAGGATGCTACGGTTACATCCGGTACCAGGTCTCGGTGGAGATTGACAGAAAATGGCGGTTTAACAAATCAAATAAGAAGTTCTTCACCGTGGCGCCGACATTCGACCTGAACAGTATCCCTCAGGCGATTATCCCGGTCAAAGACGTGAAGATGAAAGATACCGGGATGATATTCTTCCGGCACGGCAAAATCCAAGTGGAGGTATGTCTGTTTGACTGTGATAAGCAAGAATCCCCCAGACGAGGATACCGAAGATGGGCTTCGTCCCCGGCGAGGGTATCATCATCGACTGTATCATCGACAACGGCAGTTCCCGTCCAGTCATCAATGTTTGTCTCGCCCCGGCCGACAGACGTCTCTTCTTTAGGCTGAGGTTAAATTGAACCAATTGTCACGTTATCTGGCTGCCCGCAGCGGGTGGTCGTGCCACTACACGGCTGGGATGCACGCCTCTCATTGTACCCATCGAAGGGAAGAGAAGAGGATCGTTGCCCGGGGAGGAAAGGTAGTCTAGCTCGCCTAAAGGATAACGCCGGGTTTATCCAGATGCTCGACATTTCTCCAAAGACGAAGGGTAGTGTCCAGCTAGGAGTGGCCACCCCTGCCTGCGTGGCCTCTTTCAATACTTGTCCAATTATCACCGTGGAATATTATCTATCAGTGGGCATTTATTTTCTCCAGAATAACTATTCTCTTCAGATTAAACTCAATTTGAAAGGAAGTGTAAACAACACGGTCAAGAACTCCCTCCCCATTTTGGTTGGGACTATACCCGTCTACCAGGTGGTGGCCGTCTCAACCACCCAACCGTATCCCACACAACCATCGGCCCCCTATCCTTCTGTCTATCCCTCTAGCTCGATCGAGCCCTCTGCCCCAATGGACACCTCTCCTCCGTATCCACTCGGCCCAGCTGGTCCTCAAGCGCCTCCTCCCTCCTACGAGGAGTCGGTTACTGGAGGAAACACCATCAACACAGACAACGAAGGGGTACTCAGCCATTTCCGTTCCAATATGAGCAATTTCAGGCGTTCGCCCCCCGTTATCCCGTCTACCACAACTTGCCGCCTCCCTATTCCACTGCGAGTGCCCCTCCACTGCCGGAAAAGATCTAACAACGTCACCCAGTCATAGCTAATAATAATAAATGTTTCGAATTAGTCGACAACACATAAATCTGGCGGAATATGGTTGTTTTGGGGGTGCGCGAGACAGCTGGCCCCTTCCTCGTCGGACAGCTGTCCCCCCAGGAGGAAGTCTCCTCTTCTGCAGCAGATCAAAATTAGGGTGACGCGTCTGTGAATCGAGTTATTCCTTGAGCGACGAGTCCACATCCTGCTCGGCTGCTCTGCTCCCCTCTCCAATTCCAATCTCGTACCCGTCCTCCCTTCCCTTGACGTCACAACTAATAATAACCGCCGTTGGAAGTTGTCCCCGGAGCTGGATTATGACACTCTCGGCTTTCTTTTTTATTCCCTGGCTTATGGATCGCGATTACTCTGTTTCGTGTCTTGTCATCAGCGCCTCTCGTCCGAAATCTTCAATTTTGCCGACAATATACCTTGTCGGATGACGTCCTCCCCAGCAATTTTATTTCCCTCGCCCGTCTGCTCCATTTGTATTCGAGCCGTCGCGCTTCCTCGTCCCGCTGTTAAACAGTTCATTCCCCAGTCAACAAGCAGAGCCCTCTGAAATATTCAGGAGTGTCTCTTTCCCTCGCCCGGCCGGCCTCTCTCCTCCCCGGCACCAGTGTTGTCCCACCTGGAGGGCGTCTGTCCCCGTGTTGTTCGCTTCCGTTGTCCTTTTCCGACGTCACAGGTGTAGGTGTCTCCGCCGCCCCCACCCCAAATCTGTCGTTTTTGACCCATCCCCTGCTCCCCTATTAATGGCTGTTGTTATACATTTATCATGTCCCGAGCAGAAGATGACGGCCCAGTCAAAAACAGCACCTTGGCCTCGCCTCCTTCTACGTCACGCCGGCCTCGTTAGTCCCCCCAATTAGTCCTTTGAAACTGTAACTGACATCTCCTGTTAAAATAGCCCGGGATAATCTCCTCCCTCCCTGCATAAGACATCCCCTTTAATCCTAAATTCCCTCTTCTTTTTACCCCGTTATTTCTCTCCTCTACAGTTTCCTCTGTTCTTTCTAGATGTACCTGGGTAATGGCCTGCTGGGCGGTGCCCTCCTCCCCCCGGGTGACATCTTCCCAGAAAGGTTCCTTTGTCTTGCCATGACGCAGTGATTTCCCGTTGACTAATCTAATCGCGAGTTGCACGGGTCCCTCCGCCCGAAATACCCGAATCTCGAGAATCTCTGTTTTGAACCGGGGACTAGTCTCGAAATGCCTGTTGACATCTTCGTCATCAGACGCCGCTTACCTCCGTTGCCGTCGGATCTTCCGAGTCACGCGACGGGTTACGAGTTTGTCCCATCCCGAAATAGGCTTTCTCTCGATTAAACATTCCCCTTGTCTGTCTCCTCAAAACAGCTTCAATCTAAGCACGGGTCCACCCAGGCGAAGGGCTCTGTTTTGACTCGACCGGGGTATTACCTCCGCTTCCTACCTCCAGAAATCACACATTTCTACGTCATTTGAGACGGAAGGAACATATCCGGATCGAGCTGTGTTTTTGGATTTGCCCACCCCGGAGCACGTCAGCTTACCTCCGGCCCGTCAACAGACGAATTTCTAGATACTTCCCATCTAAGTGGAGGTGTCCTCCGCCCGCCCTTTGCCTATTTACAGTATCCTCCTCCTTTGCGAAATGAGCTCATTCAGTTGAATTTGCTCCTATTCAATGCTTACCTCAGAGAGAGAAATGAGTCTTCCGACCTGATCCTTGTGAATTTTTCACCGCGGCCCGAGTCCTTGGAATCCCCGCTTGTTGTCCGCGTCTCCCTTTCTATTTACGGCAAACTCTTTGTTTTTCTCCTCGAACGGTGTTTCCCGCCCCGGCGTCAGCCATCTTAATTATACCGTTTCAAGTCGATTACCTTCGATTCTTTGGTCCCGTCTCGAAACACTCTCTCCCCCGGCTGAATGTCTTCATTTCGAGCATTGTCCCGATTGAAATCCCATGTCAATTGACGTCAGACCCCCGGCTTTATAGTCCCGCTCACCTGGTTCTCCTCACGGCCAAGTGTCTTCGTCCCCTCCCTCTCCATTCCCTCATGGACTTCTTCTTCAGAATGGGCAGCGACTCGTCCAAATTGAAACATACCACGTCTGTTCGTGACGGTGTCCCCTCCATCCGACTGCCGTCCTCCGCTACCTACCACGATGGAATGTGCAGTGAGTTTTCCTTATTTATGTAATGACGGAGAGTGGTATAGAGGCGTCGTCGTCCGAGATCTCCCGGTCCAGAAAGAGCTCGGCCAGCAGCCGTGGGAGTCAGTCGAAACACCCTCTGACGGTGACGATGAGACGGCTTATCCAGGTACTCATCCGGCTGTTTGTGTACTGACAGTAATCCTCAGGGCTGCTTCACAAATCCTCACGAGACCATCGGCCGCCGGATAATGAAGAGGGCCTGCGACCTGAAGCCGGAGTTTGCCGCCTTCTACTCGGGGTTGGAGCCGGACATGCGCGAAGAGATCGAAGACGAGATCAAGACTTTATTAAAGAAGGTGGTGGCGAATATCGACTATGTGGAAGAGGTGAGGATAGGAGGATGACAGGGGTGATAGGGAACTTCAGATACAACGATTGGCCATGGACTACGGCCAGAAGTATGCCGATCTACGGCCCCTCGGTTTCAGAGCAGACTTCTTCGCCGTTGTGGCAGATGCCACCATCAAGGTACGGTGTCACACGTGGCACGAGATATTAAAAGAGATGTTTTCCAGGAGTGTACACATTTGGACTCAGCTGTTCATAAGGCACACACAACGACACACGCCTTCTCCCAATTTGGAGCATTGGTAAGGCAAACAAAACGGGGAAAATAGGCATATGTTGCAGATATTTTCGGCTATACGGGAGGGATTTTACGAGGAGATCCGACGGCTTCGAAGGGCATCGAATTCCTTTTCCACGGGGTCGAATGGAAGCCAGAGGAAGGCGAAGAAATCACTGGAAGGCGACCGTAGTAGAGGTATCCGCCATTCTTTAATCCTAGCTAATGGTTAATTTCTAGGCAGTTCACCGCGTGTCTCCCTGTCCCGAGGTGGTTCTCCCCGCTCGGCCTCTCCCGACTCCCAAGACTCCGGCGAAGGCGCCCCGGCATTTCTGAAGCCGCCGACGGCAGCCACGCTCATCCCGACCCGTTCCTATTAATCCCTTCTGTGGATCCCCCGCCTTACCCGATACACAGGTCCCCCCGGAACAGATGAGCTTCCCCGTATCAGTTAGTTCCCCGTTTAGTCTTTCTGTACAAATGTGAGCAATAAATGGCACTCATTCGGACATTCCTCTCTTCATGGGCCAATTATCCCCGGTGGCAGTCGGTCCCCCAGGTGGTGGCTGTCTCCAAATATGACTGATAGCGTCGTTGTTGACTGTTTGTCCCCCCAACGAGCTGTCTTGCTCCCTCCCGGCTCACGTTGGCTAGAACAGGTGGAGCTGTTACGCAACAGTGCGATGAACTGGCCAGATAAGGCGGGGGACATCCCGGGGGTCGGGACGCGGTTCATCATCCGACGGTAGAACAAATCATGCGGGTCTAATTGTGTCGGCTGTCAACAGCGGCGGCAACCTTGGGCAGACAATAATCCGGGTGCCCTTGACAGTTCATGTTGACAGAGAAGGTCGACGAGCAAGCTGGCTGACCCCCGTGGGCTTTCCCAAGTAGCCGGGCAGTGTCTTCTTTTGTGTCTTTTGTGGCCTCCCCTGCCAAAGGAGCCGCCCCGGTTACGGTAATTTATGGAGTCGGCCACCTGAGGAACAGAGAAAACGGCTGCCGTAAAAAGAGGGCGTCTCCCTCGCTCCCCCTTGTGAACTCGAACTTTATGAGGTGGAGGAGAGGAGGCAGACAGCCGCCGCTTTAATTGCCAGTGGCCAGTATCATAATTAAGGAATATAATGGATAACGTTTATTTGGAATTGACCCCTCCCCCGTCCGGCTACAGTCTCTCCGTGGCCGGGGGGACGAGGAGTCAAAAGACGGCATCAGATCGCAGTCGGGATTCTCCGATTTCGGCCTCTAATTGGATACTGTAGCGCCATCTGAAACGGACTTTATTATGTCTTTTTTCCTTTTTGAATACGAAAAAAGAAACAAGTTCGCCGGGTGATAATTACGGTTTACCGCCAAAAGAGCCTCCCGCGCGGCTTCTAATCCGCTAATTCCAAAATGACTCGCATCTCGAAAGAAACAACAACAGATTATCACTTGGCCCTCCTAATGGAACCCCTCTCCTTTCTTGCACAGAGAGGTCGCTTGTAAACTGGCGAATTCGAGTGACGTGCGCGTGAGGCAGGGCTATTACGTTGCGGAGGCTGTCCGGAAACACCGGAAGACAGCCGACCGGGCGGATTGGGGAGGAAGAGAAGGATGGAGCACATCCAGCCAAGGAGAGAGACAGAGACAAGTGTTGATGGGAGAAGAGGAACAATACTGAGTTGGGGTGGATGCTGGCACTGTAAGGGGGCTTCAACGTCTCGAGGGCGCGACTACGGGCCATCTCTGCCTCCTCCTCGGAGTTTATTGTGAGCGATGATGGATGGCAATAACTTGTCCGACGAGATGGCAGATATCATCTGGTAACATAAAATACTCCTTGTTGAGGGCATGCCCTCCTCCTGCCCAGCCTCCTCCATTGGCCATTGTCAGCCCAATAAATTTCCCTGAACCCGTCAATTTCCTTGGCACTTGGCTTTTTTGTGGTTGCAGTCGTGTGACGGCAAAGGTGACCATAATGGCCGGCTATGGTGGGAGATATAGCTACCATATGGGTTCCCAGGGGAAGCCTTTAATTATCTCCCCTCCAGCATACCTTGATGCTACCGCTTCCCCCGTTTGAATTGTTTTCGAGTAAGTTCAGTATGGTGGAGGAAATAACGGGAACCGCCAAGCATAATTATAGCTTCGGGGCAAAGACGACGACCATCGATCCAAAGGGGGTATACGGTAGGAAGTAGCCTTGGAGGCAGAAACAAACGACGGCCAGGGGAGGAAGGGGGCCCTGTCCTGAATTATTGTTCCGCCACCTGAAGAGACCCTTAACCCCTCCACCGCCACTCCGACCTCCTAATCCGCCCTGTCAAGAGCCCGATCACACGTGTCTCCTGCGCTCGTCTCCCGCGGTGTTGCTCACGGGCAGAGTCTCCTGTGATGGCACCCCCAGCCAGACCAGAAGCCTTCCCTTGGGCATGTTCCGAAAAGAGAGCGAGAGGAAGACAACTACCGTAGTCGGGCAGTGGAACAGGTAGGACAAGATATGGGGAAAACAAAGACTGGTCGCCGGTGGTACGGTAGTCGAGAGTGGGAGAAGGGGAGGACGGTTTACGGCTCAATTACAGGTGGGGTGTGGGCCTGCCTTCTGCGCCCCGGGACCCCCAGATTGGGGAATCTGTTGTTCTCTTCGTCTCACGTCGGCTGTCTTGCTCTACCCAAGACGCAAGCACTAATTACATGGGGGTGACAATGGCTGACGACGGGGGGTCGCGGCCTCCATCGGCAGGTGCATGGAGATACTCTCCCCGACGGGACGAACAAGGTGAACACGGACACAATAGACTCCCTTACAGTATCCCTCCTCCTCGATCTTTTCTCCCTTTAATCCGTCTTTTTTGTGTTTCTTTTCTTATGGACGAAGCAGCACCTACAGTATGCCGCTCCTCGTCGAAAACTGAACAAAAATAGAGCCGAAAATTTCGCAAGCATATGAAAGTTGAATTCGTTGTCTAAAGCTCGCCTTATGAACACTCGTGGCTTCCTCTTTTTTTACCAGAGCTTCTACCAAGGGTTTCCGGAAATAAATACGAGGAGGGCCCCGATCCCTTTTGAAGAAGAGACAGGTGGAAAGGAGTCTCTCTGTGTGTGTCCCTCGGATGGGCAACGAGGCGTGAGGGCAGGGGAGAGGATGAGAGGGAGAAAGAAAGAGTCCGATCCAGGCGGTGTGTCTTTTGGTCGGACTACAACAGGTGGACCCAGATGGTAGACGGTCAGGAAAGGAGAAGGAGAGGAAAACGGACAGCAGCCACTGGGGACAGCCGGTGGAAAATGGACGAATTATCGAGTCGGCCCCTCTTCAAATGACGGCAATCACCTGCTAATAATACGGTAATTTTGACAATTGCTGCCGCAACGATTTCCCTCACCACTTCTGGAGGGGACCACTCTCGAGGAGAGGGACAGGGGGAAGAGGGTACGGGGGTCATGGAAAGAGGGGACCGGGAGGCAATTACGGATTGAACCAGTTGGACGCTTTTTGGCAGGGCAGAAGAAGGAGTGACTGAAAACGGCAATGACGAGGCGTAGTCTCTGCACAATTACTAACAACTATTCGCACAAATTATGTGTCATTTCAGGCAATTCAGCCGCCCGGGGGCAATCTGTGCGGATTCCAAGTCAGTGACAGCAGCCCGGCTGGTCACCTTCCCCTCCTCTCCTCCCGCCTAACTTGTCCAGACAGTACGTCAGATAAGCGCCGAGATTGAAACAACAGATAGGCTCACTTTCACACCGGAAGGGGAGGCCGGGGATTACTCTCCTGCCGAGAAGGACGACGACTATCCGACAGGGCTAATCTCCCACCAGCATCCTGCTTATGAGCTTGTTCATGACCCTCACTTCCTCCTCCTCCTCCCTCTTTGTTTTCATAAACTGCTTCCATTCCAACTTCCTTTTTCGGTAATTGTTTTGCAGAATCTTTGCTCGAACAAAAGCAGACGATCTCTCTTTTTGTAGTCTCCTCTTCTATTGCTTATCATATGCCACAGTTTCAGGGGCAGTCCTTGTATGATCCTGGTCCTTGAATTGATTTATTATGTGGTGGTGTCGAATATGGATTGATGCAGATGGACAGAGCCTGGTCAGATGAAGATGTTGCCCGATGTCGGTATGTGGCCGTGTTGGCAGCCAATCAAGCGAGCATCGCAAGACACCTACAATTAGCTGCAAATACCGGGGGCGAATCCAAATTGCAGCGCCATTTCGTCGGCGGGCCCTAACTCCAAGACAGAAGCCAAACAATGGTCCTGGAACGTCTTCTGGGGGTACTGTGCCGGCCGGGACAGGACTGTCCGGGTACTGAAGGTGCTTTCGATGCCCGGGGTTCTACGAAAGAAGGCGTGCCGATCCATCCAGAGAGGAGGGGCGGGGTCTTTGCGAGACGGTCTCCTCTTTCACACACTGCAACCAAAACGCTCATCCATTCGACGCATTGTCTCCATTTTCGCTTTTATTTTACAAACTACAAACAGATGATAAATGGGGGTGGCTATCTTTGCCGGCTGCGTTGGCTCGCCCCTCATCCCCCGTGAATTTGCTCCTCGACCCCATAATCCGTAAATGATCAAGCCGTTTCCTGTCGTAAATAGCTTCTCAAAATGACTCTTTCTAACCACTTTTCGGGCTCATTTTAGTCCCAATTGCGTTCCTTTGCGCGAACCCTAAAATTACAGCAAATTTGCGGTAATTACGGTAATCAAACAATCAGACGCCAACACCTTCCGGGCCGGCTGAAACAGATCCGAGGGGGCCAACTCCCGTGACGGTAGATGCTCTCCCGGAAAATTGCGGTCGTTTGTTTGTGATTTATGAGATTGATTGTCCTCGACACTTTCCGTCCGATTACTTTTGAACCCATTCGGTTTCAGATGGACCAGAAGTCGCCCCAGTTCATCGACTATGGTTACTATCAGACGGCTGACTTCTCCCGTCAGCAGAGCATGAACCCCTACAACTTTTACCAGTCCTTCCCCTCGGGCACCACCTCGGCCATGTATGCCCCTCACCAGCAATTTATGTACAACCCGCCGACGGCCTCCTCCCCTGAAGGTACAGACCCTATTTCGAGGGAGAGCACAAACTCGGTACAGAACACGTGACGACGAAGATCGTCGAGGGCGGCGAGGTCAAGATTAACAACAAGGGCAAGAAGGTCAGGAAGCCGAGGACCATCTACTCCTCCCAGCAGCTACAAATGCTACAGAAAAGGTACCTCTTCCCCCAGCTCGTCCCCCCTCAAAAAGAGATGTTCAGGTTCAACAAGACCCAGTATCTGGCCCTTCCGGACAGGGCATCCCTCGCGGCGGATCTTGGCTTGACACAAACTCAGGTGGGTTACTGTAGGGCGAGGAGGAGACTGATGGAGCCAGTTTTGGAGAAGGCGGCGATCGATGTCTTCGGAGGGGGGAGGAAAGAGGCACCCTGCCTTGGTTGGGAATACTCGCAGGGGTTGACACCACGGCCGGGTAAGGGACGAGACCGATGCCGAAGGGAAGGGACCACCAAGTCAGAGATGCCGCCGCGATAGGCCCGGGCTGGGAAGTCTTTGATTCTAGGGGACAAAGACCTTCCTTCTCTTACCTGGGAACGGTTAGTGTTCCCGGCCAGAAGGGAAACTAACAGGTTGCTGCAACCCGCCAATCCAGCCCCCAACCTGGTTATTTCAAAATGACAATGGTCTTGTCGGCCACGAGAACATGCCCCCAGGTCATGTGTCTGGGGGTGTCTCTTTAGGGTCAGAGCCGTCAAATCACGGCACGATTGCGTCTGCCACCGGCACGCGTCGTTCGCGCGACAGGTGCGATCCTTATCAGGGAAACTGTCCATCTCCACGCGCGCATCTTGTCCGCAATTGGCCGCCACGGTTTTCCAATTCGCAACACTTCGCCCCCGATTGTAAAGACTTTTTATGGTCAGTGGCCTTGGGGTTTACTATCTGCTGCTCATCATCTACCGTAGGAAGAAGGGTCTCGGCTGGCAAGACTCGATCAGCCCCTGATTATGGGGAATACTGTAGGGTAATGGCCAGGTGAGCGGGGTGGCTCGTGGGCGAGGGGTGATTGCTGATCTCGGGGAGCAAAACAAGGGCTCAGGCGATAGGCCAAATTGAGGGGTACGAAGTTACCGAGACTCTTCTTCGAACTCGTTCCTCTCTCAATTTTCCGGCCACCTGTCCCACCTGGCTTTGTGCTCCCTGCGGAGGTTACGGTAGTGGGCCACTGCGGTGACAGTAATTATCGACTCCAACAATGGACATGACTGTGGACCGTGGCCGCGTCTGCGTCTCCTGGAACGGCCTACTTCCTCCCTCTGACCTCTGATAAAAAACGAATCCGCGACCTCGACAGCTGGCTTTGAAAAATGAACGCCGCTTCCAGAAAAGGGGGATCTGACTCAACTACCGTTTTTCAGGTAAAAATATGGTTTCAAAACCGGCGGTCGAAGCAGAAGAAGGCGAAGAACTGCCCCGACCGGGCGTCGGATGAGGACGGCGAGACGGAGGAGTCGAACGAGAGGACGGAGTCCCCCGAGGCGAACGGGGAGACCGTAGCCACGACCGTGTTCAAGCAGGAGATCAACCCGGTACAGGACCCTTGGAGTACCACGGCGGTCATCGGAGCAGTAGGAGTCCCCTCGACCACCCCGACCCTTCCCTCCATGCAGGTTGGTCGTCCTCCCCTCCTCCAAGTATATTCCAGTTACAGACGGCTCTGTCCCAGGGCCTGATGCAGACGCCCCTGACGACGTACGACTCCCTCAACAAATATTCCCCCACGGAGCAGGACGTGAAGCCCTACTACCTGCCGGAACACCAGGCGTACCCGTACTACCCGCAGCCGCCGATGCCTTACACCCAATACTGACCCCTGTGATCTTGTCTGTACAACCTAGGCCCTCGTCCCTCTTGTCGACCAAAGCGACCCGCACAAATTTGTGTATCCCAGATCTTTATATCTTTATAAATATTGAATTCACTCCGTTCTCGACGCTTTTTATTCGCCTCATTTCAAGTGACCCGCGATGGGAAGGCCGAGGCTAACGGCCTTTGGAACTCTTTGAACCTCACAGGGAGAGGGTAATCGGTCGGTCTAGTCCTCTCCTTTTCGTAGCCGGGGGGTCTGGCAGTGGCTGGAGAGGGAAGCTCATAAACAGCCAATGAGACGGGCAAGTTGCCCACCTGGGGGAGATCCTGAGGTGGGCGATGAGCCGTAAGAGATTGATGAGCTACAGGAAGCGACTACCGTAGCTGGGGGTCTAAATTATTCAGGGAGAGAGGCCTTTCGGCGTCTCGGGATTGAGGGGCGGCTATCACGCCTAGTTGAATCATTGCCATTATTCACACCCTCTCGGGAGGAGGAAACCGAGCCCCCAGCTCGTTGCTTTGAACGGCCTTCGACGCACCTGCGACCACCTGGACTCCTTCTTTATGGCCACCGGAAAGACATGGAACACCCCGGACCGGAGGAAGTCACCCTTTAAACCATTTCCAGACTGGGGAGGACGAGACGGAGAAGTGTGTTGCTTCGGTGTTGATAAAGCGAATTTCGACCTTCCCCAGGAGGTCGCCGAGGCGTGAAAATGATCCCCGACCAATTAAAAACACGAGCTAACTGTCGTGAGAACGGCCAGTCGCCCTGGGAAAAGCGTCTCTTCTTTATTTGAGATAAAAATCTGTAAAATGAGCAGGTAACAACCTCGCGAATAAATATTAACAACGGGAATTATGGAGGACATTGAGCGAACCGAGTGAACTGAGATGGGGACCCGTGGGGATGAGGATCGGGGAGGATAGGTACAACGAGGAGGGGGACTAGCTCCTCCGTCGGATGAATTTCCACTGATAGATCGTCGGGAAGCGGGCATTGGCTGGGTTGACGAAGGCCACGTCGTAGCCGGGGACTTGGCCTTTCAGAAGAGTACTGAAGAATGGTTTAGAGGGGAATAGTCGAGATCTACCTCTTCTCCGAGTCACTCCACTGCCTGCTCGTCTCTTCTCCCCGTTCCAGTCGACGTCTCTCCGCTTGCCAAATAGACGTCAGCGCACTTCGCTTTAACTCTTCCGTAAGAGAATTCATAATCCGATTCTGAACACACCTTTTAGTTTTATAGCAACAAATGTGCTTACCAATTCTCCGAAATGAACAACAATTTTAGCCTTTCCATTGCGGAGTTCGACCTTTTCCGAGGAAGCGATCACGGTGAAGTGGGAACGCGACTCGGAAGTCAGGGTTGGGTGAGGAGACGACCGGATGAAATGGCGCTCACTACCAGCAGACCACTGCCGGAAGGGAATCTCGACGGCTGTTGAGAAGAGGGAAGCTAGCATGTTTTGGTCGTCGGCACTCAAGATAGGGAAAGGATGAACCACAGTCTGAAAGATACCGGCGTGCCAATTTTGGAAACGGTTGTACCGTATTTCCTGATCCAGGTGCCAGAAGGAACAAGTCGGAGAAGCTGTAATCGTCGGAGAAGAACTCCGTCGGCTCTTCAGGGACAATTCGAGTCTGGGACGATTCCAAGAGACTTGACGGGAAAACGGAGACCGGGGAGGAGAACAGGCGCAGCTTTGAAGGAAGAGATCCGAATGAGCGGGTGGAAATAGGAGAAGAACCGAGAGGAGGAAGATGGACGGACGGGAGGACACGAGGAGACAACCCGATGAGGGAGAACCATCTGGGAATGTCTGGAAATGAAGGGCTGTGTAAATTGAAGGGGTCTAAAATACCTAGAGGAATATTCGTGGCAGTTTCGAGTTCAAGAGAGAAGAGATCGAGAGACTGCGGCAATTTGGAGATCGAAAAGCCGGCGACGTCTGCGGGACCGAAAGACATGTAACGGCCAGAAATATGATCATACGGCCGACCATTGAGGATGGCTATCGACAGATCGGGTAGATCAACACCTGAAATGGGATTATAGTTGAGACGAAGGGGACTGGTACCATGTTTCAAGCCAAAGGGAATCCAGAATGAAGGGTCGGAGTCATAGATAATTCCACCGAAAGGATTCCGTTGGACCTCCTTGGCAATTCCACTCTCGGACGCGACAAATCGGACAGTGCCGTCTTCTTCGGTCAGGATCGAGTAACGGTAGCCGTCTCTGGTCATGGCGAACGGCTTTCCCTCGTTGTCCGGGAAGAAGGCAGAGATCTTTCCGTCAGATGACAAGACGTGAGAGACGAAGTGCGGCTTATTGGGGAAGGCATAGAAGAAGACGCGTTCTTCCTGTACGAAAGTTGATGTTGCTATGAGGCGAAAGGGCTACCTTGTTGTTCTTGATAATCACAACTCTTCCCAAGTGGTCGTAGACGATCTTATGGACAGACTGACCGTCCCTGGTTGTTGTCAGTCTTCCCTGGCAGTCGTACTCGAACGAGACGGCTCCTAAAACCTTTGATACTGCTTCTCCAACTCTCTCCTACCTCTTTTGATGATGAACCCGTTCCCGTCATGTGCGTATTCCAGATTGCCCACCCTCTTCACCACTCCGCCGGAGTGCCATTCCACCGTCGCGTCGCCCATCTTCGTGGGTCGGTCGTCGTTGTTATACGTCACCAGATATCGCTTGTCTCCCATGCTCGAGGCCACGACCCTCCCGAGAGCATCCCGACTTTTCCCCTCCATCCAACTTCCTCGGGTGCTCTTCCATTCCAAGGAGATGACTCGTCCGAAATTGTCTCGTCTGATCTGGCAGGTCACCCGTGTGTCGCCGCTGACCATCTTCACACTCTGGGATCTCCTGTACTCGTCGAATGTTGTCTCATGAAGTATCTAGAGTTATTCTGGATAAGTAAAAGGGAGTCTTCTACCTTGTGTCCCTGGATTCGGACGACGGCTCCTTCAGAGAGGATCTGATAGCCGGAGATCTCGTTGATTAGGGAAGATTTCTCGTCGTAGGTCAGTTGAAGAGGCTCGACGACCGTTGCTCCGAGGACACATTGGATCATCGTCGGCCGGAACATGTTGTCGTATTCCACAGATAGAGAGGAATCCATCCATCTGAACATTCTACGTATTGCTAGCTCATCGACTGACCTGTTTTGAACATAGTGAGACAGAGAGAAAGTGATCGGGAGATGCCCTTGGTAGGTAAAATTTTGGATGAGGAAGGGAGCCCGGATAGTGGCTGGGCTGGAGGAGACTTGGAACTCGAATCTCGTCGAAGAAGAGTCACACAGAACCTGGAATCTGTCTAGTGGATACCCGAGCGTTCCTACCTCTGTCAGTCGGTTGTACTGGTCAAATAAGGACAATTCCTGGTGGCTTCCATCAGCAGTGGTCCACTCCACGATAGTTCCCTGTCCATTCTGCGTCAGTCGGAAGGGCTTCTTCGAGAAAGGAAACCTAGAAAGTGATATGTTTGAAAGAGACAAGTACTCACTTTCTACTGAGCACCGTCTCTCCGTCGACATGCATCGACGAGAAGGATTGGGTCTCTCCGAGGGGGGAGGTAATCTCATTGAGCCGGCCCTTGTATTTCAACAAGTATTTCATGGAATTGGAGAAGAGGACAGTCGAGGGCGTACGCTGGCTCTTGTGGTAAGTGTATGTCGTGGTCACAGCTCCAGTCCTCTCGACCAGTCTATTCTGTCGATCATACGTTGCCTGGACAGTCAAATTTCCCCATTTCACAGAGCTCCTACAACGTTTCGGATTCATAATGAACAGGAGGTAAACTGACTTCCTTCCAAGGGAATCGAAGACGATAGACAGGTTGGCTACCACGAACTCTCCGTCGGGCGCCTTCTGCTCCACGGACTTAAGTTCTCCCGAGTCGGAATAAGCGAACTGAAGCAGTTCCTCCTCGTTGTGCCTGGCCCTGATGACGTCTCTCGTCTTCTCCCGGTCGAAGGCCGTCGTATAGGCTCCGACCCCGTTGATCTGAAACTGTCTGGTCAGTCCGGGCTGGAGAACATTTCCGAGGAGAAGTGGTTAGGCGGAGGAGGACGTGTTATCGGTTAGTTACTCGGTTAAAAGGACAGTCACTCCATTCCGCCACACCAACTGACCATCGGTCTATTCCCAACCTCTGCGAGTAAGGAGAGCGGCATTCGCTCAAACTGGTGAAATCCTGTCTGCCCTCGTTTTATGAATGGTCGCCAGTCGAATCGGTAGGTCAACTCCCTTCGAGACGGCTGCTAGAATTTTGACTGATAGAAACAAGGGGGCGGGTACCTCTATTGCTGCCAGGGTTGACTTCAATTTGAGAACAGTGGCCTCGCCACTGACGGGATGGATGTGTTGGTCGAGCAGGGATGATACCCCGTCATAGAAGACCAGCTGGGCCTCGTCCATTGAGAGCAGTCGTTGAACAACGGCTCCTGTATTTATCCGTAATAAAGTAAATGTTAGAACTTGCCTCTCAATGAAGATTCTCCGTTTTTCCGTGTGAAGACAGAGTGTGGTTGTCCGTTCCTTTCGATCTCCGTGTCCACCCGTCCTTCTTTCACTTGTTCCCTCTTCAGAAGATACTTCTCCCCGTTTCGAATAATTGACTCTGCCCTTCCGGCTTTATCGTATCCGTAGCCAACTGCTTCCTCCGATTCCGATCGCGAAGTCAATAGTCCGCCAGCCGAATACCCCAATTTTATCGCTTCTAAAATATAGTTATATGATTCCAAAGAGACAGTTTCCCACCTTGTCCATCGGGTTTCACACTGTCCACAGTTCCGTCGTACACACTCAGAAGCAGCTGGCTCCTCCGTCCATTCGGAGCTTCCATTGTGATGTGCGTCTCGTTCGTTCGAATCACCCGGAACAGTAGATCACCCGCCCCGTGGATGGAGGTCAGCCGTCCAAGACTGAAAGAAATACGTTGCCAATAGTTGGGGCCTTTACCTAGTGTCGACATTGTAGGTGAAATTGTAGAGGACCCTCCCAGTGGTCAGCGACTGTGTCCACGAGTGCAGCCCGTGTCGATTGAAAGCATAAACCTAAAACTCGGTTATATGACTATCACTGGAACGGGTTACCTCGTTCTTCTGTGGGTCGACAACGGAGTACAGTCTCGTGTTTTGGTCGTATTTGGCAGCCGGCCTAACCACCTTCTTGATCTTGGCATTTCCCGAGTCGGCTATCAGAAGATTTCCATGGGAATCGACTACCACTGCTGAGGGGGAGCTCAGGTGGGCATTGGTGGCCGTCGGGTTGGGGGAAGGGTCGTCGCAGTCACAGGAGGGGATATCACAGCTGCAAGCGGACACCTTTCCCACGTACGGCTCAATTCGGCCGGAGAGGAAGGAATAGAGACGGATTTGGTTGATCAGCTTTCCGTCGCTTTCCACAATATACAGGTAGCCGTCATCCGTGGAGGCGATGTCTTTGGCCGAGTGGAGGACGGGCTGCGTACTGTTGGCACAGGTGGAGAGACGGCCCAGGAGGATCTTGGTGGTCCGTTGACTTGGATTGACCTCGTAGACCACGTTCGAGTCCAAGATGTAGAGGTAGCCGGTCGACTTGTGGATAGAGAGAGCAGTCGGCCATTCGAGTTGGACATCGTCGAGGGAGACGGCAGGGAAGGCGCAGCGTGGAGGACCGTCGGACGATGGCTGGCCACTCAGGGAACGGATGAAACCGGCGGTGTCGATCATCCTTACACGACGACCATCGGCAACTGAATGGGGAAGGTTACAAGGAGCAGGGGAGATCAGAACAAACCATAGAGATTTCCGTCGGCGTCGAAAGTGATGCCCTTCGGCATGCAGAGCTGGGCTTGGTTGGCTGGTCCTCCGTCTCCACAGGATGACGAGTGAGATGTACAGGCTGTCCCGTCTCCAACACTAACCTAAAAAAGCGAGGTTAGAAATTATTGAAACTCGGCAACCTCGTAGTTCTTAGTGATATCAACTGGCTCGAAGGTAGGAACCCTCCAGACGACCTTCCGAAGGGCCATCGACACGTAGAGGGAGCCGTCCATCGGGTTCACTGCCAGGTAATACGAGTGGCTCGTGTCCGCCATACTGAATAGATACTGTTTGTTAAATAAATTAATGGCTTACGAGAATTGGAGGATAGTCTTGATGTTTCCACTGGGATCGATCCTTCGAATGAGCTCGTTATCTCCGACGAATATGCTTCCATCCGTCCCGTAGGCCAGAGCCGTCGGTCCCATCAGCAGCTTTTCGGTTGCTTTTCCATCACAATCCGAGCACTCCATGTCTCTTTTCGTCCCGTTTCCGGCGATCACCTGGACGGTAGGAGTGGATAAGGACAAGAAACGGCGGCCACCGTCACCCTGCTCGAGCACATCTGAATATTCCTTCATTAGAGAAATATAAAGAAACAACTGACTGTTGACAGTATCCAGATGGTGGTGGATATTCAAACTCCAGGCACCTCCTTCCAAAATCCGGGAACCTGCTCCTTCAACAAGGACGCTTTTATGAACCCACGCGATCTCGGTCTCCCTTCCACACTGCTTGTACTCGTAACCGATTCTGACTGAAATCTCTCTTCTTATACAAGAGAAGATAAGAAAACATACAGTTGACTCTAATGAGGCCGTGTTCGCTCTGTTGGAAGATGTTGTGTTTATCCCACGACCAGATGTGAGTGAGGTTCGGCCGGGGAGCCAGCTTTTCCTGTGAGCGTCTTCCGGCGACTTCTACTTGCAGATGGATCAGGCGGAGATTGTCATCCACGCTCGAGTCGAGGAGACCCAGAACAACCCAGGACTGTGAACTTTTGACTCGGGAGGAGTCGTAAACGAGGTGGACAGAAGAGCCGGGGATGGCGATCCTAATCAACCATTTGATGGTAATTATAGGGGAGGACTACCTTTCGACGACACTTCTGCTGTCTACGAGAAGGCCTCTCGTCTCGACGGACTCGGTTCCAAACTGCCAGGAGGGCACCACCACTGGCGAGGGAATGGCCCTCGAGGCCAGGGAGCATTGAACCCTCGAAGAGGGGCTCAACCTGGGGCGCTGTAAAAGGGAAATGTAATTAGACGGTAGTGTGTGTCGGACTAATCAGGCAATCCCCTCAACCGGGTGTCATTTACTGCCCTACCGCTGGCCTAATCCCTCGTCTCTGGGCCTTCTTCTCGTTCGAAATTACAGTGGCCGTGGCCAGGCAACAATTACCGCCGCCGCTACACGTCTTTCCGGCTAATTGTCAGCTGTCTATAGATGGCAAAAAAGGCAGGCAACAATGGCGGTAAATACAGGTGGGCCGACATCAAAAGTAGGCGCTAAGGACAAACAACAGACCTTCTCCGTGTACATTCTGACGTCTCCGATATGCACGATCGAGTTCGGCGCGATGTAGCGGGTCACCGTCGACTTCTGAGACATCCTCTTTGGGGGAGATCGAAGAGATCTTACCGTGAAGGGGTTCCGTTGGAAGCGCAGCTGGATGGTGTCTCCTCCGTTGACTACGAAGTCGAATTCCCCATCCATCCGGGTCAAAGTGAAGCCCCAGAGAGGCTTGTGGCTATCGGAGACGCGGACACCGACGAGAGGGAGAGAGTTAGACTCGGACACGACACCTCCGTCCCAGACGACTCGACCGCGGACCAGAGAGATCAGAGTCTCGTTGAATTTGGAGGCATCCGCATACTTCTGGATATCGTTCTGATAGACGAACGCAATCCTCTAAAACAGGGGTTTTATCAGAACAGAGAAGGAAGGCAACCTGTGCAAACGGGGCATTTCTGGAGGGAGGCAAACGGAGAAGAACCTCCGAAGGACTTTGAGAGAAGACACAGGATCCACGATCTGAGCATTGACGGGCGGAACAGCATTCCGGGTCGTCACAATCCGTCAATCCGTCTGCCAATGTATTATTCAAGGGGAAAAGAGGCTGCCACTCACCACTGTCGTTGTCCAATCCATCATTGCAGTCAAGTTCTAGGGGAACAGAACAATCCTGCCCAGTGCGACCAGCCTTACAAGCACAGTACCAGATGGAGCCTAAGAGAAGACACTCTCCATTCCCGGAACACTCCGAGGGGCAACCAGCTGAATGTATTGTGAGGAAGAAGACGAGTCTTCTTACCTGAGAAGCAGTTGTCTCCATTCCAGCCCTTCTGGCAATTACAGGTGCCATTCGCACACTGCCCGTGATCTTCACACCCCACGGCACAGCTAACTGACTCGCAGTTAGCCCCCGTCCAACCGGGATAACAAGAACATTTCCCTCCTTCGCAGATCCCATTGACACAGTCCGTACACTTGTCTGGAATATGAGCATGTTCCCCACAGATCTCTTCCAGGCTGACCAATGTCACAGACAGCTCCACGCCATCCTTGATTGCATACACATTGTCCCCTCTGGACCACTCCATTGACACAGGGGATGACTATTTCGATGGTGGGTGCCGGTGGAATGTTCCCCTGGGAAGGGAGTGGCGGACGGACCGTGGTGGCTGGAATCGCCGATCTGGGCACTTCGGCAGGAATAAGTGGCGATGGACGAGAGAACACAGCAGAGATGGGCTTGAATTAACGAGATGAAAGAGTAAGAGTGAGGGATCTACCGTGTCACAGAATATCCCCGTCCACCCGTCAGTGCAAAAGCATCGTCCGTCAGAACAGATTCCGTGGTCATTGCATCTCGGATGGGGGCACTCTCTCGTCTCGCAGCCCGTGCCCTTCCACCCATTCTCACATACACAAAATCCTTCAGAAGAACACCAGCCATGACCAGAGCAGTCGGGAATTTCACACCAATTTGACCTGAGGTCGCACTCCTATTAAGACCTTGTTATTCGGTAGGAGAAGAGCATACCTTTCCTTTAAAGCCGTTCCTGCAGAGACAGGCTCCCGAAGAGAAAAAACCATTTCCCGAACAGATGACGGGACAGACAGCTGAAAGTACGGTAGAGAGGAAGAGAACGGGTTGATTACGGTCTTCACAGGCGTCTCCCGCGTATCCAGAGGCACACTTGCACCTGCCACCGATGCATTCCCCATTGCCGTTACAGTCTTGGTCACAGCGTTGTTCCAAGACATTTTCAGGCAGGCGAGGGGACTCTATGGGAGAAATCAGCAGGGACATCGGCTCCGGCTAAAAGAGGATTCAACACTTTCCCCCATCCATCTCTTACCCTGTTCCTGTCGTTAATCAGCATAACATGCCATCTGCCCTCCAGAAGGAACTCTTCCACCACGGCGGATCTCGGCTCTACGATCTCTAGGGCCTGTCTCCGTCTGCGGTGATGTTCTTGTACCGTGTGGCTGGGTGTGACCTGTCTCTTATTGTTTCTCTTCCCTCTCAATTCAACTACCTGGCTCGGTTTCAATGGTTTATAAAAGTCATGTACATAGAGGGAAGGCGGAACCGAGTGTCTGCCCAAGAGGACAACCTGTGTTGTTCGTATTGTTACATTTTTTGAAAAGGACAACCTGTGCCCCCAATCCAACTGTGAAGTTGAAAACCATCCGGGCCGGACGCGAGATGACCAGCTCCCTGAAACATTTCCGTCTCGTGACGAGCACAGATGTGCAAAGCCGTTTCGCCAAACATGGCACGCGCATATTAATTCGGAGCGGCCCGAGTGGACAAAAGTCTGAATGAAAACCTACGTGACAGCCATTTGATTGGGAACCAAGTCGGCCTCGACTCGCTGGCCGACGTAGATGACGCTGGGCAGGGGACGCAGGGCCGACTCGTCGAGGATCTTCTTGTCGGAGGCATTCGGCGTCTTCTCGATATACACGTAGGAGGGGGAACGGACTGAACGGGGCTTAAACGGAGACGCGGGATGGGAGCTCACATAATAATATAAGGATCAGCAAAATGGCAAAGAGCAGAGCAGCCAGAAGAAAGACTGTACACAGGGAGAGGCCTCTCGCGCAGGGAGGATCCTTCTCCTTTTCGGGGCTCATGGATATCCTCCTGAAACGGGGACGCTCTCGTCTGATAGACCCCGGACCTACTTTTTATTGAGTCGTGTGCCGGTAATAGAGGCGGTGGTTGGATATTTCAGAAGACTGCTGCCAGCTGAACCTCCCTTATTGAGAGGCAACCCGGTCGGCATCATTCCTTGACATCTGAAAAGCGGGAGGCATTCGGAGGAGCCGGCTGGTAGCAAATCAGTGGCCGGGGGCGAGTCACGGTCAAAAGAGAGCCGTAATTAGGGAGAGCCTGGTGGCCGGGGCTAAGTGCCTGGGAAATGTGCCACTAAAATGGACTTATTTTGATGGAACAGACCGGCCACCGGGGAGGTCAACGGCGAGCCGAGGTGACCCGCGAGAATCTCAAGCCCCGGCATAATTGGCTTCGTTTCGCTCATTTGACTGGTAAATTGGGAGAAGGGCCTGGGATTTAATTGCAACTTTTATGCGTGGAGCTGTCTAATGAAAAGCCGCAAGACTTTGCGCCGGCAAATGCAAGCAGATTAGGGCTTATTGAGGGGGAAGAGCCCCCGGGTGGGCCGCTATCGTTTGTCTCCTATTATCACTTGTAGTCGAGAGCTTCGCAAACGGACCGCAGCGGAAGCGACGTTGATTGTTTTGTGGCAGGGCCAAGAATAATCCCATTGAGGAACGGAAACGGACGGAAACACATATGACAGGCCCTGACTGGACATTACGGGGCCGAGAAAAACGAGGAACATCTGGCGACAATGGAGAGGCCCCCTTCCCCAGGGGCAATAAGTTCCTGCGCATAATTCAGCCGAGTAGCCGCTGATGACATTTCCTATTCCACGCGTAAGGCATTCCTCTGCGAGCTGTACGTAACCATCCACCATCTTCCTCCCTTGAAGAGCCGGCCATTTTACAGTCAGAGGATAAGGTGGACAATAAATCCGATCGGGTTACGTAAGGGGCAGAGGAGGGTCACTGAGGGGTGAAACAGGCGCGACCGGGGGTGACTCAGCTAGGAACACCTGGGTCAGGAGGGAGGATATGTTATTTGGGAGAGGATAACAAGAAGGGAAGAGGAAGAGAACAACTCACGGATCATGGTAGCGGACTTGAGAAGCCGGCGAGAGAGTCGAGGTGGCCACTGAAAACGAGGGGTGGTACGGTAGATGATGATGGCTGGGGGGCACGGCGGACACGTACTGGTAGCCGTGCCTCCGGGGGAACATGGCTCTGCATCTGGCAGTTATTGAGATTCCGCTACGATATGCAGCCCGCCCCTATCCGGTCAGCCAACCAGAAGATAATTAAATTCGCTGACCGCCACCACCATCAGCGGCACCTTTCCCCCCACCAAAATGGCTCAATTTGATAGAAAAGAGTTTCCGCCGTGTTGACTCTGGCTATGTCGTTGTCCGTGTGAAAGTGTCCCTTTCCTTTGGCGGCTTCCTCGAGTACGATCCTTGCGCAATCTCCTCTCACTTGACCCCCTCCCTCCCCGCTTTCCCTCCATAAAATCCCCGTGGTTCCAATGTGAAAATAACCCGACAAAGAGGCGATCGGGTGTCACTGGCCATAACTTACGCGACTCGCCGGGGATATAGTACGCTCCCTCGGCCGTTTTGTGCAGCACGCGATTCTTCTCGTCCGGCCATTCGTCCGAACTGTTCAGCATCGTATTGTTCGATCGACGCTAAACGAGGGGATGATGGCCCTTTTTGGAGGAGGAGGGGTACCTGCTGGGAGAGGGACATCTCGTACGAATTGAACGTGGAACTGTGGGGGCCGAGGAGATGGTCCCTCGATCCATCCTCTGTAATTGGCATTCTACCCCGAATGAAGGAGATGGCCCACCTTTTGCCAACAACTCGGGGTCCTCGTAGTTGTTTTCGTAGTCGTGTAGCTTGTCCGGCGGACACGGTGGCTGCCAGGCTGGTGGAGGGCCACGCATCTCAGGCGACGGGGGGACGAAGTGGACAGTTTCTGAAGGGGTCAGATAACGGTGGGTTGCGCAAGCCAGATAGGGGGAGTGTAATGGAGTGACCCGTTGGCCAATCAAAACAATTAGTTAGCCTAGGTGTTACACTCCTCCTGGGGGCCGGGAGGAGCAAAAAAGGATTCCGCTTGAAGGGGCGCGAAAGGAGGGGATCGGTCGATAAAGCTGTACCAGCCGGCGGAATTCGGCATATGGGAGACGAGGAGGAGGGCGGAAGAGTTGAGTCAGACTAGGACGGGGTCAGCTGGAGGGAGAAAAACGGGACAAAGGAAAGGGCCCTTCGGAGAGACAATAGGGCCACGGAATGAGTAAGACTGGGAAAGGAAGACGGCTGGCCGAAAGGCAGGGGCAGTAGGCCGTTATACGGTCAGTTACGGGGCAGGGTAAACGAGACGGCTAATTACGACACCTTCGGGGCTGCGAACGAACATGTGTGGACGGACATGAGGACAAACAGACTGGTCGGGGCAGAGGGTCAGATGAGGGAAGGCGGACCCCCGCCAGGTGGCAATCAGAGGGCCAACTTCTCCTCCCGTTTAGACCACCCCCACCTCTTTTAGGGCCCCTCCCCATAAAAAGGGAAGAGTATCGAGGTGTGGGATAGACATGGTCTGACATGGTAGACGGGGTGGGAGGGGTAAATCAAACAAATAAGATGTGCGAGGTTACGAGGTTGACCTCTTGGCCAAAGTAAACTAATTATTGGGGGGTGGGGCAAGGTAGCCGAAGGGGCACCAGATTGGGGTTTGGGTGTCAGGGGGAGAAGGAGGAGGGCCGTCGAGGACACTCTCAAATGAACCGTAAAAGGGGGGTCGGGGTGGCGGGAGGAGGAGATCATTTGAACGGGGAGGTGTGATTATATACAAATTTTAATCGGGCCTAATCCCCCAAAGAATAGAATGACAGCCGTCACCCGGCCACATAATGAGATCTCCTGGATAATCCGAGTCGTACTTTGGCAACATTGAAATGGCCCGAAAAAAGAGAAGACGATGGCTTTTTGGGGGCTGATTGGAGGAGGAGTCGCTATCTCAAGTGGCCAACACAATCCGACTATAACGAGACCCGGATGGGCACCTTTCGGAGTCACACGAGGTCTTGGGAGAGAGAATCCCAGAGTAGATGACCGCTATACGCACTCATAATTTAAGAGGAGGGATTACGGTAAGGGGGATCGTTTTTGGGGGAGGACAAGCGGAAGAATCGAATGATAACGAGGGCCGGGAGGCGTCTTTGTTGTGTCGACCGGCAGATAGGAGTAATTGTATAATTGGGGTCGGACAATCAAACACCCCGACGGCCTCACCCTGCTCCTCGTCCGCCAGACTTCCCAGGATCGGAGTTGGCCTCTTTTCCTTTTTGTAGTAGACCCCGGCAGCCAGACGAGGAATCTTCTGCCCGTTCTCCATTCTAAAATTCAATTTTCTATTCAAAAATACTCGTATATCCCACCTGGATGTCGTTGTACAAGAGCTGGATTTACTGGCAGAGCCGTGTGATATTTCGATACTGTCAGTCGAACTTTGTGACCTGAATCCGAGACATAATCAGCTGATTGTAACGGTGAATCTACGGATGATTGGTGGCTGGCAGGCGGGGCACATCTACCGCGAGGTTCGTCGAAGAACTGCCCTCATCGAGTTCTGAAACGGTGTGAGATTACTGTCGATTGAGTGTGAAAATGCCAGAGGGCCGACCTCGGACCCATCTGCCGGCTGTAAACGGTGCCAATCGAACACCTGAACCGGGGGATTGTAAACAGTAGTAGATAAAGGAAAAAAGCCAAGGAGGCAGCTGCGGGACAAGTGACGGCTGAGCGGGAAACGATGTAATGCATGAGAGAGAGAGCCAATGAGACCGTTATTAGACTCGGCTAATTAACTAAATCGGGGATTGACTCCATACGGTAGCCATTAGCAAGTCTTTTAGATAATTGAGACTGTCTGGACGGGCAGCCATCGAGCATTTTTAACCCATACGGGTGACAATTGTAATAGACTTGGAATAAAAGAGAAGAGAAAAGAACTGGACCTGGAATAAGAGCATTGCTGGGCCGGGCCTTTACCCGTAGCACATATTTGGTCGAAGAGAAGAGAATAGGCTGCTCATCTCCACCAAGCATTACCTGGCTCTTCCCCGTTGGAGCGCAGGGGCAGCCACTTGTCATTTCGAACTGACAGTTGTTCTGACCACTGGTCACAGAGGGGAGAGTGCACAATTGGCAGAGGCAGAACGGCTAAAGCGAAATATGACGAGAAGTTGAAACCAGCCGACTGGCGAAGAATATGATAATGTGAAGGGGGCTTAATTGGCTCCTTGAGGTGTCAAGAGATGCATTCTATTAACTCTAACAAGATGCTTTGCGTAAAATCTTCCCTAGACGTAACAAATAGTTCTTCTTCATTTGAAGACGACAACCCCAACCCAGAAACAAATATTTTGGGTTAAAAATCTTTCATTTAATTTGACGGCTTGAAAGGCATTCACAGTTCAAACTGACAACCGTATTTACAGACATAAAATATAAATTACAATGCTGATAAAATAAATTATAATGTTAAAGAAAATTACATTTTAGAATAAACACAATATTCATAAGGCATACCTCGGATGGGATAAAAAGAAGGATCCAGATGCATTTTCTCATCAGCTATTTGTATGGCACGTTCAATGTTAATAACCTGCATCTTGGGATAGACCTTTCCGTAAGTATCACTGCTAGTGCTAGTGGATTTATTGTCAAGAAGCTCCATTTCCATTTCAAGCTTACGTCCACGATTTTTATTCCTAAAAATACTGAAATGAATAATTAAATTAAAACTAACTTTCGCTCAGGAGTTTGGTTAACACGCCGATGGTAATAATTGTGATCATCGTTGGTGACCTCATCATCGCGAGCAGGCGAGATTTTTCCTTGTTGTAGAAGAACTTCGTAGTCTAGTAAAGGAAGGCCCTTCTTTAGCTTGTGAATAAATTGGCATCGAGGTCCGTATGGACAGTGTCCATTGGCAGAATATTTATCACATAGTTGAGTTTTATACTTTGGATGGGCTTTTCCTCGAGGTTGTGCAGGTAAGCGAAGATCGTTTTCACCATGAGCGAAACGACAAGCTGTGCCATACGAGCAAGTACCGGATTTCCGGAACGCATCGCATAGAGCAGTTTTGAATGCCTGTTCCTTTCTGAGCGTTTTCAATTTTCATAAATACAAAATGAAAGAAACCTTCGCTGGCGCTGAGTTTCCTCTCGTTCTTCGTCAGTCATTGTCTCCCAGCTAACATTAGAGCGACTCGTCGGCGGGACAGAAGTTACAGAATGAGGAGTGACTGTAATCATGCGTGGAGAAGGTGATACTGCATCTAAATAGTAACTGTCTTAGAGATAGGAATTTCTATATTCTCTGAATTTCCGCATCTTACTATTTCACTGTCTATTTTTAAAATATTTGAGTTTCTGCTTACCTAGTGAAAACATCGACGAGGCGACGCTGAAAACGTTTACTTTAGTTGTGATTATTGAATTGAGAAAATGACAACAAATACAAGTAAAAGTACAACTAGAGACAAGCAAAATCGGAAGAGCAAACGAGCCAGAGAAATGAAGCAACGCTCTCGATCGAGACAAGAAGAAAAGAAAGTTGAATTTTGTTGGCATTGCGCGCTCTCCTGAAACATCAAGCAATTCTTTTTGTGACGTTCCTTCTCTCAGACACTTGTGCCCTTCAGGAATCTGCTACTGGAAAGTCGATGGCCCTTCGCGAAAGAACAAACTCGGCAAGTAAACTGATACATTGGATAAAAGACTCACTTGGAGCGAAGGAAGAAAAACCTAAAGTTAGCAATGGTTAGTGCAGAGTTTGTATTCCTTTATTGCTGTTTGTTCAGAAGTTCCGAAAAGAGCTACCTCTACTCCACACAAATATTCTCAAGATAGCATCAATGACTCGTTAGGTATGTACTATTTATCAAACTCAATATGAACAAATTGTTTCAGATCTGTCTACAATTGCAGCTCCCTACATTGACTTTGCCGAACTTGGTGCTTATGGGCCAGCAAAGCATTTTGAACATCCAGATTTTGATAACGATATTACTTCCTATTGCTTTCATATTCAGGTTGAGTAGCAAATTTGTAGTTTCGATAAAGCGCTATTTATAGGCAGTTTCTCCTAATACTCTTGCAGAGTGGGCACCTCTGGGTGGTGAGGTAGCCTATAGAAAACTGATCCTCTTCATTTACGACTTGTATGTTGAAAGGCCAATGCCACGAGAAGTCCTTTACTTGGCTGTCTACTACATACAGTCACTGATAAAGGTAGGCTCAGTTTCTATTATGTTTAGCTCTTTTCAGAATGAAAATATCACGCAGAACGACTTGGAGGATGTCGGTGTAGCTGCTGTAAACCTTGCTGCCAAAATCGAACGGCAGAGTGGGTTCCGGTGTGCTTTTTTGGAAGAATATAATCTCAAAAATGTTTTCGCTATGGAGAAGAAGGTGAGAAATGGAAAATCAGTAGAACCTTTGGCACAGATATGTAGAGCTGTAGATTATTTCCTATGGCCGTCGACTTTACCCTTCTTTATGCGCCTTTTAAACAATATCGTTTGCGTAAGTTATTTTTTCTCTACGTTTTGGATAAAATATCTAGGTGGGACGGTGGAGTTGGGCTTGTGCAAAGTGTCTGGCCGAGTTGATGATATGTAGGAGAGAACTTGCCGAAGTGCCACCTTCACTTGCGGCAGGAGTTGTCCTTCGACTGGTATCGAAATTAGACAAGAATAATTCATGGGTATTTCTTTGTTAGTAACAGTGTTGAAAAGAAATTTAGAATGAAAATTGCTACACCATACTTCAACACACTAAAGATGAGTATATTCGACCTCACAATCTTCTTTGTTTCCTGGTATTGTCAGCAATAGAAACTCCTGGGAATTTTGAAGCAATTTTTTATGTGAGATTTTCTAATTTTTTAAACAATTTCTTCGTTTTAGGCATATGGAGATATTTTTCGAATACTTAAAGAGAGACGGCAAATCATTGAAGAAGAAATCAAATACGCCAAGTTTCACTCTTTGATATAGCTTGTAACGTTTTAGTCTGTACATTTTGCTTATCTATTTTTTTGACCTACTTGTAGCTTTTAAAATAAACTTACCGATTTCTTCACATTGAACTGGTTAAGAAAATAGTGAAGCAACTACGCAAAATTGGAGCTAAGGAATTCCAGTTTTCTATACAAACCACAACAGATGTCTTTTACTATAAGCAAGTGATCTCCCTCCCTCCCTCTGTCTCATAATATGCTTGCTGCGAAGAAATGTGATCAAATGCTCGGGCCGCTACGAGACCCTTCCGCCGCTGCTACTGTCTCGCTTCCACTGTCCTTGCCATTGCTCATCTGTTTCAAACGGACTCCTCTTTTTATACTCTAACTACTTTGAAATTTCAGATGCCCTTTATTTTTTGAAGGGGGAAATGCGTGTGTTCTCCCTGCTATCCGGTTCCTCTGGCAAGGGGTACCATGCCAAGGTGACCACGATGGACGCCGACCTCGAGAAGATTGTCATGGAGGTAGTCTCCCCCCTTCTTTATATATTTCTGGTTGTAATTAGGCCAATTGGACTGGGAGACATCTTTTCGACGCCGTTTGCCGGATCATCGGTCTCCGGGAAGTGTGGTTCTTCGGTCTCCAATTCACCAACAAAAAAGGCATTCCCTGCTGGGTCCAGTTGGACAAAGAGGTATTCCTTTTCGCGGCAGAAAGAGACAAGAGATACAGATAAAAAAACAAGATGTCCCCAAGGGTGACGATGGCTGCTATAACTTCCTGTTCCTCGTTAAATTCTTCCCCGAAGATGTCGAGGAGGAGCTCATCCAGGTGAGGTGTCCCCCTTCGCTCTTTCCATTTTACCAGGACCTGACCCGGCACCTCTTCTTCGTCCAAATAAAGCAGTCCATCCTCTCGATGCAGCTCTACTGCTCCCCCGAGGCGTCCGTCCTCCTCGCGAGCTACGCCGTCCAAGCCATGGTATTCCCTGTCGGGACAGAGGCTAGCCTTCTTTTAGTATGGCGACTGCCCCGAGGACGTGAGTGCCCTCGAACTGGACAGACTGCTCCCGAAGAGTGTCATCGAGCAATACGACATGAGCGAGGACATGTGGAGGGAGAGGATCAAGCGGTGGTGGATGAACAACCACGGGCAGACCAAGTGGGCGAGGAGGAGACGGACCGGAGGACGTGTTTCAGGGAGGAGGCCGAGATGGAGTACCTCCGAGTGGCACAGGACCTCGAGATGTACGGCGTCCTCTTCTACCCCATCTGTGTAAGGAGATCTATTAAAATCGAGGAAAGAATCGACTTTAGAATAAAAGGGAGACGGACCTCCATCTGGGGATATCGGCGCAGGGACTGGGCATCTACACGGGCAGCAACCGGATCACTCCCCGGCCATTCTTCTCCTGGAGCGAGATCAAAAACATCGACTTCAAAAGGAAGAAGGTCTGTATTTATAGTGTTAAAGGGGAGGATAGTAATTTCAGTTTCGAATGAAGACAATGGACAACTCGTCCATCAACTTCAAGGCTCAGGATTCCTCAATAAATGCCTCTATCCTGGATCTGTGCATTGGCACGAACAATCTCTACCTCCGACGGAGGAAAGCAGACACTCTCGAGGTAGAGATCGCCTTTCTTTTCCCTACTTTCGAATAGGTTCAACAAATGAAAGCACAAGCCAAGGAGGAGCGACAGAGACGGCAGATCGAGGCGGCCCGCCTACAGATCGAGCAGCGGGAGAGGATGGCCGCCCAGGCGGAACTCGGCCAGCTGAAGAAGGAAATCGAAATAATAAATGAACAACTGCACCAGGCACAGGTACAAATAAATGTATTTTGAGGGAGCAGAATATGTTTAGGATGCGGTTCGGAAGACGGAACAGACGGCCGAGCAGCTGGCGGAGAAAGCGCGGGCAAGCGAACAAGAGACGCTTTCTTTGGCGAAGAAAGCGAGTGAGGCCGAAGCGGAATGCCACCGGCTCAAGATCAACCACATCAAGGTATTGCTAGCTTCGAGTGGATCACCTTGTTGCAGTCTGAAGAGGCTCTGATGCGGATGGAGAGGAAGGCCAGGGAGGCGGAACTATATGCACAGAGGATCTCCATGTCCCTGGCCGACCTGAACGGAGAAGGCCGGAGACAGCTCTACGCCAGTCAGGCCCTGGTGGCCGACCCGCCCGGATGGACTATGCCACTTCAAGGAGCAGTCTCTGTCCACCAGTTGGGATCAGCCGCCGACCAAGATATGAGACCCTTCTCCGCCGTGCCGTACTCTCGTCCGTATGCCGCCTCCTTTGGAGCAGCTTCCAATCCAGTAAGTTCCCCTTTGGGGACACTCTTTGACCCACTTCAGATGACAGCCCCACCCGACCCGAGTGTCAACGAATTGATGGAGCTCCAGCGGATGAGGAACGACGTCGAAAAATCACGGTTTGTTTGGGGGCATCCTTCTCAAAATTGCCGTTTTAGGGTAAATTTTGCCGAGCGATCGAGGCAGTTCAAAGAACGACTGACGGAGTTTCGAAACGACATAGATAATATGAAAAGGGAGGACAGACAGACGGACAACGACAGGGAACATAGCCGAAATGTACAGCACGGCTTCGACAAAATGACGACGCTTCGAATGGTTTGTTCTCGGGGGAAGGAGTAGGCAATCCGCGGGTTTCTAGTCCAAGAGCGCCAGTTCCCTGGAGTCGGTCTATTTCGAGTACCGGTGGTAAGAGAGAGAGAGCGTGTCGTTGTTAACCCGGCTGCCGTGATTATAATCCCCGAGGGTGTTCCTGTTGCCGTGTCCCCCTGTCCTCCTTTTCCCGTCAAATGGTTGTCTTCAGAGTGCTCGAGGGACTCCACGACAACGAAGCGAATTTCTGGACGGCCTCTAGTCCGACCAATTGTGATATTTGGTGCTCAGTTATACTTATCGCCACTTGCCTTACCAAAATACAAAAAGCTCAGCCGAATTATATCAGAATGAATTTTATACGACCTGTCCTCCAGAGCCACTCGCCCCTGTGATTTGTTTCACTTTCTACCTGTCCTATGCTTTTCTCCCTTGTTATAACCCAATTCAGATGAGTAAGACACAAGTAGCCGAACCAATGGATACATCAGAACCGCTAGAGCCATGCGAAGTAAGTCCTTGCTTTTATCCAAACAACCATTCCCAGGCCTTTTTTAAAATGGAAGACGGGATAGCCCGGGAGGCCGGACACATCAAACTCAAGGAGGAGTTCTTCCGGCAGTCGGCACACCTCAGACAGATCCTCGAGCCCATCGTCACCGGCGAATGCACAGAGGTATTTCCTTATTATAATCGACAACACTTCCCCTTCCAGCCC
Source organism: Oscheius dolichura (assembly GCA_932521035.1). Taxonomy (NCBI): domain Eukaryota; kingdom Metazoa; phylum Nematoda; class Chromadorea; order Rhabditida; family Rhabditidae; genus Oscheius; species Oscheius dolichura. The sequence continues at coordinate 5,583,461 of OW051494.1, forward strand.
ATCGGATCCAATGTGCTCGTCCACCTGGCCAGTATGCGCCGGATCTCGCGTCTTTCACAATATTTAACATCCCAGTTGAAGCAGGACACAATGGCCCATCTGGAACAGGTACTAGAAAGTCTTTAAATGAAGAGAGAAGAGTTTAGGTGGAGACAAAATGCCTCGAGTTGCAGAATGCCAACAGCGAGATTTGCCATCTCCAGAAGGAGATCAAGAGATGTCTAGAGTACAGGTCAGTTCTCCCCTCTCCCTCCTCTTTATACAAATTTTAGTGCGGGAGATGAGTATTTGAATCTGGTAACAGAAGAAGAGTTCTATACAAATGCTCCAGAAAATGTCACGGAGCCGGAGAAGACAAGGGACGACGACCACGCGCGGTATCTGGCCCGATTGAAGTGGGAACTACTCCAGCGGAAACAGTGGGTGTCTGGGATATTCTGTGACCATTTAAACATTGTAGGTTGCTGGGATCGTTGAGCGAGCAGGAGACGAGGCGGAGTGTCCTCCTTAGCGACATTGAGGGCAAGGAACAGCGACTGCGCAGTCTCAAACCAAAGATAGCCGCCCTCATCAAGGTTTGTCCCGTCCTCTCGTCGTTTAAATTCTGTCTAGGCCGCCAAACCAGTCCAGGACATCTTGGGTGTCCAGCCGTCGGCCTCCACGTCCACCGAGCAACGCACCCTCTTCGGCCTCCTCCCACACGACCTGACCGTCCTCTATGTACAGTCCGAGGCTTACAAAGATATTGTCAAAGGCAGGTTCCTCTTGCTTTTTGTCTATTTGGGGATATTTCAGACGAGAATATCAAGATCTCGATAGTGGGAACTGTAGAAGAGGCACAGAAATGGGTAGCTCAGAGAAGATCTCTGGAGGAGGTCGAGAGTGAAGACGAAAGTAAGTGCAGCTGTCCTTTCCGTAGAACTCTTCCAGCTCCGGATGGTCCTCCGGCCCCACGGACAAAGAGGACAGTCTCCTCTAGGTTACACTCCGCCAAACAGAGTCTCATACAGGCCCACCCAGTCTACCTCAGCCTGGACATCCACTGTGAAGGTATCCCTCTTCTTCTTCTTCCTCGATAAATAACAAATTCAGAAAGAGTAAAAGTGAATTTGAAGTTCCGCCACATCCCAGATATCCGGACGACGGTGGTCAAGTTCCGCGTCACTGGCAATCTCCCACTGGAGGAGTCCATCTGCGCCGAGGAGATTATGTTCGACGAACTCTTCCCCAACGATTTCGGGCATACTTGTCTCGACCCAGTAGGAGCAGCCAAATTGAATCAGTTCAAGTGAGGAACAGTCGGTAGAGAGAGAAGAAACTGTTTTAGGATCTCCGTCGACTCGTTCGCCCGTAGTCTGGGTAAACCGTATCAGTTCGTCCAGGCTCTTACCGGTAGCGGAGATGCTCAGGTGGGTTCTCTTTTTACAGGGAAGGCACATCTTTAGACGGGCGGAGTCCAGTTGGCAGATGTCCTCCAAGAGACCATCAAGAGGATCCGACAGCGAGTCTCGATCAGGAAGGAGCTGGCCGATCACGTCAAGTTGTTAGGTAAGAGAGTCTCGAACTAGTCAACCAGTCCCTGTTCAGATGGATTGAGGCTGTCCTCCTTCCACTCGGATCTCTATCCTCCCAAGACGGCCTCCGAATTGCTGAACTTTGACCACCTCTCCGAAGACGAATACCTGGTAATTTGACCTTTCCGCCTCTTTAATGGCCACTCTTCCAGTCTGCCCTAACCAAAGGGAAAGAGAGTCTCAACTCGTCGAATGTTTTCTACAACGCCGTCGCCTACCACCGTCCAACCCGTACCAAGTGAGTAGTCCTCCTCTCCTCCTTTTACTCCTTATTTTAGGATACAAGCGGCCGTGTCGATTCCCCCCAGTTACCCTCTCCAAGCTCCCGAGTTCTCTCTCCGAATCAGTCACAACGACGTGGAGCTGACGTCGGAGAACGACACGATGGTTCAGGTGAGACCCGACGATTATCACCATACACTAGTTTCTCAGCACCTGGAGTACTTCCTGAATGTGGATTGTCTGTCCGACGTCAACCGGCCACCCGAAGCCAAGTCCCTCCTCGTCCATCAAGTGCTAACCCTTGTCTCCCGTTCTGACTGCCTCTGTGATTATAACCCCAAACTCAACGGAGGATCCATCCGAAACCCCGCCCTCTACGACGAGCCAGCAGAGTAAGCCAGTCCCCCTTTTTCCCAATGACCAGCCGTGTTGCAGACAGTTCTCCGGCCACCTACCTCTGATCTACTCGCCCGATACTGAAAAGTTCGTGTTCGTCTAGTGATCTCTTCCCCGTTGTCCCCGGTTGTTATGAATCTTTTGAACAAAACCTATCCTCTCGTGTTATTGGACAGTCCGTCGACATACTTTTGAGTCAGAGTGTGTCTATTCCTTCCCAAGGTCCAGATCAAATGGGTTCTGTCGAGTCAAAGGTCAACGTCGACGCCGTCAAGAAAGAGGTAACCGGAGGTGTCTCCTCTCCAGGGGTGACTGTTCCAGGTAGCCGCGAGCCAGGTCGTCATGTACTCCAAGCCCAACTGTGGGTTCTGTGATAAGGCTCGGAAGGTGTTGGCCGATTCGAAGATACCGGTCAAGGAGGTTGACCTCGAGAAATTGAAAAGCACAAACGCCAAGGAGGGCACGGCCATCATCAACGGTAGGCCTCGCTCGTCTTTGTTCAAGTTATGGCATTTCAGGTCTTGTCTACACCACCAAACAGACGAGTGTCCCCCAGGTGATTCAATTCTGGTATGGCCAAATCGAATCCTTCAGATATTCATCTGTGGCAAGTTTGTCGGCGGCTACACGGAGCTGAACCAGCTAAAAGAGAACGGCCGCCTACTGGAGACGGTGAACGAGTGTGCCCACGAGAGGGACTGACCAATAGACTCTTTGCATAATAAAGGCTTTATCAAATAGACATTCTACACGTAGGTGAGGTATACCAGTGGTTGATCACAATCTCAGAGACCCGATCGTTTTCATTATGCTGTCACCTCCTCCAAAACAAAGGTCGGCGCCCGGCCGCAGAACTCCAGCTTCGCCAGCGAATTCAATTCCCCCACTGCGCCTACACACTTCCCCGACGAGGCGTTGTACAGTTTTCCCTCTTTCTAAATCCATCTTAACTCATATCAAACGGGTAAAAGGTACCGTAATCCTCCATTCCTGCCCGTATCCTTGGTTGTGACACTTGAGGAGGGCGAGTCCTTTCATGGAGTCCATACAGAGACGGGAGGAGCCCATCGGCCGGAGTTCATTCTGGAAAGGGAAAAGTCTTTCAAGGGGTCGGGAGGAGTTCCTACATTCTCGGCCCATCTCCACTGCTGTGTCCTGTCCGAGTGGCATCCCCTCATCTCCACCCTGTTCCCCATTGAGATCCGTCCCATCGAACTCTCGGCCGAGAGACAGAAAGTCGAATTATTTAGCCGGATCTAAATCTATCCTGCTCTCTTCATTGTTCTGACCTACCTGATATTTCCTCTTCGGCTCCGGTGCCCTCTCCACCAATTCGTACTTCTGAGGCGTGTTGCCAGGCAGCAGTTCCGGGTAGATGTTGTGCAGGTACCACTCGAACTTCTTACAATGCAGCTGTTCCTTGAGGGCCAGTCTTTCGGAGAGATCTCCCGGGTCCATCGACTTCAGGTACGGACGGGCCTTGTAGAAGAATGGCTGAAGGAGAGAGACTGTCTCGGCAGAGCCAAGAAACAAACCAAGTAGTCATCTAGCCAGACCTTGGCCGCCCGTAAGGAGTTCTTACCCATCGAGTCATTCTGCAATCCGTAGGGCCTCTTCCGTCTAAACAGAGAACTGTATACAGACTCCTCAACTTTACCTGAAGATGTGTCCAACCCTGCTACAGGGAATAATCTCCAGTTCTCCTCCGCATAGCCATATCTGAAGAAGTTTTATAAAAGGAGATGAGGGAGCGGCCTACGCGGAAGGAGATTTCCACATTCTCTGCTCCCCAGACTTCCATTCCTGAAATAAAACAATGAGGGGACTAGAAGCGAGTGACTCACCTTGGTCGTATGTTCCAATCTCGAAGAAGTACTTCCGATCGACGGCGAATAGGCCCCCAGCCATGGAGGGAGAGCGGATTGGACGGATGAAGTTTAGCTTATTTTCGAAATAACCCTTGTTTGGGTAGTCCCACTAAAAAAAGAAAGGTGTCCGTCACGGGAAGGTAAAATTTCGCCTACCTTGAAGACGAGACCCCAGGTGAGACCGCCGAAACAAACTGGCGACTCGACGTACTTCATCGTCTCCGAGTCGATTATGTCGATGATGGGACAGACTACTCTAAACCCCCGTTTATTCTCTTCTCGTGCTCCACCCACCTCTCCCGCTTCTCTCGTATCCTCTCGAGCAGTGGCTGAAGCCAGTCCTGGTTGACCTCGCAGTGACTGTCCAGGAATACCTAGGAGACCCTCATCAAGCCTCATGCCCCCTTACCAATATCTCCCCCCGCGCCTTCTTGGCCCCGAATATCTTTGCCCGGATAAGTCCCTCGTTCTTTTCCGTCCTCACCAGCTTGACCATTCCCCACTGCGGATGTTTTTCTTTATAATCAGTGGCCGCCAGAGATGCCTCTGCTAAACGAGTCCTTTTCTGCCATTCAATCCCCATCAACTCACGCCACTCGCTAGAGTCATCAATGAGGAGAATCTCCTGGATCAGTTCGATGGGTGTCCGGTCGAGGATGGAATTGACCATCCGGATCAGAACGGAGGGTGACTCGTTGAAGTAGCAGACTATTATACTCGTCTTGGGCAGCGTCTCGTTGAACACGTGGGGACACCTAAACAACTGATCCTCCCCGAGAGGCGGCCACTTACTGGGCATTTCTCGAGTCGGGTATCTTCCTCCTCGGACCAATCTTGTCACTCAGCCACCCATTAAACTGATACTTCTCGTAAATCCCTTTCTTTGTTTCCTAAAGTGTGTCCTTGTCGTATTTTCCCGTTGTGGGCCTACTTCCTCCTCGGCATTCTCCACCCGTGCCAGCCTGTCCAAGTCCACTTCTGGCTCTTTTTCTTCTATTGGCACGACGGCCACCGGCGCCACGTGGCGCTCCTCCTCTTCTACGACGTCGTTCCTCTCCTCAGTGCCTCCTTGTGGATGTTCGACTACTACCTATAGTCTAACTAGAAAGGAATAAAGAGAGGAGCCACCTTCATTGTCTTCTGTTTGCCATTGTCCGGGACGAGTGGGGGTGGCCTGTGGAATGTTCTGTCCGAGTAGACGTCGTCTTCCTCCCGGGGGCCGATGTCGCCGAAGAAGTAGAGGGAGACGAGTATCCACACTCCCAGAAAGGCACATATCGGTCCCACTCGTCGACGGGGCATACCCCCTCCTCCGCTGAACGGTGTTCATTCAAGGATAAAAGAAGGTGGATTAATCGAAAAGGTCTGGGGAGCAAGAGAGACGGGGGAAGAGGACAGCTGGCCGATTAATGGCCGGGCCGGGGATCTTTGTAACCAATTAAACTATTAGAAAAAAGGACGATTGAATAAAAATAAGACCGTGAAGTGCCTAGACGTGCGCGAACCCTCGGCCGACATCACAAGGAGTTTGGCGGTCAAAGGGCGAGAGAGTACTGTACCGGGGGAGGGGGCAGAGGCCGCTGGCCACCGGCTGAGCAAAGAGACTTAACGCCACTATGGAAATGACCATTTGCACAGCTTCGCACCTGAAAGAACCTCTGGCGACAATGCTCTATAGAACATCGGGTTCCAGTCCCCTTTCCATACCCCTTCACTGTGACAAGACCAAATTGTGAACACGTCGTATTGCGGCCAACTTGTTCACAGTTATCCCTTCCAAAGGTCATAAACCCCCTGGGGAAAACGCAGGTCACCTTTACAGGCTGACGAGATACTCGGCTTTCTAGGGGAGAAGGTTTCGGAGGCTTTTGGATGACAGAATTTAGGCTTAGGGGATTTAGGCTTACCAAATCTCGACAGAATTTAGGCTTACCAAATTTCGACAGAATTTAGGCTTACCAAATTTCGACAAAACTTAGGCTTAGGGGATTTAGGCTTACCAAATTTCGACAAAACTTAGGCTTAGGGGATTTAGGCTTACCAAATTTCGACAAAACTTAGGCTTAGGGGATTTAGGCTTACCAAATTTCGACAAAACTTAGGCTTAGGGGATTTAGGCTTACCAAATTTCGACAAAACTTAGGCTTAGGGGATTTAGGCTTACCAAATCTCGACAGAATTTAGGCTTACCAAATCTCGACAAAACTTAGGCTTAGGGGATTTAGGCTTACCAAATTTCGACAAAACTTAGGCTTAGGGGATTTAGGCTTACCAAATCTCGACAGAATTTAGGCTTACCAAATTTCGACAGAATTTAGGCTTACCAAATTTCGACAAAACTTAGGCTTAGGGGATTTAGGCTTACCAAATTTCGACAAAACTTAGGCTTAGGGGATTTAGGCTTACCAAATCTCGACAGAATTTAGGCTTACCAAATCTCGACAGAATTTAGGCTTACCAAATCTCGACAAAACTTAGGCTTAGGGGATTTAGGCTTACCAAATCTCGACAGAATTTAGGCTTACCAAATCTCGACAGAATTTAGGCTTACCAAATCTCGACAAAACTTAGGCTTAGGGGATTTAGGCTTACCAAATTTCGACAAAACTTAGGCTTAGGGGATTTAGGCTTACCAAATTTCGACAGAATTTAGGCTTACCAAATCTCGACAAAACTTAGGCTTAGGGGATTTAGGCTTACCAAATTTCGACAAAACTTAGGCTTAGGGGATTTAGGCTTACCAAATCTCGACAACTCTGAGCTCGCGCGTTGGCCGAGTGGGGAGGATGACCCGAAGATCAGACGCGAAACTAAGTACAAGAAACACAAAACAAATGTTACCCCTTCAGGGCTTTTACGCCTAGAGGGTCTGGTACGGAACACAAAGTAAGACAATGCGGGAAAAGAAACGGAGGGCTGCAGATGATCAACTTCAATTCCTTGTACGGCTCCAGCTCAGGAGAAGATGGCGGGGAGGAGATAGTGATGGAACGGGTGCAAAGGACGGCCGTCTGCCTCTGAAACATTCGATATGAATAATGTTTCGGCTTACTGCCTGTTTTGGGGGGCGATTGGTCACCCACTCCCGATGGACTAGCGCGGCCCGTTTCGCCTGTGGGCCGGCTCCCCTTTAATTATTAGCTAGCCGGGGCACGTCTTTTCATTAGGATGAACCCATTTTCCCAAGCAGATCCCTTCCTGGTCGTGTGCTACACTCACCAACCCACAGCCGAGTCGACCAGCCGCCAAGTTTGAAAGTGTCCCGCTGTCTCAACTCGAGCCGGCCTGTTGGCACTTGTAAAAGCGGCACACAACTAACCAAGTCAATGGGGCATTACAGCGTTGGCCGGCTTCTAATAACTTGTAAAAACTGGTCAGCCACACATTTACAACTTTAGGAGCGACTTTGAATCTGCGCGGCCATCGGTAAAGAGCAGCTGGGCGAATTGGCGATAAAAGCGTGTTTAGTGGCAGTGTTGCATGAGGTCTTCAGAATCTAGCCACATACCTTCCTCCTTCATCCACGAGCTGCCTCTTTCGTCATCTGGCTGTGTCGTCCATCTGTCCTTCGTCGGTACACCGTTCCTCCTCTGCCTCTCCTCCGTCGATCCCTCGTCCATTCTGTCGTCCATATTCCGTCGATCCGAGCCGTCCAGCCGCCGGACCTGAAACTAAAAAACTTGGTGCATGAAGATAAATAATGGAAGGAATCGGTTTTTGAATTTGAATTTCGTCAAAAGGAAGCTATCAGGTTTTCGGTGACTACCGGTCTCCCTTACAGCGGCCGAGTCCAACGTGCTCCAAACACCGCTGTGGCACACGAAGGACCTAACCAGCCAGGAGACCGGCCCAGAACGCCTCCTCCGAAGAGTAGGCTCGCTGGGAGAGGCGGATTCCCTCACAACGTGTCCCATTGGCCGTCCCTACTAACCCGATTTTTAGACAAACGAGAAGAGCCCGAATGAACGGGAGACGCAGTTTTACGTGGGAAGGAGACCCACAGCGTCGTTTTCTGTCGCGGGGAGGCATGACAGATGCACCGGCCTCGAAGGTCCCGCACGCTTTGGTCCATTTGGGACGAGTAACTTTGAAGAAAAAGAAGAAAACAACCTGGGGTGGAGAAGACTGCCAGGCAGAAGGAGAGACGCTAGAATGACTGAAAGAGCCGGCCGACAGCTGTCGCAACCTGGTTCTGACAAGTCCTTCGACCGGGCGGTAATTCAAATACGGATATTACAACAAGAAGACGACACCTTATTCGACGGTGACAAGACTCGAAACCTTTAGCCTGAGACATTCTCTGAGAAATACTTTATCGAGCAGAAACAGAAACAATTCAAAAGTCTACGGTGCTGGTGGCGGACGAGAAGAGACTTCGGCGACTCCACTCATGGGTGACTGGGGCAAACCTATAAAAACTATTATGGAATCCTCAAAGTCACTGACTCGAATCGTTGAGGATGGCCGGCGTGGGGGACAGACTCCCGGAAAGGGGCGGTAGACCAGTCGAAAACGGGGGTGGGGTCGTGGGTCGGACCGGAGATGGCCGTGAACTGGAGCTTGTCAATGAGACGGGAGTTGGTGACCTGAATATTCTCTAGGAGGAGGTGGGCAGAGACCCACCTTCATGTCAGTGGCGGCGTGGTCCCTGTAGCCGAGGCTCTCGAAGGGATAGGTTCCGTTCTTGGGATTGAGGTCCGAGCGACAAGAAATGGCGTTCTCTCCAGAATAGGGAGGAGTGCAGTCGCAACGGGCCAGCGGGTCCTGAGTGTAATTGTTTGAGCGCATCAGCCGGATCATGGAGTCCATGTCGACCACGGAGGAGTGGTCTCTCTTGAAGATCAGGGCCCTCGGCGTCTTGTCATACCTGAAATCGCCTGGCTACCGTATCCCCCGGCGGACGAACGTGAACCATTCTCCGTATTTGTCGACCATCTTCTGGGCGTCGCTCCATCGGAAAATCTGCTTGAAGTAGGGCGTGTTGTAGCTGGGCCAGTAGGTGTCCTCTAAGAGTTTTTTCGTCATATCCGACTGGACAATGTGCCGTGGCATCTGGAATACAGTATCTTCCGATGAGGTAGCCAGCGCCGACCTGCTCCAAGACGTGGATCAGCCCGTCCCCGTGGAACTCGCGTCTGCCCCGTCGGAATTTCTTGTAGTCGACCACCACCCACTGGTTATTGTAAGTGCCACTGTTAAGTTTTGAGAACTCCATGGCCCATTGGAGGCCGGACGACGAGGTTCGGTGGGCAATCTGCAGCTGTCTCTCAAGAGGGGTGCCACCCTTACCTGGCTCCGGATCCAAGTGAGGATGCTGGTCGGGGTCATGTAACGGTAGAGACTCTCGTTGTAGTTCCCGATGGTCGTCTCGAGAATGGCCAGTCGAGCAGAGGTCAGGACGAAGTCGTCCACGGAGGGGATGGTGGCTGAAGAGGGTGTGTCCCCTCGGAATATAGAGGCTACCTGGGTATCCACTAAAGGAGTAGGTGTGGCCGGGGTCGCCCGTCTTGAAGGAGTACTTCTTCTGGATTCGGAGCAGGGTGGACAGGGAACTCCAAGTCACGTGGGACACATAAAGATCCTGATCTCCCGGGAGCATCTTCACGAGAGCCGAGCACCTGCCCCTGCCGGTTTTCATCCGGTGCGGGTTGTCCGGCTTCTTGAACTTGGCCTGGAGATTCTCCAAGTCACCGGCCAGTTGGAGGAGACTGAAAAGGGTAGGGGAGAGACAGCCGGCGACTTACTAGATGGGGTGGGCAGAGACCTCGCGAGGGGATAGGTGTTGATTGAGAACGCCTTCATAGCCGCTTATCATACCATACAAGTGGTTCAGAGTGAGGTTGACCTAGAAAAGGGAATTCGTCCTCTTCCTCCAGTTCCCCACCTGTTGCCAGTACTCGTCCTCGTAACTCTCGGCTATCTCCTTCTGCATCCACAGGAGATTTTTCAGGAGGTAGTCGTTCAATTCTTGGCAGTATTCCTCCGCGTGGTCACAGTATCCCTCGACTGTGTTGTGAATGTGCAAGGCAATGAGATCTCGCGTGGCACGGGCCTCGAGAAAGCCAAGTGCATAGCCTTGCTGTGGGAAAGGAACATCTTCATCTGATACCTCGCCTTCCAGATACGCCCATCTATAATTTCCCTTTTTGTCATTTATTTTCACCTCCTTTTCTCTATCAAATTTTATGCACACAAAACCTCGGTTCCAAATCCCGTGTCTCGTACGGAACGTAACTACGGTATATGACTGATTCAGAAGAAAATCGCGCTCTTTGTTTGTTTTCAAAATCTTTCTATAAAATGTACTCACCCTGTTTCATTTATTTTGTTGGAGTACTTGACTTTGGCTATTCTCTTGTGGCAGTACTTATCATGGTGATCGTGCTTTTCCTTGAAGTAATACATTTCTCCATGAGAATTCTCGCACATCGTATACTCCAAATGCATTTCTAATCATTTTTCAATATTCTTATACCTGTCTTTCTTTCTCTTCTTGGTGGTGATGATCTTTTACGCTTGCAGCTACAAGTCCAGAGAAGAAGAATAAAAACAGCCTCATCTTGAATGCTCGCTAACACCAGCTCGTTATACAAACTTGCTAGTGATCCTTCTTATGAGCGACGTCACTCTGGTCCTCTACAATTACAACAAGTTAGTTTCAATAAAGAAATTTGGATATATGATGAATGGCTAGGTGCTCTTCAGATAGCAATAAAAGCTAGGCTAGGGCATGCGGCCACTACTAGATAACATCCAAAGTGTTAGAGGTCAGGCGGCGAACCAAATGTTTGTAAGGAGCAGTTGGTCGATTAAATACTTGTCTCACTTGTCTTCTCTGAGTCTCTGCGATAATTGATATATTGGATTACTACTGTTGATTTCAAAATTTTCCAGGATTTTCGATGGAGACTTGGACATGGAGTGTTGAAAGCAAATCTACTTTTTGTTTTTGATAAAGAAGGCGAAGAAGAACCACCATTTCTAATCCTAATTGTAGAAGACTGCTTTATTGAACTCTGTGACGAAAACAAGCTAGGGAAGGACTTCACTTTTGAAATCAAATTTAAAACGTACGTTTAAAAAAATTGCTACATGTTCACAAATGCTAACAATTACTTTTATCACAACTTTTTTTTCAGAACAGGTAGGAGTTTTACTTTTGCTGCTGACAGCTTCAAAGCACTTGAAAGATGGGTATCTTTATTAACAATATCCCCGATTGAATATATTAATTTATCAAAGCAGTCTTTCATAGAACAGATGGAACAAGCCCAATTAAAATAAAACGTATCTTCTGTATTCGAACATATAAATGGCTTTAACTGATCAGTGTTTGTACAAGGACGTTTGACGTCGGATTATCGTTATTATTTTCTGTTTTGTTGTTTTTATAATGCAATTAAGATTCCTTAAACGACCTAGGTGAAAAGCGGATACTCCGAAGGAAAAGATGCCGGTTAGTTTTTTATTGTTTTTCCAAACATAAATTAATAGGCATATCACTCGAAATTCGAGGGGCAATTACAAGTTGGAAATATGGCCCTTCTTCCATTGCGTAGTAATTTTAGAGGACCAGCACCTAGTAAGCTATGATTATACTACTTATGTTAGTATCTCTAGGAACGGATGATGTTGATATTGTTGATGAAGCATTGGAATATTTCAAACCAAATATCTTTTTCCGTGAATTTGAAATCAAAGGCTCTTCTGACAGAACGTTAATATATTTGACGTTTTACATCACGGAATGCCTCAGAAAATTGTCGCGGGTCAGTTATTATTCATTTTAATTGGGTTGCCCTGGAATGTTGGCCACTGCTCTTAGTGCTACTATGAAAAGATTTATAATACACTTCTAAGCTTCTAAAAAAATTTTCTTGTTAGAGCCCGAATAAATCTGCTGGACAAAAGGATTTAGCTGCCTTGGCTTTGAATCACCAATTGCCTATTCCTGGAGAAGCCGACTTTCCTTTAAACAGTATGTACAAGGTGCTATTGAAAAAGATTTCAAATGTGTCGGATATTTATTTTAGGCTCCTGCCAACAAGCAAGATGAAGAAACTATGAGATCTTACTTACAACAATTGCGACAAGAACTAGGTCTTCGCCTATGCGATAGAGTATTTCCTGATGCTAATCAGAAACCTAGCAAGTGGTGGCTTTGCTTTGCAAGAAAGCGTTTCATGGACAAGGGCCTGGTTAGCCAAGGTGTTATGCTGTGATATCATTCAATCACTTGAAATATTGTACGTTTCCACTTTTGATCTGTAGCAATTTATAAACTATTTATTCTCTTTTATTAAAACCGTATATAATGCATAAATGCAGTCGTTTGTTACCTTTTCCAATTATTCTTTGTTTGTATCCTAACGAACCTGTCGCATCCGAATTGCCATGGAAATAGATTGGCGTGCTTTGCGATACGCGCATGTCTCGTGCCTATTTTTTAAAATTGGTTCCATTGATTTTCTTTTTCGAAATTGGTTTTTTAAATCTCATTGACCTATTTAGCTTGCTTGATATTACTCTCATTTCTTTGCAATTTTATATGTTTTATCTCATCAGGCTTTACCAACCGTTCAATTTAGCATCAACAACCATGTCTCGTGGGCACAGCAATGCATATGTCTCAGAGTTAAACCGAAAACAGGCTGTAAATCGTGTTACTGATGAGGATCTAGGAAACGGTGCTGCTCCGACTGAGAAAATTCAATTTGGAGCTGCTGGTGGATATGATACAGACGTTTATGGAAGTATACGTGCTGATAAGAGCGATTCATACTTGGATTCTATTAACACTGGGGATGATGATGAGGAGGAAGAGGAGAGATCTGTAACAACTACAAAGAAAACTGTAAATTATAATGCGCCATCTAAATTCATCCAAGAAGCGGCAAAAGGATCAGAGGTATGCTATTTATTATTCACGAATAATTTACTTATTTAGGATATTGATGTCTTTGCAGATACCAGAACAAAATCTATTGCAGAAAGAAGATCTGAGTATCATAATAGAGTCCAAAAGTTGAAGCTTTCTCCAGAACGTAGCGATGCTTTTGGTGAGCTTTTTTTCTATTCAATGTATCTATTTTTTTAGTTGACCAAACCCCAGATGTTCGACATCGTGGTTATGCTGATGTAATGAAAGAACAGTCATATAAAGAAGAGAAAGAAAAAGTTGATCGTGAAATAGCAGAAAGACTTAAAAGTGGAACCTTGAGCGCTGGACCAGATGCAAAAAAGTTTAAGTACGATGAATCAGAGGTTCGCAATGTTATTTCGTATAACGTAACATAATTTTTAGACTATTGGAAATGGTTCTTCTGTTGATCCTAGTGCAACACCTTCACAAGCACCAAGAAAAAGACTTAATATCACGAGTATAAAAGCAGATGTACGTTATATAAACTTTAAAATACCCTTTTTTTTTTAGGCGGCAACTCCACATGTTGCTCGTTGGGAGGAAACACCAGCTCATTCAAACGCTACCGATGCAACCCCATCCGTTAACAGGTTCTTAATGCATCTTATTTCATCTAAAATAATTTGCCAGGTGGGATGCTACACCTTCGACACAGACGCCGCGAAAAAATCGGTGGGATGAAACACCTAGTCAAAGCGTAAGAGACGGTGGCATGACTCCAGGATGGGGTATGGAGACACCTGCGAGAAGCTCAGACCATGATATTAAGGTTTGTAAAATTAAAATTATTTGTTATTGATAGCATTAAACTCTTGATAGCACTCTTTCTCAGCAGCTTTAGAAATTCGTTTATATGAAGTTTGTTATCAGGTAGAGGATACTCCTTCCGCTTCAAAAAGAAGATCACGATGGGATCAAACACCATCTCAAACTCCAGCCGGTGGACAGACACCATCGTTAGGTGGAGGTGCTACCCCTTCTTTCACTCCAAGTCATGCTAGTTCTACACCGGTTTGCTTTGTCATGTTTTACACTCATGAAGGTTTACAGCAAATGACGCCTGGAGGTTCTACTCCTGTAGGAGCTGCAGCCATGCAAATGAAGACGCCAGCTGCTGTTCCACTGGCAGCAATGACTCCAGACCACATGGCAACATATAAATGGGCTATGGAAGTTGATGAAAGAAATCGCGAATTTACTGACGAAGAGCTCGATGCGCTTTTCCCCGCAGGCTACAAAACCCTTCCACCTCCTGCTGGTTATATACCCCTTCGAACACCATCACACAAGTTAATGGCGACACCGACCCCTCATGGTGGGCCGGCTGCTGGTGGATTTTTTATGCAAGGCACTCCCGAGCGGGACGGCATTGGTGAAAAGGGTGTCGGAGGAATTACGGATACACAGCCGAAAAATCCCGAACTGCCGCCTTTGAAACATGAAGATATGCAATATTTCGATAAACTATTGATGGATGTAGACGAGAGTAGGTCATATTATTAAATAGTATACAAGGTTTTAGATCAACTTTCAAAGGAAGAAAAAATAGAACGAGAAATTATGGAAAATCTTTTAAAAATAAAAAATGGAATGCCTCCTCAACGCAAGCAAGGTCTACGAGAGGTAAAGGATTTTAACTTTTTTTTAATATTTAAATTTAGATCACTAGGAATGCCCGTCGATTTGGTGCCGGCCCCCTATTTAATCAAATTCTTCCACTTTTAATGTCTCCCTCTTTAGAAGACCAAGAACGTCATTTAATGGTCAAGGTGAGCTTTTCTATTATCCCATCTTGCCCTTAGGCTTCCAGAAATGCCACACTCTTGGATGGCTGTGTGACATAGGTAAGTTAGGTAGGCGCCTCACTTTGACATCAGAATAATTTTTCATTTGTCAGGTGAACTTCGCTGTCGGGCGCGGAGTTCATTCATCCTCCACTGACTTTCTCAATATTCATTAAAATTTTATTTGCAGGTCATCGATCGCATCCTCTATAAATTGGATGATCTCGTTCGGCCGTATGTCCACAAAATTCTTGTCGTTATTGAGCCGTTGCTGATTGACGAAGATTACTATGCTCGTGTTGAAGGAAGAGAAATTATTTCGAATTTATCGAAAGCTGCTGGATTGGCAACTATGATTTCTACAATGCGCCCCGACATTGATAATGTTGATGAGTAGGTTTTTGTAAAACTAGTTTGAAAATTATTCTTTTAGATATGTGAGAAATACCACAGCTCGTGCATTTGCCGTTGTGGCCTCCGCACTTGGTATTCCGGCCCTTCTGCCTTTCCTCAAAGCCGTTTGTAAAAGTAAGAAGAGCTGGCAAGCAAGGCACACTGGTTCGTTAATGAATGTTATTGTTAAAATGGGAGCGTTTAGGAATTAAAATCGTGCAACAAATTGCTATTTTGATTGGCTGTGGAGTTCTTCCCCATCTTAAGGCTTTGGTTGAAATTGTAGAAGGTGGGCTAGAAGATGAACAACAAAAGGTACTTGCTGTTAAATACGATAATTTGATTATTTCGTAGGTGCGAACAATAACTGCGCTTTGCCTTGCTGCTCTTGCTGAAGCTGCTACTCCTTATGGTATTGAAGCTTTTGATTCCGTCTTGAAGCCTCTGTGGAAGGTAATTTCATTTTGATAAGCAATACAATGTTTTTATTAGGGTATTAGAATGCATCGAGGTAAAGGACTCGCTGCTTTTCTTAAAGCCATTGGTTATTTGATTCCTTTAATGGACGCTGAATATGCTTCATATTATACGAGAGAAGTTATGCTGATTCTGATTCGTGAGTTTGCTTCACCTGATGAAGAAATGAAAAAAATCGTATTGAAGGTTAGTTCCTAAATTTAATTTTTCGTAAACTTGGTACAACGACGCCTTACTGATTATAAACAAATTATTTCAGGTAGTCAAACAATGCTGTGCAACTGATGGTGTAGAAGCTCCATATATCCGTGATGAAATTCTTCCTCCTTTCTTCCGAGCATTCTGGAATACGCGTATGGCCATGGATCGCAGAAATTACAAACAGCTTGTTGATACAACTGTTGAAATTGCCCAAAAAGTGGGTAGTGCAGAAATGATTGCCAGAATTGTAGATGATTTGAAAGATGAAAACGAGCAATACAGGTAAATTGTTTTGATATACAAAATTTTTAATTGCAGAAAAATGGTAATGGAAACAATTGAAAATATTGTTGCTCTTGGTGGGACTAATGAAATCGATGCTCGGTTAGAGGAACAGCTTATTGACGGTCTTTTGTATGCGTTTCAAGAACAGACACAAGAGGATGCCGTTATGTTAGATGGGTTTGGAACAGTATGCAATGCACTTGGAAGACGAACAAAACCTTACCTACCTCAAATATGCGGTACTATTCTTTGGAGGTTAAACAACAAGTCGGCTAAGGTTCGACAACAGGCTGCAGATCTGGTAGGTTTTATATCTCGTATCTTTTATTAATTATTTATGAACACATAATTTCGAATTTTGGCACCTTTTAGATTGCAAGAGTAGCCCCTGTTATGCATGTATGTGAAGAAGAAAAGTTAATGGGACATTTAGGTGTTGTTTTATACGAATATCTTGGGGAGGAATATCCTGAGGTATAATATTTATAGAAAGTTGTACGAATCTTACTGTTCTAGGTGCTAGGATCAATTCTAGGAGGTCTAAAAGCAATTTGTAATGTTATTGGAATGACTAAAATGACTCCTCCAATTAAAGATTTACTTCCGAGGTACAGCTAAAATTTTAATAACATCTGACGTGTTTAGGTTGACTCCTATCTTAAAAAATCGTCATGAAAAAGTCCAGGAAAATTGCATCGATTTAGTTGGAGCAATTGCTGACCGTGGATCAGAATTTGTTTCTGCAAGAGAATGGATGAGAATTTGTTTTGAACTCTTGGAATTATTGAAGGCTCACAAAAAAAGTATTCGTCGTGCTGCTATTAACACATTTGGATACATAGCAAAGGTTTCAAAATCAAATGAGGATTAATATTTGTGATATTTAGGCCATTGGCCCCCATGATGTACTTGCTACGCTATTAAACAACTTAAAGGTACAGGAACGCCAGTTGCGTGTTTGCACTACCGTTGCGATTGCTATCGTTGCTGAAACTTGTGCACCTTTCACAGTACTTCCTGCTATCATGAATGAATACCGTGTTCCGGAGATGAATGTTCAAAATGGTGTACTAAAGGCTCTTTCTTTCATGTTTGAAGTAAGTGTTTATTATGGTTTGGAACTTATTTGAATTTAGTATATCGGAGAAATGGCGAAAGACTATATTTACGCCATTACACCTCTTTTGATCGATGCTATGATGGAACGCGACCAAGTCCATCGTCAAATTGCAATCGATACTGTCGCACATTTAGCTCTAGGTTTAAAAAAAATTGAATGATGATGAATACGACTTACAGGTGTTTATGGATTTGGATGTGAAGATGCGCTTCTGCATTTGCTGAACTACGTCTGGCCCAACATGATGGAAAATTCACCACATCTTATTCAACGTTTTGTGTTCGCTTGCGAAGGAATGCGTGTCTCGCTTGGACCAATAAAGGTTCGTAATACTTGATCATGCAAAATTACAGTTTTAGGTCTTGCAATATTGCCTACAAGCATTGTGGCATCCTGCAAGGAAAATACGTGAACCTATTTGGAAGGTTAGATTTTTTCCTTATAATTCGACGCGTTTCTTTTTAGGTATACAACAATCTTGTTCTGGGATCTCAGGATGCACTTGTTGCTGGTTTTCCTCGCATCGAAAATACTGAACGCAATACATATGTCCGCTATGAACTGGACTACACGCTATAATAACTATTTGATTGTTTCTTGATTCAAATTGTTACGACTCTGTTAAATGATTCTCATTTTCATTCTGGTTGTATTGTTTTAGTTTTTCTCGGTTTTGTCAGTTGGCCCTGTTGTTAAACGATTTCTCTTCAGATATTCATCGTCAAATAAATCTAGCATTGAAATTTTTAATCAAAATTTGGCAACAATAACAACAATCGTTCAGTCATCATCATCTTGTTCTGCTGGATACCGATCTTTCACCTGAACAGAAGTGAACCCAGAAAAACCTTCTTACCTCTAAATCTTCGCCATACTGTATTGTGGTATCAATAACAAGTAATAACTGTTCTATACTTTCGTCTTCCTCATTGTTCAACGGTACAAATTTCACGATGGAATAATCTTCTAGCACCTATAATTTAAAACATATGTAATTGCAGTGAATGCCTGTATACCTGAGCTATGCACTTTGTTAATTTTCGATGTCTTTCATTCCATATGTGCGTACTATCGGTATCAATAATGTTTCTAGTATCAGTATCCAGAAAATGTTCCACAAGTTGTTTGTTTCTTTCGGATAACAAGTCCATCTTTGTTAGCACGTTAACCGCTTGTGTTTCTATTGCTACCATTGCTGAAAGCGCTGTTAGTGCGCCAGCAATGAATCTGAACAAAAATTTAAAAAAAAAGCAAAAGATTTTCCTACTTCTCTGATTCCAAAACAAAATGAGTATCAATCAGGAAAACCGAGCAAACATTGAAATCCCATGATTTTAAGCTATCAACGAGCTGTCGCATAATAGGTAAATGAGAGTAGAGCTCAATTTGACCAGGGCAATCAAAAATAAAATATTCGTCTTCTCCTTCGTTTAGCTGATCATGTAACCACTCCAAATTTTTGATGAGATATCTGAACAATGTATTGAAAATCATTATAAGCATACATACTCCATGCAAAATACGAGAGCGCCATTTGGTCCTAAGGCAAGTTCGTCATCTTCAACAACGTCATCTACACTGATTAGCTCTCGTACATCTGCATGATATTAAAATGGTTGTAACTGGTGAACTCACCAACGGTTGTTGGATAATTGAATGATTCTGCTGCTGGATCCAGATTTACCATTTCCACTGTGCGCCCTATTGTCGTACAATGGTTATACATCACAGAGCAGTACGTTGACTAAATTATGGTTTATAATCGAGATATAAAAAAAGATGAACCTTTCCACTTCCAGCTGGTCCCATTACAAGTTGTGCGTACTTCATCTATAATATGTTTACTAATAATAGAAGAAAAAAGGAGATAATAGCGAATAGAATGGCAAAAAAAAGATATTGATTGCTGAAGATCGGATGAGGCAATATTGACTGTTTCGAATTTCGATTATGCGGCAAAACAGTAGTTTCGTGTGCGATATTATGGGCGGAAAACCGGCAAAGTTGGATAAAAAAGCGGGAACAGAAAAGCTTTATTAGATTTTCCACCGAAAGAAATTATTCCTATAAAATACCCGAAACAATGGCAAGTAAATACAGTAGTCTACACGTATTTCCACTCCTCGTAAAATTTTTGCAGGCGGTCGCCTTCGTTGGAACAGAAGCGACGGAATTCGGATAGCATGTGATCGAGAAACGATTCAGAGCAGAGGCTAAAAGAGGGAAATAGCTAAAAGATCGAATGTCTCTTACGTGTCTGATCGCTCGCTGAGCATGTGGTTCCATGCCCAGAAGAAGAAGATTGGCTGCTGTGGGGGGCTCTCCATCGACACGAACATGCCTCCGGTCTGGTGGGCGAACTGCCGCGATCCCTCTCGGGAACGGCCATCGTCGTTGGCCTTCTCGGTCAGGGCGAGGATGGCCGGCGGACTCTTCGGGGTGGCCGTGGGCGTGGGAGTCCCGTCTAACCGCGAGGAATCAACACAGCCCGGTGGCCACTCACATTCTGGTTTGTGCTTCTGGGAGATGGACGACCGGCGGCTGTCCTTGTTCTCCCGATTGTCACTTTTCACCGGGTGGTTAATGTGGCAGGAGAGCTTGATAAAGCCGAAGGAGTACAACAGCTGCTGGAGGACACGTTCCAGCTGAAACCATACAGTGGGTCCCGAGACGGCCGTACCTTGTCGTCGGGGACGATCCCCTGCTGGACCTGTATCCGGACGGGGCACCGGAGAGGATTAGAGCTAATGTCTTTGGCTAAGGCAAGGGCGTCGTCGGGGATTGGAACCAGGAAGAAGCCGTGACGCGAGGCATGAGATCTTTAACAGATAATTAAGGGGGGATGGGGGCAGGTGATACTTCCACTGCCGAACCGTGTCGGCCACCGTCTGACTGCCGGCCATGAACCAGAAGAGCACGATCTCGTACGCCTTCTCGGCAGAAAATGCCCGTTCGTATTGGATCTGAGGGTATGGTTGGAGAGGGAAGGGGAGGATACTTACCCGTCCTCCTTCCCGGGGAAAGACGGAATCCTCCGGCTTCACTTGGAACTCGATGTCGACGGCCGAGCCCTCGTAGCGGCACTCCCTCAGCAGATCCTCCGGTCTCTCGACGCACCCTCTCTGGAGGAAGTCCACCCTCATCCCCCTGAAATTTGTCATTTTCCGAAAAAGAGAAGGGCATACAGTTGGTATCGACTGTCTCCACTCTCCCCTCGGACCTTCTGTGGCGACCAGTCGGGTAAGTAGCACAACTGGTAACCGTATCGAAGCTGGCGAGTCTCGTGCTCGGAGGAGATGACCGACTCCAACTCGTCGTACTCGGACTCCACTAAACACGGGGTCAGAAGGGAAGGAAGCGGCACCTACTGGGTTTGACTATCTTGATGAGTTCTCTGGAGAGGAGTTCGTCGGCGAAGGCCATCGCGTCTTCCTTTGTCCCCAGGTGAGGCACTTCTGGAAAGGGGGATATCACAGAGGAGGGGGAGGACAGTACCGGTGGTCAGCCAGTGGATCAAGTCGTACGAGACGAACATGTTGTCCGGGAACTTAGCCTTCGGGTTGGTGCTCTCGATCCCCACGAAGCTTGACTCCTTGAACGCTTCCAATATCTAAAGAGCAACCAATTTAACCAATCGGGGGAATACCTCGGCATGCTCCACACTGATGGTCGGCTTGTTGACAGTGGTCTGACCCTTGACCGGCCTCCTCTGCAGTCGATTCACGAACAGGAGAAAATTGACAAACCGCTCGAATAGCTCTGTAATGGGAGAGTATTTCTGCAAAAAGAAAAACGCCTACTCGGCTCGGGGGCATCCGTGAACCGTCCCTCCCTGAAGCTGGTGCCCGGCAGATGTCTGTCAGCCATTGTCTCCGCCATGTTGTGAGCCGGCTTGGGTACGAGGAGGAACCTGTAATGGTGTCGTTGGCCGATGGTCTCCCTACTTGGTCGAGTAGCATTTCATCTCCGGCTTGTACATCGAGGAGCTGCCGTGGCCCTGGATCCGGTAGTCGAGCAGACTCCAGTTGAGCTTGTCCAGGTTGTGGCTACGGAACGACGTCGAGCTCTTCACGTAGACATCCGCGTCGGGCACCTGTTCTGGGTACTATTCCATCCTTCCCACTCGCCTACCTTGTAGAAGTAGGAGTACTGCTGAAATATTGCCCTCTGGAGAGTCGAATTCTTCGAATCCGTCCCGTCTTCCTTCTTCGGTGGCACCGCTATCTTCGGCTTCTCCTCGACTGTCCCCTTCTGTGTCTCCTCCAAAGTCGGTGTCCTCTCGGTCGACTGTTCACTTTTCGGCGTCTCGCTCTCCTTACCCTCTTCCACTTTTTCGAACTTCTCCCTCGTCATCTCGGCATATTTTATATAGCTATCTTCTGTTATTTTCAGCGCCGCCTCCCCCGTGGATCCCATCCTCCTGTGGGCCATCTGGTGGCTTCCTCTGCTTTCAACCGGCACCTCCTGGTTGTTGATGTTCTTTTGAACATCCCGCCTCATCATCTTCTTTTCTTCGGAGGCCGGCTTGAAGATGGTCACCACGATGTCGTCCTTGTACAGAACAACCTGGTGGTATATCTGGAATCATCCGAGATTTCGATAGATGCTGCGGAGACTAACCTTGCTGAAGGAGAGACACGCTTCTTCTACCACATCCCCGTCTTTCCTGCTGAATGACCTCGCTGTTTGAACAGCTTTCTAAAGGGATCTTTATACGTGAAAAGGAAGGGAGCAAACGTGGATAAGGTCTGTGTCAAGGCGGATTAGTTGGAACCCGCGTTGAAGGCGTTGAAGGATGAGTTGCTGGAAGACGATGTGGGGATAATCGGGCTGCATGGTGTACTCCTGAAGGGAGACTGTCAGGGCGAGGGAAACGGGGATACCTTGGTCGGGTCGATGTTGATGAGGACGTTGTACTCCGTGTCCTCGTAGTCCTCCCGGAGAATTTTCCCCGGTGGAAAGTAGTCCGTCGTGATGGGCAGAAGGGCCGAGCTGAACTTGTCTTTCTTGAAATAGACTAGGTAAACTGACCGGACGAGGGACTTCCAATCCACTCCGATCTCGATGTCCGGGTTCCACTTCTCCTCTCCCGTACTTCCCCAGGCCCAGACGTGGGTCACCACGGGGGCGGCCCTTGTCTTGGGAGACTCCCTTCCGTGGTTCGGACTCATCCCGGCCCGTCTGTCATCTTCTTCGCTCGCGTCGTGCAGCAATACCACCGATTTTCCCTCGACGAAATGGTGAGCCAATTTGGAGCGACCCTGAAGGACGACTGCTGGTTCCATTTTCTAGGGAGAGGCTCACCTGTTCATCCACTGGAAACACGTGGATCCAGCGTCTTCTGTTAGAGGAAACCTCTACTCGGAACTCGTCCGGGCAGAAGGGACGGAGCCCCTTGTTCTTCTCGTCGAAGCGTGTCTCCTCCTTGCTTCTTTTCGGAAACACCAGCCCCACTCCCATGCCGGCCGTCGTGTTATTCCGAGGAAACCGCTGCTGCATCGCAGCTGAACATTGGACGTAGAGATCGTTCGTCGAAGAACCTACACATGGATGACTTTCGCGGGGGAGGGTCGTTGTGATTGCTAGGGTTTCCGGGGGAGGTGGCGATGGTCAGATAGGGCGGTTCGAGGAGCGGGGCCGACTCGGACTGGCTCCTGTTGTAGGTGTATTTGTTGTCGTACGAACAGCTGAGTCTCTCCGAACTCGGGTGGCGGACCTCATTCCGCTGGGGACTCTAAACGGGTCAATTCATAAGTACGAATAAGGACCAAACCGTGTCGAGGCCCGCTCTGAGCCGATTCGAGTGGACGGCCGGGTGGAAATTCCTCCCATACTGGCCATATTTCAGCTCCTTTTCGAGGTCTTCCCTGGTACCGTACACCTTGGCTAAAGTCATATGATTAACCCCTCAAGGACAACGAGAACTGACTTCCTTTGGGCTGAAGGAGATTCTCGAAGGCGACGCGGTCGTAGTCGGCCATGTTGGTCACCTGGGTGTTGCCTTTGATTATCATCGTCTTGTTGGCCGACTAAAGTGTCTCTCATTTGAGGTGCGGGAAGTGTCAACTGACAAGTATCTTATTGGGGAGCTGTATCCTCGGCCGGAAGTTGATGGCAATGGCACTCCGAGCCTCTCGCTTGTAATAGGAGTAGTTCATCCAGTGGGGGATGAAGTAGTCCTCCCTCCACTTCATCGTCTCCAGGTTCCTTGTGTGGAATACGAAAAGAGGCACCACGTGGAGGGGCTGCTCTCCCAAACAGACCTGAACAAGAAAATTGTAAAGGGAAGGCGACCAACAGACCAAATCCAAGGAGATGCCCATGTCTATGATGCGTTGTTTGGTCATGTTGACCATGTCCCTGTCCACATTCAACACCCCTCCGCCGGGAGTAATGAATATTATCTAAATATATGCTATTTTCATAAGAAAAGGGAGAAGGAGCACCTGCTGGCCGGTGGTCTCAAAGCGTCGGTCGTTGTGATAGATACTGAAGGCATTCATGCTCATGTTCAATACGTGGAGGAAGTTCCCATCGGCGGCCGTCGATAGCTCCACTTTCTGACCTCTGAAAAGGGAATAGTCAAGAGACCGTGAGAAAAAAATACGGGAAGGTGTCATTGAGTTGTTTCTTGATGATCTCCTCGTAATCGACGAAGGCGTGTTTGATCTTGGACAAGACGGTGCACCAGTCCTCGTAGTGCTCGTTCTGGACCAACAGACGGTAGAAGTCCTGAAGGAAGGCACATGGCAGAGAAGGGGAAGGAGCAGACCTGGAACCAGCGGCCTCGGTGGTCGCAGGAGGATGTCCCCAGCTGGGCCTGCGTGATCATGTCCGGCTCCTCGATGAAGTAGAATCGCGAGCACATGATGATGGTCACGTAGTGGGCACAGTTCTCGGCCGTCCACCTGCGGAACAGATCCGCCAGGAACCCTAACATTTCGATAGGTGTGAAAATTAAGGGAAATAGGAACCTTTGACACATTTCTCGAAGTAGATGTCTCCCTGAGGATCCATCTGGACCATTTCCAACGAGACCTGGATATAGATGAAGGCCTGGCTGCTGCTGGATCGGAAGACGACCCTGGTGTCCTCGGTGACGATGCCGTGCTGGACCTCCTTGCCCTTCCACCACAGATCCGATATCTTGCTGTGGATGTTGAAGTGTCGGAGCACTTTGCCCTTGTAGGCACACCGATTGAGGAGGCGGTTCCGGTAGCGGTACATGTCTGCCCGCGAGACGTACTGCTCCTTGAAGGTCAGCTGGATGTTGTCCAGTCCGAACTCCTTGAGTTTCTTGCTCGACTCCTCCAGCTCCACGGAGATCTTTCTAATCGTCAAGAAATTCATGCCGCACTTCTGGTAGAACCCCGTCTCCGGGAGGACGTCCTTCATCATGAACAGGGTGTTGTCCTGTGGACTGTCTCTTTGTGAGGAAGACACCCTACCTTTTGATTCGAGGTGGACATAATATAGTCGACCCGGACGGGCATCGAGTTAGCCTCGTCGAGGATGACCAGCACGAAGTCGCCCGGCTTGATGTCGCATCTCCTGTAGAGAACCTGGAGAGCAGATAGATAGATGGGGAGAGGACACACCGAGAGGACGACGGCATGGTCTTGGCAGGGTGTCTTGGGCACTACCCGGGGACAGACCTTACAGGCATCCGCACTGAGAATACTCAGACGGACTTTTATCGGATTCACATGCTAAATATGATAAAGTTTAGAAATATCTCAAATTCTTCTCACATTGTGTATTCCATTCTCATGATCCCGTCCATCCAGTGCCCTCATATCACATTGGCTGAAATGAGACTTTGAATATCTTTGAAAGCCACGGGTTATGAGACAACGCGTTTCCGGCTGCTTTTATTATAAAATCGCTTTTGAGTGGAATTTCTAATCTGACTAAAAGTGAAAAAAGGAAAGTGAACGCGTTTCGTAGTGAAAATGAAAATCGGCAAAAATTTGAAGATCTCATCCGGGCGCGTTTACCACGGGGATTAGGGAAGGGTGTTCAGATTTTATGGATCTTTTCCGGGATTTTCTGTTTATTCTCTTTCATTTTATCGGTTCCTGGTAAAATACTCCTTTCCAGAATATTTACCTCGATTTTATTCCCGATCTCCCCCGTTTTATCTCACCCGGATGTCAGATGAAGAGTCGGAACCGTCGCCAGAGCTGGACGCTCTGGATAAAACATTTTTCCCGACAACAATGGCTGTCGATTTGTACGTTTTTCTTCCTTTTACTTTTTAAAAACAATAATTTATACAGAGGAGACCAACAGCCGTCGTTTTCGGGAGCAGACGAAAGGACGCTGGGCGAAGTCGCCGGCCCGGCCAGCATCCCCCTCCCTTCCCCGTCCCAAATCAGTTCACCTCGGCCGTTTTCAACGGTATTCTATTGAGACAATGTACTTTTCATCTTTTCTATTATAGGGAATTTTTCCACCCCCAAACCCCACGGACCCGACGGAAATCCGTCCACAGGGAGGAAGTTCTGCTTATCCGTCGGAAGCACATGCCCAGGAGGGAGAAAATAAAGAAAAAAAGAGTGGAGAAGGCGTAAAACCGAAAAATCCAAGGAGTAAGCCAAGGCCACGAAAAAGTGAGTGTAGTTTAGACAAGGAGAATAAAAAAACTATAGAAGCAGAGCCCAAGGAGGGTGCCGCGGAGGCCGGTGAGGGCGAGGACGGCGCGCCGAAGAAAGGAGCGAAGAGGAAGAGGAAATCAAAGGAAGAGAAGGAGTTAAAGGAAGGGGAAACGGGGGAGGAGAAACCGAAACGAAGGAAAGACCGGAACACGGCTCATTCCATCATCTGCCAACTGATCAACGCAGCCGGAGAACCGGGGGTGAGTCCAGTCCTTCTGTCCTTTGAATGTCTCCTCCAGTGCAAACAACGAGCCATCCTGGGATACCGTTTCTGTATTCGACACATCCTAAACGACCCCGAGTCGCCCTACATCCAGTGTGCCCATACCCGGAGACCGAAGAGTAAGACATACGGAGGAGGGGCTAGTCAAACCTACTTTTTCAGCTAAAACGGAGCCGGCTTCTCGGTGTACGAATGCCATCAAGAAAGACAGCAACCAGACCTACTGTAGCACCCATCTCATCATGGCCGGGCTGAAGGAGGTAAAGAAGAAGGCGGCGGGCAGCCCCTCTGCGCCAAGAGACGTGATTTCTCCTGCTGCTCCTCTTGCTCCCGTGGAGGGGAATGCGGCACTGGATCCCAAGATCGACAACAAGGCCAAGTATGTCCAAATCTGCTTCTTCACTTATCCTCCCAGATTATCCGGTGCCCTCTCGCCGTTGAGCATTTCGAACAAGACGGACAGTCACCTGATTAAGGCTCTGACGAGTCCCCCACCCTCCACCCCGAAGTCGGTCGCCCAGGCCCATCCTCTTCTTCGATCGGCGTTGGAGATGAAAATCGAACCGAAGCAGATCACTCAACTGTATATGGCCGGTCCGTCGGGACTGCCATCAGAGGTATATCTTCTTCAAAAACTATGACACAGATTGTTCCAGCCATCCTCCCCCACTCTCGTCATCCCTCTCCAGGTCAAAGAGGAACCTGCCGAGTCTGCCCCAGAGATCCCAGAATCCCCTCCAAAGCCTTATACCAGGTCTCAGGAGGACATCAAAACATGTTCGTAGCCTTTGTCTCCTATTTTTATTTCTCTTTTAGTGGTAAGCAGAATGAATCCCGAGTGCAGGGCGGTGTTCGCCAAATTTCTGACGCGCAAAAAGCAGAGGGAGGCTCAGAAGCCGGATCCGGCAAAGTTGGTGACCAAAAAGCCCGGAGGAGGAAGACCAAAACGTATAAAGGACGACCACGTCGACAGGATCAACTCCATCTGGGTGGGCATTCGTCTTCCCCGGTAAACAACTCTTTCCGTTACAGAACAGTCTGGATAAGACATTACGGAAGACGTGGGTGGCGACGCTGACCTGTAGAGCCGGGATAAAGGTCGCCAAGGGAGAGCTGCCTTTCACCTTCGAAGAACTCAAATCGGTCAATCCATATCTGGCCTCTAAGGTGACTACTTCCAATTTCAAAACATATTTTTATTTCCCAGATGGTTGAGTGCCGAAAGAAGGTTCCACCGACGAGACTGGCATACGGTCCCAAGTCTAAAAGTTTGGTTGTGCCTCGGGATGGCCCTATCCGTTTTGATGACTCGGATACGAGCGATGAAGACGACCCGGAGCTGCACCCTGATGTGGGATTGTGTCTCTTTTCCTGACTGAAAAGACTATTTTAGCATCTGAAATTGAAAATAAAACGCCAGATGAGGAACATGGTCGGTCCATATCGAAACATTGCGGTGGTCAACGAGATGTGTGGGAAGATGGAGAAAATGGACTTCGACCAACATGAAATGTTCCCCCTCGGCTAGTTTTGTCGCTGATTGGAGTGACCGAACAGATTCAGGCTTTGAATCGACCAGTGAAGACGAGGAGGACCTACAGTATGAACAGTACAAGGGGCCGATCTCCCCTCTCCACCCCACCAGTATGGTCTCCATCCGTATGTTTCTCCTCTTGGCCTTCTTTATTTCCGTATATCAGACGAGGTCAAAGACAAAGAGATGGAGCTGTATCTGAAGAGGAAGAGGCTCCGACTGGAGAGGCACGAGTTGATGAAGAAGGCCCAGGTGAATGCCAACATCCTCCATGCCGTCCGACAGTATCCCCAGTCGGTGGGGGCAGCTCTGCTCCAGCGGATGGAGAGGAGTCCCGCTCCTCCCCAGCTGTTGACGTCGACCCTGAGGAGGTGTTGTCAAGTTGAGAACAAACAAAGGTTCGAGGCCATTTGTACAGAAAAGGCCATTCAGATGCGAGAGGGCCTGTCTGCCCTCGTCCAATCATTGCAGTCTTCATGTCCTGTACAACGTGAATCAGAAGCTCTTCCAGTTCTGTACCCACCCCCAGTTCTGCAGGTGTGTCCCCGTCCTCTCCCCAATAAAGTCACCCCCTTCAGACGGCCTGTTCTCGGCATCGACGCCATGCTGTGGGATGGCAAGTGCAAACTTCACCGTGACTCACGGGTAGATAAATATGGTATTTCTTGGCGGGCCCCGAAGACCGACCTCTCCCGTTACAGGTGAATATCCGGTATATTCTGATCTCGAGGAGGAGTCCGAGCCATCCGAGGCGGAGCTGTCGTACGAGGACGAGGACGTGGAGGAGGAAGAGGTGGAGGAAGAGGAAGTCGTGGAGGACGAGGAAGAGGAGGACGACAACCGGTCAGCCGGCACTCCGTAGATCTGCCCAGATCTCCTTCTCTCTTTCTTCTCTAATAAAAGTATTCGTAAGGCTGTTTGCGGACTCCGGGCGAGCAGTGTTTGCACCGCTTCGAGTGCTTTTCCTTTTGTGAGGCCGGCCCGCTTTTCGCACCCTTCCGATTCATACTAATCTCTTCAAACAAAACATCCTCCTCATCCATCATCTTCTGCCACCTCCGGCCATTGTCCACCGTCTTCCCTTTCTGATCTTCTTCGTAGATTTATGACCCGTCCTCCTGTTGACATACTCGCTTTTCCCGCCGTTCTCGTGGTCAGAGTATCATCTCTCCTGACCTGCCCGCCATTTCCTTTTGTTTCTTTTCTCGCTCCGGTCGGCCTTGACGAAATAGTTGGCCGCAGCCCAGAGGTATCTCCGGCTTCTCCTCTTTATGACGGAGGTGCGTCAACTTGGCGCCTGGGCAGACGATAACGAGGTCGAGCCCTTATCTGGTCCTTTTTCATTCGATTATGTAGATGATAGCCCCCGTAAATTGTGGCCTTCCGTTGCAAATAATGACAAATGGCGTCTCTCTTCCAATCCTCCCTGGATTACTGGCCATCCTCCTCCTGCCAACCCGACTGTCCAAAAATGACCAAGCCCTTATCAGGAAGGTGTTCCCAAAAAGAGCAAACACGTCTCCGTCTCGTTCAAGTGGCCCGGGAGAAATTCATCCGTTTCCCCACTTCCCGCGGGGCATACCGTGCTAATCCTCTTATTTGGCCTTCGTATCTCTGACCTTTTCTCTCCTTTTTCTTCCACACGGGCCATTTGCTCCTTCTCACTTCATTTCAAGGTCTCCTCCTCCCTCTCCTCCTCCGGCTACTCTAATCGAGTTTTGCGTGGTCATTCGTCGAGAGGCCAACCTGTTTACCGGCTACTTTTCGGAACGGATTAGCACGTAATCCCCCGGGAAACTGAACAAATTCCCTTTTTCTCGACGGAGCCACTTGGGGCATAGCTTATAGCTTATGCCACACGGCGGCATAAAGTCGTCGTCTTTGTGCCGTTCGGCGGGAATTCAACGGAGCGCGTAAATTAGTAACGAATCAGGAGTCTTATCGGCGACCCCGACTTAGGCCTAATCGCCTCCTTCTTGCCACCCGCCGCCCCCCACCTAACATTTTTGGACAAGGGGAGGTCTGCACGCCTCGGGGCGATTGGCTGTGGTTAACAGTGCTAATGGCATGGGACGAGTTTTATACGACGGCCCCAAAAGGTCACCCCCTCCTCTGTTCCCCGGAACATCTTCCCATGGAGGGCGGCCGGTCGGGCGGACAAACTGCCAGATGTTC
The DNA here is from genome assembly GCA_932521035.1 of Oscheius dolichura. Taxonomy (NCBI): domain Eukaryota; kingdom Metazoa; phylum Nematoda; class Chromadorea; order Rhabditida; family Rhabditidae; genus Oscheius; species Oscheius dolichura. The sequence goes on from OW051494.1 coordinate 5,613,293, forward strand.
ACCTTTTTCGAACCTGTCTGGGAAAGAGGGGACCTCATTCTTGAACAGGTCACAATGCCCTCGCCTCACCAGGGAGCCATAAACTTTTCCTTTATGTGAACAACTGCGGAAAGTGTCCGTTCCGTCCATTTTTTCTGCCGTCACCCCCCGACCGCACCCGTCGTTCGCTTCCTCCTCCTCCCGGCTTTTTGCTCGTGGAATTGGATGTGTCGAAGGCCATTTTGTCTCCTTTATCACCTTATTTCCTCTCGGGCTCTCCTTATCCCAATTAGACGGAGCCACCCATCGAGAAGGAGTTGCCCCGAGGGCTGGCCACGAGTGCCATTTGCAGCACTCATTACGTACACTCTTGCCATTCTTGTCCCGGCCCAAGAATCGCCCTCTCTTTCCCTTTAATTGGTTAAAATCGTCAGAGGAGGAGGACACCTCGCTGCTTCTTGATTTATCGCCCAGTTAAACTCGGCCGCCGTTTTGTTGTCAGGGGGAGATCTCCAATGGAGAAATAGCATGAGCTGCCGCTGTAAATAGCTTCTTCAGAGGACCCGACGGGCGACGAGTCAGCCGGCTCTGACATCTGAGTCAACGCGATCGTACAGTCCAATCAATAGCCCGGAATATGGACGGGAGGAGCCCGATCTTTGGCTCGCCTCGAAGTCCCGGGTCCCTCTGTTTGTCGCGTGTCCAACGTGTAATTAGGAGGGGGAAGGGTCCGTTTGAATCTGCTCCGCCGGCCGACAATGGGCCGGCGGTCATTTTGACACTTTCCCAACCCATTCGAGTCCATTCCCAGCCGTGTTGCTAGGCGTCTTTCATCTGCCGAAACCTTGAAGGGAAGGGAAAAAAACATTTGTTGATTTACGGTAGTAGGGTTTTACGAGCGGCGAAATCAAAGGGATCGGGGGGTGGGGACACAGGAAGGGAAAGGGAACCTTTTGGAGGGTCCTTTGGGGGGCAGTGAATCGAGTCGCCTCGGGAAGAGTTGGCTCCACCCCCTGCTGCCACCAGCCCGTGGTCAGCGGGGCCTCTTCGGCAATCGCCGTCCGGCCTGTTGACCCACCGCCTCGCCGTTTTTTGTGACCGAGGCCAGCACCTGGGACCAATTCCAACAGACACATTCTCACCGCAGCTACCTCCTTCCTATTTCTAGTTTCCTTTATATTCCTTCATTCCGGCTAATTCTATTTTCTTTTCTCCTTTTTCTATTTATTCAACTACTTGACAATATTTGCTTATCAAACGTGCTTTCACGTACACTGATAGCAGGAGGGAACGGGTCTTTTTTGAAAGGAGCAGCCCCTCCTGCCCATAAATACTAAAAACGACCCTCTCTACCCACAACAAAACATTTATCCCGTCCTCCTGGCCTCCCCGGCCTGCCCAGACCGTAAAGGGACCTCCGAGGCACCTGTGGTGACCCCAGCTGGGGAGGTACGATTATCGATCGTCGCCTTGGATACATTTGACCGTATATCCGGACCGGCCACCCCTTGTCACTTCCGGACAGTTCAAAGTTAATGGAATTCGAGTATCCCAGATTTGCAATGACCCGTCCCTGCCCGTCCCCGTCAGTCTTTGTCGTGTGGCAGACAGGCCCTCGTTCGAGGTGATGGCTTGGTTGCGTAACCCAAGGGCCATATGCACACAGCCCCTTCCTCCACCTTTCCGCTCCATTTGCCTCCGTCTTCCCTCTTCTCTCCTTCCAACTTCCCCTCTTAATACGCGGATCCCTTCCAGATAAACCTTGCCGTTTCATCTCAGCCGCCCCCTGGATGGAATGCCCCTTGGCCAATGTATAGACTCTTTCCTTTTTTGCTAGCGGCTCTCCTTCTGAATGGGGCCATCGCTCGTCGCCAGCCGCGAGACGATGTCATCTTCGCTTTCTCGGCACCCCTTTACAACATCTCCTTGGAGGAGAATGCCCGGTTTGTTTCCAATTTCCAAAAAGGTGGCAATCAGCCATAACATCTGACAGCCGTCTGTCAACCCAAGGTCTTTCAGGGGAACACAATATGCCGTCGTTGATAGCACAATTAAGATGGGGGTGCCCCTCCTACACCACGATGACAACGTCCGATTCAAAATTGTCGAGGTTCGCCCCGGTTGAATTCCAATGAAATCGAGAGTTCAGGGCGATAAGAGCCACATTTTCAAGGCGGTCTCCAAGCAGGTCGGCAATTTCGTCTTCCTGAGGATTAGGCAAAAAGAAAAGAACGACCAGCCTCTCAACCGAGAGCTAAAAGTTTGTCTCCTCCCCTAAATATGACAGAATCCCCTTCAGGACAGCTATGACTTCGTGGTGAAGGCGACTTGTAAGAGGAAGGACTCGGGCAACCTCGAGGCGACCGCCCGGGTCCACCTTCAAGTGACCGATCGAAACGACGCCTTCCCCATGTTTTCCCAGGAAGACGGCTACGAAATTACCATTTCTGACAAGGTTTGAACCAGGGAATAAGAGGAAGAGACGATTTATTCAGCTTCCACCCCACTCAAAATTCTTGAAATTGGAAGCATCCGACCCGGACATCGGTATCCACAGCGAGATGTATTACTACCTGGACAGGCACTCTTCCGACTTCACCGTCGACCCGACCTCCGGCTGGATGAGCACCCTCCGGCCGGTCAAAGCCGGCGTCTATAAGATCGTCGCCGCGGTGGAGGACAGGACGACGAGGCTGTACTATTTCGACAACGACAAGATCCAATCCAACTGGACCACCCCTGTCACGGTAGGCCTCTTGTCCTCTTTTGGCATATTCGGGGATATAGATTACTGTAACGGAGACGAAGAAGCACAATGTGAAACTGTTGGTGGAGAAGAGGCCCATCCACTCGCATTCCGTTGATTACGAACAATTGGCGGCCGTGATCCGCGTCGAGGGCAGCTCCGTGCCGACCCACGTCGGCCTTTTGGAGGATGACATGCGACATTGGTTTAGAATTAATCGGACCAAGGACCACTGGCAGCTCTTCACGGTAGACTCTGCCGGCTTTTAGACTAATCAACTATTCAGGTGGCAAGGAAGGACATCCCCAAAGGGACCAATGTGACAGTTCTGGCTGGGAGCCTGACCCTCGGGGAGATCAACACCACCGCCACCATTCTCGTCGACTTCAAGACAGAACATTCTATCCTTTTAAACAACACCCGACTCGAATTCTCTGTGGAGGAAAACGTCCCTTTGGGATATGTTGTAGGGCGAATTTCTGCCTTTTGCGGCAATCCACGCGATGTCGGTGTCATCAGGTAGGAACTGGACTCGAGGGGAGAAGTTAGTTCTTTCTTCAGATATCACTTGGAATCGTCCGATCAAAATGTAACCCTTCCCTTCCGAATTTCGGAGAACAACGGTCTCCTCCGTGTCTCTCGCCATCTAGATTTCGAAGAGTCGAAATCCTACAAATTCACCGTTTTTGCCAAACTCACCGGTTTCGGAGAGCAGGCCTCTGTAGGTGTCGTAGTCCGAATCGTCGACTCGAATGACCATGCCCCGACATTTCCCGCCAAGTGGACGAGGCAAAGTTTGTATCCGATTGCCCCGAACACCACCGTCGGCTCGGTGCTGCTGAAGATGACGGCCACCGATCGAGACACCGAGGACAACGGACACATCAGCTACAAACTGGCGGCCGACGCCAATGCTCCCTTCTCCATCGACATCGAAACCGGAGAGGTAGGCCTTTTTGTATTTATTTAAAGGGTCGTCTCTTCCAGATAATTCTGAGTTCTGAGATGCCAAAGAGTCAGGACGACTGGAAGGTCTCGGTTTGGGCAGTAGATACCGGCAGTCCTTTTTCCCGAAGTAATTCCATCAACCTCGTCTTTTATCGGAATGGCACAAAGGTATTCATTTCTCTCTTGCTATATAGTTTTCATTAGATCCCGGCCAAGCCGCGACCTTCCTCGATTGCCGAGCCGGCCAATAAGAATTCCCCCGTGTTCGCGCCTCTTCCGGCCACCATCTCAATCGATGAAGATTATCCCATCGGGAAGGTGAGTATTTCTCGGAGGAAAAAGACCTCGCGAGGCTCCTCGATTAATGACGCATCCGGCGCTTTTGTGGTCTAATTTGCGTGTGATTGCACATTGTCTGTCCAGATGGCCGAATATAACAGTGAGGGCATTGTCCCCTCCAGCCGGGTCAAGTACGGATGCGCCCTTTCTCGGTTACTCGTGGATACTCGGGGAATCGGACAATGGGGACAGATGACGGAGACACTTCTTCAGGTTGTCACTCGAGTTAATGCCACCGACGCCGACATGGGCTACGCCGGCCTCGTCCGGTACACCACCTGGGACGAACTGTTCGAGGTGGACTACGTCTCGGGAGAGGTGCGCGTGGCTGGCGATCTCTCGAAACTACTCAAACCAGGTAGTCCTCTTTTTTATGGATAAACAAGGTTGAATCAGGAGAAGAGTCCATCCAACATGAAGTCGAGATCACCGCGTCGGACCTGGGACAGCCGTCGAAGTCAGAAAAGACAAAACTGGCAGTGAGAGTCCGGGATGTGAATAACCATGGGCCAGTGTTCGATCGAGTGAGTTACACCTGGGATTTTCCATTTCGGGCCGGCTACACGACGACGGTAATCCGAGCCTCGGCCGACTGACCCCCAATCCGCGTAATTAGCCTAATGGAAGAGTGTCCCCCTAGCCGTCGGAGCAAGGGATTAGCAGCCGAGGGAAACTCCTTTTATGGCATGTAAAACCGGACGTAACCCAAGACCGTAACCCATCCCTCATCTGTTTTGTTTGTCTCCTTTTGAGCAGGCCGCCCGTATGCAAACTTGGTCCATGGGGAACTTATTAGGGAGGGAAGACGAGCGACTTTTAGCCATGGTACCGGGTGAAGATATCGGAGGACACGGCCAAGGGGACGGACATCCTCCAAGTGGTGGCGACAGACGACGATGCCGGGGAGAATGGACGGATATCCTACCGATTCGCCACCTCTTCGGTAGAGGAATTGGAAATTGACGAGAAGACGGGAAAGATCACACTGACAAAGGAATTAGACAGGGAGACGAAAGACACGATCAGGTGAGGTCAGCTATCGGAGGGGATACAAGGCGATGGTTCAGTTACACAGTGGTGGCATCGGACCAGGGTGTTCCGCAGCAGATGTCCTTTGTCAATGTAACAGTCGCCGTGATGGATGTCAATGATAATCCGCCTGTCTGTGCCCAGAAACACAGCCGAGTGAGTGACATCTTTATCTCTTCAAAATGGGGATCCCTTTAGGTCCGTATCCCGGAAGACTTCCCCAGCACCGCTCTGGTTGGATGCGTCTCGGCCACCGACGCCGACCTGGGTGCCAACGGCCGCGTCCGCTTCTCCCTCCTCAAGAATCCCAACGAACACTACCCGTTCCTGATCGACCACCACACCGGATGTCTCTTCCTGAACATGCCCCACGACGGCCCCCTGGATTACACGCTCCGAAGCAGTTACAACCTGACCGTGGAGGTGAGTCGACAGATCCGGGCATTCGTCGGCCTTTCGAGTTAAAAAAGTTGACGGGTCGGCGTCTGTTGTGATTATTTGAATAGGGCCATTCGTTGGTCGGCGACCGAATTTGTGCGGGGTCAGCCATCGAGGACATTTCAATAGACTGCTAATGTCAGGGCAGGAAGAGGGCTGATAGGCTCAGCAGACGGGGAGGGAACAACAAAAATATCTCGGGCATTTCAGGTGTCAGACAACGGGGATACGGTATTGAGTACGAACTGTTACTTCGTGGTTGAACTCATCGACATGTCGGTGAACCTCTACCCGCCCGAATTCGACGACGTCGCCCAGGAGGCTAGTGTCTACGGTAGAGACAGAGGCGGCGAGGGAGGACAAGTGTGAAATTCCAGAGAACATGCCAGCCGGAACGGAGGTGTTGAAGATAACGGCGATGGATCCGGACAACAAGGACGGCCAGGTCGTCTACTCGATAGTCGGCGGGGACGGGATTGGTTCCTTCACCATTGACGCCTCGGGTAAGTGTCGTCCTATTGACAGCCGGGATATTTAGTGCTCCGGGAGAATGAAGTAGCCTCCCCGGGGACATTTTATTCATAGTTGTTTCGCGCTGAGTAGACGTATTACGCAGGCTACCAAGTAGTAGGACAACTCCCCGGGGGATGTCCAATTTCATTCCTCCGAAGACGGGGGCCTCCTCCCGAAAACGGGGACACATACAGTTCAGTTGCGTGTTGTGTCGTCCCGCGCGTGCAGCTGTCACCCCATCATGGCGTTTTATGAGAATTCCGGACTATGGACACCCTGCTGGGGAGAGGGCCCGGGATCAGCCATATCGAGTGACCCACAGAGCAGCTGGACAGCAAATTGGCTGATCAAACAAAGCCCCTCCCGTAGTCGGACTCCCTCGAGCGTTGTTGATGTTGCCCCGTCCTAATTACCTTTGTCGGATACATCTAATATGGACGAAAATGACTGGGAACACAAGGTGCCACCCAGGGGAGGCCAGTTAGACAACATTCAAGATTTCGAGGGCAGATGGTCCCATAATTATAATACACGCGGGATTGGGAGGGTCCCGGCCGGCCAGAGGAGGAAATGGGTCCGGGCTGGGTTGTTAGTCAAATTAGCGGATTAACGGCTCTCTCTTTCATACTTAAGATGTTTGTCGCCGAACACCCGGCCGGCTCCATTCCACTGATTAGGTTATCAGGGACCACCGCCACCCCCGAACAGGGGTCAGAGGGATATTGACAGAGGCCCTGAGTTAATTCATCATTTCCCCACTGACTCATATTAACGATGATCCGGCCGCGAGATTAGCACCCGCCGAGGCCCGGCCGATTGAAACTATGGCTTGCAGGGGTCGTCCGAACATCCATCTCCCTGGACCGGGAGGAGAAATCCACCTACTGGCTGATAGTCGAAGCCTCGGACAGGGCTCCCCAGCCGCTGTCCTCCATCCTCCATGTCTTCGTCAAAGTGCTCGACAAAAATGACCACCGGCCGATGCCCGTCAGTCCCATCTACTTCGCCTCGGTCAAGGAAAACTCTCCACAGGTAGAGGAAAGGAGGGTGGCCAGTTGAAAGAGGGGTTTAGAATACGGTGGTTGTAAAATTGGAAGTCTCGGACGCGGACGAGGCCGAGGGAACCGCTCTGAACTACAAGATATCCAAGGGAGACCCGCAGAGCTTTTTCAAAATTGACCCCACTTCTGGTTGGTTTAGGTGTTATCCAGCCAACAGAGACCATACAAATACAGGATACATAACAACATCCGGATCAAGGAAACTGGACAGGGAGACACAAAAGGAACACGAGTTGTGGGTGTCCGTCTGCGACAACGGTGATCCCCAGCTCTGTTCGGATGTCATCGTGGTGGTAGCCGTGGAGGACACGAACGACAACGCGCCATCTTTTGCCCAACCCATCAACCATTTCAGTATCCCCGCCGGGATTACAGGGAAACTTATTCGGTAAGACGAGGGGGCGAGGCAGACTGAATGGGTTTCTTCAGAGTATTCGCCTCCGATGCAGATGCCGGACAAAATGGACAAATTTACTACAACTTGACAGACGGAGACGGACGGTTTTCTGTGGACGAGGACGGCTACATCCATGTCAGCGAGCCTTTGGCCGGAGACGAAGTCTTCCCGATCCTTGTCAGAGCGACCGATAGGGGACTGCCGGCCAAGCTGACCGACACCCGAGTCGTGTTGACCGGCGTGCCTCGGGCAGTCAGAAACGGACCCAACAAACCGCCAATTATCAAGGACTCCGGCGAGAGGACGGTACATATCTCGGATGCCGACCAGGTCGGACTGACCGTGGCCATGATCGAGGCGGAAGACGCCGACGGGGACATCCTCTGGTGGAACATCGTCGAGGGAAATGTCAACGACACTTTCTCTATCCGACCCGACAACGGGGCACTCCTCCTGGCCAAGCCGATTGACCAGCTGGCCCCGAACTTCACGGAAATCACACTGGTCGTGAAGGTGTCGGACCAAGAACTAGAAGCCAAGAAAAAGGTAGGAGATGGTTAGAGTAAAATACAAAGAGTGGTTCAGATCACCGTGAAGCTGTCCCGCTCCCCGAGTACTCGTCCCCAATTTACCGCCAAACACTACCGGACACAGATCTCGGAGAAGAGTCCCATCGGATCGCAGGTCTACACCATCAAGGCGGCCAACCTCGACGGCTCGAACAACAAGCCAATCGTCTATTCCATCTTCTTCGTAGAGGACACTTCGGTCGAGGATAAACTGAGGATCGAACCCAGGTAGACAGAGTCTCAAATCTAATCCAGGCAAGCTTTAGCTCTGGCAATGTGGTGGTCACGGAAACAACGGACTACGAGTCGACTCGGGAGATCACCATGGTCGTGGCTGCTCGACAGGGATCTCTCATCAACCTGGCTACTCTGACTGTAGGTCTGACGGATGACAACGACGTCGCGCCTCGCTTCCTCAACAAGGAGAAGGAGATCAGCTTATCTTTGAGGTTTGTCTCCATTTATTTTCTTTTTATATGTTAGTTTCAGTGCTCCTGTGTCGAGTGTGGTCACTATCTTACAAGCCGTCGACTCGGACACGGGTGCCAACGGAATCTTGAAATATTCTATCGTCAGTGGCAATGAGCAAGGGATCTTCACGCTCGATCCCAACGGAATATTGAAACTGGCCAAGAAATTGACCGAGGACTTCCCCGAGTTCATTTTGACCGTGCGGGCAACGGACAGCGGAAAACAGCCCCTTTCGGACACGGCGGTGATCAGGATAAAGACGGCCATGACGGAGGACGAGCAGATGAAATTCACCAGGTAGGCGGTAGTCATGAATCCCTCTCACGACAAATGTTCAGATCGGTTTACCACTATTCGGTGAAGGAGTCTACGCCGGTTGGAGGAGTGGTGGCTGTACTGGCCACGGAACCTTCCGGCCGAGCCACCTTCCTCCTCCAGAATCCTTGTCCTTTCTTCGCCATCCATCCGGTCACTGGCATCGTCACACTCGTGAAATGGCTCAAGAGAGAACGATCCAAGAGTCTCGAATGTACCGTCACGGCCACTGCTGGAAACGGAAAAGTGGACACCGCCAAACTGATTATCAAGCCCATCCAGTCGAACATGCATAGTCCCGTGTTCAAGAAGAACGTCTACCGTGGAGTGATCAAGGAGAACCTCCCATCCGGCACCCCCGTGATCACCGCGGGCAACACCCCGCTGATCATCTCGGCCATCGACAAAGACTCCGGATCAAATGCTCTCATTGCTTACCGTAGCCTCAATTCGGATGATCCGTTCTTCGTGGTCGACCTAGTCTCCGGAGCCGTTCGGACGAGGAAGCCGTTGGACTTTGAAAAAGTCAAAGAGTGGTATTTCTATGTCCAAGCCAGTGATATGGGCCAGCCCTCCCGTTCCTCCGTGCCCGTCTTGGTTGTGGTCTCAGTCCAGGACGAGAATGACGAAACACCCGCATTCGAACAGTCTCTCTACCAAGAAAAGATCCTCCTGCCACTGATTCCCGGAGTCGCCGTTGCTCGGGTAAAAGCAGCCGATAAGGATTCCGTTGGCTCTCTCAAATACACCCTTAAGGTTGGTCCTCCTTTCGTTTTTTTGGCAAATAAGTTGTTTAGAACAAGAACTTGACTCGTCTCTTTGGGGTCAACCCATCGACGGGAGAAGTCACCTTCAAGGCCGAAAACTCCAGCGCCCTCACGGAGACCCAGTACAGACTGGAAATGGTCGTCTCGGATGGAATCCACCTGGACACGACGACGGTCGAACTGGAAGTGCTCAACCCAAAGAAGTCCTCGTTCCGTTGTGCCCAACCCGAATATTCGGTCACCATTAAGGAGAACACCACCTTCCCCAGTCGGTCATTCCTCACGGCTGTAAGTACTTCTGAAATTGAGGAGAATACAACGGGTTTAGGTAACGGCAGTGGGAGCTCGAGACGGTTCGACTGTCATCTACACCCCTCTGACGCAGGACGATCGCTTCATCGTGAACCAAGGAACCGGTGTGGTCTACCTCTCCGGGGAGGCCTTCGACCGAGAGGAACAGCCTGTCGTCCATCTTCTGATCCAGGCTCGAACCATTGATCACCCAGTCCTGGTGGCCCACTGCATTGTGTCCGTCTCACTCGAAGATCTCAACGACAATGCCCCGTCGTTCGTGAACAAGCCGTACGAGGTGATAGCCAGTGTGTCGGCCAAACCGGGGGAGAAGTTGCTGTCCATCAAAGCAATCGACAACGATTCCGGTAAGAAGGGGAGACGATTGAATGAAGGGATACTTACAGGCTCCAACGGCATGGTGCAGTACTCTTCGAGCGACATCCCCAGTCCGTTTAAACTAAACAAACACGACGGGAAGATCACGATTGCCGGGAAATTGGAAGACCAGAAGGTGTACAAGTTCACGGTAGAGGCCAGAGACGGGGGAAGTCCGCCACTGACCACGTCGGCCAGTGTCAAAGTGACGGTCGTCGAAAAGTCCAGACCTCTTTTCTCTCTGAACAAGTACGAGGCGAAGATTCAAAGAAAGACACCCATCGGCACACAGGTAACAGACACCCGTATTCCGTATAACATCTCTTATTTTAGATATCGACAATAAAAGCAATAAGTAACACCAATGGAGTTCTCGTCTATTCCATCGTCGACGGCGATCCCAGCGGAATATTCGACATGAACGTGGAGAGCGGGATTCTCAAATTGAGAAGATCGTTGAAAGGCCTACCGGAGAAGTTTGTGTTGATTGTGGAGGCAAAGGACGTGACCAGGAAGGATATGACCAGCAGGACAACGGCCACTATCAAAGTGGGCCCCACACTTGATTCATAATATCTCCTTTTTAGGTAACTGGAAACGAGGACAACGCCCCTGTCTTTGAACATCCCGTCTACAAGGCAGATGTTACCGAGACAGCACCGATTGGAACATTGTTGACGACGGTGACCGCGGTGGACGAGGACGAACACGACAGCGTCACATACAGCGTGGCCGGGCCCGACTCTCATGGTACGTCGTTAATGCATTCAATCACAATCTCCCTTCAGTGGTGAAAATTGATATGGACAATGGAGCAGTGACCCTGGCGGAACAGTTGGACTATGAGAAACAACAAAAATACGATGTGAAAGTGGTGGCCACGGACAAGACCCAGTTATCGGAAGAGGCGCGACTCCTGCTCCAAGTGCTCGATGTCAACGACGAGCCACCCCGATTCGTGCAGCCATTCGCAGTGGCCGATGTGGCCGACACAGCTCTCCCTGGACAGTTTATAACCATCATGAGCGTGACAGACGAGGACACCGTCTCCTCTCTTCCCAGTCACGGGGTACAGTACTCCGTGATCGATGGAGACGACACCTTGTTTAGTGTAGACTCCCAGACTGGAGAGGTTTGTATTCAGTCTAGTTATTTGTATGGATATGTTAAGGTGAACCTGATAAGATCCATTGACGAGGAAGATGTTCTCCGACCGGAGAAGCTCTTGAACGTCTCGGTCTCTGACGGTATCTTCACCTCCTACGGCCAACTGAAGGTGTCTGTCGTCGTTACGGGACAGAGGCAGGCCGCTCCACGCTTCGAACAAAGCCAATATGTTGTGGGAGTACGGGAGAACATGTGAGTGGCCCTTTTTAATTTAAACTGATAAATGAATTCAGCGCCATTGAGAACAAGTCGGCCCTGTTGATGGTGAAAGCGCGAGAGGGAGTGCCTCCTTTGCAGTACAGTCTGGGTGGAGGCAGGGAGAACAAAGCCTGGCCGGTGAAGGTGGAGAAAGGCACGGGGAAGATCTATCAGAGGAGATCCGTTTCGAGGAAGAATAACTCGATCTATGTGTAAGTTATCTCCGGAGGAAAAGACAACCACTCCCTTTTAGGATACCGTTGATAGTGGAAGACATGTTGGGCAGGAGAGCCTTCTCGACGCTGACTTTGAATGTCCTCGACCAGAACGACCAGGAGCCGGTGTTCACCTCGAAGAAGTACTCCTGTTCAATCAACGCGGCCACCAAAGAGGGGGACACCGTCCTCATGGTCTCCGCCACGGACGAAGACGAGCAGGACACCATCGAGTACACCTTGCAGTCAGATCCCTCCGGCCTGTTCCGTATTCATCCACGTCTCGGGGTGTTGTCTCTGGTTGGCAAACTGGATCGTTCGGGTATGTGTTAATTATCAAAGGAGCTGATCATTCTCTTTTCAGTGGGGACCACCTACCAACTCGTAGCGAGGGCCACTGACATGGCCAATCCTCCACACTCCACCACCACTGAAATCGAAGTGTCCGTTCTTTCGGCTGCCACTCCCGTCCCCAAGTTCCCCAACAACCACTTCCTTTTCGACGTGGGGGAGAATTCTCAAGTGGGTACAATTATTGGAAAACTACAGCAGACGGAAACTGGTAAGGTTACCGATGGAGGCCACCTCAATGGTATCTTTTAGCAGTGGAAGCCGTCAGGTACTCGATTGTCGACCCGGTCGATGACCTCCCAATTATGGTAGAGAGATCCTCTGGGAAATTGATTGTTCGGGGAGTTTTGGACGCGGAACAGAAAGACGAGTGGCGATTCCTAGTAAGGGCAGACTCTCCTGGAGGAGCCCATGCCGTGACGACCGTCACCGTCCGAGTCAGCAACATCGACGACAACGCTCCCGTCTTCCACGGGTCGTACTCTCTCCAAGAGATAGCAGAAGATGCTCCGATAGGAAGCAGTATCTGCGTCTTTTCGGTTACGGACCCCGATGGGCCCCAGGCTGGTGGAGTGGCATTCTCTCTTTTGGAGTCGGAAGGAAGTGACAAGGTACGCGTCGATCCAGAATCTGGATGGCTGCTGGTCGCGAAGAAGCTGGACAGGGAGAAGGAGCCATTCTACGACATGACTGTGAGGGCATCAGACGAGGCTGGGAACAACGCCGACATGGCATTCCGACTGGAGGTGACCGATGTGAACGACGAGGACCCCGTGTTCGACGAGAAGTCCTATAGTGTGGTGATCAGCCCGGAGAGAGTGACCATCGGGCAGCCGATCCTGAAGATGGACGTCAGAGACAAGGACTTGGCTCCGTTCAACAAGACGAGGCTGTTCATCAAGAAGGGCAACGGGGACGGACTGTTCGCCATCAACGACACCGGGACACTGTCCATCGCCCGACTCGGATTCCCCGAAAACGTCTTCTTCTACAATCTCACAGTACTGGCCTTCGACGGAAAACATGCGACCACGGCGGATGTAAAAGTGAACATCAACAGGACGGCCACCAAACAATGTTTGGATCAGGAACTGGCCCTTTCCGTCGACGAGAACACCCCGTTGAAGACAAAGTTATGGGAGGCCAAGGAGAATGACTTCGTTTACCAGCTGGTGACGACCGAAGAAGTGCCATTTGTGGTGACGAAAGAGGGCAAATTGACTGTCAGTGGACCGCTGGATGCAGAGAAAGAGACCGTCTACACATTCCGACTGTTGGCTAGTTCTAGACAAAACGAGAGGGAATGTGTCCGGAAGGTGACCATCCGAATAAACGACCTGAATGACAACGCTCCCATCTTCACAAGGAAGGAATACACGGCCACTGTGAAGGAGAACCAACCGGCCACGGCTGAGGAAAGACTATTTGTACTGAGGGTTCACGCAGGCGACAAGGTGAGTAGAAGGGAGGAACAGGAAAAGAAACACCCTTTTAGGATTCTGGTGCATTGGGCCGAGTGAGATATTCCTTGGCGGATGGACACGGCGTCTTCGAGATCGACGAATCGAGTGGCTCCATAACGGCAGTCAAGGCTCTGGATAGGGAGGAAAAAGACCACTACACTCTCCATATTCTGGCTTCTGACTCCGATCCCGGAAAACCGAAAAATTCGAAATGTGAGCGAGACATGGTATAAGAGTAACTCGACTGTTCAGGTGTTGTGAAGATACAAGTCGCCGACCAGAACGACAACCCCCCGGCCTTCGAGAGGAAAGAGTACAATGTCCAGGTAGGGGAAGGAGAGGATCTGGGAATAGAAACAACATTCAGGTGATGGAGTCAGAAACCATCGGATACAAGCTGTTGACTGTCAAGGCGTTGGGAGGAGATGAAGGCGAGACTGTCAGTTATTCACTGGAGAAGGGAACACCATACGTGCGACTGGACTCGAAGACGGGAGACCTCTTTCTGAACGACTCGTTGGACTACGAAAAGGAGAGGACCATTTCAATGACTGTGATGGCCACCGACTCGGGCACGCCGCCCCTTTCCTCTAAAACAACAGTCGTGGTCCAAGTCCTGGATGAGAACGACAATCTGCCGGTCTTCTCGAAAAACAGCTACCGGGCAGAAGTCAAGGAAAACTCCCCCAATGGAACCTTCGTCGTCAAGGTAGTTCTCTAGTCTATTTTCTTCTAAAGGCATGTTTCCAGATCGAAGCGACGGACGCCGACAGCGAACACTACGGACGGATAGAATTCTCCCTGGCCGACTCCTCCCTTCCGTTCAATATCACCAAAGACGGGGAGATCCTCGTGGCGGGAGAACTCGACTTCGAAAAGACACCTTCCTATCGGGCGACGGCAATAGCAAGAGACGGCGGGAACCTCTCTTCCGAAGTGACCGTATCCATCGAAGTTCTGGACGAGAATGACCATCCTCCCCGGTTCGAGGTGTGCAACATGACCGCCGTCGTGCAGGAGGGAGTCACCCCGGGACACGTTGTCCTGGCCATGGTAATCCGCGACCCCGACGGTCCTACAAATGCTGGACCCTTCACCGTCAAATTGAATGGAGAGGGGCATCGGTCCTTCCTCGTGGACGAGTCCCTGAACATTGTCACCGCCGCTCGTTTGGACCATTCGAAAAAGGACAAATTCTTGTTAACGGTAAGGAAAAACAATAGATAGTGTAACCAAAGATTTAGGTTGTTGCCAAAGACAAAGGAGGCCTTTCGTCCGACTGCCCGCTGACTGTCTACGTGAAGGAGGAGAGCCGCCACCCGCCGAAGATCACCCCGTTGAAGATCAATTTGATCCTTCTGAAGGGCGAATTCCGAGGAGGAAACATCGGAAAGGTGTCCGCCAGGGACGAGGACGCGGCCGACATGCTGCGGTACTCTTTGGTCGACGGTAGTATCATCGGACCACTGCCCACTCCAAAAGTAGCCCAACCGACCGGCAGGGGACCACACTTCTTCAAGATTGACGCCGAAAACGGAGAGGTGAGTATTTTCTAGATTAGAGGCTGACCAAAACCGTTCAGATCTGGGCAGAGCACAGTATTCCGGACGGTCTGCATGGAATGAATGTATCCGTTACGGATGGCAAGTACAACACTGTCAGCTATGTCGAGGTCGAGGTCACCAGCCTCCAGCAGGACACCATCGAACACGCCGTCTCGATTCGAGTCCTCGACATGACTCCGCGGGAATTCCTATCCAAGCATCTGAATAATTTCCGCAAGATCTTCGCCAAGTACCTGAATGTCCGACCGGAGAACCTCAACCTCGTCTCCATCCAAGACTCAACCGAGAGATCCAGTAAGCCCTCCTCTATCATCTTCTATGACTTATTGCAGATCGAGTAATCCGTTCCACTCCGGCCGTCGACGTCCTCTTCACTGTCTCTCGCGGTATCGATGGGGTTGACCGTGGTCTCCTCAAACCCGACCACATCTACAGTCGACTGAAACAAGATCTCTTCGCCGTAGCTCACGAGAGCAACATGGTTGGTTACTTTTTTCAACAAATACTCAACGAATCGCCTTTTCAGAAGTACCAGCTGACAACCGAAGTCTGTACCGCCGGTCAGTGTATCCGAGGAGAGTGCCGTGAACGAGTCGAGTTATCCGACCAACAGATGACCATCCTCACGGTTGACGGAGTCGGCTTCGTTGCCCCGAGTCACTCTCGTTATGCAGAATGTACTTGTCCCGAAGGGTACGCCGTTTCCTTGTTGTCTCATTCCTGGTGTTTTCAGATTTACCGGCAGCCGTTGCGAAGTGGTGGCTAATGCTTGTTCGCGATCCCCTTGTCCCTCACATGAAATGTGTGCTCCGGACGAGGACTCCGCCATGGGATTCGAATGTATCTGTCCACCGGGAACAACGGGAGAAGGATGCAGAGAAGCGGCGTGTAGGAATGAGGGACGGTGTTTGGAAGGTAGGCAGGCGATGAGAAGGCAATCTATGGAATACTTTTAGAAGCGGAAATATCTGTCAGTGGCAACGGATTCTTCGAACTGTTGATCAGCAACGACGTGGAGACGAGGATGGACCTGGACATCGAAATGAGATTGGTCTCCTCGGAGGGAGTCGTCTTCTCCGGAAAGGGACAGTACGACTTCCACTCGCTGGAAGTTCACTCCGGACGATTGGAATATCGATGGGATGCTGGCTCGGGCCCAGGAGTGGTCAAGTCAAAGCTGATGACTGCCGATGGGAAGTGGCATCGAGTGAGGGTCAGCCGGAGAGGAAGAAGGACTCGCATGACCGTCGACGAAAAGGAGACCGAAGAAGCTTGGAGCCCACCCGGGGCAGACGTCCTGAATCTCCAGGCAGCTGGAGTAGTCCTGAGTTTCGGAGCTCGGGTGGAGCGACCGAATGCCTCTTCCTTTGAGATTAACGACGGAGTCATAGCCTGTTTCAAGTCGATTGCCCTCGACGGGCGAAGTCTGGCCAAAACACGACAAGGTCTCCGTCTACAGAATGCCGCCCCCAGTTGTCGAGCCATGGCCTCCACCCCATGTAGTGATGTTCCCTGTAAGAACGGAGCCACCTGCCATGCTATTGGAAAGTCCTACAGGTTGGTTGAATGGATGTTCTTCTCTATAATCATTTCTAGCTGTCTCTGTCCCTCTCGCTACGAAGGTACCCACTGTGAGATAGACCGTGACCCGTGTGGCAGCAGCCCCTGCCCACCCGGCATCCAATGTATCCCCTTCTACAACGAGTACATGTGCAAGTGTCCCAATGGGTTCACCGGGAAGCACTGTGGAGATCGGGGATTCTACCAGACGGGTATGTGTATCCTCCGTCTTGAGATCCATTCCAAGCTGTTCCAGACGAGAACAACGCGTGTGCCGGCAATCCGTGTGGATCCAACGGAGAGTGCATCGTCATCCCCAAGCAGTCGATCGGTAACTCGGGCTACATCTGCAACTGCACCCATGGACTCACATCCAGCCGGTGTGATGGTATTCCCTATTCTCCAGCTTCTTCTTAGCAATTCCTTTCCAGAGCCCGGCAATTCGTTCTTCGCCAAGATCCAGATGAGCGAGCTGGTCTTCATCGCAGTCGTCGTCGTCCTAATCGTCATCTTCTGCCTTGTCCTCATCCTCCTCTGCCACTGTATGAGAAAATACAAGTGAGTTCAATCCACTATAACTGGTGGAAGTATCATTTTCAGGAGTGATCCCAAATATGGCGAGCATGTCTCCGTGCCTCACATGGTCAATCCTCACGTTGCTCCGACTCCTTCTCTCGGCCCGCCTCCACTACCGCCTCGTGGATTCCGTGGAAATAAGTTGAGTAATCTGGAACAGGCCCAGCTGACTGGACTGCCCACTGTGACAGTTCGGCCTATGGAAAGATTCGCCAGAGGAGACTCTCGATCTCCCTCACTGGTTGGCTCGGGTAAACAACAGTTGAAGAAGGGCAGCCACGACTACTCCTACAATGGAAGCGCCGCCACGGATGTCGACAAGGTTGGCTCGTTTGAGAACTGATTCAGAAATCCCTTTGCAGATGGGGCATAACACTTACGACTCGAAACAGCTGGAAGCCCTACGAAGAATAGGGATTCGGCTGGATGATGACTCGTCGAGCAGCGGAAGTGGACCAAGCAGGGTGTCGCGGTCGGATAGGAGAGACAGACGAGCAAAGGAATCACTGGAAAAACTGAACCAAGACAGGTAAAGAAGAGAGGGGACAGGGGAAGGAACAAGACTTTTAGATATCCACTTGGCGACTCGATACAGTGTCTGCCGACAACGGCCGACGAGCCGACGAGCCAATGGGGAGACGAGATCGGCGAAGCGGTCAAGAAGGAACGATTCAAACTGGAGGCTCTAACCGGGCGTGTTCGCATTGGCGAGACTATTTTGAGCCCTTTGGTTAACGACGACGATTACATGACAATGAAGCCCCGGAAAGCTACTGACTCCGCCGATTCCCAACGCCGCCCTCTGCTGTCGGCCGAAGAGAGAATAGGTACTACCCGTGGGGGAACTAACAAACGGAGACTTCTAGGAAGTGACAGCCC
This sequence comes from Oscheius dolichura, assembly GCA_932521035.1. NCBI lineage: Eukaryota > Metazoa > Nematoda > Chromadorea > Rhabditida > Rhabditidae > Oscheius > Oscheius dolichura. The sequence goes on from OW051494.1 coordinate 5,631,508, forward strand.
CTCCTCGGCGCCCCTCCCACCGGCACACCAGAATCTCGACCGAGAATACGACGAGACATACGACACGAAGAAGGCCGTGGCGTCAATCTCGGCCATCGACGACAGTGACGTCGAAGAGACCCTTTAATCTCAACCCCGTGACCTCACAGCCCCCTTTAGCCTTATTTTCTACGGGACCGACTCAGGAACTCCTTTGTTTTTTTAGGAATAATACGAACTAATCTCCCTCTCCTTACGGGCAGCCCAGTATTGCGCATTTTATGTAGAGCCAGTGAATTTTAGCCATTCCGCGCAGTATTGTAACCACCTCAGAGTTAATATTTCCCACGGGTCATTCGTTTTATTGTGTTGTGCATCTTTCACATAATAAACTCTTTATCAGTCTGCGTCTCTCCGTTCGTCGGGGGCAGGGGGGACGGGCCCAGGGCGAGGCAGACGGCTAGAGACGGCCAGCAGTTTTCTTCAGTCTGATTCGCTTCCTTTTCCCTTCTTCTTCCGTCTCGACCCCGCTCAATGGGGATATCTATTATTTCCTCTCTCTGGCTCCCGATTTCTTAATCAGAAAGGCTAGATTCCCAGGGCAGAAGGTCTAGATAACATTGGCTACTAGTCTCTTTGGATGAGATGAGAGGAAGGGAAGCTGTTCCCTGCATTCTCGCTCATCGGCGTCTTACCGTAAGCGTCTTTTCGTTTTAGTTTCGGATTGGCGGCTTTTAATTTGCAGAATGGCCTCTTGCCTACGTGTGGAGGGGGCTGTCCATAAGCTGTTACCAGTAGTGCTAATCTGCCTGCCCGGCCTAGAGAGTACGATTTGTGCCGCTCCCTAGGAAACGGGCCGGCTAATCTCGACACAGCCCTTTCAATGCTCGTTCGATAATACTCTTGCTCTGCCTCTTTCAGCCGAGGCTTCTTTTCTGTTTTTAGTCTGCCCATCATCCTCCTCCCTTTCCAGATGAGCCAGCCTGCCAATGGCGTGCCCGAGATGAAAAAAAATTTGGGGGAGATCGGCCGACGCAGATCCTACTTCTGTGATAAACAGCGTAAGTCCCTCAACGGACTTGTCGCCACGTTGAATCTCGAGCCGGGACAGGTAGCCCTCTCCTTTACCAGCTGCCAACTTGTCATACTCAGAGCATACCGAGTGACCATCCCTTGAAGGCCTTCCTCGACTCCAACGACCAGGAGATGACCGTCAAGGAAGCCCTGGCCAAGACCTTCACGGATTATAAAGTACGACTGAACAAGCGGCATGCCCCTGCAGACTCGCCGGTAAACAACAGTGAGTCGTCCGCCTTCGAGGGGATTAAGCCGGGTTCAGAGAGAGCGAGATATGCAGATGATATCCACGGGGCTGATCTTCCGGCGACAGGGTAGGTAATTGTAGGGAAGAGACATCCTTTTTGTAGACAAGAACAATGGGTCGCGCGGAATATTCCGCCCGATCTCGAGATGCTGGCAAACCTCCAGCGTAGACTGGACCAGGCGGGCATGCTTCCAGGTGGCCAAGAGGTAGCCGGAAGCAGCTACCCGGCCTTCGGGGACGTCATCAACAATAGTGTCAGTTACCGTATCCTCCCTGTTTCCCACTGCCTTCTTTAGTCCATTACCCCACCGGTCGACATAGAAAAGTCTATCTCTTGGGGATTTCTGACTAAAAAAGAAGAGGTGATGCTGGTCATCCAGTCGGATACGGAAGTCTCCCCCGAGATACTCGCCAGCAACTTCGACATCCCGAAAGTGATGGTCGAGCAGGTGTTGTATTACAAGCGCCGTGTTCTACAGAACACCGCCCGGGTACTCATAGAAAGTTTCATAAACAACGCCAAATGGCCGAGAAGAAGCCAAAGCATGAGTGTATGTTTGTTTCTTTGGCCATCAACAAGTCTTGTAGAAACGACGAGGCGTATTCTTTGGGTTGAATATCCTCGTCTGGCAGTTGTTTCAAGAGTGCGCCGACCGCGGCGTCCGCCTGACTCCGAAACTCATTCGAGATTATGCTTTTCTTCTGTCAAGACAGCTCGGTAGGGGTGTTTGTATGGAAGAGAGGAGAGAAGTTTAGGGTTGACAAGCTTCAAGGGATCGGACGGGTGGTACGACTCGTTCAAGAAGCGACACAGAATTAGTCTGACGTCGATGACCGGCGTCTCGTCCCTTGCCGAGGAGGACATGGACGACATCATGGTGGAGATGGGCGAACTCCTCAAGGTGTTGGGCGATGAGGACGAGGACGATGAGGTGGAGGAAGAAGAGGTGGTAGTAGAGGAAGCACAAGAGCCGGCTGCTGGAAACAATCAAGAACAAGTAGTACAAGCCGGACAAGCCAATCCCGGGCCTCTGGAGGTGAACGCGGCAGTAAACGACGAGGAGGAAGAGGAGTACGACCTGCCGGCCATCTATGAAGAGCCGACCACCCTCCCCAGTTTGCTTTTGAGAAGCTGTTCCATCTACATCCCCGACCCCGAGGTAGTCCCCTGTCCAGCCGCCATACCCTCTCCCAGATCTCCTACTACATCAGCATCCTACGCAACTGCATTCTCAGTAGAAATCCTAGTCTGCTTTCTGACCTGGTTCAGCTACAGCAACTCATCGTCCAGGTATACCTCTCCCCTTAATATTATATAATCCCTCTTCTAGATATTAGATAGCATTGCTCCACACGCTCGCCGCAACTACCCTTATCCTCCACCACACAACCCATTTTGGCCGCCGAACCCTTTCCAGCAGCAGTTTCTCCCCCAGCAGCAACAACAAGACCTTCCTGGGCAGGAGAATCCTCCTCAGCAACCAAATGACGCCTGAGGCTTCTCCCCTCGTCCCCTCATCCGGTTCCCCTTCGAAGTTCTTCTAATTCCTTTGTATTTTTTCATCTCCCCCTCGAGCATAGTATCCCCCAGAGAACGATCTCAATACACTGTGTAGGGAGCGTGCCCCGCCTTTTGACATATTTTGGTTCAAAGAAATTAGAAATTATCATCTCCACATATTGCACTACATATACAGCACACATTTATTTTAATGATCACCCATATATATTTTTACAATAAAGCACATGATTAAAGGAACAGTGGCACAGCTTCAAAAATTAGACGCGCGCGCGCATGTAGTTACGGTAGCGTGCCATTTTTAAAGGAAAACCGGCACAGCTTTTCCCGCACTTCGCTGAGCGCAGTAGCTTGGGGCGCGTTTGCTTTTCATCCGCCAAAAAAATTGCTTTCGTATTATTTTTCTCAAAATTGTGACATACACTTTTTGTGATCTTTACTGCTTTTACTAATTACCCGGAAAACAATTGATGAAATTTTTTTTAATGGCTCGTTACCGTAACGATTTGCCCGCGCGCGTCTAATTTTTGAAGCTGTGCCAGTGCTCCTTTAAAATTTTCAACTTTTGTTTTCCGCACGAGTTTTCAATATTTCAAAAGGGGAGACTCGCCGTCGGGAGGAATACAAAATGAACCACCACTTGCCGGGTAATCAGTATAGCGCCGGTCGCTTGTTTTCAGTTATCATCGTAATATTCGATCTGTTTGACAATGGTCTTTTCCTTCCAACCAAACATTTTTTGTGTTTTTCTACCTGTCCTTTCAAGGAATTCCCACCTAGGAAGAGCCGTGTGTCTCTTGCTCCCTCCTGCTCTTCCCGGATGTAGCTGGTCTCGTCCAGGGACTGTTCCCTGTCCTCTGCCCCCTGTATGGCTCGTCTCCGCCTATTCGCCCGCCCTACCAAAGAGCAGCTAAGCCGAAAGTCTAATTGGGAGTACACGTGAGTGAGTGTCCTGGTTATCAAGCCGTCAAAATATTTGGCAGGTTCCTTTTCCACTTCCACGTGTGTTCCCGATGAGAGTGGCCGAGTCCTTCCCCCCTCCAGGTATCCGTCCCTTTTGCGCCAACTGATAACATTACGATAACACTTGCAGTCCTATTCGAGCCCGTCGAGTTCTCCGGATATTTTGACATGCACCACATCTCGTTCCCAGAAGGTAAGTGCCGCTGTCCTCGTCGTCCCTCCATCCTGCCGGATGAAACCCGGCCCAGAGGGCAAATGACCTTCTCTTATCAAAAACGCTGTTATGCAGCCCTTGTTATTATGGCAAGCGTATTCCAGCCAATCGGGGAGAGAGGTAGACCTCTGCCGGATTTTTTCTAGCCCAAGGGCCGATGTCCTTTGTGCTATTGGGAGAGCAGACATGGGTACGGGCTGTAGTGAACATTGTCCGCGTGTTTCTTTGACTCATTATCTCTTTTATGGGTCTCCGCACATGCCTGATTTCGGTGTTATCTGCCAAGAAACTTTAATGATCGGCCTGATCCTCGCTTACCAGGAAGAGCCATACATTTTCAGAGGAATGGGACACGAGGTCGCCGTCTCCGTCGAGGGTCTGCACAATCTGCGCGGCCCCCTCCAACGGCTACCATTTCAACGCGGCCAGCTGTTCCGCCTGTGCTGCCTTCTTTAGACGGACCGTCACCCTTAACAGGAACTTTGTCTGTGCTCAACAGGGAAACTGCCGGGTCAATTATGGTATGCCGTGGGATAGGAGAAGTCTTATCCAGCTATTTAGCCATGAGGGTCATCTGCCGGGCCTGTAGATACGCCAAGTGCATCTCCATGGGCATGGAGAGGGCTGCCGTCCAGCCCAGAAGGGACTGCAATGTGGGACGGAGGAAGATCTCCTACGCCACGAGGCCGACCCCGTCTGTGCCTCCAGTGCAACACGTGGTGAGTATCATACTAGACTACACGCCGTAGTCAAAAAGGGAGACTGACGTAAACAAGCGATCACAGGCCCCGCAAGCACAGAGTCCTGAGCAACATTATGCAGCGTCCTACTCGTCTTCCATCTCCGGCGACGCCCCCAGTCCGCACTTTTCCTGGACATCCCCGCCACTGTTAGTGCCCCTCCTTCTTCTGCTATATCTCTCGATGTTTAGCCAGTCTCCGGAGACTGTCCTGGAGGAGGTGATGAGGGAGGAGAGACTGCTCAACGAGCGGAGGAAACTCCTCTACTGCTCCCACTGCTCCGTGTCCCAGCTGATGTCGGCCGCCTCGGGCAATGATATTGTGAGAATACTAGAGACGATGTGCTTATCCAAACAAGTTCAGCCCTTCGGCCAAGCAGATCTCAAAGAGCTGACGTTCGCCGGTATCCAAAGAGACGTCCGGCCGCAGATACTGGTCCTCTACGAGTGGATGAGAGGTTGTAAATTGAGTGTCCCTTAACTTGGCTCTGTCTAGGCTGGCCCTATTTCCCTCAACTGGAACCGCGGGAGAGGAAGCACCTCCTCCGACGGTGTATATTGTACCAGTCCATCCTCGACCCCGCCTACCTCACAGTCCGCCTCGGCCTTCCGAACAGATTCGTCTTGTTCAACGGCATGTATGTGGGTATCGCGGAGGATTCGGAAGAGGGATGGAAAGACGAGGAGGGGGTCATAAAATCCAGGATGAAGAAAGACCTCTACCGCCCCTTGCTGGACCGCGTGCTCAAGGAGATCGTCTTGCCAATGCGGGACATCGGCCTGACCTATGTGGAGTACCTCATCCTCAAGTCTCTGATCTCCTTCAAGAGTGCCAGTAAGTGCTCTCCTCCTTGTCCTCTCTAACCATTTCTTCCAGGTGTCTCGGACGTGTCCTCTGCCACGAGGGAGGTCATGCTAACCTACATCGACCAGCTCTTCCGAGCCCTCCACTGCCACTACCTCTCCCAGGGAGCCTCCACCGACTACATTGCCCAGCGGACTGGAAACATCGTGCTGTTGATATCTTCTGTTTTTGTGTGTTGCCCTCTCTATCTCCTTGAAGAGCATGATTCAGGCCCTCGGTATGGAATGTTTCGAGACCCACCAGAAGATCCAGTTCTTTGATTTGTGGCAGCTGGACGAGCTCCTGGTCAAACTTATCAGCGGCCAGTCAGTCCTCTAGGAGATTCGCCCCCTACTAGTTCAATTGTACCTATTTGCCCACGCATAAATGTCTATCTCTTGGTGGACCACCGTGATAATAGGATTGGGGGGTGGTCCATCCCGGGGTCAGCTGTCCGCCGGTCGCAACACAACAGATCTCTGCGCCCTCTCATTTATCTGTGCTACATCTTGGCCCGTCCACTATACGCTCTACGCCAGACTGCCCGGAAATTTTCATCGTTCTGGCTTGGTCCATTGATTTGCCGACGACTAGGAAATTCGGCAATGTGAGAGAGCGCGAGGGATGCATAGACGCGAGACGAGTAGAGAAAGGGGGCAAAAGGCCGGGAAAAGTGCGCAGCGGGCCAGCAGTCGCCAAATTCCACCCGGACGAGGAGGAGGATGCTGGGTAAGAGACGTCGACTCGAGGTATGTTCTCTGTGCCCCGCGTTGCCATGATACCGCCGGCCGCCGGTCACTCCGCCTGACCTTTGACCTCCCACTGACCACTCCACCTGTCTCTTTCAGGACTCGACCCTACCTGGCCCCAGCTATGCCATCCTCAAGCTCCGGCCCGACACCGACTGTGTCCTTCTCTTCCAGCACGCCGTATGTCTCTTTCCTCTTTTTCTCCTTCCCTTTCTTTCTCACCTCCATTGACCACCCCTCGTTTCCCGTCCTCTCCGGGTCTCGCCACTCAATTTCCGAGCTATTTCCCCACCTAGCCTCTTTCTAATGGCATCCACTGGCCTTCTACCTATAATTCCTGATAGAGAAGTCTCGAAATTTCCATGTGACGAAAAGGGAAAAGTCCGGGATGCCCTTCTTCTCACGTGCTCTCCAAGTGTAAACAGGGATCCCTCTCTTTCTCTCTCTCAATTCAATTCCGAGAGCAATTCTCCGAATTCTCATTTCCCGTGGAAAGATCTTTCGACGAAACGGCCAATTGAAAGGCTTCGTTTTAGTCGTGACGTCGTCCATCCGAAATAGCCCGGGAATTTCCGGAGCAGCACTCGATTAGACGTGTGTGGGAAGGGCCCTTTTCAAATTAGACAGAGGTTAAACGGACCACCGCCGAATATTTCAGCTCTCGCTGGGCATCTCTGACATCTCGTTCGTCAGCCATCCGCGGGAATTCTTCGCGGCGGCCTCCTCCGTCGAGCCGAGCCTTCTCCCGTCGCGGACTCCCGACACCCCGCACGATGAACCGCTCCAAGGGTATGTTCCCACCGTCGTCTCTCGACCAGCCATCAATTCTATCGCCCCGGGGAATGTTGGAATTTGCGCCCGGAATTTTGGACACGCCCCTGGGATTTCGGAAAATGACGTGAGCCTATTCAGGACCTCCTACCAAGGACCGGCCTCGCCCCGCTCAGAATCTCCCATCGATGTCATAACCAACCCCAAATCAGAAATGTAAGGGAGAATATTGGAGAGAGAAGGGACAGCTCGGTTCAGACGATCTCCCTCGGCCGACAGCTCCGTCGAGACAGAGTCCGACCCCGTACACCATGTGCTGGCCACATTGTTCGGGAAGACGGAAGGCGCCGCCGTGCCACCCTCCTGCTCCGACGACAATCCCGTCATCCCCAGCAACGGGACAACTGTCTGTAAAATATGTGGAGCGGCTGTCAGCTGTAGAAAGTGAGTCTCCCCGGTGGCCGGCCTGACCCAGCTCCAGAATCACGAATCTCTCCCTTCACGTACTGCGATCTCATTGTGCCGTGCCCCTCTGGCGATGTCCCTCCCCCAGTTGCGAGTTCTCCCACGCCGATTCGGGCAAAGTCAAGAACCATCTCCGGAACCAACACTCGGGGGACGAATCCCCGCCGGTGGACAATCGGACACCCGAGATGCTGGACTGTGCCCGTATCTCGCTGACCAAGTGCTTCCCCAACGTGGACTGGGTGAGAGAGACGTCCCCTTCTGGGCAATCCCCTCTTTCAGCGTGAAAAGTATCAAAACGTCTTCTACCTCACCGACCCTCCGATGCTTATCAAGGACGATAAGAAGATCCCCGTCGACCCGCTGGCCAACTGGGAGCGGCTGGTCATCAGGGAAAACAACGTAAACCAGCCGGTGAGATGCCACGACTGCCACCAGATGGTCCCCTTGAACAAAAAGACCATCGAGGATCACATCCGGGTCATCCACAAGCCGGAAAGGCCCTTCCAGTGTGGATTCTGTGAGTATGCCAACACAGACGAGGTACAATATCCCCCTGCCCCCCGTAACGAGACCTTTCAGTGGAAGGTCCGGATGCATATGAGCCTGAAACACCCGGACAAGCCTCTGGTCCCGATAAAAAGCTGCTCCTCCTGGAATCGACCCCATCTCTATCTCCGGAAATATTTCCCCGAATTGGCCGGTTAGTCTACCCGTGAAAAAGGAAAAGGAGATATCTCAGATTGTCTTCCCGTCGACGAGTTTGAATCGTTGTTGGAAGGGTTCAAGCCGCCGGGGATCCGCGAGGTGCAGGGTCTTCCTCCCCCTCCAACTCTTCTTCCAGTGGTACCCACGGTTCTCCCCGATCCTCCAAACCTCACCGATGCCACGGTCGAGTCCCTCCTTCTTCAAATGTTCCCGGCTATTGTAAGCCCGCCTCTCCTTCCCCCAAAAATGGCATTTCCAGAGAAATGGCACTCCTCTCTCGGCCACCCATGCCCATCGGAAACCGTCTAACGGTAATACTATGAGGGTTGATCGGTTGGGAGGGAAGGTGGAATGTGCTCTCTGCCTGGCGCAAGTTGAGGCCAAGAGGACCATGCTCGTCTCCCACTGCAAGTCCCACTGCCCGCAGAGGCAATGGCAATGATAGGTGTTCCTTCTCTTGAATAATATCTTTAAGGTTTTACTCCGTTCTGTGATTCGAGCGCGGGCTTCCACTCCAAATTAAAACTCCACGTACTCAACGCACATAAATCTGACGCCGAGGTAAGTCCCTTTTCTTCACAGATAGACTGGCAAGCGCGCCGGCGCGCCCAGTGCGCGTCCGCTTTTGGGAGCCTCGTTCATTGGTTACTTTCGAAGATTCGAGAATCATCATAGACAGCTTTTCAAGGCGAATCTGATGAACCAGGTTTTAGCTGAAACCCCCCTACAGAAAAGTCTAGCCACACAAAGATTGATTTCTTTCCATTTTTTGCCCATTTCTGCTGCTACAGACTTTATTGTCCAGCAAAAAACGCTGGATTTGGTTTCTTTAAAACCGCCTTGGTCTGTTCTCCATGATGGTTTTTGAATTCTGGAGATTGGTCCAAAATTGAGTGTTTTGCCTATCTATGCTCCTCTTTCCTTCTAAAACGCGCCATTTCAGCCTATGGACCATTATACCCCCGAACTCGAGAATAAATGGCTCCTTCTCTTCCGACAGTGCTTCCCAGGTAGGATGGATATAGACGGATAAAGAATATATACAGGTTATGCCATGCAATGCTACCAAGAGGACTGGAAATTCAGAAGCAAACAACAGCAACATTACGGGAACCAGATGGACGACTCGTGGGCCAGGGGTCAGTGCATTCCCTATCTGATATACCGTACTTTGCAGGGACGGAAGGGACGGAACAGCCGAAACGGTCCATATTGATAGAAGGAGCAACACCGGGCATCGAGCCATCAGCTGATATCAAACCTCAACTTGAATCTAAACTCATTTGACCTCATAATAAACTATGATCTGCTCTTCTTCACATCTGACAGGGGGAAGGTGCCCGTTTGTGTAGCGAAGATCGTGGAACAGTCCTGGGCCGCCGCTGATGACAACTACAGCCAGGAGAGCTGACCTATGCCGTTAACAAGACCGCTCTCACAGATGGATCCAGATCTTCTTCAAGTCCATCAGTCTGACCTCTCACCGGGCCACCAATTTCATCTCCACAAAATTCTTTTCGAGATGTTGGTGCCAAGCAAAAAATCAACAATTTTGTGGAAGCTAGAAAGAAGAAGATCACCGGTCCCCAACGGAAGGCCGGACTGGTCTCGAGTTCAAGATGCGAGGACGTTAGTTGGTTCCGAGGGGATCGAAAGAATGGAATAGAATCTGTCATCACCTCGAAGGATTCCATGGCCATTCTGCCAGTTCTTCATGGGTGGAACATCATTGGGCGAAAGTGTTTATCGTCACAAAGGAACCGAATGGACAGGAGTCTCCTTTCCCCGTCTCTCGTCCACAAGGCCTCCGGAAGCCACACCATGATCACACATGACCTCGTCGACTGGTTCCACTCCTGTCTCCGCCCAGCAACACCTACGAAGTCCCTCCCGCTTCTTGGCTCCTGGAAGCCCTTCGTCCCCACCGTCAGGTGATCCAGGACGAAAACGTGTCTGAATGCACGCGTGCATTCGTCAACATACTCCCTTCTTTTGTATTACCACTGGCTTTTGCTCGTTCTTTATCAACTACAGACCTGTAACTGTCCCCCCCCCCCCCCCCCCCCAAATACCCTCAGAAATCAGGTTTTCATAAAAAGAGCAGAGTTAGCCTAATTTACCACCATATTATCCAATGTTTCGACTCAAATGAAACTAAAGCTCGGTAAAAATGACAGCCTAGCATAGTATTCGGTTTGTGAATTATGTTTCTGACCTCTTGAAAAGGAGGGAGGATGAGTCGTCTGGGGCATCCGCCGAGGTTCGGTGGCAGCGCTTTCTCAAGGACAAAAACTCACAAATCAGATGCTGCCAGGAAAGGTCAATGGGCCTCCAAAGTCTTTCAACACAGAGCGCTATCTGATCAGTCTGTTAGACATTAATGATACCAGTTTCTTTCCCTTCTTCTTGTAAATAATTCAGGTGTAATAAGTCCCTTTCAACCTAAACTCCGCCATCTCATGAATACCAATACCGCTCTATAGACTATAGTTTGACCCATTCCACTGAACAACTTTGTTAGCCCATTTAGTGGTAAAGATTGTGGCAGATCCGAACCCAGGAGGAAATATCGAGCAGAATGTTTGGAGAGCAAGACCAATAGGAGGCAACAGAACAAAGTCTTCCAGTGAGAGAAGCCCTGCCCTCTTTGATCATTTTGGTCCGTAATACCGGAAGGAATTCCCAGAAATAGGAATGCTACCTCACCACTGGGATCAGTTCACGATACTAGAGCGAACATATTCACAAATGAAATAATGTTACCCCTCCTAAAAGATAGAGAAGGGCGCGGAGGTTAAAATAAGGGAATATGTTGACGAATGCACGCGTGCATCCGAGCCATCTACGAGCCATCCAGGACAGCCCCCAAATTCACGGAAACCACCCCCGAAGGCAGCGCTTCGGATAGCCAGCCATGTCTTCTTCTTTCGACAGTCGAACGGAACTTCCGTTACATCCACAGGTCAATGAGTGGGAGAGACTCATGGATCCACAACAAGAACATCCGGCTGCGTCATGCAGTCTCCCTTCAGCGAAGACCCAGTACACCTTCCACAAAGCTGGCTGCTCTCTTCGGCCTCCAACCTTTAATACACCCTACGAAGAATGCGTGGCGATCCGTAACATCTGCGATTGCGAGGAAGGAGGATGTGAGGGGCTGACCTTCTTCAAATGGGTCTACAGCAACAAACAGCTTTGCTTCCATTACCATTGAAATAAACTTTTTGTTGTTTTCCCTCTAGTTATTCCGGTTTGCCTTTCAAAAGTCCAAAAAAAGCAATAAAAAATGGGAATCGTCGAGATTATCAGAACCAGCACCCTCTTACTTACTTATTACTCCAGTCTGCTAACCCTACGCCAGCCGATCACATTTAAAAAATCACGGATGGTAAGTAGGCTATATCTCTCAAAAGCTTACGACATTAGATGGCACCAATCTCGACGCTCCCTCCTCTAGAACGATTTTACCAAATTCAAAAGAATATGTCATGCTCATCAGAATGTTGTCTACAAGGCTGCACCCAAATTTTTCGATTTGTTCAAGTCGAGTATGTGCCCTTCCCCTGTGAAATAAATGTCAATATTTATTGAAGCCGGTTATGACTGTTAATGTCATAGGGATGACAGAGAACGGTTACAATAGAACTGTTAAACACTAAACCGGGAAGATAATACAAGTAGTAGTTGTAAAACAAAAGGGCATTGAAACTACTCTCGATGAGAATCAAGTTACACGCCGTAGAAAGAGGAATATCGCGAAAAAGGTATCGCTAATGGGTAATTTGAGTGATAATTACGGTCATGTTGTCACAGCCAGTTCCGTCACCAGCAGTCGAATCCGCCAGGCATTTTTCACAAAGGTCTTCGGCAATCTCCTGGCAGTTTTTTCCGTTAGAAAATCCACTTTTTATAAAATCAACGACTTCTTGTGACTCCAGCGAGTTCCAGATGCCATCACAGGCAATAACAACAAACTCATCTTCTTCCTTGAGATCTTCGATCTTCACATCGGGCAATGCGCTGAAACACAAATTTATAAACCAATAATGTATGACACATACCTAATCATTTGCTCTTCCAGTTTGAGATCATTGTTTTTCTTATAACAATGGTCTCCAAAAGCGCGGGAAAGGTTGAGTCCTCCATTTACTCTACCGTCGCCGTTGACGCATCCACCTGCCTTCTCGATACGCAGGCGCTCCTTTTCGTCTTCTGGCTTGTGGTCTTCGGAAAGATTAACTGCAACGCCTCCGCGAGAGAGAACAGCCCGTGAGTCACCGGCGTTAGCTACGACGATCTTGGTTTTACTTATGAGACAGACACAAGCAGTTGTGCCAGAATCTTCGCCGGGTGTGTCTCCGCCGCCTGGTAAGAATATCTGAATGGTTTTTTAAAATCAAATTAGTGAGAAAGACGTACTTTGTTCTCGTCGTCTTCTTCTTCCTCATCTTCATCGTCGTCGTCATCATCATCTTCTTCTTCTTCCTCGTCCTCACCCTCGCCTTCAAAATCATCATCTTCTTCATCGCTCGTATAATCTTCGACGGCTTCGCTAAAAAGAAATGTAACGCATAGCAAATTCTAAAAAGCATAACATTTAAAACTTTTCAGTGTGAAGGTTGCGTATTGATATAGGTTGTTGTGTATTATACAAAGTAAAGACTTTGTAAAATATAGATGCGCAACCATTTTTCCTTATTGAAAATATAAAACTATCAAAAAGCGTGAAGTACTTACAGCTCATTTTTCGTATCTCCCTCTCCACTCTCTTCAGTAACTTTGTTGGAGTTTGCCACTGAAGGCTGAGGCTCTTCCGGGGCACTATAATGTTTACTTTTGATAATAATAAAGCAGATCAATAATTAAATATGAAAATTCATACTTGGCTTCTTCGGGATCGGCACGAGCCTTTTCCTTTTCGACGGCATCATTCTTTGGAGCTTGTTCATTGGATGGTTTTGGATCTAAAAAAATATATGCGAAACCAAAATATATAAATGTGATGTGTGCGGCTTTGTGGGTGCGCCCTCTTACCCTCCGGATCAACGCTGTCCGAGTCGGTTTTGGCCCTTTTTGCTTGCGCCTGCGAAGGAGACTTACTGTGACGTTTCTTCTTCTCCTTTACAGAGGTGTCCTCCTCACCATCGTCCTAAAAATGGAATCACAATTTTCTAAGAAAAAAAGAATACCTGGCAAATTGCATTGAGAAGAGACTTAGCATCAGGATTAACACGGAAAGTGTAACCATATCTGTAATAATAGTTTATTTTTAAAATATAAACTGCGATTATTACTTAGCAAGAATGTCTTCTAATGGTAAACGGCTTTCCTCAATAGTTTTAATGCGATCATTTTCATCATCGCTATCATCACGATCTTCCCGTTGTACAGGCTTCGGTTTCCCCTCATTAGCCATCTTCTGGAATGGAGAATAGAAGCATCACTTAAAGATATACCTGCAGCTCTTTCATAACAGTTGATGAACGGATGTGATCATCGAAGTTCACGAATATCTTTTCCAGTGCTTTCGTTAAATCCTCTTCCTTCCAGAATTCACTAAATAGGCTGTATATGCCGATAAAGAAAGTTAGCAAAGGGCAAGTTGGTAAAAAATAGTTTGAATGATTATTTATTTAAACGGCTTTTATTTTCATCATCGCTATCACCGCGATCTTCCCAATGAGCAGGCGTCGGTTTCCCATTCGTTAGCCTTTAGCTAGAGTTTTTATGCTATTTTGGGATTATCACAGAAATATACGCCATTTTTAAAATATCCCGTTTGCAAAGAGAGAACAGCAAAATATTCCCCCTTACCTTTCTTTGAGAAAATCTGGGAATTTCGTTGCCGTATATTTGGACACTTCGCTACCTCCATGACCGTCATAAACCGCAAAAAGATTCCAACCTTCAACAAGATCGAGGCTGCAATTATGTGCGTCCTATAAAAGTTTGAGCTAAAAATTAAATCACTGACTTCTTGATTTACTCGCCATCCTTGCATACAAGTAGCTCCATATTTTAGTCCATCACCTTCCCCGGTCTCACTGTGTTTATCTGTTACTGGTTTGTTTAAATAGGCACCCATAGCTTCAGATGTTCTTTATCATAACACACCGAACTGAACTACCTAAAGTAATATATACACAGGAGAAGTAATAGGAGCAGCAGACAATTGTGAAAATGGTTGCAAACAAGAACTTTTGACAGACAAAAGACAGAGAGCGCAGAAATTTGTAAAAAGAAGCGAGGAAGCGAAACGATTGCCAACTTTTGAATGCCGGAGAATACACGGAGGCGCGGCAAGACTTATTTTTGCTGGAATGGAGCGCACCGACTTTCTCATTCGGTCAGAAACGTTGGCAACTTGCCCAACCCGACCAGACAAGACAGGTTTTCTTAGTCAGACAACAAGGAGTCCGTTTGTACCTCCGGTTTTGCTGGAAATTAATTGATCCCGTTCCATTTACAAACTTATGGTTTTCTATTGCAGAAGCCATCGTTCACCTCTTCCGTGGCCAGTTGTAATAAAGAATCCTCCTTCTCACGCAATAATAAGTAGATAGATCTCTTCATCCGGTAATTACACCACAATCTTATTGAGAAAACATAATATTTCCAGGCATGCATAAATGCCCTCTCTTTCGGCCTTCGGAAGAAGGTGGAACATTGCAAGTGATGATTTTGTATTTCCTGAGCTTACAGAAGGTTTCGTTCGATTAGCCTGGTTAGTATCGCCATTTTCTGCGATTTTAATTTTTTGATATACAGGACGGGGTTCGCCTTAGCTGTGTTCATATACCATTATCCTCTAAACTGTACATTGAAGGATGTGACAATTCCCGTCGTTATTTTATTAGCAATTAATGCTATAACAGTATGCCTGGGTTTGTTAATTGCTTATTTGCCAATATTTTATATTTTATATTTTAGCCTTTTCAACAGCAGCCATTTCCGCCAGAGGGACAATAATGATTACAAGGCCCCGTCGGCATGTTTCGACGCTGCTCTATCTTCGAGTTCCAATACTATTAGTCGAATTTCTTTGGACTATTTATTCAACTGTAGCCGTTTTTGGTAACTGGTAGTTGAAAATATTCTTAGATTTGTTTTAGAATCTTATGTGGATCGTTCCAACAAAACATTTCCCATAATGTCGGAATTCTACGGGAATTTTACAAAAGATAAGGCTTGTCAATTTTCTACCGTTATCAAAGTATTTTCTTTGTTGTTATATACCTTAACCATTATCAGATTACCATAGTACTGGAGTGGCTTCTCTTTTTCTGTGCAATTCTTGGAATAATTATCGTTTTTCATCCAGCCAGTGAAGAAGATGTAGAAGACATGTCCATTATTACCCGGAGAATTTGGTCAAGAAGATTCCGCTTGGTACGATACTTTAATGCAAATAGCACTTTCCTATCCATGTGGCCATAACAGCAGTCAACTAATAAAGCTTGTTTTCAGTTCAAAATTCGCCAGGATCAATTGATGCGAGCAGCGCTGGACGACCTCGCTAACCTTTTTGCCAGTTTCTTCCAGTCAAACGACATTGTTTTTAGCGATGTTGCTGCCGGACTATTGCTTGTAGTTCATTCCCCTACCAACGTTTATCCACCTCTCGTTCCGTGTTCATTAGGTTAGTGTTCATTTTTTTTTCGACGTTGATGTTACTATAGATAGACCGAATTGGATGACGGAGAAAAATGCTTTGCATTACCTTCGTTTTGCGGCATCTGTGTATGGCTGGCCCACATTTCTTCTCAATAATATGAGTTGTACTTCGTGTTGTAAATTATTCCGAAGACTGCAATGTTGTGGACGGTTGAGCTGTGACCAGGTAACTTTTCATTTCTTTTGTCACTTGGAAATAGCGGCGGGATACGGTTGAATGTAAATATGAAAGGAAACGAAGCGAAGATTGGCTTTATAATTGTGAAATAAAGACCTCCGGCCGGCAGGTTAGCAGAATCTTGTGTTGTTTTGTGTTTGCTCGCCTTTTTCTCAAGCCTAACTATTTACAACTATGTTTACAGGTCCTCATTGTGGAGGATAACTGCTGTTTTTGCCATACAGCTGCGTTCATATTGGAGAATGAACAACATAATATTGACCTTTATTATGTTTCCTTCCGAAACCGGCTATACGAAGTTCCTTTTGCCGTTCTAACAGATCACATACAGAAAAGTGTGGTAGTAGCAATTCGTGGTTCTTGTTCTCTCTCCGATCTTATAACAGATCTCTGTCTCAGTAAGTTTTAGTAGTATTATCTTTATTTAACGGGTTTAGAAGAAGAAATTCTTTCTGAAGATGTTGATGTTGATCCTATTTTGCGAAGTGATCCGACTCTAGATCCACCACATTCTGGAGGGCAAGTACGAGTTCACAAAGGGATGCTTAATAGTGCGCGTTATATATACAAAAGTTTAACGTTAGTTACATTTCGTTTTGAAAAGTTTCACGTTTTCAGCAGTAATAAAACTCTGGAAGAGTTGTTTGTGCTTCATCCCACATACAACCTTGTAGTCTGCGGGCATTCTTTAGGAGCCGGAGTAGCATCACTCCTCACTCTTTTTTTGAAGTAACTGTACCACATTTCTTTTAAATTTATTGATTAAGACAAAAATACCCTGCTGTTCAGTGTTATTCTTTTGCCCCTCCCGGATGTGTAGTGAGCGAAGAAGGAATTGGTGAAATGGAACGACATGTCATGAGCGTCGTTTGTGGTGACGACGTCGTTTCTCGTATTTCTTACCATGTACGCATTTTCTTACATTTAAAAAAAATCTTGTTTCAGGCCTTGTTTCGACTACGAGAAAAAGTAGAAATTGAATTAAGAGCTTGTCAAAGGGCAAAATATGAGATTTTATTAAAAGGAATATTCAGACTATTTTGGAAAACACCATGGGAAACAGCGCCTCTTTCAGGAAATAGTGAGTTCATGCCATTTTGACAAGTTTTCTTTTTCAGACTTGGAAAATAGTGATCGATCAGAATTAATTAACTCTATAATTACCGAATACGGAACGAGACCAATAGACGATAGAGTACAACTTTTTGCTCCAGGGAAAATTCTTTATATTGGCATGGACGATGACAGACCACTAAAAGAATGGATTGTTCCAACGTATGGTTACTATGTTCTAAGAGTAAAACTTTCAGATGCTTATCGGATATCAAACTTTCCGCTTCATCCATCACTGACCATTTACCTAAACATGTTGATAAAATTTTACAAGCAGTTATAGAGCTCGATTCAAGCTCAGATATTCCTACCACTTCTAGTCCCATATCGATAGTTTAAAAACGTTTCTTTTATTAATACGAGTAGATTGAATAGATTTGTACATACTATTAATTAAGAGCTTGTATTTTTAGTCAAGAAGTTGTGATCGATACTTTCTTACGTGTATTCAGAGGTGCTTTATTTTATCATAATAATAATAATAACATAGATAAAATATTAACATATTTATGTCTATGATCTATTGGATTTCACCCACTTTTTCCCACTGCATGTCTACTCACAAAAACAATTCTTCGCATCAGGCCTCCTAAATGTTACGTGGGCTGTCTAACCTCGGAGAAGAAGGGTGCCTCCTGCTTCAGTTCGTGGGAGGAGTAGTCGGCCATGGCAAGGGCCCTCGGTTCAATGTTTTAGAACCGCGATCTGGCCAAATTTTGACGGAATGCCGCTCCTCTTCCAATGAAGACGTTGACTCTGCCGTAAGAACTGCGGTATCCGCTCAGAAAAAATGGGCCGCTTGTGATTCTCTCGCCAGAGGAGATGTGCTGAGAAAGACCGCCGACGTTTGTCGTTATAACGATTCCAATGGATAATGTTTAGTTATTGAAAGCAAATTGTGAAGAAATAGCTAAATGGGAATGTCGAGATTCGGGCAAGCCGATCTACGAGGCAAGGTTGGATATCATGAGCTGTGTTGAGACTTTTCAATATTTCGCGGGAGCAGGTATGAACTCTTGTTTCTTTTCAATCGGTTGTTTAGGACAATCCCTGGTAGGCAGTTATGTACCACTGCCACCTGGTCGCTTCGCTTATACTTCAAAAGAACCGTTGGGAGTAGTTGGTGCTATTGGTGCATGGAATTATCCCATTCAAACATGTTCCTGGAAGACTGCTCCCGCTCTAGCCTGTGGCAATGCGATCGTGTACAAGCCGAGTCCTTTGACCCCAATCTCTGCTGTGCTCCTCGGAAAAATCCTTCAAGAAGCCGGCTTGCCTGATGGAATTTTCAATGTAATACAAGGAGGCGCGGATGTTGGAAAGGCCTTGATCGAACATCCTCTGGTAAAGAAAATCTCATTCACCGGCAGTATTCCCACCGGAAAGAGCATAATGTCCAGCTGTGCTGCCCGTAATATCAAGCCGGTCACACTGGAACTTGGAGGAAAATCAGCCCTGATCATTTGTGAGGACGCTGAGCTAGACGACGCCGTTACCGGGGCCATGCTGGCAAATTTCCTCAGTCAGGGTCAAGTTTGCTCGAACGCTAGCAAGGTGTGACACATACAATTACATGTATCTTTATCAATTTAGGTCCTAGTACACGAGTCCATTTTACCGCAGTTCCAAGAGAAACTAGTAGCCCGTACCAAACGACTGGTCGTTGGCGATCCGTTCGACGAATCGACGAAAGTTGGATCCCACATCTCGGATGAACATAGAAGAAAGGTTGAAGAATATATCAAAGGTGCGTTTCCCATCTTTCAACGCTGTCATTTTGCCGTTCAAAATGCATGAGATTGCCTTTTTGAGCAGAATGAACAAGGTGTTTAGACGCTGTTGATTCCGGAGCAAAGGTTATTGGAGGGGGAGGACAACGAATTGCTCCCCTCGGACTTGAAGGCGGCTTCTACCTTAGTCCCTGTATTCTCGGCGGCATCACTCCGAATCATAAAGTTTACAGGTTTTGGTCTTGTTATTTTTCAAATTTAAAATATTTAGAGAGGAAATATTCGGTGCAGTGCTGCTATTAATACCGTACAAAACAGAGGACGAGGCTGTCCAGGTAGCGAATGATACGAGCATGGGTCTAGCGGGCGGGGTCTTCACTCGCGATATTTCCAAGGCCCATCAAATAGCTTCCAAAATAGAGGCTGGAAATATCTACATAAATACCTACAATGACGTTTGTAAGTGCTTTCTTTTCTGTTTTACATTTCGGCTTCCAGCTCCCTTCGTTCCGTTTGGCGGCTATAATCAATCCGGCTTTGGAAGGGAGAATGGCACGGCTGTCTTGGAGCACTATACTCAGCTAAAGTCAACGTTTGTGAACACGAATTCGCCCTTGGACAATCCCTTCTAGACATAATAATTGTATATTTGTAATTTAGTGATCTCAGAGAACATTCCATGAAAATATTTATTATGCCTAGGGAACCTGTGGATTATGCAGAAGAAGAGATCATGAGCGATGAATATGCAAAGGGGAAGAGGGCAAGGCAGTGGCTGTTTTCATAGGAGGGGGACTATTTTGGGGGTGGATATGAGGAAGTAGAGCAGAGCGTGTTGCTGTTGAGGCAGAAGAGGGTTCAAACCTGTACAAAATATGGTAGGACTGAATATAGTAGACACATTTTCGAGGGACATCTTGTTCTCGCTACAGTATTCTGTCACCTGCAATCAGATTATTTCTTCTATAAAAACAAGAACAACAAACCTTCCGTAGGTGGTCTAAAATAGCTTGGAGAGTGATGGCATTGACCTCGGAGAGTTCTTCCATGGCCCGTCTGAAACAGGAATAAATTGGGAGAGGAGGGCCGGTCACCGGCATGTTCGTATCCTCTCGGTGGGCGTCCTCGCCTGACTGTAGGCTATCAAAAGTTGTTTGTAGACACTGAAGGGGACGAGCTGGACGGGCAACAGCCGGAGATACAGCTTTAGAAGGCCACACACGGTGTGGATGTCCTCCACCTGAACTGGAGGTGAAGGAGGACGGGAGCGAGGTGAACCTGGGAGAGGTCAACGGGGTGCTGGGAGTCGAACTGTCTCCGGAGTCTCTCCATGTGGTCGTGGGACCCGGACACCCGGTAGATGCCCTCGACATTGAGTCCCCGGTGCTCGACCTCGAGGATGCACTTGGTGATCACGGGAGGGATTTCCACGGCGTGGGCCTACAACACATTACTTTTTCTATAAAACGTAAAAGAGCTGAAATTAAGAAAAAAGGAAAGAAAACGCACGATACACCAAGTTGTAAGGTCGACAGCGAACATCCGTTTGATGTACTTGGCCTCGGGTCGACAGTCCTATTTTGGAAATATGGAAGGGAGGAGGGGGCGGTACCTGGATTGTCCGTTCGGAGCACTTTTTGTGTGCCGCGAAGCCGCACTCGTCGCAGCGGACGCCCTGCTGGACGAGGCCCCACATGAAATTCCGGCAGAAGTCGCAGTAGTGAGGAATCTTGAAAGTGACCGGGGAGAACTTGTGGGCCCTCGTCTGGACCTGGCGCTTGGCGGCCAGGTCGCAGGTGCTCTTCGTGTAGATCTGGTACGGACTGGAAGGGGTCGGCCGACGCGAGACTCTGCCCACCTCTGCTCGTAGATGGCGTCATCGGCCATCCGTTTTATGTACTCCGAGGCGTGCTTGTCCATGAACATGGAGATGAGTCCGTCGGCCACCAGGGACGCGATGCTCTCGAACCTCTTCTCGCCCACGTAGTGTGTCCCGTCGTAGTACAGCTGAAATAGAAGGCGTCCCTGTCCTCTCTCCTCCCCCACCTTGTAGTTCATGACCCTCCCGTCGAACAACATGCACAGGGTGTAGGCATTCTCCGACCGTTGCGACTCCCTCACCAAGTAGGACCCTTCTCCGGCCTTTTTCAACAGATAATCTGCCTAAAAAAAGGGGGAAATGCCATAAAATAATAGAGAACTACCTCTTCTCTCTCGATGAGACCGTGGAACGTCGGCTCGTTGGCGTATTGGAGGGGCCTCTTGGAATTGGGCGGGTTCTTGATGACGGGCACCGGCCGGGGTGCTCTCTCCTGAAGCACGTACAGATTCTGCTTCCAGAAGCCTGAACTATTTCTCGGTTATGTTGACACAGCGGCGGGCCGACCTGATCCGTCGTCTTCGTCGATCATTGCCGGATAAATTAGTTCAAGCCATGAATAGACGGGCTGCCGGCCGGAATATAAATAAATGGAAAAGGGAGGGTCAGTGGAGAGGGTGACGGAGGGAGGGAGGTAGCCAATGTAACAGATGGCCACATTCTCGGATTGCATTCTGGGTCCCGCGGCGAAACGACCAAGACCCCGAGCCACACCCCCGAGACTGGGCCCCGAACTTCGTTCAATCACGAGTCGCTAACCGTCTAACTCGTCTTTCTCACGTCTTTCATTATTTCATTTTATCTCTCTTTTAATTTATAAATCGGACTAAAATATTTCAGGATGAAGGTAAAAGTCGTGGGACCCCACATTCGCGGATTCACCGCCCGTGTGCGCGGATTCTCCACACAGGCCGGCCTCGTCTCGGGGCCGGTGGCCTTCGTAAAGGAGGGATCGACCCCCCGGATCAACTCCATCCTGGGCCCGTCCGATAAGCACTTCCCTCTGCCCGGAGATGTCAGCCACCGCTCCCTCTACAAAATGACGGCACCCGCTCCGGCACCCGGACTGGCCAGCCTCGAAAACTCCGCCTTCAGCTTGGAACAGATCATGAGCACCACCAGGACAGATGCGGACATAAACCACTTGAAGGAGATCCAGAAAGCAGCCCTCGAAGACGCTCAGAAGCAGGCGGGCGAGTGGCCCGTAGAGCTGTCCGTCCAGGAGTGTCCCCGTCTACTGAAGAATGACCTCAAGTATTTATTCCCCAATATGGGTCTCGAAAAGATGGCCATCAATGTGTTGAACCTAACCCAGAAGACGAGCAACGACATGAGTGCCTGGAGCAAGGCCATGGAGGAGGAGAGGGACGTGCTGACGGCCTCGTTCATCTCCTCGGGTCAGGCCATCTGCTCCGCCTTGCGGCGGTGTGGCTTCTGGGCTGACTTCGTCGACCCGGCCTCGGGCAGGCCCTTCTTGGGCCAATACTCCAACCACGCCCTCTTCGAGACGGACGACGTCTACAAGAACATGGGCTTCCAGGTGGAGGACCTCGGCTGTTGCAAGGTCTGGTCATCCCCCATCCGCCGGTCAATCGATAATTTTCAGGTGCTGAAACATGTGAGCTGGGGAAGCCACGCTTTCGTCGGAACGCTGTTTACGAACGCGCCGCTGGACAGCCAGATTGTGCAAGACATTCTGACGAAGGTCAACGAGGAGGCCTCGTAGATCGGGCGCCTTTTCTCTCTTCGGTGATTCTGCTGGTATTTTGTGGCGGGGGCGAGTCCCCCTCTGTACATTAGATCTTATGGAATAAATTTCTATTGTGGTGTCTGCCGCCTTTTCTTTTCCTTGTCTAACGCAGTCCACTACCTTCTCCCCGTCGAGTTTCGTCCCCTAACCCCGGTTCAGATGTGGTCTCTGGGGCTGGTCCTGCTCTGCCTCTCGCGGCCTCTTCTCGCCGACATTTTCAGCTGTGGAGGATTCGTCAAGTCCGACGTCCCCATAAACTATAAGAATGTCAAGGTGTCGTCCTCTTTCTCCTCTTTTTACAGCCATCCTCCAGGTGAAATTGCTGTCGCCCGAGGGTCACCTGAAGAGCGAGGAGGAGTGCAACTCCCAGAACGGGTACTACATGATCCCCGTCTACACCAAGGGCCAGTACTCGTTGAAGGTGGCCGCCCCCGACGGATGGCACTTCGGTTTGTGTCCGCCCGGTCAAAAATCGATACCTGTTCAGAGAAAGATGTGCACACGTTGAACATCGACGGGCAGACGGACCCCTGTACCCGGAACGAGGACATCAATTTTGTCGTCAATGGTAATCTCATTATCTTATGTTTGTGTGAGAAAAGGGGGTTGCAGGCTTCTCGATTTCTGGCAAGTTGGACGGAGGAGTGGGCAAGGGACAGCCGGGCACGGACCTCGTACTCACCCAGAACGGAAAGATTGTCGACAAAACGACGACCGGAGCCGACGGGAAATATTCCTTCAAAGCAAAACCAGGTTTATCCCGCTCTATTTCTAAATTGATGAATATTCAAGGAACCTACGAAGTGTCGACGGCCGAGAACACGGACGCGTGCATCGGCCGACGGGCTGTCCAGGTCAAGGTGGAGGACAAGCCCGTGACCGTGGAGCCGAGCCTGTCCATCAGCGGGTATTCCCTCTCCGTCTCCATCAAAAACAAAGGACAAGGCCTCGCCGGAGTCCCCGTCACAATTTTGTCGGCCCATGATAAGGTGCCTCGCTGTCCTTTGTCATTCTATGGAAATTGTTTCAGCTAGAGAATTGCGTAGCCCTAAAGACCCCCACAAAAGGAGCCCAGTTCTCGTGTTCCGTGGGCAAGACCTCCTCCGATGGCCGTCTCCACCTCCCGTGTGTTCCTTTCGGAAGTTATTCTGCCGCCGCCGACTATAGTCAACAGGGCACCCAATTCCAGTTCAGTCCCAGTTCGGCCGACTTCGAAATCACCTCCTCCAAAAAATCCGTTAGTTTTCATTATACATATCCCATAGTTTTGTGTAGATCGCCTTCTCCGTCTCGGGATTTTCTGCCCGCGGCCGTGTTGTCAACCAAAAGGGAGAACCATTGGAAGGAGTGTCGGTGAAGGCGAGCAACGGGCAAACGGTCACTTCGAACAAGGAAGGATACTACGAGCTGACCTCCCTTCAAGTAAGAGAGATTGTCTATTACTAAACACTGTTCCCCCTCCAGGAAGGTTCTCTAGAAGTCAAGGCCTCTGCCCCTCGCACTGCTTTCTCCACATCCAAAACCAACCTCCAGCTGCCCAACATCCAAATTCCCGACATTTCTGTTGAATCGTAGGCCTCCACTTTCTTCCCTTTAAATCCTCCGTGTTTAGCTATGAGGTCTGTGGTGTAGTCGAGAGATCGTCCTCTGGCCACGAACGTCTGATCATGTCCCGCAAGGGCTCGTCCGACTCGTTCTCCGTGCTGCCGGCCGACGATGGCAGTTTCTGTAAATTTGTGAAGACGGGGGAATATATCATTTCGGTGAGTTCTTCTCCCTTGCTGAAACTGCCTCTTCCAGCCGGCCGATTCGTCCTCCTCTCTGACTCCCCGGTCTCTCGAAGTCGACGTCAGCAAGGGGCCTGTCCTCGGGCTCAGTTTTACCCATTTCAAGACGGAGGCCGAGGCGAGGATCACCTGCATCGGTAGGCCCCTCTCCATCCCGTCCAGTATTGTGTCTAGGCAATTGCGGCCCTCTCTCGGTCACCCTGTACATGGGCAGCACCGCGGTCCAGCGCCAGGAAGGCGCCGACATCGTGTTCACCGACATCGGACCCGGTCAATACACAGGTCTGTCTATTTTGTTCTCCTTCACGGGCATGCTTTACAGTAAAGTTGCACGACAACAACCGGGGCTGCTGGGAGGTCAAAGAGCTGGCCCTCGTCGTCGACCGCAACCGTCCCCAGCCCATCCATTTCGTCCAGTCTGGATTCGTCACCAATGTCAAACTGTCCCACGGAGCACACTTGGTACGGGATTTATTTGCTGTAAACGGGGATTGTTTAGACCTGGAGCCATGCGGAGAAGAAGCAGCTGCGCGGGGAAGTCGACGGCCAGCCCGGCGTCAACTCGATCTGTGTCCCCGTCCAGGGACACTACTCCGTCGAAATCAACTCCTGCTACACCTTCAACCCGGCCCATCTGGATATCTCTGGTACCTCTCCCTTTTCACACAAAGACAAACATAACTTGCAGTGCCAGCGGATGCCGACTCCGAGGCGACTGCCACCGAAGCCACGATCTTGGGCACGGTCAAGGGAGGCGACAACGAAATCAAAATTAAGATCAAGTAGGTCTCCCCCGTTACTTATTGGAACCTCTTCTAGGACTGAACACGGCGAGAAGGAGATCCCCGTGACCCAGGGGAAATTCTCCTTCCGAGAGCCCCTGCAGAACACTGGCCAAATGCTCTTCGTACCCTCCTCCACCGTCTATCTCTTTGAGCCCCAAAGTATCTCGACCTCCTTCAAGGGCGAGTGTCTCCCCGAGGCAGCTCATTTCGTCGCCGAGAAGGGTATCTTCGTAGACGGGCGGATTCAACCCACAGTGAAGGGTGTCGCGGTACCTGAGACTCGGTTTAGAAGAATCCCGGCCCTTTTCAGATAACTGCAGTGAATAACAGAGACAAGAACGTCCAGCTGAAGGCAGTCTCAGATGCCAACGGTCGTTTCCGGGTCGGCCCCGTCCGCAAGGCTGATGACCTGACCATCACGGCCTCCCTCGACGGATACAACTTCACCAGCCGCTCCGGGCAGGTCGGGGTCATCGACTCCGTCAAACTCAGCAAATTGACTGTTGTCTTGGTATGTCTTGTGTCCGTTCCCTGACAGACCTTTAAATAGACCGACTCGGTGACGAACGCCCGTCTGGAGGATGTCTTGTTGTCCCTGGTTGGCAGCCACAGTTACCGGAGTAATAACAAGGTCGACCCCAGCGGAGAAATCAACTTTGTCGGACTGGTACTTGCTTTTTTATCCATTTTATATTCCAATCTATTCAGGCACCCGGGGAATACTTCGTCCGCCCTGTCCTCCAAGAGTACAAATTCGAGCCGGCGGCCACGACGATCTCTGTGAAAGAGGGAGAACACGAGCGTCTGGCCCTCGTGGGCAAACGCGTCTCCTACAGGTGTCGTCTCTTCTTAATGAGTGATATATACCCGTTTCAGTGTCTTCGGAAAAGTCCGCGAGATGTCCAAGGCCCCCGTGGAAAAAGTGGCGGTTGAGGCTCTCTCGGAGCAATGCGAGCAGCACCAGTCAGAGACCGTCACCGGCCCGGACGGCCAGTTCAGAATTCGCGGACTTCGTCCCGGCTGCCGTTATCGTGTCTCCACCAAACGTATGGCCGCCCTCCTCCTATTTTACCCAGAAATTATCAGACACGGCAGGGTCTCCCCCGATCCACTGCTTCCCCTCGTCCTTCAGCGTCGACATGCCCCCCAAGGATGTCCGAGGACTGGAGATGGTAGCCGCCCCCCAGGACAAGTCTACTATGCTCGCTGTCGAGGTATCCTCCTCCTGTCCCCTTCAAAGAAAGAGTTATACAGATCGACTTCGGACTTGTTGTTCCTCCGCCGTCCTACAAGATCTCGGTCACCCGAGCCGGGAATACGGTGGCCCAGTCCATCCTCCACTCTCCTGTCACCGTCTTCCACCACGAACTCGAAAGGGACGGGGCCGAGTACAGTGTGCGAGTCGAGCCCGACCGGAGCAGTGCTACCCTCAAGGCAAAGACAGGTCCGTCTCCTCTCCTGCCTCTAATCTCTTTCCAGTCTTGTTCACGGCCGACGTGCCCGTACGAGTGGTCCGCGTCCCCATCACGGCCTCGACGAAGACGTCGGAGGTCGAGATTAGTGTCGGCTCCTTTCTGGCCCTTCCCTTCTTCGGCATCCTTGCTCTGATCTTCCTCAACCAGGTGAGTCTCCTCCCTGGTCTGTCAATACTTCCTCTTCAGAGCAAGGCAATGGAGGTGGTTCAGAATATCTACTCCCAGATCAACAGGTCCAGCAGTACGGATCGCAAGAAACGCCGGGTGTGAACATTCCCCTAACTTATTATACAAAACGAGTCACTTCCAATAGTCAGTTGTTGTGTTTTGTTGTTTATTATATCTTTTCTAATAAATCTCATCTGTTTCAATAACTCACAAAGAGGAGGAAAGGGATCAAAGCGAAGACCTCGAGGTTGTAGAAAGAGCAGAAGGAAAGCCTCTGGGCTGTTTGGAGCACGAAATATTTGGTGTCGGAGACGGCCAATTTGAGGGAGTATGCCAGGGGCGAGAACGGCCCGCTTCGTGGCTTGTCGTCCAGCATGGCCGATAATTTCTTGGCATTTTTGGAGTAGCTGAATGATTGTCGTCTAACTAAAATACGGGAAGACTGGCCTCTTGTCGTCTAGGACATCGGTGATGGCCTCGTGGACTCCTTCTGGGGTCAGGTTGAGCTTGTCCAGGACCCTGGCCATCCCGAAGCGCTGTGCCCTCATTGCGTTGATCTTCTGATCGGCGAAGAGGGGCATCAGGACAGCGGGAACTCCAGCCTGGGCAGCCTCCAAGAAGGAGTTATATCCTCCGTGGGCTATCATCAGCTTCGTCTCCTCCAGTTCTGAATGCTATCTTTGCTACAGTAGGACGGGATCGGGTACTCATGATTTCCTTCTGTGGCAGCCACTTGAGCAGGTGGACGTGGGATAGCTTCTCGACCCCCGGCACGCCCTTCTCCATCCTCCAGAGTATCGTGTATTCGGACAGGCGCTCGAAGGCTCCGACGAACGACTTCTACAAGGCGAACTGCCTTATCTCGGATGGACCCACGATCATCTGTGCCGGCATGTTGGTCGTGTTGGAGACAGTTCCCAGAGAGAAGACGATGACTCCTTTCGAAGGCCGCTTCAGAATGTCCGCCACCTCTCCGGTTATGGGCTTGGCCTTTCCTTCTGAAGAAAGATGGATGATCACAGCTACAAACAGTACCCTTCGCCGCTCCTAGCTGTCCCGAGAAGGATATGTGAATGGGCAGAGGGCGAGGGAAGTCGAGGAGTCTTTCGCCGTTGATCAGCAGTGTTGGCACCTCCTGGGACATCTCCCACAGATCGGGACCCTTTCCGTTCGTAAATTCTAAAGATTCGAGTGGATACGGACTGGTTGCTTAACCCCTGTAGAAGTCGTTTTCTTGGTGAAGGAGGTTTTGGGGGAGATTGACGAAATCGAGGAGGGAGAGGTGCCAGAGGAGGTTCTGGACACGGTCGAAGAAGGACTGAGAAAAGCCGGCTAAAATATGGAAAACGTGGAAGGAGAAGTCTAGACTGACAGGACGAGAGGGGGTGAGGCACAGTGGCCGGCAGGGTGCGGAGACCGAGGGACACGGCGGCAAAGTCGTAGATGGAAGTGCCGTGGGTGATCCAGACGACCCGGCCGACTCCGATTTTACGGGCTATGGCCAGGGGACAGAGGTCGTGGAAATGGGCGATAGCCACGTCGAACTTCTCTTTTTGGAAGGATTCAAAGACCTGGAGGTGATCCTATTGGAGGGGAACTGAACTCACGAGGGGATCGTGGTTGAGCATTTGTTCGCAGGCCTCGACCCGCATGTCTTTGAACTCTTGGCCCGTCCACCAGAGGTCGTAAGCCCCTCCTTTGGAGAACATCAGCGATTGGAACACCTGGATTGTTCTCTTCTCTTGAATCCTAGATGGATACCTTTAGCCCGGCAGTCTTGAGCTTGTCCTTGAAGTGGATGGGGATGCGCTCCTCGGTGACCCCCTCCGGCAGACGGTTGTTTCCCGTGTCCAGCATCGCCATTTCCATCTGGGTCCACATTCTGACATCATGGCCCAGCGATCTGTTTTCTATTGAATAAGGACAGGAATTGGGGGAAACCTGAGAGTCTCGGACAGCCGGTAATTGAAGAGGACGTGACTGTTCGTGAAGCCGGGGACAATTTGGAGGATCTTCAGGGAGGCGACCGAACCGAGGAGAAGGGAGTAAAAGACCAGCATCTCGGGTCGGACTGGTATCGCCGGTTATCGATCAGAGACGCCCTTTCGGGACACAAACATAAACAATTCTCGCACCTAATGACGACTGTCTGTTTCTTTTTTGAGCACTTCTTTGATTGGCTAATACTGAGGGCGTCTCTCACAAGTGAACCGACGAGGTCTCCTTCCGGTTGATAGCCTCTCCTTCCTGCCAAATGAATCTCCCGCCTTCCAACATCTGTTCAAGTTTAAGCCTGAACCCCACTCCCCTGGTCCAGCTGGATCTTTTCGTCTTTGTTTTTTGCCTTAACTTCTGCCAGTCGAGCCCGACGTGGAATTCGATGAGAACGTAGAGCAGTCCCCAGAGATGGTGGCGCCTTCCCTGTTCTTATTTCAAGCGCGCCTTTGGCGGGCAATAGCGTCGGGACTAGTCATTGAGGAAGAGTCATAATTAGACAAAAGGAGAAAAGAAAGAAAAAATCTTGTTATATAAATTTGAGTGGGCTGATCGCCTCCCTAGTGATATGGTCGAGTGGCAGTTAGTGTTCTTCGAGGTTGTGGTGGGAGACGCTGAACCGAGAGTGGCAGAACCGGCAGCTGTGCAGGTCGAGCGAGGTCAGCGACGTCGTCGGACTCCCCTGGTCCAGCTGGTCGATGTACCTCAAAGGGATGTCTCATCGGGGAACGGGTTCGACCTCACCGAAATTCCAAGATATTCTTCGGGATAAAGGGGATGATGTGCTTGGAGATGTAGAGATTCTCGATGATGAAGGCCTCCCGCGATAGGTTCCTCGCCCTCTTCTGCATCAGGTTCGCGTACAATTCGGAGACCAGGACGACCTGAACCCGGGACTGTTGGAGGAGCCTGGAAGATGGCTCACCTTCCCTCCTACCACGGCCAGGGCGGATCGGGCATCTTGGATTTTCCTTCCGAAGTAGTGAATCTTCCGGATGTACTGTACTCCCACGAGATCGATACACATCGTGGTGATGGCCAGTCCTGAAGGGCTCGAGTTACTCGAGAGGGGGAGACAAACCGAGGACGATGTAGAGGAGGATGAGATACAGAAAACCACCGTCCCGACGAGGCATAAGATCGCCAAAGCCGACAGTAGTCATGGTGATGAAGGACCAGTAGAAGGAGGTGAAGAAAGACCACGGCTCGAGTTTGGACATAAGCACGCCGCCCAGTGCAGTGTAGGCCACGAGGATGGCCAACACCAAGAGAGCGGGTATTCTGAACTAGAGATGAGGGGAAAAGACAGGGCCCACCTGTGTTCTTCGATGACGTGCATGTTGTGTCCGATGCCCCGGCTCTGGCAGTGTTCACAGACGTGCTCCCTCCGGTCCCGGCCCTTGCCCGCGCTGCAGATGATCGTCTTCAGCCGCAGGTAGTTCCCGTACATCCAGATGAGGTGCTCCGAGAGGAATTTGCCTATAATCATCAGTTAGTCGCTCAATTCGAGGCCACCTAAATCGGCGATGGTGACGAGAGTCAACGGAATACCGAACAAAGAGAACATAATACAGACTATTCGGCCGACGTTGGTCACCGGGACGGGATTGCCGTAGCCTGGAAAGGGCCAGTCGCCTCTTCGTCCTCCCTTGGCCTACCTATCGTGGTGACAACAGTCACGGCAAAGAAGATGGAGGCAGGGAATGACCAGATCTCGATGGTCGTGTTCCTCTTGACCTCGACGCTCGTCAGGAAGTACTTCTCGAAGGCAAGGAACAGCTGGTCGGACATGTCGTCGAGGTGCTCCTTGGCGGCCATCTCCCAGACCGTCCGGCCAGTGTTGTTCGTCGAGGCCAGGTGGACGAGTCTGTCCACGAAGTCCGTCTGCCGGCTATAGATCTGCTTCAGCTGGGCGGCCTTCGTCTCCAGCTCGTGTGGCCTCTCCACCGAGTAGAAGATCGACGCCCCCAGGACAGTATAAGCACAGGTGAGCAGGACCAGCGCCACGTGGGGAAGTATTAATTTGGCATACTGTAATCTTGAGTAGACGAGGCCGACAGTTGGCTCACCTTTCTGACGCCCTGGGGGCCCTCGTCTTCCTCCTCCTCGTCGTCGTCCTCCTCTTTCGAATCCTCGCTGTCCTCCCGCTGGCTCTTTTCGTGGTGTGTCGGGTGGAGGAGCGCGTTCATCTCGGCGTGGTGCTCCGCATAGCTGGTCCGTTGGCTCTCTGCCCCGTAGAGGGCCTCCTGAAAGAGAGTTATGTCTGTTTCTGGGAGAGGAGGTGTACAAATCCAGTGATAGCCGGGTAGGTACAGGCTATGGGGGCAGTAAGCCCCAGCAGGTGGGTTCTCATCTGCTGCCTGTATGCCCGTATGGCTATTCGACGGGTGGAGAGACGAGCCAAGGGGACCGCCATGGGGGAACTGAGGGCAGGTGGGGAGGGCCATAAGTCAGACCAAGGTGGCGGTTATGCCGGACCCACCCTCCGCTGCCGTCGGTGGAAGGAGAGGGGGATGTCGCAGAGCCGGTCCTCCATCTCCTGTTGCTCCAACTCGTCCAGGTCCATCAGACATTTCGAGGTCGAGGCTGCAACTTCTAATCTCTTTAAAGCGGTCGCTTCTAATCGAAAAAGTCATTTTTCAAAGGGGAGTCCCTGGCGGCCGGCCGGGTCCCGTCGAAACTGACCACAGTCGGGGGCAAAGCGGCGGGAGGAGGAGGATGGCTCGTCGTCGTGGTCGGAGTCCACCCGCAGATAGCCGAGGTTATTCATCTCCGAGCTGCTCGACGAAGCATCTGCAATCGCATTTCGCTGTGCTACACATTCAATTTGGGTGGCCAAAAACATCGTCCCTTGCCCGTGTCTCCCTCTTTTACAGATCCCCCGACTCCTGACTTCTTTTTATAGACGTAACGATTCAGGAGAATGGGCGTGAAACAACGGCTCCCAATTGATCGGTCTAAAGCGTCTAAAAAGGCCACAAAGTGCTCATTGCCGGTCCCAGCAGTCAAGAGTTACGACTGCTGCCGGCCCTTCCCCTGTCCGATGGAATAACATCGTCCCTGTCAATTCTGGGGTGGAATATAAGGAGAGGATAATAATTAGGACGAAGGGAAATGGAGGACAGCCCCGGGGGAGACGGACAGTCCAGAAGGCCGACCCATACGAATATATCCCCGGGAAGTACTGTAGCTACAGTGCCTGTTGTATTATTTCACCTGGGCCGAGTAACCTCTAGAAATGTCTCTCTTATCCTGATTGAGCGGGAGAGGAGGTTCCTTGTACCTGTAAGCGCACGGGGGAGGGAGGATGGGTGATTGTCGATAAAGAGGATGCCGGGGAGGGGAGAGGCTGAGGCTCAGTCCGCCAGAAAAGACAAACAGCAGAGGGTCAGGTTGCGGACGAGTAATCGGAGCAAAAAGGAGAGAAGTACATCGGAGGGAAGAAGTTTTGAGGGGCGGGCCATCCCCAAGGGAGGTGATCCCCGTCACGGCTGCCTGTTCGCACTTCATAGAGACAAGAGAAAATGACAAAGGGCAGCGAGATACCCCGAGTCCTGGGGGAGACCAGGAACGCGTTTCTGCTTTTCCGGCGCATCCTCGGCTGCCCGTGGTGTCGTCGGCGGCTAAGCAGGTGGCTTAAAAGCTTACCTATGGAGCGGATGTCCTCATTAAGGTCGGGAGTGAAGACCACAACCCTAGTGCTACCCATGATGATAGGAGTTTAGCCGAATTAGGGAAAACAACAAAGAAAAGGCGGGTTGGGTTGATTGAACCCCTTCCCCAATTAACGGCCGCCGCGAAAATTACGCGAAACCCCAACTCTAGGATAGGCACTCTAATCATTGGACAGATTCAAGAGAAGTGTACTACTAGGCAATCTAAAGGAAGACCGAAGCAATTGCTTTAATGTTAGATCCGCCTTCTGCTAACAACATTTTGTTAGGCATTCGTCAAGGAACGTCGACACTGATCACAAAATCTCACCAGTTTTATTACTGAATAGTGGCAAAAAAATTCTAACAATATAATAATAACAAACAACAACAGACTTTATTAAAATAACTATTTATGACGGACGCTAAGAAGCTGCTCTCTCCTTCTTTGGACTGTTACCGTCGTCAGTATCTAGAGAAAAACTTGATTTATTAAAAAGGCAAATGCAAACCGAGCCGTGTTTTCATCAAAGTTTCAAAATTAACAAAGAACGTGCAGTTTTTTACTGTTCTATATTACACGTAAATCACACACCTACTGGCCCCACACAGCTTTCTTCAGTTTCCCGAATAACCCAGACTCACTAGAAGATTGGGATGATGTATTTTCGCCCATTTTTTTCTCCTCAATTGGTTCAGAAGGCTTCGTGGTGATTTCTATAATGTTACTATAAAGTATAGAACAAAATTGAGCGTACTATTAGTTAGTGGATCAAAGCCCTTGACGGTGCCAGACTTGGGTTTATCTGTTGCAGCCCACTGCAGCATTAACTCTCGTTGATGGGTATTAATGGAACTGCGAATATGTAATATATCAAAGATATGCATACCTGGGAACCGCTACTTTTATATGTATATATTGATCGCCATATCCAGAGGCGTTTCTACGTTTTACACCCTTCCCTGTTAAGCGCATTTTTGTATGGCTGGATGTTCCAGAAGGGACATGAACATATGTATCCTCCATAATTCCAGGCACCTAAAATTACTACTTTACTGCTATTCCGTAAAGCAAACCTTGACTGTACCGCCAAGAACCGCTTGGGCGATGTTTATATCGACATCGCAGTGAATATCGTCCTTTTCACGCCGGAACTTTCTTGAGGGCTCTACATTAAAAGTAATATATACTTGATTCTACAAATTTACGTATATGTGAATTAGAATTTCCTTACTTTTCCAACTTTAAAACGAACACGATCTGCGTGATTTGTACCTACTGGAACCGAAATAGATACTTGACGCCTTTGAACAGTTTGGCCGCTTCCTACGCATTCTTGACATGGATTCTAAAGGATGGCGTTGAAGAGTGTGCAGACAAAAACCTTGTTGTATTGTCCAGTTCCATTGCAGCGCTGGCACATTGCTTGATATATATATCCACCTTGCATCCGGGAAGAAGTCATACCAGTACCATTGCAATATGGACAAGAAGTTTTTTTGTAGCCACGTTCAACTTGTGACCCGTGGCATTTCAAGCAATCTTCAACGACATTCAAATTTATGTTTTTTTGAGTGCCTAAAACCAGCCACATTTATAAACGAACTAAAAATGGCTATACCACGAACTGCTTCTTCAAAAGATAAATCTACAACCATTTCCTCTGCATATGAATGCCCAAATTGGCTATCACTAAAGTTGTCCCAGTTTATTCCACCTCCCCCCTGAACCAGTTACAAAAAAAAGATAAAACATACCATGTTAAAGCCAAAAGCTTTTCGAAAAAGTTCATTGACATCTACGTTGCTTTTATACTGCCAACCAGGATGTCCCTGAGGGCCAGATCCTCCAGAGCTGCCCATGGGATCCGTTCCATATGTATCATACTGGTTCCTCTTCGAATCATCTGATAGCACCTACAGAGAGTTGAGATTGTGGTATTCATTCTACCTCGTATGCTTCAGAAATTTCTTGAAATTTCTCTTGAGCATCTTTCGTTTTATTAACATCTGGATGATACTTTTTAGCTAGCTTGAAATGAAAGAGATAATTGCATCAAAAAAAGAGTTATACTTGGAAATAAGCCTTTTTTATATCTTTGGCTGTCGCATCTTTTTTAATGCCCAGTGTTTTGTAATAATCGTCCTTTTTTGATGATTGGCTAGAATGAAAGGAGTGACTTCCTGTGAAATGAATAAGCACTGTAAAAAAAGTTTACCTTGTTTAAACGGTTTCCTTTTGTAAAAAAGCAAAGGCGTAGAAGAGCTGGATGATGCAGTAGATGCTGCACCACTTGCAACTATTGAGCTAGCCAGTGGTGCAATAAATCGGCACAGAGAACTACTCCTTGACAGAACCAACATAAAACCCTGGAAAAATCTTTCATCAACACAAATCGTTACCGCCGAAATATAGAATATACGCACTCTCGTACTCTCCTCCCTCAACTAGTGGGGTTACGTTTCGCTAAGTGGAAATATCCACCTATAGACAAAACAACGGAAGTTGCGGCAGTTCTGTATATCAGATGATGAAAACAATAACAGATACTATTAGACAGGAGACAAGGGATAGAGGTTTACCTAGTATCATAAATAAGTTTATTTTAACTACTGATAATGTACATAAGATACAAAAGGAGATCATTTTTTAGGCACTCGGTTAAACAATCTTATACATATAGAACATTACTAAGACATTTTAAACTATGAAGGATTTTTATTCTGTCGAGTTTCTTTAAAAGCTGCCTTTACTTCGGAGGTAGAGCGCTCTCTTATCATCTGGAAACTACTTGTAAAGTAAAAACAGTTTAGCATACCTTGTTAAAGTCAAGACACAATTCTTCTAGACGGTTGTTTACTTCTTCATCATCTTTTTTCCATTTAGGGCACTTTTCGTTTATAAGTTTTTTATAAGTCTGTAAGATTACATTAAAAACAAGCACAAAAAAGACAACTTCAAGTGATTTCTGAGAGCACAGTGTCTCTAAATCGCCAGCAATTTTATCTAGTACTTTTTGTCTCTGCCAGTTTCTTTGTTTCAGATGTTCAATTGTTTCTTTATAATTATCCATGTATTCGAAACATTTCCGCATGGTTTCTTGATTGAAACGTTTGGTTCGTTCTTCATGACTTAGTCTCTTTTTGCATTCTTCTAATTCTTGCGCACCACAAAAAACTATAAATCAATAAAGTAAGGTATAAAAGGAGCAACGAACCTTTTTGCTCGGTATCTTTAAGTTTTCTTTTTAATGTATCATGTTCTAGACTCAAAGAGTGATGATCGGTTTCCAGACTTGTTTTCTGCCTTTTCAAAAGTTCTGATTCTCTTTCGGCGGAACGGATTTGCTCATGAAGCCGCTGTTCTTCCTCTTGGTACTGATCCGATTCGGTTTTATATTCCTGATGATCACATTATAATTATTATAATAAACTAACCTCGACCATTTGTAAAAATCCCTGAACAACTTTCTCATTTTCTGATGCCTGCTCTTGTAATTGAATGCGTATAACCGTAAGTTCTTCGAGTTGCTCTTTAAGCGTTGTAATAAGACTATCTCTTGTTTCAATTATTTTACTGAAAAGGTTTACTGGTAGACAAAATATACATAACCTACGTTTTTGCAGAAAATTCAGTTTTCAAAGCTGCCAACTGATTCTGCAGGTTAGTAATTATGTTCTTAGCAGAATCGAGATCATGCTCGAGATCGTGCGCTTTCATATGGTATTCTCTGAATGAAATATTTCAGATAATTGCCTAAAAATACCGTCTGCCTTTGCTCTCTTCAATTTTTGTTTGTTCTAACTCTGCTATTTTAACCATATACTTTTTTTCTCGCTGCTCTAAAAATTGAGACACTTCCGATGAAAACGAGGCAACCTAAATATCTTTGAACTGAATATGTGTCTTACAAAAGATTCCATTTTACTAGTATGTAGCCGCAACAGTCTTGCTGTCACCTTGAAAATATTAAAAACAGCGTCGGTAGCATTCAGCTTTTCCTGTTAATTAAAGTAAAATTATTAAATGTGTATGCTTACCGAGGAATATTGTTCTAAGAACTCCGCAAGTTTGTTAGGAAATTCATCATGATCCGTAGAATAGGCGCGTGTCTGCCCAATTTTTATAGACTTCAAAATATCTTCGGAATTCTATACGTGATAAACATTTTAAATAGCTTCAATGCTAACCTGAGATAATTGCAGTCGGATTTCCTCAGGAATACTTTCCCACACTGAAGAATCACACCCAGCAGATGATATGGCCCGAATTTCCATCTTCAAATAGTAGGTTTTTAAACTCATGTTAGTCCAGTTACCTCGCGTTGGAGTTGTGCATGAAGTCTGACATAATTTTCTTCTGCCTCGCTTAACTTTGTTGCATAGTGTTTAATTTCGTCATCCTTGATCTCCTTAAACCTCTCAAATTCTTCTATGAGCTTGGCATTAGATTCGCTTTTTTCGTCCAATTCTGTCCGCATTACCTCATTACTTCTTTTCAGGGAAGTCTAGAAATAAAAGGGTGTGTATAACTTAAGAAAATTACGATCTCCGCTTCATGTTCCTTTATAATTTTAGAGCTCTTATCCAGTTCTGACTGAGCGTTTTTTGAAGCTTTCAGCATATGGCTAAGTTCAGTACATTTTTCCTCCGCATTTTTCAGTTGCCCTTCTTTTATTGCTAATTCGGCTGTAAGATGGTCAAACTTTGCATTAACTTGACGGTGTTCCTCCAGACTGGGCTGCTCTCTCGTTTTCTAAAAAATATTTTGAATAACCAAAAAAAAACACCAACTGATCGGAGATATTCTATTTCATTCGTCAGTTGCAAGTTTAGCTTCTCCAGGTCGACGCAAGATTTTTGAGATTGTGAATTCTTAATTGCGGGTAAGTAATGTAATGCTTTCTTTACCTTAGATATAAGTTCGTTCAAATGTTTTACTTTAGTGTTGGCGTCTTCCAATTTCTTCTTAGTGATCGATATCTCTTCGGACAACTGTTGATATTCTCTATGTAAAATACATACATAGGTAAGTATAGAACGAACCTTTGCTTTCCGGACAGATTTCGTTGTAACATTTGAGTCTCTGTAGAAGTTTCGATATCCTTTCGGGCATAGTGCTCATTAACAGACTCTAACTCATCATTTTTCTGTTTGATATCGGACATTTCGATTTTGATTTTATTGTTTTCCGACACTAACTGAGGAAGCTGTTTCTGAAATGCATAACCTTTTAGATTGATGAACAAGGTCGTGGAAACAGTATAGAATATTGTACCAAAACAATATAATGAAACAAAATATAATGTACATAACTAACCTCTAATTTAGCTAGTTTTACTTGATGTTCCAATAACTGCTTCTGCAGTTTTTCTTTTTCTGCGCTCTCTGATTCGCGATCATGCAGTTTCGAAATATAGCTTCTATTATCTGCTTCTGAGATGTCCAATTTTTCCGTAAGAACAGCACAGTTTTGTTGCAATTCATCTACTCGCCCTTGAAGAGTGCTGTTATCCTCACCCAGTTTGGCATTCTAATTTGCAAACTACAACAGTGTTTTGTACAGACCCACTTTAAACACCAGTTTTTCTTTCTGCTCTCGAAGAGAAGTCACTTCTTCTCGTAAGCCATTTTCCCTGCACCGATAATTTGCCTGCATTTCTCTTAATTGGTCAATTTCTTTCTCCAAAATATCTCGTTCCTGAACAAATATAATATACAAACTTATAGATAACCCTACACTTTGGAGTTGTTCAATTCGATTACTATCGATAGCATGAGCCTCTACCTTTTGTTTCAGATCCACTTTCAACTATATATTATTAATAAAAAAAAATACGCTAGCAACTCCTACCTCATTGTACGTTTTTTCCAGACTGGAATATTGTTCTCGAACATATTCGATATCCTAAAAATATTAAATGTCTAACCAAATTAAACCTTTTGCATTGAAGCTAAATGTTGTTGAAAAGTAGCATTCTCTTGGAGTAAACGCTTTGTTTCATCATTCAACTTCATGTTGTTCTTTTCAGTTTCGGTTATAGAAACCTTAAACACATGATAAATTATAACAAGAAATTACCTTTGATTTTTCTATTTCTTTTTCGTATGTATTGACCAGACTACGCATATTCTTATTTTCATCTTCCAGAACTTTGCACTTTGATTGTAACTGCTCATTTAAACTGATGAAAGATTCAGCCTAAAATAGTTTGTCTATTTTTCGTAAAGCTCTAACTTGATTTAGGGAACTTTCTAATCCAACTACTTTTTGTTGCAGCTGCACAATTTGCTCTTCTTTTTGTTTAATTTCATTTTGAGCTTCCTGAGGATTTATACTAAACAAGCAGATAAAAAATCATACCGTATATGATCTTTTTGCTCCAACCAAATCGAACTCCAAATGTTGAATTCGATTGTGATCTTCATTCCGGCTTCGTTCCAATTTATTTTTTCCTACTTTATCTCGCTCTGCACTGATGGCACTCCGGATTCCTTCGAAAAATAAATAGTTTAATGCATGCCACCAATACAAAAAACAAAGAGCAGAATGCAATTTTTAATACTACTGAAAGCAGACAACAAACCGAGGAAACCTCACCATCTGCTTTTGTATGGGATGGTTTCGATTTTGGAATCTCTGTTGAACTACTTTCAGCGTGGCTACCATTTCCGAACTCTAACGTTGTGTCAAATCCTCTAAAAAAGGGTATGTAAGGGTCATTCTCATACGAAAAATGTTCATTTAGTGACGGCTTTGCTCCAGGACGAATGGGCGTGGATGTTTGCGGTATTCCGTCACGAGGAGATGGATATCCACTATCGGGTCCATCCTCCATTTACCAATCTACAAAAACATTATAATGGCAGCGTAGTATCTGTATACGTGCGAGAACTGAAAATAGCGGAGCCAAATATATATATATATACCATTCAGTCCAGATTTTGGTATTATTTCTCTCATTTGTATTAGTAGTGGAAACTTGGAGCGCACTTGCATATTAGGTATAGCCTTGCCGCAGAAAATTTTAGATTTTACTTCTTATACAAAAAAGGCCAGTGTTTGCAGGGCTTTCGGAAGCCACAGAAAGTCAAAGATGGTGTGAGCTATTAGCCTAATACAACTATGATAAAAGCACTCAAACGCGAATAAGAGTTAGCGCAGAGGGTATCAGTACGAGTTTGTAGCACATTGCTCTTTATATAGTATACATGTATACAAAGGGACCGGAGAAGATTTAGTTGTAAAATACTTTTCCAGAAAATCTAAACTTTCGCTTGTTTACTATGTGGACAGCGTCGCTTTTGTACAGTCGATGTGGGGTGTTGGTATTCTTTTCATGAAGCACACTATATCGTAACATGTTGATAAATATGATACAATCAAATACAATGTGGTTAATTTTTGCATTATAATAGTCTACATTTTCTGGGCATCTCGTGTTGAGTGCTGCCGTGTTAAAACATATATAGCAGATGCATAATTATATATACACGTAAAGAGATTTTTTTAAAAATCTGCTTCTTCAAAACGCACCACCGTTCAAACTTTCAAAAATTTTCAGGTTTTCTAAGGCACCGGTGGCGAGTATGTTTCCTTCCGCAGCTTTTCTAGGAAATTTACAGTATACATCGCTGGGTGCGCTTCCGCGGAAGTAATGTCGTACCCCGCGGAAGTGTCGCAGGCATGTCGACGAGAAGCCCCAACCAGGGAGGGGGTGTTTAGCCCGCACAGCTCGCCGTGACCGGCGTCTCAAAGGTCTGCGCGCGTAAAATGGTCCCGCGGCGATTTCGTTTGCGAAAATGAAATATCCATTTTTATGCAATTCTGATGTTTCCATCGTGTTTCCCGACGTCGAATTACTATAGAACGAATGAAAAAGAATACAAAACAAAGAAAAACGAATCGTTCGTTTTCTGATAGCTGAAGATGTAATATTGACTCAGTGCTATAAATAGTCCAAAAAGTGAAAAATCCAACGTTTTACTTTCTGTTTTTTGCTGATTATGACTCTACTAATTCTTAGAAGCATTAGCAGGCAAAACAGAGCGAGTCCTAATGTCCCAGTTTCGAGAAAATAACCATAACTGTTTTGTGGTTGCGCGCGCCAATGCTAATTTTACTCGAACAAAAAACCAAAAGATGGGTGCGCTTATCCTGAATGACCCAGACATGCACATGAGCTGTTCTTGGACTTGAAAAAATCAGCACAAAATTTAGAAACTTTCGTAGGAAGCAGACTTCTAAAAAAATGTCTAGCTTTTGAGAACGAGCCTCATTTATATATCACCCTTATTTGACGCTATTTTTCTCGAATATAAGATCGAATTTCACAGATGCCGTTCCTACAAAAGTTTCTAAATTTTATGTAGATTTTTTTAAGTCCAAGAATAGCTCATAAACATGTCTGGATCGTTCAGGATAAGCGCACCCAGTAGTTCGTTTTTTGTATTGAAAAATGAACTGACTTTGGGCGCGAAAAAGGCGGCATGCCGAAATTTCAAAATTTGGCGAGCTGTGCCCGTGAAATAGGTAAAAAATGCAAAAAGAACCAAGGTGCGACATTACTTCCGCGAGGTGCGACATTACTTCCGCGGAAGTCATATAGCTTGCTTTGCTTTGTCCATTCATGTAAAACATGCACGAAATGGATGAGCAAATATATAAAGCCAAGCAATTGCAAATTTACTACTACATTTCATATTTAGTGTTTGTAATTTCATCTGATTTAGAAGAATGGACGGCAATTCTGGTCTATCACCAACTGTTGTAGAAGCAGAGGTAATCGCTGCAATCGAAAAGGTGAGACAGTTTTGAATCGAAAACTTACTTTACAGCATCTCCACACTGAGAATGTAAACTGGGGAGAGTTAAATACTATCAATGACTTATACTCCGTTTGTGACTCCGTTTCAGCATTATTTAACGGTCTTCCTGACAGTATTTTGAAGTCTGCTATGCATAATGTCATTGAAAAAAATATACAAGAAGCCGAAACTTGCTGGATAAAAGATCATTTAATGCAAATATCAACGTAAGTTATTTTTCTAGAGAAATTAATACTAATAATAATTACTAATGTTAGGATGTGGATTCGTGAAGCAAAATGTGACAAACCATTTATGCGCAATACTCGTGTTATAATGAAAGCTCCACTCTACGAACCATATACACCACAAAAATGTCGCAAAAGGAAGAAGTTAGCGAGTGTGCTTATGTATACTATATTTAAGGGACCATTATAAAAATGGCAGAACAATGTTAAGTGTAAGCTCTCTACTTCAGTCGACCAAGTTTGCGTAAGTCTTTTTTATTTTGATTACTTTCGATTGCCAGACATTTTTACGTTTTTTTTCCATACTTTCCCTCTTTTAGTATGAACACTCCAAACGGAAATGTTGCCGTGGAGGAAGATGAAAATGGTAATATCACTTTAAACGGGGAAGAACTTACCTTCGATTCATGGTCGCGGTAGGAAAGATTTTATAATTGACAAATATGTATTTTTAAGCGTTACGAAAACAGATGATCCTGTCGTTGCGTCGCGTGTAAGGGATCGGGCGACACCAATTCAATGGTTAAGAAAAGATCTGAGAGTTCATAATGATTACAAGTAAGCAACAGTTACTTTTAAATATTTTCCAGATCGTACCGAAAAAAGCAAGATAGAAAATTAACGGATGCAAATCGAATTGATAATCATGATTCTCAGGAGGCGGCGATTTCCGAAGCGGTTCATGGCGGTTGTTCTTCGATTGTCACACAGCCGAAAGAGGTTTTTGCTGATCTGGTCTTACCAACGTTTTAGTTGGATGAAGGAGAAATTGACAGCGAAGAAGAGAGACAAATGGACGAGCGCGAAAATAGACGAAAATCTTATTCAAGCACCTCTGAGGATAGTGATGGAGGAGTCGTAAATGCCAGAAGAAGGAGATCGTTACTCAGAAAGAATAGAAAAAGTGGAGACTCTGTCAGTGACATTATACAATCAACTATCTAAAATCATTTCAGAATCTGTTTAACAGCGAAGCATTATCTCAGTTTTTCCATCTCCGTCATCAACTAATAATGATGTTGCCTCTCAATCAAAAACAGGAGTTTATGACGCTTCTGAAAACGGTTAGTTTACGAATTGTTCTTTTGTTTAGAAAATGATTCGAATTTTTATTTCAGAATAAAACGACTTCAAGGTAGCGGTATCCATTAATCTACTTTTCGACGCTTATATGAGTTATATGCTTACTATATTGTTATGTTATAATTAAAAACTTAATTGTTATTATTGTTGGCGTACGAAGTACGGCCTGGTTGTAGCGTTCGGTGACCTGATTGAACAAAGGAACCAGTGAATAGTCTATGAACAGCACTGTTTGTCTCAGTTCTTATTCCCCCTCTGGAAGCATTCTTTTCAGTATTCACACTTCTTGCGGATGCGTTCTACCTATCTCTACTGATATCGCTGGCGCAATCGATTGCAATTGTTGGATTGATCACCCTATCTGACGAAAGTGGTCTCTCCAAGAACATTAGTCCGCTATATTACGAAGAAGATCGCTCCCGAGTTTACTATTCAATTTCATTCTTTTATCAAATAGAAACCTAGTTAGATCATATCAAGAACAGAAAGAAGCTCTTCCCGCCAAAAGCTGCACCTGTCAGCAGGGTGCTTTATTGCCAGCCGTTTTCCGTCCATTTACACCATCGCTAGGCCGGTTCGCTCACTCCCACCACCCAGGTTAATACCGCCATGATCACAAGAAGGAAAAACACGTGTATCGCGTTGGAACGGGTTCCTTTTCAGAATAAACAACTGACATCCGATCATTATCGCGTCTTTTGATGGCCGTCATTGATAGGGGTATTTGGTTTTCTTGGGCATTCTCTTCATTGATTTCTTACTTCTGCCCCGTTTCTTTATCAGCTGTTCCATATCGACTCCTGGGAATCATTGCCACTTGACACCTAACCTTACAAAATCACACCGGACAGTCCTTCCACTCGGCCGTGTCTCGAGTGGCTTCTCGATTTCCATTGTCAACAATTCGAGGATAGCTCCATTCTTTTCACACATTCTCCTAACAAGTATAGTATTCATCCGTAATGCCACTTTTCTTGAATATTCAACAACTATTGCCGTAATTTCACACCTTCCGTCCTATCCTATGTCCAACTTCTTCAAGCACCTAATTCGAACGTCTGTATACTATCTACTCTCGATTATTTCAGGTAATGGATGCGCCCACCGCTGTCATTTCTCGTCCGCTATCGTAAAACCAATCGAAAATTATAAA
Source organism: Oscheius dolichura (assembly GCA_932521035.1). Taxonomy (NCBI): domain Eukaryota; kingdom Metazoa; phylum Nematoda; class Chromadorea; order Rhabditida; family Rhabditidae; genus Oscheius; species Oscheius dolichura. Next base: position 5,675,262 of record OW051494.1, read on the forward strand.
ATGCGTAGTTTAGACAACAACGCCCAACTCAAGCATATTACGTGCCTCGAAAGCTGCTCGAGAGCGGACGGGGAGCCGTTGGGCAGAGTACAGACAACGGCAGGGTATGTTGGCAGGCACTTAAATGAATGAGGGGTTTGAGGATACGGATGATGCAAGGAAAGTCGCAATAAAGTTGTTATCCAGCGATCGTTCCCAATCGCCAAAGGAGAAGAAAGAAAACCTTAGACCAAAAAAGAATGGGCAGGTCAGTTTTGAAACAGAGAAGTGTAAAACCTCTTAGAGAAGTCCTAAAGCCCGCAGGGAACCTCGCCCTCTGATGTCCGAAATTGTTACAAAACCCGAATATCTCAAAGTAGGTCGATGAGCGAAAATGACAATTATATTAGGACAAAAGGAGCCAAAAGACAAAAAACCTCTCCTCTTCCTCGCAAAAGGATATCCCTGTGCTTTTAACTGAAAAGCTGAAGGAGTTGACAACGGTGTGATGGGTACTAATATCCGTGATATATCTTACTTCCAGTCAGTTCCTCGAATTATTTCTCCAAAGAATTGCTCCGGCTCCCTCCTTTCAAATGCATTTTCTACAAGAAAAACAACTGAAAGAGATATTTGCATCTGCTTCCGCCCGTTGACCCATGTAATATGTAGGAGTTGTGGCTTTGAGACAACTGGTAGAATATTTCTGGACGCCCATTGCCACTTGCACCCTATGAGCCCTTCCCACCTTTTTTCTGACGATCTCCAAGCCTGTCCTAATACCATTTGCAGGAGTGTAGAGATATTTGAGTTGCCGATATCCAATCACACGGGTGACGGATAAACTAGTAGGAATATGTACTTTTTAAACCCTATCATATGCGCATGGCATTCTGAACGCCGCTCAATCCATTTGTTCAATTTGCGCATATAGGTAGCTAATGAGTTTGACATCGACAATATATGGGTCAAGAAGATAATATTTACCTGTTTCTATTGTACTATTTTAGTATTTCAAATCAAATGAACTTCATATTTACTGATTACAAACGAAAATTTCAATTATTGATAATAAAACAACAAGCAATGATGATGATTGCATGGTTTTATCTGGCAACACATTCAAGAAGCTATACCATGTTCTCTCCTAAAAACAGGTTATAAAAATTGGCAAACTAGTGCAAATAATGGGAAAATGCTTACATTGTATGGGTAGACAGAAGGTTATCCACCCAACATTTTACTTTGCCATATTCATCTATAAGGCCCGCAGTTCTTATTGCCTTCTACACAATGACATACATAATATATAGAACAAACCTGCACTGTGATATCCTCAAGTTTTAACATTGTGGAAATAATTAATTGAATCGCTCTATCATCAACATTTTCAGTGCATATATCCATATTTACGCCATTGTCAGAAATGCTAGCAACTATAGCGGGTCCTTGGACATTCAAAAAATTAGCATTAGGCTAAACAAATTAGATAAACTAAAGCTAAAACCTCTGCATTTTCAGTTATAGACGTATTGGCCTCGAGCTGATCGTCGGTTTCTGCAGAATTTTCTAAGAGTGGCGATACGTGTCGGCGAATCGAACCATTTGGCAGGATCTGAACGGAAATCCCAGAGAAGATAGAAAGGCTACCTCCTCAATCTCAGTTTCTTCAAAAAGATGTACAGCCTGTTCAAAGAGAAAATGACCACGATTAACCCAAAAACGTAAACGGTTCTTTTCAACGGCATCGTTAACCAGTGACGCTATACGGTAGGCAGGTACAACGGCCTAATAACATCATAAATTTATTTATAATACAAAAAAGTTACCACAACATCCGATGTGGACGTCAGAAGATAGTGGGGATTGCCACTATTATCCTTTTCAACAGCAATATTATCAGGATTCTTTAAATCAAAAGTAAGTCTAATCTGAAAATCGCATTTGTGAAACAAGAGTAATGACACACTTGATAAACGCCATTGAAAAAGCGTTGCTCCCATGTAGGGATCAGTGACTTTATATCAAAATAAACTGGTTTACTGGTAGCGATGTGGCTATATCGCGGAGGATACGTTTCATCATACGTTTGGGGATGACGTGGTACAGCTTAATTTACAATTTCACCCTAAATAATATTTATTACCATCCACTGACATCCATTTGCCTAGCACAATTTCATGGCCAGCTCGAAGGTAAGGAGAGTTTCTGGATAGACGATAATAAACTTTAGCAAAACGTTTACTTAATCACCGCTGTCGTTACAAGGGTTTTCCATATTTTGGGTATAGGTGCATACAAAAGCACATAATCACTGTGAACCTTGACAATACATCCACTTATTGTATATACGACGCCCTAAACGGTTAAAATAATTTTTTTGAAAAGCTATACTATTTCTCTATGTACATTAGTGATGTCGTCATCTACTTCCAAGGAAAAATTTCTGTGTTTATCAATCAACGGATGAGCGCCAGGAGTCGTTTGAACCTCTTCAATAACTGGTGATGCCTTCTCCGCTTCGTCCCGTAACCAGCGTGTTTCTAAGCCAATGCTGTCCTTCTTAATAATCTGTACTACCGTTTTTCTTAGCAAATACCAATAAGCTAGATTCCGGTTCAAATGATTTCGTTTCCGGAGGGGCTGCAATAAATTGTTCCTCATCTTTTGAAATGTGTAACGTTGAAGCTGACGTTCTCGCGTCTCCAGAACGCCTTCTAGAACTAAATAAAATGACTATCGTTGAGAATAACCAACATTGCCTCTTGGGCCGAGTCTGCACCACGATTATCATAAGAGCCTTGGTCTGCAGATAGTTTCTTCTCATCCGTATTGATCTCTTCATCAAACATCTTAAACTTAACATTGTAGAAAAAAAGGGCATAGTACAAAAACAGAAGCAAAAGCATATTGAACACATACATTTTCAAAAAATTCATAGCTGGGGAAATCTTTTTTTTGACTTTGTATACTTTTTTGAAGTATAATAGCGCAAAGTTACTGCGCCTTCGATTTCGCACAGCTCGCCGCCTTGGACAGTTTAAAGGTCTCCATGTCTGCACGCCCCAATACTAACTTTCTTATTATACATTTTTATGTATTTTTGATGGTTTATTTAGCTTTACCGACCCCGAATTACCATAGAGCAAAGGAGAAAAGAGTCAAATGCACTAAAATAGAGGAGCAATGAATAATGCGCTGATTTTATTCAGAAAATTCACTTTTAGACTTTATAAAAGGTTTTCTGGGGAGTTTCTCATAATTCTTGGTATCAAAATGCTCCTCTATTTGAGCTCAGTCGTTTGCAGTAAAAATGAGACCGATCCTATGTCAGGATTTTGAGAAAAACATCTGAAAAGAAGAAAGAATACTACCCGCCAAACGAAAATTTCAAAATTTGTTCAGCATTTTTCGATGTCGACCTTGCACTTTGAGGAGTTAAACTAAACCGTTTTTTCTGAAATTTGACCAGAAAATAATACACGCCAAGCTGAATGAAGCTGAGTTTTTTGAGTAGTCAGAGATGTAATATAACTGAACGGTAACTATTTATAATTTGTTTTGCATGATACTGGTGTTTATCATCGTCAGATCTTACTGCCAAAACTCATCTTCATTCAGCCTAACGTGTATTACTTTCTGGTAAAATTTCAGCCGAAATGGCTTAGCCAATCTTCTCAAAGTGTCGTCAGCAATTTTACTGTTGAAAAAAAAATACGTAAAATACGCAATGTCCAAAATTTGTTCTGGGAGGCGAGCTGTGTTCGCAACTTTTTTCCTTTTTTTCATCAGAATTATATCGGCAAGCTGTCCAATTGCTTGTTCAAAATACTCAAAATATCTTTCCTCTTTTGTGTAATTGCCCCCGTCTCCTGTTTTTTTTGTGATACTGAGTCAGCAATCAAATATGATAAATCTTGCCTCTCTAATTTCAGAAATATACGTATATGCGAACTATAGTAAACGAGGGAGTTATTGTACGCCACGGTACGGCAAGAAATAATCAAGAATATCTAGTACTATGGTCACTCGCTTCAAATCACTCATTTATTTTTAAAAATGATATAGCTACTGATGAATGGTTTGAGGTAGATGTACCAATGTTTGAAATACTATGAAATAATTACAGGCAGGCCGATGTGAATGGAGAGAATACGACATTGACGTCAATTCTACTCGTGGACCAGAAGGAATTGAGTATCAACTTTGAGTTTTTCTGCTACATTTTTTAGAACACAAGCATATAATCTCCGGAAACCGGAAGATGACGCACAAAATCCTTGCACAACTCCGTGCCAAGCATATACAGATGTACACAGTTTACGAACCGTAAACGTCTTCGTCCCCCATGAGAATACTATTAAGGTATGTAGTTTGATAGACATGAAATTATTTTTTTTAGTTCAAAGATACCTTTGTTGTCACCGATAACAGTGATCGCATCAGCGGCAACTTTATTAAAAATGCTAGAATTAGCCCTTCTGATGTTCGTGAGCTAAGAAAATGCAACATTACTTCCTTTGAGGTTACAATTTTACTTATATGAGGCTTTTCTTTTCAGGGTATTGCTGTCCTTGATGTTGTTGCAAAACGCGGCGACGCGAGTCCATGGAAAATTACGCAGTTTGTCTATGAAGCCAAAGAACTGTCTCTTCAGGGATATGTATGTTTAAGTTCTATGATTTTAAACATACCATATTTAGTGTTGCAAACTAGGATTTCTGCGTCATGGTCGAGGTGGCGCTTTATGTAATCGTAACGAAGCCTATGTACCTCCGGATCCTCTCCGCCTCAAAAATGTTAGCGTGCCTAGCAGGTGTGAGAATTTTTTATAACATTTATTTTTCGGTTTTCTAACGGGCTTCAGATTTTCTTTGAGCGTAGCTGAACCATCTGCCCCAGTCAAGAAAGCTCCTGTGCAAGTAAAGAAAATCCCCGAACTTACTCAACCTTTGCAACCTCCCACATCTGATAAAACTTCTTCCCTCTTACAAGATAAGAACATTCAACCCGCTGCAGCGTCGTATACAACTACTTCGCAAAAACCACTAACTTCGCAAGCTAACAGAAACCCAAATGTACCTGTATTCCCCGCAAAAATAGTAGGTTATTAAAATGACGTTATAATCTTTTTTTCAGAGGCCTCTCGTGCCGGATGATGATGACCCTGGTTTTCCAGCTATAGTCAACGGAAAGACTAATAATAATTCTGCGTACTTTGTCCATATATTTCACAAAGACATAGCCGCTATGGTTCTTAATACATCAATTATGCATGACATACAAGTAGGTGATATCGTAGCTGTAAAAATCAGGTAATTAACATATTGAGCTCTATATTTCAACTAGGTTTAACTACAACTCAAGGCCTGGACAAAACTCTCGACATGAAGTTATACATATTAAGAAAATAGAGCCCTCCGTATCTGTCATCAAAACGCTTTGCGACAACAGCGGATTCGCGGTGGTAGTTTATTCTCAATATTATATATATTAAGATTATAGATTAAATTAATTGCTCTATATCAAGGAACAGAAGGTAAATTTGGGCGTATTTTTTACAACGATTTCCTTGGTATTATTTTTATTTTACGATTTCGATTATAAATGATACAGGGCAAATATTCGACAATTTTAACCGCGTTCCATCGGACGCTAAATTGGATCGAAAGTTTTATTTGGAAGCTAGTGTTAAATTAATAAAAGGAGGACAAGCAGGCTTGGTATGTACACGCTTTCTTGGCTATGGTGATCAGGTACCTAAACATTTCGTTATCTGCATAAAATTTATTCTTAAAGGCAGCTGTGGAAGCTTCCAAGAGATATCTTGAATTGAGAAACATATCCACGATAGCCCCTCTTAAACAGGTTTGTCTCATAAAGTTGTTTTTTTCAATCGCTTCAGAATGATTGTGGCTCTCGGGACGCATCTCACTTACTAGAAAACTTCGATTGGGCGTTAGGAATATTAAAAGAAACGGTGGTGCAGGTTTCTTGATTATTGCACGGGTATTCGCTTTTAGGAAGTGATTGATGCGGAAAATCTTTGGGATGATTATCTTGTTGTCGTATCAAGATTGTATAGATAACTAATAATGATAATATTCATTTTAAAGTGATATTTGTAAGTCTATTTGCTATTGACAGTGAAGATTTTGTTTTCCCGTTATTTTTAAACCAAAATCAATTCTTTATGATGTCCCAAGCAGCTGTTTGGTAGTGCTTAATAGCAGCAACAGGGTCAGGGCTTTCTGTTACGCCACGTCCAACAATGATAATATCATTTTGCTCTTTGCCCACGGCTTCGTTTATTCCCCGCCATTGCTGCCCAGTCTTGTCCGAAGTTGACGTTAAATTGACGCCTGAATGTGTTTGGTCTGGATCTGGAATATTTCATACCTGGGGTCCAGTGAAGCATCTCAGTTTTTTGAGAGACCCGCGTTTGACAGATAAACCCGCATACGATGTCCGAGTTCTGCTCCCCAATTTCTACAGCTTCTGAAATTTGTCTTTTCTACAAGAACTGGAAGTTACTTCTTGTATAGTTGGGCAACTGAGTTAAAGACTCCTTTGTGCTCAGCTCGGCAATAAGAAGAATCCCTTTGAGACGTGTCTGCTTATCATTTATAACATCGCGAAAAACACGAGCAATGCTATCCGCTCCCTGAACGGCGTGAACTGTGACAATGTCCGCCCAACTAGCGATTGAATGTGATCCGTTCAGTTGAAGAGCAGTGGTGTTCCCTGTGTCACCAAACTTCCTACAGTCCATATGTTATGTAAATAACTGGAGTCACCTGTCTTCAAATAGAAGAAAGTCGAATTTCTCTGCCAAGTTTATAAGCTTTTGAGCGAATTCCAAGGTGAAGTCCGTGATCGCATCGGAATGAATTTTGATGGCGATTACAAAAGGAGCGATGGCTTCGGTCATCTGTGCTGGATGTCTCGAACAAAAAAATTGATATTTTTACCTCTAAGATTTTATGAGCTTCATGGTAATCCAGGGCAATGCACAGATTGGATTTCTTCGTTTGCATCATTTTAAATATGCGAGCAGAAAAGGTCGTACCGGCAGCGTGGGTCCTCTGGTCCAGGGTTTCTCGGGGCTGGAAGGACTTGATTGCCCTGTGTTACTCTTAAAACAGACCGTGTCGACGTGGGGAAATCGGCGGATGTCCTCCTCTTCGGGGGAGATGGGGAACTGCTCGACGGAGGGATAGCCGAGGTCGAGCGCCTCGATGATCCTCCTCAGCTGGCCGTCGTCCACCACGCCGACGGACTTGACAAAAGAGAGAATCGTCTTCATGTCCAGGAGGCTGTGCAGGACGATGTCGTCCTCCCGGAGCTTGGCCCTGCCGCCCTGGTCCCTGTCCAGCAGACAGAACACCTCGGTAACCACGAGCCCCTCGGCCCGGAGTGTCTCCACCACCGTCTTGATGCTTCCGCCAGTGGTGACGACGTCCTCGATGATTATGACCGTGTCACCCGCCTCGTACTTGCCTGAAACGACCGCCATCCCCTTTGGAGAAGACTCCAAACCGACCTTCGATAAGCTTCTTCGTCCCGTAGGCCTTGGCCTCCTTCCGGATGATTATTGACGGCGACTCCAGCTCGGCCGACACAGTCTAAACTCCGACTTTTCTCTGTATTTTCAAAACTAACGGTGGCGTAAGGCAGGGCAGCATAGGGCACGCCGACGACGGCGTCGAACTTGACTCCGGAGCTTTTGATCGAGGAGAGGAGGCACTCGGACGACAGTTTCTGAACGGGATTGAGGGAACGGCCGGGGGACACGGACCATGAGCGAGGGGCTGCCGAAACACTCGCGGAGGTCGATGTAGATGGGGGACATCTTGCCGGACTTGAGCTGGAAGCCCTCCCCGTCCAGGTCGAATTTGAAGACCTTAAACGGATTTATATTACCCGAGGAGGGAGACGGGCCTTGTTGTGGAGCATGGAGCGGAGGAGATTCCTCTTGAGGCAGGCGAGGCGGGTGTTCGCGGTGAAGACGTCCATCTAGAAAGGGGACGAGTAGCCAGACTCCCTATCTAATCTCGAAATGACCGCAGCCGATAGAAACGCGAGGCTCGAACGCGAAAAACACGAGGCGGGATGGTTAAAATAACGATTTATTATGTGGGGGTGCTGATGATTCAAAAGCGGCTGCCGTATCCGTGCTGTACGTGACTGTCGTAGGCGGGGTCGGGCCGGCTGGCGAAGGCCGCGTAGCCGAAGTTGTTCCGCGAGGAGTAGTCGTCGAATGTCCTGAAACCGTCGTATCTAGAGGGGGTTGAGCCACTCACGTCCTGTACTCCCTTCCCTGATCTACTCCATAATTTCCACCGCCGACGGGGGCCTGGCTTTCCACTGCAAAATAGTCATTATTAAACTCTGAGGAGATTCTTACAGTGTCGTCCCCTGTCCATCATCGACATGGCCGAGGGGTCGTAGTAGGCATCCCGGGGCGGGTAGGCGTCGCGATAGCCGCCGTACATCTGGGAGGAGGGGTCAGGGCGGGTGGCCATGGGGTTTACATTTGGCTGGGGGTAGCCGGTCCCCTGCTGGTAGAAGGGGTGGGGGTTGAAGGGGTACCCCGCCCGAGCTTGGGGCTCCTGCCGCCAGGGGTTGCCCCCCTGTCTAGGAGGGCCTTTCCTCATATCTGAAATCTCTGTCCTCCGCATAGTTGGGAAACGAACTTGGCTTCATCTGGGGCTTGGGGGTGACTGCTTTGGGAGTGTTGAACATGGGCTTATTCCCGTTCTTCTTCACAATATCTGAAATATATTATATGCCTTTTTTGCCCGGGAAAACGCACTTTTATTGGGAGGAGGCTGGCTTTTTGGAGTGACTTTCGGGCCGGCGGGGCCATTGGGCTTATTGACATCGGGCTTTTTGGTGGGGGCCTGTCCCTCAGCCGGAGTGGCCGCAGCGCTGAAAACGACACGTTCGGTGGCCGACGGGGGCATGCGAGCTCCGTTACCCGGCGGCCTGCCTCGACTGGAGGATCCGCTTCCTCCGGGCGGACAGTTTCTTTCGAAAAACAAAAGAAACTTACGATAAAATGCGCTTTCTGTCATTCTTGACGTCAATCTTGTTGGCAGCTTTGCCAGGTTTTCCGGTGGCTTCAGCCACGGGAAGAGGGTCCGCCGGTTTTATCTGAATTCAAATCCAGTATGGATAGGAGCCGGCCGGGCCGGGACCCGCACACGACTGTTGGCAAACCGTGGGGACTGGGCGAAGCGCCACCCGTGAGCAGATCTCGTCTCTCGGGCAACCCTTCCTCCCTATAAAAGGGCTAGGCTGATACCCGGTCGAAACTGGGTCGGCCATTTTTTAAGAGATCGGCCCCGATTTGGGTCCTGATGAGGTGAATCCCCTCTCCTGTACGCAAGGGAATGCTTCGAGTAGCAAAGTGGGCCGCCCGAGATCTCGCCCCGTCTCGTCTCGAGTCCGGAATCCCCCGTCTCGGGCAGCCCAAAAAAAGGAAGGCAATTGCAGCACTGAAATATTATTGACAGGAGGTTGGCAACAGCCAAACGGCTCCTCTTCCTTTGTGGGATATCTCGATGAAAATTATAGGTAGGAGGAATCTAATGGGTGTGCAATGTGCCCGACAGGATCACATGCTGCCGGCAGACGGCCTCCCATTAGGAGATGTCTTTCTACAGCTGGCAAAGACTACGGTAAGTGGGAAGAGGACGAGGAAAGAGAGAGACTGACCTGGCTGGGGATGGCCTCCTCGACGTTGGCCGGCTTCTTGGAGTAGAGTAGCTTGGAGTTCTCCGCCCCGGCCGAGCCGGCCGTGGTGATGACATTGTTGGTGATCACGTACTGAAATGGCCGTGTCCTACTCTCCCCCAGGGGCATACCTCTCGTTTCAGGTCCTTCCATGTCTTTCTTTTCTGGTGGTCCGTCATTTTCGCGTACTGTTTCTTCTCTTGTTCCCGGTATTTTTCCATGTTGGCCGCCACCTTCTCCTCCGTCGCCGCCGCGTTCACCACGTTGAAATCCCTAAATCCTCGTTAACCAAAATAAGCGGCGACTTACGGGATAATTGTGAACTTCTGGGCACATTTGGGGATGGCCAGGTCGAGTTTCGGGAAGTCGCACTCGTCCCAGACGCTCCCGTTCACCTGAAAAAGGCAAATTCTTGCCCCAAACAAGACCCACGTATCGGCCCAGCTTCCACAACTCCGTCACGAAGAGCTTCATCTGGGTTAGATTAATCCGTACGGTGTCCTCCTTCTCCTCGTTTCGGACCATAAAATTCAGAATCTCCTTGGGAATTCGGGCAATCTTGACAAAATGCATCTGAAGCAGGTTTAGTGGGTCAAAATGTCTCTATACCGAGGCTGGCGGCTCTTCCGGGGGTGCCGACACCGTTTCTTCGGGAGCTACCGCTTCACTTTGCTTGTTCTGTTCATTTTCATCCGCCACGATCTCCGCCACCACCGGCTTTTCCTCCTTTGTTTCCTTCTCCTCGCCAATCTCCTCTTCCTTCTGAATATGGCCATCTACTTCCCCCTCTCTTCCCTGTCCCACCTTCACTTTCTCCTCTTGAGTGACCGCCTTGGCCTCCTCGGCCGGGACCGGGACGCCTTCACTCTGGATCTGGAAAGACGCCTTCATATATGAGAATAACAAATTGGAATGGAGGGATATATATAGATAAAATGGGTAGATACCTCGGTGGGTTTGGTCTCTTCCTCCTTGGTCTCCTTCACAACGGGCTTTGTCTCCACCGCCTCGCTGATTTCGGTGGCCCCTTCCATTTCTCTATAATGGCAGGGTTTTATCGAAGGTAGTGACCGCTTCGGCCGCTTTTGAAACAAATGGGGATGCGCAGGTTGAGCCGGCTACGGTGGCCGCTGCGCTTCTGTGAGCGCGCGTTGGTATTTCGAAAATCGGCCGCGACGCGTCGCTTTCAGCGTGCGGTAGAGCCACAGACACGCCGTTGCTACTCTGTTTGTCGCTGTTTTCCCCTCTCGGACTCATCCTTATACCCGTCACAATGAGTGGATTTTTCAGTTCCCCCGAGGACCTGTCCATTCCCTTCTACAACGAAGAATTCGAGAACGAACTGCTGTCGTCGGTTGGACTTGGTGAGTCTGTTGTTGCTTCTTCGGGTGCGCCGCCCAACGCCATGTCCCTCGCCCTGGAGGACCCCTGCTACTTCGTGGACTACGCTGAAGAAGGTCAGGACTTCTTCCCTACTATTGACTTCGACCTGACGGACTACGTCCTGTCGCCCGCCTCCCCTGCTGACGTAAAGCCCGAGGTTAAGGAGCCTGTCCAGGCAGTTCACCGCTATGAACCCTACCCGGAGCCCAGCAGGGAGACCAGGAAGAAGCGAGGCCGCCCGATGAAGAACGGATCCAGCTCGAAGATGGCCAACTACTCCCGCCAGTACCGCGAGATGAAGAAGAGCCAGCTAGCCGCCTCCGAGGAAAAGATCCAGGAGCTGCAGGACGAGAATGCCGAACTACGTGCCCAAGTGCAGCAGCTGACGATGATGATGAAGAAGCTGGAGTCGGAGGTCAAGAGGACGAGAAGCCACCACCAGCCGTATGTTCAATCTGTTCCTGTTTTAGCTGTTGACCAGCACTATTAATCGTTTATTGTTATATTTGTATATAGTTTGCCAGATGAAATGTATTGTATTTAAATTGTCTTTTTAGACATGACGTATCTACAAAGATCTCTCAAATAGCGTCATGTAGAGCAGATAGAAAGAGGACTCGTCGCCCCATCCGAAATAGGTTTGTATTTCGGACCTTCCCAAAATATTCGGCGCTTTTCTGGCCCCTCAATCTCTTTGTTCGATCAAATCCTCGCGCTTATATCTCAAAATTACGAATGCCGGACCATCTTCGAGTACATACTTTCAGTACGTAAATCCACCAAATGTGATCGTCGAATGCCAAAAGGGTGGTGGTGCTTTCGAACGGGTCGTGGCCACAGGACAACGTCTTCTTCCTCAATTATGGTTAGTTGGGTTGTGATACGATTGCCGTGTTTATCACCCCCGCTTGAGACACACCAGACTCACGTCTATATTTCAGAACGACTCTTCTTGTCTCGTCCTGTGGCCCGATTCCCATGTCTTCCGAACCAACACTCAGTCACTCCCAGAGTAGTTAGGATAGATACTTTGAGGACGTCATTCTCCGAAGTGCCTTCAGCTGTTCCACCTGAATCTGAATATCTGAAACAAAAAAAAATTGAATAATAAATTTTGATATTTTATTTAGTGTGCCAATTATCTCGTGGGGCTTATGGGGTGGAGAGCACCTGCCATGACTCATGTGAAGTGGAAAAGGTCAGAACTAGCCAACTCGATCGTATTCAACGCTTCTCTGCTGTATATCGTCTAAATCAGTCCTCTTGTTTTCGGTCCTCCGTTTTCGAAACTCCCCGATCAATAGAGCGTGTGTAACTCCTACGTCATACGCGTCGCGGGCCGCATCGCATCGGCCTTGTTTCGAAAACCATGTGGGGGGTGTGTCGAGCCTCGCTGCTTCGAATACATTTTTCGAATGTGCTCGACAACGGTCTATAAATGCATTTTCGCGTCTATACCTTCGAATCTTTTCTTTGTTCATCTCTCTCTTGTCTATCTGACTGACATTTGACTAAACATCTCTTCTAAAGCGCCTGAATATGTCTGCCGGAGGATATTGCCAGTCGCTACCCTCGTCTTCTACTTTTGATTTCCTTGAGAAAAAGTCCAAGATACACAAGAGCGCTTCACAGGCCAGAAGAAAGGCCACAATTCGCTTGGCAGGTTTGTGCCTCCTCCAGAGAGATTACCCTCTCCTGATTTCAGCCCGAAAAGTAAAGTGGGCTAAGAGAACGGTCACCCAGAGAGATATTAGAATTCAGGTAACATTTCAGCTTTATAGAATGAATAATATATAAATTCATGTGAAGATGACACGAACACAAAAAAACTTATAGATTGACAGAGAGTTCGATCAGACTGTCAGTCTGAATCGAGATCATGTTGAGCTTCTACAAACCCAGAATGAAAATCTGAGAAAGATCACAGCAGAGATTGTCAGTAAGGTAAGGTTTCCCCATCAATTTTCCTCCTCACAATGAGTTTCGAATGTAGTCATTTGGCAATGATCATCCTTATAAATATAAAAATCAGTTTTCAGTGCACAGCTCTGCTGAACGAAACCGCTTCTCGCCAATTTGAAATTCTGGCGACTGTCCCTTCGGGAGGGGAATCGCCTGATTTCTCAGATTCAGAATCTGAGTCCATTTTCTTTCCCTACATCAAGGATGAGAAAACACATGTGTTATAGTAGCACTAGAATTTATTCCTGGGGGTTATAAGTACTAGTCGCCACGAGATAGATGTGATTTGTAATTGATTTGTACATAGACCTGTATTTAGCCGAGGTGCTATATAACTTCTCTGGAAAGATACGGGTCAACTCTATTACAAAGCTCATAATTTTGCCTTTTTTTTCAATAAATCGTTTTTATATTGCTTCTATTGGAAATACAATGGTACCTGCACCCTCCAAAAACTTCAATTTGTATAACTTTTTGAACGTTAAAAACATTTGGTTGCCCATAATTCTGGCATGGCAAGAAATCTTCGGTACTCGTATATTTCACACTTCTTACTTTCTTATTGCTTCTTCGTCTCTATCAATAACAGTTCATTTATTTGTTATTGCAGAAAATGGAAGTCATGAAAGTTGAAAAAGCTGGAATGGATGGAATAGACAAAGAAAGAATTGCAAAAATTATTGACGAAAATACAAATCAGAACTATTCGAAGTATAACGCAAAGAAGCAATCTCGCATAGATGCTCGAGTCGCTGAAATCAAAGAAATTTTGGAAAATGTCTCCCCCTTAGACATGCAACGTTCGCAAAAAGAAGTAAGCTTTTCATTTTATATGTTCTATTATCTCAAAGGCAGACGAGCTTGTTGCAAAGCTGGAATCAACCAGAGATTTGAATAGACATTGTGTCCACATTGACATGGATGCTTTTTTTGCCGCTGTGGAAATGAGAGATGCGCCTCGTCTTCGCACAATACCTATGGCTGTTGGTTCACCATCTATGTTGGTTAGTCTGTTTTATTTTCTGTATTATTGATGAACCTGTTAGAGCACTTCCAATTACATCGCTAGGAGATATGGAGTGAGAGCGGCTATGCCTGGATTTATTGCGCTGAAACTTTGCCCAGAGTTAGAAATAGTATCAGGAAATTACAAGCAATATAGCAAAGAAAGCAAGGTTTACTTCTATTCATTATTTTCTCTAAGAGCCTCTTAGGCTTTTGCAGCAGTATTCAGAGAGTATGATGATAACTTTTCTATGGGATCTTTAGATGAAGCCTATATTGATATTACAAATCATCTTAAAAATCGCAACGGTCCCAGTAGGTGTCGTTTTTGAGCTTCTTTCAACGTTAATTCAGAAAAATTTGTTCGTTTACGATTCGGTGGTTGCGTTTGTCGACTTCCCTTATTCACAGAGGAAGAAAATGCCGATAATATCACCAAAACGGTTGAAGTATGTACAAAATGTGGAACAGAGCGCGTAACTTATGCCGATGAAGTAGAGTTTGGATCTGACCGTGCCGAGGTTTCAATATTTCTGTTGCTTTTAAAATATAGCTTGTAGGTAGTAAATGAAATTCGATTCCGCATCGAACAAGCTACAGGACTAACTTGTAGTGCAGGTATTCAATTTTTTTAAACCAATTTTATGCCGTAGGCATTGCTAATAACTTCATGCTTGCGAAAATTTGCTCTGATTTCAACAAGCCCAACGGCCAATATGAATTGGCTAATGATTATTTGACAATTAAGGAATTTCTTCAAGTGCTGCCTATACGTAAAGTAATTTTTATGGATGATATTTAGCAGCTAGAAGACAATCGAACCACTTATTTTTAACTCAAAATATTTCTTTGAGCTTTAGGTCTGCGGAATTGGCAAAGTTTCTGAAGCTCATTTGAAAGCATGTGGAATGGAGACCGTAGGTGATATATATGAAAAAAGGGCCGTTCTTAAATTTATATTCTCAACTCTCAGTCAAGTAAGTGCTTTGATAATGGATATCTGAAAATATACATTTTTTCTAGGAATATTTCATGAGAGTGTCGTTAGGTGTTTCTGGTCGTTCACGTGATGGCGATTCTCGTCGTAAAAGTATATCAGTAGAAAGGACTTTTGCGTAAGCACTTTTGTGCCTCTCAATATTTACAATTTGTAGTCCAACAAGTAAGGAAGTCGATTTGAGAAGATGCATGCAGTCTATCTGTGAAGAGTTGGTTTCTGACATTGAACGTGCTACTATAATTGGTAAGATATAATAAGACTATGAATGTATATATTTTGTCGGTGGTCGCTGTATCACGTTAAAAATCAAGCTTTCATCGTTTGATGTTCTCACCCGATCTGTTACCTTGCCCAACTTTATAAAAGATTATGAAGGTTAGAGCCTTGTTTGAGGTCATACTGTATAATTTAGAAATCTTGTCTTCTGCCAACAATATCCTTACAAAAGAATTAGGGCAAGAAATGCGATTACTCGGAGTTCGCCTTAGCAATCTAAAGTTCTTAGATGATAGACTTATGGAAAGAACGGTATTTGTTGCTGCCGCCTATTGTACTTTTCAGTTAAGGTTCCCGACTTTTTCAAGCCTAAACGGCAAAAACTTGATGATGATGTTATAGATATTCAAGAGGTGGAATCAGAAGGATCAAGCAGTGGGCCATCTTCATCTTTCTTAGAGTCAGAGTAGGTTTTTGTGGAAAGGGCTTCTTCAGCGCTTGTAGCATACATGTGGAATATTAATGTTTCAGACCCCCAACTGTTGAATGTCCAGTATGCAAAAAAAGGTTGCTCGAGGACGACACAATTGTTAATCAGCACCTTGATGAATGCTTGAACCGAGATTTTATAAAGCCAAGCAGCTTCTTTGGAAGCGGAGCTGCTTCAAGTTCAAAAAAATCGAAAGTTGAAGAGAAAACACCCAACAGAAAGAAGAAAGACGTCAAGACGCCGAAGCGATCAGTTCACCCAATCACGAGTTTCTTCAAAACAGTCAAAGACTGAACTTATATGCATGTTTATAAATTTACACATTGATATAAAAGCATGAAAGCGATTACACAATATTTAAGGCCATTTGATGCGCAATCAGCACCCCGTTCATTATCAATTCATGAGATCTGTCCTCAGTAATTGTCGGCTGTCAAAGGAGAAGCCTTTACCGCACCCTCGCCTCCGCTATCTGCTTCAGAAATCGGAAATAATTAGGCCGCTCAACAGGTGAAATCTACCGCCATAGAAAGTCGTTCTGGCCTTTTTGTAAGTGCTCGATACGAGATAAACGATCTTTGAGGCGTATGTTTTGGATGTTTGAAAGGCCACCAGCCTATATCGAAAAAGTCCTTATAACCTTTCAAACCATCGCGTCGGATCACCATCTTGTAAAATAGAAGGCTCCTATCGCCCAGCCGACGATAATCTTTCTAATAATTTATTGCCGTGGATGATGATAGATAACCGATGGTGACAGTTGATGGTCCGTGCCTCATAACTAGATGAGCTCGAGTAATGCAAATCCGTATAAAATCCATGAGTCCAAAAGAACACTTTATAGACTGCTACACGTTTTTATACAGAGGTAGTTGTAGAGAGGAGCATCTGTGATCATGGCTGGAGGACCCGCTGATAGATTCCATGGAAGGGACTGAAGGGCATGGCGGGCCTTTCGCCGGTGGCCTTCTTCAACTTGGCCCTTTTGTTCTGAAGCGCAGGTTGTTCTCATGTCGTGTAACAAGCGTGCTATCAGATTGGCGGCTCGTCGATTAGAGGACCGCCAACGACAGTACAAGGTTACGGTAGCGGCGCGAAATTCGTAACGACAGCAATGTTACATGATAGGGGAGATGTTATCGGCCCTGTTTTTGAGGGAAACCAGAGAACCCGAGCCTTACCTGAAACCAAATCTTGATCTGGGACTCGTTCAATCGCAGCTCGTGGGCCAGCTCCTGCCGTCTCTTCTCCGTCAGGTACCTGTAACCTCGTCTCTGTGGCTGGCCCCCCCTTCGGCACCCACTTGTTTTCCCGAAACTCCTCCTTGAGCCTGTCCAGCTGGTCGGCTGTGAATGCCGTCCGTGGCCGCTTCTCCTCCTCCGAGCTGCTCTCCCTCTTTCGGGGTTTCCGCGTTCTTTGTCCTGTAAAATTCCAAAATGTTTTTATCGCCATCGAAATCTTTGTTTTGCCGTTTAAATCAGTTGTCCGAACAATGGCAATAACCGGCGACAACCGCCTCCTCAAATATTCCGGGGGCGGACGAACCTGACGACGGCCGGTCGGAGTATCGCGTACAGAAGACCCAGGCGGGGAAGATGGCCCGGTTGTCGACGGCTGGCAGGGGCAGAGAGGGGAATGTGGCCGGGACGACGGGGCTGGTGTTCAGGGAGCTGAATTAGTCAGTCAAGAAGGAGGAAAGGGGGTGGGTACCTGGCCAGGGAGGTGTCGGAGGCACTGGGAGACGAGGACGTCGAGGCGAGGATGGCGTCTATTCCAAATTTCAGCTGGGCGTGCATTTCTGGCAATTTGGGTAGTTTTTGTGTAGGTGAAGAAGGGATAGAGACCTCAAGAGGACCCGCCCCCCGGCCGGGAGAGGCGACACGCCCCCGGGCTCACTCTACGGTATCACAAATTAGCATCTCGGCTGTCGGCAATTAGGAGGGGGGAGACGAGCCGGGCCGGCAAATTGACAAAAAAACTGATGGATTGAGACAAAATGAAAGGGGAGGCAGCTCCTTTTCTGTTGTTCGCTGCTGCTGTCGGCCAGGGCGAGTCCCGATAGCATCTCTGCCAGCCAGAACACGTGTAGTCGTGTCGGAAACGATCTGCCGCCGGCAGGTGGGGATCGGACCATTCCAGCTTGAGATGTGGTCGGTGCTGTGGCTGCCCCCTGTCGGCCTTCTCCTGGCCGTGGTCGGATGCTCAAAATCGAAGGCCACCAAGAACAAGAAGCCGGAGGGCACGAGCCCGGCCGAGAAGACCGAGTCGAAGGCGTCAGCGAAGAGGATTAGGAGCCGGAAAAAGAAGAAGACGTCGGCGGCGGCCGTGGCCAGGGAGAAAGAAGCCTCCACGGCGAGGATGGAGGAGAAGGCAGTCATCTTGAGACTCGACAAGACACAGACCTCGAGGTCGACGCAGATGCAGCCGACTCAAAAGTCGACGCTGACCGCGGTTAGCAGAGACGACGACACGCGGGAAGGCGTCGAGAGCCTGCAAATGGTGGAGCCCAACTTGAAGTCGGAAGACCCGATGGAAAGGCCGTGTCAAATGAGAAGTGCCCGGGAGCCGACAGTCGTGATGAACCTGAAGGAGGACATTACGGTACAGTCGGACCCGTCGGTGAGGGAGGTACGAGCCAAGGACAAAAAGACTGTGGAGGAGGACGGGCCGAGAGCAGGGGCGAAGGACCTGACTCGGGATATGCCGACTGCCGAGGAGAAGAAGGCACACGGAGAAAAGTCGCCGAAGAAGAAGAACAAGGGAGAACAGGCAAAAAAGCCGTGAAACATCCTGCGAGCCAATCGTCTGATAATGGATACCTTAGTTACGAAGCATTTTAAAAAATATAATAAAGCAAACTAGTGTCGTTTTTTGTTTTCCCATCTTATGTTGGCAATCTGTCTTTGCACGGCCAGCAATTAATGTGACCTTCGTTATTGGTTGTATATTTGGTAGCTAATAAGCACCCGCGGAGTGACGGATAACTTGCGCAACGCCGCGCTCATCAGATGTGTCCCCCTTATGGAGATGAACTGATTATATAAACACTCAACAAATTTAATAAGCAAACATCCAACAATAAGAATCAACAACGACCAAGGTAACAAAAGTGAACATTATGCAGCCCAGCTCATCCTGTTTTCACGTGGCTCTTAGTTTCCTAAAATAAATGTGAATTACATTCAGCGGTTACCGGACAAAAACAAGCATTCGGAGGATATAAATTGAAAAATACCTTTCTAACAGCTTTCGGCTTTGATTTCATGGGCAAAGGAGTGTTCGCATCAGTTAGAACTTTCTTCGTTGCAGCTTCTGGTTTCGAAGTGTTCTTTTTTGTGAGTGTAAATGAAGGTACAGTACTGAGATCGTAATCAATTCCCATGTTTTTTAGCTTCTCCCCTAATTTTTCCAATTTCTTTTGACGGGTTTTCTGGAAGTTTTGTTAGAAATTTTCCAAGGAAAAACTTTACTTTGAGCTCCTTCTCCTTTTGTTTGGTTTTTTCAGCATTCATGTTAATAGCATTCTTCTTGGCTTGACCTTTCATGTGAGGAGGAGCTAAGTAACGCGCACCATGAAGCATGCATTTTGGTGGGGTTTCCATAACCTGGATCAATTTGTTTTAGTTCAAATTCACAGACTTACATGACAAAGAAGTCGCTTTTCAAACATAAGATAACCATTCATACTTTCGGCTGCTATTTCTGCCACTTCTTTATTATCAAAACCCACATACGCCCATCCTTTATGGTTTCCTGTCTGAAGAAAAGGTTATACTTAAAGAAATAAACAAACTTTAAGGCTTCGAGCAACCCGGGCTCGAATAACTTTGCCGAATTGAGTAAAGTACTCCCATAATTGCTAAAATGGCGTTACTGATGTATCAAATTGAAAGTAAACTTTTTCGAAAAAGCCAAATGGAAGGCATTTTATCTTTACGACAAAAATAGAATTCTTCTGCGACTTTTTAGGTGTGATCCCATGGGAACTACGGGTGGTATTTTCTACCTCTGGCATATCTGAAGAGAATAGACTTTTAAAACAAGGAGAACGGTATATAATGCTAAACATACGATAAATGATCTTTCGACGGTTATAGTTTATGATTTATCACAGGTTTATCACAGGAATGAATTTAACAAAACAGTATTTTCTATATTTACGAAATTATCTGGGGTAAAGCTACGATACGAACAAATTGTTGGAAAAAAACTTAACGCGATAGAGAAACACCAAATACTGAGCAATACCTATGACTAATCAATAAGGCAAGGTCCCCGCATAGATACAAGCAGTAGTAAGGCAAGAAATTAATATAAATACAACTTAAAAAACTAAATTAAGACACGGAACCGTTTGACCCAAAGCTACCATTTTGAATGCTGCCTTTAGAAGTCGATTTTTTAAACATATTTAAAATTCCACGTTTTTTCTTCCTTTCAGTCGAGGTTATCGATCCAGTATCATCCGAGAAGCTAAACCATTCTTTTAAATCTCTGAAGAAAAGCAGTGCTTCTTGTTTTAACAATTAAAATCGCAAGTTAGTTGCTAATAGAGAATTTACGCGTTAAGACTAGCCGCAGTCTACTTACAGCGATGCGTTTTCTCCATGCAATACTGGGACCATACGAATAAGATTTGTGCGGCTTTCTGATACGGGGTCTCCGGGAAGGTTAGAAATTGGCTGTGTTGTAGAGCTTGCAACAGAAGCTGGCTGGTTGTTCACACAGGGTGCAATGCCATTAGATGCCGATTTGGACGAAACTGAAGAACTACCTGAAATGTCTCGTTTAAAAGAGCAGGAAATTCCAAAAACTGAAATAAAATTTTGAAATTCATAAAAACGCTACCTGAATTATTTGAACCAAAATGATGAGTTGAAGTGGAGTGCATCATGGTAGTCTCTATATACATCCTGTCAGAAATGAGATAGAATTTACCTGACCCGTAGAAAATTGGAAAACCACAGAGTGATTCAATTTGCATCCAACGATCTTGCGAATCTCGGGTCAGCATCTGAATCTTTTCCATACGTGATCTTGAAAAAATACCGTTTAGCATAAGTTGCTATCAAATTAACTACCTCAGCGCAAAAATTTTACTGTCAACTTGATCACTTGCCGATGACGCGCCTGTAGCTAATTTAAGAGACGAAATTACACTTCCTTGCTTCTTTTGAAGACGATCTACTAATTCAATAGCTTCTTTCATTTCTTTTAAGCATCTAAATTTCAAGGTTTATCGGCTATATGTGTAATATACTCTTGGCGTTGTTTTTCCAGGTAAGCCATCTCCTGCTCACAAGTTTTTCTGAGTAGGGGTTGTAGAGCTAAAGGAGTACCACTGCATGTACCATTCTGCTCTAATCTTCTTTCAGCTTCTTCTAATTGAATTTTCAGGTTTTCCACTTCGGCTATACTGATACCTTCGACAGTAGAACTAACAATTAATAATATACGGCTTAAAAATAATCAACAGACCTATTATTCCGTTCTTCGTTCCACCTTCTTTGCACAACTGCAAATTGCGTCTCCATATTTTTCAGCATACTAAGTCTGTTGCTCAATTCAGTTAGCTTAAAATCATCATTATATTTACAAGCATGTATGTCACATCTCTCATAGCTCTTTTCCTTTGTCTTAGGTATAGAATTAGCAGAGTTGTTAGCAGCAAAATCTATAAAACATATTCAAGTAACAAATAGCGAAAAAAGAAATTACCAGCAATCCAAGAATAATGTCTTTAGCGCGGTTAGAAATGGGACGATAACCAAATAAGACAATGTCCAGAGCTTTTAGGCGAAGTAGCTGGCGGTGAACGGATGACTTGATTCCTAGACGCTGTGCCATATATGTGGAATTTTGAGCCGCAAGTCTGCAGTTACAATTCACTTTGTACAACGCTGCCTACCTCGGAAGCACAGTACCGTCCATTTTAATCTTCTCCACACGCTCGGCATACATAGGTAGATTAACAACATTCGTTATCCAATCTTTCATCTGAATAATTTCTGTATCTTTCACAAACAAAGAGCTCAATGACCTCTTCTGTTGTCCACGCTCTTTCGGGTGATTCGAACCACGCTTCCCAAAGATCATCTACAGTGATGGAATTATCATCTTCGTGAAAGGCATTAGCTCTTCTCTGACTATCCGAGCTTCTCATTTTCATATCGTCTTTGATAAACTGAAACATGGTCATATGATCAAACCATTAAAACTTGACTGAATCAAATGCTGTAATGTAAAAAAAAAACTAAATAAAGTAAATGTAAATAGATAACCAAAAAGGTAAACTAAACATACCCCTGCAGTTTCATTATGGTCGATGGATCCTGAGTTATCATCGTCAATTTCTTTGTGTATTTCAGCAATGGCAGCGTACCCTGCTGCATCACGAACTTTTTCTTCTTCTGCTGTAACTTCAATATCTAAATGTCTAATTACAAGATATATTGGTAAAGTTTTACTTCTCGTCGCTTTCTGTCCTTTCTCCTTAGCAAACGCAATACAAATTATAGTGAGAAGTAGAAGGATGCTCCCAAAGCGCATTGTACACGTGAAATAATTGACTGAACGTCACTTGGTTCTCATCTGAAAAAAGAAATGGGTAGGAAGTCAACAAAGAGATGCAGAGAGACACGAGGCTACAAAGGGTAAACCTGATCGAATGATCTTATCTTGAAAGAAATGAAACGATCTAAGACAATAAAGTCGGAAAAGCCCTGATTCAACACTTGTGCGAGGTTATCAGTTCGAAAGGAAAGCACGTGCAAAGAAGCTGATTGTTTTATGTGTCTATCATGTTTTCGTAAGTACTTCACACTAATGATAAATCGAGGTGCAACAGCAATACGCTTTGGAATAGTTTATTTCTGTAAGGACAAAAACTATAAAAAAACTGTCGAGTAACAGGGGAGCCACTTCTTTTCTAAGCGCTATTTAGTAAATTTGAAATTTGAGTATATTCGAAATGTATAGCGAGCAGAAATATCATGTCCTAACCGTCTTCCGCTTTGTTCAAGCTTGCTAGCAAGAAGAAAATTGATAAAAGATCTTGCGTGAACGGATAGAACAAGTGGAGGCAGAGACGCAGGGAGAACTGATCGACGGCTAGCGACCGGGCAGGACAGTTTTCATTCTCAGACTGACATTTATCTCTTCATTCTAATTCATGAACCCTATTGCATGAGAAGCAGTTCATTGTAACCAATGGATCCGGAAACCATAAGAAACAGTCTCAAAGGTCAGTATTAGCGTGTCACCATTAATTTCTTTCCTTTTTTTGCTTTTTGATAACTTTTAGCAACATGTGTCGTGCACATTTATGGGTATTCTTTACGTGTTTAAGCGCAGACGTTCTTAGAGCTGGGGCAAATACCTACAGCACAAAATATCATCCAATTTTCCTGACGACTGCTATCAGCTACTTCTTTATTTACAGATGTTTTTGGCCCATTTGATGAGTTTTGCCAACAGATTTCTAATACTGGCGGTACTTTATCCGCACGTCACGGAGTAGTTGTAAGTTTTCATAACGTTTACACAATATTTTGAAATCATATGCATCAAACCTTCTTTTAGGCACCTGCTACGCCTATTATTGCTCGTAGCAACCCCTTTGCTCCGACGACTTCTCATTCATCTTCAGCATCTCAATCTGCACGACTATGTCTTCAGGTGGGCTTGTATTTTGTATTGTATTTGAGAAATCACCCGGAAAAAATAGCTAATATAATACCTTTGATGCGTTACTGTGGGAATAATACACGAGAGTAACGATGTTTTTTACAATCCCTTTTAGAAGATGACAGAACTAGTCGAGCCTACTCCGCTACAGCCGCCTCTACCGTCTTTTAACAGAGTGAGTAATCAATATTTCTCTTGAAAGAAAGCATGTTTTTACTCAATATCATGCAAGTATTTTTTTTTCTTCGAATAATTGTTCACTTAGTTCCAGGAATTATATAATGACCCGTCATCTTCAACCCGAAGCGCGCCTGATGAAAGCGAGGTTAAGAGGAAAAAGAGGAAGCCGAAGAACCCCGATAGCGATTCCGAATTTGAGAGAGATAATCGGAAACGGCACACGGATCACGTTTCCAAACCTGGTACTAGTAAAACCGTTCACGAAGACGATGCAATGAAGGAGTTATTTGGAGATGACACCGCCAAGGTATGCGTTATTTTGTGACGATATAATAGTTTCTAGCCAAGTGGAAGTGAAAAGGCTGTGAGCCCGGATAGTGGCGTTCATTCAAACGAAGGTCTCGATGATACCGATATTTCCTCCGTTATAAATCTTATGAGCAAGTTTGTATTTTCTCATTTTATTACATATAATAATCTTAGTGTTTTACCCATGCTATCTCCGGTAACAGAGAGGCCGCAGGACAGAGAACGGGCACGACGAGAGAAAGCTGAAAAACGAGCACAGCGAGAACTAGAACGAAAACGAAAAGAAGAGGAAAAGGTAAACATCTCACCTATCATGCAGTAAAATTTTAGGAGCAAAGGAAAAGGGATAACCGACGTCGGGAAGAACAACGTGAAGTTGAACGTAAAGCTGCTGAAGAGAAAGAGAAGAAAGACGCGGAAGAAAGGATAAGAAAAGATGCTGAAGAAAGGTTAAGGAAAGATGCTGAAGAAAGGATAAGGAAAGATGCTGAAGAAAAATTGAGAAAAGACACCGAGGAAAGGTTGAAAAAAGAGGCTGAGGAAAAGACGAGACGAGAAGAAGAAAAATTGAGAAGAGAAGCTGAAGAAAAGCAGCGAAGAGAGGAAAAACGACGAGAGGAAGATCGTAAGCGAAAGGATGATGAACGGCGGAAAAAGTTAGAAGAGAGGCATAGAAAGGAGGAAGAGAAACACAGAAGGGAAGAGGAGGAGGAAAGACATCGTAAAGAAAATGAAATAGCTGAAACCCTGGATCTAGGAAGGGTCGAGCATGGGAGTGAATATCAAAGGGATGATTTTAAAATAGCAGCGTCTGTTATAGCTCAGTCACAGGAAACACCCAGCAGACTTACAGGTAATTCAATTTTAATTATTTCTATAACAAACGCTACCTTTAGGTACCTTGTCTTTACAAAATCTGTCAAACGATAAAATGGCTCAATTGCTCGACATGAGTAGAAGAACGAATAAAACGGATAGCAAGGTTTGTTATAAAACTTGAATTCAGAACCATGTTGTAGGGGTCTCGTCCGTCGTCACCGTTTATAAAAGATTCTGAAAAAACTAAGTTTGATAGAGACGTTAAATATGATATTGGAGGAGTTAGTATAAAAAAATTTGAAAACAAGCTGGATATAAAATCCGAAATAAAGAATGTGAGGTTTAACATAAAGACTACAATAACAGTTATTTAAGGTACCTTCACCTTTGTCCTCCATTCCCAGAAGAGATTTTCACTGTGCTAGTAAAGAATGCTTTCCTTCAAAACCTATTTTACCAACGAGAACTAGAGATTCGGATGTTAATCAAGGAGATACTTATCAAGAATTGGCAAAAACGAAAAAACGTCAAGCGGATGCTTTGGTAAGATGGCGCTTTTTGCTTTACATTTTTCTAGGATGATTACGTTAAACGTCTGTTGTTATATCTGGAGTGTATGGTATATTTCACCCTTTCTGGGCAATATTACGCTCTACATGAGCGGAGCAACTCACGACAACTCTCTATTATGCGAGACACTTGTAAACTTATAGAGTACGTTGGACTCTTATTTTTAATAAGATAAGATATTTTAGATCAGTTACAAATCGTTTTTTGCACCAGGATCGTCTCACTTCTCTTGGTCTACATTTTTCCGGTCGCATAAGAACGTTGAGCATACGGGCCCAGTCAATTCTCACTTATCATGTATTCCATTGCAAAATGGCGGTATTTTAGTTACTGATAAATACTTAGAATGGTTTTAGACCGCTTTAAAAACGTACAAAACCATAGAAGCCTCAGATGATCAATGCTCATATCACAACGGGGACGAAATTTTACCAGCTCCATCGCCAGGAGAAAACCTGAGCTCTGAAACAAATCCCGACGCTTCGGTAAAGCTAATACGTTTTTCTTTGGTTGACCGCACTTTAGGTTACTATGCCTCTAGAAGTATTTAATTGCTATAAGACGCAGCTAAGACAGCTGCACGGTTTAATGAATGCTCACAAATTATGGGCTGACAGTATGTCATACATTTCGAAAAGCCCTACTGATACTCTATTTGTAAACAGGTAAGCAATTCATTTCTTTTTCTACAAGCGTTCAGTTTGGAATCGCTCTGTGGAGCTCTCACTATCATTTCTCCAGTAGATAAAATGGCAATATTTGTCCTCACAGGAGTCGCATGGCTAAGAGAAGAATATGAGCTCGAATTAAAAAGGCCACACCCATCATCAAAAACATCTCTGAAGGTACAATGACTTAGGGTTCAAAAATCGAGACTTCTGCTTGTGATTTTTCCCATATTATCGGGAAAAGCTTTGGTCTAGTCGTCGCATATGTTTTATTTGCCAGTACACGTTTGATATACGAAAAAGTTAGTGAATTTTTATTTGTAATATAATCTAACCATAACATATGATACTTTTTTTACCATTAAATATTTATTTTCAATATCAAGCCTTCATGGGAAAGCACCAAGCCCTTTTTGGTGAATCACCACTGGTCAATGCTTGTTTCGTGTTGTAGATGCCGACAGCAACCCGGCCAGTTGTACCTGAACCTGAAAAGGGCCGATTCCTTCTTCTGCTTACCTGCCAACTTTGTCTTGGCAACCGTTCTGCCTATCCACGGCTAACAGTAAGCCTTGTAGGAATTGGAATTGGAATTGAGTGTTCTCGTCCAACCAATCTGGGGATTGCCTATTGGAAGCTCCAGAATGAACCCCTTGTGGGTGGAATTACGGTGACTCTTGTTCGTCGGGTCCGGCTGAACGTAAAAGGAAGACTAACTCTTCGGGGAGAGTCGTCTACCTCCACAATTTCGCGGCCCTGTGGTTCGTTGAAGTCGTAATTCTGTCTCTTTGTTTTGTTTTGAATTCTCACACAACGAATGGAAAATAGACAAGTCCAAAAACACGCTTAGCATTGAAATCTTATTTTGCATTTTCCTCTTCCTCCTCAAGAATGCAATTTTAGCAAAAAAAAAGAATATGTCATGCTCGCCAGAAAATTCTCTACAGAACTGCACTTAATTTTTTTGATTTACTCAAGGCGAGTGTGTATCCTTTCCTTGTAAATGAAGTTGCTTTGTTTTGTCCTGTTCTTAGTCAACCGACAAGCCTTAACAGGAAAAGCAAAACGGGGATTAGGGGCAGGACGGGGCAGTCAGTCATTGTCTGCTGTTTCCCACGCTTTCCACGGCTGATCTAGATGGCAACAGACCGCGAGCAACTCGGAGGCGATGAGAAGAAAGTCAAGGAGGAGGGCGAGAAGAGCGTGGCGCAGAAGAGCTCGATGGCGGACGGACAGCTGCTGGAGGGACGGACGGAGATCGAGAAGAAGAAGGTGGCGGCTGAGCCCATCGACCGCGACGACGAGACCAAACTCAAGGGGCTGCCCTACTACCACGGCTACCTGTCTCGAGACGACATTGCCATGATCCTCCGCGACGACGGCGACTTCCTTCTGCGCCTCTCCGAGGTGGATGGTGTCAACCCGATGGCCGGCAGACAGCTCATCCTCTCGGTCAACGCGACCCAAAGACAGCCCGACGGCAGCAAGCTACTGAAACTGCGCAATGTGGTAGTCACCAAGGTGGCTGGACAGTACCGGATCGACACCCACAGCTTCGCCACCGTCAAGGAGCTGGTGGCCTACTTCCAGCAGAACAACTACTCCGGGAAGCAGGGCATCATCCGGCTGAAGAAGGGAGTGGCCCTCCAAAAGTGGGAATTCCGCCATGCCGATGTCACCCTGGGCAAGGTGCTGGGAGAGGGAGCCTTCGGAGAAGTGAGAGAAGGTGTCCTGACGAGGAAGAAGAAGATCACTCGGGTAGCTGTCAAACTCGGCAAGGGACAGAGCGAGGCCACCAAGGAAAAGATCAAGGAGATGATGAAGGAGGCCCAGATCCAGATCAAGCTCAAGCATCCCAACGTCGTCCGCCTCTATGGAATAATGGCTTTGGAACAGCCGATCGGAATCCTCCTGGAGCTGGTGGACGGCGGCAACTTGGGTTCGTTCCTGAGGACGGGAGAGGGACTCGTCGACATCAAGGAGAAGGTCTCGATGTGCAGTGGCGCGGCCCGCGGCCTGTCCTACATCCACTCTCGCCTCATCATCCACAGTAGGCCTCCTCCTTCATAGAGTCAATTTATGGTTTAGGGGACATCGCTGCCAGGAATTGTTTGTACAACGGGAAGGACAAGCTCGTCAAGATCAGCGACTTCGGTCTGAGCAAGAAGATCGCCGAGATGAGCGACGTTTACAAGATCCGGACTGGTGCTAAATTTCCAATCAAGTGGCTGTCTCCCGAGACGATCAAGGACCTCGTCTTCAGCATGAAGACCGACGTCTACAGCTACGGCGTCCTGGTATGGGAGGTCTTCGCCAACGGGAAGGAGCCCTGGGACGGCGTGGGCAACGCCGAGACGAAGAGGAAAGTCACCTCGGGCGAGTTTCTGTCCCTGGCCGAGGAGTGTCCGGCCAAGTTGAAGGACTTTGTCGAGACGAAGATCTACCAGCTGGACAGCCAGAAAAGATGCAACATGGGCGACGTGGTCCGATTTATGGAGATTCTCATGACGGAGTCGAAGATGTCCGAATATCAAGCACAGGACAGCAGCACCATGCAGACGACGAAGACGGAGAACACGGCCCAGGCCTCGTCGAGGGAGCACCCGGCCGACGACTTCTACAAGAGCGTCACTCCCAAAGGCAAGGGCCCGAGGAAGATCCCGTCGAAGGAGAACACGATGTCGGCCTACTCCAACGAGACGACGGCCAAGTCCTCGGAGCCGGTCAAGAAGGATCGGCAGAAGAGCGTCAAGGAGGTCCAGCCGAGGAAGAAGCGGCCTCTCGGATCCAAAAAGTTCAATAGATATTAATAAACAGTTGAATGCGACGTCTTCCCTTTTCTCTCTTCTGATATCTTTCAATTTCATGATCTTTGTTCCATTCTGACGAGGCTCTTTTGCTTCATGCTCAATAGCTTCTTCCATGGTTTCTATTTTTTGTCGCCCTCCTCCTCTCACTTCCTACCTACCGGTTCAAGTGGCTATTTTCCTCGTCCAGGCATAGTTATAATACGAGAACTCGTAATCATACCGGCCGGCAAGCAGACCTCTCCCTATCAGAAGAGGTAGGATAATTTCAGAAGCGTCGAGTTGGCTATCAATGGGACTTGGTGACTGCGAACTGGACAAGGTTTCTGGAGGACTAGGTTTATTAAATGTTTGTCACACAATATCAATGGAATTAAATAAGAGGGGAGCTTTGATCTAGGAAAAGGTCGCTTTCTGTTTTGTATTTGCGGAACATGGCATTGGCCAGCTGGGAGGAGAAGAGGCTGCCGACGTCGCTGGAGATGAAGCCGAGCAGGAGGGCCCCATCTGGGCGAAGCTCGTCCGTCACGAATTTGGACACGGTTTTCGAAGGCTGAAATTGTTTTTGAGAACTCTTGGAACACTAACAGGACAAGCCACTGAAATGTAAAAAGCAAAGCATACCCACCTGATTGACAGCCAAAGCCTTACGGACTCTCCTCGATTGGAACCAGGGCACAAGGACCATGGCGAGCTGGTAGAGGCAGCTGAGGACGTTGACAATTCCGAGGAAGGCGAACCAGAAATAGAGGACAAAGTAGAGCTTCTCGTTGATGTAATTCATCATCAGGACACACTGGATGGTGTACGGCTTCGGGTTGGCGATCGTCCGGATCTTGAAGTCGCACATAATGACCCGGGGGAAGACGGCCGAGTCCTCCTCTTCGATGCCGTGGTACAGGTTGGAGGCCATCTGGATTGGGCTGAGTGAAAAGAGGAGAAATAGAAACTGACATTGTATCCCCAGTGGATGTAGTTCTCGCCGAGAAAGGTCGTGAGGATGAGGTACTGTAGGTAGATGTTGAGGACGTAGAGGGCCTTGGTCAGGAGGTAGAGGAGGCCGGCCAGTCTCCCCCCGAGGAACGAGCCCTCCCGAAAGCCAGACAAGGCGTGGAGGATCTTGTCGGCCAGAGTACCGATCTCCTTCTTCTTATCGCCTCCGAACAGCTTCGAGACCTTCTCCGCCTCCTCGATGAATCCCTCCGGGTTGATGGCCGTCTGCCGCTGCACATGAGACCAGAAGTAGTTCGGCAGGAAGAAGCAGATGGCCTAAAAAGGAAGTGAGATGTCTCGGGATACGGTAGCGACTACCTGTAGAGCCAGCATGATGGGCACCCATCGGTAGTAGCTGTGGTGATCTCCGCGGGCCGGGTCTCCGCGTTTCGGCAGATGGAACTGGTCGAACGGCACGTGGTAGGAGTTGGCGATGAAGCAGTAGTCCTCGGCGTATTCTATCCATCCCTTCTTGAACTCGCTCGGCGCCCAGCACTGGATGGGAGTCCCGAAATATTGTTTGCTAGCCAGGGCCACCGCGAAGAAGCCCAGCAGGTAGAAGGTCACGTAATAGTTCAGATGGTCAACCCAGTCCGCTACCTGAAACACATTGGGATTCAAAAATGGAGAAGGGAAGAGTAAGACTTACCGTATTCTTCTTGAGTTTATCGTCGATAAATCCTTGGAGAAAGGGAATATTTATCATCGTTAGAGGAGAGTAGAAGTAGGTGACGAGGAGTGATCAACGAAAAAGGAGAATGATGTCGAGCTAAGGGAAGCTATATACCCTAAAAAAGCGGAAACTATCTTCGTTACAAGCCGTGCTTGTATTCTTCTTGGAGGTATTTCTAGCGTCCAACCGTCTGCTTCGCTCGTATTGAAAACCCATATTCCTAGAAATATAACTGGTAACTGGAAAGAGGGAAAGGAGACGCGAGGAGACTTATGTGTGTAGGTCGTCTAGAAAGAAGTTGAAATTTGGAAAACGAGAAAAATGATAGATATATAACTTTCCTTTATTGAAAAGTGAAAAGACACCGGGGTTAGGACCGTTGTAGACTCTTTCGTATGGTTAGCGCGCGGAGATCATTCTAGCCAGCTGCCGAGAGTTTACGCGTGCGGGTGCACCAGTTTCATCGGAGTCATCCAAGCGAGTTTGAGCTTTGTTCTTCTCAACAAATTCCTTAATTTGTTTTGTTTTTATTAACACCAGCAGTACCGATTGCGAATCTTCCTTGGCACGTCTCCCTTGTCAATAATATGGGACACGACAAAGCGTTGCTGAAAATATTCTCTATGAGACCGTCTTCCCTATAGTATCCCATAAAATAGAAGACTCACCCTTCTTTGAGCTACTCGGATGGAGGCCGGCAGTGCAGGGATGACACTTTGGATGAGAAATTTCAAAACAAATACGAGATTTTGGAAGACAATTACAATGATGAGCCGCGTTTCGATGGAGCAGGCTTTGCCGTAGAAATTGGAGCAAAAATCGGAGGTAAAAGCGACTGAAACAGAATGAAAAAAAACTGGGGGAACTGACTGATGAAGGCGTTTGTCATAACACTGAAGTACTGGAGATACGAGAGGATTTGGAGCCAGATGCCGATTCCCGAGGCGGAGGACGGCACAGGCTTCCGGTTGAACCAGAGGAGCCGGTTGGCGTCGATACGGAGATCCCCCAGGCCAATTATTAGGGCTAACAAGGGGGCCAAAGGAAAAAGAGAGGCGAACATCATCTGAAAGGCCACTGGATTCCCGGACTGGCCCCCGAACAAACCGTTGTCCCGAAGAGGATGATCTTCTCGTTGAATTCCCAAAAGGCGAACTGCCCAGCATCCGGTTTCATCCACTCCCTAACCCCCTCAATTCATATCTTATTCTATATTCTACCGTACCTGAGGAGCATGTCCCGCCCGTGTGTCTCGTTCAGGATGTCGTCCATCGAGTGCGGCACCCGGTTCAGCCACGTCGTCTCTTTGTACCAGCGGAAGAAGAATCTGAATTTGGCAGTTTCTCTAATAAAGCGAGGCCCACGGTATAATTATATCTTTTGTAAATTTCGGAAGGGGCTTGATGAGCATGTGGGTGAATAGTTGGACGGCCAGTAAAGAGCCACACGTACTGTCACAGCAAATATCCCGGTATTCGAGGCCCAGTCCGAAAAGGCCGTTGTGTTGGAAGCCCTGAAGAAGGGGATTAGACCGGGGGAGGAGGGCAGGGGGGCACGTGGCTCTCGGGGCGGATGAAAGCCACGTAGAAGAGGGAGGTGTAGTTGTTGACCAGCTGGAAGGCGAACAGTTTCACGATCAGCGCGTTGTCGTGTTCCGAGTGGGTGCGATGGTTCTCTGAAGGGGGTCACTTTGGGAGGAGGGCCTCGTCTCACCCCAGTAGTTGAGTTTCTCGGCGACATACTGGTAGGCCTGGCCGAGGAGCATTGTGGATACGGTATTCAGGATGGAGGGGAGGTACGTGATGAGGAAACTGCACCAGAGAGTCCTCTGGAATGGAGGAGACAATTCGGAGGGAGGTGCTACCCACTTGGAGGCCGCAACTGAAGGCGGTCGTTGCCCACATTTTGTATAGAGTGACGATGAACACGGAGCAAACGACAACACCCATGCAGAGGAGAACCACAACGAAGGAGATGACGATCTGGAACAGTCGGCCACCGGGGGAAGGGGACACTCACCTTCAGCCACTGGATCACCGTCGGATTTATCAGTATCGCCTGAAATAATGGCTAATGTTTGGGGTGAATTCAACAAACCTCGCCTGTCACCGGATCCTCTTTTACACGACTTCCGTGGTATTCCGGACGATCAGCTGCAAAACGGAGATTACGGTAGAGGAAAAGAAAGAGACTCACGCTCGACTTCTTGGATGTCTTCACAGTCCCAGGAGAACGCCAGCACGGAGTTGTTCCGCTTCCAGATCTGGTAGAAGAGAGATCCCCAGATGGACATGAAGGCGGCGAAGACGGCATTCAGCTCCGAGTCGAAGGCGCGTATGAACCAGGAGGAGACCTTGTCATAGAAGGTCGAGTCCGACCTGAAGCTGCCCCGGTCGCGGCCAACTCGACCCAACTCACGTAATTCTCCCGAGCGACGCCGTCTCCGTGCAGTTGTCTGTCGGATAGTCATCGCTGCGGTCGATGCTCCTTACAAAGCCAAAAATAAAGACACCGAGTCCTGCCACGGCAGCTATCCAGAGCAGTGAGAGGAACGTTCCCTGCCAAGCTAAAATGCCGTCTTCCTCTAATTTCCAATTTTGTCACGAACCAAAGTAGAAGGCAATCTGTTCTCCGAAATAGTCTCTCAGTTCCCCAAGGGGCTGGAAGCGCCACCAGCTGCACCAGACCTTGGACAGCTTCAGCCGGGGGTCGTCCTCCACCCGGTCCGCCTCGAATGCCTGCTCCTTCATCTCCTGTACCCATTGGTGTCGGTCTATCCCCCGTCCCACCTTGAAGTATTCCTCGGCCTCGCTCGGTTGGTGGAGGACA
Organism: Oscheius dolichura; assembly: GCA_932521035.1. NCBI lineage: Eukaryota > Metazoa > Nematoda > Chromadorea > Rhabditida > Rhabditidae > Oscheius > Oscheius dolichura. Next base: position 5,708,569 of record OW051494.1, read on the forward strand.
AAGGCACTCTCGTAGGCATCTTCCATAAGTAGGAATTCCAGCCCCTTCCGTCGCAGGGGCTCTTCTGTGTCCCCCCGCTCCTCGGCCAAGTCGGCCGAGTCCGAGTTCCTCTCTATGTCCATGCTAATGTCGATCTTCTTCAAGATTTGGTGGGTCAGCATCTCCCGCTGGGCATAGGTAAAGAACTTGTTCTCCTCAGCGAAGTTGATGAACAACGAGGCGAACTTCCTTTGGAAGGGGGCGCTGACCAGATGCTCTGAAGGGGGTGGGCGGGCCGGGGGCACACGGGCCTACCTCTTTCTCGGGTGACGAACAGCCAGGAGAGCATCTGGCAACACGAGGGGTCTATCTTGTCCGCCGAACACTGCACCGACTGTTTCGCAATCGAGGGGACTCACATTTTTCAGGGGGAAGGCCAGCTGGAGCTTTTCAGCTTCTCTGCACAGTCGGTGAAAGGGGGCAGAGATGAGGGTGAAGCAGATGGGGCCGACGAAGTCGTGGTGGATAAGGAGGCCCTCTTTGCGGATGGCCTGAACGGCGGCAGGATGGCCCGAGGGGGGATGAGTACCTTTTCGAAGAGGGAGCGGTAGAACTGCTGCTCGAGGTTGTCCCTACGGGAGACAAGAACATAGTCCACGGAAATGGAGAAGGGGTAATAGGGGTAGTCGATGACTGTGCCGTGCCGGAGAAGCATCCCCCGGGGGGAGAAAGAACAGCTGGCCACCGGCTCGTTCTGATTAATACCGCCGTTACCAGGGAAACTCCTCGACTTTCGAAATGGCCACACGCCAAGTGGCTTCTGATCCAACAGCCCCAGGTCATTTGCATTATCCAGATAAAAGAAGACCGGTTGAAAAGTGGTCCAACGGATAATTTCTGTTCATTCTGTACCGGTAGCGGATGCCCGACTCGTCGTCCCCTGATGATCTCGTAGCCAAGACCTTTACTGAGGTTTTCCACCCGTTATTTCTCCCAAAATCGCCGTCTGTCTAGGTTTCGAACTCGTTCGACCAAGCGGAGAATCGTTTGGGCCAGCTGAAGGCGGATGGGCGTCGTTCCTTCTGCTCCACCCAGTCCGGCAGGAGTGCAAGCCCTGAGCCGGTCAGACGGCCCGTCCCCCGCCGGGACATGTTTCGCCTCTCGAAGGTGGACGGCGGCCGGGTGGTGACGAAGATGGACAAGGAGCTCGTCGTGAAGAAGGTCATCACAATGAGCAGCAGAGGGCTCCTCGCCCGCCAAATGGACGAGCTCTTCCCGGTGGAGTCTGTCCCGAGCACGCCCTCCTCCGCAGCGCCGGCTCTTCGCGTCGGCCGGAATCACCTTCTTCTCACCTCCACGATCACCCTCCCTTTCGCCGTAAGACGCTCCCATCATCGCCACCTTGTGTATAGAGAAACATCGACAGCGAGCGTGTCTTCTGCTTCCGATCCGATGGCCTGGGCTCCTCCGTCGACATGAAAATGCCCCTGGTCCCGGAAGGAGCTCGACGGGTGTCCCACGTTGATAAGTCGACGATCGCCGAGCCCTATCTGCTCAATTTCTATCGAAAAATCCACCATAAAAAGGACCGGACGACGGTCATCGAGGCGGTCGAAATGCGGACCGTGGGCACGGTGGCCGAGGCGGATATGGAAGTCTTTTCGGAGCCGATGGACAGGAAGACGGAGAGGATGGCTTACGAGGAGAGGATCTTCGTCGGCGCGGGCGTCGTCCGCCTCGTAACCGAGTTCACGGTGAACAGCCGCGACCTTGGCTTCACTCAGATAACCCGCCACTTCTGGAAGAGTGACCTGACCCGGGTGGAGCCTTTCCTCAGCACGGCGAAAGAATACGCAGCTACCAGCGCCAGGTGAAATATCCCCGGCTGCCGGCACACAACTCTTCAGGACGGGATCCATCAGCGACACGAGTGCCGGCTCTCCTCCCTCGACCAATTCTCCCTTTTCTAAAAGTAGGTCTCCCTTTTAACTGGTTTAAATTTTCGGGTTCAGTGCAGAGGACGGACAAGGACGGCCGACCTTTGGCGAGCACAGCCGCGGTAGGACGAGGTGCTCCTCCGTTTGACCGAAGCAATTTAGGTGTCTCCCGGCTCGAAGGTGCAGGAAATTCTTCAGCGGAGGAGAGGACTGAATGACAAGAGGGCCGATCGAGACACTAACACGGCCCTGTCGCCCGGCAGACCGGCCCCCGACAAGCAGTAGCTCTGGATAAACTGACTAGACAGCTAATAAAGCCTGAAAACTGACTTTTATTTGTTTGTTGTAATTTCAGTCGGGGGATCGATTCAGTTTCAAAATAACAAACGAAAGAAGGGTTCGTAAGAGGTGATAAGCGAGGATTGTGGGGGCGGGACTGTGATCAAGACCGACCGGAATGTCTTTGGCACCTCCAAGGAGAAGTGAACTTGTAATTTTATTTCATGAATAGCAAAGTTGATATTTGCATTATCATTTATGCTTTTACGAGGGTATTAAACCTTTCCGATAGACATTAATCGTTTCCTCTTCGTGACTTATTTTGTGGCCCCCTCATTCTGTCCAAATTCCACCGGCCCTTATCTACCACCCCCTCTGTTTGCCTCCCAGCTGATTTACCCGCTTTAATGTTACTTTTCGCCTCCGTCCATTGACTAATCTTCCGTCTCCTCTTCCCGGGCCTGTCTCACCCGCCTCGTGTTCTCTTCATTTCCGGAAATTCCATTCTCTAAAAGACCGACTTGGATAGCCGATGCTAATCAGACAATCAAGAGTCATTAGATCTTTTCCCTCCCAGTAATTACATACAAGGAAATTCCTATATCCCGTCTGCATGTTTTCCGCGGTGCCGAAGCGTTATCAGAGAACTTCCGCCGTTTCATCTGATAATTCCTAGATTCTTTCCACTTAATACTTCCAGTGTATTCATTCCCTTCATTTACCACTCATCAATAATAGTGTGTTTATCCAATAGGTGGTTACACTTGCGAAATGTTCCTTTCCAGTGATTCACGGATCACGTTAACCCCAAGATAACGCTGATGTCACTGTCGTAGTAAATGCTTCCTGTGGAACAGCATATATAAACTATTGTCTTCCCTCTTCTGGACTTCAATTCATTTGTTCCGTTCCTTTCCGATCACATCTAAAGCTAAAGAAGCCATCCATTCAGTGGATTTGCTTTCGAGTAAATTTCCATTATATCTGAATTCCCGAATATCCATGCCTTTTATTTTTTTAAATTATTTCTTATGCTATAAAATTAGAAGATATCTTTCAGATGCTCTTAGACGACTATAGACGGTACGAGCCAGGTGTATCGGAAAATGTTCGATTAAAAGATGATGATGTAGACTCCATTGGATTTGTGGATGTAGAAGAATTAAAAAAGTTCAATAGTTTAGTGAGTAATTCCTCCCCTTCCAATCAATAGAGCAATTTCAGTACAAAAAACGATCACTCTCGGAAGTACAGCCGTTTTCTTTAGCTCCACCTAGCAGTGGACTAACTGCGGTGAAAAAATGGATGTGGAAAATGGAAAAAAGAGGGAAAGAGCTTTCATCGAAGCAGAAATACTGCTATATTAATCCTCTAGATGAATACCAAAGAAAATTATCGATTATCTCAATAGTGCCTCTTCCCATTTCTCCCCCAAAACGAAGAAAATGGTCAATGCGATGTAGGTTACTGAATTTTTTATTTTGCAACCAATCTTAGAGCATATTTTAAATAGCATATTCAAAAAGAACTTTATCAAACGGGTTGTTGCTATCTCACACATCTATCTGCTTGTTTATGTAGTTCATATAATAAACTGATTATAAACAAACTTCTATGTGTATAATCTAATTAGCTCGTCTCCAACAGCGGCAGCAGTGAGTATGCCAAGGTCAGTAAATAGTAAACAGATATACTAAAAAACTATATATGTAACTGTTAGAGTTTTTTTTTAATTCTAGAAAAAAAGTACCTGTGGTGGCGTATAATCCACTAAAGGATGCTCTACTGTTAAATCCTTGCCCTTTAGCACAGACGTTCGATACTACATAAGAATTAATTGTCTCAAAATAAGTATCTTACCTTAAATTCTTCAGGGATATCTGATTGGTTCAAAGGGTATTCTTTTACAAACTTTATACTTTCTGTCATTACATAAAATGGTTTGTTCATAGATTTTGCACAAATTGCAAGAGTTAAGGTGCCAATCTGCCAAAAAATGGGTAAAAATGAAAATATAGGATACTTTGTTAATTATGCCGCCCGTTTCCATAACACCTTCAGCCCCTACTAATATCATCTGCATTCTTTCCATAATGTATCTAAATGGTGAGATCGGCTATTATTTTAAGAATGCTTACGCGACTGCTCCATCCAAAATCAAGGTAGCTTTAACACCGGAGCTTTTAAGAGCTTCATACATTTGAACGCCGGAGTTATCCGGTTGTGATTCCGTAACCTAAAATATGTAGAACAATAATAAATATTTGATTGAACCTCTTGAAAAGGGAAAAGGAAAACATACCCAAACATGTAGATATGCTCCACCATTTACAGCTGTTTTTAAAGCATCTAGGACAACTTTGCTGTAAGAGTGTGTCAAAATATTCTAAAAATACAACTTATAAATATATTGCACAACTTATACGCACCATGTTATTACGGAAAAATGGTTGAGAAAACTTGCTAATTAAACTACGAGATTTAGACACCCTTTCAAGAAATATATCTCCACGATCAATATAAAATTCTAACACTTTTTTAAAATCAGGCTGGTCCAAGAGATCTCCTGGGGCTAATGAAATAAACCTAGAAAAGGTTATAATTTATAACTTGTCGAACCTTCTGAACAAATCGCTGGCACTTTTTATGGATGTTGAACTGTAATCCGTTTCTGACATTTCCTTTACAACTTCTTCTAATTCATCATTGAGTTCTCTTGCGGTATTAGCTAAGCAAAGAATATGTTCTTATGTAAACATTTCGCTAAACGTACTTACCTTTACTAGATTTTAACCTAGCCAACAGCGTTTCAATTGCTGCGTGGCCTGTTGATTTGCATGGATCTTGCTCGAGCAAATGAGCCAAGTTATCTGCATAAGGATGGTTGCCCATTAGCTAAACTAAAACATAGATTATATACCAATGCATTGAAAGTAATGCAAAAAATAATAGAAGTGTGATCCTCAATTGGACGAAACCATATTGTTCCCCGAATCGAGGTGTGCAAGAAGGAAAAGTCGACTGCAAATATTTGCATTTTCACAAGAAACTATAACGCGCTCTGCTGGAGGCGTCGGAGACCTTTAAAACTGCTGCATTGATATTGTAGTCCGTTATACAAGGCTGTCTAACCCATTGCACTGGAGTTTTTGCTTTGCTGTCTAGAAAGACCAGTATGCTTCTATTATAGCCACGGACCATGAACGGAAGCGTTCCTACCAGCAAGCCATGATGCATACTTTCACTTTTTATATTGGCAATTTACCAAACCATTATATTTTCCGATAACATAGCTCAAAAAACTAAGGGATGTGTCGCTATACATCTACCTAATCCGTTACAGCACATCTTTGTTATATACGCTAGCCTAAAACGCAGTTTCGGCCAATTTTGATAAGTTTGGCTTTGTAAAAGCACGTTTTTGCACATATGCAGTAGACGGTAACTTTTATTTCTGTTTTAGATATGGGTAGCTATGGCAAATACAACGAGAATGGCAATTTATTAGACGAAACTGGAAAAACTCTGTTGGAAGCACTTAATATTGGTTATAATCCAAATGAATCAGATGAAACGCAAGATAAAAACAATGGTTGGACATATCTTCTTTTTTTTTTGAAAATTTTTCTTTTTAGTAACTTCTACTATGCCCGTAATGCGTCATCGCCCTCCTTACAATAAAATAGCTACTTACGATATGAAAGGTGATGCTGTACAGCTTGTGGTTGACACTATTCTACAAAATCATTTGCCATATTACGTTGCATATGTTGTGGCAGTAGACATGATCAATAATTTGAAGGATGAACTTAATGTGGAATTTGTGGATTTTATCGAAGATGGTAACTTGATTTTTATGCCAATTTTAATGAGTGTTAGCTGGCGATGAGCTTGTTATGGAGGGAGCTGGAAACTGGGCAAAGTCAATTGTTGACAAAGTTCCCACTTACTGCAAAAAGTATCTACGAGGAGATCTTACTATTCAAGGTATTGCTCAAGGTATTGGCACTTGGTGATATTTTTAGACAGAACAAGCGCATGGTATCAAGTTCTCGTCAGTTGCGCTACTCTTCAAGGCCGAAGAAAAACGCAAGAAGACAGATATGTTTGCTTGCCATCGTTGAATGTACATCATCCTGGAATTGAAGTAACTTTTTCTTTACAAATGTTCGCCATATGCACTAAATGGCATCCTTGCCCAATTCATAATATTATCACTTTTAGCCAGACATCCCACTGTTTGCAATATTTGATGGCCATAATGGCAGTCAGATTGCTACTTATGCTGCAGCTCATCTTCCTTACGAATTCGGAGAAGCTCTAAAGCGAGATCCTGATGTTGCAACGGCGTTGTCTGACGCTATGAAGAGGCTTGGTTTGTACTGGTTAATTTCATGTGTCTAAATAGTGCAACCTGTAGATATTCGGGCTGAAAAGCGCTCTACAGTTGAACCCTGGCGAAGTGTTGGATCTACAGCCGTTGTTGCTGCAGTTACACCTACGGATATCCATATCAGGTAGTCGCGTATGAAAAATTTTAAAAAGTTTTTGTAGATGGTTGGGAGATTCTCCAGCGTTTCTAATGTCTGCAACAGAGGTTAAACAGCTTACTATTAATCACAACGGCAATACGCAACATGAAATTAATCGAGTAATGGCTGCTGGTGGAGAATTCATTTGGCGAGATGGCGATGCACGGCTGCAAGGTGTTCTTAGTGTTTCCCGCTCCTTAGGTAATCGATTTTTTATATAAGACTATTAATGGCTTTTAGGTGACGTAGCCATGCGACCCGCGCTTTCAGGGGAAGCGGAGGAGCTTATAGTTGCTAGAAATGAATCACAGTATCTTCTCATACTTACGTGCGACGGAATTACCGATGTTTTCAAGCCTAGAGATTTGTTCGCCCATATTGTAAACTATGTGAAAGAAAATGATGACCAGGGTTTGCATTTCTTTTTTTTTAAATGTCTATACGAGTTTTAGAATACGCAGAACTTGCTGAACACATTGTTGCTAACGCGTATAGAAGCGGTAGTGCCGATAATTGCACATGTGTAGTTGTTTTCCTGTGTGAGCCCAGAAAGCTTTGGGAGACATTTGATACCAAGAGTGATAGTGACTAGTATTTGAAGGTACAATGTTGCCTTATTCTTCTTATGTATTTAGAATTTCTGTTTAATTTCCATTTTTCAGTACGGTTAGATCAACGGATGTTTTACATATTGATTACTGTTATCTATTCGTATTCCGTTTGTTTATCCATTTTGTTTATTTTACATCAAAAACGCATTTGAACTTCATAAGTGATTTTCTTTGTTGCAGCCATTTACATCCTCATTCAACCTGTGTTATACGTGTAAATCTGTTTGATATATCTATAAATGCTCTATTTATCTTCGTGCTAGTTTCTTTAAGTACCAATCTATTATTATATCTAAGATTATTATGTCATACTGCACGATTTTGATTTGACGAAAACATTTTGCAAAACTATTTTAGTGCTAATGGATAGACCGGATGACTATCGAGGAAGAATTGGCGCAGCTGATAGCCCTGGACGATCTTCCAAGATAACTAGGAGGAATGACCATGACGAGTGGGAATTTTATAGTTAGATATATACGCAGCAATTATAGGCCTCGTCGATTTTCTATCTCTGAAAAACCTAGAAAAGAACATAATCTACGCGTACCATTGGTACAAACCGACTATAGGTAACTAATTTAAATATTATGTTTTCATTGAACAGACGGAATGACCGCGGAAAACGTGATAAAGATCCACATTCCCTTAAAATATATCAAAAAATAACTGAAACATGTACAGTCAGCGAGTATGTTATTCGAGATGGTATATTTCATGAATACGACAATCTTTATGAGGTATTCATTGTTTTTTTTGCTAATTATAATTAACATTTCAGTTTGTCAAAAAGTTACTGGAATCAGTGAATGCTTCCCTAAACAAAAAAATTACCAGAGGCAATTTTGTAGAGAAAAAACTTAGCGAACTTTTATCACCTGCTTCACGAGACGAACAACAACGTTTATCTGGTCTAACACGTTATCCTGAGGAAATAATGCAGTGTCATATGGTCGTGCTTGGTCTTCCTAGAAGCATATTTGTGGGAAACGGTTTCGGAAATCGGTTTGCATTTAAATTATTTTTATATTTTTTTCAGACGTCACGGAAACGCTATATTTGCAGCAGGAAAAGATTTAGTAGGAAAAATGCGTAGAATTGGATTTATCTCTAATAAATTATACGAAGCAGTTGAAAAGGAGCGTCGCTTTGATCATGTTTTTAAATTAGGATTATTATATATTGATGTTGCATTCAGAGCCGAAGGATTCCTGACTTTTCAAAAGCTGTTGACTGTTTCATAGCGCTTGAGAAACAATTATTCGACGCACGTGGAAAACTTGCCGGTTAGTTGTCCGATATGTTGTACATAATTTTAGGAGGTTGGCCCCATGATTTACTAACGGCTTTAGATCAACCACCACATATATTTGATCAGCTTAGCGATACATTTAAGAAAGTTTGTTTTAACATTTTTATTCTCACAAATTGCAAGTTATGTTTCAAAGGATATATGACCATTTAGATTACTAAAATCATACATGGGTCTGACGGGATCAACTCACATTTAGACGAGGTAGGCGGTTATAAAAAAAGTGAACGGTGCGAAATTAGTCAAGTTATTACTTATAGCTCTTGGGTTTTCTCTAGTTTTTAAAATAATTTTGCATAATTTCTTTGATAGTTCACAAACGATAATTATTCTTTTACTTCTGCGTTCGCAATAAGACTTCTAATATGTAAAGCTGAAACTTAGCTAACAAGTTTATTCTATTTTCTTGGATCTTCTCTATTTGTTTCATGTTAATAAAAAAAAAGTCAGAGCGCGGTCTGCGGTTCAATCCCATAGTAATAGTGGTATCGCATTTTAATATTTTTCAGAGTTCTAATGGTGCTGATGACGACATTGAACGGAAAATCGCATTACAACGGGAAGAACTTTTACGCAGAGAGCGTGCGCGGGAAATGATTGAACCACTTGATGATGAACCACTGCTTAGAGCATCATCTGGAGCGTCTGCGGTTCTTCAAGCGCCCTGGAATGCAGCAGCTTCCTTGCAGGCTTCATGCGTGCCGTTTGGAATACCTGGACTCTCAACAGTATTTCCGATTGTACCAGCAATTCCGCCGGTTGGAATAGTTAACCCCCTAGCAGCGAGAACATCGGGCAGAGAAGTTCACAAAGTTATTGATATGGATGTCGATGAGCATCCATATAGAAGGAGAAGCCCTCTTCGAAGAAAAGATGTAAGCGTGGGACGAAGACTAAGGGATCAACGAGAAGAAGAAATGCGCCATAACGAAGAAATGGATCGACTCAAAAGAAAAGAGGAGGAACTTGAGAGAAAAGTTAGTTTAGAAATGGTTTAAACTTCACAGCACAATAAGAATGGCTCTTCTGTAACCGTTTGCAGCGGTGTGCCAAATCAAAGTAGCAAACGTTACAGTGCGCTTAGAGAAGGAACTGAGAAATGAAAGATCATCTTATATTTTGAAAGATAATCAGATATCATTTATACGTAAAAGGATGCATGAAAGCCTTGCTTTTTTAAGCAGATTTCGGCAGTGGTATAAATTGTTTCCCTTTAGATGAAGGAGGAAGAACGTAGAAAACGCGATATTGAAGAAGAAGTTCATCGTCGCTTGGAAGAAGAACTAGCAAAGCGGAATTTAAATGCAAGCCAATATGCATATTCCGCGCCCATAGTTCGTGGTTCTTATCCAGTCACAAATTATCCTCTGAATGGATATTCGTCTTCAAACGTTTCTGTAGAAGTTCTTAACGCTAATAACGAATCGATGCAAGAACTGGAAGAAATTCGTCGTCTTGTAAAGGAAACAGAAAACCGTTTGCGAATCTTAGCTGAACAAGAATTTGACGGAGAAACCAGCAGTACCACCCTCAGAACGTTGACCGCATTAGCGGACACAGCAAGCGGAATGAACATTATACAACGAAGAGAATTGATTAATGAACTTAAAAACATCTTGGATCACTCTTCAGGACCAACAAGCCATGCTCGTCAAAACTGGTCGGAAGATACACAACGGTAAGTCTTAGTTTTTTAAACCATTCTTGGATAACAATCGGATCACAACATATTCTTCAGTGTAATTTATTCTGGCGTTGCTCAAAATGAGAGGCAGTCGAGCATACTCTCCAATGGCAGAAATACTGAATATGGCAAGCGTCGAAGTCGGTCTCGGTCGCCTTATACAAGGCACAAAGAACCAACCAGGTAATTTTCTACGCAAATTATTCCCACAATCCTAAGTTGTGCAGTATATTTTAAATATTGTAGATCTCGAGATAAAGACCGTCAGTGGAACAGAGATGAACATAAACGGTCCCGCCGTAGGGAAAGCAGTAGAGATCGCTACGATGTAGCTTCAAGGGTTAGTTTGTATACTTTGTGTTCCTTTCTAAAAGCCATCACTATTTTCTTATCTATTTTTGAAATATGGAAAGTGTTTTAGGCGGCTCCGCAATGTGCTTTCTGCAGTTCCTTTGCACATCATTCCGATATGTGCCATTCATTTTGTACTCCAACGATGAGGAAATCCGAGTTAAGAAAAGCCGGACTCTGCGAACTTTGCACCAAAAAACATCATGGACGCTGTCAAGTTTCACCATGCGATTACTGTGGCTACGCTCATCACAAATCCGTTTGTGAACATCCAGAACACATTCGAAAGTTATCAATTCTACGAGAATTGGCTAAGCCAATTTGAGTACTCGATGTATGACGCGCTTTAAAACAAAATCTAGGATGACAAACTAACCCAGTTTGTACTGAAGTCTTGTTCACTTATAAATCTTAACTCCTTATTGGCAAAGTTGCGCTGTTCGAAAACATTGAGATTTGGAAAGGGGGGTCGCAGGTATATGGCTTTGGGATGGTGTATATTTGTGTGCAATACGAACCATTCTATCCAGTTAAGATAGAATGCTCGCAGACAGCCAAATAACGCCTGCAAGAAGCTGAATTCATATAGCTGAACAAGGTGGATATAAAATGCCTTCAAAGAAGAGAATGGACTAATCCGTTCGTTTCATTACGATTTGTTTGCATCGTAGGTTACAAGAGCCTACGGCCGACTGGAAGAAGACGCTCATGCTTTCTTTGCGAATACTATTAGACCAGATTCGTCAATGCTGAGCTTGTTTTACGGTAGTTAGCGACAACGTTTCTATCCATTTTGATAGAAGAAGAAATGCACCAAAAAGGGGAGCTCTATGTCATCACAAACACAGATAGGAGCCTGCATTTATACCCTACCAAACGTAGCTCCAGGAAGAGCTACGTTGATTGTTAGTAAACAAGTCCATTGGAGCCTGAATTCAGATTTTTAAATGAAAATGATCTATCGAATCGACATTGCTGGTGATGTACGTTTGGTTACTTCACGCTGCCGTCATTATAAAGAAGAACCTTTGCATACGCATGTGACAGAAAAAAAAGAAGGCAATCTCCTGTAATTATGTCGCAAACATTCTTACTCAGCCCAACATCGACAGGAAGAAATCGTCTTCGTCGTCCAGGAGATGCTGAAAAGACCAGAGCAACATCTGCCTTGTGTTTTAATCTGCCAAGTTAAACGAAAGCATTCTAATATTCCACATTTGTCTATTTGTTTCCTCTAAATCAGAAATTTCAAGACATATCTTTGTTTTTTTAGAACTTGCGAAAAGAGGTAAAGACCTGTAAAACATGCGCTTCACAATTTCCCACATCTATTGCATCCTCTCTTTTTTCGGAATTTTTCTCTGATATAAATTCGAGACAAATAAATGAGGCTCTCAACTAACCCATAATTTCCAAAGGGCGAACACCTTGTGTGCGCCAGAAAAATTGATAGGCGCAGTTGTCATGTATATAATCGTTTCAACCTCATGCTTTTGTACATCAATGCACATACTTGATTTATCTTTCTTATTTCTTTTCCATTGTATTTCCTCCACTGATTGTATAAGTTTTATAGACATGCTGACTCCGAACGCCGTTGCCTTTCATATTAACCGGCGGATCGCCAACTTGCGGGTTTTTTCTACAAGTTCAATGCGTGGTGAACAGGTAAATTTACATTCTTATTTTGAACACGTGCACGTTTGTTTAGATCAAAACGCCTGTACAACAGTTCGGATGGGAGTATCTTCAACGGCAAAGATCTCTTGGGAGACCTATATCTCCCCATCTCACTGTTTACAAACCTCAACTTACTTGGATGGTATACTTAATCTCAACTGTTAACTTCGGATCTTACAGGTTTCTGGTGCACATCGTATTGCCGGTTGTGTGATGGCTGGTACTCTCTTGGTAGGAGGTCTTGGTTTTGCTGTCTTACCCGTCGATTTTACTACCTTTGTTGAATTCATTCGTGGTCTTAACCTTCCTACTGCCGTTACAGCCGTGTTCAAGGTTTGTCTTTTCGAGTATATGATATATACCTATTTTAGTTCATTATAGCGTTTCCAATTATCTTCCACACTCTTAACGGAATACGCTTTCTTGGTTTTGATCTTGCCAAAGGAGTTGATAACATTGGCCAGGTACTATTAATAAAACTTGGCCTACAAATAAATGATTTTAGATATACAAAGGTGGATATCTAGTTCTGGCTCTGTCAACTGTTATTGCCTTAGCTGTAGTAGCTAATTCCTATATGGCTAAGAGAGACGCCAAGTGAACCGAAAAATTAAAAAAAAAGTATTCGGCTGTGTTTAGTATTTTGTATAAAATCGTAGAATAAAGTTTACAGAGATAATGAATTAAGTATTGTTCTACGGTCTTTATCCAGTCTAACTAACATCTATTGATATGAGTGCCCCTGAAAAAATGTTGAGTCACTACAAATTGAAGAAACTTTTAGGTTCTTATGCCTGAATTGCTAGCAAAATATGATTTCGAAGAAGAACGTTTGGATATTAAAAATTTCGTGGTAAACAGCACATATTTAACATTTGTCTAAAATTTAGATTGATTACTTTGAATATCGTATTTCGCTAGATGGGGAGGAATGGTACGAAAGCCCTGGATTAGTCGATGGCCCGCAAGAAGAGCATAAAGTAATGAGGTCGGTTAGGATAAATAAAGATATGTATATTAATATTTTCAGAATATTGGCCAGCATATTTGAAACAAGAAAAAGAATTGATATATCCAAAATGGTTGAAGAAATTTTAGAAGATACCTCCCTCGCTTTTCCTCGTTTTTGTGATGTTTGGCTTACTTCAAATTTTGTAGCATCGCCTTTGCTTAGGTTTTGGACGAATTTGATCGTGAAGGAAATGACAACTCGAAACAAATAAGCTACGGACGACTAGTTGGAATTATTGCTTTTTCCGGATGTCTAGCTGCTGCTCTTATTCGTAACAATCAACGGAGAGAAGTTCAGCAAATTCTTCTTTACACGAGTACCTTCCTTGGTACACGCATCAGACTTACATGGAGTTTAGAAGATCGTAGTTGGGTGTGTTTATTTTTAATGAGAAGCAAACTTTGTTTTGAGGCTAACTTTATGACGTTCTCGAAAGATATAATACGTCGCGAGGAAAGGAGTAAGACCGAAGCTAGGCGGCAGAGTCGTCGTCGAAGTTTCGGAATAATTATGGGGGTTGGAGTTGTCGTACTTGGTGGCGTGGTCGGCGCTAAACTATTAAGGTAACATATATACACCACTCTTATTGTACAAAAAAACGTGTATCTAATTGACCTCACATTCGTATTCTATTGTGTCTTTGTGTATTGAATAAATAACAATCCTGGAAAATTACGCGATAGCAAATTAAAACAGAAAACTTGTATTCTGTAACATCTGCAGGAACGTGTCTATAGTCTGTCAAGAAAAAAGACGACATTCAAGGTCTAACGATTTAGCCATGAGCCGAACTTACTGGCCTTTTTTTTCTTCTTGGCCGCTCAAAAATAATCTGTCAGTTCGCTCCATCACTAAAATTTGTTCTCGGCCAGTTAGACCTTGAATGTCGTCTTTTTTCTTGACAGACTATAACTGACCTTCTACTTTGCAAATCCCGTGAAGGTATCTGTGGCTCGGGCCCATTTCATCCTTTGACCAGTTCGACCAATTTTAATTCTGCCATCGGATGCTTCGACCGATTTCAGTTCGGCCGCTGGACGAAATGATCGCGGACAATTTGACCGGCGGAAGCTTCGGTCAAACCCGCTTCCGCCGCCGGACATTTCGGCCGATTTTTTCTATAATTTTGTAGTATACTTTATTATTACCACTTCGGTTTTTAGGGAAAAAAAAAACAGTTTTTCTTCGGTTTTTTTACATTTGTTTGGGTATTCTACACGTTACTGCCATTAACAGATATGGACGGGGAAATTTCGGTTATAAACGTGAAAATAACGATACTGTAGACGTGGATCCTTCACATTTTTTTATTGGCTCTCTCTTTTCTTGTGTTCTCTATTAAATGGATAGTAATCTGGAGACGGTCAGCGGGTTTCTGATGAGAGTAAAGAGGAAGAACGATAGCGGTTCAAGATACTTGTAGTGCTACAAACGGTACGTACGTTGTATTCAATTAGAATTTCTATTATACCAGAGGCCGAACATTTTCCACCTGTTCCGCTACACGTACCATTCTTCCTAACGGTGTTGTTAGAGTAAACCGTCATCATGACCACAGTCCAGACAGAGACGTACAACAGGCAGAAGAAGCTAAAGCTGAACAGCGTATAATTGCCTCAAAGAATCCTTTTCATATCGAATCGTGGAATCGTACGTTGAAAGTGAGTTGTCTCCTTCAAAATATATCAGATCCAGAGTATACTGTTCAAAGAAGCATACCAGCAACCAACTAAGTTGTCCCTTTTACTACTGAAGTTGATAAAAGAGTCTGTAATTACAGAGAAGACGGTAGATATGCTCATAATTAACCCAAATTGCAAAGTAAGCTTTAAACGCTTCCTAGTTTATTTTTTAGGTGAAACGCTCTCTTCAATCCCGTGATCTGCTCAAAAATCAGAGGTTGGTCAGTATTATTCACACTGGCGCAAACCCGCCAAATTTGCCAACACTCTCTGACTTGGATTCCATTTCCGATGCCGTGTCTATGATATAATTATTCCAACGTCTTTTTTATTCCTCAACATTAAGCCTAGGCTGTTTATTGTGTTTAAATAAATAAATTTGTATCGCAAGTAATATTGTAACGTCAAAAAAGCCAAAAAAGCCGTAGAAAATGTTTTTCACTTGTCCCTAAAATATAAAAAAAGCTACGTAATTACAGAAAAAAATTGGCCGAAACGTCCGGCGGCGGAAGCGACTGTGACCGAAACGACCGGTGAATTAAGCGTCCAGTGGTTGAATTGTCTGACAGTCGAAATATCCCCCGGCTGAATTAAAATCGACCGTACTTTCTACCCGCGAAAATGACCATTGGCCGAAATGACCCCGAGCCGGTATCTGTATAACTAGCCATCAATAAGCATACTTTATTAGTGTACAAACGAAAAGTAATTTTTATGATAAGAACTGTTTGTAGCGAGGTAGATTTTAGTTGGATTGGAACGCGCGTCCACTAAAGGTCTTCTTTTCTCCCTTGGCTTCCGGCTTTGCTCTGTTTAGTACCTTCAGAAAGTCGTTAGTCTTGGCTCTCATTCGAGAATGCATGTAAGCCTTAAGTTTGAATTGTGCTGCCTTTGAATAATTTTACTTTGGAGCATTTGATGTGATAGTGAAGATAGTCGCGGAACGAATGGATGAGATCTATTGTGTTATCTTTGGTTTTCTTATGAGTGTGGCGAGGGAAAAGTACTGAACGCTAATATGTTGCAAAAGAAATAACTGCTTACCAAATGTAATGTAACCGACATTATCGCCGACACGAGCTCCTGGCTGATCCCGCAGTTCAAGTGGCGGTTCACCTAATGAATACAGAACTGCAGGTGCCGTCTGGCTGGCTTTTCTACCTTCTCGAAATTCCTAAATACAACTTTTCGGCAGATGTCTAGAATAATTACTTGGAGGAAAACTTTTCCAATTATGATATCATCAGGATCTTTAAAAATTGTACTAAAAATTACGGTAACCCGATCGGCTTTTGCCTCAATATACCTACAATGATAGTACACTTTAGAGAAATCTTAAAACAAACATAGTTTCGTCTTCCCGATAGTTAATAACGGCTCTTTTTTGACCTTCTTGTCCTGCTTCTTGAAATTCGAAGTATTTTTCGAACACCGTTGCAAAACAATTACGCTTCAGGGCGGACGCTTTTGATACTATAATTTAAAGTGAACATAAATTATTCACACAAAACCTAGTTCTGAATGATCTGTTGGAAGATTGGAAAGGTCGTATACGATGGATACACTGTAGCCCGATTCCGTGGTTGTTAAATTGTTTCCATATTCCCGACGAAGAAGCTAAGAAAATATATAAATGATACTATATGAAGTAACAAACAGCATCTGCTCCATGCTCCTGCAGTTCGCGGAAAAATTTCAAAGATATACTTAGCTGAAAAAGGTTTTGCTAAAATCAAGTAAAATATATTATATACGCGAATTTTGGAGCGGTCTCCATCCGGATTAGACAAATGATAAATTACACCATCGAAATCAGCAAACATTACATCCACAATGTCATGCTTTCCTCTGAAAAGAAACAATGCTTTGACAAATAGGTAGCCTACCCTTCTTTTGCGTTTGCAAACTTCAGCTCGAGAAGCTCTGCTATGATGCGATTGTTTTGCTCTAGCAAGATCATTTTATCTATAAGGTTTTATTATATATACATAATAATATTTGCAAGGGTATGAAAACATCTAAACTGCCTGACTCCGCTTAGCTGTGAGGTGAATCAGCATAGATTCAGTCTTTTGCGTACGTACGCAATAGATCAGCAGGAAAATTCGAAGTTTCCTTTTTTTTCAGGCTGGAATTCAAGCTGAAGTCTTAGTGAGCAGCTGAGTATGAGAGGTTCTTCAAGACATGGAGGTGGTGGCAGCTATCGTCAGCAAAGAGGATTCATGCGGCCTGGTAGGGAATATTTACATTCTTCAGTCTTTGTTGCAGATGATTCCGCAGACAGACCTAGGACAGGCCCACTAGTCTTCGAAGAGAGACAGACGGAACAGCCAACGACATCCGGAGATAGTTTCAGTGCTCATAATAATCCTTACGCGTCGCTGAGCATTCAATCACAGCGTTCAAGGCTCCCTATATTCAAAGTATGTTCTTGGGAAAATTATTTATTAGATCTTCTAGTATCGAAATTCGATATTGCATATGTGTGAGAAATACCGTACTGTTATTGTTGTAGGAGAAACAGGATGTGGAAAGAGCACTCAGGTTACTCAAAACTACTTTATTAGTGACATTTATTTAGGTTCCGCAATATTTATTAGAAGCTGGGTGGGCTAACGACGGAAGAATGATTGGAGTTACAGAACCTCGCCGTGTAGCAGTAGTGACGGTAATTTTAGGCATATATATTCGAAAAAAGTATCTGTAGCTGGCTTCAAGGGTAGCGGAAGAGAAACAAGTAACCTTAGGACACGATGTGGGATACACTGTAAGGTTTGATGATGTCTCAGACAACGAAACTAAAATAAAGGTATTTTTCTTTTTACTTTTCTAATGAGTAGTATTATAGTATATGACAGATGGCTTACTACTACGGGAATTTTTAAATGATCCACTTTTATCAAAGTTCAGGTAGATTTGTTGAAAGGGATTGCTTTTATATATGTTTAAATAGTGTAATAATGGTCGATGAGGCTCACGAGAGATCTTATAATACCGATATATTGTTGGGTCTTCTACGTAAAGTGATGACAATAAGGAATGATCTTAGAGTTATCGTATCTTCAGCCACACTGGATGCAGAAGTCAGTTTTTTTGCTTAAATAAATATTTTATTTAGCTATTTCGTGATTTTTTTGAATTAAATCAAACAGATAATCATGAAAAAGATACAGCTGCAATTATATCGGTGGAGGGACGTACACATCCAGTTGTTATCTACCATACTAAAACGTATGGTTTAATTTTTTTTAAAGATGTGTTTTGAGGTCGGTTCCAAATTACATACAAAGCGCTGCAGAGTGTGTGATGAACATTCATACAAAAGATCATTCTGGAGATATTTTGCTCTTTCTATCGGGTCAAGATGAAGTTGAAGAGGTATTTTTTTAAATTCTAATTTAATCATTGAGTAGGTTTGTGAAAAACTGCGCAATGCTTCTCAGGGACTGAAAAATCATGACAAACTATGGATAGTACCATGCTATGGAGCTCTCCCTGGCAAAGAACAGGTATTTCTTCTTTTTTTATTGCTATTTAAAATTGAAGATGAAAGCATTCGATTCTACACCACATGGAACTCGAAAAGTTGTTGTGGCCACAAATATTGCTGAAGCTTCAATTACAATACCTGGTATAGCTTACAGTAAGTGATCTGCATAATTATAAAGGATATTATTAGTTATTGATTCTGGTTACGTGAAATTACGAGCTTTAAATAGAGAGCATGGAGTTGAATCTCTGATGAGAGTTCCCATTTCTCAGGTATCATGTACGTAAAAAGCTATTTCATGTTTATTAGGCGTCGGCTGAACAGAGAGCTGGACGGGCCGGGCGGATACGATCAGGCAAAGCATTTAGACTTTATCCAAGTGAGTCATTTTATAGTGGTTTATAGACGAAATTACTAGTGTCTCAATACGAAAAGCTCCTACCTAGTACTGTCCCAGAAATACAACGTTGCCATCTTGCCCCTGTAGTTTTACAGTTAAAAGCTCTTGGAATTAATAATATACACAAATTTCATTATCTTTCAGTAAGTTAACATTAATATTGTATTACCTTTATACTTAGCGACCGCCGTCTTGGTCCGTTATAGGAGCTTTAGATCTGCTTTATGCTTTAGGAGCAATCGATGAAAAGTGATCATAGAATAGAAGCTTTAATTAATTAATTATTTTAGCGGACACCTCACTGACCCTGTTGGCCAACGTATTGCCGAATTTCCCCTTTCACCAATGCATTGTAAATGCCTATTAGAATCTGGTAAAGCGGTTGTATACCTTACGCTCTTTATTTTCAGCCGAGCATGGATGTACTGAAGAAATGTTATCCATTGTCGCCATGATGCAAATTCAAGATGTGTTTATTATTCCATTTAGACAGCGACAGCGCGCTGTTAGTTTGCTATATACCATTAACTGGTAGTTATTTAGGAAATAATGAGACGTCGTTTTTCCGCAGAAGAAGGAGATCACCTAACGTATTTAAACGTTTATACCATGTTTATAGAAGTAATGGGCAACGTTGGTATAAATCACTACATTTCAGAGTGGGAAAAACAAAAAATGGTGCGAGGACCATTTTGTTAATTATCGTGGACTTCTTCGAGCAGAAAATGTGCGAATCCAATTATCGAGACTTCTAAAAAAATTTGATATCCCTTTGAAGTCTGTCCGCGGCGAAATTGGTAAGTTAGTTGTTGCAAATCCTTTATTCTTTCTATAGGATCAACCAAAACTCTGCAGAAATGTCTCGTAAAAGGCTTCTTTTCTCAAGCAGCTTATTATAATCACACAGGAAAATACCTTACAGTAAGAGAAGAATTTCCTTTCAATGTTTACAAAGGATCAGTTGTAATGTTTCGCAAAGATTACCCAAAATGGTTTGTTGTGGGCTCTAAATAAAACTCACTAATTTAGGGTAATATTTTCTGAAGTAATGCAGGATTCAATTCGTGACATAACCGTGATAGAACCAGAATGGCTTTATGAACTAGCACCTCATTATTACGAATATGGAACGGTATGATTCTAATATTGCCGTTATTTACTGCCGGTTTAGGACAATGAAATTTCGATGAAAAGAAGAAGAGGCAACGAGTAGCTGCCATTCATACGCTTGTAAATGCCTAATAAATGTGATGTATCAATGTTGATGTGCTTCAATTACCCTTTGTCCTCTAGTAGTCTTAGCATGGTGTAGGAAAGAAAGGGCTTGCTCCGGGGCGGGTCCTATTGATTTCAACACGACGCATCTCTTCCAATTTGAATGGTTCGCCTTTCCGAAGCCGCAGTCTACCTCCGCACCAAATCGTCGGTGCATGATGTTAAGAAACTAAATCTCTGGTTTGTCAGCTGAGTTCTCGAATGCATAGTTTTAGGGGCTGCGACATTGATGATCTCAGCGTGCTCAAGGATGCAAAAAGTCTCGAAGTTCTGTCTCTCAGCGTGAACAAGGTCCAATTCCTGGAGCCGTTGAAGCATTGCACAAAGCTCAAAGAGCTGTACCTACGAAAAAACCAAATCGAATGCCTCAGTGAGCTGGAACATCTAAAGGTAAAATTGTGTGCTTCTGTTCTGTCTGTTCACGTTCTTCTATTCCTGGAAAAGACGTAATAACGGGAGTCCGTAATGCATTGCCCCCAAAAAACGGGGCTATTCATGTCATTTCAGGGGGTGGCCAGTCTGCGGGTGCTCTGGATTGACGAAAACCCTTGCACCGCAATTGGGGAATATCGCTTCAGAGTGGTGAAGATGCTCCCCCAGCTGACGAAACTCGACGACAAAAGTATTCGACGGGGCAGTCAGCAATCCGTCCTCTCTTTTCAGTCATAACACAGGACGACTACTTGGAGCCGGAAGAGTCCGTGCCCGAATGTGAAATGCATGCCTCCTTCTATTCCACCAGAACCTCCAGGGGCAGTGTCCACAACGACCTCATGACGAGGTCTATGTACGGTAGGAAACCAGGGCAGATGGCGGGGAGAGACTCGTTTAGCCGGGAGGGAGGCCATCGTCGACACTGTCATGCAGCCCCAGATCGCCTCGTTTGTGGACGCGTCGGACGAGGAGCCGCTCCTCACCTCGAGGACCTTCCCCACGGTCAACGAAGACGACTGGGGCGAGTTCAGGTAGGCGGCCGCCTCCCCTCGAACAAAGGGGGTTCAGTATGGACGAAGAGACGCGGCCCTGCTCAATGGAGGGCATCTCCTCCCGGATGTGCATGAGCCTCTACGAGGAGCGGCCCCGTTCCGTCTTCCCGCGGTCGGCCTCCGCTCCCAGGAGACGAATCAGCTCGCGGCAGCCGTCGAGCAGCCCCCACCGGGTAAGGAGCCCCCTGCCCACCCAGCCACCTCCCTTTCAGCAGCACCGACTGGGCAAAATCCTGTCGGCGATATCGGTGTTGATGGACGAGCTGGAGCCGGAGGGCCTTCGCGAGGTCATCGACGAGGCACAGAAGAGAATGAAAAAACAACGATAATAAAGATTCGATGAAAAGCGTCGAGGGGTCGGGGAGGTCCGAGAGCGGTCGGCCTTCACAACGGCACAATTACGGGCCGGGACTCATTTGAGTGACCGTCGCGGCCATGGCTATCCGCGCACTTCTTCTGCTCGTCCAGGCTAGTCCATTTCACATTTCCCCGTTTAATTGACCCTGCCCCTCGGTGATGATCCCCCTCCCCCTCGAGGGGTGGAGTGGAGTGGCTGGGTTGGTTGTCGAGCTCAGGGCCTCAACTTGAAAGTGGTGGCCTTGGCCCCGTGAGCCGGCTCCTGTAAACAGGGGGAGATGTCATCTATCATGATCGATTAGAGCCGCGACATTTCAGATCTGCTCGATGGGCCTGGGAAAGACCTTGGACAATCGGTTGATAGGTGAGAAAGGGGTGATAATTCCGACGAGGCCGCTTTCAGGAACACCCTCGGTCTCCTGTGGGCCATCCTCCCTCACGGTCGCCGCCGAAAGTAGCGACGTCTTCGAAGGACAGGTGGGTGCTGTTCTCCTCCCGCGGCTGACTCCTTCAGGTCTTCATCAAGAGCCATCGCAGCGCGTCGGCCGATTGCCTGTCCCTGTTCTCCTCCTCCATGAACTCCACCAGCCCCTCTTTCTCCCTGCCCCTCTCCCGGATATCCAGCTGTGGTCTGGAGATGGTCCGAGACGTGAGTCCTCTGCCCCGTCATCCTCCCATCACTGCCCCCTTCAGAACGAGGCGAAGTCCCTCCGGCTGTCGACGGTCGTCGTTTTCGCCTTCCACCCCGCCTTTGTGACAGCCGGCGACCGGGCCTTTGCCATCCACTGCGTCTTCCAGCAGTCGGATGTCCGTGTTGAGACCCAATTCGACTCCATCCAGCGAGTCTCCACCTCCTCCTCCAAAAACTGTCCTTTTCAGCGATATCAAACCCGTTCCGGTCAACGGAGTCTCGTTTGAAATTCCTTCGGTCGAGATGAAGATTGTCAGTGGCCGGGACGACTCGGCCACGGCCGCCGAGCAGGTCGAAGTCGGCTCGCCGATCATGTTGGTCTGGAAGTTGCTCGAACCGTCGCGTGAGTCCCGTTTTGCCAGCCGTCCTTGGGGCGCGTGGCGCTTATTACTTTTGTGGCTGAAACGGGCGAGGTCGAGTCGCGCAATCGCCCTTCTCAAGCAAGGTTGTGGCACTTCAGAACGGGAACATTTCAGAAATGTTCGGGATTCGAGTCCTGGACTGCGTCGCCTCCGATGGGGACGGCCTCGGCCAGGAGGTCCTCGCCCACGGAGGATGTGCCACAGACGACCACCTCCTGTCCCATGTCCGGTCAGTCCTCCCTCCTGCGCCCTCAAATAGACTATCCCAGGTACTCGTCCGGCGACGACCGGGCCTTTTCCGAAGTAACAGCCTTCAAAATGCCCGATGAGGAGCAGCTCTTCTTCCGGTGTCGCGTGGCTTTCTGCATCCGGCGGACCCCTCGGATCCTGGCGACGGGGGCCATCGCCGAGAACTCCTTCTGCCAGCCATCCGTGAGTCATTCCTTCAATTTCCACCCATACTCTGTCCAGACATGCGATGAGCCCCGTTTCCGGAGGGAGACGGCGCTCTTCGACCAACCGATGGTCCTCATCGGCAGGGGAGTCAACGTCTCCGAGGCCCTGCCTCTAGGTATGTTGCCGCCTCTTCCGCTCTGACCCGTTCCAGTCGCGACGGAATCCTTCTCGTCCGTCTGTGTCGGCCAGTTGCTCTTCGGCATTACAGCTTCCTCGGTCGCTACCGTATACACCATAGCGGCAGCCACGGCCCTTCTTTTGATCTACCAGCGGATCAAGAGAAAGAGAAGTTTTAACTTTTGACGGTGTCTCCCCTCTCCTCATTGTTATGTTGTGTACAGCGAAACTACTGGTAAGAAAATAAATATGATATATATTGATGGAAAGAAATGGGATTGTGCTGCCATGCCACCCAGTACTGAGAGTATCTCTGCGTTCAAGTGTTCAATCTGACAGTAGTTATACATAGAAAATAATTTTTTTTCGATTATTATCTTTTACTTCCGGTGTAGATTCATAAAAACGTACTTCAACCTTTTTTTTCATTCCTAGCCGTATTCCAAATAACTCCTTTGCTCAGAAACATTCAGCTCCAGGAAACTTAGAAACTAAACTATGGACGGGTTATATCAAAATCGACTGAAAAAATTGGTAAGTTTATTTTAAAAGCTACAAGTAGGTCAAAAAAATAGATAAGCAAAATGTACAGACTAAAACGTTACAAGCTATATCAAAGAGTGAAACTTGGCGTATTTGATTTCTTCTTCAATGATTTGCCGTCTCTCTTTAAGTATTCGAAAAATATCTCCATATGCCTAAAACGAAGAAATTGTTTAAAAAATTAGAAAATCTCACATAAAAAATTGCTTCAAAATTCCCAGGAGTTTCTATTGCTGACAATACCAGGAAACAAAGAAGATTGTGGGGTCGAATATACTCATCTTTAGTGTGTTGAAGTATGGTGTAGCAATTTTCATTCTAAATTTCTTTTCAACACTGTGACTAACAAAGAAATACCCATGAATTATTCTTGTCTAATTTCGATACCAGTCGAAGGACAACTCCTGCCGCAAGTGAAGGTGGCACTTCGGCAAGTTCTCTCCTACATATCATCAACTCGGCCAGACACTTTGCACAAGCCCAACTCCACCGTCCCACCTAGATATTTTATCCAAAACGTAGAGAAAAAATAACTTACGCAAACGATATTGTTTAAAAGGCGCATAAAGAAGGGTAAAGTCGACGGCCATAGGAAATAATCTACAGCTCTACATATCTGTGCCAAAGGTTCTACTGATTTTCCATTTCTCACCTTCTTCTCCATAGCGAAAACATTTTTGAGATTATATTCTTCCAAAAAAGCACACCGGAACCCACTCTGCCGTTCGATTTTGGCAGCAAGGTTTACAGCAGCTACACCGACATCTTCCAAGTCGTTCTGCGTGATATTTTCATTCTGAAAAGAGCTAAACATACTAGAAACTGAGCCTACCTTTATCAGTGACTGTATGTAGTAGACAGCCAAGTAAAGGACTTCTCGTGGCATTGGCCTTTCAACATACAAGTCGTAAATGAAGAGGATCAGTTTTCTATAGGCTACCTCACCACCCAGAGGTGCCCACTCTGCAAGAGTATTAGGAGAAACTGCCTATAAATAGCGCTTTATCGAAACTACAGATTGCTACTCAACCTGAATATGAAAGCAATAGGAAGTAATATCGTTATCAAAATCTGGATGTTCAAAATGCTTTGCTGGCCCATAAGCACCAAGTTCGGCAAAGTCAATGTAGGGAGCTGCAATTGTAGACAGATCTGAAACAATTTGTTCATATTGAGTTTGATAAATAGTACATACCTAACGAGTCATTGATGCTATCTTGAGAATATTTGTGTGGAGTAGAGGTAGCTCTTTTCGGAACTTCTGAACAAACAGCAATAAAGGAATACAAACTCTGCACTAACCATTGCTAACTTTAGGTTTTTCTTCCTTCGCTCCAAGTGAGTCTTTTATCCAATGTATCAGTTTACTTGCCGAGTTTGTTCTTTCGCGAAGGGCCATCGACTTTCCAGTAGCAGATTCCTGAAGGGCACAAGTGTCTGAGAGAAGGAACGTCACAAAAAGAATTGCTTGATGTTTCAGGAGAGCGCGCAATGCCAACAAAATTCAACTTTCTTTTCTTCTTGTCTCGATCGAGAGCGTTGCTTCATTTCTCTGGCTCGTTTGCTCTTCCGATTTTGCTTGTCACTAGTTGTACTTTTACTTGTATTTGTTGTCATTTTCTCAATTCAATAATCACAACTAAAGTAAACGTTTTCAGCGTCGCCTCGTCGATGTTTTCACTAGGTAAGCAGCAACTCAAATATTTTAAAAATAGACAGTGAAATAGTAAGATGCGGAAATTCAGAGAATATAGAAATTCCTATCTCTAAGACAGTTACTATTTAGATGCAGTATCACCTTCTCCACGCATGATTACAGTCACTCCTCATTCTGTAACTTCTGTCCCGCCGACGAGTCGCTCTAATGTTAGCTGGGAGACAATGACTGACGAAGAACGAGAGGAAACTCAGCGCCAGCGAAGGTTTCTTTCATTTTGTATTTATGAAAATTGAAAACGCTCAGAAAGGAACAGGCATTCAAAACTGCTCTATGCGATGCGTTCCGGAAATCCGGTACTTGCTCGTATGGCACAGCTTGTCGTTTCGCTCATGGTGAAAATGATCTTCGCTTACCTGCACAACCTCGAGGAAAAGCCCATCCAAAGTATAAAACTCAACTATGTGATAAATATTCTGCCAATGGACACTGTCCATACGGACCTCGATGCCAATTTATTCACAAGCTAAAGAAGGGCCTTCCTTTACTAGACTACGAAGTTCTTCTACAACAAGGAAAAATCTCGCCTGCTCGCGATGATGAGGTCACCAACGATGATCACAATTATTACCATCGCCGTGTTAACCAAACTCCTGAGCGAAAGTTAGTTTTAATTTAATTATTCATTTCGGTATTTTTAGGGGTAAAAATCGAGGAGATAAACTTGAATTGGAAATGGAGCTTCTTGATAATAAATTCACTAGCACTAGTAGTGATACTTACGGAAAGGTTTACCCCAAGATGCAAGTTATTAACATTGAACGTGCATTACAAATAGCTGATGAGAAAATGCATCTGGATCCTTTTTATCCCATTCGAGGCATGCCTTATGACTACTGTATTTATTCTAAAATGTAATTTTCTTTAACATTATAATTTATATTTTATCAGCATTGTAATTTATATTTTATGTCTGTAAATACGGTTTCCAGTTTGACCAATGAATATTTTTCATCACATTTACTGAATTAGTTTTAAACCATATTGTTTCACTCAAGTACGTGTATTTCCTCAACGGTTCTTGTAGCAAACGTTGCATTTCCAGGAAGCTGTTTACCCACCATGGGAGACGGACCGTCTGAGTGTCCAATACAAGTAAGTTTGGTTTTTGTTATTAACAAGGCTGTTTTAACTGGAAGAGCTTTCTGCTGGGGCAATGCCGAATTTTCAAAGATTCTCATTTGAAACGGAGTATATCTTTCAATATTGGTGTATTAGGCTGTCATGCTAATTACTCTTCAGGTGTTTTGCCGCATTCGGCCATTGAACAAAACCGAAGAAAAAAAGCAAGAAAAATTCCTGCCTGTTTTTCTTAATGATCAATCTATTAAACTAGGGGTAAGTTTCCCTTTTATAATTAAGCATTGACAAACGTGTGGTTACATTAATTTTTCAGGATAAAAATTTTACATATGACAAAGTCCTCAACCCTACCACGACTCAGGAGCAAGTTTACAAAGCCGCTGCCTACCATATAGTGCAAGATGTTCTTTCCGGTTACAATGGTACTGTTTTCGCTTATGGGCAAACGGCGTCTGGAAAAACACATACTATGGAGGTTAGTAAAATATTTGATTTATTATATTTATAAAAATGTCAGGGTGTCTTGGCTGATCCCGCCCTTCAGGGAATAATTCCGCGTATAGTAAAAGATATATTTGATCATATTTTCACCATGGATGAAAACCTGCAATTTCACATCAAAGTATCTTTCTACGAAATCTACAATGAGAAAATTAGGGATTTACTTGACCGTAAATTGAAATTTATTATTCCACCTTTATTTTTTCAGCTGAAAAGGTAAACCTTTCTATTCACGAAGACAAGAACAGGGTCCCTTATGTCAAAGGTGCGACAGAAAGATTTGTGGGATCACCAGAAGAACTTCTTCAGGCTATTGAAGACGGTAAATCGAATAGACAAGTAGCAGTAACAAGTTCGCTTCGTCCTTATCTTTCATTCATTTTTTGCTTCTAGATATGAACGAACATTCTTCTAGATCTCATTCTGTTTTCCTCATCACAGTAAATCAAGAAAATCAAGAGACTAAGAAACAGCTGAGTGGAAAATTATATCTTGTAGATTTAGCTGGGTCTGAAAAGGTACTATTGCCCAACGAGAATATCAAATGAAATTTTAGATTTCAAAAACTGGTGCCCAAGGCTCGGTATTGGAAGAAGCCAAGAATATTAATAAATCTTTGACAGCATTGGGAATAGTCATTTCTGCTTTGGCTGAAGGAACAGTAAACCGTTTTTTTAAAATAGTCAAATGAGGTTTATAGAAATCGCATGTGCCTTATCGTGATTCCAAACTGACACGAATTCTCCAAGAATCACTTGGTGGAAACTCTAGAACGACAGTTATAATATGTGCTTCTCCTGCGCGGTCAAATGAAGCAGAAACACGTTCAACCTTAGAATTTGGAAGACGTGCCAAGACTATTAAGAATGTCGTAACTGTTAATGAGGAGTTGACCGCCGAAGAATGGAAAAGACGATATGAGAAAGAAAAGGAGAAAGTATCAGTCCATTTTATAGATTTTTATGTCTTCATTTAGAACTCACGCCTTCAAGCTACGCTACAAGCAGCTCTTTTGGAACTCACACGATGGAGGAATGGAGAAAGAGTACCAGAAGGAGAATGGGTGTCCCTAGAAAGCAGTGCCGCTCTTACGCTCAGCGAAAGTACCTGCCTGTTTTTCGCTTGGTAATCTCTTTTAGGTGCGTCCACATCCTCAATGGAAAGATCCATGATTGCCCCTGCGCCTCCTATGCTCACATCCACATCTGGTCCTATCACCGATGCTGAAAAGAGGAAGTATGAAGAGGAAAGAACTAAGCTGTATCAACAACTCGATGAAAAAGATGATGAGATCCAAAGGATATCACAGGAAGGAGAATCAATGCGACAACAGGTTTTGCATAATGTTCATAACTATGTTTTTTTGTCAGGTTATTTTATTGGAAGAAGGCTTGGAAACTATGCGCCGAAACGAAGAGATGATCAGAGAAGAGAACTCTCGCTTCCAAAAGGAAATTGATGATAAGCAAGCGGAGTCGAAAGAGGTAAAAATGCGATAGTTATTAATATAATGTTGGTTCAGTTTATAACAGCCTTGGAAGAGCTTGCTGCAAATTTGGAAGAGCGTCAGGCTGAATGCGAGAAAATCAAAAAGGAGATGGAAAGTCTAATGGAAGATAATTCTGCTCTCGAAGATAGAAGAAATTTGGCTGAAACCCAACTTCATAATCATTTACTCGAATGCGGCCCTAAAATTAAAAACTTCAAAGAATCCATTTATAACATCATTCGAGAGTTCAATGTAGTGGAAGTGGTCAGTTGGTTTAAACTAACGCCAGTAGCACCAGCTTTTAAGGTCGCACAAAATGATCAGCTTCCTGACCATGATCTCATAAGTGCAATAAGAATGGGTTTTGCTAAAATGTTCAGTCAAAACAGTGCTGCTGAAGACGTGAGTCTAACTAATATTATTTTATTTGATTTTTAGACGACCGCCACAGGGGTTGATTCAGTCCATTGTAAACAGCTCCTTGATAATGCTTCCAAGAAATGCAAGCCATTGACAGATCGTGTAAATATAGAGTTTGTAGCTGTGAAAAATTTGAAGAATGAATTTATGCGAATTATGCTATCTAAATGTCACGTAAGATTATTCGATATAGATATAATTCATCATAAATGTAGAGTACACCTGTGGATGAAGGATCCCTTTCTGGCCCAGCACAGCAACAACGCGTTCAGTTCCTTGAAAATAATCTCGAAAAAATAACTAAAGTTTATAAGAAGCTGCTGGGCGAAATGGCCGACCTTCGTATGGAACAACCAAAAATGGAAGCCCTCATTCGTAGCCGGGAAGGCAGAATAACGCTCCTTGAAGGAGCGTTAAAAGAAATCAAAGCTAGAGCTGAAATGGAGAAGAAAAAATATAAATCGGAAGTAGAACAAATCAAAGAAGATTATCGTCGACGTTTAAGGAGGCAGACGCCACACATTGTCAAGCCTATAAGACCTGGACAGGTATTTCTATCACATTTATAAAGATGCTGACGAGTTTAGATTTATTCAACAACTCACATCGTCCCGACTAAGATACGGCTCTAGCCCGTTTTTTTTCTAGTTTGTTTTGTGTTTTTTCCTCGCCGTTTTATAATAAATAATTCATTTCATTTAACTTTTGTTTCATTATTCATCGGCTTCTGGCCGTAATCCTATTGCTTTTTTAAAGGGTTCTTGTATTATGTTATTTATATACAATTTTAGGTATAGTATGAAGACCGGAAATGATACATCGTGCAATACCACATCGTTTTACGACAATTTTCAAACGCCTATGCAAATTAATCATATCGGAGCTGGTGATTTGGAGACACCAAGAGATTTAGAGATGTCGTCTTTGTTGAAGTTCGTTTTTAAATACAAACGTTAGGCTATTTTAAGGCCAAAAAATCTACCACCAATTGGTCGTCGTCGTCACTCTACCAGTGCATTACATTGTGTTCGCGAAACCCCTAATGATGTAGCAAGTTGTTCACCATCAAATGAGCAAGAAATTATCTTTTGGTTCCATAGCCAAGTTTGTTATTTTGCAGAAGCTGCTGTAGTAAATTTTTTATTGTAGATTATCCGGAAAATGCGGGCAGGAGCTTTCCTCAGCGCATTAGCTGCAACGAGTATTATGATTTTCACCCTATTCCTGGCAAAATTTTCCGTCTATTCACCGATTTATTCCTTTATAGGTAATTTATCTGCTGTTATAAATACAGTATTCCTTTATTTATTTATAGCTATACTAAGTCCTTTGCTCCATCCAACGATGGTAGCTGTAACAATTCTTTTGTTTTTCGTGGGTAATCTTGCTAATTCGTATGTTCTTTCACTGGTTTACCGACACGGTAAAGTGTTTATAAATGAAGATGTAATTTTTTTTTCAGAAAACTTCCGCCCATCATTATCTGGAGATGAATCTATATTTGGCAGCGATCTGATGACCTTAAAATTAAAAATTACTGTAGCGTTTACAATGGCGGTAATTAATTCAGTTTCAAGCTGCGTTGTATGGACTTACATTGTGAAGCACGGAGAATTTGATAGGCATTTTTGGGAACCGGGGCTATTCCAGTAAAAAAAATTCAGGTCTATGTGCAGTTCACTATTTATTGGTACAATTGTCACTTCCACATTTATCGTCTTCTATCGAAAAAATTACATGCTTGTTTTTCGCAGTATTAAAGCACCGGTAATTAAGTAATATATGTGTGAATCTTTTAGATTGAAAAACGCCACCAGTTTTTCCATTTCAGTGAGCTTTACGGCTACTTTCACACTCAAGAAATTCTTCATTTTAGTCAAAAGTCTTGGCAGGCTACCTTATTTGCTCAGATTGCACAAAATGTTGGTATCTGGATAATCGGTAAGACAGGCACATACAGACGTATATTTATAGATTATCTCCCGTTTTTATCCTCGTTAGCGAGCGACGTTGATGCTCAGTTTCATTTTCTACTTTTTAATTTCGCACACATTCTCACGGGCTTATATTTCCACAAATTTATAGATCATTTCATTTTAGAGGTAACTCCACCGTTTATAGTCTATTTGCATTCTAGCCAATAACGTTCATTTTTCCTGAAAAATATGAAATCGCTAATCCGTCTGTGGAACAAAAAGCAAACATACGGAATGCACTGCTTTGTTCCGATGATTTCTTCAAGGTTACTTTTAGAAGTTAAAAGTATTTTTCAAATTTACAGATGTACGCATTTCTTGATCTAGTCTACTTATCCACAGAGGCGTCGAGCTTACGTAGACAACTTGTTTTTGAATTGTCGGTTCCAGGTAGATTCTATTACATATGTTAATACTTCTTTATAGGAAATAACCCATTAAATTGGACTACTATTAGAAACGCCTGCATAGCACAAATCACGAAATTAATAACAGAACTAAAGGTTTTCTTTTCATCTCTTTTTGTTTTATAAGTACAGGACGCTAGACAGCGTTTGGGTGTAGCATTATATGAGGCTCATAATGATGATGAGGATTCGTTCAATCAATCCATGCTGCTGATGAACCCTGCGCAAAGAACTCAAAGTTTGTGATTTCCATATATTCATAAGCATTGTAGTGTACTCAATGTCTGTCCGTCGACGTCAACACGCTTCTTTACGTCGAATGGCAGTTCCTGTGGTAAAACATTCGACAGTTATTGCAAAGACATACATCTCGCCTTATATGGCAAGGAATGTTATTATGGCAATAGAAGGTAAGTTTTTCTAGCATCTACATATTGCAGCATTTAGCAATTGTTAATCTTATCATATGTTCACTCAAAGAAGATCGGTTTGGCATAGTGCAGAAAGACAGGCCTGTAATTCTACGTTCAATTTTGCAGTTATCTGCTGTTATTGATAAATATTCTCGAGAGAAAAAGGTTTCTTTGTTTGCATCCTTAAAACATTATTCAGGCAACGTCGATGGACGACGGCATCAATAGTGAATGGATTCAAGAGGTGGAGGATGTTATCAGCCGTTCCGTTATTGCATTCCATTCGCCCTTCAAAAAGTATATTAGGTAAATGTTTAGAGATCGCAAGTTATACTAGTTTAAGTTCATTTGGCCTTTCTCCCGAGGAACATCGATTATATAGCCAACTCGTATTTCGCCGTATATATGAATAATCGGTTCACTCATGATTAATCTTAGTTTTCTAATGTGACCTGTAGAAATAAACTGCTTTATTTTGTAGCATCTTTATAATTTCCAGAGTTAACTCGAGTGAGCAACATATAGGATTAAACATTCATGAAGGCTATAAAATGAGAATTAAAAATCGGAAAAAACCTGCACTTTTTTGAGATTGAACATTTGAGATTAGATGTAAGCTAAACAATTTGTATACCCTAATGAAATGAAATTTTGAAAGCAAAAATGGCAGTAATGTATGTTAATTGCGACGGCGACGAGGTTCAATTTCGTAGGAAACGTCCATCAGACGCCTCTGATTTTCTATAACACGAAAGTTCCTCATAAGGTTGAGGGTGTCGAAGACTTTCTTGGGCTTATAGACAGGGGCTGAAACCGAGATATTTCTTTAGCAAGAACCGGGCTTACGCGAGAATCTCGCTTTGCACTGTCGGAACATCCGCAATGTATTGGCTATCATATGCTGGAAAGTAATTTCCGGGTGGCGGGGGTGAGTGACAAACCATCTTCTCGAAGTTGACCAGCCCGTTGAAGTAGGTCTTGTTGCCCTCGTGGATAAATGTCAAGTCTTTGAGGATGAGCGGGATGAAGGGAATCAGGGGAGGGGCCATCTGGAGAGGGTGTTGGACTCGGAGGAGGACTCGCTGACCTTGGCGACCAGTGCCCGATAGGGACGGTGGTTCCTCGAAGGGTCCAGGAGGGACTCGAACTCGGCGAACTGTCTGCGAAGTTTGGCCGGGAGACGCTGGGATGAGGGGGTATACGGTAGCGCGGGGCATGTACCTGCCAGGTGAGAGAGAGGCGGCTGACGGCCACGTTGCTCAGCCCCAGGGTGATGGCGAAGAAGGACAACAGGTCCCGGTTGTCTTTGGCGCTGGAAGGGGCATTCGGAGGAGGAGACGCGACTCACTACATGGCGATCTTGATGAACTTGCGGAGGGTGTTGACCCGTCTGGCCGGCGTGGCCAGCAGCACCTCCGTGGTGGCCCAGCACTGGACCTCGTTGAACCGCCTCAGCAGCAGATCGAGGTTGGCCGGCACCCTGCCGGGGAACTGCTCCCTGCCCACCACCTGCATTATCAGCTCGATCTCGTCGCAGGCCTCGAACAGTTGCGAGTGGAGGATGCTGAGTTGCTCGGCCAGCTCGCTGCTCGAGACGTACTCCAGCACAGACGCGTGCACCGACTCCAACGGCCCGTTCTGGTCGTCCATCGCCCCGAGACTGTCCACCTCGTCGACGAATACCACGTACAGCTTGCTGTTTATCGAGAGACACGTCGGGATGGAGACGTCCGTCGGCGAGAAGACCGTCTTCTCTGAAGACACCTCATTAAAAGGAAGAGGGGCTGGCCTTACCCCCGCTGCTCTTGACCTCCACGAGTCGGAGGGGCTCGTTCGTCTGGGTGTATCGCATCCGGGCACGGGCCAGCTCGCAGATCTCTCTCGCCGTCTTGTCTAGGCGGACACTCATCACGAAAGACGTCGTGTCCCCCAAGTGGATGATCTGGTTGCAGGTGTCGCTCGGGAGGATGGGCAGCGGGGCCGGTGAGTTGGAGGAGGACACCCCGCACTCGAGGACAACCGACGGGTGACGGGCCTGAAATTTCGGGATTGGAAATCGCTAGATGAAATTAGGAACTGTACTACATAAGCCAAGGCGGGCATGACAGCCCAACTTACCAGGGTGCGCATGGCTTCCTCCCTCAGCTGCCGGATGACGGCCATCCGATGGAGGACCCCGCTGAGGCCGGGGATCCGGCGGTGGTCCTCCAACACGTGACAGTAGAGCTCCTCGACGAAGGAATTGGCCGCCGGGTCCAGGAAATACTGGAGACCGAGAGTGTTGACCCAGATGTGGAGGAAGGTGACCACCCGGCGACGGGATAGAATACTGTACTCCACGTCCACCTCGAAGTCGACGGCCGTCGACACGCACGGGACACGCGCCGAATCCTGAGGCAGCTGAAACAAATCTCTTCGGTGAAGGACACGAATCGGCCATTCTATTTCAAGGGGAATGGCCACTATGAAAGGTAGCTGATCCCATCTCGAACGGGTCAAGGAGAAAAGCCAAAGGAAACTGACGAGTGCCCGCCGCTTGTAGTAGTTCTTGAGGTAGTTGCAGAGGACGTTGGTCGGCAGATAGATGATGTGGGTCAGCACGAAGTCCTCCAGGAAGACGTCCATGTCGCCCTCATCCGAGTGCGCGTCCACCCTCGTCTCCAGTACGTACTCGATCATTTTCTCGGGCAGTCCGGCCATCACCGAATAGCTACAGTAACCCTATGGCCGTTAGGGACAATCCTCCTTACCAGTGAGACTTCGAGCTGGTCCCAGGCGCCTGCTCGACGGCCGCGCCACTCGGCCAGCTGATCTTCTCCAGCACCATGACATCCTGGCCGTGTTCCTTCAACCGGACGGTGTTCGCCTCGACGTCTCGGAGTATCCGGTTGAAGTCGTACTTGTCCACCACCAGGAATTGGCCGTTGTCCTCGGCCAGAGTAATGGTGGCCGCCCGGGGCGAGTCGTTGACCAGCGCCAGCTTGCCGAAGTCGTCTCCCTCCTGGAGAGTACAGACCACCCCCTGAAACGGCCTTCTCACCCCTGTCCCCGTGGTAACCGACCTTTCCCCGGATACTGACATCAACACTCCCTTTGAGAATGATGTACCAATTCTTGCCGGGGTCCCCCTGGTGGAAGAGGACCGTGCCTGCAAAGGGCGTAGTCGGCCGATAGTCCCAACCCACCGGCGTGTTGGCGGTGTTCGAAGCCGATGGCGGTGGCCAGTTCCCTCTTGACCATCGTGCTCAGATGGGAGAGGGCCTTCACGTGGAGCAGTTCCTCGTAGACGAGTTCCAGTTCCTCGGGGGTACGGTCGTGGGTCCTGGAGAAGGGATCTGGGTGGAGGAGGGAGACTTACGCCTTGCCCAGGATCATTCGGAAGAGGGCGTCGGGGCCGATGGTACCGAGGAAGAAGAGGGCGCTGGCGATGTCCTCTCTCGTGGGCGTCTCCTCGTGGATGCCGTTCTGGAGCCGGCCGTCGGCCACCCACCGGTAGAAGACGTGCTTATCGAGGAACTGCTGCTCGCTGGTCACTGAAAGGCCTCCTCGTCCTCCTCCCTCGTCCACCTACCGTGGCTGATGATGTTGTTCTCCAGAAGGGTCTGCCAGATGCCCGTTATCTAAACAAAACATTTTTATACGGTTCCGAGATACCTGAAACCGGTTGAGTTTCTGTGCATGGGAGCCGAAGGAGATGGCCGCTTCGAGCAGCCAGTCGACCATTTCGTTGCCCGCCATACTCCCGGGATAGACCCGGTTGTAGACGGTCCGTTCTCGGATCAAATGCGGTGCCTGAGAGAGGAACGTGTAGCGAAGGATCGTCCCAGCTTCAGCTATCCTGGCTTCTACGGACTAAACAGATTGATTTTCTCTTCTGATATTTATCTTCTACCATCGAGTTGAACTCGAAAATGTTCGTCTGCTGATATGATTCGTCAGTGGTCGGCAACTCTGACCGCAGAAGATTCACGTCGTAAGGGTCTAAAACTCTTTCATTTAGCTTTAACTTCAGCAAAACCCTGATAATCAGCAGAGGCATTATGGCCTAGAGGAGGAGGATAAATGGAAGCAATGCCGTTCCTCTGACTCGTCGGAGGTGGTTCACTAACTTGAACCTCATCATATGTTTGAAAAGTTGCTGAAACTCCACCAAAATGTGTCATAATTGAAATTGGCAGCTCAGACATCCAAGGAAGTCAATGCAATCATGGATGATCTTTGGAAACTGCGAATGGGAAACATCATCACAGCTGCAATGGCTGCTGGGCGCGCGCGGCGGGGCTATCGCGGCTGCTGCCGAGATTGTACGGGTGCGGCGGACCGTCGCCCGGCCGGCTGCAACTCGCCTTGAACTGACCTTGCTGCTCGGTGATTAGGTCTTGCATTATGACGATATGTGGCTGGAGATGGTCGGCGTACTTCTGAAGGGAAAAGTACCGTATTCAGGGGGAATAGACAAACATTGTAGAGGCTGACAAAGTGACTCTGGGCTATTTTGACAAACTCGGCCGGCCGACTGACGACCGCGGAACAGGTGTGGAAGGAGACGTCGAGTTCTCCGAAGAGAAAGCCGGCGTGGAGGGTCCGGAGGACGAGAGGACGGCTTTTCCTCGGGAGAAACAACTGCACCTCGCCGGCCAGCAGCAGATACCAAAAAGAGGCGTACTCGCCGGGCGAGAACACTGAAAATGTTCTCACGAAATGCCGAAACCAAAACAAAAATTGTGGCGACCACGAGACGTTGGGAAATATTCGCCGGGGGGGAGGGACTCTGCGCTTTCCGGGAAACGTCGGGCAAACATTATCCTCGGAGGGGGACACCAGGGGGCAGAGGAGGCAAATCTTAGCCGGTAAGTGTGTATATTGAAGAGCAGGCCAACTAATTAAAAGGGGGCCGACCGGGTAAATTGCTCGCGGAAACGAATAGAGCCGCGCCTTCTCGGAAAAAAAAGGATATTTGAATATTCGACGAGGCGTCGGATTAGAGCAAAACAGAGACGGCCAGGAAGTCTAAATTGGGCAGAACACACGCGATGAATATCCGAGTAGGCCGGCGGTCGATACGGTATCCCCCGGATCATTCGCCCCTCTTCATCCTCCCGCCTCTTCCGTCATCGGCACAGTCACCCCTCCTCGAGAAACTTATCCAGTGACGTCGCCCTAATCCCGTGTTAGTCGAAGAAAACTTACGTACGACACCGGCTTGGACGCGGTCCGGAGCGGGGTCCGAGTGCGAGACGAGGGCCAGGAGAAGCGGGTCTGAGAGAGACCTCAACGGCCCCAGGCGACGGGCTCGCGATGCCAACAAGGCGCCGGAGTCCATTCCGGGCCGGGCCCCTGAATTCTATGCTGTGCTTGGTCTTTCGGGGCAGGGGACAGGGGGGATGGGGGAATGGTCCGTTCGGCAGTGGCGAAACGCTGTCTATCCGACCGAGACAGACGTTAAGTACACTGCCAAAGGGAGGGCACCCGGGGGAGCACTGTAGCCGGCGGGGTGATAGGTGCACTGCTGACGAAGCTCTGAGCTAACTGTCTCCAAGGGCAACGCTGCTCCGCCTATCACAATGCCGCCAAATTCAAATCAGTCTCTCGACTCTCTCCCCTTCCGGCTACAGTTACTCTCTCGGGGCGGTAGGTGGAATGGGGCCTCGTAGTTTGTGGGAAGACATAAATCTAGAGGAAGGCCAATATGGGAGGTTAAGTCCTCGGGGAGATGGCCACGAACGGAGGCCACAAAATAGTTCATCGAGGGGGGACACGTCGAAAATAATACATCACAGGGGAAAGGAGACGTAATTGGCAAGACGGGGGAAATGGCACCGACCGAAGATAGATGACCGGGGGTTACGGTAGATTGGGGAGAAGGGGACAGGTGAAGTGGCCTAGGGCAGGTAGCCGGGAGACGGGAGACGGGCCATCCATTCCCGGGAAACTTACCTCGCATGTGGTCCCATGCGGGTGGCTGAATCGTTCCGGACTGGGGCGGGATAATTAGTTCCTATCACTGAAATCTCGTCGTTTGGGAAAGGAGAAAAAGAGGAAGGGATGTTTTGGGGATCAGGGGACAGGAAACATGATTAGGGGGGAGAGGAGGGAGACCAGGAGAGGACGGCCAGTGGAGGAGAGATACCGATGGACGAAGGACACATACGGGGAGGAGGAGGAGGAGGAGGAGGATTCCGGAAGGCAGCCGAAGCAAATATTGAATAACAGATGAAGCCGCGCGTAAAATGAGACAGGCCGATTAGCGAAATTAGCCGGAGAAAACGAAGAACAACAAAGGAAGGAGAGGAGAGGACGAGGGAGGACACCCGGCCCAGAGGGGGTGAATGTTTCATAAAGTGACCACTCTACGGCTGATGAGCAGAGCCAAGTGATGCGGTCGACGTGGACCTAATTGGATTAAGCGGAGGAATATTTCATGGAAACGGAGAAATGAATCTCTTTTTCGGCTGTGGAGTTTGCCACTACACAACACACGCGGCGATCGATGAGATGCAATGGCAAAGCTCACTTCATTCGCACGAGGAGATTGCTGGCTGTTTTTCCGGAGAGGAGATCATCCTGGCCACTTCCGTTTAGCCGCCGTGGGAATGCCTCCGTCCCCCCGGGGAGGATGGC
The DNA here is from genome assembly GCA_932521035.1 of Oscheius dolichura. Taxonomy (NCBI): domain Eukaryota; kingdom Metazoa; phylum Nematoda; class Chromadorea; order Rhabditida; family Rhabditidae; genus Oscheius; species Oscheius dolichura. The sequence goes on from OW051494.1 coordinate 5,746,932, forward strand.
CACACAAAGACGAGGCCCCTTTCAACTTCTAATCCAATCATCCGCCGTCCTCGACACTTGACTGACTGATATATTTATTACGAGCCCAATGGCAGTAGATACAAAAACCGTCGGGGACCCGTCGGGGTACCTGTACCTAGTAAAGCGGGGGTAATTACATGTAGCCTCGGAAGTTCTGGTTCTGGAAGTAGCCCGGATGCTGCTGCTGCTGCTGTTGTTGTTGTTGTTGCTGTTGCTGCTGCTGCATCATGATGCTCCTCTGATAGGCCAGCTGAATTCTCTCGACGTCAGCCGGCCGGCCCCCAACAACAGACCTGCTGTTCTTGCTGGAGTCGCTGTTCTTCCATCTGTCGCTGTTGTTCCCGTTGCCTCTCCATTTGCAGCTGCTGAACAACGCACGTACTGTCCTCCCCAACACGAACAGACCTGTTGTTGGTTGAGCAGCCGCTGTTGCATCATCTGGTGCTGGTGCTGGTGCATCTGCGATGCCATCTGATTCTGGGCGACCATAAAGTGCTGGTTCTGCTGGTTGCTATGCGGAATCTGATTGAAGTTCCCATTCACTCCACTGAAAACAAGCTCTACGTTGGAGAAGAAAAGAGAACTTACTTGAACGTATTTTGTGGCTGTGGTTGGGGGAAGGCTTGGACGACCGAAGCACGAGTAGTCACGGGAGATTGGGGGATGTGGTGGTTGAGGGGAGACTGCTGATACGGGGGCTGCCCGACCGGGTGTTGAGGCGAGTGGCCGACGGCCATCCCATTCGACCCGGGACCCTGGAAAGAGGTGTCAGAGAATGAACAAGGTAGCACTTACGGCGAAGGGAGAACCGTGCATGAACTGGGGGCTCTGTGGGACATTCTGGTGGAAGCCCTGCTGGAAGTTGAACCCGTTGGAAGTCTCTGTAGAAGGAACAGTTCGATGAATAAACAAACAGAGAATACCTTGGACAACGGACTTGGTCTCGATCTCCTGTGTGTTCTGGTATATTACCGGCTTCTGCTCCATGTTTTGGATGGTGGCAGCCCGGGCGGCAGCCGCCTGCTCCTCTTGCCTCCTTACTCGCTCTTCCTCTTCCCGACATGCCTCCTAAAATGGACGAGAATAAGCAGCGACGAACAAAGCCCGTTCCCAAGCTGTAACCCGAAGAAAAACCCGCAAGAAATTAGGAAAAGTGCTACGGTTAGGGGTGTACGAATGTTCTAAACAGAGGGAAGCCATGCCAGAACCTCTTCCGCCCGCCGCAGGGCCTCCGCCTCCTCGCTTCCGTCCATGGACACGTCCGACTCGAGCAACTGGGCGGCCAACTGCTCCTCCTGACAACACAACACACAGTATTTTATGTCTATCCGTGTCCTCCTCGAAGGGACACCTACCCCACCTCAAGCAGTCGTGCCAGCCGCTGCTCTTCCCTTTGCCTGGCCAACTCCTCTTCCTGAACCTCGTCTCGTCATCCATCCCCTCTCACCGACGAGAATGGTCTCACCTGTTTGATCCGTACTGCTATCTGCCGTTGTTGTTCCTCCTCTTCCCTCTTTTTCCTCTCCTTCTCCTAAATCGTCCCCTTGTTTCTGTTCAGCTGACGACCTGCCTCCCGTTCCTGTCTCTCCCTTTCCTCCTGTAACCTCCTCTCCCGTTCTATCTGTTCCTGTAGTCGTTTCTGCCGTTCTTCCTCCTCCTTGCGTGCCTTCTCCTCGGCCTTCCGTCTCTTCTCCTCCTCCATCTTCTTCTTTTTCTCCTCCAGCTGTCTCTGTTTCTCAGCGGCCGCCTCCTTTCTCAGTCTCTCCTTCTCCTCCTTCTCCTTCTGCTTCTTATCCTCCAATGCCCGTTTCTTTTCATGTTCTTTTTGCTGGACCGACATCTGTTGCATGACGGCCTGCTGCATCATCTGGGCCTGTAAACTCTGAAGGCTCTCTATCTCAGCCTAACAAAAGGTCAAAACCTGGACAATGGACTGGTACATCTGGGGGTTCTGACTGAGGGCCTGCATGAGTTGAGGATCTGACTGGAGGGCCTGGATGGCCTGTTGGAGAGTGGGCTGGGTCCCCTTGGCCGACGGGACGGAGGAGGCGCCGGCCGTGGCCTTGTTCTGAGCAGTTCCCCCAGGACGAGACACTAAATATCGTCTATCTATTTCTATTCAGTGCGGGCCATATAATGTAATAGAGCGTAAGACCCACTCGAATTGGAAGCGGGAACGGCTGACGGCGGCTTGGCGGGAGCGGCTGCGCTGGTCGACGGGACGTTCCCGTGCTCGTCGAGTAACTGTAAAAGAAGGCAATGGCAATAGTTTATCCGGAGAACAAAAATGGAGATCAGTACAAAGGCAGGCCGTTTTGGGCACTCAACACTTTACGGGCAATCACCTGCACGTCGTCGTCCACCGGCTTCGGGGTCTTCTTCTCCGACATCAGCAGCAGCTTCTTCAGCAACCTGAAATGGCCCGTCTTCCAAAGAAAATAAAGATGTCCCACTGTCGGCCGTTGACTTTCTCGCTCCTCTCGTAGGCCTTCATCCTCTCGTTGTCGAAGAGACACGCCAGCTCGTTCGGGTAGGCGTGGATCATCTCCAGGGCAATCCAACTGAAAAGAGAAATGAAACCGAGAAAAGAGATAAACAAACAAATTAGTTACAGTGTTGCCGAAATTGGCGACCGGGATGAGACCCTCGGCGGTGGTCAAGAGCTCCGAGGGCGAGAGGATGTTCCCTTTGTAGAGCTTGTAGATGGAGTAGGTGTCCTTGGCTAGAGCACGCAAACGGACCCTGAAGAAATGATTCATCCATGGGGAAACAGGGAAAGGTACAGGAATTTCTGGGGCCAGACGGACATCAGGGCCTCGGTTCGGGACATGTGCTTCTGTTGGATGAGGGCGTTCGCCGCCGACAGTATCTTCTGTCGGACGTCGGACGTCATATCTGAAAATTCTCTATTCTCGAATAAGATGAAACGACCTACCGCTGACAAGGGCATTTATCTGGTCATTATATTTCTTAACCAGCAGCTGAAGATTCTGGGCAGCGTCGCCCTTGTTCCCATTGGAGGGGGCGGCCGTCGTCGTCTTGATCTCCTTCGCCTTGAAGCGTGTCTTCTGGTCGACCCTGAAATACCGAAGATAGCCCGAATAAAAACGATAAACATACAAGCTCTGGCACATCTTCTCGAAGTTTTCAAAGGTCGTGTAGCTTTTGAGAAGTTTCGGAGTGGACTCCTGTAGTCCGGCCTCTTGTAGTCGGATTGTCCATTTGTGCACTTTCTAAACTCCTTGTCTATCGGTTATTCAAAAAGCCTACCTCTTTGTCAGCGTTGAGAATATTCTGTGGCCCCGGGGTAATGTCCTTCTTCGTATCCGAGATGACCTGGATGTCGTCGCCCGTAGAACTCGAAGGACGGACAGCCTCAACCGCCTTCTGCGTGGAGGTTGAAGTCTCTGAAGGACGAGGCGAATCAGCATCGGCTGTTCCGTTCTTCATTTCCTAACAAGATAATATTTTGTTATTGACAATAGGTGGAGGCTACCTCTTTCCTCTTCGAGACCCTCGCATACAACGAGTTCTTCTGGAGTCCGACCCACTCCGCTATGGAAGCGAAGACACGAGCTCGTTCGTGGACTGTCAGTCCGTCCTTGAGATACTGATCCTCGAACCTAAAAGAGAGATGAACAGACCCAAACAGCATTTCTACCCGATGACCATGTCGATGTGGTGATTCTGGAGACGTTTCTTCTGACCGGGCAGGGCCAGCCCAGCCGTGATGGCTTTGAAGTTGTCGATCATCTCTTGTAGGGTGGAAGAGAGGGTCGGCAGTGGCTTCCTCTGTAAGGGTTCCTCTACTAGGGGCCTCTTCTGCTCTACCGGGGATTTCTTCATCAGAGGAGACATCCCGACCATCGAGGACGTCGGCAGAAGGGTCTTCACAGGCGGGGCGGCGTCTTTGCTCACTGTTAGGCCAGAGCCATTTTGGACTGTTAGGGCTTTTATGGGGGAGGCGGCCTTCAGCGTTGGAACAATATTTCTGTAATAATTAAATGGTCGGGGACAAGAAGAGAGACTAACGGTTTCATGAGTTTGTTCTTGTTGAGGGTGGGCGGCATACCGTTCAGCCGCTTCTTGACGATGGCCTTGGCTTGCATCTGCATGGCGCTGGGGGCGAATTTCTGAAGGGGGAAGATATAAAAGAATACCAAGTCGATACCTTGGTAGGAGGGGCGCCAGTCATACTGGGACGGGTGGGGGACACCAGGGTGGGCAGAGTGGGCAAGAGCTTCTTGGCTTCTTCCGGCTTGGTCGCCTTCTTGGCTGGCTCCTCGGCCTTCTCAACCTCCATATCCTCATCACTCTGTGTTCTGCTCCTCTTCTACAGAACAATAATAAAATAAAAGATAAAAGATAACCTTGGATGCCTTTGCGGGGGCCTCATCTTCGGAGAGATCGCTCAAATTGGCCAAGTTGAACTTCTCCTTCAGTTCGAGTTTTCCCTTGTTCACGTAGAATCCCCCCTCGGCCGTGTCGAAATTCGACGGGATCAGCTCGTCGTACTAAATCTGTGTCCGTCGCCAGTGAGTCAACCAACCGCCTCCGAGTCATCGATGAACATGTCGCTGGTGTCGTACCCGGCCGTCTTGTCCACGAAGTCGTCCACACTTCCGAACAGCTTCTTCCTCTTCTTCTTCGTCTTTCCTCCCTATAATTATCCCTCCCTAATATATCAATCTGTCCAACTCACGTATTTGGCCTCGAGTCGTCGAGCCAGTTCCACGGCTTCCGGGTCATGGTACCGTTCGAAGTCGGAGTCCTCCTCTCCCTGAACCCGTATTGATTGCCCCCGACCGATCGATACTCACGAATTTGTCCCGCCGGAGATCCTCGAAGTCGACTAGGGGATACTTCTTCTTGGTCGGTTTGAATAGGTCCAGCTGGATGATCCGGTGTTCTCCCTCTTTCTGTTTCTTCTTCCTTCCTCCTCCAAGTTCGACCGCCATCCTCCAAAAGGGGCCTGCAAATATTCTGTCGTATTCCGCGTCCTCCCCGGCAAATTCCACGTAAAAATTGATCGATAAGAGATAAAAAATGGAAAAAAGCGACAAGCTGCCTTTTGGGGAAGCGGTTGAACGCGCCAATTGAAAGAAATGCGAAATTGTGATTTTTTCTACGCAGCCGAAAGGGCGGATAGCTGAGTATCGAACGCCTCCACACTGGGGGTGATGTCAGCTCGGCGCGTGACGTCACCACTGGTCAGGGGAGTCTCCGCCTCCCGTCCCACAGCGCGGGGGCCGCACATTTTTACACTTTTCCCGTCTCCTGGAAGCGATAATTTCATTCGGATTTTATTCCGCTTTTCTCTCCTCGTTCTGCTTTTTTTTCCTTTCGGGACCGGATAAATTAAGGGAAATGGACCTAGCGGATCTGGGCCAGACCATCGCCCTCCTCTACGATGCCCTGTACACGCCGGCCCCTCCCCACCCCAAGTTATGGGAGGAACACCAGATGATTCGCGAGGTTATCGACAAAATAACCACGGCACAGCTAAAGGCGACCGGATACGAGAACGGCCAGCAAGAGTAAGCCCCTTTTCCTTTTTATTTATTTTCTTTTTTTTCACAGAAGACGACCTGAACAATTGGAAGAGTTTCTGAAATGGTGCGAGGAGCAGAGAATCGAGCACTCGGCCGTTGAAGTCGTACCCTGTGCCAACCACGACGGCTACGGTCTCCGAGCCACCCGGTCTGTTGCTCTCTTTCCCGGTGAATCCTCCTCTTAGCGATGTCCCCAAGGAGACGGAGATCGTGACGGTTCCCCGAGCGGCCATGATCGACATCGAACTCATCCAGCAGGCCCCCCACATGGAGTCGGTCCTGTTTCTCAACCCTTTTACACATTTTCCTGTAGACGCCCGTTGAAGGAGGACCCGTTGATCAAAAACAACCAGAACATGGCGGTGGCCCTGTTCCTCTGCTCGGAGAAGACCATCCCCGATGCCCCCTTCTCCAAGTACATCGCCTTCCTCCCGGCCCAGAACCCCGTCCCCCTCTATTTCACAGTGGAAGAGTTCCAGGTTCGATCTGCCCTCTTTCCTTTTCCATTTCCTCAGAAACTGAGGCCGTCCCCATGCTTCGAGGAGGCGCTGATCTTCTTCCGGAGCATCGCCCGCCAGTACTGCCACTTCCTGCTCGAGATCATCAAGAAGATGCAATACCAACTGGCCCCCGAGGTGCACTTTCCCTTTTTTTAAATAAAGGATAAACCATTTTAGGAGGAGAAGAAGAAGCTGTACATCCCCACGTTCCTGGATACCCCGTTCACCGTGATGAATTTCTCGTGGGACTTGTTTCGCTGGGGAGTGTCCACAGTCACCTGCCGGTGTAACTCCATCCCCAGCTCGACGGCCACCGACCTATCCGGGAATCCCATAATGGTATGCCCATCAGAGGAGAGGAAGAGACATCCGGCTATTCAGGTGATCTCGATGATTCCCTTCTTGGACTTGGCCAACCACAACAACCGGCGGGAGACCTCCTGCAACATCGCCTACAAGTTCTCTACGAAGCAGGCTCTGGTACTGTTCCTCTTTTCATTGTTTACCCTTTTAAATATTTAGCTGACGACTTCGAATGAGTACAGGATGGGTGAGGAGGTGGAGATGTTCTACGGGAAGAGGTCCAGCGGCGACTATCTGATCCATAATGGATTTGTGCCCGACCACGGCATCCAGCCCGACTTCTACGAGCTTCGTCTCAGTAGGTGTCTCCCCCTCTTCCTATTTTACCCTTTTATCCAGATTTCCCCAAAAGTGACCCACTTGCCCCGGCCAAAATGATGAAATTAGAAGCCGTCGAGAATCAGAAACAGTGGGAGCCGAGCCACACGAAGAAGTACATGGTCAAGACGTACGCCTTCCAGGTCTCCAACGGGGAGCCGATCATTCCCGAAAATCTGAAACTCTTCGTCAAATTGTTTATAACGAATACTACGGACGACGAGGTGGGCCATTCATCCCTGTTGGTTTTATCGAGCTCGTTTCAGACGATGAAGAGTAAGGAACTCGAGAAGAAAGCGGCCGAGTGGCTGAGGAACCGTCTCCAGTTATTATTGATGTATGATTTCGGGGAACAGGAGTAGTGTCTTTTAGGGGATACAAGTCGACGGGATACGCGACGCCGGCCGAGAAAACGATTGAACAGCTACACACCTGCGAGAAGGAGATACTCAACCATGCCCTGTGAGCCATCCCCACTTTATCTTTACCCCCTTTCCTAGTGAATACTGTAAGGAGTGGTTCGAGCGAGTCAGTCACGAGATCACGATGGTGGAAGAGCTGGAGAGGCGGTACCGGAAGAAGGACAAGAAGAACAAGACCAAGCCGTGAGCCGCCCCCGTTCCCCTCGAGCATATCTGTCTTCCTTCTCTTCAGGTGCTTCCCCGCGGTCATATCTCTAGTCAAATGTTATATTCATAAACATAAACCCGTATCGGCTCGTTTTGTCTTTGTCTCTTATGTACTAACGAGGTTTGAACAGGCTGCTCTCACCCATTTCCAAGATCTCCGGAAATATTGTGAAAGAGCAGCGACGAAAGGGGCTACCGAGGAGGAGACTCTTCCATTGGAGGACGAGTAAAAACAATGTAAGGGAAAATAATTTAATGTCTGTACACAGGCAGGAAGTGGGAAACAGGGAGGACGGCCCATCTTGAACCAGTGTTCAATACTATAGGAAGACGGTGGTCTTAAGCCAATCCACCATTCGACAGGAGACGGAGTCCCTGTCCAAAACAACCGTTTCGTGTTGCTAAAATAACAGCTCGTTTGATTCTTATTGTTTTAGTCTTACCCAATTCGAAACAGTTTTTCCACAACAAGAGAGTAAACCACATGCTCTCCTAGACTGTGGAGGTTGGCTACCAGAATTCGGTCGAAGAGAAATCTTTTAGAAGAGAAGCTCGAGATGTATGCTGAAAATATGAGGAGTGTTACGGGAAAAGGCGAGAAGGGGAGTAAGAAGGTAGAGCTGGCGATGTGTGGCAGGGTGGGCAGGCCGTCTGGTGAAGGCGGCGCGGGTATATTGATCGGGAGCGGCACCTCTACTATGAAGCGAGGCTTGCGAATCAGAAAAGCAAAAGGGGGAGGGAGTGGTCCTGTGCTAACTTCTCCTGGAAAACATTGCAAGGAATGCCATTTTCCACCAGGCAATAGCCTCAGCGATGGACAGAAATACTTTAGGAAGGGCCACGTCCGTGCTCCCCGTCGGCCGGGCTGAGCCAGTGTAGACAACGAAGCCGTGAGTCCCCGCCCCCGGGCATAGCCAGCCTTCTTTCTCTTCAGGTACTTCCCCCCACGGCTATTCATGGCGGAGAGATGCCCCTCTTCTCCCCCTTCAGGTTTCTGCGCTAGTTGATAGCAAAGGTCGGCTGACTCTTTTGCCAACTCCTTCAGTTCAGCAGATTCCTCGCCCTTAGCTACTGCGCCATTCAGCTCGTCGGCCGCCTTCTGCTGACCGGCCTCCTCTCCTTGAAGATTTTACCCATTTGAGGGAATTCTACTTCCTGCCAACGGTTGAGGATACGCTGTAGACTTTTTCAAGTGAAGAGAACAAAAAGGCATTTAGATAGAGTTTATTTACCAAATTAAAATACTTGCGAAAAGTGGAGAGTATTAGCAAAAGGGGGAGAGGTAGGTGTCGTTCTAACGGAGGTCTTTCAGTGGTTTGGGGGGGAATTCAATATTGTTTTCCTTCAAGAGATCCATCAATTGGGCGTTTACCTCTTCTAGCTCGGCTATCTTATCCTCTTTTTCCTGAAGCTGCCCATTAAAGGGACTGTCAGGGACCTTATTTGGTTACGGTAGGCGCGCGATCGAAATTGCACGAATTCGTAATATCTTTACGGAATATGTCACCATAGACGTTCAGAAAATATCAAAAAACGAAAAAAAAAATTCAAAAATTCGTGTTCCGCCAAAGCACGCCAAAGGCGGAGGACGCTAGTTAGTTCAGTCGCTGCAGGACCGCTACCGAAAAAAAGGCCCCTGACAGTCCCTTTAAGCAACTCCGGCTAGAAGTGAGATAAACAACGTTTACCTGGGCGGCATGCACATCTGGCGCAACTGCTCGTGGCCCGATCTACAACTTTCACGCCATCCTAGCCCCTCGTATTCCCAGGTAAAGAGTATAGCCTCTCTAGTCGAATATTTTATTCATAAACCCGTATGGTCTCGTTGTACTCAGGCAATGCTCTCCCTCATCCCGTCGTAGAGGTCCGTCGGAATATTCCGTCTCTTCGCGTTCCACGTGTGGTTCTGCCAGGTGGCTTCGTCCCTCCATGAACCTAAACTCAGACCATGAGGGGGCAGGGGGGAGTGGATACCAGTTCTTGCCACGACACGTGCCAGATTGTGGTCGGAGGATGAGTCCACCAGGGCGTGCCGAGCTGCTCGCGTCCTGACCCTTCCTCCGGACCTCCACGATCCCCCGGCTCCTCGTTCCCGCTCCGCATTCACAGTGACCACGGGGGTCGGGGAGATGAAGACACTGATCTCCGAGCCCCGGTAGGAGATGCTCGTGTGGGTGTTGTCGTCGTACGAGGGCGACGACTGTTCCGGGAGATTCATCGTCGATTTTTGGGAATATCTGGATCCTGAAGGGATTCTGTTCCTCTCGACTGAAAGGGGACACCCACCAATACTGTTGGTGTCGATCCGCGACTTGCTGAGCCAGACCCACTCCTTCGTGTTCTCGTCGGCCCCGCCGCCGCTGCTCGACGAGGAGGACAGTCGAGAGAGCAGCGGTACCACCAGTTTCTCGTATCTAAAGAGGCACTTCCGTTTAATTTATGGATTTGCGTACCCGTTGAAGTTTCTTGCCCTGTTGTAGACGAGTTTCACAATGACGACAATACAGAGGACGACTATAAAGAATATGAGGAGGTCACTGCGGGACTGCGGCTCCGGCGGGAGGGGCACCGTCGCGGAAGACGTTGCTGAATGGAATAATTAGAAGAGGATTGTAAAGGGGAAACCATTTGAGGTAGCGTAAGCTTTAGCAGCCGCGAGACGACTGGAATCGTTGTCGCTGAACTGGAGATGGATGGGGACGAGGGCAGATGCCAAAGGAAGTGAGTCGGACTCGATACAATGGGCGGGAGCACGTAGTTCGAATTCGACTGCTGGGTCTGTCAGGTCGTCCAACGCTGAAGAATGGGGATAGACAGGATAACGGAAGACAAACCGATGGTATCGACCATATTGCGTCCCTTGTGGCTCAGAGCGACGACTCGCTCGTCGGTGGACACCGCCCCCAGAGTGTAGTCCGTCGAGGTCACGTCGTCCAATGGTTCCGTCGCGTCGTCCGAATAAAGCAGCTGATAGAAGAACGATCCATGCTAAAGGCCTTTTCATCCAGTTTCCGATCAAGCCCTTACCTGGTACCGCGAAGTGAAGATTGTCTCGATATCGGCCACCACCGTATACTGTACCCTTTTGCCGACAATCACTTCCACATTGATGTTCATTTCCACAATAGGTACAGCTGTCAGACGAGTCACCGTCACTGGGTCTTCGGTCACGACCACCGTGGCCCCGCCATAGTCAACCGAGGGGCCTGATCTCTTCAGGACGATCCTAATATTTTTTTTGTGGTTAGAAGGAAGACAGTTCTACCTGGTGGAGCCGGTCCCAATAGCTTGTATGATGACTCGATTGTTGAAATTTCTCACCATAGCCACGTGTCGATCCATACTCATGATACTAAAGGGCATGAATGGATCAGAAGAACGAGAGCTACCTGTCAGCTGCTATAGACGTCACGTCGAAGTGGATGTCCTTATGGCCGCTGAGGAACATCCTCTCGCCGGTCTTCTCATCGGACACTTGGAACGAGGCCAGGACAGTTACCTAGATGGTCTTTACTACCCCGAATAGGATGAGTCTACCTCGCTTTGTTGGAATCGAGTCGAGCAGGTGAACTGTTTAGCTGCCCGTCGGTGGTGCTTCCCCTCCTTCAGATCCTTCCACTTGGCTATTGGCCAGTCTTTGATGGAGTTCAGGACGGGGTCTTTCAGCCACAAGGTGATCGGGAGTCGCGGGAACCATACAGTAAAGGGGATACTCGTCGTCCACTGCTGGAACGAGACGTGTACCTCGATGTTCGAGCTGCCCCTCATCTCCGACCCGTCCACATACACCTAGAAACTATCCTCTTGAATAATAGAAAAGGGGCTACCGTAGTACAGGTGGGGCTGGTTTTGAGTACTTTAGACTCGGCCGAGATACAGTGAGAGTTGGCCGTGACGTCCTTCACCAGGCCTCCGAGGGATACGGTGTAGATTCTCATCGAGGCGGAAGACTGTCTCCCAGACAGAATGCCCGTGTTGATGATATCTGTGCTCTGTAATTAGGAGACCTGTTACAAATCCCTCGAAGTCACCTTGGCCACGGGGACGAGGGCGTAGACGACGTCGGGAGTCGCTCGGAATTTGGTGGCCACTCGGTCGACGACATCCTGAACCCATGCCACCATTAGTGTCTCCGTCATCCACCCACTTTCGTGCTGTTCTCGGCCGTCCGTCTGCGAATCTCCCAGTGTAGGGTAACCTCGGCCCCTTCCTCGCCTTTCTCCAGTTTCTTGTTCTCCACGAGATTCCCTTTCATCTTCACCAACAGCGAGAATACGTACCCATCCCAGCTGGAACACCCGCGTTGACAATTGACAAACAGAACAAACCTCTTGACTTTATTTTTGGGAATACACGAGAACGATGTATAGACCTCCGGCCGCTGGGCTGACTGGACACGCACCAACCAATCTTCCGGGGACAACGGGTTCACTGCCACAATCTCGATCCTCGAGTCAATGAACAACCTAAACTCCTACTTATATTCTATAGAAGAGCCAAAGAAACCTTATTTCAACGCTACCAAAATCTTCGGTTGAATTGTAGGAGAGATGGACGAAGAGAGAATTCATGGATCGAAGACTGAAGGAGATGTTGGCACGGGAGAGGAGCGACAGGTCTCTGAAGAGGATACTTCATCTGAGCAGGGTGACCACGTACATGTCGTCGTGTTTCGAGAGAGTATGAGCTTGGGCACTCTCGATGTAGGGGAGGATGCTGATCGGCAGCTGGGGACGGTCGTAGAAGGGCACATTGCAGGTGGAGGAGACCGTGTACGACATGGACAGCGTCTGTAGAGGAACAGTTATGAGGGATAAGGGAGAGGTGACCTGTCTGGTGGAGTTGTGGCCGACGGAGCCGAACCATTTGTGAGGAATTTGGTTGCGAAGAAGGCAGTTGTGTTTTGACTCTTCGAATGGTGACAGATGACAGGTGGAGGAAACTGTACGGGGTGTTAGGGGAGAGGAAAACACGACCTACCTGTCTCAGCCGCTGGACTGGTAATCTGGACAGTGACACAGGCTGTCTGCTTGAGGAAGGCTAGCAGGGCAGTGTCGGCCACGGCCAGGACGTCGACATATGGCCGGTCCTAAACTCTAGACTGCGAGAGGGAGACTGTCAGTACCAGTTTGACAATATTGTGGACGAGCTTCACACTGACGGCACAGTGGAGGTTGGGAAGCGATGAGAAGAGACGAGAACTCTCGGCACGATTGCCAGAAGAGACGGAGAGGCGTTGATCAGTGGAAGAAGGACAGTCACCCTGGAAGAGGAGGGGATGAGAGGAGGAGGACGAGGGAAAGTACCTGTAAGTAAAGTACCCGATTACTGAAGTTAGAGGCAAAAGTATGGGAATGGAGGAAGAAGGCATTGTCGGGCGGGGAGATTGAGAAGTGGAGGGCTGAAAATGGACGGCATTCAATTATTCGGACACTCGAAAAAAAGGAGAGGAACTGACAGCCAAAGGGCCCTCGGGAGGGCCGCTTGACCTCTTCTGGCCAAGGAGAAGAACTTACGAGAAATTGAGCAAAAGAGGGAAGAAAGTACGACGAGCGAGAGGCGACTCATGGCGGACGGCACATCGGACCGCTCTCTGAAAATGGATGTCACGGAGGAGCAGTAGGCGAGGTGGGGGGCCAGAACTCGGCATTAACTCAGCTGATTGGCTCGTTCGGGGCGTGCTCGCTTCGTTTTTGACGAGGAAAAGCCTCGCATAGCCAAATGGCTTCGTTATATTTTGACCAGGGCTGGCAACAGATTAGCATTGTTATTGACGGGGGATCGAGTCCTTTCGAGGAGACACCGGGGGCCGAGAGGGGAAAGGAAATTGAACAGGAAAGAATAGAATTACGGGAAAATGGGAAAAGGGACCCCCGACCCCTTGAGTCGTTGTTTGTCTATTCAGGTGGTTGTTGTGATGTTTTGAGGGGGAGATCTACGCTGGAAACTTTTTCTCGACATTCAAGGGAAAGGTAAACAGGATTAATGTCTGAGGGGATCGGCTGAATTAGCCGGGCAGAGGAGAAAATGGCCGGAGGGGCGGCATTTCCGACGGGAGGCGGACGAGGAGGATCCCGGATAGAAACAAGGGAGTGGACAAGCAATTGGACAAGCAAGTGTGAAAAAGTACGTTGGAGCAGAGAAGGGGGACCCCCGATCGATTCCTTCCTATGGCATTTTTAGCCGCTTTGGGCACTTATTTATGGCCAAACACGGCTCTATGGGGAGCCGAAATAGGAAGGGGGCCTCATTTTCCATTCGGCTGACAGAATTTCTTAGAGGGCGGACAGAGGGGTCATCTCCCCCTCCCCTAGCATAAAAAGAGAAAAGAGTAAGCGAGCATGCATTTCCGATTGAGGCTCGTTTGTCAGTTGAAGTAGGGCGGGAGCATTCCGACGGGGGCCTGCAATGTTTCAGCGGACAGTCACCCTTCCGACTCATCTCGTGTGCCGGCCGGCCACCTGAAGACTACTACGTATCCCTCGAAATAGACGAGGCCAAGAGAGACCAAAGGGAGTGCCCTCGTCATGGGGAAAGAGTCTTTTTGTCAACGAACCGGTATTCATCCCGTTGTGCAATGGCTGGATTATCGCCGGCTGCCGTCCTTCCCCCTGTTGACCCTTTCATCCCCCAACTTCCCCCTTCGACAGTTCCCCTCCCACTCTCCAAACACCCCCTTTCCAGGCGACTGTTATTGCCCATCCTCCTTTTGGATAGTGTCTCCCCAGATCAACATGTTTCCCCTGCTCCTTCTGTCCCTCTTCGAGCCATCCTCCGCCACCCCGTCCGTCTGGTCCTGTCCCGTCAATCTCTATGGCCCAATGAGCCCCTTCGACCCTAACATGGGCCAGCTGTTAGTCTTTCCTTAATATTCCCACTCAAATAATATGTTTTCGTTGCCCGGGCGGTTCGTTTGTACACTACTACGCCTGCTGTGAGGGAGATCCGTTCGTCTGTTGCTTCTATTTCGAGCCATGGTTCATGTAAATTTCCCCTCACCCCATAATATCAAACATTTCTTTAGAATCGTGATGATTGTCCTCGGCTTCCTCATGGCCACCGCCTGCCTCTTCGGGATCGCCTTTGCTCTTCTTCGACGAAAGAGACAAGAAGAGCCCTACTAGCCACTGTGATAAAAGAGACGAGTATAATAAAGAGCCAGCCCGATCACTAGGCGACGAGGACCCATCGAGAGCGGAAACCAGATGTAGGGACCGCAAAGGCGCGCGCCAGGGTGGCGGCACTTTTTGTTCTGCAATTTTGGTCATTGGGTGCGCTCGTTACAAAAGGCTTCAGTACGCCTTTGCTATACGTTATTTTGAGCTGAAAAACTTCTCCAATAGCTAAAAATAAACGTAGAATCGAATAGCACTTTTAGTTTTTCATAAAAATTTCAGGTTTCATGCGAAATTACGACGTTGAAAATAACTATATCAATATCTCAGCTTTACGGTTTTGCCCGCATGTTTTTATTACTGTTTTTAATAGTATATTGTAGATATTACTGCAAAAAAATCAAAACAATCTGATGTAGCGAAAAATTTACATATTGCTTGATGTGAGCATATTTCGCGTCAGCAAAAAAGTGTAACTATTGCAAAAACTGCAACTTCTAGCTATTTTCATAATTTTAATCAGTTCATTTACTATAGATACCAATAAGAAAGATAAAATAGTAGCAGTAAACTGTAAAAAAGTATGATGACAGAACTTTGATGAATTTATAGTGGTCACATTTCAGCTTATTGCTGTCAAACTAGCTTCTGCCCGCATGATTTTTTTTATAATTCTTGTTACTAATACTGTTTACTATTATTAGAAAAAATATTACACAGATTGGCTGTAGCGAAAATTTTAAAAATGATATTTAGTAATCCAATTGAGTAAAAAGATCTATTTTTGAAGGTAATCGCGCACCACTGCAAATTATCTTTCATCTTTTGCGTTTTTCTCAAAATTGTATTATCCAATTTTTCTAATTTTTATTGCATTCTTTTCGTTGCATTATGGGCATTATTTTGATATAAAAATCCGAAAAAGCAAAAAATTTTGACGTCGGCGAGGATCGAACCCTCGACCTCTCGATCGTTAGCCACACGACCAAAATTTGTACCGGAAATCGATTGCGCACCAGCGTTGTTAAATTGCTAATATCTCGGCACTGGATTATTCGATTTGGTTACTCTAAAAATAAAAGTTGTAAGTTACGACGAGATCTTTCGATTGATACCAAAATCTTTGGGATACAGCCCGGTCTAATGTTCACTTTGCGGTCCCTAACCAGATGCTGATTGGTCGGCAACCAAAAATATCTGCCCGCTTACTGACAACTAAAATATCCGAGGGGGGAAGCAGATGGTATGAAGCGGGAAGTGGCCCAGAAAAAGGGCAAAAGGGGTCTCGTCGCTATCGTCTTGGTAGCCGCTGATTCTGGGCATTTTTGGGTAAGCAAACGAGCAGAGGAACATTGGGTTGAAACCCAGGCGACATAAAAACACCGGTCTCGACCAAAATGACACCGAGAGTACGGCAGGATATTTTAAGGGGGTCGCGTCTAGAAATGCCAAAAGAAAACGGGCCTCATTTGATACCCGACCAAAACACTAGAGAAGTCATAGTCCGTTGCAAATGGAAATTCCACAGTTGCAGAGGCCGTCCATAAAAGAACAATCAACTCGAGGCGAGAGAGTTTTTGTAAAATTTATTAGACCCGTGGGTTGAGATGAACAGTATGTACAACACGATCACAACAGGACCACTCAGTTGGTCTGCTCGCTATTGAGCGAGGAGTTACAGGCGGGATTGACGACACCGTCTTGTTCGGAGGAGAGGGAGATCTCTCGCTGTTTGATAACGGGAGGAGCTTTTATTCTTCGCCAGAATGAGCACCAAATGACTACGCATAGGGAGATCAGACCCATCTCCAGGAGCCACTGAAAAGGGGGAGAAGTTCTAGTCATGGGGAGGTTGACTGACCGTCGCCTGAGGGCCGTATGCCGAGAAGGCAGACGACATGAGCACGGGGGCCAGGATTCTTGAAAAACAGCCGACACTCTGGTTGATACCTTGTAGCAGACCCTAAAGAGGAATTCAGTTGGATATTATTGATATGTTACCTGTCGGCCCTTGCCCAGGACCTGGCTGAAGAGGGACTGGAGGGAGTTGTTGAGACAGGGCAGGGAGATACCGAAGATGAGGGAATAGGAGATGTAGAAGAGCCAGATGTTGACGGGCTTCAGGTCGTAGCACCAGGACCAATTCTGGGAGGAGCCGGGCCCGTTGAACCGGTCACAATGGTCTATCTGTCCCGGGAGGAAGGGCCAGGAGAAGGTGAGCACGTGGAAGAAGAGCAAGGCACACATGGCCCAGAGACTGAAAAAAGAGATATGACCTAGACGTAAGGAGGTGCTGACCAGTTGAGGCGCTCCGATATCCATTTGGTGAAATTGGTAAAAACGTAGACGATTAACATCAATGTGGTCAAAGAACCGACAGCCGCCTGCATGTAGGAGTTGTAGGAGAGCACCTCGGTCCGTTGGAGTCCGAACATGACCTCACCGAAGGGACTCCCGATACTCTCAATATTGGCAGTCATCATCATACGCGCGGCCCTGGCGAACTGAAAAAGGGGAGATCTTCTAGTCATGGGGTGGATGACTCACCATACAGACGGCTATGGCCAGCACATCCACTCGAATTGTGGTCACCACGTTCCTCTCTGAAATATATACATCAGTATTTGTCAGGATTAGATCAAACCGAGATCACAGTCACTATCCAGGGCGATAGAGTAGGCCGACTGGGTGTCTGCGTCGGGCGGGTTGAATCTGTCCAGTCCGTCGTCCAGACCAAAGACAAGGATGCCAATACTGAAAAGGAGGAGTTGCTTGTCGGGTGGCCGTTGCTCACCATATAATGTTGATCAGAATGGCTAGTACTGCTGGCGTGGTGTAGGCCGAAAATCGCATGAAACCCAATTCAAGGCCTTCTTCGCCAATCCACGTGAACGCCATCTGTACAGCTGAAGAAGGAACCAGATTCTCTCGGCTGGGAAAGGCAACAACAACGCGAAATAATACTTACCAGGACCGATGTTCAGACCGATCAAAGCGCCTCCTCCGGCCAAAGCCATAGCCCTCGTCCTGTCCTCCGTGGTCGTGGCCGCCGAAATATAAGAGAAGTAGGTTCCCCGGTTGCCTGGAAATCAATAGCTTGTATTGGAGAAGGCGGCTGTTCTTACCACTTCCAGCACCGTTGAGAAATCGGGAGATGAGAAGGGCGATGGTTCTGTAGGCGAGAGGGACTCCGTTGAGGGTCATGTAGAGGAGATTGCCGATGATGGAGAGGACGACAGAGAAGAGCAGGGGAGGGAGGACATTGCCCGTCCTCGTGCTCCAATAACCTGCAATTTGGAGGATGAGAGGAGGGAGGAAGACAAGGCACCTAAAAGAGGGGCGAAGAGAGCTTCGCCTAATCCAGACACGGCCATGATAATCCCGACAACTGAAGCAGAGGTAGTGGAGTCGAGCTGAAATGGGGTTGTAAGGAGTGTGGAGGGCTGGTACGTGAGAGGTCATGTCATCTCGGCCGAAGCGAGGTGGACATCTCGACTGGCTGCAAATATGGCTCCAGGTGGGGGAGTCCCCTCTCCGACCTACCTGCTGAACATAGGGCCAGAAGGAATACACGAAGAAGGAAAACTGGAAGGCGTCCAGGAAGGAGAATGCGCTCACCACGTAGACATTCTTCCAGTCGCTTTGGAGACCCGACGTCGACCCGAATTTTGTATGGATATGTGAGATTTTAGTCATCTGAAAACGGGAGTCTACTTGGTATTTTTGGGGACGGAAGAAAGGGTCGGGAGTGTAAGGGGAACCAGTTAAAAGAAGGCACTAGTCTTTTTGTAGGCGGGATGAAATTGACGTCAAGAAACAGGTTGGCTAGACAGATGAGAGGGGCACCAGAGGGCACCTATGCAAATGGACGGATCACGTGGGATGTGACCCGGTTGGGGAGAGATATGATGGTACGAAGCGGCAGGAGAGGCGGGCGAGACACGGCCGGCCATTTTATACCGTAATAATGACCGAAGTTGGGAAAGGTTATTCGCCTAAGAGAAAAAAAGACATCACGAGAGAGACAACGTGACCTGAAACAGAGATCGTGACCAAAAACTGAGACGTCTCTCGAGAAGATTCGCCCGAAAGCCGCGCTTCTGCCCCCTCCGGACCGGCAAAGCACCGCTTCCCCGGGCCCCTGCTTGGAGGAGGATGGACAAAGTGCAGTCTGTCTGCCGGCAGGTGTAAGCTGAACCTGCTTCCGAAGATCACGCGACCACCTCCAATACATATCAATATTTATAAGCAGAACAACAAAGGCCGAGAGGAACAGAGACGACCGAGTGGACGCCCCGTAGTAAGGGAGGGGGTGCGAGGGGTCCGGCGAGAAGGTCTGCCCGAACTGTAGCTGGGCCTGCTGCATAAAGACCTGAAGAGAACGACTGTTCGCTATAGGGAGCAGTACCTGTGGATGGTTGCAGCTGCCCCCTTTACAGCAGCACAGGAGACAGGGCCCGCTGGCCGTCTGCACAGTGTTGCAGCCTTGTTTCTCTATGCCTAATCCACACTTTGGAAGGCCCAGAGGCGGCTGGAAGTTGTTGGCACAGCCGAAGTTGGCCACGCCGGCGGCTGGCTGATACCTGCCAAGGAGGAACTGACGGAGGAGGCCGGGGACTTACGTGACGGCACACCAGTCCTGGAAGGGGTCGGCCGAGCACCGTTGGTTGACGATGGAGTGCTGACCGGAGATGTAGCTGCCTGTAATCCGTGCTATGTGTCATCCAGCTTTTTTCGTCTCTTCTGTCACCCGATGTCCCCACATGATCAGGCTCTGTTTATTTATAGTAATGGTTCCAAAAAAAACCAGTTATGTCCTGATGTTCAAGGACTTCTCAGTCCGGGGGAAACCCAAACGTCACCAGGGGAAAACAGTCAAAAAAGATGTGTATTTTCTTGTGTGCCATCGCCTTGAGGACTGTTTGCTTAGTCTCTGCTTATTCGACTCCAGAGGCATACGTTACTCTTTAGAAGACATACCGGCATAGCAATTCCCATTGGGTTGGGGAGGACACGGCCGGACGGCGATGGGGACGAGGGAAAGGAGCACGAGCACGGGGAACATTGACGGCGAATGAGGGTCCTTTGTGGCGGCTGACTCAAAACGGCCAGCGGCAACGAATTTCGAGATCTCGTTGTGTGTACATGGCTCCCTTTTTCATGGCCATTCACATTTGTGGGACACTGGACATTGCCGACTGACCATACGTTGATTGTACAATTACGGACACGAGTCGTTTCCAATACTTCTTCTCGATGGCAGTCTGCTTGTCTAGAGACGGGAGGCCTCTATAAATTACCGAAGAAAGTGGGTTCATGGCTTCTGTGTCTGATTTGGTCGCGATGAACCCAGTTTGTGAGTAAATGGGTATGACGATGAGTGCAGTCTCTCGCGGGGTTTATGACCGTCAGATGGGGAACCGTTCGTCGACGGAAACTAGTACAATAAAAGGCAGAGAATTTGCAGCAGTTCCCTGTGAGAATCCCATCACATTTGGTCTTGGGCCATTAGACGAAATCAGGGGGTTGGCTAGTCAAGAGGACAACAACCGGAGGGGATGACGAGGACAGAACAGAACAGCCAGGACACAATTACCTTGAAAGTTTGTCGAAGATCATTTCCGCTGACCCCCGAAGAGACAGAAAGGCGCGCATCTGACGTAGGGGAACTGTGAAGCGGTAAGCAACTTTTCTAGCGGGTTTGTACTGGAAAACAAATACTTTGGAAGGGGAGGGGGATTTATACGCGGAAGAATTGGTAGAAACTCAGGAGCGTGTGGACGAAGGTGACTGTGAGGGTAGAACTGGAATGTCGACAGCTTCATCGAGTATCCCTGTGAGTTCAAGAAGGACGAAAGTGATCTCCAGATCACCATGCCCATTGTTTTTTTCTAGTCTCGGTGATTTCCTACTAGGTCTCTATTTTCAGACAGAGCATTCCTTCGAACCACCTTGAACACTTAGCCATGCCCTTTATCATCTTGTCACGAACGACCGAACTTCGTCGATTTGACGACCGACTACTCATGAGCACGGGGGAGTTGAAAGGGAACCTCTAGACTCGGCCGGATGCCTCTCTCCAAGCTGCCTCACAAGTCAGAGAAATAGGAGAAAAGGAGAGGAGAAGGGACGTTTCTCTTGATACTTGAAGGCAACTGTTGTTGTTGACCATTTTTTGTTTTGATTTTATCAACAGACGGGCAGAAGTAAGAGTTTTGAAAGATTCCTAGAAGAGGACGCAAGGAGAGAGGAAATTGATCGATGGTCTAGAAAGCGAACCAAGCTACCATATGTATTTAATATCGCGTCAAATCCAGCTCCACGAGGAGTTCACCAGTTATATTTTATTAGAGGTGTATTTTTCTTTCGGATGTGCCATCCCGAGGGTCAGCCCGGCGGGGTTGACACCGCGGGGGTGTCCGACCCCAAGAGGCTCCGACCTTTAATTTCATCAGCTGTAAAGTTGAGCTAGTTGTTGTACGAGGACTCCTCTAAAAGCCACCTGATCCCCCTCTTCCTCCTTCTCCTCTTCCCCCCTGTCCCTTTCCCCGTCCAAATGTCTCCATTCCTGTAAATTAGTCCCGTTCCTGCCATCCTCCCGGGTCATGTTTATTCTATAATCGATGGCCGAGCAAAGCGATAGCCGTCTCTTGACCAGACGCTTTTGTCCTCTCCAAAGACATCTTCCAGAATGACGACGGGTGCCCCAGCAGGTTCATCCAAGGACGACCACGACTCCGGCCACGACTCGACCAGTGTCACCCCCGACAGCGACAGAGCCACTTCCCCAGGTCTGCCCCTCTACCCGCTCCCCGAATTAAGAATATTTCCAGGAGATACAAATAATGCAACGCCAGCTGAAGCGACGATCAAGCTCAAGATACAGTGCAGCCCCTCAGAAACATTTGAACTCACAGTAAGTGGCCCGGTCCTTTTTTGTGTTCAGCCCCCTGGTTGCAGGTCAGCAATGCCGAGATAGTGCAGGAGATACACCAGATCCTGATGGAGAAGGAGTCCACCTGCCACAGGACGTGCTTCTCCCTCCACGTCAACAGCCAGCCAATCGACACATTCACGGAGTTGAGGAATGTCCCCGGTCTCGTCGACGGCAGTTTGCTACAAGTCGTCGAAGGTATTTTATTCTCTTTGTTGGTCTAAAAGGGGTGTTTTAGAGCCGTACACAGTGAGAGAGGCTCGTATCCACTTGCGCCATGTTAGGGAACTGTTGAAAGGACAGGACCTGGCCGACGGCTGCAACGGGGTGGACGGCGCCTCGGTGACATTCCTCTCGACGATCAACATGCAGGAACAGAACAAGGCCAAGGAGTCGAAGCCCTTCGAGGGTCTGCCGCCAGAACACGCCCTCCCCGGAGTCAAGGTATTCCTCTTCGTTTCCAATTGCATCATTTCAACAGGAACGTTCTTTGAGTCACATGCTGCCCACAGTTGTCGGTGGCCCCCAGGCTATCAAGAATCTCGGGATATCCTCCTGGAATCCGCCGGTCGGTCCCCGAAAACTACACGGAGACGTTCTCTACCTCTATGTGGACACCATCGAGAAGCGACGACTACACATCACATGTTGCACAAAGGTACCCCGTCCTCCTCCCACCCTGATCACCCCTTTTCTAGGGCTACTACATAAATTCGTCTAGTGACGACACTTTTAACCCAGCTCACAAGACCTCAAATAAATCAGTCTACCACAGTCTCGTCGATCTCCTGATATCGGCCAGTCCCGGCTTCAAAAAGGCCTACATGACCCTGATAAAGAAGAGGTTCGACCGCCACGTGATGGAGAGACTCCCGACGCCGTACCCCGTCTACTCGTGGGTCACCTGCGACAAGACCATCACGGAGGACGCCTTCCGAGCAGACGAGTACACACAGCCACACCGAGTGGGCTTTGAAGGTTCGTCGGCGTTTCTCTTCTCTCGACAGAGGCCATTTCAGACCATTTACCGGGACAAGTGAGAGATTGGAACGAGGAGTTGCAGGCGACGTACGAGCTGCCGCGGACGAGTCTGACAGAACGGGTCGTCAGGGATCGGAGCGTGTTCAAAATTCACGGAGATTTCGTCGGAGCAGCCATCAAGGTCCGTTTCCCCGGTATAAACACGCAGCCGTTTTTCAGGGTGCCTCAAATGTGATGGATGGAAATGTAATGGCTATAAACCCGGCCGACGACCCGAAGACACACATGTACATTTGGAACAATATCTTTTTCAGTCTGGGATTCGATGTCAAAGACCACTACAAGGTTAGCCCCCGTTCTATTTCATCCCAAAGAAACGGTTTAGGAGCTCGGAGGGGATGCCGCTGCGTTCGTGGCCGTGTCGGCCGATCTCCAGGGCGTCAAAGCCTACTCGGCCCTAGACCTGCCCAAGTTGAGGACACTGGGAATGGCCATCATCGACTACAAAGGATACCGCGTCACGGCCCAGAGCATCATCCCCGGCATCCTCGAGAGGGAACAGGAGCAGTCGGTCGTCTACGGGTCCATCGACTTCGGGAAGACGGTCGTCTCCAACGAGGTCTACCACGAGATTCTCGACGAGGCCGCCAAATCCCTGCGAATTCTCCCCCACGAAGTGTTGACCGGCGAGGGCGACAACGAGAAACGTATCAAGCTGTTTACCAGCTTCGAGACGAAGGTGCCCTTTTCTCTTTGCCTTTTCTAGCCAGTCCTTTCAGGGCATCATTGGTAACGATAGCCGCCACTACGTTCTCGACTTGTTGAGGACTATGCCACCCGACGTACACTTCCTGGAAGGGGCTACAGTATCCGAGACGGCAGCCAATGCCGGATATCCACGCAAATTTCCCCACAAACTGGCATCTCTGAGACAGGAACTCATCGAATTCTTCTACGAGTAAGAGGGCTCCGTTATTTTAACAGACAATTTCTACAGGGCCCGTTGTATGAAGTTCATCCGAAGCGTGGCCACCTCAGTCCGCCAGAATCCTCCCGAGGACAAGACGGAATCCGAACAACTCGGTCTGTTTCCCTCTTATTTTGGGTGTATCAAACTGGTTCAGAAAAGGAAATGGGACGAATATTCTTGGAATTATCAGAGGGCCGCGATGCCACGACGGAGATCCCCCTCCTGATGGACGCCATTGTGAAGGCGGCGGCCGAAGTGAACTCCATGGCCGAGGACCGATTGGACATCCGCTTCAATCCCGACTGCTATGCCCCCACAGTCCGCCATTCCCCGGATGAAGACCTCGTCAAACAGCGATCCCTCGTAGCCGAGGCGGCCGAGTTCATCCTGACCTCCCAGCTGCCGACAGTCTACAGCGAGCTGCTGGACGAGAGCGTGAAACCTATCGACGGGGCCGGCCTCGTCGAACACCTTCATTCTCGCGGAGTCAACGTCCGATATTTAGGAGAAGTCCTCAAAAAGGTACTCTTACTTCTCTTTTTCCTTGACCCAGTTCTTTTTTCAGTTCAAAGGCACCACCTCATATGTGTATCCCCTGGCCCTGGTGGAGCTCCTTTCCCGTTGTGCTAAGCACGTCCTGCGCCCTCTCCTCTTCTCCGTGCCACAGGAACAACTGGCCCAGGCGGTGTCCCATCTGTTGAACAATCTCCTCGGCTACGGTGCCCAGGAGAACGGAGTCCAGGTCAACGAGACCAAGTCGTCTAAGAAGGCCGGCAAGAAGACGAAGAAGTCCTCGTGTGAATGGGCCTCTGTAAATGTGAAGAGCATGTGGAAAGCCATCTCGGAGGATGCCGTCAAGTATTACGGGTTCGACCTCGAGGTGCGTTCTGGCTTGTCTCCCTAATATTGTCTTTTTTAGGCCGAGTCGATAGACGAGCTGATGTCTCGACATGGTTTCCAAAAGGTGTCGCTCCTCCGCCGGGTCTGCCACACTATGGGAGTCCAGCTCTTAAACAAGGTTGGTGCCTGCCAATTCCTTTCGAGACCCGCCACTTTTAGGAATACGTCTTCGACGTCAAATCCAAGGTCCCCTTCACCGAATTTGATGTCTACGGCCTGTACCCGGTGACGAAGCACCGCAGTGTAAGACTGTCCCTCCTCCCTTGACCACCTTCCATTTCAGCCGGCCGCCTCTGATGCCAAGAAGCTCTTCCAGCGAGGTCAACAGGCCATCAACGTGGGCCAGGTGCGGGAGGCCTTTGAATACATCGCCGAGTCCGTCAACTTCATGACCTCCGTCTACGGGGCCATCCATCCGGAACTGTCCCAGGGGCTGCGCTCCCTGGCTCGGCTGTCCTACATCCTTGGAGACAACACCGAGGCCCTCTCCCAGCAGCACAAGGCCACCCTCATCAGCGAGCGGTGCAACGGCCTCGACCACTCCACCACCATCCAGGAATATGTCAGTCCCCTGGTCAATTCCCCCTAACTGTCCTTTCCAGATCCATCTGGCCCACTACGCTTTCGGCAATCTGTTCATAACAGCGGCTCTCCGTCTTCTCTACCGAGCCCGCTATCTCCTGCTCATCGCCCACGGCGAAAGACACCCGATCATGACCCAGATCGACGGCAACATCGGGGTCATCCTCTTCGCTACCCAAGAATACGACACGGCCATCAAGTATCTCCAATTGGCCACTGATTGTTCCACGCGGAGGGAGGACGCCGTCCGACTCAGGGTAAGAGCCATCCTCTTTGTCCGACCCAGAGATTCCGTTCAGGACGCTCTCCTCACCCACATGTTGGCCCGTTGTCACGCGGCTCGGGGAGATTACCGGGCGGCATTGAATGCCGAGAAGGAGACGTATTCCGTCTATAACACGATGTTCGGCCCGGAGCACGAGAAGACGAAGGAGTCGTCGGAGATGCTGAGACAGCTCACCCAGCAGGCCGTCTCCTTCCAGAAGACCATGATGGACCCCTCAAGGGCCACCTCCCTGGCCCACCTCATCCCCCCTCAGGTACAGTCTCCGTCTCCCCCACACCTCGTTCTTCAGCAACCATCCCTGACTTCGATCCTCGAAATTTTGAATATAATCAATGGTTTTATCTACGTATACACGCCGGCACTGGAAGAAAAAGAAAACGAGAACAAGGAACAGCCAAAACTGGCCGAGGAGGCTCTAGACTAAGGATGCCCCGGCTGCTTTCGATTCGTCTGGTCTCTCAATTTTTTGTAGGATTTTTTTAGATCTCATAGGTGCGTATAGATTAGGTTTAGGGCTTTATTGTTTCAGTTTTGTTGATTGTTATCCACTTTCTTGTTTGTTCGTTCAAGCCTAATTTGCTCAACTGTTTTGTTCAGAGTGATACTACATAAACTGAATTTTATAATTTTTATTTAGAAATTTGCATAAAATCAACAAAGAGATATAACAGCTGATGATATCTTTAAGAAGAGCTCATTTAGAATTACAACAACATAGAATATCACATATACATAGACTCTTGAAATTAACGACCCGTCATAATATGACAATATTTTAACTACTCTAGTTCGCCATCTTCTAAATCATTCTTCGTCGGTCTTAAAGTAGAAGATTTTAGCATTGGTGGCAATGGTGGTGGAGGTAACGCTTGCGATATCCCATAATTTGATAAGCTCGGAAGCGATCTCGGTGGAGTTAGCTGATCCTCTACTTTCATAGATGACACTATAGCTGTAGGAGTGATTCCACGATGATCCTGCGAATGAAAAGATTTAAAAAATATTTTTTTTCTACCTTAAAATGACCATTGTTATAAGGACGAACATTGTTGGAAGCAGGAACAAAATTTTGCATGACATCTGGTGGTCTCGGTTTTTTATATCTGAAAATATCAATTATTAACGTACTGCTAGGACTTACGTTTGAGAATCATCTGTAGGATGCCCAGATATCTTACTGTGCTCTCTCTTCCGTTTTTCCTCTTCTTTGCTAACTTTTGCTTTTCGTTCTTCTTCCTTTCGGCGATCTCTCTCCTCTGGTTTCTCTTCCCGCTTTTTTTCTTCTTTTCTCCGTTCCTTATTCTTTTTCCTGTCTTCTTCTTTTATGTCTTCTCGGGACCTGTCATGATTTTGAGCAAGGTTAGGCATTCCTGGTAAATTCAATGGAGGCAATCCAACAGTAGTAGCAGATGATGGATCAGGCATAAAACTTTTCCTTTGTCGTTCGACAGGTCGGTCATTTGATGCTGTTTTGGCGCGCTCCTTGTATTCGGTAAGATCAATTTTTTGCATTGGAATTTGTGGAGGTGGAGGAGGTGGTGGTAATATAGATTCGTTATTCTGTAATTAGGTAATTAGAAAATTAACCAATTTTTAATTGAAAAAAAAGTAAAATGAATAACTGAACGAATTTACCTTTTCGGTGTCTGTATGATGTTGTTGAGGTGGGTAGACAATTCCCTTTGCTGCGAATTTGTGAAGAGCTAATTTCGATTTGCAATTTTGATATATTTTTAAGAACTCTGCTTCCATTTCTTTAAGCATCTATGCCTACTATATACTAGTAGCAAACCTTCAAGTTTTTGAGGCGTCATTTCACATACTCCATGATACCAAGGAAGTCCATCGGGTCGTTTGGGGATCTGAAACTTATATTTTGTGAGTGTCACAAGGAAGATTAATATTTAATCACCGTTCATTAGCAGCCCCATATAAAAAGCTGATACTGCGCAGGGAATAGCGATTCAAGCAAGCATAAGAAGTGATCGCAGGACGTACCTCTCCTTATGCAGACAGAATAACTATGCCTGTAGGCCCCTGCCAAACCTTGGCTGGTCTCGTAACAGCATGAAGCGCGCGAACCTCTAGTCAAAACTTTTCCCAAAAACCGACTGGGTCCAGCGAGCGCCTAATTCATGCCGTCACGACCTGCGCGAAAGGAAATTTTAAGGCAAACGGGAGAAATCCAACAGCACCTCGTGCTTTCCAAAATGGCATACTATATCCACACAGCAAACGGCTATTTCAGCAGCTGAGTACCGAATCGCCCAGTTGGTTACGCACAACCTGCAAGAAAAACATTTTACAGAGAAGAATGAGGTAAAAATAAATCAATAAAATCTCTAATCAAAATATTTTAAAACTTACACATCTGTGGCGAAGAAATATGCACATTCTGTCAGCTTCTTATTAGAATGATCTGTATCAATTTATATTAATCATGTCCTATAGTACTAATTACCATTTAGGACCTGACCAATATTTTTTCCAGTAATGTTGAGGACTATAGGATGCGGAAGGTCGATTTTTAAATCAAACGCTAAAATGGTGAATAAGTATGATATGTCAATGTTATTGTTTTAAACAAATGTAAAATTGAAGCCAAAAATTTAAATTAATCCAAAGGAAACGGACAAGAAGTTTCAGGAAGACGATTAAAGGGACAGTCTCGCACTAGTTTGGTTGTGCACGAATTACTGTAGAATTAGTCTTTGGCGCCTTTTCTGGTAATTTGAATTTGATTGAAAACTCGTCATTTTGTATTTTCGCATTTTATTGTTGCATATGATTCGCTAGCTTCTGCAGATCATTTTGATATAAAGAAATGCAAGGAATAGTGGAAAAAACGAGCGAAAATGATTTTTAACAAATAGCAGTAAATCTCATCGTACACACTTTTGTGTACGAAGGGACCTGTGCGAGACTCCCTTTAAATAAATTAACGAACCTATTGTTTGCAGCACAATATTTTCTAGCTGTACAATGTACGCTCTTGCATCATTAAAAATTTGCTGGTTGTTCTGCAATTATTTATATTAGAATAACAAAACAAACGAACCGACGGAAACTTTTTGTACTTTGGGAATTTCATTGCCCACCAAACATAGATTATATGGTCCAATTTACGAGGGCTTTCTTCACTTTTACCTGCAAGAAACAGACAAGCAGCTGCTACATCCTATAAAAGAAGCGATATTAGTTTAATAAAAACATACCAAATAATGGAACTGAATAAATGAGTGGAAGTAATAAAAACGATGCATATGAATGCTTGCGGCGCACATACAGAGCTGAGTCCTAAAAAGAGAAATTTTGGAAATAAAAAGCCACTTGTAATATAAAAATCTGTTGTTACTAATAACGGTTTTTCAAAAAAATTTATTGGCAAAAAAAAATCTCAACTATTATTTCGAGAAAAAAAACTTACACTTTTCCGGCTTTATCTCTCATCTGCTCATTTAGTTTATCTACCATTTCCTGTATACATCTTGTCGCACGTTGACGATATTCAAGCTCCTTTTCTAATTCCCATCCCTCTCTGACTGTTTTAGCATTGAGAATCTGAAAATACACGTTTAGGACCACTGTGTTTCAAAATTTTTCTAAAAAAATATAAACGAACCTCCTGTTTACTAAAAAGCCATTTGTGTGGACGGTAATTAGAATGACTCGTTCCGGGATTGGACATTTGGAAAATACACCAAGTCTAGAAAAAAGAAATCTTATACGACTACCAGATTAAAAATGCGAATGATGTAAAACTGCGAAAACCGTTGTGAAATGATCTTATGCGAAAACCGTTGTGAAATGATCTTATTTGAGTTTTTTTTTGACATGAACTGACATAAACATCTAACGTAAACCGGTTTATTCCGTTTAGGGGAAGAAGAATTACAGAGAAAAGCGAATAAGAAGCAAAGCTGTGTGAGATAACAAAATTTATAAAAGAATGCTACTAGACCGCGCGCGACCGCTTGCACTGCGAAAGCGGCGCGGTTACGCCAACTGCTATAGCTGAAATTCTGCGTCTCTACTCATTTCTATGGTCTCTCTGGTGAAACCGCAACGCACGGCTCTCTGAATTTCACACCGCGCGTACTACGCGGTAAAGGAGAATTTTTGAAGAGCGAGGCGGGGCTTGACGGAGCTAGCTTCAGGCCTTGTAATAAGGGGCGGAGGGAAAATTTATCCTTCGGAGAGTTTTGCTCTCCTCGACAAGAACAGATGCTCTAAATGCCGATCGGTAAAGGAGAGCGATCTCCATGTCGATCCTTTCGATCCTGTGGGCCATCTCCATGTCGCTATGCTCGATTGTTACCGTGGCCGGAAACCTCGCCGTTTTATTGTCTTTCTACCTCGACAAGAACATTCGCCAGCCATCCAACTACTTTATATTCTCGCTGGCCGTGTCCGACCTGGTGAGTGGAGTCGGCATACCGTAATCCCCGTAGAATTATTGTCGACTTCCGAACGGGTGCACGTAGTCCGGGTGGTTCACACGTTGCCTAATTTATCTGATCGTCCAGTGCAATTGCAAATTGCGGCAATTTTCCTGCCTCTAAAGGGGCCGATTAAAGAAGGAGGAACGCAACATCCGAGAGCTAAGAATACCCGCCGGTAGAAGCTCTTTGCCGGCGGGGGTCCCCCGAGGCGAGGCTGTAATAGACGTGGTTATCTGCCTGTTGACGGCGTCCGCCTCCCCCGAAGTAACTCGGCTAATTTGGCGGCTTCTCATCCCGCCGATCCAGGAGGGGGCATGGTCTAATTTTGGGGGAGACGCCTTCCAGGGGCGGCCTTTGTCTAGAGTGGGAGCCCTTGAGCAATTCGCGAACAAACTTCAAATTGGCTGCCTTCAATTGTTTGTTCCGGAAATACATAGTTTCTTGGCGGCCGATGACTTCCCCCGCCTCGAGAGGTAGGTCCTGACCTCGGCAAAACAGCTCGTCAGCCGAGCGGGGCAATAAACGGCTCTTCTCTTCTCTTGAAGACATCGCCGCCAAATGAAAGTTGCCCGCGAGATGAATTCGTCCCCCAAGGCGGCCCGGGATTTGATACTTGTCAGTTGGGATAAGGCGGCAGATGCCCCGCCAATTAGTCCGGCTCCATTATCCGTCGCTTATTATTCATAGCCCTCCGTACCTCACGTTTCCCGTTGAACTCGGCCGCGCCTCGGAAATTGGTTTAGAGGCCCTCCGTCCCCAAATCTGCATATAGAGGAAGAAGGACATCGTCGGCTAAGGACCGTCGGGAGGAAGTAGGCCATTGCCCGTCTTCGTGTCGGGAGTCCCGGGGCTACGGTAGCTGGGGATGAGACAGACATCATAAGGGACTCAATTAGGTAGGCAGCCACGGCTAACTGGATTTAGACGCCCTCAGCCACATGGTAATAAGCTCTGACCCGCACTTTGGCAGCCGTTCATCCCTCAAGCACGGGGATTAGGGCTCTCGGCCGGGGGAAAAAGATAGTTTCCAGCTCATTGGACTCGAGGGCATCCCCGTCTACACGCACTTCTTTCTGAACAACGAGCGCTGGGCCTTCGGGGCCTTCCTCTGCGACCTGTGGCTGTCCGTCGACTACATAGTATGCCTCGCCTCCATCTACACCGTCCTTAGCATCACCATAGACAGGTGAGAGGGTCCCGCCACGGCGCGCAGCCCCCTCTGCCTTCAGGTACTGCAGTGTCAAGCATGCCGCCATGTACCGCAGCTGGCGGACGCCCAAACGGGTCCTGTTCATCATAGCGGCCACTTGGCTTGTGCCGGCCATCCTCTTCTCCATCTCCATTTTCGGTTACGGTACTTTCACAGGTAGTACGGTAGCGGGAGGAGGGGGACAGGACCGGTTCAGGGACGGGTCGGATCCTGAAGGAGGACGAGTGCTACGTGCAGTTCATGACGAACCCGTACCTGAACATGGGCATGTATATCTCGTACTACTGGAGCACGCTGTTCGTGATGCTCTACCTCTACTGGGGCATCTACCGGGCCGCCAAGCAGCTGGCCCTCAAGTCCGACCAGGTTGGTCCCATTTAAAAGATCACGTTGCGGTTTCCTCCAGTCGTTTCCTGTTGCCAAAGGCTTCCTGCCACAATCCTCTTTCGATGGCCGGAAATCCGCATAGCGCACCGTGTCGGCGGCCGTTTGCCCGTAGGAAACTAACTCCTCGGGGGCCGGGCACCTTCGTTCCGACACCCCGTCTCCGCCGGGCGAGTGCTCTTTTTGGGGGTCCAGCAAATCACGGAAAGAGAGGCGAGAGCCCCCCGGTCCCAGAAGAGCCACAAATTCCGCCGGCCGGGTCAGGCGATAACGGATTCCCGTTGACAGCTTCCCTCCCCTGGGAACCTCCTTCCCTGGCCAAATGTGAGAATTCAGAAAACAAAGCGACTGGCCCTGCTGACGCAGATGAGGAGGCCGGAGGCGTCGGCCAACCGGGCCAGCGGCCGCAGCAGCTCGGACTCCCCGGACAGCAGTCGGTGAGTGGGGGCTCGGCGCCCTCGGGTCCCCTCACGGTCCACTTCTCCGGTTAAACTTTCTGCAATCTCTGCTCCTCGTGTTTTCTGCATTTCCTCCGCCTGCAGGGGCCCTGTCAAAGACGACGTCATTCAGCTAAAAGGATTACCCATAGCTGCTGGAGGATGGCCCGCCGGGGCAAATGACTGCCGCGGATGATTTTCGACGCGTGGGTCACTGGGGGACCGTCGTCCATCACAGGGATTACGCGGGGCCATTGGAACGGCGTCTCGGCATTTGTCTTTGGGGGAATTGTCTTTTTTGGAGGGGACCCGAGAGACATCCCCTGTCAGTTAGCCTTGATTACGCAACCCACTCAAAACATGTCAGATTCAATTTCTCGTAGCCCCAAACGACAAGCAAAAGACTTTTCAGCGACAGAAAATCCACCACCACGGCCATGCCCAGCTCCTCCTTTTCTCGGGCTACCGTAACCCAGCACAGTATTGTCAATCACAACAACAACGCCGTGGCCGCCGTCGTCCCCGTCCAGCTGAACGGCTCTCCCAAGCAGATCAACCACACGGTCAAGGCGGCCAATGCCAACTATTGGTAGGGCCAGCCGGGGACCGGGGAGCACTCGCCCAATTCCAGCAATCCGTCATTCGAGTCGCCTTTCTCCCGACAGGAGCCATCGTCGGTCCTCGAGAGGGAGAGCACGGCTCCCTGTGTGTCTCCAGAGGCGTCCGAGTCTAACCAGGAGGAGGACCTCGTGGCCGTCCACCCGACATTCAAGTCAGCCTCCGTCCCGCCGGGAGACGAACCCCCCTTCAGGCCCCAGATCTCGTTCCCCTTCATCGACGCCGACAGTGTGTCGTCTCTGGTCGGGAACGACGACCTCAGCAGGTTGGAGGACCGCCAGGCAGATCATTCTGGTTCAGGTTGAGGTCGGTCCGGGAGGTGGCCACCCGGAGGGAGGAGCCGGTGTCGGAGGAGACGACGCCGGTGGAGCCCAAGCGACAGCTCGAGGAGGTCAAGGTGCCGTTGATAGCCGTGCAGAGGGCGTCGAACGCGACGAAGGGCAGCTGTGTTCGGCGATTCATCACGGCGATGAGGACACGGAGCCGGAGCCGGAGGAACAGGCGGAAGCAGCCGAGCAACAAGGTGGGCAGGGGCCGCGGCCGGGTCTCATCTCGTTTCAGGGCGTCCTCCAGTACATGAACCTATTCCGAAAAAAGGTAGCCAATGTATTTGGAACGCTTCTTTCTCGTTTTCTCTTTGCTTCTCCGCTTTCCTTTTCATTTCCTCCCCTAAAAGAGAGAGGGCCAACGGCTGTCTTCCAGGAGCAGGGCTACAAGTCCCGGTCCGAGAACCGCGCCCGCAAGGCACTGCGTACCATCACCTTCATCTTGGGCTCATTCATCATCCTCTGGACGCCGTTCTACGTCCTCGCCACCATCTACGGGTTCTGCGAGTCCTGCAAGGTCAGTTGCTCTCTCCTCCCTGGCCAGACCCCCCGTTGTTCAGCAATCGTCGGCTTTCAACCTGCTCTACTCCATCAGCTACTACCTGTGCTACATGAACTCCCCGCTGAATCCCTTCTGCTACGCGATGGCCAACCAACAATTCAAAAAGACCCTCACCCGCATATTCAAGTTTGATTTCCATCGATCGTGATCCGTCTGTGATATTCTCATTTTTTTTCTTCGTTTTTTTCTGCTCACTCTCAGGTCTCCCATTCACAATAAAGTCTATTCTAATTTATCTTCCTCCATCCTTCTACAGATCTTCCCAAAACTCGTTTCAGTCTAAAAATGACAAGTGATGACCAGATTGGACTGTTCTTTTAGGCGGCGGTCATTTATGTTTCCAGCCACTCCAAAATGGATCCTTCTAAAAATACTGTAAATGCTTCTCGATGGAATGGTTTTTATTATTCTTTCCCGAGTGCCACTGTTCATTTTAGAGAGCTTCTCATACGTCTCCTCGAGCCTGTTCAATCTCACCAAATGGGCTCTCAACTGCCCCCCGCCAAAGCCGAAGTCAATTTTTTACTTCTCTGCTCCGGCTCCTACACCTGAACCTCTCACGATTTTTACCTTTCTTTCCGCCTTCTCCATCGATATATTCGCGTATTTACCCAATTCTTTCGTTATACATAGACATTTCAGTGTATTTTTCACCTGTCTTGCAGCCTATTTTCTTCAGTGGGTAATCAACTATTTTGTTCGCTTTTGTGCCAGCCTTGGCTATGTTCTTTCCGGAGCAGATAACCGCGATTCTCTGGTAAATTGTAACGACTTTGCTTTTAACAATTTTAGTCCGCTCCACCGTCTCCACCAAAAACTCCGGCTGCCGCAACTAAACAAGAAATCCCCAGTCCTGCCCATACCCCCGTCAAAATGAACGAACCCGTGGATTGTTCTGTGAGCCACAGCAGTATTTTATCCAATCAAATGAAGTTTATTCCACGTGGATCGAATCGTAATTCAACGTTAGTATTGGTTTGTTGTGTAATACCGGGTAACATAGAGCTTCTTCAAGTATACAAGATGGGCGAACTATGTCTGGCAGTGATATGTTGGTTGAAGAACTTCCTGAGAACCCTGAAGAAACAGAAGTCATCGTTTACGGCGCTGCTAATAGTAGGAAAGCAGACATAGAAGAATAAATTTTCCAGAACCAAAGGGGAAATTCAGTGTGACTAGTGGAAAGACCGAGTTTGTTTGGCTCGACGCAAATTTTGAACAGGTTAAAATATTTTGTGGTATATCTAGAAAATTATTCAGGTATCAATAACCGGCTCATTTGTGGGTTTCAACCTGTGCTTCCCTCTGGCACGGGAAAATGAAACATTCCGCATCAAAATGAATTTGCCTCCGGGAGACCATGAATATGAATTTATTGCCATCAGAAGTGCCTGAGTTCGACATATGATCCCTTTTTGTAATTATCTATCTGACGTATTACATAAATAAAATAGTACTTGAAGGTGGCTCAATCAAACAAGCCGGCTTTCTTGTCTTCGTCTACCAAGGATTTATGAGTTCCATCACAAAACGGCCTAGAACATTTATGTATATCGTATATGGCAATACCTGTTTTTAGTTTGCTTACAATTGCACAACCATGCGGTCATATCCTTTTCCGGAATAAATCTAACAGGTTTCAGTTTAAGATCGGGAACGCGTAATGAGTTGTGTGTTCCATCACAAAGAGGCTAAACCCTGATGAGAAGGTTTTGAGTAAAAATTACCTGATTGCCGCTATATCCACAGCTACACCATGCATATACTTTATCTTTTTTCATAAAAACCTAAATATGAAAATATGTATGCAATTGTAAAATGTTGAAACTTTTGTTGGTAGTTTTGAGTGTATCTTGCCTGTTCCTGGAAGTTCGTGATTTTTTCCTTGTAATCCGTACGGCTCTGCTGGTTTCTTATCTTGTAACTAAACTTCAAAGGATAAAATTAACTTTTTTACTGACCAAATGATACTTGAGAGCAGGAGGCTCCGTTCCTACAAAATGTACTCCTTTACGATAAAGTCTATTTGGTCCAAACCCAGTTTTTTGACTGTATTGCACTATACACGCAGCGATTCTATTTATACCAGTTGAACGGACCATCTGAATGGGGGTTTTATTAGAAACAGTAAATGAGAATAGTAGCAAATTGATAGTTTTCGAGCTCGACAGCTTGATGCACTTTTCTCGGCTAAATATACGCATCTTGCGTATTACCAAACGAGAGGCGCATGAGGTGCACTTCCATTTTGTCTTCCGTTTTTCTAACCGGCTACTTCTTTTCAGTAATCGGTGCTTCTAACGAGGCTTGTTGGTGCTCACATGTGCACATCACATAGTACCAATAGCTTTTACCAAATTTATATTTAGCGTATGACTCAGCTTCTATTTGCTTGTCGCATTATATTTGTCACAACTATTCTTTCAGGTTTAAATAGACTAATATAGGAAGATAATTTTGCTGGCGGAATTATTTAATGAAAAGTTCCAATAGGAGCGCATATTGTACGATATCCACGGATTAGGTTAGATTTAATTTTCATAATATTTCAGTCGTTCAGGATGGCTCTCTCAACTTTCAGTATATTAAAGAATAATTTGAACGGAGAAATTGAAAATATGATGCCTGAAACTTTGGAAAACGGCCACAATTCTGGATCTACTTATGATGAACAAGTATATTCTGTTTAGGGTGAAACTTTTTTTTGAAGGATTGCGTTGCTACTGCTATAACGAATGTTGCCGATGAGCATGTTTATGCAAATCTTAAAGAAATAGAAGAAATAAACAGGTAGATTTTGATTATGTTTTGCATTTTCTTTTAGAGCGAATCCGCCTACTCCAGGACTAAAAGATCAACCTAAACGAAATTTACACAACGGTTGGATGGAGTACGAGAACGAAACCGGAAGGTACTTATTTAACTCGTTGCATTTAGTATTATTTAAAGAACCTACTTCTATAATCATGAAACTGGAAAAAGCCAATGGATACCACCTCGTTTTCTTAGGACACCTGCAGAAGTACAGGTTAATAGTTTACAGGCTTATTTTTTAAACAAAACGTTTACTTTTACTTCAATTATAATCTCTTCAGGCTATTCTTGATGCTACCCGTTCAGAAATGGAAGATCACAGTTTGCTATCATTACCACGCCTTTCCGAAAGGTTTGTTTGCCAACTTCACCTATACATAGCAATATTTAGTGAATCACTGCCTCCAGAAAGTCCTATATCTGATATAACTGCTAATAGTGAAGAAGAGTACGTTTGCATGCCAGATACACGCATTCAAGGAACTGTTCATTTAACAACTTTCTCTACTCCGAAATTGGATGCAAATCTTCCATTTGCACATGTAGGTTTTCACGTATACTGTATTTTTTGTTTTAGTCAAGTCTAATTATACGGAAGAACAGTGGGGAATATACGAATTCCAATCGAACGCAATCCTTTAAAAATGTAAGGCCTCCGCAATTGAAGAATATACCAGTTCCACAAGTATGTAGCTTTTATTTTCTATCTAGTAAGGAAATGTTAAAGGTCTTGCCGACCACAAGTTTCCCTATAGAAAACGAATTTGTGAAAAGTTCTCCACCTGAATCTGAACACTTCTTAGTTCGAGGTATTATTTTAAAACCTTTAATTTTAATATTGTAACAGATGAAAGACGAGGCAGTGGTGAATGTAGGGAGCCGGTAAGAACCGTACGCTGTGGTACCATGGAAAAGGTTAATTTCAATTTCGTCTGCTCATATTGAAGACTCAGGTCGTATGCGATGGAATTGAAACAGCTAAAAGTAAAAAGAAGGAATGGCAATCGAATTTTCTTTACCTGACTACAGCGCATTTAATCTTATATAAAGATGAAAAGTCAGCAGAAGTGAGTTGTTCTTATTATGAATATGCTTAACAAAACTTGTAGAAGCATGATAATCACTATGCTGCACCTTTAGGTGTATGTGATTTAAGAGGGGCGACTGTTAGCTGGCTTGCGCAGAAAGATAAAAAGAAAAGAAGAATTATACAGGTATCAACTTATGTTAATGCTTTTAAAAATGCATGTATGCAGTTAGACCTTGTATATGGGCCTCGATATTTATGGAGATCTGCGAACGATGCCGATACATTAGATTGGTTCGAAGCACTAAGAGATGTCATTTCCAAATTAGTAATTTAAGAAATTTGTAAGTATGTTAGCTTTAATATTTAGCCATCCATACCTGCTTCTCATGGATTACCTCTACACGCTTCTATACTTGACGGTTCATGTGCCATAGTCAGAAATCCCTCATCTATTAGCCAGCGACCGCATTCAACGACGTTGCCTTCAAGGTTCGTTCCTTGATCTTTGATGGGCTTTGATGAATTAATTACACGCAAATTTCAGTCACAGAAGCAGCAGAAAAGGTGCAGACGTAATGAGCCAATCGGCCGTCCAACCTACCGTTCAAGAAGAACCACGTATTTCAAGAGAAACTATACTTGACCGTTTGCTACGCTTTTTTCGAAACAGACCTACCGTGGAAAGTCTCAAGGAAAAAGGAATATACAAACGTATGTGTCTAGTCTTCCTTATCAAGCTCTTTTAGCTGAACCAGTGTTTGGTAGCACATTAGTAAGTATTTGTCAAATGGAAAACAGTTTGGTCCCTAAGTTTTTGCGCACAGTTATTGAGCTTATAGAGAATAAAGGGCTAAATGTTGATGGCTTATATAGGTAAATTAGTGCAAGTCTTTATGCCCAATAATTTCAGAGTCAGCGGTAATCTTTCAGCTGTACAGAAAATACGATGCCAAGTTGATCAAGGTCTTAAAAAAGGACTCTAAAGAAAACTTCTTATTTTGCAGATAAATATGCTGCATTGGTTAATGAAGAAGATGTCCACGTGCTAACCGGAGCCCTAAAATTATTTTTCAGAGAGTTAGCGGAGCCTCTTTTCCCTCTAAATTACCATAAAGAGTACATTAATGCAATCAGTAAGTTCTTTATATATTCCACACTCGTTTCTACTTTCAGAACTACAAAATATGAAACAACGGTTTAAAAGATTTGATGAATTGTTGAAAACGCTCCCGTTGGAAAATATAGAAACATTAAAAATGTTGTTAAGACATTTACACAGGTTCGTTATACATACAGACTAAAATACAATTTTAATCATTTCATACCACATTTCTTAACAATTTAGAGTCGCTGCCCATTCGGACAAAAACAGGATGCAATCTCATAATTTGGCAATAATGTTTGGACCTACTCTGTTTAATAGCGGTGAAGAGAAACCAAAGAAGACTGTAGGCAAGAAGACTAAAAAAGATAACAAAAAAGTCTGGGTCCTCATTTTCATTTCATTTATTTTTATAGGAAGAATCATCGCCTATTCAGTCGAATTCTCATATGGCTTTCAACATGATAATGCAAGGACAGATAGTAGAATACCTTTTAAACGAGCACAGCAAGTTTGAGGCGCTTCAAGGGCCTATTCTCACGCACCCACCCTAGTTTTTTTTTGTTTATAAATATCCCATGCCCCTATTATACTCATTTGATGCGGGTTCAACTGACATGTAATCATATCTTGGCAAACGCATATTTGCCTACCCCAAAGTTCTAGTTTCTTTTTTTTGTAATAATTTCCCATGTTGGATAAATTAAGCAAAGTATTAGCTTAGTATAGAAGAGCTTCCAGAGAACCATGGTTGTGTCCCTCGTAGCGGTGCTCCTGATTTTGACATCGGGTTTCGCCTAAATAATCACTTGATTGCTACTTACGTTGTGCCTTGTCTCCTATCTCCTATTTGAATCATGTACAAATAGATTTTGCTGTTGTATTTAACGTTTTCATTTTTGTTATAAACATTTTTAGATGAAGTGGCTATTACTACTCGTTGTTTCGCTACTGTACTGTATTTGCTTAACTATTCAACAGTAAACTTCGGTAATGAAGCCGAAACGGTTGCAAAGCCTCTTGAGTACGTTAAATGGTTTTGATAAACCAAATGTTACGCTTGAACAGTATGCAACATCACCTGAATTGGCTGGTTAGTTTAGTTTAATACTACAATGTAATAATTCCTTGTCCAGTTGCAATAGTTACATACATTGATGATCTTATTGGTTTAAAGAACGCTTTTGTAGCCGATTTAGGGTCAGGATGTGGTATGCTTAGCACAGCTATTGCTGCGTTTGAACCAACAACTTCCGTTCTAGGTAAGAAAAAAACAAAAAGTTGATTTGCTTTCATCAATCTTTAGCTGTTGAAATAGATCAACAAGCTATGGCGAGTTGTCAAGAAAATTGGGACGACGCGGGAGTGAACGAACGCTGCCAGCAAATACAAGCGGACGTCTTATCATTGGGAGTGCTGCCGAAAATGGACGTTGTTGTAATGAACCCTCCCTTTGGAACTAAAAACAACAGTGGTAGGAAATAGCGACAAGACCAATAATGTAGCAGGAGTGGATTTAAAGTTTGTTAAAGCTGGACTGTCTTGTTTGGAGAGTGGAGGAAATCTATTTTCTCTTCACAAGTCGAGCACTAGAGAGTACATAATTAAAACAGGGCAGCGATGGGAAAGTACACAGGTTTTTCAATTTCATTACTAGCTAATGCTTTTTGCCAGGTAGAATGCGTTGCCCAGCTTCGGTGGGAACTCCCCACTACATATAAATTTCATAAAAAGAAGAGTGTCGACATCGAAGTTGATCTTATGCACTTCAAAAAGGAATGATGTTTATTAATTGTATTTACGCATAAACAACTTCTTTCTTGTTTTACATTATTCTTCACCTGCAGGCAAATTATCTTTCAATATTGAGTCAAATTTAATTCTGATTTCGGTGTTGCTTGGGTTCTCAATAACGGATGCATATACCTGCAATGTTAAATAGAAGGAAAAGTTCAAAGAAATATATACTTTGAAATGAATGGCTTCAAGTGCTCCGCGAATAGCACCTGCAATTATTTGAGAATAGTTTAATGAGCTTAGATGTGGTGGCACTTCGACAAGGTCCAGTAGAGGATTGTTTTCTAGTATAAGCGAAAATTCGCGATCGCCAGCACCCCAATTGGAAACTGTGGCCGGTACTCCTAAATTACAAACATATTATACATACGAGGCCTTATCACCCAGATAACTGGGGATTGCATTGCGACTTAGCGCATCGGCTATCTGTCGGCAATCACTGCATTTTGGAACATGAGCATTTTTAGCTAAAAAGTCATCGGCTAATCTAGTACCCATGCTGAATCCCATCTAAATTGTAATCTGGCAAGCTAAATAAGGTTACTGCCGACCTTATCCAATTGAGTGTTTACTATCTTGGGGTCTTCGTAATCCTTCAGCATTTCAGCTACTAATCCACCATAAGTCAACGAAAACAGTTCTGCGCTCATTTTCTTCGACTCCAAAACCGTTGCTTTACCCGTCTTTGACATCTAAATTAATGAAAATCTCAGGTTCCCTAACAAAAGCAGCAAATGCAGTAAATAGAATTTAGTGTAAAAACATCTTATATTCGAAACATTTACTCATATACGTTTATTGAACATATAATAAGATTACAAATTGCTACAAAATTAATAACAGGAACCGAAAAATTATTCAGAGTCGCTTTCGGTCTAAAATTAGATGTTACTTTTTACTTAAACCTTTATACCTTGTGATCGTCGTCACTTTTTGTATGCGATCTTCTTCTGCTTTTTTTCTTACGGTGACGCTCTTCATCGCTACTATGATCGCGCTTCTTTCTTTTCCTTTCTTTATCTCTGTGATCATCTTCAGAATCACTTTCTCGCTAAAACAGATGTCTCCAACAGCTTATTGTACTACCTTCTTTTTCTTCTCCTTTTTTTTCTTCTTGCTGGTATGATGGTGACCACAAGCATCACTAACGGCTGCTTTATACGCTTCAAAACACTTTTTTCGTGACTCCTCAGTATCAATCTAAAACTTTGCTTTATTTTCCGGTCTACTTTTCCTCCCTTACTGCAGAAAACGCTTTGTCTTTCTCTATTTTCGGGCGAACTACTGTCCATTCTGTATCCATTTCAATGGGAGGCTGTACCGCACGAAGCAAATTACGAAATTCACTCTCCACTCGTTTCTTCTTCCTAATTTCCTCCCTTTCAGTCTCTTTTTCTTTAGCATCAGCCTTCAATTTTTCTTAATGAGATAAAGATGAAATTGATCTAACCTTTTCAAGAAAAGAATTGAAGATAAGCTTCATATTGCCTTGATCAACAGCAGCTCCTTTTTCGTCAGAACTTACCCAGGTGTGAAATTCATCAAACGATGTACCTGCCTATACGCACTTTAAAAATAATTATTATCTCACTTACAGTCACTGTTTTATCCATCTTCTGTAAGATATCCTTGATTACTTTCCGATCTTCGCCATACTGCTCCTTTAGTTCTTCCACATAAAATTTAAAGAGATCAAGGGGCGTCGAACCCGTCTGAGTAAGCATCGATTCAAAGCGAGGATCAGAAGAAATTATCGGGTATAAAGATGACCATAGTGACATTGATGTTAATTCGCCTAAGACGTTCTTATCTTCATTAATATATATACATACCTTTTTTATGCAGCTCTCCCAGAAACATTTGAAATGCTTCGCGAACCTTACGCTCTTGACGTTTAAACCGTTTTTCTTCATTCTTTCTTTCTTCCTCGAACTCCTTTTCTGCATTACGAATAAATTCTTCGAAAACAATTAGCGCATCTTCTTTATCCATGGCTACAAATATGGTTATAAATTTCACTTACTTTGCGCTTACTTTGTAAAGTTTTGTCTTCTGCAAACTGTGGATTTTCAATAAGAAGGCGCTGAGCTTGCGCCCAAGTAGTTTTATAATTTATCTGATCCATTCCTTCTAGAATTTCGGCTAGTGCTTTAGTGTTACGTTTGCGTGTAGTTTCCTCTTTCTCAGCTTCTCGCTTAACAACGAACTTCTACAAATGAATTATACAGGCACGAGTTTTAAGGTCACCATGACATCAAGAAATATCTCTTCTCTATCCCCATCGCTTACCGCTTGCCAAACATCTTCTTTTGAAAATATACTGCAAGCCTAAAACAAATTGTAACGAGTGAAAATGTCGAGACCTTAGGATATTTCAAAGTTGGCTTCATTTTTGGGTTGCTCTGAAGCCATTTCTCCAACTCTTCTTTAGCTTTTTTAATTGCCAGACGTTTTTCATCCTGAAAAGCCTTATGATTTTATGTATTTTGTTAGAAAAAAAGGCATGGTTCGTGAAATTAAAAATTTCGTACGCATGTATTTTAGGTTGCACGGCAATCATTACTCTTTTGCTCCTTGCCTCAGGATAGGATAACACGCCAGATGACTTCTTTTATTACACGTGCTGAACGATCTGGCAACATTTTCTTTCGAGTAACAGGTCTCATTCGCTCAGGCCAACTACAATGGGCAGATAGACCTCTATGGTAAGAGAATTTAAATAAATATTTTTAGCCATGCATTTTATTAGCTATAACTAAACTAGCAATTTAGGTATGACGTTTATGCTGCTGCCCCACCGCTTACGCCACCTGATTGGAATGTTAAACTTCCAAAGCATGATGAACCAGTTCGTCCAATCTTTTACAAAGAAGACGAAATCAGAGCGTATGTTCGTTAAATACAGTAAATAATAGATGGTTATAGCGCGTTTTACAAGAAGTATAAGTATTGTGGAATAATCAATCTTGGATCCCCCCAAGAAAGTGTTTCCGAGGTAAAATCACAATTTACTAGATCTGTAAACGACTTTTAGACATTCATACGCGAATTTGAAAAAATTAGCACAGAAGAGAAAGCCATGTCTTTCACCGAAATATTCAATTTAGCTGATAAAAGACTCAAGGAGGCTGGTATAGACCTTAAATAATTTGCAGTTTTCTCATCGTTGTTTTTATGTTATTTTTTGTTATAATAAACGATACCCGCTCTTCCTTCTGTTTCTGCACTTTCCAGCCATTAAAAATTTGCTTCTTTTCAGATACTTTGGGTATTATTCGAAAACGAGGATCTTGTTGAAGCCATTTTACGGCTTGCTCCCAGCTACACGTCGCCGTTACTTTACCTTAAAACAATATCACTTTCTCAGTAAGGAAATTATATTATACCATCGTTGTATTTTTCTCGCAAAAGGTCGCGAAAGATCTCTGTCTGCCTCTTCTTTTTCGATTGTTCGTCGTCTTCATCAATCTAAATCTACAACTGTATCGTAGCCCATTGGAGATATACCGCTTCTCTTCTAGCTATCGGCAGGGATTCAAGAGTCGCTTTCATAGCCTTTTCCATTTCACTCTCTTCCGTTTTTACTTTCTGCTGCATCTCAGGAAGCACTACTTGGGAGACATCTACATTTGTTGCTAAAATCTAGTGATTTCAATTTAAAAATTAACATACTTGATGGGTTAAATCCTTCCGGCATATCCCATTGGGTTATTTGTAGATCT
This sequence comes from Oscheius dolichura, assembly GCA_932521035.1. NCBI lineage: Eukaryota > Metazoa > Nematoda > Chromadorea > Rhabditida > Rhabditidae > Oscheius > Oscheius dolichura. The sequence continues at coordinate 5,790,527 of OW051494.1, forward strand.
TTATTATGGTAATACTTCCGACCGTCATCAGTAGTGTACTCTTTCCAACCATTCCAACTTCCAGAGGTACTCGTTTGTGTGGAGGAGCGTTGTGATTCGTCTGCATATCGATAATCATCAGGTCTCGTCCATGTGGAAGTTTTTGTTATACGATTATAATAGTATAGTTTGCCGTCTTCTGTTTTACATTCTTTCCACTAAAAAACGCGTACATTTGATGTCATAACTAACCACTGTATTCGGATCTAAATGATCATCAGCTCCCATACCAGGCGGAACAAGCATGGGCGCCGGATGATTTACTCGTTGTAGTGGGACGGCTCCTAATAAAGAAGCTATAAGCGAGTAAATAAGTTTATATATATTATCGACAACCTCTTTGTGCATTTGCAACGGCAACAGCATTGAAGGCAGCAGCATTCGCAACGGCTTGAGCATTAACTGTAGGAAAAAAAATGTTCGGCTGACCAAATCCTGTAGGAAACATCTGAAATTGATCCAATTATGTTGACCTGAATAGCAATGAACAACAAAGGTAAAACATAAATGAAAAGCAAATAGAAATCGAAGGAGTACAGCATCGATCCTCCCTTTGGGAATTTTGCGTGTGAGTGAAAAGACAAGTATATTATTTTTCGTAAACTGGTACCTAGGTGTATATACCCGTGTTGAGGTACCTGTTGAGCTGAATTCGGTCTATGCAGTAGGCCCATCCTTGCACTGCAAACTCTTCGATATATATATATATATGAACATTACAAGTCTTTTTTTTTCAGTGATGCAAGGATAAAAATATGCTGAAACGATTTGGCGGAACAAATGTATTGTGGAAGCCAAAAAATCCTCACTCATTAGATTATTTGAAGTACGTTTTTTTGTAAATTTCTATTTAGTTTCAGATATTTACATGGAGTTCTTACAAAAAATGAAAAGGTATCTGATTCAAATCGAAAAATCCTTGTCGAAGCACTACGAGCGATAGCTGAAATACTCATATGGGGAGATCAAAATGACAGCACAGTTTTCGAGTAAGCATTAAGTAAAATAACGAAAGATTGTTTAGCTTCTTCTTGGAAAAGCAAATGCTCTCCTTTTTCCTGAATTATATGAAACAGGATAGTGGATCTTTGAATGTGCAGATACTTCAAAATCTGAACATATTATTTGAAAACATCCGCCATGAAACTTCTCTTTGTATGCGTGATCTGTGAGCATGTTTAATTATAATTACAGATTTCCTCCTTAGTAACAACATGGTAAATTCAATCATTTCTCACAGTTTCGACTTTAATAATGAAGAAATTATGGCGTACTATATATCATTTCTCAAGACGCTATCTTTCAAGCTGAATCCATGCACCATACATTTCTTTTTCATCGAAGTTTGTTATTTTTTTAATATTTTCATTTAAGTTTTGCAATTTTAAAGAAAAGTCCCCACCAGAATGTACCTGAGTTTCCTCTCCTTACTGAAGCTCTAAAGCTGTATAATTTTTCCGAGAGTATGGTAAGGATAGCGGTTCGTAACATTGTTTTAAATGTTGTTCGTGTAAACGACCCAATGATGCTTGAATACGTCAAAAGCACTATAAAAGTATGTTTTTTTTTTCTAAAAAGATACCGGCATCTTATTTTTTAGCAATATCTTTGTGATCTCATTGATGGTCTCGTGATTCAAGCTATAGATTTGGATACATTTGTGCGATCTGCAGAAAATGTTTTAGCTAATCGCGAAAGGCTAAGGGATAAGGTAGTGGGACTTCCGGCTTTTCACAACAAAGTTTAAGGTTGATGATTTAATAGATGTTCTTCATTACATTGCTGAACTTTTGGAAGTGGAAGCTATAGCAGAAAAGCTCTCCGAATTAGTTATTAACAGGTAAAAATTGTTCCACATGTAGCATGAACATTTATCAGATTCCTTGTGCCACTTTTGCTTAATAGCCTGGCACCGCGACGAGATAATGCATCAATACTTGTGACTCCAGTTTCCAGTCTTTTTTTCTTTTCAGAGTTTCTCCTTGTAAGTTGCCGTTTGCTTTCAGACTTCTTGTTTTTAGGTTGTGTCACATCAAAAAACTGTCCAATGTTTCCTTAGCGCGTTCCTCTTTGAAAATTGTTCTATTTCAAAGACACACTGGGTTCGTGAAGCTGATCACTACAGTTTGATGGGTTTTGATCATTTTCAAGTAGATGGTGAAAATAGGTTACAAATATTAATTAACCGTTTAAATGTTTTTTTTTAAAATACAGAGCTTTCTTTGATGCCCTCATAGGAGCATTTGATTCCTCAAACAACGATGATTATCTATCATTTTATGGATTGATGCTGATATATGCTATACTTCAGAACAGAGGTATTTATATGTTCATTATTTATCTATTATGAGTTCCATAATTGGTGCTTCAGCCAGTAAGTTAATCTATCGTGGCGTGTATTTTGTGTTCTTGTGTGCATTCATATTTTTAAAACCCCCCTTCTGCTAGTTGTAGTTTGCTCTGCGCATACTCTACTGTGGTTGTTACAATTGCGTCCCTAGTGTAGAAAAAAATTCTAAATTTTCAGCTGAAGTTGGGGAACTTCTTAGCTGTGCTAAAATTCCATTTTTTGAGAGGACACGAGAGAGAAGCAACACTCAAGGGATTGAATTTGGGGAAGAGGTGATTTTAGTTTGTGTTAATTTAGGATGTATTTCAGGCGCTCACATCTCCAAATACCTTATTAGTGACGTGTGATCAACGCATAATGGATGCTTTACTTTCTGTTGTGGCGGCTGCCGGAAAAGAAGATAGTCATCTCAGACCAATCACCTTAGAACTTGCCTGTTTAGTTTTGAGACAGCTTCTTTTGTTGATCGATGCAGATCAAGTAAACAAACGTCAATATAAATTTTTTTTTCAATTTAGATGCACAATACAATGCAGTCAACAGCAACACGCGTGAGAACAACATTATGCGAAAAACTGTCAGTATATACATATTCTGAAAATTTATTTCTCGAGTGGTTTGAGGACGAGTATGCCGAATTCGAGGTTTGTACAATATCGAATATTTTATTTTAAAAATTTAGGTGAACCATATTAAGTTTGATGTTATCGGCTATGAAATGTTGCTTCCTCCTTGCTCTACCCCATTGTCGGGGTTGCCCCTCCATAAAAGGTTACCTTCTGGCTTTGAAGAGAAAATTAGAAATGTATGGTTAAATTCTACAATGCATTTTCTTCCTAGATTATACAATTGTACCTTAGTGCTAGAAAATTGGAAAAAGATCTACTGGGTGAATCTGAAACGGAATTACCACTAAATATTTCAATGGATGAGGCCGTCGCAGTTGGTGACTGTATAAATTTAAGTAAGCTTTGTCTTTTTTTATGAAGCTTTTTCTTTCAGATAACTCGGATCTTCTATCATGTATAGTGGTATCACAGGGCGAGAGACAATCAAGGTTTTTGGTTACTGATCGACTGCAATTGATTCTCGTCGAACCTGATTCTAAAAAAGCCGGATGGGCAATTGTACGATTTGTAGGGCTGTTGCAGGATACTCAAATAAGTGGTGACCCATCCGATTCACGCTCATTACACATTATTGTAGAAGGGCAACCATCGAGATTAAAGGTTCGCCACATTTCTTAATACCTCATTATTTTATCAGAAAAGACAGCCCATCCTCACTGCAAAATTTATTTTTGATGATCACATTCGTTGTATGGCCGCTAAACAACGCCTAACTAAAGGCAGACAGACGGCTCGGGGAATTAAATTGCAAGCTATAGCAAATGTATTTGGAATCAAACATTCCGAAACGATGTCACCTAGAGCAAATCCCTTCAGAATTGTTAAAGGGTGCGCTCCAGGAAGTGTTAGAAAACAGGTATGTGATCTAGTTATCACATTATCAAAATTGCATGTGTTTTAAGGTATCTCCGGCCCCTGGATCAGTGTATCATTCTACATCCTCTGTAAACTCTATACCTGATGATCCTGATCACCACAAACCGGGACGAATAAAGCACGTGTAATTTTTGTAGAAAAATTATATTATAATATTGATAAACTGTTAGATAATTCGATGTTCTAAGGATATAATGTTCTATTCTATGGATATCGTTTAAATTATAGTGGTTTAAAGGAACAATCAGGGAGTTTTTCTGCTACCGTATACAGAAAAAGCGATTTTTTCATATTTCACTGTTTTCATTATATTTACCTTTGGTGTACATATAGGAATCGTTTAAAATGCAGAAAAAATGAAAAGAAACGATAAAAATAGCGATACATCATCAAAATGCTGACGAATGCTGATCAAATTTTGACAAAAACGCTCTTCCCAGGCACCGGCGTGCTGACGTCCGTAACTTGGGATGCAGACGTTGGTCGATATTCGAACGCATTTTTCTCGATATTTTGACATTTTTATGATTTATAAAATAGTGCAGCAATCAGCGAAAAATTCTCTATTTTCTGAGACCTGGTCGAAAAACTCCCTGACTGTTCCTTTAAAGAAAATTATATAGGAATAGCATGGCTGAATACGTTCCATCTGCTTCGACAGAAGTCACCGGCCCTAATCCTGACATGCCGCCAACTGTTATAGTTCTAGGGATGGCAGGTTCAGGAAAAACCTCTTTCATTCAGGTATATTTGCATAAAACACTTCACTTATGCGTTTTAGCGCCTAAGCGCCACACTTCACGCTAATAAGAACCCACCGTATCTGATCAATTTTGATCCCGCAGTAAATAAGGTGATTTTTTCATCGCGATACACAATTAATATTTATATTTTTCTTTTAGGTACCCTATCCTGCTAATATAGACATTCGTGATACAGTGAAATATAAAGAAGTTATGAAAGAGTACGGCTTAGGGCCAAATGGGGCAATTATCACTTGCCTCAATTTGATGTGCACAAGGTTTGATCAAGTGTTAAATCTTGTGCGACAAAGATCTTCTCAATATTCTATGTGCATCATTGATACTCCAGGCCAAATTGAAGCATTTACGTGGAGCGCTAGTGGTGCTATTATTACCGATTCGTTAGCAAGCAGCCATCCAACGGTTTAAATTATGATTTAATTTTTAAAAGTATATTTAGGTCGTTGTTTATGTTGTGGACACCGCTCGAGCCACAAGTCCCACGACTTTTATGTCCAATATGTTGTACGCTTGCTCAATCCAATATCGCACCAAGCTTCCATTTTTGGTCGTATTTAATAAGGTATTTCATTTCCCATTTTAATCATAAAATCCTCAGGCTGATATTGTGAATCCAACTTTTGCTCAAAAATGGATGAACGATTTTGAAAAATTTGACGAGGCTTTGGACGAAACCAGAAGTAGCTACATGAATGACCTTAGTCGGTCACTTTCGCTGGTATTAGATGAATTTTATAGTGATCTAAAATCAGGTTTTAAATTTTTTTCTTAAATTTTAACTTTTCCTTAGTTTGTGTTTCTTCGGTAACGGGGGAAGGATTTGATAAAGTCATTGAAGCTATTCAAGAAAGCGCAAACCAGTACCGTAATGAGTACATACCAATGTATCAGAAAGTCCTTGCAGAGAAAGATAAATTAGATCAAGAAGAACATAGATTCAAACGAGAGGTAAATTGTTAGTTTTGTTAAAGTTATTCTCCAGATTGCCCACGAGAAAGATCTACTATCGCAGAATATAAATGAAATACCTTTGGAGAAAATACACATTGGTGGTGTAGAAGAAGAAAATAACGAAGATAGAAATCTTATCTGATGTTACTTTTGTATGCTGTTAATGAAAATAATTCAATATTCCTGGTATGAAAACATACGTTTTTTCTCGTCTAAATTCTTAGTTTATTATTTTCCATGCACACCTAAATTTGAGTTTAACAAGTTTAGGTGGATGGGTAAAACGTTTCAGAAGGCTTCTATATTAATAGGAAAGACAGAAGAAACACCTTCTGTTCTCGAAGCTGTCCAGTTTCATGGCATTAATTTCACCAAAAATGATGCACTTGTCAAAGAAGTCGCCGATTTGTACAAATCCCGTACTCTTCATGAATTAGTTGAAAATTCCCATATAGCCGCGCGTCACCTTCAGGTTTGGTTTGGTTATTTTGTTCATTTTAAGTTCAGGAGGTTGGTCTTATGGATAGCGCTGTAGCCCTTATCGATACTGCAGCTTCTTCTAATGGGTACGTGGTTAATTTCGTGGTGAAAGAGCCTAAGGTATGATTTTTATACAAAAAATTTTTATAAAGCTAATTTTTAGCCTTATATACTTGGTGTAAAATGCGGTATGAGTACGAGTGGCGATGCCGATGTTTCGCTTACGGGAGGGTGCCAGAGCATTGGTGGCCGTGGAGAATCGCTAAACACAGCTTATACGTATACAGTCAAGGTAATGCATACAAGAAATCCTTAGGTTTTATAGGGAGATCATAATTTCAACGTAACTTATAATAAACCCCAACTTGGGTGGCAGGTATATTCCAATCATGGTGTATCAGCTTATAGGTAATGGAATATCAACTTTATACATATATTTTTTAGATCATTAGCCTTTTTGCCTTGGAATCATTCAAATTTAGATGAAAATGCGTTAGTATTTCATTATAATGGCCAAATGTGGAAGAAGCGGCTCCTTCACTCCATAAAATTCAATGCTGTAACGTTTTTTTTCTATTTACCACTTGAATTAGATATGGAGAACATTGAGGGCTGGAGACGAATCTGCGTTCACTATTAGGGAGCATGCCGGTCATACTATGAAATTTTCACTGGACAACAGTATTGCCATGGATAGCAGAGACCGACCCCTTTTAGCTACAAAGGGAATATTATGTAAGTTCACCTAAAAGCCGAAATATGTTTATAGTTCGTGTCGCACAAGAATTTGCGGGGCCCTTTGGCGACTCCTCCTTCCTAAGACACCAGATAGATTTTCAGGTTAATCATTTTTTTTCTCTTAATGTGCATATTACAGGCAGCTACTTCCCTCCCGTTTAACACAATTTTATCTGCTACAATCCAGGGAAAACACGTACGGGCCCTTGGTGATAGAGAAGTGCATGTTCTCGATAGGGTGTATCTTGGTGGACAACATGATCTACGAGGATTTGGTTTAAATTCTCTCGGTCCACGGGAAGACAGTAGCAGCCTTGGTGGAGGATCATCTACAGCCGCCGTTCTACATCTTTATAAGCCCTTATTTCCACCCAATATGGTTTATGCACATGCCTTCGTATCTGGTGGCAGTGTTGCTTCGTTGAAATCAAAGGACGTTTTTACCGATTTACAAGAAACAGCAAGAGTTTCAGCAGGCATAGGTATGTCTTTTATATCACCTTAAAGAAGGAAAGCGGTGCCAATTTTGTTTTTCACTATTTCGGGCATTTCAAACAATAGGGGAACGCGTCAACAAAGTCTTTGTTGTTACTTTGTTTGTTACTAAAAAAAGAACGGCTAGCTAGCATCAAAACGTTATATGCTATGTTTCACAATATTATTTCCATACAAGTTTATTTCTTTCAGGTATTACAGTGGCGGTTAAAAACATTTTCCGTCTTGAACTCAATTATGTTCACCCTCTAAAATTTGGAGCTTCTGATATCATCAACAGAGGATTTCACATAGGTGCAGGAATAAACTTCTTATAACATCATAGACACATGTTAGAATAGCTATCTATAAGGTTAATGCATAGATATAAGGTTATTATCGTTGAATACATTCATAAATTTTACGTATACTTCCTGTGTTCTTTAATTATGTAGCGTTTAATGCGCTAGTAATCTTTACTAACATTTGAGTTAAATTAATATCACAGATGCGCCGTGCTCTGACATTTGTAACTGGAAACGCTGGCAAGCTGCAGGAGATTCGAGCAATTCTGCCGAATTACGAGGTAATCCGAGTTTGGAACTTTTATTCATCTTCGTATTTACAGATAAAGCATGTTGATGCGGACTTATTTGAATATCAAGGAGATCCAATGGAAATAGTCACTCGAAAGCTATTGGATGCTTCGGAAAAATATGACGGCCCCGTGTTGGTTAGTTGATTATGTTTGGTTAAAAATTACTAGGGTTCGGATTGAAGATACCAGCCTTTGTTTTGATGCACTTGGTGGCTTGCCTGGGCCATACATCAAGTGGTTTCTTGAAAAACTCGGCCCAGATGGTCTTCCAAAATTATTAGGTTTATACATACCATATTTACTGGAATTTATTTTAGCCGGCTTCGAGGATAAGAAAGCTTACGCCATGTGTATTTTTGCCTATACAGAAAACAAGGGCAAGGGAATAAAAGTTTTCAAAGGTATTGTCAGTGGAACGATCGTTGAGCCACGCGGTGAGCGTAATTTTGGTTGGGATCCAATTTTCCAGGTAGAATCAAGCTCTTTTTTATTATTATATTTAATTGTAGCCTGAAGGATTTGACAAGACGTTTGCTGAAATGGATTCTTCTACCAAGAATACCATCAGTCATCGTTTTAAGGCACTATCATTACTGAAGGAGCACTTGGAGACGGAATGAAATTGTTTAAACGAATAAACATATTTGTTAAGTCCGTGGAAAGCATGTTCTGCAGTCTTTCCGAATAATATTTTCTCCATTTATAACATCTGATAGCTTTAATTACTGAAGCGTTTGTCTGTTCATTGGCTGTTCAATTTTTAGCTCGATCGCTAATTGATGGGAAACTCTATACTTATGAAATTGCCACGATCAAACCCTGTAAGCAGAAGCTTAGCGGAGCATCTAAAAAATTTGAGGTTATTTTTGTTACTGGGTGCACTGGAACGGGAAAGAGTGATCTAGGAATTGCCATTGCAAAAAAATATGGCGGTGAAGTAATTAGTGCAGATTCAATGCAGATTTACAAAGGTATGGACGTCAAAATTGTACTAATCATGTTTTTTTTTGTTTAGGACTGGATATTGTAACAAATAAAGTAACCGAGGAAGAGACCTCCGGCATACCACACCATCTTATGAGCTTCCTTGATCCGGTCGTTGACGGTTATAATGTCCAACAGTTTCAGCGGAGCGCTTTAAAACTTATTGGCGTTTGTTAACTAAATTCTACAGTTAATTTCTTTTTAGGAAATAAGAAAACGGGGGAACATCCCAATTATTGTTGGAGGAACAGCGTATTACATAGAAAGCGTTTTATTCGATGATTATCTCATACAAACCCCAGGTAATCTTTTCGGTGCAACTAATATGTTGCAGAAAATGCTTCGTTGTCTGAATATAAACACTTTACAAATGAACAACTTTATGACTTGCTCAAAGAGGTTTTCTTTATTTATAACATGTACTGAATTTTTTTAAAGCAAGATCCGGATTCAGCAGCTCTGGTTCATCCAAATAACAGAGCTCGCGTATTGCGTGCTCTAGATATTTACAAGCTGACTGGGAAGTCGAAAAGTGAACTTCTGCAGGAGCAACACACAAGAAACGGTGCTCAAGGGCGACCCCGTTTTGAGGACAGCTTGGTGTGAATACCTATACAAGTTAGGATACAAGGTTAATTTTAGGTCATTATTACAGACGCCAATAAAGAGATTCTTGACGGCCGCTTGAATTCTAGAGTTGAAGCAATGATAAAGTCGGGATTAAAGAACGAATTGGAGGATTTCTATATTGAAGTAAGTTATAAATGAAAATAGATGACCCAAATGTTTAAGCATGAAGATACTTTGAAAGAAATTACTCACGGTGTACTTCAATGTATTGGACCTAAAGAATTTTTGCCATATCTTCAGTCGAAAGAGTTGTGGAATACAGAAGAAGGCGAGAGAATCTTTAAGAAAGGCTGCGATAATTTACAACTTCATACACGGCAATATGCTCGAAAACAGAGACGGTGGATAAAGTCAAGATTTTATAGAAGATCACTGGGAGACAAGGTAAACCTCATTATCCGCATTACCCATTGACGCTTTAGATTGCTGTGGTCACCGTGGATTCGTCAGTAAAAGAAATGTTTATCACTGATGGATTGAAACAATTTGATAAATGGATAAACAAAGAAACTATTACTGTGGTTTGGTTTCAGAAATCGCCCCGTTAATCAACATTCAGCAACCCAGTAGTGGATTACGGAACAGTGCGGAAGTAAACATGATTTTTCGATGTGATGATTGTAACCGTATTATAAGTGGGAAATCTTCATGGTAACATACTTCTTTTACATCTTATATTTGATGTTAGGGAACTCCATTTGACGGGGAAGCCACATCGAAGATTGAAAGCTGCCAAGAAAGCCAAAGAATGCTTGCCTGTAAATTAGAAAAAAAACTCAGCAATAAACTTTACTTTGTAAACTTTTATTTCATTATAACAGTAACAAATTATTGAACAACGTCGTAGAACATACCGGCAAGATAAAATCGAATGAAAAATGCAATCAGCGTGAACAGAAATTGAGAGACTAGAAGAGTATGGGTCAACTGTTCCTCGTGCAGCGATCCTCGCCATAGCAGCGCCAAGTTGAGTATTGTTAAGTTGTTGATTTCAACCCACCTGTGGTGTAATGTATAAGTGTAATCAAAAGAGCCTTACTTTTCTCCATCTTTAACAAACTTACGCCGATGAAGGAGGCCAACGGATTGGAAGATATTAAGTGCTACATTTCCAAGAAGTTTTAAGTCTGTTTCTTTAAATTCAACGGTGCTCATGTCCAACTTAATAGACACGAAGCTACATTAAATGTGTTCAGTATAGCCTTGCCTTATCATTGGATGGATCGAACTTGGGTAGCCGGTGTCTAGGGCATGGTACCCAATGGAATAGCTGTGGAATGGAGTAAATGAAGTTAAACACCTACAAAAATTCACAAAACCTTATTTACAAAGCTAACCTGGGGTATAAGGAAAAGTATTAATGTTTTACTAAAATGGCCTTGAATAGACACAACTGCCAAAGTCATTCCAGCCCAATAACAGTATGTATCTCCAACGAAAACCTTTGCTGGGTACTAAAGGAGCAAAAAAATAAAGGAATTTTAACGATAAAAACCTTGTTATAGTAGTAAAGTGCAGCCGAAGTAGCAATAAAGGGTAGTAATATGTATAGCGATATGTGATGCTCCCATGAGTTGAGATTAAGTCTATACAACTGAAAATAACATCATTACCATTAACTGACACACATTACCTGTACGACATTGAATGTGGCAACACTAGCTGCCACAACAATTGATTGCCCACATTCGATTCCGTTGATGCCTGAAATGTCACGCTATTATGACTTTCTAAGATAAACCTGCAACGATATTGATGGCGTTAGTGCAGAAAATCACAACCATCCCCATAAACACATAATATAAAAAGCTGATGTCTATCATTGTAGGTAACTGATAAATATTGTTAGGAACTACTTGAGAAAACATGTAGTGGGCAACACCGGGGATGACAATAGTTGTTGAATTGCCTGAATACGCATAACTATTGCCAAATAAAAAGAAGGTACCGGAAAGATAATATACCATTAGTAAAGGGAGGGATGACAGAGTAGGAAACAGAAGTTTGTGTCTCCATTTAAGGTCCAAGACGTCATCTGCAAAACCAAGAAGGATAGCAGTACAAATGGACAACAGGCCGGAGAGAAAGGCGAGAAGGCGTGAATATGGAAAGTTACTACTAAATTATATTTAGATTACTGATTAAGTAGATATATTACTCATTTCCAATAATCCATGGAAGAAAAGGGGTAGGAATAAACATGAACATGACAATGAGGTATACAGCCGCACAAATAACTCCCATAGGTTCTGGCACTGGATCTCTGCTAACCTAAACATGAGGAAAACATAAATAAGAGAACTGAAACTAACCTTACATTGGTCTCTACCAAACATCTTGCGCTGTATGAAGATTGGAATATATGAACCAATTAGATTATAACAGACATAAGATCCAACTATGCTAAGTCCTGCATTTGCTATCAAACCTATAGGATACATCTGAAACAAATATTTAGTACATACACTTATTCAACTAGATCCACGAAAAATGTATTGGGTTTGAATGGCATTGAAAGCTGTAAAGACACCTATATAATTCTTCCCGATTGACAAAAGAGCCTGTATACTGTATGCTTTAAAATGCAGCTATGTAAATTTTGGTTCAGTCTAGACTATTTAGAAGACATAAAAGTGGTAGTTTTCAGCACCAGTAAACCCCCTTAAACCTGGTTCGAGTTCTACGTGGCCAGTATACACGCCCTACAGATAAGCGCACAACTGCCGTAAATTGGATATAAAGCTGATTTTGTTTCCCCAGTTTGTCTGCAGTTCATTCGGATCGGGAACAATTTAAAAAGGGTGTCCCCTTTTTTTACACGCACAAACACACGACACATTACGCTTCTTGTCTGCAATATATCTGACCTTTCCTCTGAAAGTACCGTCACTTGTATGCGAGGGGAAGTTCATGGAGGTTCCTCGCGGCAAACGACATCATTACCTATGTTTGTTTGTCGCTTGTATTGTTTGTGTCACGGCGTTTCCGGTCCCCTGATATTGTTTACCGTGCCCCGGTGAGCAACTCGCGTTGAAGGAGGGTTATGGATCGGCATTACTCGGCGGGTGACGCTTCGAAAGAAACTGGGGTCTGTTTGCGATTGCTTTGCGGGAATGGGGCGGTGGCTGCAGAGCACACGATGGTGGAAGGAAGCCGTGTGCGCCTCGTGGAGACCTTTGCCGGTCAGCGAGCTGGTAGGAGTGAGTTCCATGCCAGGCACCTAACTCGCGATGTCAGCCAAGGCTCTGACGAGGCCTCTATCAATTTTGTCACAGATGATCGTATTCAAGTGAGTCCTCCCTGTTTTCCCTCCTTTCTGTTACCTTCCAGCTATTTTACACTACTCCTCAGATCGACGCGATGCTACCCAAAAGCTTTCGTTTGAAGGCTTCAGCAAACTATTTTTTGATGGAAAACATCGTGTGTATGTGTGCTTTAGAGGTGGTGGAATTAGCGCAAAAGTCAACATATCATGTGCGCGACAGATCGACACATGGATCGATCTATCGGAAGAAGGGGCACGAATTGGGGCTCTAATTAAAGAACACCTTTTTTCGGGGGAGCAGGGCGATCGATCAGCCACCACCAGAAACTCCCCGGAGGTTAGGGCTGCCCCCTCGACCTAAGACTGTTGGTCTACTTTGCGTGAGTGTGCCATTGCGTCTTACGCGGCTGCGGGCTGGTTTCGGGCCTCTTATCCATCGCGCATTCTTTGTTGAATTAGTCCTGAGCGCCGTGCTGCCATTTGCCTCTTCCTATTGTCTCATTTCCCATTTGACACTTGTTTTTTCTGTTCAGGACAGCCGCGGCTATTCCCACGAAAGGGCTGAGGAACATTTCGAGGAGCAACACGACTTCCAGGGAAGGGACCGCTCGCGTCGCGTCACCTATGACCCCACCGTTTACGGTTCGTTTTGGCTTTTAATTTATATCAGAAAAGGAAAATTTTAGGATACGACAACAGGATGGCCGTAGATTATTCGTCGAAAGACTTCCGCCAATCACTGGCGGCTATTGACGCCGCTTCCCGGGACGGCTCTGCCCGCATTAGCGAGAATGTCCGGGTCCGGCAGCAGGGGGACACGACCATCATGACAGAGCACAGAGATCCCTACTCCTTCTACTGGCAACTCGATCAGGTAGCCGCCCTCTCCCCCTTTAAACAGGACGAATACAGCAAAGAAGGGAGGCCGAGACACCGCCGAGACGGCCACCTCCCACGGACTATGTCATCGACGAGGAAGAAGTCGTCGAGACGGTGCTGTCGCCGGAATCGGGCGACTCCGGGGTGGCCTTCGAGAGCCAGTACAGTCGCCCCCAACGGAGGGAGCCCCTGCCGCCGCCTCCTCCTCCGGATCTCATCGAGGAGCAGCCCCTGCCGCCCGGCTGGGAGAAGCATCAAGGTAGGCGTTCGCCCTCGAACTCGCGTCAAGTATTTTGTTGACAGACCCCTCCGGATTCTCGTACTATTGGCATGTTGACAGTGGCACCATCCAAAGGGAGCCGCCCGTAAGTCTCTTCTCTCTTTGTCTCCTGTCCCTGTTCCTTTATTTGCCGTGTCCCTTCCCCACCGAATAATTGTAGAAAGTCCTAACCCCTCCGAGGAGTCCCTCTCCACCACCCGCACCCGTGTACACTCGAACCGCCTACGTGAGTGTTCCTTCTGTTGCCTGCACCTGTCCCCTTCCCCCCTAAAGAGGACGGCTTCAGAGCGTGGGAACACAGGCCGATGCCCCTCCCCCGCAGGTCATCCAGCTGCCGCCCCAACAGCCCGTCATCGAGGAACACGCATTCAAACAGACAACGACCAAGCGGAGGATCGAGAACGAGGAGGAGAGCGAGGGCGAACAGGAGCCCGGCTTCGGAAAAGTAGGTGGACGACTGGCGGAGACTCACGGAGAGATACAGCCCGTCCGATTCGTGGTCCGCTCTTTGGGATGGACGGAGATCGCCGAGGAGGAGCTGACCGCCGACAGAAGCTCACGCGCCGTCAATAGGTAGGGAGGACGTGGACGAGGGAGAACGAGGAGATCTGTAGGGCCATCATCGACCTGTCGACCGGAAGGAACGACGTGATGGACAACGTGAGCAAGTGGGGCGACGGACGGGAGCTGATCATGGAGCTGGACGACAACGAGCTGACCCTCCTGGACCCGGAGACGATGACCGTCATCCACTCGGAGAAGATCCAGCAGATCCGGGTCTGGGGAGTGGGCCGGGACAACGGCAGGTGAGCCATCCGACCCCCACCGCCACTAACATGTCTTTTCGATTCCCTCTTCAGAGACCGGTGAGCCCTGTCGTGTCCGTGTTGTGTCTGTTTTAGTCTATCCCCCTTCCGACCACTTTTACCCCTCATTTCAGGGATTTCGCCTACGTGGCTCGAGACAGGGGAACCCGTAGATTTATGTGTCATGTATTCCGGTGCGACACCCCCGCCAAAACCATCGCCAACACCCTCAGGTAGTCCCGGACATATTGTGTTTTATACGGGATATACAGGGATATTTGCCGCCGGCTGATGGTCCACCGGAGGCCGAGCAGTCTGGCAGCCATCGAGGGCACTGAGCGCCGTCTCGTCCGAAGTCGGGCCGTCCCTATTTCTTTCCAACCATACCGTTTCAGCCTCTGAGAATCTTTCGACTCCCATCGAAGAGCCGAAGAAGGTCATCCGGTGTCACTTCCTCGGCGTCACCCAAGTCCCGAAGGCGACGGGGATCGAGATCCTCAACGAGGCTGTCGACCGGCTCGTCTCCCAGGTACCTCACCCCTGCCCAATAATCATCTCCCCGCCCAGGTTCGTCCCGAGAGATGGATCCTCTCCGACGTGGCCATCGCCCCGTCGACCATCTCCATCAACGAAGTCAACGGCAACCAGATCGCCCAATGCCGGGTCCGCTACCTGTCCTTCCTCGGAATCGGCCGAGATGTCAAGTGGGTGTCCTCCATCTACCAGAGATGTCCCCCTTCCAGACACTGTGCCTTCATAATGCACACCTCCTCGGAGAATTTCATGTGCTACGTCTTCCACGTGGAGCCGTCGGCCGCCACGATGGCCAAAACCATCGAGGCCGCGTGTAAACTTCGCTACCAGAAGGTGCTCGACGCCCACGCCGGCCGCCAGCCGCCTCCGGCCCTACTCGGCAAGGTTTTCTCTTTTCTCCTTTGCCTCTCCGTTAACTTTCCTCCGCTCCTCACTCGGCCTCTCTTGGTCATCCGTCTCTCTCGCCTTCTCTCTCTGATCCGGTCATTTTCAGGGATGGACTGATTCCTTCCGCGGTGCTCTCGACTCCGTGACCCAGCGGCTGCGTCCCTCGCGTTCCCTGAATAACTTCAGCTGATATTTGTCCTTCTCCCCGCTGCCATATGTATGTACCCCGTCCATCGAAGAGTCCTGCTCATTCTCCGCCTTATTCCTAGTTGGGTTAGCCTCTTGTGACGACGCTTGTAAATGATCAAATGAACTTTTATCCTCCTCCTCGCGATTTATCCAGTTCAGTGTGTTTCGCATCCAAGAACCCCTCTACTTCAGTTAACAGTCTCCCTTTTCTACCACTTTCAGCCATGTCTCAACAACCAGGCGGATACAATCCCGGACAGCAGGGCGGCCAGGGCAATCAGGTAGAGTGTCCTCTTCCGACTTCAGCCAACCTCCACCACAGGGCTACAACTCGCCGATGATGCCGAGGATGGGCCAGCCGATGAACTACTCCCCGAATGTACAGTACCCGCCGATGATGGGACAGCCCGGCCCTCAGATGGGGGGAATCGGCACCCCCGGCCAGCCCCGGAGCCCCATGGTGCACAGTCTCCAAGCACAGGTGACAGTGCCCCCTTCCCTTCCTTTACATCTCCTTTTAGGGACCAACGACCGGCCAGCCCTCTCCTTTGGCCGGTGGCCCTCACTCTCACATGGGTCCTGGATCCATCGGACCTCCGGGAGGCCCACACTCCACGGGGCCGCTTTCTGTACACGGAGCCCCCCACTCTACCGGGCCATCCTCCGTTTTTGGTGGCCCCCAATCAACGGGCGGCCCTTCTTCCGTCTTGACCCAGTCACTTGGCCCAGGGTCCGTCCTCGGCCCTTCTTCTGTCCTGGGCGGCTCCCAGTCTACCGGCGGACCTGGCTCAGTGTTGGGTGCCTCCACCGGCCCCCTCTCGAACTTGGCTCCTCATTCCGTTGGAGGCCCGCTGTCTGTTCATGGAGGGCCCGCCTCCACTGGCGACTTCCTAGGGAATCCCCAGTCGCTCCAGATGCACCAGCCCCTGTCTGTGCCTCGAGTGGTAGAGGATCCTCGTTCCGTCGGTAGGTCTACCCTGTTGAGAGAATACCCTTCCAGGCCCCCACTCCGTAAACCAGCCGGTTACTCCGATGAATCCCGCCTCGGCGCAGATGCTCTCGTCTCACACCCCGGCCACCCCAGGCCAGCCATTGAAGCAAGACACCCCCGAGCCTTTTGTCCTCCTGCCGACCGACCCGATGACCCATACAAGGGATCTCGTTCTCAAGGATCTCCGTTATTCCATTGTGGTTTGTTTCTATTACAATAATAAAAGAGCCCGCTTCTTCTAGAGACACAATGCTTCTTTTGCGGAATGTATGAGAGAAGCTCGCGGAGAAAGCATCAAATCACCAGGGCAGCCAAAAGAAGAATGTCTACAGGCCCACGACACGCTGTTGTCCGTGATGGACGAAGTGGAAAACAGTCTGGTATGGGAACATCCGGCTCTTCATGAAGCAATCCAATTCAGACGGTCGTCATAGAGGCGCCCAAGCAAGCAGCTCGACTGGATAAGAGCAGTGAAAGCAAGGACAAGTACGACGGGGCCATACAACAAATTATTATGAGTCGAGCCAAGGTATCAGCTATTTGAAGAAACTAGAATCTATGGATTTAGACACAAGAGCTGTTGAAAAATGCCGTTGCGGACGTCTTGCTAACCAGAAACAAGCTAAGGGCAAGACAGGATAAGTTCCTTCTTGAGCAGAGCGACGCGATGGAATATTAATTTCCTCCTCCCAATTATACATATATTGTTACTCGTTTTAATTATTTATTTCTAAAAACTAAAATATCTTATGTACAATAAACAATATAGTCGTAAGTAAAATAAAAACCCGCATAAATATAAGTGGTTATTAGTTAAAACGAGGAAGACGGAGAATACTCAGCCCATTCTCCGTCTAAGACAATGTCTTCAGTTATTTGGCGTACCATCCGGGCAGATCCAAAGAAATCGGTAACCCGTACCCGTTTAGGGTCTTTAGGATATGTATCTTGACGAACACCTGAATACCAATGGATAATGACGTATACCAATGCTAACATACCAACGGTACTCATACATTTATGATGTGGACAAGAATCAAGATAATCTTGCAGAGTAGCAGAAGAATTTAACGCTTTGACTTCTTTATTCATAAATTCTAACGTAAAGTGTGTGTATCTGTAAGGTTTCATTTTTAAACTATACTATTTAAAGTAATTTACCGATCTATCACATAAACTCCGATGTCATAATCCACTTCATGAGAATAGCTTTCTTGATGAGTCAAACTACTGCTAGTAGAAAGCACATTTGGTGAGTTGATCCATTCGTACATACTTGCACTTCGACAGCTATCAGCAATCACAACCATCTCGTGATATCTAATAAAATATACATTATTTGTCTTAAAAATAAAATAAAACCTATTTAACTCGTACATAGTTTGTATTGCATGTGCTAATTCGGTATTTGTAAGCTCTTCGGTATCTTGAAATTTAAGAAAACTATCGCCACCATGACCAGTTATGTAAATCTAGAGATAAACATTTTCTAACAAAAGTGATGTATCACACCAAAACATTGCTCTGGTGGTCTGTGAGTAGTCGCTTAGACCTCGGGGTGCCCTCAGTATGTCTTCCCGTTAAAACACGCAAGAAATTTTCAACCTATAAACTAATAGGAGCAAAGCATAAAAACATACTGTAACTTCTTCACCGCGGTAATCTACTTGGGCATTCACTCCATAGAGGTTATGTCCCGATCGAGCAGCATATACGGTACCTGAAAAACTACTTGTAAAGAGGGAACATGTTAGGTCTATTTTTGTACAAGTATGCGACAAGTTAGGTGTAATCCCCATTCGTAATGCCATTTTCATTTTATGCTTTGCTAGTGGTTGGTTTTCCAGAATGGAAAGCAGTTCTTCAAATTTGGAATATCGCGATACTGAAAGAAGCGGTGTTACGGTAACTTCAATATATATGTTTTTGTTAATCACCAAAATATAGACAAATACTTCTATGATTACAACATCTCGAGTTACAGTTGTGGAAGAATCGGATTCTGATGGAGAATACATCAGCACAGTAGAAGATAACACTACACCCGTGTATGTTCAAATATGATTTTTCAAATCTATATTGCAGCGAAGCTCAATACTCACTTTCACGCATAAACACTCTACAAAGTCATACTATCAACCAAACAGATGTTTATCCATCTGATACTGACAATGCGAGCATGAATGAAATGCTCGCTACCCCTCGAAGAGCATCTCTTCAAAAGCTGAGCCTTGTGAACCAGACCCCAGAAATGACACCTCTCTTAATTCGCGTTAACCCTATTCAACGTGCTCGGCCTGCTAATATTACTGGCACACGGGTTTCGTCACCAGTCCAAGTTGTACACTTTGTACAAGCAAAAGTGAAGCTGTAACCAAGTTTTTACCGTATATTATTGCAGAAATACATCGTGAAACCGCAAATAGTATTTTCACTCGAGGCTTCCCTTGTGTGCTATGAAGTTGCTCCATCTTTTGGTATGCAAACAGCTGAGCAACAATTTCTCCTTACCCCTGCAGTGCAAGCTGTAAAAGTTCTTGTTCTACCGTCTAAGCAAAAAATCAAAGTGAACCTTTTCTTATTTTCAGGCCGGAAATACATTTTTTCAGGCAGGAAACCTTCCGCGAAAAACCAGCGTTCCTCATCTGCTCCTCCCACCAGAGGGTCCTAACTGCGCTAAAGCATTGCAGCCATTGTGGGACACGATTACATTTACGATTGCTTATGGAAAACACGTTGCTGTTGAATACAACATTCCTCAAGTACCTATGCGCAAGGTTAAGCTCTATAAAGCCGAAAAGCAAAAAATCAAAGAGGTCGATGCTGCTGTACTCTACCGGGAGACCCCCAAAAATGTATGTTATCTCGGACCAATGCATTATTCTAAGCATTTTAGACGGTAGTAGTGTACAAGGCTGGCTTGGCACACCAACTCCGTCTGAGTACTGTTGAACGTCAGGACCCACAACTAGTCAAACTTGTACGAGTGGAACAAAATCGTTGGGAGACTGCGGACTATGTGAAGATGGAGATTCACGCAACTTCAAGTAGCACAGTTGCATCAGAACAGCGCTATTCTCGCAGAAAGTGATACGACCACGAATAAAATTTGGAAACTATTCACCTGGACGTGGATTTCGTGGATTACATGGAGCTTCTTCAGCGAGCATCATTATAATATTACTAGAATTCTTATTAAAAAATTTTAAAGGCTTTTTTGATACCTGTCTGGGATTCCTAGTCTTTTTACGGTATGATAAAGAGCGAGAACATTCGAGACGTGACGATAGTTAAACCAAAATCTGTACAAAATATGCCTAGCTGAAGAAGAATTCATACCTTGATGTACCCACAAGAACTGCCCAGTTATTTGTATGCCCCGCTGTATCAAATAGCTCTTCTATTCGTAACTGCATTCCCGTATTTAAAATTGCATTCGTAACGCTGATAAATAATACTATCAATAATAGCTTCATCTGAATTTCCCAGTTAGTTATTACAAGCTCAGTCATTGCAAAAGTGAGTGGACTATCACCACCAGATCGTTGTATAAAAGCGTCCAGGAAAAATTTATTTTGAAGACATGTATACGTAACAAAAGATAATTACGAGATCCCGGAGGAGTGAATAATAAAACAACAATGAAAATTCAGAAAATGTCAATCACTCGATTATTTGACCACGTCTGTTTAGGTGCTTGCTTGGGCCTGAAAATCAATCATTATACTCCGAACTAGGACAATTTCTATAGAT
The DNA here is from genome assembly GCA_932521035.1 of Oscheius dolichura. NCBI lineage: Eukaryota > Metazoa > Nematoda > Chromadorea > Rhabditida > Rhabditidae > Oscheius > Oscheius dolichura. The sequence continues at coordinate 5,811,124 of OW051494.1, forward strand.
TTTAAAGGGACCGTAACACTCGCGCCATTGCGAATTGATACAGTACCCCTCCAGTTTTGCAAATTTCTTTTTTAGCAAGATTTTCATTATGTTTTCTGGTGATTTTTACTGTAATAAATTAAGCAAATTATAAGCTACCATTTGATGTAAAAACCAAAGCGTAACTCGGCGAAAAAACGATTTTTGTGAATTTCAACGGTTTTCTATTGGAATTGCTTGCTTCTTTTGTATTCAACAAATTTTTTTGCATTTTCTCAACTGTTTTATAGTAATTTGGGGTCAGCAAAAATGAATAACTCATTTAAAAATTATGAAAATGCATAAAAACCATATTTACATGCAATTGACAGTAAGTGCGCCCCGAAATTGTTCACACGATTGGAGCATGTGTTACTGTCCCTTTAAATAGCAACGGTCACCAAAATGACTTGTTATGTTTGTTTGATCAAGTAATGTAAAATAATGCCTACAGTATGAATCATAGTGATGTTGTCTCCTTTGAGCAGGATACGGCCAAGTTTACTGCGGACCTTTGATTTCATGTTGACCTCTTCGGCTTCATCAAGAACAACGTTCATGTATTCATCAAATCCTTAATATAAAAACATTAAAAACACATCAAACAGTCAAACCGATAATGTAGCCTTCAATGCGATGAGCAATATCTTCGTATAGCCAAATTTGAATGCGAGTTCTTTGCTGAAGGTATCGGAAGATAAGGTTGATGGGCTGAACCATCACTTTTTGGACTTTACGGTTGGACGACATCTTTACCTATAATTTATATGAAATATTTATATAAAATATAACATAAACAAATGAGACTTTAGAAAACTACAGCCAAACGAAAGGGATAGAAAAAAAGCTCTGAATACACCCTGTATGCGCTCAGTTTTCGAAAAGCCGAAATGTCCCGCAAATTTGCGTACTTGCTTACTACTTTTCATGTAAACGAGAAATCTATAAAAAAAAGTATTGGCTTCTACAATTGTACTAGAGGACTTGTACAAGGGGATTATGATATTAAAAATCAGGCAGTTCTTTTATCAAAATGGTTTGGCTGGTCTGTTTGGCCGTTTTACACTTTGTTGCGGCTTTTCACTTCGCCGGGTGCAGCAAGCACGGAACTGCAGCTAACTCAAAGCCGCCAGCATCGCCTCGTGTCAAAAGAGCGGGGTCCCGGTCATCAACCAAACGGGAAGGGTCCCGGTTCGCAGTCAAGAAAGAAGGGTCCAGATCCGCCGAGAGGAAAGAAGGATCCCCGCCCGCAGTCAAAAAAGAGGAGGCCCGATCCGCAGATAAGAAAGAGGAGGTCCGACCGGTGGCTACTCCGAACCAAGAGGAGGCCGCCACCCGATCTCCGTGCCCACCGAAGGCGTGTTTCGACGCGGACACAAAGAAGGAGGAGAAGTTCTCCCGGCCGCAGTTCGACAAGGACATGCCCAATATCCTTCCCCTGCCGCAGCAGCCGCGGAAGTCGGCCGACGACGAGCTGGAGATCGAAGTGGAGATAGACCCGATGGCCGGCGAGGAGGGGACCCTGAAGAAGGAGAGCCAGCAGAACGAGGGCCAGAAGATCGAGAACAGCATCGAGGTGGTCAAGACACTCAAGTAAATGGAGAGTCGGCTGTTCTCAGAATAAACTTTACAAATAAATAGATATTTATTAGATACGCAAGAAGGAGCTGCTCGGCCGACGCCGCCTCCAGAAGCCGTCGAGGCTGTTCATCCTCTCGTAGGCCTGCCCGAAGGGGTCCGTCAGCTCCGTCCGCGGGAAGTGCGACGGCTCTCCGCGGATGTCCCTGGGTGTCTTCAATTATTCGAATATCCTCCTCCCGACTCACGTCGACACCACATTCCCCGCCAAGTCGTCCAGACTCCGGCTCCTCCGGCTGTGGATCAGCGTGTCCCCGAACACCCGCAGTGGCTTCCTCTCGTCCTGATCTCGTCATTTTCCCTTTTATTTGCCCTCCTTACCCTTTTTTCTGTCTTCAGTTCCGTGTGTTCCAGTCTGTTTTTGAGCTCCTCCACCACCCCGGAGGCCATTTTATTCGGCAGTCGTCGCTCCTGTCCCCGGGTGCCGGAAGACGACCGAGATCGGTGGTGAGGGCGTGAACTCGTGCTTCTGAAAGGGTTCTATTGGAGGAAGGGGGAGGGAACACCGACGCTCTGGGGAGGAGCAGTCCGGAGAGGAAGAGTCGATGCTCGAGGTCCATAATAGATCTCTGTACTTCGGGTTTGGAGAGAAGAACCTGAAATGGGAGAGTGGGAGGACGGGCGACGACCGAGACCTGGATGTTGGCGTGCATGATCTGCGCTGTTTCGGGGCTGTCACACCTGGAATCGGGTGTTTTTCAGGGCAGAGACAAGTGGCCCTACCGGTAGCAGTGGACGTGCATGGGGCACTGCATCTCCGGGTTGAGGACGAGCATCACGACGCCGACCACGTCATCGAAGGGTGCCTTGCCCGTGATACTGTAGCTGTCTGTTGCCCGGCCAGAACAAATACCTACCTGTAGGTGATACAGTTGGCCGCGATGTGGAACTTGACAAGCTGCATCTTGACCTTCCCGTTGCGGGACATGGCCGGTACCGACTGCACCAGTTTGAGGCCCTTCGAGGAGATCTAGACCCCATTTTGGGAAGGGGAAGAGGGGGACAGTACCTGGACGGTGGCCTTGCTTGGCGTCTTTTTGAAGCTATCTTTGAGAAGCTGTCTCATGGCCGGGAGGACGACCTGGAAGAGAGAAGAGTAGGGGGAGAATGTGGGGGAGACTCACGGCCGATCCTCGGACTCCGTCGGCCTCCTTGGAACCCAGATACCAGACATAAAAGTGTGATTTGGCCAGGCGGTGGTTGCCGAAGAGCCAGCTCATTCGAGCCGGGGACGGGAAACAAGGGGAATATCTAAAATTTAGGAAGTTCAGAGGGAAAAAAGAAGAAAATCCGGAGAGATGACCACTGCGTAGGGCAGACAAACAAATTGGGCGTCGATTGTGACAGCCTCTCGCCTCTCGATCAGGCGCAACCGGTCTGGCTCTCTCCGGAACCAGAGCTCGGGCCGCGAGGCCAGGCAGCCAACTCCAACTTTAAGCACAAATATTTATTGCAGATATCACAAGCTCGTGTCTTCCCTCCTCTCCAGGTGGTTGTTGTTGTGGAGGCCGGCCAGCGACACCTTCGGCGACGTCGTCTCCACCACCCTGAACCCTCTCGTTGCCCGGAGGCGGTCCTCCCGCCCACCCGAATCTTTTCCTCTTCGACTGTCTCTCTCCCTCTGACACCTTCATAAAGTTGTCCACAATGATGGTGATGGGAAGAGCAAGTACAAGTACTCCCGTTGAAATACAACATGTGGCAACCAACTTTCCCCCTGCAATATGATTATTCAAGGGGCAGAGGGCACTTCGGGCTAGGCGGCGGTAGCTCGTGCCATGCGTCCCCTAATTAAAAAAAATAAAGGAAAGAGGAGAAATGCTTACATACTGTAATAGGGACAACGTCACCGTAGCCGACCGTGGTCATCGAAAATATTTGTTATATTTTTAAAAAAGAAACAAAACCGTGACGAGGGTGTACCACGAAGCGGCGGGGATCGAGTAGAACTGGGAGCCGGGCTCGTCCTTCTCGAGGAAATAGATGAGGGTTGAGAAGAAGATGACCCCAGTTCCGACTACCATGGCCATCATTCCCAGCTGTCTAAAGGAGGCCTAAAACATCTTCTACTGGAACAGTCTCCCTCATCACCTTCAAAGTCTTCCCGAACATTTGGAGACCGGAACTGTACCTTCCAAGTTTTAAGACTCGGACGACCCGTAGCACCCTAATTCAAATAAAGAATAATGGGTCTTCCTGCTCAAAAACCTTAGGATCCTGATGACCAAAAAGGCTCCTTTTAGGTCGCGCAGCTGGTCCGTACTGATGCCACAGACGAAGAGGAGCACCTCGATGACGAAGGGGATGATGGAGAGGAGGTCGATGATGTTGAGCAGCTCGAAGAAGGTCTTCTTCCGGTGGGGAGTGACCAACATCTTCAGGAAGTCTACAACGGGGGTCAAGGAGTAGAGGGGGCCATACTCACATTCCATGGCAAACCAGACGATGCACAGATATTCCACGTAGCCGAAGTAGCGATGCGGTTCCATCTCCACGTGATCCCCTGCAGAGGCATTCTTCGTTTTTTGGGCGGGAACCTGTAGCTCAGGGACTGAGCCAGCCACCAATCCGATGATCGACACGCATACAAAAAAGACGGACAAAATGGCGAAGCCATTGGCGTAGGTGGAGCTGCCCGGCTCTTCCAGGAGATCCCAGGCTGTCCGTCGCAACCGCCCACAACAGAGATTCTTGAAGAGATTCGGCCTCTCCGAGTAGGATGCGGCATCCTCCGGAGCCTCGTCCTCTGGTTGATCATAGCAACAACACTGCGCGAGCATCGGCTCGATGGGAATCTGCCAGAAGTGAAGTTCGTCGAGGATGTCCTGGGGACAGAGGTGGCTCGGCTGGTGGATGTATCCTGTTGAATGAAAAGAAGAAGCGACGGGAGACCCCACCTGTGATATAGAACTGGTATATGACATGGAATAGGACGGATGTCCTCTCGTAGAAATACTCGTCGTTGAAGAAGGACGCCTCCGGGTCCGGGAGACCTTCCACCAGGCGAAGGAGACGGCCGACTCTCCTCTTTATAATCTGGGCAATGTCTAGGATAAAGAGACAAGTGAGGAAATACTGTGGCCGTCCGGAGGATGAACCGCTGGCCCCCGACGTTTAGCCGAATTAGCTCGCTCGTGGACGTGATTTCTTGTTTTTGCTCGTCTTCTGCGAGGGAAGCCAACAAGGGCACGTGGTCCGGCCGTCCTCTGAAAAGTCTCTATTAGGGCCGGCTACAGAGTCTCAATTATTCTCAAAGCACCTGTTCCCCCGGACCACGTTGGCCAGTCTGTTCTCTGGGTTGATCCGAAACGGCCGAGGCTGACGGTGGCGGTTGAGCCGGGCTATACCGTGGGAGGCGGCTAGAATGGACCCTTGGAGTGCCGTGTTCATTCCTGGAGGAGGGCAATCTATTGGGAGGAGGAGGGGAGGAGAGGGGACACCTTAGGCAGAGAGGGGCGAAAGTCGAGGAAGCGAAGGTGTGGCGCTGTGTAATGCACATATCGGGTGATTAGGGGATAATCTACGTGTGGCGGCGGATATTTTGATTCGAAGGAGAAGGAGACGGATAAACATAGCCAGCTGCAGCTCTTTCTTTCTTCGAGACATAACCATAGCAACCTCGCCGGGGAGACTCGCCTCCCCTTGACTTTCCCTTCCCTTCCCTTCCCCAAGTCTCAAAACTTACATTCCGGAGTAGTGGAACTGGGTGCCGGGACGAGTCGAGCGGGGTCCCTTCTCCTCCGATTGGCGCCTCTTCTTGATCTGATCCGAACGAACCGAGTGGTGGCTGAAAGCTCTCATTGTCTTCTTTGGTTTCCTTTTTTTTGTGGAGAGGGCGGCCTGGCCGATCCCTCTTTTTGGAAAGACCTCTTAATGTATGGATGATGAGGGCACAATCCCTCTCTGGAACGGGATCTTTGAACAGGAGAGGCAGACGATCTCCTCCAGTTGGTTCCTCTCTAGTCTCCCTAGCTGCCACTACAGGATCGGCAGTGTCTCCTAGTCGTCTTCTCCCGATCCACCCAGCTAGTCCTGTTTAAACGAGGAATTAGAAAAGGCGCTACCTCATGGTGTGGGGAGTCGTCCGAATGGCTCGGCCCAGTCATCTCGGATGCATGCGAGAACACTCGACCATGTCCATCGCATTTTCAATGAACAGATCTTTTATCAACTCTTTTTCTGGAGATATTTATTGTTTCTTGAAGGGGTAGGGTCTCATGGGGAAGGAGGATCTCTCGTAGGGGTAGGAGGAGTAGTCGTTGCCCAACATCGGGTAGGAGGACCCGCCGTATCTCGGGGGATAAGACGACATCATACGGCCGTCGGAAGCGCCGTACGTCGGGAGGCCGTTCCCATAACCACGATAATAATCCCCGAAGCCGTGGTTGACAGTGGCCACAGAAGGGGCTGAAAGCATTTGTAAGAGAGGAGAGAGACTCACTTGAATACGAGGAGAAGGTGCCCTGGGTGTAGTAGGACGGGAGGAAGCTTGAGCCTTGGGAGGTGGTGTCTGAAGAGATTGTCACGTGGGAAGGGGGATAGGGAGGGTACAGTATTCTGGTCGACTGGGGAGGATGTAGTCCCCGAAGCGATTGTAGTAGCCGTTGTAGGAGCCGTAGGGATAGGCCATGGCTAGGGGAAAGAGGAAGAGGAAGAGGAACATCTCTCTAGGGGAAACTGTTTATTACGGAGAAAAGGGGAAAAGAGAAGGGAGAAAAGTCATATCAGAGAGAGAGAGCGGGTGACCGAATTTGCATGGCCCGGATTGAAAGAGAAGTTGCCCGTTGTGTCAGTCAGACCCGTGAGACGGCGAACACACTGTCGACGGCTGGCGTCGATCCTCTCGCGGTCATTGAAAGTCTGTGGTTCTGAAGGGGCCTTGAGTATTCCAAGGCGGGAGGGAACAACCTCGGTGGAGAGGGTGTACGTCGAGAGACGGTGTCTCTTTCGTCGGAAGAGGAGACGTCGAAGGGTCGAGTCGAAAGCCTGGAACTGGCAATCCTCTGGGGATAGCGGATTCACCCACGACGTCGATCACTGGGTCGAATGCCATCCGAAGGAACCAGCCGAAACTCGAAAGGGCACTCAATGCTGAATACCTCCAAAACGGTTTATACCCACAGTTTTCCTAAGGAGGAGACTATGTCTACCCATAAACAAAAAAGTACCATATCCCTGTTCTTGGCACTGTCTTTACAGTATTTTGTGAGGGGGATCGAGGTGAAATAGGTGGTGGCCATGAGGCCGACTGTGATCGCGAAAAGGCCCAGATGCATTCCCAAGCGGAGGAGAGCATTGGCCCCATTCCTGCTGGTCTGCCGGGTACAAAGGGCACGGGCCACCTAAACGAGATTTGAGAGAACTTACTAGAGGACTTTTGTTATAAAAGCCGTGTTAGTTTATGAGACGAGAAGGGATACGATTTGAATGGGCGTCGTAAATAAAGCATTGAGCAATTTTGTAGATGCTACTGGCCGGTGATTAGCGTAAGTTTACGGGTAAAGGAATTTTGCTCTTTCGAATGGCACCACTCTTGTCTGATGAACTTGGGAAGAAGGAATTCCTTTGTTATGGATAGGCACTGTACCAAGATGTAGCTGCAAGTTGTCAGGAGGATGAGAAAGGAGGGGATGGCCAGGGAGATGACAGCGAGGAGGAGCGGCTGCTGCCTCGAGAGATTGCTGCACAGGTCAGAATGCCAATAGGATATCTTAATTCAGAATGTGTTAAATCACGAGGGGACGATGTCTTAAATGGATGGGTTAACGGGCCCTCGCTCCCGAAATAGGGCACCCACCTCGCCGTAGTAGCCGTGTAACATCAAATAAATCATTCCATTTGAGTCAAAAGACGCGCTGAATCCTCGCATAAAGGCGTAGATGACAGCCAGTGACACGAGTAAAAGCAGCCACGAGATCAGGATGCTCCCGTACACTTGACGGATGGTCAGCCGGGTCTAGGGTCGTCTAATTATAGCCGGAGGGGAAATACCTTGTAGACGATCGGGTTACGAACGGCATAGACAGTCAGGAAGGCCACTCCGGTGTAACTAAAACGGATAAATGCCGGATGGAGAGGCACCTGGCGGCAACATTCCAAAAGTCGAGGGAGATGGACATCTGCAGGGGGAGAGGATGGAGGATGGCATCTTTGGTGGTGCAGCCGAGGTGGGGGTCACCTAGACAGGGAGTGGCCAGGGAGATACCCAGGTAGAAGAGGGTGACCAGGGCGGTGAGGATGTCGGCCACGGTCCGGTTGAGGACGAAGAGGAAGCGCTTGGTGGGCATCTCGCTGTATCGACATCCCCGGATGACGAAGACGAAGAAGGCCAAGTTGACTGCAAAGTGTTTGATTTCATTTCTAATTAAGGACGAGCAACTGACCGACGAGGGCGAGGAGGGCGAGCAAGATGAGCCCATGCCGCTGGTAGGACAGGAGCAGGGAGATGAGGTCATAGTGAATGGTGTCCTCACACATGGCCTGAGCGGGTTCTAGGGAATCTCTAAAACGACGCCAATCAAAGGACTAATGAGGACGGCCGATGGAAAAAAGTTAATGAGCTAGAGGGCACAGGAAACATGGAAACCCTGCCCCAAACGGCCACGAGCAGCAGGAAAGACCGGGGAGGAGCCGCTCCCTTTTGATTAGCACAATCCCCCCGAATGAACCCGGGTCTGACGAAGTTTATTAAAAAATTAAGATGTTCTCGGATTGGCTCGATTAGTCGACGAGCATCGACGCGGTCCCCTTACAGCGATGTTCGGGACAAGTGCAGTTCGAGAGGTTCTCCTTCGGGTACACCCGGTGGGTAGACGAGCTGTACTGCTCGCGGAGGGTCCTCATCCGGTAGACGAGAGAGTGGTTGTCCGTATCGTCCCCGGCACACCTCGGCCTTCGATGTGCCTCAGAAAGAGATTCCAGAACTGCTGTCCATCTAAACTTTTCTTTCTTTTTCTGGATAGAGGCAGACATACACATCGAGGGGGCAGCCGGAGGGGCAGGCCAATCCCCTGTCGGGCAAGCGGAGACATCGTTGGATTTCTTCCAGTGACCGCTGATAGTGGGGAGTCGCGCCGATTGTCAGGCATTCCCACATAAAAACACCCAGCATCCTGGACCTGTTCATAAAGGAGAAGAAGTAGGAGTCTTACCAGATATCGCCTTCCATCGTTTGTCTTGGTGTTCCGTGATGGGCCAAAATGATCTCGGGAGGCAGCCAGGCGAGAGGCCGTGCCCCTTCGGGTAATCCAAAGTCGCCCAGCTTGACCCTGGCCCTGAATGTATCCGTTCCCCGTGGCCATCCTCCTCCCTACCCCCTGACAAGGTGGACTCGTGAAGCGAGACCTACACCGTTCGATAGAGCGTCAAAAGTTATAATAGAAACCGTTTTCCATTTCTGCGAAACCCCTCATGGTACGGTCACCCGCGCCGTCGTATTTTGTGTGTTAAATTTGTCAAAACTGATTTTCGCCGTCGTATACTAGAGATTGCAGAGAGACAACTGTAGCGAAGTGGTCGAGTGGATAGCAGCAGCAAGAGGTTCCAGTCATATTCGAGCATCACAAAGAGGGTATCATTTCGTTACCGGGACAACCTATTCCATCTTCGATAGTGATCAGTTTGGGACTCGAGAAAAGGAGGAAAGAAGTGTGACTCGAGCTACGAAGACAAACCATCTCTATTACCAATATTATACTGCCGAATTAGTTATACTGCCGAATTATATCGAAGAACAGACACCTTACCCAGAAGAATACAAAGAAATTTTGCTCATGGTTATGTCGCATAAATGCTGCATTTCTTTTGGTAAGCGTTTAGCGCAGTCCGCTCCCTTTTAACAAAATAGTCTGCTCTCGCTCAAACTCATAGCCAAAATGTTCTCGACCTTTTATTCTGATCGAACACCAGTGCTGAAGCAATCAAACTCTTGCTGGATATCAGTTGGCAACTGTTATTCATCAAAACTCGTTTTTCCCGTGAAAATAAAAAAAGCAAAAGACTATTTCTCCAACGGAGACCCGAACCCCACCAGAAAAAAAACAATTTTGTAAACGAGTGCGTTATCCACTCGACCACTTCGCTACAGTTGTCTCTCTGCAATCTCTAGTATACGACGGCAAAAATCAGTTTTGACAAATTTAACACACAAAATACGACGGCGCGGGTGACCGTACCATGAGGGGTTTCGCAGAAATGGAAAACGGTTTCTATTATAACTTTTGACGCTCTATCGAACGGTGTAGGTCTCGCTTCACGAGTCCACGGTAAACTAAAAAGGTTCCCTTGTGAGGTCCTTCCTGTACAGGAGCACATTCCTCGCGGCGATGTCCCCGTGGACGATCTCTCGACCGTAGGAATCCAACGTCTCGTGGATCTGTTTCACCGCCGTCGTCACCTGGTAGATGACATCGAGGATGTCTCTGAGGAGGATGACCGGCCGGTCGTGTTCGTCCTCCACCGCCTGATTAACAGTTTCTGTCGGTATATACTCCCCTACCCGGATAAAGTTTCTAAAGTAATTTTGAAGGGATCCGCCGGGAAGCCATTCCAGGGCGAGAACAGGTCTCGAGGGCAGTCCGGTGACCGCTAAGATTGTGACAATGTGCGGGTGTTCGTGGCGAGATAACCGAGACAGCCTACTCGCCTCTTCCAGGAGACGGACGGCACTCGACGGAATCGGGACAGAGACCTGTAAATGTCACTTGGCCGAATCCTCCCCTACCTACCTTGACAGCGACGGGTACCTTCCGTTTGAATCGGCCCCTCGAATTTGGCAGGGCGTATCCCTTGAAGACGAATCCGTCTACTCCCTTGCCCAGTGGCTCATCTCCCGTTTCTATGCTCAACTCGTCGACGATCAAATGGCTGACATCTGAACCGGGCAATGTTCGTGGCGGGAGGGCAGACCTTGGGTTAATCGATCGAGTTTCTCCTGATGAATAAAAGACGAATCCGGTGTTGGGGAGAGAAAGCGACGATCCTCTAAATATGAAGTGAAATAGGGGAGAATTGAAGACTAACTGGAGAACCAAATTAGGAAAACAATGTAGAGGATCGTGAGAATTGTACAGGCGAACCAAAACGACACGGGCAGCTGGACGGGCACTTGGGTGATCATCGGACAGAACTGGTCGTCTATTTTTATGTCACTGGTGTTTTACCATGTCTTTCCTCGGAATAAAGAAGATGGTATCCCCCATTCCCATATACTCTAACTACAGATAGAAAAGTCCAATTATATTCAGGTTTATTATAATAACAAGAAGAAGATTGGCGCATCTGGAACAGGAAGTTTATCAAGCTGTTCAAGGCACAGCCGGTGGTCGTGGTGCCGGGGATGAGGAGTGGAGAGGGGCACATTGGAATGTGGCTAAAGTTAATAGGGTACAGTCCGTTGCATAATTATAGGGACACTTGAATTTTTCATATTACTCTTGTTTCATGAGGAAAAGGCCGGTCGACGCTGTCACCATTCGATTCCCCATCCCTCCAATTTTGGGCGGTTAATTTTCAACTTCGTCGGAAGTTATTCATAAGCGATACCTCTCAAGTGCAAGATTTCTACGATGCTGTCAAAATATTCAGCACGACGTGCTCAGTCTGCTCGTCTGCCCAGTTTTCGCAGATCTCACCACATCCGCCTACAATCGAGCCGAAATCCTCCTCGACAACGAAATGGGATCAAAATGAGGTTCTCGGAAACATCGTTCCCGGCCACTTTCTTCGGAAATTTTTTGTTGGCTATGCCGAACTGGTGGGTATAAGTACTCCCTTGGTTTTTACCGCTCTGATTTCCCTCATAAACTGGTGCTTTGAGGGTGTTCCTATAATTATGTAACAGTTGACTTTTACCCATTTTTATGAAAATGACGATAACACGGCACGGCATCGAGGAAATTTTTCCAACTTTGGCTTTCGGGGTGATTAACGACGGCGGATTGAATGGTTGCAACATCAACCGCACGTTCCCTCAAAAAAGCAGAGAAAGGCCAAATTTTTGAGTGTCCCTATAATTATGCAACGGACTGTAGAATAGGTGTACCTTGAGAGAGAGATGAGCCTGACCGAATCGGTTCAGTAGAAAGTCCGGAGTCGAGACATCCTCCTCGAAAATGTCTGGTCTGGTCTTTGGGGGCCGGTGGTGAAAATTTCAGGCCAACTTGTTTGTCTGGCCAGCCAACACAACCATTCACCGCTGCACAAGTGTTTTGAAAGATCGGAATTCAATTAAAGATTGCAACAAACATCTTAGCTCAACAATTCATTATTCACATGAGAATCTTTAGATAAAACAATACCAAAGCACAACAACAATAATTACACTGATCAGGAAAGTTGTTATCGTCATTGTGTATGGATAAAACTTCAATTAAATATGTATAAAACTACTAAGGGCAAATCCCGTGCGCTGGATATATACTAGACAATCTAGAAATAGCAGGCGGCCCTGCCGCTTGTAACTGTACATAGGACACATATGCGAATTAATATTAACATGAGGTGGGCTGTGGTTGAGGTGATGTAAGATCAGCCGTAGAATGAGGGGTGACAGAAGGAGTGCTAAACGAGCAGCGAGGTGACGTAGTATCCATCGGTATGGGGGGAATATGGTCTTCATCTTCAGAAGAAAGAATACCATAAGAGGAAAACCGAGGAAGCAGAGATGGATGCCAAAAGGAAGATATGTGTTCACGGCAACGAACCAATTCAGAGATATCGATCTGAAAAAAAAATAAATCACCATCGGAAAGGCACATACATTCAATGACTTCAAGAGATGATGACTAGAATGAACCCAGTTCCGACGACTTCCTTCCAGAAGTAATGAAACTACAGACAAGGCTATAGTGGAAGGCCGAAATGCAGAAATGAGCCGCCAGTTGCAAATGATGTGTTCAATATGCGTACTGAATTTAAGAATATCTGGGATTACAGTAAAAATCAATACCGAAGTGGTGCAATGAGATAGGTTGCTCCCAATGGAGAAAGAATTGCATCTAAGAAACGTGATACAGTGGGTAGCTGAACATCCCATTGCAAAAGTACTAAAATTTTCGTAAATAAAAACATAAAGATAATAACAAACCAAGTATGCGTAATTCCATCCGTTTAATTTCTGAAGTTGAATATCCCAAACGTAGACGTTTAAGAAAATTGCTTGTATTCTCATCATAATCTTCCCAGAGTTTTTTGGCAATATGAAGACATGCAGCAGCTACACAATTGATGTATCTATAATGTATTGTTTATTGATAGAATCAATACATATAGCATATACAAGGAAAGTAAATAAATACCTTGGATTAACCCGTGTTGAGCAGACAACCTTGTCCATAATCGCTATGGCTGTAGTTGAACTGTCCATATCTAAACCTAATCGACGTGCGGCACTGCATATCCAAGCAGCCTCTCTGTCCCTATCCTCCCATCCAATTACACAATGCCCCTAAAAAGCAGTGTATTGTGTAAACCCTTTCTTTTATCGTTACCTGAGCAAGGCGAGCCGGCAGCGAACAGACGGTGTTTTCTCGACGAAGCAGAAGTTTGGCAAATTCTGCTGAAGATCCTCCATTTTCCATTCGGTGCTGCAGCCACAAAAACTGCAATATATAATAAAAACAGCCATATGTAACATATAAAACTACATAAAACAAGAACAGTATTTTAATAAATGGTTAATAAGTATTAGCTCTTGTTGGAGATATACTTACAAAGACAAAGCTGTGGGGAAAAGGTTAAACAGTGTAAAATGAACGGTCGCTCTGACCCACTGGGTCACCAGCCGATAATCCGAATGCCTGCAGGAACACGTGACATATACGGAACCACCACCACGCGGGAAACGAAGACAACATTGTCTGGGAATTTCCGGCAGTTTCAAGCAACGTTTAGGAGAAAAGAGTTGATAATGAGAAAAAGTCATTGCGTGATCACGCGATCGGAGAAAAAGAAGCCTGTGGTATTTTATCTGGTGTATAATCCAAAATCAATGGATGCCTAACTAAAGTAGCCGAAGTGGCTTTTGGTTATGAAAAATCGATTCGGCGCTGCTTGCGGAAGTTGTACTAAAGAGGATATGGGCAAGCACCTAGGCAACGACTGCTACGGTTTATAATCGTAGCAATATGGTGATGAAACCAGGTGACTACAATTCCTTGGGCGCAAACAATTCGGATAAACAATTAGCATTCAATATAAACCAGGTCAGAAACCACGTCATAGTCATCTCTCTCAAATGGTCGACAGTTTATTAACAATAGCAAATAATCAAAAATATAAAGTAACACTACAAATCTACTGTAGAGCGAAACGATTTCTTCTGGGACATTCGGCGTTTTTCAGCTAATCTATGTTGTGCTTTCTTTTCGGCTTTCTAAATCGTACAGTTTATGATACCGCTACCCACATACCTTTCTTAGAACGTCCCTGTCTTCTTCCGATTCAGTTCGAAGGCTCTCTTGTCTTTGCACCTCATAAATTGTGGCTCGTAGTTTATCAAAACAATCAGCGAGATTCATATTCCTTTCTCTTGTCCGCTCGCTGTCGACAATAAGCTGAAATAAATAATGATGCAAGTAGTCAACGCAAATATTCGAGGCCATTTTTGTGAAGCTTTTGATAGATGACTTTAATAACTGTGTAGATTGCTTAGATTCCAAGCAAAAAAAGGATATATTTCAGACTTAAAACAAGCCAAATATGATACGATGTTTTAAAAATAGAAAAAACTTACAAACCTCTCCGCGTTGATTAATTCTATTTGCCAAATGCTTCTTTAGTGGATCTTTTAATTCTTCGGGTAACCAAGTAGCATTATCGATATTAAAACGGATTTCAGCCTGAAATTCAAATTTAGAGAACGTTTTTACCAACCTTTGTAGCATTCTTTTGCACATTTTGTCCACCCGGTCCAGCACTTAAACAAAATTTCTTTTCTACCGCATCCACGGGTATAATTCCAGTAAAAGCTGATGAAGAGAAAGTACGCATAATCTGGAAATGGAGGTAAATTAGGTTACACAATGCAACATTACTTTTATATTTCGAATACCCTGTAAAAATAGGTTATTGGAGGCCATTATGGAATAATCTAAAAAGAGATCATTACTGGAGAAAAGGATATACGAAAATGTCATTTTATTGCGAAGAAGAAACTGGAAGAAATGGAATTCGGCAAGGCTCAATTTGCACATCAATTGATCTAAATCGAGTTATATCTGGCGTACGTGGTTGCAGAAAAGAAAAGCCGCAACTCGGTAAATTCGATCGAGTCCGATATTCGATAAATGGTTTTTTTACTGGAGCTTTCATTCTATAGAATCTTCCGGAGATAACATTCAACCAGGGAGGAAACTTGAGGTAACAACTACGCCTAAAACATATCTAGAAACAAACAAATAAGACAGAATATCTATAACTTTTTATGCAATACGATATACAATGCTGTTTTGTTTTGAATACGTTAGCTGTACTGGCTTTGTTTGGGTTCCATGAGTACTGGACACAGTTCTGCCCGTCGAATCCCCACCGAGACAGGGTTCCATCGTCATTGTCGAATATCGGATGGGAACACGTTGTTTCTACGATCATTGCTTTGCATACCGTAAAAATACCTTTGGAAGGACAACAAACTCCATCGTAGCCGTAGTCGGATGACACTCCGAAGCCCTGAATACATTCATATCCGGCGGGACAGTCGTCCCTTTTCGACGAACAAAAGGTAGAGGAGGAGCCATTCCTCAGAACAACCTGATACCCGGCCCCTTCGGGAAGGGGACAGGTCAAGGGCGGCCCGGCCTCTCCGGTTGCTAAACGACTTTATTTTGTAGAAAATATAATAAAATTACTTATGTCGATCAGGGAGAGACAGACAAATTCGCGGGAAGAACTCTTTTTTCGGACTGTATCTGGGGGGCAGCGGCAACGGGATCGAACGCAGCTTGAACCGGGCCAGACCTCGGAACATTCGCTGTCCGAGAAGCACTTCTAGAAGGGGGTCGGGGAGCAGACGGACGAGACTCACGTTGGAGACGGCCCGGAGGGAGGTGGCCAGAGAGAAAAGAGCCAAGAGTCGCATTCTGGGGAAGGGACGGTGTGGCGCGGGAGAACTGGATCGGAATCGACCCCACCGGAGGGGAGGAGATAAACAAACAGACGAGGAGGAACATTTATGGATACAAATTGTACAGACCGGCGGGGGAGAGGTAGCCATCATGACGGAAGCTCGTCTTTTATTCCGAACATCAACTGCTTGGCAAACGTTGTGAATTTGACTTGTTCGAAGAAGTCCGCCACCAGCACGGCCTCCTTCATCTCGACGGCCATCGTGGCCAGCACCGTGCCCAGGAGGAGGAGCCGGCCGAACCGGTCGCCCGCCTCCTCAGGGCCCTTCTTCTTCACCATGTACCGGTAGAGGGCATTCGTGATGTTGTTCCGGCCCTCGCTCAGCCCGGCCTTCGACATCGTGTCTACGTCGTCCGCATCTATACCGTCCTCCCTTTCAGTCTATTCGGTCGAATGCCTACCTGGGTTGAGGAAGAATATGGCCTTGAAGGCGGCGAACTCCGTGGCGTCGATGCTCATCTGCCGCATGGGTTTGAGCAGCTGGTCGAGCATCTGGTACTTCTTCTTGTTGAACCCCAACGGTCTGTAACCCTGTCTGTGACCCGTGTCCCCCTGTCCCTACCTCGTGGGGTCGGGTGTCCTGTCGAAGTAGGCTCCCGTGGGGAAGACGAGAGTGTCGAGGCCGTGGTCTGGACTGCAGAAGGTGTGGATGAGGCTGGGATAGGTAATGGCCGAGTGCCGGAGGAGGGCCAGCTTGTCGTTGATGGGCAGCCTCTGGTAGGCGGGGATGGTCTTGGCCCACTCGATCATCACCATCCAGTCCCTCTCGTGCCAGTAGTGGAAGTCGGCGTTTGTCGCGTAATAGAGCTCCGTGATGACATGCTCCGACGCCTGAAAGAGATTGTTTTTTGAGTCGAAGATAACGCTATCATTTCATTAGTATATTGGCTGGGGGATCAGCGAACGACGTCAAACATCCCCCGACGTCAGGGCCGCTCTCTTTCGAATAACACGCACTCACCGGGGACTTGAGGGCCCGCATAAAGGGCTCGTCGACCAGGAGACAGTCGGCACAGACGGCCTCCAGGAGGGTCCTCGAGGAGGTGTGGGCCGACAGGCGCAGCTGGTTCGCCGCGCCTTCCATTGTGGCCAGGTAGTGGAGGAAGTTGTCCTCTTGGACCTCTTCCGGGTTAATTTGTACCTGGGGGGATTGTTATCGACCTGGAGAAGGTCACTCACATGTTGAGAGGGTTTGGGGGAACACTCCTCGGAGCTGTCTATCTTCTTTATGGGGGGATATCGTCGGGTCCTCTTCGTGTACCCGATGGGGTCTCTGTTCTGCTGGATGGCTGAAAGAACCCGTTCCGAGGGTCGGAGAGGCACTGACCGTTCCTGTCCATCCCCACCTGGAGACACTTCTCGAACCGGCAGTGTCGACAGGCACATCGGATGCTCTTGTCCACGGGGCACTTCCCCTCGTACTGACACGTGAACTTCTGGTTTTTCATGATCGTCCTCCGGAAGAAGGTTTTACTGGAAAGGGAGAGGTTGAGGGAGGAGGAGGTGGAGGACAGACCAGCCATTGCAGGAGGGGATGCCGTAGTGGTAGCCGGTGGAGATGTCGTTGCAGACGAGACAGAGCTCCTCCGGCTGGGACGCCGAAGACGCCGACGCCATGGGAGAATAGCTGTCTGGAGCCACGAGGAATCAGACGGCACCTGGCAAAGGATGGTCAACGAGGCAACGGCGGCACAGAGGCGGGGACTATTTTCGAGCAAATCAATGAATATTAACATGGAACAATCGTTTATGACGTGAACTGAGCAAACAGTGGCCACGGATCGATACCTTCCAGGCATCAGAAACTGTAATGAAACGGCAATTTATGGGGAGAGGATACCGGGAGGAGAGGACCGTCGGTAAACCCCCAGAAGGATAATAGTTTTTGACCTGCCGACGTTCGGGGGGAGAGAGGTTGTTTATGGCGAGAGAGCAACAATTGAAAAGGAAGGAAGCAGTTCAAATAAAAAAAAGGATTCAATAAAATGATAAGAATCAAAGATTCTGCAGCCGATAAAGGCCGAGAGATCAACCTCGACCCAAGTGAAAACAAGAGAGAAAGGGATTGGCCGAGAGAGGGAGAAATAGGTTGATAGGGGTGGGAGAAAGGAAAGGGGAAAACAGTCTCGGGATGGCCGGGAGGGAGGAAGGCCTTGGAGATAACCGTGGCGGTGACATTGGCGGCCGATTAGGGGGGATGCCTCGAAAAGTGCGCAGTCGCCCGGGATACTGGGACTCCGGCTGCCATTGTGGCGGTGGCTTATTTGCTGAGGGGCTGGGGACAGCCGGGTCGCAACGATGGGTCGCGAGAGATAGTGCATGACGTGTGCGACGAATCGATGAACAGGTTAGGTCCAAGTACAGAGGTGTAGCATTTTGTGAGGTCTGCGTGTCTGACCCGACTCTCTGGCACTCTCAGTCGCCTGCTGATAAGAACAGATAGCGGAAATATCGGGGAATGCCCTCCTCGCCTCGGGGGGAATACTAATGAGGGAGAGGGGGACTGATAAGGGGCACCACGCGGGGGGCACCTGTCGGTCGGGGAAGGTGCCGCGAGGCAAATTATGTGGTTCGGAGGCAGATCAAATTTCATTTGCACTATTGACACGGCGAATAAAAGGTGAAAGAAGGCGGGAGACCGAGATAAGGAGCTACCAGGAAGACGGTAGGGAGAAGATCCTCGTCAGCCACGGAGAACAGACCAGAACACAAAAAACGAAGAGAAATACCCGTCCCTCTCCAGATGTCTTCTCTTTTTTGACGCATACGCTTATGTGCAGTCGGAGCTTTGCTTTATAATGAATGGCACGGAGCTTAGGAGGATCACCTCTTTACGCCGTCCTCTCATACGCGACGCCTCACGCAATCCGATAGCCTAACAACACATTTTGTGAGCCTCACCCTCATTCCCTCTCTCCCCCTCTGGGCCCTAGTCCCCCTGCCAGAGGAGGAATAATATATTTGGGGAAGGTGGAAGACAGACGATTTCCGCGGTCATTCTTCGTTTTTGCGTGGCCCTCCCCCCTTCCGGGCCTCCTTAATCTCCCCCCGAATAGTGTTCCTATAATGGCAGGGGCCTCTTCACACACAAATCACATGGCCCTCATTATGATCAACAACAAGTTCGAGGAGAGGACGCCGATCGATCTGCTCGATCGCCGGAGGCAATCATGTCAGGTCAACACCTGCCTGCTCAGCTTTACCCCGCTCTCCTCTTCTCAGACGGGGTTCCCCGTTTGTCTCCCGGATAGAAATCTGACCCGCCTCATCCAGTGTCCTCTCTCTTGATATCCTCTCCTCTAAATGTCCGTCGTTTAGGATGCTCGCCTTGCTGTGGCTGGTGGTGGCCGAGTCCTCGGCCAGCTCGACTTCCCAGTGGACCTCGAGCCTCTTCCCGGACTTGAGGCAAGTGTCTTCCGTTGTTTTTGCCCCGTTACAATGAGAAGAAGGCCATTAAGCACCGCGAGAGGCCATTCCGGCACTTCCCCCTGGAAGCACTCGTGGACAGGTGCCACTGCCTCATTTGTCATGCGTAAAGTCAACAACAATTGCTTTTTGTCCCTGACCATATCCCCTCCAGAGGTCCGACGGTCTCCGAGTGTGTGGCCATCCTGCCCCGCAACCGCCAGCACACCTATGTCTGTGACCCCGACAGGATACTCAACAACAGTCAAGGTAGCCCCTTGTCACTTATCTTCATAAATATTAGGTGGCGTCATAAATACCCGGAAAAAGGCCATAACTTTTTTATTTTCCACGATTTTTAGGTGTGTTAGGTGTCAAAATGTAGCTGACAGTATGGAAAAAATATGCCATATATTTGAAGACCGGAGACGCGTGTGCCTGGCTACAGTATGTCGCGGAAAATGCGCAAAAAACCTTTCGGAAGGGATTACGCTCGAACAATAGGGGTTACGAAAAAACCGAAAACGCAGAAAAATTCTCCGTCTCGAGAGGAACAGATTCTATTCAAAAAGTATAAAAAAATACTTCGGAGCCGACCGTAATCCGCAAAAGAAAAAACGTGGCCAAATGGCGCATTGGGTTTTTGAAAAACAGGATAGAAAGGTCAAGGGTTCGAATCCGCGCGGTGACGGCACACTTTTGCTTTTTTTCTTTTTGCTCCAGTAGCATTGCCCGGGTCTAAAATACCCTGTATGCACTTTTAATTTCTACGAAATAGCAGTTTTCCCTCCATCAAATCGGGATAATGTAGTTTTTTCTCATAATTTACCCTTACTAACCCGCTCAACCATCTTTCTGACACTTTTTCATAAGTCATTTGCTCCAGTTCTTTTTTAGATAAAATTCTACGTCCAAATTCATGCAGGAGGACAAATTTTCAGCTCTTGAAATCATCACCCTGGTTTTTAAAGCTTGAAAGAATGTACAGCGACGCTGCCCCATATATGGCAAAACCTCAATCTACGTTTGAAAAAGGTCTGAATTTAGTACCAAACACTTAGTCGCACTGAAATGAGTCGTAGGACAACAAATGTACTCAGATTGAGAGTAAAAATGGAGTAACACTCTGAAACCGATTCCAGGCTGCTTGATTGAATAGGAAAAACTACATTATCCCGATTTGATGGAGGGAAAACTGCTATTTCGTAGAAATTAAAAGAGCATGCAGGGTATTTTAGAATGCTACTGGAGCAAAAAGAAAAAAAGCAAAAGTGTGCCGTCATTGCGCGGATTCGAACCCTCGACCTTTCTATCCTGTTTTGCAAAAACCCACTGCGCCATTTGGCCACGTTTTTCTTTTGCGGATTACGGTCGGCTCCGAAGTATTTTTTTATACTTTTTGAATAGAATCTGTTCCTCTCGAGACGGAGAATTTTTCTGCGTTTTCGGTTTTTTCGTAACCCCTATTGTTCGAGCGTAATCCCTTCCGAAAGGTTTTTTGCGCATTTTCCGCGACATACTGTAGCCAGGCACACGCGTCTCCGGTCTTCAAATATATACACCTAAAAATCGCGGAAAATAAAAAAGTTATTGCCTTTTTCCGGGTATTTATGACGCCACCTAATATCCCCCAGCGAGTAAATTGAATGCCCAACTGCATGAGCTGGCCGTCGACACCCCCTGCCACTGCCAGAGGAAGTCACAATGTTCCACGGGCATAGCAGGTACTTGCCCCTTTTAGCCTCCTAAACCGCTTAATTCTTGGAGGGACAATGTCCGAGGGCTTTCACGGCTTCGTGGTGTCGGTGGCCATCGTCCGCAACCTCCAGATGCAGATGCACTCTCCCAGTGAAGCGTACGTTTTACTCGGGACTTGGCATTGGCGTTTAGACAATTGACAGAGAGGGCAGAGGCATTCTGTAAGGCATTGGAAGGGAGATGGGCACTGGGGGACTGTGGCAACTCGGCCATCATATTCGTCTGGGAACATTACAAAAAGGTGACTATTTGGAGGATGAAAGAGGACGAAAGGAATTTAGATGGTAATATGGCCGGCCAGACTAGCAGCCAGCTATATTACGGTGGAGGAAAGGAAACATATCCTGGCCGGGGTGAATGACCTCGTTCAGACGGATCGGTGGGCCGAGGCCCTGACAAAAGTGGTGGAGGAGATACAAAAGGAACTGAAGGGAGAGCCCCAGTACAAGACGGACTGGGGCACACTGGCTCTGGTGGGAGCAGTGGGGATAGCCGTCGGGTTGACGTGCTTCATAGCCTGTGAGTCGTCCTCCTCCTCCGCCGGTGGATGTTGTCCCTCCTAGGCTGTGTTTGTGCCTTCCGCTGCTGTGGTAATATGCGAGGGGAAGACAGGGCCCGCGGTGTGCAGCGGGCGGTCGAGAGGGTCGACAGTCTCAAGGCGTCCGTCATCCGCCGCGGCTCCCAGCTCCGAAGGTACGTCTCCGTCTGCCCTTGCCATTCCCCGTTCAGGTCATTCAGCCGTTCACCCAAGTTCGCCAACCCGCAGAATCGCTTCTTCTCGGGCGACTCGTCGATGGTCTAGACTTTCGAATAGCTGCCCCTCGAGCTGCCAATCCCCTGCCGACATATCCTCCTTCTCACTTGTTCCTCCTCCGTGTAAATAAAGTCCTTTGAGAGTATGACCAGCCGTCGTCCCCCCGTGGTCTATATCGATCGCATGTAAACAGCTGGCACCCGTCGCTTTCTTTCTCTCCACTCATTACCCTTTTTCCACACTTGGTCAATTTTCTTTTCACTTCTTCTCAACCACAATATAAAGAGTTGGCCGTGATCTTTCCAATTAGCTACGAGCTTCTCAGAAAATGGCATGAGAACATGCATAACTGGCCGTTTTGAGGCAAATAACTCCGAATTTCGGGGCAAGGGGCCTTTTTCGAGGGGAGAAAATTGGAGTAGAGAGATTTTGACAGTCATTTGAGTGTTGTTTAAGTTTTCTTATCTGCGATTCTCAACAAAAACCTGCTTTTCCCACGCACAAGTGACAAATAATCCAGGAAATGCCTCAAGGACCGTTCCAGACGGCTTGTCCTAATCCGTTGTTTACATAATATCCCTAGAGAAGGAAGGGATGTCTGGCGGGAAATGCCCCAGCCCCTGCCCCCTCATTAGGTGGCCGTTGTCCGGAGAACAAGCCGTCTAATTAGTCACACCTCCCTCCTCGAACTCCGTGTGACCACCTCAAAATTCTTTGCAGAATGTACGATCGAATAACGAGCAATGGGAACGGCAACAAGTCGAATATGCGGATAGCGACGCTGGAAAATCTATTGAAAGCCACCGAAGCGACAGGTGCTTCGGCTCGAGTCAGTCCCTTTTTTTTATCTGCCCCGACGGCTTTGTTCTCCTTTTACGGGAAAGGGCCTCATCATTAAGCCAATTAAGCGGAATAACCGCCTAATTAAAAAAAGAGAGGGGATTGAGCTGCGGGGGCGCATTGGAATATCAGCGGCGCCCGAGGCGGATTTGCCCGATCAATCGTGCTCTTCTCCAGGTCAATTCGCTCAAGCAGGTGATTCGACGAAACAAGACCGACATGGCTCAGGACGCCAAGGGATCCCTCGACCTCATGCGAGTGGTAAGTCCTCTCCTTTCCCCTTTGACCAAATGGATGACACCTTCAGATATTCCAAAATGAGATCACCCGCGAGATTTGGCAGATTCTTGACAGGCACGCCCGGACGACGTTCTCCCCGGCCATCGAGAATCTGAGACGGAATGGACACGTGAGTATTTTGACTGTTTCGGGCGAGGACAATCCGGGAACTGTAGGTAGTGGACGAGGAAGTAATGAGTGACCTCTTCACGAACATCCTCGAGTCGGCCAAAGTCGCCTTCACGTACGAGAAGCCGGGCACGGCAGAGAGCGGACAGCAGCCTCCGCCACAGGAGGATTACCACCCGGTAAGCCACGGCCATCTGCGGAGGAGGAGAGGGCCTTTCAGCCACAATATCCGAACATGACGGAGATAGAGGCTCTGAGGATGAACCATCACCAGCAACAACAGCAACAGCAGCAACAACATCAATATCATCTGCAACAGCAGCAGCACCTCCCCCAACACCACCCCCACCATCAACACCAACAGCTTCCTCTGCACCCCCACCACCAGCCGTACCCCCAGCACATGAGGGAGATGGACAGTCCCAGGAACTACTACGATGTGAACAAGTGGAGCCCCGAGCGGTTTGTAATGCATACACTATACATATCGGCGGCCAAGGTAGGGCACCCCCCGGATCAAACATCAGGCATCCATTCCAGGTATCGCAGCACATGGGCCAAACACTGACGGGATTCTTCTCGGCCTTCCCGTCGATATTCAGAGTAGGCAGCAGGTGATTTCCTGCTCATTTCCTCGGTTCAGTACGTGTGCGACGACCACGACCGACGTGTGCTGGCCGACGAGGGCCGTCTCCGCGAGGACATCCCCCAGATATACTTGCTGAACCTGGACGACGTCCGGGAAATAACGGCCAACGTGTGAGTTGCGGGTCTCAATTGGACAAAATGCCTTCCGGTGCTCGGAAAGCACCGGCCTAATGGCTCAGAAGCAACAGACAACATTGCAGCCAGGAGCTCGAGCCCTACGCCTTCTGCGTCAAGGAGCCACTGGTCTTCAAGATCCGGAGATACTCCCAGATCTACTTCGAGAAGCTCCTCCACCGCAAGCAGATGCAACAGGCACAGCACCAGCAACATCACCCCCACCAGCAGCAACAGCAGCAACAGCAACACCACTGGCCTCACTACGAGCACCAGCACCAGCCCCCACAGATGCACCCACAGAGATTATAATTTGGTATTTCTGTATATATGAGAAAGAGAGAATAAAGAGTATTATTCGGCTGTTAATGGACCAGTTGAACCAGAAAGAGGCACAATGAGGGCATCGGACGACGGGGGCAGTTCAGTTCCTCGGCCAAGCTGGCACCCTACTCGGCCTTCGGGAGACGGCCTCCTCCCTCCTGTAAGTATCCTCCGCCGAGTCCCACGGCCGTATCCCTCTGAGAGTATAGTCTCTGTTCCCAGCGGGGTTTGGAAACACGACTGCCCGGGTTGCAATGCCAGAGCGGTATCGCCCAAAAGACATAATATCTTCCGGTGATTAGAGGCAGAGCTGGCCCATTCGCACAGCCCCGATGTCCCCGGCTATGCTCCAGACAGGTACGTCTTCCCCCCGGGACCCCCCTCTGCCTGTAGACTGACGTGGTCGGGTCTTCGGTTGACTGGAGTGGGTGTACCTTTTTGATCATTTCCGACAAATTGACACTTCCGCTGGGGGTCAGTCAAGTTGAAAAGTGCCTGTGGCCATTCGGACCATGATTTTTGGAGTACTAGAACGCCAGCAGACGGAGCAGCTACTGTCGGAGGAGGACGGGGATGCGGCTCCTCTCCGGAACGGCCACGGCCCCAAGGAGGAGCTCACGATGGCCCTCAAGGCAGAAGAACGCGAGACCTGGTCCACCAAGGTTTCTTTCCTCCTTTCTCCCCTCCCAATCCCGTCTCTAGGTGGACTTTCTCCTTTCTGTCATCGGCTTCGCCGTCGACCTCGGCAATATCTGGCGATTTCCCTATTTGTGTTTCAAGAATGGCGGCGGGGCCTTCCTCATCCCCTACACCATCATGGTGCTCTTCGCCGGAGTGCCCCTCTTCTACATGGAGTTGACCCTCGGCCAATTCTATCGAAAGGGAGCCATCACCACTTGGGGACGGATATGTCCCCTGTTCAAAGGTCTGTCCCTGTCCCGGGTTATGGTAGAAGAAAGGCTGTTCAGGCATCGGCTACTGCGTGATAATGATCGCCTTCTACACGGATTTCTTCTATAACGTGGTCCTCGCTTGGGGTCTCCACTACCTCTACTCCTCGTTCACCTTCAATCTCCCCTGGGCCTCGTGTAACAACTCCTACAACAGCCCGGCCTGCTACGAACCACAGTTTGTCCTTTTTGATACTTGGCCAATTCTCTTTCAGCTGGAGCGAAGACGGCTCGGACAAGTGCCGGAAACCCTCGGAGTCGATCACAGCTCACCGGATTTCGGCGGCCGAAGAGTATTTCTAGTCGGGAGAACCTTTCTATTTAAATAGTTCGAATTTCAGTAAAGGGTTTTTGGGACTCCACGCGGCGGGAGACGACACCTCCCACGTGGCTCAGGGACTGGATAACCTGGGCGAGATCAACTGGAACATTGCTGTGGGTTGTCTTGTCTCAAGGGGAAATGGAAGACTGTTCAGATCTGTCTGGGAATAGTCTATTTAATTTGTTACTTCTCCCTCTGGAAGGGCATCGGCATGAGTGGAAAGGTAGGGTCACCCCCCTTCCCCGGGCAATGCCCTCTCCTCTCAGGTCGTCTGGTTCACGGCCCTCTTCCCGTACGTGGTGCTGTTTGTCCTCTTCATTCGGGGAGTGACTCTCCCCGGCTCGGAAATGGGCATCGAGTACTACCTCCGGCCGAATCTGGAGAAGCTGAAGGAGCCCAGTGTCTGGCAGGATGCCGCCACCCAAGTCTTCTTCTCCCTCGGACCCGGCTTCGGTGTCCTCATGGCCTATGCCTCCTACAATGACTTCCACAACAACGTCTACATGTATTCTGATATCCCCTCCCTTTGTACTATTTCCATTCCAGGGATGCCCTCATCACGAGCTCTATCAACTGTCTCACCAGCTTCATCTCCGGTTTTGTCATCTTCTCGGTAGGTTTCCTTCCCTTCCCGATTTAAATCTTCAGGTGCTTGGCTACATGGCCTGTAAAAGTGGAAAGCCGATAGAGGAAGTGGCCCAGGAGGGTCCCGGCTTGGTCTTCGTCGTCTACCCAGAGGCTCTGGCCACAATGCCCGGGGCGCCAGCCTGGTCCGTCCTCTTCTTCCTCATGCTCATGACTCTGGGACTCGACAGTTCGGCACGTTTGCTACCCTCCCTCTTTACAAGTATTACAGTTCGGAGGCTCGGAGGCCATCATAACAGCCCTGTCGGACGAATTCCCATGGGTTAAGAAGAACCGGGAGATATTCATCGCCTTGCTGTTCTTGTTCTACATGATCGTGGGGATAGCCATCTGCACGAGGGGCGGCATCCTGATAATGGAGTGGCTGATCGTCTACGGCACCACGTGGGGTCTCCTGATCGCCGTCTTCTGTGAGGTCATGGTCGTCGCCTACATCTACGGCATCCGGAATTTCGTAGCCGACATCCGGGAGATGCTTAACTTTGAGCCCGGCGTTTATTGGAGGGTCTGCTGGCTCGCCCTGGCCCCCCTCTTCCTCCTGGTCCTCGCCCCCTTTCAATATTCCTCATCCCTTCATTTTAGGCTATGATCCTGTCCAACTTCATCAACTACCAGCCCCTGACCTATCAAGACTACCACTTCTCCCCGCTGGCCAATGGACTGGGCATCTGTTTCGCCCTCTCTGCCGCCGCGGCCATCCCTATCGTGGCCGTCTATAAATTCGTCCGTTCTCCCGGGACCACCGTACTCCAGGTAGCCCGAGAGGTCAACGACAGGATGAGAGTCCTGTTCAGAAATGGAAACGCGTGCTGATGCCACACCGGCTGCGGCTGAGGGAGTTGAATCTCCACGGGACGCGCCACAGTGGAGACGTGATGCTCTGATCCGGGTCCTTCACTTTCTACTCTCCCGCCCTTACCCTTCATAGTTTATTTCTAAAGAGAACCAAATAAATTATATCTATGTCTCGGGAAAGGAACGAACAGTTTCTAGAGGGAGAGACAAATGGCTGGGTTGATATTTTTCACATCGTGATCGAGAATACTTCACTCTGCCTTGAAGGCCTCAGCTCCGGGGAGTCTTCCCCAAGAAGGCATGCTTGTTGCAATGACATCGCGGTTCCGTCCAGGTCGGCTACCGTCTCCCCGCCTTTATCTACTGTCTCGTTGTAGCCGTCTTCAGACATCTCTCTGAAATCATTATTCCACATTTTTCTTTCGTCTCTTACTCGTTTGTGTCGTCGGTGTCTGTCTCGTCGACTTCAGAGTCGTCCGTGTCCTCTGTCTCGTATTCATCGTCGCTTGACTCCAAGTGCCCTCCTCCTCTGGTTTTTAGAGTTTCAATTGCGGCGAGGAAGAGTATGCACAGGAAGCGGAAACTTCCCCCCTAGCTGGCCTTTTTTCTAGTAATTTCAATAAAAATTGAATTGAACTGTTGGAATTTCCCTACTAAAGTGAAGAGGGTAATGCCCCTCCACCCACTCCAAGACAGAGGGGACAGCCCTTGGCGTGGCTGAGTTAATCAGATCTACGGTACTCCCAGAGCGACCCCCTCCCAATTCTATTATATTATCAGTATCGATGAGATATTCTGCACCGTTTGAAGCAATTTTGGTACAGTTCAAACGTTCTTCCATTTCCCAGTGAGAGTTGACCGTCTTTATTTTTTCCTGTAATTTTCTAGTTCCGGCCCGGCTTTTCTGTCTTGTCGGTTTAACCGGCGGATCATTTTCCTGCCCCTGCAGAAAAGTGATTTCGGTCAGATCCGGCCACTGCTAACCTCTTGTACTGCGGCTAGTCTCTTGGTTGCTGGGAGCAATGTCATCCGAAGGAGAAGACGGGCTATTGTCGAAAGAAAATAATTGGCAACCCCAACTAATAAATACTCTTTCAGAGGGAGTTCTCCTGTTTGAGACGAGCAAGACCTTTAGCACTGACATATCCTGGTGATTTTAAGAGGAAGATGCCCCGTCAAGAGGGGACAAAGAGATCCTTCCGGGAGAGATCGACAGTCGGGCCGACAGTTGTTCGAGAAAGGTCAAAGGACCCGCCTGCGTCTCTCCTCTCTCGCTCCTCCAGCTAGCAGTCCCAAGACCGGTTTGCCCACTCGTTTCACTCTCTGAGGAGACTTATCTGATCTGTTCCATCGATTCCCTAGCTTTTCCTCCAAGCATATGCCCTCCTCCCTTCCCCCTGTCCCCATTTATTTGCTCTTCTTGTGACCTTCTCCTTTCCCCCTGCCCCACCCTTCCGTCCTCCCGGCTCCACCTCCTCCTTCCTGATCCGTACCTAAGTCAACTTGAACTTGTCTGTTTGTCTTTTGCACGTGTTCGTCCGGTTTCTGCTTCCACTTGTCGCCGGGTGTTATGCCCACCCAAATTGGTCCGATTCATCTTTTCTCTTCCGACGGCCCCGTATTTTATGACCCGCTTGTAACAAATTTCCCGAGGAATTTGAGGAAACTATTGAATATTTCGGGCGAAAAATGAAGGCAAATATTGATTCTTGACAGTGTGCAGCCGGGGTCGGCTGCTGACCGTGGCCCTGACTCCTTCTGTTGACCTGTTTATTTGTCCTCCAGGCCATTCCCACCCACTCCCGCACACTCAGCCTCCCGGAAGACGGCCACTGATACCCGAAGACGTCAGTCGCTCCCTGACCGTCTTGGGGGCCTCCTCCCTCCTCCCCTGCAATATTTCATTTCCCAGAATAGACGTGACTAATTGTCATTGTTCCCGGTGATATTTCCTTCGTACCCCGTCATCTTTACTACCTCTTTTTACTCCCATCAGACTCCTCACAACCCCTCTCTCTCGACTTCCGGTCGATTGAAACAAGACGAACCAGCATCATAACTCCAAGTTCTTCCATTGTCACCCCGCCTCAGTCAAACAGCCTCCTCCCACATTCTCTATTTGTAGTTTGGATTGGCCTACTTCCCCCTCTTTCAGCAGTAGAAGGTCGATGCTCTGGCCACTGTTGCTGCCCTTCCTCGGGCAGGCAGGCGGCTTGCAGCGGACCACGGAGTTCCAGCGGTATGACGGATGGTACAATAACCTGGCCAACCCGGACTGGGGCACGGCAGGTAGGGCCAGACCGCCGGAGGTGCAACAGACTCGGTTTAGGTAGCCGACTACACAGGGATTCCCCCTCCAACTATGATGACGGTGTCTACCTGGTCAACCAGTCGCTGCCATCTGCTCGTATCATATCTGATCTCGTTTTCCAAGGTACGGCATTGTCAGCCGAGCACATTTATCCACCTTCAGGTCCATCGGGTAAGCCGAACAGGCGAAATATGACCACAATGCTGGCCTTCTTCAGTCAGTTTCCCCGTTTTCTCTAGAGACGAGGCAGAGTTCAGGTCAAGTAGTAGCGTACGAGATTATGGCATCGACCTCGATCGGCTGCCCGCTGGAGATCCTGAAGATCCCCGTGCCCAAGTGTGACCAGGTATTCGACCGGGAATGCGAGGGCAAGACGGAAATACCATTCACGAGGGCGCAGTACGACAAGCTGACTGGACGAGGACTCAATTCTCCGAGGGAACAGGTAGCCAGGGGAGGAGGAGAGGAGACAGAGGTTGTAGATCAACGACAGGACGTCGTGGATAGACGCCTCCTTCGTGTACAGTACCCAGGAGCCGTGGGTCGCCTCTCAGAGATCATTCAAGAATGGACGGCTGCTTGAGGGAGACAAGGGCTATCCCCCGAAGAACAACTACCACCTGCCCTTGAATAATCCTCCTCCTCCGCAGATACATCGGCTCATGAACCCCGACAGACTCTACAGTTAGTCCCTTTCCTTTTAGATTATGACAAAAACTATTCAGTTCTGGGAGACTCGAGGGTCAACGAGAACCCGGGACTTCTCTCCTTTGGGTTGATTCTCTACCGGTGGCACAACAACCAGGCCGACCGAATCCAGAGGGAACACCTCGACTGGAGTGACGAGGACGTCTTCCAGGCGGCTCGAAGGTGGGTCATAGCTGGGCTACAGGTGGGTGGATTCGGATTATAAGAAAGAGATGGCCCTCTACAGAAGATAATCATGTACGACTTCGTGCCGTCTCTCCTGGGGGACCCCCGGGCCATCCCGCCCTACTCCAAGTACATGCCCCACGTCCCTCCCGGAATATCGCACGCTTTCGCGGCGGCCGCCTTCCGCTTCCCTCACAGTATCGTCCCTCCGGCCATGCTCCTCCGTAAAAGAGGAGAGACATGCGAATTCCGGTCGGAGGTTGGAGGTTTCCCGGCACTTCGCCTCTGCCAGAATTGGTATGGCTTCTTTTATCCCTTGTAGGGGTGAGTTCAGGTGGAATGCTCAGGATATCGTTGGCGAGTATTCGGTGGACGAGATTGTACTCGGCATGGCGTCGCAGATAGCTGAGGCAGACGACAACATCGTCGTCGAAGATCTGAGAGGTAGCCTTCCTTCTCTTTTCGAAAACAAACAGATTTTAGACTTTATATTCGGGCCTATGCATTTCACTCGTCTAGATGTCGTCAGTTCGTCGATTATGAGAGGAAGAGACAATGGTCTGCCGTCTTACAATGCGATGAGACGCTCCTTCGGGCTGCCGCCTCGCACCTGGGATACCATCAACCCGTCCTTCTACGCGAAGAACAGAACTCTCTTCGATAAGCTGTCCATCCTGTACAAAGGGGACATCGGCTCACTCGATGCCTATGTCGGTGGAATGCTGGAAGGAGGAGACGACGACGGGCCGGGAGAGCTGTTCCGAGCCATCATCAGCGACCAATTCCTCCGTCTTCGAGACTCGGATCGGTTCTGGTTCGAGAACCGGCTCAACGGTCTGTTCACGGACGAGGAACTAGCCCAGATCAGAAATATTACTCTGAGGGACATCATCCGAGACACCACGGAGATATCCGAGCACATGCTCCAAACGGACGTGTTCTTCTGGAGGAATGGAGACCCTTGTCCGCAGCCATTCCAAGTCAACGCGACGGCCCTCGAGAAGTGTGTCCCATTTATGCGATTCGACCATTTCACTGGCAACGAAGTCACCTACATCTTCACCCTCATCGGACTCGCTTGTATTCCTCTCAGTGAGTGCCTTCTCCTTCTTTTTAAAGGCCTGTTCCAGTCTGTCTTGGTATTGGTTACATGTTGGTCCAGAGGAGACGCGCCCTGGGATGGGACAGCGCCTTCGACTCCTACCTGAGCGTGGAGACGAAGGGAGACTACGAGGAGAAGAAGGGCAAGCTGCGGATGAACGCCTTCGAATGGCTGGAGGAGACCTTCGTTCGTCAAGTGGTCATCGAATTCGAACCGGGCTGTCTTCTAGTCAAGAAACCAAGGGGCAGTATCCTGAGGAAGATCATCTTCCAGAAGAACTGCGAGGTATGTTCTCCCCTATTCTAAAGAATGTCTCGTCTCCAGGTTCTGGTGTCTCACACCCAAACGGGCACCTCCAAGATGTTCGGTCCCTACTGTCTCATAACCCTGCCGAAGACCCACGACCTCGTCCTCCGTCTGCCGTCCGACCGACACCTCAGCGTCTTCCTGGCTAACCTCACCGAGTCCATGACCACCATCAATGGAAATGTCACCACCACCGCCGAGACCAATCAACAGATCCTCGACCGAGCCGAGACAAAGGTAAAGCGGACTTATTTGCTTCCACTTCTAAAATTGTAGGAGAGACGTCAATCTCGACTGGACCACTTCTTCCGAGAGGCTTATTCCCGGGCTTTTAATGTGCCGGAGATGAGCGACACGTCCTCGCCTACCTCAGAGGAAGACGAAGTTCTACAGGAGACGATCACCCGCCATGAGTTGGCCCAGGCGATGGGCATGCGGGAGGACGACCTCTTCGTGAAGAGAATGTTCGCCGTCTGCAAAAAGCGAGAGGGAGAAGAGCTCTCCTTCGCCGACTTCCTGGATTTCATCAAGAAGTTCACAAACGGTAGCTATTTTTAGAAACACCAGATATATAGGAATTTAGCTGATCCCAAGGAGAAGTACATTCTGCTCTTTGCGATGTGTGACATTGACGGCAATGGCCAGGTGAATCGAAAGGAGTTCGCAGACTTTGTGAGGTCGTTGAACAAAGTGGCCGGAGTGACGATCAACGAGGACCAACAGAACGAACTGGTTGAGACACTCCTCTACCGATCTGGTACTGACCTTTGAGGATTTAAATGAGTTCAACCATTTACAGGCATCCACCCCACCTCCGAATGTCTGAAACAGGACGACTTCGAGGCAGTCTTCTCCCAGATCGACAGTCGCCAGCCCGTTGGAATGGATATCAAAGGACAGAGGATAAAGGTCAACGTGGACTCCGAGTAGGTCCCCCTATCTCGTCTGAGACTGTTTCAGTTCGATGTCCCTCAACTCGTTCGCCCTGCCGCCCACCTCCGCCTCGTGTCTTCTTCCCCTGAACATCTTCTCCCGGGTGGCCGCCTTCCTCGAGACGTACCGTCAACACATCGCCATCCTGTTCATCTTCCTCTGTATCAATATCTACATCTTCACCGAGAGATTCTGGCGTATTTTTGTTTCCTTCCCATTAAATGAGCGTTATTCCAGATTATCGATACGAGACGGAGCATCGAGATCTTCGTCGGGTTATGGGAGTGGGAATTGCGATTACTAGAGGAGCTGCCGGTAATTTTAAGGTCCTTAAGCCCGAATAATTGACCATTTCAGGAGCACTGTCGTTCTGTATGGCGTTGATACTGCTGACCATTTGTAGG
Source organism: Oscheius dolichura (assembly GCA_932521035.1). Lineage (NCBI taxonomy): Eukaryota > Metazoa > Nematoda > Chromadorea > Rhabditida > Rhabditidae > Oscheius > Oscheius dolichura. Next base: position 5,843,796 of record OW051494.1, read on the forward strand.
AATGTCATCACACTTGTCCGGGAGTGGCCCATCGGCGAGTACATTCCCTTCGACTCGGCCATCACCTTCCACAAGGTCTGTCTCTTCGGGAGCAGAAGACAGAGATGTCTCAGATTGTTGCCCTGTTTGCTCTATTCTATGCGATTCTCCACACTGTCGGGCACTGCGTCAACTTCTATCACGTGGCCACTCAGTCCCAAGAAGGGCTCCACTGTCTCTTTCAAGAGGCAGTCTTTGGGTATCCTCTCCCTATAAAGAATACCCATCCTTTCTTCTTTCAGTACCAACTTCCTCCCATCCATAAGCTATTGGTTCTACGAGACAATCACCGGCTTGACGGGAATCTGTCTCGTGGCCGTGATGTCCATCATCTATGTCTTCGCCATGCCCTGTTTCATAAGAAGAGCCTACCACGCCTTCCGGTGAGTGTCCTCCTCCTCGTCCTCTCAGCCCCGTCTAGACTGACCCATCTACTCAACTATGCCTTCTATGCCCTGGCCGTCTTCCACGGCCTGCCCAAACTGCTTGACGTAAGTCCCTGTCCTGTCGGAATATTCTCGTCTTCCAGTCTCCTAAGTTCCTGTACTATGTCATCGGTCCGTTCATCATCTTCGTCATCGACCGAATCATGGGTATGCGGCAGCAGTACAAGTGTCTCCAGATATTCAAGGCCTCCATCCTCCCCTCGGGTACCCGTCCTCCCTTCTCATCCACCCGTCTCAGATATCATCTACATCCAATTCAAGCGGCCCGCCTCGTTCAGTTTCCGATCCGGTCAGTGGGTCCGAGTGTCCTCGCCGGCCTTCTCGGTCCAGTTCAATGAGCAACACGCCTTCTCCATAGCCTCGGCCCCGCAGGTGCCCACCATGGAACTGTACATAAAGGCAGTCGGACCATGGACATGGAAACTGAGGAGCGAGATACTGAAGGCTCAAGCGACGGCGTCGCCGTATCCACTGATCCACTTACAAGGGCCTTATGGCGACGGCAACCAGGAGTGGAGAAGTTACGACGTCGCGGTATTGGTCGGGGCGGGCATTGGAGTAACCCCCTACGCTTCGACCCTGACCGACTTGGTCCTGGAAATCCGCTCAGGACGCCACCACAACGTCAAATGTAAGAAGGTCTACTTCCTCTGGGTCTGTCCCTCCCACAAAAACTACGAATGGTTCGTCGACGTGTTGCGGGAAATCGAGGGAGACGAGGGCGAGCCCCTCCTGGAGACACACATCTTCGTCACCCAATTCTTCCATAAATACGACCTCCGCACCACTATGCTGGTCTGCCCCTCTTTTTTTACTTACCCAATCTGAATTCCAGTATATTTGCGAGAAGCACTTCCGCGGGGACAACGCCGGTCTCTCAATGTTCACGGGTCTACGGGCACACAACCATTTCGGTCGCCCGAACTTCGACGCCTTCTTCAAATTTATCCAGAACCGACACAACGAGGTGTCCGATGTCGGCGTCTTCAGCTGTGGCCCGGCGGCCATCAACGAGCAGGTCGGGGCGGCCTGTGCCCGAGCCAACAGGGCCCGCGACGCTCCCTCCCTCCAGCACCGATTCGAAACTTTCTAATAATTCCAAACCTTTACGGCGTATCCACGAATAAACATGAGCTTTCTCACTGTTTATATGTTGCCTTCTGGAACAGGGACAACTTGATTCGGCGGAAAGCCAAGAGTTAGCTAGCACCTGGGAGGCCGTGAGGCGGGAGGACGACCCCACTTGGACGAGAGATCCAAATGTTCCTCAAGTAGGAAGATCTGTGTTAGCTGGACAAGCCCTTCTTCCACTCCGCCCTGTACAGGCATACCTACTAGACAGGGCCTGCCGTAATTTGTAAAAGACTGAGGAAGACTGCGGATCTCTCCTCCGGAATCACTCTGGTTGATGGTAAGACGAGGAGAAAATTATAATCCAGGGTTGTTTCAGGAAATGGATGATGGTTCTTGCGGCGTATCCATTCCTTGGTTCGGCGACGATGGCCGCCCTTCTCCTCGTCTCACAGGATGAGCCAAGAATCCTCAAAATGCCCACTGATTTTGCCTCTTGAAACCGAAAACACTGGTCGTCTCGGTATAACTGAATTCTAGAGAAGGCAATCCCGTTCTATACCAAGGCCTGTCTCCCACTGACTGTCTGTATTGCTGCCCGAAAAAGGAAAGATGGCCAGATGAAAGGATTCTTTCACTTCTGGAAGGATTTCGACAAGTTCAACTCTAGGATGAGCAGAGACCCCAGATGGGCCAAGGAAATGAAACATCAAATGGGCAGGTGGATTTAGAGGTGGGCCGTACGGGGGTAATCCAAGCTAAACGGGAATTCTCTACCCTGCCCCGCTTTCTTTTGCCCAGGGGGACACTACACAGAGGAAGGGGTTAGATTTTCACCTGGACGAAGTACGCAATCTTCCTGGGCAGGTGGCAATCCATCGGGGCACCTCGTCTTTGGAAGTCGAAGACCCTGCCGAGAAGAGCTCGATAATTTTCGGGATTTTGGTTCTAACAAGAACAGTCTCCCCTCTCTCAGATGGCCAAAAACAAAGATCAGAAGTGCCAGTGCACCCGAGCTAGACGGATAATACCCAAATTAAACAGTTTTGCCTCTAATTACCGCCAACAAGTTTTCTGGAAAAACGGACGGGGCGAGTTGGACTACAGGAAGAGGGGCAAATAGGATACGACTCTTCTGAACAAGGGGAAAACTCCATTCCGCCTGTCCTCCCCTGTTGAGCTCTGGTACTATCCCAATCCTCTCCTAGGACACCCCCATACTCTGCCATTTTGTAACCTGGAGCAGATTCCTTTTGACAGGGCATCCGCCAAGGCCTCCCCTTTGCTGCCATACCAGTTCTCCTTTTAAAAATATTCACCCGACCGAGATAACTCATTTAAACTGAAGCTATCCCGGTGGCGCAAGTTAGCTTCGCAGGAAGGCATCCACCGTAGGAATTATTGAAAGGGACGGACATTTCACAGGGTTTTGTTATGGAGACCCAAGATGCTTTTTCATTTTTGACTGCCAAAGTAAAAGATCTATCGAAAATTCTAGGTTCTACATCACAAAACACTGAACGCCCGGAAGGAGGTCTACCCTAAGTAAATATGACGTGGGACGAGAGACGTGGACGGGGGACAGCCATCGTAAAAGACGGGGACGGGCATTCTCGACTGCTCATAAACACGAACACGGTCCTGGGCACAAACCCAGAGCAGAGGACTTTTACGCCTATCACAAAAAAAGAGGTCATCATGTTCTTCAGGTATGCCGGCGGCCTGTTCGGTCCTGCGCGTATCCTCCGGCCTCTGCCTGACTGGCCATCCTCCTCCTCCTCCCTTCTTCCTTTTCTTCTCGGCATCTTCTGCTCTTTTTCTCCAAAATACACATTTTTTAGCTCTGATCCCGGTCACGTCCTGCTCAATCGGATTAAAATCGACATGTCTTGACGTGTCGACGGATCACGGAGCGGCCGGGACGACGTACCTTCTGGACGAGGTTAAATCGTCCAGCCGAGTCTCTTCTCTTCTTGTGAGCGGATGCCTCTTCATGGTGTCCTTCGTTCGAAATGTACGTCGTCTGGGCCATTGAACGGTTTCAGGTCCATTTCAGCCGACACAGCGGGGCGTGGACGATAGGCAAGGTGCAACAGACTGAAAGAGGATCATTCTCTATGTCCCTTCAACGGGGAAAGTCAACGGCTAATCCTATTTGTCCGCTCTACCTTTAAAAATGTAATCCCGGTCGAATCCTGTTCAGGCTTGACGTGTCTCGACGTGTCGACGGCTCTCAGAGTGGCCGGGACGATGTGCCTTCTGGACGAGGCCAACTCGTCCAGCCAAGTCTCTTCTCTTCTGTTTGACGTCAATATCCATATCCCCTCTTCTTCTCTCGGTGGCTATCCTCCTCCAATTCACGGGGATCAGTGCTCTCCTGGTCTTGTCGTGTTCCCTCTCAGTCCCTCGTCGTGTCATCGTCCCATATCCATCTCCAATGTTCTTTCCGTTCAAGATTCCAAGACGACGGGGTCCAGACAGAGCCAGTCGAGGCAGTCGCACTTCGTTCTCTCTCATCGTCTTTCGTATGACCATTACAACGTTCCTCCGGGCGTTGTCTTGTTGGGAGGAGAGCGAGCAGCGAAGAAGAGGTGGCATCAATCATCCCATGCCGTACAGACCGGCGTCTTCCTCGTTCTGAAACATCTTTTTCATTTGATATCCACGGATAAATGAAGCACGTGACGGAATAGGGTCAGTCGTCCCTAGAATTGAGGCAGGACAGATGGTTCTGTTAGGGGCTCTCACTTGTCAGTTTTCCCAACAGGTAAAATTATTTGGCGGAGATAGACTGGGAGGTCGAAATGTGCCAGTCTCCGGTGGCCATATCAAAAGGACAGCCTATCGCCGGATTGCCCCATGAAGATGGTTCCACCGGCTCCCCAGACACAGGATGACGGATTGGGACAGAGGAACAATTTAGCCCAGAATAAACGTGCAGACCTGTCTACAGTAATCCCCTCTGGATGACAGCTACCGATTGCGGACAAGTCAGGCTTATTCTTACCTTAATTCTAATCCAACAAGCGGCTGCTCCCCAAATTTGCGCGTAAAATGGCGAAATTCAAAGGCTAATTGGGCGGGAGATATACATAGATCAATTCCCGGTGGTACTGTTTCTTTAGCGAATTAAAGGATGGCTGCAACAGTAGCGCGAGCTTGAAAGAGTGCGGGCATACGGAATATGGATGGCTTCCCCGTGGAATAGAAGGGACGGACCATTGGATAGCAACAGCAGAAGATGTCGTCTGCCATGTTTTCACCAACAATCGTAGAGTCTCGTAGTCGCTTCGATTCAGGAGACAGCAAGCGAGGTCACCAGCAGAGCAGACGATTCCTGAAAATGGAAGAAACGAGCGAGAGCCAAAAGAGAGAGGACGACAAGGATTGAATATTTTAAATGAATTTGGTCAAAAAGAAAGTATCAGAGTTTCGAGCACTTCCAGTCACCCCTTGGCGATGCCCGGATCCATCTGTGCTGTTCCAAACACCGCTGTGGACACAGAGGATGCACGGGACATCGGGGGACCGGGCCGGGACGCCTTCTCCAAAAAGAGAGGCTGGCACGAGAGGCGGATTCCCTGGTGGCCAGTCCCATTGGCCGTCTCTACTACCCGATTTTTAGACAAAAAAGAGACTACCCGAATCAACGGGACGCGTCATTTTATGTGGATCGGAGCCCACAACGCGATTTCCTGTCGGCTCCCGGAGGAGCATGACAGGGGCGCCGGCCTCGGGAAGAGGTCCTGCACGCTTTCTTTTGTACTTTTTAGGGTAAGTAACAATGAAATTGACCTTGTGCAGTAGAAGAACCGGGAGACGACCACACCATGGCCGAGAAGACGAAGAAATGAGTTCAACTGGCGAAATAACAAGCCGTGAGTCCTGATCGGTCTTGACAGGGCGGGATTTTTTTTAAGAGTTCGCGTTTGAGTTCACAGGTTTTGTCAAAACAAAATACGTCAACTTCAAGGCTCCATTTCTCCTCACTCCTGTCAACCATTTCGAGTTTAGGAGAGGAGTTTTTCTTCTCTACAGGAGCTTCTTCTCCACCAAACTTTTCCCTAACAAGACAGTGAAATTCCAAATTTATTTAAAATATACAGAGCTGCAGAGGGTGTCTAGTGCTTCTTTGAGGCGGTGATAAAGAGGGTTCCTCGGGCGGTCAGATGGGATTTAATGGTGGAGGCATCGACGTCGGCGGGGAGCTGGTACGCGCGATGGATCTCTCGCGTCACAAAGCCGAATTCATCATTACGCTTCTGTAGCCAGAGAATAATTGGGGGATGAGGGGAGGAGGCCTACCTCGTGGCGGCAGTGGATGACTACTTCCTGGTTGATCACTTTGACTTCGATCTCGTTGGGAGTAAAGAACTGGGCATCCAGTCCGACCTCGAACTTCTCCGCCGTGTTCTTCACCTGAACTCTCGGATTGACTAGTTCTCTAGAGAGAAAAAGCCTACCTTGACGATGCCGTCATTCTGGGAAAGGGGCCAGTCCCAGAGCTTCTCATTGGTATCGTGGGTAAGGGGGATAGCAGTCATGTTGCTCGGGTGAGGCAGGCACTGGTCTGTCCGTGGCCGTGGGGCGGGCCTGTGTGTAAAACAGCCATTACAAAGCCATCTCCGGTAAATAAGCCGGTGCACGTAGGCTTCAAAATGTGATCGGGCAGAGGCGAAAGAGTACACAACTCTCTCGGCCAAGTGTTTTGACTCTGGCAATTTACTCTACACAATTTACAGTGTTTTGACGGGGACTGGCATTCGGAAGGGAGGGACAAGAGAGCTGCCCTTCTCCTGTCTGATATGTCTAGAAAGGATACCAGGGGCGCATTGTGATCTCCATGAGAAAACTCGTCCGCGAAGATGGATCTGGAGGATGAGCAGACGGCGGACGATTGAGAGAATGTGAACCGGAAGTAAATGGACGAGCTCAAAAGGTTATTTTGTGGTAAACAAGTGGAAACATCGCCTGACCCCCTCGGTGTAACAGGGTTCGAAGGAGCCTACGGGCTCTCGTCTACTTTTACACGCAAAACAGTCAATCTTTATTGAGGTAGTAAAGCGAGAACAAGGGGGGAAAGAGATCAATCGGAGTCCCCTCCGTCGCTGATTATCCCCTGTAGATTGGCGAATATGCTACTCGTCGTGTTCTCCGGCTCATCGCTGTCGTCGTCGCTGCTGCTGCTGCACTGGACAATCCGTGGCCGGCGGCCGGTCGAGGCGGCTGCCCGCTGGGCCCGAGTTACCCGGACTTCTGATGTTTTAAATTAGAAAAGAGTGGAATTAAAGAGTTACTCTCGCCGGCTCCAATGTCGATGATGGTGTTTTTGGACAGCTCGGCCAGTTCGGTCTGCTCCTCCCGTCGAACTTTAAATGCCCGGCAAGCCTCTTGGGTTAGTGGGCCTGAATTCGGGTAGAGGGGGGCCGGTCCACTAGGTTAGGGACCGCAAACGCGCGCCAAAAGCACCTGACACTTTTTGTTCACGTTTTTTGGGGGTTTTTTTTTTACAAAAGGACGTATATCTCTGTAAATCTGGGTGTTTATGAGCCAAAATTCTCGCCCAATGGATAAAATTTGGCGTAGAATTTAACTACAACAACAGTTTTCCATAATATATGCTCTATTTATGACAAAACCCATCATAAAATAGTTTTCTCCTTATAACTTTTTAGTACCAGCCGATTCCAGCTATTTTTTAATGATTTTTATAGTAAAGGATATGTGTACGTTACATTTAAAAAATCAAAAAAATCCACCGTCGCCGAAAATTTAAATAATGCTTTGAAGTTGCATGATTGGGTTGTATTCAAATTCAATATTCAATATATTTTAAAACAACTAGCATATTTGCTACATCTGGTAATTTTTTTCAGCTTGTTTACTATAGAAAACAAGCATAAAACATAGGAAAATATATTAGAATTGATGTGAAAATGAATTTATAAAAATGAACATTTTTAGAAGTAGTGAAAAATAGCTACTAAACTTTCATTTCAACCGATTCCACTAATTTTTTTTATGATATAGAATAAGTATGTTGTTATCAAATTCCTAGTAAAAAATCAGCAAAATCAACCGTCGCCGAATTTGTTACGAGCTTGTTTTATATGTGAAACTTGTAGAAATTAGCAATTTTGCTTGGTATTCACGCGCCAACCAACAGGTAACGGCGCACCGCTGCGAATTCGCTTTGGTTTTATGCATTTTTCACAATATTCTGATATCCAATTTGTGAAATTTTTACGGCATTCGATTCGTCACATTATGAGGAGCATTTTGATGTAAAAATCTATAAAGCAAAAATTTTTGACGAACTTTGGTCGCTGGATCGTCAAGCCCGCGACCAAAATTTCTTCAGAAAACCAAGCTCGGCGGCGCGCCACAAAATCGCAAATATCTCAACAATGTATGGACCGATTTTCTTACTCTGAAAACAAAAGTTGTAAGTTACTACGAGCTCTTTCGATTGACACCAAAATCAACGTGCGGCGATGAAATCTAATTTTCACTTTGCGGTCCCTACACTAGATACCTTCCAATCCCTTGGTGTGTAATTCGCTTTCTAGCTTCTTGACTCTCTGCTTGTCGTTGTCCAATCCATCGAATAGCTTCTTGTAGTTGAACCTGTGTTCCCCCGTGTGCTCATCTAGCCTGTCCCTACCTCAGCCCGGCCACAATGACCATCTTCTTCAATCTGGCGAGGCGGACGGCGTATGGATCGGCTGTCTGAAACCCTCTCGTTTTCAGTAGTCCTCCCGTCCACCCACCTTCTCGTCTTCCTTGTTCCTCTCCTTCTTCTTCGTTTCCTACAAATAATCCATAGTCCGGCCTTCCCCCCTCGACATACCTTACTCTCCCCGGTGCTCGTCCTCTTCCTCTTCTAAATTGTCCATCTATCAGATATTCAAGGGTCACCGACCTTTTTGTCCTCCTTCGAGTCGAACCTGTCCTCTATCGAGGTGTCCGTCGTGTTGCCTTCGTCGCTTTTCTTACTCTCTCCCTCATTCTTTTCCTTAAAAAAGTCATCAGAGATAAAAATGAAAAGATTACCGGTCTGTCCTCGTCCTCCCCGCTCTCCTCTGGCGTCTCTTCCTTTTTCTCTGGCATTGCTCTCTTTTCTTTTGGCTTTTCCTATGAAAAGTGAATTCCTGTCATTATGTAACACACCTCTTCTTCTTCCTCCTCTTCCGAATCCGAGGTGCCCTCCTTCCTCTTCTGGCCCCTTCCCGCTTTCTTCCTTTTCATGGCGACTTTCTAAAGTCCGTCCCCCCTTATTTCAAACTATATAACCCACTGATGCAGGTTCGTCCTCGTCGTCCATTTTCCTCTTTTTTCTTTTCTTTTCCTTTTCTGTCAAAACCTCAAAAACTCCAATACATAACAAAAAAGAATAACCCACAGCGAGGGGAACATCTCCGTCGGAATCGGTCTCCTCGTCTTTTTGCTCTTCCCTTTTCTAAAGACACTCCCGTCATCTATTCGAAACGGGTCAAACCTTTCTTTTCCTGGTCTTCTCCTCTGCTTGTTGTTGTTTCTAAAACTCTCATTCGAATGATATCCCAGGAAAATACCTTGGTCTTCCTGGCGGGGGCCTTCTTCGAGGGGGCTTTCCTCTTCTCGGGGGTGTCCCTCTCTTCTCCACTTTCCTCGGACCTAAACCATCAGATATACCACCAAGCAACAGCGGGATTACTTGACTTCTGTCTCCGAAGGGCTGGCGTCGTTGTCACTGGACATCTGGAAAGGATCTGGAAATAGACAGCAGAATGAGAGGGATAGACTGGGCGAAGAACGAGTACGTGAGAGTGGAGTGGATAGGAAACCGTTTATTTGTGGAATGGACAAGGGAGGAGGAGATCAGGAGGACTGGTCGCGGACGACGACGTTAGCACAGAGACGCTGAAACGGCCATCTGCCGGGATGAGGGGCAACTGACCGAGAGGGAGGTGGCCTTGAGGTCGGCCTCCAGGAGCCGGTCGTATGCTTCTTTTCCGACGAGCTCACACAGCAGACGACGCTTGGCCTCCATGTCCTGGAGAAGGAATTTAAAGGGCGCGGAGGAGCAGACTGACCTCTTTGGCGTATTCGCTGAGCTGCATTCGAAAGCCGGAGTTGGGATTGGCTGTGTGACGGCGGAGGATGATGTAGCCTAGGCTCCCTAAGAAGCCAAGCTGTGTGATGGTCATGACGTAGGCACAGATGACGGTGACACTGCGGGAGACCCCGGCCAAACAGTGGACAAGGATACCCTCTGAATAGGGACGGGGTACCGGACGAGACAAGGGGAACTGACCTCCTTTGCTCCTGGCCAGGTGGATAAACTCGATGGCCCTCGGGAAATATTTGGACATGTTGCTGGTGATGGAGTCGGAGACGGGAATTCTGAGGACAGACACCTCGGCCCCGTAGACATTGGCCGTGTCCATTTCGAGACAGCAGATCACGTGCTAGGACTGGCATTCGGGGGGGAAGAGCAGTCACCCACCTTCACGTTCCTCCGCTTCAATTCGTTGGCATCCTTAGCCGCGAAATAACTCCCCAAATATAAATTTGGCAAAATTTCATCCATTCCTAAAGGTAGACGACGCCTTTTTGCTCTGCCTGCACCCCGCGAAAAACTGAATATTCGACTCACCTCCGGAACGATATTTCTTGATGGCTTTTTCCAATATTTGAGCCCTTTTGTCAGGAGTGTCCATTTAGAATCAACATTTATAGATATATACGAGAGGTGGACTATAAGAAGAAGTTGGAGACCCCGTGTTCGAATTCGTTAGCCCTCCTTCCCATTATTTTGGCGCGAACTTACGCAAATTCAAAGTTGTTTTGTCGACTACCATTCGTATTTTTATTTAATAACGATGGCAGAATGTGTGTCAAAGAGTTTTATTCAATAGAAACATAACAATTAAATCAACAACAACTGTAACAAAAACAGAAACAATCTAGCTTCACCGGACAATTCTTAGACGTCATCAAAGTTTTGAGATTCCAGAAGACGTTGAGCGCGGGTACAAACCTGATAAAAATATGAAATAACTAAAGATAGCGAACTTACCAATTGCTTCGATTGCTCATCACCATGCTTCTCTTCAAAGTCCATCCATTTTTTAAACAAAGGTCGAAGTTTATGCGCATTCAGAGGTAAATTACATGCTCTTTCTAGTATTTGCCTAAAAAAACGTACGTCGAGAGAGGAAAAGTGTAAAACCTGGCTGCTTCCATCCCGCTATATTTTAGTGTAAAATCAGCATAAACCAGCCATAGGTCGGTCTTTTTGGGATATGCAGTTATAAGACTTTCAAATAAAGTACGTCCACGTTCGGCGTCTCCTTTTTGATATTCTAGTTGACCAAAGCGGCAAATTAGTTGAGCATCTTAAAATCAGCGGGAGTGCATTATGAAACGTATTTAAAACGAACGTTTGGTTTTAGGAACACTGGACAAGGCTCGCTGTAAAAGATCTCTGCCTTCTTGTGGTCTTTCGGTTGACATGAGATGATCGGCATACAAATACCAGACATCATCAGAAGATGCGCGGAATTTCCGGATCATAGCATTGAAAATATCATCGGCTTCCTGAAATTTACATGGAATAATGAAAAACATGAGACTGACCGGAATTTTTTCATTAGCTATAAAAATAGAAGCCATTTGTTTATGAATCTTTAAACTATCCGCATTTCTACAAGCTCGTTCAAAAATGGCTTTTGTCGACACCGAATCACCATATGCGACTTCTAAATTTAAATACGCTGTCCAAATATTAAATAATTCGGCTTCCTCTCTGAAATAATGTTGTGCATTTAAAAACTGTAAAAGAATACCTATAGTTAATTACCGTAAGAGAACGTTCTGCTATCTCTCGAGCCTTTTCAAGCTCATCCTTTTCCATGAAATACGATATATACTTAATCCAGATGTCAGCCGAATTAGGATCTTTTCTCAAAAGCCTATCAAAATCATCATCGGTTGCCGGAATTTCATCGTTCAAATTGATTTCTAGATTACTAGTTTCATTAGCAGCAGCTTTGGCTAGAAAATAATATAAAATATTGATTCATGGTAGGGTATAAAACCTTTCTTTGACGGAGGTTCTGACTTTTCGGCGATTTTATCAGAATTTGTTCTTAAAGCAGTGCTTATTTTTCCTATCGATGCCAATTCGTCTGGCGTGAAACCCGAATTATCCCAATTAAATCCAGGATCTTCCATCTTAAAATATTAATTTGAAAAAAGAAATCGCTATGCAATTACTATGAGTTTTTTTCCTGATTCCCCATCTGCTAATGATAGTCCTAACAGATCAATTTTTCTTTTGTTATTCGGCTTTTCTACCACTGCTGAGGCACTCGAAGCCTAGAAAGGTGTTATGAAAAAAAAGGTTATGACTAACTTGTGCAGATGTGTATATAATTTTCTGGAAGGACAACAGTACCATCTTTTTTTCTTCATCAACACCTTTAATCACTGCAGAAACTATTGAGTTTAAAGGAAGGTCCTTTACGCTAAAAATTTACAATAAGTTGTATAGTGAAATGCTAATACGCTGAACTTTTCCTTATTCTACCACGAATTCCTGGCCCGATCTCGACAAGAACGTATTCTTCTCCTTTATCATGGCAGACAAAACCGTGAACCTATAACAATCCTAAAAGGAGAAGGGTAAATGATTACCGTTTGACCATTAAGTGCTGCAACATCCTCGAGATTGGTGAGCAATTTTGTAGGCCCATCATTCTCCTTGTTTTTCTGATAATTCACATGCCGTCCTTCAGTGATTACATGATATCTTCTCGGTTTTTCGTCTCTTCTCAGTGCATAGAAATGATAAAGCTCTCCTTTATGAAACTTCTTGATGTATTCATTAATTCGCTCATATTTATCTGATATTCCAGTAGGTCCCAAAATTGCCTGCTGGCCTGTTGACAATTGCACCTATAAGTTTATAAAATTACTCAAAAGAGTACTTACTAGTATTCCATAGTTTGCATGGTTGATATTGAGAACACGGCCTGTCATTAATTGGCCCATAGCAAATTCCTGTCATATTTTTATTCTGCTTAAAAGAAAAACGTACCGATTTATGCTTTTCTTGGAGTACAGATATTTTCTTCGGCCCAAGAGTGAGGAAGAACTTGTGTTTACTTCTTGAAACTCTTTCTATGGTAGCATACATAGAAGTACCAAGAGACAGGTCTACATCCACAAGTGAGCCACTATTCGTTTTATGTGTATCATTCTGAAAGGGTATAAATTGTTTCCGAAATAATACCATAATATCGGCCAGTTTTTCACGGGGAATAGTTCCACAAGCCAGAGGATTGATTTCAACGTTTACATTTGATGTTTTCATACTTGAAGAGATAAAACATTTCACTGTTTCTCCGATCTATATAAAAAGTGACTTAATTAAATCGAAAACTATCTCACCTTGTACTTTTGTTTGTATCCAAGAATTTTAGCTCGTACTTTTGTATATTCCATTTTATCTTTTATCATTGTTAAATCAGCAATGCGAACTTTTTCAAGAGCTGTTAGATGTAAAGTTGTGAAACCGATAATTTTGGTCACAATTTTCTTATCAATATTGTCCTTTAAAAAGTCGGAAAAGGCATTCTGTGTTGTTAAGTATTTGCTAGGAAGCTCTGAAATGTGAAGTCGGCCTAAAAACATTTACGTTACTAAATATTAAGTAATAAACCTAGATGGCCGCCAGGAAGTTTGACTTTGACACAGAACCGCGACTTAGTCTCCTCGTAATCCCATTGTCCAATTACTATTCCAGTATATATTTTAAAGTTTTTAATGCTTTTTTTGTTTCCCGCTTCGTCGTTTTCCGATCCTTCTTTCTATAAGAACATGTTGATAACTACAGCATAGGGAAACATACTATGTCGTTTTCTTCTGTCTCATGGTTTTCTTCTTGCTTTTTAGAATTTTTAAGTTTTCTAGTGATTTCTTTTCCCTCAACTGCCTTTTCAGAATTTGAGACTGCTGCGAAAGCGACATCACTGTCCGAGTCAGGCTTTGTTTCACCTTCTAGCTGCTCTGATAGATGCAATTGAATTTTATTATTGACCATATCCACCGATTCAATATTAACATTGATCGATTTGTCTTTCCTAGAGAGAAGAAATTATGATAATATACTCTCTCACACTGCTTTAGGGCCCAATTTTTTTGCTTCATAAGCAGGTAACACTCCAACTACTCCATTATAAAATGCAACTAATAATGCACCACTCGCAAATACTTTGACAATGATACCTATTGTCGATTTACCAACAAATTTATCATTGTATTCATTAATTTTAGCTCCCTAAAACGTTTTCAACATATTCAGCAAGACCCACCTTGTACTTTACTAATGACTGTTTTGCTGTTATTGTTACTTGCTTTCGTTCGTGGTCGATATTTAGAATACGACAGTTGAACTCTTTTCCTGAGAAATGAGATTAGTTCATATGAAGGCAAAACAAACCAATAGCATACTTTTTATCTATGGCTTCCTTCTTGTCAGAAACGAGATGTAATGGCATAAATCCACGAACAGACCCGAAAATTTTCACGTTAACTCCTTTAGAATGAGGGTTTACGACGGTTGCTTTCACTAAATCACCCGGAACGGCATCCTATATGTTTAAATTATGAGAAAATAATAGTAAAAATGTAGCTACCTTGTAAGAGACCATTTTTTGCTTTAAAATATCCTTCCTTGTAGTAACTACAAGTGTCCTCTCGGCCATACGGAAATCCATTACGCGACATTGGTGTACAGATCCGACCTTGTAGATTTTCTCTATATTTCAATTAGAACTATTTAAGAATTAAATACCGCATTCTTCCGCTTTGTGTAAAAATGTTTTAGAGGAAGTCGCAGTGATCAGAGAGGCTTTACCATCTGAGGTGGTTGGTAGTGAAAAAATAACTTGAAATTTGGAAGGAATTAAATCGATCACGGTACATGTAATAATATCCCCCACTTCAACGCCCTAAAACGTAAATTAGCATACTTAACTAAATGATAACCTCAAAAGAATTTCTCTTTTCCGGTTTACTGATAGCCACGATGTCAGGATGTGCACAAAGAACGAGCAAATTGGAATTCTGCTGGCAAAACATAACTACACTGCGGAATGATTTGATAAGTCGGGAAGGATCGGCACGAAGACGTGGTGGTAAGTGACGACGTGCCACAAATCCACGAACACCTTTATGGACATGAAGATTAAAATAAAAGTATGACAAACCATTTCCCAGCATAACATAAACTCCAGCTGCATCTTGCTCTTCAATAATAGGGTCACATTCTAGGATTGTTCCGGGCATAAGCTGATTAAGATGAAGTTTCTCGGAAGCCTCGGTGGAGAAGGTATCCTAAATGAGAAAATACTTTATAACATGTAGACACCAACCTGCTCTACGAAACTCGTAACTGTAACTATTCTAGAAGTACTGGACTCAATTCGAACCATTATAGAGTATCCACGTTGAAGCGTTGCTGCAGTTTTTTCTAAGGGTAAGTACCCTTTCGTGTATTGCAATCCTATGTCAAGTACATATCCTTAATTAATCAAAAGACCTTAGTGGGGGAAAATAGAAAATACCTTTTTCTTCTGCGCTTTCCACGATGGCATGCAGAACTAAACCTTGGACGAGATGACTAGGCACAAGATGATTATTCAATTTTGCTGGATCACTCGTAACAATAGGATAAGTCAGCGACTTTTTGCCTAAAAAAGCAACAAGATGCACTGTTAGAAAAGTGATCATACCGTTTTCAACGGCTTTTACTGCAGCCTTTGTCACTCTGAAAGAGATTATTTGACCAATTGTAAAAACATCTTCAATTGAAATATCTCCTGCTTTCAAACGCTCTGTAAGATGCTTTCCAATCTAAAAACCTTTAGAAATATTGAAGCAAAAAATTACACCTGTGTTACTGGTAGTCTAACTCGACAATTATCACTAGTCTCCAAGAGAAGGTGATCGTCGTGAATCTGTTTATTTGATTGCAAGTTAATAAATTATACTCAC
Organism: Oscheius dolichura; assembly: GCA_932521035.1. Lineage (NCBI taxonomy): Eukaryota > Metazoa > Nematoda > Chromadorea > Rhabditida > Rhabditidae > Oscheius > Oscheius dolichura. The sequence goes on from OW051494.1 coordinate 5,859,395, forward strand.
TTCTCGGACAACTCCTAATCCAAGCACACCTTCACATAAAAGGTCTAACGTGATCGATTTCACCCAGACTTCTTTCGACTTTTTCTTTATGTTTTTGTTTTTCTGCACTTCTACTTGTGAATGCTTTACTCTCTATAAAAAAAGTTGGTATATAAAATGAAACGGCTACTCACCTTTTTACCAACACCATACAGTGCAGTGCTACTTTCCCTTTTTGTGCCTGTTTTAGCTTTTTTACCAAATTCTGCTCCACCTCGGGGGAAATCCACTTGGGGCTCCATAATGCCCATCTGCAATAGAATGCTAAAAAAGGGAGTAATTACACAGCAAAACTTCAGAACGTAAAAATGAAAGAAAATAAAAGAAAGATACAAATGTTTTAAAGGTAGAGAAAGGTGACAAAAGAGCAAGTTTATCGCAAGTTTTCAAAATTATTTTTCTGATCCTAACCATCGCGTCGTCTCCACAACTCTCGCTATGCTGGAAAACGAATCCGAGACTTTCAGCAGTTTTGCATCTCATGATGCTCGTGATTTGACTGAAGAAGAGAGAACAAAAATTGACCAGCAGGTGTGCACCGTTTCCTTTTTTCCAGTGCGTAATAGGATTTAGTCAATAATTTCAAGCAAAAGAAGCTTGAAGAAGAAGCACAGAAAAACTGGGATCGCTTTTATAACAGAAATAAAGATAACTTCTTCAAAGATCGTAACTGGAGCGCACAAGACATTCAAGAACTGTGTTTCGATGTTGATTTGAAGGTTAGTTATAAATCTACTTGTACATTTCATGGTTTAGTCGAATTTAACATTCTTGGAAGCTGGATGTGGAGTTGGCAGTGAGTTTTAGGAAGATAATATAATAAATTTACTATATCAAATATAGATTTCCTCATTCCCTTCGCCTCAAATTTTCCTAATTTACAAGTTCAAGGTTTCGACTTTTCAAAGAATGCAATAGATCTACTTGAAAAACGCTTGGAAAGCGGCTGTGTTTGTCTTCAGTTTGTTCATATAATAATATTTTTTGTAGGTAAATGTTAAAACAGCCGTAGTTGATCTTACAGAAGCGACAAGTAGTCCCTTTTCTGATCAAGCCGATTTAGCAACACTTATATTTGTTCTATCAGCAATTCATCCGGAAAAACACCAACACAGTGTTTGCAATCTCACCAATTTTGTCAAGGTATGCTTCTTTATAAGTCCGGGGAGCGTTGCAGATTGGTGGTTCTGTTGTAGTTAGGGATTATGGTATTAACGACTATGCTATGATCAGATTTGGTAGAGGATCCAAGCTTGCAGAAAGGTTCTATGTCAGACAAGATGGAACACGGGCATTTTATTTTAAAAAAGGTATGACATGATGTTTATTTTATTTTATACAAATACTACAGAGGAACTAATAGAAATCTTCGAGAATGCCGGGTTCAAGTTGCGACGGTGCGAATACTTGCATCGGCAGACAGTAAATCATCAGAAATCTTTGAATGTTCCTAGAATTTTTGTACAGGCGTGGTTTACGAGAGTAAAATAAAGATAGGTCTAAATTTTTCTTTCTAACACCTGGTTAACTTACAAAAAGCTAGTTATTACTGTGCAAATCGTTCTATAGGCTGGCTTCTAATAATACCAGCAGCGTTTTCAGGAGTTATGTCTCTTTGGGGTTCTGCGAACACTTCATATCCGGCCATATACTTTGGGATTGTGGCCGATCTTCAAGCAATATAGGGATCTAAATGTATCTTACCTGAGGAGAGGAGGAAAGAAAGAAAAATGCAATTGCCAATGTTCACCAGGTTCTCCTAACATTTTGCCTGTGGGAGCTCCGCAAATACCCATACTATAAGGGAAAAGGCACTGAAGGTTCTATTTTTATTTTTAGAAATGTAACTTTCCTTGAATATATTGTCGTACTTTATGACTAGTTGTCGAAGTATCTCGGCAAGAGACGTACGCTCTTCATCTGTTAGTTCATCAAGATGTTTAACATGCCGTCTACAACTCAAGAGAGTCTCGAAGGGCCAAAAAGCCCAGAAAGGGACAACAACCACCCAATGAGGATTAATGAGGACAACTCTTTCTTTCTTTTGGATCTAAATTGGTTTTTTTTTCAATAAACGCCAAGAAAGCGGGTTGCCTCTTGTTCAAAGTAATCACAGAGCATAGGTCGACCATACTTCACAAAGTATTCTTTTTGAGTGGCTTCCTTTTTTGCTGGAATACTTGGGAGAAAATTACCGGCCCATAACTGGCCATGAGGGTGCGCGTTTGAACACCCAACTTGGGCTCCACGATTTTCAAATATCTTTAAAAAAAAACTCGGTTGTCTTTTCCGAAGGGAAAACCTGAATCCATGTAAATTTTTCTTTGAGCTCCTTATATTGATCCACCCATACATTGATAACGCGAAGCACCTCTCCTTCAGTCATTGTTGCTATGCTCTTCTCCGTAGAAGGGTGGTAGCAAATTACTCGGCATACACCTCGAATTGTTTCTTGTCGAAAGAGCGGATCCTCTGTTTGGGTTTCTATAGCCAGATATCAACTATATAAACCAATATACCGGAAGGAACATCGAAATCTGTGAAGCTGGGGAAGTCATTTTCAAAGCAAAAGGTGGTCAAATAGGAGGGAGTAACCTGTAATCATTTATTTTTGAATACAGGATAGATACCTTGCCATCCGCCCGAATCCCACCAGGAGCGAGCTGGTTGATCTCATCTCTTTTCTGAAAGTGACCTCCAGCTTCTCCAGTTTGAGCTCCTTGCCAAGGCCTGTTTATACGATTGGCTGCGGTTATCACCCATGACCCCATGAGGATGTTATAGCGGCGTACCGAGTTGTTAACCATGACTATTCTATAAATATAAACTATTTTAAGAAGCCAAGCTGATCTTTCTTGTTTGCCCTTTGCTATGTGAAAAGTAAAGGACGCAATCGTGTGCTGGAAGGAGTCTAATTGGAGAATCTACCGCGGTCGCGTGAATAAAACCAATTCATTTATTACTTGTAATCATCAATATATGCTGTACAAATAACACCAGCGACGGAAAACATGTGATGTGTACGGTAGATCAAATGGAAAGAGAAAAATAATTAAACGTATGAATAAAAAACAAAGAATAGTTTCCAACCATAAAACAATTTGATGTGGCGACTCTTCGGAATATCCAACAATGTTTTAAACCGTCACATCTTCATTTTTAGCTGTTTGCATTTGGGCTGCTTAGATTTGGCTTCTCTCTTTAATTCCATTCGCTAAAAAAAATCAAATACTTTGAATAATGTGAGTAGGCACCTCAAGTCTGCGTTGCTTTTCAGGATCTTCCTCCTCCATCAGTCGTTGTTTTCTTTCACGAGTCTTCTCTTCACGTCGGGCCTAAAGAGGTTTACACGAACATTTATTATCTTACCTGTGCGGCTTCCTGTCGTAACTGATGGGTAGTTTTCATAAACGCGTCCAGAACTTCACGTCGACGTTTATCGGCTTTTATCTTTGCCTCTTTACTCAAACGAATTTTGCGCATCTGTAAGCTAGGGTCGGTCAACGCAGTTGAAAACAGTTCACCTTATCAACAAGGTAAAAAATCATATTGAGCAATTCAGAAAGTGATTCCTCATCTTGACATTCATTGAAATTAATTGTGAACTGAACTAAATTTATAGTAGCTGGCATTTTCGTATATGTTTCGCCCCTACAATGAGAAAGTAATCGGAATTAAAAATATACTTACTCTGGGGGACGTGGTCCTGAATATTGGTCAGAAATGTGTATACATTCAATAGCTTTTTCATATTTTTTAAGCAAATTACAAAGTGCATTATCAAAGATAGAATGTGATGCTTCAGCTTGTTCCGCAAACAAAGCAAAACTGAAAAGATTTTATATGTTTGATGCGAAACGATGATACCTAGACGGCAGATTAAATACTGAAGTATTTTTTCGTTCTGTAGCATAGGTTGATAAATCCAGCATTTCTTTAACTTGTTTCGCAACGGCCTTTTTTTGTCCAACAGCTATTACGAACGGATCTACTTCATTCGGATCGAGTTCAAACTAGAACACATAAAAATGTCGAAAAAAATGTAAGCAAACCTTCATAGTAAATTTGTCATTTGTCGGTGTGAAAAGTGACATCAGCCTACTCAGAAGGTCTTGCCTTTTTTGAGTCTTCAGCTGCATAAGCAATCCAGCGATTCCCGCACGTCCTGAGCACCAAACAATATATGAATAGTCTGTTTCCTTGGTGAGAACACCTCCAGCTAAATTATCACCTATGCCATCATCACCAACCTAAAATATGTATATATATAAAAATTTCAACAAAAGACTACCAAAGAAAACTGTTGCAACAGCTGTGGACGACACTTATCAAACCATTCCGTTGCTACCGACTGATTTTGACTGCGCCCGGTAACATAATTGACAAGATAAAGGGCGATTATGAAAAGAATGATGCCTTCTACTTGATAAGATGACCATGATGAACGAAAATGAGCAGGCACCTATTATTTTTATAAAATTTCTTTCATTTGACTTACATCAGCAAACTTAAGCATCTCGACTTTAGGTTCTGCAGGCGCTTCCTCGTGCTTTTCTGCTTCCTCTCCTTCAAAATCCTCGATCCCGAAATCGTCATCTTTCTATAAAGTTTTATGCTATTGAAAAATCGGCTTACTACAGGTCTAAATTCCTTTTTCTCATGTACATCCTTGGATGTAGCAGGCTCCAAAACAGACTCGCTATCCTAGAATTTACCTTGAGTACAGATATTATTTCAAATCAAACCTCAAATTCGGCAAATTCGTTATCTTCTACTACAGACTTATCATTGGTGCATGTTGCCAATCCGAGGATACATAAGTATCCCAGAAGGATGTATACTTTCATTCTTGGCCAATTACCTAAAACGATATCAAAAATAGATGTAACTACAGGGAAAATCAAGTTATGTAGATACTTTATCAGACAGCAATGGGACTAGAAAATATGAAATAAACAGAGTTCTCTACAAGACCCCGTCCAAAATTCTTTGCAGCGACCTTCTCAAGGCAGGCGGCTCAATATTTCTTTCACAATGCTAGAAGTGAATCAATTAGCTAAAACTAATCAAGAGGAAGGTAGGCCATAGGGAATTCTAAAGAACCCCCGTTTAGTTTCTCTAAGATCACCCTGCCAACAAAGCCTTCATCACGAATTCTTATGGATCCAATCTCACCATAGCATAAAAATTTTCAAAAATGTAAGTTACCCTCGATGCTTCATGAGATTCAGCCGGGTTTAGGTATTAGCATGTCTGAGAGAGTGCTGCATAAAGTTGCACTTAGGACATAAATGTGACGAACGGCTTATGGTTCCTTCAACCCAACCAAAAGCAGAGCAGCACACCTTGTCTGGGAAGCATGGCGGAGACAATTTGAAGGCATTCAAGCATTTCTCTAATGTTTTTATTTATTATATTAGGTCTCTGTGACACTGCTAGGAGATAACGTCTTACTGGCAGAAGTTGCCATAAAACATAGCAAAACGCCAGGTGGTACATTCCGAGCTGTAGCCCAGCCAGATGTACAGTGGAAATTACAACAACTACAGGTATACAAGCCTTAGAAACAAAGATATAACCTAATAGGATCTTGGAAATCACATCCTCAAAGCGACAACAGTCCTTTGCGATGTGCAGGATAAACTGAAAGATATTTCCAACAATAAGGTCTATATTGGAACTCGGCATTTTTACCGGTTTACTTAGGCTTTCAATAATGAGACTGGCACGCTTATTCTGGAAGCAGCAAATTTTGTCAAGGAGGAAATTGCCGCCTGTAGGACTTCTATTCTGCTGCCCCGAAAAAGGTAAAGAGCAAAGAGGCCAATTCACCAAAAAGTAAGATCTCTTCTGGAACTGTGTCACTTTCCTCCCACCAAACGTTTTGTTCCCGCACTGCCGCAAGATCAACTGATTTCATTCTACATTTCCAGTTGCCGTTTGGTATGCCATTTCCTGGTATATAACAACGTTTATGAATTTCTAGGTGTGTGCCTCTTATCAAATGGTACCGAAGCAAACTGGATCGCAGGGACTGACAATCTCCATGGCCGAAAGTTCACTTACATACCTTGACGAAATCTTGAAATTGCTGAATGTGTCTATGAGTTATATAGAAAAGCTTGTTTCAGATCTCAGCATGTCTCCGGAAGACCTTGTTTAAAATCTAGTCTTTTCCAGACAAGTATTGTGTATAACTGTAATTATTGTTCATAGAATGTTGCCTTTACAATAAATACATACTTTTTTTGCAGTAATCTTTGATTTTCAACGGCTGTTGACCGATTTTCTCTCAATTTTGCACGCCTGTCTGGCCTCTCTCCACTGCATTGATCTTTTTAGGCATGCTTGCCGCTCGTTCGCTCTTGCCCCGCGGAATTTCGTTTGCACCTCGCTGCCTTTCTACTAGCGCTCTAGCTATGGCGAAGGTAAACTATTTATTTCACTTATATCACATATTTCAGTATCGCAAAGAAAGAGACACTTTTGGAGAATTAGAAGTACCCGTCGATAAATATTATGGGGCACAGACAATGCGGTATTCGCAGAGTAGAGCACAAACATAAACAGATTCAGGTCGACGATGAATTTTAAAATCGGTGGCCTGGAAGAGCGAATGCCACTCCCAGTTGTGCATGCTTTTGGCATCCTGAAGAAAGCGGCAGCTCTCGTAATTTCGTTTTCAGTTTTATCTAATATTTTTCTAGGTTAACACTGAATATGGGCTTGACCCCAAACTGGCTGATGCCATTTCTAAAGCAGCCGACGAAGTTACTAATGGTAAATTAGATGATCATTTCCCTCTTGTCACCTGGCAAACAGGATCAGGAACTCAATCCAACATGAATGTCAACGAGGTGATCTCAAACAGGTAAATGATTTAGTAAATGCTCTTTTACTACGCTTTTTATTATTTACAGAGCCATCGAAATGTTGGGAGGAGAACTTGGCTCTAAAAAACCCGTACACCCTAATGATCATGTGAATATGAGCCAATCCAGTAATGACACGTTCCCTACCGCTATGCATATTGCAGTTGCCCGTGAAGTAAGTCTCGTAATTTTCATAAACAATTACGCTGACAGGTTAATAATCGACTGATTCCTTCTCTAAAGCAGTTGAGAGCGTCCTTAAACACTAAAGCCGAAGAATTCAAAGATATTGTCAAGATTGGGCGTACTCATACTCAAGACGCTGTGCCTCTCACCCTTGGCCAAGAATTTTCTGCTTACGTTACTCAGATTGATAATGGAATTGCCCGAATCGAAGCAACATTACCCCGTCTTTACCAGCTGGCCGCTGGCGGTACAGCTGTTGGTACTGGCCTGAATACTCGCAAAGGGTTTGCAGAAAAAGTTGCAAAGTAAGATTGTACCGCTTCAGTTGAGCCATTGGTTTTTTTAGAAAAGTTTCTGACCTTACCGGCCTTCCTTTTGAAACAGCTCCCAATAAATTCGAGGCATTGGCCGCACACGATGCACTCGTTGAGGTACACGGGGCTCTCAACACTGTGGCCGTTTCGTTCATGAAGATCGGCAATGATATCCGTTTCCTTGGATCTGGTCCACGGTATAGAATTTGGAATTTTGTTGTTAGCTTAGTCTTTTAAGATGTGGCTTAGGAGAGCTCAGCCTCCCTGAAAATGAACCTGGAAGCTCGATTATGCCAGGCAAAGTTAATCCGACTCAATGTGAAGCTATCACAATGGTTTCTGCGCAAGTAATGGGAAATCAGGTAAGAATGAATGGTTTAAATGAACCATCAATTTCTAGGTTGCCGTCTCTATAGGAGGATCAAATGGACACTTTGAGTTGAATGTTTTCAAACCGCTAATTGTTCGGAATGTGCTGCAATCTACGCGGCTTCTAGCCGACTCTGCGGTTTCGTTCGCAGAGCACTGTGTTGACGGAATTATCGCAAACAGGGATAATATCGCCAAAATTATGCGTGAATCGCTGATGCTTGTCACCGCCCTCAACCCCCACATCGGATATGACAACGCTGCCAAGATCGCTAAAACTGCTCACAAGAATGGAACTACGCTCAAAGAAGAAGCCATCAACCTGGGCATTCTAACCGCTGAACAATTTGACCAATGGGTTCTTCCCGAAAATATGCTTGGACCTAAGTAGGAATGTAGTATGAATAAAGATTTAAAGTGAAACACCGTTAATAACAAAACTTTATCGCAACCGCGAAATAACAACGCATTAAACGCTTTCTTGGATTGGAGGCTCGTAGTCGTCAGGGCGGTCGATCTTCTCGCCGTCAGCACCGATAGCGGCGGAATCTCCATGGAGGTCCATAAGACGTCCCATATCAAATCGGGGCTTTTTCAACACCTTCACTTTACGGATGAAAACATCCTGAAGAGGGTACAGTGTCTGACACGATTTCTCGATGTCTTTGCCAATTGAATCTGGGATTAGCTTAGAGCAGACTTCTTTTAGATCACAACCAGATACCTGAAATGGAAGGATATAATAAACGGATAATCATAGAGTATGACGAACGTACTTCTCACATAGACGAAAAATAATAAAAATAAAATGATTTAAAAAATGTAAGCGTACCTCTTTTTGAATAAGTTCAACCATGCGTGCACGGATGGCGCGCACTTTAGAGCTTTTAGTGTAACAAGTCTTCTTTACTTGGTTAGGGCTCTTGCGCGTGAAACCAATACAGAAAACACGGAGAAGATAGCCATCGGTGGTCTTGACGGCAGCGTTTGCTTCAACAAGAGTCTAAAATATCAATTGAGAAATAAACAAACAATAGCAACTTACATGCCACTTCTTGACAATAGAGCACAGCTTGTCGCGAGTCATGGACATAGCGTGGAAGTTGGTGAGAACGTTTTTGCCTTGGACGTCTTCGCAGACAAGCTTGAACTTTCTGAAGTCAGCCTCAGATCCGTTCAGATCTCCCAACGAGACTTCAAACACGCGTCCTTTCAGCCCTTCGGAAGCAATTTTGGTTCCCTGTGTTCTGTTGATGAGTGTCTTTCCGACTTGGCGGTTGGTGAACATAGAGGGGGCCTTGATGTCATACCACTCCTTACGTGAGAAGGGATCAACAGCCTTCTTCTTTCCACCCTTCTTTCCCATCTTGTTATTGTTCTTTCCGACCGCCATTGTTAGCGGTGTAATCCAAGCTGAATTCAATTTATAAATGGATTACAAGCAAAGGAAAATGATAGAAAGCACAAGTCATGTAGTCCGTTTTCAACGGAAAAGCCGCAGCCAAAGGTTAATTCAGTAATCTCGCAGGCCAAAAATGAAAAATTACGCCTTTTCGGTTGGAAACGGGCTATATGAGCAAATGCAGCTCTTTCAGAGGAATACAAGCTTGCTTTCAGCAAATAAACGGAGCAAAAAGAAGGTACAAAGACAAAAATCAGGAGATCTTGTCCCAAAAATAGTGTCGCGGGCTTTCAAGGACTAAACGGTGCGATCGCGGCAGGAGCCATTTTGACGAGGGAGACAAAAAAAAACGCCCTTTCTTCTTTCGTGCTTCTCCCAATGATTTTCTTTGACTTTTTCTAACAGTGATAACGGATGAAGAAAATATACAATTTGTTGTGTCTCTTGAATCTGTTGAATTGGCAAACACAAATTTAGTGAATTGACGTATTCTGTTACTTGCCACAGTTCTGCAGTATATATGCATTTTTCAGATATGGCAGAAAATGAAAAAGTGCATCCATTGGTATCTAATTTGTTGGAGCAAGTGTTTGTGCCACGGATAGCTGGCGAAGTCTTCAGATATGATCGAGATGAAATGATGCGTTTAAAAACTGTACCACTCAGCGTAACACGACCAGATAATCTTTCAGTAGAGTTCGACGGGTAAATATTTTGGTTTCAGTGTCCTTATATAAAATTAATTTAGAGAAGATGGGAAATTTTCACCTTTTAAATGGCTTGAACATCGTTGGGAAGTAGAAGGAATTAAAAACAGACCGACTAATAAAAAGCTGCAGGTTATTCAGCTTCCTGATTTCTAAATAGATAATACTTTAGGATGCGCTGAGAGCAGATTGTGATGAAAACGCGGGTCTTTCCCCACAGCGTCGAGGATTCTCTAGCGGTTGCAGGGCTCCAACAGAAGAAAAAAAAGAAAGAGAAGGTAAAAAAGACGAGTATTGTTTAACAATTGTTTTAGTCAACTCGTTAGTTTCAAAAGATGACGGATGGAGTACTGTTGACAGCGCAAAAGAACGGCAAGAAACGAAATTTTGGGTCATAATTTGGTTTTAGACTTTTTGCAGCATCAAGTTCAAAATGGAGACCTGCTTCTACCAGTTCTGAGAAATTTAACAGTGCCAAAGGAAATGAGTTCAAGTTGCCCTTTGTAACGTTCCGGTTAAAATTTAATGTAATTTTTTAAGCAAAGATCAACGGCTGTCGTTGACAAATCTGCTAAAGGCGCTGGTTGGAAAACAATCGAAGGGAAAGAACGGCAGAGCGGCTCATTTTCAACTACGGGAAAGTTTATTCCAGCGCGAAGTTATAGGTATCCATCCTTATAAGGCAATTTACTTGTCTAGGGGAACGGATGAAAGAGGAGAAAAGATTCCCGAATGGGCGGATGATCCTACTACAATGGACGATATGATTGAGTTAAGAGGTTTCGAAGAGCCTACGAAAAGTTTGCTGTGCAGATTATTTGTAATAATCTGACTTTTAGAAAAGAAAGGCGCTAAAACTGATAATAAATCGAAGAGCGGTACAAACAGCAGATCAAGTCCAGCTCCTCTATCTAAAGAGAAAACTGGTTCAGGTATATTTTTTAATGCTACCTCACATGTTGTTCAGACAAAGCACTCCTCGAATCCTTGAGAATGACTGCTGAAACTACACCTATTCCATTACCTGATACAGACGCAGAATTAGCGGCCATCTTGGGACTAATGGATTTACCACCCGGCCTTCCAAATCCTTCCGGCCTCAATGCTGTTTGTTTATTATTTTTTGCCTAAGGAACTCTTGTTTCTAGGCTACTGCTTCCACAATTTCTGGCTTAAGTGGAAGCCGAATGAGTAAATTTTTTAACAAGGGAGCAGCTTCCAGTAATTTTTCTCTTTATGTAAATCATATATTACAGCAGATTCAAGCGCCCAATCAGTTAAAGAAGGGCGTACCCAATTATCAGTTACCGAGGAAATGTCTTCTAATCCTATGCTGGCAAAACTGTTTTCACACAATTCAACAGGGCGGGGATCTCCCCAGGTTTTACCTATTTTTGTTGTATTTATAATCGTTTTAAAGAATATAAACAAAAACAACCAAAATGTTCGGCCTCTTCGTCTTGAAGATCTTGAACGAAACTTTTCTCCTGCGCGAAATGAAGATTTATTACAGAAACAAACTCAAGGAGACGACGTTAGTTTAATTTCAATATTTCTCCAGTTCTCTTTTCTAGATTGCCAAAGGGAATCTTCTTCAGGATCCCCAGCAACAGGCGCAGCTTCTCCAAAAATTACATAAGGTCGCTCGGCAACAGGTTTTGTTTATTAAAATATCATCTAATTCTCTTCTAGGAAGAAGGCCAGAGTTCAGCAAGTCCTCCACTTCAACGTCATACAGCCCAACCAGGAATACCTTCCAACACTTCTAGCTTTCCAATTCCTGGAATGGTGCCGCAAATTCCACGTGTGTTTATTTACGTAACGGAACCTTTTTTTCTTCAGCTGAACATATTTTGGTTGCCCACGCTCAGCATCTTCTCGCCATGCAATTACAGCAAGCTTATCCTGGTGGAGTACCTCAAATAGCTCCTCCTATTCGTAAGTATAAGAATATTCTAGAATTACTTGGGTTTTCAGTTGAAAGGATGCGAAATGATCTAATTCGCAATATTATTGCACGTCACCAACAGCTGCAGAGTATAATGGCAAATGCTAATCTTCAACAGCATGCCGCTGCTGCTGTGCAACAAGCTAAGGTACGGTGGACTTTCCAGTATTCACCATCCTTCACGCTTATTAGACTGTTCGCCCTGCTATGATTCCAGCTTCAGTACAGAGACAAATGTCGAAAGCTGTTGTGGTAGAAGAAAAACGTGATAAGGAGAGCGAAGGTTTATTAAACTAATTTATATTACCGAATCAAGTTTTAAAGAAGATAGCGCTATGCGGCAACAGGCAGAAATTTTTAAAAAACAGCAGATGCAGCAGCAGTACAGTGTTTTGATGAATGCTATGCAAAGTTAGTTTGCTGAATTAGTTGATAACCATAATTTATAGATGGGCTTCCAATGGCAGCTATCCGGCAAGGAACAGTGCCAGTTGGACAAACGCCAAACCCACAACAGGTTTTTAATGTAAGGCTGTTTAATGCCTACAATTTAGCTTCAAGCAATAATGGCTGCCCAAGCACAAGCACAGCAGTTGCACCGGATGGCTTACATGCAGAAACAACAACAGCAACAACAGGCAGCAATGATGAAATTAGTGGCTATCCAACAGCAACAACAAATACAACATAACGGTGAAGCGGAAAGGACATCGACAGGCCCTGCCGGAAATGGCAATGACATGTTGCAGGTTTTGTATTAAAACATTTTAATCGAATATTTTCTTTTCTTTTAAATAGTTATCTAATTTTTCAGGTCGGTTCTATCCAAACACCGCTAGAGAAACTTCTTACTGCTGCAGGTGTTCAACCGTCACAATTTAATGGGTCCACAGATCAAACAAGCCGCATGGTTAGAAACGTTTTTTATGTGTACAAAAATTTAGATGGGTACTTCTAACTTTGCTGGAGCACGCCCGATGAGTTTAGAGGAATTAGAGCGTAACATATCTGTGAGTGTTTACTCTTTCTTACCATGCAACTAATTTGTATTTCAGAACACTGTCCCATCTCTACCTTCTACTGTTCGTCCTATGAGTCTAGAGGAATTAGAACGACATCTTACGGAAAAATCCAACAAACTGACCTAAATGCCAAGGGACCATGTTTTTGGTTTGCTTTTATTCTCAAAAATTATAGCTGCACGTTAGAAACTCACCTTTTCTTGTATGTATCTTTATTAGTTTGTTGTCTTTTTGTTTAAGTATACGGGATGCATTGATAACGGGATGTGATTGGTTTACTTATGTGTGTAACCCTATTTTTACTGCTAAGTACAGTTCTTTGCTATTTTTATTCGTCTGGGACACAAATTTATACATTGATAAAATTCACCTACCTATTAATCGCAGTTGTAACCTTCCTGCTATTCAAAACAGATTACGGGCAACCTTATGTTAGCTTTCGCTGTTAGCACTAAGCAAATATTTTTAGACACTATTCTGCTACATGTCCAGAATACGAAACTCCGGTTACGATATGCCGTTTCTAAATGTTGCGGTATTTTTTTTAATGTGTTTCACGGTAATTTTCGTTCTTAACCTGTTTCGATAGATAACCATATTAAATATTTGATTACAGCAACTTTTTTTCCCCAATTTAGCTTGCATAGTCATCCCATTTATTTATGTTTATTCAATTTGATACAATAATGGTATTTTAGATGGGGAAAAGGAAATTCGAAGAAGAGATTATTAAAAAGGAAGAGTTCGGCAGCGATGACGAGGCTGAAGAAATACAAAGCAAAGTAGTCTCTTATTTGCAAATTTTTATCATTTATAGAAACCAAAAGAAGATGAAATCCGTCCTTTGAATCCAAAACATATAAAACAAGAGAAACTAGACGTGTCTACGCTTCCTGAATCGAACATGGTTGCAAATAGCTAAATGTTTATTATATTAATTGCTTTAGAAGACGGAAAGAATTACATTTGCCGAAGCGTCAGCTATGATCAAAAAGAACCCACATTGTGGATTTAAGATTGTTAAAGAAAAAAGGCATATTTCTCTACCATATCATTTAATGTCCGGGAAGATTAAAGAAGCCTTAGAGTATATATGTAGACTACAACTTAATAAATATCGCGGAAGGTAAGTTTTTTGAAACTACCGACATCATTTCTCAGCGTTGGAGGAGCAGTCATTGCAGTAGACTATAAAGGTATAAAATTACTTTCAAAGTCGAGAGTGATAGATGATCAGCCATGTTTCCATTGTCAAGCGATTACACCTTTTGTAGTTTTCAGGTATGTAATTTTGTAGTTATATAAATCGACCATTTACTTTTTTTAAGTCCGGCTCATCAACAAAATTTTGAAGCAATTGTAACGAGTATTAGCGAAGGATTTATTACAGCACTCATTTACGGCGTAATAACAGTAAATATAGATATAAATCCAAAGAGGTGTAAGACAGGCAAGTGATTATAGATCTGAAAATCCAATCTGATATAGCAGCTAAATTAGAAGTCGGTGATGTTATAACCGCTTTGTGCGAATGTCTTCAAATCAAGCGTGGAATGTGCCAAATGAAAGGCACTTTCAGCAAATTTGTTAGAAAAGGAACTAAGTTAGTGGTTATTTTTTAATTATGCGGAGATAAAAAAAAGTTTGGTACTAATTAGGCATGTTTAGAAATGAAATTGATTCGATTCTAATATCAACTCAGAGAAACGTCAACAGCTCCCTATCACAGCAGAACAAAGCGATTCGGCTTGATGATACCGATGAAGATTAGTTGTTGTCAATTTTTGAGTTATTCGTTGTTATTCGATAAATCTTATGAATCTGCTGTGTTTCAGTTCAAGAGTTATGAGAAGAATGCGTGCCGTGTGCATCCCCACTATTATGGCGCAGTCCCAGTGACGTCATTCTGTTTAACCTTGACCTTACCCATTACTCCATAAAACCAATTTTGAAATGCATTACATTGCAGTTTTTTTAATCAAGAACTAATGTTATCTATCTGCTACCAGAAAAACTTGCTCAAAATTTTATCTTTTCTATATAGTTGAATTTACGTCTTCGGGAGATATTTTTCCCATTATAGGGTGATTATAATGATCACTAAACTGATATCTTTAGAAAAAAGCATCTACTCTACATCTAATTTTCGTGAATGAACCCATTCCCGATTGATTGACCCAACTGCAGCACTCGCAGTTGCCACGGAAAATTAAAAACCATGTTTCCTGAAGTTTTAGTAACTGAAGTCGTAAATCAGCAGTCCCCTTCGTTGTGACCTTGGATTTCTCTTGGTGCTTCCCAGCACAGTAAATTGTCCTCAGCTGTTTACGTTTCCAAGCCGTCCTGTGCGCCCTTATCGATCTTTTCAATTTATCAGATACATTTTCTCCTTCTCTAATTGAGTCTCGGAAACAATTGTTCTAAATTCCTTTTATTTACCTTCGTAATATCCCTTCATAAGTGGCAAACAGTAGATGAATAACAACTTTCGCTGCCTGATGTTCCGGAAAGTGTATTTTGACCTTCCAATTCTAACACAAACATTCGGGCTAAGCGCCGTGATTCAAGTGTTATTTGGCAAAATTATTTTGAACCTGAAAATTTGAGTCAGTGGCTCGAGTTGCTCATGTCCTTTCATCTGAATCGAGAGCGGATCGATGAACTCGCGCTCCCCATCAAAGATCGCGGCCTTCGTGAGGTAACGGTAACTGGCCGTAGTTGACCAGACTGAGCTTATCTGCCTGAACCTTCGCGGAAAACTTTATGATACGAGTAACATGTGACTTCTTCCTTTCCTTTCTTTTGTTGTTCGCCCCACTTCACCTATCCGGAAAATCAACCAACGCAAAGGTCACGTGCACCCATAAAAAAGTCTCTGCCCCTCCATCTCTATGGTTACTCACATTAATATTGTTTATATCTCACTTGCGTATTTTTTTCGATGCGTGTTAATCAGTGAGATTGGAGGTGTGACGCCTCCTCGGCTCGATTAATCTAATCCCTCCTCTGCCGCTCATTCATCCGCCCCTCTCCACAATCACATAATTCCCGCCTTCCTTGCTACTCCTCGTTGACTTTTCCAGTTTCTAATTAGGTCGTGCCATCGTCAGCGAAATCTTTATTTTCAGTTCCTCGCCACCAATGTCCCAATGAGAATAAAACGTCGAAAACAAAGGTTTGTCCTCGGAGCTGCGCGGCCCAATTTGTCCGTTTTCAGTATTTTCCTCTTCCGGGTCGAATTCCTTCTGTTTTTTCTCTTCTGTCTCGTCCAGGTTGGTCTTTTTTTCTCTTTGCTTTAAATTCCGTACTCGGTCCCAAGGTGTTCCATTCGCGCAAGGGCAACCTTTGGCCCAATCAGAACGGCTCTCCATCAACGAATTAGTCTGTCTCGAAGTGTCTTTTGTGGCCGCTGCCCGGCAAGAATCAATTTCATTTCTAATCCGGCGGGGGGCTTCACGATGGCTTCACCTAGTCGTCGCCCATCGCAACGGAAATCTGACGTCAGGCGGGGGATATCAGAGGGCAACCGGGTAGACGAAAAAAACAAAGAGTTCAGGAAAGCGATGGATTTGAGGAGAGGAGATGCAAGACGATGGACATCCGGAACACGCCGACCGGGAAGATCACCCCCAAGAACAAGAAGGACGACAGCAATAGAATGTAAGGGGTCGGCGGGGACAGGGAGGACGAGCCGGTTCAGGCTGAGCAACTTGAACTGCACCGTGCTGGAAGGCTCGTTCCTGATGTCGATGGTGGCCAGCGACGACAACGTCACCCAGAAGGATTTCCCCTGCTACGAGAACCTCCGCGAGATCACCGGCTCCGTGCTCATATTCCACGTCGCGTAAGTCCTGACCCGGGCCGACAGTCCATCCGAGCAGGGGCCTCAAGTCACTCAAGTGGCTCTTCCCCAACCTGCGGGTCATCGGCGGCCACAACCTCATCCAGCACTACTCCCTCATCGTCTACCAGAACGCAGACCTGGAGGAGCTGGGCCTCGACAACCTGAGGGTCATCCGGAACGGAGGCATCCGCATGGCCGAGAATCCCAAGTACCCCTCCTCCCCGGTGTGAATATCCAGATATCTTCAGACTGTGCAACGCGAAGGCCATCAACTGGCGTCATCTGCAGTTCGGCTCGATCAACGACGTGCTCGTGGACGACTCCTCGGAGATCAGCGTCGGCGAGGGCTCCATCGGTAGGTGTTCTCCCCCCGGCCAGCATCTGTTCCATTTCAGCCCCCTGCCTCAATACCTGTAAACCTAGGGACGCGGACCGTTGTCTCCAGGCCGAGAAAGGGGTCGCCTGTTGGAGTAATTCGAGTTGTCAGCTAGGTAAGTGATGGTGTAACACGGGTGCAAAGATCTGGACAGGCTGCGCACACGACAGAAGTCTCCAAAATACCGTGGGCCCGGGCTGTTCGGACGATGACTGGACCGAGTGTCACCGGGAATGCGTCGCCGGCTGCACCCACCCAGGGGATTCCAACGTCTGCTATGCCTGTGCCCATGTGAGCCACGAGGGCCGCTGTCTGGAGAGGTGCCCCTCGAATCTGTATGCCTACATGGACAGACGATGCGTGGACAAGGACACCTGCGAGGGCCTGGACCCACGCAAGTCGGCCGGGCAGATCGACACCTGGAAGGCCTTCAACGGCCGGTGCCACTACCACTGCCCCGACCAGTACGAGGAGGACCCCAGCAACAACAAGACGTGTCGCTTCTGTGGCAATGACTGTATCCGGAAGTGTCAGGGGAACATCACGGTGGACAGCTTCTCGAAGGTAGCAACCCCCTTAACCGTCATCCTCCGGTTCAGGCTCGGACTCTGGAGAAGTGCACATTGATAGACGGCCATCTGGAGATCGAAATGCGCCACGGGATGGAGAGTGTCGCGGCCGCGGAGCTGACGAAGGCCTTCGGGCGGATAAAAGTCATCGACGGGTCAGTCCATCCCCTCCCGGACCACCCTCGTCTTCAGGTACTTGTTAATCCGTCTGTCGCCCTCCTTCGTCAACCTCCACATGTTCAAGAGCCTCCACACCATCACCGGCCGCTACCTCTACCGCGACAAGTAGCCCTTTTCCCTGCCCTCCCATCTTATCCCCCTTTTAGATATGCCGTCTCCGTCTACGAGAATGCCAACCTCCAGAAACTATTCCCTCTCAACCCGAACTTCAACGTCTCCGCCGGCTTCCTCCAGGTGCCCTGCCTTCCTCCTCCTCCCTAATTCCCCGATTTAGTTCCAAAATAACAGGATGTTGTGTTTCGACTACATCACGGAATTCATGACGGAACTGGGGCGATTCAAGGAGATGAACGAATTCGACCAGAGCAGGAACAGCAACGGGGACAAGGCCATCTGCAGCGAGTCCTCCTTCAACGTGACCGTCGACGCCGTCAGCCCGAACTCTTTCCAGCTCAAGTGGAAGGCCTTCAACACGACGGACATCGATTACAGGAAGTTCCTCGGCTACGAGGTGAGCCCCGCCCCCGTGTCATCCACAGCGGATTACAGGTGAAGTACAAGGAAGTGGAGCGCCCGGACGAAAACATGTCTATCGACGACGACAGATCCGCTTGCTCCGACTCGTGGAACAGCTTTTTCCTCGAGGTTGGGTGTCCTCTGCTCGCTCTCAAAGGGTATTCCATTCCAGGTGAAAACCAGTGTAAACGACGCAGGCCTCGTACAGGCGGACAACCAGAAAGAGGGCAGCGGGGACGTCACGGCCGAGGTTGCTAACGATCTGATCAAGCCGAACACATAGTGAGGCAGAGATGGATCGGTGTAACTCTTCTGTTCAGCTATGCCTTCTACGTAACAACTTCGATGGTCCGCCACGAAGGAGCGCTGAATGCCGTCTCGCGAATTGGCTTCCTTAGAACCAATTTCGGCACTCCCGAGCCGCCCATCCTCAGGGTGGCCGAGGAGCGGGGCACCGACACCATATTGTGAGTATCTCGAGGGGAAGTCATCCCTTTCCAGTGTACAATGGGATCCACCCGTCAAGCCGAACGGAGAGATCACTCACTACATCGTGATCTACAAACAGCACGGGCTGGACCCATTCAAGTACATCGACGACTTCGGCGACGGCTGCTACGAAGGTCTCCTCGGTTCTCGTCCTCCTGATCAACGGCTGCCTTCAGATACGGACGGCCGTGCTCGGGAGATCACGGAGGACGACCCGACGCCGCTGTCCCCGGCCCAGCAGACGCTCCTCTCGACGATAGCCCCTCCCGATACCTGTGCCGCCAACGGCTGCTGCGCCTGTCCCGTCAACCCGATGTCGACCTCTCAACAGAGACAGGAGACATCCGACTTCGAGAATGCCCTCCAGGATACGATCTTTGTGCAGAAGTAAGTGTCGTCTCCTCCTGTCTCGTCTCTGTCTCGTCCCTGTCCGGGAGATCTCTCCTAACCCCCGGTCCTATCTTATTTTGTTTAAGTTGCGATGTTGAATGGAACCCTATCCACTGTGACAGCCAGAACCCGGCCAGTCCCTCGTCGAACCAGAAGCGGTCGGCCGACTGGGAGCGTCGTCGCCAGTCCATCTACCAGAGTCGCCATCCTATCCGGAACACCCTGGCCGCCGAAGATCTCGAGTAGGGCCACGTGCCTTGTGCAGCACGGCCGGCATGCCTTTCCTTCCCACATCTCCTGTCCTCCCCGTGTTGTCCCTGTCCGTGTCCTGTCCTTTCTGCTCACCCTCCCTCTCCTCCCGGCCCTTTGTACACAATCCAATTACAGTACCAACGCGAGGAGAGCAAAGAGATCCATCGAGAAGGCTCCTTACGACAAGGATGTGGCCGACAGGAGAGTCGAGGAACTCCTCAACGTAGGCACCCCAGGACAGGCTCACTTCTGTTTCAGAAGATAGAAATCAACGAGTACCTCAACGAGCCGACGAGGATCAACGTCTCCGGCACAAACATCACCCTCCACGGACTCCACCACTTCACCAAATACTTCGTAAGTTGTCCCCTTGAGCTCCCAATAAGACCGTGGCAGATCTCGATCAGCGCCTGTCAAAACACGAGTGCCGTCGAGCACCACTGCTCCCAGAGGAAGGCCTGGAAGAATGTCCAGACCCGAGGAATCAGTAAGGATTCATACGGGGAAGGGGAGAACTGATCTTTTAGGGGAGGCAGACCTGGTGGACAACAACACCATTGCGGCCGAGATAATCAACGGAACCTCGAATGTGAACATCACCTGGGAAGGGCCGCAGAATCCGAACGGACTGATCAAGTCCTACGAGGTGGCGGTCATCAACACGGTCACCAAGGCGGTGGGTTGCCACTGGGTTGAAAAGAAGAGGAAAGAAGTTTAGACCCCGATTAAACAGTGCCAAGGAGTGACGAAGGACTGGACTCCCCAGAAGGGAATACTCTTCGAGGGACTGGGCGACGGCGACTATCGCGTCGAGATCAGGACCCGGTCCCTTCTGTCGAAGATGTCCGAACCCTCCTACCGAGACGAACTCTTCACTCTCAACACTCCCGGATTCTGGACACCTGACGTAAGTGCCACTCTTCTCTCTCCATTCCATTTTACCCTTTCAGATGATACTACTGGTGACCGGTAGTACTTTCCTCATTATCGTCCTGCTGTCCCTCATCGCCTACTACTTCATCCGACGCTACTATGGAGCAAAGGTTCGTCTTTTAATGTCTCTCTCGAAAAAGGGTCTTCAGGTTATGGAATACGCCACCCAGCTGATCTCGGCCAACCCGGAGTACCTCTCCCAAAACGACGTCTACAAATCGGACGAGTGGGAATTGCCACGAAAATTGTTGACGGTGGAGGACTGTATCGGAAAGGGAACCTTCGGGCAGGTGAGACCCCCGCGTCCTCGTAGACTGACGGGGCAATTGCAGGTGTACAAGGGGTTCGGACACAACCTGCGGTCGGTGACGGGCTACGACTTCGGGCCGTGTGCCATCAAGACGGTCACGGAGACGGCCAACAGCGCGGAGAGGATCCACTTCTTGTTAGGTAGGTCGTGTGGCATGCTCTAACCTCGACCTCCAGTAGGTCAGTAGTGAAATAGAACCTTCCCCTTTCCCCGCATGTCTTTGTTCTGTTCCCTACGAAGCTCTATTTCAGTACTGTCCCTTTTCAGAGGCCTCCGTCATGAAGAAGTTCAACGCGGCGCACATCGTCAAGCTCTACGGCGTCGTGTCCGACGGCCAACCCGTCTACGTCGTCATGGAACTCATGTCTCATGTCTGTCATGTCCTCCCAAACTAAAACCTGGACTATTTAGGGCAACCTTCGTGACTACTTGAGGTCGAGACGGCCGGACGACGAGGAGAACATCCACAACCTGTCGCCGCCCACCGAGGACGAGATGTTCCGCTGGGCTATTCAGATCGCGGACGGCATGGCCTACCTTGAGTCCCTGCGATTCTGTCATCGTGACATCGCCGCCAGAAACTGCATGGTAGGTCTTTGTCCTCACTGTAACATGGGGCTGTTTAGGTTTCGGAAGATTTGGTGGTGAAGATTGGAGACTTCGGAATGACCAGAGATCTTTGTTATCGGGAATATTACAAGCCGGCAGGGAGAAGGATGATGCCGGTACGGTGGATGGCCCCGGAGTCGCTGGTCGACGGAAGACACGACATCAAGTCTGACGTCTGGTCGTACGGAGTCGTCCTCTACGAGATGGTCACCCTGGGCCAACAGCCGTACCAGGGACTGGGCAACGACGAGATCATCGAGTACATCGCGCGGAAGAGGAAGATCATGGACCCGCCTGAGGACTGTCCCGAGCACTGGTACCGGCTGATGGAGGAGTGCTGGAAGTACAACCCGAGGGAGCGGCCCAACTTCTACATGCTGGTCGAGGAGCTGCTCGAGTACGTCGAGTCCAAGCGAGTCGACATCTCCATATTCCTCGAGGTCCGGCCCCGTCCGTTCTACTTAACGGAACAGTTTCAGACCTCCTTCGTCATAAACAACCCCGACAAGGTGGCCATGGAGTCGAACTACGAAGACGACAACCCCTACCAGCCGGACCCGTTGAGCCACTTCATGAGCAACGAGCTGATGAACAACGAGGAGGACGGGTACGTGGTCAGCTCGAAGAACAAACGAGGCGCCGACATGAAGGCCGGCTGGGGCGAGGGCGTCGCCCTCCACCACCAGAACGGGATAGCCGAGCACGAGGTCTAGCCGCCACCCCCATCCCCTGTACATTTCCTGTCGTCTGTGTTATTTTCTGTTCTCATCTTTCTCACGGGTCCTCTCAGTAGCGTGTTAGACTGTCTATCTTCCTCACGTGTTGTGAACTCCACGTTTCCCCAGTCCCCTTGTTCTGATACGGGTAACCAGCTCCTCCCTTCAATAAATTCGTTTCTTAATATCTTAATATAGAATGTTTTATTAGACGCGAACAATAGAAGAAGGAATAAACACGTGCGATGAGAAGAAGAAGAAAAAGGAGACGGAGATGAGCGGCTAGCGCACAAATTCTGTACAAAAGAACCGGTAAGGTTAAGCCAAGCATTAATTGGGACGAGAGACAAAGGGCAGGGTCTGTTTCTTGAGGGGAGAGTAAGACAAGCGGAGGAGGAGACGTCTAACGACGGCAGAAGCAGCACCGGAGGATGCTCAGGACGAGACTGGCCAGAAGAATGACGGCTATGACGGCCAGCACAACGATGACCCATGTCTATAAATTTGTATTTGCAAAAACGTTTGGTTGCAAACGGAAAAGTGTTTTTAGCATAATTCCTATGAGGGAGAAGACTCACCTGGAGGTTAAAACAGCAATCCTTGTTTGCCGTACCACAACATTTGTAGAAGTGAAAGGGGCTGCTTCCTGGGCACTTGGTTCCGACGACTGCAATGGGGCAGAAGAGATCGCCATCCTATAGACCTCGTTGATTAATATTGTTGAAAAGAGAGTCCCCCTGTTCCCTGACTCCGATGCTCTCAAAAATGTCTGCCTAATTTGACCGTCAGTCAAAATGTCCCGTTCGTGGTTTTCTTCCATGAATCGGGAATTGCATTGAGACGAATCATCGCCAAATGGACACCAATCAGCCGGGCTGAAATGTTTCGAAACAACGGCCGACCTTGGTGCTGGTGACTTCGTTGACGGTGTTCTGGACGTCTTTCTCGAGGTCGGCGTGGACGACGGTTCCGAGGAGGAGGAGGGCGGCTAGGGCGAACATTCTGCAAAGAGGAGAGAGTGACAGGGACAGCCGGGGGCAGAGGTGTCAAGGGAGATAATTAGACGGCAGATTAGTCGCTCCTCGAATGGCAGTGCATTATAAGCCGGACCGGCGGACAGGGGGGAGTACTACTCGGGGGAAGTGGGCAGGGGGCTTCACTCTACAACTAATCCCCAGAAAACAGGGGATTGTAGGCCCGTTACCCGGACTACCCCGTGGATTTTATGGCATGGCGTGCGGATGAGGACAAATTTGACTCGCAATCGCATGCCGAAATCCGTCGACCGGGGCGGCAGGGCAGGACACAAATCGCGTTACTTGGCGCCATTGGACACATTGTCTTTGAAATAAACGAAATTGGAAGCCGGCCGACCGGAAGGCGTCTTTTTGTTTTGGCGGGCGGGGGCCACCCGGGGGGAGAAGAGAAGCGCTGAAACTGGGGAGACTTCTCCCGGCCAAAATAACGAGGTCGCCAAGATGTTTGGACGGATAAAAAGAGAAGAAGAGCCAGCTGGGAATACTTTCAACTTTGATTGGGAGACGGGGGATCAATGGCGGAAAGGACAAATATTTACGGCGCGTGTTTCGGACCATTGCACCGGGGAGCAGAGAGCGCGCGAGGCCGCTGGAAGCCGGGTAATTCCGGACATTATGCATTTGGAAGGGGAGATGCTCGTAAACAAGAAAAAACGGATGGGGGAGGCGTGTTTGTTCGGAATAAAGATCGGCCGGGGAGTGGTGCAGCTGGCCCGGCCTCGTGGGTGTACTCCCTGTTATCTCTCCTGGCTCAATCGATTATCCCCAGGACTTTTTGTTTTGCCGTTGAAGGGGAGGAAGCAGGGAAAATAGTAGGGGGTCTTCGATCGGGGAAGAGCCGAGGCGGCACAGTAAATAATAACACGACACAATGAAATCCCCGGCTAGAGGGCTTTGGGAGGAGGTTGCCAGGGAGACAGGCGGGCCTATTTTCAACTGGGGGGGGGGGGGGGGGGAAGGGTCCCGCGGCAGATGAATCACGCAGTGATGAACAGCCTTGCCGGCTGGGAGACAGAGAGATGAAAGTCGTCTGCTTTACCGGATAGGGCCCTGTGGAGGGGGAGACGACAAAAGAGCCCCCTCGTCAACATGAAGTGCAATCGAAGTCAGGCTCGTTCCACCCGGTCGCCCACGAAAAGGCCTTACTTTCACGTTGTGTGACCAGCTGTTTTTGAAGGTCGCGGCAAGGTGCCAACCCTGCCCAAAATGACTCACTTCCGTCCGACGGAAGGGGC
Organism: Oscheius dolichura; assembly: GCA_932521035.1. Taxonomy (NCBI): domain Eukaryota; kingdom Metazoa; phylum Nematoda; class Chromadorea; order Rhabditida; family Rhabditidae; genus Oscheius; species Oscheius dolichura. The sequence continues at coordinate 5,883,710 of OW051494.1, forward strand.
CAACCCCCCAAATACTCCAAGGAGAGAGGCATAAAAGAGTTATTCGGCGGCGAGAAGCGGGCTCTCTGGGGAGGATGATAGTGGACGGGGGGTGTGGGGGGACGGGATCAATGGGTGGCCGGTTTGGGGACAACGAGGGGCGACCGTAATGGGAAGGTGAGTCACGGGGTTCGGCGAAGAGAGGAAAAAACAGGATGCGGTTAGGAAAGAAAGTGAGTCAAAGACATATTCAAGTTTATTCACATGTTAGCCGTCTTTATGACCACCGGTATCCTGGGGCGGCTGGAGAGCTGACGGATTCTTTAGTCTCACGGTCTCGGCCTTCAGTGCCTCCTCCAGTCTCCACAGGGTAATCCGGCCGAAGGAGGGGTGTCTCTCTCGCGGGTAGAATGCCTCCCACAGTCTTATCTGAATATGGATGACAATAGGAGAAGAGAGAGGAGCCTGACCTGGTCCTTGTACCAGGGGATGGCGATGTCCTGCACGATGGCGGCACATGTGACCATCAGGTAGAATAAGTAAACACTGAGGCTGAGGAAGGCGCCGGGCATAAAGGACTCCTCGTCGTGGTAACTGCTCCAGCTGTTGGTGATGCGGAGGACGGAGAGGATGAGGAAGAGGGCGATCGACGGGGGCACCACGGCCCGGAGACAGCCAAAGTAGAAGGGCGAGGTCGGCCCGAGGTAGTTGTACCACCTCCAGCTGGAGACGGGATACGTCCTGTTGAGGTCTTGGGTATGGTTCAGGACGCCGTAGATGACGATGCCCACGAGGAGAGAGCAGACGATCAACAGACAGTTCAGCACATTCAGATGGTCCTCCAGGAGATTCGCCGTGGCCCCGTCCGTCACGTAGAGGATAAAGAGGATGGCATTCTGGGTGACGACGACGAAGGTGACGAGGAGGGTCCTTTTGATGAGACTCTTCTTCTCGTGGTAGTAGGTGGCCGTGGCGCAGAGGAAGGGAGCACACGAGGTGGCCAGCCTCATCATTGTCACGCTCAAGTCGAACACGAACAGCCAAGTATCTCCTATGCCGACGAGGCCCAAGAATTCCGGAACTGCCACCAAATTGATGTCGTGGATCCCGACGTCGGGGACCGAAGTCGGCATCTGGAGACTGGTTGCACCATTCTCAAGGGCTCCGAACATGGCCAGATCCGAGAGGAAGTAGACCAGGACGATGGAGATGTGGGCGAAGTAGCAGAAGAGCACGGGCAGGTAGAGCCGCGTCCGCCGCGAGACAGTCGAGGCCACGGAGGTCACTGTGAACTTGGAACACGAATACAAGAGGACCGTCACCAGGACATCGTACCACATCTGGAGAGGACATTTAAGTAGGGATGGGAGAAGGGCGAACCTCGGACTCGGTAAGGACAGAGAGACGGGTGAAACGCCACATTTTGAGGATACCGGCTAGGAGGTCGCCGCTCTCGATGAAGAACAAGGAACAGATGAGGGATCCGCCAATGCCGAAGAGACCGACGGTGACGGTGATCCCGAGGAAGACGAGAAACGGCATGGCCAGGGCTATGAGTCCTGTGGCGACGAAGAGCACCTCCGACACATAAGCCATCGTCTGTCTGGCAGAGTTGCTCCTCACATTGGAGAAGGTGGCTGGGACGGGGAAGCAGAGGAACGGGTCGATCTGGTGACACCAGTCCGGCTGGGGCTTCTGTCGCTGGCAGATTTTCTTGTCGGTGATGGACATGCAGCACTTGTCCCGGTAGGGGTGGTCGCCGTAGATGCTCAGCGCCTTGCCGTGACACGTCGTCATGTGGGACATGTTCTTCCACATGTTGCCCTCCAGCCACACGGTGAAGTCGCTGCTACCCTGGTAGGTCTGGAGCGACGCCTCGTACGAGCTGCTCAACAGCATCATCAGCCCTATCCAGCCGAATGCCCGCCCGTAGGTGCCCCAGACTCGGACCGACGACGCTTGAACAAAATGCCCGATTTGGGCATAGAGTTCCATCAGGGGCAGATGCATCGTGACTGAGAAGAAGGCCACCAGAGCGATCGGCACAACTGAAGGAGGATGGTGGACAGGGCTCGAAAAGGGACAACCCACAGCCTCCCCTCTGCCGGCCGACGGTGTACAGCTTGTGCTGGTGCATGTAGTCGTGGGAGACGATCACGAGGACCAGCACCTTGATCAGTTCCCGCCACTCCTTCAGGCGCCACGGCACCGCCTTTTCCTCTTCTTTTCCGACGTTATCGTGTTTTTGGTATACCAGTCTCGTCACTTTGTCCCTGAATTTCTCTCCCTGAAAAGACGAAAGTATATTCCCTTTGTCGAGGAAATTAACCGACCATTGCAGATGGATAGAAGAGGAGCGAATGGAGCGTACTACATTTTGGGATATTCTCGAGAGATCATTTTGGTTATGTCGAGTCAATATTCCCTTTTGCATCCCGGGCTTTTACTGTAAAGCGGAAAACAATGAAAACAATCTGATCAGGGTAGGGATTTTGTTCTCAATTTTGTACCCGGGAGCCTCCCGGGTGGCACCCGGGTGGTTGATTGCATACGGCCACAGGGGTCGGCTACCTAGGCCCAGGCAGCCCCATCTCTCCGCCATGGGTTGCGGAGGTGGCTGACTGATCATGGCTCCTTTGCGGGTTTGATCGGCTACCGCTCCGCTTTACAGAAGTCGACTAGGTCCGCACTCGCCCTGCTCGACCCACGATCTGATTTCCCAGGCGTTTTGGAAGAAAAATATAGTAAAATGTTATAAGTGTTACTCGATTGAGATAAACCTGAATTTTACACTCGTGTTTGTTTATAAATTTCTCTCTTGTCCACTTTTGCTGTACAAGGAGATCTTCTCGGAACTAAGGTAAGTTAACTGTTCGCCGAAACAGTCGTCAACTTGCCCAAAGCTCCGACGATGCTCTGTACGTTAGCCCGTGTCCCTTCTGTTCTTATTGTTAGATCACAAAAACTACCGTTCCCTGAGCCAGGCCATCTGGCTACGAGATCAGTCGGCGTCTCTCCCGCCACAGAACACAGCAAAATAACCAATACTCCCCAAGTCTCTCCGGGCTAAAATAACCAAAAAAGTGCAGCTGCTCCAACACCGCGGGCCGCGCACACCAGCTATTCACTGTCGATGAGCGCCATGCGTTTCATCCTCCTCTTCGTTCTCCTCCACGGTAAAGCCCTCCTCCCCCCGAATATCCTAGCCTCCTTCAGAAATCCTCTGTCAATGCCCTCCAGGCTATTCCACTCTCTTCCAGAATAACCAACTGGTCACGTGTAGTCCCCAGAATGTGTAAGTCCCCATGTCTCCTCTGCCAACTCCTTTCCTTTGTCAGATGCTCATGTGCCTCCATCTCTCCCGGATTTTTTTGCCAATATTCCTCCCAGAATAGCCAATATGTATGCTGTGGAGCCTCTTCGCCCCGTAACGTTGCCCCTCTCCCCATTCCAATATTCCCCTTTGAGAGTGTTCCTCTAGCTCGGCCCAGATAAACAATGGCATCATTCAGAACTGTCAGAGCTCTAGTGACTGCGCAAGCGGGTATACTTGCTCGTCCGGCACATGTTGTGCTCTGCCCTCCAGTATGTTTGCCCTTTGCCTTTTCCAGTAGTTTCCCCATATACACCCCTCACGTGCCCCCAATTTCCACCTGGTCAAACAGTCTCAAACAAAGATTTCAGCGCAATGTGGGAGCGGTGGAGGAGGCTTACAGTGTGCCAACGGCCAGGTGGCAGTGACTCATCCCCCAAAATGGTCTCATTTAGGTCCTTGTCAATGGGGCCTGTGTCAGCCAAGTCTCCATTGGCTCCTACTGTCAGAGCAGCGCGGTCTGTACCGGAGGGGCCCAGTGTCTGAACAACTATTGTCAATGTGGAAATGGCCAGCAGAATTTAAATGGACAGTGCCAGGGAGGGAACGGAAATAGCGGGCAATGTGGCCAGGGATCCGTCAGTTTTCCTTCTCCTCCCTCCCCACAAAGACAGGATTAGGTACTCGTCAACAACCAGTGCGTTCCCCAAGTCTCCCCGGGGTCTCAGTGTACGTCAACGCAGCAGTGCCTCGACAACTCAATTTGCAACGGAGTCTGTACTTGCCAGAACAATCTGTACTTTTTGTCTCCTCTTTTTGAGGTACAGTCTCCTTCAGACAACAACTCAATGGCTATTGCGTTGCTGCTCCCAGTGGTTCCTGCCAGGCCTCCCAGGTTCTGATCAACGGCATATGCCAGACGTATTCCACTCTGAATGGACCGTGTGTTGGAAATGGTCAATGTGTCGGTGGTGCGGTTTGTCAGAATTCCTTCTGCCAATGTTCAACAAACACCCAAAGGTGCGTTATCCTCTTTTCAAACCGTTACTTTCCCCAGTGTGACCCTGACCAGCAATGGTGTCCAACGAGGATACTGTCTATCCAACTCCAACAGTAACTTCTGCCAATCCGGACAGGTTCCTCCTTCCGTTTCGTTGGTCTACAACCCTTTAGGTGTATGTGAATGGGCAGTGTCTTCAACAAATACAATTGGGAGGATACGGTTGCCAGACAACCCAACAATGCTTGGGAAACTCCATTTGTACCAGTAGTCAGTGTCTTTGCGGGCAGGGTATGAGCCAGCAAAATGGCCAATGTATCACTGGAAGCGGTCAATGTGCAACTAACCAGGTACCTTATTCTTCCGAGCCCAGCAATGCCCACCCTAGGTGTACGTGAACGGCCAATGTATGCAACAGATCCAGGTAGCCTGTCTCCCTTCCCCACCTATCCCCGTTTCCAGCTCGGTTCTTTTGGATGTTCCGTCTCCCAGCAATGCCTAGGAAGCAATGCCCAATGTACCAATGGTCAATGCCAATGCCCAATCGGATCAACCCAGCAGAATGGGCAATGTATCACTAATAATGGACAGTGCGGAACTAACCAGGTACTTCCATTTCCCCAGTTCAGCAATGCCAGTTCTAGGTTTATGTGAATGGGCAGTGTATGCAACAGATCCAGGTACCCGTTCTCCTTCCCCAATAACCCTTTTTTCCAGCTCGGTTCTTTTGGCTGTTCTGTTTCCCAGCAATGTTTAGGGACGAATGCCCAATGTACCAATGGCCAGTGTCAATGTCCAATTGGATCGATCCAACAGAATGGGCAATGTATCACTAGTAATGGACAGTGTGGAACTAACCAGGTACTATTTATCACGGGCTTATAATATCTTCTCTAGGTCTATGTGAACGGTCAATGTATGCAGCAGATCCAGGTATCCGGTCTCCCTTTCCACCTATCTTTGCTTCCAGCTCGGCTCTTTCGGATGTTCCGTCTCCCAGCAATGTCTCGGAAACAATGCCCAATGTACCAATGGCCAGTGTCAATGCCCAATCGGATCAACCCAGCAGAATGGGCAATGTATCACTGGTAACGGAGGAGTCAGCTGCCAGCTAGGATCGGTTTGTTCCCTCACGCCCTCCCCCTAATCCCTCAGGTCATGGTGAACGGCGTCTGTACCCAGATGGTGCCACCGGGCTCGTCGCAGTGCTACGCAAGTAACCAATGCCTAGACAATGCTATCTGCAACTTCAATACCTGTGCCTGTCAAAATAACGGGTAGGATAAGGTGGTCGAGAGGGAAAGAGGGAACAATTCAGACAGAGCATATCCGGTTACTGTATGCCCCAAAGCAGCGGCTTCTGTAGCATTACCCAGGTTTGTTTGACTCGGTCTCCCTTATATTCAATCTCCAGACCTATATCAACGGGCAGTGTGTGACTTATTCAACCGTAGGGGGTCAGTGCCTGGCTGACCAGCAATGTTTGGGTGGTTCGAACTGCCTTAACGGAGCTTGCGCTTGTTCAGCGAATAAACAGAGGTGTTCGAGTCCCCTTCTGATCTATTCCCTATTCCCCTCTCCAGGTTCTGCACCGCTCAAAACGGCTTCCAGTCGTGCTACTGCCTCTCCTCGTCCACAGGAACAAACTGCCAGTCCGGACAGGTGCCCGTCTTCCCCTCTGCTTTAAAGAACAGTCCTAGGTCCTCGTAAATGGAATATGCCTCCAGCAACTACAAATTGGCGGATTCGGGTGTCAGACAACAGCCCAATGTCTTGGAAATGCCGTCTGTCAGAACGGGATTTGCCAATGTGTGAGTCCATTGGGTGTATCTAGGAATCATAAGCTTAGGCTCTAGGCACAGTCCAACAGGGAACCCAATGCATCACCTCCTCGGCGACATCCCAGATGGTTGCCCCTGGGTCGTTCTGCTCCACTTCTTCCCAGTGTTTGGATAGCTCCATTTGTTCGTTCAACAATTGCACATGTCAAAATGGAGGGTAAGGTCTGTTTTTAATATGCTTTTAGCCTCCTAGAACGGCCATGTATGGATACTGCTTGCCGGTGAAAACTGACTTCTGTTCCTCAACTCAGGTCATGATCAACAACAATTGTGTGACGTATTCGGTTATTGGAGGGTCATGCCAGGGAACTGATAAGCAATGTCTTGGAGGCTCTTTTTGTAATAACGGGATGTGCAGCTGCCGACAGGGAGTCCAACAGTCAGTCGTCCCCTCTGGGAAACCCTAATACTCACCTCTAGGACGTGTCTGGGGTCAAGCCAATGCTACTGCCAGCAGGGAGGAGGAAGCGGCTCCATTCCCATTGGCGGATTCGGCTGTACCACTGGCACCACCAGTGCTCAACAATGCGCTGGAAATGCCGTCTGCCAATCAGGGCAATGCCTCTGCCCGCTTGGCACAGTCCAGCAGAATTCTCAATGTGTGACGACCGGTGGCAGCTCCTGCCAATCCTACCAGGTACTCTGTCCCTTCTCTCTCCCCTGAGTACAGCTCCAGGTTCAATTCAACGGCCAGTGCCTAGACAGAGTCAGTATCGGACAGCAGTGTGTCAACCAAGTCCAGTGCCCCTCCACCGGTAAGTTTCTTTCTCTCAAGAGTATCCCCTCCCTCCAGGCAATGTCATCTGCTCCGGTACTTGTACCTGCTCCTCCGGCTTCTCCTACGATGGAACAAGCTGTACCACGTCCTCCACCTTCTGCCCTCAGGGAACTGTGTAAGTCGGCTCCCCTTCCCCGTCCACCCTCCTCTAGATCCGTGTCCAACACCTGCCGCTCCCTGGTCGCTCTCGGTCAATTCTGTCAATCCACAGCTCAATGCATTGGATTCGGTATCTGTACCAATCAGTTCTGTGCCTGTCCCACCGGTACTACCAACATCAACAATGTCTGTAGAAGCAGCACCGGCTCCATCCAATGTAACATCAACCAGGTCCTAATCGGAAACCAGTGCTACAACATGGTCGCCGTCAGTTGACTTCTCTTTCCTGTTAAACTCTTCTTCAGCTGGGCCAGTCTTGTATAGCGAGCCAGCAGTGTCAGGGGAATGGAACTTGTTTAAATTCAATCTGCCAGTGCCCAAGTGGATCGACCAACTACGGTAACGGTGTTTGTACCGGAGCGAGTAAATGAACCGGCCATCCCCCGGCTGATCCCCTGTGTTTTAGGCAGTGACAGCGGCCTTTGCTCCGCCGGGGAGACTCCCCAGTACTCTAATAACCAACTCATAAATTGTCTGGTCTCGGCCTGCCCTTCATCTTCCTACTGTGTGTACAATGTACAGTTTAGCAAATACGTATGTTGCCGAGCCCAATCCACCAGTTAGTGTCCTCCCCGTACCCCGTCCTCATACAAGTTCAGCTCTGACCTGTGCCAACCCGGCCTTCTCCGTGGTCTACCAGAATGGCTCCCCTCTGAACTGTCTGCTCAGCCAGTGTCCCACGAACAGCATCTGTGAGTCTCCCTCTCCGCTATATCGTATAGCTAGAGATCGGATCAATAGTTGCTCAAAAACGCCAAAATAGTTACTAAATAGTTTATCAAGAGGGTCAAAATAGTTGCCGAAGAATAGCTCAAAATGAGTGCAAATGCAATTTTTTCGGTGTTTAGGTAAAAAGGGTATATTTTCTTCTGTACTCCACTTTTTCAGTGAAAATAGAAGGGCAAGAGACAATTTTTGCACTTGGGAGTCGAACTTGAGAAAAAAATTTTAGGCGAATTCAACAATTCGAGGCAGGGGTATGTTTGCTGCCAATCGGGCTCCAGCTCGTCGTCGGCCACCTGCACCGGCAACTACTACACGTATTCGAATGGTTTTCCCTTTGTTTGTACAACTGATGCTGCTTGTACAACTTCCACAACTTCTACTACCAGCTACAGGTAGTATCCTCCCCCAGGGCAGACGAGATAACCCATTCAGATATTGTCGACAAGCTCCAGGCCAAACGTTTAACGTCTGCTGTGATCGCTCTTGAGTATTGTTCTTTTTTGTTCGGTAGTTTATTAAAACCGAAGTTGTTGTCAACAAGGAGTTTATGGGAGAACCAAGATGGGCACAAGTGTACATAGCGGGCGAGGGGACTGCTGGCTTCATCCGAACGGGTTACATAAAGGGAACAAATCCTGAAAGTTGCAGCCGAAGTAGCAGCACTCCTCCATGATCTTTTCCATCGAAGAGCTCCTTCTCTCCCGGCTCATGGCCCCCTCCACGGGGCTGCGTTTCCTTCTCATCGGACAGATCAGATTAAATGCATCAATGAAAGACGAGCCACCTGCAAATGGCCCGGGGGTTAAGTGAGGACGAGGGACGACTCACCTGGGGGACACAGTTTTAGAGCACCGTGCTTTTTGGGCGGGGGACGGATGTGGGCCGTGAAGGGATTCGGCCGGGAGAAGATGCCAAACGCGGAGACGGAGCAGACCAACAGCAGTAACACATAGCCTTCCCTCATTTGAACGCCTGGAAGGGAACATTGATCACTAGCAGATAAGGCGGGCCAGGGCTTCGGAGGAGGGTGGTGTTGACGCGGATACAGAAACGGCCTCCGGAAAGGTACAACTGAGGGGGAAAACAGAGCAAAGGACGCCGAGTTGTAGGCTCAATTTGCATGGGGTATGACCCTGACGTAGGAAGGAAGCGGGACGAGGGGCAGTTCACGATGACGAGCACCTTTTGGACGAGCCGGATGACGACAACATCTAATATCCTGAGCGGCCCCGGAATAGTCTACCAACGCATCCTGTTTCCTGAACTTCTCGCCTAGTAACTGAACCACGAGAGATTTACAGCCCGCCCCCGGACCCGAGACTGTCTCCTCGGGTCGTCCTTGGCCAGTCTACATCGATCGCCCCGATGGTCGATCTCCTCGTCTTCCTCGCCCTGCTCCTGTCCCCCGCCAGGTGAACCTTATTTCCGGGGCTCCTTCAAGATTAATCGAGCTTCTGTTTTTCCGGCAAATCTGACAAATTGGCGTATTCAGAGGGGAAAGGCCCCATTTCGGATAATCTCTGGGATAAATTTAGTGGGGAATTTAGTGGGCATTTCCGGTTCGAATGAGAGAGAGAAGAGATTGCAGATGCCACTGTCCTCATCTGGCCAAAATGAACAACCCCGAGGGCCCGTCGGCCCCGTCGCCCCTTCCTCCCGGGGACAAGGTATTCGAGGGAGGATGAGAGAGAGGAGGAGGAGACTGTTTAGGGCTGGGACTGGGACGAGACGGCGGCGCCGGGCAGCGTGCCGGAGGAGCACTTCATACAGACGTCGCTGGTACAGAGGGCGACGACGGGTGAGTGGCGGGTGGGAAGATAATCTTCCCTGGGAAAGGAGCCATTTCCGGACGAGCTGCTTATGAGATTAATTGGAAACGGATATTGCAGGCGAGGAGAGAGACTTCGCTACGAAACTCGAGGCTACCCTCAAAAGATTACAAGAGAGCCTTCGAAAGGAGGCCCGGGTGACGATCGATAATGAAAATGTAAGTTTAGATACGGACACTAACAAATAACACGGAGGAGGACGAGTGAGACACAATAACACGGGGAGGAGAACGGCTGAGATTTGGCAAGAATGCGCTCTATTAAGTCAATTAGACCGCGGTGGCATGAATCATTCACCGCGAGAGGGCTGCTCCAAGACTTTTCTTCTTTTGAGTAATTAGCCCGAGCCGGCTAATAAGGCCTCGATTCCAGATAGACTGTGCCGCCGGCCAGGAGCACTACCGCTGCGGGGACTTCCCCCCAGCCGGCCCCTACCATTTCCTCGTCGTCGAGGATTCGTGAGTTCGCGGGGAGATAGAGAGGCTAACGGACGGGTTCAGGAGCACGGGGGCGGCGGTGTACAGCGTGGACAGGAGACACAACTCGCGGAGTGGAGGAGCCATCGAAATGGCCTTATTGGAGTAAGTGGGACTGGGGTTTAACAGAATGACATCAGACGACGGACATGGCTCCGTTTTTGGCCCAATTAGGCTGTTTTAAAACACGCGACGGAAGGAGCCACACGACGCCTCAAATGAGCCACAGAATAACAAGAACCATTCCAGCGCCCTGTCGCGCCACTCCCCCTCGCCGCTGACGGTGTACGCCTCGAAGGAGGCCGAGCGGGAGATCGGCTTTATCCGGCGACTCTCCGCCAAGGAGCTGCAGGGTCTCAATGCCCGGCCGGTCGCCCCCCTGCCGAGGAGGAGCCCTCTCGAGATGAAACTCTTCGAGCCCAAAGTGCTCGAATTACGGTATCCCTCCGGAGTCCCCCCGATCCCCCGTTCTGCAGGAGCACCGCCGGTCTGGAGGATGTCCCCGAGAGCCGGCTGACCTCCTTCTCCTCCCAGGAAGAGTTCGACGCCGCCCTCAAAGACCATGCCAACGTGGTTGTCCTCTTCTGGAATAACGGTAAGGGTGTCCCATTTGGAACATCCCCCTCTGTAGTTGACTCCGTCAGTGTCCACGTCTTCCATATCTGGGCTCGTCTCTCGGCCCAGTTCCCCCAGAAGGGCGTCCTCCTTGCCCAGGTCGAATGCCACAAGAACGGCCCCTTTTGCACCGGCCTCGGCCCAAGAGATTTCCGGACAGTCGTCGCTTACCAGTAGGCCGTCCCCAGTGGTTTTTGAGATATATTTCAGGAATGGCGTGAACGTGGCGTCGACGGACCTCTTGGGCGACGAGGAGTACTACGACCGATGGATCAGACTGTGAGATTTGTCAAAATATTGGCATCTGTTGTTTAAGGGTGACGAATGGCCCCGTAGTTGAGCTGAGGAACGAGACCGAGGTGTTGGCCGCGAAGAGAGGTATAGTCTCACAACACACCCTTTATTTTATCTAGGGAACCTCTTGGGAAGCACTTTTCCGGCAGTCGCCTTAGCCACCTTCGGGGACGACGCGTCAGCCGCCTTCAAACACTACAAAATTGCGGCCGAGCGCCTGTTGGGGCGATATGCCCTATCCTATCGGATCCAAAAAGGGTTTGTGACGGTTGAAAATAGCCACTCGATGGGTTCAGAGCGGCAGATTCCGTTTCGACATTCCGGCCTCTTGAAAAGAAGAAAAGAATAGACTATGATGGCCGATTTGATCCAAGCTCGTTAATCAGTTTCGTGGCCAGAAGTTCGGAACCTGCTCTGGTAAGAGATGGTATGAAAAGGGAAAGATGGAAAAGTTTAGGTTGATATAAGTGATGGATTCTCGACAGATGCTCTTTTCCATCAACCAAAGGATATTCTCTTATTTGAAGGGTTTGAAGGAGAGAGTATTCTTGAAAAGATCATATCCGAAGAGATAAAAAAGGGTACAATTATTACAAAACATACAAGGTGAGTTTTCTCCATCTCCGTAAAGATTTCCTTGTAGCGCAGACGTTAAAATAGCTGAGACCCTCGTCTTAAATATAACAGGACCCGTAGTTGTTCTCTTCAAAAAGGTTTCCAAATAGTTTAGAATATTACATTTTATCAAAGGAAAAAGTGGCCTACACGTCTATCGATAAACTTTTACATACTGATGATCTAACGAACTGGATAAAAACGAACCATTATACTGGTAAATGAATAGCCGCTCTAGTCATATAAATTAGCTTCAGTAACATTATCACCGAAGGAAGTCCATCCTCTGAGGCTATTCCAAATTATATCGGCAAATAACAAGTTTGGCAAACAAGAAATTGTTCTCCTCCCGGATCACACCTTGCTGCAAGAAGTATCACTTCCAAGTGCTGGATACCAATATGTTATTTTTAGGGACCATCTGAGCATCTGGATGGTGGAGGACTGACCACCCAAGGGTGCCCGTTCATGGGCGGTGGCGGGGCTGCTCTAAATCATGACGAGCTATGAAGAGAAATTAAGAAGACAAAATTAAAACTTGAATTTATAGAACCGTATGTAAGAGATAATGAGTGAGAAAAACACGGGGAGATGTTAATTTATAGATAGTAGAAATGAAATGAGATCAAACTCTAATATATGGGAATTTCCTATGGAGAGGGGAGTCGTCGTAGTTTACAAGAGATTCGATGAGGTCCATCCAAACCGGGAATACATAATAAACAGTGAAAGACGGGTATCACAAATAAATATAAGATACTAAGGTCTAACAACCTGAGGATATGCCGTACATAAAAAAAGCCAACAGGCAAAACACGCATCACGAGACCCAGTGAGAAGACGCATCTAAATGATTCTCTTCACAAACTTCCAAATAAAAAGCTGACCTTAGTTTATTTAGCCTATATACGCTCGTTGGAAATCATTAGCTCCGAATCCAGCGTTACATTTTGGACACTTCCGCTGCCTCGTGTCATATCTAAATGCAAAACTAAACCCATCGTTGGTTTACTAACCTAGTCTTCAAGCAGTGCATACAAAAAACATGGAAACATTTTGTCAAAATAGCGTCCTTTCTGTTTACTTTGCATGAAGGACACGTTAATGCTTCTTTCAACTGGCGGATTTCTTCACTCATAACAGCATCAGTGCTTCCTAGTTTCTCACAACGTTTCACTCTTAAATATATATGATAGTAAAAAAACGATGTTGGTAAACTCACCTATCCAGCTTCTTTTTTACAACACTGTTGTCTTCCTCGAGCCGTCTAACTTTCTGTGCAATTATATCATGCTGTTGATTTTTAGAAATAACTGTTTCCTGCATAGATTTGACTTGAGCAGTTAGTTTTTCTTTGTCAGCTTTTAACTGACTAAGTTCAACGGCTTTTTCAAATGTCTGTTTTTTTAAGATCTCAACAGAGCAACGTAGTATGCTGAAAGAGAACACGTTTTACCAACGATGAAACTAACGATGCTTCCTTCATTTTGCATGACAATGCTGAATTAATCGCTTTTTGGGTATCTTCCAGATGTTGCCGTTCACTTTGGGTAGCTTGAAGTTGATGTTTGTAATGATCAACTTTTACATCCAGCAAGGACTACAAACTTTCTGTATATAACAAACCAATTTTTACGCACCTTTTCTTCTCTTAATTTGGATTCTGTTTGACTGCTTGAAATTTTATCTCCCATCATCTTCATTTTTTCTTCTTCGTGATGTTGTGCACGGCGTATCAAATCAGTATTTTGTTCTTGAAGGTCTTCCAAGGCCTGTAAGATATTTTTTTATCTATTAAGAGAGCCCCCGCTAAAAAATGTACCTGCCCAATGCTCTCCATTTCTTGTGTTATCGATTCATCGCCCTGCTTCAGATTCTCAATTTGATGATTCAATGAGGCAATTTTAGCATCTTTTTCGTCTAAGAGATGCTTGAACTGTGCTTCTAAGATATGTTTTCGAAGATTCTCTTCCATTTCTTTCAGACGCTGTATTTCTTGACGTAGACAATTATTTTCTTGTTTTAGCTGTTGATACCGATTAGGTAAATTGCTGAATTGTATGACATATCACCGCATAAACTGTCAAACCTTTCATCAATATCATCATTCTCTTCTTCGGGGACGATTGGCACTAGATAATATTTTTCATTTTTCTTTTTTTCGTTTTCTAATTCTTGTGAATTCTAGGGGAAAAATGTAAGATACATGGTGGTACTAACCTTAATATAGGCTTGAACCGAATCTTTCCATTTTTTACGCATCCTTGCACATTCTGATTTGTGTTGCGCGATCTGAGCTGTAAACGATTCTTTCCACGTCCTGATATCTTTATTTTCAGCAGAACCCTGAATGATGGATGAAGCTAATGAAACAGATGAGAGATGTAACTCACAGAATTAACAATACTTTTCAATGCCATTTCAAACTCGTTTCTAAGGGCTTCCAACTCAGACTGCAACATTTCCTTATCTCGTTGCAATTTTTCATTTGTTTGTTGCAATTTTTTCACAGTTCGATCGTAGTTTTGTTTAGTGTGCTCTAGATTATTTTGGAAATCCTCTCGAAGCAATTCTAGCTCTTCCTTGTTGGCACTATCAGCGGATCTGAAAATAAATGTTAAACTCCTGAAAACAGAATTACGTAACGCGTCGTAGCTCGTCCGTCATCAAAGCCAGATACATTTTAACTTCTTTAGTTTGTTCGGAGTCATTGGTTATTATTGGTGCTTCCACCTAAACTGAGGTAAACGAAGCGCGTTAAGATAGATAAAGAACCACTAGTTTTGCCCGTTGCAATTCCTCAGCCTGTCGCCGGATAGTAGCATTCAATTCACTTATTTCGGTTAATCGAGTAGCTGCCAATTCAGCGTTACTTTCGGCTTCAAATCTAAGCTCCTCCATCTTAATTCCCCTAGTCTACAAAAAGCTGAACATCGCAAATACCTGTTTCGAAGCAAAACCGTGGTCCACATCCGTCAACAATTCCTCCGGTAAAGAAGAGCCGTTTAATTTTGTGATATCTGGTGATTCACAAGAAGAGTTATTAATTTTTCTTCGTTCCTAAAAATAAATGATTGAAAATATTTGCCATATATACCTTGATTTCACTCCATAGCTTAAAATCTAGCTTATTTACCAATCGGTTAGCCTTGTTTAGATCATGTTTTAAATCATTGATCTCCTTTAGTTGTTCCTCATTTTTTGTTTCAAGTTGACTGATTTTGTCTTCTGCTTCGCGTAACTTTAATTTGTATAGCATGTTATAAATGTTGATTTCTTACCTTTTGTTTGCAGTCGGCATATTTATTCTGTAATTTTATAACTTCCTTATTCAAACGAGAATTGTCATCAGAAAGAATTGCATTTGTATGGACAGTTTCGTTAAAAGCATCGTCTCTATTGTTCATTTCTGTAAATTAAATAAATCATCAAAATGACCTGTGTATACTACTAGACGTACCTGACATGTAAATATTCAATTTATGAGTGAATATTTTTAGTTGTTCCGACCGTTGGCAATTACTTTGCAAAATTTGTTGAAGCAGGGAAACACTGAAGTTATTTATACGAAGATAACATGGAATAAAGGCAGCAACTATTTTATTTACTAATTGTCATAGAAAAAAAGATTTAAAATGTCTACCTGGTACTGATACGTTTTTCATAGACTTTCTGTCGCTCCTCTTCATTCATTTGTACAACTTCTTCGAGGAAATTAGTGGATTCACCATTTGTTTCAAGTAGATGCTGTACTTCAGAGGGATTCGATCCTCTCAACAAAATGGTTCGGAGCTGTTCATCTAACTAAAAAACGATAATTAAATATAGCGAAAAAAATTATACATTATTCCAATACCGGTTGATGGTATAGCTTGTATTTTCATCAGTATATTGCCTTTGTCGTAATCTTTCTATTTCCCGATCTTTCTCAGCTATTATCTAAAATCTCATTACAATTTTGTGAATGACACTGATGTACTTTATCTTTATGACGAAGAGTTTCTGACAGCTTGTACACTTGTACTCTACTTTTCTTCTCTTCGATATCATTCTAAAATTAAAGTCATTTTCAAAGCAGAAGACGTGTTCGAGAATGCAACATTTTTGATAAGTCTATTTCTAAATGTACTTACCACTCCGGAAACAGAGAGTAAGCGCACTGATTCGAATTCACATCTTCTTCTCTTTGTAGCATCCTCATATCCCGCTTGAGAGTCGTCAGGATCATCGGACCCCTCAGGAGAGGAGCGTTTCATTTCAGCTCTTCTGAACAATAAAATGAAAAAAAAAACTATTATAAAATATAAGTAGCAAAAACTCCGGCTATGTATCATTCTCAAGAAGTAAAGTTAATTGCTAGTAGAACGAATACTGAAAATGTAAAGGTTGCGTTTAGTATTGTTTTTACTGTACTATTTTTAGGAAAAAACACCTTTCTCATAAATTTCTCTACTTGAAAGCTTTTCATTGTAAAATGAAGCGTGCTATATTACTGCATTGGAAAAGCAAAAAAGAATAATTTGCTGAACGGCTGTGTTTTGCATACAACCAGCGTCTTATAAAAACCAGTAAACTTGAGTCTGCACAGTGCTTATGACTTTTCCCCCTAAATCATACGAATATTCGAAATAGACTTCAAAACTTTTTCTTTTCTTTTGACGGCGCCGAGTCTTACTTAGTTAAGTTCTCGCTATCGTCACTTTACGGCAATGAGATATACTGCTTTTGCGCTAAGAATTCTAACAATAATTCGAGTGTTTGTTTTCAGACTATACGTATAGCATATACTGAAAGAATCCAGATATCGAAAAAAAGCAAAGAAAGCTGAGTACGGACCGTAGGGCTGGGCTTCCCGGGACGTCGGCAATATTTCAAATACGTAATTACGTAGTTCCCATAAAAAGGCTTTTCGGGTTCCACTATATGGCCCCTTCTTTTACTTTAAAGTAAAGCTTTACCCTCATTCTCCTGCACAAAACCTGGTGACAGTGTGCTGATGATATAGTCTGTTTCAAATGGAAAAACTTTTCCCGCACGGTTCGGACCTTCAAATTTTTCTTTCGGCCCAACCATGCAGAAAGGGGAGTCACAGAGGAAACGCGCTCGCTTTCTTTCACAACTTCCCCGACCATATAAGTTTCCATTATTGCAGGTTTTCTGCACATGTATATATAATCAAATATAGAAATATATAAATACCTGCAATTACACATCAGCGGCAGCAGAAAACATGATTGCCAGGCCAATGGGGTATACCCCCGATGCGCCCATGTGTGACTGTTCGTTATGCTTTGTTTTATTCTTTTCTTGAGATCTTCCTTTCCTGTATGCATCCAACCTTTGATCGTATATCTTTACTCTATTTGCAGGCGACGCTGATAAAGTTTTATGTGTTTGAGACTTTGTGTAACAAATATTGGTTTTCACATAACTGAAAATGTGTTAGAAGAATATTTTGGGCAGTTCGGCCCTATTTCGGAATGTACTCTGAAAACAGATTACCTAACAGGTTATTTTCACATTACAGTTCAATTTATTTTTAGGGGAGAGCAGAGGTTTTGCATTCATTACATTTACAAATGAACAATCAACAAAACGTTGTCTTCAGATAACATCGCATAGAATTCAGGAAAGAGCAGCATATGTTTTTTCTGAGGAACAGGTTTGTTGTTTTTTTATACATGGTCAATACTTACAGGAGAATCTTTCTGCACATGTTCCGCGTACAAAAAAACTTTTTATATCTCTTCTTGGCTTACGGTCTGTATCAGAATCAGAAATATATGAAGTTTTTCGTGAGTATGGAGATATTGCCTCAATCGAATTTGATAATGTTTGTTTAAATTTCTAAATGAAAACTTACTTTCACTTAGAATGGCGGTTTAACCTATCCTTTGTACTGTATTTTATACTTTCGAAACCACAACTCAGTGGATCATTGCTTGACACGGTCACATTGTATACAGGGAAGGTATACCTAGATCATAGACAATGAGTCTTCATTTTTTTAGAACAGTATTTGTGAAAAGAGCCACTTCACGTGAAGAAGTCAAGTTAGCAGAGCAACGTGAACGTGAACTTCAAGCTGCTAAAGCGCAAGTATTTCGTAAAATGCATTGCCCATTTAATGAAATTTGAGGCAAAGAAAGTTTATGGAGCGCATTGCCCTACACAAAATGTAACAGTCGTACAACCACGTCTGTTTTCGGCTGCTCCGTCTCTGCTAAATAATCATGCCGCGGAATTAGCAAGTATGATATCACTTGCTTACAATCAAAAATTACATTTAGATTCTACGTCGCGTAAACGGCCCACCGGTGATAGTAGAAGTTTGTTTCTAAACTCATTATTTATCTTGAAATTTCCAGTGTATCAGCCAACCGCGTCAAAAAAGGTGGATCTCAGCGGCTATGGTTATGTTTAACTGCCTATTGATAAAGATTTATATCGATACGATGGTTACTTTATTGCTGCATTCATAGTCATTACTCTACATTCTCTTTAAAACTTCTGCTTTAAAAAATTATACTTCAGATAAAATGAATTTATCATGCTGGAGGCAAGTCGCCAGTGATGCAGTTCATTATGATGAGACAATTGACCATAAAGCCTTCTTCAGCAAGGTATAAGATTAATGACATAGAAGCAATATAATTACAGCTTGTTTCAATATGGAGAAATCAAGTACAATCAATTAACAGAAGAATAGCTGCGTCGAAGCTAATATCTGACGAAGGTACAGAATACAGTGAAGTTCTAAAGCAACTTCCTCCCCAGATATTACAACTAATCAGCCGTAAGGGATTTATAAAAGTTAAAATAATGTCTGTATAGGCCATCAAACTCCTTTTGAGATCAGAAAATTAATTCCAAAAGAAAAAAACGGCTCGTGGTCTTCCTTTGAAGTTTCTATTGAAGATCACTCTAATACAGGTGTTTTTTAAATTGAAAATTCCTTAATGGTTTGCTTTAGATGAACTTTCAGCATTATTTGTCCCAGTACAGTTAGAGGCGACATTAAATAAATATAGCGCCCATGTTAACTTTCCATATGCTTTTGGATTGAAAATAGCGGATGATAAAAGATATGTTAAATTTTAGTTTTGCTCACATTTGAATTTACCATTTATTTTTCACTGGGCGTGCCTTCAGTGGTAGGTGAAGAAGAAACTAGATGGTTACAAACCAAAGTTTTTCCTGCTTTGTATGGGTGGATTCAACGAATGGACCCCGATAAGAAAATCAGAGTCACAAACAGGTTGCTAACTATTTGACAATTATCTTTAATTATAGACTGTTAAATGTCGAGTCATACTATCAGAGATATATGAAAATGAAAAACGATTATGGATATAACCTATGCAAAGTTTGTAGCACGCTTTTTGTTAAGCAATTTATTTAGATATGGACGGAAAAAACAGATCCGCAAAAATATGTTTTCGAAGACTGTGGCATTGCTAGCTATTTATTGGTATCATTCTGTTTTTAAATATTTTAATTGAATTTACAGGAAACATGGTCTCGGACCAACCGTAAGCCAAAACGCTTTGCAGATCTCGGATGTGGAAACGGTTTGCTCGTACACCTGTTAAATATGGAAGGAGTTCGTTAAAGCCATAGAGTCGTTAATATATGCTTCAGGTTGAAGGTGTAGGCTTAGATATCCGGGAGCGAAAAATTTGGAAAAATGTACTTGCGAAGACAGACCTCAGGTTTTCTAATTTGAATACATAAAATTATCAGGCATTTTAGAGAGTTCGTAGTAGATCCAACATTAAATCCTCCAAATCTCTCGGATCGTTGTGATTACCTCATTGGAAATCATTCCGATGAATTATCTCCATACGTCCCCGTTATGGCAGCGCGGTGACTTTTTTACACTCTTCTTCTTATGCTACTTATCAGAATGCGGTGTGAATTTTTTCTACTTCCTTGCTGTCCTTATGATTTTCACGGAAAATATAATGCCAGACCCGGCAAGCAGGGAAGCACCTATGCCGGTTTTCTTGAGTTTTTGCGTAATGTATGTAAGAGACTCGGCTTTGATATTGAAGAAGGTAAGATAATGTTTGAAAGAAAATCTTAATGTTCAAGATCGCCTGAGTATCCCAAGTTCAAAACGAGTAAGGTAGCATATTTATTATTTAATATAACTGTATTTTCAGTTGTGTATTATCGGACGTATTCCTCTTGGCGGACTACCCTCATCTGACATCATCGAACAGCGTATACAAGAATTGCTTACTGAACATAGATGTGTGGAGGTGAAACCTTTTGTAGCTAGAGCTAAAAATCAGGAGGTAAGCATAACTCTTCATGTAATATAAGCAGTAGATTCGAAATTGTACAAATATTCCACGTGATATCGCCCATCAGTTAACAATGCGTATTTTCAATGCTCTACTTGAGGCAGACCCACACAAAAAGATGAAGTAAGTGTTTCACTTTAAGTTTCATCTTTTTACAGTGGTTGGCGCTGCGGCGGTGCTGTTCCAATTAGTGAAATGATTAAGATATTATCAGATGAAGACAAATCAACTCTCCTTAAAAACCAGGACGGAGGATTTCAAACATTTTTGAAAAATCAACATCAAGCATTTCATGTATCCTTGTAGAAATTTTTCTATATAACTTTATAGGTTTATGGTGGAAAAGTGCATATTCGTAACTTTTACGAAATGAAGAAGAAATCAACCGCTAATGGTTCCTCAAAATGTTGGATGCTACAGTACCACCCGGATGGATGCCTATATGGAACAACCTGTAAGTTTATTCATGATAGTTAACTTCGATTTTTACTCTTCTATATGTTATTTTTTGTTGATACTTTATGAGATATTATGTGAAATAATTGTTTCTATTTTTAATACACCTATGAAGAGTTTGCTATTTGTTTTTATCGATGCTACCTACGTTTTACGAACTATGTTATATCGTAATTTTGGTTTAATTTGACATTTACTACCATAAAACCAGTTTTCGCTATTGGAAAATTGCTTTATATTCTTGATTAGCTGGTTAGGTTCATGCGGTGTCGGCGCTTTCAGCCGATTCTCGGCCGGCTGTGTAAATGTATAGAGACGCAGGCCCAATGGGCGGCCCGTGAGGACTTCACGTATGTCAATGTCACTGAAGATACAACCGCAACTGAGCTGTACATGTCTAAATATGATTACCAACCTCGATTTGCTTGCTTTTTCAATATCCCTCCTATAATTTACTCGTTCCATGCGTGCGTGCATTTGGTTTGTTATATTTTAATGATAGTTTTATATAGAATGGTTTTTTTACAATGTACCACTCGAGGAAAGTTTCAAAAATCAAGCCGTTTCACATCGGCGTAATCTAACAATAGATGGTAAATTAATTCTCTTATCAAAGTTCCACCTCCCCCTATCAGACATTATCGCTTTTTGCTTCCGACCTTTTTAGAATAATGATAAATTTAGGAAAATGATAAGAATAGATATAACTCTTTTCCGCCATATAAAAGTAGATATGTTTCACAATACGGGTTTCCCCCTAAATGAAAGCTTGGACGAAGATCGATTTGTTTCGCAATGCGAGCTCGTTTGACTCAAAGAATGGCGCTTTCCGCATAGATTTTTTCTTTACAAATGACTTTCTTGTTTTTAATAGCAAAAACTTTATTTTCAGGAACTTGTTTGTCAAGCATGGGAGATGGACCGTCCGAATGCGCAATACAAGTAAGCTTTGATTTTTTTTAAAAATAAACCAGTTTGTTTTAAATGGAAGAGCGTTCTGAGT
The DNA here is from genome assembly GCA_932521035.1 of Oscheius dolichura. Lineage (NCBI taxonomy): Eukaryota > Metazoa > Nematoda > Chromadorea > Rhabditida > Rhabditidae > Oscheius > Oscheius dolichura. The sequence goes on from OW051494.1 coordinate 5,905,103, forward strand.
TTCTTACAACTCCAGTATTATTAAGGCAATGCCGAATTTTCAAAGGTTTCCTTATTTGAAAAAATATGTCTTTCAATATCGATCTATCACGGTGCGTATTATTCTTCAGGTGTTTTGCCGTATTCGGCCATTGAACAAAAGCGAAGAAAGAAATGAAGAAAAATTCCTGCCCGTTTTTCCTAATGACCAATCTATTAAACTAGCGGTGAGTTTCAATTTGATAATTTAAGCAATGACAAACGTGTGGTTACCCTAATTTTTCAGGATAAAAATTTTACATACGACAAAGTCTTCAAACCTACCACAACTCAGGAGCAAGTTTACAAAGCCGCGGCCTACCATATAGTGCAAGATGTTCTTTCCGGTTACAATGGTACTGTTTTCGCTTATGGGCAAACGGCGTCTGGAAAAACACATACTATGGAGGTTAGTAAAATATTTGATTTATTATATTTATAAAAATGTTAGGGTGTCTTGGCTGATCCCGCTCTTCAAGGAATAATTCCGCGTATAGTTAAAGACGTATTTGGTCATATTTTTACAATGGATGAAAACCTGCAATTTCACATCAAAGTGTCTTTCTACGAAATCTACAACGAGAAAATTAGGGATTTACTTGACCGTAAATTGAAATTTATGATTCCACCTTTATTTTTTCAGCTGAAAAGGTAAACCTTTCTATTCACGAAGACAAGAACAGGGTACCTTATGTCAAAGGTGCGACAGAAAGATTTGTGGGATCACCAGAAGAACTTCTTCAGGCTATTGAAGACGGAAAATCGAATAGACAAGTAGCAGTAACAAGTTCGCTTTGTCCTTATCTTTCATTCATTTTTTGCTTCTAGATATGAACGAACATTCTTCTAGATCTCATTCTGTTTTCCTCATCACAGTAAATCAAGAAAATCAAGAGACTAAAAAACAGCTGAGTGGAAAATTATATCTTGTAGATTTAGCTGGATCTGAAAAGGTAATATTGTCCAACGAGAATAACAAAAGAAATTTTAGGTTTCAAAAACTGGTGCCCAAGGCTCGGTATTGGAAGAAGCCAAGAATATTAATAAATCTTTGACAGCATTGGGAATAGTCATTTCTGCTTTGGCTGAAGGAACAGTAAACCGTTTTTTTATATAGTAAAATAAGGTTTATAGAAATCGCATGTGCCTTATCGTGATTCCAAACTGACACGAATTCTCCAAGAATCACTAGGTGGAAACTCTAGAACGACAGTTATAATATGTGCTTCTCCTGCACGGTCAAATGAAGCAGAAACTCGTTCAACCTTAGAATTTGGAAGACGTGCCAAGACTATTAAGAATGTCGTAACTGTTAATGAGGAGTTGACCGCCGAAGAATGGAAAAGACGATATGAGAAAGAAAAGGAGAAAGTATCAGTCCATTTTATAGATTTTTATATCTTCATTTAGAACTCACGCCTTCAAGCTACGCTACAAGCAGCTCTTTTGGAACTCACACGATGGAGGAATGGAGAAAGAGTACCAGAAGGAGAATGGGTGTCCCTAGAAAGCAGTACCGCTCTTACGCTCAGCGAAAGTACCTGCCTGTTTTTCGCTTGGTAATCTCTTTTAGGTGCGTCCACACCCTCAATGGAAAGATCCATGATTGCCCCTGCGCCTCCTATGCTCACATCCACATCTGGCCCTATCACCGATGCTGAAAAGAGGAAGTATGAAGAGGAAAGAGCTAAGCTGTATCAACAACTCGATGAAAAAGATGATGAGATCCAAAGGATATCACAGGAAGGAGAATCAATGCGACAACAGGTTTTGCATAATGTTCATAACGATGTTTTTTTGTCAGGTTCTTTTATTGGAAGAAGGCTTGGAAACTATGCGCCGAAACGAAGAGATGATGAGAGAAGAGAACTCTCGCTTCCAAAAGGAAATTGATGATAAGCAAGCGGAGTCGAAAGAGGTAAAAATGCGATAGTTATTAATATAATGTTGGTTCAGTTTATAACAGCCTTGGAAGAGCTTGCTGCAAATTTGGAAGAGCGTCAGGCTGAATGCGAGAAAGTCAAAAAGGAGATGGAAAGTCTAATGGAAGATAATTCTGCTCTCGAAGATAGAAGAAATTTGGCTGAAACCCAACTTCATAATCATTTACTCGAATGCGGCCCTAAAATTAAAAACTTCAAAGAATCCATTTATAACGTCATTCGAGAGTTCAATGTAGCAGAAGTGGTCAGTTGCTTAAATTAACGCCAGTAACACCGATTTTAAGGCCGCACAAAATGATCAGCTTCCTGACCATGATCTCATAAGTGTAATTAGAATGGGTGTTGCTAAAATGTTTAGTGAGAACAGTGCTGCTAAAGAGGTAAGTCTAGTGAAACATTTCATTTGATTTTTTAGACGAATGCCGCGGAAGCTAAAATGGCTGAGAACGAAGTGGAAACCGCTAAACTAGAGGGGGTCGATTCAGTTCGTTGTAAACAGCTCCTTGTTCGGGATAATGCTTCCAAGGAATGCAAGCCATTGACAGATCGGGTAAACATGGAGTTAGCAGCTGTGAAAAATTTGAAGAATGAATTCATGCGAATTATGCTATCTAAATGCCACGTAAGATTACTCGATACAATTAAGCTTCATCCTCAATTTAGAGCACTCCTGGAGATGAAGAATGCCTTTCTGGTCCAGCACAGAAACAACGCGTTCAGTTCCTCGAAACGAATCTCGAAAAATTAACAAAGGTGCACAAGCAGCTGGTGCGTGAAATGGCTGACCTTCGTATGGAACTACCAAAAATGGAAGCCCGCCTGCGTGGCCGGGAAGACAGATTAAAGCAACTTGAAGGAGCTTTAAAAGATACCAAAGAAAGAGCTCAAATGGAGAGGAGAAAGTATCAAGCAGAAGTGGAACGAATAAAAGAAGCCGTTCGTCAACGTAATTTAAGGAGGCAGCATATTCCACAAATAGTCAAACCTATTCGCCCTGGACAGGTACTTTTATCGCTGTCATAAAGATGCTGACGAGTTTAGGTTTATTCACCTAGCGTCGCCCCTGCAAATATGCAACTCTAATGTGTCGCCTCTAATTGATCTTTGTATATTTTCCGCTGGCTTGGGTTATTGAGCTTATCTGGTTGTGTTCTATTTTTTTTCGTTTTAGCCGTTTTATTGATCATATAAATAATGTCATTTCATTCAACTTTTTAGTGTTCCAGTATCCGGCTTCTGTCCGTTGTAAATATCATTTTTTTTAAAATTTAATAGTACAACAGCATTACAGTAAAGCTAAAATGGTTGCTTGGCGAGCTGCAGGTATAAATTATGTTCGCTTTTCGCAGGTTGCGGCGGAAGTACTCGGAAAGTGCTTGAAGGTATTTCATTTCATCTAATTGCTTTATTTCATTGAATTATTTTTAGGGAACTAAAGATTCGAGAAAAGCAGCTGCTCAGACTCTGAAAGTTGTAGCTTGGGAAGACGGAAAACATGCGGTTAAGAAGAATTAGCCGTCATTAGACGAAATTAGATGAACACTAACTACGAATGAATTATAGAGTGCCTTGTGTTTTATGGAAGCATGAACCTGTGGGCATGTCAATTCATTCTTCCATCGTAGTCAAGCTTTACAGCTCGCCGCCCCCGACGCCTCAAAGGGGTGCAGTAGCAGTCTGGCCGCCTATCAAAATGAAAATGTATCAAATGCGCCAAAATCACTTTGAAAATGTAGCAATCAGGCGGGAATCATTCCGTCCGAATCAGTCCGGTCGTGTATTCCGGCCAAGTTTTTCTGCAGTCACGTACACAAAAGTATTTTCAAACAAGCTTTTGCCGATTTTTTCCGATTTTCTTCAAAATTTTCTCTCTCCCCAGAAACTGTTTTTGATGGTATTTATTTCTTTTCTTGTGCTTTTCTATGTTCCCTTGTCGTCTCTTACACTAACTTCTCTAGATATTAGTACATACATATGATCTACTACACTAACTGAAGAAAAAATGACTCCAACTAAAATTATCGAAGATAGACTGAGATTTAAAAGAAAAAATACTGACGACAGTGAAGTTTATGAATGTTATTAATGCTAATTCCAAACGAATTCGATAAGGTCACCTATTTCAGATTAAGCTGAACGACCCCGGGGCTCTCTATGTACGTTCATGGGCTTAAAATGACCGCAAGGAAAAACTGAAAATATTGCAGGAAGCACTTTTTCCAAAATGGGTGTAGTTCTCGAGCACGAGGTCGTTTTGCTCTACCTGTTTCTTTGAAGCCGATTTTCTCGACAGCTAGATATGAAATCGCCAAAAGGCGTTCCTACAATATTTTCAGTTTTTTCTTGCGATCATTTTAAGCCCAAGAACGTCCGCTGAGAGCGGCGGAATCGTTCATCTTAATCTGGAATAGCTAAGCACTTTTTTCCATAATAACTTTTGGCGGGAAAAACGAAGACGGCGAAAATTTCAAATTTCGCGAGCTGTGCTTAGATCTACGTGGAACTCTTCTTCTAGAAAAAAATGGGATTGAAAAGACGGCTGATTCAATTGCATCAATGTCGCCGTAAAAATGTGTTACCTTTTGAAAAAAAAACCCCCCGACTTTTGCAGCAGCAACTATATATAGTCTGTCAAGAAAAGGTAACATTCAAGGTCTAACTGTCCGAGAACAAATTTTAGTGATGGAGCGAACTGACAGATAATTTTTGAGCGGCCAAGAAGAAAAACAGGCCAGTAAGTTCGGCTCGTGACTAAATCGTTATATAGCAATTTCATTTGAAGTATTTATTATATGTCGTTGAACATCGGCATTTATTCAGAAGTGTAGCGGAATGTTAGGCCACATAGGCGGTTGATACTTATTCATAATTTCATTAAATTGTACATCAAGAGCTGTTTCCATGGCCAGTAGTTTTTCAGCCGCCTAAAAACATTTCGGAATCGAAAGGATCCCCAATCTTACGCTGCCATATTTTGTATAGGCGAATTGACGCTTTGAAATAGTTTTCGTTTTTTCATCCGGACCTTCGATTGTTTTATGAAGAACTCCATTCACACCAACTGAAATACACCTTTTATACGCGAAAAAGCCCCTACTTCTATCTGCTAAAATATAATCTTCGCTGCCAGTTATCCAACAATCACCATTTATATCTCCTTTTATATTTGAAAACTTCTGTGCGGTTTCTGAAATGGATCAAAATGTGAAGTAATCCAGCATAAGGTACGTTTTTTCTGGTGCTCTTCTGTTATAAGTTTAAATGCAGCGTAATCAGCATCCATTTCTATAACTTCTTGATCTTTTATAATAGTTTCTAAAAACACTCGTATACTCAACATTATGACTAACTCTTTAAACTGTTTGCCTCTTTCTCAGAGATCACTGAAGTACTTGATAAAGGTTGAAGTACCATGTAACTTTCTTGAACCATATCGCGATGTCTTTTACGCCATTGGTCCGCTGCATAGTAGTGAGCCCAAAATGACGAAAAATTGTCTTGACCACTTTGAGAAATACTGTTTGACATTAAACTATACCAATGAGATATTGTTATTATACACGGCGGGAAATAGATGTCCGATAATACGTTACATCAGTACGGGCGGAATACGTAATGCAGCGATGTAAAAAAGTTTATGATTCAATAAATTAAGACATGTTTTTTAGGATTGAGCACATTCCGCATAGGCAGTGCGTATTAAGGCATTTTCGAAATAATATGAATTAAAACCGGATGTATGAGTATTAACAGACGTCATGGATGGCATTAAAGACAATTTTAAACCTACAATATCATAAGGCCTGGACTAGTAATATTTTTTTCTTGATTTAATTTAGCTTTAGCACGTGCCTCTGCAATAGATTTTTTCCGTTGCTCAGCTGCAACTTTTTGCTTTTCTGTCAACGGCTTTGTTGGAACAGTTGGCTTAGAAAGTGTACGTGTTGTTTTCCTCCAGCTATTGTTGTTTTGTTCACTTAATATAGTTTAGTACAAACAATTTGATTAGAATATACCTATTCTGCGCCTCCAATGGTGTCTCAATAATTAAATGATCTGCATTGTAGTTGAACATGCGCCACTTCTCGACCTTAAGGTTATTACTGGCTGAGAAGCGTACAGTAAAACTGCAAACAAAAGGACAAAACAATACCTCGGAAAAGCAATTGTTAATATCCGTCAGTTCCATTTCAACAAGTGCCCAATAACCTTCAAGATCTTCTGCTGTCGTCACTTTATCAGACAATTCAGGATTCTGTTAAAAATACGCTATTAAATTGAAATTATACTTTGTTCGAACCAATAAAAGCGGATGAGCAACTGAACAAAAATGAGTAGCTCGAAATTATTTAAAACATAGAATAACTTTAAAATAAATGGCTTATACTGGTGGTTTCGAGATAAAAAATTACGGGCTATGTTAAAAGTTGATCAAAATACCAATTTATCTATAAATATTAAACTCAAAGAGCAACAATACCACAGAAGCGAAAATTTTCCACAAAAAACAGGCCCGCTATTTTACTTATTTTGATATTGCTTATTTGGATGTCAGTCCCATGTGAAATATACAAAAAGAACCAACCAAATTTGCGTTCACTAGCTCTTCAAATTTTGCCATCTTTTTGTTAAGAAGAAGGCTTGCCTTTCCAGACGCTACGCGAATGCTGTCTGCTGCTTGTTCTGGCATCGGGACCTAAAATTTCTATCGATCAAAATTTGTAAACAGCGAACTGTGTCTAAATCATGTAGCGCTAAATTGCGACGATCTTCCAACGAACTTCTGGTTGTAGCTAATGTTTCTCTGAACTCGCTTCCTGATCTAAAACTCAAGTCGTAAAACAGGGTTAACTACCCAAACCTGGCAGATGAGTTTGCGGTTTCACTTAAGCATACAGTGACGGAGGCGTCGGCACTTGTAGAAGCAATTGAATCACTTTTAGAATAGTCGTTGGACTTTAAATCCACCTAGACGAACAAATATCGTAAGAAAAAAATATGAAAGATAATTCCCAAACTAAGAAACTACCGGCTGAGAAGTTATTGTCAATGGCTTGACATTTTCTTTAACGTCGGTATCTTGCAGATCTACACACAACTTCCAGCGATCGAACTGACCTTAACATTTGTTATATAGTATGTAAACGAATTCATAAAAACCTATTAAATTTTTCACAGAAGGGGAGGAACATGTTGCTCCCATAGGGCTTGCTTCAGATGACTTATTTTCCGACGATTTTCTAAAAGAAAAAAAAATAGACTTTTTTCATAGCAAATGTCTAAAGGTGGATACTGAAGTAATGTTTGTATAAAAAACAAACAAATCTCAATAATATATAACCAGGCACGGTATCGTTTTAAAGAGAATCAATACGCACCATGCTGTGGGCGCTAGCCTTCGCCGTGACCACCTGTGACGGTACGCCCTTTACGGAACCCCCGATCAAACATTCTTCCCAATGTCTGAACGCATGTGTGTCTTAGGGCACGCGCTGTATAGGACAGTTTGACGCTTAAACAAAAGAATGTCATTCGTTTTTCGCAAACACGCAAAACCGTGGTAAAAATATAAGAATGTTATGGAATGATGTAGACCGTTTAGCGCGCATTGTTGAGCGGGGTCAGCGCGATTTGGTAGAAGATGCCCTTGAATGACCGCAACACTTTGTATGACTGCTGTTGGCCAATGTTCGCCTGCTTTTAAAAAGCTTGGCATATTAACAAAATGAAAGTCATTTAAAAAAAGGATGACGTATCAAGATTTTGGTTAGCTTGTTTTTTTAACTCGGGGATATACCCACTGGCGCTTATGAAAACTTACAGAGATGACCCGTGCAACTGCGCTAAGCGGCGTTCAATGAGTCCTTTTCCAGATGGTCTAACTGGAGTGGTTTCAACTAGTGCAGCAGGTGATCTGAAAAAAAAACTTTTTAATCTAAAATAATTAGGCCCTTATTATGGTGAAAGCCAAGGAAGGGCAAACAGAGTTAGAAAGTGAAGGTTTATGTGGTAACTCGTTTTTCGCAAGCAAAAAAGAAACTTGTTTAATTTAAAAAAAAAAGAAAAGTGAGGCTGTCTGAACACGGCCTGTTGGTTTTATACAGATAAGAAATTATCGTATTGATGTTTACACCCAATTTATCTACTGCTAAAACTAAAACTAAAAGTTTTAAAGCGTACCTGTAGCCGTTTAAGGCACAACTAATTTTAATATAACTAGGAACGCGAGATTCACTGCTGATTGGAGTATTACTAGTAAAAGCTGATAGGTTAGCTTCTGACAAAAAATGCGTCGCTCCAGCTAATGGCGTTGTTTGAATTTCCTATAAGGATATTGCATTTCCTATTAAAATTTACTGTTCCACGACGAATTGTAATATTTCTAAGATCGCTTTCACTTAATGCCGGACGCGGTGACGGATTGCTCCATGCGGTTTCTTCGGCAGAGTTACAGCTATGTTGCTCTACTACCTCCTAAATGGCTATATTACTATAAAGTATACAACAAAATATGGTGGCAGGATCCAAATAAACCTACCTTGTTTATTTTATGCTTCCTGCTGAACGAGAGTCTATTAAGAGTTTTTCGAAGTGGTGAAACAGCATTTTCCTTACTGCTCGTGTTAGAGTTTCTAGAGAAAACTATTTTTTTTTACATTTCAAACCGGCGTGTTGTGGTTTCCTTGGAAGATTTCAACGGGCTACGTCGCCTAAATCCGCGAGAAACTTGCCCAAAGATTCTGGCAATTGAAGAAGGTTTCGCTTCTCTAACTTGCTGTTCCGGCATCTTAAAAGTTTGAAATAGTTAAGTCTTTTCGAAATATGTGTCAGTAAAGAAAAACATCAGAAACTACAAACAGTATGAGAATAAAGCTTCTTTATTGTAATTTCGGCAGAAGTAGCCTGCTTTTGGCTATTGGATAAACAAATAGACTAAACAAAAACAAGATATGGTAATGAAGAAACAGAATGAGACCAAAATAACAACAATTAAAAGAATACCCTGAATTATAGAAGCTCAAACAGCTTCAGCATTCTCTGCTTCTTGAGAATCTTTTAGAGCATTTTCAGTCTCAGTGGTATCCAGAGTCTGCTCGTTCTCGCTGTTGTCATTACTATGATCAACCAAAGCAGAACGCGAAGCCTATTTATAGACATTACAAAATTAAGTTTATTACCTCCCACTCCGACATTAGCTGGTTTCTGTATTCCTCACATTCTTCCACGAGCTCAGGACTTACATCATCAGGCTTCAGTAAATGACGGTGACTCAAATGGGACATAACTCTAAACAAGTACAAATATGAGTATTGAAGGAGGCTTACCCGAACATCTGAATACGCTTTTTACCTTTAAAAATTTTTTCCATCGCAGAATCACCTTCAACAAGGGCAAACCGCCTGTCTTTAGGATCGATTCTGTTGTTCTCTCGCACGTAACGCCAGCATTCTTTTACCACCTAAATGCTGCACATAATTCTAACATATCAGCTGAAATTAAAAATCTGAAGATAATCTTACATCGCATCTTCGCATAAATTTCTGTCCAGTAATTTCTTGGAGCTCCTCACTAACATAAACCAACTTAGTTCCTTTTGTAATTTTCCCCTTTTCTTTTTTCGAATCACTGGTGGCCTCTTTTCTTCTAGCGCTCCACTAAAGATGATGAATACACGATGCTTACATTTAAAAGAAATCTCGTTAGTACTACTCACTCCTGCTGCTTTACGAAGTTTATTTGCCGCCTGTTTCGCAGCAGTACGGCGACCAGATTTCACTGAAGATATCAAATCCAAGTTTTCATTTTCAGCTTCTTCCGGTGCCTAACGTATAAATTTTTTACACCAACATTATTATACTTTTCGCTTGCGTGTCTTTTTTGCAGGGCGAGCGCGCTCAGTAGAAAGAACTTCATCATCGGAATCCGAACTTTCTGCACTGTTGCTGCAAATGTTTACTGTTGAAAAATATGTCCAGCTTACGTAGGCTGTGGGGTATCTTCTTTCTTGCCTCCATTGATATCACTGACGTCAGAATCAGAATCACTTACCGTCTGTTTCTGAAACATAAATTAGCTTTATATAAGATCATGAAGTACCTCTTCGATGATTCTCCTAGTTATTCCGTCTACAACTTTTTTATATTCTGTGAAATCCTTATCAAAAACCTCCTATAAAGTACATGAATTATAAAACTGCACTGTTTTACCTTGAGATGTGCACGAATTGTTGCACTTGTTAATGTGTCCAGCCCTTTTTTTTCAATAAGGGAAACAATTTCTTTTTTAACATCATCCACTGCAATAGGAAGTGTATCCATCCTGAAAAAGACTATGTATTCCAAGCTTCAAGGTATAACAATGTGCTTTTTTGTAAAAACACGCTCGGCATATATATATATATATATATATATATATATATATATATATATATACTACGCAGCAACGGGCCACTGCAAAGTACGTTTTGATGTATACAGAAGAACTTTCTATCCAACTCGCATGCTTCAGATCGTGTTATTTCAATAACAAAAAAGAGCGAAAAAAATGCTGCTCTAGCATAGACTCTCAAGATGCCGGCTGATTAGAAAAGCATTTTACTAACAATCCAACGAAGGTCAAAATGGCGAACGTAAAACGTTATAATAGTGTCGGGGATTGGTCGTGACCCCGGTCTTACACCGAGTGTACCCCTCTGCAAGATGTTATGCCTATATCGCATGTTACTTCACATCCATAGTATGCCTGAACGGCTTTCGAAAAGGCGTACAGACCAAAAATAATAGTAATCGCAATATCTACCGTTGATGTTATTCCATATTGTTTCTCAATATTATGACATACACTTTTTGTGATCTTTACTGCTTTTACTAATTAGAACATGCTGATCATCTTAGCCAAAAGAAATATTGAAAAAGCATGCGGAAATCTTGTTTTCGAAAACAATAGTTGCAAATTTTTTAAATGGCACGCTACCGTAACCATTTGCCTGCGCGCGTCTAATTTTTCAAGCTGTGCCAGTGTTCCTTTAATAAAACATGCGGGTAATTGACGGAAACGGCCAGTGAGGAATTGTTTGTTTTACGGATATGAATTTCGAACAATGACCGTAAAATTGACGGATTCCTCTATCACATTCAAATATTACACCATATTATAAGGTGCACAAGAGGAAAAAACCCGCTTCAAAGAATATTTATTAATAAACTAGTCTGACAGGAAGTCAGAGGCAAGTGCTGTTTCAAGTTTTATCATATGAGAAATATTAGATGGAAGTTGGAGCCTAATAAAGCATTCCCTTGTTTGTAACATCATCAGTATAGCATCCTTTAGGTATTCGATATTGTGTTCTACGTGGGGACATCTGAAATTGTAGCCGCTGATTGCAGGCAACGGGTACAACATAAAAACACTGACCTCATAAGACGGAGAGTAAGAATTGGTATCTCAATACGACGTTCACATAACGAAATTATATTATCAACAGTAATCGACGTGCATGAAAGATCCAAATTTTCTACACTACCAATGCTAATCCAATCAATGAAAGATTCCCATTTATGTATGATACAACCAGACATTCGTAGGCTTTTTAATGCAGGGAGCCAGCATTGCTAAAAGAATTACATCGATTATGATTGGATATACCGAAAAAGGAAAAGTAAGATCGGCTGAGCTGAGATCTAAATTAACTAGCTGATTGCACGAAGAAAAAATGTATTCCAAGGCAGAAGGAACCATTTGTGTCTTTCCTATTCGTAAATCTTTTAGATATATAAGCTCTAAAAACGCCCCATTTTCTACAATAACGGCAAAAATACCTCCTAATAATTGGCTTAACTGGTCCGGATGGTGTTGCAGATTCAGTCCCTTCATAATCAGCGTACATAAAGAAGGAGATAAAGCTAGAAATGGAGTCAGTCCAGAGGTCGATGCAGGATTGTACGATATATCCAGTTTTGAGAGGTTATTGAAAGAGGTACCGGTCTGCCAACGATAATAAAACCCAAATGTGTTTAACCTGGGAAATTGCACTGAGAAGCGTATCTGTAATGTTACATGCTGCAATTGATAATTCCTCACAGCTAACGAATAATGCTTGCAAGATAAAAGCATCGGATTTACCCAAATCTTAGAAAATGCTAAAACCGCAGTCTGATACCTACTAGAAAAATTTAAGTTTAATATTTTCATAGGCTTCGAGAAGTCCACAAGTGAGCGAAACAATGGCTGGATACAATAATCAATTTCAGTCTGGGAAAAATTAATTTCTTGAGGACCATCAGGTAAAGAAAAACAACGAAGTTTATCAATTATATCCTTTTCAAATTGAATATCTAAACTGATAGTTTAAAATATAACCAACTCAACCTTGATTGTAACATTGGAACAGGATTTGGGCGCTTGGTTTTTGTACAATACATTTGAATTTTATCCGATCTGATTCACTTCTGAGCATTGACACTGGCATGTCCATGTCCACCTGAATTGGATTCAAAATTCACACCATTATCTAAACCTCTGTATCATCTTCTAGGCATATGACAAAGTCTGTCTGATGAGATAAAAGACTTTTTTGGCACCGTTCGCGTATTGCTCTTACCGTTGCAATGCTAAATTTATTCGAAGATAATTCGGTAAACTGTAAACAATGACGAACCTTTCAAAAGCGGTTAAAATATTTTTCCTTAAATGTTCAGCATTTGAATCTAAGAAAGAAATTTCTACAGGAAAACATTTTTGCGATATCTCGCGCGAAGATAGACTGTCTTGATTTAGGGGTACTGTAGATCTTGGAGTTTCCGGTAGGTTCATTGGCGATAAAGATCTTCTTGTAGAACTACCATCACTCGGGTCAGAAATATCTTTTATAGAATCGGACGCGTGGTTTCCTCTAATACAATATCAGTTTGATAACCAATGTGTGCGCACCTGTCTTTCCGTTTCGGTTGAGATGAAAACAATTCTCTACTCTTTCTTTTTCGTGAAGATGCACCTATATCATCTATAATGAAATCATCAGAAATGCGATTCTACAATGGCTCTATAATTATATTGTATTACCCTTACTACTACATAATTTTTCAAGACGGAATGCCTTTCTTCTACTATAGATTTCGGACTTTCTGTGGTGCTGTCTAGTATAGGGGTTTCCTGTAATTTTTGTAGTTTACTACAATGCAATTTGCTACATTCTCATCGGAAAATTCACTACGTTCGCAGCTCTCCAATTCATGATCAATATGTTCGTCGATACCGTATTCGTGAGAACAATCACGACCATCCGCGGATCGTCTAACTCGACTACCAACGTTGTTCATTGCTTTCTGGAACATCTGTTCAGCTAGTTTCAACTAAATACAAACTTGATACACAGTAACACCATCCAGTCGTGCAGAAGAAGCCATCTTATTAGGAGGTGTGCGCCCTTCTCCCGACCTTCGTTTTATTCTATGAATAGCGGGTGCTGCGGAATACGGAACTCCTTCTACAAGGCGTTAAGGTTTGTTTCGTCGAAAAGATCTCACCTTTGTCAAATTGGGCTTTCATTTCAACAAGCAAAATTTTAGCCCGTGAGATAAAATTTGTTTCACCGTCTTTTTCAAGGCGTTTAATAGAATCACTTAAAACTCGTCATTATTGTGGTCTACAAAATTATACCATAGAAAATCAACAGCAGTCCACCCATCTTCATTCTTCAATGTGACAAATTTAGGGTCATGTCTATAGAGAATTTCAGCAATTTCAATCATTTCTTCCCCTTCTGCAAGGTTTGCGCAAGCATCCATTAGTGGTGTTATTCTACCACCAATCTATAACTGTTAATTTCTATCTTAACCTATGGAGCATACACGGCCATCATCCAGACCACCATCGTCTCCCACATTACTGGTTGCGTCCACACGCGCACCCGCGCCTAAGAGAATTTTCACATGAGCTATTTTCCTATGATTAGCCGCCTCGTGCAAAGGTGTCCAACCACTATTGTCTCGTGCATTTACTTGGTACCCCTGCAAATTATTACATTACAGCTCATAAAATACTTACATGCTGCAACAGAAGTTTCAATCTTCCTGTATTGTCACCTTTAGCTTCTAAATGAAGCTCCGTTTCCCCGTGATTATTCCTCCAGTTTTTTCTTTTCTCTATATGTGAAACTTCATTCCTGAGTTTAGCCAGCTCTTCAATGACGAGAAATATTACAGCAAAAAGTAAAGAATTACTTTCACATTTCATTAGGATATTTATATCAAAGGTGCTGGCACCCTCCGTAGTGTTAGAGCTGCTATCAGGTTCAATAGTTTCATCCTTTACCGGTCTATTGACAGAGTTATTCTTAAAAAAAACTAACATGAAAAGCAAATAGCTTCACCTGGTACTCGTTAGCTTTTTCCGCATAATACACACTTAGTTGGTTGCCCTTAGAGGCCAGGAATTCTGACATTACTTTGCACCTTTCACTCTTAACGCTGACGATTAACCCTCTTTAACCACATACCTTTGCAGTTGTTTCATACATTGGAATATCTTCAAGTAGAAGTCTAAGGCTTTCTTGTAATTCCTCGATTGAAGTCAAAGATCCTTTACATTTGTTGTCAAAAATTAAAATACGCGTACTTAGACACTGCGAATATAAAAAATAGTTCACCGACAACATACCTTTTCCAGCGGTATATTGTTATGTCTTTCGTATTCTAAACATTTATCGAAGTATTTCACAGCATCCTCATACATGTGCAAGTCGGAACATGTTTGCCCAAGAGAAATAAGGGCGGGAATTTTTTCTTCGTATGTGGATGAATACCTAGGAAACATCGGATGCAAAACAAATCAGAAAACATACGTTAGCATTTTGGTGTAGAATCCAAGAGCTTGTCGAAGAGTATCCTTGTGGTTTGATCTGAAAAAAAGTTAATATACAATAAAAGTTTGTGCCTTACGAGTACTCTAAAATCCAGTCGCCCATTTGTTCGAAAATTCTGCGTCTCTCTTTCATTTCGATACTTTCATCGCGAGATCTTTTCAAGGCTTTCACAAACTTATAGACTGCAACGAACCTTAGAAAGAAAAGAAATGTTAACTAACCAAAAATTATGCGAGATCGAAGTAAATCTAAATCTTCTGGTGCAAGCTCGGTTTGATTTTGAGCCATTATATCCAAAAGAACATCGAATGCTCGTTCCATATCGCCACAATAAATTAGCACCTAATGGTTATAAATTTTCTATATTTTTTCATTATCCCTTACTTGGCTCTGTTCTAATTTAGCTCCACATTTTCTTTTAGCTGGGGCTTCATTCACAAGTATCTGTGCAAGTTTCCTTTTATCCACCCATGAAAAATCCAGCTGCGCTATTTGAAGCTCATACCGCAAATCTGGCAGATTTTTCTTCCTAAAAACATTTATGAAGACGTATGAATCCAACCTTGCAAAATTCAGGGCACTTTTTAAATACTTTTCTGCTTCAAGACGTTTCTCTAAGTTTCCAGCAATGCCTGATAAAAGCCTTTCCTAAACATTAATTTATTAAAATAATAGTATTTATAACCAAATTCGCCCGCCGATATTCGACCGTCTCGTAATTTGCTACGGCCTCGGTATCACGGTTGATATTCGAGCCATAGGTGTCTAAGTAGGCAAGAGATTTTTGCGCAAAATCATATGCCTATAATTCTTTTGCTCATTAGCAACAAGACATAGTTAGATAGTTATGTCTTCTGTGTATTAACGAGCGAAAAAAACCACCTGCTCTAGATCTGCAACGAGAATAGACCCGCTAACTACCCACAATTTTTCTAAAACCCATGCAGAAACGTGAAGAGAAAGTTGAATTTGCGAGCGGTTTCCGGAAAGTGTCGCTGATTTTCGGCATTTTCCTGAATTGTGCAATGCTTGATCTCGTTTCCCTGAAAGTAGCTAATATAACAAAACTGTTTTTTGGGAACCTTCGGCGGCATACGCTTCCGATAGACAGCGGTAAGTGGAAAATGCAAGCTTGTATCTCTTTTGATCATTACCAACATTCTCTAGTAGAGATACTACTAAAGTTTAAAATGATTACCTATATGAAAAATAAACTACACCTTCATTGCAAATATCAATTGCTTCATCATAAGCACCTTTTTCTTGATACAATAAAGCTAATTCTACGAGTGATTCAGCTAGTTCGCTTGGATTTCTTCTATTGCGACGCAGATTGTTGCATTTTTTCTGCAATTCTACCAGAGAACAAATGATAGCAAGCATATTATATTACCTTTGAGACTTTTACGCGTCATTAGCATCCAGTTCTGGCCAGTTGATCATTGACAAAAAATATTGTACTTTTTACACAGGAAACTCTGAAGTCTACACTTCTCTTGACTCAGCCGAATGGTTGCAACAAATATTGTATGTTGGGAAAACATCTGCTTTTAAGATGTCAATACACATTCTTCAGATTTAATGTTACAATGCTAATAAACAGTACAGAATATATAAATCTATGTGTAAACTATGTTGAATGTAAGTGCGCGGCGTAAAACGGCATCGGCAACGAGTATAGTGTCGCCATCCTTAACGAGCTCTAGGATAAAATATGTAAATAACAAAAGTTTCTTCCAACCTTTCATTGGTCTTATGAGATTATTTTTACTGAGTTCCTGTAAATCTGGAAAGAAGTCGCTGATAAGATAAAGTTTCTCATTTGAAGTTTCTACTGAAGGGTTTTTCAGTTGACTGCAATACAAATTAGATGGGCTTTCTAAAAGCTTACAACTGTACGGTTAACTTCTCAATAACTTCTTCCAATGTCTCATTCGAGTTGCATTTTAGATTACAAGCGTTGCTAGAGCAGGTGGTGCATTGTGACTAAATAATGCGAAAATGAAAGCATTAAAATAATTTAAACTTAAAACTTACATCTCTCTCCATTTCTACAACACCACAGTAGGCGCCGTCTATATCAGTAAAATTCAGGTAGTTATTGATGGGTTTGGAAGCGCTACAAAATAGTTTCTTAAAAGATTATTAAAAACGTACTTCGATGCCAGCTTAAATGCTTCAAGTGCGCAAGAGGCAGCGATCACAGCGTTTGTAGAAGCAACAGCCGGTATGATACGTTTCAGAACGCCTTGAGTTATACGTCGGTCAACGCCGGCAATACCTACAATTAATATAGCAAAATTGGGGAAAAAAGCAACTTACCGTATTGATCAGCTCGCTGTTTGGCTCGATCCAATACCCAATCAACATGTTCCGGGTTATCTGCATCAAGTGATAATTCTCCAAATGGCATTTCTTTTGGCCATACGATCACTTTAACATATTCGATGCAGTGTTCCGGCAAGCGGGGCGTATTGGCAATTGTACACATTGGAAAATTAACCTGATTAAGTACTGTATTGTATTATATGCAACTAGTACCTGTGGAGGAAACAAATTAAGAGTACAATCGACACATGCAGTTAGTCTTGGATATAGAACCCTCGCGTTTCCTTTAAACCCTTCAGTTCCACCATCAATCATTGGAATTACTGTTTGCATGTCGACTTCACCTTTATCATCTACAACAGCAAGATCAATCTAGATGTAAAAAATAATAAAATGTTCGAAGTATTTTCAAACCAGCATCGCATTTATCCAGCGTCGGGCAGAAATTGAATCGAGTCCACAAATAATGATTTGAAACTGTCTGTAGAATTCAGGTGGTTTATCCTCAATGCGACAGTTATGCGCGGTCACCTTACATCCCTCAACTCGCTTCTCTATAAAAGCCGCAGCAACAACAGCTTTAGGTTTTCCAACATCTGATTCTCTGTAAATGTCATTAAAACGCGAATAAGATAGTATCCTACCTAAATAAAAACTGACGATTCAGGTTAGAAAGATCAATTGTATCCATATCAATGACATCGATATCCTTAAACCCAGATAGCGCCTAAACGAACGTAACATCATAAACTACATATCCAGAAAAAAAAACCAAATTCTTGAGAAGCTCACAGCCAAGCCCACCAGCGCCGACAACAAGAACCTTTACTGTATGCACGCACTCCAGGTTCTAAAAGATTTTATCACGCAGACAAAAATTAGTTGGCTAACATTTGCTCCAGGCTCAAACCAATCGACAGAATAAGCCGTCCCGCCATCAGTTAGCCTCCGTACATCTCGCCACCTTTCTTCACTGAGATAATCGTCGAAAAGCATTAGCACTATTTTTACATTTTATAATCACTCGTTTAAAAATATATAATAAAACTGTCATATTATTGAAACAAACTCAAAAGCGAGTACAGAAAAAGGTTTATTTTGTGAATTATAAGGTAAGAGAATTTCAGACAGCATAAACAAAATATTTAGCAAACAGTGAGGGAGAGGGGATGATTAAATGGGAAAGATTGATCCCACTGCGTGAAGTGTTCTTTCAAGTTCCTGAATATACTTGTCCCAGTTAACTTCTTGGACATCGAATACCGAATAACGGATACGCATTTCCTCCTGTAAAAATGAAGATTATCAAAGGCATGCAAAAAAATTACATTGTAGGTCTCCGGTTTGGCTCGAATTCTCCACATGTAACTTCTCGATCTGGCCTCATCAAAAATTTTCTGATATGCTTCGCTCTGAAAATATATTGGATAAAAGTATTAGTTGTAAACTTACATCATATTCTTTTAACTCTCCCATTTGCTGGGCCGTTTTTCCAAATAACTTTTCAGCAATTTTAGAAAATATCGTTACCCAGAATGTACCAGTCGGGTCTGCTAACTCTACCTAAAGTCTAATATTTAAAGATAAATTGTGTACAAACCGAAGCCATATAATGCCATTTGAAATTATCGCTGGTCGTGTTACACTTCTCACAGCGATATTGGTTATCGAGAGGAATTACCTTTTTCTGGCAACCTTCATTAGGACAAGCCTATGACTAGAGTAACAATAAGAGGCAACTCTTTTACCTGGTATATGGCGTTATCGTATCGTACAGCACTAATTCTTGCCTTTGCACTCATATACCTTCCATTAGGCAGATCAGGTTCGTTCCCTAATTGTAGAGCAGTAAATGTGCCGACAAAGCGAAGATCACGGCTTAAAGAATCGCCTCCACTAGTTGCAGTAAGTGTTTTTGTGTCGGCATTTGGACGGGAGCGTGAGTACCATTCATAAAGCGGAGCTACCTCATTAAGATCTGGAGTCAGCTCCCATTTTGTACCGCCCACGCTGCCCAGACTGAAGCCACCTGCAGAGAAAAATAGACAAGCTGGGAAGCTACTCACCATTCCATTCCTTCACTGGTGCTCCCTTTATCCCTATAACTTGTCCAAGCGCCTCATCCTCAAATTCCCTTGCTTGATCGTTCCACAATGTAAACTGGACTACAGTGCAAGTTTGGTCTATCAAGAAAATTTCCCTTTTCGTCATCGACTTGCCAGCACGCGAAACAAACTGCAGTTTAACACGCTTTACTATTGAAGGTTTAACCTACATCGGTAACAGGATCCATTTTATCAACCACAGCCAAAATATCTACTGTCTCATCCTTATGGTTCACAATGCGATCAAGAGGACAAATTTTTAAAGAAAACGCCGGGCGAGAAATGGTCTCGTTACTAGGAGTTATCTGCAGAATTACATCCTACTTCATAAACAACAAAAACAGACCTCTGAATCAGTTCTGAGCGTAATCTCATAGTCGTGCCCTGTAGTGTCAAATCTCTTGTTCGCTTGTTTTACAACTCCACCAGAAAGGTAGTATGCCTAAATACGACATCATATCTTCAAAAGATAAAATCATACGCAATCTTTCTGAATGAGATTCGCAGTACGCGCTGCTGTTTCTCCAAAGGCGGCGATACGAATAGATACACCGTCTTTATCAGTTAAGGTAAAATTCAACACCTGTAAAAGGTAAATAATACAACATCGCAAGAATTGATCACTGACCTTACTTGGTCCATTCTTTGTATTAATATCTTTCAATCCTTCCAATGCGGTGCATATGCCGCAAATTCGCCACTTGTTTACATAAGGTGTTATCATAGTTATAGGTGTAACATTGCTGCTTCCACCGAATGAATTAGTCCTATTCGAAATTGGAGGCCTTTGGAGTGGTGGGGCAGTAACGTTCTTAGTAAGCGTTGGTTTCACCTGATTGCCAGTCCAAGGAACTGAACATGTTTTGGTTGCTTCGAAGCCGCGGAATAACTCCGTTGCCTAAGAAGATATCGTGGTTGATTGAGAGAGAAAAGGTATAAACCTCTGGTGTACCATGATGCTCGGTGCCTTTGCTGTCTAAAGTAGGATGACCACGACTCAACAGCTCATATTCGTCAATGACTAACACCTCGTTTCTTTAAAAAAAAGCTTTACACTTGACATTCTTAAACACATACCCATTTTTAGTTTTATTGGCAAGTGAAAAATGCGTTTTACTCACTAATAGGATTTCGCCTCCATTCGCTCCATCCCATTTCCCAATCAAGTTATCTTTTCTGAGCTGGTTAGCGACATCAGACGAAAAGAAAAAGACTAAAGACGATCAGTTTAATTTCTACAACTATCCTACATTTGTAGTAGTGTACTCCGTCAAATAACTTAGCTCGTGCGCAGGTTCCAGGAGCTCCGTTCTCGTCTGACAATTTAAAATTTGTCAATTGGAATACAGCAGGTTCCCTTATGACTCCGCCATTTTCGAATATTCGCTAAAAATTGACCATACGGATGCTGTTGGATATAACACTTCAAATAAAACTCTTACCTTAATCGCTCCGCTGGTTAACTGCAGTTCGCCGTCCCGAATGTACTTTTGAATTTTGTTGTACGTTGAAGGCGCAATGTTAACAGCCATTCTAAAACATGATTTGTCAATTATATTCATTAGTCAGCATGAAAACAAGTATACAGGCGAAATTAATGGTTTCTACATTTGATCTATACCTACAATCAGTGATTATCTATTATATCGCTACCGTCAATGGTCTACGCACTAAAAGTAACCGATGAGACAGCCAAAAGATAGTTCAGTTAGATCTAAAACGAGAATGCAGTGTCAAAAGGTGTTTGAAGAATTCGTTTCGTAATAAAATACCACCTTCCCGCGCTTTCAACGGAGCGCATTTACCTGTGTGCGGATTTTTTGAAAAAAATTGTGTGAAATTTCACAGCTCGCCGCCTTGGACAGTTCAAAGGGCTGCATGTCTGCGCGCTCCAATACTAACTTTGTTATTATACATTTTTATGTATTTGTGATGCCTTATTTAGCTTTACCGACCCCAAATTAATATAGACTAATTCCCTCCCCCAGCGGCAGTGGTTATAATAAAAGCACACCGAGTCACCCGTCCCTTGGGTGTTTTTCAGCTTGGATTTCTCTACCGGTTCGTGCAGCTAACTGGTTTAGAAGCATTTACAGTTACATGTAAAAATGCGTTCTGCCTTTCTAACAGACGAGCAACTGATGCAAAGAACAAATCTGAACAAAAGCTGATGCAGTTTTAACGCTTTATTCATTATCAAATTAACAAAAATAACGTTTGTGAATTCACAGAATTTGTATATTAGCAAATTGAGACCAAAGACTATCACTGAGTAACGTAGTTTGGCTGTTATGTTCAGGAAGGCAGACTAGGTATATGCTTCTCTTTGGTATTCTGGTGGTGCAACTTCGTAGTCCTCTGCTACATTGAAGAACTTCTCATGATTTTTGTTAAGCCAAACAACGAAGTCGCAGACAATGTCTTGAATACTCTGAAATTAATATAAATATGTGAAAAATATAGTGAAAACTAGTTAAATCTGATGCAAAAAAAGTGCCTAAATATATATATATATATGGTTGTTTGCATTGTATTACCGTTTTAAACAGCGCAAACTAAAGACAATATAAAATGATTACCTGTTTAATACGTTCCTCATACTTAGACTGTTTCAAATAGCCTTCAAATCTAGTTAAAAGACGAAGCAGATGAGGTAAGCCGTAGACTTCAGAAGCTTTAGGCTTAGTAACTGAAATATGATGATCACCTATTGTGAAAGCAATACCTTCAAGTGCGGCCTCCTTTGCCATCCTTTTCTTCTTGTTCACAGGCTCAGAACTGCTTTTTTTATTATCGATATGAGCAACATATTGCGGACGCTCATATTTGTACAAAAGTTGCATTCTGAAAGAAATTATGAGATAAAATGGCAGGTTAACGTGCAATATATACAAACATTTGATAATAAAGACTTACGGCAACAGTGCTTCAAAATAATCAATAATTCCTTTGCTGCTTTGAATTACGTCCGTAGCCGAATATTTAGTAAAGGTACTCTTGTTGTATTCAACGAGAACCTCATCATTGTCCGTTTTCTCTATGCCCATATGAGAAATATACTGCATTGCTTTTTAGTTTCAAGTTAACCTGGCCAAACTTACACCATCGAAAATTTGAGCAACCGTGGTCTTCGCAGGTAACGAATATATCTTCAACTGACGAGTTATGAGATCAAAATCTTCTACCAAGACTTTTTTCAAAGGTAACGGTAACGAGAGGTTGTACTAAATAACTTCAATTATCAAAGAAGAGAAAACTATGCACCCAAAATATGGTACCATACTTCAAAATTAAAGATATTTTAAAGGTTAATGGGTGAATTTAGAAAATGTTACCGACCTCAGCGTTATGTCCAGCATCTTTTTCGTTATCAATAACTTCGTCAATCTTTCTTTTGGATGGGCGCGCTCTTGCATTTTTAGTGCTCGTCTCGGAAGGAATAGTACTATCTTCATCGTTAGCTTGGCTGTGTGGAGTAGTGTCGCGACTTTTGTCATTACCTCCATCACCAGTCCTTTTAGTCTTTTTTTTCTTGTTAGCTTCTTTTGCAGAAGCATATAATTCCTGTTTTCATGTTATGTTTAAATACGAGAAATACCTTGGCCTTTGCATGCGCTTCCTCCGTATATTTTTGCGTTCGATCAGCAAGCTCGCTTTCCATGATGAGCTCATCGTAACGTTTATGCCATCCCTATACAAATAAGCTTTACAATTAAAAGAAAGATTACCTGATAATGAACTTGATATTCGCCACTCTCCTTGTCTATGGAGACAATTTTGGCATCAAAGAAATATTTGTTATTTGCATTGCGAGCAAGAATACGTTCATTCACTTCGTATTTTGGCGGCATCTGCAATATACGCTAAAGAGACAATATATAATAAGAGTAGTATATAAACAGTTGTGAGTCAACAACAGACTTTCTTGCGAAGCGGGAGCGCAGTTATTTGAAACGCGTCCATTGTGGAGTGGTTGTCGTTATGAGACCATCGGAGTACGTGATTACGTACACAGTGGCGTTTGCGTAAAAATGTTTTATAACTCAAAAAATAAACTCAAAGCGTTTTTTGTGGAAAAAATGGAAAGGATCGAAGTCTTTTCTGAGGAACATCATTTTTTTATGAGAAATCCGAAAGTCTTTATTTTATCGGAATATCGATTCTATGTCGCGAGCGTACTGCAACCGTTTATTATTATCGCTACAAAGAAGCAATAAACCAGGAATGAACGGGGAAAGATATTGTAGCGCGGTAGAGTGAACTACCACTTGAAAAAAGGTAATACCGGCGGAGAAGTCCGTAACTAGGCATTGAGGAAGGTATATATCTGGCGTATGAGAAGAGCAGACGCCAAAAAGAATACAGGTATGTACAAACAAACAGTTACCTACAGGTATGTTGTACAAAATTATGTACAAACAAAAGGTGCATTGCGAAGGGGAAAGACTGTACAGGGTCAAAATAGGGGGAGTCGATCATCTCCTGATCATGAGATGGATCGTCTACGGCGGTCTTCGTCCTCGTCCCAGCCGTTGTCTTTTACAAGGTGTACCACCTCGAGGATGTACTTGCCTTCTTTATATTTTTGGCTCGATTCAAATGCGTGTTCCTGTAAAATGTGTATTTAGACATAACCGGGAAGGCAATTTACATATTTCCAGCCGAGGGTTGTTTTGCAATTTTCGCAGTATATGTCGGCTACTGCATGAAGTCCGGTAAGGAGCACGCGCTCTTCCGCCGGTCCACAGCCGATATTCACCCTGAACCGGCGTTGTCCTTATTTTATCCGGGCGCATACACAGCATTGAAGAGGTAGGCCTTTCCCTGGCTACCTTGGAAGGATTTGGAGATGAGCTCCGAATGGCTGGCCAGGTTGGCTCGACAATGGACACAGCTGTAGCATCGATCGCCGGATGGCAGATATTCCTGAAATGAAGGGGTCGATGGGTGGAGAAGCTGGCCAAGGGTCACGGGGCAGGTAACACGCGCCGCAAAAAAGATGCGCCTCGAGAGCGCAACGTGACCGAGTCAAAGAACGTACCTGGAAGGTCTTCTTCTGGGCGGTCTTGTTGTCTTTGGACGAGGGTTCGAGCACTTTCATCTTGGGGAAGAACCAGCCTCGGTATTTGGGGGCCAGGTCAGCTGGAAAAGGATGCATTGGCCGGGGAGGAAGAGACATCCTCGAGGCGAAAACGGATCGAGTTACGGGAAGAACAGTGTAATTTCTGGCAGAAAAGGGATGGGGACGGGATGGAAGGGCAGCCGGCGAATGGGCAGACTGAGGCTCGCCCGCCCCGTGCACTAAAGGGCATCTCTCCCGGTCGGTCTGCTTGGTCCCCAGACGAATGGAACCAAGCGGTCACAGGACACGAGCAGATATCATAAGTCAGGGGGGACTTGTCCCGGGCGACGTGTTCGGACGAGCAGAGAACACTTCGGAGGGAGGGCCCTATTAGACTTTGCCTAATTCGGAGCGGCCCCTCCATGCGGAATGGTCGGACTTCCTCGGCACCCCTTCCGGGGACGGGAGTGGAGACCCCCTCGAACGGGGGAAGAGACGTTGGCCCGGGGGGTCACTGCGGGGGGCGGACGAGGACGGGCCTTGCTCGAGATGTGGAGCATGAATAAAGAAGCACAGTGGGCTTTGATTGCCCCTGGGGGTAATCCCGCCATTTCGAGGGGGATCAACGTGGTGACTATACGACGCGGCTTGTTGTTCTCATTTTGTTGTCCAGGGGGCGAAGAGGACAAACAAAATCGACAATCGATGGGTAGGTCAGCCCCACCAGGAAATGACTCCCAGCCGGACGGATCCGACCTCGACCGACTTTCGCGAGACTCACCCAGGCCGACGAGAGGTACGAGGGGCAGCATCCCGACTGAGGAAGTGTCACACGTGACAATTTGTTGTCCCCTCTCGGCCCGTCTCGTGCTGTTGTCCCCCCTGAATTATCAACAAAGTCGCCCTGACGACACGCGTACCCGTGCCCTCGGAAATGAGCAGGGAGAGCAGTAAAATGGGACCGGAGAAGACATGAGGGTAAACAGAAACAGTCACTGGCCGTGAAGCCGCCTTCGCCGGCGAGAGAGGGGGCTGCATCGACCGCCGGCGGCCCTATTGGAAAGCGTGCTCATCTGTCCCGGGCCGTTCGTCTGCCGGCCTTTTCCCGAGAAATTGCAAAGGACAAACCCACCGAGAAAGAGGCCCACGAGTTTCCAAAAGTCGGCCCTCAGCTGCATTGGAGGTCAGTAGGGGACTTTGTGTGCGCAGCCGCCGCACCCGGTCAGCTGATTCGATCGGGTCTCTCTCTCGCTGGTTCTCACGTGTAGGGGGGACACGGCGCAGCACATTTTCGAGGATAAAGGGCTTCTTTTTGTAGGGGGAAGGGGGGCTTTTTTTGGGAAAGGGGGACAACAGCCGGGGGATGGGAGATGAAAGCAGCTGGACGCCGCCAAATGGGACAAGCTTATCGCCGGTGACCAGTGATAGACCATGCGGCTCCGGGCGACATGTGACGGAGGGGGATGGCTAATTCTGGGCAGCACGCACTCTGAATACATCTACAAGACGGTAAACAAACAGGCGGACGTTACGGCCATTATCCGCCCGAGGGCCATAAGTCAGTGGAAGACGTGTTTACTCGCCAATGGGGGAGATTCTGCCGGTGCATTCCCCCCAGCCCTCCTTTATCATCGTATAGCAAACAAGACAACAGCATATGTGAGGCAGCCAGGGCAGCTATATTTTCGCAAACAGCTCGCGCGCGGCCGACAAAAACAGACTTAATGTGCCCAGGAGAGGCGTACGAACGGGAGGAGAGACTTCTGTGGTGGGAACGGCCAAGTTGCCCGGGAGACGGCACAACAGAACTCTTGTTTACTGTGGCCGACAGGGCTTATGCTGATAAGACGAGGAGGGCGACACATCCGTCGCCGGTTCAATGAAATGAGGGAAGAATGACCGCGAACTGGGGCAGCTGGTCCCGGCCGGCAGCTGCCCCACCGGCGGGAGGTCTTGCCCTTTGACTAATGTCCATTGTGAGATTCGAACCCTCTCGTGCCACGCTCCACTTTGTACGCACTCCCACGGAAACTTTGACCGAGTCCAGGAAACTAACGAACCACGAAGATCCACTTGAGTTACGGCTTCATCCCGCGCGACTTTTGGGAAACGGACCTTTTCGACGAATTCATCAGGCTCAATGGGGGGCACGTCCCTTTTATTCACTCTCTTCCTCGTTATATACATTTCCCGGTTCAGATAAAACTAAAATCGTATTCGGTGGTGGAGAAGACCCGGCTGATCTCGGTCTTCAGGCGAAACTTCGTCGCAAGGCCTAAACCCTCTTCGTCTCCCTGGCCCCTGCCTTCGTTTACCTAGGGTGTAATCCTCCTTTGTACAGTGTCCGTTACTCAATTTCTCTACCATCCTCTTGCTGCCCTCGTTGGATGACGGGATCTGTAGCTGGAGGTTTTTATAGGAGTCTTTAAATTTGCCGGCCAAGAGAGACATCAGCAGGGAGACGGCTATCCTCTGAAATGGCGATGACAAAAGGAGGAGGGATGGTACGGACCGGCGAGTTGGCGTAGAGGGGTCCGATGAAGAGCTCGTCATTTATTAGGAGCCGGGCTGTTCCGTATCCGATGATTCGAGAGGCCTCGTCGACGGCTATCTGCAACAGACTGCTGAGGAACAAAGGGAGACGCGTTTCAGGGAGATGAGATGACGTGGGTGGGCATAATAGGGGACTGGCCTGGGTGTCGGAGCACTCCTGGCTCACAAAGAGCCTCAAGAAGTCAGCCCTGTCCAGATCGTCAACGATCTTCTTGTCGTATTCCACCACCTTCGCCAGGTTCTCCTTGGTCAGACCGACTACCGAGCAGGTCATTTTCATCTTGGACAGGTCCACCTTCGAGGGGGGCACCTAGGCACCCTCCTTAGGGGCAGCGGGGGTCTTGCCTACCTGGTACCAGACGGCCTTCCAGCTGTTTTCGACCACAAACCCGTAGCTAACCTTGTACTTCTCCACCATATAGGACACTAAACGAGCCTTGTTTCTGGTACCTGGAGGGGGGACTACTTCCGTTCAGGAAAAGGTTGTGCTGTTGTTTTCCGTTGATAATTCTCCGAAACAGCTCGTTGCCTATGCCCCGGCCGCGGAACTCCTCCCTCACGTAGAAGAGGCCGAGCACAGTGGACAGTTGAAGTCGGCTTCGGTGGCTATAAGTGACACTGCAGATGCATCCGACAGGGACACGGGCCACTAAAAAAGACTTCCGGTCAGCCGAGGGGATACCTTGGTCGTAGGCGACGAGCATCCGGAACCGCCTCCCGAAGGCCTTCTTGAGGAGGTAGAAGTCGCTCTCGGCCAGGGACCACAGGTCGGTAGCGTAGGCCTGAAGTCCCTTTTAAATGGAGGATAAGGGGGGACAGACCGAGCGGACGAGCTGGAGCCAGCATTCGAAGGGAGGGTCGTCGCGGTAGATGACATCCATGGCAGTGGGGAGGCAGGGGAACACGCGTTAATCCTTAGGCAAGCAGTATCAATCAATGTGTGGTGTCTGGCCACAAAAAATCTTGAGGAAAAAGAGAAATTGTTCCCTCTCGAGGGGGGTCACCAGAGCATGAAATTGCAATTACCTTAGGGCCTCGTCCGTTATCACCCCCTCGTCCCCCGTCTCATGCTCGCTAATTATCCCGGGGGTCCTTCCTGTCCTTCTCCCCCAATTGGTTCCTTTTCCCCCGCTTCCTCGTTCACCAAAACTCCCTCGCCATGACCTGCCTGGCCGGCTGCCGCCATAATTCATTTACCTATTTTCTCTAAAATTTCAATTACCAGTCCGCCCTCTGCCGCTTTGTATATATTTCTGTTTTTCAGAAATCGCCCCTTATGACGTGTCCCCTTCCTTCCGAACTTCGACCACCCCCCTCCATTAAATCAGTGGGTCCCCCTGTCACAGAAGGAGGTGCTCCACCACCCACCACCCACTACGAGCCCATCAAAAATTCACTAGTAAAGGCCACCCCGGGAAAGTGCGATCAGTGGCCGCTGCCAATCACCGTGTCCTGCTCCCCTAATCGCAATTAGCCCTGCCAACTCATCTCGTCACCCGTAATCACCTTTCGTCCTCTTCTTTTTATGGCCATAGTTGCGTGATGAGCCGCCATCCTCATTTCCCCCTCCCTCACCGTCCTAAAACCATTCATCCCCCCTCGCACATCATTACTTCCGAGAACTTCTGGCACCCTGTCCTTTTGATTACTGTCGTCCTCCCGCGGCTCATTGTCATTCTCCAGCCTCTCCCCCATCCTCCTCCTCCCCCTCTCCAGTCGCAGATGTTTGTCTAATCCAATTAAGACAGCGTTCACAGAGAACACGAGAAAGTAGGCGAAGTTCGGTAGTGACAATGCAATTCCGTCGGTCACGGGCGTCTGAACCCCTCTCTGACGCCGTCTGACTCGGCCAGAATCAGCTGTCCCCTACCTGTTTTGCCCATTAATCATCGCTCCCATTGGCAATGCATATCGCTGTTACGGACTCTCCTTCTCGGGCCCTGCTTCTGCTTGTTTCTAGTGGATAAACCCCGGAAAATAAACTGGACAAAGGACCAAAAATGAGCCGGAAATGGGCCGTGTCCCGTCATTGCCTACAGGATATCCGAAGATTCGCGTTGCCCCTTAATTTTGTCTCGTATTTCATGGCAGATGCATGACAATGAGCGGCGTGTAGAAGTCATCCTTCCCCCTCGATACCCTCCGCTAGCTAACCAAATCAACCCAATCATGACGTTAATGTCAGCCCCTCTTTCTTCCCAGCCATTTTTCTTCTGTAACCCCCTCGAAATTGGCTCTCCCCGGCAGCCGGCCCGCTCGTTTGTCGCCCTGGTGGGAAGCCGGCCACAGTTATTCGGAGGCCGTTTCGTAAACTGGCCCGGAGGCTGCTCTCCCACACAAGAGCCATAAAGGCACACGGGTAACGTCTTCTTTTATGGCTGTTTTACCTCTTCTCCAGTTCCAGTCCCCGTCATCCCCCTCGACTAACCAGTCGTCGGGGTACTCTGTTAGTTGTTTTTAAGGAGGAGGTCCGACATTTGACACATCTGCACCTGGGATAGGCCACAACAAGCGGGGCATCTCCTGGATTTCAGGGAGATGTTTGAGGCCCTCGTGGAGATGCTCTTCAAATATTCACCGCCTCGCTACAATTAGAGTCCGTCGCGTATCCTCTGGTATTCCACGTGTGCCCCCCTGCCCGTCTCCCTGTGTGCCGGCGGTCTTCTGCAAGCGAATCCGCGCCGGAAGAGATCCGATGGATTCCCCTTTCCGGGCCCTTATAATTTCTTTTGATGACGAGGACATCTTTCGGTTTCGTTGACTCTTCCAAAGTCCCCCTTTCCGGAATGCCCGTTCTGCACGAAACGGTCCCTTTGACATCATCCTCCCCCACCCAGGTGTTTCGACCACTTCCCTTCTCCCCTTTTCCTCTTTTAGAAAAAGTCTTCTATCCCAGGTAACCATTAGGCTTATGCTGGCCATCTCCACACTCTTCCTCTCATTGGCCGTGCTCGCCGCGTCGCAGGATGTCTCCGAGGGAAACGGCGACGTCGAGGAGCTCCTCCTCATCCCCGTCATGGAGTACGAGACACCCGTCCACAAAAGGGCCGTCATGCCCTTCAGCGGAGGTATCTTCACCTGATCAGTTATCAGACGAGACACCCTTTTAGGAATGTACGGCAAACGGGCACCGGTTATGCCATTCTCCGGAGGTGAGCCGACTGTTCAGAGACTGTATAACAAAGAGTATTCAGGAATGTATGGCAAGAGAAGCGGGCCCTTCTCCAGTGGGAAGAGAGCCTCTCCCCTGCCCATGTTCTCCGGGGGAATGTACGGAAAGAGAGCGTCTCTAGGTGAATACCGTCCCCCAACCGCGATCAATACCAATATTTCAGTTTTCGATGAGGCGAAACGACCCGTGATGCCCTTCTCAGGTGGTGAGTCTTGTTGTTTATCGGGTATACACGAAGAGATCTTCCAGGAATGTACGGTAAGCGGTCCGGATTGAGAGCCGCCCGTGGGATGCCATTCAGCGGCGGTTTCTACGGCTAACTGTCTCCCCTCGTTGCCTTGCCCGATGTCCCTAGCCCTTGTTGTCGTCCACTTCCCAATAAAAGTGGCCGTTTTAAAACAGAGAGTGTAATAAAGTCAGCTTTATCTAGAAGGACATTATGTGCTTGACCAGGTCTTCCGCCCGGATCTTCCCTTCGCCTTCGTCCAATCCAAAGAGCAGCGAGTCCACTTCCTGAGCCGTCATCTTCTCCCCTCCACTCTGCAGCATCGTACGCAAATCAGCGAGCATAACGAAGCCGTTTTGGTCGCGATCGAAATAGGACAGCAGGGTCTGAGTCACGTTTCAGGGAAAGGGGACGGCCCTTACCAGATAGACGTTGACACTGGGCTGGGAGCCGATCTCCTTCTTGACGTTGTGATAGATGGGGGTGAACTCTTCGACGGAGATACGGGCTTCTGGAGAACGTGGTGGACTATCTCTAGCCGGGACTTACCGGGGTTGTTGGCCCACTGCTGTGTCATCTTGGCCAGGAGAGCCTCGGTGGGAGCCAGATTCAGCGAGCGAAGGGCACTTCCGATCTGTGTCTGTGATCCCCCTCGAGAAGCGGCTGACCCACCTGATGAGCGGCGATCTTCTTGTCTCCCTTGTTGTCGTAGAAATGGAAACAGTCGGCTATGTCTTCGGCTAGGCTCATGGCTGTTTGGGAGAGCGACGGGCAGCGGACGCCTTTCTCGCGACTGATTCATCCCGCTTCGGGGAACAGTCACCTCTGTAACAAAATGCCGTTTCCCGGGAAAGTATGAAAACAAACGTGTAATATGGGGGATTAGGGGACAGGGGGCTTATTGCTACGGGTAGCCCTTCGAGGCGGTCGGATGCCGAAGAATGTCTCTGTCGAAGTAGGCAGGCCCTCGTCCCCCTCCCAATTTCAGGTGTCAAAGACCAAAAGTAGTGAGCAGACACTAGAGAAGAAAACGTCAACCGAGGGAGACACCGTAGTCAAAAAGGAGGAGGAGACGGCGGTCCGTCCGGAGAAGTCGGAAAACGAGAAGGATATCGAGAACGAGAGATCCTACGGGCCACAGCACGCGGTGCGGGTGCTCCTGCCGGTGACCGTGTGCATTGTCCTCGTCGTGTTCATCGTCATGACCGTCTTCAGCAGCACGGTGATAAATATCTCGAGGTCTCGAGACACCTCGTAAGCCACTTGACAGAAATCTTATGAAGACACACTTTCAGACGATGGAATATGATGGGGGAGAGCAAGGAGAACTCGGCCTCGGAGAACATCTGGCGAGCCGTGGTCAACGGGCTGATCATGCTCGGCTGTATCATCGTCATGACGTGTGTCATCGTGGCCCTCTACTATTTCAAGCTGTACGTCATCATCTGGGCCTTCCTCGGGTGCAGTATCATCGTCGGGATCATCGTCGAGACGTACCTCGTCTCTCAGTAGGCTGGCCTCTCTCCTCCTCCTCCAAGTTCTTCCAGACGCGTCTTCCTGGTCTACGGTATCCCCATTTCGCTGCCCACCTACGTCTTCGTCTCCCTCAACTGGGCCTGTCTCGTCGTCCTGTCCACCCTCTGGAAGGCTCCTCTCCTCCTCCAACAGGTCACTCCCCGTCTCTAATGCTACTCTCTTAAGATAGGAATGGTGTATCTCTCCTGTTCCATGTCCCTCCTCCTGCAGCTCCTCCTCCCGCCGTGGACTGGCTGGAGCGTGTTAGGACTCCTCGTCATCTGGGATCTCATCGCTGTCCTGGCGCCCTGTGGCCCGTTGAAGAAACTTGTGGAAATGGCCCAAGAGAGGGACGAGAGGGGGACTGGCCCGTTGAGCGCCTTGGTCTACACTTCCTCGATGGCATTTTTCAACGATTTGAGGGATCACAGAATTGAGGGAGGCAAGGAGGAGGAGACACAGCTCAAAGAAGACGACGAAGAGAAGGGAGAGAAAAAGAATGGGGAGAGTGAGGAGGAGGACGACAACGGGATCCAACTGGGACTCGGGGACTTTGTCTTCTACTCGATACTCATGGGCAAAGTGGCCGAGACGGGCTACTGGACGACGGTCATCGCCTGCTACGTGGCCATCATCGGCGGCCTCGTGCTGACCCTCCTCCTGCTCATAGTGTAATCCTCCCTCTCTATTCCAAATGTCTCCCCTAATGTTCAGGAAACGCCATGCCCTGCCCGCTCTGCCCATCTCCCTGACCTGTGGGATAATCTTCTACTTCTCCGGCGAGTATGCCCTGGTGCCCTGCCTGGCCCAGTTCCAGTCCCGGCAGTTACTCTACTGACCTCTTGTGATATTCGGTCAACGGAAATATAAATCATCAATTGAACTGTCGCTTCCGGTCATTATGATTATCATAACAGCCCGTGGTGATAAATAGCCCCGTAACCCGTTTCACTGCCCATTTCCACGGCCAATCGCCCCACTCCCTTCCGTACTTTCCTTCCTTCCCTCCCTGATCACGTCACGTGCTGTCAATGGTCATTATCTTTTTCCCCAAGATACATTACAGCGTAACCGACAAAGACAGACTTTCCCCCAGTCTCCGGTCCTTTTCCCACCTCGTCTGATTCATCCATATCCGACCCATTTCTTCACTCTTTCCCCATAAACTGACGTAAACACATCGTAAACACTTGTCGTCAATTGACGCCCTACAGTTCTCGGTTCATTCGCTTCTTGTTTTCAGCTCCCCGATGACTTCACCCACTCCCTCTGACAATGTTCCACGGTAAGAATCTTTCATCCTATCCAACGGTCACTTTTAGAGAGTCAGACAGACAACGGCTACTGAAACCGAAGCCGCGAAGGCTCCGTCTGCCGACGATCGGCCAGTACAGCTACGGTGAGCCGTCTCCCTCGACGCCCTGCAGTGTCTTCTCCTTCGACCTGCCCAATTCCCCGGCCGTCCTGCCCACTCCCAGAAACAGGTGAGATACACGTCGGTGAGGGGGTGATTCCAATTCGTAAATTCCCACCATCCGTCGCGTGAGGTGGATCAATCTCCCCCTTCCTTGTCTACCAAAATCGAAATCTGTTAGAGTTGTTCAAAAAAGACGAGATAGGTTGGCTATCAGCTGATGTTCGTGAGTAGCCGAGTGTTGCCTTCAGGATGCAGAGGGCCATGAGCACCCCGGCTGAGGTGCCGTCCTCCCCCGCCTCCATATTCAACTTCGACCTCCTCTACACGTCTCCCTTCGAGTTTGGATCTCAAAAAACAATCCGGTAGGTCCTATTTGTATTTGTGGCCGGTCACGTTCGAATGACGCCATGTTTTGGTCTCTTCTTTCGTCTGACCAAAGGAGAATAAACTAGTCTTTGATGCGGAGACGGTCGTCGATGTTTCAGGTCGACCCCTCAGACTCCCGTCACCCCAGGTATCAAGTCGGTCCCCTTCCCCGTCCTCCCGACCATCGATGAGGCCAGAGGATCATTTAGTACCACCGCTGAGCAGGAAGAACCCTCAGAACAGTTGATACCCTCGACGACCGACTGGAAGTCCATCCGACTAGTGATGATCGTCATCTTTTTTACGAGGATACAGTTCACTGTATATTTCGCTTCCCTATTTCCCTTTATGAGAGAGGTATTCGAGGTCTCCTCCCCAAACGAATCCTATCCAGGTGGACCACAATGCGTCAGAGTATTTCTACTCGTTTATCTCTGTCGCCTACAGTATCGGTATCGCCGGAGCGGCTCCCATTTTCGGAAAAGTCAGTAACCAGCTAGGATGTATCCGGAAGCCGTCGATCTTCTCCCTGTGGATAATGGTCCTCACCAACCTGCTCTACATGTTCCTCCACCTCTTCCCCTTCGAGGCAAGATGGGCCATGTTGGTTGCTCGTTTCCTCGCGGGGATAGCCGCCGGGGGGAATGCCCTTCTTCCAACCTACTGGACCTATGCCGCCGCCGAGCAGGACAGGTCCACCGCGGCTGCCCTCTTCGACGGCGCCTTCTGCCTCGGACTGGCATTCGGCCCAGGTATGGCTACTTCAATCCTTTTATACCATTTCCTTGGCAGGGTTCCAGTTACTTTTCGCTCCCATCGGCTACCCGGGCATCTCCCTGGGAGGTCTTCAAGTCAACATGTACACTGTACCCGCAATGGTCTCGGTCGTCCTCCTGTCCGTCACCCTCTACCTCATGATCTTTCGTTTCACCGAAGTCCCAATGCCCCAAAAGCAGAAACGCAACTCGATCGACAGTACTGGTCAGTTCATGCCCATTCTCAAAGGCGCAAAAGAGCCATAAGTTGTAGAGACGACACACATACCACCATGTTCACCACCCTCTGAAACCTCTAAAAACAGTCCCACCTAGTTGTGACGGCTTGAAGTTGGGCATATTATGGGCATTGTCTCGTAAAGCCTCCATTTTTCGATATAAACAGAAACGGTGGGACTATGTCCTTCGCAGCTGAAATTTGACTTCTAGGGGTTTCAAAGGGTGCGGAACATGATGATGTAGCGTAGCCTCGAAACAACGATGGGTTCGAGCCATTAATCTAAAGTTTCAGTCTCCTCCGAATCCAGCGGTCCTGTCCTGCCTCCCTATGACAAGTTGGCCGTGTTCCTTTGCATCTTCGGCAAAATGATCCAGATGTTCGTGTACGCATGTCAGGAGACAATTGGCTCGATGTACTCGCAGCGGATGTTCGGCCTGACCCTCTCCGAGACGACGAAATTCAATTCGACACTCGTCGCGATGTCCGGCTTCCTCGGCTTTCTGTTTCTCCTTACTTATGTTTGGACCAAGACTGGCAAGAGGTGTGCCGGGTACATTAGTATCCCTACAGAGCTCCTTCAGGGTGGACAACCGAGTGGGTGTGTTGATAGGAGTCTTCGTGTGTATAGGCTTCGTCCTGTCCACCTACCCCTGGCCCTTCTACTCCGAGTTCATCGGGACTGACGACTGTCCCGAGACCTGGTGCGCCTCCACCCGTCGTATTCCGATGTGGCTGTACTCCGTCGCCTACACAATCGTCTTCGGGGTCGGCTTCGCTCTCATGTAATCCCCCCTTTATCCCAAAATGACTCCTTTACAGGAATGTCCATCTGGCTGCCCTCTACTCGTCCGTCCTAGGACCCCGAAGACAGGGCACAATGCACGGAATAAACACTCTCCTGGCCAGCTGCAGCAGGGTCTTCGGTCCCTTGGTCATCACGTACGCGCCCCTCCTCCTCTCGTAAATTCCTCCTAGGGACATGTACAAGTTGCTCGGCCCGAAGTATGTATGGCTGTTCCAGCTCTCCACATGGTCTCTCCTGCTCCTGGCCCTGCTCGTCTTCTACCGTCGCCTTGTCCCCTGCGTGCCCTCCTCCCCTGCCAAAGAGTCCAAGTCTCCCCAATAGCTTTTCCGCCTCAGAAGGGTCTCTCCCACGGGTCTATTATCAAATGATAACAAATAAACACCTCGAGCATCCCCCAGCAACGCGGGGGTGAGACAGTTTAAAAATGTGTCTTCCCGGCGCCTCCGTGGGCCCGTGGTCCCTGCTCGGAGGGAAAACCTGCGTCTCCCCGGAGGCTACACTGCCTAAGAGACAGCTTTTTTCCATGAGCTGAGGGCGTTGTTGATGAAGAGCATTCACTGATTGTTGGTCCTGCCATTGGATTCTCCTCTTTTGACTTTGTCCTTCTCCCTGTTGATCAGAATCTTCTTCATCCGTATTTGTTTGTTCCGGGGGTGGATAAGTGAGCCGAACTCTTTGCAAATATATTACTCACTTGGATCAGTTCCAATTGCCCCTCTCTCCCAGGGAACCAACACAAGTGGAGGTTTATTCGAGAGCAGCGGCTGCCTGCCTCCCACTGAACAATAGTAATCCCAGAGAAGAGGGCCCTCCAGGTGACTACTACCAATGTCAACCGATTGAAATGCCTCGATCCCCCGTGAAATTACACTTGATCGCCGGTGCCGCGGGTATCATGCCGCCTTGTCCGACAGTATTGGCATTGTTTCTCCTCAAAACCGAGGGCCGCGGCCTCTCGAGATCAGTTCGCAAACTGTCAGTCCAGCCGCGCCATGCCGCCAGCACACAGATTCATCGAAAAACCGCTCAGGTATAGATAATCCCGGCATGGTGTCCTCCTCCTCTCCCTCTTCCCCATACGTAGACTGTCTTCTATTCCCAGGAGCGACGCGTTAGCCGAAGCCAAGGCACTTCTCGAATTTTCCAAAGACAAAACCTGGCAACAATTGGCCAAATCTCACGCCGACCAGATCCTCGAGGCTCCCTACTGTGAGAGGTAACCGCGCCCCACGGCCAAACGAAAGAGTTCAGATTGACAGAAGAGGAATTGGAGAAGAGCCCGATGTCTTACAGAGACAACTACCGTACCCATTATAGGAGCCGATCGGTCGACCTCGGATGCATCTCCAAGTGAGTTCCCGTCCTCCTCCCCTCGAAGGCCATGTTCAGTGAGAAGTACCTGTCCCGCTGGAGCCGGGAGAACACCCCCATACGAAGTGCGGAGACATACGAACGGAATGTACGCAGAAGTTACACGCCGGTGAGAGAAATCTCCGGAATCGAGGTGAGTACGGTAGGCGCCGGGGGAAGTTGTCTGAACATAGGAAGAGCCGGGCGAGAGCGAACAAAAAACGGACGAGGTGACTTCCTTTTTCTATTTTTACACCCACGCCTGTCAGTTGCTCCGTGGAAACTAACCCCGTCCCCCGACAAGAGACACAGTTCACGCTCCCCTGCCGATTACCGGCTATAAACTGGGTCGCATGCTGCCCGAGGTGTAACAAATCCTTTTCGTAAACAAGCTCTGCCCCTTCTGAAGCTATCCCCCCTTCCCCTTTGATCTCTTCCCCGTAGAGTAGATGGATTCCAGAAAGTCGACGACAACAGATACGGAGTTCGAGCCAGGACGCCGCTGGCCATGGTGACGACCCCCTATCACACGAATATCCACTATAGGTCAGAGCAGGAACCCTTCAGGTACGGCCCCTCCCCCGGCCGAAACGAGAGACAAATTCCAGGAAATATGACATTTTCGGCATCAGGACATGGAGTTACCCCATCTACAAGTGAGTCGCCTTTGTTTGTTCGCCGCTCGACGTTCGACTGAATTTTGTTTAGCCGGTGACGGGGGACACTTTTTAGACGCGGGTTCACAACAGACCATTCGAGGGGGAGAGATGATCACTTTGCAGATATGTCTACGGCCGGACACAGGACTTCAGGAGACCCTATAGTTATCGGACGGACGAGAAGCTGTACGGGAGGACGCCGCTCTACACGCCCCCGCAGATGACGGCCGAGAGCCGGCCGATCACCACCAGAAGGGGGTATGTGTCCTTGTATCAGTCCCTAACCCTTTCCAGATATTCGGGGTATAATTACCTGGCCACGGAGACGAATTTCGACATCGCCAGCCGGCCCCAGAGCCTCAAGAGCTACATGTACACAAAGAACTACCTCGGCACCTGGTCAGTCGGCTGCCCTTCCCCGCTGACTCGGCCCTTTCAGTTCTGCCCCCTGGTACTGGAGCTACTACGGGAACAGCTCCCTGCGCCACTTCAACAGCTACCGGCCCCACAACTACACCCCGTCGACGGCCAGTTGGTCCCGCTACTATTGAACCACCCCCACCCGTAGTCCGCCCCCGGACTATCCGCTTCACATATAGCTGCCAGTATTTCCTGTGTCCCTGTAAATAGCCTAGCCACGTGCTCTTTTCGATCGAATGAATTCATTCTCTCATCACTCCCCGCTGCGGGTTCTCGTTCACTTTCAACTGGAAGATGTCCGGCCGGCTGTAGTGGCCCACGCAGTCCAGGTCGAATTTGCCTTTGGTTATCGTCGACAGGTCGACGTTTGTATACCTAAAGAGGGTGTATATCTGGGGATGAGGAGGAACGAACCGTATCATCTCCCCGGAAAAGTCGGGTTCGATGAGGACTGTCCCCAAAGGATCAACGGCGCATGACCCTCCCCTTATCAGGACTTGCTCGTCTCCGTGTTTCTTCCTCAAGGCGTGACCCTCTGGATAATCCGAGGCCTTGAGGAACTGGCACGCTGAGAGGACGAAGCACCGTCCTTCGAGAGCTATCGTCCGCATTGTGGATAGCCACACCTCCCGGTCATCCACGGTCGGGGCCAGGTACAGCTGGATCCCTGAAGAGATAAAGCCATTGGAGGAGTGAGGAGGATGGTGCCTTTGCTATATAGATGCAGGCGCATCATCGGAATGTAGGACTCCCAACAAATCGCGCTGCCGATCCTCCCCATGTCCGTCTCGAACACCTTGAATGGATCACATCGGAGGTGGACAAGAGACTCACCGGCATTGTGCTTCCGTCTCCCTGGCCCCAAATACACCTCTCCATCGCGGTAGGCAGTATTTTTCTATGCTTGCCCAAGTATTTCTCAGGTGAATAGAAGAAGACGGAGCAGTAGAGGGTGTCTCCGTCCCTCTCGATCACCCCAACAACCAAGTGGACCCCGTGCCTCGTCGCGGCGTCTGCCATCCTCTCGGACTCCGGTCCATATTCTTCGATAGAACTGTCAAAGTACCTGAAATGACCCTTCTAAAACTATGAAATACCAGCTAACCTCGCGTATTCCTCTCTTCCCTCGGCTGACCGTGTCCCCAACACTATTCCAAAATCATTCCATTTCGGGTAGCCACCGACAAATCCTTCTGGAAGAACAGTTTCCCAGGGAAAAGTCCCGCTTACCGGGGAAGAGAATGAGTTTCGCTCCGTGTTCGGCGGCCTCTTCAACGAGTCTCTCCAATTTGTCGAGGGTGGCCGGCGTATTATAGAGGATGGTACCGGCCTGGACGAGTGCAACGGACATTCTGAATAGCGGGATGTATCCATGTCGTCCTCCTCCTCCATGTTATAAGGTCCCCGCCTACGTGACAATTGCCACTTTCCAGTGGTCTTTGCTCCCATGGGAACTGTTCAAGGTGACGCCACTTACCGCTCGTACTCTGTGTTTAACCTGCCCGGGACAGCACCCGCCAGCTGGAAAGGGCTGTCGGCCTGCTCGGTCTTGATCTCCCTCATCTGCAACCGTGTCTTTTCCGTCTTTCTCCCAGATACCTCGTGTGGCCCGGGAATATTGATGGCGTTGAGCAGCTCGTTGTATTGTTGTTGTATGTCGGCGGCCTCCGTCTCCTCCCCACCCGTCGCCTTCGTCTTCTGCTGCTCCGATAAGAACTAAACGGATCCGCGTCGTGCCCCCCCTCGCGACTACCTGTACAAAGTGGGCCTTGTGGTGGACATTGAGGTGGTTCCTCATGGTGTTCGTGCCTCCGTCCGTCTGCCGCTTAACGC
Source organism: Oscheius dolichura (assembly GCA_932521035.1). Lineage (NCBI taxonomy): Eukaryota > Metazoa > Nematoda > Chromadorea > Rhabditida > Rhabditidae > Oscheius > Oscheius dolichura. Next base: position 5,944,732 of record OW051494.1, read on the forward strand.
TTTTCCCACAGAGAATACACTGGCAGAACTCCTCACCGCAAATAAAGAACTTTTCATATTTGGAGACTCGTCTGCTGGGCATGGAAATGTAGGCGATAAGCTTTTAGTGGCGGTAACTGGACTGCAACTGGGGCGGCCCCTTCCGTGGATCGATGTTGCCGGAAGTCGGAAGCAGAGGGGGGCGAGGGCGCGTGTGAAAGTAAAATCTTTATTAAGGGGACGGGATTACGTGAGAAAGCGGAAGGACATCTTCTGCTCGATGTCAGTCTTTTCCATGGCCTGAAAACAATGTCTCCCCCTCTAATTATTCTGTTGTTCCCCTACATTACAGAACTCCTGGAAGGTGATGCAGCCGTCCCCGTCGCGGTCGGCCTCCCGCATTGTCCGGTCGGCGATGGAATTGACCTGCTCCTCGGGCACATTCGCCCCGATCATCATCTGCAAGGGGGCCGTTACTGGAGCAGGGGGCGAGGGGGCACCTGGAGGATATCCTTGAACTCGTCCTTGGTGATGGTGCCGCTCTTGTTGAGGTCGTACATGGTGAAGGCGACTGAAATGGCTAATTGGCCTCGGGAGGACAGGAGGTGTCACATTTGAGCTTGGCCTCCCGGCTGTTCCAGGCGTGTGGCTTGTTTTTGTTGATGGGCCGGAAGTGGCTGAGCACTTTGACAAAGTCCTTGAAGTAGACGCGTCTTCTCTCCATCACCCTGAATCGCCGTCTTATTTGCCTGGGAGCGGGATCAGATTGCAGCGGGAGGCCGTTTCCCTCTCCGGCCGAACTCCTCGTCTCTCGTTTGACACATCGCTGTTTGTGTTATATTAAGTGTCAGCCCCCTGTCTCCTCCTCCTCCTCTCCTCCCCTAAATCTCCTGCCCCCTCCCCTCATCCGTAATTTATTAATTCCCTCGACTTTTGAGGTATTTTCGAGGCTCATAATTTTCAGCGAGCACGGCGCCTGGGAATCGACGGACAATTACGGAGGCTCGACATCTCCCGGCCACTTCTGAAGCCCGTCAAGAGTCTAACGAGGTCCGGCTATTGTCCCCGTCATATGTCCCGCTGTAATCCCCCCGGATTGCCCATCCCGTCCTCTGTCCCTAACTCACTCAGCATCTGCGAAGAAAGCCTCGATTATTCTCTGTCCGAGGGGGTTCTGCTGCAGCTCCGTGATGCTTTGGAAGTCGCCCTAAAAGTCATCTTTTATTAGCCGGGGGGACGGGGGCAGACAGACCTCGGTGAGGAAGTGCTCATTGGTGGTCTTGTCGATGTGCGTCGAGAGCGAGATGAACCGGCTGTAGAGGGTCAGGATGCCCTTCCTCGACACTGGAATCGGTCATTTCGGAATGCCGCCCATCAGCCCAGCTGAGTGCTTTCTCCTCGAAAAAAGGGCCTCCAGGGAATCGGAGATTTATGCATAAGCCGGAGGGGCGGATATAACGGCGGTTCGCACGCCTCCACGAGAAGCTTCAGAAGTCGCAGCTGTCTAATCACGACCTCCCCCCAATAAAAACGGCCTCGGCCCTCCAATGACGCGTACATCCGCCTTTTCATTTGGGGTGTCTCTTGTGAGAAATGAGCACCATTCACCGGGGTCGCCTCGGTAACACCCTCTAATCCATGAAATTGTCTGGTTCCTCACGCGACCCGATCCTCCAAAAACAGCTCGAGTCCATCCCTTATCTCTTACCCCCGTGGCCATCGATTCCCCTTTGAAATCAGATGGTCTCCCCCCTGGTTAGGGCCCGTTTTGGGAGGGACAAAAGCACTCTGCCTCAATTGTTTTGGGCCCATTTGGCAGAAACAAAACTCAGGCAGAAAGTCGTCCATATGTATGCACATGACGCACTGCCATTTCCGCGCATTAGGCACTCTTCTTCCCGGCACCTACGCTTTATGGCAATCAACAGATTTTACGGCTTCTCTCAAACGGGCAGGGATATGTTTAATGTTTTAGAAAAACTCACGTCCGGACTCGATGCTGAGCTTCTCAAGCTCAAGTTCCGGCAGTTGTGAACTTCCTTGGCCCATGTGCGAGTGACTAGCCGGCTCCAGCGACGACTACTACTGCCTTATCACCCGGTTAGTTATCACCACGCGTCCCGGCAGAGGAATTGAGAATATGCTCCAATTGAATCAAATATCGTGCAGGAATAACTCGTCTTTCAGACTTCCGCCATGACCTCCTGGGCAGGGCAGCAAAAAAGGGACTTTATGGAGGTTTTCCCCAAGTTTTCTACTTATATCAATTAGGCTGCTTTAGGTTGATCCTCCGAGGACAGAAAAAGACTTTTACAACAATTATGATCCTATGGTTGGTATTGGAACAGCCATAGTGCTTTGCGTCTTTTTCTTTATTGTTACGGTGAAGTCTTGTATCCGCTACACCGTCCGAAAGTGGCAAATGTACCACTTTTATAAAAATATGGAGAAGGAAGCTGATGGGCCACCTTCTGTTCAAATTGCATAATATCTAATACCGTTAGTGCCTCTAATTATTTCTGCTCCATTTCTTACGGGAACTATTTTCTAAATAAATATGCGAAGTTTTATTCTTTTTTTCCTTACAATTTATACATACGAGTTTAAATACGAATTCGGATAATAAGAATACCTGATAGTCACCGGGGAAATGGCTAAGTGAGGGACCGGGCAGAAACATAGAAATAAACACAACCTCAGTATATAAATGTTCCCGTATCATGCTATAATGCTTCAAGATCCACATGCCGAATATCAGGATGTTTTCTTGTAATTTCGCTTTCAATTCGATCGATCTCATCACCCAGACGATCAATAATTTTTTCACCATGTTCTTCCATAAACGTTTCCAGTTGGTCTTCGTTCTCAATGTTTCTTACTTCCTAGAAAAAAATCTTAGAAAAGAGTATTGCAATCGTACCGTCAATAAGGATGGCAGGTCTACGCTATGTGCGAGATACGCCCGTGTTATTGCTCTGCCATTAAAATCTAATTCAGCCTAAACCAGAATAGAATAAGAATATAAAAGCAAACCTTAAATCGTGATTGTTCCACACCAAGGGCGGTGGCTTTCACATCATGCACCGACCTGGGAGGAAATAATCTATATTGATAAATTACAAATACCTAATAACCGGATCGTTATTGAGACGGCAGACGATATCATCTGTTATCCTTTTAGGTAAACTTCGTCCAACAAGATGAGCAGCATTTGTTCTTATAATGAAGGAGGCTACCGTACCTATGTAAACAGTATTTAATTTTTATAGTGAAATTTACCAAGAAGTATTCCGATACATATAGAACCACACGCGTCGGGTATGGGAGAATTAAAAATGGTAGATGCTGAAACTGCACATAAGGCGATCAACACCTAATAATAATTTGACACATTTAAATGTTTAAATTACCCCCGAAACAGCAGCAGTATCTTCAAGAAGAACTACATTTAATGAAGGGTCCGCAGCTGTTTTGACATAGTTGATTATGGATAACCCCGCTTTCGTTGCCTTCTTATTGACTTCTCTATATGCCGTAATTGCTGAAGCACCTTGAAAACAGAACGACATTATTAAGGCGTAGTAGGCCTAAAATAAAGTAAAACAAGAAACTAATAAAAAGTGTCAAGCAAAATCCTAAAGCTTACATATGTCAAGGGTTCCAAAGCAGACGGATGTAAAATTCCGCTAACGCCATGATAGATCGATAGACCACAACCAAATGCCATAATACCGCATCCAGAAATAAGGGAAGTTACATACCTCATATTTCCTTAAAACATAGCTTAATTCACTAAGAGCATTGTAACCAGTTTAAATAACATACCATAACCATACGGGAATAGTGTGTCTGGATTTCGGGCAGAATATCGTATACCGAGTAATAAAATCATCTGATTACATGTGTCCATTAAACTATGAATTGCTTCAGCAAATAATGACTTAGATCCAGTTAAATAGGCTGCGGTAAACTAAAAAAAACTTCAAAAGATTTAAGGGTGATTACCTTCATGGCCATATCACAAGCATTCAATGTGAAAGCAATGGCTACTACCCTATCAGCTCCCTGAAACCTTGATAAATCTTGTAGAAGAAACAAAAACCTTATTTCCTGTCGATGTTGTTTCTACTCGCATTCGCATTCGCATTCTCTCGGCATCTGTTAACTCCTTACTCATAGCTACCAGAGGACGTCTATGTGCATCCAACGCTTCACTACTTCCATGAACCTTTGAAAGATATATTTATCATTGAGCGTGTACCTTGAGAGCCTTATGATATACATCGGTTAATGCGTAGAGATTATTGATGTTGCTTGATCCAATAGCTTTCTCTGAAACGGACTTACTAAGTTTTGGTCTTGTATGGCTAGGTAAATCATCAAAATCCGTTTCTCTGAAAAAAAAACACGCAATATATACAAACGTTATCCTACTTTAATCCAAATTCGGCCATAGCACGAAGCTGATCAATTTTGTCACTATCATATGTGCGTATTCGCTTTGATACACGGGCAACCTGTAATCTGTGCGGTGTGAAATTGCTTGGGCATACTTTAAAAAGACGTCGTTTTTCCTCATTACTAGAAGAACTGCTATCACCTTGGCTGGATAAAAACCTAGTGTTCAATAGATGAATGCTTATCAATTTCCTCCTCCAGGCTGCAATCTTAGGTATATATTGAAGAAGAACATTACCTGCACCGTTATTTCCGATTAAAAAAGGACGCTGAAGATGAAAAGCACAATACATTTTTCGATACCTATATTATTCTCTATTCAATCAAAATGCATGTCCTGCAAACGGCGATATATAGAGACAATGCTTCAAAGTGGCGTTAAGCGAAAAAGAGTCCCCAGTGGTGCGACGCTGCACACCACACTATGAGCCGGCTCATATGTGATGAAGACATTTGAAAGTTTATCGGTTGTCCGTCTCAGAACCTATGGATACCACAATACTGATTTGAAACAGCCGAATATATAATAAATAATCGATAGAAATACAAGATTTATAGACAGTACGTGACAGCAACAACGAGTAAATTCGAATAAACCACTCGTACACTAAATTCTACCAGTAAAACATATAAACGCTGTCTCCTCCATATTATTTGCGCTTATTCTCTCTCTGGATCAACTTCAAAAAATCAGTAGTCCCCGCTTTAACCAATCGAGGATCTCGTACAACAACTCTTGAAGTTCCAACGAGGGTTCTCCCACCTAGATCAGCTATTTAAAACAAATAGAAATCTTCCCATTTGGAGATTGATCATAAACAGGCTCTTCTCCTGTCCACCGGCGTAGTGTCGGCAGTCTTACACGTTGCGATCGGCGGAGCCCCACCGGAGGTGTACCAGGAACTACTAAAAACAATATGGTATCAAAATAAAGCTGACTTGCCTAGTCTTTTTGGTTTCAGAACCATTTCTTTTATTCCATCATGATTCTCTTCAACGATAGACGACTCAGTATCGGTATCAATGGTGATATTGATCTTCCGTTTAGCTCTAAGGGGTTGCGGTGAAGCGATGATATCAGAAAAAACAGAATCATCGACGACTAAAAAGGTAAAGCTATCATATACAACACGAAACCTCTTCGTCCAAGACGATGAACAGAAGGAGGTCGAAATCCACTACGTAGCGGTGAACGATTTTGAGGTACCGCTTGTGGAGTAATATCCTCCGCAGCCTCAAAACTTTGATCGCTTTCTTAAAAATTATATAGTAGCAATAATTACAACTAATTTTAATACTTACGTGCAGAAAATTGTGGTGTAAACATTTCAACTGACGACACATTTGCTATGGGAGTATGAACAGATAGAGAACGGTATGGCGATAGGTGTTGAGGTGTAACGACTGGAGTAACAACTGGAGTGGCATGTTGTGAAGTCGGAGAGCTATCATTTTCACCAGGTACGTCTAAATTATATGTAAAAAACTTATTAAAAGGATTACCAATATGTTCTTCACTAACACTGCTGGAGTGACCTCCAAAAGACACACCTCGTGGTGCTTGTATGCGATAACCGGAGTGCTCTTCCCGTGGACGTTTGGGCGTGGACAGACTGTTTGAATATTTGTCGGAAGAAGCATTCAGAGCAACCCTCATACGATAACCTGAACGATGCTCATGCAGACTGTTTGAATGATCGTCCGAAGAAATGTTTGGAGTGCTTTCCAAACGATGAGCAGAGAGCCGCCCGTGGGCATAGCTTAGCCGACTATTGGTGGAAATATTTGGAGATATGCCCATATTATTATCCGACGAATGGCCACCCACACTCGTCGGCTGATCAATGGAAGAAACAGTTAGAGGTTGCGAAATAGTCCTAGGAGCTTGACGACTTCCTGCAATGGCCTACACTCAATAGAAAAACTTCATACGTACGGAGCGAGTCGTTATCTAAGCGTGGACGTTTCGGCGTGGACTGATTGAATATTTCGAATGAAGGTACATTATTCGTGGGCGTACTATTCCGTATTGGTGAAGAGTTAAACATGCTTATAGTGTCTAAATCGTCGGCCGAAGCACTTCTATCCATATCCACTTCATCGAGCTGTGGTGAACTGTCTTGGCTTCCTTAAAAAAGACAATATACTAGTCTTCAGAATCCGAAGTACAAAACCAATGTATTTTCAATTTTCAGAAAATAAATGATTTCGAGGGAAAATCTCTAACTATGTGGTTATTAATAAAAAATGGTGCGTTATTGCAAAATGTTATTCCAATTAAGGAAAAAGTTTCCCAATGACTGAAAAATCCTTACTTGTTACATTACTATCAACTATTACACTTCGTGGCAAATTCCGGCTAGATGCCGGTGATCTGTCAACGACGAATGTTTTTGAACTACTGTTAGTGGCGTCTAAAAGGGTGAAAAATACTTGATGCAATAAGCGTCAATATACCGAAGGTTCTTTGTGTGTCTTGGTGACTTTCTGATAAATCTTGGCATGGTTCTCTTGGTATAGTAAATGTATCCATATCATCTTGGCTATTTTCTAAACAAAATTTATATTGAAACTTAAAATATGCACCCGAGTCCTCTGAACAGCTAGCTTCAAATTGTATTTTTGGCTCAAACGGTGGAGCGACCATTGTGAACTGATTGAAATTTCCGCCCATGCTCAGACCGATCTGAGATTTAAGATCTAGATTAAAAATGCTGCCAAACCCTTCGTGTTAACTCCCTCCTGTCCTTGATTAGTTGGAGTCTATCTTTTGACCCATTCATTGAGTGGATTGTATCCTGAGGCAACGTATATTAAGATAACTATACGACACTTACTTCTTCCGACGACTCTTCTAAGCTATCTTGGCTACGATCGGATACATCGAGTCCGAGTTGGACCCTGACTTGTGTTTGTGATACTATTTTCTTAAATATAAATTTTACAAGTATCTCTCTTATTTGAGTACCCGTCCTACGGGGGCCGGATTTGTCCTTCTTCTGGCGTCTTTTCTTTTTAATACATCTGTTATTCTATCGGCTACGGAATCCATCTAAATAGAAGTGAAAGAACATGATCAATCACAAAACAAGTAAGCCCAATAGAATAAAGTGTAAATGAAAACAATGCATCTGTATGATAGCCCTGCTTAGCATAAAGAAATGTTGAAATACGCTTTGCAAGTGCAACCATTTGCAAATTGCTTTCTGTGAGCACATATTTTAGAAACCGTTTACTGGCAAGCAAATCATTACATTTGCAAAGCGTTTGTTGGACAAAAAGTAGCTCAGCAGTTCGATTGTTGCGCAAATTATTATATAGTCCCGGAGGACGAATGTGCGAGGGTGGGAAAAATACCTAAAAATGAAACAAGACCGAAACCAGATATGGCGAATAACTTAACGTTGACTGTCGAAGACAGGAAGAGCAACAAGAAGAAAAAGAGCATTTGTTCTAAAACTTGAAATCTATAAATTAGCGGGGCTTTTCGCGTCCGTATCGAAGTTCAGATAGGAAGTTCAGAATACTCGGTTACGTTTTGTTTCACTGTTTAGCTCCATTCTTCTCATTTTCACATTCGTCTGTGGTTCAGATCATACATGTGCGACGCCAATAGTGGTGGCGCCAAAAATGGCGACGCCATTATATGGCGTTTCGCACATATATGGTTCAGATAGGCATAATAACTTTCTATAGATGTTCTACTCCTACGAAAGCTTAGTCGCAAGGAACGGCAAATTTGCATTAGTGTGGAAGCTTGCTACTAGTACCAATAAGAAAAAACTAATTAGTAGGTCTGCAATATTAGGAGTATCTGTACCAGAAATATGGTAAGTGGTAAGACGCTTTTTATAGAATTTTTTAAGCGACTCTCTTATTAATATGGTACCATCCGGATTGGGTCTAAAAGATGAACTAAAATCTAAATTCTCACTTTACTTGTTGTCGCAACTTATGTATGGGGCAGTGATTGTACTAGAACGACAAACTGCCTATTTGGAAAGTAAGTCGTTTATGGAATATTGGAAAAGGATTATAATGGCTCCTTATTATTAATGATGATCGTAAACGTATTACAGTCGATATCCGTGCCGCTTACACCGCAACTCAAAATATCCATTTGAACGCTCCAGTTGAAGGTGAAAAACATAAAGCTAAGAATGGTATCGATGGAAGAATAGAAGAGCGGTAATCAATTTCTTTCGTTTCAATTACATGTTTCTCTAGAGAAAAGAAAGGTAGAAAAAGAAGACACGAAGAAGACGATATCGAATATGATATTAGGAATGTTCCATTGGATATGAGTAACTTGGTACATTTATTTTTGCTGAACATTCAGAGTACTTTTAGGACATGGTTGGAGTAGCGTTGCGCAACCAGATCACTTTGCAGGATCCGCTTCCACCACCAGCTCTCATTAACCAATATCTTCCATTAGAAGATGATTTATTGCCACCCACTCACGAGGAGCTTGATGCTTTTCGAAATATGTACTTTCCGGTTTTACTAATAGCTAGTAAATAATCTTTAGAGATCTATTTTCGGTCGTTGTCGAGCGTCAATCGTCCAGCAGCAGTGAAGAAAAGCTTCATAGGATGGAGATAGAGGAGCCTTCTCCTTTAATAGAAGTCATTTTTATATTCTCCTTTTTTTATCGTCTCTTATAGAAACCTTTCCTTTCGCTTGAATTGCCTCCACTAGAGCCTTTTGAAAATTTGCCTCCTTTACCAGAATTGGGCCCGTAAGGTCATACTAAAGCTGATCTGTTTTTAGTGAAGGAGATGTTTCTGTGCAGCCCCCATCTGCATTCATAGAGCCAATGGAATTTGAGGAAATTCCACGCGGAAAAGAAGCGTCGATTCATTTGGGGGACAAACAGGTAAGCTGGTTTTTGGAATTCTATTTTTGCCTACTTAAGACTGTTCCTGATATTTTGTCTTTGGATGCTACTGAAGTAGTTCTTGCTACCCCGCTATCTGTCAAGCGTCGTCGTCCTCCGATGAGAATGTGTGATGATGTTACCATGATAAGCTGGGTACACTGACCGTAATATTTACATGATCTAAGTTCTGTAGGAGCGAGTAAAGGAAAATCAGCGAGATTATTCTTCTACATTACGTTCACTGGAGGAGATTTTTGTAAAACCAACTGATGCGCCAGACATCAATACTTTATTCAAACCGTATCCAACTTGGATGCGTCGTCGTCAGTACCTAGTGTATAGATCAAATAAAAATTCCAGCATTAAACAAAGAATTGCGAGAGCTTTACAAGCCGTGGATTGGCCAAAAAATGACATACGAAGAAGCAGCTGAAATTGATCCAAATTTACCTCCTATACGTGGACCTGAAAGCAAATTGTGGAGATATGAGGGTTCTTCAGAAGAACCGGTATGACATTTTATATGCAGAAAATATATCCTAATTATAGAGCGCACAGCGTGAATTCCCATTATTAGACGAAGATCTAAGGCCAACATCAGGAATCGGTTTTATTGATTCTACTCCTGAAAAAGCTAAAGAATTTGAACCTTTCATTCAACAAAATGAAAATGAAGCTGTGCTTCCACCGTTAGCAGATCTGGAAGACTATGAACAGCGTAATCAAGCGTCAGATATTGAAGAAGTGAGAAGATCAACAATAGGCCACGTGACTGCTGACTATGGTACCCTCATTTTTTAATTACAAATGTATAATTGCTCTCCAGAACATCGTCAAAGTTCGCTGTTTCTACAACCCGATGATCCTACATATGGAATAGCTGCATTTCATCAACCTGGCGATTCTTTTATTGAAACCACTGCTCATATGGAACGTACTAAAACTATTATACTGAGGTATAATTGTATGCTTACATTATTAATATTCTACCTTAGCTCCCTTCGTGAAGCTGGTGGAGCTCACTGTTCTTTCAATGCAATGTTTCCTGTAGACAGGACAACACGCAAACAAGCTTCATGCGCCTTTACCGGTGTACTTGGTAAGTTGGCGTTACAATCTAACATTCTCATATTGTATAGAATTGGTAAAATCAAGAGCTATCGTTGTTCAACAAGACGAGCCTTACGGAGAAATCTGGATTGAAGCAGCTAAGGCTAAGGAGCCTTTCTATAGAAGACCGAGCAGAGTTTCGGCTGAATAATGATGATTAGATTTAGATCCTTCCTTATTATGTTAACTTCTGTACAATACTCATTATTTTCTTTTTGTTGAGTTCTTTAAAAAATGAAACTTACTATTTAATTAAAAAGTAATTTTAAGCAGTTTCTATGGTCTCTATCTGTGTATAGCTAGTGTTTTAGTTTGAAGCCCTCGGTCTTGCGGCATTTACTGAAAGTCTCGTAAGAAGCGCGTATCTTTGTGCTAGCTTTTGCTTCAATTATAGATATATCCCGTTTCAGATAAAATGAAGAAATGCAGTGGCAAAGAATTTGCCAAAAAAATTCTAAGTGCCGCTAGAAGAGGTGAGGTAATGTTTATTTTTTTTTCCTTCCTTCACATCACCCTAGGTTGAACTGCCATTGGAGGAGCAATATCTAATTGATGGTAAAAAGTTGGAGAAAAAAAGGGTACCTGCTGTGGATGATAAACTAGCATCTAAAGTAATCACTAAATATATTTTGTTTATTTGTCATTTAGGGGTTTTCCTTGGTGGAACAAGTACGATCTAAAAAGCCATTAGATCTTATGAAAAGGAATTTAAAGTACATCAAATATACGGACAGCCGCCCAATTGATGCCAAAAAAGTGAAAAAATTATTAATCTGTACTATTAGCTTTATTATAACAGGCTAACACTATGATGGCTTATCATATGAATAAACTTCCTAACAAGGCAATAATCAGAAAGTGTCGTGACCAAGTTACAGGTACTCTTGGAAGTCTCCTATGTTTGCACAAATAATATTCAGGGCTTCGCGAACCCAATAAGAAGAAACAGAAAAGCAATGGTGTGTTTAGCGCAAAGGATTTTAAGAATATCTCAACACCACAAGTAAAGAAATCACAAGATAGTGACGGTCGATTTATTTGAAACAATTTCATTGTTTGGATTTTTTATAAAGTATTGGTAACATCAAGCTCTTTGATAGTTCATTGCTTGCTCATGGGCGTGTAAACTCCATCCACACCCAACACTGTAGGCTACGGTCGTAAATTTCGTTTTGATAAGGTAAACTAGAAAGACAACATTTTCAAAACACGGAGTAATTGCAATTGGACGATTTTCTCAATTAGAGATTCCCAATGGAAGCTTTTCCGCTTGGCTGAAAGACAAAAAATGTACGGAGATTTTTAGAAGCACCAATCAGATAACAATCTTTTTGCATAAGACACTGTAAAATTGCGAAGAGCAATCATTCAATCGTCCAATGATGACCACGTCCGTCTGCAATCATCATTTTTACAAAAATCACTACATGGAGATAAGCAGATTCAGTAGCCGGTGATGTCGCTATCTCCGCTGCTTCTTGGTCTAGTCTTCGGGGGTCTGTACTGTCTCTTCTCTAGTCACCCGTCCTTCAGGCACCCTCGCCTTCCACTTCGAAATTGATGGCCACTACACACCCATACAGGTCGCCGACATCCAGTCTGCTCCTACACAGCGTTCCCACTTTCTCCCCGCCGAACAGAAACTCCGCCAGAGACTTATGGAACTCTTCCGGGGACAACTGGACGAGTTCTATGTCCAATACTTCTCGTGAGTCCCCTTCCATGAGACGATACCTCCCTTGCCCAGGATCCACGGAGAAGACCTCCACCCGTCGGCCATCTTCACGGCCTACCTCTCCACCTCTCTTCCCCATCCAGAAGTCGTCCGCCTCGTGTCCCAAGACGACAGTCTAGATTTCTTCCGTGTCCGCCAGCTGGGTAGGTGGTGATAATCCTGTCCTAATCCATGGGAGCCGTGTGATCACTGCTCTATCCTTATCTTATCACCCAGGAGTTCACCCAGAGTCAAAGGTCAGAACCACGAAAATTCAGCTGCCCTGCCACCGTTGCCAGAGAGTCCCTCGAGCGACGAGGCGGTTGCCAGCTGTCGGAATGGAGGATTCCTCCTGCCGAACAACTCTTGTGCTTGTCCAGCCTTCTTCACCGGAGCCAGCTGCGAGACGGTCAAGTAAGGGTAGAGACAGACAAAGATCAAGGGTATTCAGCTGCTTGAACGGGGGGATAGCGGACAGTGGGAGATGCGCCTGCCCTCCAGGGGTTTACGCCCTCAACTGCGAGCAGAGTGAGTCCTCTCTTTTTGCGTGGCATCCCCTTCTCAGGAGGATGCCTGCCTCCGGTTGAGGCCAACCTCGACTTCTCCAAATCTTCGTTCATCCTCGTCGTCAACCAGAAGAGTTCGATGTCGTTTGTCCTGGACCGGCTGGCCAATCTGCTCGGCGTCGCCCTCGCGGACATCTTCGCCGACATCCGCTACGACAGCTACATCGTAGTCAACTACGTGCACACAAGTCACACACCCTCGTTATCTCTCCAACTTCAGTTCAGAAAACGCCGTACAAATAACAAAAAACGTCTTCAAGCACTCCTACCAGCTGACGGACTACCTCAACACTCTGGTCTACAGTGTCCAGGGGCTAAAGGAGCAGCCGACCCAGAGGGCCGTCCTCGCGGCCCTGTCCTTCTATCCTCTCATGCGGGCTTTCTCCGACGTCTACGTCTTCATGGACAGCCTGGACGAGGATGCCCGGCCGGCCAACTATTCCCTCTCGAGTAATTCCATCGAAAACCAGTTGATTCTGAAGAGTCTTGCCTGGCGGAATAGGGTAAGCCGACTCCTTTCTGGGGCATCCCTCTCCTAGATAGCCTACTACTTCTCGGAGTCGGGGACGGACTACTCGAACAGTGGAAACGGCTACGACACGTTCTATCGGGTGGCCAAGGCGACCTTGGGCGACGTCTACACCTATCCCCTAACAGACACTGTCTCGGTATTTCCCCCATCCTCCCCTGCCAGTTGACGGTTTAGGCGATCGACACACTCGTCTCCTTCGAGGGGTGTCAGACCATCGCCGCCGTTTACGACGTCACCAACGAGTTGAATTTGGATGTTTCCATTCCGGGAGGACAGGAGCCACAGAATATCTTCGTCTACCTCACCGTTGCCACTGGAACCCGTAAGATCTTCAGCAGTTAACCGGATAGATCATTTCAGTGCCCAAGATAACCGATGGCTCGAGGAAGCCTATGAATTTGTTGTTGAACGGTACCCGATTTGAGGTAGTCTACCCCTTAATCCAATAACAAAGCGCTCAGATCTACCAAACGACATCTGCCAACAAGCAGGTGATAGTCCACCCCGGAGGACACAGGGTCAGCGTGAGGGCATGTATCGGCTCGCCGGAGACGATGATCCTCAGCGCCGGCCACAGCCCGGACACCGACGTGGGCGGCGTCTATATCTCAGCCAGTAAGACCCGGATTGGGGATAGCGAACTCTTTAGGCTACCCGAATTACTTGACGGGACTGACTGTGGGCAGCGGGGACAAGATCGCCGAAGTGGAGTGGATCTCCCTCCAGACCCAGCAGACGGAGAACTCGTTGACGGCCGGGGAGCCGAGGAGTGCCGAATGTACCCACAACGTCGCCTTCGATGTAATGGGAGCGTGTACCCCGGGCGCCGTCGGCCAGCTGGTCAAGATCATGCCAAACTCCGGAGAGACCAAAACTCGCCTCGTTCCCGGCTATTGTGTTATCATGGGTGCGTCTTCTTCTCATTTATACATGAGTAACATCTCAGACAAGCCGCCAGCCACAGGTTTCCAATGTTTCAACGGCGGTACTCGGCAAGGAGTTAGAAGTTGTAGATGTGTTCCCGAGTGGGAAGGTAACCGCCTCGCCAAACCTGATAAATAAAAGCAGGTCCCCTATGCAATGTGCCGGTCTGCCACAACGGAGGAAGGGTCAACAATTTCCCCGGGAACGGCTTCGGTCCATGTAGCTGTGCCGCCGGCTTCTCGGGAGATCATTGCACCATCCGTGAGTCGACTGTCTCAATACAAAAAAAGAGGAATTGAAGTGAATTGTACGGTCTCCCCGGCCGATATCCTTCCTCCCTCTACGACCACCCTCGCCGTCGTCCTTCAAAGTTCCCTGTCCCAAGCCCTGGTAGGAGAGAACGTGGACCGCGGAGTAGCCGACCTGCTCAAGGCGATGCAGGGAAACGACGAGTACGACCAGTTTGTCCTGACGACCTTCTCCTACGAACGGACCACGGGCAAGTTCCCCGTCGCCCTCCTTCCATCCTCTCTATTCAGCCGGTACCCAGAATGTCATCCATACTTCTACTTTTTCGGACTCCACCCTGTTTCAAACGGCCGTCAACTCCGTCAAATATCTGTATTTTCGGTCGAAGTATCCCCTAAAGAAAAGTTCAGCCCGACTCCGAATAATATCCAAGATCCGATGGGAGCCCTGGTGGCGACCTTCAAAAACAACACCTTCTACAACTCGGCCCTTTTTCTGTTCGTCGACGCCCAGCCAAAGGACACCTCTTCCACTCCCGATATCCTGTGAGTAGTCTCCCGAGCCTCACCCTCCCTTTCAGAATGGCCGCCGTCGAGAGGAATGTCCCCCTCAACATCGTGGTGACGCCGCCCTTCAATCTGATGGCCCAGTGTATGCCCAGCGCGGACCAGCTCTTCTACGAGCAACTCGCCATAAAGTCTGGCGGCATCTTCCTCAATCTGTGCCAGCAGACCGTCAGCGAGTACAGCACCGACCCCGTCTACTCCGTTCGTCGTCCCCGCCTCCCAAAAACCGTTGTTTAGCTGTTTGTGGCGTACGCCGCCTCCCACCACCGGACAGAGTCCATCAACCAGATCTTCACCCCCGACTTTGACGTCCAGCCGAGTCTCTTCTTCCAAAGTGACCAACCCGAGAATGATATCTATGTCATCGTCAACTGTCGTCAGTATCCCCTTCGTCTCTAGCCCCTAATAGATATATTTCAGCCAAAACGGAAAATGTCGACACGACAATTGAGAACCACGAGCTCGGATACGCGGCGCCTGTCGGGTCCGTCGTCTTGATGCCCTTCCTCGCCGTCTACAAGGCTCCCACCACGGCGGTCAATAAGAATGGGTACGGGCATCTTAGAGTAAGATGATGAGGGGAGATTTCAGCTATACAGCGACAGTAAAGAGAGGATTTACATCCGCCGATGGGCCGTGTAACATCCAAGCAGTTATCAAGTCCAAACACGCCGCCTACCTCCGCTTCTCCCCGAATCCCTCTTTTGATGCGAGACAGCAGACCATGGACTTTGGTAAGGCTACCGAGAACGGGGAGGACGACTCCGTTCAGCTGTCCCCACGTTCCCCGTCGTCCACATCGTGAATCCCAAATTGAACAGGACCTATGAGCCGACACTGACAGCCACCGACGACAAGGGCGGATTCGGATACGAGTGAGGCTGTCCTCTCCCAGAAATAACATTTATATCATAGAGGATACGCCTTGGATCGGACGAATTCCTGCGTCTACGAGTACTGGTTTGCCAAGGAGTTTACCTGTACCAAACCAGGAGACAGCTTCGTCCTCCGAGTGAGTCCCTCCCCATTGGATCCACCCCCGTCTAGTTTTCTGGAATGACCACCGATGGCAACACGTATCTGCGTTCTCTCCGGGGATACTGTTACCTGGAGACTGGGATGTGTGCCAACGGAGGATACAAACTATGTGAGTGACCCTCTCTCCCACCCGACGGCGATAACTACAGCGAATGGACTGTGCAAGTGTCCGCCGAGCTTCGGAGGAGTCTACTGCCAGTCGCCCAAGTGTCAGAACGGCTTTCCACTGAACACAAACGACTTCGAGTGCCTGTGTGGAGTCAAGTATACGGGACAGTTCTGCGAGACACGTGAGATCCCCTCCTCCACGAGATAAGGCTCCTCTTTAGCTATTTGTAACGATTGGAATTTCTTGGAGAGCGTGGATCCGAGGAGCAGCCGTCCTCGACAGGTAACCTTTGTACTGAACAAGAACGTGGACAGCCTCCTGGTGAATGTCCAGTTGAGCGGGATAATCCAGGGGATTGTGGACGCGACGGAGCTGCAGGATGTGCCCGTCATGTATTCTCTCCTCCTCTACGACCAATACGGTATGTCTCACCCCCTTGAGGATTGTTGAAGATACTTTAGGAGTGGAGAGAGTCGTCAGCACCTCCCATGCCGACCAGTTTGTCCAGTACTTCCAAGACGCAGTGAACAATATCCAGAAGGACCTGACCACCACCACGAAATCCGTCGACGCATTAGGAGAGGCTTACAAGTTGAACATCCAGGCGCCGGGCATCATTTACCTGTTCATGGGCAGCCCGGCCTCGGCCCCCTCCCCAGGCTATGTCGACAACTACCTCGAACAGAAGATCAACACCCAGGTCAACGTGTTCTACACCCCGCAGAAGTCCGGCACCTACCCTCACCTCCCGACAGATCCCCAGACGAGCATTTTGATCCAAGCGGTGAAGCAGTCGGGCGGCAGATACCTGCCCCTGAGCCAGAACAGCGTCTCCCAAATGACGCCGATGCTCGTCTCCTCGACTCGGGCAAAGGACCTCGTCTTCGAGTACGGGATATCGGTTGGTAGACCTTCGTTTTCCGGAGACCAGCTATTCAGGCATGCAACGTCCTGTGCTCGTACGGCTTCAACCTGGAGTCTCAATTCAGACAAGTGGAGCTGACCATCTCAGGGATAGACGTGGCCGTGGCCGGCTACGTGGCCGTCAAGGATGGACAGAGTGAGGCTGTCCTCTCCTAGTAACATTCCCCTTCCAGAGAATGTTCTCCCCCTCAATAGTGACACCATCCTGTTCAGAGACAACCAGGTGGTCGTCCTTCGATTCAGTCGGTGTCTCCCCCAATACCTCCAATAATCCAGTTTTAGACTCCTCCCAGGCAGTCGGTGGCCAGTGGAACGTCGTCGTCAAGACTGGCTACGGGGCGTCCACCATCCAGGTCCACGTCGACTCGGACATCCGACTCTTTCCCGGCTTCACCATTGACCCTTTCGACGACTTCGTCCACCAACTGCCCTTCACTGGACTGGGTTAGTCTCTCTCCCTTACGAATCACTTCTCCTTTTCAGGTTTGAATAGGAGTACCTACATGACATTCCGGGTGACCGATCCCTCTGTCGTCCTTAACAAGGTCACCGTCTACCGAGCCTACTTCAACGACGCCGAAAACCAAGGAACCAACGAGGACAGCCTATATTTGACGAGGCGGGACTCCTCCTCCTGTGCCTACCAATACGTCTCCTCCGAGTGGATCGTCTGTCTCCCTCACTAATTGAGATGCCCCTTTCTATAGGTGAATGTCTTTGCCCAGCAGAAGTTCGTCATCCTCGGCACGGACTCCAACGACGTCGCCTTCACCCGAACCTTCTTCTACCAGTTCCCCGTTTACAATCGTATCCTTTCTCCCCTTCCTCCCCACAGAATATTCAGAGAGAGCGGCCACGTGCCTCCACGGCACCCACGACCAGTACGGACAGTGTATCTGCTCGGATAAAACCAAGTGGTCCGGGGACTACTGTCAGAACCCCGTCTGCCACAACGGAGGTACTCCTTCATATGGTATTTGCATCTGTCAAAACGGATATTACGGCGACTTCTGCGAGCTCGGTTCGTTCTCTCTCCCATCCAACCATACATATCATTTTCAGTCGTCGTCCAGTGATTTCATCATCTTCTTCCTTGTTTTGTACATAGAAATTTTATCGCGCTTTCAACATAAAAGCATTGAGAGTTTCTATGTTATAATTCGCGACCAGCATCGTAAAAGACAAGGAGATTCTCGCCCCTCTTGAACACGAACACAACCCTGGGCACAAACCCAGGGCATAGGGCTTTTACGCCTCTCACAAACGGGCTATCTTAGCTCTTCTTTTTGTGAGTCTTCTCTTTCTTCTCGGCATCTTCTGCTTCTTCTCTTCCAAATGCCCTCTTTCCCAGTCTTGATCCATCCTGTTCAATCGGACGCAACTTCGACATGTCCTGACGTGTCGACGGATCACAGAGTGGCCGGGGCGAAGAGTTCTCTGGGCGCGGGTCCTCGCGTCCAAGCGGGCCCACGCCCATTGCTGTTCACCAGATAGCATCAGCGGTTCCAACTACATTGCCTGGTCCATGTCTGAAAATACTTTCTTGGACCACTCTATCCGGGGTGTCATATAGCCTACTCAAAAAATAAAAGATTTCGTTTCACCCACCTTCCAAACTGTAATCCCGGTCCCATCCTGTTTGATCGAATTAGACTCGACATGTCCTGACGTGTCGACGGATCTCAGAGCGGCCGGGACGATGAATCCTCTGCAGTAGCCACCTCAGACGACACCGCAGAGACGACGGGCGGGTAGCAGGAACCTGGAAGAGAACTTTTTTTGTCCCTGCAAATGGGATAGCCAATGAGCAACCAGTCTCTTTTCCTTTATTTTTCCGCCATACCTTGTAATCTCAGTTCCATCCTGTTCAATCGGATTCGGCCTCGACATGTCCTGACATGTTGACGGATCTCGGAGCGGCCGGGACGACAATCTCTGCTGGATGCTTCCGGGTAGAATCCTCATCTTCTCTTCTACTCGTATGCTGCATGTCAAAAGCGGTCACTCCATGGCCCAACATTGTCCAGCTTGGGTTCTTCTTGTCATCTCGCTTCTCCAATGTGTCCATTCCTTTCAAGATGCCAACAGTGCGCGGTGAACAGGCCAGAGTAGCCGTTTCTTCTGTTCTTCTCATCGTCTTGGATCTGTGATCTTTCTTCGGGAGCCGTCTCGTCGAGAAGAGCAAACGAGGAGAGAGCCATCTCATCCACCACCCATCTTCATTGTCTTCAGGGACGATCCTGAACGAGCGGTTGATCTTCAATTTTGTCTGTAAAATAGCGAACTTCAAGAGCTTATATTGGGCGGGATTTATCCTCAGATAAATTCCCGGTGGTACTGTCCTTTTCAAGTATAAGGGGCGACAACAACATGCAGCTCAGGCTTGAAAAAAGCGTGGGCACGGAATACGAAAGGCGTGAATGAATGAAACCAACCATTGGATGGGACAGCAGAAGATTTAGCGTCTCTGTCGTCTGACACGCTTTTCTCCAACAATCCATACAGTCGATTCAATCCAGAGAGACTTCCTCCGAGTGCACGACCGGCAGAGCAGACGATACCTGAAAATGGAAGAGACGAGCGAGAGCCAAAAGAGAGAGGACGACAAGGATTGAATATTTTAAATGAATTTGGTCAAAAAGAAAGTATCAGAGTTTCGAGCACTTCCAGTCGCCCCTTGGCGATGCCCGGATCCATCTGTGCTGTTCCAAACACCGCTGTGGACACAGAGGATGCACGGGACATCGGGGGACCGGGCCGGGACGCCTTCTCCAAAAAGAGAGGCTGGCACGAGAGGCGGATTCCCTGGTGGCCAGTCCCATTGGCCGTCTCTACTACCCGATTTTTAGACAAAAAGAGACTACCCGAATCAACGGGACGCGTCATTTTATGTGGATCGGAGCCCACAACGCGATTTCCTGTCGGCTCCCGGAGGAGCATGACAGGGGCGCCGGCCTCGGGAAGAGGTCCTGCACGCTTTCTTTTGTACTTTTTAGGGTAAGTAACAATGAAGTTGACCTTGTGCAGTAGAAGAACCGGGAGACGACCACACCATGACCGAGAAGACGAAGAAATGAGTTCAACTGGCGAAATAACAAGCCGTGGGTCCTGATCGGTCTTGACAGGGCGGGATTTTTTTTAAGAACGAAATGACTAGACGGGTGGCTTTCGTTTTGTGTTGAACATTACCCGCGTTTGAGTCTTCTTTGTCCAGTGGCTGAGACGGAAATCATAGGTTTTGATAAAACAACAGCGGGTCCATTCTGGCGTTGGCTGACCAAAAAACGCAATTCAACTTTGAGAAACTTCCCAATTATTTGAGCCTACTCTCGTTTTTTTGAGGAAACAAGTCTCATATTTTACAGAGAGAAAAGAGAACCACTGGAATAACTAGGGGAAATTAATATACTAGTGATCCCTCTTCCCCCGTTCTCCCGTTTCTTCCCAAAAAAACTGAAGCCCCAACCGATCCACATTGTATAGAAGCCCATTTAGCAGCTCTTCTGAATATCTTATCTACACCCGGTGAGACAAGCCTGCCGCGGCAGAGTGGGCGCCAACCGAATTTACTGGCCCAGCGTTTGTTGTTTGCCCGAGAGTCATCTCCTCATCTTTTCTGTTTTTATTTATATTTTCGGCCAAATGACCGTCGACAAAATTATCGGAGTAGCTGTTGCTTCTACGGCCGCCGTAGCCGCCGGAATCTATGTCTACTACAGGTATTCGAGGAGGACGGCAGGCGAAAAGGTGAGTCATCCTCCTCTGCTCGGCCGGGGATCAGTTTCGAATAAAAGAACGGAGTCTTTCCAGGCCGGCTCTCGGTTGAGACGGAGTTTTATCTCGACGGAGAAGTGCGGCTCCCTCCAGAGACAGTACCTGGACGAGTTCAAGGAAGATCTCGGGAACAAGAGCTATTTTATGGGGGACGAGTTGACTAGTGTTTGTTTTTGTCTCCTCCAACCCGAAAGAATCCTTTTATAGACTGATCTGAAGATATTCGGCCAGCTGGCGTCTATCTACTATGTGCCAAAAACTGACAGCGTGGTGGGCCTTATAAATGAGGAATACCCATCTTTGGTGGCCTGGATGGAGCGGGTCAAGCAACAGCTCAGTCGCAAAGACTTCAAACTCGCGTGAATATTATGCTCCTCTATGTATTATTCCATAAAAAATAAAAAAAATATTACATGAAACAATGAGTGTTTACCAGGGGTCACCAGAGATCAAAGCACAATATTTGTCAGCATTGTTGAGAAAGCTCCGTTTGCATCAAGCGAGGCCATTGTCGCGATGTCCTGCTGCCCGTGTTCCCTCCTCGTCGGAGCCGTCGTCCTCTTCGTCTTCTACAAGATGTTCTGTGGTGGGAAGAAGAAACCAAAGGTATGGGCAGGGGGTGTCTCCAACTGTGGTTACAGATCCACGAGAAGGACTACAAAAAGGACAGAGTCTATTTGTACCAATTCCCTCGGAATTCGACCCTCCCCAACATGTCCCCTTACTGCCTGAAGATTGAGGCCTTCCTCCGCCTCCACAAGATCGACTACGAGAACAGGTACACCCTCTCGCAGAGGTCTCAGCACGGCCTCCTCCCCTTCGTCGAACTCAACGGCGAACAGATCGCCGACTCGGAAATCATCGAGGAGCGACTCATGCGCCACTTCAATTTACCGGTTAGACAACACCATTTCAATAAGAGAAGAGGCTTTCAGATTACTGGCTCTGAGTACGAAGATTCCGTAGCCCGTGCCACTGCCCGTCTCGTGTCTCATCACACTACTCCGTAAGTAGTTCCTTTACAGGAATATTCGAGTCCTCCTCAGAATTCTCACAAAGTACAAGGTGTTGGATGAGACCGACGACACAGTCGACGACTTCATAGAGGTGGCCGGCGTCCCGGGCTACCTCCACTTCCTGAAGCCATTGGCCGCGTGGCTGTTCAGAAGGATAGCCACGAAGAAGATCAAAGCCATCTTGGGACTGTTCTCCGACTCCGAGTTCGACATGCTCCTGAGAAAGGACCTCGGCGCCTTGAAGGGCATTCTGGGAGAGAAGAAGTTCTTCCTGGGCGACAAGATCAGCAATGTTGATCCCCTTTCCATCTTCTACTGACACACCTTTTCAGGTGGACGCCTCCATTTTCGGGCACATTGCCTCGGCCTACTATCTGCCCCGGAAGACAATCGCCGCCCGAATACTGGACCAGGACTACCCGACCCTCGTCCGATGGGCAGAAGACGTCAAGAACGAACTCTTCCCTGATGATTTTACTCAATAACAGGCCATTCAGTCCAATAAAATCTCTCCTCCAACTCAGAGTTCGACCCGCTCCTCGACCAAAATTAGTAGCTATTGAAAGAGAGTGCCCCGGCCCCTACCCCGTTCAACCAGATTGACTTCCTCACACCGAAAGCCCCGCATAAATAGTTCACCTTCTCTTCGTACCGTTTTATTAAATAACATAGAAAATTAGAAAAATAGGCAGCGCTTGGAGGCTTTCGTCTTGGCCTCGACGCTTTCACCGAGTCGGATACGTGGCCGTATGGTACCTTTCCTTCGTCAGTTGAATTGTAGACGAGGTATAGATCTCACTCTTGCGTGGTCTGTCTCCTAGGTTCGCTTTCGTCGTCAGATATGACCCAGCCATCTGTTTTCCGTACTCAATATTCCGTTGAACAAAAAAAGAAGTTCGAGAGATATGCTGAACGTGCGAGGGGAATTAGGGGGCAAACACAAAAAAAAAGAATCAGGAGAC
The DNA here is from genome assembly GCA_932521035.1 of Oscheius dolichura. NCBI lineage: Eukaryota > Metazoa > Nematoda > Chromadorea > Rhabditida > Rhabditidae > Oscheius > Oscheius dolichura. The sequence goes on from OW051494.1 coordinate 5,967,535, forward strand.
AAGAAAAGTGACAAAGAAGAGAGCAGAGCGAGTTGGTAAACTATGCGATATGGATCCGGGGTGGTCTATACAAGAAAACAGGGGTTGAGAGAGAAGGGAGGATATAACGGTATTCACCACGGAATGGCCCAGTAGAGAATTGAGCAAGGATCTACGACATGGTGCTTCCGATGCTAAAAAGAGGAAGTTCTACGAGGACGTATGGCAATGCAGCGGGCGGAAGGAAGTGAGATAAACGACGCTGGCTGGCCTAGGCAGCATGCCCGCTTGGCGCCGCAGCTCGTGGCCCGTTCGCGCACTCGTCACTGACAACTTTTGCCCCCAATATTCGAAGGAACATAGAAAGAGAGTCTATCCCGATCTACACAAATGTTTTATTCAAAAACTCGTAGCGTCTCAACAAATTTGGTCACCCTGACGCCTTGGTAAACATAGTTCAACACAGAGGCTTTGAACTTCCCGATAAGGCCAGCAATCATCATGCTTTCCGCTTTCTGGAAGGGCAATTTGTGACTTGACCACGGAAGAACACGTCTATTTGCGCGCGCTTTGTCAGCATGGTTGAGAAAGAGCCGTGCGTATAAAAAGGAGGTCAGCCAGGAGACGGCAGCCATGTGTTGCTGTTCCTGTTCCCTGGTCATCGGGGCCATCGTCGCCCTCGTCCTCTACAAGATGTTCTGCTGTAAGAGATGCTGCCGCAAGGAGCCAGAGGTGGGTGTTTATCTATTGGAGGATGACAGAGACAGCTCAGATCCACGAGAAGAACTACCGCAAGGATGTGGTGTACCTGTACCAATTCCCTCGGAATTCGACCCTCCCCAACATGTCCCCTTACTGCCTGAAGATTGAGGCCTTCCTCCGCCTCCACAAGATCGACTACGAGAACAAGTACACCCTGAAGAGCAGGTCTCAGCACGGCCTCCTCCCCTTCGTCGAACTCAACGGCGAACAGATCGCCGACTCCCAGATCATCGAGGAGACCCTCAAGAAGCACTTCAACCTTCAGGTATCCCCCTCCTCATGTCTTCCCATCCCTTCCTTTCCAGTCGAACCACTCCGAATACGAAGATTCCGTAGCCCGTGCCACCGAACGGCTCGTCTCCCACCACACGACCAGGTGCCTCTGTCCCTCTCCCCCGTTTATTCTCTATCTTCAGAGTCGTCTCCAAATACAAGTACATCGACGAGACCGACAGTGTCATCGACAGTTTCTTCGAACTCGCCGGCTATCCCAACTTCCTCAAGCCATTGGCCGTCTTCTACTTCAAAAGAAAGGCCGCCAAGGGACTGAAGGCCTCCTTCGGACTGTTCTCCGACGCCGAGTTCGACATGCTCCTCAGAAAGGACCTCGGCGCCTTGAAGGGCATTCTGGGAGAGAAGCAGTTCTTCTTGGGCGACAAGATCAGCAATGTGAGTTCTCTCTCTCTGTCCGGAATCTCATCAAATGTTTAGATCGATGCCTCTATCTTCGGCCACATTGCAACTTGGTACTATACCCCCACAAAGGGGCACGTGGCTCGGCTGCTGGACGAGGAGTACCCGACGATTGTGGCCTGGGCCGAGAGAGTTAAGCAGGAGCTGTTCCCTACCGATTTTACGAAATAAGGAATAAAATATTTATGTCAGCTGTCAATTTTTCTGTCAATTCCCGAAGGGGCACGACAGAGAGCACGAAGGACCCGGGCGCTTCGAACCCGGATGGACGGGACGCGCAATCGGTGGAAACTGTTTCGCTTCAAGCGAGGTGAAGAGCAAAAGCTATAATGTTTTTGTCTAGCCATTCTGATCCTCTTGATGATTCAGTGCTCCTGTGTGTCTCTCGTTGATTTATCGATAGCGACAAGAAATGGATAAAGCGATAGAGGGAAGACGCCATCGGCTGAGATATTCTGTTGCCCTTTTATACCCTGATTCTTATTCTATTCCCCTATTAATTGTATTATCTAGGTGTTTACCATGAAGACCAACGGAGAGGACGATGAAATCGAAATACGGTATAATTCTGATGAGAGGTTAGTTTTTCTCATTTTCCACTAATAGAACCCCATTCTAATATAAGAGAAAAGTACAGATGGGAGGGATACATAGCTGCTGATTTTATTGGATTTTGGGAGCTAGCCGACTGGAAGGAGAACAAGGAGAAGGGGGCTGCCTTGCAAATTCTGAGAGATCTTGTGAAGGAGCTGGATCACAAGGAGGCAGACAGACAATACAACCTAGAGACGAGGAGGGCAACTGCGATGAGACATGCTAGGGAGACGAAGGAAAAGCTGGAGAAGAGGAAAAGGAAGCTCGTAGCGAAAGAGACCGAAGTGGGCAGTGGAGGATTTAGATTAAAGGTAATACAGAAAGTTATAAAGACATTTTACAGAATTTGTTTGTCCCTCTACCCAAGCAGATCGAAAGATTAAAAGTAAAAATTAACGAGACGGAGGATCTTTATACACGGTATCTTTATCGAGCCATGACCAGCATGGAGGATGTACCTACCAGAGAGCGGTATGACCACCTTATTTTATAGTATAGACCCTATTTAGAGCCACTCCTTCTGCCCCTCTGGATGAATTGGAGCGAGAGTATCGGGAATGGATAAAGGGGGAATACGGAAGGTTGGAGAAGAAATTGGCTGAAAACAAAGGGAAGAGTTGGAGGGTAGCGGACATTAAAGGGTGGATCACCGGCCTCGAGGAAGAAGAGAAATGGGTATGTTCCTATGGGGACGGGGCTGAATTGTTTGCAGATCGAGAAGACATTCCAGACGTAGCCTGAGCCGAGAAAGTCAAGCTCGAAGTGTTCGCCATCAATTTTACCAAATAAAGAATAAAATATTTATGTCAGATCAAAGGGGAAATATACAAAGAAGATCACAGCGGGACCCGTAATTGGCAAAAGTAGACCCAAGTTGACTCGAATGAAGTAGCCGTCCTATTGCACAGCCATGAAGTAGGTCGTCATGAGACCCTTCCCCTTGACGTTGATCTCCCCGCGACACTCGAACTCGAACCCGGACGGCTCCAGAATGTTTCGTGTCTCCTCCGTTACCTGGGGTTGTCTTCTATTAGCCCATACTCCTCTCTGCTCACCTGTATCCTCCCGGCAACCCCGGAACTGTCCATCCTGCTGGCCACGTTCACCGAATTGCCCCAGATGTCATAGTGTGGCTTCCAGACGCCGATGACCCCAGCTACCACAGGGCCGACATTGATCCCTAAATACTTTCTCCTGGGTCATAAAAAAGGGAACCTACCTATTCGGAGGTTGAAGTTGTTGAAGCTGTGGTCGTTGATCTCCTGTAATTTGGCGAGGAGCTCCTTGGCGAAGTTGGCCACGGCCACGACGTGGCTGTTGTCGTCAGCCTTGCCACTCAACCCGCTGGCTGCCATATACGTCGTCGAGATGGTCTTTATCTTCTCGATACACTTGAATTCTGGCCGGTCGAGGAGCTCGTCGAAGTCGGAGATGATCTCGTTGAGGAGGCGGAGACACTCGACGCCCTCATTGTTGCCGTCCAGCTCGATGTAGAACTTGTTGAACTCCGTGATCGTTGCGAACATTATACACGCGTTCTCCCTCGCCTGAACTGTCATTCCCTATTTACTAGGGGGTATACCCACCTCGTGGTAGAGGTCTTTCCCCCGCTGGATATTTATCTTGTCCTCCAGGAAATGTCTGGCCACGTGACAGGGGAGGATGTTCTCCAAGACACTTCTATTCTGGGCGTGTCTCCTCTTCATCTCCAACTGCTCGTCCAGGGCCTAGAATGGTCTCTCCTCACAAAGTATATGCCCAGCTACCTGCAGTTTCCAGATAAAATCGTATCGGGAGATGAGTTCGGACCGTCTGCTTTGCATAATAATTAAAACAAGGGCAAAGAGGGTGGTCATGGTGAAGAAGATTCGCAAGTCGTCGAGGACCGAAATATTACTGAAAAGGTCAAGCTATGCACCAGAACGACACAGAACTCACTCGCAGTAGGCGTCGAGCTTATCTTGGAGGGTAAGGTTTCGGAGGAACTGATTATCCTTAAGGGTGGGCGTTTGGTGAGCCTGCTCCTTGGCGTCTCTAACCTCAAACCAGAGATTGAACTGTCGGTTGTTGAGTTTCGTCGAGGAGGAGGTCCACAGCAGGATCAGACCGCAGGTGCAGAGAAGGAGGACCATGACGACTTTGGAGGAACTGAGCAGAGCCAAGAAGACGCAGGTGGCCAGCATCAGGAGGAGACACGTTTCGAAGATCAACTACTCCTTTGGTGGGGGACAGGGGAGAGGGATTACCTCGAAATTGCCGGTAGGCATTCCGGTACACGTGCTGTTGGAGATCTTGGCCCGGTTGAACTGCTCCGACTCGTTGTAGCTACACTTGAAGGCGCAGTCATCCCGGTCTACAGACTAAACAACGAATATGAGGACTGAGGGAAGATGCTTACCAGGAGGACGATACAGTTGGTGACCACGAGGATCACGAAGATAAAGGCGATGCGGATGGGACGGGAACAGTTCAACTTCTTTGCTCCTCGCTTGGCATTTCTCAACTGAAAAAAACACTGGGTACTTTAAAAAAGCAAGGAACAAACCATCCAAGACTTGGTGGCGACGTAGGAGACGATGAGGAAGAGGGCCAATGCGGCGACACCCATCGAGATGAACATCCAGATGGAGCCGAGCTTGGCTATCGCGAGTACCGAGCAGGTCAGGATGAAGACGATCAGGTAGCAACAGATCTGCATCATCATGGCCGACTCTTTCACCTCCAGGAACTGTAATCTCTCCTTTTCTCTTTCCCAAAAAGGTAACCCTGCCTTTCTCTCGACGTTGACCTCCTTGAAGCGGAGGGTGAGTCGTTCGCAGTGTTGTTGTCGCCAGCTCTCCTTGTTGATGGCCTGTATGCCCTGCCTCAAGTGTGATTCGACGTCCTCCCTCAGCGGCTTCATGGGTTTGACCGCGTGTCTGAGGCTGGGCCCCCGTTGTAGACCCGAGGCCATCCCCGTCAGCCGTAACTCCTTACTCACGTGCTGTAACCTCCGTCTATTCCTCGTTTTACAATCACTTACATTTCTCATGTTCTGGTGGGAGGTCTGGTGTGGAGTGGGGATTCGGCTCTGTCCCTCCACCACCAGGAAGGTCTCCACGTTGTGCTCTGCCAGATATTTCGACCTCTCCCTCCCGTTTCCCTGTTCCACGAGGTAGGATCCCTTCAACGCGTCCAGTGTCGCCTTGGTTATGTGTACCCGTCTGGAGAAACATATCCCAAGTGCAAAACGAGGACATACCCGGGGATGCCTCCCGACTCCATGTGGTTGGCCAGGGTCACGTCGTCCGACCAAACGTCAAATTGCCATTTCTTCTGCCCGAGCACCCCGCAATGGGCCCTGCCGGAGTGGATGCCCACCCTCATGTTCACATTGACCCGAGTCATCTCTCGAACCAGCCTGGGCAAGTAATAGATAAAGAAGATCTCCCTTACCTAATGGCCTCGATCATGTCCAGCCCCATCTCCACAGTACAGGCGGCATGGTCCGGCACGCTATCCGGCAATCCACTGACACAGTAGTAACAGTCGCCCAAGATCTACAGCTGCACTTTTCCTTCCCGTCCACCTGGCCGACTTACCTTGATCCGCATACAGCTGTGCTGGTTGGCGAGGGCGTCGAAGCGGGCGAACAGCTCGTTCAACATGAGGACAAGCTCCTCGGCCGTGTACTCGGAGGCCAGGTTGGTGAAGCCGCAGATGTCGGCGAAGAGGATCGAGATGTTCTCGTGTTTTCGGATGTAGATCTTGTGGAACATCCTGTCCTCGTCATGTCCCTCCATGTCCCGTTTGACTTCGTAAGCGATGTGCTTGGGCAGTACCGACAGGAGGATCTTCTCCTGCTTGTCCAGCTCCCTCACCAACATCATCCGCGTCTCCACACACTTCCTAACCATCTTATTACACATTTAAAACGGAAAAATGACCTTGTTTCTCGAAAAGTCTTCCTCTGGACCAGCTCTGTTGGGTAGTACACAAAGAAGCCGACGATGTTTGTTCCGAGGAAGAGGAGGGCATCGGAGATGAGCTGAAGTACAAGGATGAGGGAACGGGGGTCAAGTCGATTACACTTTGCATGTTCTGGTTGTTGATGACTTGAATGGCCAGACCCGTACCCGTGACCACAAATGCGGCTATCACCTGGAAATGTATTCTCCTGGGTATTAAAGCAGGATTACCGTAGGAAGTAGAGGAATAGGAAGGAGAGTGTAGCATAGGAAGAGGATGAGGATGGTGAGGGAGGAGTGGAGGACGAAGGGGGCACAGGAGAGCAGGATCTGAGAGGGGCACCCTGAGCAGCTGGAAGAGGGGGACTCACCACGGCGCAGGTGATGACGACCGTCGAGAGGATTTGGGAGTTTCCCTTGTAAAAAAGTGTCAGCCCGAGGATAACTATCTGGAACGGGGATGATTGGACGAGGGGGTCAATTGGATTTGGCAGAGACAATTCGCGAACACAATAGAGACTCACATCTACAGCCACGAGTATCCCGAAGAATAAAAAGTCTAGGTAGAAGAGGTGGATGATGGTCTGGGACAGGCAGAGGGTGAATATGAAGAGTAGGGCGAACTGGAAGGGGGAGTAGAGGGGGCGGGGGGAGGACAGTACCTGCATACGGCCGGCATTTATGTGCTCGAAGTAGATGGGGTAGAGGGTGTCCTGGCGACAGGCCTCGAGGAAGAGGGACTCATCGTCGGCGAGTTCGTCGAGGGCCTCGAGGAGCTCCTGGCTGAAAAGGGGCCAAATGGGACAGGGCATCGACAGTGTTAACCGAGTCATTCGTGGTATTCACTCGCGGAGGCCTGCCCCCTAAAAGAGAACCCACCTGAAATGCTGCCGATCCCATCCCCCGTGCAGCGGCTCGAGGGCGTCCGTGCGCCCCATCTCGAGGCTCTGAAATGGTCCTGATTATTCCCTGCTGCCCCTCCCAGAAAACAACGACACCTTACCCGTCGGACAAAGGAAGCATAGTTTTTGGACTTATCGGTGAGGAGGGGAATCGAGTCCATGGCCGAGGCTACTCGCCGATAAATGGCCGATTTGGACATTCTCGCGGAGGACACGCAACTTTTCCGGCAATTTATCGCTACTCGTCTAACGAGGGCGCAAAACGGAGAAATATTAGCTCTTTATAATGAGGACAAGAATGCCGGACGGGGGCCGAGGGGAATCACGGCTCTCATCCTTCATTGTTTTGAGCCGACGGGCCATCAAACCCCGGCTTATTCGGGGGAGGAAGGGGGACTACCGGCAAATAAGAGGGGGACCCTCGGGAGGGCAGAATCTGTTTGTCTCGTGGTCTGTATGAGTTTTTATCGCCTAACGAGGAGGAGCAGCGGGAGGACACTCCAGAGACAAAAGGGGACCTCGCCAGGGGGAACATATTAGGGGGACGACGGGCGCTTGATCTCGAATAGTCAGAAAAATGGCGGACAGGAAGCGGCTCAATCAGGGAGCATTTAGTGCCCGGAGCCGTTAAGACTCAAAACATCTGGCCGCGCGGGACTGATTGGAACAGGCCAGCGAAAGTGTCGATGAGGGGGTTATCAGCCGAGAGAGAGGGACGAGGGAGGTGTCGGTTCCCACCATAATACAGCCGTCTGGTCGGAACACGGCCAGCTACGTACCTTGGCCTGCTCGCGCATGTTTTAGTAGCCGAGGAGCATTGTACGCCAGTCGAATGATTAACACGGACGGCAATCACTTGCATCGATTGCTCCGGGACATTTCTTCTTATCTGTCGCTATTTATAGTCAACACTTCTCCTTTTTTGGGCCCCGCTTGACACGGTGTCCATGGCGCCAATTTGCAAATTATGCGTCCGTGACACAAAAGGACCAACAAAAGGCTCGACGACGACCGGCAAATGTGACAAAAAGAAGGAGGCACGGCAGGAACTCGACTGAGGGACAGGTGAGGCCGACTTGTGTCATCCCCGGTGTCACATTTCCCTCATTCATGGACCGCCACCCCTGAATCCAATCTGTTTGCACAGATCATTTCCCGCGGTTTAGCATCTTCCAGGTTATTCCCTCTGGCTTTTTATAGCTGGGCAGGGACAGGCACAGTGCCCGGCGGGTGGGTATATTGGGGGATGGGGAAGGGCCCTTCCGGTACGGGGGGTCAGCTGTTCTTTCGAGAGACTAAAGAATCCATAAATTTCTAGAGAGAAAAAGAAGCGGTGAAGGGCTTCCCTCCCCGAATTAGCAAATGCTGCTGCGCCGTGGCTTGGCTGTTGATCAATAGACTGTCCAATTCTGAATTCCCGCCCTCTCGAGACGGTCCCACGTACCAGTTTGATGATGTCCTCGAAGAACTTGATGTTGGCTCCCCTCCAGTCGGAGGAGGCCCGAGCCGGCGAGTGCGGTGCCCGGTGGAATACGGCCCGCATGGCCTGTGTCCTGGTAAGGTTAGTTAGGAGAGGAGAGGAGGGGGAGGAGGAGGACAAATGGGGAAGGCCACGGGGGAACTTTGATGGGGGACTACATAGGGGGCCAGCTGGCAGCTGTGTTTGTTCTATAACCAGGAATATTCACACTCGGCTGGTAAATGGAACCGGAGGAGTTCGGGAGGAGGAGGTCTTGTAATGGCATTAGCTCTGGGGGGATATCTCGTTAGAGGACGGAGACAAAACAACGAAATTCCGTATAATTTGATGGAGACGCTGAATCAGATGCCGAGATTGGGACACGCCGGGGGACACGTCAACGTGGGCAGACGGACGGACGAGGGAGTAGGACCTGGGAGGCCTATGCAAACAGGCCGATATCATTCCTGGAATAAGCAATTGTCCCCCTCGGTGTGTCCCCGTCTCTGTCAAATCCCGTTTCCTTGGGAGTGCCGTCGAATGAGGCCATAAATCGAGAAGATTGGCGTGGAGGACCGTTTCCGAATTGGAGGGTGCCGCAGTGCAAACGGGCGAAAACGATTCGAATATATATTGGATGATGTGGGGGAGAGCAGTGAACGGGACAATACCATCGACACCCTTTATGAGCTGGGCCCGGTCCCCTCCCCCGGCAACCGGGAATATGATTAGTTCTCTCTGCCTCAGGTGAGTGGAGGTGTTCGCCATCCATCACAATCAATCAGTCTGCTCCCTGGCCTCTATTGGATTCCCCCTCTAATGTAATCCTCACGCATCAGATTGTCCTGCTCAAGTTGCGAGAGACAGCAAGGAAGTGGCCACTGACCTTTCGCGAGGAGGCCTTGCTCCTCCGAGACGAGCTGCGGAACAGCGACGACGAGCGGATGGAACCTCCTCGAAAAGACATCACAAGACCATCTGAAATATGGAAATTAAGGCAAATTTTAAGCCGAGGCCATTAGTGGCCTCTGGGGCCAGAAGAAGGGGAGGAAAGTCGCCTTGACGGCGTATGAATGAGACGGGGAATTTCGCGGTCCATCTGCCATTAATACGTGTTGTCACAGTCTTGAATGACTGAGAAATTAGAGACCACGTCAATCTGAGGCAGGAGGAGACGAGACTTGGCGACGTGTGGCCAGGGCGGTTAAATATTTATTCGGAAGTTAAAATGAACAGAGAGAAGGAGGAGGAGGAGGCCGGTTCCCCCCGATGGGGCCAATTTGCCTGCTAAGGACTTTGGGAGAAACAGTAAAAATTGGGGGAGGAGGCGAGTTTGGAGGGGCACACAAACACGACGACTTAGAGAGAAAATATTGCAGACCTAAACAAAGGGATCACGTTGTTTTGGCAGGGGCGGCCACTGGCAGACAAGGAATAAGGAAGTGAGTCAGGAATGGTTCGTGAACGGACGAGAAGAGGCCGTCCTTGAGGCAGTTCCCCTTTTTCGCCGCCCGCAATTACGGGATTTGTTTATAAGCAAAAGGCAAGTTGCCACGGAGAGGTCCTCCCCGGTCGACGCGTAATCCCTCTCCACAATGGCGACAATCGACAGACTCTACCAGGGGGACTGCGCGAGAGGGGGGCCTCCTTCTCCTCAGATGCCAATTGTTTGTCCAGGCGAATAAATTATATTTTCCGGGAAGTCTTCCTGCTCCTCTGCCCCTATGCTAATTCCAGGAGGGGATGCTGGCCTGTTCCGTACAGCCGGACAAAAGAGAAACAGTTTCACGTGCTCCGAAATAGCCATTGGGTGTCCCCTTTGTGTCCTATTTGAACAGCTTCTTTTCCCTCCTCTCTATAAAGCGGGCCCTCGGCAGAACTGACCCAAAACATGTCCCGGCTTCCTCTTTTCCTCATCCTTTCCGTATACCTCATATCTGCCGGTAAGACTGTCTCTCTGCTCCCCCACCGAGTCCACCCTCTATAGAGAGATGCTATGACCAGAGCGACTTTTGCCGCTATTTGAAAACCTTCTGTCGAAGCAAGGACCACGAGTCGCTGATGATGGTCAAGTGCGCGGCGACATGTGGCTTTTGTAAGGAAGAGGAGGTGGAGGTGGCCCGGAATGAGAGCCTCGTGAAGAGTCGGCCGAACGAGACGGCCACGGAGAAGACAGCCACGACACGTGGGAGCGTTTTCCGAGAGAGCTATGTGCCCATTTCAGCCAAGAAGTGTGTATTCCCGAAGGAGAAGATGCTTCCGAACAACAGGACCGACTACACGTTCAATGCCAATGTCAGCATGGTCCAGAGGAATAACGAGACCGTCCAGACGGTCCTCGTCCAGATCACCAACTCCACCAGGTAGTCCCTGTTGATATGTCCAATAATGTAAGGAATAGAGTCCAACAGGCACCCGACTCGAACGAGGCACTCAAGCGAGTGGCAGAGGCCAAGAGGAACGAGTCCGCCTTCGAGGAGGAGGGGGAGGAGGAAGAGGTCCGCAATACCCAGGTTATGAGGAAGATCAAGCTGAACCAGCTGATCAGTGAAAATGTCGGTGTCCCCCAAATAAAAGAGACAACAATTCTTTAGGATATGGCCATGCCCCGCATCACAACCGCCGAGCCGTCCAAATTCAGCGTGTCCCTGTCCAAGACACTCATCAAAGGTTTATCTCCCGTGTGCCCCTAGACTCCTCCTCTCTAGGCAAATGCTTCAATGAATACTTGTACTGTGCCGAGTTCGTCTCCCTCTGCACCCACCCAGCCTTCGGAGATGTCATGGCCAGTCACTGCACTCTCACTTGTCAACGATGCGATGATGTCGACATGGAGGATGACAAGGACAGAGGCATGTTCCCCCTCTCAAAACAATACAGCCATGCATTTAGCCGATTGCGCCGACAATGCTCCGGACTGCTCCAAATACGCCGATCTCTGCCACGAGGGCCGGTACTTGTCCCTGGCACAGAAGTTTTGTCCAAAGACCTGCGGCTTCTGTAAGCCTCTTTGTCGAGACAGACACCAGAAGTACAGTAACCTCTCCCCCCGCCTACTCTTCCCCTTTCAGCTGTGATCAATTCGCCTTGGATGGTTTCTGTTCCGACGAGACCTACACCGTCGACGAACGGCGACATTTGTGCGGTTCGACGTGCGGATCTTGCTAGTCTCCCCGTCCCTCCACCACTGTGTGTACATACTTGTTCACATCTCGATAAATCTATTTTTATTTTCAATACGGCTCGATTCTGTACTCGACTTCGGCAAATCCGCGTCCCTTTATGCCGTTGGCCACGTACTCACACATCTGCTCGTTCACCTGAACTGTTCCTCTTCTCCGTGACCATAGGAAATACCTGGGTAGCCTGATCGAGTCCCATCTTGAACGACTCCGCCTCGATCACCTTCACCTCCACCTCATAGTGCAGGTCACCGGCGTCGAAACTGTAGGCGAACTCCTTTGGGAAGTGTTTGTCCTCGCCGTGGTGGGGCAGCTGGAAGTAGACCCGGTCGACGGCTATCTTCCGCTTATCGCTGAAATTGTCCGTCTCCCACCGAAAGAACACAACCCACGGGGTGATGACATATCCGAACTCGAGGTGGCTGAATACCGTCTCCGGCATAGAAATCACCGAGGTATGAATACAAGTCCCGTCGTCCAGGTGGTATATCATCATAATATATCTCCTCAAATCGGCCCAGCTTCTGTGGGAGGCCTTTGTGTGATCCCTCATGCTTGTGAGGGGAGCCGGGTTGAACTCGTCCTCCCCAATTTGGATATTTCCTTCGATGAATCCGAACTGTTCGTAGTGCATCTGGTGGCTCTCTTGTAGTCGGTCGAAGAGTGCCCGACTCCAAGGCTCGATAGCCAGAGAGTGGGCGATGGAAGTCGGCGAGCAGTCGACGTCGAAGTCAAACGGGTCACCGAAGTTGGTCCATGTCAGGTCAAAGTGGGCCGGGATTAGTTGGGGCTTCTCCGTCAACTCGTCCGGTCCAACCGCCGTGAATACCTTCTCTCCCCGTCCCTTCACCAGATGGCCTAAACCTCTCGTCTCCTCCCGGCCGATCCCCTACCATTAAAAGTGAGTCTCCACTTCTTCATCGGCTCCTCGCATACCAAACTGAATCCACTCTCCGTCTGCCATGCCTCTCCTGGAACACTCTGCCCCGATCTCCCCTCCCTTTCTCAAACTCACCGGAACATTTGTGTCAGTGAGCATTTCGGGACAAATAAACGTCCCTTTTCCGGGGATCCGAACGATAAAGAAGAGATTTATGATGTTGTTTTTCCTCTGTGCCGTGCCCAAGGTGAAGTACCAGCCGTCCTTATTCGAACCGTCGAAAAACACCGCATCCACCGGTCTCTTCTAAACGTTCCCCTGTGGTTATTGTAGGAGGGGGCACCTTATCCAATGGGAGTTCGCTCTTCTTGTCCATTTCCCGGGGATCCCTCCGCCCTTCGCCGCCGAATCTCCCGGGTGTTATCTCCTCCTTCTGCAAACGGGCTCGTATTCTCTCAAAACGGACAAACCTTCTCGGTCTCCGCGCTCTTCCTCTGCCGTCTCGTTATGATCCATTTCATCAGGTGGAACTTCAACAGGTACCATTTGCCGGCCTGGCCGTAAACACCGAGCATCTTCGGTGGGTCCTGTCGCGACACCCATTGATAAAAGAAGTACGCGACGGTTCCAAATAAGAGGAGCCAGAACATGGCCGATCTGGAAGGAGACTTATCTGGGAACGGCGGTAGAAGACGGAAGGAGAGGGAATAATAAGGACAGCGAACCGCATAGCTAACCAGCCGGTTGATAACGGCAGCTCGTATCTGTTATTTTCCGATAAAAGCTGTCTTCCCGGCGGAGCTCTCTGCTTTCTGTTGTTGTGGGAGAATTTCGCAATAAATGGAATACAATGACAATTTGAATATTTGACTCGGCTCGAGGAAATGGCAGTCGATATTGGGGCCGAGATAATCCCGTCTAATAACTCTCGACACAATCAAGCGAAGCAAGCGGAAATAGACTAGTCAGAGATACCCATGTTTATTGTTTTTGTGTGGTCAGAGTCGGAGGACAATGTCTTCTTCGGTGTCGGCTCGGGGCAGGGAGGCGTACCCGCTATCGTGGTCGTCCTAAACATATTCTTCCATTATCAGAGATCACCTAATCTCACCAAGAATATCTTGTCCATCAGCTGTTCCCTCCCCACTTGGGCGGGTGTCCCCTCCTCTGGTCGGATCCTCTCCGCCAATCCAGCCAACAGGTCACAACACTACAAGTCCCTTTACTCCGACAACTCCAAAATATCCTCACCATAGTGTACTCGACGTCTTTAATCCTGCTCTGCCCAGTCTCCGCTTCGAATCTCCTCTGATCCCGAAGAGATGTCCGGATGGCCTCCATCGCCACCGCCTCAGCTTCTGTGAACTCTTGGTATCCTTCGCAATATGGTCGGGTCTCGTCTATCCAGTGGATTAGCTTCTCCAATCGCCGGAGACATTTGGAATGGAAATGGCGGGTGTGGGCAGCGGTCAGCTGAATCCCCTTGGCTTTCGTTGAAGGAGGTCCCTTACCTTGAAACTTTTAATAGAAATCTGCAAAATGTCGACGCTGGTGGTCTTCCTCTTGGACGGGTCCAACTGGAAGAGTCTCTCCAACGCCGTCAGCCGGTAGTCGAACATCTCCCCCTTCTCGGCGGCTGTCCTCCCCTGCTCTGCCTTTTCTGAAAGAGCGCTCTATTAGGTAGATGGAGAAGAGTGATTTACCAAGAAACTGGCTCCACCAGAGGGCAAATTTAGAACTATCCTCTACCTCGTCGGAGTCCTCCACCATACTCTGATAGCTGTGGTGGGCAAGGGAAATCATGGCCCTGTAATATTTGAAGTGGTGTCTTCCTGGTGGATCGGATTACGGACCAGAACGGATCAACAACAAACAACCAACATTTCGAGAGGCGATTGGCGCAGGGCAGCCTCGGCGATTTGGACACAGCGCGAGTAGATCTGTCGGTCAAAGGCCTGTGCCGCCGCCTCATACGAGGAGGACGACGGAGAAAAGTCCCCGGAGGAGCTGGATGACCCGAAGAAGTCGGCTGAAATTGGTCATCTCTCACCCTTTGTGACTTTGCCCTTCGACCCCTCAATCCCCGAGACAAACTTTGACTCAAACTGCGAAGTGAGACCCTTGACACCCTGGTGATTCAGGGGAAAATCACTCGAAAATCTCTTATGATAGGGTCTTTTCGTCGATTGATAACGCTCGAAAATGACTCCAATTTCGATCGTTTTCTGTTTTGAAAGGCGGTTGAAAGACTTACAATAGAGACTGCCCTCAGAGCTGGGAGGGGTCAGCAGGGCGGCTCGGGATGACTCGAAACAGTGGGAACGGACATTGCGCAGCTTCTGGATATCCGGTTTTCTTCTATAAAAATGGGCCTACCCGGATGATCTCGTCGGCTAACGAGTCCCACTGGGGGTACTGGAGGAGGGAGACCTCGTCGACGGCTAGAAGGTCGGCGATGAGTTCCTCAATTTCGAGGACACGATTCATCGCACTGGAAAGAGGGCTTTATCAGTTGGGGAAAGTCATGTTTGAAGGGGAGAAGACATTTAGGGAATTAGGGGGCGTGGCGGCCAAAATGACTGAGTATGACAGTTTTTTTGGGGCAACCCAAGGATTGGAAACATTTCGGGGGGAGGATCTCTCGTGGAAGTGGTTATCAGCGGAAGGAGTGATAGAGACAACAAAGGCGTCGAAGCGGACAAGTAGGGGCCGGCTGGAGGGGCGAAGAGGGACCACCCGTGGACGACGACGACCACGCGGCATCCGGTTATCTTGAGAGCCCCGAAAAAATGGCTTCATTTGAGGCGAAGTGGGGGAGTTTAGGAACGATTTGATCGAGTGGAGAGGGAGGGGAGGGAGAAGGGGCAGCTGGGTGGGGCTGACCTTTTTTAGACCAGATGGTACAGGGAGGATGAGGGAGACAGCCGGCAGATGGTCGAGAGGGGCCGATTAGGAGCAGCCACAGGGCAAAAAGTAAACAGCTATTCTTGGGGGAGGGGAGGAGGTTATGGATGAGGGGGAGGTACGGGCAAACAGAACAGAACAGAAATAGACGACTCGACATTTCGTACTAGAAGAGAGGGATAGCCCCGTAAAAATGGGATATATTTGGAGGAAAAGGAGGATAAGTGGGATGGACCAAACACGGCTGTGTCAACAGGTGAATTCGGTTGATTGCGGTTTGTTGGGAGGGGAAAGTGGGCGACTGGCCGGCCGGACCGAAAAGGGGGGAAGCGATCCGAGATGACATCTCGAGGACTAACCTGGCGGGACGGAGCAGGGTGGCCAGCACGGGTCGCATGGAGGAGAAAGTGACACGGGGGACTTCCCCATCGAGGACACTCACCGGAACGGGAAGTCGCCCCTCGGGGGATATCAACCAGTAGTCGAGAGGAGTCCCCCCAAATTCCCCCCTTTCTTTGTTTATCAAAAAGGCTTTTCGCGTCTTCTTCGGCAGAAAAAGAACAAGTTTTTTATCCCGAAAGGCGCCGGGAAACGCGTCCACGTGCAGGGTATTTTTCGCCTCTAGAAGCGTCGAAAGTGAGATGAGCAAGACTCGTGGAAGACGGGGAAAATAAGGGAAAACGACGCGGTGACGTAAGGACAGACACAATAATGAGACACTGGTCGCCGGGAGTTAGTGACTACGTTGTCTATGGTAATGAAAGGGGAGTGTCTGTCTGAAATGTCTCAAAACTCGAGTGCCAATGGCTCTGTTTTATTTTTACGGATGCTACAAGACAATAAATATAACTCGAGGGTGTTCCCGTCTGGCCCTGGCACTGGAAGGAGCGCAAGGCTAATCCTTCTCCACAGTGTCATCGAACCGATGTCTTCCTCCGTACAATTTCATGTATGCCCTTCTCGATGTATGCGAAAAGGGAGCCGCTTGCAGCGAGAGCTTCTGGGTGGCTCCGGGGGCCATGCACTGATCACCTCCTGGCCGGATGGCCGCCCCTTTCTTTGTCATATTCTCTGGGAGAACACATTGATGTGGAAAAGGAATCGAAGGAGGAGGAGGGGAGCCCCGCGTATAGGAAGTTGATCTCCCTGGAAAGTTGGTCCCGAATGGGACGGATGAGTTGTACAGATTCGGACCGGTTGCTCAGATCAGACGGTAACTGTTCCGTAGAAGGCAAGAGGGGGAAGTGGCCCGGGTTGGGGAAAGGCAAACACTCTCCGCCTCTAGTTGACTTTTTTTGCGGGTGGCTCGGTAAAAATGACTCGATGGGGTTAGTATAGAACTGGTGAATTAGGAACAGGTTCTGCAGAGGAGGCTTCATAAATCAGAAAGTGGGTTAAGGTAGAAGCCGAGATCGGCGCGACTGGCATGCCAACGGAGATTATCAGCGACCTCCACAACCGGAACCCCGTTCTCGACTAATGCATATTTGTTGTAAAATGGAATAAGCCGGCGCCTGCCCCAATCAGAGGCAAATCCGAAAATCCCGGCCATTTACTCTCGTGGTGACCGCGGTTTGAACTGGTTTAATCTTTTATTCGGAGGATGAACAATAGGAGGGCGAGGAGGAGGAGGAGGAACTGAAAAGGAAGAGAAACTAGGAGGAGGAGGACGGGGGATTACCAGCTGGGAGAAGGAGCGATGTAGGGGAAAGAGGCCACAGAGGACGAGGGACGGCAGCGAGGAGTCCAGTGAGTGGAGAAAGGCGGCACACAAGCTGTATACCTGAGTGGTTCAATGGGAGAGTAATGGGAGGCCGACCTGTTCGTGGAGGTTCGACCGGGATACGAGTTGATCCAAGACGCCACTCCGCAGACATTTCATCGAGGACCTCAACTTCAGGGAGGCGGAAAGCAAGAAGAGGAGGTGGATGACCGACACACCGATAAAGACAGCGTAGAGGAAGAGACGCCATATTTCGACGGTTTCCGAGAGATCCGCCTTGAAGGAGGAATGAAAGGCGGCGAGGAGAATGGCGACATCCAGGAGGAGAGAACTCGACAGCCATAGTCTGTTTTATTCTTGTTTGATCTCCTTCGACTTACTCGAGAGGTCCTTTTACGGCGTAGAACAGCTTAAGAAGGCTTCTGTGAGCATAGAAATAGTGGCGACAGACAGGAAGCTGGAAATGGTTAGAAGGAAGGGGGAGGATGGACCTGGGAGACGTTGGAGTCACGCCTAAAATCGTGGGCCAGAGCCTCGTACTCGACCATAATTCTATAGATGAAACTGAAGAAAAGTGAGTGAGCCGATGGGATGACGACGCAGGAGAGGATGGCTCCGAGGGCGAGGAAGGCTCGAAAGGAGACGTGGATATCGATTACATTGAAGGAGGGGAAAATGTGGAAAAGGGTAAGGAGGACAAGCACCAACACGGCGAAAATGACGACAGCCGATGAACTGTAGGCCAGGTCCTGTTTACTCGGGTGTGTAGAGGAACAGCTCGCCTACCGTAATCTTCTGCACCTGGCCGAGTGACCGTAGGATACCGACCCCGTTGGAAGAGGACTTTAGTGCTTTTCTGAACTGTTGATTGGGTCTGCCCCAGAAGACCAAGAGGAAGAAGTTGGACAGTCCAGCCGAGTGGAGAAGAAGGAGCGGCGGGGAGAGGAGAACCAAAGAGAGGACCCAACTGGCGACGAGGAGGACGGAGAGAAGGACACACCAGCACTGGAGAAAGCTCTGTTAACACTGTATTTTGACTGTTTGGAGACATCCGAAGGGCTGTCCAAGATGGCGGAAACCTCACACTTTGAATAGTCCTTATGGCTCCTCGGCTAGTGTTGGACAACCCGAGTAGTCTCCTCGTAAGGGTGACCGGACGGTCGAGGCTGGCCATCTGAAGCAGGGATGGGACAGGGAGGAGGAGGACTCACAGCCTGGTCAAGCTGTCTGTCCATGGCGGCCGCCTGCTCATTCGCGTTGAAGTGAACTCGAACAAAGGGCATGTTTAGTGGGGAAAGGACAGGGTCATCTATCCCGACGACAACGCCATCTACGTAATCCTCGGCTTTGCGCACGCCCTCCGAAACAAATCTCCACAAGAAGTGGCCTTTCTCTGGCTGGGGGAGATGCCATCCGGAGGTTCATCTGCTTGAAAATGTATGAAGGACGGCTCTCGGAGGCTCGATTGTGCTGCCAGGATCGAGTTTCCTTTAATGAATGTTTGCTCACTACATGATTAATTCAATGCCTCGGCCCGACGCTTTCGCCCCCACCAAAAAATCTTCAAACTTTTTATTGTTCCCATTTATGGAAAAGATGGATGATAGAGTGCCTTGGGGGGGGGGGGGGGGGCTTGCTGAATGGGGTGCCCGGAAATGGAGAGACAGGAGGAGGCACAACACCGTCTGCCAGCCACCAGCAGAGCCATAAAAGTCAGAGGGGGCAGTCGACGGCCACCGTGTAGGCTTCATAAACAACGAAAAGCCTCAATAGTTTTCGTTGATTATTCGGCCCACAGAAGGCCATTTTTTGGAGGAAGGAAAGGGGGCAGAGACGGCCGGACGAGGCGAAGACAGCCGCCAGAATAACTGAGTCTCTCCATTAGGGGAAATACGGTAGAAGTAATCCGATACTGTTTGTGCCCCGGGCGAGGGGCGGGGTCAGGGGCCAAGACTGGAGGCGAAAGAGACGCAGGCACGGAAGACGGGCCTCCTTCATTGACCTCTCCGACGACCTCTGAATCATGGTGAGCTCGGGTTTTCTCTCTTTTTTTTCTGGGGGGATCTCCCTCCCTGAGATTATGATCTTCCACATATTCCCGCCCTTTCTAAAGTGTCTTTTCAACTTGACTTTTAACGGGACTGATTTGATCATTATGAGAGTTTAGCAAAGTTTGAGGGGTCTCTAGCATAAATAATATTCCAGTTCTTCCTCAAAAGAAATATTTTTCTCTCGGTTACTGTAGTGTTTGTAGTTGCTGTTTACCCCGCCACCCAGGTACAATTCCCCTTCCTCCGTCGAATAAGGTTCCAATTGTTGCCAGCAGCTGCCCCGACTTCCTCTACCGTACTAATTGTCTCCCATTCCAGCGTGAGGTGATCTCCATCCACATCGGCCAGGCCGGAGTCCAGATCGGGAATGCCTGCTGGGAACTCTACTGCCTGGAACACGGTATGCCCTTCCCCCTTTCTGGGCACTCGCCCCTCTTCAGGTATCCAGCCGGATGGTCAAATGCCATCGGATAAGAGTGTCGGCGGGGGAGACGACAGTTTCTCTACCTTCTTCTCGGAGACGGGTAGTGGCCGCCACGTGCCTCGGGCAGTGATGATCGACCTCGAGCCGACAGTCATCGGTTCGTTTGGAGGATAGTCTGACCAATTCGGGCAAATGGCGGCCAGATGGCCAGAACATGCAGATGCGCACGTAATGACAATTTGTTGAGGATTGGGCCATGCTTGTTTCGGGTATCAGAAGACGAGTCCATCATCCATCGATCCGGAGCCGAATTCCCGGGAGAACAAAGCGATCCGACCAGTAATGAGGAGGCTATGTCTGGTTGCGAAATTCAATTAAAAGAAGCCTCAAAAAGGGGATGGCGTGACCCGTCCGGGGATGTCCGATTGTGGATGCATAGCGATATAAAAGTCAAATGGCTGACAATTGCGCCATAACTCCGCGTCTCCCTTTCCCGGAATCCCTCTCTCCCTGGGCAAAAGGGGGGCAGAGTGGCATTGGCTCATTTGCATCCTGCCCCCCAAATGGCTTGAAATGGCCCCCGGCTGAATGGGCCGAGGTTAATTGTCGATTTTTCACGGAGTCTCGCCCACATTTCCGCCAATTGGTCCAGTCGAATGAATGTTGCCCATGGCTCCATTTGGGCGGCCGTGTAATCTGCAGGGGGGAATTGCCAGGAAAATCCACTTACTCGATGTTCCTCCAGACGAGGTTCGGGTCGGCGTCTACCGCCAGCTCTTCCACCCGGAGCAGCTGATCACCGGCAAGGAGGATGCCGCCAACAACTACGCCCGTGGCCACTACACCATCGGCAAGGAGATCATCGACCTCACCCTCGACCGTATCCGCCGCCTCGCCGACAACTGCACCGGCCTCCAGGTGTCTAGCCGCACCCCGTAAGAGCACAGCCTGAACTGCAGGGTTTCCTCGTCTTCCACTCGTTCGGAGGGGGCACCGGCTCCGGGTTCACCTCCCTGCTCATGGAGCGTCTCTCGGTCGACTACGGCAAGAAGGCCAAGCTCGAGTTCTCCGTCTACCCCGCTCCTCAGGTGGCTCACTCTCCTTTTCCTATTTTGACGAGTACTTCAGATCTCCACGGCCGTCGTCGAGCCGTACAACTCCATCCTCACCACCCACACCACCCTAGGTACCCCTGCCTCCTTCTCCATGATCCAGCCCCTTCAGAGCATTCCGACTGCTCCTTCATGGTCGACAACGAGGCCATCTACGACATCTGCCGCCGCAACCTCGACATCGAGCGTCCCTCATATACTAACTTGAACCGTCTCATCGGCCAGATCGTCTCCTCCATCACCGCGTCTCTCCGCTTCGACGGCGCCCTCAACGTCGACCTCACCGAGTTCCAGGTGGCCGTCCTCCTCCCCTTCTGTCCAATCCTCCCATTCCAGACTAATCTCGTCCCCTATCCCCGCATCCACTTCCCGCTAGCAACCTTCGCCCCCGTTATATCAGCTGAGAAGGCCTACCACGAGCAGCTCTCTGTGGCGGAGATCACCAACATGTGCTTCGAGCCCCACAATCAGATGGTCAAGTGCGACCCCCGCCACGGCAAGTACATGGCCGTCTGCCTCCTCTTCAGGGGAGATGTGGTCAGTCGGCGTCGGGCAGACAGATTCATCCCCCAGTTCAGGTGCCCAAAGATGTCAACGCTGCCATTGCCAGCATCAAGACGAAGCGTTCTGTCCAATTCGTCGATTGGTGCCCCACCGGCTTTAAAGTCGGAATCAACTACCAACCTCCCACGGTCCTTACTCTGCTTCTCCCTGACAAGCATGCGTTTTAGGTAGTGCCCGGAGGAGATCTGGCCAAGGTGCCCCGTGCTGTCTGTATGCTTTCCAATACAACTGCCATTGCCGAGGCTTGGGCCCGTTTGGACCACAAATTCGACCTCATGTATGCCAAGCGCGCCTTCGTCCACTGGTACGTCGGAGAGGGTAAGAAGAAGCATTCAAACCCATGTGATTGACTGATTCCAGGCATGGAAGAGGGAGAATTCTCCGAGGCTCGTGAAGATCTCGCCGCCCTCGAGAAGGACTACGAAGAAGTGGGGGTGGACAGTTTGGAAAACGGAGAAGGGGACGAGGAGTACTGACCCCACCCCTGTCTCCACACAATAACATTTCCCCCGCCGCCTGCCTATGCTTTGCCGTGTATCTTGTGACATCGAATTATAAATTTTTCATTTCAATTAGACTTTTTCGGCTATGTAGATGGCACCCTTACAGCCCGCTTGAATCATAAATTTCAGTGCTTCGTACATAGGAGCCTAAACGGTGTCTCTTTTTCAGTACTCGGCATTCCCCACCTTTGGCCCATCGTGTGCAATCCCCGTATCGTGGTGTTCCAGTTCTTCGTCGCGAAGACGCGTAATAGTCGCCAAGAGCTCTTTGTGGGCCTCGGGATCATCGGCCAATAGCTCTAAATATTTATTTTTCTATTTTTCATCCCGTTATTCACCTTTCAATTGATTATTATAATGCTGTCCAATAAGTTCTTCGACGGCCACCGTACAGGCCATAGCTCCTTCTTTTCCAAGAAGAGCCGTACCCACCCCTTACATCTTATTATTTTAGCTTATTGAAAGCGGCACCTAGAGCATAAGCAGCCATGCCGAAAATTGGGGCAAAAACGGTGTGAGGGACGTCGTGTCTGGCAGCCAGCCTCTCCATCGTATCCAGGTGTTCTTTCTCCTCTTCCCACATCTTCTTGATAACTGATCCTACAGGCGAGCCTGAGAAGGTCAATAAATATTCTCGGTCATGCAAACCTCCAAGGACAGCCATCTGCCCAGCGTATATTCTGTCAGCCCCTAATTCTCCTGCATGATCCACCCTTACTATTTTTTCGATCAGTGCTTTACGGGTTACGGCTGTGTGCGTCAGACGGATGACCGTACGATTCATCAGACTTGTAAGACTGTCATATATCTATATTACTTTCAAGTATAATCGGTAGCCACCCACAAATCAGAACATTTTCAATCAGTAAACATCTTTACTATAAGGTTTTGGACAAAGTTTCTATATCCTATAAATCATTAGTGAAGTTTCTTCTCGAAAGGAGGAATCAGACCAGAAGTCTCAGCCCGCGCAGTTTTTTCGGCCTCAATTTCGTCAAGGTAAGGCTTCAAGTACCAGGACTCATCTTCCCACTTGGTCCATTGATTCTAAAATTAACTGTTATTTTAACTAACATTGGAATGACAACCTTGGGCAAGCGTTCACCATGCATAGCCATAGTATGAGCCCTGGAAAGACGGATTTTTCGCTCGTCAAAAAGATGAGGCTCCTAGAAATACAATAATTTGGATAAAGACGTTTCTAACCTTCAAATTCAACCTGTGAAGCGCTTCTGTAACCTCAGGTGCAGGCTCAAAATATGTATCATGGAACAAGAGACCGTACTCACGACCTCCCCACAAATTACTCCATGCAAATTTGCGCATCCATTTTACAACAGCATTATTGTAGGTAAACTTCACACCAGCAGCTGCTTTAGATGCCATGTTCTAAAAAGATTATACATCAAATATTGTCAAAATCAAGTAAAAATACGTATTTGCCTTCGAACCACAAACCAAAATGATGAATAATTATGGTCAATTTTATTATATACCATTATATACAACTACAGAAATACCCAACAGGAAAGATCACAGAAACAAAACACCAATAAATAAAAATAAATAAAAATCCTGAAAAATATCTAAAACCTTATATTAGAGGTAATATTTAGTGATAGGTCACTCCGTCGTGAGTATGGCCATGACTGCCTAAACCATCGTGACTGTGTCCGTGGGATGAATCATGGCCTACAATTTATGATTTATTGGTAATTTAATATGGCTAAAATTAAAAAAAAAGGAATAGAAAAACTAACTATGATGTTGATGGTCGTGGTGCAATATGGGTTGAGAATAATTGGCAGCAGGAGGAAGCGGAGGGTTGAATGAGTTAGTCATTTCTTGTGAATGCCATCCAGCTGAATCCTTTACGATCTGACGTGGAAAAAACGTTATTTTTCGTTTAACGAAAAAACCTGTACAGTCAAAGATGCAACTAACGACGAGAGTTTTTCGGTTACAAGAGTAAGAACTTGTTGTTCATCTGCATCACGTCGTACTCTAACATCTACTGTTCCCACCTGATTAAAAAAATAAGTTTATAGATTCGTAAAGTATACCATTTGAGAAAAATCTAGTTGCCAAAAATGTCCAACTCGTACTTCGAGGACGCCGTCAATGGAATTGGCTTCCGATATAAATCTATCAATTTGATTTAAAAGATGAGCGGGTGCAGTTTGAAGTAAGATCATTCCAGTGTATGTAGTTAGCGGCCACATGGTAGAGAAAACTGTTACAGATAAAATTAGACAGCACACGGGATCTGCCCATTTAAACTCGTGCCTAAAATATCACCCAAATGTAAATTATGCAAAGTATACCTGAAATACTCGCTCAAAATAAGAAGGGAACTGCTACAGAACGCTAGAAGAACCATTGCATTTATTCTAGGTAGAAGAAGCCTGGCCAATCCTGGAATAGCCCAACAAATCGCTTGTGAAATATCGGCTGCATGTTCCTATATTTTATTTATTCACAAAATAAAGTAACCTATACTACCTGCAAACTTGAACTGCTAGCTGCTGTAAGCACATATTGAAATGGTTGATTTTTTAAAAAGTAGGCGGTAATCAACAATGAAGCAGAAGTAGCGATAGCCCCTACATAATAAGGCCAACTTTCTAAATAAGAATTAGCAAATTACACTATAGATCAACCTATTTTTTCAGCATCGTGTTCATGAGCCACGTCAGTGTCATGGGCTCCATGGTGATCTGGGGATAAAAGATGCTCAAACGATTCTTTTGAGAGGAATATTGAAAATAGTTGAGCAAGAACCTGAATAGTATAATGAAACAAAGAGTAGATACATACTGTTGTGCTAAAAACGGCTAAAACAGGAACTCTAGCTAGACCGTAGCTGTATTTTTGAGTAGCTTTATGGGTTATACTCATTGAAAAAAGCGCAGAAAGTTGAGAACATAATGCAAAAACTGCGATCCATAATGCCGACATTATAACTGGAAAATATGAGTTGAAACAATGATATAAGAAACGAACGAATAGAATGACTAGTTGAAACGCAGTATCCCAGCACTAGAACACATGCTAAACAAGCTATCGAACTTGTAAGTCCTCTTGTACCCTGAGGATGTTGAAGTGCCGTTGAAACCCATGACATCTAAAAAATAAGTAAAGAATTCGAGGCGGCTGATGGTAATAAATGAGTGATAACTCACGGTTACAATAATATATCATACATAAGAACTTTTATTTATTTATTTATATATAGGCAATTATTAGAGATCCACGTAAAAGGGAAAGACTAGAATAAAACGAGATTTCACACTATACCCTGAATTTCTATAGAAAGAGATCGAAATGTAACAAGAATACGTCAATCATGGCGTTTCAAACCCGGTCGAGTCGGAGAAATCTTCAAACTGATCGTTGAAAATCAATCCAAAATCGTCATCCTGCTGAAATTACTTTGTAGATCATAAAACTAGAGTTATCCACTTGAGCTGTCTCCTCTATTTCTTGTCCTGCTTCAATCATACTCAACCATTGCTCGTTGTGCCACCGAAATCGAGCTGCAGCTATTTTTCGAGCCCAGTCTTGTGAATTTTCCTATTGGGATATGGATAGGGGAATAGGGGCTGCTTACCCCGAGGATGAGGAGGGCATTGTCACACATCTCCCTAATAGCCGCGTTTCTGTCATGCATAAGGTCTACGAAGTAAGAACCTATAGCAGAATCGGGCCCCATCAACTCGTCCGAAAGTTCTCGGTGTCGCAGAAGTTGGAGTAAGAAGTAAAGCAGCTGAAGGACATATTCGTCATCCGTTTGGAGATCTAATAAAATTGAACTAGGTTGATCTGCGGTCGATACTGTGTAAAAGATTGAGGAAGGAGTCAACGACGGGGACCAGATGCCGGGCCGCCTCCAAATTCCTGGCCATCGTCCCACACATTATGACAATTTGCAGCTGGAGGGGCGTGGACTCCTTCGTATAATTCAACAGTTGTTTTTTCATCCAAGTGACCAGGTCATTCGTGGTTATCAACCTATAAAGTCGGGTTGTATCCCCGGGCGCATTCGTACTTGGCCCAATCGGCAGACTTCAGAAGAGCCGCGGTGGCTATCCACTCCAGGCCGATGGCCGCCTTGTCGTCCGCTTGGTCCACGGCCTCCGTCTTCCCAAGGGTGATCAACTTCGGCATCCATTTCTGTCAATCATATCCTGCTCATTCTGCTCATTTTCCTACCAGGAACATATCCTGAGTGGGTCCCTCGTGGCCGGCGATGGTTCGTAATATCTTGGCTACTAGGAGATCCCTGTGCTCGAGAGACATCTCCATTAGCAGGTCCAGTCCCCCGCCTTCGGTTCCGCACACCAGCTGGGCGTTGCGTTTCTCGACGCAGACATTCAGGAGGACGGCCTTGGTCACATCGCTGCCGTCCCCGGACAGCAGGTCTCTCATCAGCTGAATTGGCCCTTGTCCTCCCCCAACTCTCCTCCCTCACCAGCTGGATACTGTCCGTGAATTTTATCATTGTCTTCCCCTCGTCGTCGATGCTCAGCTGATACAGGAGGTGCAGGGCGACCGTGTCATCTGCACATTTTCAGAAACACGTCTAATCCGCCCTCACTTTTTATCAGGGGCGCGATGTGGCTGACGAGGCCGCCTTTCACCAGTTTCGTCCGGAATTTCTGGCTGAAGACGAGGTTGAACAGGAAACGGACACAGGTCTTCACGAGACACGGCTCCTCCAGCGGGAACCAGCCGAGGATCGTGTCGGCTATGTTCGAGTTCTCCTGAACATTCCCCTTCAAAATCAACCCAAAAAGACCAACCAAAATAGTGATATTTTCCTGGAAGATGCTCAGCTTCAAGAGCATCCTGACCACCGCTAGACGCAGCTCATCCCGCGTCGAAAACTCGGCACATTTCACGAGAAGGGGGACGACGTCCTTCCGAACGATTTTGACCTCAACGGAGAGGTCGCTGGCCAAATTTGTCAGAATTTCGAAACAGCCTGAAACCGGCTTCTTCTTGGAGAAAAGGAGGATAGGCACCTGCCAGCAGCTCCTGCTGTTTTCTCAGAGCCACCCGACAGCGGCGGGCATTCTTCTCGTTGCCTGTCTTCGACTCGGCCAGCCACGTCTCGCCCCTCTTCAACTCGTATTCGATGGTGCTCAGGCAGAGGGCCCCTATCTGAACTGGGAACTATCCTGGGGGACTATGTCTCCGACCTTGTGGCGAGTAAGGATAACGTGGAACTGGTTGAACTTGGACAGTTCGAGGAAGACGGACGAGATGGCAGAGGCCAGCTCGAAGTTCTTCTTCCAGTCCTCCCGGTAGACTCGGGCCAATGCCCCGATGACGGCTTCTGATCTCGAATTAGGAGGAGGAGGAGGGGAAACAGACCGTTCTCTGCCAGCTGCTGGAGGTAGAGACCGCCTTTGGACAGCTCACAAAACAGTTGGGCGGCCTTCTTCTTCTCATCGATGCCTTCGTAAAATAGTTCGAGGTATCCCTAAAAGGGGAGATGGACCGGGGGAGGAGCACGTGCCTCGACTTCGTCGATAGAGGCCGCGATGGTCGAGATGGTGCCGCTGGAGGAGGCGCTGCCCTCCCGCTCGTTGCCCTTCCTCTTCTTCAGGTAGTACAGCACCTGCTCCAGCTCGGTCCGGTTGGCCTCGGAGAGCAGAGGCGACTTGGAGATGACCATCGAGGCCAGCTCCTTGATGTCCACGTCCTTCGAGAGATCCTTGAGGTTGATCCTGAAAGGGGAGGATCGGGTTAGGGAAACTAGAATACGTCTGCTGGGGCTCGTTGTTGCTCCGGACGACGATGGCATCCTCCAGGGGATGGGAGTCCACCGACACCAACACGTTCCTAAACGGGGTGGACGGTTACTCGACACATGGACACGGTACCTTCTCATGGGGCTCCTTGGATGGAGGAGACTTTCTGAAAGGACTGTAAGGAGGGAGAAGACAACTGGAGAGGTAAGAGGGGGAGGATAACCTTCGAATGAAAGAAAAGAGAATCGGATAAAATCTTTGTTTTTGGTCTCTTTGGATGGACTAGGAATGAGGGGGTGAGATCCGGGAAATGGCAGTGACTAGTCGTAGGTGGGGGTCGAGGCGGCACTCCCGCCGGGCAGACAGGCCGAGGCCTCTCCTCCGCATCGGGAGCAGAGGCCGCGGTCCTCGTAGCGGAGGATGGACATGGCCTCGTCATATATCTTCGAGTCGGGGAACTCCACTTTCGTCTGTTTTTTATCGGTCGCGTATCTAAACAAAGGTTATTTCCCCGATATGGCCGTTAGCCACTCACACGATGCTGGTGCAGCAGACCTCGGCCCGGAGACAGTGCTTTCCGAAGTACTTCCACTGGCAGACTTCGGAGGATTCCGAGCCGACATCTGAGGGGGATGGATGAGGGGATAAACGGGATAAATGGGAGAGAAACCTTTGACGAAGAGGATGCGGTCGTGGAACTTGACGGCCATCTTCTCGAAGAGCTCGAGGTTCTTCAAGATGTTGTCGTCGGACTGGCTCGTATAGCCAAAGCGGTTGTTGTGTCGGTTGATCAGGAGCTTTATGACTGGCTAGACCGGCATAGGCGACTTTCCACGGGGGATACCTTGTGTGAGCCGAGAATCAGGCGATCGCATTCGGCCTTGGTAGTCATTATGGGAATGCTACACGTGGCCAACGGCTCTCTGTCGTCTTTTCTGGCCCCATGGGCGTCCAGCCATGACTGACACTCGGCGACCAAATCCTAAATTGGCCGCCTATTCCGATTGGTCGTGATATCCCTTACCTGGACCAAATAATAACGAGCTTCTCGGAGAATTTGTTCCACTTCGAATCGGCATTCTGGCAGGGGAACCGAACCGTCCCGGAAGAAATCCAAGATGATTCCGAAGTGTCTGCCGCTGCGATCTATCAGAACCCATCCGTCCGAATCTGTTGTAACCTAACCGATTCCTTAATTGCCGTCGGAAACTCAAACTCACTGGTATTCTACCGCTAAACATTGCCCGGAGCATAGTATCCTGCTTTGTAAGGGTCGATCTTGTGCTGTAAAACAGCGATCCCCCTACGTTCAATTTCACGTAATCCACAGTGGGTCCCCAAAATTATCTTTTGTAAAT
Source organism: Oscheius dolichura (assembly GCA_932521035.1). NCBI lineage: Eukaryota > Metazoa > Nematoda > Chromadorea > Rhabditida > Rhabditidae > Oscheius > Oscheius dolichura. The sequence goes on from OW051494.1 coordinate 5,996,328, forward strand.
ACACAAGGAGTAGCATACCTTTTTCTGCAAGTAAATTGGTACACCTCCATCATTTTGCTCACAAGTTTGATTAGGCTCTTCCGCCATACTATCTGAAATAATTATGTTGAGGGAGAGAGCCATCACCATCAATAGAAGCAAATGAAAAAGTAATTTTACCATATTGATGTTTATGACAGTCAGAAAACGAGGATAAAATCCTTCAGAACTCGATTTAATTATTGGATATACAGAGGTATAAATCCTTCCCTAGTTACAAGCGTTTCTTATTTCTAACAACTTTTAAACAAATTAATAGCTATCCGTAAAACGGCACTTTTCATTACTAATGAAGGTATTTTATATATGTTCATTAACAGCAACAACATATAACAAGGAAACTTAACAAATTTTAACGATAGTCTCAATTTAACGCACATACTTCGGCTTTTTCGCCTTGTTATCTTTGCTTCCTATTTTTCGCTTGAGAGACTCGTCGATTTTTTCAGCCATTTTAATTGCTTCCTCGTCTTTTAATTCATGCTCAGTATTGAACAGCTGAAAATTGAACAACTAGGCCATTTTATAAATGACTTACCTGCTCATTTAGCGGATCTACCATTTTATCTTTAAGTGTTTCCTTAATAAACTTCGATTTAAGAATTTCAGACTAAAAATTATATTAATACGTTGAAATACGATCTAACTTTATGGTGAAGCTCCTTTTCGATAGTTTTTCCTTTGTTCTTCAATTTTGAAGCTCTTCTTGCAGCATTTGGACTTTCATAGTCTGGGTTATCGAACAGAACAGTGCCGTCAAAAGAACCATCAAAAATTCTAATGGTTTCCATGACAAAGCGCGGACCTGAGGAATGATTTGAATTTGAAGGGGCAAACCGATTTCTTGCAATTGAAGTGTTTCATCAACGATTTGAAAGTTACGGAACCATATTTTGTTGTCTGGAGTAACAGAAAAAGAAAAGACATGATCCACAAAAGGCTGTGAACGTGGGTGATGATTAGGAGTGCCGAATGTCTGTCACAAAATATTATGAAACTAAAATGAAGCGCTTACCTGTATAAATAAATGCTTTATTAAGCGCAAATGGGGTATTTCATCAAACTTGCTGTCAAACGAAAGAATCGGTCTAGAAGCCTAAATTTACCAAGTACACCATAAATTTGAAAAACGGAACCATTAGACAATTACCAGAAAGTTTGAGTTCCATCATTGTGTGGATATTGTGCAGTAAAAATTTTGCCGATGGACCATTATCAACATTAGAAACCCAAAGATAAACATCCTATAGATCTACGAATTAAAAAGGAAAGAAACAGCAAGTACCTTTTGTTTTCTGCTTTCGAAGTAAATGATTTTTGTGCAATTCTTCATTTCAGCTATTTCATTAACTACAGTGAGTGTCTTTTGCTTGTCCAACTTGGAATCTCCTTTGGAATGCGGTAATATAGCCTTAAAATCAACTGATCCCTTTTAAAACAAAATAAAAACCTTGATGTCATTCATGAGATGGCGAGTTCGAGCGTCGGCACCTCGTGAACATAGTACTAGCACTCTTTCGCGATTAGTCCATAAAGAGGCACGCTTCTTTTCTGATGGCTAAAGAATGTTTAGAAAAACAATACAGAACGACTAACTGTTTCCTCTACCTCGGCTTCATCCGAACTCTCTTCTCCTGACGATGCCTGGTTGTCCTCTCGCTCCGGTTCATCTTCTTTTTCAACTAGAAGCTTCTTCAATTGCGCAAACTTTCCCATCTGAATAGATTGTGTTGTACTCAAAAGGCAAACAGGGAAAGGTAAAAAAGGGGGCTGGTAAAAAAGCGAGGAGAAAGAATGGAAATGGTAAACACCGGGCATTGACGTTGGATGGAAGTCGGGGTCTGTTAGTCATTTCGCTCGCTGACTGTTCCTCAATTTCTCCATTTTTCAATGTCCCCGTTCCACGCTTTTATCAAACATTTCAACAGAGTAAGCTCCGTCTGATATCCACTTTATTTTGAACAAGCCTGCTTTGCCTGATTATTTTTGCATTTAAAATATTGAATAAGTTTTTCAGATGTCTCCGCCGAAAACACCAAATGATGTTCCAATTGAAGATTTTTATGCATTGTTAGGTGTGGAAAAAACAGCATCAGAAGCGGAAATTAAGGCGGCTTACCGCAAACTAGCGTTGAGATACCACCCAGATCGAAATGCTGGTGACCAAGAGGCTCAAGAGCTCTTTAAGAAAATCTCAATAGCTTACGCTGTTTTGTCCGATCCCAATAAAAGAAGGCAATATGATGTTAGCGGACCAAGTTCAAGTCAGCTCGACTTTGAAGGGTTTGATCTTACTGAGCTAGGAGGCGTAGGTATGCTTTATTTAAAATTTAGTTGAAGGAGCAGTTTGTAGGTCGGATGTTCGGAGCATTGTTTACAAAACTTGGTGTGCCAATACCTACTCAAATTGTTCCAAAAGTAAGTGAGGATCAGCAATCTTATATTTTTATTTCAGGTTCTCGCACAAGCTAGAAGTCTCTGTGAGAACAGCGACAGCGCACGGATTTTGCAACCAGGAGACTCGGTATCAGCTAGCGTTGGTAAACAGGTTTTGTCGTTTTTCTTTTTTTCCTACGTGGAAGGTTATCTAGGAAGCTGATTTCTATGCAATTGAAATGAAGGACGAATATAAGCGTAATGGTATATCTATTATATGCAAATCACCGTCTTCAAGCAAATTTAAACTTGTGCTCTTTGATAAAGAAGGAGGTGTACGAATGATACAAGTAATTATCGCTGGTATGCCTTATTCTTTGTTTTCGTTCAGGAAAGTCAGAAGAGGAAGTCAGGTACACAAGCTGAGCTGTTCTTTGTTCCGCATACAATAGTCAATATCGGCGAATTCAATCCAATGAAGTATCATATGGAAGACAAGTAATATTATAGCCAAAACATTGATTGATGTAATTTCAGAGAAACACCATTGCCATTTCATTATTTAGACCTGTTGGAGACACAAACTGCACAATTACTCGACAGTAGGAAACATATTCTTTGTGTTTATGGTGATAATTGGATCAATTCCGTTAAGTTAGTGTTCTTGCTCTCCTTTTTGCTCATTTCTTTTCATTTTTCCTCATTTATCCCATTCTTTAGATACGCTATTTCGTTTTTACCTATTGATGACAGAAGTATGGAAGACTTCACAAATATCCAAGAGTTAGAAAAGGAGCTTTCCAGCAAAAAAAGTGAAATGACAAGATTTCAAATAGAATATACTAATGCAAAGAAGAAGTATGTTGTGTCGACGTATATTTAAGAAAACACTTCTTCAGATATGAAGAAGCATGCGCTCGTTTAAAGTTCGAAGACAAGAATATCCAGGAAAAATTGAAGCAACGGGAAAAGTATTATGAGAGCGTTATAAGTGGTAGTCAAGCTCGATATCAAACTACGGTTTCCCCTGCAAAACAGTCTCGGGGTTTATTCGGTTTGTTCTGACCTCGATTGTACCCTATTAGTATTTTACAGTGGCGTTTTTCACTGTCGTTTTATAATTATGCGTATTATAGATCTCAATTCTAGTCATTTTAGCGGTTCCTTTGTATAATTTGGGTTATGAAAGAGTATTTATTGATTTTTCTTGTTCCAATATAGAGACTTTCATAGTAATTTCTCGTAGCTCTCCTCGATTGAAGTGGTCTCTAAAGGGGGCGTGGCGTTTCGCCACGTCCATCCAATAGCGGAGTGTTTCGTCTCTCTGCTGACGTGTCTTTCAGCGGCGTATTTCACCAGAGAAGCTTCTCTACATTTCCCTAGCTGGGCTCACGCCCCTGAGCCTGTTTTAAGACTATAGGTTCGTTTGATATATTTACCGATTGAGGAGATCGTATCACTTGATAGTATCATAGCTTGTCTGAAACATTAAATACGACATCAGATCGTCGAATGAGTACTCAGTACTATTTTATACTTCTTTCTATCCTTTCATTTAGTAGATTTAATATAGCTCAAAGAGATCGCAGTACAATCTGCCTAACTAAAACTACCATGATTGTTGCCCTATCCATACAAAGAAATCTTTTTAGATATGTCCGCTCCTCGCACAATCTACTTGGTGCCAGCCAGGACACCTATGCCAGCCCGTCCGCTTCCTACACAGAGAGCTCCAGTGCCGAGAGCACTTCCTGTCGGACACCGTACAGTCCAGGCGTCTCCATCCCCATGTCTCAAGGTACAATATTCAAGAGTGAAACAATTAATCCGGAGTTAAGCGCCCTGCTATGACAACATTCGAGTCGGTTGACGATCCGCTCGAGGTTTTACTAAATGACGGTTCGGGGCAGGGCCCTCCGCGCAAGAGGGAAAGGTTGAACCATCTCTCAACGGAGGAAAAACTAAACAGAAGAAAATTGAAGAATCGCGTGGCTGCCCAAACTGCCCGTGACCGTAAAAAAGCCCGTTCACATCGCCTGGAAGAAGTTGTTCGCCAGCTTATGGACGAAAACCAACGATTGCGCGAGGAGAACAGTCGCTTGAGGGTGGAGCAAAAGCAGAGAGAGGTGGCCGTTGAATCTGCCGCATTCATTAGTGGACCCCTGCCGAGGGTGCAGGTTGCCTCTCTTCTGCCTCTGCTGCTCCTCCTCTCATCGACCTCATTCCACAAGACGCGCTCGACAGTCTCTTCCGGGACCTCCAGGTTTGTTGCTCGGCCTTGATGATACACATTTGATTTTGTAGGACGAGTTTGACCTCGACCAGCTTGCGAGCGAACTCCCATTTGAGGAAGAAGGTGAAGAAGTTCTCCCCGTGGAAAGCCCCCAACTCCCGCCCACGCAAATGGGATGTTCCCTGAAACACGTCCCCTCTAGTCCCTCTTCTTCTTCCTCATATAGATCTGGGTAAGTTATGAAAAACAATCAAAGTCAGTTTTGAAATTTCAGTTCTAGTCCTATTCCTTCCGATGATTGGATATTCGATAGTAAAATTGAAGATCCAATGTTTTCGTCTGGTCCTCAGGAAATCGATCACGAAGAGAGTGTCTGGGATCAGCAGACTGTTTTTGATAATGGCAGCCCCTTCAGTGAATCCTTTAACGAGGAATTTTTCTGCCTCTTTTAGTAGATTTCCCACTCTGGAATGTCATGGGTTTTATTGTATCTTGTCTAGTATTCTACGTCTCACTTTGTACAATTATTGCAAATATAATAATAATATTCTTCCGGACTTCATTTCACAACCGTTTTCAGACTACGCCTCTCTATTCACGACATAAAAGTTTCCTCTGATTCAATAAAATTAAAAATAAAGCATAAAGGTTTATCTGGAAAAAATTATTAACAGATTCCAAAAACTATGTGCAAAACGCATGGAGCGTATGGGCCAAGATGCTGATCAGCTTAGTAAAGGAAGTAAGCTAACAGGGACAATGGAAAATAAGGCTATAGGATTCTTGCTGAAAGGGCATGCAGCGCAGGTTTTTAAGTGAGCATGAATAGGTGCCAAACCCAGTATAATATCAATATACGTCAAAAGACAGAATCTAAGCGGGAAAAAACAATAAATAAAAGCTTTTGCTTTCACAACTTTGCTGGAGAAAGGGTTGAATGTTCAAGTGAAAAGAGATTTAATGATCACATTATCTGCATTCCCAAACCTTACATGTATGGTCGACACTTGCAGTGATAACGTACGGCGCAGATTGATGAAAATCTACAAAAAAAAATGCTTAGAACAGTAGCTGAAAATAACGTACCGACTGAAGTGACAAAATGCGAATGAGCGTCGATTGTTTTTGCACATCTTCTTTGAGCAATATCCCAAACACGCAATGTTTTATCGTCGGCAACGGAAAGAAGATATTTTCCTCGAGGATGGAAACGTAATCCACGAATCCAGTTGTCATGCCCAATAAGATTAAACAAACACACTCCAGAGAGAGCGTCCCAAACCTGAAATAAGCTTTATACCTGTTTTACTACAATCAAAAAGACTTAGAATGTCTTCAACCTACTTTAATAATTTTGTCTCTCGATCCGCTGACAACTATATAGTTATGCGCAGAATTATCACCGCTATTTTTGGTAGAAACTAGAAAGAACGTTGATGTTTGGAACTATATTTCGTTACCGTCATTTCTCAAATGAGCTACGGCCGATTCTGGTGCCCATTCGATACATTCAACAACATTTTCGTGCTCAGACATTGTGGTTTTTACTGCTTTTGCTTGAACAGACCAAACAATAACAGTCTAAAAAGGTATAATATTTAAAAAAAAAACTAATACCTGGTCAATACCACATGAAGCAAAATGGGTACCATCTGGATGCACCCGGAGATATCTAACCCACTCACTATGTCCACGAAAAGTGTACATACAAAATCCAGTTTGAATCTCAAAAATATTTACTAAACAATGTGGTTTTACAATACAATACCTCCCACATCTTGATGGTATGATCCCTACTAGCAGAGAGTACATAGTCGCCTGTGGGAAGAAAATCAACTGAGGATATATTGTGTTCGTGGCCCTGTAAAAATTCTATGGAAAAGAAGAACAGAAAACTCTTAGGAATGCAGAAATTAGTGGTAAAATTTTAATTCCATTTGTTCATAGCACTGAAAACAAGCGAATTTATAAATAAACCTACTTTCATTGTTTTTAGACATTCGAAATTTCCCTCAAACTCCCACAATTTAAGCGACATATCCGCAGAACACGAGACTGTAATTATAACATCATAAATCTATGCATTTTTTTTTACATTTTTACATTTTACAAAAAAAATGCAAAAAATGTAAAAAATCTATGCAAACAAACGAACCTAATAATTTTCCACTTCTATCGAAAGCTAAATCTTGTACTGAATCAGTGTGACCTTTCAGTGTACGTTCATGCTCGCCTGATTCATAATCCCAAATCTAAAAGTTAAATATACAGAAATAATCATTAAAATGTTACCTTTATGCTGCCATCTTCGCTTGAGCTAGCAAACACAGACCAAATGGGGTGGAATACAACTTTAGTAACTGGGGCTCGATGTCCTGTCAAGCAAAACCTCTCTGGTGGGCGAGGGATCCATTCACCGGGTTGCCGCTTATCCCTGAAAATACAATAATTTGACATCAACATGTTGAAAACTTGTTAGGACACAATTAAAAGGTATATAAAGAAAAATTTCGTAGAAATCAGCACTTTCACTCTCTCTTGAAGACAATAAGGTTGGTTTCATTTTTTAGTAATGCGCGAGCTGACTTTTTTGTTTGTTGTGAACAATTGTGTTAGACATATTTCTATTTTCGAGTCGCACAACCTTTTCCTTAGAGATGGCTGTTCCTGCTGATACCATCAAGAAAATTGAAGACGGATATGCAAAGCTGCAAGCTTCTGCTGAGTGCAAATCTCTGCTCAAAAAGCACCTGACGAAGGGAGTTGTGGACAAGCTCAAGTCGAAGAAGACCCGTCTCGGAGCTACTCTCTTGGACGTGATCCAATCTGGTGTCGAGAACCTCGACTCCGGTGTTGGCGTCTACGCTCCGGATGCTGAATCCTATACTCTTTTCGCGGATCTTTTCAATCCAGTCATTGAAGAGTATCACAACGGCTTTAAGGCTACTGACACCCAGCCTCCTATGGACCTCGGAGAGAAGAATGTCGGTGATCTGCCTGATCTCGACCTGGAGGGCAAGTATATCGTCTCTACCAGGGTTCGCTGTGGCCGCTCTCTTGGAGGATATCCCTTCAACCCCTGCCTGACTGAGATCAACTACAAGAACATGGAAAGCCGTATGAAGGAGATCTTCAATGGCGTTTCTGACGAGGACCTCAAGGGCAAATATTATCCTTTGGCCGGCATGGATGAAGACACCAAGAAGAAGCTCATCGACGACCACTTTCTGTTCAAGGAGGGCGACCGCTTCCTCGCTGCTGCTAATGCTAACCGCTTTTGGCCCACCGGTTAGATTCTATTGAATTCCGCTTATTATGTTTCTATAGGACGTGGTATCTTCCATAACGAGAAGAAAACTTTTCTGGTTTGGGTTAACGAGGAAGATCATCTGAGGATCATCTCTATGCAAAATGGTGGAAATGTTGGTGAAGTGCTTGCTCGCCTCATCAAGGGTGTCAACACCATTGGATCCAAGATGCAATTTGCTCGCAACCCGCGCCTGGGCTGGCTGACATTCTGCCCCACCAATCTCGGCACCACGGTTCGCGCTTCGGTGCATATCAAGCTGCCCAAAATCTCGGCAAACAAGGACGAGTTCAAGAAGACGTGTGATGGACTGAAGCTGCAGATTCGTGGAATCCATGGTGAACACTCCGAGAGCAAGGAAGGAACCTATGACATCTCCAACAAGCAGCGTCTGGGTCTCACCGAGTATCAAGCCGTTCGCCAGATGTACGACGGCGTCAAAAAGCTCATCGAGCTCGAGAAAGCTGCGGCTTGATACAGTAATAAATGGTGTGGTATTCTTGTGTTTTGAATAAACGACATAAAAGACACACCTGGTTGGAGCTCCGTGATTAATTTCCTTTTCTGTTTCTGATAATTTAGATTCCAAGTCATTGACTTTTTTCTGTAGCCTGAGAACTGATGTCCATTTCTTTTCTAATATACCAGGTACGGCTGTTCTATCGCCTTCCGCCTAGAATACTGCCATATTACGTAACGCAAAACAATACTTACGAGCCCGGCTTCTCCTCGAAACGTTTTCAATGTTTCTGTATATCCATTTGACTGTAAGTAGTCAGCCACTGCTTTATTTCTGAAATAATTCGGTGGTCTTCGTTTCGGTGGTTATAATGTGCCATCATGGTATGGTTAGCTTGTAAGAAATTAGAAAAAACTTACATTTCTTCCCGATATTTATCCATTGCGTTCATTTTCATAATCTACAGATAAAAAAAATTAAATAAATCCAGTAAGGAGCGTGTTGCTCAACCGGACAGCACCCGTCAAATGCAGCACCTCAATGTGAGCTGAAATATTCTTGTAAAAACGGAAGATTGAAGGGACTAAATTACAGAAAGCAATATCGGTTCCTTATAAAAAGTTTTTCACGATCAAAAAAGTAATGCGACTTTAGCTGCATCTGTCGTGAGTAAAGCTAACACATGTAATATATCAGAAAAGGGAGGTAATCGTTTGGCAAAAGAGCTTCCTCGAAAAATCAAAAAAGATCAGATGAGGTATGTTTACCGTAGCCACTCTAACGCCCGCATCTAATGTGAACCTCGTCTAAAACAAAATGGAATATGCAAACGCCCAAACACCTCGCTTAGATTATCAAAAGCTTTTTTTTTCCAATTCATACCACCTTCCCCTACATGAATGTACTCAGTTCTCTCCTCGCACTCAAGAAAAAAATATATATATATAAATTTGGTGAAATGGCGGGTCTGAGGTTATTTTTAAATTATATATATAAACAAAAATTCAAATTTCGTATACATCGCGGTTAGTGAGTGGCTGCACTCACTCATTTCTCTTCTATTCTCGTCGTCACTTTTTGCCTGAAAGCTTTACTTTCCATAAGTTGTATCTGTCAAGCGCTCACTCTTTCTCAAATGCGAAGCATATTGTTTAGATACTTGCATATGAATTTAGTACATCCCTCATACGAATTCATAGATCCATGCCCAGATATCCACGCTTTATTCTTGGAATACGATAAACGTTTCTTTGAAGGCAGTCTCGTAGCGTGTGAGGTGAAATGGAGCCCTCGCATGACAAGGTACGCTGTTATTTTTTGGTTAGGATAATGGATAAATTTTCTATGTGGAAAAGCAAATGATCCCTTTTACTTTTCAGTTGTGCTGGTGTTTGTTCTTATGAAGGGCGTAGCGGATTGTGTTCTATTCGCTTGTCGAAACCCTTGCTGACGTTACGCCCTCGTAAAGACTTAGTGGAAACGCTTTTGGTATGCCAATGTTATAAGCAAACTATCTGTTACAGCATGAAATGATCCATGCTTACTTATTTGTAAAACAACGAAATCAAGATCGTGACGGCCACGGACCAGAATTTCAACTTCATATGTACAGGTTTGACTATTTTTATCCTTTCGCTATTTGCCTTTTTGCAGAATCAATAAAATCGCTGGAACTAACATCACAATCTATCACAGTTTCCATGCAGAAGTTAGACTGTACAAAGTGCATCATTGGAGGTCAGTAAACATTCCACTTTTCTAGTTTCATTTAGGTGCAATGGTCCTTGTCAGTATCGCCCCCCATTCAGAGGATGGGTCAAGCGAGCATCTAATCGTGCCCCTGGACCTAATGATTTATGGTGGGCACAACATCAGGCAACGTGTGGAGGTATTTGTAGTCTGAAAAGATAACTGGATTTTAGGTGCTTTTACTAAAGTATCAGAGCCTCCGGGATACAAATCAAAAAATAAAAATAATACAAAAGGCAAAGAACAGGTATGTCGTAAGTTATTTTTGTACAAGTTTATTTTCAGTCTACGCGTACACTTGATAATTGGGTCATTTCACCTGAAAAAAATGGCAAGATTGTCAAAACCGTTGTTCCCAAGAAAACAAAAGGAAAAAAAGTAAGTAGTTTGTAGTTGACGTTTCATATAAATAAGGGAAAACCTAACTCGACGCCACCAAAGAAAACTCTAGATAACTGGATAATTAGTCCCGATAAAAAACAAGTAAATGAGACTATTTTTGAGGATATTAATGGAAAAGTCGACACGAATGCGAGCGGTACCTCACTGTTTGGTGTTCCAAGAGAAGGTGGCGAGAAACTTGGAGGAACTGGAAACGGGCGATCGAGATTATTAGACTTGCTGGACAATAAAAATACTACAACTAGATCAATAACGAATAGCGGTACTCAAAGGTAATGTTCTTTTTTTTTATTCTTTCAACTTTATTTTCCAGTAAAAACGAAACTCTACCGGATGTAATTGTCTTGGATGACGATGATGAAGATGAATATTGGATAAACGTTGATGAACATCCTACAATGGACGAATGGGTACCATCGGGACGTAGTGGACACGATCTGGACGAGACAAATCTCCAGATTGTGAATTGTCCTAATTGTGGTATCCAAGAATATCATTTGTATATAGCGCAGCACCTAATGAGGTGCACAGAGAAATAGGAACTATTCTTTGACAATACTTTTTTTTCTCTTTTACTCTTCGGGTTTTACTTGCATATACGGTCATATTGAAAAATAAACAGCTTTATAGTATTGTCTTGTTATTTTGCAAAAGGTTTACCGAACACTTCCTTTCCACCTTTTTGATCTGCTCTGGAAAATACACTATTTAGATGCCGACAGATATGACGGCGTTTTTCAAAGCACGTTGTAAGATCTTATCACAGAAAAAAGTAAAAGGGGACGCTCAAATTATTAACCCAGTTGAGCATCCTTCTCTATCATATAGAAGTATTGCACGCACTGCTACAAAAATTACGCAGGAAATATACGATTTTTCTCATGCAGTTTTGGCGAAACGAAGGGATTATTTGGATTTCAACGCATCTATGGCTATAATGACAGACGACGACCGTGATATATTTGATAAAGATACCGAACGAGGTCTCCGCAGTATGACAGAGCTTATATTCGACCTGCTGCAAAAAATAACGAAGGATAAAAGTTTGTATGAACAAGAAAAGCAACACCTTCTGGTAAGTGTTAGAGAAATAATCTTTTGATAAAAATGTATAGGCTGTTTGTGCGCTTCTCGAAATGGAAACTAAAAAAATTGGCAGAGTAACAACGGAGATGAGAAGACTTCATGTTACCGCTGTTGCAAATCGCAGAGGTTTGAGCCGGCTGTCAACATTAGTCGAAGCAAGAGAGAAGAAAAATAAAATCATACCAACCGAGGTCATAACTCTACAAGAACCGGGGAAGGTAAGGGATATCTTTCTTTGTTATTTTTGTTATCTGAGCCAGGTTGATTACCACTGATTTAGGTACGGCGAAGGGGCGCTCCTACTAGAACAGAAGAGGAGAATAAGAATGATGTGCAGCTAAATGTGAACAGAGAGAAAAATGTGGTGGCTCTGATGGAAGAAAAGCCAGAAGAGCAACACTTGGATCTTTCACCGTTTGAGAAAGCACAGTTGCAAGAGGAAAATGACAAACTTTTTAAAAAATATACCAGCGCTCAAGACACCGTAAATTCTTTGGAGTCTCAGATTTTCGAGATCCAACGACTACAGGAAACCTTTGCCGACAAAGTTTTTGATCAAGAGAAGGAAATAGACATACTCAATGAGGTGGCAGTTGCTACAACTGAAAATATTCGAGACGGTAATGAATGGATACGACAAGCAATCAGCAACTCTGCCGGCAGACGGGTTGTGCTACTTTTTTGTATAGTAGTTCTCACATTTACCCTTTTGTTTCTTGATTGGTATAATCCGTAATTATATCTGTTTGCTTGTATTTCTTGTTTCGGAACTTGTATTGAGAAAATTTATTCTTGTAAGATCAAAGGGAATGAAAAAAATAAAGCGTTATTTCACAGCTGTCGAAGTAGAAAAAGTAGGCCTTTTTGTTAAATTTTGACAGAAACTGTACACATTGGAATGTATATCGAAGCGACGGTGATCCATTCAAAACGGAATAGATGCGAGGCACACATGGTGATTTATGCTGCTAATAATGAGGAATATTGCACAAAATGTGACTTAGAGAGGGGGGACATGATCGGTACGGCTACTCTATTGCTGTTCGAGTCGCTCCAGGAAATTGGGATCTTTGAAGTAGTCAGGGATCGGATCATCTAGACGGTTTATGATCTGAAACAGGGGCATTTCTCGGCTAGTCGGGTGTTTTTTTTACCTTATAAATGGTTTTTTTCCACGAGGCTTCGCTGTCTTTACCCATCTTAATGGCGTCAAAGAACTCCCGAAGAGTCTCCTGGACTACGAAGACGAGTCTATCCGGCGGCTGCAGGAGTTCTTTTCTCTCTGTGTCCGCCGTCTGTCCCACCTGGATGTGGTTATTTCTGTTGTAGTGCTGGTTGAGGGCCTTCATGATCTCGGAGTCCATGGTGACCACGATCTGGTCCCGGTTGGTGACTCCTTCGGCCAGCGCCTGCCGGGCGAACTTGTCCATCTGATTGTAGTAGAACTCTCTGGAACCATTCGATCGGATCTGTCAGCCAAGGATGGAAACTCAATTGAGACGCATAAATTCGCGCGCCAACGATGCGTCACACACTCACGCTCGGCTGGCCACGTCGTCATCTGTCAGGAAGCGCATTTTAATGACGGACTGACAACCGCGAGATCTCAGATTCGGACCAAGATATTGGCTGAGATTTATCTTTTCAAAATGTGTCCTCAAATGAGTTAGATTCAGGTGGCAGCTGCCCGCGCCTCCTCTAGGCGCTTATTAGTCCGCTCGGCGGCCTTGACGCACATTGTTTGAAGGGGATTGATACACCTGCGCTTCCGATCATCTTTCACCTCCAAATACGGTAGTTGGAGACAATAGACTACTCATCACAATCCGCTTAGGACCAGTTCTACCGTAACCGGCCGCCTAAGCGATTACTGCCCTTATGTTCGAAGGAAATTATCAAGTTCCGGACAGATTATTGGCCGCGGGGAGGCCCTGTCCCGATTGATCAGTTATTTTGAAAGATGTGTAGTCCCAGCTGGCTGTGTTTGTCCCCACGTGCCCCCCAGTCAAACCGTCGCAAGTTTCCGGCGGCGTCTTCGCGTCCTGTTCCCCCTAATCCAATAGAAGATTGGTGTAGCGAAACGCGCCTGAGCCGCGATTAGGGCGACGGAAATATTAGACGAGGAGGGGGCGCCCACCTGAAGTTGCTGAACCATTTGACCAGCTGGGCCGTGTTGTTCTTGTTGAAGCGGATGTCCGGGAAGTAGCTCTTGAGCAAGGTCGAGTTGGGGTAGCGCGTGAAGAAGAACATCAGCTTGGCCTTGCGGAGATGCGTCGAACTGAGGTTCGTGCTGGAATAGACTCGTCTCCCCCAAGTCCCATCTCTCCCAATACCTCTGACTGGCATCGTACGGCCCGCAGTCGCTGTTGTCGTCCGAATTTGTGGGACTGTCCTCCCGGTCGGGGAAGGCCGCCCCGCCGTAGAGGGGGTGGCCGACCATGGTGGGTGGAAAGTAGCTGGCCAGCGATGCTCCGGTCAGGTTCAGCTGAAAGTATCCATTGCCGGTAATTCGAGATGTCACCGTACCTGGGGACTGCTCCTCCCGGAGCAGGGCGAGTCCCTGCCCAGCGGCGTGCCCCCGTTCAACTTCCTCACACTGTCCGTCACTTTTGCCCTTTTTCGCTTGATGTCGTCGTCCATCATCGGCCGTCGCAAAGACGACAACGCGGCCAGTGGATTGAACCCGTTGAAAGGAGGAAAGATTCCCGACGGAGGCCCTGAAATATCGGTGTTGGTCTTGTACCCTCCAAGATGTACCGGGAGGCATTCCGAAGCTGAGAGGATTCGGCTGTGAGAAGTGGGGGAACATCGGCGGCATCGTCTGCTGTCGCTGGGCCTCGGCCGTCAACCGGGCGATGTCGGCTGCCCACTCCTTCAGAATCTGTAACACCTCCAGTTGTCTCCAATAGATTGGACAGAGTACCTTGTCGACAATGGAGGACAAGTTCTCGTTGAGCTCCGTCTTGAGTGCCTGAGCCAGCAGGGAGAAGTCCCTCATTTTGGGCTTTTCCTGAATCGGGCCCGTCTCTCTGATCCCGTCTCTGCCCACCTCATTCTGTTGTTGTAGAAGTTTTTTCTGCTGTTCAAACATGTTGTTGCAGAGTCTCCGCTGTGCTTCCATCATGTCGTGGAGGTTCGGGCTCGTCAGCTGGGACTGGAGGGCGGACAGCTTGTCCAGTGGGTTCTCACCCTGCTCCTCCAGCATCGTCGGCGTCGGCGACACCGACTGTTCCACCCGGTCGTCGGCATTTTCTAAAGGGCACAGTTCGCCCGTCTTGTGTCTCCTGTTACCGTCACTGGTGCCGTTCTCCTCGGAGGTGGCCGAGTCCACGGGATTCTTCTGCGGCTGCGGCTGTTTCCGCTTGGAAGAGCTCGAGCTGATGCTCTCGTTGCTGGCCGGGCTATCGTTGATCGGCCGGCTGTCCTCCTCCTTCGGCTCCTCCATCAGCTTCTCCTCGTTCGTCTCCACATCCAGCTGGTCCAACTCGTCGGTTAGGTCTTCGTCCTGCCCCTCCTCCCGGACAGACAAGTCCGTCGGTTGTTCCTCTTTGTACTCGCCGTCCATCGGCCCCATCCACGAAGGGAACAGAGCAGCCAGGGCCTCGTTCCCACCGGCCTTTAGTCCCTAAACATTATGTATGCCGTCATCCTCCCCGAGGGATACCTGGTAAGAGTTGCGAGGCTCGCCGGCGTCGACCCGCTGTCTCTGGCGCTTGATCTTGTACCTCTGCTGCTGCTGGAAGTTCAACTGTGGGGAGGGGGAGAAGAGCGGGAAGGAGAAGGGATTGAAGGGCGGCGGCACGGCGCCTCCAGAGGACATCTGAATATATTTGTTCAGCAAGTGGCGAGGATTGTTGAAATAGTACAAAAGGGAGGAGGAGGAGGAAAGCAATTTGGCACGGCTACCAGGTGGGCTGAATGCCATCTAATACAATGGACGATAAGCTCATATCGAGGAAATGCAATTGAGCGTGGAGTACAATAGGGGGACCGTCGGCTGGCACCAAGCGGGGGTCTTAGCCCGGGAGAGATGGTATCGCCAGGAAAACGAGGAATTATGCAAACGAGGCGCGAGACAGTTACTCACCCAAACACACGGGCGAAAAATTAGCCAGTCACTGGGAGACGCCCACAAAAAAACGGGTAATAAGCATGAGTCGGGGGCAGCCCAGTCACCCCCTGTGCCCTTTGGAGAGGAGGAGACAGTCTCCCGAGATATATTTATGGGGAAGAGAGGAGACAGGGAGGGGATCATCGATCGGGGGACGAGTCCTTCGCGGGGAAGTTGATCCTCGAAAGACAACGGGTGTTACTGTAGCGATAGGGGCGGGCGATCTTGGACGCGTAAGAAATCGGCCACGCCCACGGAAAAAGAGCAGGTAGGGGGGCGGGAGGAGAGGGCAAAGACCGGGGCAGAAGAAGATACTGACTGGCAGACTGGCACATAGTTTAGACGAAACGGGAGACGAAATCTGAGAGTCAAGGAGCGGCATCGACTTTCTCCAATTAGACAACTTCACCCGAGGAAGGAGGAGGACTGGGTATTTTAGGAGGAGGAGATCTATTTCCAAATATTTTTTTTTTTTGGGGGGGGGGGGGGGGGATAAGTGAACCAGAGAGCAGCCGGGACAAGAACCGTAACGGATGACGTCGTATCGATTCCTTCAAAAACAATATTTCCACTTTGTTTTGGACATTGGGAGGAGAAACTAACTGCGGATGTTTATAGACGGGAGGATGCCGGGGCCCGTCTCTCGAAGGAACGGTCGGGCGATGGACTGTGCCCTCTGGAAGAGAGGGAGAGAGACTGTCTCTTCGGTTATAAACAAAAAAGGAAAAGAAGAGACCGGACAGAAGAGGGAAGAGTCAGCGAGGAGAAGTCTCACTTTGGGGGAAGGAGGCGGGGCAAGGAGGGGCGGGCGGCCGTGGGGATTGGCCTTTCTCGAGGCGCCCTACTGTCTGGCCGAGGCTTTTTCTAGGAAGGGATAAGGGTGATAGGATCAGAGATCGATCAATGAACACACCGGGGGCTGCTATTTGGGGGTGCAGCGAGAGCGGGTCTGTTTTTGGCGGTGAGTTGGAAGACGCGACAAATATCGGCCCTTCTATGGAGGAGAGCCCCCTCGACAGGAAAGGGCCCTCATTTCCTACGGGGAGGAGGCTATTTCGGTATGTTCTCTGATAACCCCTGTCTCCCCGACCAGCGTCCTCATCTGTCATCCTCCGAGGCATTCGACGAGGCCGGGCCTATGTTGGCGTCCTCGAAGTTGTCTTGCTGCTCATCTTGAGTACACAGGCCTCTTCGGGATTTGTTCATCTGCTCCTCCGTGCGCTTTGTTCACCTGCGACTGCTCGGGGGTGATTGTCCTCGGCTGACCTCCCCCCGCCACCTGTGGGTCACCACCGACAAAAGACAAATTAATTGAGAGGCGGAACAGTCTCTGATTTGCTCGGCTCCGCTGGCCGTCGGAATTCGCCCGGGGGAGGATGGCCAGGAGGAGCTTCCGAGTTTATGCGCCTCACCTGTCGCCCCATAGTTTATTTATTCTCAGCGAGGGGAAACCGTAGAAATCTATGACACTGGATACGTTGGCTGACGGACGAATAAACCCAATCTGAGGACACGGGCCGAGTTATCCAGGGAGGGGGCGAGCGCTATCTGTTTACCTGCACATCACGGTCTCCAGTTTCAGTTTTGAAGGCAGCCGGAAAAGGCTTCCTTCCTGGAGCCACCTGGCATCCGGCTGTAAGGTTTTGCTAATTGACGGCAGGTGGGGGAGGATAAGCACCCCAGCGGCTCCTTTCTCGGCCGGAAGGCTCACTAAGGTCGCGATAATCGGACAACAAATGGGTGCCGGAGGCCAATTAGAAGATGGCAGAAGCTCGGTTACGGTGGCCATCTTACGGGATGGAAAGCTGTAAAGCCACACATGGGCACCCTTGTCAATTACTCGAGATGGCCGCCTTTACGGCGCCTCCCGGACAAAACGGGGGCGAGGGCTCCGACTGTCGGATTGAGTTGAATCGCGGACAATGGCCGCCATTACTCCGAACTGCCATGCGTAACGGACAGGTTCCTGCCGCGATTACGTGAAGAACATCTTTGGCCCCGGCTGGATTAATAACATCTCCGGAGATGGCCAATTACCCCGCCAAATTAACAGAGTATAAACAACGTGACCCCGGTGCCAATTGTCCTCGGCTAACGGTCGTGTCCTCGGCGCCACGCATCGTATTTCTGTGATTTATTCGACCAATTACCACATTTCCAAGGAAACTTTCCCCACTGGCACCGGGGCGACATCATTAGCTGTCGCGATTACGGTAATCCCACCGGGGGACTGTTATCGGCGGCTGGTTCCGTACTTGGATTAGCATCAGTCGGATGAGGTAGAAAGCGATTACTTCCCCCCGACCAGGGGGAGGGAGCCGGCCAAATAGAAGTGTTATTAGGGGGGACGAGGTGTTAATAGACGGGAGAGGACGACAGTCGGCTGGCCAACAAATTACCGTAATTAGAGCCGGTACAAGTGCCGAGACAATGGGCGCGGTAACTGGCCGAGACTACGGTACATTGTCTTCCGGGACAACAAATGAGATTTCTGTCTTCAGGGGCCGCCAATCGCCCAGTTCACGCATGGGATGCGCTTAAATTGGCCTCAGGACGGCACTTAGTTTTATTGCTCCAGCGACACAATTCGTTAATTAAGATGGCCGTAAGCAAACAGAGGGACGACACAGGTGCCGGGGGGAAGAAGCCATGGGGGATGGCCGGGTGGCGGGAGGATTACTGTCAAGTCAAGGAAAATGGGGAGAGAATAAGAAGACTTCGGCCATCCGGGGCGACGTAACCTAGGTTTCCCGCGGCTCTAAGCGAGGGGCCCAGGGAAGAGTCAATTATGGCTGTCATCTATATTTTTCCGCTCCTCGGCTCAGGTGATACTCGAAGGAAATTGGCATCGCCTCCAAGGCAAAATAGGAGGAGGAGGAGCTGAGGCGAGGAGAATCTACCGTAGCCGGCCGGCCGGGGGCACCCCACCACAAAATGAAATATTCAGAGCCGGCCGATTAAAGGTCTGAGAAGCTGGGACACGCGCCTTGTTTGGGCGGAATCAAATCACAGGGCACCTCCACCGAATTACCGTACACAAAGGGGGCGCGACCTCGGTTCGACGGCTCATCAATTCCTACGGCACTCTACTCAAAAACCGCGAATTATGCCATTCCGGAGGAGTACGGTGAGGTTGTCCGATTATGCAACCACTTGCTGTAATTCGAATCGAACTTGACCCGGCCGTACGGATCGAAGTTGGCTGCGCCTCCATCTGGATATACTATCTCCCCGGGGAAAAAGGGGCCGGTACAGTAATGAGAACGCAGCTCATTATAGCCGCGATCATAGCGGCCAGCGCGGATTACCAGGGGGATCGGCCGGGGGGACCGGCACCTGCTCTAAGGACTCGTCTACAGTACCCCGGCTCTATTAAGAGGGAGGAGGTCCATCTATCTTCCTTAGCGAGCCGCTGAAAGAACATCGTGCTTAATTATTAATCAACATATAATTGACTCCTCCGAGAGCAGGGGAGGATGAGGGGAGGATGAGGGGAGGACGAGGGAGGAGAGGGGGGACGGGCTGTTTTGGGGCGAGGAGGAGAAGGAGCAACAACACGGCTGCGGCTGGCATGTTTGGGGCAGTCTAAGAAGGGTGGCGCTGACAGTGCCGTCTTCCTCGAAGATGCCCCAGATGCGGGCACTCGACGCCTTCGGCAAACACAGCCGAAGGCCGTGCCGGGACACTCAAAGAGTTCCTCCAAGGGATCAAGCCCATTGTTCTAGCCGTGACTTACAGTTCACCGAACACATTGAGGAGCCCCTAATTACCGGTAGCAGCACCTGTACCAGCGAACTATACATGGTGTCATTATACGGGGGGACACGTTCAAAATCAGAGAGGGGGAGAAAGCTGGCACGGTACGAGCAGGGAAAGCCGGCAGAGGCGTGCCATTCTAATTGAACTGGTAGGTAATGGCGGCCATTGCGCAACAAAGCGGCGACCGGAATCGGATCAGGGGACTTGGAGGCAGTACGTTGTGACAGTTATTGTCTTTTGGGCAAGTCGTCTTTGGAACTGGGGGACGCGTGTCTCCTCGCCGTGCCTCAAGAGCCATTGTGCATTCAGAGACTGGCCACGACGCGCCCGTCCCTCCAGTTGGTTCGGACAACTTCATCCAATTCGTCGGGTAGAAATAGAATATGACTTTAGAAAGTGGCGGGGGCGAACGTTTAAATGGGCTTGTTGAAGAACTCATCGGGGAATGGCTCTTCCTTATTCGGAGGGTGCCTAATTCTGGGAGTATTTTGTCAATATCAAATATATTTATTTACTACAGTTTTGACATTGAAAGGCCCGTCATATGCGATGCAATACAATTACTGCCCGAGTCGTCCCAATGAATTCCCCCGATGAGAAAGTGCCTCCCAGCATTGCAATTTCAGTGATAGCTCCTTCTGTACAAGCTCTATTTCATCACCAGCTGGTAGTTGTGGTGGGAGATCTTGCTCATCATGTGGGACGGCCAAGCTCCGGCCGAAACTGTTGTGAAAACGACCCGGTGGCTGTCGTAGCCCATCGCTGGTTGGTGGTGAAAATGGAAGATGGAGACAAACCGGGTGTGCCGGACTTCGCCAGAGTGAAGAACCTATGAAGGGACGTTCTTCTGAATTGGGCATAAATAAGCATAAAACTGAACACAGGGAGATGAACTAAGAATGTTTCTATAGCCTAACCTTTTCTGATAGTCAAACTCGTCGTGTTATAGAAAGAAGATTCTCATTTATACTCATAGGAGATCGGACAGATGGACTCATTGTCTCTTTCCACCTTCTCGTTTCTGTTTCTCAACAGCTCTTCCCTCGAATTCTCCTCGAGAAGGATCGAAAATTCAAAGATCAGGCCTACCGGGTCGAGCTGAACTGGGTAGTATATAATAATTTGGAAAATTTGAAACCAGGGTACCCTAACTTCTCAGTTACAATTTTATTCCCATGATTTGTGTATTTCACGCGAGGGAAATCTATTGTCCCTTGTTGCTGACGCGAGTTCTTGAACTGCTACAGCGAAATGTCTAGGTAGTTGGCCAGTACTGTCCCAGGTGGCCAATTCGACGGAGAGTCCGCATCCATAAATCTGACAAAATAATTTCAAAAGTGTGAACGCACACACCTGTACCCTAGCAGTTAGCAGTTTTTTGTTGTTCAAATATTCTCATTGAGGGCACCGAGAGAAGAGAGCCACTCGCCAACATATCTTCCTCGGGTCATCCGAGGCTTAGCTAATCATTTTGAGAGTTTGGAAGACTGTATAAGCCGATGAAGCCCCTCAACCTAATCTCGAACTCAACCGGAAATGACGAATCCTGAATCCGGCCTGATTTTCGGGTCAACCGTTTAAAAATACCACACCCGATGTTTTTTGCTGAAAATCATACCAGCCCCGAACTGAAAGTCAAACCAGCGCTCCTCTGGTGCCCACTTGCCGCACTGCTCGCCGAACCCGGCACTTTAAAGGTCTGCGCGCCCCCATGCTAAACTCTATTATATGCATTTTATGTATTTTTGATGGTTTATTTGACTTTACTGACCCCGAATTACTATAGGACAAATGAGAAAACCTCAAAATAACGCCAAATAGAGGAAAAACGAAACATGACTGGATTTTGTTCAGAGAAAATGCTTTTCAACGAAAAAACAGATTTCAGATGATCTAAACGTTGGCCGACAACTCAAAATGTTCGTCTCATTAAGATCAGTAGATTGCAGTAAAAATTGGAAGAATCGTATGCTACACTTTCGAGAAAAAGATTTGATAAATTATATCAAAAGCGTTGTAGGACGAAAAGAGCGCGTAAACAGCGGACAATCGCGATCTTTATTATTGAGAATCTGAGAGCATGTTTTTGAGAAAAACTACATATTTTCATATTTTTCTGCTTCTTGCATTCGATCAGGCACATCGAATTCTACTAGAATGAATTTTTTCAGCCCAATTCGATATCTCGGTGCTGAGACACTTTGGTGACTTTTTCTCGTAAGATACATGAGCAATGTTTGGTGCCAAAATTCATTCTAGTAGATTTCGATGTGCTGAATCGTTTGCAAGTTACGGAAAATCGAAAAAATATGTAGTTTTCACGAATTCCATGCGCTCACTTATAGTTGTAGGCTTTGGCGGGAAACCGAGCACTGTCCGGAAAATTGAATTTTGGCTAGCAGTGTGCCATATACTTTGTCTTCAACCCAATTTGTTGCTTATTTCTCATATATATAAGAGAATCATAACAAACGCTTCTTTATTAACGACTCTAGGAATTTATAATAATCCAAGTCATATATATAAGTAGCAGAACATGGAGTGTTTAGTCTTCTTACCACACTCTGGTTCAGATTTCAGAACGCCCTCTGGTATACGTACGGCCTATATAAAGATGAGTTCACCGACGCTTCATTCATTAGTGCGAATCGAATTGAGAAAAGTGGGCCAAAATTGTAAGAAATCCGCTATATATATGAACTCTTGCATTTTTCAATTGTTGATCATCGTAGACCATAACTGGCTCTATACAATTCAAGGGGTTACAAAGAGTGAGACGTCTCTGTGATTGACTCATATAGTGAAATTATTATGACATTTGAATAAAAGTGTATATCAAAATGCCCCGAGTTCGGTTTTTATGAGTAAAAAAATGAAGACTTGACGACACGAAAGTCGACACAAGACGACGTCAAGAAAGTCGAGAGAAAGATGCTAGCTGCCGCGAATAATCGAACTTTAAAAAGCGTTCTAGCAAAAGCGGTGGCAAATGCCAATCTTTTTCTGTTTTGTCTTATATTTGCTACTAATCCATAATTTGATGACAATTCTTCAGGTTTTTTATTCTTTTATTTCAGAAAACAAGACCCTGAGGACAAATACGGCACTTGTGAGTTAGCCGCTGGAACAACAGTAAAATCTACCTTTGCAGGTTGCTGTTTTATATTTACTTTCCTAAAATCTGAGCTTGATTAGAAACATGGGAAAGGGGGAAAGACATTCGGTTTAGTAACACCTTCAAAGGTATGACAATATCAGGTACAAACCGAAAATATTTATATAATATTAATACATGTAATACTGGCAGGTAATTCGAGCGAAGTAAAATTATACCTATCCATTTTAAAATACAAATTTCCAAAAAATCAAATTCAAACGCAGTCATTCTATTCAAGCTTCCTTCTCTCTGAATGAAACGCGCCCAAGGAATTCACCGTTGTTATTTTACAAATGTTTATTATGATTAATATCCTAAAGAAAAAATATGAAAAAGAAGTAAAATCACAGTCGAAGATGAAGAAGAACGGTTACATGCGCGCATGCGACTGTGGTGGTGAGCTCTCCTGCAAGCCCCGCCCACTCTTTATTACAATCTTGAGGACACTCGGGAGCTGGTTGCTTCCCCTTTTTAGCGATTTTTAAAAATATATTCTAAATTTAAGCCCCTACAGGGTATTCCCTAAACACTCCACTGCATCGTCTTTATTTTATTCAATCCTGCAATCATTTTGAATGGTCACCACCATTGCAGCTAACTCTCATTTTCTGGAAATTAGACTCTGCGTATCTACATCGTTGTTTTGCTCGAGATTAATTTTATATAATTTTATTTCATCAAATTACGCACAAATGAAGCAATATAAAAGGAATAATATTATACTAATCTTTAGAACCAGCCGTTACATTTTTGGTTAAAAGACATAATATTTTTTTTACATTTTCCTTTTTAAATATATCGTATCCATCATCAGCATGATTGAGTAGTTCTTATAAATTGAAGCGCTTTCGTTTTCATTATCGTTTTTAGCTAAGAAACCTCAGATTTTTATAGTCACATTTCTTCTGAATGCGGAACGTTTAGTGGTTCCATTTTTCTCGCCTATTTCTCCCATACCAGCTCTCTATTTTGACGTTTGTAAAATTTTAAAATCACTTGATCAGAATAAGAAATCAGATTATATAAATTTCTCAAGTTATTTTCTCCGTTTCCATCGAGAGCGCGCGGCCGCGGTGCGGTCTCGTGCACCCCTCTACCGTAGTCATGTTTGGGGCGGGACCTTTTTATTGTGCTTCGCATACTGACTCAGTTGCACTGACCACCCGCATCGATAGTACGCACTCTCTGCTTTTTACGTACTATTTCCAACAGAAACAACGCGTATTCTATCTCTTTGTATCCTCTAATTCTTTATATTAATTTAGTAATCGAAAACCAGAAAAAAAATATATTTTTCATAAAAAGAATTCGAGGGAAGCGAAGAGCAAATAAAGAAGAAATAAACAACAGTATTTCCTCGAGTTCAGATTAAGAACTCTAGGCATAATTATATTTAATTTCTTTAATTAAACTTTAGTTATTAGAGGAATATTTCGTTCAAAAGCATAACCGCTTTTTTCAGATCTACGCTCAAGAAGCGGGGTAGTGCATGTCACCTTTTTGGTTTTAATTTGCCTGCGTTTGCAGCATTGCTACTTTCTACTACACGGTTGGTTTTTAATTGTATTTCTTTCATAATTCTACATTTCTAGTGTAATATTTATTAAAACAACAAGATTATGGTCGAAGAACCAGCGAGTAAGAAAGCTAAATTAAATGGTTAGTCTTAATAAAAAAATGTATGCATTTGCTTAGCTTTCGACAATGGTGACGAATTAGATGGTTTGGACGAGCTTGATAAATTAGAGCCACTCCCACAAACAGATATCGTAAGCATTTTTTCCTTACTGTTTATTTTTTCTAATAGAGCTCGGGCCCTTCCACAAGTCAGGCTGGGATTCTACCAGGAGCAGCTGCGGGCGGTAATGCTGTGCCTTTTAGTCATTCTTCAGCTCCAGCTAATTCTGGACAACCATCAGTACTGCAGGTTAGATACCTACTTTTTTATTTCCAAAGGGAATATTTAGGACCTGTTGATGCAACCTTCACAACAAACTACTACTAATTCCCCTCGTCCTGGGTACGGCAACCTAAATCAACAAACGGCTGGAAGTTTTAACACGAGGTTTTTAAAGTTTCCACCTAGTATGTTCTCTGTCAGAAGCCCAATGACTTCGGTAACTGGGCCAGCAGGTGCTTCTATGATGTCTCCACCGAATACGACTATGCCACCCTCTGGGCGAATATCTAATGGGCCGGGTCCTTCTCCCGGAGGTCCTCCTGCGCAAGGCCCTCCCGCTGGAGCAGGCATGCAATCGCGCCCTCCACATACTATGTATCCGGGTGGTGATCCAAGCCACATGACGCCACAACAGCAACAGTACATGATGAACAGACATATTCCGGGATATCCTGGAGGATATCCTCCTGGCCCTCCAGGTGCTGCTTATCCCATAGGAGTAGGACGTGGAGTGCCAGGAATGCGTAATCCCCAGCAAGTTATTAATGGAGTACGTCAACCACAGGTATTTGTTTTACAATTCTTTTATCTGTTTAATTTAGATAAGACCAGGAATGATGATGGATCCGGCAATGATGCAGCCAAGAATGCCGGGTTGTTTCCCAGCTCCCGGCTATACGAATCAAAGAGAGTTTATGCCCGGTAACTACATGCCAGGAAGAGGTGGACAGCAACAGTATCCAATGATACATCCCGGACAGCAACCGGGTGGACCAGGGGTAAGTCTGCCCTGGTTCTTTAATATGGATTGTTTAGATGATGGTAGATCCGGCACGTATGAACGGTCCGCACATGGGAACAATGGTGCCTGGAAGTCATCCCGGTCTACATCCACCACAAAATGTCATATTTATATCTCATATTGCAATGCAATTATTTTTTTAGGTAGCAGTACCTAATGGAATAGCTCAAAATTCCGCAGGATCCAACGCTAATTTTCTTGGTCAGAGACCGCCGTCAATAGGAAATCCTGGTACCCAGCAAGACCCAGAGAAGAGAAAGTTGATACAACAGCAGCTTGTGCTACTGCTCCATGCGCATAAATGCCAACAACGAGAAAAACAGGTCAGTTGTTCACCAAAAAAAGTTCATATACAGGTTTTTTTTCAGCAAAATGAGCAAATAGGTGAAAACGGTCCAAAAGTAGCCAACGCCTGTAATCTTCCACACTGTAATACCATGAAAGAAGTCCTTTCGCATATGACAAGTTGTAATAATGGGAGAAGTTGCCAATGTAAGTTTTATACACTAGTTTCACTGCACAACGCACAGCGCATATTTACACGGCTCTAAAAATTAGAAGCTATAGTCTCTTGTTAAAGGTTCAGTCAAATTACAGATGCGCACTGTGCTTCATCTAGACAAATAATTGCTCATTGGAAGAATTGTCAAAGAGAAGATTGTCCTGTTTGTAAACCATTAAAAAATATTCAGAATAATCCTACTGGTGGAAGTAAGTATTATTTATGTTATCTTATCTTTCAAATTAAGGTAATGTTTTTACATCTACGGATATGAACAATCTGTTGGGACCTCATTCTGTAGGCCCGAACTCAGTTACAAATTTTGGAGGCCCTCATTCGACAGATCCTTTGGCGGCATTCGGTTCTCCAGGACCTGCTTCAGCATCTGGGCCGAATATCCCACAACATCCAGGACAACCTTCCGGAATAACTACTCCTGGAATATCCAGTCAAGTTCCTCAGCCAACACCGACCCATACAGCGCAACCACAATCCCATGGACAACCATCCTCCGTTCCGACAGCAGCCAGTAAACCAAATCAGCTCGGTGTAGGTAATGGGCCTCTGAGCGCTGCAGCGTTGGTAGCTGATTTTAATCCACAACAGTAAGTTTCATATTATTACTTAATAAAATCAATATATTTTTAACGTTTTAACAATTTTAGGGATCCTTTCCGTCTTCCCAATCCTCCGAATAAACAAGTGATAGATTTGAAAAGCAGTGGTTTACCTCCTGCAATACAATTGGCAATTAATGAATTCCCTCTATCCAGTCTGCCAGATCCACAGCCAGTTACACACAGTATGTTTACAACCTAAAATCTCTAAATTATACAAATGCAGGCAAACCATGGCATGTTCATGTTACAAAAGACCTTCGTAACCACTTAGTCGGAAAGCTAGTAAAGGCTATATTCCCATCTCCTGATCCGAATGCTCTTTTGGACCAACGAATTAAGGATCTTATAACCTACGCACGAAAAGTGGAAAGAGAAATGTATGAGATGGCTAACGATCGGGTACAAATTGCATTTTTTTTTCAACAATTAGATCTTTTTAAAGGAAGAATACTATCATCTGTTAGCCGAAAAAATCTATAAGATTCAGAAAGAGTTACAAGAGAAAAAGAATACGCGGCTCGATAGCCGTAGTAGGCCTGAAAGTAGGTTTTACCAGCTGGATATATTTGCCATGTTTTAGATGTTCCTAACTACAGAGAATTAGAAGAATTGAACATGCCCTACCCTCCAAATGTTCAATTAAATCCTGATGGCACTATGCCACAAAACAACTGGAGACAAAATGGTCCCAGTGAAGCCGAGATAAGAAAAGGTGTCCAAGATACCGCATGTCAATTGGTTAGTATGACTGATTGTGTTAAATCTCTTTATTCAGATAATGGAGTGCGAAGAATTCCGTAACTCGGAACTTGCGCGGAACGCTGCTGCATCAGCTGCTACAACCGTTAAAGATGCAAGTGCAAATGATATACCAACCACAGCTACTGCTACACCGTCTGCAATATCCACAGGAAACACCTCAGCAGCAGCCACTCCTACTAACGGAACTCCATTGCAGCATACACCAGGATCAGTTAGCAATGGAAAGCCGTTTATGGTCAAACAGGAGGAGGGATGTTCTTGTGGGTTTCTTTGCATGAGAAATTATATTTTTTTTCAGCAGTACCGAGCACTTCCAGCGGGCCGCAGTCTATAAACGTTTCAGTTAAGCAAGAGTCTTCGACACCAAGAAAAGACATTGTAAAACGTGAGCCAACTCCTCCTCCTGGTGCAGATGAAAACTTCGATGCGAACGAGCTACGTAATTACTTGAGACCTGTGTGGGAAAGATTACACCAAAGTGAGGACGCCATGCCTTTCCGAATTCCTGTGGATCCCCAAATGTTAAATATACCGGATTACTTCGATATCATCAAATTTCCTATGGATCTTGGCACTATTGGACACAAATTGGATACCGGAGCCTATAGACATCCTTGGGAGTTCTGTGATGATATGTGGCTCATGTTTGATAACGCCTGGCTGTATAATAAGAAAAACAGCAAAGTATACAAGTACAGTACGAAGCTCTCGGAGATGTTTGTCCAAGAAATGGATCCTGTTATGAAGCAGATGGGATATTGCTGCTCGAAGAAACTTTCGTTTACACCATTAGCCTTGTTCTGTTATGGAGCTAACATGTGCACGATAGCTCGGGACCAACCGTACATGCTCTTTGAACACAATGCTACAAACTATGGAGTTACCGTCAATGAGAAATATACGTATTGCTTGAAATGCTTCGAAAATATACCACCAGAAGGAATTAATCTCTCAGATTCCAATACCGAGGCTAACTATGTCTCAAAAGATAAATTCAAGCAAATGAAGAATAATACCATTGAATATGAACCATTCGAAACATGTAAATATTGCCATAGAAAATGGCACAGAATTTGCGCCCTGTACGATAAAAAGGTATTTTTTATTTTTATCCTGACATCAAAAAATTTAGGTTTTCCCCGATGGTTTTATATGTGATACGTGCAGAAAAGAGAAGAAATATTCCAAGCCAGACAATAAATATACAGCTAAGAAGCTACCGCATAATCGACTATCCCAATTTTTGGAAGACAGGGTTTGTTTTTTTTATTCTGAGTAAAGTAATTTTTTGCAGGTAAATGGATTTTTGCGAAGTCATGTTGCTGGAAAATCAGATAATTACGAAGTGATTATAAGAACCTTATGTGTTCAAGACAAAGAAGTTGAAGTAAAACCACTTATGAAACAACGGTGAGAAAAGCATGTGTTTAAAACTATTATGTTAGATATACAAACGCTGGATTTCCGGAAAAATTTCCATATCGAACCAAAGCTGTCTTTTGTTTTGAAGTCATTGATGGAGTTGAGGTGTGTTTTTTTGGCCTTCATGTGCAAGAATATGGAAGTAACTCGCCTGTACCAAATACACGGTAGTCCAATTTAAATAAAAATCATACTGTCCTTTAGGCGCGTGTACATTGCATATTTGGATTCAGTACATTTCTTCCAACCTAGAGAATTAAGAACGGACGTGTACCATGAGATTCTTCTTGGATATTTAGAGTAAGCTTGATATTGATTAATTTTCCTTCTGGATATTTTCACACTAAACATTATTTATCCAATTTTTCAGCTATGCAAAGAAGCAAGGGTATACAATGGCTCACATTTGGGCGTGCCCGCCATCCGAAGGAGACGATTACATATTCCATTGTCATCCTCCAGAACAAAAAATACCGAAACCTAAACGCCTGCAGGACTGGTACAAGAAAATGTTGGAAAAGGGTGTAGCTGAGAAGACTGTTGTTGAATTCAAAGATATATATAAACAAGCTCGAGATGATGGATTGACAACTCCCATGGCGCTTCCTTATTTTGAAGGCGATTTTTGGCCGAATGTAATAGAAGATATTATCAAGTAACCTTACAAAAAAAGCATCGCGTTTTATAAAAATATATTTTAGAGAAACAAATAATGAAGAAGCACAGCGAGCTAAATTACAAAAAGAAGAAGATGATGATGTTGAAGAAGATTTGTTTAGTGCCGGTGATAACGGAAAGAAAAAGAGCTCGAAAAATAAGAAGAACAATTTGAAAAAGAATTCCAAGATGAACAAAAAGAAACTCGCTAGTAGCACTGGAAACGAGGTAGCAGATAAACTGTTTAGTCAGTTTGAAAAGCATAAAGAGGTTTGTTTTCAATTTCTTTCGGAGAAATATTTTGACGTTTTCAGGTTTTTTTCACAATACGGCTTGTTCCACTGCAGCATGAAAAAATGGTATTGGAGAATCCGACCCTTGATGCCGACGCTCTCATGGCTAGTGAAATGATGGACGGCCGGGACACCTTTCTTAGTCGTGCACGTGATGATCACTGGGAATTTAGTTCACTTCGAAGAGCCAAGTATTTTTTTAACAAATGGGAACTGTATAATTTTTAAGATATTCTACACTCTGTCTTTGTTATGCACTTCACGAAAACGACACCTCAAAGGAGACTGCATATTGTAACAAATGCCAGAATATAGCTAAATATCATTGCAACTCCTGCGAAGACTTTGATCTCTGTGAAAAATGCAATCAAACTACAAAACATGAGCATGTATTGGAACAAATAAAATCGCTGATCCAATCAGAAGGCGAATCTGGAGGTGGTAACCGATACGAAAGCATTCAGGTTTTATTTTTGTGATATTGTTGGTATATAAGTGCTTTCAGCGTTGCATACAATCTTTGGTTCACGCTTGCCAGTGCCGTGACGCTAACTGCCGACGTATGTCCTGCCACAAAATGAAACGCGTTGTTCAACATACAAAGATGTGCAAGAAGAGAGTGAATGCAAGCTGCCCTGTTTGCAAACAACTCATTGCGCTCTGTTGTTACCATGCGAAACATTGCAACAAGGACTCATGCTCTGTACCATTCTGCATGAATATTCGACAAAAATTGGCAGAACAAAAACGATTGTCTGCTCGTCGTGCAGATATGATGATGCGTCGCCGTATGGAAGGACTTCATGCTGGCGTCAGCGGAGGAGGCAAGTCTGCGGCATTCTGATTTTATGATTCTTTTTAGCCGCTCCGACCTCATCTTCTTCATCGACCACGAATAATGCTTCAACACCGCCGTCATCTTCAAGCTCAAATACTGGCATGGGATCAAAAGGAGGAGGTGTTGGTACCACTACGACCATGGCGGGATCTAACCCTTTACCTTCTTCAACTACGGCATCCCTCTCTTCAATTGGAAGTCAACCACAACGACCAGGCGGTAGTTTTATGGGTTCTATGGTACAAACGCCAAATATACCACCTCACTTAACGAATCCACCCGGTTCTATGCCGAATCGTTTTCCTTCTTCTATGCAAGCACCTCTGTCGGGGTTAACAAGACCAGATATGAGCGGTAAGGGTTTTTAATAAAAGAAATCGTGTTTTAGGAATGATAGCTGGTGGTCGTCCAAACATGGTACAAAACTCAGTTCAGCGTCCAGGAGTTGGGCAACCGCCCGCCATGAATCCTCCGCCATATCGGTTAGTTAGCTGCACATTCGCATATTTAAACGACTTGAACCATTATTTATAATATGTTTCAGACCGCCTAGTGGAACAGGACAAGCATCTATGCCACCCGGATATCCCCAACAAGGTGGTATAAATCATTCATTACAGATGCCAGGAATACAAGGTATGCTATTTAAAAGCTGGTTTTTAACAGTCCTTATAGGAGCCGCTATGAGAACACCTCAGCAAATGCAAAGCGATCAGCGCATGATGGAACAAATGACACAGTTGGAAAACCGTTTGAGGCAAACAAGAACTATCGAGGAGCAGACCCAACTTTTTGAAGAGCTCAAGAGGACACCTCATTTGTTTAGTGCATTTTTAAAAATGTCACGCAATCGAGAAGGGCAACAAATGTTTCCCCATGCTACTGCTCAGCTTCAACGCGAATCTCCATATGGCCAGCCAACTATGGCTCATCCCGGCGTAAACGCTTGGCAGCAACAATATCAGCATAGACCTGGTCAGCCTGGGTCAGCGCAGTTTTCAGGAATGCCTGTAAGCATCAATTTCTTTTTTAATTTCATACAATATTGTAGGGACGATCTCCATCGGTTGGTGGCCCCACATCACAAATGATGCCTCCTCAAGGTCAAGATCAATCCGGCTACCGGTGATATTTACATCCTTGTCATCCGGGTCAATCTGTGATAGGCATGGGCGCTGGCCGTCCTTTGCCGCTGCTCGTCGTTCCAGAATAGGTTGTTAGTTGTTCATCTAGAGCTGCCATGTCCCTTTTGTTGTTATCCCTCATTATAGCGACTATATCGCTTGTCCTATATTTTGTGATGCGTGTTTTTCTGCCCGGCGTCCACTTGTCTGTATTATATGTGTTTATTACGAGTATATAGCCTTTTCAATGTCCGTCAATCGACTGCCCTTTACCCCGCTCACCTGGCAGTTTGGTCACTTACATCTTTTTTTTATATTCTAATAATTTCCTTTTGCATTTACTCTACTACAGTCACTGATGTTGTTGTTCACTTTTTGGGTTAACTTGCTCACAAAATGTTGTTACCGCTCTTCCCTTCTTTTACTCCTCAGGCCGTCATTGGCTGATGTCTCCGCCCAGACCAGCCTTTGCAGCTTCCTACCCCCGTGTTGATCTATTCTCAGATATCCTTCTATCATAATTTATTTTGAATATTTGCGAAATCTTCGAGTTCTATTGAGCATGTATAAAATAAGAAAAGTTTATATGTCGTGTTTAACCTTCAAAATAAAATTTTATTACTTTACAAAAACAGATTAAAACTAATGTAAAAAATATATTATGAAAAGTTGAAATGATCGAGTTCTCGACCTTGCGCCTCACAAAGTCGGAGCAAGAGACGAAATGAAGGCTACGCTCCGATGAATAAGCATTTTGATCGGTCCAGGGCAGCGGTCGGAAGTGGCGACTTGATCCAGGGAGAATCTCATCTGCTGCATGGCTTGCCTTTACCAATGTTAGTTGTATCAAAAATACAGTTACCTTGTGTATGGATTTCTTCGTGAAGCGTATCTGAGTGTGATAAATCGGTAGTAGACGAAAGGCATGAACAAAGACGCTTTTCCGCTGAAAATAATAACTAACTTTACAATTTAAAAAACCTACACAAATATCATTGAGATCAGAATAGGAACTAAGAAAATTTCGGCACAAGCTATTATTCCTAAACAAGTGGGTGTATGCATCCTAACCACTTCATTGAGTTTTTGGCATACTGGATGGTTATTACCAGTAGACAACATCAGTTTTGTCTGAATGAAATTGAAACTCATTTGAAAACAGCTCACCAAAAATGCTGCAAATTGAAGAGCGGCAAAGAGAGATATGGGAAGCAGAGCCATTGTGACAGGATAAGATGTGAGGAAAAGTATTGAATAAAGAAGATAATGACAACTATCCTGTAAAAAATAACGTTTTATAATGTACTTCCATGGATAAACCTCCAGCATTAGGCGTGCAAGAAATTCCCGACTAAAGGAAACAGTGCCCACACGTTGTTGCATTCTCAGTGCATTGGTAGCAGCAGCTGTTTAAAAGTTAAGATGAAGGATAAATGAAAACGACATACCGGCCGCGAATGCTTTGTAATACGCAGACTCTGGAGCAACTGGAGAAAGCATGGGAAGTACATACGAAACCGCAAAAAAGAGTGTAATTAGACGAGTTACGTTCATACAACATTCCATCAGGTTTGTAGAGACGAATTGCTATAACGAGTTTGATTTTCTGAGAAAATATAGCGTACCGAAACAGTTATTGTACCGGAAGAGGGTGCATTGTCTCCTTGGGTCGCGCCTCGATTCGTAGAACCAGAGCTGTTGTAGGGCTCAGATGTTTCTTCGGTGATTTCTACCATGTTTTGAAGTGGCTGTAAATATATATTTACGCTAAATATACTGATGGCCAGTGAAACAATAACGAAACACAGCTCGCCGCGGCTGAAGAGAGGTCAACGCAACAGTGATCGCACCGGGACCCGCGCAATTTTTGCTCTACGGGAAGAACAACTTTGTAACATCAAACATTCGAAAACCACACATTTTCAGCTTTTTCTGTAAATTACATTCGATTCAGCATGTTCGAAAGAATTGGTAGCAATTTTTTTGGTTCCTACAAATGTAGCGCAGCAAAGTTTTAGTTTTTTTGTGTTTTTCACTATCAAAATGGGAACAGATTTGGTGCCAAAATTGCTGTAGAATCTCCATTTATTTCTGCATCGAATCAGCCGAAGAACTCCGAAAACGTATGTCTGGATAAGAAGTGTTTGATGCTACAAAGTTGAATATCGTAATCTTCAATACAAAAAGCGCATTTTGTCCACTGTTTACGACCGTTTTCATCCAACGTCGATTTTTTGAAAAATCGGTCAAAATCTTTGACAATTTCTTTCTCAAAACTGTGACATCCGATTTTTTTCATTTTTACTGCAAGCAATTAGTCTTGTTATGGGGAGCATTTTAAGTTATAAACGGAAGAATATCATGGGAAAAACTTATTTTTGGGTTATTTCGGAACAAAAATTCACTGATATTCCATTACGCTTCAAATCTGCGTTATTTTATGTTTTCTCTTTTGTTTTATAGTAATGTGGGGTCGATAAGACCGAATAAAACATCAAAAACATGGGAAAATGTCTAGAAACGTATATATGAAAAACTGGCATGTGGTCGCCGCGGGACCATTTTAGTCATTTTAGACCTTTGAGGTGTTGGCCTCGGCGAGCTGTGGAAAGGAATGACCCCCATTGCCCGTGGCAACGAAGCCGGGGAAAATCGTTAGGCTGGGCTCGACCTCTCGGAGAGGTTACGCAAAGGGTATTTCTGAGGGAACGATTATTCGGGTTTAGAAACAATTAATTGTTTGTCCCAGTTATCGGGTATCAAAGTACAAATCTTGCAGATGAATGTGCCAGTAGTAGTTCATGATAGGCGGAAACACGTTAAACTGCAGCTGAATCTGTTAATTACCGAAAGAGATACTGCAAGTCCTTTTCTTTTCTTTTAGAAACGCATTTTTAGATAAAAACAATCTTGCAGCAAATATCCCTGAAGACAGGTATACCCCATGATCAACTATCGTCAGTACTCTGCGGACGGATTCTTGAAGACTCCACAGAGATCAAAGACTTACTACTGGGCCCAACAACGTAATATTCCCCGTCAACGTTCCAAATATTTTTGCCATTTTAGATCGTTGGTGGTTTTAGCCGAATCTACAGCTAGACCCCAAACTTCGTCTAGTCTAAGCGATCGTCCCCAAATAGGTTCCTTTTATCTGTGGTGTAAGAAATGCGGTGATCTAACCCGTGGAAAACTTCGCGTATATTGTAGCACATGCTCAAGTTCTGCAATTATAGTGCAAAGCGAGCCTACTGGGTGGAGCGATTTAGTAAGGTGGGCCTTCTACCTCCGTCGTTATACCGATTTGTTCAAGTAAAAGGATCTCCATTCAATGCGATGACTGTCAAAGTGCGGGGGCATCAGCCCAATTTCGCTTCAAATGTATCTCCTGCAATGAGGTTTATAGAAACTGCAAAGTAAAAAAACGTATTCAGATAGCGGCGCCGTTGCGACAAGTCAGGGGGAACTGGGAGAACTCATCCTGCCTCATTTGTGCAGAAGAAAATCATAAGTTTTTATTCGACTTTGGCTGCAACCATCCGATCTGCCGGGGGTGTTTCACGCGATATGTTGAAACGTCACTAAAGGAAGGAAAGTTTTCATTCCGTACACCCTTCGGCTATACAATTGGATGTGCGTATAGCGGATGTGACTGTTTGTTACCCCACACCCTATATACTGATTACAATTTTAGATGTAGTTAAAGATGCCCATCATTTTCACGTTGTTGGTGAAGAAAAGTATAAAATGTACCAAGAGCTAGCGACAGAAAAACTTTTAGGCTTACATGAACAAGGTAAGTGCCTTGTTATTTTATAGCAACATGTGCCCACCTGCTTATTTCCGGTGTTCGATGCCCTTACCCGGACTGCACTTCTTCCTTCTTCTGGGAAAATGACAACGATGACGAGCAAGTGTACTGTCCGAATTGTTTCCGGCAGTTTTGCCGTAATTGCAATTCTCGGGAATGCACTTGCGATAATCCCGATGAACTTTCACAAGTTACAATAGCTGCTTCTTCAAAGTATGTCTTCCTATCAAAATAAACAACGCTCAATGCTTAGGAAATGTCCTGGATGTAATGCTGCTACGAGTCGCACAGGTGGATGCGCCCACATGAAATGTACATCTTGTGGGTTCCATTGGTGCTATCGTTGTGTGCTTCCGTGGTCAGATGAGTGCCAATGGGACCATTGGTTCGGATAGGAAATTACTGACTGGGATTGGAATAAATAAAGTCTAGACCACCTTATATCAAATCAACAATTTTTTTTCAACAAAACAAATAACAAGCAATGAACAACTTCCCTTAGCAATTCGGTTAATTAGAATTCACAGTATCAACTTTTGCACGCTTTGCCTTCAATTTCAAAGCATCGTTGCGATTTCTTTTGAATGATTTCTTCATACTGTGATACACTCGCTGATGTTTTTTAGGTATCATCATTTCTCGCAATTTCTTATCGGCACCCTAAAATTCATACCATTATTTGAGATATACAAGGTTACTTGTTCGTTTAAATCCAACTGTTGATTTTTCTTATGCATTTTTCCAATAGAAACTTGCATTCCAGGATTAGTTTCTACAGATTTTCTCACTTTCTTGGTTTTTACTTCTGCAACCACAGGTCCTTCGCCCAAAAGAGGAACAACATCTGAAATTAGTATCTGAATTGTAATAAAAGAATAGTGTTACCTTTTCCAAGATTTCTAAGTTCTTCGATTCTCTCAATGGAAACATAATCCCCAGCCGACTCTTTTGCGAATGGAGAAAAATGAGGTGGGAGTTCCACTCCTGGCATATACCTAAACACAATTAGTATCGTGAAAAAATTGTGGAAATACTTTTCCGTTGGCAATTTACGACGAGCATTAAGACAGTCGAAAACCCATTGAGGTTGCACATAACGTCTAGTAAAAGTAATGAATAATATTATGGAATGTTACCTTTGAATATCAAGCTGCTTCATTGGCCTGTCGACCACTTGATGTGTTATACCTTTGTTGTTGGCATCCAAATTTGTTGGCCCACCGACCCAACCAACTGTTCCACCACAGTTACGTATAATTAAAGTAAGAGCCTCCTTTGGAGTCTCACGATTTAAAAAGAATACGCAACCTTTGAAAAGCGATCTAAGGATGCTCTTTATGTCTATGTAACAGCAGCATACCTGATGGCTTTAGCTTCTTTAATTTTTTCGGCAAAAGAACCATCATCATCACCAAAGGTTTCGTCTTGCTGTATAAAAAAAATGAAAAAGGAATATGAAATATCACCTCGTCCTCATTAATCTCAGCGTCAGCTCTTTTAGCTAACGGCTTGGCCAAGCTATAAATTTTCTCGGTGTACTCCTCATCACCACCGTTTTCGTCTGTAAGGCAAGACGTTAATTTCACTATAAGTGAACAACCTGATATGGTAACAACATGATGCCCTGTTTGGATTTGAGGTGGATAATATAGTCCAACCATTTGAAAAAGCTTGTAATTCACGAAGCTCATCATTGCGACATAAAACTCAGCAAAAGTAACCTGAAAATAGAAAGGACCTGATTTTTTAAAAAAAAAAGCACTACTAACCAAAACTGTGAAATCGACATCGGTGACATGAGGAAGACCTCGTTCATGGGGAACAATCCAAGTCACTTTCTCACCACAAATTTCCGCTTGATAATATATACCCTGAAGTTTCAATAAATCTAGTTCATGAAAATATTGATTAAAAAGATAGGAAAATCATATACATCATAGCTTTATCTGAAGAAGATCTTAAAAATAATGTTACCTTGATGGAGATGAATGTGTTTCGCACGCACTGAGCCTCAATAATATAATGCATGAACTCTGCCGTTAGCTTCCTACATGATTCAATAAGTTCTGCCTTTATAATTTTTGTATGAGGTAAAGTAGCAAATACAAAACAGAGACACAGTGCATCATCTAAATCCCGTACAGCCGATCCAAAAGTAGGATATCTAAAATTATTTATTTGATATGGCCAATAGATAACAAAAGCTAAAAAGAAAGACATACCTTTCTTTTACTAAACGATCCAGGTCATATTCTGGCTTGTTTTCATAAAGTTTTGTTATTTTAGATTCTTCCTTTTTGGCTTTGTAACGGTTAAGCTTCCTCAGGAAAACCTAAATATACAGTGGTAAGCAAATTTTTAAAAAAAGGTACTTTATAATCTCGGAATTTGTTGATAATGGGCTCATGTGCCAGAAAATTAATATCTTTTCGATAGTAATATATGTGGTTTTCAGTGGAACCTTTGTTTACCTTCTTCTTATTAGCTGGTTCATGCGGATAAACACCCTAAAAACAAAAGCTATAAAAAAGAGTATCAAACCTTGAGAATGCATAACCTTCTGAAATCTTTCAAACTAAGTTGAAGCTTTTTCAAAGCTTGTCTTCTTGAAATAAAAGCAACAGCTGCCCCTGCTTCATGTTTCGGCTTCACCCTCGTTTTCATTATCTGAAATAGTCCAGCAGTTTATGCCTTTACAATTGCAAATGTATATAAAAACTTTTCACAAATCAAAAAGAAACCTTGTTGAGAGAATAAAAACAGAAATACCATAACGCGAGGACCTCTCTCCCGACGCGACGTGGCAGCTTTCGCGACAGGAGCCCGCTACCCGCTACTCGGTTTCTGGCCTAAAATTCGAAAAAATTCCTTCCTTCATTTTGCAAGCTTTTCAGTCTCTTTCTTTTCTTTTTTGTCGCTAATCTCATCAGCAGTTCCATCAGAAAATAGCAAAAAATATTTGCAAAAATGGACCAATTTTTGTTAGGAATATATAAAACTACCAGACTTCGTTTTTTGGAGATTCTAAACGTCTCACATTACTGTATTTTTAACTTATAAAAGAAACCTATTTGTTGTATTTTCCTTGAGACTTTGTTTATGCCTTATTCTGAAATAGCTCTTCTATTATTCTCTGGTTTCAGGTAATTCGGTGCGATCATGAAGCTGATCGAGTCCCATGATACTGTTTCCTTCCCTGAGGGGGTGACTTTTACAGTCAAAAACAGAATTGTTCGTGTAACCGGGCCACGCGGTGCTCTTGTCCGGGACTTCCGTCATCTTCATATGGAGCTGGAACGTGTTGGAAAGAATACCCTCCGTGTTCGCAAATGGTTTGGAGTACGAAAAGAGATTGCCGCCATCCGCACTGTCTGCTCGCACATCCAAAACATGATCAAGGGTGTTACTAAGGGATTCCGGTACAAGATGCGTTCCGTATATGCTCACTTCCCCATCAACGTGACTCTCCAGGATGGAAACCGCACAGTCGAGGTATGTCTCATCTTCCTTTCTTTTCATTACCTTTTTATCGTTTCGAAAACGCAGTTCCATTTTCATTTTTCAGATCCGAAACTTTTTGGGAGAGAAAATCATTCGCAAAGTTCCTCTACCTGACGGAGTCAATGCTACCATTTCCACTGCTCAGAAAGACGAATTGATCGTTGAAGGAAACGATATTCAAGCCGTGTCACAAGCTGGTTGGTATTTATTTTTATTGCATTGCAACCTTTTTCAAATAGGAAACTCTGACAACTAGCTTTTTTGTTTTATAATTTTGAGATCGTTCATGTTCAGGGTCTAGAAATAGATTATAGATGCATTTTGTTTTTGCTGTTGAAAATTAGCGCAAAACGTTTATTGACAAACTCGGCTTTTATTTATTCCCATTATTTTTTTTCAGCCGCCCGCATTCAACAATCTACCACCGTGAAAGAGAAGGATATTCGCAAGTTTTTGGACGGTATCTACGTTTCTGAGAAAACCACCGTGGTTGAGTAATTTGTTATGATCATTTGTTCATAAACTGTTAACAGATTAATTTGGTGTTATTAGTAAAGGGAGCCATCAGATGCTATCTGGCGGTTTAGTTTCGTGACACTTGGAGTATACACCTAGGGATGGTGTTCACAATGTTGGAGATAACTTCTAGATGTAATGTATGTAATTAACTTTTTCCCTTCACATTTGTGGGGAAAACAGAAAACCCCGAGTTCGTAAGTGAATCAGCTAGTTTTGTCCTATTCAAGTATATACGACCGGGCCGAGAGATCATATGTGACACTCGGAGTTAACTATCCTCATTGTTTTTCAAATAGATTGCTGTATAAAAGCTAATCTCATAATGTCTGTTGACTTGAAATCTGGAAAAACTTGTTTCTAGAATTATAAATCAGTTTGTTACTAATGGCTCCGGCAATCGGTCGTCAAGATCTATTCGATAACCTGGGAACAACACGAGATGGATTTTGTGGAAAACGTCGTCTCTCTACTTATCACCTTCAAAAAAATCAAATTTTACTGCTGCAAAAACAACTGGAAGAGGAGAGAAAAAGGGGACACTTTATATTGAAAGCTAAAGGACCTCCTGTAGGATTGGATGCTGTAAAATTGAAGCCCTCGAACTTTTTCAATGATAAAAAATCACGCGAAAGAAAGATCAGCGTCACTAACCCGACGAATACTAAACTTTACATCAATTGGAATTATCGTTGGCAAGGCTCGAAGCCAGAGATGATCCCACCACGCAGTACTCGTAAGTTGCGCATCTCGAAGAATGTGTTGAAATGCGCTCAAGAGGTCTCCCCTATTAATGTTACATAAGCAAAGGCATTTCAGGACGGGTACCTTCTGATTTCAATGGAGACGAGTTCTTTGAGCAAGTGGGTGGCATTCCCCCTGGTGGACTTCGAGAGGGCCAATCCCATCGACGTAGAGGCCACGGGCCCGTCCAGCTACAGGATTACAGTCAAAAACAAGACCTTGGACGACCTGAGGATCAACCCCTGCCCCCACGTCGTGCTCGAGAAGTACGTCACTCGGAAGGATGGCTTCCTCGTTGTCAAAGGGAAGACTACCGTATACCACGTGAGAGTGAGGAGGGTCGTCAAGGACCTGCTCTACCTGAAGGCGGCATCCCAGGACAGCAAGTGGAAGTACAAGATCCGAGCATCCAAGGAAACTAACAAATAGACGAATAAACTGACAGCCACACTTTATTGGTCGTGGTTTAGAAGCAGTGCTCCGTCTTTCCCTGGAGATTCAGGTAGATTGCTTTGGTCTGGGTGAAGGCCTTGAGCGCGTCGACGCAGTTCTCTCGTCCGTGGCCCGAGTTTTTGTAGCCGCCGAAAGGCACGTTCACCTGAAAATATCCCCTTGTCCGCTTGACAGCCGTTGTCACCTCGGTATCGTTGTACGTGTTGAGGTAGACGGTGCCGGCTTCGAGCTGGTGGGCGACTCGAATGGCTCGGGCCATGTCCTTGGAGAAGACGCCGGCGGCCAGGCCGTAGGTCGTGTTGTTCGACCGGTGGACGACCTCCTCCTCCGAGTCGAAGGGCAGGATCAGGCAGCAGGCCCCGAAGATCTCCTCCCTCACGGCCTTCGCGTTATCCTGAACAATAGTTATTTGGTTTTTTGAGAGGGAATATACAGTGAGGCCGGTGATGATGGCCGGGTCGAAGTAGAAACCGTCCTCGACGCCCTCGGGATGCACCCGGACTCCTCCTCGAAGGATCTGGCCGCCCTCCTGCTTAGCGCTCTCCACGAAGCCGAGGATCCTGTTGAGGTGCCCCTCGTTGATGTTGGCCCCTACCCGGGTGTCCTCCTTCAGGGGATCTCCGACCTTCAGCTTCTCGTTGGCCTCCTTGACGAGGGCCTCGGTGAATGGCTCGACGATGGATCGGTGGACGAAGACCCTGGTCGCGTTGGTGCAGACCTGGCCCTGGTTGAGGAAGTTCGCCAACATGGCCGTGGCCACGGCGCTTTCGAGGTCTGCATCCTCGAAGATGATCAGCTGGGACTTGCCTCCCAGCTCCAGGGTCACGGGTTTGACGTTGTCTGTGGCCGACTGCCGCTGGACTGCCTGTCCACTGGGCACGGATCCGGTGAAGGTCATCTTACGGACGAGGGGATGCTGGCAGATGGCTGTCCCTGTGCCGGCCTCTCCCTACAATACCCATTCTCTTCCTATATCCAATGAGTCTTTACCTGTACTACATTGTAGACACCGTCGGGAACTCCGGCCGCCTTGAGGATTTCCCCTAGAAGGACGGGAGACGCTGGGGCAAAGGGGGACGGCTTGTAGACGACGGCATTACCCGCGGCCAAGGCAGGTGCCACCTACAGGAAAGAGAGTGTTAGGAAGATGAGGAAGGATACCTTCCAGACACAAGTTTGGAATGGATAGTTCCAGGCTCCGACGCAGCCGACCACGCCGAGAGGCTCGCGGCGGGTGTAGGCCATGCGGGTAGTGGCTCCTCCGGGGATGTCCAGCTGGTCTCCCTGAACATTCTCTCTTTATCCAAATAAGACACCCTCACCTGGAGGACGGCGGCAGCAATCCCTCCGTAAAAATCGAAGGTGTCGGCCGAGGACTCAATGTCCACGCGGGCCTCGTAGATGGGCTTGCCATTGGTCTTGACCTCCCAGACGGCGATGGCTTCGTGGTGGGCCTGGAAGATCTCCCATGAACAGAAGCATTGATCAGCGGGTGGCGTGACCTCTGGACAGTAGTAACACGGCTGCCGCCAACTGTCAACTCCACCAACTGGCCATGGAAGAGGAAATGGCCCAACTCACTCGGATTGTCTCCGCCACCTTTCTCAGGACCTTTCCCCTCTCCAGGGCAGTCATCGCTCCCCACTCCCTCTGAGCCTTATGGGCCGTCTGGACGGCTCTGTCCACGGCAGCGGCGTCGGCGATCGGGCACTTGGCCACGACGGATCCTGAAGCGATTTAAAGGTCTCGAAGCAGGCCAACAGGAGATACCATTTCGTGGCTCGAGGACGTCGAAGGTCTCGGCCGCGTCGATGGTCGTCCGCTTGCCGTCGAGGAAGTAGAGGCCGCCAGAGAGGTCCGAGGGAATTTCCATTCTGAAAAAGAGAAGCGCATCGGGGAAAGAAAAGGAGACGAGGAACGGGGACCGATAAGATAAGCAAAAACAGAAGAAAGAGGAGGGCGGCTGAACCTCGCAGCTGGCCGGGTCAACTGATCAACGACTGGGAAAGCGAAGCCTGGTCCGGCCTGTTGTAACATCCAGCAACAATCAACGCGACTTTTTGACATTTGCCTCGTGAGACGGAAAACGCTGAAAAGAGGACACTCCCCCCGGTTGGAGGAGGACAGCCTCTGGGGCAGACGGGCGACAAGCATCCCCCAAAAACTCGAGCCATGACTCGGCCTGGCTAATTGGGATTCTCGTTACTTTTTCCAGTGGCCGTCACCTCCAGCCATGTCACTTTCGTCATCACGTGGCTAATCTGAGAAATGGGAATTGTCCGTGTCTCTCTCCGGAAGGCAACAAAATGCATTCGGACAGGTTTGCATCGTGGTTTCTGAACCCAGGAGGGGGTGTCCTGACCGCGGGAATCGCCCCTGCCGAGGTGTCTGTTTGCCTTCCCAGATATATTTATCCGCGCCCTGCAACGGGAAATGTTTGGTGCCCGGCCGATTCACGTGCATCCCCGTCTCTTTTTAAGCGACCCCTGCAACGTTTCGTCTCCTTATCATTTCCCGGAATTTGTCACTCTGCGAACGGTCGTCTCGTCGCCTCTTTTTTTTCGAAATACCCTTTTCCCCCGGGGGGAAACACGTCTGCCGCTTGACCTCATAGCTTCAAAATATACCGCTTGTCTCCCCCAGTCCTCTTTTTTTTGCAGGATG
Source organism: Oscheius dolichura (assembly GCA_932521035.1). Lineage (NCBI taxonomy): Eukaryota > Metazoa > Nematoda > Chromadorea > Rhabditida > Rhabditidae > Oscheius > Oscheius dolichura. The sequence continues at coordinate 6,039,616 of OW051494.1, forward strand.
GACGTGCCCAGCACAAGTCTCTCCAATGGAATACAACTGCCCCTCGTCGGCCTCGGTACGTTTCCCGCCTAGATACCATAAATTGAGAGTTTGAAAATCAAAGAGATAAAGGGAGGCACGTGACTGGCACCGGGTGGTGCAATCTATTCTTTCCAGGCTCAACGCATTCTGGCGGTTACTATCACGATGTCGTCGTCGGTGCTCTGCGGGATGGCGGATACCGGATGATAGACACGGCCAAGAGGTACGGGGTGGAGGCCGAACTCGGCATCGCCTGGCAGGTACTGTCTCCTTCGGGCGAATAAGTAATTTTGACAGGAGGCGGGCGTGTACAGGGAGGAGCTGTTTCTCTGCTCGAAATTGTGGCCGACGGACTTCGGAAAAGGTGTCGATGATGCGTTTGCGGCCTCGTGCAGTCGGCTGCAGACGGAGTATCTCGGTATGGTTTGGCAGGCCCGGCTGTAGTTTCAATTGATATAGACCTATACATGGTCCACGTGCCACTGGTGCCCGGGTGGATGGCTAAAGACGCCCTGGAGGAGAGCTGGAGGAGGATGGAGCTCCTCTACGACCGGGGTGCCCGCCCTGCCATAAATATTCATCCGAGCCGTTTAGATCTTATCCGCTCAATTGGGGTCAGCAACTTTTCGGAGGAGGACCTGTCCCAGCTGATGGATCACAGCTCCATTATCCCCCACGTAAATCAATGTGAAATGCACCCCTGGTACAACCCCAAGGAACTCCGACTCTTCTGCCGGGAGAACGACATCGCCTTCACTGTGAGCAGTGGCCACCGGGCAGATGACAGACACGGTTCAGGGCTACTGTCCTATGGCCAAAGGAAGATATCTGGACGAGGTTCTCCTCGGGGAAATTGGCGCTAGACACGGCAAGACCCCCGCCCAGGTCTGTCTGCGCTGGTCGGTCCAGCAGGGAGTATCCGTAATCCCAAAAAGTACAAACAAGAGGAGGATTCTGGAGAACATCCAGGTACAGCTGCCCCCTCCTAGATCAGACGTATGTTCAGATATTCGACTTCGCCCTGTCGGAGGAGGAGATGGGAGAGATTGGCCGGCTCTCGGCCGATCCCCACAAAGTGGTCGTTTTCGACAAACTAGAGGAGACTCTCAAGGCGTGTCAGAATTAAACTGGACAACAGAGAGATTTCAGCTGCCGGATGGCTACAAACTGAAGGGACGAGTATTCGGAGTGCCGCGTGGTGTCCAGCCGCCGCCCGTCTGTCCCTCCACCCAGAGGACCAACTGGTTCCCCGAGCCTCATGTCTACTGTACATAAACCTCTTTTCTCTATAATCTTTATTCGTCTCCAATCAATGTTCTCCTCCGTATCCATAAGGGGAGGACTGCCTATCGTAGTGTCCCGGGTAGCCTCCATAACGGCTGGGTGCTTGGTATCCGTAGCCGGCGCCTTCTCCTCCACTTGTCCATCCTTTGCCGTTGTTGCTGCCGTAGCCGCCCTCGTAGTCGGACCCGTAGCCGTGGCCGTATGATCCCCCGTAGTGGGAGCTGGACCCGTATCCGTAGTATTTGGCCTGCTCGGGGGCGTGATAGCTGTTGAGGTATTTGAAGCCGGGAAAGTGCGCTAATGGTTGATAATTATATGGCTGATCAACGGGTTACCCGAGACGACGACGAGCAGACAGAGGAGGAGCGAGGGGGAGTGCATCACGAGTTGGCAGACAAGGGCACCGGATCCATTATATAGTGGGGAAGCAGGTCGCCCCGGGGAAAAAGATGCCGTAGACAACGCGTGTCGCTATAGCCGGTGACCAGTATCGTCACCGTGTTGTTTGGAGGAGAGCACGCGGGGAAGACCCGCGAAAAGAGGAGAACAGACACCAAAGCAGTAGTGCAATTTTTTCATTGAGAATTGTGAAAAGAACTCTAATTTCGGACGAGCTTGGTGTCGAAGTCTCGCGGAGATTTGAACTGCGTTGGTAGGAGGGGACCGGTGGCCGTCGTCCGGATGGGGGGCGTCTTGGCCAGCTTGAACGTGACCCGCTGGCTATCGTCGTCCCGCTTCGAGGAGCACTTCTTCTCCTTGACCAGCAAGGACTGGTACTTCATCCGCCGGGTGCCCAGCTGGCCGTAATAAGGTATTTCGATAATTGGGGAGCTGTCCTCCACTTCGGCCGACGGCAGCCGAGACGCCTTCGGCTCTTCCTTCGATAGCTCCTCATCCGGCTGTACCATCGAGACGTCCTCCTTCTGGTTGGCTGCCTGTGTCGGCTCGGCTCGGTTGACCGGCTCCTGGCGTGCCTTTGCACATTTGAGGAGGATTGAGCAGAGCACGATGAGCTGGGCAGCGACCGCCGGGATAAGGTCCAACAGCATCTTTGAAATCGGCCAGTCGAGATAATCCGGGGATTAGGCGATGGTCGGCTTATGTCGGTCAGTGGTGGCATATCTGACATCGGAAGATGACGTCTCGAAAGCCGCAGTTACAGGTTGGCAGCCGGTGTCGGCCGGGAGGAGAGAGACTTTTTCAGATCGAACCGCCAGAGAAGGTGCGCTTCGTCGGCGACATCAAGGGCGAGATTAAGGCCCTGCTGAAAATAACGAACAAGAGCGACACCAAGCAGGCCTTCAAAGTTAAGTGCACCCGCAACGACATCTTCAAGATCCGGCCGGCCACCGGCATCCTCGACTACAACCAGTCGGCTGTCATCAGCATCGTCTACCAGTACGTCCTCCTCTCCTCGTCCATTTTAGTCTCCTTTTCAGCTATGGAGGAGGCGAGCAGCTGGACGAGGAGAAGCTGCACTTCGGTGTCTACCATATCCCGGCCCCCGAAGGGTGTACGTGTGAGGGCGCCTGGGCCGAGCACTACGGGCCCGCTCAGGGGGAACTCCGTCTAGGCGTCGTCTTCAAGGAGAAGTAGTCTTTTTTTCACACAAACGTCACATCACATCGTTGCCCTGATTTTAATAAAGGCCGATCATTCACTTTATTTGTTCCTAGCAACACAGAGACCATGGGGGAGGGGGAGAGATTAGACCTTTAAAGCTCGTTGGCGGATAACATGAAGTGGTTATTGGGATGGGTCAACGGGCCGCCTAGGCGCAGGCACAGCTTCGAGCTATCATTCCCGGAATCGAGGTGACCACAATTTCATTGTCGGCCCTCGTGTAGATCACCTTCAGGCTCTCGTATCTAAACACTCTTTTCTTTTTCCCAAAGAGGGACTCACCCTGCCGGGTGGCAGCAGTGGAGGGCGCCTTCCAGCTTGGCGTCCTTCATCAACTTGCTGTGACCGAAACGGATCCCGGCGTACGAGTTGAAGCGGCAGTCGCCCCGGCACATGAAGGCGTTGTACCTCTTCGGAGCCATGATGAAGTGCCAGCCCAACTCGGCGAAGTCCACCTGAAACGGGGATGTTCGTCGACCGAGGAGGACGCCTTACCATCATATCGTGGAGACAGCAGCTCTTATCGACCGACTCCGGAGGACAGTAGGCATCGGCATGGCGACGATCCCGTCGCTTCTCGGCCTCCAATTCCAGCATGAGGGTCGGCCGCATGGCCGGGTTCTCGCTGTCCGGCTTGACGGCCCCGTCGATCACGAACGAGTCCCTCTCGTATTCGGCGGTGATGGTCAGGCCGACGACGCCCTCCTCCGCCCAGGCCTGCACTTCCTCCGGGGACATGGCCATCTCGAACTTCTGGGACCGCGTAATCTCGAGCTGGTCCCGGTCGATCTCCTCCTGGGTGCCGTCCAAGTAGATTCGGCGGATGAGGGTGTTGACGAGGATGGGCTCGTTGGCCGCCTTGGAGGAGAAGAGGGACACGTCGATGAAGAAGCGCAGCGTGGCCCGGGAGATGGCGGCCAGCGTCGAGGGGGTGATGGGGAACGAGAAGCAGCCTGGAAGGAGGCAGTCTATCGGGGAGGAAGAGATGCTCACCCGACACGCCGTTATCACACTCCTTGGAGAGCACGAAGACCTTCTTCTTGGGTTCCTTGTCCGACTCGCTGTCCAGAAGGTCCTCAATTTGTTCCTCAGACAGGTTCGGGACTGTTACGTTCTTCAGCGGGGCCCGCAGATGTAGCCCCTCGAGGATTTTGACCTGGAACCGCCCTACTCAACGGCAGGCATGACTCTTATCAAGCATTTTTGGGATGCCATGTGATGGGCGAGTTCTCCCAGAAATAGCCAACTGGTTCGGCTGATCTCTTCAGCGAACTGTCTGAGTCAGTCCTCAATTGAACTCGTCCCTCCCCCAATTAGCCTTCACCCTCTAATCCCCTGTCATTTGGTAATAGTCAGCATTATCACGGGCTACTGTAGTCTAATCCAATTAGCCGACCCCCTCCCGGGAATACGGTCCAATTACTTTCTAAAGGTCGCCTTATCTAAAGGTGAGACTAATGAAGTACAAAAGATAAGAGGACTTGAGGTGGGCGTCGGGATTATTGACAAAACAAGTAAAGCTGGACCTCTCTAGTACGGCTACTTAGACGTAACTATGACGTGAATTCTTAAAATGTTGTTTTTCTTGTCGAAATATTTGTTTTTCATCAAGCAAAAAACAAAGGATTTATGCTCCCTATGTGTATAATGTCGGGGGCGAGATCGGGTCGGACGAAACAGACAAGTACCTGTATTCCCTGGATATAGGCCTGCTCCAGCTCCGCCTGGCATGTCGAGTTGCAGAAGGCACTGATAACGGACTTGGAGATGATGGCGAAGAGAATTATAATGTGGAAGAGCCGGCCGCTGAAAGCCATCGAATCACAGAGGATTTCGATCGAGAGCCGTAATATAAAGGCTGCCCAGAGGGGCGGGGTTACATGGGCGGGGAGATAATTCACTCTGTAAAAACATCGTCTCAGAAAGGAGAAAAGAATGCCAGACGAGGTACATCGGAACAAAGAGTTCATAGTGATAACCATCACGACCAACTGATTTATATACACTATTACCTTTAGTGAGCCACGGTACCTCAGACTTTACACTACAGTAAAATAAATGGAGGAGAAGCTAATATCTTTCCTAGTAAAAGGCTTCTAAAAGATGTGTCAAATACTGCACAAGAGGCGTTATTAAATAAAACTTTATTACCAGTATGTAAAACGTATTCAAACAAACATCACCGTATACAGAATGTGGAATGTGCAAAAGAGACAACATCAAGCTTCGGATACACTGAGCTCCTTGACACGAGGCTGAAATCAGTTATATTTACTTCTGACATGATTTTGATAGTCCTAAGTCTAAAACATCCAGGAGTGTTTTTCGTTCGATCCCCAGTTTACTTTCGACGAAAGTGGTAAATTATATCCAAAAATGATTTATAGCTTGCAATGAAAAAAGTCAAGGTAGCCACAAGCTTTCACAACTCATTTAATTTTTGGACCTCTCCGGACTAAACTTCGCCTTTCCCTGAAGAATTTCCAAAAAGTAATCAGCAACGCGTATGCTTTATATTACGCCTGTTTACTGAGGTCACATGCTTTCTGCAAAACGAATCGTAATTAGTTAACAGACTGATATGATATAGAATGTAGTCTGTGCGACAACTTCCTAATTTCGATTCCTCCGGATCATTTTTTACTTGAGTGGGAGTTGTTAATTAATTCCTCGATAGTGCCCATCAAGGGCAAAAAGGTTAATCTCAATTTCTTATGAATGAGGCTTTTTTTTAAACTTCTGAATCCCCCATCGTATTTGAAAATACGATTAGTAGGCAGGGCTTTAAAAGCTTTTGGCAGGCTATAATACTTTCTTTTGCCAGCCTCACGTGGTTACCGTATGGTGATAAGTTATCTATCGCATGGAGATTACATTTACAAGCAGCTTTATGGGGGGTCTTCGTAAACCAAAAAATAAACTTACTAAAACAAAAAGAGACGCAGGTAAAGATCGAAGTGCTTGCTGTAAAAGTGAGTCCGAAATAGACGGAGACCTGAACGGTCGAGTAATGAGGACAACTGCAATAAATTACTTGAGCGATGGGTGGGGAAAAGAAAGCCGTCCTCCAGTAAGAGCCATCACAACTACAACAACTTGTCTGCTTCTTTCGGGCAATAGGCGGAAGTTGAGCTTAAAATGAAATCGGTGACGTCGCAAATGAACTTGGTCCAGACGAAGAAGAAAAGTGAAGCCTACCTTCTTATCTCCGCAAAACATGTAATTTTCAGAAAGTTCAAATAGTGCTGTTAACTCCAAAACGTCACTAGTCGTGTTCGTCACGGTATAATGGATGCGAATAGGTTGGCGAACTACAGCAGGGGCGTTGTCGACATTGGCTGAAACAACGACGGGGCATCCTAGTACAGGTAGTCTGCATAAGGCAACGACCGATCGTACCGCTGAGGAACTACCAACTCTGAAAAAAATAACTTTGCTCGGCGTCCTATAAACAGTTCAAAAGGTCTCCATGCATTTGAACGAAATAATGTAAGCAAAATAACTGTCAACGGCTATCAAAAAGACCTCTCATTATATTACTGACGTGCAATCGCGTCCGTCATCAGAAAAGACTTTTAAATGATCTTGCGATCTGCTCGCATTGGACTCGATGAGCATTATGATAAGATATTCATACAATATTGGTTCTCGCGCGATAAGGAATCGCATTATATAGATAAAATGGAGGTACTGCTCCGTCGACTACTAATAACTTGACGCAGCAATGGATTCTAAGTAAGCCTACCTTTTCCATTCTATTGACAACCGTCCTAACGGTGTCTCAACTTCCTCTTCTTGGGAAACGACAATTACAGCTCTACAGTAACAAATAGCATCTCCTTCACCAAGTTCGTCTAAAAAGAAAATGACTGAAACTATCGACAGACCTTCGACATCTTTCAACGCCTTTTCGCTGGTTCCAACTGATTTAACAACGTCTGCCTATATTAATATACAACGAGAAAGCGAGAAAGATACCAGAAGCCACTCTATGCGTGTAACAATAATGTCAGCATTAGATATAACGTCCGCTTTAAGAATATGTTCATTACGATTGAGAAGAGAAAGAACCGGAACGCCCTAAAGAATTAGAAGTAATTAAGTAAAGTAATTGAATTAATCACGGAAAAAATTAGCGAAAAAAACATCATAGTAATATAACAAGGTTTACTTACGTTCATAGTTAAAACTTGGCTAGTCACTGTAAACGGCTCACGAGCAGTTACACCGAGTGATATCTGGCTAATACGTTTTTGTAATTCACCCGGAACAATATGAGAAGCCTAAATATAAATGTTTAACAAATGTAAAGGAGAAATACCTCTAAGCATAGTTCCATGTCACCAACAAGTTGAGCTGCAAACCGAAGCGGGACATTGATCTATAAAATATCTCAATTTACGAAGAAATTATCAAACCATATATGAGTTCAGTTCAACAATTCACTACTGATTTTGGAACGAAAGAAAAGTTTGCACAAGACAACAACCTTCAATTAATGGTTGGATAACTAACCGATCTTCCACTTTCCACCACGGATGGACAGGGTATATTTACTACAACTTCCGAGCGGAGATCGTTTGCATCGTCTACAAAAAGAACAGCAGCAGCAGCTGTTGAATTTTGTTCATTTCTTTTAAATTCCAACCTAAAAACGTAACCGCAATCGTTTTTGCTTACTTTAACTGAGAAGCTGATCGATTTGCATCATTTCTCAGGCGAATATTAGCTTGAGCAACTTCACCAACCAAGCAAGAGACTTTCAAATCACCATCGGCAGCTATACCCCCTAATCGCTTTGCGAATCTAAAGAATTAAAATTCTACACAATATAACCCACTTTAAACTTGTAGCCCCACACAAGGGCGTCTTACGTTTAACTGAATGTAAATCAATGTGTATGTAGACTTTAAGGTTTTCGTTTAGAATTTCTAAAACTACTTTAGATACCTTAAATGTACATAAGACAATTTAGAAGGGGAACTTGCGTTAAGAGCTTCGCATGCGGAACTCATTGCTTGCGACAAATCCAAATGACAGATATATGATGCAGACGACTCCGGTTGAACAACAATTTCCTTAGAAAGATTTCACGAACTTTTGTGAAAAATACCGGTAGGTTACATGCGACATCGACCTTCTCTTCGTGTTTACGTGGTGGATTCTCCATAAGATCAAAATGTACAGACGCTCTTGAAAAACTAAAAAAATGGAACTGTTGTATAGTAAACCAAACCATATTGGTGTCAGAGCAGAAGACGATATTCTAAATAATATCGGAAGTTTTTCGCAGGAATCAATTGGCTCAAACTTTAAGAATGATACCTAAATTACTGAATAATATTATTTGTTTAAGAGTAAGTAAGCTGTTCAGTAAAGAATTACTTCAATATCGATGCATGTGTCGATTTTTTGAGTTGACAATGTATACTCGTGTCCTTCAGAAAGCAATTTATTCCATATATTTACAATCTTCTCCTAAGATTAGTCTTACATTCATTGCTCAACGTTTTTATGTACCTGCTCCGGATTGGAACTGTCAACTTCGTATGGCGCATTTGGAATTACTCCTGTCAAAAGACGAGTAAGTGATTGAGCAACATCGGAACGTTTATTAGCTAGTTGTAGAGCACACCATATAAAATCCTGTAGTTCAAGATGCAACCATTAATTATATACTAACCTTGACAGATGCGGTATTATAGCTAGCCCATAAAATCCGTTGCAGCACATCTTCTTTAACAACAGGAGGAAGGCCTTCACGGATAGCAAGACACCAAAGGTGCATTGCTTTAACCACTTCTCCACTTGAACAGTATACATTGGCCATCTAAAGTATTTTAATAAACACACTATCGTCTTTACCTCGTTCATGACTTTGAGCAACATACGACTGCATCCATATCGCCGATATTGGGTCATTGCTGCCGAGAGCAACTCGATGACACCAGCATGATTTACAATAAGTCTTTGCTAAATAACTTTTAGAGAATTTGCAATTATCTTACCACAAGTGCTACTACTGCCGCCCTTTCTGTATCCTCTGTGGCAAGACCTTCATAACCGACACGCCATGGCCTCTGACCCAAAAATATCTGTAACATTTTGATGAAAAAAGGGTATAATACGAACTGTGCTTGAAGCCATAGGATCTGGGGAAGGATAAGGGCAGCTTGGAGCCGCTGCAACAAGATTGATGTTTCATTTTCTTCAAACCTTTTTTCAACACTGCTATTTCGTTGTGTGCTTGTGAATAAATTGATGCGGCGAGATCCAAATGAGATCCAGGGTTTAGCGTTGGAAGGGCAGTAAGTCCATCGGCAACCGCTTTTTCAAACAGTTTGGCAAAATTATAACACTAAAAACATAATAAATAACTTATTTTGACTAACTTGTTTTGCTTTCCATAATTGATGCTCAATTGATGCTAGTTGTGGTGTTGGATATATGCCGTTTTTTAAATTAAAAAAGGTACCCTGATGTTTTCTCATTTGATTAATGGCCTCAACGGCGGTACTATGAAGAAAACATAATTCACACCACTGGAATTTTCTATAACTAAAAATATGCCAACTATACCTTGTAATTTAATAAGCCAACAACGCTTCTCCATTCGAACAAATTAATATCTTCCCATTGCTCATATGATTCTTTGCACTGTTCGTATGCTAGCCGATAATTTCTATAACGGTGAAGTAAATATCTTTTCACAAAGAAATTGGATAATTAGAGCAACGAAGAGGTCACCTTTATGAAAACGAACCTCAAGGCAGTGTGCGTGTCCTGACGTAGCTCTGATAGGAAAGCTAACTTGAAAAGTTGCCTCACTACGAGTGATGGGGTATTATTGGGTATAGATCTTGCACGAATAACCTATGGTTAACTACATCGACTGCCGTATTTGAATAATACCTTTAACTTTTGCTGGTAAAAACCTTGAGCAAGTTCGTGGAATGTCGCTTCAAGCTTGTTGACATAACCCTAAAAATAATTAATCAAATACATTACATAAACTACCTGGAGAGCTGTACACAGCATGGGGACTACAAAAAGTTGCTTTGCTGAAAGTTGGCAGGCATCACAGAGCTGATGAGCACGTTCAGTAGCCAATGGATCATCTGAAGGTGTAGGCACGGTGCTGAAAATCTCCGAATGAAAAGTAAACGACGTAAATCAGCGGTATCACTTAATTTCTACGAGAGTAGTAAAATATGTTACCGTTCCTGCAAGAGTACAACCGCTAATCGGCTTCCTTGACGGCAGCTGGCTCTAATACTGGCACATTTACTTTCCGCTTCAGTTTTCTTCTCGGCCCAAGAGGGATGATCCCAATCCAGATCAAGAAAGAGAACTATGAGAGCCGGTACTCTTTCGAGGTATTTCGTAGGCCAATCAACCCTTAGAATACCTTCAAATTAGAAAGATGTTGCACTACCACGAGCTTACCTTTTTCCACAGTAGGTTCTCGTTTAGCTGGCAAATCAAGTTCGCCACGAACTAAACGTAAATTTAAAGGAAGAGAAGTAGGTGTTCTGGTTGAAAACGCATCGGCTAGCACCATGTGGGCTTTCTTATTCGTAGGGTCCAAGCCCGTAAGGAACACCAACTGTTTAGGCCGTCCAGCTAGCCAATCACCTGCCTCGGCAGGTTCCATGCCTGATTTTTAATGGGAGATGTTAATTTCATCGATGTACTCCCAAAGGAAAGACCGAAACAGACCATACAAACAAATGTATACGAGAATAACAATTTATTGTAGATCCAGATGCGATAACAAAAACAGATCTCGAAACGCTCCGGAAGACAGTGGTACATCACTCAGTCGAGCTGAAATAAAATAGGTAATGAATGCTATATATTAGAGCATGCATTAATGCTCAGAAGAAACGTTCAGCTTGACACAAACAGCAGGTTAATTTTAAAAGTTGCATAAGGGAAACAGACCTTCTTAAATCCAATATCCTTGGCGTACTCGCGGAAGCAACGACGGCACATATCCAGTCCATATTTGCGGATCAAACCATGGTGATTGGAACAGACGCGGCTAAAATTGTAATTCCAATTTTGAACTTCAAAATTTATTTGTAATTTGTGAAGTCTTCGAATTGAATAATCTTCTCGCAGCGCTTTTGCTTGAAACGGCAAAAAGTACCGCAACAAAATGCAATGCCTGCTGTTTGACAAAATAATAAACGAGCTTACCAGGATCGGGATCCAGGTCCAAATTTACGTGGGTGGGAGAACCATAACTGAGCGAATCCCATGTTGAGTGCTTCTAAAGATGTGACTGGATTTATATGTCTGACAGCTAGAAAAAAAATCAGGTGTATTAGTTTACAGAACAGAACAGTTATTGTTTCAAATACGTTTTCTAGCGAAATGATTTCCCTTTAGTCGGGAAAAATAAGTTTCATTTGTTCCGAATCGATTATTTGTAAAATAACATCGGCGTAGGGGAAAAGGAAATGCATTTACAGAAGAAAGGAACGAAGGGAAAGAATAAAATCGGAAAATTCGTGTGGGTTACGATCGCAGGCTCTTTCGTTGCAGGACCCGCTCCAGCCCGCAAATTGCGGACAAATTCTCAATAGATCCGCCCCTTGCAGTGAGGAATACGTCCGCGGACGAATTGTCGAATAATCAGCCGTTTGCGGGTGAATCGCTATTCCCGCCCCTCGATTCAGTCGTTCGCATAGTCTTCGTCCCGTGATCATCGTGCGGATTTGTCTGCCCCTCCTACGAGGTAGCTAATCCTCCACTTCCGTGGTCCCCCGTGGATGGAGACCCCCCTTCCCGGACCGACCCGCTGATAAGGAGTGAATCTGCGCCATGTGGGCTACAGGCGCAGCTGTTTGTTCGCCCGTCTACCGGATCCTCTCTACCTGTTGCCCAGTCATCAGGAGGCCGCCTCCAGCTCACCGGGTGAGTGTCTCTAATTAGACGGCCCCCGGGGCATCTCCCGGTTATTCCGGCTGCCAATTGCTGTCGAAATTAGGCCTCCTCCAAAAAGATGGCCGACGTGTGGGAAAGATCGATCATTTGACGTCTGGGAACGGAGGACTGTTATCGGCCCAGGAGACTTGTTATTTTCCTCGCCAAGATTAGCCGTTGCCCCTTGGAATTTGGGGGGATTGACTGACGTGGCGAAGATCTCGGGCATATTGGCCGGGGCAGGCTTCCGGCTGTCCGTCACAGTGTACTTTGCCGACTGTCTCCGAATTACTCTAATTGCCCTCGGCCAAAACATCTTCCTCTCTTGAAATTATGACTGGAATTAGGGGTTCCCACACCCACGGGGACGTGGTAATCAAATGAGCAGCAGGGAGTGTCCTTTTTGGCAGGGATGACAGAGAGCGCCTTATCCAGGCGGGAGGATGGGGACAAGTCTAATTAGTAGGTGTGGAGGGGAGGAAGACGTTTCCTCCAGTATGCATGGAATCTGGGTATTCCCCCATCTGCCGATGGAGCTGCTCCGTCGTCTGCTGCCCCCGGTTTGTTATGGTCGTCGTCACCCCCTTGCCGTCTGTCACCCCCAGAAATGTCAGCCCCATTTTGTAACTAATCCGCCGTAATTCCTGGGGGTAGGATCCGTCCGTCCGTCTTCCTGACGGGGAGGGGGGGCACTCGAAAAAATTGCCACGGCCACGTCAGGAGGGAATCATAAACGGGGAAATTACGAGCCCCGACGATGTGTATGGCAGCCTGGAAGTGGGAGTAATTAGGCGGCCGACGGAAGGAGGGGACTTCCTGGCCGGCCACCATTTCCTGGCCGATCCTCACCCGAGCCATCCCCCCTCTATTTTTCTTTGTTTTTCTGCCACAATCGAGCCCCTCCATGAATAATTATGACCCTTACGGCTGGATGGCACAACACTTCTAAACAGAGCCGGATTGAGGAAGTGCCCCCCACAACAGGAACCGCCAATTCATCACACCCCTTCTACCGCCATTTCATCTAGATTTTATGTGCTTGTTGGGTTAATATATGCCAAGAAAGAGAGACAACTGCCTCCCAAATAACCCTCTTTCAGTACCAAACCGCCCCTCCGAAGGGCCCGCAGCTGGGTCTGCCCCCGCTGTCGTCGAAGACCATCTCCGTCCAGCCCCAGGTATGTCCCTTTATCGCTCGCCCCCCAGCTCATAAAAGCGTTGACAGGCGTCGGAGGAGTATTCGCCGAGGACCGCCGGGTCCCCTTCGGACGAGGTAGCACGCTCTCTCGTTGTTAGCTTTTCTGTTTCGCTTAGTTTAACCTCCTCGCATGGGATCCCCTCTGCCACCAATTCCCACCAATTCGGCCATTTTCAGGCAGACTACGCGGAGGAGAACAAGGGATATGGTGACATCCACTTCCGGCTCGATTATGACTTTGCCCAATCCAAGGTGTGTCAGGCAAGAGGAGATGTTGTTTCGGGGGATGAACCACGGTGTGACGTGGCATGGGAAAACGATCAAAAGGGAGAGAAGTAGCCAGTGATTAGGGGGCCGTTGTTTCTATCCCCCGGGAGGAGTGACGGGATCGGCCGGGAGACCGGAAATTGAGACTATCACATCCCGAGGAGGACGAGGATATTTTCAGCTCTCGGTGACCATCGTCGGGGCCACGGGGCTGCCGGCCATGGACAGGAACGGCTCGAGCGACCCCTACGTGAAGCTGTCCATCCTCCCCGAGAGGAAGCAGAAGTACGAGACGAAGATCATGAGGAACACCCTGAATCCCGTCTTCCACGAGACCTTCCTCTTCAGCGTGAGTGCCGCTGATTGGGCATTCCCCCGGGGCTGTCACCCCGTTTGCCATATTCAGAACTCTTTATCGAAAAAAGGGAACTCCCCTTGCAGATCCCCTTCAACGAGCTCCAGTCCAAGACCCTGGGCCTCACGGTCTACGACTATGACCGACTGTCGAAGGACGACAAGATGGGCCAGCTGGCCGTCGCCCTGGACTCGGTGGACTTCGGCACCACGAACGACTTCGTCCGGAGGCTTCAGAAGCCGGAAAACGACGATGACGTGAGTGGCGGGCTTCCTCGGAAGATTACGGACAAACTGCTGACAGATTAGCTTTTCAGCGGGATTCCCGGCTGGGGGATATCTGTTTTTCGACGAGGTATAGGCCGCCGACCGGCACAGTGACTCTGACGATCATGGAGGCTAGGAATCTCAAGAAGATGGACCTCGGCGGCACCTCAGGTACCCGGGGAGGAGAGGAGGAGAGACTCGTGTTCAGACCCCTACGTGAAGATCTACCTCTACCAGGGCCGGAAGCTGCTGAGCAAGAAGAAGACCTCCCGAAAGTACAAGACCCTCAACCCCTACTACAACGAGAGCTTCCAGTTCAAGATAGACCCCAATATGATGGAGGTCTGCCTCCTCCCCCCGTCTCCCCTCCACCCCTGACATTTCCAGAAGGTCCACCTGATAATCTCGGTCTGGGACTACGACAAGATGAGCAAGAATGACTTTATCGGGGAGGTGACGCTGGCCTCGAAGGAGCTCAACCTGCCCCAGGTGGGAGAATTAATAACCGCTGTCCCTCTTATGGCCCTCTCAAGGGGCTCTCCATCGTCACATTAAAGAGAGGCCAAAAAAAGTTTATCCCCCGTCGAAATTAGCATCTCCTGCGTCAGACAAAGAAAGTTCAGGTGACGCACGCGTGCCACGAGCAGTGGGCCGAGATGATGACCTCGCGCCGACCCGTCGTCCAGTGGCATACCCTCCAGGAGAGGATGGAAAAGGAGAAGGACAAGGACTAGCCACCCGTCATATTCTACAGTTCCGGCACTGTGATATCCGTATTTATTTGGACAATGAAGATGTTTATCCAGTATCCGGGATAACATGTCCTCAAAGTACACGCCAGCCTCGGCCAAAACAGCTGTTTTCGCCGGGCACGTGTACAGCCGTCGAGGGTAATTCCGGCCACGGATAAATAACACGTCTACAGTATTTTATAGACACTTTTTTGAATTGGTGACAGCCGGGAACATGCATTTCCTATAGGAAATCAGATTGTTTACTCGGCAACGGCTTGGGTGGCCGGGGGCACACGAGCAAGCCACGGCACAAAGAAGGGGAGGATCTCTTCTCGAATACTCCTCGAGCAGTTAATTATTGAAAAGGACAAGAAGAATAGACAAAAGACACAAGATATACAAAACAAGGAAAAGACAACATTTGGAATGGCCATCTATACATTTATTGCTTATTTCACAATCAGTTGAATGCTTCACACACTTTGGTGTAGGAAAAGGTCCAAGGATAATGCACTTTGACCATTTCGGGAGTAAGAAGACATCCCTTCTTGAGAAAATTGATCATGACTTGATGGCAATAGAGAAATTGTTGCTCAGTCTGGATGGAGTTGCTCCTCGACTGGCGAATCTCGTCGAGCACAACTTGGAGATCGGCCGGCCACGGCATCCGCTTGTTGAACAGGCCCAGCAGGATATCCATCATGACGAAGCAGCCAGTCCGTCCAATTCCAGCCGAGCTAAAAATAACTATTAATAGTAATAATAGTGATTGTAACACCAGTGCACGACTATCGGAGAACCAATGTGTTTCTGGACGTGTTGGACGAGTTCGATGGGCACGTTGTCGGCCGGCGGCACACCACGATCCGGCCAGTCCTAGGCATACTGTAATTGTTATCGCTGGGGGACACTGACCACCCAGTGGAGATGCTCCACCTGGAGATGATGTTTTATGGCGTGGGCCGTGTGGGTCGAGTTGCTCGGCGAGACGCTCTGCACGGGACTGGCCGACTCCCAGGTCAGCGACAGGATCATCCGATTGATGACCGTCTTCGAGGGAGACGGCAAGGCGAGTCTCTCGCTACGGAGCGCGGTTACCGTCACCAGTCCAAAGGTCTGAGGCACGTTCGGCACGGCTGGCAGGTAGTGGGCACACTTGGGCATGTTCTGGAATTGTTTGTAGTACTCGAAAATGAGCAATCCTTACTTTTTCAATGTAGTTACAGAGCATCACAATGCATCGGGTGCCTTCCTGGGCCACCATGTGCCAGAAGTCGACGACGGTGGTGTCGATGGGAGCCTGGCAGCAGATGAACTTCTTCGGGTCGTGGCCCGCTCCCACGTAGTTGGCGTGGATGTAGGGCTGGCCGCCTAGGTGGAGCACGACCCGGTTGTGATCCAGACAGCCCACGTCCTTGTAGCGGTTCTTGAACGCATTGGCAGCGAAGGCCGTCATCTTCGTCGCGTCGATAATCCTCTTGTGAACGCGGAACTCTGCGATAAGGGCATCCACGGGCTTCTCGCGAAGCAGGGCCCGCTTCAGAAATTCACCCACGTTCTCGTTGGCCGGGGCCATCCGGTAGTTGGCGATGGCTTGCCTCTGCTCCTCCGTCAACTGGGGCGCAAGTTCCGCGTCCGCGCAGCTCGGGGTTTTAGAGGGCACCCTGCGAGGCGGCCCCTTCTTCGGCACCACCGACTTCCGATTGCCCGACTTGGGGTTCGCGTCGTCCTCCGGCTGGTTGTTGTAGCTGTCCTCGGCCACGGTGGCCATCGTGTCCACGGTCTTCCTCTCGTCTTTCTTCGTTCGCCGTCCTCCTTTCTTTGGCTTGCTTCCTCCGTCGTCTACCGTGCGCTGTGCGGATTCCACCGTGCGACCGCCGAACGAAGTCTTCTTTCGGCCTCTCTTCGGTTGTCTGCCATCGTCCCGTGAGCGAGATGTTGCCATGCTGGCAGAGAAGACAATGAACAACTCTTCGACTTTTGAATACGACCAGGTTAATCGAATTCGACCGGATAAAAGAGCATTTCTGAGGGCGGAAAGTTCAAAGAAGCCACCAGGAACCCTCCGATGAAACAGTGTTCATGCTCGGCCTCCGAAAGCTTTCCTCAAAATTCCTACCTGGCCGAGTGAGCCAAGCCTAGCCTCAGCTGACGTGTCTGTTCAACATCTCCCCAAAATTACCTAATCATCTTCTGTCTCTCAAAAATCATCCGGGAGTAATCTTTCGGTGATCTGGGATTGTCGCCAATGTGTGAACTGTTCCCGTCTGAGTCAGCCGAGGGGGAGGTGTCTAATTACTCAACGAGTATTTGAGTGAGACACCTCCTCCATGGATAGGTGCCAGTCGCAAGTCCGAGTCATTGCAAACAACGTCGGCTGTTTGAGTTGCGATTCGTGGCACCCGGTTGGCAGTTAGTTTGTGTCCTCCCTACCAGTTGCATCCAGCTCTTTTCCCTCTTCCCCGCTCCCCACGACCCCACTTTCCAGGATGTCTCCTCTCGCGTTGCTGGCTCTGGCGGCCCTGGCCTCGGCTCAACAGACGTTCGTCTCTGTCCCCACGACGCAGGGCACAGTCCAGGGCAAGTCCGTCAACTACGGTAACCCTCTTGAGGTGGTGCGAGCTGTCCCCTTTTCAGGTAACGATAACAGCCAGCTGTATTACGGCCAGGCAGACGTCTTCCTCGGGATCCCCTACGCCCAGCCACCCGTGGGCAATCTCAGGTTCCAGGTCAGGCCTCAAAAAGTACAAATATTGTGGTAGTTGGTGTGTGCCGCGGCGTCAAAGACAATATTTGCAACGTTTGACAGCTCCAACAAGCACTCCTGTTGCTAAAAACGATCTGTGCTTCAGGCACCCCAGCCGGTGACATCATACCCGTCGCCCGTCTACGACGCCACCTACTACCGGCCGAAGTGTCCCCAGGCCAGCGGGGACACATACATGAACGAGGACTGTCTCTACCTCAATGTCTACACCCAGCAGACCAACCAATCCGCCGCCATGGCCGTCATGGTTTTCGTCGACGGCTCCGGCGGACTCACTGCAGGAGGAACCGACCAATCCCAGTTGAAGGTGGCTAGAACCAGATATAGACACGGGGGAATGCTCAGGGGACAGTGAGGAACCTCGTCACCCGAGGAGTCGTCGTCGTGACCTTTCAATATCGGCTAGGAGCCCTGGGCTTCTTCTCCACCACAGCGGCCGGGTTCCAGTCCAACAACGGAATGCTCGACCAGGTTTCTCTTGCTCTTTTATGAGGGAAAATATGTCTCCAGGTCATGGTGCTCCAATGGGTCCAGCAGAACATCCAAAGCTTCGGGGGAGACCCAAACCGGGTGACTCTCTGTGGACAGGGCGACGGTGCGTGTGCAGTAAACGCACACACCCTTTCGCCTCTCAGCCAAAGTAACTGCTTGTTTGTTGACTCGAAACCGCCGGGTTCAGATCTCTTCCAACAGGCCATCATCCAGAGCGGGACTGTCTACAGCTGCTACTCCCCCGACGGCACTGTGCCCATCGTCACCCAGCCGACCACGACCCCCATCCCCGTCCTCCAATACGACCCCGGACTGCAATACACTCCTCTGGACCAGGGAGGATCACAGAGCAGCCAGTCAAGTGTCTACCAGGGATACTACGGACAGGGGACACAGAACAACTACAACCAGAACCAGGCCGGATTCCAAGGACAAAACCAACAGAACCAACAAAACACGAACTACAACCAAGGAGGCAACCAGCAGGCCGGAGGATATCAATCCAACCAGCAGGGAGGATTCCAATTTCAAGGACAGAATCAACAGAATCAACAGGGCTCAAGTCAGGGAGGATACCAGCAGGGCGGGGGATATCAGTCCAACCAGAACGGATACCAGCAGAACCAAGGAGGCTTCCAGTTCCAAGGACAGTCCGGCCAGAGTCAGCAGAGCTCTAACCAGGGAGGATACTCCCAGAGTGGATACAACTCTCCTCAATACGACCCGACATTTGTCAACCCGAGCCAGGAACTGGCCCAACAGGTACTCGTCGGCCCCGTCCATCTGACCGTTTCCCTTCCAGCTATGCAATGTGACCGCCGCCCAGTGGAATTCCGGGAATATCGGCAACCTCAAGAACTGCCTCAATAACTATTCCGTCGACTTCATCGTCCAAACTCAGGGGGTCAGTTTGTACCCACTCAAATTATTCTACCATGTCCTCGTTACAGCAAAAGGTGGCCACGTGGCTCATCGTCCGGGACAACAGCTTCTTCCCCGGCACACCCGAGCAACTGGCCTCGAGGCGGCCTCCCATTCCAATTATTATCGGAACTGTGCAAGACGAGGATGCGGATTACGGTAGAACTATAGGGAAGCAAAGGAGAGAGAGATATTTTAGCCTTCAAGTTGGTGGCCAACGGCAACGCGAGCGAAAACGAAGGAGACATGCTTAACAACTGGATGGTGGACTTTGCCAGGAAGAATAAGGTCAACAACGACCCCCAGGCACAGGGACAGGTGACCGCCGCCTCGATCAAAGGACAACAGAGGTTCAGATCGAGAACATCATCGCCCAGAACTACAACATCACGCCGACTGCCACGACGACGCCCTTCCCCGTCTACACGACTACCACCCCGGGACAGCGGGTCTACGACTACACCGGACAGAACCAGCAATACCAGAACACGCAGAATCAACAGTATCAGAACAACCAAAACCAACAATACCAGAACAGCCAGAGCCAGCAGAATCAAAACAACAACCAATTCGGGTATAGTACCCAGCAGACGGGTTACGGCAACACACAAGTACAGCAGTACAATCCAGTAAGCGAGAAAGCGAAGTAAAGGAAGAGGATGTTCAGAGCCAGCCGCTACCTCCGTCCTCCGTCCAATCTCTCCGGACCATGTCTACGGTAGAGGAGGATGTCTTCCCTTTTAAAGACTCTTCCAGATAACCTCGGACTCGGGAATTGTCAGCGAGACGGCGACGGCCATCGACTCGTTCGTCCAGAATGGCAACACCATGGTCCGAGTCTACCAGTTCACGTACGTGACGAACCTGGGCAGACAGGGACAGCCCAACATGGGCAGTTGGCAACGTGGGTTAACTTTAGAGGAGGATGAGATTAACATTTCAGCTGTGACCAAGGGAACCGACCAGATATTCTTGTTTATGAGTGAAACTGTCTGGACACAGGCGACCCCCACACCACAGGACATGAGGATGGCCGACACGGTGGGACAGCAGTGGACAGACTTCGCCAAGAACGGGTCAGTCTCCCCTTTTCGGACTGGAGACGGAGGAAGTTCAGACAGGTGAACAACTGGCAGCCGACAAACGGGCAGAACTACAACTACTGCAATATGAACACGGTGCCCACCCAGAACACCGGCTACGGACAACAGGCCAGGAACGTCTTCCAGGATCAAGTACAACCCATTGTCACGCAGGTTGACGAGCCCTATTCGAGGGGAAATGAGCCAGTTTCAGTCACAGCAACAACAGGGATTGATACCACAGCGAGACACGCCACAGTACACACCCCAGCCACAGCCACAGTACAATCCTCAACAGACACAGCAGTGCTGTAACCAGCAGTATCGGCCGCCACAGGCCCAGTACACGCAAAACGGGGACAGTTCCAACTTCCAAATCTCTTTCTCTTTATCGAATAACTTGCCATACAACGGATAAATTATTACATTTGCGAAGGAAAGACGAAGCAGTTGAGGTAGACGAGAGTGAAGGCCGGGGGGTCAGTCGGCAGCCGAACCGTCGTCCGAGCCGTCCTCCCTGAAATATGGATGAGTCACTGTGGGGGGCGAGAGGGAGACCCATCAGTGCCGTGGAGGGTGCCGACGTTGAATCCTTCGGCCGACTTCATCAGCTGCTGCTGGACGAGGACGAGCAAGTGGGCTGGCCAGGAGATACTCGGCGACTCTAATTTTTATCTGGCAATGGCGACGGCGACCGGTAGTTACCTTGTCCTAGTTGGGGCACGCCGAGGCCGCAGAAGAAGGACGACGTCTCCAGCCGTTCCAGTTTACTTCCGGTCAAGGGATTGACCCTCTGGGTCTCCTGGTCGAGTATCTGCGGGCCGTGAGTCGGGAGAGGGGTCTCCCTACCTGGACTATGTCATTCTTTGTCCTCAGGGACATGTAGTTGTGGAATATCTGGTACTTCTTCAACACATCCACGGAAAGCGGAGACTCGTCGCTGGGCCCGGGTTCCAATCGGATCATTTTGTCGAATTTGGAGGGGTACGCCTCGTCCATCACCACCTCCGCCAGCCCCTGTTTAAAATCTTTGAGTTGGTCGGAGGAGACGGAGCCGATCGTCGACTGGGACAGGTTATCTGTCCCGAAGGCGAACGATAAGTAGCCACAGTTCTCATCGCAGAAACGGATGAGCATGGAACCGTGGGCGTCGCCTTGGACACGGAGCAAGGCTTGCCGGACAGTTTGGAGGCTGGCCAGAGTGAGGATGCTAAACGGGGAGGATCGAGGAGGAGAGGGAAGGGACGCACTCTTTGTTGAAGAGGCTGCACATCGTCTGGTACTCCTCGGAGGCGGCCATCTGCTTCTTCGTCTTGCTCGACTTTTTGTCGGCTAGCAGCGGGGTGGGACACAGCCTAATCATTTATTTTTATCCACAAAACGGGTAACCTGTGCCCGACGTCTTGGATCATCTCGGAGACGCGGAAGAGCCAGAGCCAGGGCGAGTGGGCGAGTTCCGTACACAGGTCGAGGATGGACAAACACTTGTCCTGCATGAACTCCCTCCTCTCGACCAGAGTGTCGCCCAGGACTTTCTCCCCGAGCAGCCGGTCCCTCAGCTCCCTCATCACCGCTTGTAGTTCCCTGTTTCCCCGTATCCTCGTGTTTCCGAAGAGCTCCTCCTCCAAACTGATGACTTGTGTCGCCGACGTGCACTTAGCCACCCTGTAGTCGCGTATTCCCCATCAATTGAAAGGACCACCTGGGCAGGAAGATCATAGTCTGTATGTGGCACAGCTCGTGTCTTCGGAGCTGCCTGGCCTGGATCATCTGTGATTTTATGAAGTTCTGTACGGCTATCTGAAGTTCTCCCCATCGCAACGGCGACTCCAGGGGGACTTCCACACTCTCCTAAAAGAACAACTAGCAATGGAAATGTAGGCAAACGGACGGATTGCTCGGCGGTGTCGGCTAGTCTGCCCCAGAAGATGGAGTGGAGGAGGGGCTCGGTCTGGTCGTTGGTGATCGCGATCAGGAAGGCGTGGGACAGGACCGTCTGGACGCCTTGTGGTCTGGCCAGTTGGGCCACCCACCTGGTGGACGATGAGTTTGTTGTCGATGTTGACGGCTACTTCCACCTGAGCGGCGTACCTCGTCGCCAGCTGTCGTCGGTCGACCATCGAGTTCAACGTGACGCCCATCTCCGGAAACGTGGCACACAACACACCGTCCTCGTAGCGGAACGGCGTCGTCCGTCCCGTCGGCTCCTTCATCCGGTCGAGCATCACGTGCGATGTCTCGGATGCCGCCTGGAATATCTCTTCGTTGTCAATCAAGACATTCTTTGCCTGGCTAGCGACCAGCTTCCCCTCCGAGGTTACGGTAGCCATGCTCTGGTCGGGGATCTTCGTGGCCGCGGTGCCCTCTCTCTGTGTCAAGATCATCCTTCCGGCCACCTGCCTGAACCGTCTCTTGTATTCGACTGCCCCGAACTACCGCAGCTCTCCGCCCTCGTTGGCCAATTTGACAAGGGAGACCTTGAAGAAGGCTTCGACGGCGGGCGGAGCGGGAGGACGGGCGGAGCGGGAGTCGTCCTCGTTGGAGATGGCGAATATTCTGAGCAGAGCAGGGTAAGAGGGGGCAGACGGGGGCCCTACTTGACTCGCAGGGTGGGGTGGCTGGTCCGGCACTTGACGACGTTACGTGCCCGGTGGATGAGGGGGGCCATGTCGATGTCCCTCTCGTCGGCGATGCCCGGAACGGCCCTCGGCCACTCGACTACTATCGACCTGTAAGGGGAATTGGCCGAGACGGGGGACAGCCCCACTCCTGGATGATCTGCTCGATCAACTTGAGCTGTGCCGGGTGCTCCTCTGTGTTCATCGGGGCATTGGAGACCTTGCTGTAGAAGGAGGAGAACCTGCAAATCCTCTGGTTGACGGCTGTTTTGGCATGTCCGTCAGACTCTTTGTTGACATTTTGATACCAGCGATGCGCCAAATTTAGACTAATCACCCCCCGCCCGATAAGACTGACTCCTTCATCGGGTGATCATCCGCGATGGCCACTGGCTCCATCAGGAACGACCTCTTCCGCTGCCGCGCCAAGAATTCCTTTTTCTTCTGCAGCAGCCGACCGAATTCCTGCTTCAACGCAAACATTCCTCCGGGTCGTTTTGTCTGAATTCTTTCTTTGGGGGAGCGAGCTCAGCCACGTGGATACCTCGAGGATGTCGTCCAGCGAAGTAGCCCTCCTCTTTTGGGGCGCCACCGCCGGCGGCGAATGGATCATTCTGAAGATAAGGAATAGTTTAAATCAAAGTTCGGATAGATCTGGAGGGAGGGAGGGGAAGAGGAAGGAAGTGGGACAATGCTCGTTCTTCTTGTAGAGCGTATCAGTTGTTTTGAGACTCTTCCCTTACAGTAAACTCTTCTCTTTGTGTGATACCAAGTACACCTTGGCTAACATTCCCTCCCTCGCCCATACCGCTGATAAAACTCGTCTTTATAAACACATATTATGCAGAGGATAAAATGCTCAGGGCGCCTTCTTTATGACGCAGCCATTAGATACCGCACTATGAGGGGCCAAAGCTTATCTGGCTATTGGGCAGTGATTTGTGTAGATAAAACCACAATAAGGCAACTGGTGAAATTAAGACAAGCCACGATAAATCAAGCCTACGGAAAGACAGAGAAGGCGACAAGAAGAGTATGAACCCATGTTTTGATAATTTGGAATGTTTGGATAGTTTCACAAGAGATGCGTCACTTGAATCAGAAGAGGTGTACTATGAAGGGAGCCTGAAGCGATACGACGCATTTTGGGCAACTTTCACACGATAACCATATCTTTGAGTCAATAGCAGAAATGCTGCAAACTGACTATTGACTGTGATTGCTACGCCACATCACGATGGCAATTTACTAATAAAATCTTCATAATTCAATTAAACGATGAAGAAAAAAAAACAATGATACAGATCTGTAAGAGAAAACAGACATTAACAAAAACGGATATTCATAATTCATCTCAGCGATCGCTCTGAAAGACTATATTTTATTTTGATAAAAATATGATGTCTTACCGATCGCATAGTATACAATGGTCGTGGCCCTCCAAATCTATACGATTCATTGTTGTGTCTACTAGTACTGGTAGGATCCCGCCCGTCTCTATTATAAGAAGAGGCTCGATCGTCTCTTTTATAAGTAGAGTCCCGTTCGTCTCTACTATAAGAATGTCTGCCGTAGTCATTTGGCCGCTCATAATTAAAATCATTTCTAAAAAACCTTATGATAAAGAAGCTAAAAATCGAAAAATAAACCTTCTTGATGGCACGCTGTGTCCGGAACTAGAGCGATAATTGGAACCGGTAAATCGTCTAGAAGCCCGTTCTCTGTATTGCGATGTATAACTATTTTCGAATCTTCTAGGCGTGCATCTATCATTTTCAACTTCTGGTCTGCTTATTGAAGCGTATTCGTAGTGTCCATCTTAAAATTTAAAAATATTTAGCATATTACATGTTGGCACCTCTCATAGTATCGCGATTCAGGAATGGCAATGGGGGGAAAGTAGGTTCATCAAATTGAACAAAGGATCTGTTTGGGTTTACAAAAGGAAAATGCGAAGAATGGCTTGTACAGTTCTTAAAACGATCAATTATAATTATTTATATGTTCCCTACTTGAACTAGAGGATTACTATCGTCACCTTCCAGTTGAACCTCAGCCTGTTGGAAAGGGCTATCAATAAACACGGATACACCTACCTTAATATCATCTCGATTCTTCAAGGTGTTTTCCATTTGATGCTGATTTGTAAATTCTTCGTTTGCCTTGTTCATTTCCTAATTTAACTTTCTGCAATGAACGTCTTAATATACCAACTTTTGAGGTTTCAGTTTCCGCTTGCGAAAACTCTTCTGTTCCCAAACAAGGCGCCATACTAGAGTGGCTCGGTTCCTTAGCAATGCTCTTTATATCTTCTGTGGCAAACTCGAGGGGAGCATCCCTTCCATCGTTTTCGCTAATCTGTTATCAATATACATGATTTCCATCCCCTTTACCTCTGTTGCAACCACTTCCTCGCTCGGTGATTCTTTGTTATCCGAACCCTCGCAAGGTACCTCTGCAATTTGTAAGGTTGAACACCCCTAAAATGGATATACAGAAATTAAAAAAGTAAAGACCTCGTTAGAGTCACTAGATTCGGATAATCGTCGTAAAGGCATACTTCTTAGATTTTTCTGAAAAGCAAAAAATATAGGGGCATTCAGTGATCGATTAACCTGAGAAAGCCTTTCTCTAAGTCCAGTGAGCAGTTGCGGTGATGTTGATGCCGTTGACTTTTTACTATCTTGATTATGGTAATAAGCAGGGACGGCACAAGGAAAGCATTTATCAACTAAATTCTCTACGTAACCATTGTGTTTCTTGAATTTCTGTTCAAATTCAGACCGTAGCTGAAGATTCTCAATTGACTGATGACCCTTCATCAAATTATGTTCATTCTAAAAATGTTGATTGAATGCAATGTATTTATACCTTTAAATGCTTAGTGATTTTGTGACCTGTGATACCAGAAAAGGTGCAATTTTCTATGGGACACTCAATCCGTTTAAGAACGTGTGTATCGTAAACGTGATTTCGTCGGAAATTGAAAAAAAAATTTATGTAGTGAAGATATAAAACCTGCTTCTTCGAACTACCTTCTGGCATTCTTGACATTGTACGTCACTGTATGAAAAATCAGCAAATGCTCGTTTCATCTATAGCTTTAGTTTTTCTACTATTATGTATAACAAACCGCCGTTTCCAGAAGGTTAATATAATCTTCATCTGTATGATTGGATCCTAGGTGCGACTTAGACACATGATCTTTACGAGCCACTACATACATATATATATATATATATATAGTTAACTTTAATACATACCGTAACCCATATCTACGTCTTTTTTACAGATCCCACAGGCGACCTTTGCAATATCACTATTGGCAGTTTGATTGAGAGACTGCGGAACGGGCTGAAATGCAGTTATAGAAAGCAGAGCGTTTGTAGGAAATTACCTGCTTAGGTTCCGAGCTTTTTGATTCCGACGCTCCGGAGCTTACAGATGTGTTCTTTACTCGCCTTCGCTTTTCTGAGGAACGTTCTATATATATAACAGTATATTAAACCTTGTGCGACGTCGGATTGTGGAATGTCATTGTCAATAATAGTATCTGGTAGTCCACGCTTTTGTGCCTTACTTCTGTGCAGGATATTCAGAAATATAGGAAGTATGAAAAAAAAACTCACGGCTTGACTTTCTTCAGATCTTTTTTGTATGCTCCTAGTTGTTTTGGGCTTGTGGAGTGCTGTATCGGATGTTCACTTATTTTTTTCTCGCTGTAAGTGCGTTTCCAAATATCTCGCAACTTACAGTTCAGCGTTGCATTTTCTTCTTCCTGCTATAACAACATCAATATCGTGAGTCTTCAAAAATTCGTTGTCTTTTAGTATTGTCGCCAACATCATCTCGCAGTAAGGCTTCGATTCGGTCTACATAAAAACCGTTAGGCAACGTTACATACTTACATTAAAAACATGATCATGCCCTTCCTTCTCGCAATGTTCTTCTCTTTCAGATTCCGTGAAAAACTTCTTTTTACACGACTTACAGGGATATTTTCTAAATGAATATGTTGAAGATCAAGATTTAGGAACCTGTAATCAAGATGACGATTTAAGTGATCCACAAGAGCTTCTTTTGTTTGTGATAGTTTTCCACATAATTGGCACTGTAGATGACATATTTCTCTACAATCGCTGCATATACAGATATACAAGCCAAAGAACTCACGGATCAGACATTATTTTTGCAATATACCTCGAGAAAAGAGGCCTCTTTTCTCCTAAAGTTAGAAATTGTGAAGTGTCAATTGGTTGTGACTTTTTGAGAGAAATTGGTCCCCTTTGAGCGAAAAATAAAAAGTACGTAGCTCGGCGGGAATTTCTGTTATTCAAATTCAGCAGACTCAAAAAGTCGCATCTGGCAAAACAAAGCGTTGTTTTTCTTCGTTTATTGCCGTTGGTTACAGATAGATTTTAGATGGACACGATACTTCCTTCTGGCAAGAAGATAGGAGATCTTAAAGTTTCGCAGCTCAAGAAAGAGTTGGCAAAACGACGTTTCTCCACAATTGGAAAAAAATCTGAGCTAGCTGAACGTTTGATTCAGGTGGGTAAAGACATTTATACAGCTAATTCAAAATATTGTTTGAACATTTGAAAGCATCAGTTTGTTATTATTATTTCTTTTATTTAAATATACAATAATTAGTATTGCAGTCACTAATTGAAGAAAATGATCAAATGGATGCAGAGGAGATGTCATGTGTGCAAGGTTTGCCTTTGCTTGAATTGATGTCGTCTTTTTTTTAGAAAATGACCAAGCTACTCCACTCAAAAGCATTAACGTATTTGATGATGCGCAGATCAGAAAATCATCCCGTGCAGAAAGATATGCAAAGCCAGCAGATACTGAAACAGAAAACAGTGATATTGACCGTTTACAGTTACTTTAATATACATATACAGATAATTCATTCTTATCAGAAGATGAAGATAATGATACTGTTCGTGGAGTGAGGCGCAGCTCATCAATTCGTAGAAGTGTTTTTAAAAGTCTTGGTATTTTTTTTGCCTAACTATGGCTAAGTTACTATAGGACTAGAAAACGAGGCATCACTTCTTCAATCGTCTACAACTCCAGATAGAGCAACGAAGAGAATAAATTGTGTGGCCCTACGCACAAGATCTCGAAGTCGTGAGCGCACCGTAGACATCTCACCGGACAGATCAAGGTAGTTTTCTACTGTGTTGGTTTCATGATTTGCAGGATTCTTGAAGCCTTATCTACTCCAAAATCTAGCCACACTATTAGAACACCTGGGTAATTCAATATGTGTTCGTTTCTTTCACCACTTACAGACGTAGTACTAGCAGTATTAGGCGTAAAGTTATTAAAGAGCCAGCAAGCAGGCGCTCAGGGTCTGTTGAACCAGTCAATGCAAAGCAACAAACCATGAAAAGGAGATCGAACTCAATGGATCCAGCATCCGCTCGAAAACCACCTGTCCATCCCAGTTCTACTCGGCGCCATGGTGAATAATACAATTTTGCAACAAAAAATAAGACGTTCTTTTAGAGCGAGTCAATCGCTTTGCCGCTCAGCACCAAAAGCTCTTCGAAAGTCAAATGACGCTTGGAGAGCATAGAGATCACCTGCAACGTCGTCATCAAGAATTAACCCAAGGTGTGAGTGACGGATTGAAGGTGAGGTTTTTCAGTAAATGTGTATATTCCTTTCTAGCGCTTAGCCACTCCGAAGAAAGTAGTAGTTAATCGCATGCCAGTCAGAGTTACGGAAAATCTAAGAAGCAACACTGGGTATTTATGAAAATTTCGAAACTCATATTTAGATTCAAATTTGATACGGAAACCACTAAAAACGATTTTAAATTTGGTGCACTAAATCCAGAAGACTACTCCAACATCCCTAAGAAGGTGACATTTTAATAAAGAGGTCACGCTCGCTTTATAGAAACCAACATCCGTTCAGCGGACAGCAAATAAAATGATACCTCACCAAATTGATGCAAAGGCCTTGTCTAAGAATAATAGAAAAATCATAACCAAACCTCTAACGCGTCCCGCGGATGAAACTCGCATAGAGTATCTTGCTACCCCAAAAGGAAAAACGCCTGTGAAAAGTACACATTTTATATATGAATTACTTCGCATCTTCAGCACCATCTCGACATGGCTATGCTCCTCATACAGGAGCACTAGGAAAATTCATCGACACATCAAAATTAAGTGATCGTGAGCTGGAGTTAGCTAGAGAAGCAGGACTGGTCAAACAGACCTCAACGCGAAAAACTACGTATGTGATTTACCATATCTATTGTATTTGAACCACCGTTTGCAGAGAACAGCTGGAAAAGAACAAGAAGAAACGAGAAGATCTGCATAATTTACGCAGAAAATTAGATTTGTAATTTATCATGTTCTACCATATATCAAATGTATTCAATAAAACAATTTAGAATGGTTTTTTTTTATTTTTGCCAACGACACATCGTTTAACTTGCTTGCTGGTATAGTTGCTCTAGTTATATCTAGTTATAAATCTAAACATTGCAGCAAAAAACTTTCTGTAAAATCCACTTTCTATACATACATCTAATAGCTTTCGTCATTTTGAGAATGGAAGTCTCTCACAAATCACAAGCAGATGAAAACAGGGAGAAGCAGAAAAAAGGACATAGAAGAATTGATGAACAAGGGGAGGTAAGACATTATTACACATTCAAAAAGTTAATTTATCCTTTAGGTCTCATATAAAAAAGTTCCTACTAATGCATTAATGAGCGCAATTCAACTAGGTATAGCCAATTCAATCGGTAGCTTGGCATCACTGCCCCAACGAGATCTTCTTCTTCAAGACTTCGAGAAGGTAGAATCCGTAACATTTCCATCGTAAGGTTTTTCCGCTTATGCTCTTTTCTTTTACAATACTCGTATATGTAAATTTTGCAGACAAGGTTCTCCGCTAACACCATCACATTCTTTCGGTGACTACCGTTTCAAGACATACGCGCCAATAGCTTTCCGTTATTTTAGAGATCTTTTTAACATCAAACCAGTGGATTTCTTGGTAACTCAGATACATTTACTAAACTATTATGTGTATATAGCGTTCAATATGTACAGAACCATTGCACGAGCTTTCTAATGCTGGAGCATCGGGTTCTATATTCTATGTTTCGTTCAATGATCAATTTATTATAAAAACGGTACAACATAAAGAAGCAGAATTTCTACAAAAATTGCTTCCAGGATATTATATGGTTAGTGCGTATATCTTTTTAACTTGTAGTTAGTACAGAATCTTCAACAGAACAAAAATACATTTCTCCCAAAATTCTATGGACTTTATTGCTATCAAGTTGGTTTATTTTCCTTTTAATTAATAGTTTTTGCGCTATTTTAGAGTTTGGGAAAAAACATTCGCTTACTGGTTATGAATAATCTTTTACCTCAGTCTGTTATCATGCATGAAAAATACGATATCAAAGGATCGACATACAAAAGATATGCATCAAAAACTGAGAGAGCTAAGGTACGCTGAAATTATTATTTTCTCATGATGTCTTAGCCTCATCCAACGCTAAAAGATTTGGATTTTTTGGAGAATCACAAAGAAGGCCTCTCTATAGATGACAAATCGTGTGATTGGCTTTTAAAAACAATCAGTCGTGATTGTCTCGTCCTTGAATCGTTTAAAATTATGGATTATTCACTACTTATAGGAATACACAATGAAGGAAAGGATATTCCTAATGTAGACGATGAAGGTGCAACAAACGATGTCGCCAGAAAAGTACCCATTTTTCCCTCATCAATTAAAACAGATAGTGTAGAGTGCACCAGTAGATGATACTGCACAACATCCCCAGATATATGCCTGGAATTCCAATGGAGAAAGACTTGCTTTATATTTAGGTAATTTTCTCCATTTTTACATCTCAAACTTTTAAGGTATCATTGACATTTTACAAAACTATAGACTTTTTAAAAAAGTGGAACATACGTGGAAATCTCTAATGCACGATGGGGTAAAGAGCCCCTAACAACCAGTATGCCTTGTTTTCCAGGCATCTGTGTCAGTGCATAACCCCAGTTTTTACGCGGAGCGCTTTCTAAGCTTCATAACTACTTCGGTATTTCATAAAAATAATAGTAAGTTTATTATTGGCCACTTTTTAGCGCATTATAATGCAGTTAACAGCTGTTTCGACCGCGTGCAATACATTATTTTAGCCATAAAAACCCCGCAATCCAGACGACGTCTTAGAAAAAGCTTAGGAGACGATGAAATAGGATTTTCTGCACGCGATGTCACTCCAGTCGCTCCAGCTATAGGCCGACGAACATACCGGGATAATCTTCCTAATAGTGAAAAGGAAAAGAAAAAAGTACGAGGTTTTATTTGAATAATGCATTTATCTTTAGGTTGATCGTCTTTTTACAAGTAGCAAAATTAATCGGCCGGATCAAATACCAGAAGTTGAGATACTCAGTCCTACTTCCTAGCAAATTTCTTGGTTATTTCCTATTTTTTACAATCTCCGATATGTATTTCCTTAAGAGATATGAGTGTATATGCGGGTACTAGAGATATTTCCACGTTTTTACGACGATCATTTGTCTTTCCACTTTCTGCAGTTGTGATAAAATGATTTTTTTAACCTTTTCACCGTCTGCACGTTGTTTCATATTAATATCGTTTTTATTAATCGAATGATTAAACTTATCGATGTTCAGATGACAACAAAGAAGAAGCAAAAGAAGAACGAAGATTTTAAAAAAGTGAAGCTGAAAGTAGGGAAGAAGTTAAAAAAGACAGCAACAACGGATGCTACTATTACTGGTATTGTGGACCCCATTAAACCGATTTATTACTTTCTTTCAATTCTAGCTAAAAAGATCATCATAACATCACAGTTGAGCGAGAAGGTAAACGGAGATGACAATCCGTTATCATTTAGAGGATTATCATTAGACGAACTTTGTAATCAATTAGGTCATTTTAACAAGGTTAGTAGTTAACTAACAATGTGCCAGTTTATAGAATATCCGAAAAGAAGCCTTAATTGGTACAAAACAGCTGCTATCTTCACGACCGGATCTCATTGTTATTCATTTACGTACGTTGATTCCATCTGTTGGCCGTCTCCTGAATGAATCCGTAAGCTTTTTCTATCTTCAACATTAAAATTATAGAATACATTACGTTATGTTTTAGGCATCTGATCCCAGCCTGAATAGTCACTTAAAAGCTCTTTTCACAATCATTTGCACAGTTGAGGAAACATCGATTAGTGCTCATTTTACTCTTCTTATGGCTCACACACTCCACGCTTTAACAAATATGGAAGTCCGGTTAGTTAAATGCTTATATTATGTCATTTCTCTTCAGAACGCGGGCTTTGGCCTTCTCAATTCTTTCTATTTTAATGAGCAAATACCCCCGACTATGTAAAGGCAGCTCGGAGCTATTTACAACGTGAGTTTTAGCAGCCTTCTGTATTCCAAGATTTCATAGATTTGTGAAATTCCTCTCTAGCTCACGTAAACCGGTGTGGAATTCGCCTAAATTTTTAAATAATATTCTTATTTTTCTTTCTGTGAGTATTTTTTAGTTATATAGATCTTGACAATTTCCAGATTTATGAGTCTGCCAAAACTAGCGGATCGGTTCAGCCTCTTGAGGCATCGCTGTCTATTGAAAATGCCTTTTTATCTAAACATATAAATTTATTGGACTGCAACATCAAAACAGTTACCTTCGTTTTTTATTTTTTCCAACATACTAATTATTTAGGAAGGTCCATTCGATTTTGCAGTTTTGTCAAAAAATAGTTTTGTATGTGCCTCGCCTTTTGAGCTACCGGACAATCTTATTGTGTTAAGTGAATCGCTAACTCCTGTTGTGACTACAGCTTTACTCGAAGATCATGGTGGAGCGTTTTTAAACGTAACGTTAGCAATTGTTGAAGCGGTTAGTTTAATCTATTTTTTATTTGTATCCGGCGCCCTTTATCATCATATACCTAGGCTGGAAGAATTGCGAATAAACAAGCCAATTCATTTCTTATCACCGATTTCAAGAAAAAACTGAACGATATTTGGCTGCCTGTAAAGAAAGCTGCATTTTCTCGAAAAAGTGATAGGATTCGGCAAGCTGTCAATTGGATGAGCATATAAAATTGTATCTGTTATTTGTTATTTTGTTTCCATAGTTTATGAAACTTTAAAGAAAAAATCCGTTTTCCTAATGTTTATGCTGTTCTTTCATCAGAGTTCATGTCTAAAGCAAACAGTTGCAGATGTTCGACGCTTATCGTTGATCTTTTGCAACTCCGAGAATTGATGACAAAAGGCGGACACTAAAGTTATTTAGCGTATGCCTACCTCTTGGCCGAATTATAACGGACCCAGAACACAGTCGTGTTTTTTTTGCTGAAATTAATAATTACCAGCTTCCCATTGTTGTCAACGGTTTACTTCTATTTCAGTACACCTTATGTTTTAGATGGACAGCGTCATCACATCCTGTAGAAAAGGATTTCCACCTGAGCCTGAATGGTATGTTGAAAAAGGAGAAAGTGAAAATATCTCTTGATATTCTAGTGTCCGAGGTGTATCGCTTTCTCTCTTCTTCATTTTTTCAGTGCTCAATCTTGTGATATTTAGTTTACCATTTAGAATTACATACCGAAGAATAGGTAATCCTATATATTTTTTAATAATCTATTTTTGTTATAGGAACTCTTCCTCTCTCCTTCTTTACAGCCTCTGTTTGCTTATCATTTTTAGTAGCGATAAGTATTGCCCAAAGTTTCTACATATTCTATATACACAGTTATACGCACATCGTCTTACTCTACACCATTTCGAAAATAGTCAGTTGTTTCAATGTCATCTTACACATTTTCTACAGGCCTTCTTTCTGAGCTGTCTACTCTCCTTAATTAAATGGCGCGACCAGCAATTTCTCCCAATTACCTTGGCCATTTCATTTGCCGTTTCTTGTATCGTTCATCTGGCTCCCCTGAGTAACTGGAATACCTTCTTTCCTCAAGAGTAAGATGCCTCTTTATTATTGCAAAAACTTTAGAGCATACCATAATGGCGAATTTGCATTTTATGCAGTGGAATCTGGTCTCACATTGTGTGTATTCATTTCTACCATGGTAATATCTCCTCTAAAATCGGACTCGCCATCGGTTTGAGAAAGTTTCCAATCATTTTTATTTTTACTTCAGACATGGAACGGCTTCTCGCGAAAAGCCGTATTAATTTTTCCATACATCTGGCCCCGAAAATCCTATTCGCTCCAACTTCGTGTGGCATTTTGTCTATTTCTTCTTGTATTTGGACGTCTCATCAATGTTGCTCTTCCGCTGTATGGAAAATGGATAGTCGACAGCTTGGCGAATCCTGCCCATTTCGACTATTCACTCATATACATTTCCACATTTTTGAAATTTCTTCAAGGCAATGGAGCTATGGGAGGATTTCTCAATACCCTTCGATCATATTGTAAGTTGTATTTTTTTTTCGATATTCAACGCCTTTTCAGTATGGATTCCAATCCAACAGTATACTACCAGAGAGCTTGAGGTATCTTTCTTCTTATTTAAAGAATATATTGTAGGTTGAACTATTCGCCCATCTGCATTCTTTGAGCTTGAGGTGGCACCTGTCAAGAAAGACGGGCTTGGTTTTACGTGTCATGGATAGAGGCACAAGCTCTGTCAACAGTATTCTCAAGTAATGTTGTATTTCTTTCCGTATTCTATGGGACCTCTTGCAGTTATATCCTCTTCAATATACTACCCACAATAGCAGATATAATCATTGCCGTCGTCTTCTTTTTTTCTACTTTCAACATCTATTTTGGAGTTATAGTGTTTATTACAATGATAACCTATCTAGGTAACAGTAATGTTGTTTCTGGCTCACTATTGCAGCTCTAACAATTTTCCTGACGGAATGGAGAACTAAATTTCGACGAGAAATGAATGAGATGGAAAATAAGAGCTCGGGAATCGGAACAGATTCTCTTCTAAATTATGAGACCGTCAAGTATTATGGAAATGAAGAATTCGAAGTCAATCGATTCCGACAGGCCATCGACTGGTATTGCTTTTAACAATAGAGGAAACCCAAAGTTCAGCTTCCAAATAGCCGAATGGCGTTCAAATGCTTCTCTCGCTCTCCTCAATTGTACACAGAATAGCATAATCGGCTTAGGTAGTTATTATGGTTTTTGGCTCATTCTTACAACAATTTAGGAATGCTCGGGGGCTCCATCTTAGTAGCTTATTTAATAACAACTGACCGATCTCTTACCGTTGGAGATTATGTTCTCTTTACATCTTACATGCTCCAATTATATTCGCCTCTGAATTTTTTTGGCACTGTTTATAGGTAAGTATAATGCCAATTTATTTTTTTAAATAAAAACTATTTAGAACTATTCAGAGATCTTTGATTGACATGGAAAATATGTTTGAGCTGGTGAATTTTATTATTTGTAGAAGGGATAATGAGAATTTTTCTGTCTCCAACGACATAGATGCAATCTTTACGACATATCAAGTTTTCAGATGGGGGAGGAAGTGGAAGTCCGAGATTTGCCTTCAGCGATAGATTATCAATACACCGAGGGAACAATTTCTGCTGATAATTTAACCTTTGCTTATAATGAGAGCCAAAAGGTGTTAAATGATATTTCTTTCAAAGTATCTAGTGGTGAGACCATTGCTTTGGTGAGGAGGGCATTTCTTGTTGAAGGCGACGATATAATTTAGGTTGGCCCTTCGGGCTCAGGTAAATCCACAATTATTCGTTTGCTCTTCCGGCTTTTTGAACTCCATAGTGGATCAATTCGTTTTGATGGAGTTGACATCCGTGAATTAAAGCTAAAATCGCTAAGGAAGGAAATTGGAATTGTTCCTCAAGATACTGTACTTTTCAATGACACCATCAAGTATGTATGGGATAAAATTAAATGCGATTATGTTCAGATACAACATCAAATTTGGAGATCCCACTGCTTCAGATGAAGAAATTTTTGAAGCTGCGAAAGCAGCCCAGATCCATGAAAAGATAATAAGTCTACCCGAAGGTTTACTTCTTTTTGACTTCTTTGATACCATGTTTAGGTTACGATACTATGGTAGGCGAAAGAGGTTTGAAATTATCCGGTGGTGAGAAGCAGAGAGTAGCAATTGCTCGAACGTTGGTTTTCTTAATTTCAAAGCTCTTTCAAAGATTTTAGAATACTCAAAAAGCCCAAGTTCATCTTTCTTGACGAGGTACTGGCCCTTGTGACGTTTATAAATTATTTTTTCAGGCTACGTCTGCTTTGGACACACATACAGAACGAGCAATACAGCGCTGTCTTGAATCTTTGTGCGAAGGAAGGACTTCAATTATAGTTGCCCACAGACTAAGTACAATTGTTAGAGCTAATTGCATCCTTGTTATAAGCAAAGGAGAAGTGGTAGAAAGAGGAAGGCAAGTGTGGATCCCAAAATTTTTTTGATTTTATTATTTAAGCCATGATGATCTTCTAGCTAAACGTGGTGTTTATTATCAGATGTGGCAAAGCCAAAACACAAATCAACCATTGGAAGAAACTACCAACCAGTGATCTACGTAATACTGTAATAAAAATCGGCGATAATTCATATTAGTAGTGGCAAGCATAGCTTTCGAGTGCCGCATACATCTCAGTTAGAAAAAATAACATTTTTTTAAATCTGTAAACAATTTATGGTCTAAGAAAATCTAACACGACTAAAATCCTCAAAATATCTTTTTGAACCATGTTGGCCTTTCTTTTTCCAGCTCAACAACTCGCTTCCCCTTTACAACACCATCATCTAGCTTATCGTCGGTGAATTTCACAAAAATCTGCAATCAAAAACAATAGGATCTTCTTAATTACTTACCTGTTTATCGTTTCTGTCTCCTTTATAGGGATTATATTCCATCATCTTTTTTTTAATTTCAGTTGTAAGCTCCCTAACCTAGAAAACATCATCAAATTGAAATCAGCTCTGTCACACCTTGGTGTAACAAGTTCCACAAATAGTGCTTGCTTGATGTTTCGATCCACATGATTGACATTCAACTATGTCTCTAACAGGTGACAATAATCGGGTATATGAAAACTTTCTAGTGACTTTTTTGGCTAAACTTTAATTTAAAAACAAATGCATAATTTTTACCTTTGCTTGTTCTATATTTTGGTACACCAAGAAGAATTCGCATATCATTAATAATATCGGCTATTGTATTGTTTGGGCTAGGGACATGAGTACTGGATGACTCCACAATACATGGAATTAACCCTAAAAAAACTTGAAAGTCTCAAATTAATACAAACCAGGAGGAGGTTCATTCAAGGATCTTTTTATCAGATCTAATGTATTTCTCAGACGTATTACAAAGTAACGAAACATCTTTAAAAGACATTACCGTAGAAATTTTTAAATGTCTTGGTATATAAAAAGAATAAAACTGAAACATGGCTGTACATTGTAGTATAAAATAATTTATATTCCCGTGACGCAAGTAAAGTCAGAAAAAAACAATGGCTGAACAATCTACACAGGAAAACATATTTGAAGTTTTAGAAATCATCATCATCTTCTTCAGCCATCTCTTTGGCAAATTCCAATTCTTGCTGTTCTCGCTCGCGCTGCGCTTCAATTGTTTCAACTTCAATCTTATTCTTTGGAGGATAACGGAGCGCTTTTACAGCGTGGTTATGAAGATCCAGACAATACCTAAATAAAAAGGGCAAAAATAAGTCAATAAAAAATCTGCTACTTGATGCGAGTATCAAAATGTAGCTGCGGCTCTGTGGTACGATAAATATCGGCGGTTTCGGAACTTTGCATATAACGAAGACCGTCTTTGGTATCGCAAGTAATAGAAGCTTCAATAGCACCATCAGCAATAGCCTTAGCAACCATGTACTCCGTATCAACTTCGCTTTGCAACTGCAGCTTCCTAGCAATATCCTTAAACAAGCTTATGATAACCGATCAAAGAGCTCACTTTGATAGTAATACGTGAATATGCTAAAGAAATCTGCTTAACAGCCGTTTTGATCACATTTTGACGGAGGCGGACAATAAGAGTAAGGGTTTCATCGATCTCAAACTAAAAAGCACTAGTTTAGAAAATTGCTGATGGTTAAAATGTTACCGTAGACGAATATTTAGTTACGACGTTATTGAATAATGCAAGGTCTCCCAACCGGACAGCTAAAAAAGTACAGGATAAAAGTGTCATATATGAAAACCTTGAGTAAGTTCTAAATACGGCGCTAAACATTTCCGATGAATTGGTTGGCGGAAGATGGAACGCTCAGGAATTTCACCTTGCAGCAAATTGATAACAACAACCCATTTTTGAGCATTTTGCTTGAAACCTATAGCCGCTTCCTGTGGTGCTTTCCTCATAGCCTGTAAATGGCAGTTTACACAGTTTCTAAAAATAGACATACATTCATAAAGAAACCAGCGGCAGATGTATAATCCAATTGTAAGGCACGAATGCGGCCTTGATAGTATAAAAACCGTGCAAGGTCGTTATTGCTCGCCCCTTCCGGGAAACGTACCTATAAAACCATGTATGAAATCTACGCGAAGTTTCACCTTCGACACCAGTTTGGAGGCCGATTCATATTCGCGATTGATAAGATAGAGGCGAAGCAGGGAGTTAATAAGTACAGCTTGCGATTCGTTCAAATGTCTCAAAGTAGCTGTCCGCAATCGGCTATTAAGTACACTAAAGAAATCCAATAGTTAAACATGAAGATCTCAAACCTGCGGAGTTCGAAGAGCTTTCCCTCCTTTTCAGCAATCAAAGCAAAATAATAGAGAGCTCTAGCGGTTACAATATCAAGATGACGTCGATCAAGTTCATCAACTAAAAGAGTGATTGCATAGCTTACAAAAAATAGTTACTTTTGCCAATCACTGCAATAATACCAGCTTTAGCTTCAGGCATCATGCCTTTATCCAAAAAATGAAGTGCTCCTAGGAAGAGAAGGTAGATATCGCCTTCATGAGTCCCAACTTTACGGCGAAGGTTTGGAGATCTGAAATATAAAATAAACTTCGAGAACATGGTAATATTTCTCTTCTATTCAATAAACCCTAAAGCGTACTGCCGAAAAGGTTGTATAGTAAAGCGACAAACAGTGACACTTATAAAACGTACTTTGCCGACTTTTGGTCAGTTTCCATGGGAGTAGGTAAAGAAGATGGCGAACCATACTTTGCAAAATATTCTTTTACAGCAGGATTCATAGCAATCGGCCAAGTAATACTATCGATGAAAAATTCAGGGTGTAGCTGCTTCCTAGTCTGATTTAAATTCTGCATCAGACGTCCCCACTGGCGTTGCTCCCCCTTTTCAAGAGCGATGCAATGATCTTTAATTTCTAAAACAAGTTCCATAACTTTCAATAAAATTGACTACAACAACCTTCTGCAATGATTGCTTTTAAATCCTTATCCGTTTTAGCCTCGTCCTTCTTTACTTCGTCGACTTCCATCTTAACCTCGGAATTGTTGGTCATCTGTAATATATTACTAGTTGATAGCTTTTTTTCAAATGAAAATGTGAGTTCAATTGAGAAAAGGAACTGTTCCTTGCTAAGGGATGACCAGTGAAAAGGAGTTTAAATGCAACTAAATGCGATTCGAACAGAACTTTTGTCATCCCTGCAATGCACGCGCGGTATTTCTGTTTGTTTGAACGATTCCCGTGAAGAATGTTCTATTTGGGAGAGGGCATTTTGAGAAAGAATTTTCGCGACACTTCGGCGGAGTTCTAGGCCATTCGGTAGAGGAATATGTCGCAGGTGTCTCTGTTTATTCGCTTCGTGTTTTATTCGAAACACCAGCACTACTCTGCTTCTCTCTCGTTTGTCGGCTGATGATTGCTCATTGTACTTGCAACTTTTAAAAATATTCGGCTTTAGAAATTCTAATGTATCCAGTTTTCAGGTTTTTTCACCTAGTATACAATGTCTGTCGTGGGATTCGATATCGGCAATTTGAACTGCTACATTGCTGTAGCACGGCAAGGAGGTATCGAAGTTATTACTAATGATTATTCGCTTCATGCCACTCCGTAAGTATTTTTGCGATTATTAATCTTCACACATCTTTTATCTATTTAGATTTCGATTCACTTCTTCACATCATTATCCTTTTTAGGGCATGCGTTTCTTTTGGGTCAAAAAGTCGTCATATGGGTGTTGCTGCACGCCAAGCTGTAAACTCCAATTTTAAAAACACCATCATAAACTTCAAACATTTGATAGGACGCAAATTCAGCGACCCTGTCACGCAAAAGTTCATACCTTTTATGCCGTGTGGTGCTGTTCAACTTCCTAATGACGAAATCGGAATACAAGTATGCGACTTTCCTTTGCGTAAACAGGAAGTTTTTAGGTTAACTATCTCGATAAGCAGGAAATATTCACGCCTGAGCAGATTTTAGCTGCTCTTCTCACAAAATTACGAGAAATTATTGAGCTCCAGTTGAATGATGTAAAAAAAGTCACTGACTGTGTGGTTACGGTATGACATCTTATACACTTTATGCAATATTGCAGGTTCCCTTTTACTTTACGGATGTTCAACGGAGGGCTACCCAAGCGGCAATCCAGTATGCTGGTTTAAATCCGCTACGTCTGATGAATGAAACAACTGCTATAGCTCTTGCCTATGGTTGAGCGCTTTCAGATTCTATACGATCCTATATTTTAGGTATCTATAAGCAAGATCTTCCTGAGGCCGCTGAAGGGGTGCGACCCCGTCAAGTGCTTTTCTTAGATGTTGGCCATTCGAATACCCAAGCATGCATTGCATCATTTAACAAGGGAAGACTGCAGGTAGCCATATTGTTCACTATAAACAAACCAAGATATAGATGCTCGGCGCGACATATGATCTTGATGTGGGAGGCGTTTGGTTTGATCGACTGATCGCAGAGCATTTTCGAGAAGAGTTTAAATCAAAATTCAGTATGTCACAATTTCGCTAATATGGCAGTACGCTGTTTAGATGTTGATGCCAAGGAATCTCCACGGGCTTGGCTACGCTTGATGGATGAAAGTGAAAAGGTCAAAAAACAAATGTCTGCCAATCAGACACCGATTCCCATTAACATTGAATGCTTTCTACACGACAAAGATGTTTCTGGAAAGATGCAGCGGGCCGAGTTTGAAGAATTGGCTGCTCCTATCTTCAACAGAATACGTTTACTTCTGGCGAATCTTTTAAGCGAATCGAGTTTAAATGTTGTTTTTATCATTTTGATAATTACTTTTGGATATTTAGGCCGCTGATATTGATGAGGTAGAAATCGTGGGAGGCTCTTCCCGTATTCCAATGATTCGGCAAATAGTTAAAGAGCTCTTTGGTAAAGATGCAAAGACAACTATGAACCAAGACGAAGCTGTTGCGCGAGGTATGTAATTGTTCTTCAGTTGTGTAGTCGCTTTAGGTGCTGCGATGCAATGCGCAATTCTGTCACCATCCTTCCGTGTCAGGGAATTTGCTGTTAAAGATTGCCAGCCATATAGAATTAAGTTAAACTGGCATGGAGGCGCCGTAGAGAACGGGTCAGTGCGGTTATTAATGAGAAACATTTTATAATTTAAGTGAATCCGACGTCTTTGCTGAACATGATGAATTCCCGTTTTCTAAGATTATCACTCTCTACAGGCAAGATAACTTCCAGATTGACGCTCGCTATGCTTTACCGAATACTGTACCGCACAATACATCTGTGATTGGTAGGGAGACTAGAAGTATTGTTATAAGAATGTTTTACAGGGAGTTGGAGAGTGCATGGGGTTACACCTGATCCTAATGGCGAACCCAGAAAAGTAAAAGTAAAGGTTCGCGTGAACCCTAATGGTATTTTTGCTGTTTGCTCCGCTTCTATCTCCGAAACAAAAGCAGTTCCTGCGGAAAAGGTATACTTTTCTCATTACCATTACCGAAATATATACAGGAGCCTGAGACAGGCACGGAACAAGATGCTTCTAACGTGGCTGCTCCTCCAGCTGAAGA
Source organism: Oscheius dolichura (assembly GCA_932521035.1). Taxonomy (NCBI): domain Eukaryota; kingdom Metazoa; phylum Nematoda; class Chromadorea; order Rhabditida; family Rhabditidae; genus Oscheius; species Oscheius dolichura. The sequence continues at coordinate 6,081,232 of OW051494.1, forward strand.
AACGAAGCCAAAGACAAAAACTGTTACAACTGAGTTGCATGTAGAAGAGATCCTTCCTGTCACATACGACGTCAACAAATTCACAATCTCTGAGGTTCGATTTACTTTACTCACGCTATTTTTACTATTGTTTAGAATGCAATGCAGCAGAATGATCGGCAGGAGAAACTGAAAGCTGATGCAAAAAATAGCTTAGAAGAATACGTTTATGAAATGCGAGAAAAGTTATGTGATCAACTGTCGGAGTTTGTTTCTGAATCTGATGCCGATGCGTTCCGATCCGAGTTGACAGCTACTGAGGACTGGTTGTATGATGAGGGTGAAGACACAGATATTAAATACTACCAGCAACGCTTGGCAGAACTTAAAAAAATTGGAGAACCGATCGTAGAGCGCTACAGAGAAACTGATGGTCGAATTGTAAGTTCATTTTGCTAATGTCTCTTTAACATTTTTATTTAGCCTGCGTTTGACTCATTTGATCAGTCTATCATGCGAGTCCGCAAAGCTTACGACGACTATTGTGGCGGAGGAGCTTTATATGCTCATTTAGACAGCAAGGATATGGAAAAGGTCAGCTATTTTCCTTACTTACCGCGCCTTCGAAAAATGTCTTTGCAATTAGGTGATGGGCATATTTAATGTATATTTGTAGGTTATTACTGCAATTGAAGAGAAAAAGAAGTGGCTCGATGAAGTCAGACATAAACAAGAGAGGAGGGCGAAGACTGATACGCCAGCAGTGTTCGTTCATGAAATTCAGGCGCAACAAAATGTGAGTCCATTAGCTTCATGAGTTTATTTGTAGATGTTTGAATCAATTGTCCAACCGATTTTAAACAAGAAGCCGCCACCTCCACAGAAGGCTCCGGAACCGAAAGACACCGCTCCCGCCGGTGATGCACAAGACCAGCCTGCTGAGATGGAAGTCGACTAACCGTCAATGTTTGAAATATTTTCCCCGTGGTTCTCACGTTCGTTTTCTGTTGATTTTTTTACAATCATATTATGAAGACGTTTTTCTCTTCCTATTTGTGATTTGTTTTGTTCTAATTATTTAAACTATTATAGTAGTGATCTGGTGATTGTTTTCACCATCATCTGAAAGGCAATTTCGTATTGTTCTGATTCAGATTGCCGAATAAATTGTGTTGTCATTGATTGGCTCATTTTTCTGTTTCATTTACCGTTGACGTTCTCCACCAATGAATTGCGGTCTCTTCATTGCATCTCTTCTGGGTTAGTTTTAGACTTTGTGTTTTTTGGTTACTCCATTAGAGCCGCGCCCACCACAAAAAACGGGTTTCAGTCGCAGCCGAAGCGATCACAAAGGAAAACATAAGTGACTCAGACGCCCTAAATTCGAAATCTTGCTTCGCCCCAAACATGGAACACAGGGACTGTACGAATCTCTGCGGAGTGCCATCCTGTCAAAATCTGAACGGCGTCAGTTAAGCAAAAATCAAAAGAGATTGTTTTAGCCCCTGCTCTGTTTCTCCCTTCGATGTGGCCCCCCTGGTTGTGCCTGTATGGACGGATGCGTGCTCAAGAAGTTCGACGACGCTTCCCAAGGATGTGTCCTTCCCCAAAACTGTTCATAATGGATAAATGTTTATACAGAGGCGATTAAAAGCGGTTATTAGGAGGAGAAGGTTGGAACACCTACGGCAAGAGAGCGTTACAGTTCTCTGCAAGAAGAGGTCAGCTATTCCTGGAGGAGAGAACTTACGAGGATTCAATGAAGCCGTTGGTGAAGACGCGCAGCATAAATTCAGCCTCCTCGTTGGGTTCGAATGTCGACGGGACGACGACGTACTCCCCAGGAGGAACACGAAAGCGGCCGGTCATCTACAACCCTTGACAACCGTTTCCGGGGGCCGGCAAACCTCGCGCAGGTTGATGAAGGCAGCACTGCGCATGGTGGATTTGTTGGATTGGAAGAAACTCTTCGACAGGGGGCCCGTCACTCCCTTGGCCTAGAACAGTATTTTTTAGGTATTGTTAAAGAATATATGAAATACAATGGAAAATACAGTCAAGCTTAAAGTTCTCTGTAAAGGGGGCGAGGGATACCGGAGACATACTCACATCATAGACGGCGAATCCGATGGGCACGTTGTCCAGTCCCATGTGTTTCATGTTCCGCCTGGAATAGTCTTCCTCTTCCCCCTCTTTCCCCTCCTACCGGTATTTCTGTAAAACCGCGAATATGACAGTGCAAAGATCGTCGTCGTCGTCGGGGTCAGAATCCGTCAGTTGGACGCGGAACTGGGGATTGTTGGCGAAGGTATCTGAAGCGGGGGGCCTTGTAACTCGGGGAAGAGGTCAGTACTGATATAGTTTCTGCATCCTCCGGCGGTCTGGTTTCTGACCCAGGCGCCGTCGTGGGTGTTGGCGGCCCAGACGAGGCCAGCTGCCTTCACTCCGGTCATCTGGTAGACCTCGTCCATGACGTCCGGGCCCAGGTTGCAGATCTCCATCTTCTCGAAGTTCTTCATGAAGTCCTCGAAGGACATCCAGAACTCGCCGTCGTGGTCGAACTTCAGGCCCATCTCCGTCTTCATGCTGTCCGGCACACTGCGCCACTCGGACGAGTTGTCCGACCACGGCCCGTTCCACTCCTGCTCGTTGCCCCACGGGTTCCTCACCCTCATCAGGCACACCTGCCCGTTGGGGCCGTCCACGATCCTCATCCCGGTGATCGAGTAGGCGTGGCCCTGAATCCTCTTCTACCCCTTTCTGGAAATGGCTGCCCACCCTGACGAGTCCGTTGCGCTGCTTGGCCTCCCACTGGTTGGGATCGGCCTCGAGAGAGCAGCCGAACAGCGAGCCCATTTCGAAGCCCCTCATCATCCTAGAAAAGTACTTTTTTAGGTTATTTTAAAGAATATGCGAACATCTGCATCAAGTTGCGAGGAGGGCTCTTGAGGTCGAAGAACTCCGTCAGGCCTCCAGTCATGTCTTCCAGAGCCTCGGAGGTCGTTCCACCCTTCAGGGCCTCGTATGAGCCGTGGAGCTTCGCGTAGGCTTTTTCCAACAGAGCAGACCAGAACTCGTTGTTGCTGGCCGAGTGCATGTAGAGCAACTCGCCGTCGCTGGTCGGCAGACGGTCGTCGATAACAACATCCACCCATTTGCCGTACTGCCAGAACTGGAAGTGGAAGATACCTGGAAGGGCTGATTGACCGAGCGAAGAGCGACTGACCGGCGTAGTTCTCGGTGAAGGACTGATCCGGGGGGACGACGCGATAGAAGAGCTCGTCCTTGAGAGTGAGGTTGGCGGCGGCCGCCAGCAGCCAGCAGTCTCCCAGCTCTCCCTGTATGACGTCGAAGCGAGAGTGACCCTCGGTGATCAGCTGCGGCTCCCGAACGATTTCCTGTCACAAATAAATAAAAGGGACTGGGGATGGAAAGCACTCCGGGTCGCAGCCAGGTGACTCTCTTTGGCGGGCTTCGCGAGTAGAAGAGGGACGAGTCGGTCGCCGGGAAGGCGTTGTCCTCGTAGAGACGTTTATCGGCCAGACACTTGTCTCGCTCCTCGTAGAAGCTGAAAATGTTCCCGTGGGTGACGAATGAGGCCGACTGACTCGACCGGGGACAGAGTTGGTTCAGGTCGAATGGGGCTGGGGCCGCCACCACCTCCCCCTCCTCCTCCTCCTCCTCCTCCTCCACCGCCTCCTCTAGGCATCGGTCTCACGAAGGGATCCACCTAGAAGAGTTTGAGTTTATTAAAGCGCTATAGCGTGTCTGGCTGTCTCTTCGAAAAAATAAAAGTGATTTGGTCAAATCTGTGTAAAGCCTTGACTTGTCGACCAGCTATTGGGCCCGGACCCGGAGAAAGGCCCAAAAAAAGGGGGAAAGAGTCAGAAAACGCAGCCTCCCTTAGGCAAGTGTGGTGGGACTCGTCAGAATAGATGAAACTACTCACATCTCTTCTAAATTTGCCACTGATAATATTATCCAGTATGACTTTTCCGATATTTCCTAGGGAGTTGTCCTTTCCTCCGAGGTTCATAATCACGTTGCCAGCTACGGCCCCGATGATTCGGCCGGTCGAGGGGTCCACTCCGAGGAACCTGTGAGCAGCCTCTCCAATCAGATTCCCGATCTGAACAAGCTTTGTGTCTGTTCCGGAAGAGACTGACCACATTGACCATGCCGCCGTTCAGTCTGTTAGGGTTAACATTTCCACCTCCACCTCCATATATTCCATTTCCCCCTCCGCCAATGAGTCCGCCTGTATCGTAAACTGTTAGCCAGATTCGATCAAGACTTACCCAATCCAGAGAGGATACTTCCGAAGTCGGTGCCCCGTCCTCCACCACCGCCGCCTCCTCCGCCGCCACCACCTCCTCCACCCATTGAATTGATTATTCCACCTTTAAATATTTGTGGTTAGACCCTAGAGAACCAACCTATGTCGTTGAAGTTGAAACCGCCACCGCCACCGCCTTGAGGCTGGCCGCCGCCTCCACCCATTCCTAAATACGGCTTGATTTAGAGGAATTCCCCAATAAAATGTTATGGAAAGTTAGGCAGCAAACCAAACAAAAGCCACAACGCCTCACCTCCGCCTCCACCACGGTTTCCTCCCCCTCCGAAAAATCCCCCGAGAATGTTTCCGAGCGGGTCACCGCCGCCGCCGCCGCCGCCTCCTCTTCCTCCTGAAAGCCAGAACTACGTGGAAATACAACGGAGACAGGGTGGACACGTGCAAGGGACAAACAGAAAGGATGGAGACCTTGGTCCTCGGGCTGCGTCTTGTGGCCGATGCCGAAGAAGTCCTTCATCTTGTCTCGCTTCCGCTTTGGCTGGCTGTCGGGGGCATCTGAGAACGGACAACCACGACACTTTCGGACAAGGGGCGTGCGACAGAAAGAATACAGATAAGGGAAAAGAACTACCTCCTCCACCGAATCCTCCACTGTTGTAGCCACCGCCACCGCCACCACCCCCTCCTCCGCTACCGCCGCCTCCTAAAATATTTCCAGCTAATCCGGCGAGGATGTCTCCTCCGGCTCCTCCGACCTAATCCCTTGCTCTTTTACATTCCGTTCCAGCGCCCACCTTGTCGCGGATGAGATTGCCGGCGATGTTGCCGATGAGCCCGTTGAACTCGTCCGGCTTCACCTCGACCTTTTTCATGACCTCCTCGTCATCGGCCATCTCGTCTCGTCTTGTCTGTTCCGTCGCCTGTTCCTTCTTCTCGTACCGCTCCTCTTCTCCGGTCCGCTGCTCTTCGTCTAAATTGCTCGCCATTGTTTTTGAGTCGAGAGAAATCTTTGATCGTCAAAACGGAGTCCCCAGGGTGGACAGCCAATCCAACAAAGAGGATGGCCTAATGGCAGGAGGCTGGACACAGAGGAGACGGTCAGAAATAGGCGAGAAAGACAGCAAAAAGGATAGGAAAAAGGGAAGTTATTGCGGGAGGGACACATGTCGGCCAGCTGTTTTCCAGGCCTCGATCGATGCCCGGCCAACAACAACCGGCCAGCATAGATGCATTTTCGAGCTCCATTAATCTTATAGCCGAGTTCTTTGCTCCTTTATTGACGCATGTCTGTAACTCTCGAAACAATTTCAAGTAAGTGCCCTGTGCCACTCCGATGTAAAAAGTTGCTGGACTGCTTTATCTAAAGACAATAATGTTGTGGGCATGGCTGCCTCGCCTCGTGGAGGACAACAAAAAGGGACGATCCAGTGGCATTTGCCATTTTGACGGAAGAGCCTTCCCTTGACAACCCTTTTTTTAGTCAGAAGCAATTATTCCGTGCAAAAGGGAGCCTGACTCACCCACAATGGCCGTACAACACTGGAAGGCATTTTGAAACATTTGGGGTATTGACGAGGGGTGGCTGGTTGTCTGGCCCTCTGGCCAGCGGGGAGTGGCATTACGGGTAACTGAGCCAGTTAGTCTCTTTCTCTCTCTCTGTCCCCTTTCCCGGATAAGAAAGAACTAAAAACAGTGATGGAGGAGGGGGACAGGAAGCGGCAGGCACATATCAGAAGGGGCGGGAGACAAACAAGGCGCTTCTCCAGGGAGCAGAAGCCAGGGAGAGACGCTGTAAAGAAGTGATAGCGACCGGAGAAGGGGACACAACGAAACAACCAGCCGGGAGGAAAAGGAGAACCCGGTGAGATTATTGATTTTCGGGCACAAACAATCGTTTTGTCCGGGGGGTGGCAAGGTTGTCGGCACAGACAGAAAATAGCGGCACGGCCTGGAGAGCGCAGTCGTTTACGATCGGAACTGAGGCGAATTGGCACGAAAACAAAGCAAACTGTCCTGGCCGCCGTAACAATGATAAGGGAAGACCCGTTTAGATAATTTATTTGAAATGTGAGGAGCTAGCGGGCCCGGCGGACGCGGAAGACGAGGCCGACGTAGCCGAGAGCGTAGATGCCGAGGGTGTAGATGAACATGACGGCCCAGTTGGGGTAGAAGTTGTCCGGGTGGAAGCTGAGCTTGTCCATCACGACCTCGCCCGAGTCGAGACACGCCAGCGTCGGCTTGTTGTCCTTGTCGACACACTGGAAGGACTCGGCGCCTTGGAACTCGTTGACGATGAAGTTCTCGTAGCCGAAACGGAACCACGAGAGATACTGCACCCAGCTGATCCACGGTGGTAGCTGGTCCACGTTGACCATCAGGCCCCCGGTGATCGAGAGGATCGTCAGCAGCGGGCCCGTGATGGAGACGGCCACCGCGTACGAGGGCGACACCGCCGCCACACACATCCCCAGCGCCAGCACATTCCACTCCACTATCATCCCATTGATCAGGGCCTGAAGAGAAGACTCGAGGACGAGGGCGGGAGGAGGACGCACCTTGAAGAAGGCGACAGTGTCCTGCTTGAAGCCGATGCCGAAGTAGGAGATGGCGATCATGAGCATGCCGTCGAAGGTGAAGAGCGGCAGGTAGGAGAGGATGCGGGCGAAATAGTAGGCGAAGACGGGGTAGATGCCGTCGTGGTACTCGCGGACGAGCAGCGAGAAGTCCAGCGGCATGTAGGCCTGGACGCCATAGATGGTGGCGTAGGTCATCTCGGCCATGTAGTAGAAGAGGGCCCCCGTCAGCGAGATGATGCCGTCCTGGGTGTGCTCCGTCCGGAAGTACAGCGCCACGAGGAACATGGCCATCGCCACCTTTTGGATGATCTTGGCCCGCATAAGAGCCGGCGTTCGCATGTTGGCCTTGGCGTATCTGGGACGGGTGAAGGGACTAGAGGAGGAGGAGGGCTACCTGATGAAGAGGGCGTGGATCTGCTGCGAGACGAGGTTGCCGGTGTGCGGCTGGAGCTTCTTCATCTGCTTCTCCTCCTCCTTCTGCCTGTCCAACCGGCGGCGCAGGTTGCTCTGCTCGAAGTGGTCGGCGATCTTCTGGCAGCGCTCCTTGCACTCGTCCACCTTGTCCGGCCAGATGGCCAGCGTGTCGATGTAGTGGTCGGCGGGGTTGGTGTGGTCCGGCAGCATGTGGCCACATGTCGAGAAGAAGAGCACTGCCTCGTGGGGAATGCCGTGGAAGGCGACCCTCCCCTGGGCCAGGAAGACCACCTTGTCGAACAGTTCGAAGACCTCGGAACTCGGCTGGTGGATGGTGCAGATGATAGTTTTCCCGCTGTCGGCAGCCATCGCCTCGAGACGCTGGACGACGGTCATGGCCATGTGCGAGTCGAGGCCGGTGGTCGGCTCGTCGCAGAAGAGGATAGGCGGATTGTTGAGCATCTCCGTGGCGAAGGCCAGCCTCTTCATCTCGCCTCCCGAGATGCCCTTCACCAGCCCCGGGATGCCGATTCGACTGGACTGCGACCCCGTGAGCAGCATCTCCTCCATCACCTGCTGGACCCTCTCCTCCCGGTTCTTATCGCTGCACCGCAGCCGTAGCCTCGCCTGGATCAGCAGGTGCTCCCTTACCTAAAACTTGACGTCTTGGTCAGGGAAGAAGTCTACCGTCAAGGTGCCTACAAAGAGATCTTCCTGCTGGACATAGGCCGAAACAGAGGTCACGTTCTTGCCTATTTGGTGGCCGTTAACCAGAATTTCGCCTTCGACTGTCAGTCCCCTCAAGTTTCTTTGGAGCAGACTGTTCAGGAGGGTAGTTTTCCCCGCTCCACTAGCACCCATCAGGGCGACTACCTCACCCGGCAGAGCAATCCCACTGATTCCGTGGAGCAGTTGTCGTCCGGCCTTTGTGGTCACTTTTAGATTGTGCCATTGGATGGAACACGTTGGATCACCTGAAAGCTGATATCCCAGGCAACATAGGATAAGCACCACCTTCTTCAGACATGGTTTAGACGGAAAGTGAATTTTCTTTAATGGATTAAAAAACGGATCTGACCAGACCAGATTGATGACTTGACCTGCAGTCTTCTGTAAACAATTGAAACCGCAGGCTCCAACGAGGGATAACTTTAGATAAAAAGGGAAAGAACGGTGAGATATGCAACAACAACGAACAACGAACTCCTCGAAGAATTTGAATTGAAGATTCGCGGCACGAGGTTGCTGTCCGAAAACACAGCACACTCGGCATTTTTGATTCTCCTTTCCTAAACATACGTTTTTTTACTTTTTCTTGTCTACCTGGTTGTCTATTTGTCTACAATTTGCCATGCATATGCACATTCTTCTGTAATGTCAATTATTAAGCTATTGTTTAGATGGATGACTGTGGTCGATCACCGATTCGCTCGGGTCTAATTGTCATGGCAGATTGTAGAACGCACTCTCATATCCGTGGAGCAGTTCTGGATCTAGAAGAACTTTTGGTTTGTTTCCTTTTAAAATCAATGTTAGATAGATACGGTATCCACGTATATGCTTGATGTTCAAGACAGTAAACCTCTTATAAATGCAGAACTGTTTTCAATTTAAAAAATACTCTACCGAGGACTTATATGAGAGCTGATGCATTTTTACATACATCACCAGCTTTGCTGTGGAATTTGAAAGTTCATTATTAGATTTTCTTTATAATCGCATGGAATAAAACAAAATTTACAGGAGACAGGTTTCGTCTGTATCAGATGCATTTCATCGGAGGCGTTCAGACTTCCTTCAGCAAAAATGAATTTGGAGCTATCTGTAAGAAAGAATTTAGAGTAAGCCATAGAAAATATATTTCTAATACCTTTAGGCGTCGTCTAAACAGGCCACTTATTTTTGGTGACATTATTGAATACAATATCGAAGAGCATTTGGATAAACGGGGATTTATTAGATCTTTTGAAAGGCTTGCACCATATATAAAATCCCGCATGAAAGATGGGGAAGGGCAAGTAAGTGGTGTTTTAATATATGGGTTACATCATAGTTCAAGATACTTCTGGAAGGCATTGTTAATCCAATAGACCCAGCCCAATTTTATACCAGTTATTTTCGAAATATTACAATTCGTAAGTCTCACTGAGTACAAAATTATCGGAAATACTTCCAGCAACTAAGCATCAAAAAGAAGCATCTCCAAACGTTTACATAGAAGCATGGATAACTATCTATTACAGAGATTGTGTGCAGTCAGAGGTCGGCAGTATCGACTATGAGTTCGATTCATTTAACCGTGTCTGTAGCTTGGAGAAACAGTTTGATGTCGGAACGGCAGTTTGTTATTTCTTCTACCCTGTAGTAGTTTTTAGCCGTGGAATAAAGCCAATCTCCATTTTTGCGTTTTTGCAATTGATGACGATGACGAAGAGGATAGTGAGTATGGGGCATTTGCTGTACATATTGCGAATCCAAAGAAGATATCCAATCGCCCAGATTTGGTATTAGAGGCAACTTCTTTTCTACTCTTTTAGGAATTATACAAAAGGGAAGCTTACATGACGGGTGACCGCTCCTTTTTACTGCTTGAATTTCCGCAGTACAAATGTCTCGCTCCTTTAAAAAAAGTTGAAGATAACTTGCAAACCGGTAATTTGAAGAGGTACGCTTTAGAACATTTATTTAGGAAACCTTTATCTTGTGGATTGTTTTTGGAACCCATTTGAAAAAATGTATATGGTTTCAAATACTGGCCCTTCTAAAAAGCCTGATACTCTGTGTATAGATCCTGAAACAAAGTTGGTAAGATTCCATACTCACATAAATTCTTATATTCTTAGCTGCGACATCACGTTGTGGAACATCCAAAATATCGCGGTATTTTCTATAGTGAATTATTTGGATATATGGACGATCCTAACGGTATTTTGGCGTTTTTGCACTTTTCTAAAAATCGCAATAATTCTGTGCCGGTAATATGTTAACGTTCATTTTAAAATGATCTCTACTACAGGTTGCAATATTAGACGACGGCCCTTCGCGTAGTGGACAGCTACGTTTCCGAATTGCAAGAGTGCTTGGGGATAAAGCGGAGAAGCTACAAAAAATTCTGGAAGAGGAGGTGAGGTTTCTTAAATAGTTTAAAAAAACGTTTGCAGGTCATTGTATCTGATGCATTTGGTGTGGTTATTAATGATAATTATGTCTTCTGTGCACTTCATAGTCCTCTAACATTTGTGTATGTTTTATTTTATAATATTTTGTTTATGCATATTCGTTCAGATTCGACTCAAACGATAAGCCACCTGATGTAGGTGCGCAAATTATTTTTGAGGCTAAATACGATAACGATAAAAAGAAGTTTTATATCACATCGTGGAAGATAAATTCTACATTGGATCTGCTTGCGGTTAAGAAAAAGCGCATGCTGAAAAATGATGGAGAAAAGGAGCAGGTATGACTGTAATATATTATGATTGTTGGCTAGACGATCTTCCAAGTGAAAATAAGACGATGTCCTGAAACCAAATTGGATAAGATGTTCTATTGCGACGAGTTTGGCATTATTGATGACAATTTGGGAATTATTGCCGACGATGGCCACAATGGGCAGAGAGAGTAAATACATTTAAACTTGGCCCTATCAGCTGCAGGTATGATGTATGGCTGTCGCCTTCACTAGTTGAAATACATGAAATTACCCCGCGGACTCCGTTTCATATTGTTGCTGCAGGAAAAGATGTTCCTGCTGATCGCTATAAGGTTGCTAATCTTTGCTTTATAATAGTATTCTATAGAAGCCTGATGTATCAGCCAAGAACCAGAAAATCAACAGCCAGCTTTACCACCAGCTTCTGAGAGCTCAATTATCATATGATAACACCTTCATGGTTACTTTTCCCCATTATATATCCTCTGTTTAGCGTCGTCCAAATGCTTCCGTGACAGTTCAATCCAAAGCTAATGATTCAGAATCAGTTTCCTCCGTAGCAACAGATAGTTCGGTATATTCTGTAAGTTTTTTTTCCGTAAACTAATTAATGTTTTCCAGCACACAGTTAACACCTATAATGAAGAAAATTTCAAAGATCACTCGAGTAGTTTGAATAGTCAGCAATTGGGTACTCAGTCGAAATATGAGAGCAGTCGTCGCTTAAGTGTAGATAGTGTTTCTGCCCGTGGATCTGTTGTCGATGACATTTCAAACATTGACCAGGTATTATAACAGATAGTTCCTGAATTCTTCGAATGTAGCGCATGAGTAATTTCAATCTCTACGATGATCGTTCATCACAGCATTCACATTACTCGAGCATGAGTAGCAATTCGAAAAGAGTAATTTCCAGTTTCTATATCTTTCTAATGTGTTAAGCGTATAAACGATGATTCATGCTCCCTTCGTACGGATGATGGAGCCAGTGAGCCGACTAGGCAAAAGCGTAAGAAGGAGCTCGTCCCGAAGGTTGGTTTGATCTCAGGAGCCATTTAATTTTTTTAAATTTATATTTTAGTATTCTGGTCCTATACTTGCCAGTGATAATTCTAAACACCAGTTCGACGTGGTAGAGACGCTTTTTCGTCTGAAAGAGCATGTACCTCATTCCAATTGCGGCTCAAAATGCGCTTCGGACTGTCCATATATTAATGCAATTGCTCAACTTATTGTAGAAGAGCCGGAATTTTGGGAAGAAACTACGATGCACTATCCTGCCATTGCAATGGAATTGGTTCGAGTATGTAAGGATCCTCGCGGTAGATAAACGGATTATTTCTTTTGTTAGGCATTACTTGTTTTTCTTTTTGCAAAATGAATTTTGCTATGATTTGTCTCTTGTTTTTTGAATGATGTTTTCGTTTTACGAGGGGCACACAAGAATGAAACTTGTTGTCGATCGGCTGTCGCGTTTTAAAGCATGCAGCATGTTTCCGTCATTCTGTCAGTTGCAATTGTTGGGTTAGAAAACCCAGAAATTGACCTTTCAAATTTATAGGATATACGCTTCATGTATAGCACTGCATTGTTCGTCAGCAGATGTTACCCTCGAGTCAACATGCAGTAATTGCACCAGTTGTTCGCTAAATAAGTCCAGGTGCTTGTATTTTTTAATGGTATTTTCCACTATCCAGATTTTGCGGAATCGTCAGTAATAGGACCTGCCAGTGTTCCCACTCTATCCCCTACACATGCTCGCGTACACCAAACGTAGCCAACTCGGTTATGTTAACCTATTGCTCTTTGACTGGTACTGCTACATATACATACCCATATAGCTTTCTTCTCAGAAAATATTTCCTTGCCGGCACCTCAAATCCATCGAGATGGAAACGCAGCCGTTTCAGTTACTGTTCAACGATTTTTCACACTGCCCGAGTTTGAAAACAGGAATATCTCTAATCTTCTGCTCATCGCTCATTTCTTCAGTCCCGTTAGTGCTTCAAATAATTTTTTTTAAAATATATATTCGATAGGCCACAGCTATTTGCCAAGATGTCCACGCGATACAAGCACAAAGAAGAGACAATTCAGGATGTATTTTACGGGTAAAAATGGCTATTCCGGGAGTAGACCATCGGACGGATGACGTGAATAGTGCCATATTATCTAAGTCTAAATAATATCTATAGCACTATTACTACGACGATGGGAGTGATCTAGAAGCCAGTTTTTCAACGGAGATGTTTGAAGGTGCCAATGAAGTTATTTTCTGGACAGAAGTAACCCTTCAACAGATTGAAACCACATCGAGGGATAAATTAAACTTTTTCTCTAGAATTCGATCGCCTCCGGTTAGGCATATAATCCACGGTTTGTATCATGTAAGTGAAACGAAAATATTTTATATATAGCCACTACACCTCTCTCTTCATCGGCCCCCAAACAGAATAACCCGAAGTAATAAATATGCCCACCCTCTACTATTGATGTTTTGACAAATGGCACATATAGAAGCATATTTTTCATAAGTTGAACTGAACAGATGTACTCTCTTTCGCCCACCTTTCGATAACGCGTGGAAACACAACGTTTTAAAGGACCGCTAGTAAACAAGCCCTACAGTGGGGTATTCCATCACCATTTGGCGTTTATGCCAAAAACACACTGCTATATTATACAAAGAACAACTGCATACTCCATTGATGTCGGACACATCCTCACCCAATACTTGTTCGAAGGTCACGTTCAAAATCACGCTAACAAGTGATCCAAAGCTCCCCTTCAAAGTGTAAGTTTCGTCTAGTTTCTGTCTATTATACTATAGGTTAGTCTTTTTTTAAAAGTTGTACAAATATATCCACTGTGCACAAACAATATGTTTAGCTTATCCGTCCCTGAAGGAACACCTTTCACAGCTGTTCTGAAGTATGTTGCAGAAGAGTTCAAGGTGGGTTTTAGATATTTTCTTAAAACTTTGCATCATTTCAACGTCATAGGTATTTTAGGTTCCTGCAGCCACTTCAGCAATCATAACAAATGAAGGAGTAGGCATCAATCCATCTCAATCAGCAGGAAATGTTTTTCTGAAGCACGGAAGTGAATTACGCTTGATTCCTCGAGATCGTGTTGGCCATTAGCCACTGGTTGATCTAAAATGTTTGTTTTATACTGTGATTTTTATGAGGTTTCTGGGGGGAGCGTTTATAAATATTAAAAAAAATAAAACTCCATTGTTATTATTCAGCGGATTGCCATATTGTATATTGTTTCTTCTTCTTATTGTGCCGTATTGAATTTTATCAATTTTGTTTCAGAAATGCAATTGTCTGTCAGTCAGAAAAATTTTGTTAATAAGGGGCTTAATGTTGCAACATTCGCCGTACGATGGGGCTTTGTTCCATTTGTTGTCTATCTCGGCTTCAAGCAAGGACCAGATCCACTTCCTAATGGACAGGCACGATATTTTAAATCATCTTAATCAAGTATATGTCAGATCGTACCGCTTTCCATTGGAAGCCTATTGTGGAACTGAAATCACTTCGTTACCTCCTGTTGTCAACTTTAGATTTCAATAAATATAGAATTTTCCAAGTTTTTTTCATATAAAAACAGGTTTATTAGTCCTTATTTCCTAGACATATGTTATGTAGCCAGATGAAACCTTCGCGGTATTATCTCCTAGGTATTTTGTTTATTTTGAACTTGAGATCCGGCTCCAACATTGTTTTCAGTGATTCCTTTACAGGTTACCGGATGTGATGTTTCGAATTTTTTTCAAGTTTCATCCTGTGCAATATCAGCAGTTTTCAGCCGCATGCAATATTAAAGTGAGTGTAATGCTATACTAAAATATGGAAGAGGATTTTATATAAAAGGTATATGTATTATATTTATATTTAGCGTCGGCCAGTCTCATCCCATCGTTTGTTATGTGTAAATATAACGAGAAGAGCATGTAGTACAGGTTCAACAAGTGCACCACCAAGGAAAAAAGGTCGGTTAACTTTTTTGGTCGAGTAAAATGGAAGGTCTGCTAAACACATATTTCCAATCAAAAATTACTCATCACCAATTTTTTTAAAAGGAAAGAAACTCTTTTGCGACTAGGCTTGTTAAAAAAAATAGTAGTGAGTCACCACGGGTATTCCCCATGTCTGATGATGGTTGTTTTCCCACGCCATACGTGTCTATTTATATAGAATAACTAGTTTCCCTTCATAAAGAGTGTATAACAAAAACAGATTACTGCATGTGATGCATTAATGAACAAAGACCTAATAATGCGTTGCTTCCTTTTTATGCATTTCTTTCGTGAAATATATTAATTGCATCGTGATTCCGACTCTCGAAAATGCTGTTTGCGCATATGTGGCCTAAGGTCAGCGCTCGGTCACGTGTTATTGTGACTCAAATGACCATTGTCGATCGCCTGATGTTCGTCCCCATAGGCTTAATTGTACACAAGTCTTTTTACTCCATATAATCTCTGTCCACGATTTTCTCATGGTCTCCGCTTTGCTCCTTATGAATTATTATTATTTCGTACAATTTATACCAGTAACTTCCGAAATAATAGAGGCTTTCGATTATTTGATCTACTGCCTAGTTTTGGAACGGTGGTGATAAGGTTACTGGGAAAGCCGCTGTCTTCAACAATCGCTGTTTTGGGTAGGCGGCAAAGGGAAGAAACCAGTCGTTCCGCCTTTTTCTGTAGTCGATCAACAGTAGCCGGGGTTTAAAGCTGTTTCGCGCAAGTAGCCGTCTATTTACATCAACGATAATGGGATTTTGTTTTAATTATAACCTGTTAAATTTATATAATAATAAGAGGAAGTTGTCACAGCATGATACCTGTATTCTAAAAAGTACTTTTATTATATTCGATAAAATTACCCATTGAGTCTATGGGCTGCGTGATGTCTGCACTACTTGAATGTATTCAAGCTATCTACATTTCCGAATGCAGATATGAAGGTGTCCCGGCCAAGGGCTGTCTCCTTGATTGTGGCGGTATAAAAAGATTCCTTTATCACTGCGCCCTTTAATCTCCGTCTGGAAAAAGCGTTTATAACTAATAATATCGATGAGTATGCTTATAGTTAAATAGTTTGTAATCACCTTTGAGGTTCCTATTTGCCTCTACATCCTTTGCGCATTAGATTTTTCGAGATTGCCTTATTCTCTCGATATTTAGTCCCATTTTATACCCACCGTTGTAGTGGTACTCTTCATCTGTACATATTGTTTTTCTAGCGACCTGCTTTTTTGTTTTCTAAAAGCACCTTCACGTCAACCAAACTGTCTCTCATCGTGGATTCGTTGTACATAGCTATGGAAATGATGTACAATCCATTTATCATAGTATTTACCCTGTGTAAGTAGATCACTACAATTTTTCATCGGTGTGACCATCATGTTCTGTTCCTCACACTGATAACTGATTCCTCAATTATCACCGCGTTTGAATTATTGCCAAAAATATAGCCTGAACTGGTACCACATGGATTTAGAAACTAGTAACAGTTTGAAATTCATTGTATTTTTTTCAGGGGGATGGATCAAATGGCTGTCTTTAAGCACTATATTCTTGGGAGGAGTCTCGTATCTTGGTTACCTCTTTACCCCGGATTGGAGAGAAATTATTGACAGCAAACATTACTATTCTAACTGGAAGGTTTGTTCTGTTAAAGTGTACCCACAATTTGGGAGATTTATGGGGTGATCGAGGTGTCGCGGACAATTTTGTAGATAAAATACATAATCAGCAAATTCCAGAGGAGCCATGGAAAGCAATTTCGCTCCAAACAATTAAGATTATTTTATTTTAAAAATATTATTAACAATCCCTTATGAGGCATTTTTAGATCCGTACATATCTTTCCATGCCTTTCAATGCAGCATCACGTATTGTTGGAGGATTTGCTAATCGCGAAATTCCCTTATGGCTAAGGGAACCTTTATTGGGACTTTTTGCTCGTGCCTACGACTGTCGTATGGACGAAGCTGTGGAATCTGATTTTAAGGCATACCCATCGTTTGCCGCTTTCTTTAATCGCAAGCTTCGAAAGGAAGCTCGACCTATTAGTGCTAGTCCGCTGGTAATTCGGTTTAAAATTATTGTTTATTTTCTTTTAGGTTTCTCCAGCCGACGGAGTAGTATTGCATTTTGGTAAAGTGGAAGATGGAAAGATCGAGTACGTCAAAGGTCATGATTATGACATCAGCAGTTTCTTGGGAGACACCGATATGCCTTCACAGGTTTACAGATTAAATTTATTTGAACTAAACGCTTTAAAGGATGAATTAGATCTTTATCAAGTAGTAATCTACCTCGCTCCGGGTAACTACCATGCCTTCCACTCACCTTCTCGGTGGTTGGCAAAACAATGCAGACATTATCCTGGACTTCTTTTGTCAGTGCGGCCTACACTTTTAAGTCATGTCCCTCATCTATTCTGTCTTAATGAAAGAGTAGTTATTAATGGTACTTGGAAACACGGCTTTTTTTCAATGTCTGCTGTTGCAGCAACAAACGTTGGAGATATTGTTATTGATGCGGTATGTATACGTTCTAATTCAGTTCTACCGTATTTTTGTTAGCTTCTTTATTTATAGCATTTCTCTGTAATTTTCAGGAGCCATCCTTGCGTACCAATATAATACAGCGGAGAAGATTCACCAAAAAGCAAGGCCCGTATACAGAGTTACCTCTTCACGCACCTTTCGTTGCAGGCGATCGTGTTGGAGAATTTCGCTTAGGCTCTACCATTGTTCTTGTAGGTTTTTCTGTAGGCCGATATTTTTCGTTAGTTATAGGTTTTCCAAGCTCCTCCTACAATAAAGTTTGCTATCAAAGCCGGTGATCCCTTGCGATATGGCCAAAGTTTAGTAGTAGACGGTGTTTGAATCATGTCGTGAATCACGATTCTCGTCTACAAAGGTGCTGATCGCATTGTAGAAAAGGATAGAGATCGAACGCACTCGACCTGCATTCTCTTTGAGTGCCATTTGACTGTAAAGTTCCATATTAGTCAATAATGTTTTCTGGTATTGCGGGTACTTCCCCTCGACGATGTTTGCGTCTAAAATCAGGTATTATTAGTCAAGATTATATTTTTGTTTATTGTCCTGTAATAATTTGATATTATCAGGCCGACTTCAAATATTATGTAAATAATAAAGTTATACTAAGCAAAGATCGTGTCCTGCATGGCAAGCTTTGTTTCCAGGAGTCAAATATATTCGCGCCTTCGCTCCATTGCACACCTGCAAAAAGGCTAGATATGATTAGAGGGATTACTTACGCAAACTCGAAAAGCGTCGAATGAGGCAGATAGAGCTGGTGACGGCGACAAAGTCAGTCCACTCGCGGCGGCTCCTATCCGTACTTTGCCCCCTATTCGGATGGCCCCATCTCTCTAAAATACAAGATGCAGTGTTGTGAATCCGGTACCGAAGTGTTGAGTGCCACTATAGTGGCTGCGTTCATTAACACATTTCTAGCTTCTAGCCGAACACCTTCGTTGCCTCGAAGTGATGCGCTGTCTACCTCGACGCGGAGGTTTTCATCTACAGGTGATCGTATCTGAAGCACGGACAAATTACCGGCGAACCTTGACCTTGGTCTCTCTGTTTTAGTCAAGTACTTTCTAGAAATAGATATATGGGTCGATGACGGGTGGTGTGATCGAAAGAAAAACGGTGCTGCAAATGCTTCCGTTCTCGCTCCGATAAAACCATAGTTTATGGTGCAAACGGAGGATCTGGGGGTTAGCTACGAGAGAGAATCAGAACAAACCTTATTTGTAATAATCTTGTGTGTAGAGAGCTTCTTTATCTTTCTATCAATGGTTACCATTGGGTGTCTAGCACTGAAGATTGGCTGCCGTGTCTCAGAAGAAATGACCTAGACCACCAACTGTTTACTGTATTTTCATAAGTTTTACTTGGAAGTTGTCGGCCATCTTCAGCTGGCATGAACCTGGTTGCAGAGCAAGCCGAGTGCCATTTTCCATGCCGGATATCAAGATTCGGGAGCCATAAGCATTTAGATCTTTATCGGGGTAGCCGTGAACATGTCCATTTGTGACGACGGTTCCCAGATCTGTTTTTCCGGTAAAATGTACCATCTGCAGAAATAAACGCTCGAAATAAACGAAAAAAGCTCTCCCACTCTTTCTTCCTCTCCTGTTTTGATGTTCTTCGCAGAATGGAATCGAATGTGACGCATCCCTTGTTGGCCAATTTGCAACTTGAAGATTACTAGGAGGTTGAGCTGTCAAGGGGGTTATATAGACAAGTTGGTCACTCACAACAAGAAGAAGGATACTTACGACGAAGAGAATGATAATAAATGTTGAAAATATGATCAGTTTTCTTCGTCTCAATCCCGTCTGAATACCTGTTTTCTTTTCTAGAATAAAAACGATACTTTAAAATCATCATCTACACGACTATCGGAAGCTGAAGGAAATGATGATTCTGAACTAGAACGAATATATGCAGGAGGAGGCATACGGCCGCTATTGCCCTGCCAAAACTCAGAAGATTACAACGTGTTCCTCTGCATCTCAATCCCTCCCCTTGTAATCTTTTTACCACCGGCTTGCTGTCCTAAGAAGCCATATAAATGAACAAAAATATAATGAAAATTTATTGCTCCGGCAACTTTCCTGATTTCTTCTCAATCATTTGTAACAACAGTTGATTAGCTTCTTCGAAACGAGGATGGAGATTGAGGCAATATAGGCGAATCAAAAATAACGCGCACATCAACCAGTCGACAACTTTTTCAGAATGAGCCCTAAACTATGGTTGCAAAAATAAGAAGCTTACTTCGAATTTTTAAACCTATCAACCATGCACAAATACTGTGTTATCAAAATGGGCTCGAAAATAACGCCTCTACTAAATTGATTAGAAATAAGTAAATCAAAACACTCTTCCACGTCATCAGCTCCTGGAACTATATACAAGAACAAAGCTGGGCATACCGTTGAAAACAATTTCTTCTAACAAATGGTAAATAGCTATATGGTCAGGAGATAATATTTTATTCTGAATGAGGTACAGTACAGCAGAATATGAAGCTTTGTCAGGTATCTGAAAATACACAAACATTATCCAACTGATAAAATAAGACTTGACCTTTACAAATTCAGGAATGATGAGGAGCGCATCGTCATTGCCTTTCGCGCAAACACTGCAATGACAATCAAACCCACGCCCTCGTAGAAAATGCTAAAGAACCCTGACAACCGAAGACACCGAATTACCTTTCTCTCTTCATAATGAACGGAATGAGCTTGAACTCCATAATTATCAAGAACTTCTTCGCCTTTTCGTATTCCCATACTTACCCAGATAAACCTATTATTATGAAAACTGAAACATTTCTGCTGAAGATCTAAGAAGGCTATTTACAAGCTGTATACATTGGCTTTGCACGAATGATTGAACATACTTGATAGTGGATAAACCCCAGTTCCGTCTGGTTCATCAGAATTAGATCTTAGTTTAGGTATATAAAATAGAAAATATGGAGCTTACGAAATGGAGTGAATGACATGTGCATTGACTTTCAGTCTAGAAAATATTTCTTCGAATGCAATTCTAAATAAGTGTGGTGCTGCTTTCCACTCGCTCGACTGTGAAGTAATTGAAAATTAATTAATTTAGCAATAATACCATGTAGATTAGATGGTGCTCAAAGCGTCTGAGAAAGTCTTCAATAACGGTAAAATTATCCAAATCGTCGGAACGTTTGAGATGGTAGATAGTTGTAAAGCGACAGTCCTCCGGATGACAATCTATAAGAAATTTTATTGTAAAAAAAAACCAGTGGAAACCTTTACAAAAATGTTTTTCATAGGTACTTGGAGGGAAGGAAAGAATTACGCGTATAGTTAAGCCAACTAATCCTAATTTGTTGAGCTCGCTCCAAAAGGGACCTTCATATTTGCCATACCTCTCATTTAGTGTTAAGCAGCCATTACAGCTAAAAAATATATCGTGCTCATCGAGTCTTACTGCATTTGTGCCTTTATTTCTTTTTCTTGTAGACAAAATGAACACCGATC
This sequence comes from Oscheius dolichura, assembly GCA_932521035.1. NCBI lineage: Eukaryota > Metazoa > Nematoda > Chromadorea > Rhabditida > Rhabditidae > Oscheius > Oscheius dolichura. The sequence continues at coordinate 6,102,013 of OW051494.1, forward strand.
TGATGTAATTCCAAATGAAATTCCTATTTCATTGCACACTACAGTCCCTGAAGGGATATTTTCAACGGCCTTCAATGAAACGTGATGATTACAACATATACAACCTCAACGTATCTCCCGCGTAGTTTATCCCGTTTCAAACATACTAAACTGCTGAGTTCTTGAGATTCGCCAAGCCAGAAAGGCCTGCTTACCGGCGTGTCTGTCATCTATGAAAATTAAACTACCTTGTAAACCTTTAAATATCAAGAGGGAAACCCTGTCAGCAATACAAATTGTTTATTTCAGTGAAATCATTTAATATACAGCTTTATCCACTACATCCACGGCATCCACAATGCACGCATTCAATTACTCGTTCTGCATCTAGTTTGCTTTTTGGTACTCGGCAGATACAATTAGTTCCAAAATTAGTGTCACGTGTTTGAATACACCTAAAATAATAGATATATTATTAATTAAATATTTTTAAATGGCATCATTTCCGTAGCCTCGTGGTCTATACAAGAGCAAAGAAATCCTAAATACTCACCGAAGGCAACAGAGATTCTCATATCCTTGCTTCTTCCATTTTGCTATTAAACTGGCATCGGCAATTTTGGCATCCAAGCAAAATTGATAAAGCTCTCTTGAAATGGATTCGCTTTTGTAGTAGAGATCGTAAATATAGCGAGAACGTTGATGGTGTATCCTAAGCAAGCGTCGAAACGACAAAAAAACAACATACCTCAAAATTGGCCAAATTGATTCAGTCTTTCGTTTTCCTTCATGTGGATCTGTTTCAGCCTCTCTCATCTTGGCATCAAACTCCTGCAGGGTTGGTTCAATCAAATCCCAGCCATCGGGTGGCTGCTTACGGATACGTCGCAATTTGGTTTGGAGAGCCATGTTTTTTTCTAAAATAACGTTGTGAACTAAATCTAAACGAAGTTGTTATGATATAAGAGTAGCGAAGAAAGGAAGCAAATGAAGCAAAAGCCAAATTCGAAAAGCCAGTCCTTCGACAATCGTCCTTCGTATCACGAAAAAATGCGTATGCCCTTTTCGATAAAACGTAAATGGCTGTTTATTCATATATGAATAGAAGTGATCAAGAATGGCAAATGTGGTGTCATTGTGTCTTTATGGAATGGGAAGAACTTATATCCGTATTACAGAATGGGCTACAGTGCATACCTAAGCAAAATACAAGCTGGATCCGGAGGATTGCTTTGCGCCAATAAGAAAGACTTCCTTCGTTTCTGCTGCTCAGACTACATAATAGTAGATGTCGATTGTCACGTTTTCAAGGACTCAATAGTTATAGAAAATATGCTTATGAGTAATTTATTTTTAAATTGGTCCATTTTATCTTTCTAGATTTGGCTCACCAGAAGCCCACTGGAGGAAGTAATACCTCTGATGTGAAAATGTATGAATTGAACATGGATCCTTTAGAAATACCATTCTGCGCCTTCGACTTTAGAAAAGTAATCTTATCTTTACATCTGTCAGTTTAGCTTTACAGTTTCTGGATTTCTGCCTCCAACACGACCCAAATGTACCATCGATGACTAGCGAAGATCTAATCTGTTCGTGGAGAGTAATTATTTTTGTCTATATAATTAGATGTTGTCACAGGTAGCCGATTTCTTCTACATGCCTGAAGTAAAAAACAGCATAATCAAGGAATTAGGAAATATAATCAAGACTGATTACATTAGCACTCTGCGAGGAAGGTTATCCATCAAAAGCGATTACAGTAAAGTGGAACAAGATCAGATGTGGAAGGAAGGATTAGACCCTGCTCCTCACGCTGACTACTTGGATGTCATTTATGAATCCTAAGTTTACCTAATTTATTTCTGTGAATAACTGTGATTTAATAAGTTTATTTTATTTTAGATTGGATGAAATCAATAATAAATTATTTATGTTAAACAGCTGTGGAAAATCTAGGCACGACTATATATATTGCAAAGTTATGATAGATAAGTGAAATGGTCACAGGGATCAAAAAGAAATCTGAGCTCTTTAATAAAATATCGCCTAATTATACCCATCTATTGGTAGGATGACACATATTTGTCATACGCGTCCTGTGTTGGATCAGCTTGTGGTTGACTGATTGCTCCGTAGTTCGAATTCATCGCGGATGTGGTGTTAAATGCATCTGTGATCTTTCCATCTCTTGCTATAGGAACTCCTTGCGGTGCTAAACAGTTTCATGAGCAGCAGATTGGACAAGTCGAAGTACAGCAACAGATTTGTGCCATTACAGAAAACAAGGAGAATAACCTTGTCAACGCTCTTTTGGAGAACTCACCCATCATGTCCATTTCATCTTCTTCAAACATATTTGAGCTGTATTTGATCCCTTCATATTTGAAGAATTTGTTCAATGCGTAACCTCCACCCCACATTGCGGCACACAAGACTGCATAAGATAAAAACGTCAGTCTCGTTCCTGAATTCTAATTCTTTACCACTTCTATATGATTATTACCAATGTTTGAAATTACGAGGCCTCCCAAAATTGATCCGACTCCTTTGCCCACTCCATGATATAAGAAGTGCAAAAGGTACTGGGCATTGCTTTTGATGTGAGGTGGAGCGATCAGGGAGATATAGGAGGATGCGGATGTCCAAACAAGGCATAGAGTAAATCCTTGGGCCACTTGAAGGGGGAGTACCAGCCACGGGTTTGTGAGCCATGACAGGACAAGGAACCGGCAGACGTTAGCCGCCAGGCAGATGTACATGACCTATAGAGGCGGTGAGAGTAACGAGGCCGGGATACCTTGACGTGGCCGTATTTGTTGATAATTTGGAAGGTGAAGAAGAAGGCGATTATTTCGGAGGCGTGGTTGACGACTGACAGTATTCCGAAGAGGACGGGAGAGCCTCCCAGATCCTGGGAAGGGTAATCAGATCGGGACACGGGCTCACCTGTAGGTGCCAGAAGAGGAACGAGAAGATGATGCCGGCTCCGAATCCCATTACCGTAACCGATGCCAGGTAGACCAGGACATGCCGGTCGGCCAGGGCTTTTATCGCGATCAGCAGTCTGTTCTCCGTGGCCATATTGGAGACCTGAACAGGCCGTTGTCCTTTTGTCCAATCCCTTCCGCTCACCGTGACCTGCCGTGCCCGGGCCTTCTCTGCCACCACGTGGGACACCTCCCCCTCGCGGGTGTCCATCACCAGCCCGTGGACCTCATCCGGCCGGGCCGTGTCGTCGCTGAACTTGAACTGGGTGGCCAGGAGGACGGCGGCACACATGAACACGCTGCACATGACAAAACACAAGGTGTAGTTCTTCTCCGTCGTGTTATCTGAACTCGGGGGTGGGGGCCGGGAAGGGATAGGGACACCTGTGGGGCAGGGGTGGTTGCGGAAGGTATCCGAGTAGTCGAGGCCGATACCGAGTATCAGCATGGCCAGGCCCCATCCGGCCGAAGCAAACAGACGAATTTGCCCGAACTGAAGACGGCTTTTAACCATTTCTCCCGGTAAGACTAACCTCCTGGGGACCTTCCTTGACGGTTTGGAGGGTGGCGGCGTCGGCCAGGGGAAGGGCCGGGGCCGAGGCGAACTCTCCCAGGACGATGAGGATCAACAGGAGCATGAAGGCCTGTTCGACGGCCGGCTGCCGGTAGACACGGGTCGAGTGAGGAGGAGACACCAAAATACCGTACTCCTCCTCGTCGTAGTTGCATATCTGAGGGGGATGACTCGAGGCAGACGGCCCACTCACCCTGTCCCGCGTGATGTACTCCGGAGCGATGCCGGCCACCGTGTCCTCCTCGTTGTCGAAGCTGCTCAAGTCGATAATCTTCTCTATTATCTCTAGAAACGTCTTCGTTTTGGGTCAAGCGGCCTTCCTTACGGTTTTCGGCCTGTCTCCTCGTCCTGCCCACCACGGCCTCCTTCAGCAGACCCAACGCGCCTCCCCGGACAATTTTTCCCGCGGGAGCCAGGGCAAATTCACACGTTTTGTTACCACCTAAGGAATCCATGAATAGGGACCGCAAAGTGAAAACTAGATTTTGTCACAGGGCGCCGATTTTAGTGTTAATCGAGAGATCTCGTTGTAACTTACAACTTTTCTTTTTAGAGTTACCAAATTGGCCCATTCAGTGCCGAGATATTCGCAATTTAACAAGGCTGGTGCGCAATCGTTTTCCAGAACAAATTTTGGTCGGAGGGCCAACGATCCAGAGGTCGAGGGTTCGATCCCCGCCGACGTCAAAATTTTTTGCTTTTTGGATTTTTATATCAAAATGATGCTCATAATGTGATGAGAATAATGCAATCAAAATTAGCGGAGAATAATATCACATTATTGAGAAAAGCTCAAAAGATGAAAAAGCATTTGCTGTGGTGCGCGATTACCTTCAAAAATATTGGTTATTTTACTGAATTGAATCACTAAATATACATTTAAAAATTTTGGCAGCAGCCAAGGTGTACAATTTTTTCCTAATAATTGCCAATAGTATTAGCAACAAGATTCACAAAAAAATGATGTTAATCGATGCTGGTTAAGCCGCAAAAAGCCAAAAAGGGACTCATGAAAAATTGACTACTTCTCTTTCAATATTTTATCATATATTTTGCTATTATTTTTCTACCATTTTTATTCTTATCCATAGTAAAAACAAATTAGAAGTTATGGTTTTTGAAAAAAATACCCTTTTCGTCTTGTGCAAAAATTGCATATTTCAATCAATTTTTAAAATTTTGGCAACAGCAGATTGATTTGGTTTTTTTTCAGTAAATTCTACACCAAAAACTCTATTAAAAACAACAATAAAAATGTGTTGGTGTCTTCACAGTGCCGAGATATCGATAAAGTTATTTTTAACATACTAATTTATGGTGAAAACCAAAGTTCTAATAACAAACTGAAGTTCCCATTCGATTCTCCATCTAATTTTAGCTACTGCGTGTCATTTTCAACTCGAACTAATGTATAACAACGGCGTACCGAAGCCTTTTGTAACGAGCGCACCCAAATACCAAAATTGCGGAACAAAAAGTGTTGCCGCCCTGGCGCGCGCCTTTGCGGTCCCTATCCATGAAAGAGGAGACTGGCTGGCTACCTGGGACGAGGACGACACAGTAGGGGGTGACCGGCTGGACGAAGCCGATGGCCAGGGTAAAGATGATGAGGGAAACCAGCGAGAAGAGCAACAAGATCTTCTGTTTTCTGCAAGGGGAACAGTTTGGGAAGAGGGAGAGGTTTACCGGAAACGACTGGCGAACGAGCCCCAAAACGGGCCGGAGGCCAGCTCGACGAGAGGACGGGCGCCGAGAAGAATGCCGGCCTGGAAAGGAGCTGGCTGAAGAGGAGGAGGCCAGAAGGACACACCTGAGCAGCGGTCATTCCCAACTGTTTGAAATAGACGGCCAGAAGGGGAAAAAGAGACCCAAACGAGGCGAAATAGGCGAGGTAGAAAAGGCGACAGACGAAGGCATCGCGCGGGAAGACACGGCCCAGGATGGTCACCGTCCGTGTCGACGCCTCGTTCTCCATTGCCTGAAATATCCGACTGGGAGAAATAATCAGGGAGATAACAAGGTAAGCGGAGGGAAAGACGTCGTCTAGGAGACTGGGAAAGGCTTCCTCCTCCGGCGAATCAGTTGGCAGTGCTTTGGGGATTCAGACGGCAAATCGATACGAAGGAGGAGGGCAGCCTCCCGCGCGCTTTATCGGACATCCCCAGGTACTCTAACTGACGTCATTTTCGAGGGAAAAAGACTTTATTCTAGATATGCTCGGCCGGCTGTCCTCCTCCTGCCAGCACTGGGCGACCACCTCCTCCACGTTGGCCGGAAAGGCGTGGGGGTCCGAGGCCAGCTCATAGTCTTTTCTGAACTCGGGGTCTCTGATCTGGTCCGTCGTCTGGTTCTTGTATGGGACGGCACCTGTAATTTGAGAGATGTTCTCCTGAGAAGGACCACAGTTACCCGAGTGGCACATGCTCCAGAGGACGGTCCCGTAGGTCCAGACGACGCTTTTGAGGTCGTACGAGCCGGCGAGACTCTCCCACGGCGCCCACCGGCAGCCGTCCGCGTCCTCCGTCTGGATCCGCTGGGATGTGACCCCGTCTCCCAGGCAGAATACCGCCAATTTCAACTGACACATGTCTCCTCGTGAAATGGGCAAACCTGGAAAGTGAAGGACAAGAAGCAGGCTTTCAAACGAAGGTGGCGGTGGACGAAGTCTGCCTGCTCCAGGAAGAGAAGAGCCGAGTGGAGCTGGCGTGCCCACTCGGGCAGTCGGCCCCTGTTCGAGACGAACTCTCCCAGTTGGACCGAGACATTTTCCAGCAGGACACCGAAGGAATCCTCGAAGAGACACATTCCCCACAGCCGTTGGATGTTTCTGTATGCGAGAGTAGGGACAAAAATCTATATATCGAGGAGCCGGAGACCTCAAGGGACTGGAATTGAATTTCTTACGGGTTGCCCATTACGAGTAATGCGAGAACCTCTGTCGTCCATTGTGTTTTCTGGCAGTCGTCGGCAGCGGCCGCGGCCTTGACCATGCCGGCATTCATTCCCTGTCCTCTCCTCAGTCCAAACATGATGCTGCTCGCATCTCCCAAGCCATAGACACCTTCCATCTGTCTGTCGTGGCCTCCTCGAGGATATCGCCCTCGTCCACGACTACGGGCCTCTTCAGCGGATTCATCTTAGTCCTGGCCATGTATTTATTCAATGCTTCCTTCGTCTTCACCAGGAGCAAGTCTCTCACCGCATATTTCATCTGAAATGCCCGTTTGTGGTCGAGGTGCCGGAGATCTCAATCTTCTTAATGCCGTCCGCAGTACAATGGCAGAGATACCAGCGAAAGCTGTGCTTCTCCGACCGAGGAGCATCCGTCGCCAGACCCGTACCTGACACAATATTTCGAGCGCTTCTAGGTGTCAGAAACCTACCAACTACTGTCAAAAATTTCCCAGTTCGTCATCTTCCAGCAACGAACCCCAATAAAATTCGCACTTCGTAATCATGTTGTGCGCTCTAAAAGTAGTTTCACATGCGCTCCCAATTCACCTTTTAAATCGGTTATCCGCTTTCTGTTCTTTTCGACCAACAAGTTCGCTATCATCCGAAGCGAGGCCGGCCATTAGTAGGTAAACAAAAGAACTCAAAAAGCCCGTGCTTCACAATATAGATGAACGAGTAGAAACCGGCAAACTCGAGTCATCAACAGACCCAGACACAGCAAATAATCAAATTCTTGAATGGTGTGCGAATGAAGTAATTTATTCGGATTTTACAAGATTGAGATTTAAAAAAAATGGAAAATTATGTAAAAAAAAGCAAAGTATTACTTGTCTTGGCGAACAGCGACTCCAATTTTCGTGTTGCTCATCTAAACATCAGTGCTTGCAAAAAGACATAACCCACCTCCTTGGCGAAATCAAGACTCCTTTTTGTTTCTGCAATTTGCGACAAAGACGGGTTAAGAGCAACCATGACAAAAGTTTTTGAACTTCCGGCGCCCAATGATGAGCTTAGCAAGCTCGTCAATTTTGAGTTCCTGTATGGAACATGATTTTGCTGTAAAAAATCTGTTGAATATCGAAAGAATTTTTACTTTAAGTAGCTGAGCACGAATGCACATTTGCAGAGAGCTCAAGCTTTGGTTGATGTGGGTCATCTCTTTAAAAACGAGACCTACAGCTCCCGATTCTTTTACACGTTCAGAACCAGCAAGGTCCACGAGATGTAAGACACTGGATACTTGGCTTTCTATATATTTCATTTAAACGTTGAAACTTAAACACTTACTCAGAGACTCATTTGTCGCTTCAACTTTCAATTCAAATAAAGCATGGCTTCTGCTGCTATGCTCATTACATCTAGTTGCCGAAACAGATCTGTTTTTATCGGCCATCATGAGTATTTGGTCAATCTATAAAATATTTTTTTACTTGGCAAAACGTATCGTACTGTCGATGAAGACTCTATCCGTTTCCTAACAAGATTTTCTGCATGATCAAGAGAGCCGATTTTCTTTAGGATGATTTTAGATTTGTTCGCAAGGAGATCGAAAATTTCGTCGTTATAAACTTCAACATAAGAAGCAGTCAACGTAAACTTAAAAAAGATTATAAGAAAGAAATCAATCCACATACTTCCCAGCCTAAATCTATCAATTTGTCACGATTTTTGAAAATGCATTTTGTTGCACGAGGAATGATTCCTTCTGTGTCTTCGTCATTTCCACCACGCATGGTAAACGTTTTTCCGCTTCCTGTTTGTCCAAACGCGATAATGCTCACATTATACCCATGAAGAGCAGACTAAATCGATTTGTATAATGACGGTGATACTAAAATCCACTTACTAACACTAGCTCTTCTATATCCGAGAAAATTCGTTGTTGTGAGAAATTGGGGCCAAACACTCTCTGATATTCGAAAGTCTGCGGTTTCACCCCTGGTCCCTGAATTGCTTTGAATAAAAATGTTGTATTATTTTACTTCAATAGTTATAACATTAGGAGAAGGGTAAGTTAGGTGGTCAGATGACTTCTCTTCATTAGGTAAAAGAGGACGAGTCCTTACGGCGACCCTAATTTGCCCCTTAACAGAATAGTTGGTACAAAAATAGCTGCAAAACCTTGCTATCAACTAAATCATTTAGGAGCTTTCGTTTTTCCATGTCTAAGTGCATCATCTCTTCTTTGGCTCTTCTAAGATTTTCCTTTTGCTCTTCAATTAATTTTTCGCAGCTTTCGAGACGCTGCTCATTTCTTTCATATTTCATCTGCAGGATGCTATATTGCCCCTAAACAGTTATCGTTTGATGAGTAATAATTTGGACTACTTTTATTTTCGAGAATTCTTCCCTTTGCACCTCAAGCTCAGCAAAGAGTGTAGTGCATTTCTGCTTTTCCACGCTCAGATCTCCTTTTAAATTCTAAAATTCTAATTAACAGCAGCACGAATACAATTACCGCAATCTCTTGTTTAGGGTCGATCTTTTTTACAGGCTGTGATATGACACGTAAGGGAGATGAAGAACGCTTTAACGGAGATGGCCCTCTATTCACTATAATACGGCATTTTATCTCCAAAAAACGATAGCTAACCTATACTGCTACTCGCAGTGGCTCTATTGGTACTTGTCGTCGATCTTGCGCTTGTAGGTGGTGGCTTTTCATAAGGACTAGATCTTGTACGGGCTGGTTGCCTGTTTATCATAACCTTAAATCTGAAAGACGATATCCACAATGTTATATCCCTTGTAGCCGCGTGGATAGTAGACGAAGACACAACAAAGATTGTGTTGAAAGGAATATACATAACAAGTTGTATTTTATCTACTGCGAGATGATAAAGAATTCTACAGGCAGAGCCCAATACGAATAGCATTTCTCTATTTCTACTTATGATATGTTCATTTTACAATGTTGAATGCGACTGAACCAAGAATCACTAGTGTCTGACAGAATTATCCTGAATGTGGAGAAATGCGACACTTCTAATGAAATGAAAAAAACCCCTTCTCGCTCCTGCAATTGGTACAACCCGCGTAAAACTTTCCATTCAAAAGAAGGAGCATAATTTATATTTTCGAACTACAAATAAAACCACAAGCCACCAGACCAAATCAGATCAGGTTCAAAGTGAAAGCAAGTAGAGCCTCACAAAGACTGCAGATGAATGAAGCTACCAGTTTGTTGAAAAAGGTGTGAAAATAGAGCACCTCTAGCTGTCTTTCTATCTCCAGATCATGCCGATTCGACCATAAAATAAAGTGTTTTTTATTGAAAACGAAATATAAAAAATCTATAGATCTATAAAAACTATGTACAGACTATGACAATTCGTTGCTGACTTGCGAACAAGTCTAATGGAAAACCCGTAAAGGAAGGAGAAAGCTGGATAAATGCACCGGAATGTTGACCCGTAGACGAATTCTGCCGAGGGGCTCAGACAGAATCAAGTCCTGAGTCATGGGCACCCATCGAGGAATTGGGTGAAATGTGTTGGTAGAGGGATGTCTGTGGTGGAGGAGGCGGAACGACACTGCCAGGAATTGGAATACGGTAATTGTAGCGACCAAGGGATGAGGCAGAGTCCAGGGGGCTCGTGGTCGTCGACTCCGAACGAGTCTGCCAGTAGGCCAAATTCCGCTGCTGAGGGTGTGTCTCCCAGGGAAGATCGTACCTGAAACGGTCATTATTCACAGTTCTCTAAACTGGCGTGGCCAGATGATATCAGCTGTCACCCGGCACTCACCGGGAATCGTCGTCGGTGATCTTCACGAGAGCAGGGGAATACGGCTGGTAGCGGGGCTTGACGGATATCTGGCGGTGGGTCTTCTTCTGGCGCATAAAGGCTACTAGGAGGCAGGCGAAAGCCGAAGAGGTCAGGGCGGCCACGATGGCCAGAGCCGCGATGCCGATGTGGATATAGCGGTCCTCTCGGTGGAATTGGGATAGGATCGACGAGGACAGCGGCGCGTCGTCGACAATCTAAACCACGTTTCTATTACTCGGAGGGGTGCAGACTACCTCCTGGCCGATGACGGTAACTTCGGCCGGATCGGGACACCACGGACAACGCTCCGTGTGCTTCTGGACGGCCAGGGTTGCGTTGAAACACTTTCCACGTAGCTGAAATGGAGCCGGTAACCGGCCGACGACCAAAATACCTCAATAATGAATTTGCCCTTTTCCTCCTCGGGGAACGGAGTCGTCGTCTGGTGGCGACGAGAGCGGAGACGGTCCTGAAGGGGGGTGGTTTTGTAGGGGAGTGGGCAGATGCTCGAAGAGGAGCAAGACTGGAAGATATACTCACATAGGCCTCGTGGATGACTTCTTGGAAGATACGGTTGGAGGCGGTCTGGTCACAGACCCGGGGGAAGCCGTAGGTGGGGTCGGTGCCGACGACCTGGCAGGAGATGGAGACATCCTCTGGTTTGCCGGAAGGCCAAAACGAGACGAGCGACCGTTGTGCCTCCTGAATAAATTGGGTGGGGTCAGACACGGCAGGAGGCCATTGTTCTCTCGAATGGGACAGTCTTGCGCAACTTCTGCCAACTGATTTCAGGAAAGTGTCAAGGCCCGTTGGCTGGCCGTTGGCGCGAGCTTCGCCGTTGCGCAATTCGACTAGCCGCCTAATTTCCCGTTTGCGTTCGGCCGCACTACAAAAGACTTGCGCAATGTCAACGCGATACTCTGCCAAGAGAGCTAATCGTCGCCTAGTTACAATATTTAGAGGACCGTAGGGTAATCGACCTCTGGAGGAGCGAGCCGGCGCGGTAGCTCTTTCAGGCACTCGTAAAACCCGTACCGCATACAATTCGGGAGCGTGTAGGCAGTCGTAAAGGCACAATTGGCCATCCTGTTAATGAGCCCTACCGACCTGCACAAAGTGTTCCGAAACGGGCCAGCTGATCGACTGCTTCTCGCTCAACGGCAGCATATCCTCCAGTAGCTGAAACGATTCGATGGAAGGGGTCTCCTGTAGATGGATACCTTGAAGCGGGGCTGGTGGCAGCCGGCCGTGGTCAGGCAGCCCTCCCTCCAGTCGACCCTCGTCAACTCGGCAGTCATCCAGAAGCTGTGGGCCAGCACCGACGGCACTAGCAGCAACAGTAACATCCTGGAGAGGCCTTTTATACTGGGGGAGGAGGAGAAGGAGGAGGGGAAAGGGAGAGTAAAGAGTGGACGGTATCAAGTGGTTGACACCGATTGCTAATGAATGACACTTGGGGAGGCGGGAGCACTGCCACGCCTCGCGTAATTATGGGCGGAAAGGCCTAAGGACACGGGATTCGGGGGTTCAGGACCATCTTGAACGGGGGATTAGAAGAAGCCGAAGAGGACGGGGGGACGGGTCGAGGAGGATATACAGTAACCGGGGAGGACAGATATATCTGGTCACACCTCGTCAGTCACGCAATGGGAGATAAGCACATCTGTGGTCCGGTGACAGCTAGGAGTTGGCTGATCTCTCGGAGGAGGAGGATGGCCACGGCTACTGTCGCCCCGGCAGAACAAACAACCCGATAAGGCGGCACGCTTCTGTACTGGGAGAGGGTTATCGAGAGGGCATTACTGGTTAAGCCAGTCGTGATTGGAAGGCATTCCCATGGGTCTGTGGCCGGGCAAAAAAGGAGACGCCGAGACGCCAACCTTGGCCCTGGAGGATAACATCGACAGGAGAAGCACCACCGATAGCATCTCCGAAATCTCACAGTTTGTCAAAAGAACCGTGTTTACACGTTTGAAACAGAGGACTTGGTGGTGGCCGGCGTTTGCGACCCCGGGTGCTCCTCCAGTACTTCAGGAGGCGGCCGCCTTTGCCATCCTCCCGGTAAGCCACGATCCCGTAACCCCGGGGAATGTTCAGCCGGTGGACCTGACCGGACTGGTGTGTAATTGTCTTCACACCAGCTACAATGGAGGGAACGATCGTATCGAGGAGGAGACACCGCCAAGGGCAAGGGATTCTCGCCCCAGAGGGCAGATGCAGGGGCAGATAAGAAAAGACCTTCCCCGAAAAAGGTTAAATCGGGAGGGGGCGGCAGAGGAGGACGACCAAAGGAAGGTGTTAATTGTGAGAAGAGAGTGAGAATGATGGATGGAGTGACAAGCGAGGCAGGGCAGCCCCAAATGGGGATGAGCCCGACCGAAGGGGACTGTGTGTTTACGGGCGGGAGGAGGAGAGTCGGGTGCTTTTTGGTAATGGGATCTGGGGGATTATCCGCCGGTGAAATCCAACTGTGATCACCCCGCGTCAGGTAATGAGGAACGGAGCGGTGAGAGGCGTTCAGAGAAGAACGCCTGTCCTCCAGGGGGACCGTAACTGTGTCTAGGACCTCCCCGAGGCTGGTGCTCTTTGGGTGTCAGTTGCCAGTCATAAAACGGTCGCTTCCACAACTTTATAACCTGCCGCCGGTCAATGGAGTGGATGGCCCTCGACTGGCTCCTAATCGGCTCACTAACAGTTCTTCCTAGGCGGCGTCTCCTCTTTACTCGGCAAACACTCGTCAGAACACAGCTACGGCAGACGAGGGTAATTATGCAGAGGCCCGGAAAGGGCTTCTTCTAGGTTTCCGGCCCAAGACAAAGCGGCTAGGGTGGCCTTCTGGCGAGAACAACTGTTGCCGTCGGCAGCTTTGAGGGGGGCGAAGGTTGCGCAAGGGGTACAGCACCCGGGAGAGAGAGCGGGAAACGGGGCACATGTTTCTGGCTCTCCACACGTGTTCCGGACGTTCGAGTGCGGTCGAGTACTCGAAACAATGAGAAATGAGCCGGGAGTGTTTGTGAGCCAGTGTGTGCCCGGGAGGAAATGGGGTTCCGGGAATGTTGCCAACTGGAGGAATGGGGTGACCTGAAGGGGGACGGTCAAGATACGCTCATGAATAGCAAATACTCGCGGCTGGACATCCTCTTCACGCTCTCTCCCCTCCTGCCAACCGGACGACACTCGACAGGCCTATTGCCACAGGCACGACGCGGCAGACTACTCTCATTAAAAGGGGGAACGATTGACGGATTTGTAGAAATAACAAATGCGCCTGGGCATTGAGTCGGGAGGGTGTAGAGTTGGAGACGACAAACAAAAAGCGAGAAGAGACGGACGGAAAAGAGGATTATTAGGGGGGACTGCTGGGGAACCGGCACGGGCCAGGGGAGACAGGGGGACGGAGCCCGTGTCTCCAGGGGTCAGTCGAGATAAGCACCTCACACCTGGGGAGACACCGATAATGAGGAAGAAGTTAGGGAGCCGGCTAGGGACACTAATGCGGTGAATATGGCGGGATGTGCCTAATCCAGAACGACAACACGTCGACCACTCAAAACAACAGATAACTATCGGGGGGACGGTGAATAGCCGGCCGGCCTCCAAAATTAGTCTAAACGGGGTGCAAATGGCTCGGAAACCGGCGATCAAATGCCATTACTGATCGGGAGGAGGCGGAATGCCGCAGGCAGTTATCAGCCAGACCGGTCGAGGGTTTCGGATAGCTCGAGAGATTATCAAACACACGTCGAGAGGGGCTTCAGGCTTTGTTTCTACCGCTGGGGGTGGCCTACGGTAGGGGGAGGAACGGCCATGATGGGCCCATAAGAAGGGGTCCCCCGGGGTCGAGGCGCCGAAAGACCCGGTCATTATGGCGCTAGTTGAGCAACTTGATAAATGTTCGCTGGCCTTCCCCCGGGAGTACGGTGCTCAAATCAGAGAGAGAAGCAAATTCGAGGAGGAAACGAAATAAGGCGAGGCGAGGACGAGCCGGGTGAAAAGAGACACCTGGGGCTGGCCGGGAAGTCACAGCTGGCCGACAGGACCGAATTCATCGACGGTTATGACGGGTTAATTGGCACTTGAGGCGCCTGGAGGACAAGGTCCTCCTAGCCCAATTCTGCCAATTTTCGTCGTAACAAAGTCGAAGGCAAACGGTAAGAGGAGACCGTGGGAGAATTCAGGTGAGGGCAGTCAGGCGGAAGAGGCCGAAAGAGACCGACACGATGTAAAAAAGGGGAGACGACACGACGCCGGCAAGGACAATCAGCAGAAGACCAGGGGAATACTACAATCAGTCAAAAATCTGAGCGGAGTGAGGGGAAAAGACAGCTGACCTCATCAGATGTTGTCAGTCGTTTAGGTCGCGTCCTTTGAAGGGGAACAACAGGCGGCGATTAGAACGGATGAGTAGAGCCGGGGGGAGACCGTCCGGGAGGAGGTGCAGTCACTCCCAGATCATAAACGAATCGTAGGATTTACTGCCACACGTGTGACTCCAGGAGACCGGGGATCTGGGGCTGTAAATCAACTGGATAGCTACTGATAAGCCACCACAGATATCCTCCCCCTTTGGCCAGGTAATTGGAGTGGAGGGCAGATATTCTTATGGCGATTAGATGACAATAAGGGGTGTTAAGTGGCACGTGCGGGTCCTTGGTTGCCTAAGGATTACTCGGGGTGAAGGCTGTGAGAAAGACAAGCACAGCTAGGCCCATGCGATCCCCCGGCACGCGTTCATTAGGCCGGCTGGTAACTGGATAAGCTCATCTGACTATACGAACTCCGGCTACTTACTCGCCCTTCTCCTCTTCTGGCCGGCACCTGCTAGCCGCACCAGTTGCCTCTTTTCGCAATATAAATCTTCCCGGACGAGCTATAAGTCTCATGGCTCGAAACACAAAGAGACGACACTTGGGACAAGCCCCCTCCGGATAATGAGAAAAGAAGAGTGACAGAAAGACGAAAATACGCGGCAGAGACAAGGTCAAACCTAACGGGATTAACCATACGACAAGGGTTTTTAAAAGGGAGAAGGGGCACCCCCGGGGGGTCAGTGACAGCCGGGAGATAGGCATCTTGTCCATTGGCAGCCATCCATCGCAATTGAATCCCAACGATAAGTATCGGGTGACGGAGAAAAGGCACATGTTTGGACAGGGACACCTCCAGAGAAGCCTCTTGGCACCTCGGGAACAAAGGATGACCCCTGCCTCTATTGACAGCACTGCAACCGATAGGGCCACAGGATCAACAGCTGGGAGAATGCAAATGTCTGAGTCGTTTTCGGATTAAATTTATCGCCGGACGACGATAAATTCGGAGGACAGTCATAACTGACGGTCACATTAGTGTCACTGAAGGCGGGGGGACAGCAGCTGGACAAGGTCGCCCTCCAGGAGAGGAGACCTTTACAGCTTCGGCTGCTCACTGTGGGTGGCCACTGCACCTGCGACCCAGATCCCCCTCCTCCCCCTGCCGAGAGGGCAACTCCTCTCAAAATAAAACTAATTCGAACCAGAAGCCACCCTCACATGTGGTTCTCGGGTCACTGGCCAAAAACTGTGGGGACAGCCGGCTGTGTACAAAACAGTCGGCTCGGCATAATTACCAAACTCATCGGGGGACAAAGGAATAATTGGGAGGGAGAAGGGCCGGGAGGGGCACGTCCGGGCGGAAGATGCCTCGTTTTGGAAACAATTCGAGGGGGCTCTCGAGGCGATTTGTCATTGTTAGCCTCGATTAAGTGGACTGCCCACATCGGGTCACAATAAGCCAACAGATTGCGCAACCAAGCCAATTTTCGGATGCTACGATTAGGAAAAAGACGCAACAGCCGAAAAGGGATTTTACGGTCGGCAAATGGCCCGAAGACGAGGACAAGCCGGGTGCAAACAACTTTTACGAGACAGAGACGGCTACCTGTCTCTGGAGGAGGAGGAGGGGGCGGGGTACGGTAGCTGTCCTGAGGGGGACGACGGGGTAAAAGGTAAAAAGACGGGAGGAGAGACCAATGGATTCCCGAAAATAAAGGCCGACGGATCAAGTATGCAGGCCGGGAGAGGGCCACTGGGGCTATCGCTTGGGGCCAAAACAATTGAAGTGCTCATAAGAGAGGAGCCATCAAGATCGCCACCTAATCTGGCCATAATTGCTGGGGAAATCACCGTAAACACCGGGAGAACGGGGGTAGCCGGCTGCACCGTAAGGAGTGGGAGAGACCAAAAGGGCCCCGACCCCCATTACCGGGGCTATTCCGCACTTTCGCCTGAGTAGGCATAGCTCAGAAATTGCGCCAAATTCCTCGCACCTGGGCCACAGGAAGCCGCCACCGCGGTTCCCTCCGAGATGGAACATTTCTTGACCTAGGGGGAGGTGAGACTCATACTCAGCGGGCGAGTCACTCTCCCTGGGAAAGTTACCTCCTGGCCCCTGCCCCTCTCCTCCCTAAGTGGCCATAAATGATGGTAATCTGGCCGGATGTCTCCCCCCTCCGGGTCGGCTGGCTCTTTCCCCCCTTTCCGAACATGATACATGAATGATGAGCGGCTCTACGGGTAAGCCTCGAACATGCTCTGATATTCAGGATGAGCTGGCCCCCGAAAAGGGAACGGGGACACCCAGGGGAGGGGGGAGGGGGCAGACCACAGGTAGGGTGATGATCTGTGTGGATAATCTGACTCTCCGGGTACACAAACAACAGATGTGGAGATGTCCATCCGAGGGGCACGGCCGCTTCAAAGCCACCCGCCGATAGGGCTCCCACTGAGCGGAAATGACCAGGCGAAAGTCGAGACAGTTCGGGGGTTTGTTTATAACGGACATCGTAAACTCACACGCTGGGGGGCGACGGCCATAGCACGCCAAAAAGTAACAAAACCACTCCTGCCCCCTCCTCTCCAAGGCGAGAGAAGAGGGGGACGGTAAATGAGACACATTGCCCCTGTCACCTACGGTATCATTAGTGTCGAGAGGATTGGAAGGTCTTTTGGAAAAAGACCTGGAGAACACAACGAGAGGATGTTCGAAACGGTGTAAAGGGACAAGTTGCATGAAAAAGGAGGAGTGTAATTAGAGAGAAGTGTGCCGGGAAATTATAACGAACCTACAAAGTGAGCAGGGGGATAATGGATGGGCGGCCGTGTATCAAGTGTCCATGCGGAGCCATCTTTGTTGAATATTACATGAGGAGGGGCGGCTAGGTGGGCGATCGAGATTGACTCCTATACAGGACCCTCGGGGGTCACCGGCTACTTGAATAAGATGTCAGATTAGGACAAAACACGCGTCTCGGGGGAGGAAGCCGACGGGTACGATGGGTTGATAGGGGGCCCTTTGATGTGACCCTTATTTAAGGAGAGGGGGGATAAAGACAAAGGAAAGGTGGCAATTTGTAGGGGCAGGTCAATCCCCTGAGCCAAAGAGGACCGCCTTCCTGTGCCAGCTGGGGTTACCTAAGAGAGAGAGAGAGGGAGCTAATCGGAGGGGCTCCTCCCCGATCAATCCCCGTCCAATGAAATACGAAACTGTTTCTAATTGAGGCCAGTCGAAAACATGGGATTACTGTGGAAGGAGGGGCAATTAGATGGCCGGGGGGACAGTCCGGGCCCGGCCATATGGTAGGCAGATCCTCAGGTGACCGGGGAATTATGAGTACTTGGAAGATTAGCAGACCGATAAGCCCTGTACTACGGTATCTGCTTTCCGGCTGGAACTGTTTGGGGACAGAACTGAACAAACACGGTCAGGGGGCCCTCACCACTGGAACATGGGATTAGGAGGTGTCGATGGCTGGGCCAGGGGCAGAGACAGATATTTCTGAGGGGAGGAGGAGGAGGAGGAGAAAGAGAGATGATGTGACATCGAGTGACAACAGAATGTCGAATAGAGTGATGAGGAGGGAACCCGGGCAGGTGGCTAATGTCAAACGGACGAGTAATTCAAGGTGGCAGCCGGCAGCTGGACAGTGTTCATGGAGTAGGAAGCGCGCCTTCAAGAGCTCCGCGCACGTATATAGACAAACAAATAGAAGGATGACACAGTCGGCCATGATAGCCGCGTGGGTACGAGCTGTAGGCCGGACAGTTTGCTCAGGATACAAGATTTATTGGAGGATATTCAGGTACCGCAGGTAGAAGGGCCGTCTTCTTCTCGTCTTTGGTGCCCTCATCCTCTTCGAGGAGACGACCACCTCCGGGACGAACGGGATCCCGGGATGAAGAAGGTGCTGAGGAGGAGAGGACACCCGGCAGCAGACGTAGTCACCATTAGCTGCTCGACGGCACTTCCCCTCCTGGCAGCTGTTGTCTTCAAAGGACTGCAAGTACTCTTTGTTATTTGTGGAGTGGAAGACTACCTTGCAGCGATAGATACTACCGTCAGAACTAACGGCAGCTTCGGAACAGACAGCGGAAAGGAGTGGGTGAGGGCAACAGGCGTGAGAACCGTCGGCCAGGGGAGAGCAAACCCTTTCGGAGGGGCAAGACATCGGGTTCGAGGGAAGACACTTCATCGGGCGCCGGGTGGTCTGGTCGATGATGGGCATGTTGCCGTCGGAACAGGTGAAGATGTCGACCGAGTGGCAGCAGAAGAACATCACGTCTATGGCATTGGTCACGTTGGCGTTGTCTTCGAGGGCCGGCAGACAGGCCGTCGTCTCGGGACATGAGTTATCCCCTGGAACACTTGGCTCATAATAACGGAGGACAAGAAACCTGGGAAGCATCGCTTCGGCCGAATAGTCTTCTCATCGACGTACGGAAGGAGACAGCGATTCTCGGGTTTACAACAGATGTGACGGGACAGTGACGGGACGGACTCCTGAAATGCTACTTCTGAAGGGGATAGACAGGGCAAACCGCTATTCCGACACAGACATGGTCGTCGGGGCATCCTCCCGGCACACCGACAGAACACGCTCGTGGCCTGCCTCTATCCTCACGAAGCGCCTTCATCCCTGTTGGACAGTCAAGGGGACGGGAACAGCAGACGTGTTCCATATTGGGGGCCTGTTGGCACGAATACTGCTCGGGACAGTCTCGTCTATCGGGGGAGCACCGGACGGCGTCCCCATCTTTCAGGAGGAGGATTGACTCCGCGGCTGGGCAGGTGGGAGGGGCCTGGCAGCAGACGGCGGCAAAAGGAGAACTGAAAGAATAGAAATAGAAGAACAGGGAGGATACCTCTTGACACACTGGTAGCCCATGGGACAGCCCGAGTTTTGTTTTAGGTCGCAGAGTTGGGGCTGGTTGGTCTGCGGATTGACGTGGACCTCCCTGCCGTGGGGGCAGATGCCAACACAATAATCGACACACTGCTCCTCGTTAGCGAACGAGTTCCAGTGATCGTCACAGGGGGCACGGGCAACATTGACACACGATCCACTTTTGTAGTCGAAGGTCCAAATGGACGTGTCTTTTCGACAGGATCCCCTGATCTCAATGGCGCTGCCACAGACGAATTCCTTGGAGGGGCAGCAGGCCCCCTTCCGCCCGCCCTGGGCGGTGCAGGTGTAGTTTCTGGGACAGTGCTTGTGCTCCATACACGAGGCGACCTTGTTGATGGAGTAGCGGTCCGGGTGAGGGTCGCCCCGTGAACAAATAACTGAAACATGGAGGGGCTTCAATGGGCAGGGTACCTTCAGCACTACAGAACTGGATACAGTCGCCCTTGGTCTTGAAGTTGTTCTCGTTGCCGCCACAGCCGGTGAAGGCGAACGGGCGACAGGACTTGGAGGAGGAGTCGAAGTAGAATCTGAGGAGGGGCGCTGTATGGAAGAGGTCGGGAGAGAACCTGCTCACCGCGTGGAAGGGGCTACGCCACAGGGAGAACCGGCGTGGACCGAGGACTGGCAGATACGGTCTGGAAGGGGAGATCTTTTAGAAGCGACGAAGAGGGATACCTGCTTTCTGGCAGCAGACGGAGCTCATACCGGCGCCGATGCAGAGATGCGACCCAGGGCAGGGGATCCGCTCCCCGTCGCATCTCTTTATATTCCCGGCAAAGTCCATCAGAGGGAGGCCCTTACCACACAAGGCTGTAAGATGTCTTTGTTTTGTCGGGGGAGGACTAACAGAGACTCCGGCAGCCATCGAGGCACTCCTCCTTGGTGGCGAATCGGTTCTGGTTGCCCCCACACCCCTTGAAGAGGAACTCGATACACTCCCCTGAAGACTAAGCGGTTATGACACCAGGGAGGGGCTACCGATATCGATATCGAAGTGATAAGCCGAATGGGAGGAGGTGAGTCCGCACTCATAGCCGGCGTCCTTTGGCAGACGACAGAGAATTCCTGGAAGGGGGACAACTGGCCAGGAATGGAGGGGGATACCTCCGAGCTCGTGAGCTACGACGGTGAGCGGTAAGAGCAGGAGCAGCGTCATGACTGACTCTATGTGTTTGTCCTCGGGCACTAACACTCACTGCCATCACTCTTGAGGGGGACACCGCCGAACATTGGCTACTACAAACAGTTTTTGGGTGTCGGCCCGGAGAGTCGCTTCCGGGCCCTGCTGATTAGATAAAGGGGACTCGGCTACCGACTTCGCATTCTTCTCTATTTTCTCTCTCTCCTGGTAGAAAAGTTCAGGATGAGGAGATTCGACCTCCTTTTACTTCTGGTAGCGGCCTCTCATACTCAGGACACGACAGATACATCTTCCACTGCTGCCTCCTTCACTCCGACGAGTGACACATCCCCTACTACTTCTAATTCCATGACAGCAACCCCTGACTCAACTCCAACCACAGGAATAACCGGCTCAGCCTTTTCGGCGAGTACCGTCTCCGAACCCACTGGTGCTTCTAGAAGCCCCCAAACCTCAACGAACCAAGCCTCCACCGGCACTCCAGGGACCACATATCCTCCAACCACGCCTACTCTGCCGCCTGTCAATGTCTCCTACGTACAGTTCAGTCCAGCCGAGTGTTCCAACGGATTCTGTTCCTATTCCTACGTGGCCCCGTTTAATAACCCCGCCTTTTTGGGGACCGAAAGTTCTATAATCGCCACCGACCAAACATATTATGACACTTCCTCTGAGGTAGAACTGCCCAAACTGGTGACTGTCCCCATTTCAGGAAGTCTTCAATTTCAACATGCAGATCAATTCGACGATCGTCCCAGCACAGAAGCAGGTAGACGGCCTACGGGAACAGTTCGAGGAGGCACAGAGGTAAGTGGACTCCATACCAGGGGGAAGGAGGCATTTAGAAATCTAAACAAGATGCAAGAGCAGCTGGCCGAGACCATCAGCAACACGAACCAGGCCGTTGTCAACCTCAACTACGCCAACTACTACATCAAGCACAACATAGACAGCACCTCGCCCTTCTACTACTGCACCCTCCGTAAGTCGACACCCAATTACCGTAACCCGTTGTCTTTTCAGCGCCCACCCCGGCTCCGACCAGTAAGTTTCGACAGCAAGACGAGTAAGTTCAATCCTTTTGTAGCCACCACTCCTACTCCTCCTCCTACGACAACGGCGGGCCTCTGTGCTAGTGGAGACTTCAATTGCCCGGGGGGTAACGATACTTGTGAAGTTTGTTTTTACTCGTGCCATCTGTATCGTGTTTAGTACTCCGAGTCCGGCCAGCCATACTGCATCTCGTGCCCAGGAAACATGGACGGTTTCCAACAATGTAAATACAGTATGTGAGGGGCATAAGCACATTTACACTTTACAATAAGGTACCTGTGGAGACAACCTCAATGCTACATACGGCCCCTTTTGGTCTCCGGGATATGATGGCGCCTCAGGAAATTTATCGGAATTCAGTGGTAGGACATGCACCTGGAACTATCCAATAGCATACCCCGTAATGTTCCCCTTACTTTTTTTATATGTCTTCTGCTTAGTTTAACACAACCTCCTACAACCTCTCTGGCTTGGGACAAGCGGACACCGACGCGAGGATGACTCTCATTCCGATAACGGGTGAATCCGACAGCGGCACTTATCCGTGAGCAATAGACTGACCCCATTTATGGCTACCATTCAGGATAAGTTCACTGACAAACCTGAAAAAGGTCAACGGCTTCCTCAACAACAACAATATCACGTCGTTCCAACTCCAGTTGATTATCCCCGATAACTATCAGGGCGATCCATCATTCTTTTTCTGGTATTTCATTGAGCCCTTACCAGCAACTCCGCCTACGGCTACTGCATAAAGGAAATACCATAAATGTTATCACTGTCGTTATTCTCAAAGATCTCCCGAGAGAGGGTGGGAGGGGGGATAAAAAGATGGTAAGATGCTTTGTCCGACTAATTGTGTTTTCCCTCGTAATTGTGGTCTCGTCATTTAATTGCGAGGCTCCTATTTTATCCCCGTCCCCTCTTCGAAGACGTGTCTGCCCGGTAACCATGAGAACGGCTTGCTCAAGTAGAAAGGGGGAGACACGCGACATTGCCGTCCCCAAGGAGCTTCGAGCCACCTGTTAGTAGCACTCCAATCAGCCATTCCATAAGGGCAACGGGCTCACCTGGCCCAATCAGCCGGTCTCGTAAAAACGGCCGGCAATTAGAACCGAAGGGGGCCGGGAGGTTGTCCCCGCCCCTCCGGTGCAGCTTCCGGTCCTCTGCCCCTATTTGCGGTGCCTTTTCCCACCCTCGTTTGTCAGTCGAGCCATCACTTCCCACGGCATCTCCTCGTCTAATTGCCGAATTTCACAAAAATCATCTCCAGGGTGGCCATGTGATGTTGCTGCTGGTCCTCTCCCTGGTGGCCGTCTCTCGCGCATCCTACCACGAAGACTTCCTCCAGCCGCCGCGATCCACCTGCTACAGGTACTCGTCCTCCTCCTCCTCCTCCATCCTCCCAGTTGTGCCAATTTCGCCTATCTGACCATCTGGCACAAGCTGATGCACCACTACTTCCCGCCGAAGAACTTCACCGACGACTGCTGGCATCCGGGCAGCACGGCCGAGAAGATCGAGACGGTGCCCTGCTCGTCGGCCTGCTTCACCCTCGTCGAGCGCATCGATCAGTACGACTGTGAGTCACCTGTCTTACTGTAGCCATCATCAGTATGAATAGCAGATCAGGCCATTGAAATACGATGTTTACCTGGGATTGGGCAAGGGGCAGGGGGCTAGCCGTCGCCCGTTTTAATTTGAGAGCCTTCGGAGTACAAATGGCCGTCACGGACACCGCCTAATGAGGCGCGCACTTTAACTCGCCAGCAGGTGCCTATATCTCTATCTCTCTAATCCTTTGTCCTCCTCGCAGTCCCCAGCGTCTCATGTGGAGCAGTCATTAGTAGTCTCTATGCATATATCCGGCTCCTGAATTTTCAATTAGGGGCCACGTCCTCGCCCTTCCAACTTTTGAGATGTTCCAAAGCGTAATAATCATCTCTCCCCCTCTGTTTTCCATTATGTCGAATGGGCTGTGAAAGGGAATCCAAATGACATACGAGCATGTCAACGCGCTTTATGGTCGTCTTTTCGACGTTTCCGAGCCATTGCATCTTTTGGACATGAGCAGGGGGCACCGTTGAATACAAGGGGGCGACAATAGCCGTTTCAGATCCCTCCCCGCCGGAATATTCCGGGGTTCTCCGTGGCTGTGTGGATCGGCTCTTGCTATTCGGGGTCGACGACGACATCCGCAATGTCTACGCGGCCAACACGGTGACCTGTCGTCAGACGGAACGTAAGCTGCTCCGCCTCTTCCCGCTCTCGGCCGACAGCCCCTCGGTGAGCCTCTTATAAATATAGAGCGCGCCTAATTTATGGGACTGATAATGTCTGCGCATAACTTACCTGCTACCTGGCATGTAAGCACGTAGAGAAGATTTATGCCCATAGCCAGGGACACAATATATTTCCATTGAATCTCTCGCTCGGAAATGCAGTAGGGGATTCATAATAGATTTGGGCTCTCTTTCAGGTGACATTCTGCTCGTGTACTGGCGAGAGATGTAACGATCAGGAGATGTTTCTGTCGTCCGGCTCCTCGTACGGGTATCTTCCTTTGGTGGCCGCAGTGCTTCTTCTTCTCCTCCTGTGATACTTTGAGCATTTCATCAATACACATGCTTTTACCCATCACTCATGGCAAACGGTGCGAAGCGACACCAATTCAATGTGCCGTATTCAGTTTCAACGTCGATAATGAAGTGCGGAGAGCGACGAGGGCAGAACCCGTAATTATATTAGAAGGGAAAGGTAATGAAGGTACCACGTCAAAACAACGGATTCCATAGATACGAAGTTACCTAATCAAATAGGTTGCAATCCATACTTACTGTTGCTCTGGGTGTGTAATAACACCGTACAGTCTGACATTTTATTATAAAACTCTCATAGAATACAATTTTTCGAATTATTTTGTACATAAAGCAAGTATAGTTAGATCATTAGAGGTGTTTCTAGCGAAAGTATTGTTAAGAAGTATCCGTTACTAGAAAAGTTTTTGAAAGCCCGATAAGACAGCCGCGATAGTTGCTAAAGTAGCCGAGACGATACTGTCCTGGTGGCACATTGATGAATTCGCACACGTAATATTTTTCCTCATTGTATGGCTGTTCATAACAGGTGGCCACCCAGACCCATTTAAAAGCAGAAGTGCAATCCAAGATAGCGGCCTGAAGATATATTACTTGCTAAGAAATATAAAAAATACTCACGGGAAATAATCCGACCCAATCCATATAGCTGCCACCTTTACGCCAGTAATCATCTTTGAATTGAAAACGACCGACAATCGGTACGGCAGAGTACCAGGTAGGTATTTTCTCAAAGACAACATCACATTCTACCTGACCAATAACCTTTTCAAGCTAAATGTGTTACTATTTTCAATATAATGGTGCAAACCTGTACGGTATGAACGCCCATTACTGGAAGGTGATCACTAGATTGAACATCATCTAATGATACATAGTTTTCTGGCCGTATCGAGTCACCCTAATTTATGTAAATGCAAAACCTACGAAAGGGGGTACTAACTTTATAAAGTATTCTATCACACCACGAGGGCGCCCGTTTCAGATCGTAATCAGTTGTGCCAATTTTAATCCTAGAAGATTTGAGCTCGGACATTTATTAAAATTACCTGTAAGTGGGATTGAACGCTATGGGCGCTTCCTTGTATCCTTGAAATGCACTTCCGTTGTATAGAGCCTTTCCCAATTGATCATGTTTCTCTGAGTGTCATAATATGGAAAAAATGAGACAGACGTACCTAGGAGTTCATTAATCCTGCTGTTTAGAACTTTTTTCTGGACTTCAAATGGGTCCATTTCTACCCGAAAGTTCAAATCTCCTATCCAGAATATACCTCTGAAGAGGATAAATAACTACTGATCTAACGTACTTTACAGTATTGTCCTCTTCAAATGAACAAATTCGGTTAGAGTGAAACTGTTGAATCCGCTTTTCGTAGGCGGCTACGTCATGGACAAAATGGCTGACAACAAAAACTAGGGAATCGTTACTCTGTGCTTGTTTACGATTTAGTAAACCGAAACCTTACCCTTAAAGAAATCCGAAGGCCTATCGATCCTTTATGTCCTGTTAAGCCACCTAACGTGTTCCTTCCGAAACGATAATCAATTCTTTGAACCTGTGGTACTAAGGACTTCATCCAGAAAACTAGAATCTGGTTTGTCGCCTGATATGATTTTGTGAGAAGAACAAGGCTTGATCTAAGTATAGATTATGGAATGAAAATGATTTTCCTGCCTCATAGTAACCCAATCCGTAATTAGTTGTCTCCATGTACATATGGGCCGACCCAGAGTTTCGGCATGTGCTACTTCCTGGTCAACGTAACAGTTCAGATATAAAGAAAACTGACTTGCATTCCTACAACTAAAACATCGGCTTT
Organism: Oscheius dolichura; assembly: GCA_932521035.1. NCBI lineage: Eukaryota > Metazoa > Nematoda > Chromadorea > Rhabditida > Rhabditidae > Oscheius > Oscheius dolichura. The sequence goes on from OW051494.1 coordinate 6,128,112, forward strand.
CGCCTTATCAACATGGCTTAGCATTGCTTCCACAGCTTCTTCGCTGGCTTGTCTCATGGCAACATTGAACGTTATTGTACATATCCTCCAAATTGGATGATGAGCCATCCACTAGTTTTAAAAAAAATGAAACACTATGTATTTCAATAAATAAAGAAAAATATGGAAAACCTTTCTTGTTGAAGGTAGAAAGAAAAAAAGTTCAAAATATTTATTGACAAATGGTATTATTAACAATATACATTTCTACAGATGATACTGGTTTTCAATGAATTTTCCATGTGCGAAGAGGGTTGTCAACAAAATAATTTTTAGTAACTCATGCCATCATGAATTCATATCATACGACCCGCGACAAATCAACGCTAAAACATATAACAGAAAAACTTGTAGAACTACGTAGAAAAAGATAATATGAAATTATTTTGTAAACAGTGTTCGACGCATTCGTTTCCGCGCAGGCCCAGAATTTTTTAGACTCTCGTCATCATAGTCAACAGACGGTGAAACCAAGACAGCTTCTAGTAACTCCGTGGCTAAGTCATGACGATCCTTAACGATGGTACAAATGTATACATGCAAATCAAATGACTTACTCTTTTTAAATTTTTCCACTCGCATGTTTTTATCACATTTTTATGATTATGTGTAAGGAATCGTATTACAGCGTTTTTCAGATACTGAGCCGAGTACATGTCCGAGAAAATGGCAATATTTGTAATGTTCTTCAAGTTTATTGTTCCAGCGATAATCCGCTCGCATTGTTCCTTGAGAATAAGTACTTCGTATTTATCGGCTGAAATTGGAAATGCATAAATATAGTAATTATCACATACCAACTGCTAAGACGTCTTCAATGTAGCTAGAATTTTCTAATGAATCTGTACTGCCTGTATACATAAACTCAACCATTGCTCTTACCTAAAATATCAAATCATTTATAACAACATTCAATAACTGACAGATTCGTACTTTGCATCCTGTATATTTACCTCACCATCGCGTGCTTCTGTCATTGATTCATTACTAAACATTGCATTGAATATAGGTGAATGCTGTCCCAAAATACATCGGTGGGCTTTGATGCACTTCCCACCAACCTTGAAGCCATTAAACCGAGTAAAAGTTAAATAAACAGAGATACCTTTATCTCACAATCGGTGAATAATTCTCTTTCCCACATTTTGCGATTATTTTCACGAATGCTTATTTCCAGATTTTCTTCGGAATCTTCTAAGTTGCAGTCTTCTTCTTCGGCGGGTTCGACAGATATTTTAGAACCGGGTGGGAAGTATTCTACCTAGAACAATGATACACCGATTAGAGGTTGTAAAAGGAACCAACCTCACAAATTAACAAAAGGGAGCCATCGGCTCGAAGAGCACCAGTCATTTTTTCACGCGAAACCTGGAATTTCCCTCGACCTTGTTGATTGGTAAAATCCTTTGTATCTCGACACACACTTATTCTGGCCCCATTTGCGTCCAAGGCATATATTTGAAACTCTGTCATAATCGGATCTTCTCCTCTCTTAAATACTAAACATTAGGCAATAAAAACTCGTTTACTTGTAGTCCAACTTGCCGCAGAAAAAATGATACGTTATTATTGTCTTCCTCTCTTTTACCATTAGGGTAGACATGAAGTTCCCAGCACACAGTGGGCGCCTGAATATGATAAATTATATACTGATAAGAGATATGCTCACCTGTGGAACACTAAACTGGCGACTAATTAAATTTTGGCCATTTTTAAATAGTTTCATCAGTTTCTCAAACTGAAAATTATGTTATTTTATGCATAGAAAACAAGCAGTGCCTGATCAATTTTCCACTCCAATTTAGTAGATAACGCTACTACTTTAGTTGCCTGTTTTGACACTACTTCCAATTTCCGTGGTTGATTAGGAGAAGCGTCATCTGAACCTAAAATATATTTGACATTCTGCTACTTTACAAAGAAGATTAATTGTAGAAAATACCTCGCATATATGGACGGCCACCCAACTGAGCTGAATTACCACGTCCAGCCATTCTTTTTTTTTGTTATTCAAGCAACAGCTTACCACTTATGTTGATACCTAAATAGCGTATTATCAACTACAATAGATGAAAATGTAGAAGCCAATCTAAAACATTTTGTAGTATAACGTTGCTGGCAGTCGATATATAGAAGCTTTATGAAAGGTTGCACTAGTTCACCGCCTACTATTTCATTTTATTTCCATTATTATTTTACTCTCTATATTCTTTACCTATGGGTAATGTTTACGGAAACAATGGATATAAACAAAACAAGCATTATCAAACATTCGGAATCCATTTTAAAATCATTGATTCAGTCTTTAGATCATTTTTACGCGCTTCCACTGCCTGCAATACTACTACAAAATGCACATGGATACTAATGTACTTTTTAGAGCTTTCCAGCCGGTACAAATGAAGTGCCAAGTATAACAAAAGGGTGATTTTGACAGAGGGGTAAAACCAGCTGATTAAAGGGGGGCGGAGCTGAAGAAGAGGTTGGGGGCATAGGAGTCTAATGGTCCCGCCGCGATACGCTCTATTTTCGATTTGAACGAGGCCCCCGACACATTTTCTCTCCGACTCTGGTCCCTTCATCTTCTGGCATTCTTTTCATTCGGCATTCTACAAAATTTTATTCAATATATTCTTCCAATTCTTGCAAAAAGAAAGAGGCAGTGAAGCCATAAAACGCGTTAGATTTGAACTGGAAAAAGCGCGCCGCACGCTTCCTCACACTCACTCCTCTTTTTGGAACACTTCATTGTCTCTCACATTCGAATTTGTTTTCTTTGCTGTTTCTGAATGAACTTTCTTTTTTCTTGATTTCTTTTTGATTGAACTGATAAAACAACATATTGATTTATCACGCTTCAGATTTTTTTCTCGTTGACCTATTTTTGATTAACCAATGTTTTTTTAGAGAACAATCAACTTGAAACGCTTTCGTTTTCCGCGTTGTAAAAGTTGAGCGTAAAAATGGAAGTGGACAATGATCCGGGTTCGTCTATACCCCTCCATGTTTTAGAAGAAAAATCGCGAAAGTGGAAGCAGCTCCAATCGAAACGTTATGCAGAAAAACGAAAATTTGGAGTTGTGGACGTGCAGAAAGAAGAGATGCCTCCAGGTTTTAGCTGTTCAGTCTAATTAACATAGATTGCAGAGCATGTTCGAAAAATTATTCGAGACCATGGTGACATGACTTCACGTAAATACAGACATGATAAACGTGTATACTTAGGAGCCTTAAAGTACATGCCACATGCTGTATTGAAATTATTGGAAAATATGCCCATGCCTTGGGAACAAATCAGAGATGTAAAGGTGGGCTAAAGTTGATTAAAATACAATTCGGCTTAAAAAACAGGCTTTATACCATATTACCGGTGCGATAACATTTGTAAATGATATTCCCCGGGTCATCGAGCCAGTCTATATTGCCCAATGGGGAACTATGTGGATTATGATGAGACGTGAAAAACGCGACAGGAGGCACTTTAAGGTTTGCTTGCGATATTAGTTTTTATCTAATCTAAAAATACAGAGAATGCGGTTCCCTCCTTTTGATGATGAAGAGCCTCCCCTGGACTATGCCGACAATATACTTGACGTCGAACCGTTGGAGCCCATTCAAATGGAAATGGATCCAGAAGAAGATAAGACAGTAGAGGGGTGGTTTTACGATTATAAACCACTTGAAAAAACTAGGTTTTAGAAAGACTAGCGGTTTTAATATAGTAAATGTTCAGATTTGTCAACGGTTCGACGTACCGTAAATGGGCCTTCAGTATTCCTATGATGGCCACTTTGTACCGATTAGCTAATCAGCTACTTTCTGATTTACCAGATGATAATTACTTCTACTTGTTTGACTTGAAGTCGTTCTTTACTGCAAAAGCCCTGAATGTGGCTATTCCTGGTGGGCCAAAATTTGAGCCTTTAGTGAAAGACCTGAACATGTATGTATTTAATTGGGGTTTGGCTAATGATTTTTACAGTGATGAGGATTGGAACGAGTTCAACGATATCAACAAGATCATTATTCGTGCTCCCATTCGAACAGAATACAGAATAGCATTTCCCTTCATGTACAATAACTTGATTAACAAGCTACCAGTCCAAGTATCCTGGTATCACACTCCATCAGTCGTCTTCATCAAGACTGAAGATCCCGATTTACCAGCATTCTATTTCGATCCTTTGATCAATCCAATTACTGTCAGCGGCCTAGAAAAGGTAAATGTTTTACTAATATTTTTCGCTTCCACATGAGAATGCTGTTTTTGAACAAAAACAATTTGCGGTATTTTTTTCTCACTGTGGTATAAAGTAAGTACGCAAGGCGTGAAAACAATTATAGTGATCACATTGTTTTCAAGATTTTGATGTACATACATCTTTTAAGACATTCGAGGATCTTCCAGCCGACGAACAGCTGGAAGAATGGGCACTACCAGAGGCTGTCATTCCTATTTTTGATGAAGTGCCTTTGTATACAGATAATACTGGAAACGGCATAGCGCTCTTGTGGGCACCCCGTCCATTCAATATGAGATCCGGACGCACACGGCGGGCCGTCGACGTACCTCTTGTCAAATCATGGTATAGAGAGCATTGCCCTGCAGGTGTGACGTTGTTGTATAACCGTTGTAACATTAATGTTTAGGAATGCCAGTGAAGGTTCGAGTGTCCTACCAGAAATTACTAAAAGTATTTGTTCTTAATGCTCTACGCCATCGTCCTCCCAAGCCGCAAAAAAGAAGGTATCTCTCACAGATTTCAATTTAGAGCACAATCTTGCAGATATTTGTTCCGTTCATTCAAATCTACAAAGTTTTTCCAATCGACAACTCTCGATTGGGTTGAAGCCGGCCTTCAAGTTTTGCGACAAGGATACAACATGCTCAATCTTCTCATTCATCGCAAAAATTTGAACTATCTTCATCTTGATTACAACTTCAACTTGAAACCTGTGAAAACGCTGACTACGAAGGAAAGAAAAAAGTCACGTTTTGGAAATGCATTCCACTTGTGCCGTGAAATTCTACGACTTACGAAGCTAGTTGTGGATGCGCACGTGCAGTATAGGTACTGGCTTTCAGTTCTGCGAACATTTTTAGACTAAATAACGTGGACGCTTATCAACTTGCTGATGGCCTTCAATATATTTTTGCTCATGTCGGACAGCTTACTGGAATGTACCGCTACAAATATAAACTGATGCGCCAAGTCCGAATGTGCAAAGATTTGAAACACATAATTTACTATCGTTTCAATACTGGTCCAGTAGGAAAAGGCCCTGGTTGTGGAATCTGGGCTCCCGGGTGGAGGGTCTGGCTCTTCTTCCTCAGGGGTATTACACCTCTTTTGGAACGTTGGTTGGGTAATCTCCTCTCGCGTCAATTTGAAGGACGACATTCAAAGGGCGTTGCTAAGACCGTTACTAAACAGAGAGTAGAGTCGCATTTCGACCTGGAACTTCGGTGACTCTTTCCTAAATTTTATATGCCATCTGTTTTAGCGCTGCTGTTATGCACGATATACTTGACATGATGCCAGAAGGAATAAAACAAAATAAGGCACGTGTTATTTTGCAACATCTTAGTGAAGCTTGGAGATGTTGGAAAGCTAATATTCCATGGAAGGTTTTAGAAAAGTGTTAAGGCTTTTCAACATTAATTAAGGTACCTGGTCTCCCAACTCCAGTTGAAAATATGATTCTCCGATACGTGAAAGCTAAGGCCGACTGGTGGACAAATTCGGCTCATTATAATCGTGAACGTGTACGTAGAGGGGCTACTGTGGATAAAACGGTTTGCAAGAAAAATTTGGGGCGGTTGACCCGTCTTTATCTGAAGGTATGTGTTTCAACCTTTTTTACAAAATGCTTATTAGGCTGAGCAAGAACGACAGCATAATTACTTAAAAGATGGGCCATATATTTCGGCTGAAGAAGCCGTTGCTATCTACACCACGTGTGTCCATTGGTTTGAATCGAGACGTTTTTCGCCGATACCTTTCCCACCATTGTCATACAAACACGATACCAAACTACTCATCTTGGTGCAGTTTAACGTATGTACTTCAACTGTGATTTTATAGGCGCTGGAGAGATTGAAAGAGGCGTACAGTGTAAAAAATAGACTAAACCAGTCTCAGCGTGAAGAACTAGCTCTCATTGAACAGGCGTACGACAATCCTCATGAAGCACTTTCTCGAATTAAACGTCACATGTTGACACAGCGTGCATTTAAGGTAGTATTTCATTCTTAATTAGCTTATTCTTAATAGGAAGTCGGCATTGAATTTATGGACCTTTATACACACTTGATACCAGTATATGACATTGAACCACTGGAGAAGGTCACTGATGCTTATCTTGATCAGTACTTGTGGTATGAAGCAGATAAGCGAAGGCTTTTCCCCGCCTGGATCAAGCCCGGAGATACAGAGCCGCCACCGTTGTTGACCTATAAATGGTGTCAAGGTATCAACAACCTGCAGGATGTCTGGGATACTGCCGAAGGCGAATGTAACGTTTTGATGGAAAGCAGTTTAGAAAAAGTGACAGAAAAAATGGATTTGACCTTACTAAACAGACTTTTGAGGTATACTAAATAATTCTACTTTAAAATAAATTTTTAGATTGATTGTGGACCATAACATTGCTGATTACATGACTGCTAAGAACAACGTGATGATCAATTATAAGGATATGAATCACATTAATTCCTTTGGTATTATTCGAGGCCTTCAATTTGCTTCGTTTGTCATGCAGGTAAGAATGGTTAAAATTCAAATTTATCCGTTTATTTTAGTTCTATGGCCTAGTGCTTGATTTGTTAATTCTTGGACTAAGAAGAGCTTCTGAGATAGCTGGCCCACCGCAGTGCCCCAACGAGTTTCTCACATTCCAAGATATTGCTACAGAAGCTGCTCATCCAATACGTCTTTATTGCCGTTATCTTGATCGTATCTGGATCTTTTTCCGGTAAGCGACCCAGTATATAACATCATTTCCATAACTTTAAGATTCCAAGCTGATGAAGCTCGTGATTTAATACAGAGATACCTAACAGAACATCCTGATCCAAATAATGAAAATATTGTTGGTTATAATAACAAGAAATGTTGGCCTCGTGATGCAAGAATGCGTCTAATGAAACACGATGTGAATCTGGGTCGTGCAGTGTTCTGGGATATTAAGGTAAACAAACAATTCCCACTATAATTTGTAATTTCCCTTGGAACAGTCAGGTCGGGGCAAAAAGTATCCACAAGGGTTCTCACGCACCGGGAAGAAAGGGTACTGAAATTCAACCCCGTACGCAAAGTACGTGAAGACACTTTTCCCCCGGCCTGACTGTTCAAAAAAAATCTTTGACTGTTAATACATTTTTCCAGAATCGCCTGCCGCGATCTATAACTACAATAGAATGGGAGACTTCGTTTGTATCGGTCTATAGTAAAGACAATCCGAACCTGCTCTTTGACATGTCCGGATTTGAGTGTCGAATTTTGCCAAAATGCCGTACTTCAAATGAAGAAATTGTTCACCGAGATGGCGTGTGGAACTTACAAAATGAGGTATTCTGTGTATAACATTCCTTAGTTTTTTTAGGTTACAAAAGAACGAACTGCACAGTGCTTTTTGAAAGTAGATGAAGACTCGTTGTCTAAATTCCATAATAGAATCCGACAAATCTTAATGTCTTCTGGATCAACAACATTTACAAAGATTGTAAACAAATGGAATACGGCTTTAATTGGGCTGATGACCTACTTCCGGTTTATCTTTCTTTTTACCTTACCTATTTTTTTAGTGAAGCGGTTGTCAATACACAAGAGTTATTGGATCTGCTGGTGAAATGTGAGAATAAAATCCAGACACGTATCAAAATTGGATTGAACTCCAAAATGCCTGCTCGTTTTCCACCTGTGGTGTTCTATACTCCAAAAGAGATTGGTGGACTAGGTGAAATTGTTTTATAGGCTTTTTAAATTCTGCTTATATTTAAGGAATGTTGTCCATGGGCCATGTTTTGATACCACAGTCTGATCTGAGATGGATGCAGCAAACAGATGCCGGAGGAGTGACGCACTTCCGATCCGGTATGACTCACGACGAAGACCAGCTCATTCCAAATTTGTACCGATATATACAGGTACCATAGCATAGTGTATACATCATTAAGTAACTTTTAAGCCATGGGAAGCAGAGTTCGTTGATTCTCAGAGAGTTTGGGCAGAATATGCGTTGAAAAGACAAGAAGCCAATGCGCAAAATAGAAGATTGACACTGGAAGATCTGGATGATTCATGGGACCGTGGAATTCCTCGCATCAATACCTTATTTCAAAAAGATCGTCATACCTTAGCATATGACAAAGGATGGCGTGTAAGAACTGAGTACAAGCAGTATCAGGTGCGTAAAATAGTGTGGCCCAGGTATCATTGTATATGCAGATCCTCAAGCAGAATCCCTTCTGGTGGACACATCAACGCCATGACGGAAAACTATGGAATTTAAACAACTATCGTACCGATATGATTCAAGCATTGGGTGGTGTTGAAGGAATACTTGAGCACACATTGTTTAGAGTATGTTTTAATACCTTCAGTGTTCATTGCGGATGTTAACCATAAGTTTTAGGGTACATATTTCCCTACATGGGAAGGTCTTTTCTGGGAAAGAGCTTCTGGATTTGAGGAGTCTATGAAGTTCAAAAAATTGACCAACGCGCAGCGTTCCGGATTGAATCAAATTCCCAATCGTCGCTTCACCCTATGGTGGTCGCCAACTATAAACAGAGCTAATGTAATCCTTTAAATATACCAAATATATCTTATCTTATAGGTTTATGTCGGTTTCCAAGTGCAGCTTGATCTCACTGGAATTTTTATGCATGGAAAAATTCCCACTTTGAAGATTTCTCTTATACAAATTTTCCGTGCTCATTTATGGCAGAAGATTCACGAATCGGTGGTTATGGATTTATGTCAAGTATTCGATCAAGAGTTGGATGCACTTGAAATTCAAACTGTCCAAAAAGAAACTATTCATCCACGAAAGTCGTACAAAATGAACAGCTCCTGCGCCGATATTTTACTTTTTGCTCAATATAAATGGAATGTTTCTCGCCCTTCACTCATGGCCGATAGCAAGTAACTTAGCCGTAGTTCTTTGTTCCAAATAATTATCCTTCAGAGATGTAATGGATAACACAACTACACAAAAGTATTGGCTTGATGTTCAACTTCGTTGGGGCGACTATGATTCCCACGATGTTGAACGTTATGCAAGGGCAAAATTCTTGGATTATACGACTGACAATATGTCTATTTATCCTTCTCCTACGGGATTATTGATTGCAATAGATTTGGCTTATAATCTGTACAGGTATGTTTTCAAGTTAAATTATTAGGCTGTTTTAGCGCATATGGAAATTGGTTCCCCGGGATGAAACCGCTTATTCGTCAAGCAATGGCTAAGATTATCAAAGCTAATCCCGCTTTCTATGTACTTCGGGAACGTATCAGGAAAGGCCTGCAACTGTATAGTTCCGAGCCGACAGAACCTTATCTTACCAGTCAAAATTACGGAGAGCTTTTCAGTAATCAAATTATTTGGTTTGTTTTAAAATCGCCTACATTCAAGGCAATTTTGTAGGTTCGTTGATGACACAAATGTGTATCGTGTCACAATTCACAAAACATTTGAAGGAAATCTTACCACTAAACCTATAAACGGAGCTATCTTTATATTTAACCCTAGAACAGGACAGCTTTTCTTAAAGATTATTCACACATCTGTTTGGGCTGGACAGAAACGTCTGTCACAGGTTAGTTTTTTACAATATGCAACTTCATCCATTATTTTAGCTGGCCAAGTGGAAAACTGCCGAAGAGGTTGCTGCCCTAATTCGTTCTCTACCCGTTGAAGAGCAGCCGAGACAAATCATTGTTACAAGAAAAGCTATGTTGGATCCTCTTGAAGTCCATTTGCTCGATTTCCCTAACATTGTCATCAAAGGGTCGGAACTGATGCTACCTTTCCAAGCAATCATGAAAGTCGAAAAATTTGGCGATCTTATTTTGAAAGCAACAGAACCCCAAATGGTGCTGTTCAATCTATATGATGATTGGCTTAAGGTAAACGTGCCCGTTATTCGCTCTATTCTTTTCTAGACCATCTCAAGCTACACTGCATTTTCACGTGTTGTTCTGGTAATGCGAGGAATGCACATCAACCCGGATAAAACCAAAGTCATTCTCAAGCCCGATAAAACAACAATAACGGAATCACATCACATTTGGCCATCTCTCTCTGACGAAGAGTGGATCAAAGTTGAACTAGCGCTAAAGGATATGATTCTTGCTGATTATGGAAAGAAGAACAATGTTAATGTGGCTTCTTTAACACAATCTGAAGTCCGCGATATCATTTTGGGAATGGAAATAAGTGCTCCAAGTCAACAAAGACAACAAATCGCCGATATTGAAAAACAAACAAAGGAACAGAGCCAGGTTAGAATAATACCATAATTAACTATTTAAAACAGGTTACGGCGACCACCACGCGTACTGTCAACAAACATGGTGACGAGATTATTACTTCAACTACCTCTAACTATGAAACGGCTACTTTCGCTAGCCGTACTGAATGGCGTGTTCGCGCTATTTCTGCTACTAATCTTCATCTGCGGTTACAATAATGTTATATTTAGCCAATGATCATTTTAGAACTCAACATATTTACGTCAATTCGGATGATGTGAAAGATACCGGGTTTACGTACATTCTACCCAAGAATATATTGAAAAAGTTCATCATTATTTCTGATTTGAGAACACAAATTGGCGGATTCCTTTATGGTGTTTCTCCCCCCGATAATCCACAAGTAAAGGAAATCCGATGTATTGTAATGATCCCACAAACTGGCAACCATCAACAAGTTCAATTGCCGCATCAGCTTCCCCAACATGAATTGCTCACCGATTTGGAACCTTTGGGATGGTAATTTCTTTTAATTTTCCACGTAACATTTCATTCTTAGGATGCATACTCAACCAAATGAATTGCCACAACTTTCTCCTCAAGATGTTACTTCCCACGCCAAAATACTAACAGACAATGCAAACTGGGACGGAGAAAAAACTATTGTTATCACATGCAGCTTTACCCCTGGTTCAGTCTCTTTGACAGCCTACAAGCTGACTCCATCTGGTTATGAATGGGGAAAAAATAACACCGATAAAGGAAACAATCCTAAAGTAGGTCATTATTTAATGTAATAAGTGCGTATGCTTCAGGGTTATATGCCTACACACTATGAAAAAGTTCAAATGCTGTTGTCTGACCGATTCCTTGGATACTTTATGGTACCCAGCAATCAAGTTTGGAATTATAACTTCCAAGGTAGGATATTGAATATTGACGTATTTTCACAGGGAATTTTCAGGTCAGCGTTGGTCTCCTTCGATGAAGTACGATGTTTGTCTTGCAAATCCTAAGGAGTATTACCACGAAGACCATCGCGCAGTTCACTTCCATAACTTTAAAGCTTTCGATGATCCACTCGGTATATCTATGGCAGATCGCGATGATTCCTTTGCTTAAAGACGTTGTTGAGTTTGTAATTTGTTCTCATTCATGTTATATTGTTGTCACTTTCGATACTCCTTTATAGTAGTCTACACATTTCGGTTTAGTAATTATACGCGTTTATTTCCATCCCAGAGTTTTAGTGATATCTCGCTCTTCCTCTCATGTTTATAAATAAATTTAATATGTAATATGTTCTTCTTTTGTCTTCCGGTTTCGTCTGGAGCTACTCCTTGTTGGTTCGCAGCATTACTAATATCTTTACAGATGGATAAAGGGCTTCTTCCAAACACTCAATGTAATCTTGACAAGCCAATAGCGAAGAAAAAGGTTGTAGTGTTGTAGACCCATAGAAACTTGCTTATAGCTATCATTTATCATCCGAGATGAGCAGGAATATCGACATCGTTCGGCAGTCTCAGCATTACAGTTTGATCCACTAACTAATAGGCTGTTCACTGCTGGCAGTGATACAATTATTCGACTTTGGAAAGTTCCAAGTTCAGCTAAAGTGAGTGTGTCAGCAAACTTTGAACTACATTGCTAGGAAACTTCTCCATCTAAAGAAATGCCTAAGCAAAAAGGACGCGAGAAAGCTATTTTTCTTCAATCTATGGAGCATCACACCGATTGGATAAACGATATGATATTGTGTGGAGGCGGTCGATTTTGTCAGTTTCTCCGCAAATCCCAAGTAATTGTAATTATAGTATTATCCGCATCCAATGATTCTACAATTAAAGTTTGGAATGCATCAAAGACATTTTGCATGTCAACTCTGAGAACGCATACAGTATGTCGGAATGTTATAGGTAATGCTATTTAGGATTACGTAAGTTGTATGGCGTATGCGAGAGACGTCGAGAAAGCTGTAAGTGCTGGTTTTGATCAGCATATATTTATGTGGGATATTGCAACATTGACAAAGCTGACAGCTACAAACAATACTGTAACGAGTTAGTTTTACAGTAGATAAACTGATGTTAGAAGCAGCATTAGTGTACCAATTTTTTACTTATAGCAACCTCACTTCAAGGGAGCAAAGCCAGTATTTATTCCATCGCTATGAATGAATGTGGCACAATATGTTGTGCTGGATCTACAGAAAAGGTCATTCGAGTGTGGGATCCTCGCACATGTCAGAAAATTATGAAATTACGAGGTCACACTGATAATATTAGGGCCATTATTTTAAACTACGATGGAACTAAGGTATGTGCTTGCGTGGAAATAATATCTTGAAAGTGTATATCTGCAAGCAGTGACGCTACTGTTAGATTGTGGGATTTGGGACAGCAACGTATAGTAGCTACATGTATTGCTCATCAAGAAGGAGTCTGGACGCTGCAGGCAGTATATTCCGTCTTTTTATGATGTCAACTTTAGGCTAATGCGGCCTTTTCTCATGTGTACAGCGCTGGTCGAGATAAACGAGTATTATGCACACCTGTCAATGATTTTTCCGCAAGTACACAAATTCTTGAAGAAAGCGCTCCTGTAAAGAAGGTTTTCTAAAATCCTTCATAAGTTTTAATGGCAATTTTAGATTCTTCTTCAAGAACCTGACAGACCTTCATACCTCTGGACTGCAACATGGAATTCCGATGTTAAACGGTTTTACTTTTTTTCTTTGCATTAAAGGAACCCACAGGGACTCCCGGATTATCCCTAGGATTGGGACAACAGGACCTTGACTAACAGAAAAAGGCTTACAGTCTTTTAGAGTTCTGGAGGGAGAGGCAAATGTTTACCGGCCTATTTTTTGGTGTCAGTCGGTAGAGGAGGCAGACGGATAAGGACGTGTTAACAGGACTGTCCTCATGTATTTGTCTCTGTCTCTAGAGCTCTAACAATCTGTAAGCCTTTTTCTGTTAGTCAAGGTCCTGTTGTCACAATCCTAGGGATTAACCCATTTTTACCGAGAATTCAGAATTCTGTCAAAAAAGTTTTTTGTCGGGAAAACACTTTTCTAGGGGTAATCATACTTGATAAACACGAATCCGCTGTTAGTTTGGCCTATTCCCTCATTTTCCCCAATTTTTGGACAATTTTCATTATAAAGGGGCCGCATGACCGAAAGAATTAGCGCGCGGAAGGTCGCGGGACCGGATACACCTCGAGGATCCCAACCCGCGACCTTCCGCGTGTAATTTTTCTATGCTACTCGGCCATGTGACCCAAGGTACGGAAAATTGTCCAAAAAACGGGGAAACCGGCGGAAATGGACCAAATTGACGACGGATTCGTGTTTATCAGGTACGGTTACCCCTAGAAAAGTGTTTTCCTTGACAAAAATTTTTTTGGCCCGACAAAAATCACCACAGGGGGGACCAAGGCAAAAAACGACCATATATGGACCAGCCGGCGCGAATGGGTTAACCGGGAGTTCCTGTGGGTTCCTTTAATGGGACTGTCAGGGACCTTATTTGATTACGGTAGGCGCGCGATCGAAATTGCACGAATTCGTAATATTTTTACGGAATGTGTCATCATAGACGTTCAGAAAATGTCAAAAAACGAAAAAAATTCAAAAATTCGTGTTCCGCCAAAGCGCGCCAAAGGCGGAGGACGCTAGCTAGTTCAGTCGTTGCAGGACCCGCTACCGAAAAAAAAGGTCCCTGACAGTCCCTTTAACTCTTTTCAGATGGAGTATCCCCAATACATCACAGTTGACGGTATCCGAACAACCAAGAGACGGTACAAATAGAGTAAGGGATGAATTCACTACGTCTTCATCGGTAAATGTAAATAAAGTTCCGGATTTGTTTATACCGGGTAAGTTTTTAACGTTGTCCAATATCGGTTACACTCAAAATGAACATTGCATTTGCTTGCAATAGTTTGGTATCTAAAACTGATATGATTAATCATTACAGGTGCTCCTTCTATTAAAAAATATGCTGTCCTCAACGATAAGCGGCATGTTGTTACCCGTGATTCTGAAGGAACGGTTTCATTGTACGATGTTCTAGCTAGTAAAAAGGTTAGTAAATTTTTTTGTGGTATGGCCTTTTTAGATTCGTGACTACGGAAATCGACAATTGGAGGATGTGGTTGGTGAAAACTTTCGCAAAGTCTTTGTACCTAGCTGGTTTACAGTTGATTTTAAAAGCGGCGTTAGTTTGGCTTGTTAAACTATTTTACTTCCACAGATGTTACAAATAACACTAGACGAATCAGATGTCTTTTCTGCATGGTTGTCAGCTAAAGACGCTAGCATTGGTGATACTGAAAAGAAAGGTAAAGCAGCTAAGAACAAAGAATTTTTCATCTTAGTTAATTACGGCGGAATGATGCTTAGATCGCTTTTTGAGCGGTGGCCACGATGTCAAATGAGTATTGAAGGAAGTGAAACTGCAGAGGCTACGGCTGATTATATTCCTATACCTGGTCATACACCGTTGATTATTTGGTATTGCGTACCGTAATTATGCAAAACAAATTTCAGTGAGGGGAATGGCCGGCCCCTATTTCGACTATTGGTTAAAGATGCTATTAATGAAGTTGAATCAGCATTGCTAACTGAAACACTACCCAATTGGGTCACTGAAGTCGTTGAGCGCACAAACTTACCGAAATTTTCTAAAATGCCTTTTTATCTCTTACCTCATCCTGCAATGGGGATAAAACAAGTAAAGAAGTAAGTTCTTTGCTAGTATGATAATATAATTTTAATAGAGACCGGCTTTCCGCTACCGAAATGCTTCAAGTCAGAAAAGTTATGGAGCATGTATATGAGAAGATTTTAAATGCGGCGGCAGAGACTTCCGCGTCAGGCTCTACCGAACCATCAATGGCTGTTACGATTCCACCTAATCTTGAACAAAAATTGGAACTATGGTGCAATGATCAAAAACTTGATCCAGAAATGGATTTACGAACAGTAAAACATTTTGTGTGGAAATCGCCTGGAGAGTTAAGTCTGTATTATAAGTCGAATAAGTAAGATCCTCTCTTCTTATACATTCATTTCATACATGTACAGATTTTAGCATATTTTTAATTTAAAATTTTGACTATTTTCATAAAGATAAATATAAGCTTCCGAATGTTAGCTTTAATAAAACTGCGGGTCCTCGATTTCTTTTGTTTCGGCAGAAATGTTTCCTTCCCCTATTATTTTCTTGTTCTCTATACATTTCCATAACACCGGAATAGAAAATTCGATTGCAGGTAATTCCTTTGGCAATTGCTCCAGATAACATGGAAATGGAAACTGGAAAAGAAACTATTTGGACCAATGAAAAATTTATTGTATGTTACGGTTGGAATTTTTAAAAAAATAATTAGGTATTAAAAAAAGAATTTATGGAGGCAAAGTCTGAGGTTGCCGCTTTCGATATACTTGAAAGACTTATTTCCGTCGATCCAAACACCGTGGACGAGTATTGTTGAATTTTTCATAACTAAATAATCATCTAGCAATGCTTGGCTGGACTGCAAAGATCTCATAATTATACTTCTGGAAAATATACCCGTGGAGACCATGCTTCTTCGGCAGCAAATGTCATTGTTACAAGCAGTTAACAGTTCTCCGCCCCACGTTGTATCTACCCTTGCAGATTTTTATTCTAAAAATGCAAAGGTGCAACTTTTTTTTAATGGATAACCATCCGTTACAGGCATTAGGGCTTCTTCGAGAACCGGCTGTTGCTGTCGCGGTTGCTTTTGCACGTCGTATTAATCACACTGAAACTTATGAATCGGTAATTAATCAATTAATAATTAATTGATAATAAATTTTTATTTAAGGTGGCTAAGCTTCTTGCACCTCTTGCAGCCCAACAGGAAGTTCGTCGAGAACTTTTCCACCAGCTCTCCTCTACTAGTGACTCGGAACATCGTTTCAGAGTGTATGAGGTAATTTATTATTATTTTTTTGGGTAATTTATTTATTTATCATTAGCGATTTTAAAGGAAATCTTGATATGAAATAATTTCCCCTGTTTAGATACTCCTCTATGTTTTACGGCAATGCGCCTATGATGAATCTCTTTACGAGTTTTTCAATTTTATTTCGGATGACCTAAAAAGTTTGTTTTTGTATGTGAATCGATGACAGAAATTTAGAAAACGACGTTTTAACGCAACTGAGCGTTATTGACTTTTTATCCGATTTAGCACTTATTAGCAATGAAGGTGCTGAGCTTTTGAATAAGTCGGGAATTATCACTAAGATAGAATCTATTTTAAAGCATGGATCTGATTCTCCTGATGGTGGTTTCCTTTATTCATGTAACTTTAATAATAATTTTACTTTCATGAGCTTTCTTTTTCAGCAGCAGTTAAGTTTTTTGGCTGCTTGTCACACTGTTATCCCGATATTATTGACAGCTTTCCGGAGTTTATCTCTAGTGTAATGCAAATGGTATGGCAACATGACACTTTAAACCGTCTTTAATGCTTGCAGCTTCACAATTTTGATAGTCTTGATGCAAGCCAGCGGCTATTGGCTGCAGAAACATTCTCACATCTTGTTTTCACAGTTGAAGCAAAGAAGAAATTGGAAAATCAAAAAGGTTATATGAGTTTAAGAACAATATAAATACAGTTTACAGATTCTGTGATCCTTCGAGACGCCCTCCACATATTATGTTTAGCAACGCGTAGCGGTCCTGTAGAATTGCGAGCGAGAGTTATCGATGCAATTAATACATCTTTGGAAAACAGTAACGTTTTTTTAAATAGTTATTTATTTTTGCAGTCGAAGATTGTCAGCTTACCCGTTGGCTTGCTTGGATGCCTGGCCTTTCTTCAATTTTAACAAGCTATTTGACACGACCTTTTCCTGAAATTCGTATTAGCAGTATCCGCCTATTGAAAACGCTGTTCTCACATGAAAGTAGCGTTGCTTTTATGTTTTCGCCACGCGAAAATATTGAACAGTCAGTTTTGGTTTTTTAATTAAGTGTTAATTATGCGTATTATTTAGATTCAAAGAATGGCTTTGTGATTCTCAGTCTGAAACTGACTGGGAAGCATGTCAGTTGAAGAATAATCTTATTCGTGATTTTCAAACGGCAAACTGGTCAGGTGTAGACGAGAGCATCAAACAAAAATTGAACCATTATTTTGAAATCCGGAGAAGTCTTCCTGAAGTTGCTACAATGGAACTATGAAGCAGAATTTTTTTAAACATCCTTTCAAGCGTTCTATAAATTATACGAATAATTTATATTTGTCTTCGACATGGAATGATCGTTTCGTTGTGAATTCTTCTAAAGATTTAATTGTTTTTGAGCTTTTTTTAGTAGAAGAGATATGCTAGTAGATCGAATTGTCAACGAATTGGAGGCAGATACTCACGACGAAATTATTTTAACACGGCTCGAACTTGCTTACGCAAATTCAACAGGACGAGGATTAAAAGTTCTTTCTATTATAGTATCTGTCTAGTTATTGTTTTGCAGGAAGATCTGTCTAAAGATGGACAATCTTATAATACATTATTTGAGCGCGGGTTGCCTGGCAAAAATGGAGTTATGTACATACTTGCAACCAATTCAAGAGGTGAGCAGGTGATACGGAGAATACCCTCAATGGTATTGTCACAAAGATATTGCAAGATGTTGTCCTAGCATCTACCATTCGTATCCGGCTATGGTGGAAATCCGCCAGTTTTGAATAGTTATCCAGTGGCATCTACAGTCAATATAAATCCATTCGTTAGTTTGTTGTATTATGCCTCACTCCAATTTTTAGCATTCAAATGTTTTACATCCTGGCGCAAAGTACGCCAAAGTTTCTGAAATTTACGATGCATGCAATAAAGAACTTGAAAAAGATCAGGTATTTATTTATTAAGACCGATTAATTCCTCTTTTATACATATAAACAGTTATTACAGTTTGGCGAAATCCCTTTGGAGTTTCTAGAAGAGTTAGTCACTGAAAGCCTTTTTACTCGGAATATTTTGTTGGCAGATGCCAACAAAGGCCACAATTTTGCTAATCTTGTGCAAAGAGCCAGTGGTAATTATATTAGAGGTGCCGTTCGCGTAGGTAGAAATTTGTGATAGTAATAGCTGTTTGTTTAGGATGGAAAACTTTGTAGGCCTGCAAACACTTTCGCCCAAATTGGTACAACTACGCAGCCATTTGATGAACCTCCGCCTCCAGTAGTGGCGCTGATGTTTTATTGTATGCATTTTTCAGTATCGCCCCCCATCTAGACAGCCACAGCAAAAACAATACTTAGAAATTGTGGATAGCGACGAAGAAAGTGCAGAATGTTTCAACAATGCTCAACAAGCCCAGCCCCTGCCTCAAAAATATTCGCGCTTCTCTGCACCGAGTAGAATTAGTAAGCCTAATTTTCCGCATATTGAAAAGGAAGCATCCTATAGACCAGGGAGTACTATAGACAACTATACCAAATCTGTGTAAGTTTTTATTTTAAATGTTAAGTGGATGCAATTTAGTGACGAAAGTGTAAAGGAGCGTTTAATTATGAAGTATTTGGAAAGTAATTCCGTTCATGTGCTTGGTAACGAAGAAGAAACTGTAGTGCAAATGTACGTTCTTCTATACATCTTAGAGGTCTTTAGAAATGCCATGCGCGAGTGTACCAAGCTATGGAAAAACAAAATTGAAAATTATTGTGAATTTCTCTTCACTCTAAAAACTTATTGGCTTCAAAACAGGACAATCGACGTATTGGATATCAATGCAAAAATGTTTGACGTATGGTAATTGTATAGTACTCTTCATAAATACGCAGAACACTCTTGACTCTTCCCGGACTTTCTCCTTAGATTGGAACATGTTTGGTATAACCGAAGACGACCTTGCTCCTCTAAATTTGTTTGTACGCGCACCTAAGAAACATTGGAGCCCTAATAAAAACAATCAAGTTAATCTTTTTAATTTCTCTTTTCAATGTTTGATTTTTAAGATAGAAGTCAATCCTCTTATCCAGCAAGCGGACTTTCTGGACTTCAGGATAGACACCTGGTCTTATAGGATTTACGAAAATCTTTTGAATAGTCTGAGAGGGGAGGAATCAATCGAGCGCATTGCTCATAATCAGAATACGTCTATTTCCGAAGTATTTCGAGAGGTTAGTCCTGCTCACATATCTTTTATGATCAATTTTATTTTCAGTTAAGGGCATGGCCAGAAATATTCATTATTGACAAGGTAAACGGTAAAGTCCGACTCCATACACCTTTTCCATTCTTTATTCTGGGTAATTTCTCCTAACTATTTAAATTCATTTTCTATGGAGTTGTTTTATTTTCCTAAGATTATTTAGTCGCGATTAACAATTTGATTTGTATTTAAGATAAGAACAAACTTTTCGCACAACTGTGCCGATCTTGGCAAAGAAGGCGATATTGAGACATTGAGATACTTTGAGCAACATTTTTCATATTGTTATTTATTCAACTGATATCATCAATAAACTATTTTGTAGAGAAGGTAATCGTAGAAACGGGTATAGCCTGGATTCAGCGCAGCAACAGAGACAAGATCTCTGGAACAACATTCTATCCCAGGCTTTACCTAAACGATCAGAATGGAGTAGAGGTGTCTAATTACTTACCGTGTGCGATAACCCGTCATTTTCATTGCGATAACTACTTAAACGTAGGAATTTACTCATAGAGTAAGGAATTATCCTATGACGTAACAGAACATCTCTGTTGTCTGCCACAACAAATCCAGCCGAAGTGAGACAGTCGTATAGAATATGCAGATACTTCTCGTTTCTGGATATGCATCGAATATTCCTCTTTGTATGCGCATAAAGTCTGAAAGCGAATGAGCGGAACTATATAGAAGACAAACTTTTGTATTCCCATGTAGGATATAACAACGTGAGGAGTGATGGCTGTTTTAAAAGGATATTCTTGAGTCCAAACGAAAGAGGACTGTAATCTTATTCATTATATAAAAAGAGAAGAGCTAAACACCGTATCGGTATGTGTATAATTTTGCACCATCTTCCGTAGATTATCCACGACTATGTAAGTTCCCAAACCAGTGAGAACGATCCAATCATCCTTAGCCGCTGTTTGTTTGCCTTTTTCGATGGCCTTCAGCCATGCTTTCCAACGATTAGTCCGAGCATCGCCGACGAAAAACAAAGACGAGCACTGTTTACCCCAGGTCTAGGCACCAATTGTTTTTGCGTTTTGAAAATACCTGGGTGATAGAAAGCTTCTCTCTCTTTACGACGTTAGCGGTATAGTTACCATAAATTAGGACAAAACAGTGAATGGAAGAATTAGTAGTGACAGGGCCGGGTTCACTTGGGTGAATAAAATCATCTTGTGGCTCGGATAGAAATAAATAAGACTGAAATTGGGAGACGGTTGCTTGTATAACGTTGAACGTACAAAAACGGCAGTGAGAAGAAACCCCAAGACCGTCCCCAACAAGCCGACGGCGAGACGGCGCCGAGCAAACCGACCCCGACGATCGTAGAAAACCATTCAAATCGGGCAAAAAGTTCGGAAGAAGAAGAGCCAACCAAAATCGGAGATGGTCAGAACCATATATTCTACCGGTAATAACTGAGCAGTTATTCAGAATCTAAAAGAGAAGAGAGAAGCTCCCTTTTTTTCAAGGCATTCTCTTGATTGGCTCACTAATAGGGAAAATTTTTTTAGCATAGCCGAAATCCCAATGAGTCTTGAACATTACTATTATGAGATAAAACTTTATTCGTTTTGAATTTGCAGCACTATGTACACACAATAATAATAATAAAGACTAATAAAGATTGTTGTAAGTTATAATTATCTACTAAATTAAATATACACACGATGCATAAACGGCATAAAAAGTATAGATATAAAAAGCGCAATGTGAAGCTATGCTACGGACCTCAGAATAGTAGCAACCCGATGCCACGTGCTAGTAGGTCAAAACCGTAATCACGCGGGTCGATTTCCTTGGCCGGGAACATGGTGCGACCAATCAGCTACCTGAAAGATTTATCCACACAATGGTGCTGTTATTAAAACTAACCTGCGGACCCATAGTTAGGTTTCTCTTCGAAGAAGTGCTAAAAATTGGCAATACTTCACTAGCTTCAACGGGGACGGCTTTCATATAGACGCAAGCATCAGTCCCATATCCTTCCATGGAGACGAGGAATAAGTCCCCCAAAAAGTACCTAGCGTAAAGTCTAGATAATGGTAATCCATAACCATAACCAGCCTAATAATATGGAAATGTTAAAAAAACAACTGGTAAAATACCAAAGGCGCCTGCGTACCATCTCTGGGAGGGGGCGGCGCAGTACTATACATATAATTGTACAACTTTTCGAGAATTGTTCTAGAAACACCACCTCCACGATCACATATCTTTAAAACAAAAATGTTGTAAAGACTTATTTCACCTTTATCGATAAATCTTCTGATCCTCTCACAACATATACACGTATGTCAGGAAGGTCGTCATCAACCCCATGGTGCTCAATTGTTGCTCTCATTGCATTTTTAAACAGCTCAAACATTATATGATATAGATGACTCGGTACGGCTACTATTGAAATTGGTTTCCCCTAAACAAACAAATAGCTTGTGAAAAAAAAACACAAAATTACCTTATCAACGGCATTTATCATTTCGAGCTTCATAGTAGGGCTTGTTAAGTAATATCGGTCACAAAGAAATCTAGCATTTTCAAAAGCATCATAGACAACTGATTCAACATCACAGGTAGGATCAATGCAACCAACATGGCGTGGGCTTTCCGGGAGAACTGAACCAAATACGACCAAATGTTGATTTTGTAACATTCTTATAGAAATCCTATTTATATAGAAACGATCCAAAAAATATTGGATACCTTAACGAAGATAATAATGCATATATAAAAGAGTAAGTCTACCTCGTTCACTTGCAATATCCACACCATCACTTTCTCGCAATTCGATTAGCCCTTCAGCCATTGTTTCCACAACATGAGCATGCCTTTTTAATATTCCTTGAAGCTTTTCATTAAACCTGGAAATTATTAATATTGAAACGCATATATCACTACATTTAAATAGGTATTACCCATGAAAACAAAAACCACGCGTTTTACTATTATACAAAAATAATTAAATGTTTTCTGCCATTCCCAACCGGTTTGTCTTACAGGATCACTGGTGACCCACGTGACAAAGGTAACAACGAATAGAGGCACGTTTGCACATTGAGATACCAACGCCAAAGAACACGTGTTACAGTGGAACAGGATGATAATAGAAGCATCAAAATGGCCATGTTATTAACTATTAACTCTTATTCTCTAATCTAATGGAAAGACAACATGTATATCCTAAAAAAAACAAAAAAAAAGCAACTTACAATGCTACATTGTCCAGAGATGCACTTGCATTTTCGAAAGTAAGAATTTCCTGGAAGCTTTCATTATACCACCCTGATACCATCTTAGAACTGGGCATTTGAAGTAATTTTGGTGGCAGTAAATAAAACTCCTAAAAAGAAGCCAACGCTTCTGTAAAAACTGCTTAGAAAACAAACCTGCATTATATTGGCTAATCGAACCAAAAGTTCGTTTTTTAAAAAAGTATAAGAAGTAGCAGCTGTACCAATTCGTCCAAAGTCCAAATATTGCTGAATTGTAAGAGAAGAAGGTTGAAACTGGCTAGAAAGAGGTGATTAGTTATATCCATTATAAGATCACCTGTAATGTTCTAGTTGCTTTACTAGTTTACCAGCAAACGGCGCAAGTACCCGTCTTGTTAAGTGCATTTTAGTCTTGCTGAAAGATGCTGGATAGAATTTAAAACATATCTAATATCAGCCAAGACTAGCATAAGCTAGGTAGAGGAATCATTGAAACCCCCAAACTTTGTTGACGACAGCAAATGGCTCCCCGAACAGCCGCGTGTGCATCTTGTAAAAAAGTGAACAAGACAATTTGCGAGATTATGTTTTTTTTTTAAAGTTCGGAGCATTTCTATTGAAAATGACTAAAGCAAGCATGACCCCTGATACAATTACATAAGAAGTCAAAGAAGAAGAAAGATAGGGAAGAAGTATCAAAATTAGAGATTGGAATGCTGAAGGAAGACACGAGGGAGGGAGGGGAGACACCCAAAGAGAGCAAAGAACACGCTGCATTGATTATTTCTCGGCAATACATGTACATAGAGGGGCTAAACTTGCGTTTATACGAGTTTTATTTTTATATCAAAGATGTTCTTGGTATATATAGCAGTTCGAATCTTTCTACATTGTATAGTTGCAAAATATAAGCTCAGGAACTCACAACAATCCTCAAAAAGACGTACATCTTTACCTAGAACTAAAAAGGAACAAAAGAATATGCGATATATCAATGCACTGCGCATTGACGTTGCTCAAGCGACATGTAACGCAGGCGTTGAGATAAAAACCCTCACCTCAAAACAACACACAGCTTGCCGAGGTCGCCACCTCAAAGGCCTAAAATGGCTAAAATGGTCCCGCAGCGACTACATGCCAGTTTTTCATATATGCGTTTCTACACATTTTCGTGTGTTTTCGATGTTTTATTCGGTCTTATCAACCCCAAATTACAGTAGAACAGTAAATAAAAGCATAAAATAACGCAGATTTGAGGCGTAATGGAATGTCAGTGAATTTTTGTCCCGAAATAACCCAAAAATGACTTTTTCTTATGATATTCTTCCGTCCGTAACTTAAAAAGCTCCCCATAATGAGACTAATCGATTGCAGTGAAAATAAAAAAGATTGGATGTCACAGTTTTGAAAAAGAAATTGTCAAAGATTTTGACCGATTTTTCAAAAAATCGACGTTTGATGGAAACGGTTGTAAACAGCGCACAAACAGCGTTTTTTGTATTGGAGATTACGGTATCCAACTTTGTAGCTTCATCCAGGCATACATTTTTATAGTTCTTGGGATTGTTCGATGCAGAAAAAAATTCTGATCCGGAAGTAATTTTGGCACCAAAATCTGTTCTGGTTTTGATATGGAAAAACACGAAAAACTCATCTTTTTTATGGTACATTTATATGAACCCCAAAAATTACTTCCGGGTCATTAAAATATGCTCTTTCGAATGCAATTTTTGGGTCCCGGCACGATGACGGTGGCTGAACAACGTTTTTGGGTTATTTCGGGACAAAAATTCACTGATATTCCATTACGCCTCAAATCTGCGTTATTTTATGTTTTTCTCTTTGGTTTTATAGTAATTTGGGGTCGAATAAAACATCGAAAACACACGAAAATGTGTAGAAACGCATATATGAAAAACTGGCTTGTGGTCGCTGCGGGACCATTTTAGCCATTTTAGACCTTTGAGGTGGCGACCTCGGCGAGCTGTGATGCGGGATACTTCTATTAGGACAACATCGTTCTTTCAGGGTCATATGGAAACAATAAAAGTATGAACATACCAGCTTCATATCGTCCTATATGCTTCTGGACGTAAACGGTTTTACTTTTTTCTTGGCAATTCGTTTCAGATGTTCCGACTCCGACGACTGGCTAAGAAAAAGAAGACCCAAGCTAGCCTTAAAATATTCCCTTAACTTTTTGCGTCATAATGTTACCGGTGAGTAGGCCGTAACTGCAGGATATTTTTTATATTTAGGAAGAGTATTGATGGAAATGAACGAAAGAGATCTAGCTGACGTAGGAATTGAATCTTACGAAGAACGGTATATATATTTTTTTGAGATATTAATTTGCCTTTTTGCAGACAGGATTTGCTCCTCGAGATAAGAAAGGAGAGGTTGTATTGCGATCTTGACGAGCTGTCAAAGCTCAAAAAGCAGATTTAATAATAAATATATCAAAAGTGTTCTTTTATTTGTTCCGATGGTGGTCAATGCGAATTTATTTTTAATTTATATTTGCATTTGTTTTCATAGAAAACTGTAACTAGAAATTTTAGATGGACAGTAACTTCATTTCACGACAAGAAAGGACGAATAATGCCCGAGATGTAATCGCAGAATTGATGAAGGAAACCTATGGGGAAGGAGTTGATGTAAGCTATCTTAGGCCAATGTTTAGTATATTCTACAGATGGGTTCTAACAAGGACATAATTACTGCTACGCCCCCTCTTCCCAAGTTAGAAAACCTTTCCGAAAATGTTATGTTGCGCATATTTTCAAACCTTACCAACGTTCATGATTATGATAATCCTGCAACAGTGGAGAAAACCGTTCACGGTTATGGAGCTCAAAACAAAGAAATGACGAAAGTAAGATATATATTTGTTTGAATCTAACCTACCGTTATTCAGTTTGTTTGGAGAATGTCTGGTGTATGTGCTTCTTTCAACCATTTCTTTAACAACCTCTCGGACAAAATGCTTGCGCAGTTCCCGAGACCCCCTATTGGCCTTCGTATACAGGTTACCAATTTTACAACCCTTTTAGAAGTTCCCTTTTTTAGCCAAAAGCTGCGAAAATTGCTATGAAACATATGGATGCTCAAGAAGATCCTAAAGTTCAGTTGTACGTGTATGGTTATTTTTCGAAAAATAATTATGTTATGTGCTGCAAGCCTAGCGAGATCGCGGCAGTTCTATAGTATGTACATTGAAATCATTTGCTTATCAATTTATAGTCCTGCAATAGTGGAGACTCATTTGATCATTCAAAGTTTCGTTCTCGATGATGGCTTGATTGAGATGATACAGGGTTTTGATACCAGCAAGGTAGATAACAGTTTCTTATACTAATAAGCAACAAATTCCAGGTCGAGGAGGTTTTTTTTAATGATATCATGGGGGTTGATCTCGTAGAAGTTTCCGTAGCTGACATAGTCAACCTTTTTCCTAATGCGATGATGATTCGTTTTCTCGGCGATTCTCGTTTCGAAAGTCTCATTACTATTAATAATGCTGAGGTGCCGGAAATGGAGAAGTTTGTATTTATTTATACAATATTTAGCTTATATTATATGCAAAAAGTCATTTAGATAATTTTTGCATATACTTGTAGAACAGAACTGAGCTATCAAATGATTTTAAAGCTGCGGCTAATTTCATATATTTCGCTTTCTGTTAATACATCGAACAATTTCAGGACTACGCTTGACAGTATCCTTCCTGGAGATCTTATTGGAACATACCACGATATCGATGTCCGTTGCCAGAAGCGTAATAAAATCACGAGAAATCGTCATCGGCTTGTTCGAGAGTAAGTCTAGTCTCTTTTATTATTGTTGCTGCATGAACCAGGCAATCTCTTTATTGCAGGACTGAAGCGCTCGGCGATCCTCAGCCGTTGAAAAAAGATGACGACGAGGTCCAGCACAAATCTCTCAAGGTTTGTAATTTTTCTATTAGTCTATTATATTCCTATTTAAGCGTCTTACTTCGTATCTTAATTGCCCTCCCAAAAAGAGATCTCCAGATGAGGTATATTCGTTATTTTCAGAGTATTACGTAACTTTAGCTCAACACACAAGTCAAAATTCACGAATTAGAGAAGGAATTGAGTGCGCTTCGTAGTCGCTTTTCCAAACTTGAGAGAGCTACTTAAGAATTACAATCCCACGACGGCAATCTCTCCTTAATTTTTTTGTTTACAGGTTCATTTAATTGTATAACAATAAAGAAGAATAATAATTAGTTTACTTTCAACGAGACAAAGTAAAGGAATATCGATAGAACAGTAGGTGGGAAAATGAGATTTGTTAAAAATTGCGGTTGTGGTACTTCTCTGGATCGAAGTAAGATGTGACCACAGTTCTTTGGGCAAACTTTCTTCCAGTAAGAGCTGCTTGAGCTTTTTGACAATCCGACTTGGAAACGAATTCAACAAACACCTATAAGTTATAAATTCGTCAAGTTTTTGAAACTCCGACTTTTCCAACACCGGGTACTTGCATTCCTTCACTAGGCCGCGGTATTTCCAACGATTTGACCACCCCGTACTTGGAACACTCTTCTTTAATATCTTCGAGGATATCTAAAACCCGCTTTGTAAACGCCAAATAAACTGAAGAACCTTCGTATTCTTCATCGCTTCTTAGATCTTCTTCTACAACCATGTTCATAAGACAGAGAATCTCAGTCGGCTGGCCAGCACCTTGTGATAAATCGATTCCTTAACCAAACAATGAGAAGTATTTGGATCACTCACCAGCAATTGCTGTTGCAGCATTAGGAGGAGGTTGTTGTCTTTGATTGGCGCACGCTAGCTGCACAACTAGCTGTTTATCTCCTAACTGCATTCCGTTTAAGCCAGCAATAGCCTGCAATTTTAGAAATATTCATCCGTTGCACAACCCGTCACCTGGTCAGTTAATGATGCATCAAGATATTCAGCAAAGGCGTAACCTTTTGAAGCGCCACTGGAATCTGTCACCAGATTGAAAGCTTTCAGTTGACCAAATGAACACAGCAATTCTTTCACCTAAATTCGAAAAATGAAAAAAATTCTTTTCACAAAGTAAGCTAATAACTCTCCACGCGCGTTGTGAGCATTTAACCTGGAACAAAAAGTATAAAAGACCCGCCTTTAACCTTCAGCGGTTCAGGACTATACTGCTCATGCTGCGCAAGCACAATTAACCTAAAACTCTAAACTCTAAAACAGCTAAACAAGATGCTGAAAATTTGTATCTCTGAAAACAAAGCTGAAAAGTGGAAAGACCCGCAAAAAGACGCAAATTAAAAATGTTAACTGCGCAATCCGGTAAAATGGGTCTTTATGTGGTGAGCGAGAAGCAGCGAGCTAAATGCTGAAAGGCAAAAGAAATAGATACAAGTAATTGCGTAAAGGGAAAATCCAACCTGGTCTTCGTTAAGATACGAGGGAAGTCCTCCGATGTAGATCTTGTTCGGCGAATCAACCACGATATTCGACACTTAAATAAAATGATTATATAAAAATATGTCACTTACCAGGAAGACGATAGGTTACGTCATAGTTCGCGCTAATTGGCTGATAGTCACGTGGACGACGAATTTTCAATTGCTGTCCCATAAAATTAATGCCGTCGAAAGCCATTCCTGCAGTTGTTTCGTCAATAGAACGAAATTCTATAAAGGCGAAATTCTTGTCCAAATTTATTTGGCACGCTAATACAGGATTTCCGTTTGCTTGCGCCAGTCCACACAAATGCATCTAAAATAAAAAAAGTGCCAGCAGACGGTTTCAAACCTGTTGATTGAAAAAGTCTAACATAGCTTCTTCGTTACATCCAAATGGAATGTTGCCAACGTAAAGACGTCGTGACTGGCATGTTACCGATGGCCCAACAATCGGCACAGACGACTGTATACTGAATCTAGGAATCGCACCAGTAGCTGAATTAAGTAATAATGCATAAATAATACAAAAATGACGAACCTTGCATAGCCTTGTATTCTTTTGGCGTTAGATGTTCAAAACCTACTGGAGGAACATCCCAAAATTTGAATTTCTTTTTTGGTTCATCACGACGACGATCTCTTTCACGCTCGCGATGACGATCACGACTACAAATATATAAAATAAATTTGACCAAAAATTAACATACGATTTACTCCTCTTTCTTTCACGATCGCGGCTTCTGCTGCGGCTGCGCTTTCTTCTCTTTCGTTCCTCACGATCTTTATCCTTTTCGCGCGACTCTCCATTCTCATCTTCTTCTTTTTTCGGTTTTAACAAATCCAAACCCTAAGGATAATTAGTAAGTTTAAAAAATAATCAAACCTTTCCGTCAGTCTCTTCAAGCC
The DNA here is from genome assembly GCA_932521035.1 of Oscheius dolichura. NCBI lineage: Eukaryota > Metazoa > Nematoda > Chromadorea > Rhabditida > Rhabditidae > Oscheius > Oscheius dolichura. The sequence continues at coordinate 6,157,396 of OW051494.1, forward strand.
CTGCTTTTCGATTGGCTATATCCATATACGCCTTATAGGTTTCATCCATAATGTTGGGATTATCGCTGGTTAATTCAGCCATCTGCAATAATATAGGAAAACTATATATTGAAAAACCAAAATAATAAGTGTAAGTGAACTGAAATGAATAAGCGAGATGAAAACGCGTGTAACGTAAAAGACTGGCATGGTTCTAGGTTTAATAAAGACAAATGTACAGGGGAAATGATAATGTGCATTTAAAAATGTATAGAAGGCTATTGGATGGCAAATGACAGTTCAATCACACACCGGATTGGATTGGTATATGTACAGGATGCATTAATATACAAATGAAAATCTAACAAAAGCTAACAGCCGCAAAAGCCTGCATCATTAGTAGACGCAGCTTGGCCGAGACGGAAAGCGGGACGATCATTTTCCCATAAACCTGGCGTCTGAATAACCTAAAATGCAATAAATTTCAAAGCAAATAATATAGAGCGCACCTTTTCTATAAGTTCCTCAAATGCATACTGCACTCCTTCATTGGTTTTTGCGCTAGTTTCGATAAATAATGTCCTATGCCGCTTTGCAAACTTAACACCTTCATCTCTTGAAACTTCTCTATGAGGCTGAAATTTTTTTAGAATAACGTGAAATTTAAATGGTTACCATATCTATTTTATTTGCGACAAGCATTTTAACTGCTTCACCTCGTGTTGAGTAGGTATCCACTTCTGTCATCCAATGCTCTAACCTTTCGAAACTACTGCGATTCGTAACATCATAAACTGCATCAGATAAGAGAGCATTAGCAAAAAACATACCACATATCACTCCTTGAGCACCACGATAATAACTTGGAGTCAATGTCCGAAACCTTTCCTGTCCAGCGGTATCCCAAATAGCTAATTTTACGCCATTTCCATCAATGTTCATTGTAGTTACACGAAAATCAACGCCTAAAAAGTATATGAATTATTTTATATGAAGTATATGAATTATTATACATTTTGATAACAAACCTATTGTGGCTGGCTGTTCAGGATCAAAAGTGTCATCCACAAACCGTAACATAAGACTGCAATATTAGGATTATCAATTTTTTTATTAATATTTTAAAATACCTCGATTTACCGACTCCGCTTTCGCCAATGATGAGAATTTTGAGAGTGGTTATTGTCGGCACATCATCTTCCTTTTCACTGAGAAACGACATTTTGATTCTGAAAAAAAAATAATCGATGAGTATCAATCGTACTGGCTCGCAAAAAAAGAAAGATAAAAACGAATAAATACTAGGATCATGTGAGCGTCAGGCGGTAAGATATTTTGCGAGAAAGCATTTTCGAAGGACGCAGTGGAAAGGGAGTTGACAAGTCGCCTTTTCCGTGTGGGACTATTTACAAAGGCGGGAATATGCTTTGAATTTTTTGTTTGTTTGAAAAGTTCCTTTCATTTTTCGCTTTTTCCTGAGGAAGCCTTTTCTAATGGTAGCTAATTTCAGACCGTCTATGATATGTTCTCGGCTTCATTTATAACGCCATACAATAATATTGACCATGTAGAAAACTTAGAAAATCAAGATTTTCTTTCTGCAAATGATGTTGCTGCCCAGATAGAAGTAAGTTTTATAAAGTAAGACAGAAAAAGATGTAGGAGTGTTATCGGTCGCCGGAAGACATTACAAAACTCCGACAAAGCATACACACATTATCGAATGAGACGCAGCAACACATGTACAAGTTAAAAGACGAAATGGAACTTCTTCCTCAAATAATTCAAAGTAAGTTAGAACTCTCGAAGGAAAATATATGTGCAATTTTCAGAGTGTTCTGTAAGCAAAAAAGAGCAATATGTGAATGTGCAACATAATAGTGAAGAACTTAGAAACGGTAATACTTGAAATTACCTATAATTGCTTGTTTCTTTTAGAAATATGTACCATTCAGGAAAGCCTAAGAAATGTTATAGACGAAGAATCTTCTTTGCAAAAGAAAAATAATATGCGGATAACTGTTGAGGATCTTCGATCACAGGCAATTCATACTTACGGAGCTACAGTAGATTTAACCCAAAAGAGTTAGTTTTGAAAGTATCTTCGGAGCAATATTAGTTTAGTCGTAAATAGTTGAGCGATAAAAATGGATTTGGCGAGAGAAAAATCCTCAAAATATTCCACAATTATTAGATTATTTTAAAACTTCAATTTTCAGATTCAAGGATACTAAACGAATTAAATAGTGGATGAAGAAACTGACAAATAACTAGTCTTAAATATATTTGCTTTGTTTCTTATTTTCAATAAAGTGGCATAATATCACTAACCAGCCGTATCGGCTGGAGGTTGGCTGCGCCAACTATGGTACTACAATAGGCGCGATGTTTATAAATTATCATCTTGGCTTGCGAGTATATTGCTGCATGCCGGAACCCGTAAAGTCCCCCCTCCAGTAGAATCTCTCTCAGTCGTAGAACCACTCTCACGCAGCGAAAACATGTTACAACGATACAAAAATGCTAAATATACAAAGCAAAAGAAGTTGGCCGAAAGAGGATCCGAACCGTCGACCTCTGGACTGGGGTCCCACCACGAATGGGTGCCGTAGCGGACAACATTAAATTTTGGTTAGATTCGATAAGAGACGCAAAAAGAAACATAGAAAAGCGTAAATCAAAAAAGCAAAATCTTAAAGTCATTTCTACAGAACCGAACCTCTTGCCTGAGGTCGACTGCTCGCCGACCCCGGCACTTTAGGTCGGGCGCTCCAATGCTAATTCCGATTTTATGCATTTTTATCAATTTTGGGTGGTTTATTTGGCTTTGTCGCAGTTTTGAGAAAAAGATTTGCGAAGTTTTGATAAAAGTGGCGTTGTGTGATAAGAGCGCGTAAACAGCGGGCAATTATCAATTTTAGTATTGGGATCCTGGGTGGACGATCTTGAGCAAAACTACACATTTTTACATTTTTCCGTTTTGTGGAATCAGGCACATTGAAATCTACGCGAATGAGTTTTTTTTTGGAAAAATTGAACATCGAATAGTCAAGATATGCCACAGCTCGCCGCGGAAGAAGAAAGGTCGGCGCGACAGTGAGCGTGCCGAGACCATCGCAATTTTTGCTCTTCGGCCAATACCACTTTGTCGCACTCAGCATGAAAAAACGGCACATTCTTACTTTTTTTCTGTAAATTGCATTCGATCGGGCATAGTTCAAAGAATCTACAGCAATTTTTGCGGATAATATAATTGTATCTTTGCAAAGATATATAGTTTTTTATACTTTTCACTATGAAAACCTGAACAGATTTTGGTGCCAAAATTGCTGTAGAATTTCCCTTTTTTTCTGCATCGAATAAGCCCAAGAATGCCAAAAATGGATGTCGGAATCACAAGTTCCACGTGCGACAAGTTGGATACCGTAACCCCGCAATACTAAAAGCGCATTTTGTCCGCTGTTTACACCCGTTTTCATCCAACGTCGATTTTTTGAAAAATCGGTCAAAATCTTTGATAATTTCTTTCTCAAAACTGTGACATTCGATCTTTTTTATTTTCACTGCAATCGATTAGTCTCATTATGGGGAGCTTTTTAAGTTACGGACGGAAGAATATCATGAGAAAAAGTTATTTTTCGGTTATTTCGGAACAAAATTCACTGATATTCCATTACGCTTCAAATCTGCGTTATTTTATGTTTTTCTCTTGTGTTTTATAGTAATTTGGGGTCGATAAGACCGAATAAGACATCGAGAACACGTGAAAATATGTAGAAACGAATATATGAAAAACTGGCATGTGGTCGCTGCGGGACCATTTTAGCCATTTTAGGTGCCGACCTCGGCGAGCTGTGATGCTTTTCACTTTTTCTCGAAAGTTGACCGAACAATGTTTGGTGCCAAAACTCATTTGCGTAGATCTCGATGTGCCTGATCGAATACCCAGGTTTCACTATAAGTTTTGGCGCAATGTCCAGAAATTTGAATTCTGGCGAGCTGTGGGCCCCGCCACAGACGGGTCCTGCACGGAAAACATGCGACTACACTTCAGAATACTCTGGACAAAAAGCAAAAACGTTTGACCACTCCGGGGATCGAACCCCCCACCTTCGGATCAAAATGTTAACACACACACAGACACCATAGCCGCGTAGATTAATAAGATATTCTAACGTTGACATTCATTCTATGGAGGCCGTATATGTAGGTCTTTCATGGTTGCATGATTTCTCCCCCTGAGAGTCGAGAAGGCACGTTGATAAAACGTCGGATAGTCTTAGATATCATGTATTCATTCTTTGTCTTCTTTCTATTATGCCACAACCGAACTGCAGCCCTTATAACCTGAAAGGGAAAAGGCGACGAGCGATGATGTAGAGTGGATAATGCTGACGCAACAGGTAAAATAATGAATGTAAAAAGAAATAGATGATAAAAATCTATTTTAATTGGAAGAGAATGACTAGATATATTTATATCCGTACCCGTGGAATGTGCTCAGCTCCTAGTAGATCTCGTTTGGCTGCTTGAGGTAATACATCCAGTAGAAAACATTGAACACGGCGAATGTCACTCAACCCCGGCATTTGTTCGGTATTCAGATAAACTTACGGGGGAAGGCAACTCGGCTGGACTGGTCTATGAATAGGGCTTTCCTCGAGAATGTGATAGCCTTGAACATGAGGTGGGCAGCGCTTTTGGAGGTGTGTTGTCCCCCGTAATACCGGCCATAGCTGCCCTCACACTCCGAGTCGAAGTCCGACACCCCTGAACCCGTTGTCCGAGGCGGACAGGGATCTCACCGTACGAGGCTGTCTTGGCCCCATTTTGCAGCTTCTCGGCCATTTGGTTGTACTTATTAGCTCTACGCATATAGGAGTTCACACAGGCAAACTCGAGCAAGACGCCGAAGATAAAGAGCATACAGACTCCATAGAAGTAGTCGATAGCCTTGGCTGAAAGGAGACATTATAGACATCAGAAAGAGGAGCAAACTAACCGTAGCTGACTGGAGGCAGGGCATAACGGATTCCATTACCCTAAAGAAGAGATAGGAGGGAGACGGGGAAGGGGGATGCCTGGGTGGACAGGGTGAGGAGAGTGGTAAAGGAGAGCGACACCCGGGCGGGCACGGCGCGGCGGTCGATCCAGAAGGACACCCAGCTGATGGCGACGATCAGGCCGGTAGGGATGTAGCTCTGAAGAGGGGGAGAGATATCCGGGAGAAAGGGAGGGGGCACCTGGACGAGGTGGTAGCCGATGGCTCGCTTGAGATGCAACATTGCCAGCAGACACGAGAAGTCCCCGATCCGACTGGAATTGGGGGTGATAGTGTAGTGGAAGACGCCTGATAGAGGGGGAGACAGTCAGGGAAGAGGATACAGTATACCGTTACAGTAGGACGAGTCCATGGAGATGATGTGGTATTCGGGGAGACCGATCTCCGGGTTGTACCTGGGATTGACAAGACTATTTAGACGGCGGATGGCCGGTACCTGATCGAGCCGTGAGAAAACCACGTCGCGTTCATTTCTTCCTTTACATGGGCATCTACAACGGGATTGTTGACGTTCGTCGGACAGATTCGGCCATCATTATGAGCCCCGCTCGCCCACAACTGGCCCCCTCCCCCAGGGACAGGATAACGTCTTTTTATCCCCCGTCTCGATCCGCGCAGATTGGGTCCCGAGAAAGTTCGGAGACTAAAGAAGACGGACAACGGCGGCCCCCGTTGAAATTAAGAGGGAGGAGGAGTCCCCTTGGTGTTCCTTTTTCCGGAGATAAACACACTTTTGACGGATGTGAATGGCCCGTGACCGAGAGCCTCCTAATCCCGAAACTAATTGGACCCACAGATGATCTTCCTCCTCCCGGACCCCTTTGAACTCACAAGATATTATTTTGACCAAGCAGGTCTGGCTATCCAGCGGGTAGTTCTGAAGGGCTAGGTGGCAGGCTGAAACGGACGGTATCTAGTCGGCCGAGGGGGAACCAACCCAGGTTGAGGGTCACTCGGGTACCGTAGGAGACTGTCCCTTCCTGGGACACAAACATGTTGAAATTGTGGACCTATAAGGAAATTCCTCTCAAGACCCGGAGAGATTACTTACCGTAACTTCGTGGAAATAGGCGGATCGGGCATTAGCAAAGTAGAGGTCGGGCAGCCACCTGAAAGGGGTCTCGGCACGGCGAGAGGGCAGACTGACATTTTGTCGAGGATGGCCTTATCGTTAATCAGCACGTAGTCCGTCTCGTTGTGCTTCATCCGGTCGTCCTGCCACGACATGTATAAGTACAAATCCATGTCGAAGGTCATCTCGGTCGAGCGGAAGTTACCGAGGCTCTCGACGTAGAAGCCGACGTGGAGGTGGAGGGGGCCACTGGCCGGCCGGGGCATGGCCTTCTTGACCAAGTGCCGGTATATCGGGTGGTGGTTGAAGTGACTCGACAGCAGGCTGAACAATCTGTAGTCGCGTGGTCGGATGTTGCCCCCGGCCCACGGTTTCCTGTTGTCATCGAGCTCATCCGAATAAATTATAGTCTCTTCTTTTCCACTCGAGACAATAATTATTTTCAGAGGATAAAGGGGAGGGGGATAGGGGGTGTGTTCAGGCGGATGGCCCCATATTGAACTAATTTGCAGGCTTCGTGTCAGCGAGTAGCCCATTCAGGGGAAGTGACACCTACCAGGGGAATACGGAGCAGAGGAGGAGCAGGAGCCGAGGGAGACGGGCCATCGTATGAGAAGGGGAGGCGGGCCGCCAGAATGAGCCGACAATCCGAAGATGTTTTCCGATCTAAATTACAATCGAGCTAACCCAATTGAGACGAGGGAGGATGACAAAATCAAGAGGATCTTCGGTAAGCCCGGCCAGAGGCACGGAAAGTGCCCGGGAAAAAGTAATAATGGCCCTGGGCGCTTATTAAACTTGGCCCGAGGAGGACAGGCAGGGGTCATTAGCCAGGGAGGAGGCCACAATAATTACATCTTGGATTTAAAACCTGAGGACTAGGGGCCGCCGCCCCAACAAACCGGGAAGACGTCTGCCTATATAAAAAGGTTCCTCTACCATTTCAAAGGCTATAAATTCTTAATTGGAAAGAGATGAGGTAAGCGTCGGTCGTCAAAACATGTTGTCCAGGTTCAATTTCGAGAGGGGGAAAGGCTGTCCCAGCCGTGGGAACTGCCCTCTGATATGGAACTCTGTGCTTGCCTCGCCTTCAATCCTAATTACCACATTGATCTCATCTGCAGGACAAGATTCTACCGGGGGCAGAGAGGAGGAGGACGTCGCTGGGGTGAGGACGGCGCGAGATGAACGATTTCACGCCTCGGATACCATCGAATCTTCGAGGGAGACGGAGCACAAACCGACAACAGCCACGCCCTCTCTCTTTTATACACTATTCCCTTCTTGGACGTGGCTGTCCGATTAAAACAGAAGAGAGAGTCTCTTGTACGGTAATCTCTGTCATTTATTCAATTTACAAGTACAACAAGTCGGATATAAACGGGATATCTCAGAGAATGGCGTCGTGTGCCGGGTCGGGCACGACGCGGGAGAACCGTCGTCGTCTGTTGCGTAGCCTCTCCGAGAGCACCCCCAGAACCCCGGCGGTGTCGAATACCTGGGTGATGATATCTTGTGCCTCGTCCTGTGACTTGGACATCAGATTCAGCTGTGCCTTCAGCAGTCTAAACAGTCCTCTTTGTCCTCCGCCTCGTTGTGCCAGGTCACCTCAGATTCCAAGTGAAGTTCTCCGCGGCCCGAGTGGCCTTCTGTCCCTTAAGACCGCCCTCGGCACAGAGGAGACCCATCTCCTCGTGGCTGTTGGATATCCTCTGGATGGACTCCTCTATCTGAACACGCGTTGTCCTCTACTTCATAATAAGGTTACCTTAGCGAGGAGGTTGTCGGCCTGTTGGAGAGTGGCCACCGAGTGGCCGATGAGGGCCTTGAGTTTGTTGAAGGAGCGTTGCAACTGTTCCGGGATGGGGCCGGAAATGGTGACGACGGGGTAGTTGTGGTCGTCGCTATCGACGTAGAACGACGGGGACGACTCGTTTGACTGGCCGTTGGAGGACGGGGAACTCGGCGGCGAGGCTGAGCAGGAGGATTAAGGAGATGGGAGAGGCACTTACAGTTGTTGGAGAGGGTGATCATCCGGGAGTGGACAAGGCGCAGTCCCTGGCGGATGGTCCCAGCTGGGCCCAGGCCGCACTCATCCTGCCATTCGACCTAGGCGGCATTCCGCAGTTGAATGAAAGACGACTCACCATGGCTGCCTCGAGTTTGCTCCTCATGGAGATGGACTCGGCCAGCGGGGCGACGGCCGCCTTGAACTGCTCGTCGATGCTACGGATGCCGACCTGCTTCATGCCTGGAAAGAGGAAGTTGGGAAGGCCCGAGCCGGGGGGACCGACCAGTGTTGACGCGGGAGTTCCTGCGTTTGACTGACATTCCCCTCTTCCGGGCTTTCTGAAATTCGATTATCCTCGCTGCTAATCTAATTAAATGGCCGTTCGCCCGAAAAATCTCACATACCCCGCCTCCTCTTCTGTTGGTAATGGCGATGTGGACGAAGAGGGTCGCCGTGTCCAGGGGGTCGCCCTCGCTGTTCAGCAGGGAGATGTGCCGGTAGCCGGGCTGGAGGCAGTCGAAGGGGATTGTGTACTGCCCGATGAAGTCATCCCCGATGAAATCGTCATCCAACACGAGAAATCTGAGTAGGTTATAAGGGAGGAAACAGGGAACAGCCACACCTGACCAGGGCTATTTCCGGCACGGTCACCTGGAACTGGAAGGACTCGTCGAAGCACGGATTCTGGCCTGAAGATGCTTATTTCGCCTTCTAATTGCAAGGGAGTACTGTCGTTTCGGACGGTCTTCGTCCTCTCCTCGGCACAGTCCACCGGCAGGCCGAAGATCTCCACTACGACGAAGGGATCAGCGCTGTCTCCTTTGGCCGTCGATCCTCTGGGACGTGGCAGCTGCTGGCCGGAAAGGATCTTCAGGTGCAGGATCTAGAGTTCACCTATAATTTGCCTCGTCTATATCTTGTTACCTGAGGAGCCACAGGAATCTTCTCTCCGGGACAGAACAACGAGTCCTTCATCACTTCCGGCTTCAACACATACCCACATCCTCCATTTTCTGAGAATCTTCCCTCCTGAACTCCATTTTGTCTGGGTTAAGGAAAAGAACCGAACCTGTAGATCCATCATGAGCCCGGGTGTCTGATAGCTGAGACTGACCATCTGCACCCCGTGGTTCCAGAACTCTTGGGGGTTCAGATTTGACGAGTCTCGCCTCGAGCAGTTGGGAGAAACCCTGAAGAGTTTGTGTTCCCAAAGAATCAAAATAGTCAAACTTGGTGGTGTAGTCTCTTGTAGTCTGGGCAAACTCGGCCGCGTAATTATGCATCAGACGGAGACAAGTGGCTTCGGACAGAAAGGGGACGTGGTGCCGAGGATTCACTAGAAATAACCCGGTTGGAAAAGGAACTATCTCCGACTGACTTGAATTTGAATTGGGGGCCGTGGATAGGAGATCGTTGAGCTGTTTGATTTCGAGGAAAGGCGACACGAGGTCTGATAACTCCTTCACCAGCTTGATTCTTTAAAAAAAGAAAAAGATCAGGACGGAGTTTATCATTCACAGTCTTTCAGAGCCCAGTGTCTCCGCATTTGCTCTTCATCTCTTTTGGGCGGGGCCGATCCCGCGTCGTTTTCACGGCGTCGGGCTACTTGACATTGCGCCATGCAAACAGATCATTCTTCCCAAAACTCACGTCTTTCCCTTCTTCCTCGGCGTGATGCCACCCACGTTGATTTCCTCGTCCTCCGTTACTTCCCCGCTGTCGTTGCCAGCTGCTATCTTTCTCCCCTAAATGTCGTCTGCCCATTCATCTGCCTCTCTCACCATTATTAAGATCTTCTGAATGAAATCGGTCGGACTGGCCGTCTCCTTGCTCCAATCCGTGGGATCATTGGCCGGCACATACAGTTTGTTCCCCAGATGGGTGGTCAGCAGAGTGGCGGCGACCTTCTGCCAGTCGGAGTTGCAGTGGACGGAGATGGACAGGATCAGAGGATACCTGGGTTGGGTCTGCCACCTCAGGGGGGATACCCACCTGCTCCTCTCGAAGGCAGTCTCCCGGATGGCTCTCAACGCGTGGCTCAACGGTATCCGAGTCGTCTTCCCGCCCACGGTCCCGTTCCTGACCATTGGCTCCGTCTCCTTGTGCTTCTCCTGCGGGTCGTACAGATCCATCTCGACCAGGCGACAGTTTCTTTTGAGGGCCGAAGCATATCCATCAGCAGAGGCCGGGCCTAGCTGATCCTCTACCAAGTAGGTCTTGTGGGAGGCGGCGATGAAGTAGCGGGAGAAGGGCTAGACGGGAATTGGTAGGGTTTACGGGATGAGCACCTGTTTCATGTCCATCCATACGTTGGAGTGGTTCGGGTCAAAGAGGAGACAGTCCTGGGACATGAGGTAGTTCGTGAAGCCGTCGACCGTCATGAAGCCGATGTTCTTGGCCTCGGGCGCCGGCTCGTACTGCTCGATCAACGTCTCGCAGTATTCTGACGTCACTCCGGTCATCTACAACCCGTCTTTCCTCACAGATAACGACGAGACAGACCCCTTGTTCGGTTTCGAGGAAGAGTTGCAAGTCGTGGCACGAGAGGTAGTCCTTGTTAGCGTAGCGGACCATGAGGAAGTAGACCTCCGGCCGGGTGGAGACCTCTTTGAACAGCTCGACGAAGACCTCCTTGACTATCTTGCCCCGGTCGGCCTCCTCCTGTGAGTTGGCCGCTTCCTACAGTCCCGGACTATTGACATCATTCTCCCACAAACCTTGACTTTCGAGAGCACCCGGTTGAGCGAAAGCCGCGGATTAATTTGGCGGATGAGCTTGACGGCAGTGGCTTCTCCCACAAATCCGCGTTTGTCGGCGTCGGCATCCTCGAAAACAGACTCCAGCCATCGCTCTCTGATCGTGGCCCACGAGGAACTGCTCGGCCGACAGTCATCTAGAGTCTGTTCTCGAGACATTTCAGAGGGAGACCCACGTTTATTCGAGGTCAGAGCCAGGAGTCCCGTGGCCCAGACGTTGGCATCCTCGGCCGTGGCCGCCACCAGATCCAAGGACTCGAAGTTCTCCCCGTAGATGATCGAGAAGACACACTCCTCCTAGACGAAACCCTTTGTTTATAAACGGCCGAAATGTGAACCTGGAGATCGTTGAGCAGCGTCTCGCTGGTCCGGATTAGGTCGGCGTTCTTTCCCAGACGCACTTCTTTGATGTCCTCCACGGCTACTAAAATGTCTTTTTTTGAGGGGGATAGAGGGAGGAGGGTCACTTCGGGCTTTGTGTGGCTTCTTGTTGGTCGGAGTCCACCGGATGTGGGACAGGTCGGCGTCGAGGCTGAAGAACCTTCGGAACTGGCGGCTCGTCCCTCGCAGCTTGATGAATTCACAGCCCTGCTGCATCAGGTTGTAGCAGTCGGTCACTAAATGCCGGTAGAAGGGGCCCCTGTGATCCCTTACCATTTGAGATCTTGGAGGATGCCTTGGAGGAGAAGGAGACGGTCTTGCGGCCGGCCGGCGACCGGTGCCGACCGTTTCGGTTGATAAGCGACGAACGCAGGGCTTTTCTGGAAAAAGAGGGGATAATGGGCGAGAGGCCTCAATCAACCCGGTTAATTGTGCCCTCTACGGGCCCTTTCTCAGCCATTTAAGGAGACAAAAAAGGGGGAGGAGGGAGACTACTCGACCAGAAACAAGTCGCCTCGGGAGGGGAAGATAAGGACGGAGGTAATCTCGGGCTGCCGGGGCACACACACACGCATCAAAATCTAATTATGGGATCTCAATGAGCAAAGGAGACCTCTTCAGGGCGGCCTTTGTCCGGCTCGCATTTCAGGACAAGTACGGGTCGGGAAGACGCCCAGTGGGGACTTGTTTGGTCGAGCTGTAAACTATGTTGAGCCCGGGCGGGGGACTGGAAATGCTCTTTTTGGAGGATTCTATGCTAATCTGATGCCTGAAGGAGGCAGAGCAAATCCATGCTAATTTTATGGGGGCTCATTGCTGGATAGAGGAGAGGGCAGAGATAAGGGGTACAGTAAGAGATGAGAGAGGAGACGGTCGGACTTACTTGGAGGGGGCCGGTCGTTGCATCGCCGCTCCTCCTGCTGCTTCTCTCCACCGAAATCTCGTTTTTGGGAGTTTGATCGTAGGTCAAAAGGCGTCGGGGCCCTCCCCGGAGGCAGTGTTCCCTCGTGCGACGGCTTCCGTCACGAGCTCTTCGGGCCTCTCTAATGAAGACTGATTCGAATTTCGCGCCAAATTGGATAAAAAAATGCGGACGGAGCCGGGCCGGTACTCGACTGGAAAGCGACACCCCCGAATTATGGGAAACGACTCGAGTTTCTTCCCCTCCCGCTCCCGTCAAATTTCGCCCCCATTTGAATGGCTAATTGTGTGATAAAACTCGCCTGTTGCCAAAGGGCACATTGAGCCGCGGGGAGACATCGTCGTCGTCGTTCTCGCTCTCGTTCATCTGCAAAGAGACGCGATTAGGGCGGGAATCCTCGGAAATCTTCAGCGTGATTACTTTTCCACGTCAAGAGAGGGGATCAAACGGGGAAAACAAGCCAGGGGGACGCGGCAGATGGAGGCATTTTTAGCAAGAGAATTGGCAGCAATCCCGACAGGAGGAGGACGTCTTTCCGGAGCCAGACCCCGGGATCGGATGTGGCCGAGTTCGGCTGATTATCCTCCTCGCCGGATTAGAGGCAGTCTTCCTCTCTGCAAAGTCTTTTCCTTCTTCTTCTTCTTCTTTTTGAGGGGGGAGACCCACATGGCGGGTGGAGGAAGGGAGTTGGGAGATTTCGTGATGGATGGGGGCTTTGTTTGGAGCAGGGACAAGTTGGCTGGGAGGGGAAACAATGGCTAAAGAAGTCACGCTCCCTCCTTTTCGGATAATGAGAATCGGGGAAGATGATGATGGGATGGGCCAGGGGGGTGTTTGCCGTCATCCGGGGGGTCATCCCCCTTGAAACGGAATAAAGAAGTGTCCGGAAGGTCATGACCCTAGGGAGCGTCGGCGAGATGCTCTAATTGTCCACGAAAGGGTTTCCTCCTATTTTTATTTATGCCGGCCATGAAAACAAGAGGAAGCGGGTTGTTTCCGAAGGGGAATATCCGCCGCAGATCAAAAGGGAGAGACGAGCCGCCGCGACTGATTCGGTTAGCCGAGGAGAGCATGGAAATGGCCAAGTCCCCCCACTTGGAGTGAGTCCCCCTCGATCGAATCGATAGCCTCCCCTTCTCTCTTTCGCTGTCTCAACATCTGGCGGAACGCATTAGTCGTAAAAACAACGAGCACATCAATCGCCGGTTTTTGTGCAGCCGACTCAACTTAAAAAATGATATTTATTCAAGATATGTACAGAAAAACGGGAGGAGGACGAGGACGAGAGGGGCATCACCACATGAGGTCGGAGTGGGGCTGCGGGCCACCGGCCTCGAGATATTCTGAATTGATCTGATGGAAAGGAGAGAACAGTAAACAGAACAGGGTGATTAGGCTCGGGTTGCTCGATCAGATACGGCCTGGGTCAGCATGGGTCACCCCCGGATGTAATAGAGAGAGACACCCACCTTGCTTCATCAGATAATAATTGTAGGGAGGAATCGAAGGAAGGGACGGCGCTAGGGGCAGGGACAACGGGTTGGCCGGGCCCGAGGACGACACCCCGTTCGAACTTCTCCACAGATTGAACGACGTCTATTTCTCTATTAGATCCGGATGATCTCCCCCGTACCTGTAGTCCGTAGCCGCCTCCCTTGTCGTCGAAAACATCCACCCCGAAGACTTTGCCGCCGTCTCTCTTCACCTAAATCACTTTCGAAAGTCCCGCCACCCGGTCACCTGATCCAGGAAGCGAATATAGTCTGTGGCAATGCGGAGGGTGTGGATCTTGCTCATCTTGTCCGACGGCATCGAGGGGACGATCTTCCTCAACTGGGTGAAGGCCTCGTTTAGCTCCTGGAAGTTTCCGTTCCCACAAGATGCTAACGGTCCGTTTTACGAGCAGAGAGAGGGCCGAGCCAGCTGTATCCAGCCAGCCAGCCAGCCTACCGTAGTCTCTCCCATAACACATGATGAAATAATAAGACGGAAATGATCAGAAGAAGGGTAATATAATAGAACTGGATAGAGAAGTGATAGCCAAGTGATAGCCAAGATAGGGAAAGGGGAGAGGAAGAGGCACAATGGGAAAGAAGGGAGGAGGCGGGGGACGGGGATACTCACCTTGGTTCGCTGACGCTCCCTCTTGTTGGCACAGACGCGTTGGATGAGGTTCTCCTCCTCATTCTTGTTCGTCTTTCGATTCGAACGTTTCTTGGGCGCCATCGAAAGTCGCACTACGGTACCTGCCGGGTCGGAAAGCCGTGGGCCGCCCCCTCGGCGATGTTTATAGATGTCTCCGGCTGATATACGATGGCTCATTAGACGAAACTTGAGACTCGCCGGGGAGAGGACAAAGAAACTGTCAGGAGGAAGGACGGACACCCATCTAACACTTCGGAGGAGAAGCTTCCAACTCAATTTCAGCTGAAACGGAGTCTGAGACTCCAGGATCCCCCGGGCCATTTTCACATCTGCTCTTCCGCTGTGCCCCACATTCTTCACCCTTCGGCGTATTCTATAGAACAGTCAACATCGACGTCTTTCTGAATGTCATGTATCACAAGCCCGTTTTCTGACGGGATTACCTTTCTGGCATGTCAAGCATGTCCCGGCATGTCAAGACCGATCTGGACCCATGACTTGTGTTTGCGCCAGCTGGTCGTCTTCTTTCTTTTGCTTCTGCCTGGCGCGGTCGTCTTCTACTTCATCTAACACACAAGGTCAATTTGATTGTTACTTTCCACAAATTTACTCTAAAAATTACAAAGAAAGCGTGCAGGACCTCTTCCCGAGGCCGGCGCCCCTGTCATGCCTCTGGCTCCTCCGGGAGCCGACAGGAAATCGCGTTGTGGGCTCCGATCCACATAAAATGACGCGTCCCGTTGATTCGGGTAGTCTCTTTTTTGTCTAAAAATCGGGTAGTAGAGACGGCCAATGGGACTGGCCACCAGGGAATCCGCCTCTCGTGCCAGCCTCTCTTTTTGGAGAAGGCGTCCCGGCCCGGTCCCCCGATGTCCCGTGCATCCTCGTGTCCACAGCGGTGTTTGGAACAGCACAGATGGATCCGGGCATCGCCAAGGGGCGACTGGAAGTGCTCGAAACTCTGATACTTTCTTTTTGACCAAATTCATTTAAAATATTCAATCCTTATCGTCTTCCCTCTATTGCCTCTCGCTCGTCTCTTCCATTTTCAGGTATCGTCTGCTCTGCTGGGGATCTCTCGCTAGATGTCTCTCTGAATCGGAGCGACTATAAGGACTCTACGATTATAGGAGAACAGCATGGGGACACGGACGTCAAATCTTCTGCTGTTGCCAATGGTTCGTCCGTTTTATTCTACAGAAAAGCCATCCATATTCCGTATGCCCGCACTCTTTCCCAAGCTCGAGCTACTGTTGCGGTCATCCTTTATTTAGCTAAAGAAACAGTACCACCGGGAATTGATCTGTATATTTCCCGCCCAACTAGCCTTTGAATTTTGCCATTTTACGCGCATATTTGGGGAGCAGCCGCTCGTTGGTTAAGAATTAAGCCTGACTTGTCTACAGTAATCGGTATCGGTCTTCCAGAGCAGATTCCTGTAGACATGTCAATTTCAGGGATAAAGTGTTCCTCTATCTCAATGGGCCATTCTGTGGTTATCCTCTTGACTCATTGGGCTTGTGTGGTCTGGGGAGTTCATGGGGCAATCCGGCGATAGGCTGTCCATTTGATATTATCAAGTGAAAAAGACGTTTTAGGATCGGCCCGAAGAAATGGGTTCCTGGACTGGATGTGATGGCTCTCATCTCGACGAGGCGGCTCCTGAAAAAAGGCCGCAGATCCCAGAGACGAAGAGAAGAACAGAAGAACTGGCTGCTCGGACCGGCTCATCGCGCCTAGTATCTTCAAAGAAAAGGAGACTGCATATCGGACGACGGCACTACGAAGAAGCGAGATGACAAGCAGGACACCATGAAGAAGAGGAGAGGACTACCGAGGGACATCCAGAGAATTCATCGTCCCGGCCACTCTGAGAGCCTTTAAAAGAATCCAGAGGGACCTAGGATTATTGCATTTGTAAGCGTCCTTTTTTTGTAAAGCCTTCGGCGGGAGTACCGATTTTCAAAATCAAAAAACGTATTTTGCGGTGGTAGGTGAACGTTTTTGGCATCAATCTGACAAGGAAAAATTGCTAGGCAAGGCGTACTATGGCGTATTCAACCAAAAGGTTACTGGCAGCTCCAATTTCAAAAATGGTAAATCCCGCCAAGGAGCTTTACAAAAAAGAACGCTAAATAATGCAGTTAATCCTAGGTCCCTCTGGGTTCCTTTGACACGTCAGGAGACGTCGAGCCGAATCCGATTGAATAGGATGGAACGAAGATTACAATTTAAAGGTAGAGTGGAAAAAGAGGAAGAGAAGCTGGGACTGGTTGGCTCTCCCCTTTGAAGAGACAAAATATTGGTGTATTTCAGGCCATCCGTTCGTGCTCTTTGTGTCGCTAAAACGTACCAGTCATATCCCGAGCAGGAAAAAGAAGCGTCGCTCTCGGCCGGCCATACCACGAAGATACAAATGACGTGGATTTTGGAACTAGGAATGCCTGTTGATGGACGAGGAGGGACACCGTCACGGCTGCCTACCAAGAGGCCTCGAGGAACCTCATCGTCCCGGCCGCTCTGCGATCCCTCGACACGTCACGACACATCGAGTCGAATCCGATTGAACGGGATGGAACGAGGATTATCGTTTAAAGGTGGGTTGAAGGAAACGACTCATGAGACCGGTTTCGCGTTGACCCAACTCGCTGAATTGACTATTGCTCTCTTTCAGGTTCCACCGTTCCCTTCTGTCTATGTCGCCTAGGGTAGCCGTGGCTTGGCTACGGCAAAGAAGAGACTGAAGTCGTGTGCTCATCGCATTTTAACACCAACAGCGAGCCCTAGTCCAAGCAGGAGGACGAAGAAGCAGCCAACAATTGCTGGATTCCTTGGCTTGAAACGACACCTCACAGAAAGTCGAGGCGACCTACATCGACGGCCAGGCGAGGACCGTCTGATGGGAACACTACGGATGACAAATACCCTTGTCCCCAATACCCACTGTGGAAAGAGGACGGCTCGCACCTACTGGTAGACAATGACGGACACCTACCTCCCTGGCCTGCCTGGACAAGTTGAACTCGGAAGCATTCAAAGAGATCATCGTCCCGGGCACTCTGAGATCCTTCGACACTTCAGGACATGTCGAGTTTAATCCGATTGGATGGGACTGGGATCAGAGCTAGACAAATGAAATGATGATTCATGCCACCTCGTCTTCGCTGCTCCCTCTCCTCCCGACAAGACGACTCCCGAAGGAACGTTGTACTGACCATACGAAAGACGATGAGAGGGAACGAAGACTGATTGCTAATGAATTTAAAGAGGATAGCCACCAAGAAAAATAGCGAAAACCTATGAATATGCTGACGTCAAACGGAAGAGGAGAGACTCGGCTGGATGATCGGGCCTCGACCAGAATGTACATCGTGCCAGCCGCTCTGAGATCGGTCGACATGTCCAGTCTAATCCAACTGAGCAGGATGGAATAGGGATCGGATTACTAGGTAGGGTGGAGAAAAGAGTACTTGGTCTTCCCGTTGAAGAAACAGATAATTATGCTGTTTTTAGGCGGTTGTCCCTTGCCTATCGTCCACGTCCCTGGAGTGTCGTCCGAAGTGGTCGTCAACTGGCCGGAGAAAAGCCAGGCGTCGAGCTGGCAAATCCCAGTGGTCAGGGTAAAGCAGCGTCCCTCGGCTCGCCTGAAACCGTTCAGTGGTCCGGACAACTTACATTTGGAATGCGGAATATCTACTGGCGGACAAGAAATGTCGCCTGGCCCGGTTGGACGAGTTGGCCTCCTCCAGAAAGTACATCGTCCCTGCCGCTCTGTGAGCCGTCTACACGTCAAGACATGTCGAGTTTAATTCGATTGAGCAGGACGTGTCCGGGATGCCGCAGAAGCCGGAGGATACGCGCAGAACCGAACAAACCGCCGGCATACCTGAAAAAGACGATGGTCTCTTCTTTTTGTGATAGGCGTAAAAGCCCTTTGCCCTGTGTTTGTGCCCAGGTCCGTGTTTATGAGGGGCCGAGAATCCCTTTCTTTTACAATGGCTGCCCGTCCCTGTCCCTCGTCCCACGTCATTTACACAGGGCAGACCCCGTTCCTTGTCTTCAGTTTACGATGCAGAACCTAGAATTTTTCGATAGATCTTTCATTTTGGGAGTCAAAAATGAAAAAGAATCTTGGGTCTCCATAACAAAACCCTGTGAAATGTCCGTCCCTTTCAATAATTCCTACGGTCGATGCCTTCCTGCGAAGCTAACCTGCGCCACCGGGATAGCTTCAGTTTAAATGAGTTATCTCGGTCGGGTGAATATTTTTAAAAGGAGAACTGGTATGGCAGCAAAGGGAAGGCCTTGGCGGATGCCCTGTCAAAAGGAATCTGCTCCAGGTTACAAAATGGCAGAGTATGGGGGTGTCCTAGGAGAGGATTGGGATAGTACCAGAGCTCAACAGGGGAGGACAGGCGGAATGGAGTTTTCCCCTTGTTCAGAAGAGTCGTATCCTATTTGCCCCTCTTCCTGTAGTCTAACTCGCCCCGTCCGTTTTTCCAGAAAACTTGTTGGCGGTAATTAGAGGCAAAACTGTTTGATTTGAGTATTATCCGTCTAGCTCGGGTGCACTGGCACTTCTGATCTTTGTTTTTGGCCATCTGAGAGAGGGGAGACTGTTCTTGTTAGAACCAAAATCCCGGAAATTATCGAGCTCTTCTCGGCAGGGTCTTCGACTTCCAAAGACGAGGTGCCCCGATGGATTGCCACCTGCCCAGGAAGATTGCGTACTTCGTCCAGGTGAAAATCTAACCCCTTCCTCTGTGTAGTGTCTCCCTGGGCAAAAGAAAGCGGGGTAGGGTAGAGAATTCCCGTTTAGCTTGGATTACGGCCCACCTCTAAATCCACCTGCCCATTTGATGTTTCATTTCCTCGGCCCATCTGGGGTCTCTGCTCATCCTAGAGTTGAACTTGTCGAAATCCTTCCAGAAGTGAAAGAATCCTTTCATCTGGCCATCCTTCCTTTTTCGGGCAGCAATACAGACAGTCAGCGGGAGACAGGCCTTGGTATAGAACGGGATTGTCTTCTTCAGAATTCAGTTATACCGAGACGACCAGTGTTTTCGGTTTCAAGAGGCAAAAAGGGCAGGCAACCAGAAGGAAAAGGAGGACCACTCTGAAAGGAGACATTCAGTGTGCTGTAGAAGGGACAGAGGACTCATCTTTTACGACCACAAAAAGGCAATCCAAGGAGGTGGGGAGCGTCATTCGGTACAGCTCAAGTCCTCTATTCCCCATCCTCCTCCTCGTTTTCGTCGTTGGAACAGCCTTGTTGAGAGCAGGAGGACATCACAGGACGCGCAGCGAACCACTGTTCTCGGCATCCTGGAAAGAGACTTTCAGTGTGTAGTGGATAGGATAGAAGGCTCATCATTTGCGCCGTCGAAGAATCCAAGTGCTAGCGACATCATCTGCTACCGTCTGCCATGCTCAACTCCGCCAGTTCAACCCATCGATCATCCGCCATCCACCGTCTGAATAAAAACATTATCAGTGGGCATTTTGAGGATTCGTGGCTCATCCTGTGAGACGAGGAGAAGGGCGGCCATCGTCGCCGAACCATCATCCATTTCCTGAAACAACCCTGGATTATAATTTTCTCCTCGTCTTACCATCCACCAGAGTGATTCCGGAGGAGACATCCGCAGTCTCCCGTCGTCCGCCACCCGGCCATCTACCGAACTTATCTAAACGCGGCCGATTAGGCGCAGTGCGCACACGAAAACATAAAATAATAAGAGTACATACATAAAAAAGAGAGAAAAAGAAAAAAAAAGAAAAAAGAAAAAAGAAAAAAAAAGAAAAATGAAAAAAAACGAAAAGAAGGGAGGGAAGGGGACCAGATCGTCCCCATTCCCGCCCACCACCTAGAGGAGAGCTGCCTGGAGAAAAAAAAAGAGAAGAGCCGTTGCGGGAGCCTTTTACGGTAACAGAAATGGTCAGCCACCGCGGCTAGGACACCCCAAACACGGCCATTTTGGGAGAGGAGGATGTCCGGGGGGCTAGCTGTGGTAGACTGTCCGGGGGCTATTATTTTTTGTTTTGTTTTGCTTTTATTTTCTTTTTTTCTTTCTTTTTTTTTGTCCTTATTTTGTTTTCTTGACGTGGCTCGGCTGGCTGAGGTCCGTTGGCCGGCTTCTCTTCTCCCATTGGATCGTCTTCTTCCGTCTGCTTCATGTCCGTCGGCTCGTTTCAAAGTTTCCGGCAGGGGGTGGATGGGTTAGGGGATGAACAAGGCGACCTGGCTCTCTGGCAGGTGCCAGTTGCATGAGCAGAGCGATCAACGAGGTGGCCACTGGCTTTTGGCCAAACTCCGGGTGCCGAAAGGGGTCCACGTGGAGGGTCTAATCCCTCGCAGAGGTGGGTCGTCCCAGTGGCGGGGGGAGTCCGGAGGGGCACACCCGGCGACTCGATGCAGCATGGCCGTTGGCTACCTGGTCAGAGCCCCCGTCCCGGGAGCGCTTCTTTATTTTTTTTTCTTTTTTTTTGTTTTAGTCTTCGCTGCTCCCTTTATTTTCAGAAATCCTGCTTATCCGCTGACGTAGTGGCTCCTTTCGACTGAAGTATTTCCGGCTTCAACTGTGGATCCTTGTGCTTCGGCTTCGGCGGTTCAAAATGTTCCTTGTCATCCTCCTAGCTCGGGTTCATCTTCTTTCTTCGTCCTCCTCCTGTCTCCCCCTTTTGCATGGTGGCGGCGGCGTCGAGGGCATTCATCATTTGGACATTTTCTTTTTTTTTTGTTTTTTTTTCTTTTTCTTTTTTTTCTTCTCCCCCCAGACAGTCTTAGCCGGTGCTGTGGCCACCCCAGACGGGAAAACAGAGGGGATGGCCGGGAGGGCTCCTAGTGGACTCCGCGGATGGCTGATGGCCCTTTGGGCATCTTTTAAAAAAGAAAAAAAAAGGCTCCCGCGGCATTTGGACGCAGAAGAAAAAGCCCCCCTCTAGGTGGAATGGGGAGAAATAAGGGGAAACCTACCTGAGGCCGCAGGGGGTCGAACAGGACCATCGGCGCGTACCAATTCTATCTTTCTCCAATTTCTCCTTTCACAATTTTCCGATAAAATGAAGAAGTAGAAGAGTCGTCATACTGAAAAAGGTAGGATTATTAACTGGAAGGAGGAGGATAACTGACCGACTCCGGGCAGATATCCAATTCGACCGAACAGACGGTTCCGGCTACTTCCCCCACCGCAGCTGGTGACCGGTCTTGAGGGTGGACACGACGATGGGACGCGGTTGAGGGACAAGACCAGGCTGAAATCTGAAAATGGCTGATTATTGTGGGAACAGAGGTGGAGACGAACCTGGCTGTCCCGTCCCATCTCCTCTTTTCCCAGCTGTCCCTCCTCTTGCCGGCTCCTCGGACAGATTCCCTCGGATCCATAGCAGCAAGTCTGAAGAGGACCCAGTTCTGACTATTCCTTTTGAAGCAAACCTCAAATTTGAGAAGAGGGGGCCTTCTCCTGATCCCAAACGACGGGTTGTTCCTCTCCTTTTCAGAATCACAGCAACGAGTCGGCGGCAGAAGACTCTCCGTCTCCTCCAGCGGGGCCTCGATCCTTCTAAGCGTCGTCGAGTCACTTCTCGGCCACTTCTCTCGCCTGTCCCGGCTTGGCATCGTCTCACCAGCCATTGTCGTTGTCGTCGTTGTTGCGAGTACGTATCTTTTGTAGTCGCTCTTCTCGTCCTCCAACCACGCTGGCACTTGGAGCGGAGCTGCTCTCTCGCGGCCGGACTGAAACATATATGTTGTTATTTATCGTTTCCTCGTTTTCCCTTTTCTATTCCTTTTTGAATTGGCCGCCCATTACGGAAATTCGCGTTTTTTCGCTTGTAAAAACACCTCGCTCGTATTGAAGACGTGACATTTTTTTGGTTTGGCGTCGTCTGAAGCAGTGACAACGACTTCAAGAAGCGGGCAGTCAAGAAAATGTTGGAGGATTCCATTTTGGAAGAGCTGGTCCATTAGAAGTAAGGACTCACTCTTCTGTCGGTGGCCTTAACGCCGGTAAAGGCCGGCTCGGCGGCGCAACCTGGGTGCGGGAACAGGAGGGGCTGCGGGGACGGCGGCGGCGAGGCGGACGACTCTTCGGACCACAGTGTCCAGGCTGTTCTCAAAGGCCAGGTCCATGGCTGCTGCTGGTGTCTTCTGCAGACGGAGGAGGGTGGTCTGGGCACGAGTAAGGGCGGCGGTCGTGTCCAGGAGGTTGTGGTTGCCGTCGTAGGCCTCGCAGTTGGCCTCAATCTCGACAAGGGTCCTATGGATCAAGGCCAGGTGTCCCTTGATCTGCAAATAATTTGTTATTTCCAGGAAGATGAACAGTTCTTACCCTCTCCACGGGGTCGTCCCTATCAGGCGTCCTTCTCTTCTTCGGCTCGGGAGACTCCGGCTCCTCGCTGGCGTGGCGGCGCCTGCCCCTGGGAGGCGAGGGGGTAGGCGGAGGAGTGGCGAGGACGACGGCCGGCGCGACATCATCCACTTCGATCCGCGGTCTCTTCGGCTCAGGCGACTCGAGCTCATCGCTGGCGTGGCGGCGCCTGTTCCTGGGAGGCGAGGGGGCGGGAGGAGGAGCAGCTACGACTGCAAGTCCGGCTTCTTCTGCTTCGGCCTCATCCCGAACGCCAGCACCGAAAGCAGCATCTCCAAGGCTGGCATCCGTCTCCTCGTTGGCGGTCGGAGGAGGAGTAGCGAGGACGGGTGCCGGTTCTTCGTCTCTCGGAGCACGCATCGCGTCCCAGGCGTCATCGTCGACTCCGGCGCCGGCGCCGGCTCCAAAGCTCAAGTCCATCAGCTGCTCGTTGTTGGCCGGAGGAGCGAAGTCGGCCCATTCATCGATCTGTAAGTGCTGAGTTATTCACGATGATTGATAATTTTAACCTCAGGTGCGGCCTCCCTCGGAGGAGACGGCGGAAAAGCTGCGACTTCTTCTCCGGCAGCAGGCGGGACGAGGACCAGGCGATCCCAGGCATCATCGTCCATGGCGGCACCGTCGGCGAAGTCCATCTCCATTCCCTGGCCCATGGAGAAGTCGAGGTCGACTGCGGGACGGAAGGATTGGTCAGCCAGGGAGACGTCGGCAGAGGTGTCCATCTTCTCGGGGCTCTTCTCCAGCTCCTGGTGGCCTTGAGAGACGTCGGAGGAGATGTTCGGCTCGGCCCAGTTCTCCTGCTCCTGGTGGCCTTGTGCAGCAGTCGGGTCCGGCTCCCTCGATTCAGCCATCAGAACGGCCAACCCTTCCATCCGGTGCGGGTAATACTTGGCGTCGAGGAAGTAGCGGTCGCCGTCCATCAGCTCGGGGGGCACGTGCGCCTGGCCGTCGTCGTCCATCCTGATCTCCCGGGCATTGGAGAAGTAGTCGTAGTCGTTGGGAAGGTAGATGCCACGGTCGATCCCATTCGGCGACATCAAGTTGGCTGCCTTCAGGTCGCGCTTGTCCAGGGGGGCCAGCCGGTTCTGGAGGCGGACCGGCACCTTGCTCCAGTCTCCTTCGCGAGGCGAGTGGAGGGGTACGTGCTCGATATTCATCTCCCTCATCCACTTGTCGTTGTCATCTTCGGCCAGCTCATCCGGGAAGTTGTGGCGGACTGGACGGAAGATGTCGGCGAACGACTTCACAGCCGTGACCAGAGCAGCAGACGTCTCCCGGAGAGCTCCAGCGATCTCGACGAAGACGGCGACGGCTTCAGCGGACACGGCAGGGCCAGATCCTTCTCCTCCAGCAGCTCGTCCGACATCTCCTCCAACTCCAGCTCCAGCTCCACGGCACTCAGCATCTCCTCCAACTTCACCACCAGCTCCACCACCAGCTCCACGGCACACAGCATCTCCTCCAACTTCACCACCAGCTCCACCACCAGCTCCACGGCACTCAGCACCTTCTCCTCCAGCACCAGACACATCACCAGACACATCACCAGAAACACCATCAGCTACGCGGCACTCAGCCTCACCACCAGCACACAGCCTAGGGATAATATACTCCTTACCACTGCTCCCGTCGCAGACAGGGCTAGGAGGGTGAAGATGATACTCGGGAGACTGGCTCACTCCGACCAGCTCGCGAGGCACAGGGCAGGAATCCGAAGATGTCATCTGAAAATTAGGGTTTTATGAGGTCTGATACACTGGAAAATAATCCGGAAGAGAAGAAAATGAAAAACAACAGGCACCCACCGTAAACGATATAGGGTTAGGGAAATGGTCACGGTATTGGTAAAGAGCTCGAAGGGATTAGGGGAGAAGGAAAAATGGGAAAGAGTAAGAAGACGGGGACGGGTGGCAGACGAGCCTGGAGTCGAGAGGAACACGGCCTGTCAGAGGGAGGAGTGGAGAGACGCTGGAGGATGACTAGGAGATGACTCGGGTATCCGAGAGAAGTTAGAGAAAGACAATCAGGAGAATATAGCTCTGTTTATTAATTCGATACTGTCTTTCATAGTTGGAATATGTGTCATCCTGTGCTTTGGAAAGGGACGGCCCTCCTGGCCGCGGGGACGATGAGTCGATGTCGATCCTCGCGGAGAAGCAGCGACCGGACAGGCCTCTGGATAAAAATATCTATCAAAAAGGCTGCCAAATATGACATTGTCGCGGCAGAAATGGCCGAGTAGATCTGAAGAGGGACGAATCATGGGAAGTGGAGCAAGACCTACAGTACTCCAGTGGGTGGCGTGAGATGGCCGATTGAGGGCAGTGAAGAAATACAAAATAATGGGTTCTGACTGGAATGCCGTTTTTGAGGACGGGAAGAGGGAAAGGCTTACACAGACTATAGCGATCCAGGTGAGCTTGGCCAGCGGGGAGAATATCCTCCAGGTGAGGATGGCGTGGGTCCAACTGAAGTAGCCGTGTTCACAGAGGTAGAGGAAGTTGAGGAGGAAGAAAGCCCAGAGGGGGCGATGGATGGCCGAGTAGAGGGCCAGGAAGAAGGACGAGCCGACGTTGTTCGAGGCAAACGGCAGGAGAGAGAAGAGCACGAACAGGGCCGAGGCAAAGCCCATAACGACGAGGGAGACGAATACCATCTGAAGAAGATTGGGGGAGGATGGGAAGGGGGACTGACCTTGGAGAAGACCGAGGGGGCCCCCTCCTTGTTCCCACGAGACATTATGATACCAAAGAGAAAGCCGACGGAATAGGCCGGCACCCGGCAGAAGAACGACGTCAAAACCGAATCCAACAGGCCTTCCATCCTGCCCATCCTAAAGAAAAACAGCTTGGAAATAGGTTAGAGAGAGAGAGGGGCAGTTCTCTAACTAACTCGATGGGTTCTGCGGTGAGGAGAGGGACCGGGGGTAGAGAGTTGGCAAGGACGCGGTAGAAGGTAAAGGCGATACTGAGGACCAGGAGAGCGACGGAGATGGCCACGGAGTAGATGAGATGGCTACGGGCCAGGTAGATCAGAAGGACGAGCAGGACGAAGTACTGGGCTTCGAGGGAAATGGCGTAGCCGAAGTCGACGCACTGAATGGATTGGAGTGGGGGACAAGGGAGTGGGCTACTGTGTTTTTGGCTGGCCAAAAGTTGTTGATGAAGAGGAGGTTCTTCCACCAGTTGGAGGAGCATCTCTCAACCTAAACGAGGAATGCTCGGGGATAAAAGGAGACAGACCGTGTCGTTGTGGATCCACATGGGACCGGCAGCAATTCCGATGAAGACGAATCTCATGAACAAGATACAGAACAAGTAAGCCGGCCAAAACCTGGAAGGGGGATGTGCTTCGATGAAGAAGTCTGGAACATACCGGACGAATCTCATTTTGACGACCTGGAGAAGATCAGAGGGATGGGCCAGCTTGCCATGAAGAAGATAGGTGGTGTAGAGGGCGGAGAGGGCGAAGAGGCCGTCGACCTGAAGGGGGGTTGTGTTGACAGGGAACGGGGAGACCAACGTGATAGGAGTAGTTGTTGGTCAAATGCATGTACATGTTGGACACCCCGTCGAACAGGAAGGCCACGTTCTCTGGAAGGAAGAAGTGAAAAGAGGAAGAGAGAGGAAGATACCGATATAGGGAGCCATGATGTTGTAGACATTGCCGGCTGTGAACAGGAAGAATGTCAGGAACTCCATCCCGTGGAGGGCATGCAGTCCGTCGACCTCTCGCTTGGTGGACAGGGCTCGGTTGGCATTGTTCTGGGAGTGGAGGATGAGAGAAAGGGGAGGAGGGCACCTTCAAGGAAAGAGACGTCCAGTACCATTTATCCTCGGTTTGAACGGTGGCGTAGAAGAGGATGACCAGCCAACAGCCGAACAGGCCACTGAAATTCGACTTATCTTTTTGTGGAATCCCTTACATCAAGAGGTAAGCCAGTCCAGAGAAGGCCACCTCGAACTCACAGTCGACCTTCAGTTTATAGGCCGAGAAACCTGGAAATGCCAGTTTTTGGGGAAGGGGAAGGCTTACTTTGAGAGACATCCGTCAGCTGAGATGGGGTACAAGAAGAGGGAAAGCAGACGCCGAGGATGATGGCCAGGGGATCGGTCTGGGGACAGCCGTCTTCGACAAGCGCGTCGGGCACCTCCAGCTCCACTCGGCAATACTTACCGTCGAATGCCTGGGATCTAGAGTCTCCTTTATGTTTATTGTATTCGAGAGCTTACGATTTGAGGTCGACACAGGTCTCGTAGTCCCCGAGCCAGTAGTAGTTGCCGTCGCTGATGCCTGCCCCCGGCTTGCCCAGGGAGTCGAACCATTTGGCGACCCACTTGCTGTCCTGCCATTGGTGGGCACACCTCGAGCATTCCCTCGGGTTGTCTGGGTTGGCACAAACTGTCACCTTCTCTAAATGGGATGGTCTCTCTCTCTCTCTCTGGTCTTCCCCTAAAATACCTAGGGCCTTGTCCGCTGTGCAGAAGATCTTCTCGAATCCCTCACGACAGCTCCTCTCCAGCGGGAGTTGACGTGAAAAGTTACCTAAATGGACTTTAATCAGGACCAAATGGGGAAAAACAGGGCGACGGCTTTATGGCGGCCGTAAACGGGGGTTGAAGTCTGATGGGAGCCGGAGGAAGAGAAAAGAAGAGTTACCTACAGAATTGGGGCATCCTCTCGCCGTCGAACTCGGGGAAGCTGGGGATCTGGTACTGGTTGATGGGCCGGGGACGCGGCGGCACCCTCAGAGGACACAGGGTACAAGCCCAGCTGGCCCCCACCAGCCATAGCCACCTGAAAAAAGACGGTGACCTTCTCCGGAATGGGGGTGATTGCGCGGAAATATTGATTGTAAGGAGGAGAGACTCACAGGAAGGCGGTGGAGGTGGCCATTGTGACGGAGGCGACGGCAGCTACGGGAGAGGGCCTGAAGGCGATAAGGAAAGCCGTTATCGGGGTGTAAATCACAGGAGGAAGAGGAGGAGAAGTGGGGAGGAGGACGAGGAGAGCGAAGGCGATAGGCACCCCTGATTGACAGTGGACCGAACGGCCACGCGGGAACGCCGCTGATATCAGGAGGAGACAGTCCCTTTACTCCGAGAGGACAGGCAAACAGACAAGTACACACAGCTGATCGTCAATGTTTCGAACATTTCGGACGGGCCGATCGAAAGTTTTTCTTTAGAAATCGGGGTGACGTGTTGTTGCGAACAGTTCGGATGGAGGGAGCGCCGGGGAACACGAAACAAGACGGAGAGTCTAGAGACGACGAAACCTAGTGAAACGGAAAAGACCCAATTCATCATCTGGGAAAAAAGCCGGTGGTGGCAGGGGAGACGACTTCCGAGACCGGGCTGCCTTATCTGCCAGCCGAATGCCTAATCCGACCCGAAACTTTGTTCCCCCAGGAAGGCTGCCTGTTATTTATTTGCATCCAAATGTTTCGGATTCTACCGGTGGAAAAGATCCTTGGCGAACTCCCTGCTGAAGGCCTTCTGTTTCGGGGCGGCCGGGGCCTTGTCCCCTTCGACCACCCTCGTGTCCTTCTTCGTCCGTGCCTGCTTCTTCTCTTCTCCCTTCTTCCCAGGCTCGACCTCTTCCACCGTGCCGGCCGGCGGTACAAGCGCGTCGAATTCGGCTTTCAGTTTGTGGCACTCCTTCACGAGGTCCGGGTGGCTCTTCTCGGTGATGATCTTTGTGGACAGAGCGTGTTCGACGACTATCAGGGCCACCGTCACGTACTGTAGCTCCACTTGGATGGCGTTACACCGCTGATCTCTCAACTTCTTGGCCACTTCCAGCAGGTTCAGTTGCTTTTTCACGGCTATGTTCTGGAGAGCCATCTCCACGGCCAGCTGAAAATCACCGTATTATTAGACGGATCGAATGGCGCATACCAATGTCCCCGTCCGGCCAATACCAGCACTGCAATGCACGAGAACAAGCGAATATACCCGGAGATAGGCCAGCAGTCGGAGGACAGCTCGACAGCTCTTGGGCACGTGCTTATCCGGCCAGGTACGATAATGATAATGCCTAAACGGATGGATGCTCTCCTCGGGCAAACCGTGCCCTACCTGACTTCTCGCCAACTGCCGTCGCCACTGATCATTTTGAGGTCCGTCCGGGTGATGTGCCTGTCCAGTTCGAAAGTGCCCAAGAACAGGACCTTTATATCCCCGAAAATCATGATCTCGCCATAGTGCCGGGGGAAATAAGCCTCGCACTTCTTTTTCCCGACTTCCACAAAGTTACACAGTTGGACGACTGCCTGAACACCGCAGAACTCGACCATCCGCCAGAAGTCAACGACTGTGCCGGCTGTTGGTCCTTGTGAGGCGATGAACTCCGGCTTGACCAGCGGATCTCCTCTTACGAAGTTGGCGTGGACGTAGTCGCTGCCCTTGCCGTCGGAGAGCACGACTCGGCTCTTGTCATAGCAGATCACGTTGTTGTAGCGATTCTTGGCCCTGTTCTGGTCGAAGGCCTTCCTCTCCGGGCAGACACCCGTGTACTTCTTCAACTCCGTGTTGTACTCTTCCAACAGGCCCTTGATCCCCTTAGCCACCACCCATCTCACAAACGGCTCAAAGTCGGGGATAGCCTTCTCCGGGGTCGCCAATTGTGCCTGGAACAGCTCCAGAATATCCTAAATCTTAGTCTGGAGCAGTTCGGCCGGAGGATACCGCTGGCTGCTCATACATCTTCGGACCCGGAGGAACGGCCAACAGGCTCTTCATCCCGGAGAAAGGGACAGTGGCCAACTGACCCGTCTGCCCGGCTTATCCCCATCTTGTCTTTATTCCGGAAATAACAGGAACGGGACTCGGTCCCTCGGCTGCCCGTTCCTTGGCCTCGCCAGGCGCCCTTAAGCCATTGGACTTAAGTCGCCGTCTCTGACCCCCGCTGAGCTCTTTCCTCAGCCATCTGGCCCTTAAAGGTCTAATAATTAATTGATTCTTACACGCGTAAATACTTAATTGTTCGCTAGAGGACACCCTGCTGTCGTCTCGAATTCATGTTTATTGCACGGAGGATATCTATGAAAAATAGCGGGATGAAGTGCGAGACAAAGTGAGAAGGGAGGACGGCAATGACCGCAGGTAGCACACAAAAATTAGATGGGGACCTGTCTTGCGGGGAAGTAGCACATTTTCGAGATGACGAGCACATGTTTGAGAGAGATATCAAAGGGGGAGAGGGGGGATAAGATCAATTGCTGAGCATCTCCATGTCGCCGGCGGAGGTCTCCTTCTCGTCGTCGTCATCGTCCGGCAGCTGCCCTTCTATGACGCCCTCATTATTGGCACTGGCCAACAGATCTGTCAGGAAGTTGAACGGCAGCTCCTTCACATTCAGGATCTCCGGGGCACCGGTCACTAAAGATTCAATGTTTATGAAAGGAGGGGGGTCCGGCTTACGAGGCTCCTCGTTCTCCTGGGAGTGGCCGCGTTCGGACTTGATGGTGCCGTTGACCCCGTTGCTGCCGGAGCCGTTCATGCCAATCATCATGTGTTGGGAGATGATGTTCTGGGCCATCATGTCGGCCATGAAGTGTCCTCCGGGCAGATTGTTCAGATGTACCCGGCCCATGTTGGAGAGGCTCCCTGCCGGCAACCCTAATTCAATTTCCTAAAAATGAACCTTGACTCTTCGCGGCTATTCAGCCCTACCTTCTGTCGCTCGGCTATCCTCGAGACGAGTTTCATAGCCCAGGTCAGCTTCAGTTTGACGTGTCCTCCCTGCTCCTCCAGGAGGCCGGGTGCCTTCTCCAGAATATAGCTCCTGGCCACTTGGAGGGCGGCCGAGGCTGTCAGATGTTGGTGGGGCTCGTTCTTTTTGTAGTGGACCATGTAGTCTACGAGGTCGGCGTCGAGCTCGTCTCCGATCAGTTTCGGACGACCACGTCCTCGGCCACGGAGGAAGCCGGGAGAGCCGGTGGAGTGGGCGGCGTTCATCTTCATCATCTCCATCATATGGGGAGGGAACAGCGGGGACTGTGGGACGGAGGACGGCTGGAAGAGAAAACCAATAAAAGAAACAAGGAGAAAGAACAAACCTGCGTCTGGTTGGGTGTAGCCGGTTGGAGGATCGGTGGTCCACCATTCCTGTCGTTATCACCCTCGCCTTCGGATGAGGGTCCGGGGGAGCCGGATAGGTTGATCGGCACCGTGGGGGTGGTGGGCGTGCTCTGCTGGCTCATCTGGTTCATGGCGTTGAATTGACTCATTGACTGTCCCAGCTGGCCGTGGGCATGAAGGATACCTGAAGGAAATCTCTATCCTTCCGTCTCTTCCTCTTCACTCACTGCTGTTGCTGTCTTTCCTCTGGTAATAAGTCGACACCGGTGGGGGCACTCCGAACTTTTTGGCGGCTGCCACTGCTCCGTGTATCCTCGCATACTCGGCGACCATCTTCTTCTCGGCCGGCCCGGCGAGGATCTTCCCTCCGCCTTGGTGGGTCGAGTATGTCTGTCCGAGAGGCACTGGTGGTCGTTTTGTCAACTGATTCAAGGCTTGGATCTGTTGCTGTGTCGGCCCGGGGAAGACGTGCCCCACTCCCGTGTCCTCCTGAACCTGGTCACTCGTCAGCTGGTCGGACGAGGGCAGACCAACCTGTTGTTTGATGCCGTTCATCTGCCGGTGTCGTGCCTGGCAGGGTGTACAGGGACAGGGGGCCACGTTGAGTGTCTTCATAATTCGGGTGAGCTGAAACGGATCGATACTCTCTTTATTAGTAACACGGCCAGTTGTTGTCTCCCCTGTCCACTAAATGCTTTTCACACCGGGGCTGCTTTATTACAAGTGCTCGGCACCGGGGGCGCCCTCCCCCCAATCAGGGTGTCACTGTCTCCCCCTCCCCTATAATTTCCTCCGTAAGAAACACAAGATTTATGGGCCTCCCCGTTGACTCAGAGTTTATATTTTCGCAGAGAGCTTATCAGTTTTGGAGAGCGAGAAAATAGACGAGAAAAACGAGTTTATGGCATGATTTTTGGGTATTGATCTGGAAAACTTTGGACTTTTAATAAAGGGGGCAGCGGGGGTCTGGTTGGTCTGGCTGGCCTACCTGGTGGCTGACATAGATGAAGCTGTTCTTGAGGTCGGCCACCTCGCGGTCCAGCGAGACGGGCGGGCAGTGCTCGCCCCGCACCTGCATCACCGACGAGATGTCGTCCTCCAGGTCCTGCAATGAAATATTAATTTTATCCAAACAAAAAAGACGTGGGAATTGGATAATTTCCGGTTGAAAATGGCTCGACCAGATGGCAAATTTTGGGCTTTTTATTGATAATTTACGAGGGTTCGCGAGCCGGTTCGACGAATGACCCCTGGCGGGGGGAGGCCGGCTTGACAGGCCCCTATTTCCCCTTTTTTTTATCCCTCAAAGGGTAGGGGAACACTCGAAGAAGTTCAGCCGGACCATAAAGAGTCACCCTAGAGTGCACTAGACGCCTCACGACATCATCCCCCCAGACTTTTTATTCATCCCCGTTTTAAAAGAGTTGAGTAAAGGAAGCCAGAGGTACGGTAACGCAATGGAAGTCACGACACAATCAGTTAAAGAAAAAATGGGGAAAAAGGCGACTGGGTGACTCGTGCGTCTGGATGTGACCCGGCTGCGGTGAGCAAATAAAAGGTTTCACAAAATGTAAGTGCAGAGGAGGGAATACAAACGAATCGACCGCAAAATAAAGATAACTATTCGATAAGCCCCCCGGTTATTAGGGTGCCCCTGCTCCAGCCCCATCGATCCCCTCTCCTAATGTTTAAAAACGACATAAATAAAGGAGTCTGCCCCCTTTGATTTTGTCTAAATGACCAGAGACAAGGAGGGGGCCGGTGTCATCCGAGTCTCCCCCTCTCCTCCTCCCTGGCCACCGCCGTTTTTGCTCATAATGCGGCTAATGCGGATCACCTCGTTATCGGCTGCCTTATTCTAATTTGTCCCCCTCGCAAAGTAAACTCGGCCGACGACGGAAAATCAATTAAAAACCGTCGGCGCTGTCTTTGTTTAAAATTTTATCTTTCATCTCAGGGTCGGCCGAATTTCGATGACAAAGAGGCCGACTCCCTTTTTTATTGATCCCCTTAACTTTTTTAAATGTAAACCGGCCCGATACCTGGTGATCCTCGCCGTCCTGCGACGAGCTGACACTCATGCTCCGGTCGGCCGAGCTCTGACGGGCTCCGTTGAGGTGGATCGCTCCAGGACCATTGGACGACGACAACTGACTTCGAAGCTGGAGGTCGGCCTCCTCGAGCATCTGAAAAATGGCTTGTATTTGGGAGGATAGGGGAAAGAGGCGAGAAATTACAAGGAAGCGAGGAGGCAGGGGAGGGCCGGGCGAATATTTATGTGGATGTGTTCTGGGAATGTATTAGTATGAAATGTCCATGAAATTATGGGATTAGGAGGCAGGAGGGAGTCGAACTCGCGCGTCATCCGGAGAGAACCTGGCCAGGCCGAGCGAGGGGAGAACGCCAAATGAAACGGCGCCTGCGGGAATTTCAAATTACATTTTCTAGGGGCCAAGTGTCTCATTTTTCGTAATTCCACACATCGATTTTCCCTAAATATTTCACAATTGCTTTCGCTTTCTTTTCTCGCTTGAAAATACGAGGAAACAGGTCATAAACGGGGGCAGGGAGAGGTCGACAATTTCATCACTACTTTTTATTTTTTTTCTAGAAGAAATTTAAAAGAGAGAAAAGAACCGGGTCTTGACGGGGGGCGGGCTGTCCGTTGAAAAAACGGGCGGGAGGACGACCGCCCGGCTGTCTGCCCCTGACCATCGCCTTCTCCTAGAAAGCATAGAATACGCTTTCAAAAATGGCGGTCTCTCTGATGAAATGGGTCGGAAAATAGGAGACGGGGATCATGCGAGCATTTTTATGAGTTGGAACGAGTTTCGGATACCCCCAGTCCATTATTTTTAAGATTTAAAGGGCGGCCGGGGACAGGGGAGATGGCGAATTGCCTGACTGGCTGACTCACGTCCACCACCCCGTTTCAATATATAATTTCCTCGCCTGAGTCAGTTACAGTATCCTCCCCACCGGGGGGACGAGGTATAAAGGCGAATGTAAGAGGAATAACAAAAGCTGCTATCGGGCAGGGGGCGGTCAGATAAGAATTATTAAAGCGGGCAAATATTAATAAAAGGCGAACAAACAGCGGATATCGATTGGCAGTCAGTGGCCGGTCGAATAATTATTCGGTGTCCTTGATCTGCCGTCCCTTGTCTCCTCCCGGGTCTCGGGTTACAAAATAGTGAAATAAGCGGCGACGAATGGACTCTCTAACGAGACAAGCCGATTAGGCGGCAGAGAAACCAACTCCTTCGTTTTTCTATGAATAAGGGAAGG
Source organism: Oscheius dolichura (assembly GCA_932521035.1). NCBI lineage: Eukaryota > Metazoa > Nematoda > Chromadorea > Rhabditida > Rhabditidae > Oscheius > Oscheius dolichura. The sequence continues at coordinate 6,191,465 of OW051494.1, forward strand.
GGGGTATCTATCGGGGGATCTCACGGACTCGGGTCCATGGGAACCGGGGGGCGGTCAGTGGTGGTAGCGGCAGATAACAAAGAGGAACTGGCGAGGTGTTTTCTTCGGGGGGCGAGAGGTCACTGAATGGGCCTGTTTACCCTCTGACAAGTAAACACACCGGCCCCCGGCTAGGTAGCCCCAATACATAAATGTAGGATGTCGTGTCCCGCTGTTTATAAAATAGTCCCGGGGCCCTGGGCCGCAAAATAAAATTTATTATGGCCGACCGAGGCCAGCCCTCTTCTAAACGATATTGCCATCGATCGGCATCAAATATACAATTAATTTCGGGAGGGAGGCCAGTCCCGAAACATGAAACCCCCTCGAATTTTTAATATAGCCGCCTTCCCTTTATTTTTTGTCATATTTTCGTACAGTGCCTTTGATTTCCTTGGCCAAATAGCCCCGGTCTTCTCCGGCCCTTTACTATACACATAAAGATGAGCAAATGTGCAAATATTTCCTGTTAGGAGGGGGGTAAAGGCAAAATATAACTGTATCCTCTCTTTATAGGGGGAGGAGGACAGGGGGCATGGAGGCCGTAATTAGAATTAGACGAGGTCACCCACTCAATGACATCCGCCCCCCGGACCGAGGCGAAACTGTATCACCCTGGGAACACGAATATCAACTCGAACTGGATCGGCCCCCCTACCAGCTGCCCCCTACTGGATCAGTCAGAGGGGAGGAGGGGGGATGAGATTAGAGCCAGGTGTCAGAGGACGAGGAGGGGAGGGACGAGTGACCTTGGGGCTCGCGGTCGTATCGTGTCCCGTATATTCGAAATGGAATGGCTACAGATGAAATGTTTTCGTTCCGTCGGGGGCCAAACTAGTTTTTACATCAAATGTAATTGCACATGAACAATTTATGATGGAGGGGAGGACGAATGTAAGAGGAGAAGGAGATCAATGAAGTTAATTTTACGGAGGGAGAGCGGTCGGTCACGAGAGCCACGGCCTCTGTGGTGTGTATTATATGGGAGGTTAATTCAAATAATGGAGGGACAAGGACGGCCACGGACCAATCGATATTGGGTACATTACATTATAAATAGAGGAGGGTCAGGGGGCTGGAGGCGGGGTCACCGAGACCGACCGCCCGCCGGGCACCCGAGCACCAACAGTCCGGGGGTCGAATTGAAACAGAGAAGGTCACCCAACTAATGAGAAAGGGCCCTCTACCCCCCAGACCCTCCCCTGGCCTTTTGTATAAATCATTTGTTTTCCCGCCCATTGAAATTTGAAAAGGGGACCGGCGGCTGTTTTTCTCCTCTCTTTCGTAATCCAACTTCCAGAAGTCATTAATGAAGCCATTGGGGGAGGATGTTGCGTGTGGGGCTCACCTTAGGGACACGTGCTGTTCTCAGGGAGAGGGGGCAGACTGGGTGCACCGAGCGAAAACGAGGGTCAGTTCACAGGATCAGGTAGACTTCCTCCTCCTCCTGGGAGTCTAATTGTTCGGCGACATCTGGCCGGTCCCCTCTGGAAATAAGAGCTGATCAGTACTCGAATAAACAGAGCCGGGGTGCGAATGGTCACGCCGTGTGTACCCGAGGGGAGCCCCCTACTCCAGTTGGAGCCCCTTTGTTCCGACAGTGAGAGGCCGAGGGGGAGAGACTAAAAACGACACAAAGAGGCCACCCTTTTATATAAATTGCCAGGGGCCAAGTCTCTATTGAAAAGTCTCGGCTAATGGTAGGGGTCCTGTGCCCCCGAAATTACATGTCTCGGCTGAGGGATTTAGAATGGGCCAGGCACAGATGGAGCGACTGAATTATGCATATAGGGCCCCCGATCATATTAAGACGGCGGGCAAGGAGCGAACCTTTGGAAATCCGGCACCGACAGCTGTCTAAATTACACAAAATAACGGCCATTCCCTATTCATTTTATATTTATGACGGGGCCAACCAATCCCCGGGCAGGACCCCTCGTCCTCCTCCTCCTCCTGGGGGGTACCTCTCTTTTATTTACAATATCGATTGTATAAACAGCCAGCCCCCCCCCCTTTTCTCTCTCTATTATCTCCTTTTTTACAAGACGGCGTCCTTGTGGAGGCCGCCGGCCCCGCCACGGCTAACATAAATTATATTGGCTAAAGGGCAAGGGGAGAGGGGGCCGGCGAGGGCCATTTGTATTTACAAAGGCAATAAGGCCCGGCGAAAGGTCGAATAAAGAATAAGCGCTATCGATTCGACGGAGAGGGGCTGAGTGACCCCCGCCGACATTTTATTATACACAACTCGAAGGGGCTAGCCAAGAAGAAATTTTATTAGACGCTGTGTCTTGGGGAGGAAGAGAAGGAGGACATCAGGCAGGAAGACGACGAGGACGGACGGAGGAGACCAGGCGGCAGATGTCGCGAGGAGGACGGTCGGCCGAGATGTCGACCAGGAGGACGAGCTCCTTGGAGGGGTAGTGCTGGGGAGGCACGTGGGGGCAGACGGGATCCTTCTCCGGCTCGGGCTTCTTCTCCTCCTTCTTGATTACTTCCAGTCCTCCTTTGATGGTAAGGCTCTTCGGGGATTTGTTCTTTCTGTTGCGGAGGACCATCACAACCAGACTGACCAGCTGGACCCCGACGCCGGCAAAGATCAGCAGAAGGCCGACCATCCCCACGGTGCCCAGCTGGTCCAGCGTGTCCGACAAGCGAGAGAGACGACTTCTTGCGGCAAGGAGACTCTCCATTCCGACCGAATCTTATGGAAACAGACAATAGAATGAATATACAAAAGCACAAAAGGATGAATTATGAAATTTTACTTTTAGAATGTTTTTAGATGTTGTGTTCTCGGCAAGTGTTGTCTTCGGCGGTCGGCGACGTCCTGTTGAGGGGGTCGGACTTGGCCGAGGGCGAGGCGGACGTCTTCGTAGAGGTGGATGACCTTCTGTCTGTCCGGGCCCTCTCCTGCAGCAGACTGGCCCCCTCGATGACTGTATAGGTGAAGTCCGGCCGAAGAACCACCGTCACAGTCATAGACTCTTCGTCTCGTCCGCTGAAAATCAACTGCTCCAATGAGCCTGCTTTCCGGGGAGTACCAACCGTTTAGCAAATACGGAAGTAGTCAAAAAGAAAGAATTTTGGAGAAATCGCCAAGCCTTGAAAAAGCGCGTTTCGGGTAGCTCCTCGGTCCTAAACGGTTGATACTGGCCGGCCGACAGGGGAGACGGCTCACCTGGAGAAGACGGCCGTGTTGAAGTCATCCCAGGAACACGTCGGCCGGCTGAGGACGGAGACTAGGAAACGGTAGACGGCTGCCAGATCGTAGCTGTGACTGGAATCTCTCTTACTATTCGGAGGATAATAGGAGACTGACCGGGCGGGATCCTGGGTCCTGGCGAGGTTGGTAACGCAGGCCACGGCCCGGTAGCCACAGGACCAGTCGTCGTGCTGGTGTTCGTAGTTGAGCTCGACGCTGACGGGGATCTCTCCTCCGGGGAACAGGTGCCCGAACATCGTCTGTATCTGCTGCTTCACGGGCTGTGTTAACTAGATATTGGTGAGGAGGACGGAAAGGAGAGGACTGACCACGTGGTCGATGTCGACGGAGCCGAGCGAGTCGTAAAGGAAGACCTTCTTGCGGCTGTTCAGGTAGAGGACGACGTAGTGGGTCCGGTCCTCGTCGAAGATTATCTGGATGACCCGGTGGCTGCCGGTCACCAGTCGCCGGACACTGTCCGCATCCAACTAAAACCTCGCTTTTACCTAGAAATAGAAGTGGGAGACCACCCGTCGGCAGCAGCAGACCCATTGCCAGAAAGTCGGCGGCAGCACACCCGCTTCCCTCTAAAATGAATTGTTCGATTCAGACGAACAATCCATTCCGGAAGGCGGCTGAACTGACCGTGATCGACTGGATGGCCAGCAGGCCCTCGATGGCCATCTTCCTCTCCTGCGCCGCCTTCTGCAGCCTGTCGCAGAAGGTGTTCATCAGGTCGTCCAGGAGACGCTCCCCGAAGACTTGCTCCTCGTCGCGGGCCGTCCTCAGCACCTCCGATTCTGTCTCATCTCTGTATTCTCCCGGTTAGAAAAGGGATACGGTAGACAAACTTTGTTGTAGTCATCTGACCGAAATTCGAGTGGAAAATGATGATTTATCATTCTCGTCTGTGTCTGTGACCTGTTATAACCTCTAACTGGATTTTCGTAGGTTTGGATCATTTTGTGGTATGATTCAAATTTTAATATCTATGCACCTGTACCGTTCTAACCATAATTAGAAGTGATTTGGCCTTCAGCATGACCTAATATTACGGCTGTCTTCGAATCCCTTACTATCTACTTTTTATTAAAGCGCTATGGTGTTTGTCTGTCTGTTTGTTTGTTTGTCTGTCCGATGGAAAAGGGATTACTAATTTTTTAATCCCGGGGGGCGCCGCAGGCGGTCGTCGGCGGAAAAGCGGAAAGGTCGCCACAGGTCGAAACGAATAAGTTTGACAGATAGACGACAGCCGTAGACTGCCGAAGACCCGCTGGTAGAAACAAATAAACAACAACAAATATTTATTATAGATTAGATTGAAGTCTTCTTCGATCTGTACAGCGAGATTCGCGAAGATCCACCAAGTTCCGAGAGGACGCTTTCCAGAAAGAGAGAGCGTAGTCAACTGTGGCGTGTCGACGAGGCCCGGAAGAGCGGGCGCTGCTTCCTTCCCTCGGGAGCTCTGTGTTGAGGATTGATGTCAAATCCGATACAACGGCGACGCCCGGCCCCTCAACTCTCTAACCTCTCCTAATCCAGTTACCCCTCCCCGCCCTATCCTCCCCTTTACCGTTCGAGGGTATCTTCCTGTCCACCGTTCGAGGGTATCTTCCTGTCCACGGGAGGATGGGTCGCCGCCACCGTCGCTCGAAGGTGACCCGGGTGGTGAACCTCGTCAAAAAGATCATCGCCTTCTTCTTCTCCCACATCGGCCTCTGTGCCCTGGTAAGTGTCGTCCTCCTCCTATATTTTATCTTTTACCTGCCAGGTAGTGGGCTATGCCATGCTGGGAGCAGTCATCTTCCAAGCGGTCGAAGGGCCCCACGAGGAAATGGTACGGCCGACGCTTTGTCCTCCCTCTCAGTAGATTTGTTTCAGATTCAGTCGGAGGTGACGGCCGCCCGGCACAAGGCGGTGGATGTTATGTGGAATGCCACCTTTCGGGTCAACAAACTCGACGAGCAACAGTGGAAACAAACCGTCTACAATGAGGTAGCCACCGAGAGGGACTGACTGGCTGACTGTGTCCTCTTTTAGGTCAAGATATTCCAAAAGAAGTGTCTCGAGAAGATAAGGAAGGGATATGACGGCCGCGAATTCAAGGAGTCCTCGCAGTGGACATTCCCCGGCTCGTTCCTCTACTCCCTCACGGTCATCACCACCATAGGTAGGTCTTTTATGGAGAGAAGAATGTAACTATTGAAGGGTATGGAAACACCTCGGCCAAGACGTATATGGGCAAGACCCTGACCATGTTGTATGCCATCATCGGCATCCCCCTGATGCTGCTTTTCCTTACCAATATCGGCGACGTCATGGCCAAGATATTCCGCTTCCTCTACGCCCAGTCCATCCGACTCAAGTACCGGCTCATCCTCTGGCACAAAAAGCGAAAGGTAGACTTTACCCTAATATAAACTGATCAATCTATCCAGGCAGCCAAGATCCGTCGGGCCAACTCCCTGGTCTCCCGGCTGACACGGGCACACCGGGTCAAGGCGGACAGCTCCATCGACTCATTCGGTACCTTATCCTTATTATTTGTTTGGCATATTCCCCCAGATTTAGGAGGGCCCGACGTGGAAGACCTGCTAACGGCCCGAGTTGAGATGGAACAGCTGGAAGTCAAGGAGACAGCCCAGGCCCACTTGGAGAGGATAACAGTTCCCCTGTCTCTGGTGGTCTTCACCATGTTCGCCTATCTCATCGCCGGGACGATACTGTTCGTCTTTTGGGAAGGCTGGTCGCCACTGGCCAGCTTCTATTTCTGCTATATTTCCCTCACTACAATCGGGTTCGGAGACCTCTTCCCGGGAGCTTCAGGTTTTTAGAAGAAGGGGCATGTTCATGGGGAGTCTCTTTTTCAGTGGGGAAAGACTCCCAGGACAAGTTGGTGGTGACGAGTGTCTATCTCCTCTTCGGGATGGCCCTCTTGGCCATGTGCTTCAACCTGGCACAGGAACAGGTACAGAACAAGACGAGGTGGGTCTGTCCAATTATAACAAATAAGAGACTCAGGTGGATCGCCGACAAGTTCAAGTCCAACGAGGACGACGACGACTAACGATAAAGATAAACGGGATAATAAAACGTTTTATTAGAAAGTAGCGGGAGGGGCCCGGACGGAGGTTTCGTAGCGACAGAGGTCCGCGTCGAGGCGGGTGATCTGGGGCAGGAGGCGGACGGCCCGGGCGCGGTAGTCCTCGGCCTCGGAGAACGGGTTGAAGTGGAGGTAGACGAGGTTCAGTCGGGGCAGTTCCTGCAGCTCCTCCACCCAGCTCCAGTCCGCCAGCCGGTTGCTCTTGGCCCAAAAGTCCGTCAGATTCTTCAGGTGCTTCACATTTTTCACTTCTTCCAGCCGGTTCTGGTTGAGGTCGAGGATCTCCAGTGCGAGGTTCTTCTGCAGACCGCCAATCTTCTGGATGCCATTCTGGGCCAGGTAGATCTCCCTCAACTGCGGCAGCTCATCCACACCCTGAACATTTGCTGGTCGACAAAAAAAGACAAGAGATTACGTCAATTTGAACGATGAGATTGGCGGGAAGACTGAGGACTTGAAGCTGCTTCAAGTGGCCGATATTCTCCATCTTGCGGATTTGGTTGGCGCCGAGGAAGAGTCTGACGAGGCGGGTGTTCTTCTCGAGGCCCTCGATCTTCTTGATCCGGTTGTCGCCCAGCTCCAGGTACTCCAGCTGGGTCAACTTCTCGAGTCCCTTGATCTTGGAGATCTTGTTGTGAACGATGTAGAACGTCTTGAGATGGGTCAGCGTGTCTAGGCCGTCTATCTCCTCGATCCGGTTGAACGAGAGGTCCAGCGTCTCCAGGTTCACGAGGCTCTCCAAGTTCTCGATCTTCGTGATCTGGTTGTCGTAGAGATCCAGCTCGCGGAGGGTCGTCAGCGAGGCGAGGCCCTCGATCTGCTTGATCAAGTTCCAACGGAGGCACAGGTGCTCGATCTCGCACAGGAACTCCAGGCCCTCGATTTTGCGGAACCGCTGCCGGGTCAGGTCGAGGCTCTTCGTTTTCGGGTCCACCTCGATCAGGTTCTCCTCCTCCTCGGCCGGGGCGTCACGACGATCTTCTTCCACAGTCGCCATCAGTCTCTACAGCAGGCACACTGAGCGACTTCTGTCGGATGACCAGCCAACAGAGCAGACAGGTTGAGACAGTTTATTATAAGTAAAGTGACCCGGGAGATAAAGAGAAAGATATGACTAGTCGGAGAGAGCGTTGATTATGCGAGTTTTGGCCTTCTTGGAGACGTGGTTGGCCGCGCTCAGAAGGGAGATCATCTGCTTCGAGGTATATTCCTGAACGCGGGGTCAGTCTCGCCCTCTGTCCCCCACCCACTGTATGTTGACTGATCCACTGTTCCAGTCCGCTTTCCGGTAGGTAGAAAGCCTTGATGTAGCCCTCCACATAGCCGGTGTGAGGGACCGGCTTCAGCGAGAGGAGTTGTTCTAGTTTTACGGTCAGGTGTTGCAGGTCCAGCTGCATCAGGGCCCGTCCCTCGGTCGAACATTTGCCCGAGTCACAGTACCTGAAGGGACTGTCTTCCTTTCTATTGGGGGCACTCTCACCCCTGGACCATCGTCTTGAAGGCGTAGAAGATGGCCCGGTCACAGAAAGCCCTCCTCGTGGCCGAACTCACGTGGACTTGTTCTCCTACGGAATCGATCCTGAGGAGGAGCCCCTCCATATCCTGAATATTTGGAGTATACAGTGGGAGGCGGAGGCCGACCTGCAAGTAAAAGTCGACATAAGGGCTGTGGACGGAGCGGAGCTCGTCGATATCCCATTTGGTGGCACTGATCTGGTCGTGGAGGACGTCCAGCTTGAGCGCACGGCTCGCGACACAGTCCAAGACCAAAGTACGAGCCAGAGGGGCGAGGGGCAGGATCTGGGAGTAGAAGGCATCCAGCTGGGGATTGGCCGTCTGTAGGATGCCCTCGATGACCGGCCGTACGAGATCCAATTGCCGGGCCACAAATTCCCTAGAATTAGCCATTTTTCAGCCGGGCATTCGCTCACAGAGACTCAATGGCCATGATTCTCTCCGCCGTTCCGAACAGCTGGTCGGCAAAAGTGAGATTTACGGCACAGCAAAGAGTCGGTAAACTCTGAAACAGACAACTTCTCTCTCTTTCGGGTTACTGTAGCTCACTATTTCATCGGTAAGAGTTTCAGCTTCCATCGTCGAGAGGAGTTGGTCCAGCAGAAGATTTCGCTCCATTTGGGCGGAACCATCACGGCCAAAGAGATCGCAGATCGGAAAACAATTAGTTGTGAGGGAAATCTAAGACATATACCGAGAGGAAGAAGTATTGGAATATGTGGATGATGCCGGGGATGGACTTCTCGGAGATGGAGGGCAGGAGAGACGTCATCCGGAGGTAGCGACCGAAGAAGCGGAGGACGTTGAGGGCCGTGTTGCACAGATTCGGCGGGATGTGGTCCTCGGGGTCGGCTGCTCTGAAAACTCGTCTTTTCCCCAAACATCGCGATATAGCCTACAAAGCATCGTCCTCCGACCTCCTGTCCGATCGTTCGGACTGTCTCCTCGACTTCAATTCCTCCTTTCCAAAGGGATTGACAAAATCGGAGGAGACCAGCTGAAAGTCGAGCTGGTCACCGGGAGATTCCAGAAGCGGAGGAGAAGCCTCCTTGTCTCTTATGGATTTGAGGAAGTGGAAGTCTTGGAGGTCGAAGATGGTGAACTGGTGGGGGACGGGGCAGAGGGCGAAGGACTCGTTCTCCAGAAACATCTTCAACTCGAACATCCGCTCGAAATGGTACCTGGAGGGGGATAAACTGGAGGAGAGGAGGATGCTACCTCTCGAAGTAGGAGGTGGTCTGCTTGGAGAGGGACAGGGACAACTCGACGGCCGAGTGGCCGAAGTGGGCTCGGCCGAAGGAACAGAACCGGCTGACCAGGTCGACGATGTCCATGATCTCGTCGAATTTGAGGAGGGAGAAGTCCAGCGAGGAGATGAGGGTGTTGAGGGCCGAGAGGGCAGACCGGAAGATGGTGTAGGCCGAGGCGGACAGGTACGACAAGACCGCACACGGCGGGGTGGGGCTATCTGGGGGAAGGTGGATGGAGGAGGCAGAGGGCACACCTGTACTGGTCGAATGGAGACGCTCGAACTCCTCGGAATGGAAGCGGAGGACGCCGTGGAAGACCACGAGGACCCGGGTGAGGACGAAGCACATCTCCCGAACGGTGATCACCGCGCAGTCGGAGGGAAGGGCCTGGGTTGAAAAGTGGGAGAAGAGGAGGCAGACCGACCTGGCAGATGGCCTCGTAGCTGGCCTCGGCCGTGTCAACGGCTAGCTTGTCGGAGACAACAGTCCGGGCCGACGCCTCGAGCGAACTGTGGAAGTGGGCCACCAGTTTCCGAGAGGCCGGCTAAATTTCCGTGTTCCCCGCCAAACAGAAGAAGTGTACCTCTTTCTGGTGGAGCATGGCATACGCCTGCTGGACACAGCTGTATCTGTCCACGTCGAAATTGAGGGTCAACGCGGCCAGGGACTGGTCCAGGGCCAACTCGATGAGTTTCGTCGATCCTACCAGCTTGACCATCAGTTCACTGAATATCTCTTTCCTTGTCCTCCCCTCTCAACCTACTTGACACAGTGGTACTGCTTGAAATTGGTGGCGGCCTCTTTCGCCTCGACGGCAATTCGAATGGCCAGGGTGAAGTGACCCTCCTCGACGACATCCCGCAGCTGGAATTCCGTCTCGTAGAGTGCCTTCAACAGGAGGAGGTTGTCCCTCAACCTATTCAGTAGTCTCTTCTTCTTCTCATTGGCCAGTATCCCCAAGGCTGCTCCACTCTTCTGCTTCGCCAATCCCAGAGACCTAAACTGTCTTTCTCCCACCCTCTTCCACCATACTTTCTAATTATCTTGACATCTTGGAGCAGCTCCTTCAAATCATCCCGGATAATATCAAACTCCTCCATTTGTTTGCTGTACGAGGGTGACTTCTCCATAATCAGCTCGGAAATCTTCTTCGAAACCACCTGCAGTTGGGCTTTCAGTTTTACCCTTTCAGATTCGAGGTCATCCACGTCCAGGTGGGGCTCAAAGTGTTTCTACAATGATTTCTAGTCTGGGTATGTTTCCATTTACCTTTAGTTCATAATCGATTGCATCGAATCCTTCTTCAATAAAATAGGCAGCTTCAATATTCTCGATAACGTCATTATCCTGCCTTGAGGACGATGCGTTATTGTGATGCATATTCTAGATATGGCAAAATGCAATTATTTATACAATCTAACGTTTTTGGAGATCCTATCAGATTCCATGCTTTTGCCACCTGTATATGGACTCACAATATACTCGGCCATATCATCCATCTGAAGAGTTTTCTTTATGATTTTATGAGTATTACCATTGCATCTTCGTCGCCCCCGAAACTGTCTCCTAGATGCTGGATCTTTTTAGCTATTTGATCTTTGATTTTGTCCATTTCGTTACAATAAATTATGCTAATAATTAGAAATAATATAGAATACGAATAACAGCATAAATAGGGAGGGAACTGATCCTTACATGCGGGGGAAGAATTCCAGGCTCTCTACAACTGCGCCCTAAGGCCCGAAATTAGACCTTTAGAAACCACCAAAGTTATAATTTTCTCCTTTTGAGCACAGTGTTTCGTGTGTCTCATCGTTTGCTGCACCATTTTGATATATATAGTTTTCTTTGTCTACCACGTTCAGACTTCACTCTGGATCAATAATATTTTGTCGCACACCTTTGTCGCGAAAACTGTTTTGAAATGTATGCTGCTACTCTTCGGACTACTAAGGCTTTCTTTTATTAAAAATTATTTTCAGGAAGTAGTCAAGACGATCAGGTACCAAAGATGTCGATTCTTCAAAAAATCGCGGATATTGAAGCCGAGGTATGGTGGTTTTAATTAGTAATAATCTCTGTTATGATTTAGATGGCCAGAACTCAAAAAAACAAGGCCACCAATGCACATCTGGGTATTTTAAAAGCAAAACTAGCCAAGTTGCGACGTGAACTTATTACTCCTAAAGGAGGAGGCGGTGGTGCTGGAGAAGGTTTTGATGTCGCAAAGACTGGAGATGCTCGGATTGGTTTTGTAGGTGGGTTTTCTTTTCATACAGTTTGGGCAATTCCTACTATAAACAAGGTGTACAACTTTCGCCAAAATGGGTTTCAATATTTATTAAAATATATATTTGTTCAAGCTCTAATAACACTCTATAAAAACATTTAGGCACGTTTTGGGAAGCAGTAATTGATCACAAATTTTTGGCTTTGTTGTACCATAGGGCAGTATGTTCACGGGACGAAAAGGAAACATGTACTCTAATTGTCATTTTTAAGTGAGATGCAATACCTCGAAATACCCATTATTGAGAAAATACTAAGCTAAAATTATGAAGTGGGATCATTTATTGGGGGCCGAGGCGAAAGTTCTTCTCGCAATCTTTCGTAGACGAATGCATCCACTTCATTTTTGGGTTTTTCATCTGCCTCATTGTCTGCTTCCGATTCTTCCTCTTCTAGAGTAATTTGTTTTTTTTTCAAAATAAGTGATATACCGTTCATCAATTTAACATTGTTATTAGTAGCATTCCAATTATCTCCTTTAATTTCTTCATCGTCACTCATTTTGTAATACACATCTACCTCACCTTCGCTGCTAGACCACTTTTCTAATGAATTTGGACGATCCTGATGGGGCTAAATTTTATTAGATGATTTTTTGTTTGTTTTTACCTCAATTCCTTCAGGAATCACTAAATCAGAGAAGAGATCTTTTGATGCGCCTAATTCTGTCAAATCTATTTCTTCTTCATCCACACGGCTGCCTCTTCTAGAGGCTGGCCTTTCCTCGGGCGGGCTTTCGCTTCTCAAGTATGTTACTACGTCGCTTTCATCTTCGAGTGATGGTGAAACGATTGGATAATCAGAAGTCGTACTAGTGGATTGCACTATCACTAATGGGGGTATAGTGTCCTTTTCTAGCATAGTGTTATTTGACTTTTCTTCCTCTTCTTTGTTATTTGACTTTTCTTCCTCTTCTTGTATAGTTTCTTGTATTGACGCTGGTGTCTTTTCTCTGGGCTGGGAGTCACTTTTGGAAACCCATTCTTTTTGAGCCTCCAAATCGTTAGAAGAGTCAAAGGTCGGCTCTCTGGGCAATTGGGAAAGGTCGCACATAAACATAAATCGTGCTTGTCTATCCGTTAGAGGTTTCGGCTCATCTAGATCCTTTTCTGGCAGAGTTTCGTCGATACTTCGGTATTCTGACACGAATGTTGCTTCAATGTCGTTTTTGCGTTTATTCAGCGATCCATTTCTTGATATTTTCTGGCTATTTAGCGTACCATAATTGGGTGTAATAGATGCGGCTGCCAACGCGCCTTTCTCTGTTTTCTTCCTTCTGCTTTTTTCTTTCTCCAGTCTATAAAATTTGAATTTAGTCTGATCAGAATATTTTGGAAGATTTGATTGAGCATTATCACCTCAATTTTCTAAGAAGAGCAAACTTACGTTATTATCCTATACGCTCCTACACAGTAGCAAATCACAAAAAAGGCGAGAACACAGGACCCCATCATGATAAGTTTGCTGTTGTCGCCACTATCAGCTCTTACCAATCCCTCTTTTCTAATGCGCGACACTCGCACGTTTTCCAAATGAATTCCTCCAAGAATTCTTGAAAGAGGCACCACTTGACTTCCTAATATCACTTTGACCTAAAATCAATGTTTTTCTGGCATAAACTGATCAACCTTGTTAGGATCCACAATGTCATTTTCTGTAATTTTGTCAATGTAGATGGATTTGAGTATAACGAACAATATTCTCGTCACATTTCCAGGTTCCTTTTCCACTTTGAGCAAAATGACGTTATCCTGAGTGAGCAGTGGATCATTTTCATCCGTAGCGTATAACACAAAATTTTCATCGGACATTCGTGCGTCATTCTAAACAGACAAAAACTCGACTTTGGACATTAGTGGAGGTCAAAATTTTTCTTTTCTTGAAGACGCACGAATCCTAAACGCGGGACAATCACAATCACTCAGCAACAAGTTAGCAACTACACTCGTTGAAGATAACGTAAACAAATATGATATCTCTTTTGTGAACGATTTTGCTGACACGAAAAACAATTATTTTTGTAGTATAAAAACGGATTAGTGCGTACAATTAGGCTAATACTTGGTTTTGACCCACTTTTGTTATTTTAAGTGATACTCCTGGGCATTCATTGACTTCATTTTCGCAGTAGGAGGATACAATTTGTGCTATTCGTCTTTTAAAATAGCTTTCGTAGTTTTCGCTCGTATGCAGTTGAGCTTCCAAATTTACATGACGTGCTCTCATATCTACCACAGGAAGCTCCATCGTCTGAAATGGCACTTTTAATGTCAGTTGGTATTAGTCTTTCACAACGACTTCCACCAAAATGGATTTCTAGCATCCTCAATGCATTGTAAATGATGTTTTCATGGGTTCACAAATTGCGAATGATGTTTTTAAGAAAAGAAGGTGAAGATAATGAGAAAGCTACAATCAGGCCAGAACTTGTTAAAAATCCAGAATGCATCGCAATTACAATCACCAACGTAATTTTTTTTAAATCTACAACATTCTTGAATACTGCGATCATTTTTATTGCATGAAAACTTTCAAACCTGGACAAAGTCTTCGCAGTCTATTGGAGAATTTGGGGGCCTGGGTCCTATTCCACAAATACATTGATGTTCTGTTTCACGGTTGCATATTAATGAGTCAACAGTTTGAAACGCAGAAATAAGTAGGAGTAATGCAAATTGTTTCATTGGTTGACTGACATAAGGTCGGAAATACGGAAGACGTTTATGTAGATTGAGCAGGGGAGATTCGGTCATGGTTGGTGCATGGCGGCCGCAGGGCTGCCTCCTCGATGCTCCGCCCCCTTGAGCCTCGCTCGCTTATTACTCGCCGCCTTTCAGCCGAAACGGCAGAAACTTGGCTGCAGACAAACGATTGACGACCGGAAATAACGCGTGAAAGAACGCCTTCTTTCAGCTGACAGCTTCACACATCGTCAGGCAGGCGACGAGTAGTTGTTTGCGACTTTTGGGGAGAGCTTAATCTGTTAAAAAGAACAAGATCGAATATTATTCTTGTGTAATAGTTTTGTAAATTATCAAATGATGAACTATAAGAGATAGACGCGAAGATATTCAAAAATGTTGATTTTATTTTGTAATATTAATAATGCTATGCAACTCTTTCGTGTTATGTAGAATTTATTCGTTTTTCAGGATTTCCATCTGTCGGAAAGTCTACTCTACTTTCTAACCTCGCTGGAGTGTATTCCGAAGTTGCTGCATACGAGTTTACTACCCTAACCACTGTACCGGGAGTTATCCGCTATAAGGTGAGTGTTTTCTCCTTTAATGTTCAACGATTTGCAGGGAGCAAAAATTCAATTGCTTGATCTTCCGGGTATCATCGAAGGAGCCAAAGATGGAAAGGGAAGAGGAAAGCAGGTCATTGCAGGTATCTTTTCGTAATGGTTGCCTAATAAAAACAGGTAATTTTGATGCAATATAGATTAACCTATAACTGTATGCTATATCAAAAAATAGCATTGTTTTTCCTGTTTTATGAAGCTTGTTTGAATAGAAACTTGTCACACGTGGGCCAATTCGTTTTTGGCAAAGTTTAATGAGATACGTGAGAAGGGGCCACGGGAGCGCATTGATTGTTTCCAAAGCTTTCTCTCTACCCAGCTGTTTTTCTGAATGCTGGAGGCATTCTCGTAGGTGTGTGCAGCAATAGATATCGGATTTCCAAGGAGAAGGTCTCTGGGAGTTAGTATGTGGCGACAGCATGTGTCTTCCAGCAAAAACATCGGCTGAAGACAGCTGTTTCGTATTTTGTGGTTGTAAAATCAGATTTTGAGATTCGATGGCAGTAACAATTTTTACACGAAGCCACAGAGGAATGAGTGCAAATACGATATACTAGTCTTTTATACACGTTTAATGCTCCACACCTTTTAATTAGTCGTAGTTAGGGTAATATGTAATCAAGTTTCGGCTAGTTTTCATTTATATTATTGCTAATTTTCAGTTGCTCGCACCTGTTCTCTCATTTTGATCGTGCTGGATGTTATGAAGCCTTTGCAACACAAAAAACTGATCGAGTACGAATTGGAAGGATTCGGAATTCGGCTGAATAAACAACCACCTAATATTGCTTACAGGAAAAAGGAGAAAGGAGGAATCAATTTAACTTCTTTAGTTAGTTTCATTTTATTCAGTTTATTTTTTAAACCGTTATCTCTTTAGTACTTAAATATAAAAGAGGTCTCTGGTATCAACTGGTATTTCTATTTCCTAAAAAATTGAAGTAATTAATTTTATTTATCATTAATAGAAAATTAGAAAGAAAGGAAAACATGAGTAGCAATATTAAATGCAATTTGGATATATCTCTTTAAATAGATAATCATTTTTTTTAAAGTATTACTCAATCTGGCGAATTATTGTTTAATGTAAATAAGCAAAAAAAGTAACTGAAAAAATAGTTTACTCAATTCTTTGGGTGAAATATGGAGAAAGTCGCCCTTTCTCGATATTTATTCTTATCCGCCATTTCTTTTGCTGTGTATTGTTATGGAGGGCTTCTCTCTGGGGATTTGAAGCAGAGAATGACATCGATTTCCGCTGTTTTCAAAGTATAACTTATGCAAGCAAATACGTTGAAATTGTACTTGCATTTGTTAGAAATAAACGGGATTAAAAGTGATTTCTGTTATCGAGACAATTATTGCATCATTATGATTAATTTTCAGGTGCCTCAATCAGAATTAGATTCTGATCTGGTTAAAAGCATTCTAGCTGAATACAAAATCCACAATGCTGATATCACCCTCAGGTTGTAGAATTTCTCTTTTTTTAATTTTCATTTTACATTTAGGTACGATGCAACATCCGAGGATTTGATCGATATCATTGAGGGTAATCGCATCTATATCCCATGTATCTATGTTCTAAACAAAGTTTGTTTTTTGTTTTCATCATATCCGTATTTTAAGATCGATCAAATATCTATAGAAGAATTAGATATTATATACAGAATTCCTCACTGTGTTCCAATTTCTGCTCATCACAAATGGAATTTTGATGATTTATTGGAGAAGATGTGGGCCTATTTAAATCTCATTCGGATGTGAGTTTTTATTGTGTACCCTTGTGTTAAAAATATGAGGTTTTTATTATTATTTCAGCTATACCAAACCAAAAGGCCAGCTTCCTGATTACTCTGCTCCCATTGTTTTAAACGCCGAAAAGAATAGTATCGATGACCTTTGCATCAAGATTCATAAGACGTTGCAAAAAGATTTCAAATGTGCACTTGTTTGGGGATCTTCTGCCAAACACAATCCACAAAAAGTCGGAAAGGAGCACATCCTTTGTGATGAAGATATTGTTCAAATTATTAAAAAGTGCGTCCACATTTTTGAAATATTATAATTACAAACTTTCAGAATCTGAAAAAGGAGAATAGCTTGGAAATTTGCCACACGTTGCTATAGGGCCGACAACCGTCTTCTCATTTTAAGTTTTTGTTTTTATTGTTTGTTTGTTTGTTTGTTTTCGGTGAATTATTTCGTAATTTCTTCCACTTTCATGCAATGTTTCTAATAAGGTGACCGCGTTGAGAACGACCCGAAGGTCCGCTGATTGTAAAATGCCCCGATATCATCAACACTGCCTCATTTTTGGCTGATATGCATCTTTCTAGCGTCTGTCATGGCTCAGTGCATCCGTCTTCAGGTTCCATATAGAATTTACAACCTTCTGTTTGCATTTTGTGCATCTCCCGAGAGGCTACCGGGAACAGTTGTCGCATATTTCCCGCCGATTGTTCGGGGTGCGAGCTAGTTGTTTGACCTCTTCAGGTCGAGACGGCGCTTCTGTATGGCTCCTGTTTACGACACTTCTCTATGCCGTTCTCTCTCCTAATGACTTCTTAAAAATTGGATTCTAATGTGCACTGACCACACCTGAAGTCCCGTTTAGATAGTAGGAAGAGTTTGAATTAGTCTTCTCTTCTATACGCAAAAGTCGTCACTACAATCTACTGGCTTGTCTCTGTTGAAGGAGCTAATTTCAAATAAAAAGCCAAAGAAAAGTTTTTTCCTGGCAAACTGACAGTAGGACTGTTGCCACGTAAATAGTTCATTGGCCAACTGAAAAAGATTTCCTGGTGTGAGGAGAGGTCATTGGCTGTCAAGTGCCCGTACTGACTTTTCAACTGTTTGTCTTCGGCAACAATACTCAGCTCATCCCGGCCAGGTGTGCGGACCCTCCCTGGCAGTGGCCAAACACGGCTTTCTTTCAATGTTTCTCCGTGTTTGTTCGCCGCTCCTCCGTCCTCTGCCTGATGCGCAATGACACTTTGTCAGCCCTACCGGCTGCCGGTAATATTCCGGCCCAGCTGTCACAGATCTAGTCCCTTTCAAGGCTCTCGTCCCTTTTGCCCTTTGTTCGCGTGTCTCTGTACCCCCTCCTCTCCTCATCTTACCTGACAGAATTAATCCCTTCTCCGCTTCTCGTGGGCGTCCTCTTCGTCATACTTTTTTATGGCCCAACACTAAAATTTTAGGTCTTTTTTGAATCCTTCGAGTACCGCAAAACACCTCCACCTGCCAGACAGACAGTCTCACCCCGTTCCAATCAGGCAGTCCCCCTCCCATAGGGGAAAAAGGCTGGGAGACTATCGGTCGGCCAGCGCCTGAAATGCTCCGATCTTGACCAGATCTGGGAATTCCCAGCGGTAGTGTCCCTCGCTGGCCGCATATGGTCAGCCTGGTCAGCCGGCTGTCCAAAATCCGCTTAGTGCCTACATTACACTCGAGACGAACTCTCGCCCCCTCCCCCTTTCCAGTAAAGCGACCCTGATATTAGCCAACCGGACGGTGTTGCACAAGTTGGGGATGCCCCCGTGATGGATGAGGGGGGTCAGGTGGGGGAGTGCCCGTTTTTGTTCGAAATCCGCTGGGCCACCCGGTGCAGATGTCCCAAAAAAGGCCCAAACAGCCCCCTCGCCCCCTCTAGACAATTATCCGAGTTGTGTCCTTGACTGTACAAGCCGAAATGTTGCTTCCCTCCAAGGCCGTCCTCCCCCTGCCGAGTCCTCCTCGCCTGCCCTGGTGGTCAGCCCAGCCGTGTTCCTTTTCTTATCGAGACTAATCCCCAGATAACCGCGCTTTTCCTCGTTATTTTGCCTCGACGAGGATGGCGACCCGCCCGTTTTATGGGGCCCGGGGCCGTATCTCCCAGCGTCTTTCAACAGTTATCAGCGGCTACCTGTAACTCTCTTGTGTGGGCCCCTAATTGGTTTTTACGGCTCCGTCTCCGTACAGTCGCCTTCTTTTATCTTCCCTGGGTGCTCTCTGGCTCGTTTCGGGGGCAGAGGTGGTGGTCGAGGGTGGCTGACCATAAACGGAGAGCCGAGTGTTTATAGGGGGGCCGCCACCCTCAGGTGTTTGTTGCCGGGGGCAGCCTGTCCCTCCCGTGATGGATCTGCCTGCCCTCCTTTCCTCAATTTATTGCCATTATTCCCAACTTTACCTCGTTCGAATCCTCCCGCCCTCCCTCATTGCCACCCATTACCCGCCGCTTACCGTAATGAATCCCCCTCATCCAGGGGGAGGAAGGCTATTCCCCCGACTCTCGTATTGTACGGGAGGAGGACTGGTCCGAGCCGGCCATCCCCGCTGATTATTCCAACATATTCACTCCAGGAGATCTGTGAACCCCCTCGTAACCTGATATTTTTCCCTTTCTTTGATAGAGTCGTCCGGGGGAAGAGGAGGGGCTTCCTCCAATTGTTGCCGCTTGTTGTGGTCACTTCCGAGTCGGGCGATAAGTCTCCCCAAACAACAGACATCCTCATTTGTATACTCG
Organism: Oscheius dolichura; assembly: GCA_932521035.1. Classification (NCBI taxonomy): domain Eukaryota; kingdom Metazoa; phylum Nematoda; class Chromadorea; order Rhabditida; family Rhabditidae; genus Oscheius; species Oscheius dolichura. The sequence continues at coordinate 6,210,677 of OW051494.1, forward strand.
TCCTCCTCCTCCTCCTCCTCGTCATCCTTCTCCCCGTTCTCCGTTACGGGAACCCTTCCAGATGTGGAGATGATCCCTCTTCTGCTGCTCTCCTCCCTCCTCCTCCTCCTCCCGCCCCAAGTTCGGCCCGGCTGTTTCCAGAAGAGACTCTGCTGCACAGGAAGAAACAACACTTGCAAGGTGAGAACATCCTCGGAGCTGGCAGACATCCCAGTTTTTAGGACCAGGACGATGGAATAGAGCATCTGCCGACGGTGGACTATCTGAGGAGGGGACCCCACCCCAGTCGAGGGTCAGTCCGGCCGGCCATTTGAGCAGAAAGAAGAGCTTATTTAGGGAAGGGGCCGCCTATCAGATGCCCCATTATGAGAACTCGGGGGACGGTTATGACCTCGTCTACCCGTCCGTTTATGAGGCCGAGAAAAATGAACGGATCGGCAAGCTGGTACTGCCCGACGTGGTTCAGCTGGAGGGATCCGGAGCCGAGAATATCTACAACAAATACGGTAGGCACCCCCGGATGGACAGGGAAAAGGATTCAGGACCGAATGAGGGGCCGGCCAATCTGGTTCATCCAACGACGCCGGCCAGGAAGATCACTCACTTCCTCTTCGGGATGGCGGAGGGTCCGGACCGGGAGCCGGAGGACCAGGCCAAGTACATCGAGGGCGCCAGGCCCAAACACTTACTCATACGGTGTGCTGCTTTTGACTAATTATTCGAGATAAGAGAGACCGATCAGTTGAGGTGTCCTAACCCCGAGTGGCTAATCCCCTCCTCCTCCGAGGAAAGAGACCCCTTCCAGGTACTCCGTCCTGTCCCAGCACCTGCCCCTGACGGTGTCCTCCTCCCACCTCCACGAGGACGAGCCCTACAGTATCCAGTACCTGGAGGCCGTGCCCGTCGACTGCTACTGCGACGAGGTCTGTGTCTCCCTCGGCGACTGCTGCTCCGACTACACCTTCGTCTGTCCCCGTAAGTGGCCCCGTCCCAACTCCACTCAATCCCACCCCAGCCAGAGATTGCTACGTGGATAACTGGAGCAGCTGGAGCGAGTGCACGCCGGACGACGGCCGGTGTGGCCTGGGAGAACAGAAGAGGGAGAGGGCCGTCGTCCACCCGGCCGAGAGGGGAGGCGCCCCCTGTCCTCCTCTCAAAGAAATGCGCACCTGCCACAAGGCTTGCCCGGCCAAGATCCTCGATGGTCAGTTGGGCTGGGGGAGGCAGACGAGGGCCGTTCAGATCTGACAACTGTGGCTTTGTTATTGGACTATAAATGGAACGAGACGAGGAGGAGCAGACGGAGGAACAACGTCTACTGGGACCACCCGAAGATGGCCAAGAGACTCAACCTGTCCTCCTTGTGAGTGCTCCCCGTCCCCTAGATAATCTCTGCTCCAGCTACTGTGTGGAGTACGAACTCGGCTGGGTGAACAGGAACTGCGTCGACAAGAAGATCACGGCCCGCCTCCACCGGGGTAACACCATCTGTGCGGAATGCCAGCCGGAGGCGACCCTTCACCGGAACACCGCCCGCTGCGCCTCCGACCTGGAGGACGGCGACGAGGGATTCTGGAAACTCATCGGGCCCCAGAGCTGCAACGGCATTTGGCGCCGACTCCGGCGACACGACGACTGTCGCTGTGCCCGGAACCTCCCCGAGCGGGATCCCTTCCTCCTCGTCTAGCATAATCTGTGAATTTTGTCCTTTCTAGGAACTTTTCCTACAATATTCGGGTCTCCTCGTCCTCCCTGTGTTTCGGCTGCTCTTTCTCCCCACACTGCCACTTTTGCTTCTCATTTTGCCATGTCTTCGGTGATTCTCAGCATTGCTATGTAGATTTATTGAATTCTGTCCAAAAATTTGTATCTCTTTATGTCACATATTGAAACATAAAAAATCTCTAAAACTGTATCCTTTCTGCTTCCTCAACATCGTTGTTCCACATGGCTCATAAGCACCGTTCTTTTATTCAGAATGGTAATTGACAACCTCAGTTTCTCAAACTTTCACTGATTTTCGTCAAAAAGGCTTTTGTAGTCCAATAAAATCAATGCTGCAATCACGTATATGCCGCGAAAGCGTCTAATTTGAAATTTTCTAGCTTTGGCTTCAGTTTTCAAAGAACTTACTAAACTTGCCGTACACCTAACCTCGTTTTACTTTCATCTCAGATACTAATGCAAGCAAAACTCACACACTTCATGGCAACGCCACCACGAAACAAGCGACCTTTAGGAGACAAACCATCTATTTTTAACGTAAGCAGCTCCTCCTTACCACAAAGTAAGTTGAATCAATTGTTGTCTTTAGTAGGGATTTATTTTAGAACGAAAAAGGCCGTTTTCACTGCAAAGCGATGCACAGCAAATGGTTTTAGATGCTGGACAAAAACGGCTAGGTGCCCAACACTGCAGTGAGGTTATTTTAGTAAAAAATGTTATTAGGGGGATATTTAGTGTGGAATGGTTTACTCAGTTGATTGCCAACAAGATATGAAAGAGCATGATAAACATCATAATAAATCCAAGCAGCTATTCAAGATGACTAAAAGTCAATTAGAAGACTTTGAAAAGTTAGTTTGCATTTAATAAAAGATAATTTTATAAATGTTTTAAGAGTAAATCCTGGTACAATATGGAATATAGACTGTAAGTCGGGAAGTAAAAGAAAATGCGCAATTTTAACAGCATGTTGTAAACGGACGTCTTTTTTAAATAGAGTTTTACGGATAATAAAGGTATTTTTATTTATGAGCTTAGGCTAATTTGATGTTTCAAGGAAGTTGTAAATATAGAATTGGGATTTCCTCCGGACATAACAGTTTGGGGTGAGAATAATCGCTGCAGTGTTCTAACAATTCTTGAAGAAAAGGTTCTTTTTCGAGTTTGTCAATATTTTTATTTATTTCAGGATGGATATGTTACCGTTATATGCATCCTAGTGCGGGAGAACATTAAACGGGCTCAGTGGAGCGATACCGACGAGGTAAAAGTCTTTGAATTTGTTTAAATTTCTATAGGTTTTTGAGAATCGAGCAATATTGGGCATAAATCGTATTTGGACGCATCCTAGCTGGAGAAAACAAGGCTTGGCCGGAATTATAATCAATTTTGAATTTAAACGTTGCTCATATTATCAAAAGTTCGTTGCACATATTTTTAAAATAATTTCTTGCAGTATTGCCTTTACCGACTTGACAGAAGAAGGAAAAAGGTTAGCAGGAAAAATATCAGGGTAGGACGGAGCTTAATTGTAACTTCCTTGTTTTAGAAGCGATCGCTATTTGCTCTATTCAATCACAAAATGAGTCATATTGTCTGTATACATAGAGTATCATATGACACTGGATTTAGTATAATGTTTATTGACAAATATCGTCGCAGTTTCCAAATTGCTTCAATATGACCACATAACCCGGATGATTTAAAGATAATTTTCGAGAAATTTGTATATCATAGGCTGTGCACTGGTTCATATCCGTGTGCAGTAATAGCCGTCTCGCGTGGCGGAGTAGTACCTGATGAGCGGGTTTGCTGGAATAAAGGAGTTATTTATTGTAACATTTTGGAAGCTTCTTGCTGCTATTTGCAGAATTGAAGAGATGTGTTCGTGCGTCAAAAAGCAGCGGGAGTGCAATAGCACGCATCACGAAATGATATTGTTGTCGATATGCCGAAGGTGAAAGATTCGGACGAGATCGACCGGACTGACCAGCCTACTGCACAACTTGGCTTAAGCGGGAGCGCGATCCTTGTTCATTAGAACCCGTGGCCTTCACCTTAGACCGGAAGGGAGACGCCACAGCTTGGCGAAACTGTCGGTTGAAGCACAGCGTCACTACTCTGAACAATCTTGTAACAGTTCTCTTGCTTTTTCTAACCCGTCCCCTACAGATAGGCTGATCCAGGCGTATGTAGTTAGCAGAAAATTGGGCCATCGGTTGGAAACAGCAGATACATTATCTTCAGAAAATGGGAAATACTTGGCTATCCAGAAGTAAGTGACCAATTCAGCCACATAAATAAACCCTTGGATGGTCACCTGGAGAAATGTCTGTCCTGATAGGGATTGGCACGAGTACCTGCTGTACGAAGGCTTTCTCCATTACTCTTCGTTTCTGTTGCTGTACCGTCTCGCTCTTGTTTGCTTCCTTCTTTTTCCTGTTAATAATATTCATCCGGACGAAGGTCAGGGAGTTTACTACGGCAAAAATACTAATGAGTAGGAGACCCCTGAAGATAAGGTTATACGACATGCCGAAGACATTACCTAAAGAATTCCATCCAGTACACGTTGTTCATGTTGCAGACTTTGGGATTATAATCTAAACAACTAGCAATTAACTTTATAAGCAAACAAATACCTAACATCCAGCGAGGGATACTGAAGCCCATGGTGCATTGTGCTGAAAAACATCTGTTTGCTTTTTAAAGGGACACACTGCTCGCCGACCCCGGCACTTTAGGTCGGGCGCTCCAATGCTAATTCCGATTTTATGCATTTTTATCAATTTTTGGTGGTTTATTTGGCTTTGTCGACAGTTTTGATAAAAGTGGCGTTGTGTGATAAGAGCGCGTAAACAGCGGGCAATTATCAATTTTAGTATTGGGATCCTGGGTGGACGATCTTGAGCATAACTACACATTTTTACATTTTTCCGTCTTGTGGAATCGATCAGGCACATCGAAATCTACGCGAATGAGTTTTTTTTTTCGGAAAAATTGAACATTGAATAGTCAAGATATGCGTTCTTTTCACGTTTTCTCGAAAGTTGACCGAACAATGTTTGGTGCCAAAACTCATTTGCGTAGATCTCGATGTGCCTGATCGAATGCAAAAAAACAGAAAAATCCAAAAATGGGTAGTTTTGCTCAGGATCGTCCACCCAGGTTTCACTATAAGTTTTGGCGCAATGTCCAGAAATTTGAATTCTGGCGAGCTGTGGACACTGACACAGCTTTTGCGGTTTGCGCTCAGCGCAAATGCTCGGGACGCGTTTGCTTTTCATCGCCCAAAAAAAATTGCTTTCGAGTTATTTTTAAAAACGGCACGCTACCGTAATCAATTGCCTGCGCGCGTCTATTTTTTGAAGCTGTGTCAGTGTCCCTTTAAGATTGGAAGTACTGCTTCTAAATCGGCTATTTCCAGGGAAAAATCTTTGGTTTTTGTTTCCTCTCGACGATTTGATTAGAGAAATCTTAGAAAAGTCAATTACCCGACTCCGATTTGTTGGAATGGGTATTATTATTGCCGCAAATATTCCCTCGAAAGGGTGAGACCAATGTCCTCTACGTGTGTATTTCAAGAGAACCTGGTCTAATTGTATTCTATATAACTTCCTAACGCGTGTCCCGATAAAATAAATAAAAAGGAAACGATTGGTCGGCCGCCTTTAGATATTTGGTCTTCTAAGCCAACCGATAAAGGAAATACTAGAAGCGAGCGCTGGAATGCCGTTTCGGATGACACAAAGTGCTCGGGAAGAAGAAAGAGAGAGAGAGAGAGACCACTTTTTGGAGTCACCTGCAACAAGGAACCAGCTGGAGGAGAAGGACAATACCACGATGGCTATGACCAGGGCATTGGTGAAGCGGTCGGTGAAGACCCGGGAGTACCTGGTGGGGAAGTAGAGACAGATGAATCTGGAATTGGATTAGAGACTTACACATATCATAAGTACCTGTTGAAGGAGATGATGAGATGGGTGTAGAGGGAGATATCATAACAGATGAGGCAGAGCTGGGCGAACCGGGCCGCTATCCTCAGGTCTTGGAGGAAGGTGATATTGCTGGAATATCTCTCTCTTTCTGGACTGGAAGGGCACCCCCGACCCGGTCTCTTCCGCCACCTTTTTCCAGAAATAAATGATCCCTTTCTCCATGACAAAGGGTCTCGGGAATAGCCGCGGATGCGTCGGCCTGATTCATAATTCAGGATTAATATCCATTACCCGACAATGGGCCGGCGGTGAGGGAGTAAACTCGGAGGGACTCACAAAAATAGCGTCGGGGCGAAGTAGAAACACCAGACGGCCGAGAAGACGGCATCGCCGGCAGCCTGGAAAAGACCGGGGGATCGGGGAGGACGGGGGAGGAGGAGGCACCTGGAGCTGGAGGAGACGGCCGAAAGAGTTCTTGAGGACGGAGATGCGACGGATATAACAGGCTATAAAGATGTTGATTACGACGCCGACGAACGAGGTCTGGAACGGGCTATTAGGGGCAGGGGACAGGGGGTACCAGGAAGATGATGAGGGCCGCGAGACGGTCGACGTTCTCCACCTGGGGGGCCATCTGACCTGGATATGATGAATAAAAGATATAAGAAGCGGGTGAAGACAAGAGGCGGGACGGGGCCGGCCGGCAGGGCGGGGCGGGGCCACGGCCGATAGATCCCTTATACCAGAGGGGACCTATACAGAGAGGCAAAGACGAGGGAAAGAGAAGCTCGTGGTTGTCGGCCGGAGGAAATGGACAATAATCTTGTTATTATCAAGCTGCACTCTCGTGTTCTCCTGAACTAGTGGCCCCCGGCTGATTGCAAACGGGGGGACAAGGGGGACTACCGTATCCCCTCTCCCCGGAAACTCATATCGGGGGCGAATAATTCTGTGGCTGTCGGGTACTATATCTTGCACGTCTAATTTCGGGGCCCCATTATCCCGGAGGCGGCGTTAGAATTCGGTCCATTGGGGCGGGTGAGTCTCCTTATTCCGAGATTAAACGCCGAGGGGGATGTTTGCCTTCTTCGGCCACGTGATATCTCCTCCAGAAGTGTCAAAGTCACTCTTCTGCAACTCCTCCTCGAGTGCCCGAAAAAACACGGAAGACGCGGGGAATCGGCTCGGCCATCTGCCACCACAATTAGCGGCCGATACTCGGCAGATTGTGAAACATAAAAAGACACAGTCCTTCGTCATCCGAACTGATCTGCCCGGTCTCCTGCTAAATATGGACGAGGTCTTTTTGGAGGAGGGACAGCCCCCTTGACGAAAACGAATAAAAGGATTAAGTTGTCGGGGATGCCCCTGTCCTCCTCGGGTTCTCTGGTCCAGGAGACGAGTCTTGATGGCCACGTGTCCTCTGATTTTTGGGAAGAAGGAACGTCGAGGTGGCTAGTTTATCGTTTTCCCTGAATTGGCGCCGGATCGGCAAACAGAAACGTCAGAAATTAAGGGTCCAAATGAGCCGGACTCGCAAGATCAGCCGCCTATTCTTATGCAGTTTTTAATTTCTTCTTTGGAATTTCAATTTGTTTTTCTCAAGAGAGATCTCTCCAGAATGAATACTCCTCATTCAAAATAAGTACTGTACCCCGAGGTCTATAAAAGGATGTCTTTCTTCTATAAGCAGCTGCGCCTGGGGGTGTTTCACCGAATCCCGCGTAGAGTGTAAAACTTAATCATAATTCTGGTCTTCCGTTGGCTGCAAACGTCGACTTTTAATTGGAACTCCGTGCAATTTTTGCCTGGTGTAGGTTTATTTATTTCACAAAATTCATCACAGAGCATCAAGCGACCAGTAATCCAAAACACAACACACATTATTTGACTACAACCTTTTCACCCATACAATATTAAAGGAACGGTGGCACAGCTTTTCGCGGTCTGCGTTCAGCGCAGATGCTCGGGGCGCGTTTGCTTTTCATCGGCCAAAAAAATTGCTTTCGAGTTGTATTTCTCCATATTGTGACATACGATTTTTGTGATTTTTATTGCTTTCACTAATTGAAATATGCTGATCTTTTTAGCTAAACGAAATATTGAAAACTCGTGCGGAAAACAAAAGTTGAAAATTTTAAAAATGGCACGCTACCGTAACTACATGCGCGCACGCGTCTAATTTTTGAAGCTGTCCCACGTTCCTTTAAATATATCTACAATAAGACAATTTCCCTCCCGTTACAGTTTTTACAGCAATTTACAGTGATATTGGAGAAGTTGGGCAGACGGCGGGTGACGCGGGGATCGCAGGGAGAACGACCGAGGAGCGACGGGATGTCGAGGCTGGCCATCTCGTGGAGGGACTCGGGCAGATGGGATCTGGAAGACGTTCGTGGGGGACGGAGGACAGGGGAGGATACCCCAAACTACGGAGAGACTCCTGTCCCTGGTGGAGGAGGCCGGCCGCTGCATTCAGTCGCCGGGACAACTCGTCGCACCGGATGGATTGTGCAAGGTATTTACATTTCCAGACCTCGGCCTCGATCTGCACATCTTCCAATTTATGGGAGAGGGCGACCACCTGAATGGTCTCTAATGATCGGTACGGGGAAGGGACAAACGAACCTTCTCGCAGTAGTCTTCCAACCGCCGGCTCAGTTGAACTTTGTCCCCGGCCAGAGCCTCTACCTCACACTGGATATGACATTTTGAAATAAGAAAAAAAAAGATGAAAATACCTGGAAATCATCTCCCAAAGACTTCAAGAAAATGCTCTTCAGTTCCCGGTTCACATTTCGCTCGGCTTCTAATTCTTTGTTCAAACGGATTACGTGTTCTTCCAGCACTGCCTGCTATTTTTTTATATAAAAATCGACAATATCTACCGGCTCGACTGTTATGTTGTGGTTACTGTCCCTTCTCTTATTTTTCAATGCATCAATCAAGAGCTTGGTAGTATCCGGGGTTTCCTCTCTGTTCGAAGAAGATGCCGTGGCATAGGGGATTAGGGATGGGACCTCTTTTGGTGGTCCTCCCTTTCTGTAAAACCGTTTTTGGGGGAAGCAAGAGGGGAGAACTACCTCTCGAGTGAAGAGCTGGAGGCTGCTCTATACGGCTCCCAAGGGACAAATTTGGCTTCTTTTGGTTTCTTGGAAACTCTTTTTGGTGGAGAAGGGGGAGAGGACTTGGAAGGGTTTTCGTAAGTATCATCAAATGCTAAACTGTGATCGTGGGCGTGATAGAGATCCAATAAGTCCATAAAACTTCCAACTTCTGAAATCACTTACTCATATGGGCACATACTTTCTCAGTAAACACTCAAATTGGGCAGTTTATTTTTCTTTAGTTACACATAGGTAAAGGGAAAAAGTCCCTAGGAAGCGCGAAATGGGAAAAGGAGGTCTATTGAGAGGAAATACACGTCTAACAGAGAAAGGGAAAGTTTAGAGCAGTTTTTCAAGATCAAAATCTGTTCTCAAATCAATGAAACATTTCCCTTTATATGCATGTTCTTCTTCTTGATTCATTTTACTAATTTCTAAAGGGAAAGAATGATTTACAGTATAGAAGGTCAGAAAGAAGCAGAAAAAAGTAAAACGTCAGCTGCGGGCAAGAGTTCCTGAATCTATGCGCGCTAGCGCGGGTTTCTCGCAAAGGGGCAGATGTCCAAAACTGATGGAAATTTCTCACAAGTGAAGAGATCCGTTGAAAAATGAATTCTGAAGACGTGATCAATATTTTTAGTTGTTTTTACAATTTCAGAGTATGTCTTTGCCACCTCCTGTCTACCCAAGCTGTCCGGTTGCCGACGTTCCCTTTAGTATCCAGCAACACGATACTAATTTCGAGAAAGAAGATCATTCCAATGCTCCGTTTCCACATCTACCCCCAAAGGTAACATTTCCATTTATATAATTATGTTATTTACAGATGCCGAATAGAAGAGTCCCTCCAGTACCTCTCCCTCCAAATAATTTTCGTCATGAGGGTTTGATGCTTTACAAAATTTCTTTACTGCAACTATTACAGGGAATACTCAGCCTTCTATACCCACTCCTCTGCCTTATGTCACACCAGCAGCCACTCCTTATTCGACAGCACCCTCTACTCCAATGATTTTTAATAGTGCATTCCCAAAGTGGGTTCATTGTTGATATAGGGATTTATATAATTGACCACTAAATTTGTACCATTTTAGTGCACATTTGCAAACAGGACAACCTTTAATGGTTGCTCAGCCTTCTATAGCTCCTCACGTAATGATGGCTCCATATCACGGTGTTCCGTTGCAGCAGTTTACATTTCCAACTATTCCTCCACCATCTACACAACAAGCAAATGGTTTTGAAAGTAAATACCATTTTTACGGTTGTAGGTGGCGTCAACGTCGTTGTCAACGCTAATGCTAACAGTGCTGCTGAAGGCGGAATGGGACTTGGAGCTGATGGAAAGAAAATGAAAATTTGTCCAAATTGTCATAGAGGCGTGATTGTACGAGAACAACATCGGAGTAGAGCGGTTTGTAAATATATAAAAGTTTCATTATATATATAGAGAAAAATAAAAGCTATAGCCTGCCTGACGAGCTGTTGTCTGTTTTGTCTGCCCTGCTTTTGTCTTCGATGTAATTTTGTCGACCAGTGCCGGGCATGTAATGCACTCTATGGAAAAACTGGAGGGAAGAAGCCGAAGAAAGTAAAATATGCGTAGAAGTCGATTTGTTTTAATTTTTCACTATGTACATAACTAAGTAGACCTATTGAATTGATGCATTTTCATATTTTTTTACCATAAATCTTGTAACATTCTATTCAAACCACTGCAAAATTGATGTCGAGTCTTGCTTTACTTTACACACATTTTAGAGCCGTGTAGCTGGTTGTCCGACGTTTACCGCGTTATTCCCTAACAACCCAGAATTTTCCATACCTCATTTTAAAATTCCGTTCTTTTACTATGTATTTCTCTTATTTTTTATAAGTATTTGTGTAACTTACCACTTTATAGAACTACTTAGTCATGATGCGCCCACCAATTATCATGTTGAAGGAGGGCACTGAGAACTCTCAAGGGAAACAGCAGATCATTTCCAATATCAATGCATGCGCAGTAAGTCGAATTTTACTGTTTATTGAATCCCATTGACGTAAATAGCAAATAATTTCAGGTCGTTGCTGATGCCATCCGCACAACGCTGGGCCCTCGTGGTTTGGATAAATTGATAGTAGATTCGAAAGGTTAGCATTTTCTTTTGGAATACAATGAATGCTTAGGAAATACAACCATTTCTAATGATGGTGCTACCATTCTAAAGCTCCTGGACATTGTTTTCCCTGCCGCTTCAGTTATGGTTGACATTGCTAAATCTCAGGATGCTGAAGTAGGCGACGGAACAACATCGGGTATTTCACTTTAAATAGGTATATATCATTTCTTTAGTTGTCGTTCTCGCTGCCGAACTGTTAAAGAGAGCTAAACCTTTTATTGAAGACGGCGTCCACCCGCAACTGCTCATCAGAGCATTTTCAAAAGCCAGCGAGGAGGTCGGATTTTTATAACCTTCTGGTTTAAACACAATTTAGGCTCTTGCTTATTTGGATGAGCTTGCTATACCAAAACGTGGAGAGAAAGAACAACGTGATATGCTTGTAAAATGTGCAGCTACGACTTTGAGTTCAAAATTAGTCAGCCACGAGCGTGATTTCTTTTCTGAGATGGTGGTCGATGCTGTCAATATTCTCGATGACAACCTGCCACTAAATATGATCGGAATAAAAAAAGTGAATGGTGGCAATCTTTCGGTAACGTATTTACCTCTATAATTTATGTTTTTTTCTCTCTAGGAATCTCGTTTGGTGAAAGGCGTAGCATTCCTAAAAGCATTTAGTTATGCAGGCTTTGAAATGCAGCCGAAGCACTATAAAAATGTTTCGATTGCTTTGTTAAATATTGAATTGGAACTGAAGGCTGAAAAGGATAATGCTGAAATGCGTCTTACCACAGTAGATGATTTCCAAGCGGTAATTATTTTCCTTTGCACTTCTACCTGATAATAATAACAGGTCGTAGACGCCGAATGGAATATTTTATACCGAAAGCTGGAAAAAATCCACGAATCCGGAGCAAAGATAGTTCTTTCCCGTCTTCCTATTGGAGATGTAGCTACACAGTGGTTTGCTGATCGGTATGTGACTGATTTTACCCGTTTACTTCGGTATCAGGGATATGTTTTGTGCTGGGCGAATCCAACAAGAAGACCTGGACCGTCTCTTAGCTGCCTGCGGTGGAACTATACTTACGACCGTTTCTCAGATCGATGCATCCGTACTTGGTTCTTGTGAAACATTTTACGAGCAACAAGTTGGAAGTGAAAGGTTGATGAAGAATTTTCGAAAAATACAACCACGTTCAGATATAATTTCTTTGAAGGATGCACCAAAGCCCAGGCTTGCACGCTGCTTCTTCGTGGTGGAGCTGAACAGTTCATTGCGGAGACTGAGAGATCACTTCATGATGCTATTATGATAGTTAGACGCGCCAAGAAGAATGATTCAATTGTTGCCGGTTAGCCAATCTTTATGTTTTAACCAAAAGATATAGGAGGAGGTGCAATTGAAATGGAGCTAGCTAAGCGGTTGCGTGAAAAGGCTAAGACTATTGCCGGCAAAGAACAGTTCTTCTGGATTGCTTTTGCTCGTAGCTTTGAGGTAAAATTTTACTGTTTTTGAAGAGAAAAAACGCTTTAGATTATTCCACAACAGCTTTGCTACAATGCCGGACTCGATGCAACAGATATTTTGAACCAGCTTCGCCATGCTCATGCCAAAGGAGAAAAGTGGGCTGGTGTAAATATACACAAGGAAGAGGTCGGAGACAACCTCGATGCATGCATTTGGGAACCAAGCGTAATTAAAAAGGTAACGGTTTTTATCATTCTTATTTACAATTTGTAAATACAATAAAATATTTTAGAATGCTATAACAGCTGCTACTGAAGCTGTTTGCCTAGTTTTATCCATCGATCAAACCGTAAAGAATGTTCGTGCTCCATCTGGTGGTCAAATGCCTGGACTTCCGGGGCAGTAATGCTCACTCAAGCTGATCTTCAATAATTTTTTACAATCTCCGACGAAGTGTGCTTTAGTGTTTGTCAATTTTTGTTGCTGTTATTGTTCTTAAATTTTTCATTGGCTTTGTTATTTTTAACATCTCAATAAAAAACGTTTGCCTACGGATAGTTTCAGAGAAAGAAGGGCTTGTTTGACTTGTTTTCTGATTTCGCACATGCCGACGAAGGTGCGTATTAGCATAGTCTTCGGCTACAGGAAATTATAGATAATCTTCGAAGAAAAGGAGAAATCGGAAGCAGTAGTTAAAGAAGATTGTGTACTGTCACTATTTTCCAAGCCAAGCGATTCCTCAGCAAAACAGCTAACAAATTTTAGGACTGACAGAGCCGTTGGGGCAAACATTGAAATAAGCGAAGCAAGTACAGGTTCAAGGTAGGAGATAGAACTGTATCGAGAAGCTTTTCAGTTTTCTGACAGTTAATAATGGAACAAGCTATGAGTTTCAACGTTTGAACGCGGCAAGTCTTCATCGTGCTATTGCCGATCCAAAGCTAGCAGTGTTTCTTGAGAGAGTACTGCCGATAATAGAAGAGCAATTACAGTTCAGTGCACAACAGCGCCTGGTAATAGAAGGCGGTTAGCTGACCAACGGAAATTCTATTATCTAGTTTATTTCCACAATAAAATTTAATAAATAAAATAACTTGCACACCTATCACTTATCACGGTGAGAAGGTAGAAAACCACAAAATATGACACTGGGATAAAACCGGAATCTGAAGAATTTTAAATAGAGAAACAATAAGCAAACCTGATGTTCCACAAAAATCTCCTGCGTTAAATACAGAAGGAAACCTTAGCATGTGATTAGCAGGCCAAAGGATAGACGAATCCATGCAAAAGGCCTATAAATGAGAAGATATAGAAGAAAACGACCGACTAACGTTGTATCCTGAGACTAAATAAAGCAGTAGCAATCCACCGAATTGAAATAAAAATCGCATTGCTAGATCTGCTTTGATGGAAGAGGTAGAAATTCCGGACGCTGGCTGTGAGTTAACTGTAAGAAATGTAATAAAAGCATCATCCTTTCAAACCTTTTGCTGAGAGCTCGTCTTTTAACTTATTTACCTGTCGTTCTTTTTTGAAATATCCAGCAAATTCCGATGTAGGGGAAATCTTAAATATTATGGTAAACGATTGTAAAAAGACAAACCTTGTGCAATTCGTCTTCTTCCTGTCGTATTTGTTTAATCAAAGCAGTCACTTGTGGATCAACTGCTTTTGCCGATATCAGCTGATGTACCTGATACGTTCTGCTTCTACAAGATAGAAAACAAACATACTTTTGAGGATAATCGCAATTTTAATTTTGGAGCATAGTAAAACAAGATCGAAGTAAGTAGAACGAATGTCACACCGCCAATACCGGTATCTCTAGATGTATCCATATCTGAAAATTAAATTATGTTAGTTGCTGCTGTTTGTCTAATACGCTCGCTGACCGATCGCAAAATTTATTTTTCTGTGGAATTTGAAAATAATCGAGGCCCGCCAACTTCATTTAGCCGCGATACATTCAAATTTCATAGGCTAGCGTGCTTTGGTGATTCGGTGTGGTCATCTCTTTTGTCCTCGCTCTCTATTCACTCAACCCCCAGAAGTTGTTTGTACAAAAAAGTAGTCAAATGGCTTGCCTAACGTCGCACGGTTTTCTTCAAATGTGACACAATTCGTCCCGCCACGCTCGCGAATTTTCTCGCCCCTGCGGACATTTTCAGGGGGAAGAGAATTCAAAGTTTCTCTTGCCTGTTTCACTAGACGTTTTACAGTTCTCGTTTTGGTATTCCAACTTTTGCATATTTTCATAGGCTGTAATTCGCCAATTGTGTGAAATCTTACTTCTACCATTTCAGAGTGCTCCTTTACCAACGTTAATATTTAGTAATGTCTGCACAACCTCGTCACCCAACTGTTTCCTGGTCTCAGAAAAAGTCATATGTCTTCATCACATTTGACGTGGACGAAGCGGTGATTCAAGATCTTTCTGTTGCTGATGGCAACAAACTTCATTTTAAGTCAGTTGCATATTTCGAAACGCTTATTTGCTATAATTCAGGGCTAAAAATAACACCGATCAGTATGAAGCCACCTTGGAGCTTTATGAAAACGTAAGAACTACTGTTTATTTAATTCTTTTTAATAGGTTAAAGCCGACGACATTAAAAGAGCTGAATCAAATACTCGTGTTGTTGAGCTATGTATTGGAAAAAAAGATGACAAATGGTGGCCCCGTTTGCTGAAGGAGAAGTCCAAGGTAATATTTTTTTATACTTTTTTACGTGTTTCTTTTTGATAACTGCTATTCCTGTTTAAAAATAAGAGTTGATATAAAATAATTTTCTTTTTAGGTTCACTGGCTTCGTGTTGACTTCAACAAGTGGGTCGATGAAGATGACGAAGGAGCCGAAGGAGGAGTTCCAGAAGGAATGAACGACTTCGATTTCAGCAAATATATGTCACAGATGGGCAATATGGGCGGCATGGGAGGAATGGGAGCAGGTAAGCTTTGTATAACTGTTTTATATAATTGCGGTTCACAGGTTCTCCGAATGTTGGTGAGCTCGATGATCTTGAAGATGAGAGCGACAGTGAAATGCCTGAACTGGAAGAAGCAGACGAGCCCAAAAACTGATAATCTTTTTTTCCTCACAGACGCTTTCCACAAGTTCTCATCTTTTTGAGTTTTTTTTATTTGTTGTAATTGCCTATGACAGGTGGTTTCACTGATCTGGTTGTTAGAGATCGAAAATCTCTTGAACTTATTTTACGTGATATACAATAAACCTAAAATTTGTGATTGAATAGTTGATTCTCGTTGTATCCAAGCATTCTGATGCAGTTGTCCCAGAGTAAGGCTTCCTTATCCTGCTGACTGAACTCCTCGTACGACTCGACAACTTGTCCTACTGCTAATTCGCCAAGAGGGAAGGGATAGTCAGTTCCAAGGACGATGTGCTCCTAAATATCGACGGTATCTTATAATCGAGCCGGTACTTTTCCGACAGTGTTGATAAGAAGGCGAAGTGCAGCAGGATCGTGTACCAGTGAATCTGTCCAGATCAACCCGTCCAAGTCTTTCGGATTCTCTGAGCATTCTTGGCCGCAAAGATCCGGGCGAACCTAGAGCTAAGGATTAGTTTACAATTAGCCTCACATTGTATCCATGGGATACGCGTCCTCTGATAGACGGGTAAGCGCCTCCGCCGTGGGCGAAGCAGAACTTCAGCCGAGGGAACAACTTCAATATATTCCCCATCAGGACACTACAAATAGCTTGAGCTGTTTCGGCCGGCATACCTGAAAGAGGGGGGTCAGTGGATGGGGGGACACCTACCGACGAGCCAGGACATCCAGAACTTGTTGAGGCGACCTCCCCAGCTGTCCATATCCCAGGGGTGGACGAACAAAACAACATCCAATTCCTCGCAAACCTTGGGACAAATTCGTTCGTCTCACGATCGCCCCCGTCTTACTTTATACAGCGGGTGGAATTCCCGGTTATCCAGGCTTTTTTCGCCGATATGGGAGCCGATTTCGAAGCCGCGGAAACCCATGGCGACGCAGCGTTTTACCTCCTGAAATCGGGTGTAATTGATCTTTTCTGGCTCTTTTGTCTAGGGCCGAGTGGATGTGTCTAACGTCATCAGAGGTCACTCCGGTGGTCAGCCAGGATCGCCCCTCCCACTTGTTCGTACAGCCTCGTCCCGCCCACAATCAATTGAAGCCGGCTGCTTCGGCTCTTTGAAACGAGCCGATGCAGCATCTGAGATTGATTCTATTATTCCTCTTGATGATAGCCTGCTCCGGCAGGTGAGTCCGGCCGGTCAGCGGCCAGCAGACGAGACGCCTTCAGAAAAGCTGTTTATCGGAGGAATTCGAGGCACTTGCGACGTCTCTCCCGGAATTACGACTGGGAAGTCGACGAGCACGGCGGCCTCCGGCCACTCATAAACCCGGGCAAGGTTTGTTGTGGGTCGTCGCCTTTTCTTGCGGACAACAATCAGCTAGGGAGTTCGTTTTAGGTGGAGCGGGCCACGCGGCAGTGCACCAACGACTCGCACATCCTCGAGACGATCCTCCACGGCTACAGTCGGCAGAAGATCCCCGGGGGACAGGTGGGCATACGGTAGCAGGGGCAGGGAGCGACGGGACCCGTTTAGGTGGATGTGCAGGTCGAGGTCTGGGTGCAGGAGATCACGACCATCTCGGACATCACCAGCGACTTCCAGGTGCCCCCTCTGCCTCCCGGGCCAACTTCCCCTTCCAGCTGGACATCTACATCTCCGAGATGTGGCTCGACCCGGCCCTCGACTTCTCCCGCATGAACCCCTGCAAGTACAACCTGTCCCTGAACAGCGACCTCCTCAAGGACATCTGGACCCCGAACTCGTGTAGCCCGCCGGCCTGGCCCTCCTTATCCGATTTAGGTTTCATCAACTCTAAGACGGCGGCCATCCACGAAAGCCCCTTCCCGAACATTTTCTTGTTGATCTATGCCAACGGCTCCGGTGGGTGACGGTGGACGGGGGCAAAGGCGATCGATGGTCTGTTCCCCGTGGGACTGCGCCTTCTCACATTCAACTTTTCCTAATTAGCCCCGGAGAGAGACGAGTGGCCCCTTTACAGTCTGGACCAATTACCGGCTCAAGCTGCAGGGACCCTGCCTCATGGATCTGACCCGCTTCCCCTTCGACAACGTCACCTGCTCGCTGACTTTCGAGTCCTTCAAGTGAGTCCCCCTCGGCCGCCTCTTGACTCGGCTCTCCAGCTATAATACTGACGAGGTCCGGATGGCCTGGGCCCCCAGCGGGGTCAGCACCATGAGGGAGAAGATCGAGCTGGCCGACTACGAGCTCCAGGACATCAAGCACGTTCGTAACACCGAGGTCAGTCCTTCCTCATACTCTTCCCAATAAGAGAGACAGCCCTACCCGGCTGGCTACTGGCATGAACTGACGATGATGTTCCATTTCAAGCGGCGGGCCGGCTGGTACATCCTCCAGGTGAGTGCCTCGTCCTATTCCTCCCTCATTCCTCTGTTTCAGGCCTATCTTCCGACGTATTTAACAATTTGCATATGTTTGTTATGGTTTATATGAGGTCTTTTATGAGGTTCTCTGAGGTCCTCCAGCAGCTCCCAGTTTGGCCGAGGCAATTCGCGTTTCCACCCCTCTGATTCAATTGTGTGCCGGGCGTTTCATGGGCTCATCTCCTGCCTTAAAGTCGTCTCCTCCCGTTTGCTAAGAAGCGCCCCGGGCTGAGGGTCAAGGCGCTGAAAAATTGATGCCCCGTGTTGAATAATTCTCGACATGGCACCAACTAGAAATCGCGGCTGGCGTGGAATAGACGATGTCGGCCGGCCTGCCGGGATAGAGAGAGGGATAGAGTCAACCAGTCCATTTATTATTCGGGGGACTGGCTTTGAATGAGGACCAAAAAATGGCTGGCCGTGTCCTCCCCAGGGGACCACCCAGGAGACTATGACCCGCCATCCGGGGAGGTGCAATTCAATGCGGCCCCCGGCTATCGAGCGTCGCTTTGTAGCGCATCCCCGGAAACTGCGCAACGAACGCGACGGGAGGGGCCACACACCGCTAACGAACCTCATTACATATGGACAATCCGCGGGGAGAGACCCAACAATTCCAGCCTGGATCTCGTTCGCCCTGGGCTCGAAGGCCATCCCGGCACGGACGATGCTCGGCGTCAACTCGCTCCTCGCCATGACCTTCCAGTTCGGCAACATCATCCGCAACCTGCCCCGGGTCAGCTACGTCAAGGCCATCGGTGAGCCTCCCGTCCTCCTTAATAAATCCCCCGGCAGATGTCTGGATGCTCTCCTGTATGACCTTCGTCTTCTGCTCGCTCATCGAGCTGGCCATCGTCGGCTTCCTGGTGAGTTCCTCCGGTTCCATCTAATACCCCCGGCAGACTCGAGACGACGAACCGCCTCCTTCCCTGGTGCCGAGTACTCCTCCCCCACCGCCACCCCTCCCCAGCAAAAGCCCCCCTACCCCCGGATATCACAGCTCGTCCAACACCCTCCACAGGTGGGGCTAGTCTGACTGCTAAAGTACCGTATCCAGGAGGAAGCCCGTCTGCGAGGAGGAGTCGGCCCTGCTGTCGCTGCGAGACAACGACTACGGCTACATCCCGCCGGGATTTGGCCTCAATGGGAATATCGTGTCCGCGGTGAGGAATTTCGGAGGACGGTGGGTGTCTCTTTTTTGGGTGGAGTCCGGTCCGTTTGCAGCTGTTCCTGTGAGCCGCATCCGTCGATCTCGGCCGCCCTGGACGAGATCCCCGAGTCGCTGGCCCCTCTGTCGAAAAAACAGCGCTGGGACCGGCTGGCCAAGCGGATCGACAAGATCTCGGCCATGGGCTTCCCCTTCCTCTTCTGCATCTTCAATATCTTCTACTGGACCCACTACCTCCGAACGTACTAGCCCCCGCCGTCGTGCCTCCCCTCTGCTCAAACCGACCCTTTCACTTATTTCGACCCGACAAGATTTATGTGTTATGCGTCCCCACGGGTCCGATGCTCAAAAAGAGAGAAATTAAAGAGATATTCGAGTAGTCGTCCCAATTAACCGACCTGGACTGCCCTCTCGATGTCGTTCATGGGCAGGGTGCCTAGGGGCAGCAGCCTGTCCGGGGCCAGGCGACACTGCTCCGCCAGGTCGTCGTTCACGAAACGGGCCACCACTTCCGTGTCCGCCGGCTTGGCCTAGACTGTTCCCCTTCTTAGCCGAGGATAGGGCCCACCCAGTAGCTGAACATGACGGGCACCGTGCTCAGACACTGGACATTGACTTTGGCCCGGTGCATGTCCTCGAGCCGAGCCGCCGTGTCGAAGCAGTTCTTCTCGACCACTCGGAACAGTTTCCCATCCTGCATCATATACGTTTTGCCGTCGTCGCGATGGTCCAGATTGATGAATCCGCCATAGCCGAACTGCTGAAAAGGGTTGGCCATTTCTTTGATCAAGTGCTTCCTCGTCCACGGGCACCTCTCTCTCCATCACCATAAGCGCATCACGCCTTCGGGGCCAATTCTCGCCAGGCTAACGACTTTTACGAGGTGTATTTTCCGAGTTTGGAGGTCGATTGGCCGACGAGAAACGCCAGATTTGGCCAATTTTTGCCACGTCACAACACAATCAACGTATTCCCCTGGCGGCTCGGCAAGGAGACGATCGGAGCAGATAAGGCGAGACTGACCTTGGCAAAATCGGGAATTAGTCTGGGAAGCACGTGAGAGTGGACGTCGATTTTTCGACGATGAGAGGCTGCAAGAGCAAAACTGCCAGATGAAATGAGACTTACTGGCAGAGAAGACACACTCAGCCGCAGTCGGGGTCATGACTGATGATATCGATCTGATACGACTGAATACCCGACTGTAACACGGGTTAACGACGCTATCTAATGTGCCAGCCAGTTAAAAAAACTCAAACAATATTAATATTCTGTGTCTCTGACTGAATAGTCTGTGAATATTAGAGTATTTTTATTGCTTACTACAACAACAACAACAACAACAACGGTGAATAATACAGAAACACAAAAAACCTATTAACGGGCAGGGCCAAACTGAGCATCGAGACGTGCGCTAAGCGACAGATGACCCTTTTGGCGCTCATGCTCACGTTCTGCATTGAAAAATTCCAAGTCCGAAGTATAAGAACGGCGATCTCGAGGATCCTTCACTAACGTATCGTGCTCATTGGATACAACCGTAGTAAGTGTTGTAAAATGCTTGGTAACTACTTCGGTCTAAAATACGTCATATGTATATATAAAATAAAAATACCGATGATGTTCCAAAACAATATCTTTCGAGATCAGCCTCGGATTTCGCTGCAAGAGGCTTAGTTTCCATAACAAGAGGAAGATCTGGCAGATTGATTGGCTGAAAAGAAACTTGTTTATAATTATCTATAAATGTTACAACGTACCTTTACATTATCAAGGGAAGGCATAAATCCCGACTTTTTTGAATCTTTTTCCGTATTAGAAATACGCCCGGTATTCTTCTGCAATAGCTTGTACTCCTCCAAGGAAAATCTCCTTCCCTTCAGTTCTTCTACGGGATTTTGTTTAACCTCTGGCTGCTTATCTTGTTCAATAGTCGACTGTTCTTGCCCGATAACTGGCTTGGCTGCGTTTAAAGGAGCATCAGATTCTTCGGCGCTTTCATCAACGACAAGGGCTCCCAACTGAGGTCCAACAATTTCTGTAGATTTACAGCGTCCTAATCTTTCTGCAATTAAAACTAAATTTTTACAAATTACATTTTAGAAACTACCGTTGTAGTAATCATCGTCTGTAGGCAACTCGAAATCTTCTGCTTTTACTTCTTTAGCAAGTTTTTTTACTGCTTTGTGCACGACGTTGTGAGAGAACGGCATCTGTTCCTCAAAGACTATAGGGCCTTTACATCTTGTAAAATAATATCGGTTCTATAAAAATGAGTTATATATACATCAAAGCACAAACTACAAGGGGTGTCTGTCTTGCAGGAAGAAGTGAAGTTTGAATAGACATTTTTGTTTTTTTAATTGGTGAAGTGGTATCTACAGGCAGTTTTCCTTCTTTAGCAAGTGGAGTGGACGTCAGAGGTGGTCTTCCTCTCTTACGAACAGGAGAGGGTGCCACAGTAAGTTTTTCCTTATTAGGACGAGGAATTGATGCCATAGGCGGTCTTCCTCTTTTAGCACGAGGAGAGGATGCCATAGACGAGGTTCTCTTCTTAGTTGGAGGAGAGAACATCAAAGGCTCCTTAACTTTTCTTCTTTCGCTCGTAATCTTAAGTTATATTGTCAAAGTTCAACAACAAATATACAGTCCTACCTCTTTAACCGGCAAAGGTGTTTCAGTCTTTTTTCTTCCCCTCTTGGCAGAAAGCATAGGCTCTGGAACCTCAGGTTCCTCCTCATTAGAAGATAAATCCTTCTAAAAAAATAAAATGAATGCTCAGGTATCTAGATTTACCACAAGACAAGCAGCTTCTTCCATGGTATACGGTCTAGGACGAGATTTGAATTCGTCACATCTCTCGCAATAATAGCTTGTATCCTTTTCTTTTTCTTCGTCATACCCTACACATTTAATATGCTGCCAAATGCTGCAAAAAATATGATAGGATTTATAAGAAGCTCACAAGCATCTGTCACACTGAACCCATCCAAGTTCATCACCAAATTTGTCCTCTTTAATGCCACAAATACAAGCCACAGCAGTTTCATCTTTCCCTAAGTCTGAAGGAGGTCGTGGACCCAAGTCTTTGTCTAAATAGATATATTACAGCCTATAAATTGAGAACGTACTATATTCAGCAAGGAATGACTTAACGGAAAAACGCTCTTCTTGTTGTGCCTTTGATTTCTTCTCCTAAAAATTGTTAACTGAAAATATTATTCTAGTGTATACCTTTGGCAATTTTGCATCTTGTTCTTTGAGATATTCCTCATTTTGATCCATTGTCAGTATAAGTACTCGGGGCATCAAGAAATATCAACAAGTAGTTCAGTAATAGAACAACACTGAACTTGAAAGATGAAAACCTTTTTTTCTTTTTTGATATTTTCACTTCAAGACCTGTTGGCGCCAACTCAAACAGCCTTTTTTGAACGGGGCAATTTGTATCAATTTTACTTCAATTTCAATGGATAGGTTCGTCACGTGTAGCAGTAATATTTATTAAGGAATTCATCTGATTTATTCCTCGTTGATCATCAGGCGCGGTTGGTTCTGTCGCCGACAGCAAAAACAAACGAGCGGGTGACCTGGGGTGTACCTGTGCGAGTAATTCACAAAATAACCTCAACTTCCAAACCTGCAGCAGATAGCAATGGTCGGGGCAGCAAGGAGAAAAGCGGCAATGGCCAGAGCTATCACCCGAGTTACAGTACGTGTTGAGATTCTCGTGACGTCCTCGTGCCAGAGGCAATAAGGAACTTTGAAGCCGCATTCCGTAAACTGATGAAGCTGCTTGGGCTGGGTAATGTTTCCACATTCGCTGCATTCCCAGATACGCCACCGACGGGCAAATTCGGTCTTGGCATTGATATCTCTACATGTCACCGTGCACGGAGAATATTCAGACCAACATCTACTCTCGTCAGAGCAGTCTCTCTCCTCCACGGAATGCGAAACAACAAGAAGCAGAAAAAACAACCGAGCTTGGCCCCAGCAGATCATCTAATCGGTTGAATTATTTAGCATTTCCTTCTCCTGCTTACTATTTTGTTTCACTGCGTCAATGCGTGTATAAAATTGAAGGAAAGGGTTCATAACATATAGGAGAAAATAATTTACTTTTGGAGCCGAGGTCACGCGAGACAACGTCAGAGTAAGGAGTATTTCTTACATATTATCACAACTTTCACTTCATTTCTGAGAAACTCGTACACCTCAACATCCGTTCAATAAAAATAGCACAAATAATTGAAATTCTTTCCGGAAGACTCCTATTGATGGTACGAGTGATTGCTTTTTCAATTTGTCTTGAGTCATTTGCACGTCCTCAGCACATAAGAATTTGCCCTATTATCCTCTTTCTGCCTCTACTTATATGCGCATTTCTTAGTGAAAAGATGTGCATGATGATGTGCTGCGAGTATAAAAAGTTAACACCCCTCGTCATGCTGTCTCGGATAATTTCCGAATAAGAACCTTGTCGGTCGCACTAATTATTCTACACATAAGGAGGCGCGGATGATCGGGGGACAAATAATTCCGAGGGCTGGGTGATGCTATCCGGAGGGAGAATTGCCGAGTACCTCTATCTTTTACCCGGAGATACTTCGCCCACCCCCTTGCTTATGCATGCGCCCTTCCACTTCTCCCTCCTGTCCCCCGCGGTGGTCTCTCTCTCTCTCTCTGTATCAGTTCCTTCCTCTTACAGTCTCGCCCCCTTTTTTCATATGCCTCAAGTGGGTGGTCTGGGTGACGTCGTCCGTCTTTTCTATAGAATAATTGAGGCTCCCCGTGCAAAACGGAGCATCCCGCCTCTTGTCTCATAATCTCTTCTAAATTAACGGGAAAAGGTCCTAAAATACGGCGGGGGAGGTGTCACTCGGCCGAGTCCAAGGAAAGGCATCAATCTGACATCACCTGGAATACATCCCGGGACCAGTGGCTAAAGATTATTCAGTGGCGCCTCTCTACCTGGCCCCGGGGGTTACGGTAGTCTCCTCTCTGATGTCATTTGTCCTTTTCTCTCTGCTCATCCTCCTCCGTTTCTTTTTGTCTTGCAGCCGTCAGAGGAAGTCCGTCTCTCTCGCCGACCCCTTCCTCTTCCTCGTCCTCCCAGGTGTACCCGACTAAAACAAACTAATCTAAAAAGAGCCCAAAGGTCATCAGCTGTTCCCGTGTCTCCTTTCTAATATTCATCCACTTTTTTCCTCCTTTCACGGTCAAAAAGTTCTCAATGTAATTGTCTATTCATCCTCTTCTTCCCACGTCATTCGGCGGCTGTCCGGGAGGTCCGAACGGACGCGTCAACCGGCGGCCGTCCTCCTAGTAACCTCTGTCCCTTCGGCCTCTGCCGTCCTCCCCCGTGATCTCTTTCCATGTTCGAGAGGCCCTTTCCAGCTATGCTGATATTTCCTCTTTTCCACCTGCTGACGGCGACGATGTCGGAAGGAAATGGCTGGGAGATCGTAGACAAGGTGCCGTCCTCCGCCTACGGGCAATCCTCTCTTTCAGGAGGTCTTCCCCATCTCCGAGCCACATGTCCTCGACGCCTACTGTAAGAACCTGGTCACGGTCAAGTTGAGCAGCCACCGGCCCCAGCAAAGACAGAGCCGAGCTATCACCCAGTTCAAGGACTTCTCCACCAAGGAGCTCGGCGGTGGGTGTCAGATAAAAACCAGGAGGATAATGTGTTGTTTAGAGTTCACGGAAGAGCAATGGCGGATACTCTTGGGAGACAAGTTCGAGTTGAAGTGCAGCGCGGACGAGTTCGTCCCGCGGCGGAGGAACCAGTTAAGGAACTACCCGGAGATGACCTGCCACCACGTGGGTCGCCCCCGCTGCCACCGATACCCCCGATTTCAGCTGTGCCGGGCCTGTTTCCGAAATTCCCTGCCCGTGTGCCTCCGACGGAACCCCGACAACGAGTAGGTGTCTCCCCCTTTCCCAAGACGGCCCCGTTCAGCTTCGGCATCAGCTGCTACTGTTCGTACGACGCCTCGTCGCCCATCGCCAACCACGCGTTCAAGATCTTCGACTGACGAGGCCGTCCTCGCCGCCTTCTGTCACCGGGTCCCGTTGTTGTCTGTGCATAGTTGTAACTCCCCCTATAAACATACCCTCCACTCCACTACAAATTGGCAATCTCTTTGATGAACCTATTCCAATTGGGATACGCGGCAGAAGGGCCGATTGCGCAGCCGCCAGTCTCTTCCTCTTCCCCATGTTTCTCTCGTCCGAACTCCACCCGGAGGAGGAGATGCTGGTGGACAGGCTCTCCCAGGAACTGCCGGAGGCCGACCCGTGGGGCCTCGACCAGCTCCTCCAAGGGGAACAGGTACGCCGCTTTCCGCTCTTTCATCTGGTGCTCTTTGGTGCCCTTTCTATCAAAGTTCGCCTTCTGTAATCGAGACCCTTCTTGTGTTGCCGAGGCGCCACTTCATCTTCATAAACTACAGCGTGTGCCTGACCATTTCCCTCGTCCTGAACCATTTCCTCTTGTATAAATGATCGTTTATCTGTCAAAAGGGGAAGAGTCACACTCTACAGGGGTTACTGTAGAGACAGGAGCCCCCTCCTCCTCCTTCTCCCCAAAGCAAAAGTAAACAGCCGGGAGTCTTCTCCAAAAGGAAGTGCCGTGTCTCCTGTTTGGCGGTGTCGGTTCATTTCGGGAGACGGCCTAATGGCATAATGAACTTTTCGGCTACGAAACCCTTCTCATTAACACTTCGGCCAAGATGGACCCCGAGACCCAGCTGCCGCGACTTCCTGTGAGTTGTCCCTTTTGTGGATTTGTTTTTTGGGAGGAAGCGGCCCGACTGGGTAATGTAATCGGTGCAATTGTGTGTTGCCCAGTTTGACGAGGCCCGGCACCTTTGAATTGGCGTGGATCGGACGGGCAGATGAGCGCCGGGATGAGTCCCCGGAGGCGTCAAAAACGACGAGACAAGGGCTGCCAATACATTAGCACATGTCGGACACGCTCACTTATCACGTTCCCTTTTGAGGCATTCCAAGAGAGGCCATTCGTCCTCATGAGCGGATTTCCCTCGCCTTGATGGCCTCCCCAATCCCCCCTCGCTCTGCTCCCCGGCCTCCCGGCTCCCTTCAAGGAGTTCCTCCCCCCGAGGGGCAGGGCCGTGTCCCCCTCTTTGATGTATTGCTCGTCTTCTACGGTCCTCTTTCACTCAGCAACATGTTCCCCTCCAGGATGCCCTTCATCTCGAGCCATCTCCCCTTTACCCACGGCACCCCCACCCTCCTCTCCATGCACCGCCACAGTCGCCACAGCCTCCACGTCATCCGGCGGACGGCCCTCGACCAAAACCAAAACGAAGAGGTTCCATTTAGCTGGGGGACACCCACACCGGGAGATGGCCATAATGACCGAAATGTTCAGATCGAAGTGCCGCCGATGTCGGCCTGGAAGAAGTACGCCCGCATCATCCTGCCCCACGTCGGCCTGTGTCTCCTGTCCCTCCTCTACGTCAGCGGAGGAGCCGTGGCCTTCTACCACCTGGAGAGACCCCACGAGGTGTGTTTTGTCATTCATAGAAGGACAAGAAGATAGATGGCCGTGAGAGAGTCGTCGATTCGACGGTTCAACGCCCACAAGGACGCCATGCTGGACGAGTTGTGGGACATGCTCGAGAGCGGGCACAGCTCAGGTAGGTGGCCATCGACCGGAGGGAGGTGTGTAGAGGCAATTGAGCTAGTGGCCGGGGAATACATCGAGAACGTGACGAGGATACTGTTCGATGCCTTCGACACCCACTACATATCCTCGAGCCATCTCCGGCCGGGCGGCGAGGACGAGGCGGTCGGTCACCTATCTCAAGAGAGTAACAGACAGATTTCAGTACAGCTGGACCCTGATCACGGCCCTCTTCTTCACCGCCACCCTCCTCACCACCATTGGTTTGTATTCCCGCCTTCGTCCATCCTTCTCCTTCAGGATACGGTAACCTCGTGCCCGTGACCTGGCAGGGCCGTATGTTCTGCATAGCCTACGCGTTGCTGGGTGTTCCCCTCATCCTGATCACCGTGGCCGACATCGGCAAGTTCCTCTCGGAGAATATCATCTGGCTCTATACCAGGTACTCCCTCCTTCTCTTCCTTTTTATCTCATTTCCTCAGATATTCAAAGGCCAGGAAGAGGTACCTGAACCAGTACACGGCGGTGCCGACGTCGGAGGATAACCAGGACGACGGCCTGATGCAGGTGGCCGGCCTCGAGCCGTACGTGTCGATCCCCGTCATCTGGATCATCGCCATCCTCCTCGGCTACATCGCCATCGGGGCCGTCCTCCTCGGCTCCTGGGAGAACTGGGCCTTCTTCTCCGGCTTCTACTTCTCCTTCATAACCATGACTACGGTAGATCTCCGTCTCTTTTTTTTGGAATAGCACAAATCAGGTCGGATTCGGGGACATCGTGCCCACCAACCGAGAGTTCTACCTCCTCGATCTGTGTTACATCATCATCGGCCTGGCCATCACGTGGGTTACTGTAGTTTTCCTTGAATTCCCTTCAGGACCATGTGTATCGACCTCGTCGGGATACAGTACATCCGGAAGATCCATTACTTCGGCCGGGCCATCAAAGACGCCCGGTTCGCGCTGGTCAACGTGGGGGGCAAGATGGTACACGTGCCGGACCTGATGAGATATGCCAGTGTCCTCCAGCAAAAGTACGGACACAAGAAGCCGCACGAGAGCGTCTTCGTCAAGGGGGCTTACGCCCCAAAAGATCTCCACAAAATAAGGTCAGTCCCCCGCCTCCCCCGGCCAGGAGGACTGTTAAGGTTCATCGACTACGGGGCGCTGGCGTCTCTCGAGAGCTTCCAGTCCATCTGGTCGACCATCTTCAGCACGAAAAGCAAGGAGCAGCCACTGTGAATAAAGATTTCTGGCCGGTCATAACTCACGCCTTAGAGGCCGTTAAAATTAACAGAGACCACGTGTGGCCGGCGGCAAAAGGCCGGGGCCAAGTGCCAACAGGCGTCGCGATCCGTCATAAGTCGCTTTAATAAGCGAATCTATGTGGGGAGCCGGGGTGTCAGTCGGGCTGTCACCCGGCCGGCCATCAGTCCCCGTCCCCCCGTCCTCCCGTTACTTTCCCCGTTTTTCTTTTGATTGGACTTATTAACAAATGACGGCAATTTGTCGGTTTCTTCTCCCGAAGCAATTCCCCTTCTTCAGACATGCTTTGGCCGCTTCTTATCCTGCCCCTGCTACCATATTCCGCCAGCCTTCCGACGTGTTCGCAGGTACCCCGACCCCCTACACTATATGACCCCCTCCCTAGCCGCCATGCCCTTGTTTTCCTACGGACGGTCGTCCAGAAGTCCGACACCTATCTTCAAACGAGCGAGCCAAAGTGTCGGCCGCCTTCCGAAATGCCCGCGAGTTGGTCCCCAAAAGGGCTTGGTCTCAGCCGGGCAAGACGATGTGTCTCTTGGTCAACAGGTACCTCGGCCCCTTCCCGAACCATCCCCATCTATCAGTCTCGATGCCGCTCTTCGTCCTTCTCGCTTCCCTTTCTGGGATTCCCGCATTGAACAGCGGATGGCCAATCCGAAAGATTCATTCATCTTCCTCGGTAAATTTTTCCCGGACAAAAGTACGAGGAGACGACGGAGGAGCAGGTACCGCCCTATTAGGATAATGGGTAAAAAGGGTTCAGAGACCGCCGCGGTCGTTCAGATCTTGCGGTGAACTCGTCGCTATCTCCCCAAATTTTTGCTGCACTTCGAAGCGGCCGACATGCCCAGCTGCTCCAGTTCATGCACTCTGTCGGTCTTCAAATGCGCCGGTTCCTCAATGGTTTGCCCGTATTTTCCCCGTACAAAATATAGCCCTTTCGACACTTGTGAGAATCTTTGTCCAGGCAAACAGCCGTATCTCTCGTGTTCTGAGGGACAGTGTTTTAGTAAACTCAGGACAGGGGCACTTTGTTACGAAGATTCTCCATCCGACTGCTACGATTCTGTTTGTATTAACAACATCTGCAGGTGCTTACTCAATATACAGTGAAGAACCTTTCAGTGTGCCATCTGTAAAGCAGCAATCCTTAGAGGTGGAAACCTATAAAGTGATCCAAGATGATGGTCTAACAATTGTGCAGCTACCGGACGAATTTCCCAAGTCTTCTAGCCATACCATCGGTTTATATGCATATTCATAATGCAATAGTGATATTTACAGAAGGAAGTGGATCAGAAGCAGAACGGGAGAAAAACTATTATGAGATTCAGTTTTCTACCACAGCGACACCCAATGTAAAGCTGATTACTAAAGAAAGCAACACCTTTAGGTGCTCGAAATGCATAATGGCAATAAAATTATGGACTTCGACGTCTCCTTGCCATTTCCAACGGTTTATATACCCATTTCCATTACACGAAGAAGGCAAATTCGGCACTACATAAACGATTTACATAGATATGTCGCTTATAGTCAAGGATCAAACTTTCCCAGTGGATACACTCAGCAAGTATCTGTAAGCTACGAACATAGAATAAAGAAATCAGGCTTCAGGGGTTAATGACAAACTTTAGCAGAGCTTATGTCCGAGTTCTTGATCCTCTTCAAGCAACTCTGGCGGTTGAGGTAAACATCGTAGTTGAATACAACGGAGCGCCGTGCCAAGCCACGTGCCTCGGACAAAGAAACACTTATAAACCATGTAATGGGAGACTGCGATTGAGTAAATACAAGAAAATAGCAGATGCCGTTCAGTGGTACAAGGTTGGATACCCAAATGTACTATTAGAAAGGCTATTTTCAGCGGCCCACTGATATACCTACCACCTATACAGGCTCCGGATACTATCGAAAATTGTCCAGTGATTATTTGTTGTACAAATGCTAATAAATTATAGCAACATTTATTGGATGTATCTCCCCAACATACAAGTTTACTTCAGCTTTTTCTTGATGCGAAGATCATTGGAGTGACCGCACTTCTTCTTTCTGCAGTTAGTAGCACGAGGAGGCAGGCGAGCATAACACTTGCGACAGATCTGCTTATCACAGTTGTACTTCTGAGCGAGCTGACGAAGGGAAGGCTCAATGATACCTAAAACAAGAGGAAATAAATATTATTAAACTTTTGTTCTGATTGGTAAATTTAAAATATTAAAAAAAATACCAACCTCCACGGAGACGGAGAACAAGATGAAGAGTTGATTCTTTCTGGATATTGTAGTCCGAAAGGGTACGGCCATCCTCAAGCTGCTTGCCTAGATAAAGAAGCTATGCAAAGATAGTTAAAATAACATACCGGCAAAGATCAGACGCTGCTGATCTGGAGGAATACCCTCCTTATCCTGAATCTTTGCCTTCACATTTTCAATAGTATCAGAAGCTTCTACTTCAAGAGTAATAGTCTTACCGGTAAGAGTCTTCACGAAGATTTGCATGACTGAAACGTAGAAATTACTATTTCAATATTTTTGACGAAAAGAATGAGAAAAACGAGAGGAAATCCAACAAAAACCGTGAAAATAGGAATTTAGGAGCAAGCAAATCGGAATCGACGCATTTCTTACAAATTGAAGGACGGCCGACATGTCCAGCATTCCGTGCGAGACTATTTGACTGAGCCCGCGCTATAAAAATTTCGCTTACTCTCTTTGAATCTCTTCGAATCGATGATTTTTGGACTTTGAAAACAGAACCTTCTCTTTTATGAAACAAAGCAACAACAGTTACACATATAAAATAAGACACGCTTATAGATAACACAGATGACAACTGACTACCGAAGTATCAAAGGAGGCGGACTAAAGCTAAAAGCATCTAAACAAGTTCTGTGAGTTACATATAATTTGATGTTATAAGACATGATTTAGATTCAAAGCAGATAAAACGAAAAAGAAAGGGAACAAAAAGTCTAACGAAGTGAAAGACCAAGATGCAGTTGACCACGGTGAGCTCTTTTATGAGAAGTATTATTCGGAAGAAAACACTTTATAAACTGAATCTTGGGCCCAATTAATTGAACAGTTCCAATGTTTTTTTCAGGAGGCTGGTGGCATATTCGCGAAGAGGTCGATTTGAAAGGAGGAATAAATGTATCATTTGAATGCGGAAATGTCAATAAAAGCTACCTTTCCGCTTTAGACAATGGACGGTTTACTATTGGTGGTCCGCACAGCGAGGGGGATGAACCAAGTCCGGAAGAAATATTCGCAGTAGTAAAAACACCAGATGAATCGCGAATTAGGTAAGATTCATTGTGCTTGGTAATTTTAACTTTACAGCTTGAAAACTGGGTATGGAAAATATATCGGGGTTGACTCTGATGGACAACTAATTGCTACTGCAGAAGCTATCGGTGTTAGAGAACGATTTCAGCCAGTGTTCCAAGATGTATGTCTTTTCCGAGCTGTTTCTCACATAATTTTAGGGTAAAACAGCATTACAAGCGGTCTGCAATCCACTCTTCTTGTCAATGATGCCCGATAAAGAGGGCCACATTTTTGTAGCAAGTAAAACAGCAGCAGACGATGAAATCGTTATTGTAAGTAACTCTGCGCCTTTTTTGCATATTTCATTTTTAGATGAGAACAAATTCAGCAAAAGCGGGACCTGTAGACTGGAAAACTGATGACGATAGGAAGAAAGCAAAAGATTGTGAAACTGCTTACGTGTGAGTTTTTAATAGGGTTAGTTACATTCAACCGCTTAGAAAGATGTACCAGCATTCCAAAGTGGACACGAAAAACCGACATATTTCTATAGATGTAGGAGACAAGAGGGGAGTCAAACGGGCACAACAAGGTGGCGATCTCCATGAACATTTACTGGATCGGCGTGTTAAGATGAAATCGGATCGTTACTGTTAATTTTCTTGTACACATGAATAACATTTATCACATAACATTTGAGATACAATTAGAATAAAAAATAACTCGTATCCGCTACAAGTCGCTTAGAATCTACAAAAAAATTACCGCATCATAAATACAAGAAAGTGGTTTCAATAGCTATGCTCGACTAGCTGACTCGTTAGGTGGACGACTGGTATTTTGAACACAGGTATTTGCGACATTCTGGAATAACCTGAATCCTATTATGTCAACAGCTGGTTCTGCAAACTAACCTTTCAATTTCTGGAGCACACCTTGTGAACTCGAATTTCCAAAAATTGTACACCGGGTTCTTGATGAGTTCTATGAAAGTAATTAGCAACCCCCATGGATGAGGTCGAAGAGCGACTAGTCTTTCAAACAATATCCTAGTGATCTGCTCCTAAAATAATTTAGTTTACTTAATACTTTGAAAATTTACTTGAATGGCATCGTAATCCGAATTCAAAAATAGGAATAAAAATACACAGCTGAAGTAGTGGGTATGAGCATTAGGATAACGCAACTGATTTGCGATCGCATTGAACAATAAATACCGCCCTGAAAAGTTTATAAAACAAAAATTGCAATAAATTCACCTTCTGTGCAAAGCTGAACTGCCAAATTCTGGAAAACATCCATGTAAGATGTATGCGCAATACTGTGGATATTGATAAGCATTCTTTTCTGATGAAGGCATTCAATCGCTTTGATACCAACATATAAAACAACAGCATTCAAAACTGTGGTATTATATTTCTGCCCTGGTGTTTGTGATGTCTAAAAAATATAGTCCATAATTGTAAAAAAGATTCTAGACCTGAAGCAAGCCCGGTAACGCGGTAAGGAAATCCACGTTCCCGCGATTTGTCAAATAATCGTCCAATGCAGAGCGGATGGGGTCTGGTATTATGGTCGACATATTCAGATTCGACTTTGGCTCCTGCGCCATATCGGGTATAGAATCAACTTGCTGAAATTGTTATTTATTATCCATCTCTATGTCTAAGTCTTACTTTGAAATTTAACGCAAAGGGGTCTGGAAGCCTCATGTTTCGAGGATAAGCAGAAAGAACTAGATTTCGTAGCTGAACACAGTTGGCAGGAATCGTATCACATATAACATAGTGAAATTCGCAAAGAAGCTCAGGAAAATCGTGGAGGATAACAAGAAGTACCCTGAAAATGCGTTCACCTTGTTAACAAAAAATGCCACCTTAAAGTTCCCTTATATAAGAGGGCAACACTTTTCGGCAGATGAATATTTCTCAAAAATGGTGACATGAACTTTAGATGGCAAATGATGAGTTGAGTATACATAGCAGCCATTTTTATAGATTCGGAGTTGTCAGATGATCCACCCAAGAGTTTTCCAATAACGTTCCTATGGCCTACAATATCCAACCAGGCATATGCAAATCCGGGTGCGCGACGTGGTTGCAGCATAAACAGCGCCTAAACAACATTCTGGAAAGAGTATTCTCAAAGAGTTACCTGGCCAAATGATTCTAAGACACTCCATTGAAGTTGATCCAAAGCTGTTCCATCAGGAATCGTGAGTTCGTTGAATAGGCTAATCAGAATTCTATGATAGGGTAATGAATTAAAGTCCTTTCCACGCATTTCATGGTCGCATATCAATACGTTTGTGATCAATGATAATATCTAAAGACATTTAGAAGAATACAACAACTATACCTTTTTTAGCAAGGTAATCTTTGTTTGTGTTTGATTTCCGTCAGAGTACTTGATCATCAAAGCAATGAGCTTTACGTATGCATCTAATGTGTAGTAACAACGCTGCCTAATAATAGTAGAATGATGTGCCGATTGTCCGTTATCATTTCTCAGCATCTTATTTGTCACTTCAACACACATCTCTGTACACATTTTGAAGAACGATGATACTTTCTCGTCCGTAGACAGGCAACCATGTTCGTGCATCTTAAAATTAAATTTCATTTCTGCCTGGAAAATAAAGTTCGCTAATATTCAAAACAAAGCTGATGAAAGTAGATTAGAATAAAACTTGCCACATGGATCATGCTTGATAAGGCATCTTGTGGATTGCGTTGAGCTGCAGGTGTGTAACACATAGTAATCCATTCACGAAGAACGCTTTCAACCTACAGAACAGTTAAACTGTAGAACATATGCATACCACTTTAGTTGATAGATCATGCTCACTAGTTGTTTCTGTCTCCAGAAGGGGAGAATTAATGCCCGCAGGCTCACCTGGGGCCGGAACTCTACCAGGCATCATTTGTGATATTTTTACTAGTTGCTCGTATGTATTTGGAAACGCCTAAACAAAACGTTTTTAACAGAAGTATAATCTACCGTTTGGAACTGAGTTTTTTCTCCAGACAACGACCTGAATAAGCGCTGTGAAAAAAAAGTTGCTTGATCGACGGCAGGTCCATTACACATTTTGGCTGCTAAGTGTTGATCAAATGTTGATGTTTGGATCAAACTGTGCTTATAGAGGACCTTAATTGACAGACAATAATAGACATCCCTTGTCAAACCTCAACGGCTTCAACGTTCCATTTGTAATCCACATTGAGAGCTATAATAGTGGATGTTACTTTTCTGGCAATTTCGGTGATCGATGTCAGATTTAGACATAAGCGCGTAACACCAATAAAAAGATCTCTCAATCGGCGAGGCCACTCGACGTCTAATGGATCTGAAAGAACTATATGTATTGAAAATACAGCTATTTACTTTTTGTGTTCGGATCTACATGGAAAGCATGAAGGAAATGCTCTACACTTTTGCTAATAACGTTCCCTAAAGCCGCCGAATCACGTGGGTTCATAGCTAGTTGATGAAGAAGATCACGAATTATACCCACAGCGTTGTAGGCCTAAAAAATGTGATACACAAAATACACCAGATATCAAAAACCTTATTGCCAACATTTGGTTGAGCAGACATGGTGGTATCGACTTCTTTGATAATCAAATTCAGCGATGAACTAAGCTGGTCGCCGGTTCTTTCATCAGTAAGTACCAAAGGCCGTCCTGATTCGGGCGACATGTCTTCGCTTACAGATGGTTTGAAGCCACATATACGTGTACTAAACTGCAAATAGATGTCCAGCAATTCTTTGGGAGTTTCTCCAGCTGGTAACGCAATTTGCTCAGGTAACAACAGTTGTATCTGTATTTGATATAAAAGGGCATACTAGGTAACATACGGATTGAGCACTTTCATCGCTGTATGCTTTGCCTGTCTGACGGGAAACTATCCTTTTCTGAAATTCCGGCTCAAGTCGTTTTTCCATTTCTGAGGCCGCCTTTTCACATGCAGTTTTGACAATAAAATTTGTAGCTAGTTCCACGTTTTCCTGTGTGATAACCTGAGCAGCCTCTTCTATCATTTTAGCCTGAAGAAATAATAAAAATCACATAAAGAAGTCATACGCTATCTGCTGTGTTCACAGAATTTCGCAGAGCATTTGTAAAGGCATTTTGTAGAGAACTGGCCATGGTTACTGCTAGGGGATCTCTACATGTTATCATCGCCATGCCCGCCGTCATAGCTCTCATCTGCAATAAAAACCATTTTGACCTTTCCCTAACAATACCATATGGAAGGACGCTGTCTTCAAATTTTTCTCATTAGGGTCCATGGCAAAATCCTTTCTGATAAGGTTTTCTGTGACAGTCATAGCTATCTTTTGGGCCCGCTCTGCTACGGGTCCGATCAGTTCTTTAATGGCTACTGTAAGAGAGGGACGTACAACTTGTTTAAGATGTGGATGAAGCTGAAATATGATAAAAATATGATTACAAAATGCAACGAATTACCTGGAATAACGGCAAGTTTGATTTTATTTGGAGATGCGGCGTTAGACCTTCATATGAGATCACATTGATATCATGATAAGCAAAATGACTTTGCACCGCCGTCTCCTGGCCATTTCCACTTTCATTATCAGGTAGCGGTGTTGACGGTTTTGTGTCTGCTCCAGGTGCAGGTATCGTATCTCCGCCTTGTCTGGGTACAGGACTGCTACTAGGGAACTGATTTGGTGGTGCCAACATCTTAATTTCAGAAAGTTGCTGCTGCACACGGACTAGTTTGTCAGTATCTTTCAGTATGCCCTCAATAGGTAACGATTGTAAATCCACGCTTAGCTCTTTACATAGCACCTAAACAAATAATTATTTGCTGAAAAAATTAATTACTTCTATCTCAAACTTTAAATTTATTTTCAAGTCCGGCTCGTTGTGCAATTCTGCCAAAACTTTCAGTATTGATCTAATCCATGAACATGATGCACTAAATATCTGAAAACAAAAAAATTTTGAATTTTATAATGAATCATACCGGTGTTTTGCTACAGGACAACAGAATTTTTGCAATGAAAGGAACGACAAATAATAGCTCTTGTTGGCCTTTATAATAAGCTTCGAGAAGAAGTGATTTTAAATCAAGTTCCTGAAATCATCGCACTTGAAGTATTTGGTGCATCTCACGTTGATCAATATAGGTTTACTTCTAGCAATAGTAATAGCTCCAAGCCACATGCCAAGATTTTTTAGGAGTTGTCGATCGCTATAGTTCGAAGCTGCTTGTCGTTTATCTGATCTCAAAAGAATCTAAACATGCCTATGTTTCATATTCTTAAAAAAATACTCGAATGTTTCGGAAAGTCTCTTTTTTGATGTGTAAATCAAGCAGTGGATGATCAAGCACTTGTATGAAAGTGTTGTACAAGGGTTGGAAATTCTGCTCGATAGAAACACGTTTCATAACAACATATTGAGCTAGCCATTTAATAAACGGTTCTCCATGATCAGCAATTAAGCTCAATACCTATAATAATTATGCCCTCATTTATTAATTTTTCCCCACCTCTTCCTTTTTAGCACCCATATTCGTTTGAGACAAATTATTGAATAAAAATGACATTTTGTCCACAACAGCTTCTGAGGGTTGGGCAACTTCAGCACCTTCATTTTCGGTGGCTTTTACAAGAGTGTCCACATTGGTATATGATAATACGTTATTACCCTAAATTTCATCGTTTCCCGATATCCATAATATTCAAAAACCGTTCTATTTTGAGGCACCGCGTTGCTACCAGCAGACGAATTTCTGTTCTCATTAACCCTTGGAGCTTGCCATACAGGAGGGGTACTTCTGCCGTGATCTGTAACGCGAGATAGATCTCCTGTCATTCCAGCCATGACGTATTCCTTGATGGTTTGAGGGAATTTGTTGAAATTATCTAGTCCCGCGATCATCGAGCAGACCTATATATTAATTTTAATTAACTTTTTACACATAATAGAATTCCTTACCTTTGGATATGTACACAGCTTTGTTCGGCAATGTTCTAGAGCCACCAATCCGAACGTAAACAAATTACTGTTAGCCAGTTGGGACAAAGATTCTATCACTTTTCTAACAGCAGTTGCGAAATGTAAATTAGCACTTTCACTAAAACCAAATAGTTTAACACCTCATATCTGTTTACTTTATTATTCCTTCTCGAATAATTCCACCATATAATTCAGCGGTAATTTTTAACTCCCGATCAGGGTAATCGTTAAAAAACTTGTATTCTTCGAAAAGATTTTTTACAACACATGCGAGCAACTGAAAAGAAACCATAACTAAATTAAAGTAAAACTGTACTTTGTGATCTCTTTGTTCGGCGGAATTCTTGAAACTTTTAAGCTTTTCAATGAGTGTCGGAACAGTCATCAAATGTGCTCGATGGGTATAGATCTTAAAATAATATTTAAACAGCATGAATTAAAACTACCGCTTCAAAAAAGCTGTTTGCTTCCTCCTGCACATCATCAGAGAATTGCATTTGAGATAAATCTCCTTCGAAAATATGTGGTTGTGAACTGATCGATCTTGGCTGCAAATGAAAATAGATAGAAAAAGGTATTTTGCAAATACTGTGAGAATTATATTATAAGGTTTTATTAATTGAAGTGCTTACTACGAGTGCGAAAATATTTTATATTATAATATTGTATTCACTTTAACAATATCGCCTCATAAACTAACCTGGAAATCTTGCTGAGTTGGTGGGCCCTGTGCTCTAAAATCTAACTGCAATGGAGTAGGTGGACCTGTAGACCGCGGCTGCCCCGGTATATTCCACGAAGAATTAGAATTTTGTCGTTGAGGTACGGGGGGCATCCCTGGTCTGGCCTGGTTAGTTGGCGAATTTGAACCAAAACTCAGTGAACCAGGAGGCTAAATGAATGTATTTACGGGGCTAGATTCGGATACCC
Organism: Oscheius dolichura; assembly: GCA_932521035.1. Taxonomy (NCBI): domain Eukaryota; kingdom Metazoa; phylum Nematoda; class Chromadorea; order Rhabditida; family Rhabditidae; genus Oscheius; species Oscheius dolichura. The sequence goes on from OW051494.1 coordinate 6,248,791, forward strand.
GAATCAATTCCTGGCTACCACCGAAACTGTTTCCATTGAACATCGTTGAAACATTTGGAGGATTTTGATTTGGAGCTTGCTGCAGATAATTTTGCCATGAAAAAAGGTCAGCCTCACTACCTGCATGTAACTGGTTAACGGATTAAAAGATGGCTGTGGGTTGTTTCCAAATTGACGTTGCATTGTTGCATCCACAGCAAATGGACCTTTTTTAGTCTTTTTTATAACCTGAAAAACTAGACATATACACGTATTCTATATTTGAAACCTTTTATATAATCTGCAAAATAACTACGGTGAGCGCTAGGCTCTTATTGGTGGATGTTCGACGTTATATTCCCGATCAACTGTCTTAGTTATTTGCTAAGATAAAATTTATATTTATTGAAATTGAAGAAAAGAAGAGGCAAGAACTCGCGAGAAACAAACGAGAAAGACAAAAACAGATTTGGCTAAAACAGTGGCGCTTCGTTTTGCGTTGCCGAGTGAGCGCGCTGTAAACGGGGCGCAGATCTGCGGGAACGCGGAGGGAACGTTGGGCGAAAAAAAATCGACGTCTGTCAAGCTGCCGTTTACATTCACAGACAACGGTGTTTTGATATTGTTTGCCAAGATATGGAGGGCGAAAAACAAGTGTCTGCTCAAAATAAGTTTTTAGATTCACAGAATACACTTATTATAAATGTAAGGGTAAGAATTCAGTAGTACAGAGGTAGTTCTGAATGCAGTTTGGGTAGTAGTTGTTAATAATAATTATGGCAATGCTTTTCAAAAGTTTTGCCTATTACATGAGAAAGGTATATTCGATCAAACTTGACGTCTCGTTTGGAACATCCACCCTTTTTCGCATTTTGAAGTAAATGAGGCCCTGACCTGTTCGTCGGTGCACAATCCAGGTGGAAATTCCAGAGTGATCCGGTTTCCACTTTGTTCCGCTACTCCTTTGTTATATATAGGAAATTCTGGAAACAGCGTATAGTGTATGAGGACTCGTAAACCAACCGCTTTCATAACTAGTAGAAGGAGTCGTAGTTGATATCCATAAATGTTTTACAGAACTTGAAACAGCTTCATCTTTTTCAAGAGCATTCTGGTGGTTTCCAGATGGAATTCTTTTTAGTACAAAATCGCTCTCCGCATCTGGCCTATTCTCCTTGCTATAAAGGAGGTGCTCTCTTTGGGAGGGCACCGTATTCCCCAGATTCTCTTCGCCTTCAGTTTCGGGCTTCTTATCGTATGAAGAATTCTTTTCGTTCCAAGTAGCTGATCGATTAGAAAATGTACGGATATCGCCTTCCTTTTCCACTTGCAATCCAAATGTGGTCAGGGGTTGTTTATTCAGTTCAGAAACCCCCTTCAGAGGCGGGGGGAGTCTTAATCCGTGCTTTATCAGCATCTGTTTATTTTCAGCTAAGAATTGGTTGATTTCTTCATAAAAACATATGGCCAATCTCATAAATTTCTTCGCTCTAACATCAGTAACAAGAAAGGAAAATATTTGACGCTAAAATCATTGAAAATTAGAAAATTTGCCTAATACCTCGTCTTGAGCTAATCGCCCTTTTAGAAATTGGGAGAAGTCACACATCCCTGCTTTGTGACATACCGTAATTAGTTCAAATATATTTTTCAGATCTCTCTGTACCATCAAAACATTTATAAATTCCGTATCATTTATTTGAAATGCCTGCAAGACCTATATACATAGAAAAATGGGATACCTGGAGGGATTGGAGAGTATATTGCAATCTATCAGGATCAGATGTCATCAAATTACGTTCATTAAGATTTTTGCATAAGAAAATGAACATATTGTTGAAAAATTCCGGGGAAATTTTCTGAAGAAAACACATCTTTGCAAAAACGCTACTCACGCTATGCATTCTGGTGTAATTGAGAACAGATTTTAAATTTCTGTGTGCAGGTAGCATATTCTCAAAGGCACGAATAAGTATTCGGAAAGAATATTCAGTGTGCACGACCTAAATGTTAAATGGTGGTACACATACACGAACGATCATTCGAAGTACTTACATCCTTATCCAACAAGGCTAACGCGACCATGTCAGGATATTTTTCTATCATAAACTTGAATATGTCAGTTATAGCATCGGCTTCCTCTTGGTGTTCTGCTTGAATTTCTAGTAATATTAAGTAGATATCGAGACATCTTCTAAAAGAGAGATAACTTATAAATAAACGACTTACACGTTAATATACAATGGGTCAATTTGCGAATACTGATGTTCTAGCGGAGACAAATCCACCATCCTATGTTTTAACAGGCTAAAGACGCTTTCATTGGTATTTCTAACAACTCTTCGTACGAATTCAATTTGCCCTTTTCTAGAAATTTAAAATTTGCATAAATCAATACACCTACGGATACTCCCATGGTTTGAGCATTAGTTCTAGCGAGAATCCATTAGTGAAGGCACTGTTGAAAAAAACAATAAAATAGATAGTTGCAGCATCAGAAGGAAACTGCAGGCTAAGCGAGTCGAGCTTTTCGAAAACTTCAAGCCAGTTTTCATCATCCTACAAATACATTTCCGGGAAAGAAAGCAGCTACCATATTTGTATATTTACTACATGCTACAGCTAACACAGATGGACACCACGGAAGCTGGCCTGCTTTAACAGTATGTCTAAATAATAATATTCAAAGGAATATACCGCTAGCTTACAAAGAATGTGTTTCTCTCCCAGTCAAATCCATGGTAATAATGGAAGTAAGAGCGAGTGCAATACTGTCAGGATTTACACATTTCCGAGGGACATTCTGAACGGTTAATTTGTAACACAGCTGTAAAAGATGAACCTCTTCGAGAAACCGCAGATATTCAGAGGTGCCAGTAATTGAAACATTCCTATTACGCAGTAGAGTATCTTTTAAGCAGCAAAGACGGTACTCGGAGATCATGCTATCCACTTCCTAAAAGTATCCTTCGTTACCCAAAAGCCTCTACTCACCTCCAGGTCGGCTAATCCCTTTCTTACGACATCTGATGCTTGTTGCATCAACTTTTCCAAGGAGAGGTTTGCTTTCACATCTTTATTTTTTGCCAAAATGTTGAAAAGCATAGGTTGTAATGGTGCTTGCATCTTTTGCGATTCCCTCAGAGGGTCCTGTACCACCTAAATACTTTGATCTGCTATGATTTCAAGTAAAACCTACACTGTTTATCAATTTACAAAGTCCTAAGGAACAAACTGAAGGCATGTTGGAGTTCAGATAGGATTGTATAATCATTTGAAAGAACTCCGTTTTGAGGTTGAATCGTTTTCCATCTTAGTTAAAAATTGTTATAAAATATGAAGAATCTCACTCGTCTGATATTCGTCAATCATAATAGATAGTCCTTCTTCAATCAACTGGTCGACTTTTGGAGCAAGGTCGCCGGTAACCGGAATCATGCTTGCGAGAGCAACTTCAGTGGCGATGTCATCCATTTTCAAGCGTTGCAAACAATCCTACAAAAATTATACCAACGAGACAAACTGGTTACGTTTGTGCAGGAGGTAACTGGATAATTAGAAGTGATCTCCCACAAGTCGTCTGAAGGCTCTTCTTGTTTTGAGGAGTGACAGCTTGACAAATGATGCGACATCCTAAACCCCTTTTCTAGTAGATAGTGCGCTTACAATTCAGCCAAAGAGCAAAGTAAACTATATGCGCCTTGATCTATAGTAGAAATGCCGCTGTGGTTCTCTTCTAGACCACATCTTGCGATCTGAAACGTATGAATATTTCAAAATATATTAGATGATAACTAACCCATTTCACCATTTTCAACGCATCAGCTTCAGAAATGTTGACGGAATGGCCTTCTGACGGCCAACAGCCAAGACTTCTTAGCAACATCAGCACAATGTGCCGAGATACCACTTCCTCTCTACCAGCAATAGAAAGAAGACGCTAGAGAGTACTTTGTAATCACTTGTGCTAAAACAAACCTTAAAAACCAATTGAAGTGATCCATTAGTCGGTAAGGAAGATAACAGTTCATCGACGTAAGCTAACGCGAAACGAGAGGAAGAAGTCAATGTCATCTCTTAAGAAAAGAAACTGTTTCTGGATAGTACTTCAGGTAATTCACTGTATATACTTTGTTTTTGATCATGCCCATTAGATGCCAAGTGATCGGCGATATACCGAATGCAAGTAACATAAAAAATAACAAATTGAGGTAAAATTACATTTATTCAATTTCACAGCACAATAATGAACTAACTGCGAGAGACCATAATGTAGTAGAAATTGAAGGTATTGTAAACTAGATTACATGTTCGTTTGAAATTATGGAAGGGTATTACATTATCGAAGTTTGCAAGCCCTTTGATATAGTGCATCAACAACCTCTCCCATTGCATGAATAACCTGCACGGCAGTTTCGTAGGTGGCATCAGGGGGTGTAATATCGTATACTATAAGCATACCATCGCCCTGATGAAGGGATCCGCTGAATTTCTTATCCAATATCATCTGCGACAGTTTCTTCTCAACCTGAAATAATGCCATTGTTGAAATTAACATATTTTTTCTTTGCTATTATGTTCCCTATTTTCAAGGTATTGTTATATTAAAAACGCGACTTTTTGACCATTCGTATGAATAATTTTGCAAATATATGCAACATATTCGTAATATTTACATCGAACGATGGAAATTCACAAGGTAATGATATAAACAAAAACATTTGACGAACCTTAGATCTGTCGATGCCAATTTGTTTGGCAATATGATTGATTTGAACAAAGGAATACGGCTCAATCAATCTACAAAGATCTTTCTCTAGCATTCGCTCCGAAAGTGAATTAAAATGTTTTTTCACGACCGGGTCCATCTGGAACGACGATTTAAATTTTAAATAAGGAAAATACCTGTAGCTCTTGAGGATAAGCTCCAAATGTTTGATTAAAATCTGCAAGACTGCGCTTCTTAGCAGCAGCTGCAATCGACTTCATTGCTTCCAAGTCGGATCCATTATATTTTAGGGCTAATTTTCCGGATAAAAGTGTTGTTACTTCGTCTGGTAAATCCAACATAATCTGAATGAATGAAATTGAAAAAAGTAACAACCAGTAGTACCTTGCAGAGTAACAGGTACTTAAGGGATAGAAGAGCCATTTCGTTTTCTTCTACCGAATCATACCCTTCAAATGCTTCATAGAAGTATGAGAAAGCAGTTTTAAAATCTTTTTCATCAGCAGCATGAAGAATTCCCGATTGAAGATCAAGGGCGGCCTGCAGTTTTTGATAATAACCGTTGTACAATGTATTTTGCAAAACACGTAACAAGCAGAAATATTATAAAATCAAACCTGCATCCGAGGATGAACATAGATAGCGTTAGCAGTGGTGCGAGCTCCAGTCAATGATGCACGCGCTTTCCCGACGTTGCCCAAATGATAAAACGATTTGCTTTCTTCTAGTTCGACTTCGACAAGCACATCTTTGTCATCGAGCTTTTTGAGTTCCCGGATAAGATCAGCAGCTGCAAATGACAAATCAGTAAAGAAATTTGTAAGGAAAAAAGACGTTGAAAAGTATGATACCTAAGGGAATGGCTTGAGTGTAACGCTTCAAATCGTTGAATAGCCGGATAAGACGGGCTTCCAATGTTTGACGAAGAAAGGTGCGGTTTTGTTCGGAAGCCCACTGAATGCATTCACGCACTAAATCTATCTGCAAAAAAGCGACTACTATAACCTAAAATAAATATCACCTTGATGTCTCCATCCTGGTCATCAATCATGAGACACAGATCCACCAAATTTCTGACCAACTTTGCAGCTTTAGCCTTTCCAAGAGAAACCAAAAATGGACGAGTCTGCTCAATCATCTAAAATTAGGATGTTCCAAACTGAAGTTATAGAAATCAGAAAAGCAGTAGAAAACAATGGAACAGACCTTTCTTAAATCTTCTGTCTGATTATTTTTTGCCAGCATACTACCCAACTCCATAATAGATTCCTCCTTTTTCTTTATATCCGCATCTCCGCTAGCTGGTGATTTTACTAAAATGAAGCCTATAAAAGTTATGCAAAAACATACCTAAGTTTGTCAAATGACGAATGACATTTTGGTCATTGTAATGGGGTAAAGAAGTAACATGATCAGCCATAGTACCACCGGACATACTGAAATATAGAGAGTATTTTACAGTTTTACAGATATGAGAATAAAAAAATGAAATAAATTGAAAAAGGACAAAACCATATTCACCTATAAATCATAGTCAGTTTTTAAAAATAACGCCTGCCAATTATTACGGATCACATCAATGTTCTTTTATAAACGCTTTTACATGAAAAAATAAATTAAATTTTTAACAAAAACAGATGATCATAACGATGACAAAAGGTAAAAATCGATTAGATGCGCAGGATCGCAGTGCACCATACTTCAATAGAAGATGGAACTGGTTCCAACATGAGCATAATTTCTATTTCATTTATTTGACTAAATAAAAGAAGTTGAAATTAGCAGAAAGAGCACATATGAAATTGTCATCAGAAGGAAGGAACGAGAGAAGCCAGACGTCTGGTCTAGACCGGTCGCGCGTCGTGTTTACTTTAGTACGCAGTCTCGTCCAAAAAATTAATTTCTACCGAAGTCAACTTTTGGAACTCATTTGATCTGTTTTGGAGTAATAAGACCCGCGATTGGGCCGAATAAAGCAACGGGTTCCTTTATCATATATTCGAAACCGATATATATGTGTTCTTCTGCAATATTCACGTTCTTGTGTCATTATGCGAAAGATTATGAAACTAATAATGCAGAACTCTTGGAGAAATCCTGCTATTAGTAACAACGTGTCGTTTGATCCATGAATGGTCTACTCCTACCCATATAGTTGTGTCAAAAACAGCTGCGATTGTAAAACATTTGGTATCTCATCACATTGCGTTGCGTTGCGAAATATTACGCACCTTTAGAAGAGTGTACTTTGCTTTCTAGTTCATTTTTCTCTTATGCTCCTTGCTCCTCGGTCCTTTCTCATAATGTCAAGCTAACTGTTTTATGTTTTTAGCGATAACGCCTTACTATATACAACACACTTCCTGCCCAACTAGCCTAAATGTCGAGCTGTAGTGAGGAAATAGTTGATAAAAATCCATGGAAACGTTCGCCGGACAAGGTATTGAATTATACAATTTGCCATCAAAAATATTTTTAAGAATGAAGAACCTACTGTTTGTTTTGCGGAAATTATGAGTGAAGATTTAGCACATTCTCTTGTGGCAGATGAGGAGCAGCGTGATTTTGATTTAGCTATATCTTTAAGTTCAGAGAATGTAAGTTTTAAATGGGTAACACTCATCAATTTGTTTAAAGAAATTTAGCAATGACGAAGACTTAGCAAAAGCTTTACAAGCCGAGTACGACAGAGAAAATGAACTCTTGGAACGTTTAGAGCAAGATAAGCAACGCGGATCAAAATCTGGTAATTTATCATGCTTAGTTTTCTTAGTCTTTATAGTATATATAACGCCAGAAAAGTACAACCCACGTTCAAAGCAGGAATCGGACGAGGAAGACGATGAAGGAGAAGACGATGATGACATTCGAGAAATGGCAACTGCACTTCTTTACGCTAAAGTAATTTAAAAAAAATTTATTTTATGAGTGTTCAGCTGGACGAGGCGCATCAAACACCGCGTCTTTGGCGTGGAGAAAATGGAGAACTTTTAACTAAACATGACGCAACTACGTGTGGGAGAAGGAATGCGGATAAATCTCTTAACGTAAAATAATTGTTTTTTGTTTTATACGTTTTAGGATAATGTTGGAATAAGAGTCGGTGATATGACTTCTGCTGAGATCAACAATAAAATTTACAACAAATTACGCAGTTTCGCTAAAGATGAAGTTAAAAAACAACATCGTCTCAAAGACAAGGTATTATACCGTTTTATCTCGATAATGGTGTGATTCAGGAAGAAAAAGCAACAATGGAAACGTCGGTAGATGCAAACACAAGAATTTCTTTATTCAAATGGATTAATCAAGGTGTTTTTGATAGAATATACGGTGTAATTGCTACCGGAAAAGTACGGTGTTATTCTTCTCTTTCATTTTCATAACAGGAATCGGCCGTACTGCAGGCGGTGCAAGGAGCACATGATAACCAATATTTTGCTGTTAAAGTTTATAAAACGACATTATCTGAATTTAAAAACAGGTCCGTTCTAATTGTTTTTGCTATAGATACATCTTCAGAGGAGAATATGTGAAGGATGATTTCCGTTTTAAAAATCCCCGAGGCGTGTTGAAAATTTGGGCAGAAAGAGAGTTTATGAATCTGAAAAGGTATGCAGATTACTGATATAAATACAACTTAGATATTTAGAATGTGTAATAAAGGACTGCCATGCCCAGAACCGATTAAAATAAAAAGGAATATACTTGCAATGTCGTTTATAGGAGAACACGTTTGTGTTGCTAGTTTTTACTGTTAATAACCAATGCAGGGTGATGCCGCTCCACGATTGCGCAATGTTGATTGGGATTTCTTTTCAGATGAAGAGCGGAAAGATATTTTTTTACAAGTGCAGGAAGTATGGCATTGTTTAACTTCAACAATAATTAATTTTAGATTATTCTACGAATGTACAAAGAATGTCGTTTAGTGCATGGCGATCTCAGTGAATTTAATTTGCTGCTACTGAATGGAAAAGTTTTTGTCATAGACGTTTCCCAAGCTATGGATCTTTCTCATCCAAGAAATTTACATTTTTTATCAAGGTATATTTTGATTGATATATACATTTACATTCCAGAGATATCGAAAATGTGCTTGATTTCTTTTCTAGTATTGGTACTCCAGACCTCCCTAGTTCAGTAGCCCTGTTTAATATGGTTACCGATTTAAAGATGAGAGATGACGACAGTCTTGCCGTCCAAGTAAGGACAAGTGAACGTGGTAATTCTCTTACTTTCCAGGTGGAGCAATTTTCTGTGGAAAATCGAGCTGTTACTTTGCGAAATGATAAGCAAGCACCGGCTGATATGGATCTCAGATTGTACGGCTCAATTTGCAATCAGTATTCAATCAATGTATTCAGATACAATTCCGAGAAGCCAAAGAGGGGGCCCTCTCCAGCACGAGAGTATAATTAGCTTTTTTGTGTATGATTGAATAATAGTAGTGTTTTTAGTTGTTTTTATTTAGCAGTTAATTGGGTCACTTGGGGATTACGGACCAGACATAACATCACAACACAAGGGGGATTAAAAAAAGTCATATTTTCAAAGACACCCGTTCTTTGCGGCTGACTATGGATTTAACTATTTTGATGGACAGTAGTAACTTAGACACTACAGTGGATAGCAGTTTTTTAAATACAGCATTCTGGTATGTTTCGATTTTACAACGGAAGAATATAAATACAGCGAAGAGCCGAAGGCAGATATAAGCATGGCAACGGCCAAAACGATTTTCAAAGCAAGGCCATCTGATCTGGACGCATATTCTTCAGGAATATCAAGTCAAAAAAGTTACCAATGGCTCAGTCAAAGTGCAGATATTTTCACTGCGAATGAGAAGCCGCCGAGTATAGTCACATCTAAATCAAGTATCGCAATTGAAGACAACAGTCACCTTTCAATAACAAACTGGAGTGAAGATGATATTTTTGCATTAGAAGGAAAAACGTCTTCTTCGAAGGAATCCGCTAATGAAATGCTGTCTTACATCTCTAAAGATGGTGGTCTAATGAGTAGCAGCATCGAAGGTTCATCCATTGAACACGCATTCGCCAGCTTCTTTGCTGTTCGTGAAGATATCACCAATATAGGTGATGGACAACAAGCATCGATCTGACACAATAAAACTCTACAACTTTGTCGTTTATAAAGTTCTCAGTGATATAAATTTATGTTTTACAAGCTTGTCCGATAAAATAGTTGGTTGTTTTTCGCAAGTAAAGCCTCATGCATAAACTGGGTGCGGAATAGGTTCTACTACATAACCGTCATGTATTGATTTTCGCATGTCTAAAATATATTTGGACACGAACAACAGTAGCTCTACCGTAAGCGTCAACATCATGGCCTCCATAATTATAATAGTTGATAAGTTGTCGATAGATAATATATCCTAAAGAAGCGTACATCTTTGCTGCTAACACATTTTCTCTACGAACAAAAAGATCTACAAAGTAGCATCCCCGTCTAAAATAAACATGGATTGTGGAAGCTGACAATCACACCTTCTGCTAATTCTCTCCAATGTTGTTACTAATTGTTTTCCTAGTTGAAGACGTCGAAACGTTGCATCCACAGTAACCGCAGAGATGTGTCCATATTCAATGCCGGTTTGAAATAGTTCTATTTTGCCCATTACTAAAAGATGCAAGATAAGAATACAATAACGCATACCGAATCCAATGTTTCTTCCTTGTATACTTTCAACTATTCCGGCAATTTTGTTATTGCGTTGCTGACGATCAAACGTATAGGAAAGGTAGAACTCAAATCCATACTAAACACATATAGTCTTATTTTGTAGGAGCATACCGATTCAGTGAATCTGTCAAGATTCAAAGCGGTGAGATTTAAAATATCCAGTGGGTGAAATGGGCGAAAAGTAGTCATCTGAAGCTACGGGAATTCTATGAAAAGAGAAAAGAAAGAAGGAAAAGTATATATAAAAACGAAGAATGTTTGTATGATTGTAATCTTTCGCTATGAATTGACGATACATATTTAGTCAAACTACTGAATAAATTGCTTGAAAGGGACACTGACACAGCTTCAAAAAATAGACGCGTGTGGGCAAATGATTACGGTAGCATGCCGTTTTTAAAATTTCAACAATGGTATTTCGCATGATTTTTCAATATTTTCTTTTTTGCTAAAATGATCAGCATATTCCAATTAGTGAAAGCAGTAAAAATCACTGAAATATATCACATTTTGAAGAAAAATAACTCGAAAGCAATTTTTTTTGGCGATGAAAAGCAAACGCGCCCCGAGCATTTGCGCTGAGCGCAAACCGCGAAAAGCTGTGTCAGTGTCCCTTTGAATAAAATGAAACTGAAAATTATCAGTTCAAGGCCGAGTTATCAGTTCAAAACCAGGGCGGGACGGGAACGACCTCCCCCAAAAAATCTCGGGACGGGAACGAAGTCTGTTCCCGAAGTCCAGGACGGGAACGGGAAATTGAGCAGGGTCGTTCCCGAAAATCAGGACGGGAACGGGAACGGATTTTTCTGTGGAGGCACAAAACTTTTCGTTTTTTGTTTGGGCTGTAATAGCCTTGCTTTCACATTGAAAGAAATTGTTTCTTTCTCGAATTTTTATTTGAAAAATAACAAAAACAACAAAGCAAAAATGAGTAAATTATGCGAGCAGTGCTCTAGAAATGGCTATTTGCATTTAAAAACAATAACATTTCAAGAGTTTGTGGTAGCATACTTTTCCTGTAGTCGGTCAAAATCATTCGAGCACAGTTGAATAAACGTTCTGAATCTGCACTTGTAGAAGGAACACATAAATGACGACGGGCTAAAGCTGCTAGATTATGAAAGCGCTCTTTGTTTTCCTGCCAATATATTTTTTATGTCTTCTTGTAAAGCAGGGCTCTCAATAGTTGTTAACGGTAGACTGTGCTCAATTATAAACTTTAGAATGGAGCCGTCTACTTGTTGAGACCTTTCTTTGTCGTGGTCCCATGATGTACGAGTAGTAGTTAATTTCATCTAAAGAAATAACCTTAAAAACAATTCTTTACTAGCCTGTTTAAGTGGGGGTTCAGTGAGCAGAGCTCTAGAAGTATCTTGTTTTGATTTTTGCTTCATTGCTTTTTCTTCATCAGCTTTTACCATCTAGGATTTATAAGAAATTTGATTTCAAAAAGATTACCTCTTGATGTTCATGTTTATGAACGTTTTGCAAGTGCTTACGAAGGCCTGATGTTGCATTGGTTGCATCTTTTTCGAGAGCTGTTTTTGAAGGACACAATTGACAAATGATTTTAGAAGCGTCGTCTTCATCGGCTACAAAGTACTTGAAATATTTCGACGATGTTGAGACCATGCTGAATAATAGTTATTATACACATTATAAATGAAACAACAAGAAACAACTGCGAAGAGAAACAACAATAAAAAAGGCTACATTAGCCCAAGAAATGCTCAAAGAAAAACTTTCGCGGCAGACATATTTCCGCGCGAGACCAGAAACAGCGCGCGAACAACACCAATTTTCTCGTTTTTCTTCGAATCTTTTCTGCATGATTTTTACTCGTTCCCGTCCCGTTTTTGGGTATCCGTTCCCGAAATCGAGAAATTTCGGGACGGGAACGGGATTCCCGCACAGCCCTGGTCTGCACGAGGCACAGCTCGCTTTGCAATGGAGCGGGCGGCAGTTAGCAATGGAGCGTGCACTACTTTTCAATACAAACTATTTACATCTCTTTCTCAGAAATGGCATATTCTAAATTTATATTTTCTTCTTAAAATATGGCAAATAATGGGTAGATGTCACAGCAATTCTTTCAGCTGATGGCATCAAGGTTTAGATAGGAAGCCAATACGATAAAGACGAGTATACATGCAAATAGGCTGAAAGAATTACTGTGATATCTACATATTATTTGCAATATTTTGCAGAAAAATTTGCGAATTTAGAGCATGTCAGTTCTGAGAAAGAGATGTAAATAGTTTGTATTAAAAAGTAGTGCACGCACCATTTCGCTTGATGGGCGGTAAATATGAACCAGCGAGCCCCCCCCCCCCCCCCCCCCCCCCCCCCGAAGATAAGAGTGCAACACCTGCCCCCTCATTTCCTCTTGACCCCAGGGAAAAGGAAGCAGTTCTCTGCTGGTTGTTCTCGCCTTTGTCAGATTTCGATGTTTTGTATCTGGCATCTCATTTCAAGGGGGTCTTTTCAAGTGGAGCTTGGCTCGTCCCATCGATTGTTGTTTCATCTCTCTAGGGACTCAGACTGCGGCTTCGTCTCGTACCTAGTTCTCTGTGGCCATTTAATATTCTGCTCTTCCTCCTATAAACAGTCATTTTCATATCTTTCTCCCGCTTGGTCAAAAGTCCCGCGCCCCATCCCCTCCGCACCTGGCCTCTGCCGCCTCCCTGTGTCCGTCTCCCCCTTCTTTCCTTCTTTTGCATATTGCTTCCTCCTAGGAATATGGTTTTTTGGTGAGGGAAAAAGTCTCAATGGTCGGCTGAAATGCGCGACGAAATCCGCTCCCTATGTCTGCGGATAACCACCTTCATAAAGAAGGTCAGTCTGTAGTATCCTCCCGCCCAAGGAACGGTCCTCCAGGCGACGGCATTCCTCGTGACCCACGTGGGGCTGTGTCTGATGGTGGCCATCTACGCCGTGCTGGGGGCCTTCATGTTCCAGGCCATAGAATATCCAAATGAACTCGAATTCCAAGGTCACATCAGAAACGACACGTGGAAGGTCTGCCTCTCCTCTCGGCCTCGTAACCCTCTTCCAGGTGGTCTACAATCTGTATGACTTCATCACGAACGAGTCGCTGATCGTCATCGAGGAGCACGAGGTAAAGAAGGAGGCCCACCGGCTACTCAAGTACTATGAGAAGCTCCTGGTGGACGCCGTCAACTTCGAAGGTAGGCGACCGGGGAGGCAGAGGCCAACGGACAGACTCAGGGTACGACGAGCTGGCCGACGTCCGGATCCGGTACCAGTGGACATTCTCGGGAGCCCTGCTCTACTCGATCACCGTCTTTACGACGATAGGTTTGTTCTTGACCGACGCGGAAGCGGCCGGCGCAATCAAGGCTCATTTGTGGCCGGGGCGGGCATTCAGAGCCAAAGGGGCGTATGATGGACAGAGAGGTGCCGGTTGTTTTATCATTCGCCCAAATGAGTTGGTCCAGTGCCACGGCATGCGGAAATCGAATGGCAAGCGTTGAAACACTGCCGCGGCAATGCGTAGATGACAGCTCTGGGACCAGAGGACAGCCCTTTTCAGGCTACGGACACATCTGCCCCAAGACGGACCTCGGCCGGCTGCTGACCATCGTCTACGCGGTAAGCCCCGAATGGTGAATAGACTAGTCCCTCTCCCAGATGGTCGGCATCCCCCTCATGCTGCTCTGCCTCGCCAACATCGCCGAAACCCTCGCCCAGATCTTCACCTACATCTACTTCAAGGTGTGCTGTGCCTACTGTAGATGGCAAAAGGTCAGCCGCCCGCCCCTTTCCTGATAAAACTGTCTCTCAGAACCGACGACGAGTACGGCGGGCCGCTCTGTCTTTCAGGTACCATCCCAACGCGGCGGCCAACATAAAACGAGGTCTGCCCTATTTTATTCCCTAGAGAAAAACTGTTCAGCCCACTCGGCGCGGTCGAATCAACGGTACAACACGATGAGGAGACATGCCTCCCTGAAGGGTCGGCCGAAGCACAGCGACAGCAAGAGTGTCCGCAGCTTCGGGAGGTTCGTCTCCCACTTGATGGCCTTTTTATGTTGGCACAGATCATACGAACAGCCACGGAATCACGTGGACACGATGTCTCTCCCCGGCCGGAGGAAGATATCCCGCAGTCCGAACGGAACACTAAACAGAAATGCCTATCCCAAAAGGTATCCCCGGGTAGAAATGGAGCAGACGCCGTTCAGGATGCAACTGCAAAAGTCGTCGACGACAGCGGCCATGGAACACATTGCGATGCACGAGATGGACGAGAGGAAGCAGCGAAGGAGTCGTGGGAAACAGAGACACGCCGACAGTCCCGCCCGCGAAGTCAAAGGAGGGACACTCGTCCGGGGACACCACGACATCGACATCGTCGACCTCAAGACCATCGGAGGATCGCCCTCCGCCTTCCAGGAACTGATACACACGGAGAAGAGGTTAGTCTTGCGGAGTAGTGTTATAATGCTCGGGACAGGAGGAGGAGAGACGACACCCTGCCCAATGTGGTCATCTCGAAGAGCAGAGACGACGAGGTGAGGAGCGATGTGGAGAGGACGGAGGAGACCTCGATGCAGCTGTCGTTCTCGGACGAGGAGGAGGTCGAGAGGAAGGGCATCCCGCGGAAACAGACCAGCGCCGACGGAAGCATCAACAGGAGGATGAGGGAGTTCGACGGCAGGTCATACCGGTCGGAGAGGTCCGACCGGTCGGATGAGATGTCTCTCCACTCCCTGAGGAGAGGCTACTCGCGGGGACAGGAGAAGATGCCTGTTTCCGTGGGCATCTGTATCGTCTTCGCCTTCATCTCCGGCGGGGCGGCGCTCTTCTCCTGGTGGGAGGGGTGGATCCCCTTCGACGGGGCTTACTACTGTTTCATTACCCTCAGCACTATCGGTTTTGGAGACATCGTCCCGGGACAGTCGCTGGATGAGGCCTCTCAGGTGGGACGGCCAAATCCTCCATCTAAATAGAAATTCCAGGAGAAACTAGTAGTGTGTGCCTTGTATTTACTGTTCGGGATGGCCCTGATCGCCATGTGCTTCAAGCTGATGCAAGACGACGTCGTCCAGAAGGCCCGCTGGTTGGGACAGAAGATCGGCATCCTAGGTACCCTTTCCCTATTTCTTTGCCTCTTCAAACAGCTTCGCTTCCCCGTTCAGTCCGTCCGCTCCGCCTCAACTACGCCATCGCTAAACATGCCTTCCTCGTGTTCGGCGCCTTGGCCCGTACCAGCAGTATGCCCGGTGTCGTGTGCATGTCTTGAGCATGGGGTGCTGTCTCCCGTAACCCGTCTCTCTCATCCTCCCTTTCCAGTACGCGAAGAGTCGTCCGACTCGGAGTCGGACTTCGATGACGACATGATTGAGGAGGACGACGAAGACCTCAGCGAGGAGAGAAACGACCAGATCTACGTGAGACTGTCCCCCCATTGAAATGAAGAGATCAGTTCTAGGACAAGAGAACCATCTCGTCGGGCTCCTCGAAGAGGGATGACGACCACCACCAGGCCAGTTCCTCCCGGCGACACCGTGTCTGAATTACTTCTCGGGTTCCGCTGCTCGCACTCGTTGCCTTCGCTCTTTATCACTTTTCTCTTTGTTTCGTGACCAAATTACATAAATAATTCAATAGAAGTGTTCTTATTTCTAGACGAGAATTTAGGAAATGAAGGCTATGAAACAAGAGATATAAATAGATTTTATTGAATCACATGTTGAACATGGCAATGTTTAAAAATGGGAATCGTCATGAGCAAAAGGAGAGGAAGGGACACCGGCACTGGGAAAAGAGTCTAGACTTGTTGGGCCATTTTTTCGCGTCGTCTGGCTAAAGCCGCCTCCAGGTCATTCATATTGGGCCCGGGAGATGTGATACTCTGGACACGGGTGGCTTCGGATCTTTTGGGAGGAGGAGGAGGCGGCTGCTTCCGTGGAATTGGCTGGATCATGTGTTGTGTCTGCAGGGACGGGGGGACGACGACTGGGGAGTGGAAGGCCGGCTTCGGGGGAGGGGCAGCTGGTAGTGGCCTTGGCTCTGGCTGAACGGGCGAATAATTACAGTACAAATACAGCGACATACCCTGGGTGGGAGAGCAGAAGGCGTTGTTGTCCTCGAGGCGTAAACGGGAGGAGGGGCCGGGAAGTCTTCGTCCGAGTCGTCTTCCTCTCCTCCGAGACTCGGGGATCGTGACGACCCGGACTGGGATATCCTCCGGACCACATCCACCGGTGCCCTTTTTATGGTGCCCGTCGGCTGCTCGTCATACTGGAGATCGGTAGACTGGGCCGCGCTCAACGTCGTCATTTGACTATGTCTGCTCAGCTGGCTGGGCGAGGAGCATTGGGGCATCTGAAACTTCTTCGATGATCAGAGAATTAATCAAATGCAAACCTTATTCTGGATTCGGAGGTCATGTTGGCTGGAAGAGGCAGAAGTGGAGCACTGTGGTTCTTGGAGGAGGGAGGACGTGGCTCGGGAAAGGCTGGTGGCTCGTCGGGTGTCACACGCCTTGAGGTAGTTCTCATAGAGGGCCGCGCCGTTCTTGGCTATCCTCAGGGCGACGATCCACTTCCGGAAGGTGGGCTCATCCTCGGCACAGATGTACTTGATGTACTGGGACCGTTTGATTTGTAGCTGGGTGAGCTTGATGCTGATACAGTACTCCGTCGGGGCCTTGTACTTCTTGTGCCAGTTGATCCCAGCGTAGACCTGGTTCGAGTGGAGATTCATCAGACATTGGAGGTCCTTCGAGGTGGTCTTCTTCCCCTTGGGTGCGTAGTACAGTCCACTGGGTCTCAACACGAAGTAGTGTTTCTTCCAGCTCTTCCTCCCGTCCGACTTGAGATACAAGAACCCCTCCAGCTCCGGAGGCGACACCGTCTCCCGGGAGAAGAAGTCCTCTACGAATTTCTGTTTGACCTCGCGGGTCCAGGCGTCTCCCTTCGGCACCTCCAGGTCGGTTGTCTTCTCCGTCACCAAGTACAGCTCGGGCCGGTCTGAATAGAGCAGTCATTGGGGGACAAAGGGTCTCTCACCGAGGAAGGGGTACTTGTCGGACCTCCTAATGAAGTGCAGCTTGTTCTGCGAGTCCTGTAGCCACATCTGGATGTTCTCCACCAGGTTCTCGTGGTCCTCGTAGATCCGTCGGATGTACAGTTCGGGGAATTCCTCCACGATGCAGTGGTCTTCGGTCAGGGTGATGTGGTGCTTGTCGGCCAGTTGTCTCATCGTCTAAATGCCCTTTACGTGTCTCTTTCCCGCTGTGCCCACCTCGCCCACGGTCCATCTCTCGTCGACGAGCATCTGCAACGGGCCGCCGTCCTCCACAAAGAACTTGACGAATATCCGAGTCACCTTGGCCTCCTTCATCTTCTCGAGGGCTTCCTTGATTTTCTGTGCCTTCCTCTCGTCCGGCGTTTGTTCCACTCCATTCCGGGGCGAGACCTGGAAAAGAACAGCTGTGTCTTCTTTGTCTCTCCAGCTTTAATTTGGCCCCATTGGCCGTTCTTTTCGAACAAAACGGGCCAGGTGGCGGTTGCGTCGTCGTAATGGACGAGGTTCCCACGGCAGATGGGTTGCTCTGATTCACCCAGGGGGAGGATGACCCACTCTTGGACACAAAGTTGTTTTTGTGGGTAGCTGGCAGCCTCGTCATCTGTCGGCCCCTTACAAAGTGCGGCTGATGGATGGCCCCCCTGTTGTCCTGTAGTACAACCTGCCCTGACCCCCTCTGTCCAAATCGCTACATTAGCCCATGGGGAGTAAACATATCAAGAGGCTTGCGTCAGGGATTACGTGTGCTCGGATCGGGTGGACAGGTAGTCAAATAGCCGGCGGCAGCCACTTGATTAGGACGGAGATTTACATACCTGGGTGGGGCTGGGGGTGTGGAGGGACTCCCGGCAGCTATCCGACGAGGAGAAGGCGCTGTTCCTGTTGCGGGACTCGGTCGACGAACCGTCACAGAAGGCCGAGTCACCGTCGGGCGAGGAGCAGCTGGAGGCCGAAGGAAGTGTCCTCTGCGGGGCCGAAGGAGGAGGAGGCACCACCTGAAAAGACGATGATTATTATGGTTAGCCTGTAAACAACGGAGGCGAAGGACGCCGAGACAATGCGCGCAATGGGTGTTAAGCGGTTGGCAGCCCTAATACGAAAATTGGCCATCTGATGCGGCCCAATAAGCGATCGTCGGGCCATAAAAAGAGCCTCGAAAGCGTGACTTCTTCCCACCGTCAGAATGCCATATGGCCTCTTTTAGGGGACTAGGTCAAGCCGACGCAAACAGGCTGGCCCACCTGAGGAGGTTCCTCTCGCCGTGGCGGAGGAAGTTCTTCTCGTCTCTGAGGAAGAGGAGTTGAGCGAGGAGCTGTCTCCGGCTTCTCCGGTCTCTTCTGAGGAGTTAGGGAAGGGATCAGGAGGAGATCGCTAGACGACGAGTTCAATTGGGTCTCCAGGGCAGAAAGCTCCTCCAGCAGAGCGTCGAGCTGCCAATCGGACGACTCTAGAATACAATATATTAAATATTAAAACGATACAAATAAATGTATAAAAGGGGAATATACCTTTGTGTCTGAGATATGCGTTATAGGCTATCATGCGGTGGGCAGAGGGGGAGCGCGGAGCACTGGGTCGCGGGGCGGGGTCACCGAAGGGGGTTACGAACTGGACCAGGACACTCTCTGATGGGACGACAATCAGTATGCGACGGGCCGAAGGAAGGACACCGCTTGTTGTGGCAATACAAAAGGCCGTCGGGATGAGGAATCCTTTCGTGACAAGCCAACATTACAATGGCTGATTATTTTGGCCCTCTCTGTTCCCGGTCCCCGCCTTTTTCGAATCCCCCTCCCTGTCAGATATAAATCCAATTACAGTCGGGGGCAGCGGATCTCAATCGTGGGAGTGACCCCGGCTGTCGGTAATCCGCTTCATCCCGAGTCCAAACACAAAACGAACCTTTGAGATTATTCATGCTGTAGCGGACGGTGTCGATCGGGGGCTTCGGGGGCACTTGGGGTCGCTGGCGGACGACGGAGACCGCCGAGTGTGAGGAGCTCGCCATCTGAAAAAAAGACCGAGTAAGTTGGAGGAGAAGCCGGAAAGGAGAGCTAGGCCAGCGTGTTTGCACTGCCGAACAAAGGAAACGCAAACACGTCCACGCCACGCCAATATTACTTATATTTTTCACTTTTTCTTCTGTGGATACAGGCACCGGAAACTGTTGGGAAAAGATCTGGTAGAGTCCAATCTCGATAACGGGAGAGGATGAGAGGAGAAGTCAGGGAGAGGGTAATGGGGGGATGCCCAGGGGATGAAGTGTCCGGAGTGAGCAGGTTTAGTGTCCCGAAACATCTGGCAACCGAAGGAAGTCTGTTTTTTGTCCGCTGGAGATGGGAAGGAGATGTTTGTTTGCAATTGGAAGGGACTGATAAGGGGCCCGGGAGGAGCCGGGGGGACACTTCGTACTGGAGCTGAAAGTGAGCGCGACACAATGGTACATGGTCAGACAATGTACACAGACTCCACGACGGGGGTCAACACGGGAGTAGCTCATCCGAAACGACCAATTTGGCACAAATGGCAGCCAATTGACAGTTAGGACATCGCCTGGCCGGGGGAGGAGGGCGGTAGAAAAGGCGGGAGACGGTAATTGAGAGGGAAAGAGAAACTGAAGCAGTAAAAGGCCCGTCCGTATTGTTGGCAGAGCTGCGGCCAACCGGTTAGGTTGCCCAACTTATTAGCATAGTTGGTCGGGAGGCAATGGCGGATCAAAGAAGATGGACTTCACGCTTTTTGCCTCGTTGTTTATTCTGGGGCCACTTGGAAAGGAGGATGGCAGCCGGGGAGCTGGATCCCCAACAGGTGGGCAGAGAGGGACACGGCTCTTTCTAGGGGAGGAGGAAGAAACATTTTTGGACACAGCTGGCCGAGAGGGAAGAACATGTGGCCAGAAGAAGAGGGGATCGGGTTACGGACATGGATTAGGAGACGCGCCAGGAAATGAGATCTGGCACTGTTGCCTGTATGCTCGAGACAGCTTCTAGAACAATCTTGGGAGGAGAGGAGCAGACTAGAGACAAGACGACGAGGGCACCCCTTGAAGAAGGGTAGTAGACGGGGAAAAAGAGAGGGGAAAAGACTCGGTTCCCAGCTGGAAACCCGATAGCATCCATGCGTCTAATTATTGTTGATCCCCTCTTGAGACATCCCGCGCGCCCACTGGTAATCCCATCTCGCGCCCAGGTGACCTCCGTCGAGGCGTTTTTTGGCCTCGAAATTGAAATTAGTAAAACAAAAGAGAGCAATGGATCAATAGCTTACAACAGGTTTGTGGAACGGCGGACTACGCTGACTCAGGGGGCAAGGGACCGTAGCGAGAGGAGAGACGGCAGACAGACGCGCATCGTAAATCACTTTGTTACTTAACACTATCCGAATGGGGAGGATAGGAAGAGGAGGATAAGAAGAGTTCGGAAAAGGGAGAAGCGACGGAGAAGTGTAAGGGGAGGAGGACAGCTGACACGGGGGGAATTCATAAGAAATTAGACGGCCATCGCCGGCGGCGGTTGGTGGTGGAACGGGCGCAGCGCCATTTGGAGAACGTAAAAAGAGCGGGACAGAGGAGGGCTTTGAAAACTTGGCCAGGGGGTCAATT
Organism: Oscheius dolichura; assembly: GCA_932521035.1. Taxonomy (NCBI): domain Eukaryota; kingdom Metazoa; phylum Nematoda; class Chromadorea; order Rhabditida; family Rhabditidae; genus Oscheius; species Oscheius dolichura. The sequence continues at coordinate 6,269,865 of OW051494.1, forward strand.
ATGGGAAAGTAGGAAGAAAAGTATAGAAAGAAAAATGGAGACTAGAGTTTTGGAGGAAAGGCGTATTTCAGCGAGATTTATGGGTGGTCGCCGGCCGGGGGTGTAATCCGACGAAAATTCAAAACAATGGAATCCATTGAATTGAATCGAACAGGAGAAAAACGAGGACACAGGGGTGTAACGGGGATTTGATGGAGTTGTCGAGGCATATATCGACCTCGGTCAACCAGATGTTATCGTTCCGCCGTTACGCTCATCCAAAGGATGGCTGTGGGACTTTTACAACGGAAGGCCGGCGGATGGGAGACGAAGAAGCCAGCAAAAATTAATTCGACTGGAAGCCAGCTCGGCTGTCACGAGCCGAGGGGTCAGAGGTCGCCTTTTCCGGAGGGCGAGAGGGTGCCAGTAAGGACCAGATAAGTGCAGCCGGGCCACGCATTTTTGAATAGCGGGAAGGACCACAAACACCTTCCTCTCCTATTTGAGGGCTCTCACGTGGAAACACCCTCGGCCGTTTTTATACCCTGAGGGGAGGGGGTATCGGGGGTATAGGTGAAGGTGGCGGGAAAAGGGAGCTGTCAACAAGTGATTTGTAATTAATTAGGGGGGTGTCATTGATTCATCGGGTCTTCATCGGAAAGGGGACCGGCAGCTGGCAATGAGATATCCGGCCGGCTCTCTGATTGTGTGGCCGACGACGGAAAAAGAGCCACGGCAGGCGGAAGTTCTCTCCCTTGTCCCGTCGCCTGAAGGGGTTCTTCTCGGGATCGATTGCGGGACAGATAAGGAAGACGATAAGGATCGGCGAACCATATGCAAAAGGGGGATGCCAACGGGGCGAGAGCGAGAGGCCTTGAAGCCGATGGGACGGCACGGAGAAGCCGTGCGTAGCAGAATGGGAGCAGACCGGATTCTTGGGTTCGGTCGAGAGTAAACACGGCGACAGGCCGAGGGAAACTGTAGCAGTCGTCGTGGGAATCAAATCATTAGCCCGACTGGATCAGCCCCACCCCCATGGAGTAGTAGAAGTGGAGGAGGAGGCCAGTGCCTGGTAGAGATTGCCTTTTGAATAAGAAAACACCTGTTCTGGGTGGGTGATTGACAGCCGAGTGCAAGTGGAAGACGGCCGACCCACCTCATCGAGAAGCTGCTCCTCTAGGACGACGGTCTCGTGGGGATCCGTCTTGGCGTCGGCCAGGAGGGTCTCCTGGATGAGAAGGGGCGAGAGCGGCGGCGGCAGTGATCCCCCGTCGGACGAAGTGACACTCTGGGTGGCGTTCAGCAGGGAGCTGAATAGGGCGACGCTGAAACGACTTTTCTGAGGTGCGAATGCCATTTGGGGGGAGAACAGGAATCCCGCCGTTCGGTTGGTAAATGAACACATTTCTCGAGAAAGGAGGAGATTCAAATAGGGCCGAGAGACAGCTGAGGAATTCATAGGGGAGAAAAATATGGACGGGAAACTGGACGGGGGCGGTTAGTTAAAAGAGCTTTTGTCCATAAAAGGGGGCCGAGCCGCGATCGTCAGCCGTTTTTTCCGTGGCCAACACGTGTATTTCGGCTGGCTGTTTGTACAGGCGCTCACGGCTTTTTCCCCACTCGGCCGGATTCTAATTGAACTCGCCCGGGGGTCGCCCTCTCCTGCTCTCCGACACAATGCCGAGTACGAACACTTGTATTAATTAATTAGGGAACAGGCTGGAAGAGGCGAGTCGAACGAATCACGGACACCGTCCCCCGGGGACCGGGAGTCACACATTCTCGGACGGGAGGAGCTGATGAGATTAAACGAGGCGGAATTTATGACTATACGCCGGAGCTGTACGGAATCAGGAATTCGATGGGCACGGGCTGATAAGACAACTCCCGTGGCTACTGCTGGGAACGGGCCGGGGAGGAGGAGGAGGACGAGGAAGAGGCCATTGAGCCGAGGTAATTATTCACATTGACATGAAGAATGACCTGTTCAAGACGACCTTTTAAATCCATCGGGGGACGAATGTTATTGAGCGACATGCCAAAACGGAGGAGCGAGGGTGGTCACACTGTGGCCAATTTCCGGGGGAGGCCAAGACGGACACGAGATGCCGTGCATAGACGATGAGCAAATTGATCGAACTGGGAGAAGGAGGATGGGGGGAGAGCAATTCATCAGGGAGCAAATCGAAGTGACCGCCGAAAAGGAAAGGAATTCGGAAAGGGGAGACAGAGAGACGGGTCGGACCTGATCGGGCGGCTGTCATTATGCTGACCTTACCTGCCTCAGGGGCGGTAAACAAAGGCAGCCGAATGGCGGAAATGCACCGGCACACCTGCCAACCTGGAGTAGACCGGGTCAGCCAAAGAGAAATGGCCAGCCAGCCGAGGCCAACAGGAGGATGACACCGCAGGGCACACTCCTCCATCTTCCTCTCTATTTTGAGGAGGATGGTCAGTACTTTTTTATCTAATGATGGTGAGGGCGTTTATTCTCCCATATATATTCTTTCTTTCTCTTTCTCTCGGAAGCCACTGATAATGTGGTAACCCTCTGTAAAATTGAAGAAAAGGGGAAAAAAGCTGGAAGACGGGGTATGAGTGGGTTGCTTGCAGGCGTTCGGCTGACTCACAAGACGGATTGAACGGGTAGGTGAGTCAATGAAATGGAGGGAGAGAGCGGTGTAATCGGGTCGTTTCCGGGGGGCAAAAAGAGGTCCGTTAATAATTGGCTGATTCTAATCGGACTAATATCTGCCGGGCCATCTGGGCTCTCTCTATTAGCTGTCCCTCAAATTCAGGTCTATCCCATTACTATTCCCCTCCCCTAGCTTTTGTATCTACCCGACTAATTAGAGCTGGGGAATCTGCATCTTTATGCGGTTAACGAGGGTCAAGAGGTGCCGCTTACGACAACACGGGGTGACAGACGGTCGTTAGAGGAAAAAGACGAGGAGACGAGGATGAATGATTCACAAGTCACGGCAAAAGAGAGGAGGCACCTGGAAAGAAGAAAGAGAGGGAGAACTGACCACTTGTCGCCGAGGTGCTCCTCGTCGCTGTCCTCGCTGCAGAGGGCGTCCTCCTCGGAGATGACGGACATCGAACAGGGCTATTATGACGCTGATTGGAGACAGCCGGCAGCAATTTGGGCAACTGCAACAGAGCCTATTCATTACTTACAGGGGAGGAGGGTAACCCCCCCCCCCCCCCCCCGGAAAAGGGGCAATACATAGGAGAGACGACTTGTGAATTATGGGGCAAATAGCTGTCGTTTAGCGTAACGCAAATGGAACACGCACGAAGATTAGCAACGGAGAATTTACGAGCACGCGACGGACAAGGGAGAATGTTATACGAACAAGGAGGAGAGGATTCTGGGGGGAGGGTGGATGGGGGACACTTCGGGGAGCAGCCGATGGGCAACAAAAGGATGACGCCCGAGGCGTGCCGGCGGCGAGGATTTGAGACGGTCGAAAACATGGCGACGAGATTAATTAGCAAACAAAAGGACTGGCAGACAGACAGGGACGAGGAGAAGTCGTACACCGACGGAGGGCAATAACGGGGGAAATCATTGGGTCCCCCGGGGAAAAATGCAATAAGGGTTCGACGCGACACTACTTGAGCCACTAACGAACAGCGAGCAGATAAAAAGGAGACATAGGGGAGGATAGGGAGACCGGGAGGACAATGGGAGGACAGAGATTGTGATGTATGCAAATTGCAGGAGAAGGGACACCGGCCGCTATGAAGGAACCCTGTTAGCTATGCGATACAGATGAGGACGAGGGCCGGGATACAACCTGGGGCAGGGTACATCCACAAAGCAAAGATCCCGGACAGCAACCAAGTTTTCCTCCTGCCTAAAAACCAGTTACGAGCATTTGAACGCCCGCCTCGCGTGGGACTAGTCACCTAGGTGAGCTCTGCCCCTCTGCCTCCCTCTTTTTTTTGTTTCCCAAAGGAACCAGTGTCTCAAGTAACCGTACTCGGCGGCACCCCATCACCTCATGCCATCTATTGCCCCCTCCCCCCAATCATCTGTTTACTGGCTCCGGGTCCCGAAGCGCCCGCTTCCTTCACGTGAAAACCCGTGTCTGGTGACGCATTTGTTTGTTCTCTTCGCTTTCCAATCACTGCGTCTGTTGATTACACCAATCTCCTACAGAACCTTCTCCAGACTCTACGATGATCTGCGGTCCTCGAGTCCGTGTGGTCTCGGCCGTGGCCGTCGGTTCCCTCTTTCTATTCCTGGGTATTCTCGCTCTCACCTTTGCCCCTTCCCTCATCGACAGAGCTATCCTCGACGTGAGTTGATATTTATACATTTTTATCGAAGAAGAGGGATTCAGCAAGACTTCCTCGGATATGAAGAAAAGAATGGGACGAGAGTCCTCAACGACATGACCAGACAGTGGCAGACCCCGCCGTACGACATGCACCTCCAGATCTATTTCTTCAATGTGAGCCATTTCATCACCGGAAATGGAAAGAGTTCAGATTAAAAACGCCAAGGAAATCATGAAGGGAGCCAGGCCGATCGTCGAGGAAGTCGGCCCTTACACCTTTGTGTTGGTCTCCCTTTCCTCTCTTTCATTGCCTTTTATTTCAGGGAGAAGCAGTCGAAGACCTTCGAATTCACCCACAACGATACCCGGGTCATCTACAAAAACAACCATGTGTATTATTTCAACGAGTCCCTCTCCTGTGCTTCGTGCCTTCTCGACCGGCCCATCACCATCCCCAGCATCATCTTCCAGGTGGGACTCCTCTTCCCATTATGAAAACCATTCTTCTTCAGAAATTGGTGGACATCGCCCAGAAGGGAATGCTCTACAAGTTCGCCATCCAGGCAGTGTTGACTGCCGTCAGCAGGGAGACGGCCTTCATCGAAGTGAAGGCGAGGGAGGCCCTCTTCGACGGCTACGAGGACCCGATCATTTCGTCCGTCTGCAACAATCCCGTCCTCAAGTTCCTCTGTGACAATGGCAGTATCCCCAAGAGGATCGGTTTCTTCTACAAACAGAACAACACCGACGACGGATCCTACGAGATCCACACGGGCCTGGGAGAACCCTCCGATATCGGGAAGCTCTTCTCCTGGAATAACATGACCTCGCTGCCCAACGGCACCTGGGACTCGCCCTACGCGAGGATGATCAACGGCTCCGACGGGCAGACCTTCCCTCCGCTCATCCAGAAGGGAGACGCATTTACTCTCTTCGCTGCTCAGGCTGGAAGGTAGACCCCTTTCCATTTATAGTATAAGTTCCATCTTCTAGGAGCATCTTCATGGAGTATACCGGGGTCACCGAGTTCCGATCCGTCACCTCGTACCGGTTCACCATCCCCTCGACCATGTTCGACCCCGCCTACCATAACAACCGCGAGTTCTGCAACAAAGACACACCCCAATTCTTCAACTCTACCGTCCAAATTCGTAGGTTTTCCATAAGAAAGAAGCACATCCTCGTCTTCAGCCACCTGCCTCCCGAAAGGATTCGTCGATGTTGGCCGTACCCAGCCCGGCTCGCCCCGGGCCTACCTCTCCCAGGCCCACTTCCTTGATGCCCAGAAGGAAGTTGTCGACGGGATTATCGGAATGAAGCCGGCCAACTCGAAGAACGACACGACATTTGTGGATATCGAGCCGAATGCCGGTGTGCCGATCCGCGCCCGCCGGGCCATGCAGATCAACATCGGGATGCTCAAGGGCAACCTCGAGTGAGTCCTCCTCCCTTTGACCCAGCAATCCTCCCCTCTAGCATGTTGTCCCGGACGTCGAATATGATTCTGCCTGTCCTCTGGATGAATGAGACAATTACCTTTGACGAGGGAACTCGAAAACAACTCGCCGGGCTGAACATGGCCAAGTGAGTGGATGGGGGCAGGAACAGGGCACACCCTCCCTTTTCAGGCACATCTCCTTCGTCGGAGGGGTCGGCTTCGTCGTGGCCGGGGCCACCGTCTGGATCGCGTTGGCCGCTGTCCTACTCATCTTCACCATCACCAGAGTATATTTTTGTCTGTTTTCATGGGATAGCTGTAATTCAGGAACAGTCAGCCGGCGAGGACTACCAGCCGATTGTAGAAGAGGACGAGGAAGTGGCGTGAGGCGGCTGTCGTCCCTCGGAGTTAGTCATAATACGAGTTGTATATATTGCCCCGATACGAGTCTTGTCACTTTTGTTAATAGAAACGAGTCAAATGAACCTCTGCCGACCGCATAATAATCCAATTGGGCCGAGTTTGGACTTCCAGAAGAGATTGATCCGGCTCCCTTGCGTGACCTCCTCTAATTCCTCCCTCCTCCTTCTCGTCGTGTTTATTCTGCCAGGATACAAACACCCGGATTGTTTTTGGTTCGGTTGGAGTCTAATAACTCTCCCCTCTCTCCTCGCCTCTCATTTTCTCCTCCGGACTGTTGTCCACCCGGGAACCCGGAGAACTCCCTCCGCCAAGCATCTGCAAGACATCTGAATATTCGATGGAATGGGCCGGCCGGCCGGGGGTCAACGAGTAGCTAATCTCTGCGCATTAATTCCTGCCTCCAGCAACTTCTGGGTGACGTCAGTTTGTGTGTGTGGATGATAAACGGCGACACCTTCATTAGGACCTTCTCATTGTTAGCCTTCCCTCTCTACCCTCGGAAGACCTTCAACCAAGGGGGATTATGGCCATCTTCTCATGCTCGGCATCCCCTCAATGTGCCTCGCCTCCCTCTGATCCCGTTCATCTTCTTTGTACAAGACGAGGCGGTGTTCATATGCGCATCCATCTCTCCTCCTATGCAACTTCCCTCCATTCATTTACCACATCGACGAGTCCGCCTCTTCTCTCTCTCTCCCTCGTTACATCTCATTCTCCCGGGCCCTTATCACGCCCTCGTCCGAGATCATGTCCCCCCGTAATAAATCTCCGGGCTCGTATCCCCTTATTAGGACGTCGTCTACCGTGTCCTCCTCGCGCTTTTGTCCGCTCCATTATTCATCTGCCCAGCCCCTGTTGACATGAGTCTCCACAAAAATAAGTAATTGGACCCTTCTTCTTGCCCGTCCTCCTCCTCGTCCCGGTAGAAAACATCTGCCGGCTGACGTCGTCCGTCGCCCCTTTTTCTGCCCGTTTTGTTCCTTTTCCAGATAATCAACTTCTCTTCATAACCTCATAAAGGTGTCGTGACCCGCCTCCCTTTCCGTGCCTCACACTCCTATTTCAGGCGGTCTCATTTTCCCCGGCCATGGGCAAGCAGCAACATCAGCGAGTCGCCTCCGATTCCGATGATCCGGACTCGCTGCCCCGAAGTAAGTATGCCGGGGGGTTAATTCACCACGCTGATTGGGTATTAACTGTGCCGGAAACGAACCACCGACTGACATTTCCACCCACATTCCGACTCCCCTGCCCCCCTTGGCTCACTCCAAATATGACGGGAGGAAGTCCCCAAATGGACGGCAACAATGCCCCCGGCCCCCCTCTCCCAGAAAGTTCCTCGTACCAGAGGGGATGTTTGTTGCTCTCTTGCCGGAGTTGGCGTGATTCCTCTCGCGTGTCACCATCCGACACCCGGAGCTCTTTCGGTCGAGGAAGACCCCTTCCGGTACACCGGACACTTCCTGTCCTCCCTCATTATACACCTGCCTTCCTCATTCCATTAATCGCAGACAAACAGCCCGCCCTTCCCGAGTTTAAGGCCATCCCGGCTTACTGTAGCTGTGTGTGTGACGAAGAGAGTCCCCCTAAAAACATCCTCGCGATAGTTCGCGTGTCGCCGCCTGCGTGTCCCTCCCACAGATTCCTTGTATCCCGATAAACAAGTGGCCGGGTTTACAGACTGGTCGATGTGCCGAGGAGTCCGGGTCCAGGACGAGTGGACCTTCGTCTGTGGGCTCTGGTTCCGCAACAAGCGCATCTGTATCGTGTTGGCCTCAATCCAGCTGGTGGTGGCCTTCATCGCCTTCGGCCAACACGTCTACTCGCTGGCCGCCTTCAACCGCATCTTCCTCTGCTCCTTCAACTCGTCCAGTCCCACCTCCACGAATTTCCTCGCCGCCGATGTCATCATCTTCGATTTCGGCCTCTTCCACGAATTGATCCAGGTAACGGAGAATACAGCCAGCCGAAGGGGAGATTAGGTGCAAGAGTGCATAGCCAACTACCTGGATGGCGGCTACATGAGGTGTCTCTGGTGTGTCGGCCAAGCGCTGGCTCTCATTCTGACCATCGGTAAGCCGGCTGCCAGTCCACAACAGTCTTCCTCCTCCAGGCACATGTATCTTTGTGAAGGAGCCTCATCCACTGCTCCTCTGGCCGATCCTCATCATGCAGAATGCCTACTGCTTCGGGCTGGTTATTCTCACCATAGCCACCGGTCAGCCCCCATCTGGAATAAGAAAACAGTCCTTTCTGTTCAGCTGACAAGCTGCTGGTGGCCGTCCTCCACCCCGTGAACACCCACCTCAATCTGCTCATCTTCTACTTCGGCGTCGGCACCTGTACCAACCACATCTTCGACTACATCCTCTGGCATTACTACTGGGCAGTCGAGGCGTAATTCCCTCTCCAGAAAAGAGTATATCCCCTTCCAGACAATACATTTCGAGGACGGGCCGCCAAGTGATCCCCTTCTGGGTCTGAACCGGGAACAACTCTTGTGATCTCATGTGCCTTCTGAATAAATCTATCTTCTGGTAGTAGGGCTTGTTTTCCTCGAGGGGCGATTCCCACGAAGAGCCAAGTGCAGGGAGAGGGAGAGTTGTTTCCCCGGACAGTGAAGGACGTACAACGGATTAATTCCCTCGATTGTCCGGGGCTGGAAATATTCAGGGGAAATGCGTGTATGATCTGTAATTATCTATTCCAAAACGAAGTAGCCTCGCTTGCAGAACACCATCTGACGTGATGGCTGCTCCCGTATTCAAAAGAAGGATGGCGGATCGGGAATCTTTACTCTGAACGAAGTACATCCTACCATCAGCAACAAGGGAAACGAGCTGGCCTCTCTAAATTTCGCGGTGTTCTCTTGGGATAGACGGGTAGTTCGGGGCGGTCACCGGTTGAAGGTCGTCGGTATTGCGAATGGCCGCTGGTCGCGGCCTTGTCTTCCTTCTCGTCTGCCTCTGCCCCGTGTCCCCCGAGCTAATCCCCGATTCCCCGAGGAACGGATCCCTTCCCCTGTGTGAACTCATTCGCCCACGCGACAGGTAGACAAAGACTTGTTTTCCTCGAATTTGACACGATCCCTCGAATCTTTTTTCAAAATATTTGTCATATTATTCTGCCTGAATAAGGCAGAGCCGCGAATGAATGGCGCCTAATGAGAGACGAGCAATGGAGCGGCAGATCATGAAGATTTCCTCCACTGTTTCAGATTAGAGGAATGGCTGAGGTTGGCGCCGTTAACCGAGAGAAAATGTAGCCACACATCACCGGCAGAAAAAACCGAACAAGTAGCCAAATTCTGTAGAGAGAGAGAGCAGATAATATTCAGGAGAAGGAGCTATACAACGAGGGCACCCGGGCGTTTGCCTTCGACGCACTGGCCAGTGACAGGATCGGGCCACACCGCGAGCTGGGCTATCAGGCCCATCCCCTGTAATGTCCTCTCTCTCATCCGGAAGAGATCCCAGTTCAGATGCCGGGAGCAGAACTACTCCTCGTCCCTGACGGCCTCCGTCATAATCATCCACCATAATGAAGCCTTGTCCGTGCTTCTTCGGATGCTTATTGGTGAGAATCCCCACTTTTAATTTGATCTCCCGTCTCAGGAATATTTACCCGGACATCGGCCGAATCCTTGAAGGAGGTGATCTTGTACGAGGACGCCAGCGAGGAGCCTCACCAGCTGTCCGAGCCATTGAAACAGGCGATCGCCATCCAGAAGTGGGAAGACAAGGTGCAGGTGCACAGGAGTGACGAGAGACAGGGACTCATCCGAGCCAAGGTGCCCCTATCTGTTAGCAGAGCAGTCTTTGTAGTCCATAGCTTCTCGACTGGCCACCGGGGATGTTCTCATCTTCCTGGACAGCCACTGTGAGGTGACCGACGACTGGCTTCTCCCTCTGCTCCAGCCGATCGAGGACAACCCCAAGTCAGTGGTGGTGCCCGTGGTGGACCTGATCAACCCTGGCTCGTTCGAGTACAGCAAGGCGATGATCGCCAAGAGCGGCTTCGACTGGTCTCTCAACTTCAAGTGGGAGTACATTCCCTGGGACTACTTCGACGACGAGAAGAACCATGTCCGCCCGTTCGAGTGAGTTGTCGTCGCCTGTCAGGGTCGTACCCGGGGACACGGCTGGCTACAATCCGGCCGTTGTTTAGATCACCCTCGATGCCCGGCGGATTGCTGGCCATCCGGACGGAGTGGTTCAAGGAGCTAGGTGAATACGACGAGGGCATGGAGATATGGGGAGCGGAGAATGTCGAACTGTCTCTCAAGGTGATTCCCCCTCGTCTCGGACTATCCTCCCCTTCTTATAGACCTGGATGTGCGGGGGACGAGTTGTCGTGGCGCCGTGTAGCCGGATAGGGCACGTCTTCCGAATGTTCCGTCCGTATAAGAGCAAACCCGGAGTGGATACGAATCTTTTCAATTCCTTACGGGTGGCCAAGGCCTGGCTCGGAGAGTATCAAGTCCGTCTATTTTTGTTTTTGAGAACCAAAAGTTTAGAAATATTTTCTGGAAGCACGTCCGGCAGCGGGAAAACTCGAAGCCGGAGATGTCAGCTACGCTGAGACGGTAAGGGAGAGGCTACAATGCCGGGACATGGCCTGGTAGGTATCCTCCAGTTGACTTATTCGAAATGCTCAGGTACATCGAAAACATCTATCCACAGCTGAGGCCGCCAAAACACGAGGAGCTCTGATATTTTGTGAATAAATTGTCCTTTAAAAGCGTGTAATCTGTTCTCGAGTTCGCGTTAATCTCGAGCAATCAGAAGCCATGTCTCCCCGCGGCAAAGACGTCAATTCCACCTGCCCAATTTCTATGGAAACACGAAGCCCTTGACCCCATCAAACTTCCCGCTGCTCCCTCTCGTCGAGCCGGTCCTCCTTTTCATAATTAGTCGCACTTCTTTCCACCATGTGGGCTGGAGAAACACACGCAAATGAGCGGGAGCCAATAAGTTGCCCCACAGTGAAATTTGAGCCGCCAAAGCGCCTCTTTCGATCAAACAAGGACAAAGCGAAGGGATCCGATGCCCCCGGGCCGCTGCTCTCCATAAAATCATTATATATTCCGAGCCGGCTACAATACAATAGAATGTTTGTCGAAAAAAGGCCGGCTGACGTCAGGGAGGGGGAAGTGTGTGACTGTTGTTGGCCCGTTTGAATGCCCGCGCTCCCTGACTGTCAGGCGGCCTCTCCGAGAGATGACATCACCGCCCGTCGTGACGTCATCTGCCCCTTTTTTTATTCTCTTTTCTTCCAAATTCACCCCATTACTAAGATCATCTTTTTTCCGCCCCGATGCAAGTGCAGTTGCGTATTATTGATTTTCCGGCCGCCGCTGCGACAGCGCTGTCTAAATCTTTTGTCACCAACGCCTCGATTATCGATTACCAAAAAACTTTTTGTCTGCTTTTTCTCGTCTGCCGTCGTCTGCCTTCCTCATCTGCCGGCCTGCCGTCATCCGGCCGCGGCTACTCTGCCCCTGCTACATATAATTATCCTCGACCCCTCAATTGACTCATCTCGTCTCGATTAGCACTCGTCCCTCTCTTTTTCAGGCCCCTCTTTATCCCGATTTTTGCAGGCCGTCTCGTCGATGTATATTTTATGAGGAGGAGTTAGACAATGTCCGTGTCGCAGACTGTAAATGGCCACGTGAGTTCGTTTCGATCGATTGCCCAACTCTTTGACTTGGTTCAACGGCCGGTTCGAAGACGACTGCCCTCCTCCTTTCTCATCGCCGGCCAGTCATTGCCCTTCCCCATTTATCACCCCGTGAATATTATTTCTGACCACGGCACGGGAATGTCGCTCATTTCCTGTCCATTTCCTCTTGTTTCGCTGTTGATTTGTAGTCAAAACAGAAGAGGTCGCACTTGATAACGAGGAGAATGACCATATTTCTTGGGCAAATAAGGCTCGTCTCCTGGCGAACCAGTTCTCCCCCTCGTCCTCTTCCCCCACCCAAACCACATCCCAGTTCAAAATGTTCTCGCGAATGTCTCATCCTCTGACCACTGAAATGCGTGTAATTTGCTCTCATCGCCTGTCTGAAACGGTCGTCTGCCCGGTTCAAGGCCATCCTCCCCCTCTTCCTCCTCTCCATTAACCGGGGTCAAAGATGAGCGGCCCTTTTGTGGGGTAGGTGTCGGAGCGTGGTGGCTGTACTCTAATTAATGAAATCAGTGCGGCCAGATGTATTGGTATCCGAGGGTATCCGCCCAGAGTCATTTCCTATTTAGATTGCGTGCGCTGTTGCGTTATCTAATTGGCGGAGTCCTCGGCCGAGGAGGACCGTCTTCTTATCATCCCGGGGGATATCCTGCCTGTCCTCCTCCTCCTCTCCTCTCTCCCCTTTCAGTAGACACCAGCCACTTCTAGACTCCCCTTATCCTGTTGATCGTCGCCTAATCCGTCTCCCACCCGATGCTCCTTTACAAGGTGGGCAGTCCTCCTCCTTCTCCTCTCTGGTATGCATTGCGAGGGGAGCCGGCGAATGTCAAGTGAGACCGGGAATCTCATTTACGCGGCAAGACCTTTTTAAAGGGAGGGCAAACCGGGGGACACCGAAGAAACGAGAGGGAGACAATAATAATCGAGAATGTTTCAGTCCCTGACGGCGGAGGAGGTCATCTCGGAGGATGAGGCCCGGAAGCGGCGCGAGCAGCTCAACCGACGACCTAGCTATCGGTATGTTCTTTTTCTTCTTCTTCTTCTTCTTTTTATTACCGTAACCCGGCTAATTCGGTTGTTGTGCCCCGAGGGGGATGAGCGAGCAAGGCCAGGTTGCCCGGGCGACGGAGAGGGGGCACACGTGCCGCCTCATCAAGTAGAATTGAATCGATCTCACACCTTCGAGGATTAGGAGACGTCAAATCTCCGCCTTAATGAGCTGGTTATAATTGGCAGAGGGGGGACACTTTTTGTGGCCGGCTGCAATTAGAGTAATTTGTAGTTCCCGGTTGTCCTTCCCCTGCAGGGCCGTGTCTGGTGTTTTCCTGAAAAATGAATCTCCTCTGGGTGGTGGAGGTGTGAGCCGTGACTGATAAACAGGCCGTGCCCCTCCAGGATGACCGTAATCTTTTTAGACTCGGGTAATGAGAAAATTACGGTGGTCGAGTGGGGTCTGCAGGTGCAATGTACGGCAATTCTCTGGTTTCCTAGAAACGGGACAAGGCGTTAATATGGGCAGATTGACTTGTACCAGACGAGGGGACAAGCGGAAAAGAAGGCGACCCGGGGCGGATCCAATAAGGAGGCCCCCGCCTGTAATTACACGACCAGGAGGACCGTAATTAACTTTTTGAGCAAACACAATTTAGTGACCTTGGTTGCTTCTGGCCCGGATCAGTCTAAGCCGTCGTCCGTGTGTTTTGGATGTGATTAAAAGGGCTTCTTCACCCCCTAACCGCTGTGTTTGCCTACAGATCCCCGCTGGCTCATCTCGTCCCCCTCGTCCTCTCTTCTCGTTGCCCGGGAACCGTCTTCTTCTCCGGAAATTATATGGGAAATTGTCTCTACCCTGGCGGTTTTTGTGGCTAATTAGGCAAAGGTAGAGGTAGCCCCGCCCCTTGAAGTTGAGGGTGGACTGCCCCGCCCTCCACCCTCACTTGGGTCGTGTTCTTCGTAGATCAAAAGTCTTTTATCTCTTTATCAGGCCGTTTTCCTCCTCCGGGAGGCTTCCCGTTTAATCTAGAGAAGTAGCCGGGTGAGGCAAGCCGGGGCCTGGCTCATCTCCTCTTTGACAAAGTCGGCCCTGATCCCGACACTCCTTCCTTCGCCCTCGTCCATCCAGAACATTCCCTCCTCCCGCCGTTAGCTCTTCGTCTAACTCGTCCCCTTATCTCGCAGTTATCTCTTAGAACTGACGTTCTCGTTCTGTTTTCCCCCGGCTCGTCACTCCTCGGATTCAGGCGAGTATGAATGTCCTGGACTTCTTCACTTGGCACAAACTGCAGGGACTGGCCGCCCTGCCCAATATCCACGTAGCCAAGTGGAAGTGGAGCACTGGGTAAATTCGGGAGGGGACCGGCAGATGGCATAAAACAGACCAAGTTGCTCTTTTTAGCATGATCTTGAAAGACCTGGAGACGGCCGACAAAGTATTGAAGAAGGAGCCGGACGAGACGCCGCCCTCCTCGGTGGACGCGTCTCCTCTCCAGGTGCCCCAGCGGCCGCCTTGTTCCAAAACAGCTGTTTAGGTGCACATACCCCAGCAGCAGCAGGGGCACAACCAACAGCAACAGCAGCAGCAGCCGAGAATCCCCGGGCCCGGTGGTCCCTCTCCCTACGCCTCTCCGCTACAGGGTAAGTCTGCCCGCTCGCAATAATAAATAATAACATAAAGGCGGCAACCTGCTTCCGGGTGGACTGTCCCACAATCTCCAGCTGAACGGAGGAGACCTTGGCCAGCAACTGACAACCCACGGATTGGATTTTGCGATCGCAGCCGCAGCAGCCGCCGCTCATCCGCCGCCGTCCACTGTCCCCAGCCAGCAGCCCGGTACCTTTTTCTCGTCTTCTTGGCCACTCACACGAGCGAGACCAATGCCTTGGCAACCCTGAGAAACGGAGACTTTTTTCAGCCCAAGGGAGCGGGGGTCCGTCGGTCTCGGCCATCCCACTACAGCAGCCCGACCAACACGTGCTCAAACCGATTACTGTAATGGATGGCTCCTTCAACGGGAACAGTATTGGTGAGTACGGTATAACTAACAGGATATCGTACCCCAGCCAAGAAGGAAAGTCCCTTCTCTTGCCATTCTAACCGGCGGACGTTTTAGACTGGCACTCGCCACTCCTCTCCGGGTACAGTAGTAGCCCCTCACCCACGATGGCCGGGGGCAGTCGAGGCCCCGGCGGGCCGATGGGTGGCGGCGAGGACGAGAGCAGCCGGAAGAGACAGGTACGGGAGGAGGAGGAGAACAGGAGAGAGGGGGTGCTTTTATAGGTACGGCTACTGAAGAATAGAGAGGCGGCCAAGGAATGCCGCCGGAAAAAGAAGGAGTACGTTAAGTGTCTGGAGAATCGGGTAGCCGTGCTGGAGAACCAGAACAAGGCGCTGATCGAGGAGCTGAAGACGCTGAAGGAGCTCTACTGCCGGAAGGAGAAGAGCGACATGTGACCCTCCCCTACCTCGAGCCCGTAGACCAGCTAGTTGCCCGGGAGCCCCGTGATTGCCCTCCCCGTTCTTGTCTTTGTTGTTGTATTGTGATATTCCCACCCTCTACGGTCCGTAGATCCGAAATAGAGCACGCGCCCCTCCTCACATCATTCAGTACCCATCTGTGTTATTCTGCCATATTCGCGACGTCGCAGAGCAAATATATACATTTCAAATATTTGTAATACCTTATTTTCTATGTACAAATATAATGTTTATTATATCTTTTCTCTTCTTTTGTTCCCCTCGGGGTCACTCCGAGTGTTAACCGCCACATGCGAGGACGACATAAACGAGAAATAGAGTCGGCCACTCATCCAAGGAATTATGCCGTCTTGGGGGGTCAAAAACGGATGGAAGACAAAGCTCAATGGCAAAGTGGGGAAAGACAAGAGATGAAAGGGTTCAACCAGCTGTCAAATACAGGAGGAGGATGGGGAGAAGTGGCAGACGGCTTCTAGCCAGTGGCCGCCAGGGTTGGAAAGGGGCCGGGGCCGAGACTTTCATGATTTCAGGAGACCAGGCCGTCCCATACGACCAGCAGATGAATCTGGGTATAGCCAAAGCCTCCACGGTCTGAAACAACCAGTGCCAAGACCTTTGGTGGCCTCCACCCTCTCCTCCTTCTCACGTGCAACTGGCCCGGCCTCAATCCTGTTTCGGAGTCTTATCCCAGGGCTGGGAGTTTACACAGAGTCACTACTTTCCCTTTCTAGAGAGATGGCAAAAGTTTCAATGAGAGGAAGTCTAGGAGTTCTTTATGACCTACTCTACTGTCCTCGATTATTTTCAGGTGACTTGAACCCACTTGGTCCAATATAACCTCTGTTCTCCCGTCGTAATCCACTTTGTAGGCCGGCTCCTCGTGGACGGTCAGAGTGATGAAAGACAGAAGCCAACATCACCTTTTATGGGAGAAGGCGGACGAAATTAAAACCAAGGGAATAGGGAATATCGGCTGTGGGAAACCGGGAATCCTCGATCAAAGGGTTCCTATACAGACTATTTCTTCTCTGTTATATCGAACGAAGTCACTTGCTTTATAGTAAAAGTCCCCAAGTAGAAAAAGATAGAAAAGACGGGAGGATGTATTGGCCCTGTTCTGTTTTCCCATTGGTGTGATTGTGAGAGAACTTTGTTTTATTGGTGTATTGTGTTCAAGGTTGAAGCTGGACCAGAAAGCCGTAAGGAAATAGACTCACACTCACTTGTCAGTAGATTGTATATATTCCTAGGAATATCGGTTCCTTGCCATATTGGAGTCCCTTTTTGATCTGATCGCTACCCTTAGGGACCCTGTTAGATCTCCAACTGGCCTTCGGCAGGGCGGATGGAAACGAAGGGGGACACTCCATCGAATACCGTCAAGACCTCTGGAACCGTCTCAAGTTGCGAAAGAGTACCCCTCCCCGCCATGTCCTTTTATTTCCTCCCGAGGACCTAGTCGAAAGCAATCGAGACAAATTCTGCCTACGGGGACATGACGTTTTGGGAAACGGCTCGCTGGGAACTTGTCTCCTAGGTTGTTTTGGCCCGCTCCGATCTGTTTTTGAATAAGTTGTCCATTTGCCTCGGTCAGATGTAATAAGCACCTGGATTCGGCTAATTTCACACTCCATAACAGTGATTTTTATCGTGTCCTTCATTGTATCCTAGAGGGGTTGTCACCAATTCGTGGCCATCGTATTGTAATGGTTTGGAGAACAACAAGTTCTCGCTTTTTTTGGTCCCGTTTCCCCTCGTTTTAGTCGTAATTTTATGCGAGCAGCGGACTGGCAAAGGTCAGTTTGTTGTCAATAACAGGCGGCGGACACTGTTTGTGGGAACAGTCGCCTCCCCCGGGACGATAATTTCCGAGAGGACGTCTTCCCCGTGGGACGGAAAGGCCCTGTTTATCTGCCCTTCTCCCTCTATTTGTCAGGCCATTCTAGACAATTCCTTCTCCTGGATAGAGTTCTCCGTCAAAATGTACGAGATATGACCCCGGTCAAACTATAATCCGGGAGAAGGGAGTTTCAGAGGCCGAGGAACATAGTGTTTTCGAAGTGGCTAATTAGGGAAGAGGCTTGGAAGACGGATAACGGCGGGGAGAGGAAAGAATCCTGGAGGGATGGGGGACAGAAGGTGGACTCATTTTTGATACAAGGTGGAAGGCATTTCAGAGACTGGGAATGGGAACAACCCCAGGGAAACACTGGCCACTTCTTCCGAAAGGCCAAAACCTTGTTCTCTGGTCATTTTGTTCCAGGAAAAAACGGCAGACAGACATCGAAACTTTTCTGGCTCGAAGAAAAGATCCCAGATATCCCGTCCCTATCATCCCCCTTTCCTTCCAATGAGGATACCTTATCACTGCCTTTTTCCTCTGGTAAAACAACTTGAAAAGGACAGTGGGGGGCGTCTAGGAGTCTCCTCCCACGGGCCACATGACATCTGAACACGGTTCTCGTGACTGCCGGCCGGCTGCAACTAAACGAAAACTATTTCCTGGGCTGGATGCCCGAAAGGGAGAGGGCCACCGGGGGACAACTGCCCTACCACCTCCTCGGCCATCCAAACCTTTTGTTTATTTTAGATGACCCGGCATATCAATGGAAATGGATCCGAGCGGGTCTCGGGGGGAATGTTTCAGATAGAGGGGGATACTGTATGTTTGTCGAGTATTCCCAAATTGTTCCTTCTCCGAGCAGCCCGGGGCTAATCGCAGGTGGGCTCTTCGTCACTATCGCGTCGCGGCCGTCGCGCACGGAGACTGGCTGTTTGCCCGGCTGGCTCCCTGCCAAATGTTATTTTTTAAAACATGGGAAAACGTGACCGTCCTTTGGAAGACGGGGAAGACTTTCTGGAAACCGAGGAGGACAGCGGAGTTTAGACGGGTGGATGTCCTCCTGGTACAGGTAGATCTGGTAATTGGGGAGGATGCCCGCTCTCCTCTCCTCCGCTTAACTATATAATAAATAGACTCGAAATATGCAGGTGGCCGGTTGTAATGTTCGTTCGAGGCGCGTACACATCAGCTGGCCGCCGCCGCGGCAGATCTCCTCGCTCCTTCGTCCCCGTATCAGAAGACGAGCACCTTCTACTTGTTTTGCCGTTGTTTGGCAGTAAACACCGCCCCGAAATATACCCGGCCTATATGAATAAATAGATGCACGGCCGGGGCGTTTAATGGTTGCTTCTGGAGGCGATCCGTCCCGTGTCGATCCGTCGGTGTGGCCACCGACTTCACCTTCTAATCAGCGTGGGCCAGGATTTGCACGGCACCTCGGAGAACTGCTGGCTGATAAGGAGGACGGCCACCAGCTGGCCCAACCCAGGCGGCAGCTCCCCTTTGACCGAGGGGCACTATCTGAATTGGGAGGAGGCCGGCCGACGTCTTGGGTATCTCCTGGCCTCTTCGGATCTGAAGCTATCCCGTGTTGCACTGGCCGTCTCCCGACTAAAGACACCTGTCCCCTGCGGGCCTTCTGCCCTTCTAGACTGTTCCCCATTGTCCTCCCCTATCCTCCAGCTGCTTCAAGTAACCCGGAGAGTATCGATAGCGTAAGTTCCTTGGCCCGTAGCTCACCGAACGCATCGCAAATACGCGGGCCACTGCGTCCCTGGCCGCCGTCAATTCTATTGCTGGACTCGGCCGCCTGCCTCTGTCCCCGATTGACCAGAGATGCCAGCCTCGCTGCACAGGCACCAACAATTTGGGGATGCTGGAAGACCGGCAAATAGACTGGGGGGAGACTGATGGAATTGATACGGAGGATGGCCGCCGTGTCCCTCCCATTAGTAGAGGAGAAGAGGAGCTGCAAACTGTGCTAATAACAGGAGGCCATGTTCTAAATCCGGTCTGAGGTTCGACGATGGCGATCGATTGTTTACAAGAGCGATGATGCAGGAATCTCCTGTACCCCCCGTTGCTACAGAATGAACCAGGGCAGTTGATGGAACGTATTTTGATTGATGGAGTGACTTTTGTGTTTCGTAAACATTTCACAACATCTGAATTTATAATCTGTAGGCTTCATCAAATTAGTAAAGTATTATTCCAATGCTTTCTGGACCAAAAAAGGCAAATTTCATATAACGATTTCAAATAGCGCGCCATAGTAAAGCCCGCGGTTGAAAAGGACGCCATAGAAATTACAAACCCTATAAAAGGAGACTGATCAATCAGTTTCAGTTGCAGTTTTGTAGCAGCAAAGAAAGGTAAAAAGCCCTTCTTCTTTTCCTAGATTGGGGTTCCAGTTGTGAGATCGCGAACGGGTGAAATGATACCCACAGAATGATACTTTTCAGTATCCAACAGCAACTAAAGCATTTATCCTAGCGACGAAACCAGCTGAGAGCCTCGGTCGAAATATACCCTAGAACGAAAAATGAAGCATGCCTCCACAATGTATTCAGTGTGATTCATATGAAAGGAGTTCTATTTGAATGACTACGTGAAGTCAATGTTAGATTGTTATTACCGTAGCGTTTGATCCATTTAGTTCAAATATACACTATTATCCAGCATAGTTTGTTAGCTTTGAAAGATCTGTTAAGCAAGATAGAAGTAAATGATTGTGCGCGCTCCCATTTCTATTGCCTGGCCTGGGGTAGGCGGGGCTTGAGAATTCCTCCGCGCGCTGCGTTGCCGCGTTTCGTATAAAAGGCAGAATGGTCGAGGCTCTCATCTAGTTCCGTCGCTAGTGGGTGTGCCGTGCTTTTTGAAGGCTAGGCACATCTTCTGAAGCACGACGTCGCGTACGCGAAGTTTGCACTGCTGACAGTTAACTCTAGTTTATTGGGCTCATTCGACTCGCCATTGAGTGAAGAGGAAGACTATGTCGTCATCGGAGGAATCCAGACCACCCTCGGAAAGTTCAAGACCTCCGCTGGATGACCAGCGGTCACTTTCTGATGGAGACTTCGAAGGAGATAGGAAGCGGAAGAGAGCACGGAGGAAGCGCGGGAATCGTGGAAGATTCAAGCCCTACGATTTGACCGCCACTCTGGACCAAGCTTCCACTTCTACTGCCACCATCTCCTCCGGCGAATGTACAACACGAAAGAAGAACAGGTTGGTTTCTTTTCAATGTTAAAAATTGCCAGTAGACTTCCAAACTTATTCCGAAACATTAGATTTTCGCATCCTCTTTGAACTTTCGAAAATCGGGCGTGGTAATTGCAATCCTCGGGTGGGGTACATATGACCGCGATAGACCACCCTCTACGCCTTTAGCGCGCCCGCACCCGATCGCGATGTCTTTTTGACATAATTTGCCCTTATTTATCGCTGCTTTATATTTGTCCCTTTTTCTAAATAACATTGGAGGGAGCGAGCTAGCATATTGTGTATAATTTGTTGGTAAAATTCAAGGAAGAATTTTAAGATGGCTTGGATGCTCCATGCCGTCCAGATGACTGCTGCGTGCAGATTTTCTTCGGCATGGTCAGTGTGTAAGATACTTTTTTGTAGTATGGTGACCAGTGTAAGTTTTGGCTGGCTCTCTACAATAACATCTGACAGAGGGCTGGCAATACCTCCCATACTATTTTTTTACCTGTTTGTTGATCATTTTCAATGACAAGTTTCAGAGGCAAAGTCATGGCTCCGCGTAACACAACGTCTTTCTTACTCGATGATATTGAAGCTCGCGCTGAGATGGAAAGAGAAGTAGGTTTCATTTACGAGTTGACTACTTTATCACCTATTCAAAACCGATTATATTTCTTTCTATTTCATTTTCTAAGGTGTTAATAGTGCAATCTTAGGTTGAACAAGCACATTCGGCCGAAGGACGGCAACGAATTCGATCCCTCAGTGTCAGTTCTGACCTTCTCGCCTACTCGGAAGAATCAGACACAAGTGTTAGTGAAGCCGAGCATCGGGAATTTGAAACGGAATTGGAAGAATACAATATAGACAGGATTTCCAAACTCACTCGTGATGAAGTTCGTTTTTCTTTTTATTTCCCAGATGGTTATCTGCCATTTTTTTAACTTCTAATTTTCAGATGGCCCGAGAAATTATGGATAAAGACAAAGAAGCTGAAGTTTATCATGAAAATTTGATTCGTGTAAATAGAGAAAATGAAAGGCTCAAGAGGCTGCTGAAAGACAATGGAATCCCCTTAGAGAATGGCCCCAAACCCGGTATCCAACCTCAGGCTGTGTCATAGTAATTTGTTTTTTTACTGGTGTTAGCCTTCTGGCTCACTTGAATGGCCTTGCTTGTGATATGGGTATTTAATGTACTGATACATGTATAGTCTTAAATAGCTACTTGCCTTACCATAATATTAAACAGACAGACATAAAATGTTTTATATATATATCACTGGTGTTTTATTGAACCTTTTTCCATTTAATTTATTATGAGACCATCTGCGGCGGAAGTGGAATTACCGCGACACCGACCCCTCCTTCGTGCGTGACCATCGAAGGTCCGAACCGCCACTCCTGTGATTCTTCTGTGAACACTTCCATTGACGAAAGATTTGAGATCCCATCATATCTACAAGAAAAGTTAGCCACTTGAAGTCTTTGGATGAAGACTACCCTGCTATGGAATATAAGGTGTTGGCATTAGAGACTAAAGCCACCCTACTTCTTTTCTTTAACATGGGAGTCACGGGGGTCCACGTGCTGGTCAAAGGATCGAAGCATTCCACGCTGGAAAGGAACTGAGAGCCGTCGTACCTACAAGTAAACACTCCGCAGGACAACGGGACTGTTACTTACCCGCCACACACATAGATCTTGCCATTCATCGCTGCCGCTGAAAAATGTGCTCTCTCGAGGAGAAGACTAGCCTACCTCCCACTCGGCACCGTTTGCTGATCATCGCCGGGATCGACTCCCAAGTGCCTTTCTCCGGACTGAATCTTTCCACGCTGTTGAAGATGCACATTCCGTCGTGTCCCCCGATTACTGTAACCTCTTTGATACCCGGGGGTGAGGGGGGATTCACCGTAGAGATAGCCGTCGAGGGTTGCGATCCCGGCGGCACTACGCTGTTTCGACATTCCAGGTCCATAACTCCATGTGTTCGTCTCGGGATTGTATACCTGCCAATTGTTTATTTCCTTCCTCTAATTGTCTCTACTTCGACCGAGGACAGCGAGGTGATGCCGTCGTACCCGCCGCAGACATACAGTTTCCCATTCAGAAAGGCCGCCCCCAGAGCGGATCTCTTCTTTTCGAGGGGGGCACACTAAAAGATCCTCATCTGCCACCTGCTACTGTATCCCCGACCTCTATCCAGCTGTCCTTGTTGTAGTCGTAGGCCTCCACGATGCGCAGTCTCTCGTGGCCGTCGAATCCCCCAATCGCGTAGACCTGAACGGCCCCCGTTGGCCGACTGTGCCCGTGTCTACCTTCCGGTCGTGGACGGCCACCCCCACCCTCGACCGGTAGCTCGGCATCTGCTTGATCGACTTCCATTTACTCGTCAGCGGGTCGAACATTTCCACGGCCGACGACTCGTTGCAGGAGGAGAGGCCACCTGGAGGAGGACATGTGGGGGAGGAGGACGAGGACTACCGATGGCGAAGATCAGACCAGGCACGAGGTTACAACAACGCGGCTTGAGACGGAAGGAACGGGTTAGAGGACGACGCTCGGGGATGAGGTGGTAGTCCTTTGCCTCGTCCACCTGGAACGGGCAGTATTGGCCGATGGGGGAGGAGGGGGCAGACCAGGTCACGGCAGGCGAGATCACACTTGACGAGGTGGTGGGAGGCGACCTGGTCGGAGAGGAACGAGGGCTTGAGGAGGTGGAGACGGACACAGGACAACACCCTGAAGAGGAGTATAGCCCGGGAGGAGGCGGAGGACTACTTGGCAATGAGGCAGCGCCTCTCGGTGACGTGGAGGATCCACCGGATGACGGCGTTGAAGACGTCCTCCTCCGACTCGACGAAGATCCCGTCGTCCGAGAGCAGGGAGACCGCCTCGTCGGCCGACAACTCCAAGAAGTCCTCCGTCGTGGCTATGGCCAGGAAATGCTTCCGGATGAAATTATCAGTGGCAGTTCGAATAGACCTGGAGGAGGATGAAGACGGGCAGGGGGGACACTCACTGGCAGCCGAGGTGGACACAGAAGGAGCGGATGGTGAGGACATTGGAGGGCGTCAGGTGGGAGGACAGGAACGAGGCACACTCCTCCACTACCGTATCCAACTGAACCTTTTCCTCTCAAGACCCACGAGGAATAAACCTGGAGGAAATTGGCCCCGATCATGATGACTTGCACATTGCCGGCCGATATCTTGAGTTCCCCCGTGTAGGCGTAGGTGACCAGCTGGTCCAGCGTGTCCCCATCCAGTTCTGAATCTCCTGATCCTCCCCGTCTTCTCCCAAATTACCGTGGATGGTAACGACCTTCTGGCTGGCCTCGAGCATGTCCGTGGTGAACATGAGTCGGAAGTAGGGGATGACTGCCGAGAGGACCGTCTGAACCGGGCCGTTTCCCCGGAGGAGGACACCCCGACTCACCTTGTGTGCCCGCAGTCGCCTGCCCCCGGCGTCAATAACTAAATCGCACAGCTGACCGGACCGGCGCATCTCGTTCAGGGTGGTAAACGCCTAAATTCAGAATTTTCTCGAGGGGAAACGACGGCGGTTACATTGGTGAAGACGGCATTTCTCTGGGAGATCTGGACGATGTCATCGTCTTCCATACAGAGCGCGATCTGCGGCACTGAATTCGTTTTCGTGGCCCCGGCGGTTTCTGGGGAAATTACCTCGGGAGAAATCCATTTTCTAGGACTGCGAATGGCACATTTATTTTTTGAGATAAAGGAACGGGGCAGACAGACCCGGACGGAGATAAGCGGGCCTCTCACGCGACGGCCGGCCGCCTCGACTATGCGCCCGGCCGTTCTGCTGGCCCTCGGCGCGTGAGCCAGATAGAATCGAGGGACACGGGTTGAGAAACACCCAATACTCTTGTTTGCTGTCTGTTTGATTCGTCTCTAATCGAAATAATTCCAGATGGGAGTCCGAAACGACGGGCCGATCGGGGTCACGAGAAGTCTGACTGAAGTATTCGCCCTTCTCCGGGGAAATGCCCACCAGATCCAATTCTCCTATTCCAATCCCAATTACGAGACGGGCAGCTCTAGAAACGGTGACTATTTTATCATTTTTATCTATTTATATTTCGAATACAGACGAGAGAATGAGCCTGGTCCAATTGGAGGAGGGCTCGACCGGGGCCGGTGACCAGCCGATATGGATCCATACGGCGGACGAGGTGGAATTCGAATTTGGGAGGTGGGCAGACGAGGATTTTGAGGGGAAAAAAAGAATAGGATACGGTCACGGATGCAGGAGCTGGAAAGTGCCCAACAGAAACACATCTCCCGACCGAACTTCGGAGACGAGGCATTCGAGGCCGAGGAGAAGAGGATGGAAGGAACCACGGAGCAGATAACCTCGATGATGGCACACTGCCAGAGACTCATCAAGTGGGTGGCTCCTCCTTGAAAAGTACAGTTCAGTTATAGTATGATGTCCAACCAAGAAGTCCAGCGGGAGACACTGGACGAGAAACTGCTCAGGCAGAATGCAGTCTCCTCTTTGCTGTTCACCCTCAGCGAATTGACAAATTCTTTTCGAACACGACAGTCAAAATACCTCAACGATATTAAGAAAAGAACAAGAAACGTTGACGATTTCCTGATAACAACGGGAACAGACGACATGTCCTGGGATCACATACCCAGCTCCTCTACTTCCCAAGAATTCACCATGGATCAGATTCAGGCCATAATGATGAATGAAAAAGATGTGAAAGAACGGGAAAAAGAGGTAATTCCTGGAAAACGAACGGGTAATACAAATATTGAAGGTATTGGCCGTCAATTCTTCGATCGTGGAATTGAACATTCTTTTCAAAGACCTATCATCTATGGTAATTGACCAAGGAACAATTCTGGACAGGTACATAAGGAAGAAAATATGGCAGCCATGGTTTTAGGATAGATTACAATGTGGAACATGCCTCAATTCGTGTATCGAAGGCAGTCGAGAGTGTAACAAAAGCAGAGCGTTACCAACGGCAAGACAAGAAGATGCACTGTATTTTCTGCTTGGCTATAGCCATTATTTTTATGCTGATCTTGATCATCTTCACGAAGTTCTAACAGTATCCACTACGGGTTATTGATGTTTACATCAAAATATTTATTGTGGGTAAATAATTATAAGAGTCACAACACTGATTAATACGGACCAAAAATAATACAATTTTTTCTTTTTCATCAAACATAACGATAGCCAAATGTTTAGCGGGAATCTGAACGAGAGCGGCTACGATTGCGTCTTACATACCGCTCGCGAGATCGGGATCTGAAACCGAATGAATATGATGTTTACAAAAGTAAAAACAAACCTTCCAGCACGACGAGGTGGAGAACGAGAGTAGCGTCTGAAAATGATACAAAGATAATATTTAGACGAGCAAGCAGCAGCAATCTCATACCTTATCCCCAGTGTACTGCGGCGCGCAACTCAACCACAATCTGCGCAAAGAACCAAACCCAAATCATCTGAGCCAGAACCATACAGCACCACGAGGGCGGTCAATTAACCAGCATACTCCAATGCCCTAAGACAGGAAAGAGGTAATTATAGCACATTTCCCTCTCTCATATCGATAAACAAAACGTTCCTTTGTGATGTGCAAACAATAGTGAATTAACCCGATATTATTTAATGCATTTGCGCTTCTTAATGTTAGTCTTACAAAATTTCAGAAGATTAGTGTTTTTCTCCCAGTTCTTTTGGTTAGGTTGAAGTATCCCTTTTATCAATTTTTAAAATGTTACCTGCGTGGTCCACCACCGCCTCCTCCCCAACGATCAAAGCCACCGAAGCGTCCACCACCGCCGCCACCACCACCGTCAAAGCGACGAGTTTCGCGTTTAGGAAGGGCGTGAGCAACACGAACTCTATTACCACTAACATATCTATAAAAAAATATTTTTTAAATCTTGTGAGAAGACGTACTCTTCATTCATCTTGCGAATAGCCCTCTCGGCATCTTCTGGGTGTTTATAGGTAATGAATGCATAGTACGGAGGATAGGTAGCCATCCACAGATCAACGATTTTGCCATACTTTCTGAAAAAAAGTTTAGAAATGAAATAAACACGTACTCAAAAGAGCGTTCAAGTTCTCTTTTAGACAGCGACGAAGAGAAATCCGACACATGTATACGCCCGGACACAACTCGACGACCATTAGAATCTGTACGAGGTGGAGAATACGTACGGGATCTAGAGCGGCTTCGACGTTGGGAAGCAGAGCGGCTAAAATATTTTAAAAATAAAAAAAAATGATAATAAAACTATCAAAAAGTAGATCGAGTTTACAATCCAAAAATTAAAATAATTTTAATGGTTTCAACTAAATTTTGCTGCCTATAGATAATAGTAATCGAATTTAACCATAATAAACTAACCTTCTTGAGCGCTTTTTCTCCTTCGACGGAGAGCGTGTGCGACTTTTAGATCTGCTCTTAGAACGGCTGACCGAACGGCTCTTTGAGCGACTGTTAGAACGGCTTCTGTTTTCTGGAGACTCTTCCATCGAATCTAGCTTCTTTTCGTTGGTCGACTCTGCAGCCTGAGGGGAGGCAACGCTCATAACCCGCTGAAACGTTGCTTAGTAACGGAAAGCTATATGAAAATTGAAAAAGATTCGCATGAAAGCGTACAATATGATGGCAAGGAGGAGCTCGAGAGAAGCGAGCATAACAATCCCGTCCGATAGGCAAAGCAACGTCGCTGTTCGCTATAGGACCTTTTGTTTACAGTGTCTAATCTTCTCATTCTCTAACCATGTGAACCGATCTTTTTTATGTCGGGCTTTGCCACATGTGCAATAGAGGAGGCGATCTTTAGGGGGATCTTTTTCAAAAAACAATGAAAACTAGAGCACCAACAACATAAAAATAGTAGAATACTAAAATGAAATATAGCAGTGGCGAAAACTGTATAACAGATGGAAATCTTCGAATAGCTCGTTAGAGAAGAGAACAGAAAGAGAGTATATATCGTCATCAAAAATTCATCGTACGGAGAGTACGACAGTTTCCAGATTACAACTCTAAACACCATACCGATCTTGTGAATTATTCTGTTTTGTTTTGTTTTTGTTTATGCACTACTGTAAGAACTACTTGTCATACTCTAGAGCGTAAACATGAATTTGGGCTGAATATCAAAGACATCATTTTGAATCCCCATGATGCGTTGGCGAATGATTATCGTGGGAGAGAAATCACTTTCTCGAATAACTACTGTGGGATATATGTTTGTGCACAACTGCTAAATCTTATCTAAGCACAGCAGACACGTTCACACATAAGCCACAAATTGACGCAATGATGCCTCTTTCGACACTTGTCCAAGACCAATAACTTTCTCTAGCCTAGTGATCCTAAGTTGGGCCGATTGCTATTTCCGATAAGATCGGCACGTTGGCAGGATTTCGCCAGCCTTATGGCCACTGTGTAAGGCTCCATGCTTCCCCTTAGGAGCATGAACGGAGCCCCTCTTGGTTCACAGTCTGATCATTTATATATATAGACAACTGTTTTTACAACGCGTGTAATCTGTTCCTCGTTATCATACATTCTGCGCCAATTGCATTTCGTCCTCTATACTCCTCTTTCTAGTCATAAAAATATGCAACAACCTGAAATAGGTGACCGCTGCATATAGGTTTTTGTCGAATCAATTACAAGTAGAGAACACTTGTGAAAATAAATTTAAAAATGAAAAATGTTTCTAGCTGGAACTGGAAGTCTGTATTTCCAATGCGATGATTTCATTTGGTAGACCGGTTGTCATTTTTGTTGTGATTTGTGCTATCTATGACAGCCGTTGTGTAGTCGTTTTCTGACCTTCGCTGCGGTGTTCAAATAATGATTGTGCCAGACGGCAACTAGAGTCGCTCAACTATTGAACAGCGCACGGTTGAACTACCGCTAGGTTGCCCCTGTTTCCCAGTTTTACTCTTCTCTAATTTGTGAGAGCGTCGCCTGCCTACAGGCAGTCTAGCCGTTTTGTCCCCCAGACTAGAGTCGAGCTGTGCCCTGCTGTGTAGTTTCCGTGGATAGTGTTACTGGGCGGACCGCACACTTATCAACTCATACCCTTGTTTTCACGTGATGAATTCATTTGTTCACTCCATAAATGCCATCTTATTCACGTTTCATTCATTGTCTCTGCCTTCATTAGACACCAAACTTTTTTTTTCAGTGCGATGTTAGATTGGCTCGCATCTCAATTGGACACTTTCGATTTACTAGTACTATTAGCATGTGGTTTTGCTGCAGCCTATTTTTTCCTTAAACCGAAAGCTAGTAATGGAAGGTTTGTCTCTTCTGTTTTATATAAAATACTTTTTTTTTCTAGATATTCTCCCAATGTTGTTCCTCTTCAGCCTGCAGTTAGATCGAAAGAAAAAAATTTTATTGATAGAATGAAAGATGAAAAAAGACAGGTATATTTGATCAATAATTAATTATGTCGAGGTTACAGGTTGTTATAATGTATGGTTCACAAACTGGCACAGCCGAGGAATTATCAGGACGATTAGCTAAAGATTTTGCTCGATATGGACAAAAAGCCCTCGTGCTTGATCCTGAGCTTTTGGATACTGATGACATTGCCAGGCTGTCAGGTACTTTTTTTACAATATAAAAGAGCCTTCCTCTTCCTTGTAGAGATCAGTAATTGTCTATGGATTCTTTGTCTCGCTACTTATGGCGAAGGTGACCCCACAGACAATGCACAATCTTTATATGAATTTATTACTACTACGGACACCAGTTTTCAAGGAATCAGATTTGCAGTAATCTTAGATGTTACTGTATTGTACACCTCTATATTTAGGTGTTTGGCCTGGGAAATAAAACCTACGAGCACTATAATGCTGTTGGTAAAAATGTGGATAAACGACTAGAAGAGTTAGGAGCGCAGCGTGCTTATGTCCTTGGATTAGGAGACGATGATGCCAATTTGGAAGAAGATTTTATGAGGTTTTTTCCTATACTTTAGCAATTAACTAATACATACAGGTGGCGCGAAGCTTTTCTACCGGCTATATCTCAAGAATTTGGATGGGAGCTGAGTACCGATCAGGAAACATTGCGCCAGTACCGCCTAGAACTCATTGAAGTATCTCCTGAAAAGCCTGTACCTTCCTTTCATGTAAGTATTTTCTTTAAAAACCTTTAGATCTGGAAATTGCATTAGTTTTTGCTTGCATATGTACATTCAGTTTGGTTAAGAACATTGGGCAATATATAAAACTACTACCTCCTATAGAATATTCAAAGTAACTGCATTCAGGGCGAAATGGGCAGATTGCATGGATTCGAACGTAAACGTCCTCCATTTGATGTTAAAAATCCTCTGCTTTCTCGAATTCTTCTCAACAAAGAATTACACTTATCAGCCAGTGAGCGAAGCTGTAGACACATAGAATTTGAGTCTCACGACGGTAAGTACTGTTTTAATAACCGATCATTGTTTTCTCTTTTTGTATGTATTTTATAAATATTTATAGGTATACGTTATGAAGCAGGAGACCATCTAGCTGTCTACCCTAACAACGATGAGCGCCTTATTGAAGAACTTGTAAAGTTGTTAGATTTTAAACCGAAACAAGTTAGTAGAATGATATTCATTAAACCGATTTTTTTCAGTTATTCAGACTCATCAATACAGATGAAGATGCTGCAAAACGTCATCCCTTCCCTTGTCCGACAACATTTGAAGAAGCCTTCCGCTATTATGTAGATATTTGCTCTCCCGTAAAAACGCACGTGCTAAAAGCTATTAGTGACTACTGTTTGGATGAAAAGGAAAAGGAGCGACTTGTTCTGCTGTCAACTGCCACAGAAGACGGCTTGGTGAATTTTACTAAAATCATTTTTTATACTTGTTTTACAGAAAGAGTACAGTAGATATATTTCAAAAGAACGTCGATCAATTGTTGATGTTCTTCGAGAACATCCCTCTTGCAAGCCGCCTGTAGACTATCTCCTCGAGCTGTTGCCAAGATTACAAGTTCGTTACTACAGCATTGCTTCGTCTCCAAAAACGGACAGTGGTCGGATTGGCATTTGCTGCATCGTTACGAAGTATGCAATTGGTGGTCGCAATATCAATGGCGTCTGTACAAACTATCTGTTGCCCATGCTAGAAGGATCCAATGTTGCCATTTATTGCCGTAAATCTACAATGCGACTTCCACATAGACCAACGACTCCTGTTATAATGATTGGACCAGGAACTGGCTTCGCTCCGTTTAGAGCATTCATACAAGAAAGAGCATGGCATAAACAGAATGGTAAATTCATATATGTTAATTAATGCTTATAATTTTAGGGCGCGACACAGGTGAAATGGTGTTATTCTACGGCTGTCGTCATCCTGACCACGACTATATATATCGGGACGAAATAGCCGAAGCCGTTGATGAAGGAGTCATTACCCAGCTTCATTGTGCATTTAGTCGAGCGCAATCCAAAAAAGTTTATGTACAAGATAAACTATGGGAATATCGAGAAACAGTCTGGGATCTTATACAGAAGGATGCTCACATATACGTTTGCGGGCACGTTTTTATTTATCACTTTTTCTATTCTTGCTAATTTGACTTGTACTAGCTAAATGTGGCTGTTTTAGAGATGCACGAAATATGGCTCGAGACGTTCAAGCAGCTCTCACGCGTATCTTCCGTGAAATAGGCGGTAAATCGGAGACTGATGCCACAGCCTTACTAAAGGATCTTGAAAAGCAAAGAAGATATCAGGCCGATGTGTGGTCATAAGAAGATTCGAAGAACTCAGTACTTTTACATTTTTGAACTTTTTATAGGGAGTTTAACCCTGTGATAACGATGTTTTTCATTTTTATATTAGCATGTTTTATTGTGAAACGGGTAATTTCCGTAAATCGTTTGTAGAATAAATATAAAGTCTAAAGTGGGCCCCATAGGTGCGAGAGTGAGAACCAGCTGCCGTTACTTAATCTCTGCGGAATTTGTGGCACAGATTCTGGCAAAATTGGAGCACTAAAATATAAACAATAAGTGTTTGATGTAGGAATATTACCTTCCAGCTGAAAAAATTAAAAAAGCTACTAGTAGTAGGATGGCAAAGATAGACATTTAGTCGGAAGAACCGGTCGGCAACTTTAGTGTGGCAGCCTCCACAATGATAACAAAATCATCAACCTATTACGCAGTTGGTGGGGGAGAGGCCAGTCGTTGTGATACGAATTTTGGTCGGCATCGTCAATTTCGGAAAAGTGAAAGCCCTTGGAACAGGATTAACAATCGCTTGGTTCGTGCTGTTCATATTTATTTCTTTAAAACTACATATATCTTTTTAAAAGTACAAAAAAACATAAAACCGTTTGCGAACCGTAATTACAAATGGGCCTTCTAACGAGTAGCAGCAGTGCCTTGAGGTGTCTGCATTGATTCCAGTTTATCGAGGACTTGGGAAGCACAGGCAGGTAGTCGACTTCCAGGGCCAAAGATAAGGCTAACACCTGCTTTGTATAATGCATCATAATCTTGGGGCGGTATCACTCCACCAGTAACCACAAGTATATCCCTAAACATTCAAAAGATTTACTAAACAGACAGGCTCTTACGGTCGCCCAAGATTTTTCAATTCTTCAATAAGCTGAGGGACGAGAGTGAGATGGCCAGCCGCGAGGCTGCTGGCGCCAACAACATGAACATCGGCATCTACAGCCTGAAACCAATTTATGAAACAGAAAATCATCAAAATAAACCTGTTGAGCGGCTTCTTTAGGAGTCTGGAAAAGCGGACCAACGTCCACATCAAATCCAAGATCAGCAAAGCCAGTAGCTATAACCTTTGCTCCACGATCATGCCCGTCCTGCCCCATTTTTGCTACCATAATACGTGGTTGTCTACCCTCACGTTCAGCAAACTTGGAGACTCGTTTAAGCACCTGACATGTAACAATAGGCAATACAAACATGAAAAACCTGTGAGATTTCATTAGTTTCGCCAAATTCGTTTTTATAAGCACCAGAAACCATTCGATTCACAGCCGAATATCTTCCAAAAACAGATTCCATTGCATCGCTAATCTCTCCTACTGTGCATCTGGCATGAGAGGCGTCTATTGCCAACTGAAGGAGATTTCCCCCCTTTTCACAAGCCTAGAAAATTCAAATTGATAAAATATATGCAACAAATACTTCAGTAATAGCAGCCAGACATTGCTTTGCTTTCTTATTATCTCGTGTAGCTCTGATCCGCTCCAATTTAGCAATCTGCGATTCACGTACTCGCTTATTGTCAATTTGAAGAACATCAACAGATGCTTCCTGTAATGAGTTAGTATGGCAGGTTGAATTAATTTACCTCGTCTAGTCTATATTTATTGACTCCCACAATTATATCTTTTCCCGAATCGATTCTAGCTTGTTTCTTAGCAGCAGCTTCTTCTATGCGCAATTTGGTCATTCCCGAAGCCACGGCCTTTGCCATTCCGCCAAGCTCATCTATTTCTTTTATTATCTTGAGCGCAGCATTGTACATTTCGTCAGTTAGTGATTCCATCATGTAAGATCCACCCCAGGGATCCGCCACTTTACATATTCCAGTCTCTTCTTGGATAATAATTTGTGTATTTCTAGCGATTCTTGCCGAAAATTTTGTTGGAAGACCCAATGCCTGTAAGATTGAAAAGAAACTAACTAGAAAACAACCTCATCAAAAGAATTAGTGTGAAGTGATTGTGTTCCACCAAAGACAGAGGCCAAGGCTTCGACGGTCGTTCTAATAATATTATTGTAGGGATCCTGTGACAATTTCATTTTAGATCAAGCAGTGTTCGTACCTGTTCAGTTAGTGACCATCCGCTGGTTTGTGAATGCGTTCTCAACATGAGGGACTTGTCACTTTTGGGATTAAACCGTTCTTTAATTAAGGTAGCCCACAGGCGTCTAGCAGCACGCATTTTAGCGATTTCCTATAAAATAATAACGAAAGGTAAGAACCTTAATCAAAAACCATATAGAAATTCATTCCAATGCCCCAGAAAAATGAGAGGCGAGGGGCAAACTGATCAATTGTCAGGCCTGCGCTGATTCCTGTTTCACAATATTGAATACCGTCAGCAATAGTAAATGCCATTTCAAGAACAGTGTCGGCACCAGCCTCCTAAAAAAGATAACTCTGTTATAGAAGCAGTGATACCTGCATGTGATAACCAGAAATGGAAATACTGTTCCATTTGGGCATCTCTTTACTGGTGTAAGCAAAGATATCTCCTATCAAACGCATAGATGGCTCAGGTGGATAGATATATGTGTTTCTAACCATAAACTCCTTTAGAATATCATTCTGTATGGTTCCAGCGAGCAATTTTCTGTCCACCCCCTGCTCTTCGGCAGCAACAATGTACATAGCCAACACTGGGATGACAGCACCATTCATTGTCATAGAAACAGACATCTTATCTAGTGGTATGCCATCAAAAAGCTGAAAATATATTTCAAAGGCGGAGATTCGTTTCAAACGGAAGACAAAATCTGAGTTAGAAAGCATACCCACCTGTTTCATGTCTTCCACAGAATCAACAGCTACTCCGGCCATTCCAACATCACCATATACACGAGGATTGTCGGAATCATAACCTCTATGCGTTGCAAGATCAAAAGCGACGGATAATCCCTGCTGTCCGGCTTTGATATTTTCTCTAGAGAACAGTACTCAAATTACCGAAAAATTCTTACTTGTAAAATTTGTTCGATTCTTCTACTGTTGAGAAGCCAGCATATTGACGAATAGTCCAAGGACGTTGTGTGTACATTGTAGGGTAGGGACCTCGTGTAAAGGGAAATTTCCCCGGTAGCTGAAATAAACCCCGTAAATAATTTTAAAAACAACACATACTTCAGGTTCCCTCTGAGAAGCGCACGCTCTATCTTCTGACATGTAAATCGGCTTGATCGGAATTCCTTCGGCTGTATTCCATATCAAAGTTTCTGGATCTTTACCCTATAACGAATTTACTATATTAACAAAGAGTGCTAACCTTCATCGCTTTTTTCGCAGTCACACTCCATGCTGGATTTATTGGCAGTCGTTTGTAGGAGCTATGACGGGAGATCTATAACTGAACCATGAGATCATTCTGAGGATACAAAAAAATTAGTAAGAACTCCATACATTGCGAAAAGGAGTGTTGGCTCCACACAGCACCCGTGCTGCCATCGAGGATGTTATCTGCAAGAAGTGGTATCACTTATTGGCAGCTGACTGTAAATAGTCGAGAACAATCAGAAGAAAAACAAGGAAAACAGTAGAGTTTATGTTTGAAAGTGCATTACGGTTGTAAAGAGGGGCCGGCCGTAGCGATGAATCCATCTAAATTTCAGGGTCGACTGGTGTTTTGCTAGAAACTGCATTTGAACGTGCTTATTTTCACTTTCTTTCCTTTCGCCACCTTCCTCTACATGTCTGCCCCCTCTGTTGTCTGCATCTGTGCAGCTGTCATTTTCCGATGATTTCAATATGGCAACCCTTTTTTACAACTGTTTCGATTTCGAAAGTTTGCGCTAAATTTTCCTTGCATAAAAATTTTCAAATACAAATTTTAGGTTGGGTGACGATGTTCCTCGCATAAGCGCTACGAATCCGCTTTCACACTCATCATTAGTGGAAAGCGTCATCAAGCCTAGTCTACTGTTTTATATATTATCTACACCTGTTTCATATTCAACAAGATGGTTAGTACAACTTCTGCAATGGAGAAAAATAACCCAATTGTCAAAGTTAGTGCATTTATTTTATGTCATACGGAAACAATTTAGGTAGAAGACACGAAAGTCGATATAAAGCCTAGTCAAGCTGTTCCTCTAACTGGTCGTCAGTTGCTATCCAAATATCTAAACGTTAGTTCTAGTTAATTCATATATTTTTTTCAGAACTATATTGAAGCCGATGTATCATACAAAAAGGTATGCAATGCTCTTGAAATGCTGGATCGTATGGTGCCCCTAAGCAGGTCACAATTTATTGAACAACTTGTGAATACAAGTGATCTCCTTGATAGCCGTTGCAGTGTTCTGGTGAACAACCTTGCGGTTTTTATAAATTTTTATTTAAATGATACAGGATTACAGAATGTATCATGGCAATGCATACCGGAAGACGTTGTTGAAAGATTTCATAAGCTATTGGGGGAAATTGCTGTACGCCACGTAATTGTATATGCATGCTTTCATTCGCCAACTCTTCAGGTGTGCCATACTGAAGTGATCTATCAATCAGCAGTAAGGAATCTCGTTCCATTATATTTTGAAGGGGAAGCAGATGGTTACGATGAAAGATTGGAAAGTAAGACTTTTGCTTCTGCTCACCAGCTTATTGCTCATATTCTTAAATGTTTTCCAATGCAAGTTATCATGTATTCCTTGTTATATAAACAAAATTGTAGGTCTTCCAAGATATTAATGTCGAATTTACGTCGTAATTTTCCTCATGTTTCACGTCCCTCTAAAGTGTTCAATGGATATATTAGAAACCTCATGCAAATAGGGGAATACGCTCTTCTACTGTTTCCTGAGATCTGGGATCTTATATTTGAGAATACTGTGGTCGCTGATGTGAGTATAACTCGTATATATGTAGTAATCAAATATTTCAGTCATATCTTGCGCGAAAAGAAGGGGAATTTGGTGCAGCTCTGATTTTCCAATTGGTCAGTAATTGTATTTTTTTTAAATTCTAATATGTACATTTACTGTTTTTATGGTATTTTTTTAGGAAGAAACTCATGATGATAAAGAGACGGAAGATTCTGAGGATTACCACAAATTGAACGTTTTTAGTGCAGATGTTTTTTCGTATTTGTCTCTTAAGCATGGCACCAATGTTAATCTGGAATCAGGTATTGTTATAGACGCTAGAAGTATATTTACGTTCGCAGCTGTAAATACTATTTCGATCAATCGACACATTGGAGGAAACGACATTTTTTGTTGTTTTCTTAACATCCTGGAAAACAGACTTTTAATGTCAGTAAACGTCCGATACACTTCATTTGTTTGGCTTTATTTGTGCTCACTAGATGAAGTAAGTATCCCACTCTTTTCTTTTGTAAACATAACTTTTTTAGCGCTATATGAGCAGTCTGTTGGACTTTTTGTGGGGTATTGCTACTCGTCCACAACGTACTCAGAGCGATACAAAGAAAGCACACGGAGCTGCAAATTACTTGGCAGCATTTGTAGCTCGAAGTAAAGCTGTAAAATTGAAGTACGCTCCTTTGTTTTGTTTATTTTCCTTTTAGAGAAGCTGTTCAGTGGATGAAACGTATTTTTGACTGGTGTATTAATTACAGAGACAACATATCTAGCGTACAGGTTTGTCTTGCTCTTATGCGGAACATTATTTAATTTAGACATACGCCGGTGGCGTGCGTCATGGGTTATTCTATGCACATTGTCAAGCACTATTCATCATCTTCTCTTTTCGCTATAAAGATATGGTTAAGTCAGGTGGTACGTTTTTTTAGCACAATATGTTAATCACACATGAAGATATGGAAGATATCCGTCAATGGGGCATTGGCCGTATTGTTCATTCCCCTTTGGATCCGATCAGATATATCAATCGCCCAGTTGGTCTCTGCTTTGGCGCTATAACGAGGTATGCTCCGTGTATAGGGTTTATATTTATATTGAATATTTTAGGTCTCTTCAGTTGGTATACGTAAACCATATACTTCAAGGAGATCTTGTTGAGAACAAGCCATTCGAATCAGCGTTCCCTTTGGATTTTTACAATCTTTCATTGTGAGCGAAATGTTGTTTATTTTAAAAGACATGATTTAGGACAGAGAAACTAATATCACCTTTAATACGTCGTTTTTCTCCCCTTGCAGAAGATATAAATACTTTAACAACAGTCTTGCGACCTGATACCGGTAAAGCAGACGATAACGATTCGGGTATGGATTTCTTAGACGAGGAAGAGTTAATGACAGGTACTGGATATTTCACTGTTTTGTAATATTTATATAAAACAGTTTTATAGTTATTGTGAGCAAATAAGTACCTTGTAGTTTCAGAAATTTCGGGGAGTAAGCCGATTTCTATAAATCAAGAAATGTTTACGGTTTATTCGACTTCCCCCGGTTTACGTCCGTTCGATTCGTCTATGCGTTGAGTTTTTATTTTGTTATTGTTCTTATTGTTATCTTTTTGTTGATGTTGTTAGCTGTACAGACTTCATTTTCACGGCTAAATATTTTAAACAGGCAATAAAGAATAGATGTTTTGAAGGCGTTTCGTTTGTTAATTTAGTAACACTTTGAAACGGGAAA
The DNA here is from genome assembly GCA_932521035.1 of Oscheius dolichura. Taxonomy (NCBI): domain Eukaryota; kingdom Metazoa; phylum Nematoda; class Chromadorea; order Rhabditida; family Rhabditidae; genus Oscheius; species Oscheius dolichura. The sequence continues at coordinate 6,307,554 of OW051494.1, forward strand.
TGTTTAGTCAGTAAAAGGTAAATACTGAAAGACTTCGCTAGAAGTATATTCGCTTTAGCTGGACGAGCAACGTCGTCATGCATTTAGAATTATCCGACGCTACTTCAATCGACCCTTTCTTCGTTCTCACATGGTCAATTTCAAATTATAATTAACATTTATCTTCACGATTTGCTTTTACTGAAATGGGGAGAATGATTTTTCTCAGAATCTTTATTTTCCGTTATTATTAGTGCAAGGAACTCTAATGGAGGAGGGATGTTGAGAACAATTGTGCAACGCATAAATGATGAGAAGAGTAATTAGGGATACCAACTGCACATTTTCATCGTGAATATCAGCCTCTTTTTCGCCGCTTCTCTTTTAGTCTTTTTTCTTCTTGTGTACAGCGTTCAACATTCCTCGAGCGACGTGTTTATGGCTCCAGTCTTGCAATTTTCTTTTTTTGGTGCAGGACCAGCACATCTCGAAATCAACTTCAGCTTTCACAGCTGCAAAGTAGCCCGTAAATTCCTTTCCAGGCGATGAGCAAATAGATGCAATCGCATACTTTTACACGAGCTCGAGGGGTCCCCGTCTTAATCAACGGAAGCGCCTCATCGCACTCTATCTACCAACCACAGGCTGACAACCCCCGTAACAAAGAGTTGAACCAATATCCATCGACATCCCGTTCTTTTCCTCGGTCGGAATCATTAGCCCCACGAACACGGAGGAAACAAGCCCACGACGTAAGTTTTCTTCCTCCAGTTCAATACTCTTTTCAGGCTTCCCTTCCCCCTACATACGTTCCCCGTTTCCATGATGAAAGTGCTGTCCGCCGAATGACCTATCGTAGATTACCCTCTACGGATATGGTTATCTCAAAAATTGCATTTGGTAAGGTCCTCTTTTTGGTTAATATTTAAAATATCCAAGGTTCTGCACCAATCGGAGGGATGTTTGGAAATATAGATGATTCAATTACAACAATTGTCGAAAAGGCTTTGAAATCGGGAGTAAATCTCGTCGACACGGGTTACTGGTACGGGCAGGCGAGGAGTGAGTCCATTTTGGGAAAAGTTGGAATATTTCCCTTCTCTTTGAAGCTTGTGTTTAGATCTTGACAGAAGTACCAAGAAAGTCTTACTACATTTGCTCAAAGGTCGGCCGGTTCGAATTAGACTATGCTAGAACTTTTGACTTTCGCGCGGACAAAATTTTGGAGTCTCTGACAAACAGTTTGAAACGTCTTAAACATACGTATCTGGATATATGTTTTGTTCAGGTATACAAATCCCTCCCTAGAGATAAATACTATTCAGATACATGACGCCGATTTTACACCTAATCAAAGTATCATCCTTTACGAGACGTTACAAGCTTTAGAGATGGCACGGCACTCGGGAAAGATACGATACATTGGCATAACTGGGTATCCTCTAAGAAAAATAACGTGAGCTATGTCTGGTATCACAACGTTCGTTTGTAGAAATGTTGTCGAATGCTCGCCTGTTAAAATTGACGTAGTAATGTCTTACTGTCATGGTACGTTAAATGACAACTCTTTGGGAGAGTACACATCATTCTTTCAAGTTAGAAGACGAACTTACAGTTACTATCATCTTTAGGCTAGAGGTGTAGGTTTGCTGAATGCATCACCTTTGTCAATGGGGCTTCTAACAGAAAGAGGGCCGCCGCCATGGCATCCAGCTGGCGATTTCATAAAGGAGACAGCCTTGGCCGCCACTCATTATTGCATGGTAACTTATCGTATGACTCCAAACAACCTATTTCAGTCAAAAAATATTAGCATATCAAAGCTAGCTCTCGACTATGCTTTGAATATTCCAGGGTGCACCGCGTGTGTCATAAGCTGCGATTCTGTGCAACAGATGAGCGATATTCTTGAATTATGCTGTTCAAATGGTTTGACCCAACTTGAATTACGAGTTCGGGATAGAATTATGCGACGGTACAGCAAAGCGCATTCTGAATATGCAAAAAAAATTTCAGTTATTTTGATAGATTAGAAAATGCTGGTTGGGAAGGACTTGATGTAGCTCAATATTGGAAAAAACTCAAGAAATTGGGGTTGACAGCATTAGCTACCCAGAGGTTCCCCCAAGCACAAAGTCCTCTTCACATTATAATTCAGGCACTCCAGTGTTGAAAGTCTTGCAAGTACACTGAATGGAATATCCATGTCCGTCTTTTCTTCCCCAAGCAGCAGCGAAGTCAGATCACCCTTCAAACCTCGTCCGAAATAGACAATCTGATTGTTTTGAGAGTCTTTCAATTGACCGTAACGAAATTAATTATATGAAATTTACAATCCCCAAAATATCAAAATGGAAATTTTAACGGTTTTATAACAAACAACAATTCAAAGACGGCGACCCCTGCGACCTCCCTTTCTACGAGTACTGTCAGAAGGAACTGGAGTAACATCTTCAATACGTCCAATCTTCATTCCGCTGCGAGCAAGAGCACGGAGAGCGGCTTGAGCTCCAGGTCCTGGGGTTTTGGTCTTAGTTCCTCCCGTGGCGCGTAGCTTGATGTGAAGAGCGTTGATACCCAACTGAAAATGGAAAATTATAAAATTCATCTACTGTTGATGAATTGGAAAAAAATGCATTCTAATTTTAAAAAAAAACCTGTTTGCATCGTTCGGCTACATCTTGCGCTGCAAGCATAGCAGCATAAGGAGAAGACTCGTCTCTGTCGGCCTTTACTTTCATTCCTCCGGTAACTCGAGTGATGGTTTCTCGACCTAAATTTTATGAATGCGACATCAAATGGAAATCCTACCGGAGATATCAGTTACATGAACGAAGGTATCATTGAAGGAGGCGTAAATGTGAGCTACAGCGAAGATGAGCTCTCCTTCCCTAGCTTGAGGTCCGAGGGACACTACGGGTTGTTCCTCCTTAGCCTTTCCCTTACGAGCGGGAGCCATTATCCAAGACTGAAAAATAAGATAGACATGCGTGCTTATTTGCAAGAAAACGAGTTTGAAGACACAACTAATATGCAGATAATTTCATTTGGAATAAACCAGAAAATTGTAATTATTTCAGCCTCACTCAGCCATTGACAAATGTGACATTCTCAAGCCTTTTTTCAAAGTGAATATCCGTAAAAAAAGAAACGAAAATAAAATAGCGTTACAGCCAAAGCAAAATCCTCGAGAATTGGAAATTCAACTCTATTTCTTTCGGGCCGAGTTTACGGTACATTGCGGGGTTCTGCGCAGGACCCGATGGGTTCCTACAGCGGAGAATATTTACAGTACCTTTCGCGATCGTGAGGCTTTTCACTTCTCTTTTTCTTTACTTGTAGTTTTACCGCTTACAATTTTTCTGTGATTGAAAAGTACTAGAATTTAGCAGCAAAAATTAGAGAATCTATGTTGCAGGAGATCTGAATGCTGTTGCTTCATTTTATCTCACCAATCGTCTCTTGTTCATATTTTCTTTTTCTTTTACTCAGCATAGCAATTTCAGCATGTCTCAACCGGGAATTGAAGGATTGGCTATAGGCCTCAACAAGGGACATCGTGTTACCAAAAATGAGGGAAAACCCAAGCACACACGTCGTCCCAGAACTGCCAGCAAAAAAGTCAAGGTAAGCACTTCTGTAAAATAATATTCGAACCGTTTCTTGTCTTTTTTAAACGAGAAACTGAGGAAACTTCTTCAAAAAAACAACTATTTATTTACATGAGCTATATTATTTCCAGATTGTCCGTGAGCTTGTACGAGAGGTAACCGGATTTGCTGCCTATGAGAAGCGTGTTCTTGAAATGCTTCGTATCTCCAAGGATAAGCGAGCCTTGAAGTTCTTGAAGAGACGTATCGGAACTCACCTCCGCGCTAAGAAGAAGAGAGAAGAGCTCCAGGCAGTTATCATCGCCCAACGCAAGCACCACAAATAATTGTTGTTTGTTTCTTCATAAATTGTTACCTAATGTACGAAGGGGTTTTAAATTTGCGTCCTGTCGCCGTGTATTGGGTATAATGGGTTATTGTGAAAAGTGGATCTACATTTTATTTATTCCCTAACAAATGGAATTTAAGATGCTGTCTCGATCAGCACTACGAGCTCTCTCCACAATTCCTTGTCGTCGATTTCCCGCTAAAGCATTTGTTCCGTTAAAACTAGTTGCTGCAGCTCCTCAAATTTCCCAGAAACGGTGAGATCTAGGGGCATGACTTTTGTTGAATTCTGCTTTGAAGATTCAGCCAAGTCGAAGTATTCGGGCCATTCGACCCTCCCAAGAAACTCACGTTCAAGGAAGTTAGTATTTTCTAAGTTTTATAAAAGCCACTTTTGAACATTTTTAGTATAGGTTTTCTTTCCAGGTTGAAGAGCGTGTCTTGAAGGCAATTCGTGCTTGGGATCGTTTCCCCGTGGACAAGGAGGGCCAGCTTACGCTTAGTGCCGATTTTACCAAGGATCTTGGCTTTGATTCGCTTGATCATGTAACTTTTGCCGTTTATTCAAATGTCTAAACCCGTTTGCCTTTTATTTGTTCGCAGGAGTAATACAAAAAGTATTAAAAGAAATTTAAAAGAAGTTTATTTGCATCTTATGTTCAGGTTGAAATTATGATGGCTGTCGAAGATGAATTTGGATTTGAAATTCCTTTGACTGACGCAGAGAAACTGAAGACTCCTCGCGACGTATTTAAGTTAGTTTTTTAAAATCTGTTTTTATGAGATATTTCGCTAATTTTAGAAGCGACCTTAGTTTTTATAAAGAACATCTATACGTTCTGTTTTTATCGCGCCGCTACTTTCAGCGTATTGCTTCCTTTTCGGGAAAACCATTGACAATTATTACTATAATGTATAAAATTGTGAAATTATCCATTTCTATTAAAATTTCAAGTAAACGGTAAAACTGCCTTGTTTCCCTTTAAAAAAAATAGAATAGATGCTTCGTGCCTAATAGGAATGTAAAGAAATTGCTATCTAATTTTTACAGGTACATATGTGACCGCGAAGATGTGTTCGACTAATTTTGGTACATCATTGAAAATACGTGGTTCTTGCTAGATATACTTCTAGTGCGTTTGTATATTTCATAGGTAAATAAAATTTATTATTAGTTTACTTTGGTTTGTTATTGATGCTGATCTAACTACACTCGCTGTCCTTCCGTCATAGTATATTGTCCATGACGAAAAATCTGACCGGGTATAATAAATGTTGTTTATCCGTCGGGGCTCTGTCAGGGTTATCTGATTCCTCCGTTGACATGGCTCTCATGCCGCGATTCCTTCGACGACAGCTATTATTAGGTGATCTCAAGACACGTGAGTGATTGTTTGGTATTTGACCGCTATCACGGTGTTCCCCCATATGTTAATTAATTCCCCCTGCGATTAGTCCATGTGACCCTTCGGTATTGTACTATTATCAACAGTAGAACCAGTTAAGATCGATAGATGGACATACTTGAGAGCGATTCCTTTGGTGACACGGCTCCCCTTTCCGTGACATTTGTTATCACACTACCACCTTCGAAATATCTTGTTTTCCTTGAACTCTTCTCTTTTTAGTTGAATGTGTGGAATCATTGGATTTGTTGCCGCCAGTGATGATCCAGCTATTCTAAAGGCTCTCCCTATTTATTCAGTAGATGGACTGACAAGTCTCCAACACAGAGGAACAGAGTCCGCCGGCCTCGTTGGATCAAACGGCGCCGACCGATTCCATTTCGACGTAGCCCCCTCCCCTACCAAGAAGCTGTTCATTTTCAGATAGTCAAAGGCCACGGCCTCGTCCGCGACGTTTTCAACGAGGAGAGTATCGCCAAGCTGCTCGGTTTGTTCCTTTGATACCCTCTCGGAAGTTTTTGGTTTGTTGTCGGAGACCAATAAACTCCCGTTTTGTGTATGATAGCCGGACTGATACGGGGTGGGGGACTCCCTCTCCTACCGGGGTGCACGTGACCAACAAAGAGGACACTTCAGGGAGTCAAGTCCTCATCGGCCACAACCGCTACTCGACGGCGGGCAAGAAGGCCCCGGCCATCAACTGCGTCCAGCCCTTCGTCGTCTACACGGCGGTGGGGGCAGTGGCCATCGCTCACAACGGCGAGTTGGTGGACGCCAAGAGGAGGAGGGAGGAGGTCATGCACTCGGGCGTCGGCCTCAGTACGGACAGCGACTCCGAGCTCATCTCCCAGATGATAGCCAAGGCCATCGCCCTCAACTACAAATGCCGGAGGCAGGACGACGCCGGCGACATCTCCAAGGTGCCCTCATAATAGATCAAACGAGACAACCTCTTAGGAACTGGCGGTGACGATGTCGGCCATCAGTATGTCCTACTCCCTGCTGGTCATGTCCGTCGACCGCCTCTACGCCATCCGCGACCCCTACGGCAATCGTCCCCTCAGTGTCGGCTCAGTCCTCGACTCCAATGGTTTCCCCTTCCCCTTATTCTAATCGCCCCTTTTTAGGTCTACCCGTGGCATTCTGTGCCGCGTCTGAGACCTGTGCCTTCCCAGCCTCGGCCAAGTTGGACTTCGAGGTCCAGCCGGGCGAGATTGTCGAAATCTCGCCCAAAGGCATCCGCTCCGTCTGCCAGGTCCCTTCCCACATCTCCCTTGTAATTTTCCTCATTCAGATGAAGCCAGCCTCTCCCCAGGCCATGTGTATTTTCGAGTATGTCTATTTTGCCCGAAGCGACACCCTCATGGAGGGACAGCAGGTTCAGACCGTCAGGGAGGAGTGCGGCAAGATTCTGGCCGAGGAGAGCCACGTCGAGGCTGATCTCGTGGCCAACGTAGGCTTTCTTACGTATTTACTTTATAAATAAAGTTCAGGTGCCGGACTCGTCGACGGCCGCTGCGATAGGCTACTCCTCGGCCAGCGGCGTCCCCTACCAGCCCTGCCTGCACAGGAATTCCTACGTGGGGAGGTCGTTCATCCAGCCGAGCAACGAGCTGCGACAGTGTGCCATCCACAGAAAATTCGGTTAGTCGTTCCTATTTTAAGCGGGGAAACGATCTCTAGGTGTGTTGCGGCAGAACGTCTCGGGCCGGAGGATAGTGCTGGTGGACGATTCGATTGTTCGCGGGAACACCATGAAGATCATCGTGAAGATGTTGAGAGACGCCGGCGCCAGAGAGGTGTGTCCTCCTGCCTCCTCCCCGAAAGAGAGAGATCCGTTCAGGTCCACCTCCGGATAGCCTCACCCCCGGTGAAACATCCCTGCTTCATGGGGATAAACATCCCGACCCGAGAAGAATTGATCGCGCCGAACAAGAGCATCGAGGAAATCACCGAATTCCTGGGGGCGGACTCGGTCAGCTACCTGTCCGTCGAGGGACTCACTCGGGTAGGGGGCAGGCCGGCCGAGTGGCGAACAGACTCTTCAGGCAGTACAGAGCGGCATCCGCCACCGGGACAACTTCGAGGTCGGCCACTGCACGGCCTGTCTGACCGGCAACTACCCCACCCACATCGACTTCTAATTTATCCTTTTTAATATTGTCACGTGAGGACACTAAACATTTCGAATCCCCATTGAATAGTACAATGTCCTCGGCGGCGGCCGTCTTCGTGCTCCACCGTGGCCCCGCCCTCCATTTCCCCTGTCGTCTGCTCTTCATTATATTTATCTTTTTTCCTTGGTGATATAATTTAATTTGGTATGCAGTTATCATATTTTTTTCGGAAGAGAGAAATTTCCCTTGTTGAGTCCCGCGCTGTCCCTTATCGATCGATTTCTCCCCTGGCCGTCGTCGTGGCTTCTTCGTCGTCTTTGGCCGCTACAATTTCCGCCGTTCTTTTCTTTTCTCACCCCCGATCGATGGCCCGTTCCCCTGCTTTTTCCCAGCCAAAAAAGCGCCGTCTTTTATGACCACAAAAATAAAATCAATTGGTTTTCAGATGCGCCAGTTTTGAGATGTTTTCTCTTTTATGCGGCTGCGTACAAGATTATTTCTACGGGTTGTATGACTCCCTCCACGGGCTGTTGGTAGGCGTCGGGCCCTCCCCGAAATGCCCTTCCTCTTCAGTATATCTTCGAGCTGGACAAGGACGAAGAGTTTGTGGCCGTCAACTCGATCCCCCAGCAGAGGCCACAGCCGAGGACCGTCCTCCAGCAGAGGAGGGAGCAGCGGGGCACCCCCAACCGGCCGGCCGAGCAGATCATTCGCCAGAGGCCACGTGTCTGGAAACGGTAGGCCATCCTCCCTCATTCTTTTTCCAATTCTACAGGATTCTCCAATGCATCTCCCTGAACCTGATCCTGGCTCTGGCCCTTCAAATTTTTGTCCTCATCTTCGGATTTGTGGTCGCCTTTATAACACCCTCGGCCGAGCATATCGCCAACCTGGCTGGTCGATTCCTCGTCCTGCCCTTTTTCCTCTTCACCCGAATCGTCATGGCCCTCTGGTTCTCGGATATCGCCGGCGCCTGCATGAGAGGACTCAAACTGCACGACGCTCCTCCTGTCGACCTCCGGTAAACCGTGTTTCATAGTGTTTTATACTGATCTTCTTTTCAGGTACCTGGTGGCCGATCTGGTCATGTCCCTGCTGCTCGGCCTAGTCTTCCTCGTCCAGTCGGTCGTCGTCGTCTACCTGCCCCTCCCGGTCATCGCCAACCTCATCTCCGCCATCCACATGTCCCTCCTCAACTCCATGTACTGGTTCGTCTCCCTCGTTATCTTCTCTGACTCGCCCCTTTTTTTCAGCTTTGAGTACCTGTGGTCGGCCAGGGGCTCCTCCCTCAACGAGCGCATCTTCCGTCTCGAGAAGCGCTGGTGCTACTTCGCCGGCTTCGGCACCTTCCTCACCTTCGCCAGCACCTTCTTCGAGAATTTCCTCCTCAACGGCTGTGTCTTCGGAGCCATCTTCCCCTTCTTCATCATCAGTTCCTACAAGGCAAGTGTCCTCCTCCTCCCCATCCCCTATCCTCCCCTTTCAGGCCAACTGGAAGAGGGAGACCCTGGCCAAGGATCTGCCGGCTGTACATATCTTCACTCCGTCGATGCTGCTCACCAACCGCGTAGTCAGTTTCTTCTCAAATACCGTTACCTCACCTTAGTCAGCTGCCTTTCCCCACGTGTATCCCTCCTCCCTCTTATATTTTGCTCACTTTGTACACAAAGTCCCTGGTACCCAGTACATCTTCTTCATCTTCTTTTCCTTCCAAATACTGTATAGACGCCAATATATATTTCAGCTAGACTTTTATTCATTTTAAACAAGAAGACGATTACAGAAAACAGGACTGTTTAGCAATATTTATGACGTAATCTATGCTGCTAGTGTGTTATTCTGCCTCGGCGGTGACCTCGCCGTCGTCGGTACCGTCGAAAGACCGGGCCGTGTGGACGGGCGTCGGCTTCTTCCTTAGCTTGAGTAGCCGGACCAGCCGTTCGAGATCCGAGGCGGCCTCTCCGTGGATGTAGACCTCCGTCTCCCAGAGCATGTCGATGAGGACATCCAGACTCGTCGTGTCCAGGGGCACGTCGCCCGAGAGCTGTGGCGTGAAGCGGAAGTAGGGGATGTCCATCTGGTGGCACCACTCCCTGGCGTAGCGGACTGGCTGCCCGTTGGACGAGGTGCACTCCTTGATCAGGACCTGCATCATGTTCTTGGCCGACTTGAAGGCCGCCATAATGTTCCTGGCGATCTTCCACGGGTTCTTCTTGGCCACCACCTTGCCTATGTTAACATCGATGCCGTCCGTCTGCTCCACGGGCTGGGCCCCGGTGCCGATGGAGACGACACAGCCGAGCCGTCGCTGACTGGCCTCCAGCTTGACCTCCTCCGTCAGTCCGAAGTACTTCTCCAGCTTGTTTATGATGGTAAAGTCCGAGAGGAGGGCCATCGTCGGGTTGTTGGCCACGATGCCCCCGTCGGTGTATCCATGGAACGAGTCGAAGTAGTACGGGGCGGCCGAGGTGCAGCGGGCGGCCTTCCAGACGAGGATGCGGTCGGGGTCGAGGAATTGGTACTTCTCCATGAGGACGTCGGGGATCCGGGGCCGGTAGTTGCGGAAGAGGATCATGTTCATCGGCGTCTTCCTCGAGTCGGCCACCGTCACAAAGACCTTCTTGTTGCGGATGGTGCTCATCCGGGCGTCGCCGAACTGCAGCTTGTTGACGGCCTCGATGCCCTTGGCGTTGTGCTTGGGGAACTTTCCCTTGTTGCCGCAGAAGATGGCCTTGTTCTTGCGGAAAAACGCGTGCCGGAAGTACTTGAGGGAGCTGCCTGTCGACAGCATCAGCCCCATGATGCCGCCACAGCTCGTCCCGCCGACCCAGTCCACGTAGTCCATCAGACTCCCGTCCAGCTGGCTCTCCACGTGGAGTAGAATCTGCGAGTGGATGAAGCCTCTGGCCCCGCCGCCGTCGAAGCAGAAGGCCACGTGCTCGTGCTCGCCCCAGGAGGTCTTCTTGTCGCAGATCAGGTCGTTCACCAGCGTGTGCACATCTAAACATCTCTAGTCCGTCTCCTCTCCCTCCCCCTGCTCACCGTGCTTCTTCTTGGGCACGTGCTTCAGACTGTGCAGTTCGTCCTTCACGTCCTCGCTCGTCGCCACCTCCTCGGCCGTCAGTCCCTCCTTGTTCTTCACATTCCACACGTCCTCCGGCGCCGTCAGTACCACCAGCATCCGGCATGTCCTCGCCTTCCCGTTCTAAACATCCTCGTTCCCTTTTTCTCCACCCGTTTCCAACCTTGGCTGCCATGTGCAGAGCCGTGTTCCCCTCGGCATCCTTGGCTGTCAAGTCCTGCCTCCTCATGAACAGGTCGTAGATGGTCTCGTTGTCTCCGTTGTTAGCCGCGGCGAAGAGGGTCTCATTCGGAGGCTTCAATATACAATGCTGGAGAGGAGGGTGGTTGTCTAGAAGGGGAGTCGCTACCTTGTACGTGTAGTCGGCGACGGGGGGTTCGACGGTCGTCGGCTTAGCAGTCCGAGACCGTGGCTTGGACATCGACCGCTCGGACACATGAATCATCCGACCCAAATGAGCCAAGAGAAATATTAGCCGGATTGGGCATCCTGTCGAATCCCGATGCAGATTATCGCCGGTGCAAAAGAAAAGCCGATAGAGAGCGAGAGTAGAGTCTCCGCCGTAGTCTCCCGTCTATCAGCCGGTGGGTGTCCCCACCCTATTGCACCATCTCATCCACCGGCTTCAACCCCCTCGCCCATCAGAGATCATGCTCTATCCTCCCCCTAAATATTCCACAAATCACGTAGATAGGCCCGGGAGGAGTGGCCCCTGGGCTACCGAAGCGTCACAGGCCTTTAACTTTGGACCTTATCGTTGAACTGCGAGGGTTTTGTGGGAATTCGCACGCAGGGCCGTCTGATAGGGAGGGGCCTCGCTTGATAAAAACAGTAGCCCAGAGCAGAGTCAGACGGTCTTTGTCGCCATGGAGGGCACAGGCAAGGCTCCCATCAAGACCTACCACAGGCAAGTCTCCGTGCCGGACGACGACAATGTGAGTTCTCTTGTCCCTCTCCTCCCTATTGAAATGACTCTTTCAGGAGTCCTTCAGCTGGAGGAAACTATGGAAGTTTACGGGGCCAGGGTTCTTGATGAGCATCGCCTACCTGGACCCGGGGAACATCGAGAGCGATCTCCAGAGTGGGGCTGTCTCCGGATTCCGAGTAGGTTGACAGGGAGTGACCAGGAAAGAGCCGTGTTCAGCTGATCTGGGTGTTGATGGTCGCCCACATCCTCGGCCTCTTCCTTCAGAGGCTGGCCGCCCGAGTGGGAGTCGTCGCAGGGAAGCACATGGCCGAAGTGGCTCACTCCTATTACCCGAAGGGTCCGAGACTCGGCCTCTGGATTATGGTCGAGCTGGCCATCATCGGCTCAGACATGCAGGAAGTCATCGGGACGGCCATCTCCCTCTATCTCCTCTCCGACACCAAGTAACCACTCCTTCTCTTTTTTATTAAGCTCACTTCCCAGAATCCCCCTCTGGGCCGGAGTGTTGATCACCATCTGCGACACCTTCACTTTCCTCTTCCTCGAGCGCTACGGTATCCGCAAGTTCGAGGCCTTCTTCGTCTTCCTCATCTCCTGTATGGCCATCACTTTCGGATTCGAATTCTTCGAGGCTACTCCCCCGGCTGTAAGTTCCCCCAAATCCCCTTCTCATCCTCCTCCTCCAGGGCAGCCTCTTTTCGGGGATGTTCGTCCCCTGGTGCAAGAACTGCAATTCGGACCAGTGGCTCCAGGCGGTGGCCGTGATCGGAGCAGTCGTCATGCCCCACAACTTCTACCTCCACTCGGCCCTCGTCAAGGTCAGAAAAAGAATTATCAAGTATCGATTGTGGCCGGTAGTTGGCCGGCCGCCTGAAATAATTTAATCCGGAGGCAACTGATAATTTCAGTCGCGAAACGTCGACCGAAAGAGGAAGGAAAAGGTCAATGAGGCCAACTTCTACTTCTTCATCGGTAAATGGTCTCGTTCATCGGATAGACACTTTCAGAATCGGCATTTGCCCTCTTCTGTTCATTCTGGATTAATGTCTTGGTGGTGTCCGTCTTCGCCGAGGGACTCTATGGCAAGACCGATGCCGACGTGGTCAGTCTCCCGTCCCAATTCATACATCTAATTCTTTCTAGCTTAAAATCTGCGATGAGTCCAAGTCGATCCCCTCGTTCTATAAAAATGTCTACACGAATGACACGAACGACGCCACCGCCGATATTTACCACGCAGGAGTCTTCCTCGGCTGCTCGTTTGGGGCTGCCGCCCTGTACATCTGGGCCATTGGCATCCTGGCCGCCGGACAATCCTCGACCATGACTGGAACCTACGCCGGGCAGTTCGCTATGGAGGTGGCTCTCTCTTATTATATTTGGGTACCATCTCACTTCAGGGATTCATCCAAGTCTCCTGGCCCTCGTGGAAACGAGTCTTGGTGACCCGGACCCTGGCCATCGGGCCCACCCTCCTCGTGGTTCTCTTCAGCGGAGGAATCGACAACATCTCCAAGCTCAACGATCTCTTGAACTGTATCCAGGTGTGTCCCTCTCTAATTCCATCAAGGGGCACTTTCCAGATGGTCCAACTGCCGTATGCTCTTATCCCGGTGCTGACCTTCGCCTCGGACAAGCGGATCATGCGGGGGTATGCCTGCTCCACGTAAGATTCAGCCCGTAATCATTTTCTATTCGGTTTTTAAGGACACAAAAGATCGTCTTGGGAATAATCTCGATGGTGGTGATTCTCATCAACTTCTACTTCCTCTACCAGTGGATCGGACAGACCTTTGGCTGGTCGGCCACCTGTATCGCAGTCTCCCTCCTCATCGCCATCTTCTACATCGTCACCATCGTCTACTTGGTCAGTTTTCGTCCTCCAAAGAAGAAGTGTCCCTTTTACAGACATATTATCTAATGGTGGCCATGGAGGCGTGCTCTCCCTTCGCTGAAAAATGGCTTTATCCTCCGGTTTACTCACACTTCGACGCCCCCTGGGAAGATCTTCCTCGCGCCTCCATCCTCTCCTCGCCTTCGGTTGCCTCCTCGCCCTCCATCCTAACGGCCGACGATCTCCTCTCGATCTCCAGAAATAAGTATAATTCATGAATAAATATCAATTGAAAGTCGTCGAGTAGCCCTCAATCTCTCTCTCTACAGTAACCCTTCCGATCAGATGATGGCCACCCTCCCCCAGTCGCACTTTTCAAGGATCAGAATAAAATTTTATGGCTTGTAAATGTCAATCGAAAGACGAGATCACGTGTTGTGTTGAGTAGTTTTCCGCTGTTCCCTCAGGGATTTTCTCATGCCCATCTAAATTATTCCTTTTGTTTTATTGTTTTCCTTACGGGTAACCCCGGCTGCTCGTCCGGGTTGGTCTGGTAGTACATTCGCTCGATGGTTTCTGCCGCGGTCGCTCGAGGAGGGGGATGCTCCGCTATCCTCTTCATATTCCAAGGAAAGGTTCGATCGTAGGGCTCGGGGGCGAAGAAGTCCAGCTAGAAGGGGAAGAAAATGAAGAGAACGCGAAGGAACGGTACCTCTTCTCCCCTCCGGCGGCCCTGCCTTCTCAGTTTCTGTCGCAGCTGGGGGTCCGGCACTTCTGGCCACTCTGTCCTCCAGGGAGGAATATTCGGTGCGAAGGTCCTCCTAGCCGGTAGGGAAGGCCCATACATCTCGGGTGCGGGCACGGCAGCCACGTATGGCTAGAAGAAGAAAATAAAGAGAGGAGGGGCGATACCTGTAGTGGCCGTCCTCCATACACCGGTCCGACCAAGGGTTTATTCGAGGTGAGACTGCCGTTGAGACGGAAGAAGAAGAAGGCGACCACCACCACACAAATACCCTGGAATCGAAAAGAAGGGTAAAGGAGGAGAGGGACTAACATTGACGGCGAGAGACATCACGAACTCGGCCACCGACATGGTCAGCTGGGCGTTGAAGACGTCCCCGCTCCACCAGAGGACAGCATACGTCGTCGACATGGCTATGATCATCACGGCCGAGGGGATCCACGGCCAGATGAAGTGTTTCAGGTACTGTAGACAACATTTGAAGGAGGAGAGAGGAGGAGGATACCTTGAAGGTGCCGTAGAGAAGAGCAATCGAGAAGAGGAGGTGGAGGACAGCCAGGACGATGTTGATGAGGACGATAACATAGAGGGCTGAAAGGGGGATGGCCGGGGGACAGGTGGATGCCCTACCGTTGACTCGTCTCCTCTCGGGAGTCTCCGTATACAGCTGGTACAAGCCAGGGAAGCGGGCCTGGAAGGGGTTGCCACTGAAGGTCGGGTAAAATAGGGGCAGGCGGGGGACACTCACTCCCCGTAGTAGGGTATCTCCCTGTTCTCGAATTCCCATTGCAATTCCTTGACCACCTGTACCTGCCAGCCCATGACGGCCATCTGGATGATCGAGTACAACTGAAACGGGACTGTTTACCCGGTGGCCAAGACAAACAAATCGGACATCCCCGGGAGTCTTGTCTCTAATTAGACGGCTTACAATATTCCAGAAGGCGATGGCTATGGTCGTGTTGCGAAGGCATCGGAGAGGATCAGCCATTCTTCACTTTGTCAGGTTATCATCTGCCGACTTCTTTTCTGAATATTTACTGGAAATAAGGAGGAGAAAAGGAGGGGGAGTGAGTCAAAGGGAGGATGATTCAGATGATACCGGGGGTTGTAGCCGGCCGGCTGGAAGCATGCATGTGACGGGGAAAGGCAAACACGGCCAGGGAACAAAGCGGCCAGGACCTCTCCCGGCGGAGAGACCGCGGGCCAGCGGGAGGTCCCAGACACGGTGATCTTCTACTGACCAGCCCCCTCTCTACCTTTCTGATACGTGATGGCTTGTCCGCCAGAAAATATCGATTTGTTTATTTACCCCGTATTGTTTCCAAATGACGGCTGTTAATGCATTTCGTGAAGCCATTGTCGCCGTCTCCGCGTACCGGTGTGTCCACCAGGTATCTGCTCGTCCTCCGCCTCCTCTCTCATCCTCCTAGGTCATTTCCGTCCTGCCCGATGCTCTCCAGATCACTCTCCCCGGCTCGTCCGCCTCCTTTCCTCTCGAGTCCACCTCAAAAGTGGCTGTCGTCGCCTTTGGAAAGGCTTCCTTGGCAGTTAGTTCCGTCTCGTCCTCCTCTATATATTGTCACGCAGATGGCCGCAGCTGCCGAGGCCACCCTCGGTCCCCGGTTCCTGAAGGGGGCGGTTCTTGCTCCGACCGGGTCCACCAGGTATCCGTTCCATTTTTTTTCACTCATTCTCGTACAGCTCTTCTCAACTAACAAGTCGGGCCTTCCACGGAGCCCGTGACAATCTGCCCGACAAGGATGCCGTCGCCGCCACCTCCCAGCTGCTGTCCCTTCTCCAGGAATGTGACCATCCCCAGAATGTCATCCTCTTTCTAATTTCCGGTATGCCCTCTTCCCAATTCCCAACTACTAAATATCTTTATGGGGAGGATCGGCATTGTTTTGCAGTCCGGCGGGAGTAACCCTCGAGGAGAAGCTGGCCACCATCCGGGCCATGGTCGCCCACGGAGCCACAATCCAGGAGCTGAACACCGTGCGCCAGGGACTGTCACGGGTCAAGGGGGGAAAGGCCCTCGAACGGATCAAACACGCCCAGGTAGAGTCCCGGTCCTTTCCGAGACCATTCCCTGTTCAGGTGGTCTCCCTTATAATGAGCGACGTAATAGGCGACCCTGTCCATCTGATCGCCAGTGGCCCCACGGTGCCCCCCGTGCAAACGCCTCCTCATCCTCTCGACGTCTTAAAGAGCCTTCGAATCCCACTGGACACCGTTCCCCCGTCCGTGTTGAGTCAACTTTCTCAGAAGAGACAACTCCTGCCCCTGCCACGAGAAGCCCATTTCCTCGTGGCCAGTAATTCTCTGGCTCTGTCCGCCCTCAAGGACTCTCTTCTAAGAGACGGCTACTCTGCTCACATCGTCTCCTCCACCCTCAGCGGAGACGCCTCCACCAGGGGATTGCAATTCGCCCGGCTTCTCTCCTCCGAATATTCAGACTTGAGCAGTTCCATACGAAAAATGGTTCCCGAATACAGGTGGTTTTTTTCATTTTGTTTTGAAATAAGAGATGCCCAGATTTGAAGACACCTCCAAGAAATTGGCATTCATTTTTGGAGGGGAGACGACGGTTGAGGGAGCCGGAACCGGACTTGGAAAGGGAGGAAGGAGCCAACATATGGTGCTGTGCTGTCTAAAAACTTTGAACGACGGCCCCGCCGTCAAGCACTCATTTTCTTTCCTGGCAGGAGGCACGGATGGACAAGACGGCCCTACTGGGGCTGGTGGAGCTATTATTTCAAGTTTGTCTTGACTGAAAAGGTAGAATATTATCATTTTCAGATGAAGATGTCTTTTGTGCTAAGTCAGAAGACATCCAGCGCTATTTGGATAGTTTTGACTCTTTCAACTTTTGGAGTACATTCAAATCGGGAAAATGCCACATCATCACTGGTTCAACGGGAACAAATGTCATGGATATTCAATTGTGTTTGCTACAGTTCAAGTAATAAATAATTTATTTTGAAACAGATCCATTAAAAAGAGTAAAAACACCGTTACATTAGAAATCATCCTTTTATCACAAGCGACGACGTATCAAATAAATTAGAAAACAATTACCAAAAAGTAGTAGTGGAACCCAGAAATTTTAGACGATCTCGTATTTATCTGTCAATAAGCGCGATTCGGTGGAATATGTCACAGGAGCTTTCGTATCCATTTTTTCGGCTCCCTCAACCTATAATTTATTATATAGATAGAACAAAAAGTAATCTCACAATTAGTTGGGCAAAGAGATTTTCAGAGTGGAATTGAATTTGAACGGGGAAGAAATGATCGGCATGGCCATTAGGAACGGTGAATTCGAGAGTACTATTTGCATTGGAGCTGAAAACATATTCATTTTTGTTAATTTACCAGTTATTTTACCTATCAAGAGTAGGAATTGTCCAGAGAAGTTGATTTCTCGGCCGAACATATGTATAATTACCTTCTTCACATTCGGAAACCACAGGGGCAGTGGATGGTCTGGAAATACATGTAATATAGTATTAAAATTCCCATACGGAAGTGGAACAGCAATAGTAACATTTTCTAAAGCGAGATCTTCTCGCTGAAGGGTATATTCGATATTAACTTGGCATCCATCTGGATTCTCTTGTGGCCAACAGTTCACTAAAAAGGCAATTCAAGTGACAACGTATCTTACAAGTAAGAGGAAGTTGATCTTCGCCAGCCAACGTAATTCGCCACTTTAAAACGCCGACATCTTGATTGACGGGGAACGGTTTGTTGGCACTTTTTAATTTTAACAGACTGCTAGATAGCCAGTCTTTTTTCTCAAGGTTAGGATGGGTTTGGATGGTTACTCCTTCCGGTGCATTGTTCTTCATTTGTATAGCAACAGTATTAAATTCGGGCGATGAAACGGAAAGAGAAGCTGTGCCGAAAAGCTAAATTTCTCTTATCAACAAATACAAAACAAAACAGAACCTCTCCGGACTGCAAAGCACCATCACGGCTCACGCTGGCCATCAGTTTCTCTTCACATTTAATGTGTACAGCTTCTCTTTTAACATTTGAAATTGGAGCGGAAGAAACAGCGCTTATTCCCGAGTCTCTCTAAAAATATGGTACCTCGGGTTTGAAAAATATACTAACCGGTGTTCTTTCAACGGGAGCGATAGCCTGGCCTTGTTTAGCCAACTGAGAAAGGAATTCATCTTCGTTATGGGTCTTAGCACCAAGTTTCATGGCCTATAACTTATATTTCTCTGAAGGGTCAGTATTACTAACTTTTCCACTTCCTAGTGTACGAGAAGGAGCAATTTTAGGTGCAGCTGGCTCTTGGACAGCAGTAAGAGGAGTGGATGAAGATGACATTGATGCCGAAGATGAAAAGCTTGAACCTAAATATCTAAAATCCATGAAAAAAACAATTTAACCACCTCCCGCTTTGAGTCCTTTAGTGAGCGCTTCTCTCTGTTGTCTTTTAAGGTCTTTTGCCTTTTCAGCCATAGCATCTTTTGCTGCTTTTTCTTGAGCTTCCTTGATCTGCATAAAAACGCGTTCTTCATGTGAATCCATTTCTGTGAACGTACGAATCTGGGCTAAATTAACGCTTTCACGATACCCCAAAGTAACGATCTGAAGCATTAAAATTAAGAATACTGTAACACATACCTCATCAAATGCGTGAATAAGGTTGAAACAGTTTGAAAAGATTTCCTTTTCATCGATTGTGCGGCAGTACTCGGGAATCTGAAAAAACAGAGGAGAAAGAGAATACTGCTCACGATTTGTACATACAATTAATAAATTCTGTTACTAAAGATAACACTGCCAATTAAGAAAAGCTTGGGGCAGGGTCGAAATTATTAGATTTAAAATAGGCTTACCACTCTAGAAAATAAACGAAGAGTTTCCAAATCTTCAAGAATATTTGAATTCTTTGTTGTAATAAGAACCACGTAGATATTATCCAACGGATGGAACACGTAACGAACACTATCAGTTTCAATGAATGTGTGTTGACGTTGTGCTAAAACTGCTAATAACGTAAACTGAACAGCATACCACTACTTTTATCATTCCCGATTAACTTTGGGAAGGCGTCTAAGAGACCTTCTAGGCGGGCACGAGTAACATCGTCTACAAAACAACGTGCAATAAGACCTAAACATATAAACACATAAACTTGATTGAAATAATAAAATACGTTTGCCGGACTTTGTGAAAATACCAGCGGATATCAACACCATCTTGTCCTGAAAAGCTGGTATAGGAAAGATCTTCAAGATAATCATCAAGATAGCGTTCAAATGTTACTATATAGGCAAAACACATTGAACACACAAGCCTTTTTGTGGGGTAATTTGTTGTGGCATGTAACAAGTTCAAGTGATCGTATTTTACAGAGAAGCAAGAGCTTCAGACATTTTGTGTTTTTCGCAATTTGCAATTCGGAAGTATGGAACAAATAGAAGATGTTTTACAAAGCTATATGACAGTTTTCAGTAAAATGAAATAGTGGAGATGGCAGAAATAAAGAAAGACACGCGTCACATCGCGCTGGGAAACGCAGCTGGAATGTGGCCTAGAGACGGAGAGGACCAGCTGCACCTGCACCCGTAAAAACTCGGCAGTTAGCGCCACCTAGGCGCAGGGTGGCCGTGTTTTCTGCCTACCTAAAAAGAAACCATCGATGAAAATAAAAGATGACGAGTCGTAATCAATCCGTGCCGAAACTGAGGCATTTGTATGATGATGGCAAAAAATACTTTTTTTTCAAAGCTATCGGTCCTCGTTCATGTCAGGGTTGGGCGAACAAGGGGTCTAAAAAATCGAGTCAAGCCGAACACCTGAGGGTCCGGCTCGAAAAAACGAGCCTCCAAATTTTACCCCGAGCGGCTCGCCCAACGCTAGTTCATATGAACATCCTTCTTCTGCAAAACTATCCCTTCATGAGGACAAAGACGTACCACAAAAGAAAGAATGGAAGAGCAAAGTTGAAACAATTTATGTAACGATAAAACTTGGCATGAACATAAGAACCCGTATAAAACAATCATCTTACAAGTAACATCTCATATGTCTTTCACTATTCCCGGCTTTGTCCTCTGCGACTCTACATCCAACAACTGTTTCATAGTGTCCACCTATAACATTTATATAAGGTCACAAACGACAAAAGATACCTTGTCCTTGAATCGCCCAAGTGAATGAGAAACCCTATTTTTATGTATAAGATATGAAAACAATATGAAGATAACCACAACAGGGACTGAAACAATACTTGTAATCTTAGATTGAACACTTACTTAGCATAGCAGTTGTCAAATATGCCGCTGGCCGAAATTTAACAGCTTCGAATTTGACATAAAAAATAATTCCTATCTCAACAAGGAATAACAATAAGCCGATGCATGTTGAAAAAATCCAAGAAAGATCAATATAAAACCTAATATGATTGATATTAGAGAAAGAAACGTGGAGATTCACTTTAGCTTTAGATGTGGGGAATCCTGGGTACATCCCGTTGCTTCCATATAAGGAAGTATGCACGTAGACATCATTAAAGCTAACAAATGAACAGAAACTAGCAAAGAAGTAACAACTCCCAAAAGGATGAGCACTGGTCTAGTAGTGTCTTCATCGTATTGTAGCTCAACTAAGGCCACCTGAACATTAACAACTTTTTCTATATATTGTAAAATGCAAACCATGGCAAATCCTGCTAGTAACGCCGATGTTCTACTGCTGGCTTTCAATTGTGCTTTACTCAGGTCGTAGTTGTATTTTTCCGCCATATCCAACTCACCACGATGTCTGAAAAATCAGTTGGCTACTATTAATTGTAAAGTCAGTTATGAGGTCATTACCGTTGCACCACCCTCGCAAAATACATTAAAATCTAGATTGACATATAGTGTTATCTTTTTCATGGACAAAGATAACAATATTTTCGTCCCTTATTGATCAGAGAAACCTATTATACCTGAGATCCGGCTCCGGTGATGACGATACAACGACATTTGAAGTATTCGAACCGGAAACTTTAACAGAGCGACTCGATCCATTTGGTGACGGCGGTTGGAGATAAAAATTTGGAAGAGGATACAATGCTCCGCCATTGTTACGAAGTCCTACGGACCAATTTTGTGCGGTAATATCATCAACAGAAATAGAAACACGAGGACCAAGACCTAGCCCACCAGATTTGGGTTTGTTTAAAAGCGCAGCTCTAGATGGATCCAGCGACCGAGGCATCTGTCAATTAAAAAATAAGAAGTTTTGCTCAAAAGAAGTAAGCATCTTATTGTTCAAGGCAATCCGATGTCAAGATGGGGAGAAAAAGTTAGAAAATCGATTTGGGCCTATGGCATTCAATTATTGGGAAAGCCTGGGAGTGGAGCCGATAAAATAAGTTAAGCATTTGGTGAAGGGGTGATAAGAAGAAACAAGCGACCTTTTAGTCAGAAGTGAGCGCTCTAAGTGTGAAGTGCATGTCGTGATAACGATGATCACACCCCCGCTGGGACATTTCAGACTGTAGTAGGGTTTACAGAGATTTTGACAAGGTAGCCGATAAATCGCCGCCCATAAAGAGGGTGGAAACCGGTTAATCTCACTAGATATGGAGGTAATCATAACTCGCCTGTGAGTATTCTTTGATACAATTTTATCTCCTCGAAAGTAGATATTCAATGCCTCGTTATCGCGTTAATTAACTATTCCATGCGGAATCAAACATAAAAATGAACTCACTCTTCGTTGAACGTATTAATCACTGGTGAAAATGTCGGTATAGGAGGCGTATGGGAAAAGGGGAAATTAATTCTAAACAATCCTTAGAATTGTGAGAGAAAAGAATATAAACATACCGGGAGGGTTCTATTAAAGAGGAGCGTGAGTTAGAAAGATGACGATCGCTGATATTCAGTTGAGACCCTGCAAGCAGCTCCTCACTACCTTTCATCTAATTTCCTTAAACAATGGTTAGTGACTAAACAGTATATAATCTAATTCATAAGAGAAGGATTTCCATTCATTAAAAGATGTCAATGTGTAGTAAGAATAGATACGTTATTTAGACAGAGTCAGAAGAAAACCCTAAATAAACAAGCACAATTGACCACGGAGCATTGTCTTACTGGCTGCGGGTCAAGGGCAAGATGTTGGCTAAGGAGAGCCCTCTCAAGGTTTGATGGGTATCTACGAGACCCGCCTTTTACTCAGGCAGAAAACCTGTTATAAGACAGCCGTTTGTAATACGGCAGGAATACTTGAAAAAAACAGCAATGATGTGGCCATTCGCGATATAAAGTATGAATGCGATGATATATTGTGAGGAGTTTGCCAAAGGATTATTGATTGGACAACTGTGAAAACAAATCGGAAATGTCACAAATGTCTCACATAAAACATCTGAGACAGTTAATCTTACACACGATCATTATTGATCGCAAAAATTTAAACGAAACCAGGATGTGGGTGGGAATAAGAGGGTCGACGTATCAGAGCTGACTCAGCAATGACTTGGCCTACCCTATTGTACTCTTGGACGGCCAAGCCCTGGGATCCAAATGAAAATCTTTTCTTATATAGATATGACGACATTTTAATTAACAGATTGCCAGCACATGACCCTGTGTTAGTAACTACATAACACCTACCTTTCATTATCTGACTCATGCTCGTTAGTTCATATTTTGCAACATCTAAGCTGTTGTCAAAGTAGCCATAATTCGTTGTTTTTCGTCTATGAAATTTTTTCTCTAAAAATAGTAAGAGAACTTGTCGCAAAAAAAGAAATGCCCACTCACGAATAGCTGAACGGCGGTGCTGGGGTAATCCATGTGTTCGCAGCTCTCCAGCAGAAGCAAAGGCACGGCCTAAATAATAATGCAATACCTGCCCAAAAAAAAATTACGCTTCATTTGCGTCTTTAGAACTCCTTTGGTTTCTTCGTCCATTGAAGTAAGTGACGAATCTAAGCCATAAAGGTTGTCGCATAACTCAAAGCATAACAGATGTGCAACAAACAAGACTATAGTCTGTCAAGAAAAAAGACGACATTCAAAGTCTAACTCGCCAAGAACTAATTTTAGTGGGTGGGGGGCACTGACAGATAATTTTCGAGCGGTCAAGAAAAAAAGGCCAATAAGTTCGGCTCGCGGCTAAATCGTGAGACCTTGAATGTCGTCTTTTTTTTGACAGACTATAAAAGAAAAAGAAAATGTCCAAGCTCACCTATTTTCATAGTTTCCAACATAATTGGAGGAGTTTCCTGTGGCACATAGAAATTGGGAGTTGAAACCATACTGATAATAAATTACAAAGCACCTACAAGAAAACGAAAGGTGAACTGTTTTACTAATTCCCAATAAAACGTTTCACCTTCACTTGAAATTAGTTTCTTATCAATTTTCGCATCTCTACGCCTATGCTACAGAACGTCAATGCTAGAGGCACGCAAGCATTTCTGTCTATTTGAATAAATTCACATAAAATTCTTTTAACAACTGATTTTCTAAATAAAACTCTCTTAGCTATACGCAATATTCTTTATCAACAATCAACATTAAGAAACAACAAAACGAAAGTGGGCAACGTCTATCAAGGGCAATCGATTCCGAAAGAAAGTTTAGTCTGCGATAGAACTTTTCAGTTCTTCGAAACGTGATACCCAAAATCGTCGCTCTTCCAATATGAGAGACGCATTTTTTGGACTGAAATTTTTGGTTGTCATTAACTACTACGCTTACTCGTTCAAAAATGGTTTATCTTCTGGAACCCGTAACTCCCATGTCCCTACGCTTTTAACACCAATAGTGGAAAGGATTTCTTCAGCATCTGTAGTATTGAGTTTGAAACAACGGGATAATGTTAGACGATTAACACAATGGCCTGCGGAAAGTAAACATAACGCTAAATCCCGGGCATTTCTCCAAACAGCACTTCGTTTTTCGTCTTTCTAAACGGATGTGTAACGTTCAAGGTTCAGCTCACCTTCCCAGGAACATTAGAATGTGCAGGCGGAAGATCTTGAAACAGGTTTTCAGATCGAAGTACCCAGACACCTGCAGAAAAGAAAGCATGAATGTAAATGTTTTATACCTTTGACTAGATGAGCGCACTGACAAAGGCTAGTTATTAACGTATCTCTGTCTATACCTTCGACTAAGTTTTGAACATCATTTGTTGAAAGAGTACGAGCTATAACTGTATTTTCCATGTTATCTGCCTGCCTACCTTTCCTCATCTGGGCGTGAACTTGCATATGTAGAGGAAGGTCTTTAATACGTTGGAAAGGCATGATTTGATTTTCTTTTGTGATGTCTCTAAACAATATCTCCCTTTAAGTAGAATAAAAAAACAACTTACAGTTGTTCTATTTTTCCACAGATCACTGCTGAAAGAGCAAGCGATTTCAAACCCGTTAAGTAATCGGTATTAATCGAATCTTGGGTTTGTGGAATTATCTTCTGCTTTTTTGACATTGCGTGAGGATCGCTTTTAAAATATACATTCATTGGTAACCAGTGGTCGCTTGCTATCATCTTTTCTCTGTGCAGTGCACTGCCTTCTCGTCTATAATATAATAAAGAAAATGAAAGCAATGGTTCGTACCTTTTCTTTTGCCACTCAGTTTCGGGCCGACTAAATTTCACTCGTAATTGCTTACTTGTGGTAGGTACTTCAGAGTCGGGTTCCACCATTGTTTCGTATAAAAATGAACTATAAAAACGTATGAAAATGGACGATATACCTCCATCCTCCTTTCTAGAGCCCACACGTCCTTTTATAGTTCTTTTCATGTCAAAAATGCCGGAGATTGCACTCAAATACATAGTTTCTGCAAGTGCATAAGGTATATATTAGAAAAGAACAAGAAATACTATTGTGTATCATTCCCACAACATGCTGATAAGGATTTTCCATTTGATGAGCACGGCCTTCAAAAATTTCATCGTTCATAAGAAATCTGGAGCTGTGATTTTAACAATAACCAGCAATTACCCTGGTTCTGGTTTTATAGGAGACTTCAGCGGTGATTCGCTTTTACATTTTTCCATTTTCCTCCTTTCAAATGAACCGCTATTCATATTAGCAGAAAATCGCATTTCCATCTATAAAATAGCAAATTTATCAATGAAAAGGATCAAACCATTCTAACGTTCTTCTTATAGCGAACACGCGGATTGACTTCAGTGTCGAAAACCTTTTCTCGACTTTTGGGGAACTGCAGGCAGAACAAATTAGTATTCTGTATGTCGTCGCAAATGACAACATCAATCTATACAGAGGCTAAAAGGCAAAATACTATAGAACTTACTTCTGTAGCTACTTCATCATCAGTGTCATTGTCTGATTGAATCATATCACTGTTTTGTTTTGATTTCCTGAAAGTAATAATCTCAGCAAATTTCCATTACATAAACGAAATCATCAGCAGTACTGCTCTGCAGAGGAAAGAGCACGCACTTCTTTTTTTGGCGCTGGGCTAGTCGTCGTAAGACGCCTGAATTTTCAAACGAGAAAAATGGGCAAATTTCTTCTTCTTTCGCCCTTTTTCTAAGAAGTTTCATTTATACATTTGTATGTTCCCTTGATCAAATTTGAACCCATTTTTACTCTACAAATAGGGTTGGCAGAATCCTTCGTTTCCTCGTTGAGATATAATAATTATTTTCAGAAATGGTGACGGCTAGTTCATCAGCAAAGAAAAATATTGTGGTATCAGCTATATAGTAGCAGAATGAAACCAAAACTTTCAGGCCTTAGAATTCGTAGTTGAGATCATGAACCCGAAACAGAACCAACAAGTTCGCAACATTATTGTTGCCAGAGGCGGTAAAATTGTTGACTATATAAACGAAGACAAACTGCCGCACACGGTTATTTCTGATCATCCAGTTACCGAGAAACTCCAGTCAATGAGCGTAGTACAAAGAGAAAGGGTATACATTTTCTTCTTTTGTTGTTATTCTATTCAGATTGCATGTAAATTACCTCTTCTAC
Source organism: Oscheius dolichura (assembly GCA_932521035.1). Taxonomy (NCBI): domain Eukaryota; kingdom Metazoa; phylum Nematoda; class Chromadorea; order Rhabditida; family Rhabditidae; genus Oscheius; species Oscheius dolichura. The sequence goes on from OW051494.1 coordinate 6,333,568, forward strand.
TGAAAGACGCTGTCCAGAATAAAGTTAAGATTCTGTTTTCTGATACATTTCTGAGAAAAATAGCAGACAAACGTATCAACTTATTCCAAATAAAGCCACAGCACCCCACAAAGCGATCGTATCCATCGGTAAGGCACTTTTATCATTTAGTGCAGATTCTTAGGATACGGAAGCTAGTGATACTTCTCATGCTAATTTTTATATGCGCGTTGAAGACTTGACCCACGAATTCCAGCCTATGCTGAAGGTTAGAATAATATATATTATCCTTCTATTTATTTTGCAGAAAATACATGACTTACCTATGTTTCACGTTGGGCAAGATTATGGAATATCGTTGTTTCACAAAGCCGATGACACATTAAGAAAGAAGCGGTTATACAGCAACTTTTCTATTTCAATTATTGTTTTAGCACAGATGAACTACAAAAAGAAATGGACGGCGATTTCAGTTATCTTGACGTGGATTCACAGGGTGCTCTAGTGAACAAGGTGATAAACCGTCTTTGGGTATAGCAGGGATGAATTTCAGGCACGAGAAAAAACAACAGGTCATTGTGAGATTTGCAGAAAACACATTGTTAATCTAAAAGAGGTTGCTTGCTTACTTTTAGACAGTACATCTATTTTAGCATTACCGATCAAAGGAACATCAAAGAAACATTAGCAGGCCAGGATTTTTTGACGAACTTGACCAGTATACAGGATCATACGTTCCTTTTATTAAGGTTAGTTTATTTTATTATCTGTTGAAAACATATTGCTACTATTCGAGTTTCCTATGTCTATACGATTGTTGTCAAAACGTAAGTGCCATTTGATTTTAGCACCTAAGAGACTGTTAAAAAAACTAAAACTGCTGTCTGTGCATATGCGTTTTTCAGTGCCCTGGCCGCCCACAGCTTCTAAGAAAAGCAAAAACTCCTTCCCCTATAGCTTTACACGATGAATATAGATACGGGGAGACCGATTTTGGAAGATTAGACGACGATATGACAGATATTCATCAGCAATAAGCTAGAAATATCTATGTGTATATTTAAAATTTATGGGTTTTTGGATTCTAGTGTTGTTATGAATTTATCCTGTTGATTTGTTGTTATTAAAGTAAAACTATATTCTACGAACAATTTCTAATCAATACGTGTACCCTACGCTGCTAGTGCATATTTCATTATGAAGCTAGCAATTAATCATATGATGGGCAATCACCATGGTAACGTTTGCGTGTCTTCGAATCATTCTGGCATTTTCTCGGTTAAGTCTTGTATCCTGTGATATCCAGCATCAGTTTCGTCTACATACTTTACGATGCCAGAAAACAGTGGGAACTCGAATAAATCCTCAATTTTTGAGGCTATAGATAAAGGTTTGAGTTCTTTATAACATTGCTAATTATTTAGATAGGATGTAAGGTGACAGTTGAGAAGCTATTAGAACAAGGTGTTGATGTAAACTGCTATGATTCTTCTAAAATGACACCTCTGTCTTCTGCAGCATATAAGTAAGTTTTTTTTGATAAAATTCATTTATAATGGGAAGGCTGGCACATTCGATATATAATAGTTTTGTAGGGGGCACCCCAGCAAAGTAGTTTGAGTATTTTACAATATTTTATACAGAGGCCACTTTGAAATAGTAGAGCTTCTCCTGGAGAAAGGAGCCACTGTGAATGATAAAGAACATGAACATGGATACACCCCACTAATGTTTGCAGCATTGGCCGGTAAGATATTAGATTTACGGGAAAACACCGTTACAGGGCGTAAAGATATTTGTAAGCTGCTTATGGACTATGGCGCGAAGTCCTATACAACGAACAATATTGGGAAAACGGCAAGTGAACTGGCGGCCTTCGTAGGTAAGCTAGTTTAGCATTTAATTTTGTTAATCTGCATTTAGGTCAACACGAATGTGTATCAATAATAAATAATCACGTTGGAATAGACGAAATTGAGAAACTTTTAAACATTAAAATATCTGGAGAAGTTGTAGAGAAATATTCTGACGATCTGGCTGTCTTTATTCATGATTTGTGTAAAACTCATCAGGTATGTGTTTTTCTATTTCATTAATTTATTTAGATTCATCCAATCTCTCTCATTTTTCGCTTTTGCGATTATGCAGATGCAATTAAATATAAGAAAAAGGTAAGCTTTTCGATAAATTGCGTTTATACATTTTCCCCTAGATTTTGTATGTCATTGACCGCATTTTTGAAAAACAACTGCGTAGCAAGGAATCGAATGAGGTATGGTTTTCTACCCGTTTTTCTAACTGGTTTCAGGTTATGTCGCTAAAGTTGTGGCTAATTTTGTTTGTAATCAGAGAAATAACAAAGTTTGTGGAAGAGAAAAAAGACGTATCACCCCGAGAAGCAGCCTTATTGTACGCTAAATGGCTTTTAACCTGGGAGTCCGGCGACACCGTTAGGTTTGTTTTAGCTGATAATAGAGCTATCATCATTTTTAGAAAACATTTAGAAACCTTACTCAATGGTGCCGTCAACTCTTTTCCGTATCGCCATTCATTGTTGTTTGAAACTATGATGAAAGTAGATTTTTATTTTTTTAACCACATATTACTATCTAGGCATTAATGAAAAGACCTACTGGCGCGCGGCCGTCTACTTATGATTATATTATTCAAGCAATTTTTGGTCAAAGAATTTTAGCGTGTAGCAAATTTTGCGCCACTTGTGGTGCACCCGAGGCTGCTAAACGATGCCCAAACTGTAAAGTTAGTTTTCCTTGTCATTAAAGAATAAATTAAATATATTTCAGCTTTCTTATTGTTCCCAAAAATGCCAAAAGTTTGATTGGTCAATTCACAAAAAATGTTGTGAATCAATTAAAGAATGGAATTTGCCGGAAAATGAGATCGAGACTATTGGTCTGGAAGAAATCGCAACGCAGTTATCTACTACAGACATATAATATTTTTTAATTTTTATTCCGTTGTCACTTTTTAATACGATAATATAATTTGACTGTACCTTTCTCCATAGACGTTATCAGTTAGCAGATCATATAATTATATTCAACACAGTTTTTATTCAACGGCTTTCGTAGATGTTTAGATCCAAAATAGACCACACAACGGGGAAAAGAGAATGGGTTCTACAAGATGATAAATTTGACGTCACACAAGATCTTGCTAGGTAAAAGTTCTTTTATTGCTTGTTCTATATACTAAATTTTAGAAGTCGGTTTGGTGACATGATTTTAGACTATGATAGAAATGACATGTTCCTTGCTGGACTGAAAACGGTTATATCGGAAAAGAAAGCTAAAGGGCAAGAAGCAATTGTACTAGACATTGGTATGGTCTCACTCATATTTTTCTACGTTGTATAGGTGCCGGAACAGGGCTATTATCGCTTATGGCTGCAAGGGAAGGTGCTGACCGAGTAACTGCCGTAGAAGTATTTGAGCCAATGGCTGCTTGTGCCAAAAAAATAATAAATAATACTACTTATAGGAATAAAATAGAAGTAACAAGAACTTTATTTGTTTAGTCTTTTAGGTAATTTCTTCAAGATCTACCGACCTTGAAACAATACCAGTAAAAGCGAATATTATTGTCGCCGAAGTTTTTGACACGGAGTTAAACGGAGAGGGAGCATTACGCACGTTCAAAGAAGCATTGACAAATTTGACACAAGTACTTATGACGGAAGTTTAATATTCTTATATTTTTTTCAGCCAGGATGTCGCGTGGTTCCGTCAGCTGCAACCGTTTGGGTAACTCCCGTTTCCAGTACTTTTCTAGGAAAATTCAATGAAGTACCTGTTCTTCCTTATTTTGAAAAACGAAGAAAACGCTCAAAAAGTGAACAAGAAGGTTTGATGTAGTCGGAATTAACTAAATAACCTTTGGGGCAAGACTGTTCACCGCTTGGCGAGTGTCCTGGAACCGCAGCCGTATTTGATGTGCAGCTGTCTGAATTAAACACTAGAAAGTTCACAGCGCTTTCAAGGCCTTTTATAGCGTTTGAGTAAGTCCTAACATTACATGTATATAGTTCTTGAAGGTTTGATTATGAAAACGCCGACAAGATAATTTATGATGAGAAATTTGAACGAGAAGCAGAATGTATAAATTCCGGGACAGTAGATGCCATACTGATGTGGTGGAGTCTGGATATGGATGGAACCGGAAAACATATAATTGATATGTCCCCCTCGTGGTGCAATGTGAATAGGCAATATAGAGTTGGTTCATTTTATCTTGTTTTTATATGATTTCAGTGGAGAGATCACTGGATGCAGGCAGTCTACTTTCCCCCGAATAAAGTGGATCTAAACCGGGGGGAAATGTTCAAGCTAAATTGCTGTCACGACGAATATAGCGTGTGGTTTTCTTTTGGTGCAGCAGAGTATATTATTCAATTTTCTATGAGCATATTTTGCAGCACTGTCCCTCGTCCTTATTGCAATTGTCGCTTCCATACGATATATAGTCGGCAGTCCATTTATAGTTTGAATAGCATGATTAATAATAAGACTTTTGCAAATTTTGGAGAGAAGGTTAGAGTTTCAAAGAAAATATATCAACATTTTCAGACATTTAAAAATGAATTTATTGTAGTTCTCGGAGAAGGCTCTCTTTTTGGTCTGTCTATGGCTAGGTTTGCGTCTAAAGTCGTGATAATCGATATTAATGGACATTCTCGGGAAATACTTACAAAGTAAGAGTTTTGTATTAGTCTAAACACTTTGTTCTTCCAGATATATACGTTATTATAAATTGAATGAGAAGGTAAAGGTTCTAGCCGAGGTTTCTGAGCTTAAAGAAAAAGTAAGCGTTTTTTTTTTCCTTTTTTTCATTTAATATTCAAGCCGTATGCTATAGTAGCAGAACCATTTTATTTATCTGCAACAAATTCCTTTCAAAAACTTCGATTTTGGCATGAAGCTCATGCTATTCGAAAGGCTTTCGGAGAGGATATTCCAACTTTTCCTATGGTAATTAATTCAAGCCTTCAACTTATAATAAATTTTAGGAGGCAGTTGTTCAAGTGGTACCCTTAAAATTCACCGATCTTCAGAAAACATCACTTCCTGTTGGCACTATACATGATTTTGACTTATCCTATTTTGATGAAATCTCTTACGTAAGTTGAATCGTCTTTTTTTCCATTGTTTCGAAAATCTGTCTAATTTGCATTATTGTATCAATGCTACCCAAAATAGGCTGTTAAGAAAGCAAGAGAAGCTACAGATGCTATAGTGGATGAATACCCTCTTTGGGAATATGAGAGTTTGCCAACTGCGAATATTCAGTGCCTGGGTACCTTCACTTTTAACTTAAAACCAACAAGCATGGTTTTCGAACAAGATGTGGAATTAGGGTAATTTTATTGCTTACACAACTATATTTAATTCTTTTAGGAATGGCGCTAATGGTATGGCTCTTTGGTTACAATGGGGCTATGGCACACTATTGAAATCACACGGTACGCATCATTCTAGAGGAGGTTTGTATTTTTATTCAGTAATTCCATTACTACATCTCGTTTGTACATCTCCATAATTTCTAGGTGATGATGCGGTGATTGTTGATGGAAAAGTAAGGTGGTTTACGGGCATTAAACAATGCGTTTACTTATTTCCACCTGATTTGTTAACTAGGGAATCCCTCCGTACAACTGTTGAATACGATCATAACACAGGCAACACAAGTTTTTCATTTGAATAGTTTTATATTTTTTTTACAAAAATAAAACGTTTAAACTAATTTATCTTATTTATACACAGTTTGACGTTCCTTATATATTTAAATGGACCAGAAATTTTTTTTATGCGAACGTCCTCAGAATGTCATCTATATCATCTCGACGAATAACTGGAAAGGTTTGATATTAATTACATATATATGTTATACTGTCAGCTACCCGAGTTTGCTGAAGATGTACAAGATTGGGAAAATCATGTTATTCTAAGAGTACCAGACAATGTTGCCGATAGGGTAATTTTGTTGAAATGAGTAATTTATTTATGTTCAGGTGAACACTATTGTAGATTCAAATACCCCCATTGATGAACTGGCTATTAATCTGACCTCCATGGATATGAGACAAGGCACGGTGCGGCTAGGGCAGCATTTAATGGGTGCAAAAGTGTATGATCTTCCGTGCATCATAGAGGTTTGATTCAGAATCACAGATATCAAAGACGCAGTAATTTAGGTACAAAAAACAATCGATAGGAAGAATACGTTCAAAGTAGCCGATCTTTCTCAAATTATGATTTGCTCTCACGATCTTTCGCAGCAATCCACATCGACAGACCAATCTAGTGAACCTATTGCAAAAAGCTTTAAAAAGGTTGGTATTGGCTACTCTGAAGTAAGTTTTTTAGGAACAAAGACAATGGCAGCATCCACATGGTCTGACTCCTCCAATGAAGAGTGTGCGCCACAGAAGATTTAGGAAAACAAAGAAAAAGAAGTATATGGATGCGCCCGAAGTTGAAAAAGAACTAAAACGACTCTTGCGTGCCGATCTTGATGCAGACTCAGTACGGTGGGAGATAGTATCGGTTGAAGACAAAAAGAAGGTATTTGTATGGTTTCTATATGTTTATCACTACTAAGCAAGTTTTTTTTTCACATTTTCGTTACTGTCAAATTATGGTCCGTTTATAGCGTCTTTTTGAACAATTTTTCTCATTTTTCTCACAAAAAACCGGAACCTTTCGATCTTTAACTGTTCATTGGGGTTGGACCAATAAAAAACTTATATAACAGACATTTCAGGATACACAAGTAGTTTCTGACCAGACAATTTTTGGTGACAAAGTCACCAGTAGTGAGGACGAGGATGCTGAACCTAAACAGTTAGCCGGTGAAGAGGAAGAGAAGGATGAATGAATTCTTTATAACATTTTTATGTACATACTTTTTTGTTTCATAAAGATTCGTACCCCTACCATTTTCTTTTCACTTTCAGCGTGAGAACGCTTTTTATATAAGAAAACCTGAATAGCCTGGGTGGTATTTCATCGCATTGTTTCTTCCAATAGTTCCGCAGGATAAACCGGTTTTTAGTATGGCCTCAAGTTCAATGCGTTGGAGGCGCTTTATTAACCTTTTCCCATGCGAAGCTTATTGCTAATATGTGATAAACGTTCCCTAAATATAGCTTTTTGGATAAAATAGCAAAATTTCTTACAAGGGAACCTTTTCACTTTAGGTTGGACTCGTGAGACGAGACCTAGTGCATTCGAAAGAGCGTCAAAAACTATCCCAGAAACTGTGTTCCATTTTCCCAAAATGACTCGCGTTACGCAGTAACACGCCAATTAAGTGTTACATGTTAAATTTGTCAAAACTGATTTTCGCCGTTGTATCCTTGGAATTGCAGTAGATAAAATGTGAAGCAGTGGCCGAGTGGATATTGCACTCGCTTACAGAATTTTTACGTTTTTTCTGGCCAAGTTCGAGTCCCTGTTGGAGCAATCGTCTTTTGCTTCTATATTTTCACGAGAAAAACGATTTTTGATGGATAATAGTTGTCAACTGATACCCAGGATAGGTGTGCAGTCGTATTCTAGAATCATAAAGGGATTGCCATTTTTATGAGGGGACCTTCCTTCTTCAGCATCTGTCAGTCAAAAATTTTCACATTTCTATGCTATAGAGTGTTAGTTGATTACTTTTACTTTTTACAAATTGTTTTTCCTTTGAAAATATAAAAGCAAAAGACTATTGCTCCAACAGAGACTCGAACTCGGTCCGAAAAAAAGCAAAAAGTTCTACACGCGAGTGCACTATCCACTCGGCTACCGCTTCAAATGTTCTTAACTGCTATCTTTAGAATACAACGGCGAAAACCAGTTTTGATAAATTTAACATGTAACACTTAATTGGCGTGCTACTGCGTAACGCGAGTCATTTTGGAAAAATGGAACACAGTTTCTGGGATAGTTTTTGACGCTCTTTCGAATGCACTAGGTCTCGTCTCACGAGTCCAACCTAAAGTGAAAAGGTTCTCTTGTTAGCGTGCTTGAAGAGATCTGAAAAAATGATAAGAGTTACTCTGCCATTTCGATTTTTGGTCATTCACTAAGTGATATAAAAGCAATTTTGACATGATTGACAGTTCTGCCGTTATCAGCGACAGTACAAATGTTTCTCAGCCGTTAGCCCCCCGACAGCCAATAGTTCTCCCTTCTGTGAAAGTCCCAGTCGGCCAGATTTTGCTCCCCATAACTTGGTTAGTCGGATAATTTCAACCGGCACCTATTCTCGGCTATTGTTGGCCACGCGCATTCGTCCTATTGAGGCGCCCCATTATTCCTACGAGATTCTCTCATGGGTTCATATATACCTCTTTTCAGCTGTTTTATGTCGCATTGAATTGTATATGATGCGGTCACGGCCGAAATATCTTGCCTTTTGCTGCGTTGGTATTTTCATAGTTTATCTCGTCTTCAGTTCCCAGAGGTTAGTCGTTTATAAGAAACATCAACAGCTTTCTAATGGTTTCTTTGGAAATTACACTTGAACGTTTTCTTATCATGTGGTAATACATTTCAGCAGTTCTTTGATTTCTACCAATCGAGCAGCACGCTACGTAAATGAAGAAGAGGTGATACCACATCCTAAGGCGATTTCAAAAGGAAATGTTGACGAAAATTCTCCATTTATTTTTATTGGTTAGCCATTTTTAAGGAATAGGAGGAGTATTTCTTCATTGTAGGTGGTGTCCCACGATCTGGAACTACACTGATGAGAGCAATGTTAGACGCTCATCCTGAAATACGTTGCGGAGAAGAGACCCGTGTTATTCCACGTATATTAGGCTTGCGTGCTCAGTGGAAAAGGAGCGAAAAGGAGTGGAATCGGCTACAACAAGCCGGTGTTACATCAGAAGTTATTAATAGGGCCATTAGTTCATTTATTATACAGGTATATATCATGATCTTTCGATAGCCAAGGCAATTTTAGATTATCGCGGGTCATGGCACTCCAGCTCCTTATCTTTGCAACAAAGATCCTTTTACTATGAAGAGTGCTGTATACCTTTCCGAGATTTTCCCTCGTTCTAAATTTATTTTCATGGTTCGTGATGGAAGAGCTACTGTTCATAGTATCATTTCAAGAAAGGTATAACGTCAGTCTTCGTGAAAATTTGATTAATTAGGTCACAATAACTGGATTCGATTTAACCGACTATAGAAGCAGCATGAAAAAATGGAATGCAGCAATCGAAATGATGAATGAGCAATGTGAAAGTGTTGGCGAAAGATGCCATAAAGTATTTCAAGTTTGCTTTAAAAACTCCTTTTTAGATGATTTATGAGCAACTTGTTCTGCACCCTGAAAAAGAAATGCAACGATTACTTACTTTTTTGGATATACCATGGGATTCTTCTGTTCTTCGTCACGAAGAACTAATTGGAAGTGAAATTAAATTATCAAATGTTGAGCGAAGCTCTGATCAAGTTAGATATGTACAGACGTTGTTAATTATTATTTAAGGTAGTTAAACCAGTTAATTTGGATGCTTTGACTAAGTGGGTTGGACAAATTCCAGAAGATGTTGTAAAGGACATGGCTGTTGTGAGTTTCTGTATAATTTTTCTTATAAATTTAGTTGGCGCCAATGTTGGAACGACTTGGATATGATCCTAATGGGAATCCTCCGAATTATGGAAAACCAGACGAAATTGTTGCAAAGAAAACGGAAGATATCCATAAAAACGGGGAAGAATGGTATAAAAAAGCTGTAGGCGTAGTGAATGACCCAGAACGTGTAGATAAGCCCTTTGAGGGCAGGTAATTTTATATATTACAATGACACTGACGGGTGTTCTTTTCCAATCCTTTATATTCTATTTTTGTAATTTTCGGGTTTGACGTTTCGTTGTTGTCTATAGTATTACTTATCCATTTATGTGCATAATACAACTCATGTGTTCTGTCTGTGATTGATGTTTTTTATTTCATATTTGCCATGTGATGTGCTTGCAATAAAATTATATTCAATGGAAGGAAGCATCTTCTGTAGTTGATTTGAAAAATGACAACACAGCGTTTAGTGAATAGTTTTCCAAGAGAAGTTCTCTGAGAGCCGACACTTTATTCTGAACATTCTTTCCAGCCAGCCTCCCTCGATCTACCAGCAGCCTCTCGTATACAGCCAGAATGTCATTCTCCTAAATGAATGGTTCCATTCCTCCCTATAAAACTCACATCCAGAGATTCATCTTCTGCCTCGGTAAAAATCTGGTCGTGTTCGGCGAGTATCTTCCGATTCTCCTCGCTCAAGAACGAAATGTCCCCGTTATTGTTGACCTCCAGTTCCTGAAGTCTGGATATCAATTTCCCAAGTTTCTATTCCAATGCCCTGCGTCACGAAATTCAAGAAGAGCTACACTAATTGCCATTGTGTCCGGCCCCGCGTCACGGACTACAACCAGCCGAGGCCCTGGAAGACGGCGTGAATTGAACGGACCTTGAGGGCGGCGGCCATCATCTTCTTCTTGTCCAGGCCGATGAGCAGCGTCATCCTCTTGTCCATCAGCCGGAGACAGTGTGGAATGGACTCGTCGTTTATGTCTGGCCCTTGTTATTGGGAGCAGGCCCGTCCGCTTACCACAGGCCACGTCGACCCTCATGTCCCTCCTCGTCGTGTCCGTGGTTATGAGGTCACGGATGATGCTGATCGTCGAGATGCTGTCCGACTTGAAGATGGCCGAGCCCCTTCTAAAACTTTTTGTCCTCCTCGGTCACTTCGCACTCACGAGAAGGTGGCCTGTAGCTGTGTGCCGCCGTCGACGGTTCCCTCGAAGCAGAACGTGACCGTGTCGTCGGCTCCGCTCTTCGGGGGCACTCCGATCAGCAGCTGAACTATCCAGGCGTGCACCTCGGCCAGGGAGAAGGCCCCTGAAGATATTTGTTCCGAAGCCCGTCCTCCATCATTTCCGCCCTGTGTCATACAACAAACAGAACCTGAGCCCCGACCGAATTTTGTTAAGAAATCGGGTATAGAGCTCTGTCCATCGGAAAAGTACCGTCCCCTCCTTCCTGGGGTCTGCCCTTCGTCCTCCTCTGCTCTTCCCCACTCTATCCTTCTCCGCCGGCCCTCAAACCAACCGGAAAAAGCCAGGGTATTGAAGGGTCGATTCCTGTCGACGTCGTGTACCCTGACGTGGCCACAGAGTGGTTTCACCTCGAATGTCCGTATCTGAAAAAGGAAACATCCGTGGTCCGCCTCCGCCGCCGTCCCCTTTACGGTAAGGCCCGCCTCCCCCCGCGGCTCCGGTTGCATCCCTCCATTGACCCCACTCCAAGAGATGCGGCCTCTCGTGCTGCTTCTGCTCCTCCTCTTCCTCGCCGCTGTCGTCTCTGCCGGGCCCTTCTTTGTCTTCCGGACGAGTCAGGGACTGCCCGATCAGGTACCTTCTACTCCTCCCCTGGGTCTGCCCCAAAAGAGTCCCTACACTAGGCGCAAGCCTCTCATCCCCCGGCCAGTCCAGTACTTGGTTACGCCCTCAAACAGTATCTGAGTTCTAAATATAGGTACTTGGGGTCCCCTGCCAAATGTCCAGTTTGGTATCAAAACTGCCCGGAATTCGCCACCACAAAGCCATAACCATGTTTGGCCTAACCTCAGTGTAAATCACCGTTGATAGGGCTGGCCGCCCCCGCCGTGATCTCTTCCCCGAAAACTCTTTGATTCCTTAATTTCAGATTGAATGGGATCCGGGTGGATCCACAAGAGAGAAGAGGGGAGGGCTGTTTTCGGGGCAAAACAGTCATTGTCCGGGACAATGGGGGCCATCCGAGGGCCCCCTTTGACGAATACTACGAGGGGTCATTTCCTGTCATTTGAGGGGGGTCGCCCGTTATCAGCCCTCGTAAATTCACGCTTTCTATCATCTGGGGGTGACTATCCCCCCCGCCCACCCGAATACATCTCTTTTCAGTGGCTACAACCGGCGAAGCGGGCCCTGGACAAGTGTGGCTGCAACATGGGCTGCTTCTACTCGTCGGCCAGGGAGTGCATGAGCTGCTGTGCCCTGGCCCTCTAGTCTCCCTCGCTCCGGGTCACGTCAGTAAACTGTTCGGTGTTAGCCCCTCTTCCCGAGTAAAGCCTTACCACTCCCGCCCGAGGGTGTACATTGGGGCAGACGTAGATGTGCAGCGGGCCGGAGTGGCCTTCGGAGATCCGGACACGCAGCTCCAGTCGGGACGTCTTCGCCTGGCACCGGTAGGAGGCCAACAGGGCCCACGGACTCTGAACTCTTGCTATTTTGGGTCACCCGATGGAATTACGAGTTCACTTGTGGGGATCCTCGACACGACGGAGAAGTTCTTCTCCACCTCTATCAACTTCACCGGCAGATTGCTCTGAACCCTTCTTGAGTCTGCCTAATAGAGAGAAAACCTTGACGATGACATAGTCGATGGGGAGGACGAGCTCGACGATGAGGGTGTAGCACCCGTAGGTCGGGCTGAAGTCAAACGACTCGTGTACCTGGACTCGTCTATGTTAGAGGGACAGGGGACACTCTGCCTGGAAGTGGGGGATGTAGGCAGCCGTGGACCCGTCCCTCAGGGTCATCTCGGTGTATCGCTGCCTCTCCTCGTTGACCTTCGTCTCGAGTTCTTCTATCTCCGACCTGAACTTCCCCTCCTCTCCCCTGCTATAGCCCGCCTACCGTAATTGTTGTACTTTGACGTTGACATTGGAAGAGGTGGAAGTGCCCTGAGTCATGATGGCCGCCTTGCAGAGGGAGAACACCCAGCCTGTAGCCGGCCGTCTCAACGGAAATAGAAGGACCGACCCGTGCACGTGCAGACGATGATCTCGTCGTGTGTCGGGCTGCTAATTTTGCCACAGGAGACGCTCGTAATGGACTCGTCGGCATTCTGAAAAAGGAGTCCGATGTCCACAAACAGACTAACGAAAACGCCGACGAGGATGGCCGTGTCGTCCTCGGCTACCGTGTAGATTTCGACGATGCCGTCCTCCTTCCCAATTATCAGGTCCTGCCTCTGCCCGTCCATGAATGGATAGTAACATATGGTCGACACACCTGAATTGTCTTTTTCACTGGGTTAGAAAGAGAAACCCACCGCTGATAGTAGTAGTGTTGAGTTCCCAGATGACCCCCCTGACCTGATCCTTCGCCTCCGAGGGGGCCACGTTCACCAGTCCAATCCTCCCGGTCTTCGTCCCGTACGTCACGAACTGTCTAGTCGGACCGCCGTCATTCATGTGTAGGGTTACCGTATACGGGACATCTTTCAATTCGACCTGCACCTGTTACGTTTCTACCGTCTTTTCCTACCGAATAGGCCAAAGAAGATTTCTCGATGACTTTCAAGGTGGCATCCGAACAGGCCAGTACCGTGGTGAAGGGACGACTGGCCCAGGCGCCGCCCTCCTGGAGACAGACCACGTCCAGGATCTCGTCCGTGCTCAATAGGAACTGAATTTGTGTATTTTAATAAATGGAAGAATACCCACATCGGTGTCTTGACAGTCGTGATAATGGTTGTAGCTCTTCTTGCCGGTGACCACCAGCTCGACTCCCCAAATGAACCTGAACTGCCTATTCGGCCGAAGGGGCAGGCCACTCACATCCGCCTGGCCGGCTCGGCCATGTTCGTCTCGAAGGAGAAGAAGTGTTTACCCTTCTTGCTTATCCCCCGGACCGTGTTGTCCGACACGACGAACACCTTGTCGTGGAGGGTCCCGGCTGCGCCGCCGAGGCAGACGGCGGCTACCGGCGGACCCGGTGGCGTCTTGTACACAATCTGCACTAATTATTTTATATAGAGAGGAAGACCTACTTGGGTGTCGTTATTCTTCCTCTGAACACAAATTACACTGCCATTTTCCCCGCCGATTACTATCTGAAAAGAGGAAAACATCGAAAAATTAATAAGAAAGTGAAATTACCCGGTCGAGATTGCCCTTTGTCTTGAATTTGTCCTCCGTTGGCACCACCTTCATACAGCCGCGAGCCGTGGTTCCCACCTGGGCGAAGTCTGTTCGATAGAGATGGAGATCCGGGGCCACGACCATCTTTAAAATGGAGAGAATGCCCCTGGAACGGGAAAGTGGATAGGATGTTGCCTAGGTTGCTATGGGAACCCGCGCCAAGAGAAGGTTTTTCAAATTGGGAGGCCGGCACGTAAAGACAGGTTGTATCCGCCTGTAATTGAATGGCCCCAAATCGGATTGCCTCATTTTTACCCTACTGACCCTACTGACCTGTCTGTGGATGGCTTCTGCTGAACCATTGGATAATACTAACCTGCTCGAGCCGGGACCGGCTCCGCCGACCCCCGCCGAGGAAAATGCTGCCCAGCCGTTCTTCCGCCGCCGGGCCATCCAGGCACGCTTCCTGCCGAAAGTGAAACGCCCGTCGAAGCCGACGCTGATGGGGCCGGAGGAGTTCCTCCGCGGCCGGTGGATGATCCGGGGACTGATTGGACAGGGCGGCTACGGCGAGATCTACAAGGCGCTGGACCTGCACGAGGAGGAGGAGGTGGCCATCAAGACGGAGCTGAGGAAGAAGCGCAACCGGACGAATCGGAGGATGATCCTCGAGCAGAAGGTCCTCCTCCGGCTGCAGGGACGGCCCCACATCCCGAAGATGATCGCCTCGGGACACGACGACCGCATGAACTTCATCGTCATGGAGATGCTCAGCCTGAACGTGGGCGACCTGAAGAAGCAGTCTCCCGTGAAGAGGCTCTCTCGAAGCACCGTCGGCCGGATCATGCAGCAGGCGGTGGCCGGCCTCCGGGATGTCCACACCGCCGGTTACCTCCACCGCGACGTGAAGCCGGCCAATATGGTCGGTAGAGCTTCCTCCTCGGTTATCCTCCTATTCAGTGCTTCGGGATTACTAACAGAACTCGTCACGTGCTGATGATACTCGACCTCGGCTTGGTGAGGAAGTTCAAAGAGCCGAACGGGGCCCTCCGTCCCCCGAGACGCAAGCCCGGCTTCCGTGGAACTGTCCGCTACGTGTCAATCCGGGCCCACGACAAGATGGAGCAGTGCCCGGCCGACGACCTGATGTCGCTCGTCTACTCGGGCATCGAACTCTACGTGGGAGAGCTGCCCTGGCGTTACCTGGGCCAGGGCGAGGACGTGAGAAAGGCCAAGGTGGAGCTGCACTCGAAGGACCCCCATTCGTACCTGACCCTGATGCCCAAGGGATTCCAGGAATTCGCCATGGCCATCGAGAGTCTGGGACCGGGGGAGGAGCCCAACTACCCGATGATCCAGGGACTGGTGGCGGACATGACCGGAGACAGGTATCATTACTTCTATTGACAGTTTTAATGGGAAATTAAAGAGAAATGTCGGATCCGTACGACTGGGAGAACGAGTACCGGGAATGCTTCGAAGGCCAGGTGGAAAATTTTTAAAAACAAAAAAAAGTAAATAAACAATTTATTTCTTGCATTTTTCTTTGTTTATTTTTCTATCTTTCTTCCGAAGCCGGGATCTATCTCATATCCATATATCTATCAAATAAACACTAATTTGCATACAGATCACGACGTTTTCCAAAGTGGGTCTTATTTGCTCTTCCGATGGACTACTTCATGGTTCGACTGCATAAGTTACTACGAAAATTGCACCACTGTGAGAAGCTTGGCAGTCTTGGAACATGGGCACTATCGTAGTGGCTACATTAGAAAATGACATCGTGGGTGGTAGGACGGGGTATAAAGATTGACTCGCCGGCGTTTAAACTTTCTTTTTTTTAAACATTATTCTCCAACTCTCAAAGGAGCCGCTGGGTCATGACAACAAGCCGGCGTTTCCGAACATTTGACAATGTTGCTAAATTCCCCCTATACTGATAATTCATGTTAGCCAGCCTATAAGATAGCCCTTGACGCACTGTACACGCCAGCTTCTCGGAAAATGATTAATAGATTATCGAGTTATGGTTATAAACGTCTCGACATGTGTACGGGTGCGGTGTGGTGTAGTCGAGACCCCATAAATGGCACCGCCATTGGGTTGCCCATATAAAAATGGGGTGGACCTATCTTTTTTGATCGGGCTTTATAAGCAGCTGCGAAGAGCACAGCAATTTTTGTGTTGAGAAAGTAGGTTGAGAAGGGCTGCGAATAGTCAGCCCGGAGCCAGATACGCCAGCGTACTCCGTTCGTAAAATACAGGGCGTGTTGTGGGGAAAGGGAATAAAGAGACAACAAAACTGGCAAGCAAGAGAACAGGATGAGCTCTCAAACTGTAGTATCTGGAGCGACACATAAAAGATTCTCATAGGCGGAGAAAGCGGAAGACGGGCGGACAAGACTTGGCTCCTTTGAGGATATGGCAGCGGACCGGCCGGCAAGAAAGAAGTGAAATGAAGAAAGTTGGCCAAGGTAACGGTGATCATGTGATTTAATGCAACAGAAAAACGACACCCGGCACATGTTGGGTTGTCCCTTTATCATTATAATCTAGGGCAACTACCCGAGCTAATCAGTGAATGAACGGTAACTCCCATAAGATACGATTTAGGAGAACGTGCCGGTGTATCCAGTGTATCTCGCAGCTGAAGTCCAGTGTTCTCAGGGGCCTCCCGGAGGGTACCCGGTGGGTAGACAGCCACCCTGGTAAAATTTGGTCAGAAATCAACTGCCCGTGTAAACTTCGTCCTGCCCGGCAACCTCTGGGGGTTATCTATGCCAACGTACCTACCGGGTGACCTTTCACCTGTCAAGACCGATATCGACCGGTAGCCTGTTTCCCCCATTTGACTATCTTCTTCTCTTGCTTCCCTGTGGTGGGGTCGTCTTTCCATTCGTCTGCAGCACAAGGTCAATTTGATTGTTACTTTCCACAAATTTACTCTAAAAATTACAAAGAAAGCGTGCAGGACCTCTTCCCGAGGCCGGCGCCCCTGTCATGCCTCTGGCTCCTCCGGGGCCGACAGGAAATCGCGTTGTGGGCTCCGATCCACATAAAATGACGCGTCCCGTTGATTCGGGTAGTTTCTTTTTTGTCTAAAAATCGGGTAGTAGAGACGGCCAATGGGACTGGCCACCAGGGAATCCGCCTCTCGTGCCAGCCTCTCTTTTTGGAGAAGGCGTCCCGGCCCGGTCCCCCGATGTCCCGTGCATCCTCTGTGTCCACAGCGGTGTTTGGAACAGCACAGATGGATCCGGGCATCGCCAAGGGGTGACTGGAAGAGCTCGAAACCCTGATACTTTCTTTTTGACCAAATTCATTTAAAATATTCAATCCTTATCGTCTTCCCTCTATTGCCTCTCGCTCGTCTCTTCCATTTCCAGGTATCGTCTGCTCTGCTGGTGGTTCTCTCGCTAGATGCCTCTCTGAACCGAATGGACTATAATAACTCTACGATTATAGGAGAACAGCATGGGGACACGGACGTAAAATCTTCTGCTGTTGCCATCCAATGGTTCGTTCGTTTTATTCTACAGAAAAGCCATCCATATTCCGTATGCCCGCACTCTTTCCCAAGCTCGAGCTACTGTTGCAGTCATCCTTTATTTAGCTAAAAAAACAGTACCGATTGATCTGTATATTTCCCGCCTAATTAGCCTTTGAATTTCGCCATTTTACGCGCAAACTTGGGGAGCAGCCGCTTGTTGGATTAGAATTAAACCCGACTTGTCTACAGTAATCGGTAGTTGTCCTCCCGACTCACTGGGATGGTGTGGTCTGGAGAGCCGCTGGAACCATTTTCATGGGGCAATCCAGCGATAGGCTGTCCTTTTGATAGGGCCACCGGAGACTGGGACATTTCGACCTCCCAGTCTATCTCCGCCAAATAATTTTACCTGTTGGGAAAACTGACAAGTAAGAGACCCTAACAGAACTATCGGCCCCGTCCAGAAACGAGGGCTCCTACTCCGCCTCGTGGCTCATTTATCCGCGGTTATCAAATGAAAAAGACGTTTTAGGATAGCCTCTGAAGACGGAAAGAAGTCGGGTCTGTAGGAGATGGGACGAGTCTCGTCACCTCTTCATTCTCCCTCTTCTCTCGACACAACAGCTCCTGAAGGAACGTTGCAATGGCCATGTGAAATACGACGAGAGGGAAACAACGCTGCCTCGACTGGCTCTGTCTGCGCCGTGTCGTCCTCCTGAGGAGATGCCACTACGAACAAACGAGATGGAACACGACAAGAGCAGGAGAGCACTGATCCCCGTGAATTGGAGGAGGATAGCCACCGAGAGAAGTAGAGGGGATATTGACGTCAAACAGAAGAGAAGAGACTCGGCTGGACGAGTTGGCCTCGTCCAGAAGGCACATCGTCCCGGACGCTCTGAGGTCCGTCGACATGTCGAGACACGTCGAGCCTGATCCGATTCATCAGGATTCGACCGGGATCAGAGCAATTTTGAAAAAAGAATTTGGGAGAAAACGAGCAGAAGATGCCGAGAAGAAAAAAGAAGAAACGAGGACGAGGAGGATGGCCAGGGCAGACAGAAGTTGGAGGATATTATACCCGCAGGACCGAACAGGCCGCGGACATACCTGAAGAAGACGATGGCCTCTTCTTCTTGTGATAGGCGTAAAAGCCCTTTTGCCCTGGGTTTGCGCCCAGGGAGGACGTGTTCATATTTTAGAGGCAGGTCGGAAAGGAAGTTTTGCCAGTCCCTGTCCCCTCTGTCGACGATTTTTGGCAAAAATGTACACAGCGCTGAAGACGGACGGCGAGGATGTAGCGGAGTAGTGGTTAGGGAGAATAGGAAGAAAAGAATTTATTCAGATCAAATATAAGCACAGAAATCATGTTAGGATCGGCGCTGACTGGCCGTGTTTCCCCAATAGATGCTTGTCGAGTTTGGGCTTGACCTCCGCTCTAGAAGATGTTTTTGCTATATCAGGAATGGAACCAACGCAAAGGTGCGACTCGGATGGTTGCATATTAATGACCTCCAGAGCTGTTTGTACACATTGTTCCATTCGCGAGTCTGTCGAATAGGAATCGGAGATTCTGGTGAAAGAGAAAGTTCGAGATGTATGCTTTAAAGCATAGAATTTGGGGCAGAAATCATGGGAGAAGTCAATTCTAGTTAATTTCCTTGTAACACAGAAAATAGTTGGAAGTAGAAAAGGACAGAGTGGGAAAGAAGGGTCACCATGCCGCGGTCGGATTAGGGAGAGCTGTGCTGCGGAACAGCAGACCCAGATGTGCCCACTCCTATCTCACATCTACGAAGGATTTTACCACCTTCCTGGCATTGTTCTCCACATTTCTAACTGGAGATCTCTGAAGGTAGCGGAACAATGAGCAAATGGAGAGGAACGGGAGTTGTATTAGGCAGGACGGAGATGGCTACTGTCCGAGTGATAAAGGGCGCCACATGACCATCCCTCCGGCTAAAGTTGGACAAACTTGGACACGTAACGAGGCTCCACTGGGCCACTTGTCGGGATCAAGGTGCCTATCGAACTCATCCCAGGGTTTGTCGAGGGACAGGGTCTAAGTTGTCCAATAAATTTCTTTATCGCTTGTAACGAATTAGCATACAGAAGCCACAACGTCGGATACTCTGACATTCCGAGGTTGTTGCAGACGTCGGCACAGTGTGATTGACCTGACGAGTATAGCGGAGCATCATGCGGATCAGGTCTACTCCTCCAAAGCAGTTGAACGCGAAGCTCATCTCCAAGAAGAAGAAGAAGCGCACAGCTTGTAGCGAGATACTTTTCGGCTTTCCTAATCTAGAGCGCGTCTGAAATCAGATCTATTCTTCTCATTATTCCATTGACCATTCCTCGTCATCTCGATGATTCCATTTCTAGGAGGATTTCTAGGCACGAAGTACATGGTAAGTCGTCGATTCCATCATATGTAAACAATAACATTTCAGGTTACGGATTTCGTCGACTGCCTCAACTACTGGACCTCGTACCTGCTAGGCTTCTTCGCGGTGGTCCTGGCTGGCAAACAGTATTTCGGAACTCCCATCCTATGCTGGGATCCAAATGAACTCAATCGAGATTGGATAAGATATGCCGAAGGCCACTGCTTCGCCGCCAACTCCTTCCGCCTGCCGTCTGATCAGCTGCCGGAAGAAGGCCCGGTCACCGGGGGCCACCACAACTACTATCGATGGGTGCCCATCCTGTTAGCCATACAGGTAAGTCACTAGAGAATCCCAAAGACATTTCCCTTGCTTTTCAGTCGTTCTGCTTCCTCCTGCCGAACTACTTCTGGTCTTGGAAGCACTGGCAGATGGCTATCAATCCGGAGAAATTCACCAAGGCGGCGAACAGAGTCGAGAAATTGTTTGGAGAGCAGCAGAGGGTGGAGACCTATACTCTGGCAGTCCACATTATGCTCACTTTGAAGAAGTTTGAAAGGGGCTCGTTCTTTGAGGGGAGACGGGCCGCCCTCCTCTACCTCCTGGCAAAGGCTCTCTTCGCCCTCAACATCTATCTACAGTATCTCATCATGACGGCCTTTCTCGGCCAAAACTACATCCACTGGGGATACAACGTTCGTTTTTATTTATTCAACCTGTACTTCCCATTCTCAGATGGCCTCCAACCTGTATCACGGCATCGAGGAAGACTCGGCCGTCTTTCCCCGGTCTATTATATGTGACTTCAATATTGGAACGGCCGTCGACACCACGCCGTACAGAATCCAGTGCGACTTGACGATGAACTACTTCCACGAGATGCTCTACTTCGTCCTCTGTTTCTGGTTTATCTTCCTCGGCTTCGTCAACGTCCTCAGCTGCCTCTACCAGCTCGCCATGGTGGCCGTACCCCAGCTCTGGTCGAGAGGCATTCGGAGATCCATGACTGGCACACAAGTAGGAATTTCTTTCTTGCTTCAATTGGCATATTTAACCATTTTATTAATATTCAAAGTGTCCTCAATAGCAAAATCACTTTCAGCGCGGAATGGACGTGTCCTTTTTCGTGAAAAATGTGCTCCAGCCCGACGGCCTCCTTCTCCTCCGCTTCATCTCCATCGACGTCGGCAGTCTCTTCTCCACCGAGCTGGCCGAAGCCATGTTTCACTTCATCTCAAAACCAAAAAAAGGGTTCTACTCTAGGACATCTTCGCGTGACTCTGTATGTGACGTAGAATCCGGTCAGCTCGTTGAGTACCCCAATGTGTAACCTCGCTACTGTTCCTTTTGTTTCAAACTGTATATAAATAAACAGTAATACTCTCCTTCTTTATTCATCTTGTTCGTCTTCCTCTCCAGGAGGAGTGTCTCCTTCTTCTTCCTGACCTCCACCAGCCGGGCCAGCTCCCTGTCTAGTCCGTCCACTTCCATCTCCCTATAATTCGGTTAATCCCCTCCTTCTCCCAACCATCCCACAAGTTCCTTTTCTGTTGCTCTCTCCTCATTTTGTCCCCGAGACGGCCTTTTTTCTCGTCCAGGATATCTCCAATTTTCCTCGTCATCTCTTCCATTTTCCGGGTCTCCTCGACGAAATTCGGATATCTGGGAGAGGCCCGTTCAATAGACCAAAAAAGAAAAGAAAAGGCTTACTTTTTCTGGAGCTGATAGAATTGTTCCATCTTAACGTCTATTTCCGTCGATGTCTTCTTCACATTTTGCAGAGTTTTGGTCGTCTCTCGAAGGCTATCTTTTGCCTCCTCGAGCCAGCTATTCAAAACGGACATTCCAGCAGGGAGGACGCCAGTAAAGCCGTGATTTTCACGGTCCATAGATCTCGGCCATAATTCGCGGCTTTTGACTATTTTCGGGGGATTTTCGCGGGCACAAACTATTGCATATTAACAAAATTTATTGAGAGGCCATCTAGGAGATCACAAGCGGAGGAGGACAAGGAGGCTACTTGCGGCCGGCCCACGCGTAGAACTGCTTCCTCTTGTCCATCTGGCCGGCGCTCCTCTTCCCTGCCCAGGCGTAGAATCTGAATATCTTTTGTTATCCTCCCCTTATCCAAAAGGGCCTACTGCTTGCGTTTCTCTGCCTTGGGGGCATAGACCGAGTCGAAGGACCGTTTGGCATCCTCCCACGCGTAGAATCGTTTCATCTGAAGACGGAAATGTTTTACGGGGGGGGGGGGGGGGGGGGGGGGGGGGGGGGCTAATAGGCGGCTGATCACCCCATTTGGAGACGGCCCCTACCCCCACATTACTTTTGATTTTTATGAACATTATCGACCTCCCGTTTACGACTCTCTTCGACATAAATCCACTTCCGATTCCCAGTTATCGGGGGTGGGGGTGTCTTTTAGAATTCCTGGGTTGCCGGGAGATCCCCTGTTCTTTCTGCTCTCTCGACAAACTTTAAATGGCCGTGGAGGCGGGTGTCTCGGGAACAAATGCAAAGAATCTCTTAGACGCATCAGCCTAATATGATCCAGGGGGCGTACGAACCTCTGAGGAGACACTTCCCTTTTTGCAGACCGGGCTCAACGGGCCCTTTTTCTCGACCCAGAGAGCGTGTAACTCTCCTGTCCCAAGGAGAAATTAAGACAACGGCAGGATAACACCCAGGGAGTCATGGGAAGTGGAGGTGTGGGAACAACGTGCTCCGGGGATCAAGGGGTGACTGAACTTTGAGATGGGCCAGAGGAACTGTCCGGGAGGAGACAGCCAGGCGCGGTCTCAATTGTTTCGCCGTGGCCATTTGTTGAAATTCAATCCGTCTCTGTTCAGCCGGCTCATTCCTTTGCTAATTTTGGCCCAATTAAGGAAAAACTTGGGAAAAGACAAGAACAAAGGAAGATCCCTACTTCACCTTGGGATTGGCTCATAAGAGAGAGGACAAGACGTACCATAATGCGGAGATCCTCATCCGGCCGCAGGGCGTCGGTCTGCTGCTTGTCGTCGTCGTCCGTCCTGACTGTAGCCATCTGAAGACAGAAGAGCGAGAGGACGAAGAACGTCGCGGTGCTGGAGGCCATCAGGGAGTCTGTGTAAAGTGAATGGCCACGCCTTCGGAGCCGAGTAGTTTGACCAAACTCCGCCCCTTCTTAAAAACTGTTCCCCGCACCTTGTCCTTTAGGGGAGGACAACATGCAAGGACAAGAGAGCGATGAGGACTATTCCTTTGGGAAGGGAAAATAAAACTGTAGTTTGTTAGGGAGGAAAGTTGGAAAAAGCCCGGTGATGAGGTGTACATAAAAGATGATTTATAGACGAGGTTTGGTCGACGAGGCCTAATTGTTTGGGCTGGGGGATGACTACGGTAGAGCGGCCTTCGGAGCACCGTCTCACTCTTTCTCTCTCTTATTCCTCCTTGTCTCTTTTTCTGAATAAAGGAGATCAAGTATTTCCTCCTGCTGACCAGTACCGTACCCTACTTTGTTTTCAAGAAAACAAGCCTTGAAATGTCCCTGGCGGCACGGGAGAAGATTCAAAACGAGCTACAATGCCGGCGTAGAAACACGCGACGTGGGAGTAAAACTACAAAGGGAAGAAGTTTCTGGGAAAAGGAGGAAACACAACAGCTTCAGGGATGAGTGCCTCGTTCAATTATGGCCGAGCCGGTGCTTTGTCGCTGCAGATGGATCCGGGGGGCTTTGATCTCTCCCCTCTGCCCTGGTCCCCGCGACGTACCATTCCCATACTCTGCTGTGAAAGTGGCGTGTTCTGACAAACATTCGGGGTATGCACCGGTGCTCCGCGAATTAGGAGTTCTGATTTACAGAGCCGATGTTTATTGGTTGAGATAGGTTCGAACGAGAAAGGCGACGTAGGCTACCACCCGGAGGACAACTATCATCGAGAGAAGAATGCCCATGTTGATCCATTTGTTGCCCGGGTCGAAGTCGATGTCCTCCAGCACGGCCAGACCCGTCGCCGGACAGGAGGAGTAGCTCGACGTCGCGTTGACACAGCCTAGAGATCAGCTATAAGAGGGAGACAGGTCGAGAAATACCCGGGATGATGGGGATGTTCTCCCACTCGTTGATGGCCAGCGCCTCGTAGCCGTATTTGAAGTAGGAGAGGGCGGCCAGCCAGTTGAAATACGAGGGGATCGCATCGAAGGTGATGAAGAATCCACCGAATGACATGATCGGAACCACGAAGATCGGAAGGAACGTCATCTGAAGGGAGATAGTGGAAGGGGACAGGGGGAACATACGGCGACGGCCACGTCGGCGAAGATTGTAGCCACGGCGTAGGCTGAAAATACCTTTATTGGGGAAAGAGAAGAGAGCCTACAGATGGAGATGGCCACGTTGGTAACCATAATGGCGACGAGAGACGAAAAGAGGAAGGGGAGGATGGCGGGGTACAAGCCTAGAAGGATGGTGGGCAGCTGAGGAAGACCTTACCCGACATCCAATAGACAATGAGGTTGTAGATAAAGGGCAGGGCTATGAATTGGGGCAGCTCTGCCAGATTCTTCGCCAAGAAATAGGCACTCGTCCGGTAGACGCCGTTGGCATTCTCCCTCATCACTATCGGCATCTCGGCTGTGATCACCTGGGCATGTTTTAATGAAAGAAAAAAGGAGAGACTAACGGGGACATTGGGAAATTGAAGCATGAAATTGATATTTCTGATGTGGTTGAACATTATGCCGTTGATTGAAATGATAGTCTCCGGACTGATTTGGGTGTTGAAGTAGACGGTGCCCGTAATGAGGGCGGTCACTATTATTTGGATTAGACGAGACTTCAGAAGGAGCGGATCTCTGGGGGAGGATAAGAAAAGAACCGAGGGAATGGGTTACCGTATGACGGTTAGCCAGGCTCTCCAGAAGAGGGCTGTGAACTGGGCGAAGAACGAGGCCGAGTACCTGAAGACATTCAAAGAGACGACCGGGGAAGACCTACTCTTGGCTGAAGAAAGTCTTGTCCGAGTTGATACTGTCCGACGACGGCCTCTCTGTCTCCTGAAAAGAATTCTTTCCCCATGGCCCGGTTAACCCACCTTGTTAGCCTTTCCAATCTCCAACAGAGCCTTGCCGTGTTCGCTTTTTAGGAAACCGTCTCGAATTTTCTGGAAGTTCGACTATTTTCTGGGAAGTAAAGTAAAACAAACAGCTATGGTTTTGAGGGAGGTTGTCCTGTCCCTGTCGATGACGGCGAGGGTTCGGATGAGGTGGTCGGCCGGGTTGAAATACGGCGGGCAGGGATAGCCCCATTTACCGAACAGAGAAGCGGCCTCGCTTGCCGGGCCGAGGTAGATGATCCGGCCACAGGCCATCAGACACACACTGGGGTATTGTTTTTTGTTTGACTCGGTGGAGGGGAAACTCACTTATGGAAGAGGGAAAATACTTGAGAGGATGGCTGGTGGATGGTTATGATCACGTTCATCCCACTCTCTGCCAGTCCTCGCAGGGCCGAGACTACCGTACCTGCCATGAAGGCGTCTAATCCACTGGTCGGCTCATCACAGAAGAGAATCTTCGGACATGTGAGAATCTGGATGGATTGACTTGACCAAAAAAAGAGGAGGAGACTGACCTCGGAAGCAAAGGCGAGACGCTTCTTCTCCCCACAGGAGAGCCCCTTCACCCCGGGGATGTTGATGACCGTGTTGGAACAGTTGGACAATCCCATCTGGAGGGAATATGTAGAGGAAAACAAAAAGATCTACCTGTTGGATGACGGCCTCGACCCTCTGTTCCCTCTCGTACCGAGTGAACTCGGATCCCATTCGGAGCCTGGCCATGAACTGAAGATGTTCCTGGACAGTCATCGTGCCCACGAACATGTCGTGTTGCTGGACGAAGGCGCTGACTTCCCTCAGTTTCCACTTGCTCACCCTCTGCCCGTCCAGCATCACCGTCCCCTGAAATGGTTCCCCATCCTCCCGGATAAAGGAGACAACTCGCCTGGACATCGAGATTGCCCAGGTTGCGGGTGGTGAGCACATTGAGGAGGGTCGTCTTGCCGGCTCCGCTAAAACAGTCAAAAGTGAGAGAGACACGAAAGGACAAAGACAGGGACGGGTGGAAATAACGAATTCATTCTATGTGACTACGTTATGTTATTGTACGTGATTGTTCTTTTCGAGCGAGGATCCGGGCATGGCCATGACAAAGTCCCCAGGGGGCGGCTCCTTGTGGCAGACGTTCCGGACGAGGATGGGTCCCTCTCTGTCGCTCCTCTCCTTCTTGTCCTCCTCGTCTTCCTCCTTATCCGGACTATTTCCCAGTAGATAGCACATGAAGATGGCCGCAATCAAGGCGAAGACGACCAATACGACGAGCAGAATGACTAGCCACGTGGCCATCTTTCACGGAGGGGGAATGGGAATAAACGGGGGAGAACTGACCTGCTGCCCATTATCGCCAAGAGTCGACCGGATTCGGCTGCTCCGCTTACTGAAAATCCTCTTATTCCTTGAAAAACAAGGTGGACGGACCATTGTGAAGGATGTCCCGGTACTTCTTCGGCTTGTTGGCTTGTTCCAGTTTCTCCCTCAACGTCGTCGTCCGGATCTCGGGCCCCGTCACATTTATCGAGGACCAGTAGAGGTTACATCTGCGAATACTCGATGAAGTTCAGAATCAGACGGGGAAAGTGCCTTATCAGATGATTAAACAGGCCCAGTCGGCAGTAGCCGGCTGATAAGGAGCCCGCGTTTATTTTTTCGAAAGAGTTCACAGGGTCACTAGTCAAAACAGGAGACAACGACCGCCTCTCGCAACCTACCTGTCGGGAACTGCTTTTTGAACGGAAGAAAAGGGTCGAGGGTCGATGAGGGGCACTGTCTCGGAGTCGAACATCCTCCCGGAGAAAGAAGAACAAGGGTAGCCGGCACAGGAGGAGAGGCCCTTATCGGGAGATATCGAGGGAGGACCAGGGGTCGCGATAAGGAGAAAAACAACATTTATTAGGCGATCTCAGAACTGGGGGATTCTCCCGTTGATCGGCATCTGGTTGGGCAGTAGGGCCAGCGTGTGCTTCCCCTGTAAATGTCTCCTTATTTCTAGCTCAGAACTGGAGGATCTTCCCGTCCACCGGCTGTTGGTACGGCATCATGGCTACCGTATGCTTGCCCTGAAGAGAAGGAAAGGGGGACAAGGAGAGGCACCGGATACAAACCTTGGCACATAGCTTCCCGTCGCTCTTTCGTCGAAACTCGCAGTCGGTGAAGGCGATGCTCCTGCCACACTTGAGAACCGTCGCCGTAATCTCCATCGTCTCGCCGACCTTGGCCGGAAGAAGGTAGCTGCAACTGGGTTGTCCTCTCCTCTGACCCGTCCTACCTGACAGCCAGCTCGACCGACGCCATTCCGACGTCTTTCACCGTGACACCCAGTCCCCGGGCCGTGACAATATCCGTGAGAGAGGCCGTGAATCCACCATGGAGGGTTCCCTTCGAGTTGAGATGCTCCGGCTCCAGGACCAACTCGCAGACGAGCTTCTCTTTGGTGGCCGAAATGGGCTTCACCTGGGAATATCAGATTAGAGAAAGAGGGTATTGCGAAAACCTTGGCAGCCACTCGGTTGAAATCTTCCAATTTGGAGAGAAGGGCAAAAGCCTCGATGACATCCTCGAGATCTGACTTGGAAGTGGTCGGGGAGGGCTGGTCGGGGTTAGGGGTCATTCTGAAAACGGGACGATGAGAGGAAAAGGGAGATGGAGATCGGACGATAGGGAAAGACGACACAATTACACTGTTTCAGAGAGGGGGCAACTCAAATGTGGTGATTCAACGAGAAAAATAGAAAATCTCCGGAAATTTGGAACAGAAACTGCGAATAATAACCGAAGAGGTGAAAAGATAAGAGAAATACCATTGCTTTTTAACTTTAGAAGACAACATTTGGAGTGAAAACAAGCGAAAACTTTTAAAAACGAAGCTTTATCAGATTTCTCATAGAAAACAAGAGCCGTGCCGCGGTGATGACACTTTTCGGTGGCCGCAAATAGCCGCTGCGAATGGCCGGGAGGATGAACGGCGCCGATTGACTTGGTCGGAGAGAACGCCTGGCTGGACAGACAATTGAGCACCTTCCTCCCTCTTTTTGGAGAATAAAAAATAAGAAAAAGGGAAAAGGGGATGAAGAAGACGAGGATGATGTGGATCGAATCGATCGACGGTATGACATAACGGCCGGCTGACCGGCGGCCGGATCAGAGAACACGCGGGGGGAGGTCAGCGGGGACGAGGCAGACGAGTAGACAAGCTCGCGTTTCAGACTGGGAGGAGCCCGCTTTTTGCATACGATTTCGAAAAAGCAAACGGTCACGGCCTAAAGGGCAGACAGAAAGTGCGAAAACTTTTTGGACACTCGGAAAAACAACCGGGCCACCTATGTGTTCGGGTAATGCTGACACGTTACACCGAATACAGTAGAGACACCCATGGAACGGGGGATGAACGTGGGCGGCAGGGAAGAAAGGGGAAATGCCTGGAGGGAGCGGGGATGAATAAGCAGAGGACACTTTGATCTCTTGATTAATCAGAGGTATGACCAACTGAATCGGGTTAGATTCTGGACATAACTCCCAAAACGGTACAGACACCATATACAGATTCGCAGCTACGTGACAGTCGAGCAGTGTCCTCTGATCCAGAGGCTGCCCTTTCCCCCAATCCGGCGTTATCCTCCTGTCCTCCCCTTGAGTACAGGGATTACCCTGCCGC
This sequence comes from Oscheius dolichura, assembly GCA_932521035.1. Classification (NCBI taxonomy): domain Eukaryota; kingdom Metazoa; phylum Nematoda; class Chromadorea; order Rhabditida; family Rhabditidae; genus Oscheius; species Oscheius dolichura. The sequence continues at coordinate 6,362,099 of OW051494.1, forward strand.
CTTCCAATGATCACGGTGGTTAACTGTCGTAATCAGTTCAAAACAATGGTTACTGTTTTGTTTTTCACTCTCGTTTCCCACCGTGCTTCGGGAAGTGGCCATCCGTCTTTTATTCCCCGACGACCCTTCCTTGTTTTGGCCTACTCGTCACAGTCTCCCGCCTGTTTGCTTCCCCTCCAAATAGAGCCCCATACATATTCATCCCGTCACTCCCCGTTTCAGGACAATGGCCGACGACAAAGCCAAGCAGGCCCGCCAATCCATCGTCTCCTTGTAAGTTGCCCCTCCTTCCTCTCTTCGAGCCGATCTCCTTCAGGGAGGAGGTCGTCCTGACCAACTGCCACCATCGGACACCCTGGCCTTCTATCTGGATATGTATTTTTATGCAGTTCGTGATAGGCATCACAAATTCAATTTTCTATATGAGCATGTGGCCTTTTCTCAGCGGAGTACTGTCCTTTCTAACCTGTACTAGAGCCATTTCAGCTGGATAACACGGCGGCCATGCATTTCCTCGGCTGGGTGGTAGCCTCCTGTAGCATCGGCTGCTCTTTGGTATGTTTCTTGAAGGCTACCAACAGAGTCCCTTCCAGGCGAACCCCCTCTTTGGCTATTGGAACGAGAGGACTATGTCCGTTACCTGGCCGGTCGGTTAGTGGCTCCTCGCTTCCCCTTATCCTCTTCCAGTTTGTGGCTTCTGTATCTCCGCCGTCGGCCAGTGTATGTACGGCCTGCTGCCCCTTGTCCACTTCAACGTCAAATGGTATATGATAGCTGCTCGATTTATCACCGGCTTCGGAACAGGTCCCCTAGTCCACCTCACTGTTAACACTGTCTAGGCTGCCTTTCGGTGCTCCGAGCCTATACCGCCACAGCTGCCCTCCCGAAAGATAAGTTGTCGGCCATCTCCTACGGTACTGCTGGCTGGGTACTAGGAATATCTTTCGGTCCAGCTATACAGGTAATCTCACCTTGTTCAAGTTATCCTCCCCTAGGCTCTGTTCACTCCCATTGGAGCCGGCTGGAAAGTGGGCTTCTTGGTTCTGAATATGTACACCCTGCCGGCTTTCTTTATGGCAGTCGTAACTATCTTCTCGTGTGTTGTCATCTTGATCTTTATGGACGAAGACTATGCCGGAATAATCAACCAAAATGAGCAAGACGGTTTATCTTTCCCTCGTCTCCATCTATCCCCCTTCCAGCCAACCATATTGTCATCCCGAAGTTTGACGTCTCCCCTGCCCTGGTATGTGTCTGGCTCTGGGTCATCTCCTGTATGATATCGACCAATATCGAAGTCATTTCTACGCCGCTCTCGACTGCCATGTATGGTTGGAATGACTCGACCTCGATCCTCTACAACGGCATCATCGAGTCCGTCACCTGTGTCGTCTCTGTCTTCGTCAACTTCCTCATCGGTTACTCTCGGATCGGTCACATGTGAGCAGGACGGCCACATCTGTCTAACCCTCTTCAGCGACAAGAGAAAGCAGATAATCTTCGGTCTGGTTGTCTTCCTCCTCTACCACCTCGTCAACTATCCCTGGTCCGCGTATCCCGGTCCCCTCCACTACATCCCACCGGGTAAGGGCGTCTCCCAGGTTGATAAGACCTTTCAGGGTTGACTTCGTCGGAGGTCGGCGGCTGTGACCCCTCCTACTCGTGGTGCGAGACATCTGTCCGTATCCCTCTCGTCCTCTACATCTTCAGTTTCATCGTCCTCTACGGGATTTCCTTTCCCTTTGTGGGAGCATCTTCCGCGTCCCTCTACTCGGAGATCCTCGGCCCCCGTCCACAGGTGTTTTTTTCCTGAGAATGGAAGAAAGATAGTTTAGGGGATGATGCAGAGTCTCTATTCCCTGGGCGGTTCAGTGGCCCAATTTCTTTCTCCTGTCCTGGTCACGTAGGTCTCTCCCTTCGTCGACGACCCCTGCCCTTTTAGATTTCTCTTCCAGCACACCGGATACATCTGGGTGATCTGTACACAGATCGGCACCCTCAGCCTGGCCCTGGTCCTCATGGTCGTCTACTACAACCGTCTCGTCCCCCTTGAACTGAAACCCGCCCCCGGTGCCAAAATCAAATACTCGACTGGCGTACTGTATGCCATGTGAGCGTCCTCCCAATAAACTGATCTCGTCCCTGTTACATTTCGGGCAACAACTCGTCCCCCTGTTGGCAGAGGAGATCGCGAATCTTCCGCAAGCACCCAGTTTACACTGGCACGGTTCACATGGACTGGACAGGCAGACACCTTCTAAAAACAACCCTGTTGGAGCGGTGCAGATGGTTTTTGCGTTTTTGTTTTCTGGAAATGTCAGCCTCGACCCAATAAAGGCCTGCAAGCGACAACAGACATCATGCCTTCCTTCGTGTTGTCATTGTTCTTCGCTTCTATGCCCCTTCCCCCCTGATCCTATGATATCAAAATAAAGGAGAACACACTGCAAGCCGAATGCCGATTGCCCGTCGCCACGTGTGTTGAATCTCTGCCGAAGCCCCCAGACCAGTCCGTTGATAATACACTCCTCCTTCCTTCCCGTTCCCCCGTCTGTGTTGCCCCTCTTCCTCAACATTCCCCCTTCTGATAATCGATCAGACAATTTCAGATGACCGTCTCCATCGTGGATAATCAAGCCAGCATCATCAGCGACCGGCCCGAGAAGAGGTGAGTCTATCCGAATACCTCCTTCGGAACAGCCAACTGTCTAGGGTCGATTGGGATGAGAAGAGGACTCCTTGGAGGTCCATTTGGATCGGAATCTATATGCAGTTTGTAATCGGTGTACAAATGTCTATTTATTATATGAGCAGCTGGCCTTATTTAAATTATGTGAGTACTTTTTCGATCTCTTGAAATGGCCAATTTCCATTTCAGTTGGATTCCAGTGCCGACTTCCATTTCGTCGGCTGGGTAGTGGCCGCCGGAAGCATCGGCTGCTCAATAGCCAATCCCATATTCGGCTGGTGGAATCAAAAGACGATGTCAGTCACATCACCTGTTTGCTTGGGATTAATGGTCTCCTGCCTGGGTAAGGTCACCTGCCCTCCTCCCCGGTTCATCCAATTCTTTCAGGGCAAATAATCTACGCACTGTTGCCTGTCTGCCCCTTCGGCCACCACAAGTGGTTTATGATTTTTTCCCGGTTCATCATCGGCTTCGGGACGGGGTCTATCTCTGTGCTGAGGGCCTACACGGCCATGGCTGCCGTGCCCGACGACAAAATGAAGGCCATCGCCTACTCGACGGCTGGCTGGGTGCTGGGCCTCTCCTTGGGCCCGGCCGTGCAGTCTCTGTTCACTCCCCTCGGGGAAGGGTTCACCCTCTTCGGCTACAGATGCGACATTTACACCACTCCACCCTATTTTATGGTCGCCGTCAACCTGGCCTCCTGTGCCGTCATGTGGCTCTTCTTCAAGGAGACCTACTCCGGAATCATCGACCAGCGGGAACAGGAGGCCAACCATGTCTTCCTCCCGAAGTTCGACCTGCCCGCCGCCCTGACCTGTATCTGGCTCTGGGTCTGCTCCTGCTCCATCTCCACCAACATCGAAGTCATGTCCACGCCCCTGTCCACCGTCATGTTCGGCTGGAATGACTCCACCTCGATCCTCTGGAACGGGGTCCTCACCTCCGCCACTTCCTTCATCTCCGTCTGTGTCAACTTCCTCATCGGATCCACGGGCATCGGCAAGATGTGAGTCAATCGGGACTAGATGGCGTAATAAGAGTTCAGAGACAAAAGGAAGCAGATCCTGTTCGGGCTGTCTCTCTTCATGGCCTACCACCTGTGTAACTACCCGTGGTCATTCTACCCCGGTCCCCTACAGTACATTCCCAATGGGACGACCACTGCCGAAGTGGGAGGATGCGACCCGGAGTTCACTTGGTGTGAGCACACGGTGGCCGTCCCCCTTCCCATCTACATTATCACATTTGTCCTTTTCTTCGGGATTGGCTTCCCCTTCATCGGCAGTCCGTCGGCCTCCCTCTACACCGAAATCCTTGGCCCTCGACCCCAGGGCAACATGCAGGGCCTATACAGCTTCAGCGGGTCAATGGCTCAGTGTATTGGACCGCTTCTCTGCACGTGAGTTCTCTCCTCCTCCTCACTTCATCCTGTTCAGGTTCCTCTTCCAGCACACGGGTTATCAGCTGGTCGTCCTCTCCCAGGTCTTGATCCTGTCCATCGGCTTCTCCCTCCTCTGTACATTCTACAAAAGACTCGTTCCCCTGGAACTGAAGACAACTGACACGGCATCAGCCAGCTTCGACGGCTCCCTCTGACTACGGTTAATTTGATCTCAATTAAACCTTTTCTCCCTATTCTCCCTAACCATTGCTTCCAGCGGACCGGCTGGCAGAGGATGAGATAAGCAAAGTTGACCCAGGCGACCCATCTGGCGCCTATCCTCCAATCGCGCCCTTGTCATCCACAACTTTTCGCGCCCAAAACAGCCAAATAACATACACGCCATTGGTGTCTCGTACGGGGATGGGCTCATAGAGGAGGATGATACTGGGGTTCTGTGTACTCCCCCTTTATTGTACCAATTGAGTAATTATGCTGCCCTCCTCCTGTCCTTCTATCTGTACAATCGTGTGGGAAGGGAATCAACTGTGGCAGGGTATCCCAGATCAGAGCCGAAAAAAGGGGGAGGGGCAGTCTAGCTGTAGTTTTACCTCGGAAATGGTCCAGATCGTTACGTGTCAAAGTTTGTCCAACTTTAGCCGGAGGGATGGTCATGTGGCGCCCCTTATCACTCGAGAGACAGGGACTGGCAAAACTTCCTTTCCGACCTCCCTCTAGAATATGAACACGTCCTCCCTGGGCGCAAACCCAGGGCAAAAGGGCTTTTACGCCTATCACAAGAAGAAGAGGCCATCGTCTTCTTCAGGTATGTCCGTGACCTGTTCGGTCCTGCGGGTATAATATTCTCCAACTTCTGTCTGCCCTGGCCATCCTCCTCGTCCTCGTTTCTTTTTTTTTTCTTCTCGGCATCTTCTGCTCGTTTTCTCCCAAATCCTTTTTTCAAAATTGCTCTGATCCCGGTCACGTGCTCAATCGGATCAGGCTCGACGTGTCGACGGACCTCAGAGCGTCCGGGACGATGTATCTTCTGGACGAGGTTAAATCGCCCAGCCGGACCAGACGAGGGTGGCCGCCGCTTGTCCGCCAGTAGATATTCCTCATTACAAATGTACGTCGTCGAGATAGGCGAGCCGTCTTCATTTCCTTCATCCTGACCACTGGGATTTGACATGAGCTCGGCGCCTGGCTCGTCTTCGGCCTGCCTTCAGCCGACACAGCGGGGCGTGGACGATAGGCAAGGTGCAACAGACTGAAAGAGGATCATTCTCTATGTCCCTTCAACGGGGAAAGTCAACGGCTAATCCTATTTGTCCGCTCTACCTTTAAAAATGTAATCCTGGTCGAATCCTGTTGAATCGGATCAGGCTTGACGTGTCTCGACGTGTCGACGGCTCTCAGAGTGGCCGGGACGATATACGTTCTGGACGAGGCCAACTCGTCCAGCCGAGTCTCTTCTCTTCTGTTTGACGTCAATATCCATATCCCCTCTTCTTCTCTCGGTGGCTATCCTCCTCCAATTCACGGGGATCAGTGCTCTCTTGGTCTTCTCGTGTTCCATCTCGTTTGCTCCTCAGGAGGACGACACGGCGCAGACAGAGCCAGTCGAGGCAGCGTTGTTTCCCTCTCATCGTATTTCACATGGCCATTGCAACGTTCCTTCAGGAGCTGTTGTGTCGAGAGAAGAGGGAGCAATGAAGAGGTGACGAGACTCGTCCCATCTCCTACAGACCCGACTTCTTTCCGTCTTCAGAGGCTATCCTAAAACGTCTTTTTCATTTGATAACCGCGGATAAATGAGCCACGAGGCGGAGTAGGAGCCCTCGTTTCTGGACGGGACCGATAGTTCTGTTAGGGTCTCTTACTTGTCAGTTTTCCCAACAGGTAAAATTATTTGGCGGAGATAGACTGGGAGGTCGAAATGTCCCCGTCTCCGGTGGCCCTATCAAAAGGACAGCCTATCGCCGGATTGCCCCATGAAGATGGCTCAGCGACTCCCCAGACCACACCATCCCAGTGAGTCGGGAGGACAACTACCGATTACTGTAGACAAGTCGGGTTTAATTCTAATCCAACAAGCGGCTGCTCCCCAAGTTTGCGCGTAAAAATGGCAAAATTCAAAGGTTAGTTGGCGGGAAATATACACAGATCAATCCCCGGTGGTACTGTTTCTTTAGCGAAATAAAGGATGACTGCAACAGTAGCTCGAGCTTGGGAAAGAGTGCGGGCATACGGAATATAGATGGCTTTTCTGTAGAATAAAACGGACGAACCATTGGATGGCAACAGCAGAAGATTTGACGCATACTGTTCTCCTATAATCGTAGAGTTCTTATAGTCCATTCGATTCAGAGAGGCATCTAGCGAGAGAACCACCAGCAGAGCAGACGATACCTGAAAATGGAAGAGACGAGCGAGAGACAAAAGAGAGAGGACGACAAGGATAGAATATTTAGAGTGAATTTAGCCAAAAGAGAGTTGTATCAGAGTTTCGAGCACTTCCAGTCACCCTTTGGCGATGCCCGGATCCATCTGTGCTGTTCCAAACACCGCTGTGGACACAGAGGATGCACGGGACATCGGGGGACCGGGCCGGGACGCCTTCTCCAAAAAGAGAGGCTGGCACGAGAGGCGGATTCCCTGGTAGCCAGTCCCATTGGCCGTCTCTACTACCCGATTTTTAGACAAAAAAGAGACTACCCGAATCAACGGGACGCGTCATTTTATGTGGATCGGAGCCCACAACGCGATTTCCTGTCGGCCCCGGAGGAGCCAGAGGCATGACAGGGGCGCCGGCCTCGGGAAGAGGTCCTGCACGCTTTCTTTGTAATTTTTGGATTTTTTAGCAAAACGAAAGGTAACATATCTTTGATGAGAAGACACAGACGAGACAGCCGGCCGGCGTCAGTCGAAGCGAGCAAATGGCCGGTGGCCAGCCAGTTGTCCTGACCAAACTCGACTGACCGGACCCTTTAGTCTTTTCCAAAAGGGGAGGGGAGTTCTGTAGGTTTGTGTGCCCCTTGAATATAATGACGAGAGGGGTACTGTAGTGATAAAGATAGAGGTGCAGCACGCTTTCCTGTGGCCGGCGCCCATTGTTTCGGGTGGTTAGGGATTTTTCCCGATCCATCGTTCTGGATTATGACACAGTCAAAAATAACCGAGGAAGGAAAGGTAATCGCCCAACTCTCTTTGAACTCAATAAAGCTTTTCTCCTCTTTAGAACTGGTCAATCCAGACATGGAGACACTGGATTCCCACAGTTTTATCTCGCGAGAAACGACAATCAAAAAATGATTGGATAGGGGGGAAATGGCCATCGGGGTCGAGTGATCGATTGCCCTCTGTAATCCTCTTGTGAACGTCTCCACCGTATGTAAATTCATGGCGGTTGGGCCTCGGTAATCGACCGGATTGACTTTCAACTAGTGTCTCCACCCACTTCTACGATGACCATCGCCGTCGACAGCTCCTCCTCCAAGCACAAGTATCCTCCCCTCCTCCTCCAAATAACCACAGTTCAGTCTCGATGCCGTTCTCGAGGAGAGGATCTCCCCGTGGAATTCCCTCTACATTTGTGTTTTCCTCCAGTTTACCCTTGGTGTCCAGATCGCAATCTATTTCATGTCTATGTGGCCCTATCTGTCCCAGCTCGACCCCTCGGCCTCCGTCGACTTCCTCGGCTGGGTCGTCGCCTCCTGTAGTTTCGGCTGTTCCGTGGCCAATCCCCTCTTTGGCTATTGGAACGAGAAGACGATGTCCGTCACGTGGCCGGTCCTTGCCGGTTTTCTACTAATAGCAGGAGGTGAGTATGTTGAGTCCGGGATATGTCTGTATTAGGTCAGTTGCTATACGGTCTTCTTCCCCTCTTCGCCGCCAACCAGAAATGGATAATGATAATTGCCAGAGTAGTCACCGGCTTCGGTACAGGTAAGCCGTCTCCTCGTTCCCCGCTATCCTCCAGGTTCTATTTCCGTCCTCCGGGCATACATGGCCACCGCTGCCGTCCCCCAAGACCGTCTCCGGGTGATCAGTTTCGGCACCGCCGGCTATGTCTTGGGCCTCTCGTTCGGCCCCGTCATCCAGGTTCTGTCTTTATCTATCAAGCAGTCCGTCTCCTTCCAGGCTCTGTTCACCCCTCTGACCACCGGCTGGACTCTCGGTCCTCTCGTCCTGAACATGTTCACCCTCCCGGCTTTTCTAATGGTCCTCATCACCGTCCTCTCCTGTCCGGTCGTGTGGTTCTTCCTCGAGGAGACGTATTCCGGGGTGATCGACAAGAAGGACCAGGAGGATAACAACATCGTCCTCCCCGACTACGACCTCCTGGCCGCGCTGGTCTGTATCTGGAACTGGATCGTGGTATCCATGGTCGCGACAAATCTCGAAGTGTGAGTCCCTATCCTCCTCCGAGTATCCTCCCAGAATGTCGACCCCTCTCTCGACTGTCATGTATGACTGGAACGACTCGACGTCGATCCTCTACAACGGCATAATGCAGTGTGTCCAGTGCCTCATCTCCGTCGGCAACTACTTCATTATCGGATCGACTCGCATCGGCAAAATGTCTGGCCTAGAGAGATTCTTCTCATAAAATAATTACAGAGACAAGAGAAAGCAGATTCTGTTCGGGCTGTCCCTGTTCATCCTCTATCACGTGCTCACCTTCCCCTGGCCCTTCTATCCCGGTCCTCTCCACTATATCCCAACCGGTACCCTCTTACCGTAACCATAGGAATATTCCACTTCAGGAAACACGACGGCCGAGATCGGGGGATGCGACTCCTCCTACTCGTGGTGTGCCCATTCCGTGGCCATCCCCCTCCCCCTCTATGTCTTCTGTTTCGTCGTCCTCCAAGGGCTGGTAACTTTTTACGGTATCCAAAAGTGTATTTCAATTTTCAAAAGGCCTTCCCCTACGTGGCGTCTCCTTCAGCGTCTCTTTATTCCGAAATCCTCGGCCCCCGACCACAAGTACCGTAGTCCTTCTCTCTAAAATACGTTTCTTTATAGGGAACTATGCAAGGGATGTACAGTTTTGGTGGATCCGTAGCTCAAGTTGTGGGTCCGCTTCTTTCTACGTGAGTTCTCCTCTCCGGTTGATAGCAATTCCCCAATTCAGCTATCTTTTCAAGCACTCTGGATATCTGGGAGTTAACTCAGTTCAGCTGTTTACCTTGGGATTCGCTGTGGTTCTGATACTCACCGTATGCAGACGGCTCGTGCCACTCCAGTTGAAACGAGTGAATAAGCTGTCTACAAGGGCATAGAGCACACCATAGTTATGTGATACGGGTAGCCGACTGATTTCCCTCTATGAATGTGAGAATGTCCTCAAAAGATGCACAATAGTATTGTTATTGATTTTATTGTCTAAAGCACAAGATAAAGTGTTTATGGTCCTTATGTGGTCGTTTCAATGTAAAAAGTTGGGCATTCTGCTTCGTCTTCTCTTTTACTCTAGACGTGGAATGAAGCAGTACTGCTTGTAAGCGCAGTGTAAATTTTCTGAAAGTTTCTTGCGCATTAGGCACTTCTCCAAACTGTTTCTGTTCCAACTGTAACTTCTGGAATAGTATGACAAATTTGCAAGTGCAATTTATTTTCTATCGCCAACATAAACTGTATATGAAAATTTTATTGTATCTTTAGTAAACTGTAGCCAATAAAATGTAGAGCACGTCGTTTTGTTTTTGTATGTCGCTTTTATGCAAAAAAATTATATTTTTTTCCGTTTTTATTTTGTTTCTTTATATTTCTTACCATTAGACTCGATGACTGTGTTGGAGTCGTCTTTTGGGCCTGCGGTGTGCCGAGTATGTCTGTGCGGAGAATCTTCTATTCCATATATGGGAAAAATAGGAGGAGAGCCTTTGATATCACCTTGTCATTGCAAGTAAGAGAGTTTCATTTCTTGTAAATTATAGGCATTTGAAGGGGTACTATGGGACTTTATCATAAAAGCTGTCTGGAACATTGGTTGTATATCTCGAAGACTACTCATTGTGAACTTTGTAAGTTTCGTTTCCAATATGGAACGTAAGTATTATTTATTTGTGGCTTGTAATATCCTTTTATAGAAAGAACCAAAGCCTATGTGCCTATCTTCGATTGAGAGGATGGAATTATAGAAATTTTCGTAGCCTTCCTGCGGATTTTGCTACTGTGCTGTTTTTCACACCTTTGGCCGCTTTGTTGATCTATTATTGTATTAAAGGGGCCATGGAAGATGCTGCGACTGTACAAGCAGATGAGTTTCCGCCAGGAGAAGCATTTGCCATGCTTGGACTTGCTTTTATAATAACTGTGACTATATTTTTTTGGTATGCATCTACAACACTATTCCATTTGCATCAATTTCGAGAGTGGCAGAAACACCACAAGGTCTAAATAATTCCAGTAGAATAAAATAGGTTTTAGCTTGTTTTCATTGTCGATCAATTAGAGCAAACTCGCAGAGAACGAAGTCGCTCCCTCCGTAAAGACATTATTCAATCAATAATTGTTAGTTTAAAGAAATAATAATATGCTAATTACAATAGTTTAGAGACCATTTTGCTGTTTCAGTCGACGTCCCGCGCAACGAATTGTCGTATCAATGAGAGATGTTGATCTGAATCCCCAAATGATATCGGTTGGCTTGATTTTGTTTACTAAACTAACAGTAATTTAGCCAGGCACATTTAATGAAAGTTCCACCAATAGTCCACCTTCTTATAGTGCAGAGCCTAGCAACTCGGCTTCTTCAAATACTCCAAGTTCATCAAGTTCATCTCCCGAAAATTTCGAATCGGCTCGGTGTACGTTATCAGTTACTTTTTTCGCGAACTTATTCTTTTAGCTGATTTTCCCATGGCAACTTTTCGACCTATAACCATTATGCATCCACCCCTTCTTGCTTCATCGCCAAATTATGAGTACGAACGCTATGACTCGGCGGCTTATCGAGATGACACCGTAGTTTATGATGTTCCACCGAATGATGTAAGTTTATTATAACTTTATTCGTTCAAGATATTTGCAGACGCGCTTTTCGGAAATAGATCTAGGCACTCATTCGCCCATACTTCGCGAAACGTTTTCCCCACAATTTGCTTGTTTGAAGTCTTTATCTGAAACGAACCTTTAGGTTCATTTTAAGCATCCATAAAGTTTGTGATATTTTTTACCTTTTTTACCATGTTATTATATTTTTTACACTTCACTTTACATTTTAACTCAATTTTTACAAGTCTGTATATGAATTTCATAGATCATAAAATATTTTTTACATAAAATTCTTGCCTTTCAACATAATAATTTAAAAATATATAATTTATTAATAGCGCGGTGTGGACGAGTTCTACTCGTCAGGATAACCCGTGAAAATGTTTACCGTGGTGGATAACCGTAGACTACGTCATAAAAAAGACATCAGACTTAGTGGGAGCCTTCGGGAGGATTTCTAGAGGAACAAGACGTTTTCGGAAGAAGAGGAGGAGAAATAAGGCAGAAGTGGCACCAATGAGTTCCATAACCATGACCCAAGCATATCCAGAATGTTGGAAAAGGTATCTGAGGGAAACGGTAATCAACAGGAGATGGAAGCTCACGTAGAAATAACGGGAGCGGCGAATTGGGCAACTGAACCACCCAGTGAATATAAGCCCATCATTGTACCCTGGAAACGGTCGGTTAGAAGGGAGAGCGGAGCCTTACCTGGGCCCGGGGTCCGAGAATGTCGGAATAGAGGGAGGCAGAGGGGGATCCCACGAAGGGGAAGGAGACCCCGTAGAGGAAGACGAAACAGAATATGTAGATGGGCAGGGGGACAGCCACCGAGTGGTCACACCACGTGTAGGAGGGGTCACAGCCTCCCACCTGGGCAGAAGTATTCCCCTGGGGGATGTACTGTAGGGGGCCGGGGTAGAACGGCCACGGGTAGCAGAGCAGGTGGAAGGCCAAAAAGGCGAACAGGCCGAAGGCTATCTGCTTCCTCTTGTCTCTGAAGAAGATTATTGGATGGGGGAAGAGGGGACGAGGAACATCTTGCCTATCCGGGAGTAGCCGATGAGGAAGTTGGTGACGACGGAGACGACGCAGGACAGGGACTCGAAGATGCCGTTGTAGAGCACGGAGGTGGAGTCTTTCCAACCGTACATGACAGTCGACATCGGGGTGGACATCCTGGGGCACGTTACTCGGAGGAGGGGATGAGGGACTTACACTTCCAAATTGGTCGAAATCATATTGGCCACGATCCAGAAGGAAATACACACGATGGCCCCGACCTTGTCGTACTTTGGAATGTATCGGCCGCCTTCTGAAGAAAGTTGCCTGTTTATAAAGATACAGGAACAGACCAGAGCTGTCATCCTCGTCCAGTATCCCGGCGTACTCTTCCCGGAAGAAGACCCACATGAACACACAGGAGATTACGGTAATGATGGCCATGAAGAACGCCGGGATGGTATACATATCCAGCTGGAGACGGCCGAGGGAGAAGCCATCCCCGACGGGGGTGAACATAGCCTGAGTAGAGGCTAGTCAGACAAGAACAGGGAGCAACCTGGAGAGCCGGCCCGAAAGACACTCCCAATACCCAGCCGGCCGTCGAGTAGGAGATGGCCTTCAGCTTGTCTTCGGGCACGGTAGCCGTGGCCGTGTAGGCTCTCAACACAGACATCGACCCCGAGCCGAAGCCGGTGATCGTCCGGGCCACCAGCATCCACCACTTCTGATTGGAGCCGAGGAGGGGAAGAAGGCCGTACATCAGCTGACCTGAAGATACCGTACTCCTCCACCATTTCGGGGAGATCTACCGACTGCCGAGGTGGTGAAGCCGACGACGGTGGGAGCAGTGACAGCGAGGGTTCTCTGGTTCCAATATCCGAAGATGGGATTGGCCACGGAGCAGCCGATGCTGGCCGAGGCCACCACCCAGCCGAGGAAGTCTACCGTAGCCGAGGAGTCCAGCTGAAAGCGATCTCTGTCTCCGCTGGTCTACAGGCGGACGCCTCGTTGCTCGGTATCCGTGCCATTCCCCAACAATAACCCGACTTGCGTCAGATTCGCTTATCAAATAAGCTGGTTCCCAGTTGAAAGTTCAACGAGATGTGACGTCGAGCGGCATGGCTCAAGAAATACTCACCGCACTGAGATATGGCCAGGTACTCATATAAAATATTGAGATTTGTATTCCGTTTATGAATTGCATGTAAATAGAGATATAGACCATGGTCCATGGGGTCAGTTTGGCCGAGAGAGACACACTGGAAGAGGAGGATGGCCTGGGGGAACGGGGGGAGACTGACCTGCGCTCCTTCTTGAGGTAGTCGCCGTGGTTGATGGAGAATCCCGTCATGGTCAGATTGCCATAGAACAATGGCCGACTGCCGAGATTAAATACAGTACCTGGAAGATGAGAATTGAGATAAGAACGGGGGCAGAGACTGGCAGGAGAATCTATTGTCATCCCGGGGCATCTGCCAGACAGTTCAATATTAGGTTGTAACATAAGTCTTGTCCCTGGGTTTCCCACAAATCTCCGTGCTCCAATTCTTTTTCCCTTATATTCTACGCCTCGTTTTATGGTTATCCACCAATTTTCAGTTCATTTGCATGTCACCGTGAATTTTGACAACCGAAAAAAGGCGCCAAACCCAGGGACAAGACTTATGTTACAACCTAATATGTCACTGGCTATATGGCTATAAAGTGATGAAACGATGAGAATAAGGAGAACCCTACTGTTTTAATGGAGGGATCATAGAGGAAAAGGACTATTTATGGGGAGGAGATCAAAAGGGAACGGGCACCAGTCTTTGACCCCGGATGGCACTCCCTGGACGGGCGACAAACACATAAAAAGAGGAGGGTTATGGTAATATTGGAAAGGGAAGGGGAGAAAGAGGAAGTGGCTATCTCAGCCGGGAGGAGGGGAGACACTCACTAGACAAGTTAGGGCTATTCCCGTCAGGCGGGTTGGACAACAATCAAAATTTTTTCGAGTCTGCACTTCTTTTATTTACTGTATTCCCCCAGTCAAATTCCCACCAAAACAAGTGTTTTCTGCGGTGGTGTGAAAGTGGAGGCGAGAAGTGAAAAGGCGGCATCCGGAGGCGGCCACTGAGGGGAGGATAATCGGCTCGCGGCCGCTCTGTTGCCTCCTAGAAAAGTTGTGCCCTTATCGGGCGATGAACACCCCCGGAGAATGGCCTACATGTTTTCTAGTCGACTACTTGAGGGGTGGTCCTGCAAGGAAAGGTCGGCGGAGTTCCGGTTGAGAAAGGGGATGACGGCCAGCTGACCGAGGGTGAAAGTCTCTTCGAACAGGACCGGGGGATGTTTTCTCAAAACGGGTCCCCCAGTCCTTTACGAGCGCTTTACGAGCGCAGTGTTCCTTCCCTCTGGTCCGGATTGCCCCCCAGATCCTCTCCTCCCTATTTTGTAGTACTAGATATATGTAATCGAAAGAAGCCAACTCCTGCTATAGTCTGTTCCTTCAAACAGGAAACGAAAAAACCAGAATCTCGTGGGAACTGGTGCAGCAGACAGTAAAGTAAAGTATTCTTTTCCCTTTCCCAACTTTTGGACCTTTTCTGAAGAATAACGCCCTTATCACTTTTCTCTACATTTATCTCTGAACTTTTTAGGCCAGTCGGTTCAGATAGGAACAGAGGAGATCATAGAAGCAGTCAGCCGCAACCCGGACAAGGACAGTTTCAAGAAAGAGGAGAGAATTCTCGGATAGGAAGACAAAAAACATGTTTTGAGGGAGCCTCCTCTGGGCAGAGAGAGAGGAAAATGATAAGCTGGTCCGTTCGAGGTAGTCTGTCCGACACAACAGTTTACTGGTTCGCTCAGTCTAGCAGACACTTCTCCCTGACGCTCTTGACCTTCTCCACCAGTCGCCGGCGTTCTTCTCTCAACTTGTCGACGGCACACAAGCCCTCCTCGAGTTCCCCGCAAACCGGCAACTTCTTCGTGTAGTCGACTCCATTCAACAGCATCCGGAAGTGGAACCCGCCATTTGTGTGTTCGAATATCTGGAGGCGGGGTACTATGGAGGAGGAGGGAATACCTCAAAGATGAGGCGGGACACGTATCTCAGGGGGTCTTCAAAGTCGACTCCCAGGCTGTGGAAAACGGCCGCAAGGCTGACGTCGTGAGCGGAGACAATCTGAAGAGACTGTTCCCGGGGAGGGGAGAAGAGGGACTCGCCCTGGTAAAGGTGGCATCGGCCGTCTTCTCCGTCAGTTGGTCGACTTCCCCCAATAGAGCGGAGAGGAAGTTGATGGACTTGATGTCATCCACTGGCCCTCTCATGTACTTCTCCGTATTATTGTACCAATGACTACTCCGAACCGACGTGAAGTTGTGTAACTGGAAGAGGAGGCTCCCGCGGTTGGCTATCCTCACCTGTTGCAGGTCGTCGAAGGACAGGCAAAAACTTCCATTGCAGGGCAGATCTTTCCGGCGACAAACAAACCTAAAGACTCTTCTTCGAGGGAGACAGGGGAAGAGGGACCTGGTCAGGGCAGTGTCTAGCACTTGGAGGGGTACGTGGCAGTCGAAGAATTCGGAAATATCCTTGGTCCGTGAGACGATGTTCCGAACCCTTTCGCTGGCCAACTCCAAGAAGGTGGAATGCTCCTCCCGGTGAGCCTTCTTCCACAGATTCTGGGCGTAGGGACAGTGGCAGCCGGGGTCGAAACAGAGCAAAGTATTGTTGGCCACCTGTAAACAAGGTCAGCCGGACGGGGCAGGGCTACCACAAAGGTGATGTTCGTCAATTTCTCTTTTTGGGGGAAGAGGAAACTCGACGAGAAGGCCACCGCCGACTGTAGGGTCCGGTTGTAGTTGGTCGTCGTCACCGTCACCGAGGGCGAGGCTCCTGTCCCTTTGTATTCACTGTCCCCTCCATTTGATACCTTTGTCAAAGAGTCCCCTGTCCGTGTATTGTTTCAGGAGAAAGTCGCCGAGTAACACATGTTGAACTGCTCCCTCTGCCGTCATCTGGCCACTGGCACACCGGGCTCTAAATCTCGAATACCGCAGTTTCAAAAACTCGTTCTACCTCTCCGGGATAGGGGTGTAGCTCCCCAATTTCTCCTCAGAGATCCCCATAAATGTTCGAAAATCCTCCGAAGCTACGAGATTTTCCAACTGAGTGAAACGCTCGTCGTCGTCTTGTCGGTACGGAGCGCAGCCGGTCTCGTCGGAGTATTCCAAGAGGCCAGATCTTTATGAGAAAATGTCCGGAAACATGGAAATGGCATACCTCTCACCATGGCGGAAGAGTATTCCGAGTCCTCTGAGATTGAATTGGGAGTGGTTGAACTGTCCCTCGACCCCACTCAGGGGGATGTCCGTGAAGGCGCAGACTTCTCTCCATTTCTGGGGGATTTCGACCTGAAGAGAGGGCAAAACGAAGAGAAGAAGCAGCCACGGCATGGCCGGTCAAATATGCCCCGTATCGCATATCGTTTGTTTCCCCACATAAACAGTCTGCCTTGGGAGGGGCAAAAGACCAAAGGGGATCGGGGCCAATAGGCCAAGCAGGGGTTTACGGGGGCCACCAGTTAGGCCCGAGGAAGACACGTTGCCGCGAGGGCTCCATCTGCAACCCCTCGTCCATTCTCCTTATGGCTATTATTAGCGTTATCGCCTCTGTCTGACCCCGTGTTCTGATTCATTGGGAGACTGGGTCCCGTCGCGCAGGACACCCCCCTCGGCCGTCTAACGAGCTGGTGACGTATCCAGGTGCAATAGCCGACTCATTTTCTCACTTTTTGTTTGCTTCGAGTGTTTTCTCCACTAGACTCCTCTTCCTCTCTCTTGTCCCCCTCTTTCCCACTTTGGTAGGAACCTGAACGACTGGGAGACACGGCCGTTTATTGATTTTCTGTGATGTGCTTATGAAATTCTGCTTTCTAAAGAGTAGCTTTCTTTGAATTTTGCGTAAAACAACAATAAATAAAGGCAGACTTTGTGTCACTTCAGTTTTTCCCCGTCCAATGTTCCTTTTTTGAGATATAGTTAATTTTGTGAGGCTGCTCTCCTTGCCACGTCCGTATCCAGTTTTTTCTTTCACCGTGAGTGGTCACAAGATCTCCTTGGGATAGTTCCCTCTCTCCTCCACCTTGAAGCTGTCAAAGGCCTCTCTTTTTACGGATTTCTCTATTTGCTCCCGCCTTGTTTGGCTCCGCGTCGCACGCGCTTATCGACTTTCGGGGCTCTTCGATTTTCCAATTATCCCTTACCTTCCCTTCTTCTCTCAAAAAGGAATATTCCAGGTAATGGAAGACCCCGAAAAGCCTCAAAATGGCATCTATCGGAGTGAGCAGATGTGCCTGGCGCAGCTCTTCCTCCAGTCCGAGGCCGCCTATCAGTGTGTCGCCGAGCTGGGCGAACTCGGCCTCGTCCAATTTAGAGATGTAAGTATTCCTTATCTCTTCCCTTTAAAAAGTCTTTAATTTTTCCAGTTAAACGCCGACGTGAGTGCCTTCCAGCGAAAGTATGTCAACGAGGTCAGGCGCTGTGATGAAATGGAGAGGAAACTCCGTGAGTGTTTATCTTGGTGGCCACCTATCTTATCGTTGATAAAAAACGAGGGAATCATAAATGGTTTAGGATTCTTGGAAAGGGAGATTAAGAAGGACCAGATACCCATGCTGGACACCGGCGAGAATCCCGACGCTCCCCTGCCGAGGGAGATGATCGACCTCGAGGTGCGCAGACGGCCGGCCGGCGGGAACGAGACCCTTTCAGGCGACTTTCGAGAAATTGGAGAACGAACTGCGGGAGGTGAACCGGAACGAGGAGACACTGAAGAAGAACTTCTCGGAACTGACCGAACTGAAACACATCCTACGTAAGACACAGACATTCTTCGAGGAGGTGAGTCGCCCCGTCCGGACAGCGTCGATGGGCCCTGCCCCCCACCACACCCCACAGCCACCTGAATAACGCTAGTTTATCTGTTTTTCCTCTTTGCACGGCCCGTCGTTGTTGTCTTTTTTCTTCTTTTCTATCGTGTGGTTGTGAGGTGGAAAGCGACCGTCGACGAGTTGGTGCCGGTGGCGGTGGACTGCTTCACGACGAACACGAACCGCTCATTTCGATCCAGGACGACGACGTGCCCGTGGCCAGCTCCCTGATGCAGCAGATGAAACTAGGGTAGGGCACTCTTCTCTTCCTCTTCTTCTTCTTCTCTTGTCGGCCACAACCGTGTCTTTTGTGTCTCGTCCTCCATGCATGAGGTGCTTGGGGTTGTGTTGGGCTGTCCCTTCCCTAGCCTTTAACGAGTCCCCCTCTAACCTTTGTGCTTACCAGGCGGGAACGGATAACCTGATGAGCGGCCCCGGGGAGGCCACCGACTCCGAGACGATGGAGCTGACGGCGACCGGCCCGGCCGTGGCCACCGGCACCATGTTCAACAACTTTGGGTGGGTATCGCACGCGTCTGCCGTTGTCCTCCTCCCCTGCATGTGCTGTGCGAGTGTGTGAACTGTGGCCCATCTGCGCTCCGAAATACGACGCTTTTCTTCTTTTTGATGTTGTGTTGTTAGCATGAGGAGCTGCTGGCAGTCGGCGACGTCCCCGACGACGAGGGTCTCCATCTCCACACGCCCGACCACACCCCCCTCAAACTCCAGCTACGGTAGGAACTGTCTCGTCCCGTTGTGGCTTTTCCTTGTTTCCTTTCGTCGTGGCTTCCTCTGGTTGTATTGTAGCTATTCTTTATTTTAGATTCGTGGCAGGAGTCATCCAACGGGAGCGTCTTCCAGCCTTCGAGAGACTCCTCTGGAGAGCCTGCCGGGGAAATGTCTTCCTCAAAACCTCAGAGATTGACGACGTCTTGAACGACACCGTTACCGTATGTCATCTCTAATTGGAGAAGCGTGATCAATTCTAGGGAGAACCGGTGAACAAGACGGTCTTCATCATCTTCTTCCAAGGTGACCAGCTCAAGACGAAGGTCAAGAAGATCTGCGAAGGATTCCGAGCCACGCTCTACCCGTGCCCAGACACCCCGGCCGAGCGGCGGGAGATGTCCATCGGAGTGATGACCAGGATCGAGGATTTGAAGACGGTCCTCGGACAGACCCAGGACCACCGTCACCGGGTGCTGGTGGCCGCCTCGAAGAATGTCCGCATGTGGCTGACCAAGGTCCGCAAGATCAAGTCCATCTACCACACCTTGAACCTTTTCAACATCGACGTCACCCAGGTGCGGCCACTCCAATTTACGGGGTATATAGATGAGATTTAGAAGTGTCTAATCGCCGAGGTATGGTGCCCCGTGGAGGAGTTGGACCGTATCAAAATGGCCCTCAAGCGGGGGACAGAAGAGAGCGGCAGCCAAGTGCCGTCTATTCTGAACAGGATGGAGAGCACCGAGGCCCCTCCGACCTACCACAAAGTGAACAAGTTCACCCGCGGGTTCCAGAACATCGTCGACTCGTACGGCATCGCCACCTACAGGGAGATCAACCCAGGTGTGTCCCCCTCCTACCGGGATAACTCCTCCCTCTTCAGCCCCGTACACGATGATCAGCTTCCCGTTCCTGTTCGCCGTCATGTTCGGAGACATGGGCCACGGGCTGATCATGCTCATCTCGGCCATCTTCTTCATCGTCAACGAGAAACGGCTCGAGGCTGCCCGTATCAAGGACGAGGTCCGTCCTCCCCAGTCACTCTCGTAACCAGTCTCCTCCTTTACAGATCTTCCAAACCTTCTTCGGTGGTCGCTACATAATCTTCCTGATGGGGGCCTTCTCCATCTACACGGGGATACTGTACAACGACGCCTTCTCCAAGAGTTTCAACGTCTTTGGCTCCTCGTGGAAGAACATCTACCCGGCCGAGAAGCTGGCGGCCATGAACCCCGAGAAGCAGCTGATGCTCGTCCCCGAATATGCCTACTACACTGTAAGCATCCTGGCTACCGTGCCCATCCTCCCCATTCAGATGAACTGTTCCCGTGGCTCGCCCGGGCCGTATCCGTTCGGAGTGGATCCCGTCTGGAACCTGGCCGAGTCCAACAAGCTGACCTTCCTCAACTCGATGAAAATGAAGTCCTCCGTCCTCCTTGGCATCCTCCAGATGACCTTCGGAGTCATTCTCAGCTACCACAATTACAAGTGAGCAGTGTCCGTGTCGAGATCCATCATCCCCTTCAGATACTTCAAATCGGACCTCGACACCAAGTTCATGTTCATCCCGCAGATGCTCTTCCTCGGCTGTATCTTCATGTATCTCTGTGTCCAGATCATCGTCAAGTGGCTCTTCTTCGACGCCGGCGTATGTTACAGTATCCTCCTAATAGCCATCCCCTTCAGGGCTGTAAGGACATGACCGTCTTGGGCTACACCTACCCGGGCTCGTCGTGTGCCCCCTCCCTTCTGATCGGCCTGATCAACATGTTCATGTTCAAGTCCCGCGACTACGGCTACGTGGAGGCGGACGGCACTCCCAAACAGCTCTGCTACCTGAACTACTGGTACCCCGGCCAGGTTTGTGCCCCCCCCCCCCCCTCCCCTCCGACAGGGATACCCTCTAATATCTGGCCCTTTTAGTCTTTCTTTGAAACGGTCTTCCTGCTAATCGCGATAGCCTGTGTGCCGGTGATGCTGTTCGCCAAGCCGTACTTTCTCTGGAAAGAGGACAAGCAGCGCCGCGAGGCCGGCCACCAGCAGTTGGTAGGTGTCGTGCCCCTCCGGCGCGACACTCGTCGGGGTTACCCTCCTCTAAATTAAAACTGGTGCCCAGACGATACAGTAATCTGGTTTTCAGCGGCCAGTGGAGATCGTGTTGCTGGTTGTGGCGGTGGTTCAGATCCCGGTGATGTTACTCGCGAAGCCGTTCCTCCTCTATAGGAGATCGCGCCGGCAGCTACCGTATAGCACAATGCCCGAAGAGGTCCGTTTGGCAGATCAGAGCGCGAGCCTTTCCCCCTCTTTCTATCCTCCCTCCCGGTCTCTGTCCACGCCGCCCCAATCACAACACGAAGCCACCTGTTAGAGACGGTAACCTCGATGTTGTGTCGTGCCTGTGCTGTGTGTCTCCCTCACCCCCGTCCTCTACTAACCAGCCCGCTTCAGAGCGTCCGAGCTGACATGAACGGCGAGGACGTCGAGGTCGTCCACCACGAGCCCAAGACCAACGGGACATCCGGAGGACACGGCCACGGACACGGCGACGGGCCACTGAACATGGGGGACATCATGGTCTACCAGGCCATCCACACCATCGAGTTCGTGCTCGGCTGCGTCTCCCACACGGCCTCATACCTCCGTCTCTGGGCACTCTCCCTGGCGCATGCCCGTGAGTTCTGTCTTCCTCCCGCCGCCTACATCCCCCTTCAGAACTGTCCGATGTCTTGTGGACGATGGTCTTCCGCCACGCCTTCGGCCTCGACGGCTACATCGGGGCAGTGGTCACCTACGCCCTCTTCTTCGTCTTCTTCTCCCTGTCCGTGGGCATTCTCGTGCTCATGGAGGGGCTGTCGGCCTTCCTCCACGCCCTTCGTCTCCACTGGTACGTGCCCCTCCCCCAATAAAGAGTCAAACCGTCTTCAGGGTCGAGTTCCAGTCCAAGTTCTACGGCGGAGGTGGCTACGTCTTCGCTCCGTTCTCGTTCGAGAAGATCCTGGAGGAAGAGCGCGAGGCCGAGGATACGGCCTAGTCTGTACCCGAGATCTCTCCTAGTTTTTCTGTATATTTTGCCCTTTCCTCGCCATAGGACAATCCCCAAAGGGACCGTATCCTTGTCCATTCCTCCCTCGCATAAGGCCCCTTTCTTCTCTTCCGGTTAATATTTATTGTCTTCGTTTTTTTTACTAACCCTAGTCGGACCGTCGTGGTTGCAATCTGTCTAGATAAATCTTTTTGTAGACTCGCCTCTTTTTCAATTCAAACAAACAGATAAGACGGAAGAACAAGATTTATTCGTCTTTTTCATACTTATTCGTAGCCTGGAGAGCCTTGGCCAGTTCTAGTCGCATTGAAGCCACTCCATCCATATCCAGTTCGTATTGTTGGTCATCAACCGAGACCTGGGCTATGGGGTGAAGGCTCTTGTGAGTGTAGTTATTCCCCACGACTACACTGATCTTCCAGTCTATGTCCAGCTGCTGTTTTGCTATTTTATCCCTCAGAAATTGCACTACCTGCGCTCTTTCCTAAAAAGGAACATTATCCACGGCTTTCTTTTTTATACCTCGGGCGAAAGAGACGGACATTGTTCTAGGGACAGAAATGATCCTGTTCTGAAATAATCCGTCACTAGTTGGCTCAGTTGATGCCCCTTTTCTGAGTTTTTGAGGGAGGGGAACGCAGAGTGCTGTTGATTTGTTGAAATGCACGACCAAATATCTAAAAAATAGCTTGTGGAGTGAATACTGGCCCTCTATAGAGTAGCTCTCGTCAAAGTAAGGTTTTATATGCGTGTGTTCACTCACCTTCCAGTTCGCTTTCTTCTAATCTGGACATGTCTTCTTCAAATGGATTTTATAAGTATAATTGGGGCAAAACAAATATTTCAGGCCTCAGACTGTTAAATGAAGTATGGCAGATAAATGAGACGTTTTATTCTTCTCATCTCGGTTATCTCTTCCACAATGAGCGAACAATATACTACATGTAATTCAGTAGTTGTTTATGATGAGTCCAATGTGAGATACTATACGCCTAGCAGGTACTAATTCAGGTTGTATTCAAACGTTTCTCCGAAAGGCAACAACAAGTGATAGTTGGAGACTTTACTATAAATCTAAGCCAAGATTGGCAAGGAAATGGCGTCGCGGGGGTTTTATGGGATTCGGTAGGTAAAATAATCATATATAATATAGCATACCTCTACAGGCAGTCGTGTTGTCGGAATATCTATTACGAACTAAAGATCAACTGCAAAAGAAAAGGAGGGTTTTAGAACTGGGTGCTGGCTTAGGTTTGCCATCGATAGTAGCTGCAAAAATACTTAATGTCGATGAAATCGTAGCTACTGATCAGGTAGGCTAACTGCAACACTTACAATTCCAGTTAAAAGAAAAGCAGCCTCTCTCTGTTAAAGGAAAATATTGCATCAAACGTAGATGATAGGTACAAGATAAAAGTCATGGAGCTAGATTGGACGAGGCTGGGAGACTGGAATCACGGCGAATTTGATCTGATTATAGGCGCTGATTTAGTATACGACAAGGAAATGTTTGAACCATTGAAAGCAGTTCTTCACAATTTCATTAGCTCTAACACATCGTGCTTGTTGTCCAGTAAAATACGTTATCCTAAAGATGAGCGATTTTTTCATCAACTAACCAAGTATTTCGATGTAACAGAAGTGCACTACGATTCTTCTGTAGACGTCAAAGTGTTTCTTGTTACGAGAACGAAAAGATGAAAGATTTACATTTTTCTATTAACTTTTTATATCATTTTTTACAAAAATAGCTATTGAAAGATCGAATGAGGATAAAAATAAAGAGCAAATGTTACAAACGGAGTCTAAACACTTGCAAAGTGTTTTGAATATTGATAAACACTCCGAATTTGATAAACACAACCTGGGGTCGGAATGACGGTAGCATACATAACAGGAAGTTGTTCTTCGACCACGATCCTCAATTATCAGATCCAAAAGGGAGTTCAGCTGTTCAAAAGTGAGGCGAGCATCAGCTTTTAATATCAACTAAATGCCATCTGCATAGTATTAAAATATTTACCCGAGTATAATGTTTCATCTCTTCTTCATTAAAAACTGAATTAAGATGATCTATCTCTTCACGAATCTCCACAGTTCTTAGCTCTAAAAATTGCCGAACAAGATCAATATTTGAAGAGTTTACAAGGTTATGATTTAAAGATATAGTGGCATCCTAAGTGTCAAGAATTAGATTAGTACTAGGCAGACTTAACTAAATTGTGCACCTGATGATAAAAATTAGATGGGATGAAAACAATTTCCCCAGCTTCTTGTATGAATGTGATAACGCCAGCCTTGAAAGTTGTAAAAATAGCCTTAACCCATAAGCATTACCTTAGCCCATAGATCTTTTCTAGTCCGTATATCTTGGATATAATCTTTTCCTAACCGAAAATGTTTTTCACCTCCTTTCGGGACTAAATGCCTAAATACCAAGATGTTCACCTCCTTTCGAAAATTACCATAGCTTCTTGCCACAGATATTGGCTGAGTAACTAAATACTAGACTTCCTATGGTAAATATTCGCTGACCTGTGTGTAGAAAGCACATCAGAATGGAATCCGGTCCTGAATGCATTATATTAACTCAGATTAATACAATAAAACCATGTTCCTGGCATTCCAAAATAGAGGAATCGGTAGTCCCCTTCCAGTGGATTGCTGTCGTCTTCAGTCCACTCTTCATTATTAATCCAGTCGGATAGAAGAAATTGAGGCGGTTGATAGACAGAGGCTGCATTACATCTGAAAGGATTGACAATGAACAAAAGCTTGACTGACGTACTCCTTTTGAAAATGCCAATCCTTCAAGTATAGATTTTCGCTACATGGCTGATTGCAACAATCTACGAACTCACTAAATGTCATTTGCATAACCTTTCCGTCGAATATTTGAACCACAGGCACACTGTGCGCACCTAAAGTTCTTTTATTGATTTCTCTCGCCCGAGGCAAAGGGGATATAAAGTAAAGCCGAACAAAAAGCTTATTATATTTCACAATTTTTTATTTTTTTGCATCTAAAAAAAACTAACCATATTTTTTGCAGAGCACTTCTAAATTCGGATGTCCATTCGGTAGAACCCATTCGGTTCTAGAAGTCCAAGCAGAAGTCCAGTCCATACCGCTCAGCAGGAACGGCCTTCCGTGCAGTACAAACTGCCCGAATATCTCCGCCCATGAATACTCGCCTTTGTATATTTTCTCAATCTTTATAAAAACATTCCATGTTTTCACAATAGATGAATAAAACACTACTGGAAGTAATCCAAAAAGAGTAAACATTATGTCATAAAATTAAAGTATTTATAAAATAATAAGTCACCGTATAATAAATCAGTGTATACACAGGGGTAAGTTTTAAACAGCAGAGCAGACCCGAGAGTTAGTAGTCACACTCTTCAGAATTTTTGGTATCTTCTTCTGCAACTTTGTCTGTAGCTTCTCCATGATAACCAGTTCCAAAGCCTAAAATATTTTCACATCAATAAGACTTGCTCTGACAAACCTTTTTCATCGGCATTCTTTGTAGTCTCATCGTTGTTTTTAAATCCACGAGATCCAAACCCTGGATTGTGGTCTTCTTTATCTTTATCAGAGCTGTCAAATCCAGTACTTCCAAAATTTTGAGCAGCGTTGCGTGTATCAGACTTTCCAAAGCCAGGAGAATTGGGTGATTCAATGTCTTCAGTGGACGATTTCTTAGGTTCTACTTCAGTACTTGCAGGGGGGTTTTCAGTTGTCTTCTCTTGTAAAGCTCGAGGGCTTCCAAAGCCTCCAGTTGCTCCGAAGCCGCCAGTTCCAAATCCAGAACCGCCGTTGTTAACATTTCCGAATCCGGAGCTACCAAATCCCGGTGCACCGTTTCCAAAAGCAGAGCCACCGCTATTTCCGGTACCTTCATTGTTTGCGCTGTCGGATTTCGCGCCGGTTTCTGCTCCAAAACCTCCACCATTTCCAAAACCGGAGCCTCTGCCTCCTCCAAAGCCTCCACTTCCTCCAAAGCCTCCACTTCCTCCAAAGCCTCCACTTCCTCCAAAGCCTCCACTTCCTCCAAAGCCTCCACTTCCAAATCCGCCTTCGTTGTTTCCACCTCCGACGCCGGAGCTTCCTTTGAATCCGCCACCAAACGAGGCAAACGATCCTCCTGTACCTTCCGCGATATCTTTCAAAAAGTCGGGGACATCTTGGCCAACTTCCGAGATCATCTAAAATCCCAATTGAAAGCATTATCCAGGAGGAACTATTAAACAAATAATACATACTTGGACTAGACCCTTGGCGAGCTCGGGGGTAACCCCACTGTCACAGAATATTACAGCAGTTCCCTTTTTCATTCGACCAGTACGTCCCATTCTGTGGGCAAAGTCGTTGAGAGTATTCTCGATATCGCAACTTTTGTTGGGAATGTCATAGATGATGACTCTATCAAGGTCGTTAATATCTAATCCTCTGAATCAAGACATAATTTATATTTAAAAACAAATACCTGGCGCATACATCTGTGCCTATTAGCACATTCACTTCGCCACGCCGAAACTGGTCCATTGCCTCGAGACGCAGGTGTTGCGGTCGATCGCTAAAATGTCTTGATGAAAAAATATTACCAAACGATACCCATTGATAGATTTAGTAGCGATTCCCTTTTGGCCGATATCAAAAGCCAAAACGTCCGTCCGCGCTTTTGTGCCAACAAATATTAGTGTCTTTACCGCTAAAACCACTAATTAATTTTTGCAATTAAGAGGCAAACTTCTTCCTGCTGCCTTATCTTCTTCAAATAACTTGTCCAAAGTATTGTTCTTCTCGATAACTCTGCTTATTTTAATATATTGTTGAGTAATATGTTTATTAACTCGAGCACCCGTTGTTTGTATATTTACCACATTGCTGAAATGACAAAACTGAAAAAAAGCATGTATAATTACTTCGATCGCATAAGCCGCTGAGCAATATATTTTGCGTCATCATTCATTGTAGCGCTGAAAAGCATAGTCTGACGAACATTATTCTGAATAGAAATTTCAAAAACAAAGACAGGAAAAATGAACCGTTTTTTCAAAGTCTTTGCCGTCAAATATTTGCTGTAATTGATCCATATCTTTGGTCTTCAACATCTGATCTGCTTCATCCAAGACGAAAAATTTCATCTTCTCCAGAGAAACCTACAAAATAGCTGATCTTCTCATCAACACTGTCTACCTCTCCCTTCTGGCAGAAATCCATGAGACGGCCGACAGTACCAACATAGATGTCCACATCATTAATTCTAACCTGATATCTGGACATCTGACCGATATTTAGAGCCACATTTACATTGGTACCTATATGACAATATTAGATAGTTTGAAGAGAATAATTTTACCGTTTGCAAACTTTTTAAATTCTTCATAAACCTGGACAGCCAATTCTCTGGTTGGTTGCAGAACGACAGCAAGCGGAA
This sequence comes from Oscheius dolichura, assembly GCA_932521035.1. Lineage (NCBI taxonomy): Eukaryota > Metazoa > Nematoda > Chromadorea > Rhabditida > Rhabditidae > Oscheius > Oscheius dolichura. The sequence goes on from OW051494.1 coordinate 6,389,318, forward strand.
GGCGAGACCGATTTTCTTCATTTTTTTTAATTTTAATAATCTACAGAAAAGTGATAACGAACTAGATTTGAAGCTCTTACCTGATCTACAATAGGGAGTACGAATGCTAGCGTCTTTCCGCTGCCAGTTTCCGCTTTCGATACGATGTCTTTTCCAGCCAGAACATGTGGAATTGTAGCAGCTTGGATCGGGCGTGGTTTCGTAAATTTGCATTTGTTCATAAGAATATCCACAAGGTTTTTTTCCAACCCAGAGTTCGTCCAATTGCTATAAAATTAAAACGTTGCAAGTAAAAAACATCACAAACGTGATTCTGTTATCGGTTGCTCCAATAACTTTAACATTTTCATGGTCTTCATCAGTGAAGGTGTTGACTTTCTTCTGGTCATCGGAATACAAGTCATCAAGATCTCTCTCATCTGGTGCCCACTCTCGAGGAGCTCGCTCTACATTGCTCTACAAAATACAAAATAAATATTATGAAATACTAAAATGACTAACCATTCCATTACCTCCTGGGACGAAAACCATGCTTTCTTTATTATTGAAATTCCCTTCATTGTTATCATCTTGGAAGTCCCGGCGTCCAGCTCCACCGCGACCACCAAATCCCCCACGAGAGCTGGCACCACCGGTGAATTGATTCCTATCGGATTCATCTCCAAATCTATTTCCCGATTGTCGTGTATTTCCAAATCCACCATAGAAATTATCGCTTTTTCCTCCAAATGAGGATCCACCGAATCCACCAGAGAAATTTTCTTTTTTTTCTCCAAACGCTCCTCCACCACTTCCGAATTTATTTGCAGGCGGTCGGCTTCCAAATTCATTGGAGAAGTTATCTCTTTTTCCGTCAAAGGCATTTCCTGATCCCGTCTCAAATTTGGTATTACGGCCTCCATGCCTTTCGGTATCGTCTCGATGGGGCTCGCTGCCGAACTGTAAAAAAAGTGTTATTATTGGAAATATTGTTATCACATCTCCATATTTCTCGTTATGTTTTATGTTATGAAGTTTGAAAGTTTTTGCTGTCATATATGATCTATTTTTTCGCAAAAATAAAACGCATGAAAATGGTAACACCACTTCACTATAACAAGCAAAAAACTAACCTGTCTGTTGCCAACATTTTGTCTACCAGAGCCACTACGATCGGAGAATTCAGACCTCTCCTATAAACAAAAAATAAACAATAGTACGCATAAAAATACCTCGTTTCGTCTTTCAAAGCGGCGTTCAGTATGAGCGGGCTCAGCGCTCTGAAAAACGTTGTTAGTTTTTAAAAGCATTGTTTGTTTGTTTTAGCATATAGTTAAACGTCTTCCGCCAATGAAAATTATTTATTTATTATACCTTTTTTTTGACAAAGTTGAAGATGCTCATTACACCATAATATTCAGATATAATTTCAAGCATGTAGACCGACTTACCCTGCCATCCGCATTACCCCGACCGCCGGGGCGCATATTTCGGCCATTTTGTTCTTCAGATTCGTAATTGTTTTCAAAATGCTTCTGTTGATTCTGCATACCATGACCTCTATATTCGGGATCGCGACCATCTCGTGGATTGGGGCGTTCCATTCTTTAACAATATAATATCGAAATAAAGCATTTATACCTGTCCTTCTCAAAATTCGGCAGACGGGCATCTCTATCATTGTTACGCTCGTGTGGTCGATTATCCGAAGGTCTCGGCCCGTCATGTTGACTTCTACCAAAACCTCTTTGGTCGCTGGTATCTCCGCGACGAGGTCCATCTTCTCGACGGTCGTATTCAGGACGGCGGCTGGCAAACTCACTATGGCCACGAGCTGGGCTAGCACGACGATTGTCAGAGTAGCGTTCATTCTGTTGATCTAATATTTTTTTGAAAACGTTGGAAAACGATAATTACGGCGAGGAGGATCTCTACGCAACGCTTGATCGTCATACGAACGCTGGCCAAACGAAGTCTCGTTTTCATTACGGTGGCCGTGACTTCCGCCCCTGAAATTAGTCCATAATAAGGAGAAACAAATAACTTGAGCACATATTTTATGAAATTACAACTATACATACCTTTCGGGATTTCGATTTCGATCACGATCGCTCCCCCATCCTCGCGTCTGCCCCCAGTTTCCAGTTTCTCCGTAGTTTGATCTAGAACTCCAATATATTCAGCTCGTTCCGTCCTCCCCGTCCTTCCCTTTGTTCCACTCTCGCAGTCCCTTGCCCTCTTCTCTATCCCCTTCCTCGCGCTTTGCTTCTTCTCTCCCTCCCGCTCTCTTCACTTCACTTCACCCGTTTTCCATTACCTCTACCTCACCATCCCTCCTTTGGTGTTTCCTATCTTACCAATTCCCCCGCGTCCGTTCTGCTCGGTTGCGAATGATAAAAGGATAATCACTCGTAAGGGGAGCTGCCGATCGCCTCTTCCTCCATTCTCACGTGCTCCTCAATTTCCTTCCCCTCCAAGTCTCTTTCATTCCGCATCCACCCGCCCGCCCTGCTTTGACCTCGTCAGGTGTGTTATCATGATGTTATAGCTAAATAGACAAAGTAAACGAAGTTACTCAACGAGGGAACCGAACCTTCGACCCCTCGATGGGGTCCCACCACGATCGGGCCCCACAGCGAAAACATTTTATAACAAATCAAAAATGCTAAACAGACAAAGCAAAAGATATTGGTCGAAGGAAACCGAACCGTAGCCCTGCGGGTTGGGGTACCACCGCGAACGGGTCCCGCAACGAAAAATACTTCAGGAACACTTAGGAAGTATCTAGGACCTCAAAACAAAAAAGCAAAAAGGTTTGACAGCGGCGGGAATCGAACCCGCGACCTCTCCGACTGCGCGACCGCCCTCTTAGCCACTACACCATAAAATTTCGACATGTGAAGTCACAAACGGACACCGTAGCGCTTTAAATAATAGAGATAAAACGCACACAAATTACCTTATCTCTCGCGGGTTTTCTCTGGGGCTTTGACCAAATCCATAACTTGGATTTCTCTGCCCAAATCCGCGTTCCTCACGTGAACCGTCATCGTAATTATATCGCTCGTTATCCCTGTTGTTGTAACTACCAGCACCAGACTGACGCATTGTGCGGTGTTTCTAAATCGTGAACGATAACGAAACGAAGAGTGAAGGGGAAAATTAATTTTCATCAAAAATTCGCGCTTTGAATGAGAAGGTATATAACACTGTAAAAAGACAAAAAAAGACAAGCAATTAGAACGTCATTCTATTTTTTTTTTCCGTTCGTTTTTCTCGAAGACACGAGGGGGAGAAAGTTTCGCTTATTTTTTCACGCTTTCAAATGACGAAGATCGTAGGCGCATTTAGCTGGAGCAGAAATACTTCTCAGACCTTTAGTGAGTTTTTTTTGCGAGGTCTCACCGCCACGTCCCCGTAGAATGTAATGGACAACAAAAGTCAGGGTCGCCAACTGAGGAAGTTTGGGTTAGAGTTACTGAATTCAACAAAAAAATTATATTTGAGTAAATCCAAAAAGAATCGTTTTCCGGAGGAATATCACAACGTGATGGTGCGACTATTCTAAATGCTATGATTCAAGAGAGACGAAGAGAATTGTCTGAAGCAGATGCAAATCAATATGATGAGCAGTTTCTTGGCCGCACTATGCACAGGTCTTATCAGCAAATATGAGTAATGCATTTTGTACGGCACTAATAATCGAAAATAAAGTGTTGGATTGAACACGGGTATAACGCTCAGTTCAAATGCGAACTTGTTTGTTATCGAAAATACAACTCCGATTGTGTATAAAATAGCTTACAGTAAAATGAAATGAACCATGAAACTGAAAAGAAGAACAAATGGCTCTTTGTAGCTGTACCAATCGAAAGGAGTCTGGCTCTGTGGCTGTGGCTATAGATTGCTGGTCAAGATTATTGGACCCAACCTGACCCGCCTTATAGCCGGGTCAACTACATATATAAACAAAACAAGCGCAGGACAGCTTTCCAGAAACGAAGAGAGCCTAGAACTGGCATGACCCTGACATTGAAAAGGTATGTTCAGAGTGCAATTAGCTCAAAGTCCAATCCCTATGCAATCTAGTCTATGAACAATTATAAGGAAATGCTTATGGAACTATCGCCGATGTCTGTGACCTGTGAAAAAATAGTAGGTGACGAAAGCGCTATTCACAACAGGGAGGAGCCTATCGATTGTTTTTGTTTTTATTTATAGCCAAAAATAACGCTATGGAAATAAAATAATTTATTAGGTGACAAATATTCACATACAAAGGTCTGTCGAGTTGAACTCACAGCGAGGTGGTGGTTGTTGGCATGGTAGTCGTCGTCGTATCACTGGGTAGATCACACACCAGCCCACCCCCGATGATCACCTTTTTCTGGTAAGGCAAGCAGCAGCTTCGTTTCGGATAAAGACAGACGACCTCCCCACAGGCTCCCATCATCGTCGTGTTTGTAGGATCCCTGTACTCAATTTTATTGTTTATATATAGTATAGAGCCTTACTCGCAAAGGCAGCCAGCCGGCTCACAGGACCGCTCCATCTCTATTTCCCCACACATCCCACAGGTATCGTTACAAGACGCTCCTGAGGCCGGAGTCCATTCGGACCAGGTGCCAGGACATTGTGTGGTGGTTTGAGTGGTTGTTTCGTGGAATAGGAAGACAGTCAAGGAGAGGAAAAAAACCAGCATTCTTCTGAAAATGGGATTCCTGGGTCACGGATGCTCTTTTATAGGGATGGGGGAGGGCAATTGTGATAAAATGTGATAAATGCAAATATGAAAGAGGATCGTAAAAGGATATCGCTGACGAGGAACGGCCAAAAACCTCGAAAATCACCACTTAGTTATTGGTGCCTAGCATTTGCATTCGGAACCAAAAATATACTTTTTTGACCTGGAAACTGGGGAGTTTTTTTTCGGAGAAACGGAGTTCATGGTCTGAAAAAGGATTAGTCAGCTGTGTTTTCGGGAAAGCCCCTTTTAAAATAGTACAGGCCTCGCTAAGGTTTGTCCATCTGTCACCCAATGTATTTGCCAGCTAGGAGACTCTTGACATCCTAGTCATGGTGATCACAAACCATATAGAAGCCAATTAATGTTGATGGTTATTTCGGCTTCCAGGAAGAGATTTTATGAGCATAGGTGAATCATCAGTTGTATTTTTTTATCTGTAGCCAGGTATCATGTAGAGGATCAGTTGAAAAGGACGAAAAACGAATAATAATGGGCGGGACAACTAATTTAAGGCATCCTTCAGTAGGACTCTGAGATAGAGTCCCTGAAGCCTCAGGCGATTTTACGGAATTTTTTGCCTATAGTTCTTTTCCAAAAAATAGGGATACAGTAATTTGTCTCCGTTCGGGACCATTTGGGATCGGAGAACAAAATCGCAAATTTTGCCTGATTTTTAAGAAAAGCCTGATTACTGTATCCCTATTTTTTGGACAAGAACTATATATAGATAATCGAATTATTGGAACCCGTCGCAGCGATAAGAAGAAATACGAAGAGAACATTCTACTGTCCCTATATCTGACCGACCAGCCCATTTGTTACATTTAAAGTTCATTCTAATTATGTGTTCAGTTACTTGTAGAGGATTGAGGTCGATTTGGCACAATTGAAATCGGATAGATAACAGCTATATGGATTGTCGGTCAACTGTCCAGTGCTTGACTGTGTTGTGAGAGGAGGTCCTCACTCACATAAGTGAGCACCAACCAATTTGTACAAATTTCTGGCAGTGCATCAACTTGATGAAATGAGCAGCAAGTCCTAAGTTTTGTCTGATGCATTCAAAAACCTAGAGATTCTCGACGAATTTTCTGCTCCATCAACCGACGGCGTTCTTATACTAGTAGTGTAGTACTATTAGCACAATAATATCATCTTAGAGAATATTTCTTTTATATATTGTAAAAGATTCGCTTGCTCATTTTCGTAACTGTAGTATCTTATATGCAGCCAAACAAATGGCCACGTTGTCCGCCACAGCGCGCTGTCGGCGAGGATTGCTCGCTCTGTCGCAATCCCAATAAGCCTGACGTGTTCTTATTTACAATTTAAAACTGAATTCATGTTGTGCTACTTTTTGTTTCATAGTGGTTGAAAAAGTTATTAGAATCTCTTTCTTCCATTAGATTACAAATTGATCAAATTGGACATTTTCAGATATGACTGGGAATGACGGCGACAAAGAACATCATTTACACACCAGATCCTATATGGACGAAGTTTTACACCTACTTCTCTGCGGTGGTGGAATTCTTGCATGTTATGGCTACTTTGGAGTTATGCAAGAAAAAATGTGAGCTCAATCCTTTTCAGATATACAGTTGTTTCCAGCGTTCAAGGTAAATATGACAACGGTGAAAAGTTCATTTATACCCAAGCACTTGTCTTATTCATGTGTGCGGCCAACACCGTATTTGCATGGGGTCTCAGGCCAAAACGAGATGTGGACACGGTACCCATTAAAGTGTACGGAATCTGTAGTGCCAGTTATCTCGGTGCAATGATATGCAGCAACCAAGCACTGCAATACTTACCCTATCCCACGCAGGTAACACTTTATGGCATTCATTATTTTGGTGCTTCCTTCAGTATTTCTTCGTTTTTAACACAATATTTAGGTGCTTGCTAAGTCCTGTAAGCCGATTCCTGTCATAATTTTTGGATTTTTATTTGCTGGAAAGCGTTATTCTCTCAGAAAATGCTTTTATGTCATGGCTATTGTGGTTGGCGTTATGATGTTTCTCTATAAAGACAAAAAATCGCAAGCTAGTTCGGCATATGGATTTGGAGAAATGCTTTTGGTGGGCTCTTTAAATTCATGGTTTCATTGGTTTTTCAGATCGTTTCTCTTACTCTAGACGGAACTACTACTGCTATTCAGGACAATATAAATAGGCATTATAGAAGAAGCGCTTTGAGCATGATGTACTTTATGAACTTATTTTCATCTATTTATCTCATTTTTGGGTAACATTTATCGAAGTTTCTTGTTATGAGTTTTAGACTGGTATTCTCTGGAGAAATTTTTTCATTTATTTCTTTTGTACAACGGCATCCAAGTGTGATTTTAAACCTTTCTCTAATGGCAGCGTCTAGTTGTGGTGGCCAGGTACGTTCTTTGCAAATAAATAGGCATTCTCAATCATTGTAATCTTTTATCATCGTATCTTTTCAAAAACAATCTTTCAGTACTTCATCTTCAAAACGATACATGAATTTTCCCCTTTGACATGCTCTGTAATCACCACCACTAGAAAGCTTTTTACTATTATCTTTTCTGTGGTATTTTACAATCATGCGATGAGCCGACAAGAGACATGGGGCACAATAATAGTCTTCGGTGGTCTTTTCGCCGATGCTGTAGATTCCAGAATTTCTCGACCTCAGCGACCAGCTGTACATTAAATCCATGAATAACGTTGTTTGCTTAGCCCTATTTATAATTACTGTGATAGAAGTATATTGTATTTATTGCATTACTGTTACTATGTGTCCTTCTGTGTTACCGACCTTTTATTTTAATTTATGCTCAGTCGCAAGCTTTATTTGTTTTACTAGAGCTGTATTCTTTTGTATTATATTTATTAATGAAATATTTTATATTTGTTATTTTAAAAAACCGTGATGTAAGAAGACCAGAATGTATACTTCCACGTTTTTTTTTGACACAGAAACAAAATTTAAAATCGCGCGCGATTTTGCCGGCCGCGTCCTCACGCGAGCGGTTTTTCTAGTCCTTTACCCGTTTGAGCTCTGAAATTAGTTTCGTTGAATTTTCGCTTTATATAGTTTTCCTTTCCTTTGAGCAATAAGCAGAAAAGCTTCAATTGACTTTATTACGAATTAGTCAAACTATTTTTGATACTAATGAAGAGAAAAGGATGTAAGCGTAAACCAATTTACACTGAAAATGCTTTGCTATATTATCAAACCAAACGGCCTATATGCAGTAGTGCAAGAAAAAGCACTTGTACTAGCTTATGAAAAAAACTAACTCTTACAGCTGCAGTATTCATTTTTAAACTTATAACAAACACGTTATTTTGCAACGTTATTTGTTGCAGGTAATAAATGAAGAAAGGACGATCTTCGAGGAGCGACATAGATGTCCAACCCACAACCTCAGGGATTAAAACCGAGGGCTCTTTCCAAACACGAGACTTTATCCGTTTTGAGCTCATTGCCCGTAGTTTGAGTAGAGCTCGTGATGGCAGAGATAAAAGGTGGGGTTTTATTTCATGATAATGCAAATACTCTTACAGAGAAAGCGCTATAACCGCCAGGCTTGCAGCAGAAAATCCAAGTCTTACTGTGGAAGAAATACGGGCGAGAGTGGCCGAAGAACTAAATGATTTAAACGCCCACATTGAAGCTGAAGAAAAACGGTATATTTTTCGTATTTATTGAATCATTTTTTTTGTTTAGAATTGCCGGCGATCTTTTAGAAGATATTTTAAAAAATCCGGTCTATAACTGTTCGACACTCCATGAGTTAATACCAAATCTGCCCAAATCATTTTTAAAAGGTAGGTAAACATTTTCTTGTTTGAAACGTTATACAATATATAGATATAATAAGAACGGAAACAGAAAAAGCACCATTAGAACCAATTGAAATTCAAGTGGATGAAACCAATCTTACTGAAGCAAAAGATGAGCCACCTCTTTCAACAGTTTCCACTAATGATACCAATGTGGAGAAAGCAGCAAAAATGGTTTTGTGAACAACTCACATATTTATACTTCTTTTAGGAAGCCCACGTATTACAGAGAGTTGCAGAGTTGCGCAAACAGGGGTTGTGGACTAGCAGTAGGCTTCCTATATGTGTTGATCCGCCTCGAAATAAGACACATTGGGATTATTTGTTAGAGGAAGTGAAATGGATGGCAAACGACTTTCGTCAAGAGAGATTGTTTAAAAGAAAAATGGCTAGAACAGTAAGAGTTTACGTATATTGAGCTAACTTCGTTGCAGTTGAGCACAGCAATCGCAAAACAGCGAAGAGATCAAGAGCTGGAAGCTGAAAAGGCCGAGCAACGCATAGTAAAGGTTGTTATATGTTTTGAGATAGTTTACAAGTTATTTAGGATGGAAAAAAGATGTGCGCTTCTGTTGCAAAAATGATTAAAGAATTTTGGATGAATGTAGATAAAGTCGTTGAATATCGAGCCCAAGAAATCTTGGAAAGTAAAAAACGCAAAGCGTTGGATCAACATTTGGCCTTTATTGTTGGCGAGGCTGATAAACTGAGCAGCATGGTACAAGAAGGTTTGACACATGAGAAATCGTCGAATACGCCATCTGTCATTTCTAAGCAAGATCGTAATTTATTTATCATTGTCTGTTACTTGTGGAATTTTAGACGATGATTACGAGTTTAGTATGGGTGACGAAGAAGAATCAGACAATGAATCAACTTTGTCAAAAGAGGAAGAGGAGTTTAAAGGTGGAAGTTACGAAGACGAATTGACTGCACTTAACAATGATGCTGGCGGAGATCTTGATGACCTTCTGGCGAGTGTGAGTTGTGATTCTCATTATCATTGTTTAAAAAAAGTAACGAATTATGAGGAAAGGGAAATCGAACTTTTGGCATTATTAAAGTTCGTTTGCTAAATGCATTTGGAATTTTGAAGGTGTCATCTTGGAGTAGAGAATATAAGCTCATCATAAAAGCACAAGGATATCGAGAAAAAATCAATATATAGTTAGGAACCTAAAGCTTTTTTGGCTTAGAAATGTAACATTTCATCTGGCTGCATGCTGGGTAACGTAAAGTGATCTTTATGAATAATATAATAGTATACCTTTGTGATTTTTTTAGCTTCCACCCGATTATCTTGCTTCAATGGGCTTGTCGTTGCCTGGTTCATCATCCATGTCTAAAGGCGATCGAGGCCCATCAGCTGTGAGTATTGAAGAAGAATCCGTAGGCTCATCTTCAAGAGATACGCTCGAGGTTTTTAAACTAACCTAACATACGTCTCTTTTAGTGTCCATCTATGAAGAAGCCTAAAATGGATGAGAAAAGTGGTGATAAAACACAAACAGCTGATCTGAGTAATGAAGGAAATGGGGACGGCCGTGGTGTATTGAAAGACGTAGACTATGCTAAGCTCAACAGTTCGAACGCTAACGAAAGAGAGGAAGAACTTGCACATATCGCCGAACAAGCTCTGATGTTTCAGCCAAAGGGATTTACTCTGGAAACAACACAGGTTTTATTGTGTGTGATCAGATCAAACTGTTTAGGTGAAAACTCCTGTTCCATTTCTCATTCGTGGCTCGTTAAGAGAATATCAAATGGTAGGATTGGATTGGCTAGTTACATTGTACGAAAAGAATCTAAACGGAATTTTGGCCGATGAAATGGGTAGGTCAGATTAATTTATTTTATATTGACAATCAGGACTTGGAAAGACTATCCAGACAATCTCGCTTCTTGCTCATCTTGCTGGTGCTGAATCTATATGGGGGCCACATCTAATCGTCGTACCAACTTCTGTTATTTTAAATTGGGAAATGGAACTGAAAAAATGGTGTCCAGCATTTAAAATCCTCACCTATTTCGGTAGTGTAAAAGAACGTGCCGAAAAGCGCAAGGTAATTTAACGTTATCCTTTTCCAATGAACTTTTAGGGATGGTCGAAGCCAAATGCGTTTCATGTATGCATTACTTCCTATAAGACTATTACTGCGGATATTCGATCTTTCAAAATGAAGGCGTGGCAGTATATGATCCTCGATGAAGCACAAAATATTAAAAATTGGAAAAGTCAGAGATGGCAAGCTCTTTTAAACATCAGAGCACGACGAAGGCTCCTACTGACTGGTATATTTGAAAAAAAAATCATTATAATGTTTTAGGAACCCCATTGCAAAATTCGCTTATGGAACTATGGTCTTTGATGCATTTTTTAATGCCAGCTATCTTCGCAAGTCATGATGATTTTAAAGATTGGTTCAGCAACCCACTGACGGGAATGATGGAAGGAAGCGTTGAATACAATGCGCCACTTGTTCAGAGATTACATAAGGTTTGATGCACCAGCTTTTCATACCTTTTTAGATACTGCGTCCTTTTATCCTACGTCGTCTAAAGGCTGAAGTAGAGAAACAATTGCCACAAAAAACAGAAACAGTCGTGAAATGCCAGCTTTCTAAGAGACAGAGATACCTTTATGACGATTTTATGAGCAGAAGAACTACAAAGGAAAATTTGAAAACTGGAAATATGTTTTCAGTCTTAAACATTGTCATGCAGCTTAGAAAGGTTTTTTCTCTCCATTACTGTACAATCCATATTTGCAGTGTTGCAATCATCCAAATCTTTTTGAGCCAAGACCGGTTTTATCTCCGCTTATTCTGCAGCCGATCACAAGAATACTTCCGGCCATGATTTTTGATCTTGTTGGAAACGACGCTCATCAAGAAAACATTCAAACGATACCCGAATGCTTTAATCTTTCTAAAAGACTTACTGGATGGTCGTTTAATGACGTAGATAAGGTGAAGATAAGTTTAATAACGTTCATCATTTCTTTTTAGAAACCTACTATTGAAGAGTTAAGGATATGGGATGCGCCTAAAAAAGCGCCAAAATTGACTGATTTTCGCTTTTCTGTGCCGTCACTCATCTCCGAACGATGTTCTTCCACAGACATATCACCAACAGCTTCTATTTTGGATGGGTTAAGCGCAGCTGAAATACAGAGAGCCGGTTTGAAAGAAAATGAACAACTACTTATCATTGGTGAGCATGATGATAAATCAATAATCAATGGCAACGGTAATTTTCTAAATTAACGGCTTATATGCTCATTCTAGGAGGACATGCGTTGAAAGTGCGTTTGCAAGGTGATAGACTGATTCCGGATAAAAGTGGGAAAATGGCCAATTTGGATCCGCGAATGTGTAGAGTGGTCACTATAAATGGTGAAAAAGTACTAGTGGATGTTAGCACGAATGGCGAAGCCGGTAGCTGTGAACCTACTATCCCCGAACCGTCATCGGCAAATCTTCCTAGCAGCTCAGCTTCTACCACGGAAAAGAAACATGTGCGTTCAGGACAAGGAATTTCAAATAGCCAGTCTTCATCTACAAGAGCTGTTACAATGGCTAGCTTAAGATCGCCAGGACTTAAACGGAATGTTGCTATACATGTTAGTTGAGACTCATTGAAGCATACTCCCTTTTAGTCATCGTTTAAAACGAATACTAAGACTTTCTCGCAACCTTTAGCTATTTTACCAGAAGTGAAAGGATTTAATAACGAAATGGCAAACGGTGGTGCTAGAGAAAATATTGTCAATTTTAATTACAGATTCAGGTAAATTTTGTTCCGTATTGTTTTATTTATTGTTCTTTTAGTCCGCCTCTTAAACGTAGGAAGACTAATGAGATTCCACTTCTTAGCGGCCCCTACACTACCTATGTACCAAAAGATTACAAGAAGCGTTTGGCGGAAGAGAAGACGAACAAGTTGGAGCTTGCTCAAGCGATGTTTTGTCCAGGAAATAACCCCGTTTACCCAAATGAACTGCTATTCGCGCTGAGAATTGACAGCAGCAAAAAAGAAAGTGTTACTGAACGTTTTGCTCCTTTCCAAAATTCATTGAAAGAATATATGGATATTTTACTAAATAAGTAAGATTTTGTTGCAATTGTGGTAATATTTTTAAGGTTCCCCGTTTACGTCGATCCTGCACTGGTTGATAGCCCTATGATTGTTGCTACATCTCTTGGTCGTTCCTTTGCAGCAAAATTGACCAGAAATAAAATAAGATTTAATGCAAGGAGGTTTTTACAAGTTGCACCCATAGAAGTGGAAGCTAAATTATTGTCCAGTCGTCTACAGTTTCCTGAACTGCGTCTTATTGAATATGATTGTGGTGGGTATTTTTGTAAACGTATATTTTGTTTTTAGGAAAGCTACAAATTTTGGCTGGCCTCCTTCGTCAGTTGTATCTTTACAAACACCGCTGTTTGATATTCACACAAATGTCGAAGATGCTAGATATTCTCCAGGCTTTCTTGTCATATCATGGCTACCAATACTTCAGACTTGATGGTACAACAGGTGTTGAACAGAGACAGGTTCTTAAAGGGTATAATTTAAAATGCAATATTTCAGCATATGATGGAAAGATTCAACGCAGATTCCCGTATTTTTTGCTTCATATTATCCACGCGTTCTGGAGGGGTCGGAGTGAATTTAACCGGAGCAGATACTGTTATTTTCTACGATTCGGATTGGAATCCTACGATGGACGCCCAGGCTCAAGATCGTTGTCACCGAGTAGGGAAGTCTATTAAGTAATCAGTTATTTTTAGATCGGACAAACAAGAAATGTTACGATTTACCGCTTGATATCTGAGAAAACCATAGAAGAAAACATATTGAAGAAAGCTACGCAAAAACGCCGCTTGGGAGAGATGGCTATCGACGATGCAGGCTTTACACCGGATTTCTTTAAACAACCTGATAACATCAAGTAACTTTTTGTTCAGAATTTTTCATCTTTTATTGTTTCCAGAGATCTTTTCGAAAGCGATGTCACTGACATTGAAATTTCGTCGGAAGTTAAGGCTCCGAATGATCAAAGAGAATTGGAAAATGTGATGGCTTCGCTTGAAGATGAGCAGGATGTAGAGGCTTCAAAGAAAGCGGCAGCAGAAGCGCGGGCTGATAGAGCAGAGTTTGATGAAGCCCGAAGAGATGTCGTCGTCTCATGCCTTGGGGGAGATGAAGTCCAAGATGAAAAGTACATTGAGCTAATCAACCAGGTACTCCATACTAACATCATTTTGTGCAACATTTATTTTAAGCTTAAGCCTATAGAGAGGTATGCATTGCAGTTCCTCGAGGCGGAGTATAAACCCGAGTTTGAAGAAGAGTGTAAAGAGGCAGAGGTACCCATTTAATCTCGACACTGCCTTAATTGTATTTTTAGGCGATAATCGAACAAAAAAAAGAAGATTGGGTACGGGCACACGATAAAGCTGTTAGTGACGAGGTGCCGTGTGATGACGATTTCTACGGATGTGGTAGTATTTTGGACGAGGTACGGTCACGTCGTCGTGGCCCTGATTCAAAACCACGTACAAAAGCTCGCTCCATAGTTGCTATAAGACAATCTAGTCGCTGCATAATGCCCAAAGATCCTCTGTCCCCTGTTAAGACTTCCTCTGGTCGAAGAATTGTTAAACCTCATTTTTCAAACCCCTCTAGCCAGGTCGTTGCTCGTGCTGTAGTACGCAAGACAGCTCAATCCATGCTCCCATCTCCTGGACCTGGAATTGAAATGCCAGTTAAAAGAGGGAGAGGAAGACCAAGAAAGAATGCAATACTAAACTCATCAACTTCGCAAGATCTATTAGAAAAGTCTGTGGACGATACACGAGGCATCAGAATGGCGTCAACAAGCAACGTATCCCCGTCTACATCAAGAGATTCTATTGTGCGATCACCAGCAATGCTAACAGTTTCAACGGATAATGTTGCCAGAAGATCGACTACTTTACCTTCACCTGTCTCGTCGCCCAAGTCGATACGTTATTTTGTAAGGGCAACACCAGGAAAACAATCGGCATCTGGTATACCTTCGTTTAATGCTGTACCTTCTATTTCTCCTGTTGCAAGAGCATCAACAGTGACAAGGATTCCGGCCGGCAGTGATATGATGATGCCATGTTCAAGAGTAGTCAATCAAAGAGCCAATACCCGTCCTAGAATTCGAGGAGAAGTTCTTACACCAGAGATTGCACAACCATCATATAGCGGATCAAGTTCATCCCCGAGATTATTGCTCCCGGTTAAGACGCTGCAGTCTCCACCGAAAAGAGTGCCAGTTCAAAGAGAGCATTCGATGTCAAGACGGATGAACATGAGCACTTCGACGCCACAGACAGTGTACTACAGATCAGAGGACTCTGCTCAAAGTCACAGCTCAAACTCTATGCCACGTATTCCACCAGGATGTCGTGCTGTAATATTTCAATCATCACAATCGACACTCGGAGATTATAGCCGACCGCGATTAGACCTAAGGAGAACGGAGAGAAATACAGGATATCCTGATGGAACAGCACATGATGAGCAAACTGGCTAGGCCCTTCCATTTTTTGATTTTTTTTGTACATTGGCCTTTATGGGGCCAAACAAATTTTCATATTTAGAACTTGCCCTCTTTGTATATCATTCGCATATTCTTTTGTTCCCCCTTGTTAGTCACTATTAGTTTTTAGCTCCTTACATTAGCAGATCTCCAGCTCAGTTAGAATACGGGTTCAATTTGACCGGTGCTGCGCACATTTGTCACAAATGCTCTTATCTAGCTGTTCCATTCCATATTCATCCCTATTTTCATTGACATTGTTATGTTTCATTTTTGACTGGTAACAGCACTGATAACATATAAAGTGATTCCGGTATGTGTGTTGATCGACGTTCCTGATCCGTGTGTGTCTGTGGCGCCGGATGCGGTCAGTCGCCGAAGACAAGCCCACTCGAAGCGTTTTGCAAGCTACACGGGTTAGGCGTTGATCGACCGCATCCGGACCACTGGGGGTTCCGTTCTGTTTTTCGCGCATATGCATTGTGCATCGAATCTCAATACTGCCTGATAAGAAAGCTTTTTTGACGCGTTTATGTCATGCTGTTTAAAATGATTAGTTATGAAATCAAAACTGATTAGCTAAGAAATCGTAATGCCCCACCGAATGCGGCAACATAAAATAGTACAAAAAATAGATTTTGCTCGAAATTAACAACTTTTTTTCAGGTGCTTGCATGTGACAACATTTTTGCCGAATTGCCGGTTAGCTTTACAGTTTCAGCTCTAATTTTTTTCTAGACATGGTGTCCGCCAACCCCTCCTCTTTCGCCTAGCCAGGAAAATGACATCTACTACGATGAATGCTTGGATCTACTCTATGATCCAGATTTTATGGGGGAAAGTAAATTGCCTTCTAGCATTCATGAGCTTCATCGGCCATTGCTTAGAACACCTAGTCCTATTAAAAGCAAGTTTTTGTTATGACATTTTATTCTTCTCCGTTCAGAGCAACCATTACCGTCTTCTTCAGCTCCAAACAAAAACAAAGCTGTTATGGATCTTCTAAATGCAGCTACATTATCTGCCTACTCCTCGGCGGCTGTCTCGCCATCTGGTTATGAGCCGCCAAATTATTTCTCAGAATATGGAACTCATGGAACTGATTTTAATAGTTCCGGTTTAGGTAACTTTTTTGGGTGGTTCTTAAAACTAGTGTTATTAGGAGATTTTAATTGGTTCTGAGTTGTTATTGGTACTCTTGTTACTATAGCATTCAGAATTATTTTTTTAAATCGTTTTCTATCTATTTTATATAAAAGATTCTAGACCCGTATGGGCAAGCCTTGAAAAAAGAGCGACGTGAACGTTCTGGAAGAGACCGAGACCAAAACGTACGATTAAACCGAGAGGCTCCGCGACCAATTACCCCACCCAGTTCGATATATGAACAAGAAGATTATGAAGGCCCTGAATGGACGATAGCCGAAGATATGGCAATTGTAGAGGTTTGATAGTTCAATATACGATTAATAAAAAAAATCCAGGCAATTCAACAGGAGGATCAGATGGGGCATACTCCGGGCACACTTTCGTGTGCGCTTCATTACAATTGGAAATATATTGCTGAACATGTTAACAAGAGAACTGCGCCTACGGGGCATTATAGGTAAATGGTGAAACGGTTGATTGAGTTTTTTTTTAGATCTGATCGGCAGTGTTGTATTAGATATCAGGTAGTGGTGCGTCCAAGAGAAGCTGGGCACCTTCATACCGTTGACCCTTTAACCAAAAAGCCGCGTAAAGTTCCTTTAACGCAAAACGAACTAAGTAAGAAAGATAATTACCGTTGTTTTTACTGCTTTTAGATCATCTGAAAAAAAATCGTTCGACTACCAAAGCACAATATGAGCATGACCATCCACAGATAATACAAGACAACTTTATAGCCAGGACAAAGCTACTGCGTGATCTCAGTAAGAAGTCAAAAAAGCCGTTGAAGAGCTATGCTGATGCTCTTCCGTTAATTGTTCCCACTCAAATGCCAGATAATTTTGAAAGTAAGCTACAGGAACTGAAATTAAACGGATTGCGCACCGTGTTTCCAGAAGATATGGTTCGAAAACAGGTTTTAAATGAATATTAACAGTCAACTTTTTTTTTAATTTAGGAAGAAGTACACTTTGCCGCTCTTGAAGCCAGTCGTCAACGTGCAGCTGAGAAACAACTTGATGCTGATACCGAAAGGGGAATTCCTCCTCAAATTAGCCTAAGAAATTCTGCAATTCCAACACAAGGCTTCATAGAGTCTAAAGCTCCATATATGCTTGAGTTGCCAGCTGTTCAAACACGAGTAAGCAGTTCCAGTTTATTCTAATATAACCTTTTTCACAGCCACCACCGCCACCACCTAGGCCCATAATGCATCCTAGTGGTGGTTTATCTCAGCTAATAACCAATGATGTAGGTGGAATGCATGCGATATCTACTGCGGTTCCTCGAAGAGTTGGTTCCGCCGGTACTTCTATGGCTCATATGACCACAACCGGAAACTATGTTGTAGTTGGTCAGAATGAGCACGCACCGGGTTTACGTGTACAGGTTCGTATAACAAAAAGTATTTGTTACAGCTTAAGTGTTGTGATTGTCTCAGGCAGCAGAGAACGTCACTATTTCCAGTTTTATAGCGTCGCTTTCAGCGTACTGACACGACTGCAGGGGCAGGTGGTTCAGCAATGTTCAGATCTCTCGGACCTCAACAAATACGCCGAACGCCCCCGGGCACACCTCTTCTTTCCGGCCATTCCAGGGTAAGAGATGTCGGTGCAGCAGGTTAAATCTCATTATAGCCCGTCAGTTACGTTAGTGCCCAGTCTGGTCCTGGAGGAACCAATTATATTACGAATCAACCTGGTGGGTCTGTCTACGCTGGAACATCGCCTCTTAATCCAAATACTCGCCAGCCACCCCCAGGCGGTAGAATAGCCAGCAGGGTAAGATATTTTGATATAATTCATTGTCACATTGTAGCCTGGCCAGCAGGGCCGTATTTTTGTTAATAGCGAGCGAGGCACCTATGTTATGGGGCATCCACCTTCGTCTCATGTTCGAGTGGTGCAGGGAAGTGGCGTCCAAAGAGTTCAGGCAAGCGGAGTGCAAAAACGAATGCCCCCTAAACAACCTGGAACCGTAGTTTTTTTTTTCTTTGTACATATAATGGCGCTTTAGCTTACAACAATGGTAATGCCAAATACGAGACCTCCGGGGCCGCCTGGAGCAGCAATTCAACAGTTTAGAACAGTGTAAGTCTTTGTACTGATATTGTTTTTTAGTTTGTTGGGTATTAGACCCAACGATTGTTTTTGTGTTCGATTGTTTGAACGCGCGCGCCTTAAGTATTCGCGCTCCATTGAGTGTTACGCGTGGTTTTTCTCAGTCTTGTTCTTGTGTACGACCTGTGTGGTCGTTTGCTGTGCTACCTCTGTCTCTGTTATTATTACGTCAGAAATAAATGTATACATAATACACAGTGTTTTCCCTTGTGCTCACACACATATATTCTCGTTGTATCTCCTAGCCACTCACGCGGCCGGCAGGAATACAACAGTGGCGACCACGGCGTTTGGAGGAAAAAGTCCGTCTTCATTTCTATAAGACCTAACCCCTGTTTGGAGGTGGAAAGGCAAGCATCGTAAGTCCTTGATTCAACATCTAGTTGTAATTAGGCAAACTCTTCACCCTAAGTCCTAACCGCAACATCTAGTTGTACGTAGGCAGGATCCCAGGTTATAAGTCCTCAAATTTCGATTGATTCGATAAACGAGGCCTCCGAGATAGAACTTATAAGACCTTTACCGCTTTGATAGTATACTACTAAGGCTTTGTTATATTTTTTGCTATACTTACACCAACGGTTATCGTTACTAGTTAGGTAAATAGCTGGATTTTCTCAAAGGATAAAGGAGAAATCCTACCCTAATAATAGGCAGATGTCCGTCTGTATGACCTGTCGTTTGTTCAGATTGACCGGTCAAATGAAAGAGAAGCAGAAAGTTTCGACCGTTGATCTTTTCCGCCGGTCAAATCTTTTTCGACCGCCAAGTTTTTAATCCAAACGCGACCAAAGGCTGCCGGAGGCATACTAGTATATAGTCTGTTTCAAATGGAAAAACTGCGAAATTCGCTGGTTAAAGGTTTAAGCGATCTAGATCGGGCATTTTCCCGTCTAGATCGATCAACCTAACAGTTTTGCACGCATTTTTCTGCACATTTCACATATGTTTTCATTGTTTTTATAACTGCTTTTGCACTATACTCTATCCAAAAAACAAAAACTATCGAGTTCTATGTAAAATCAAAATATCGAAAATTTTGGGAAAAATGAATTGAAAAATTTGAAGAGGGTCCTGGCACGCGAAAAACTTTTCCATTTGAAACAGACTATATAATACAATATATATATAACAAGTATGCCTCCGGCCGTCTTCGACAGCGCAACTCGCTCGAAAATCGACAGCGCCGGCTCCCCCTTCCCCAAACGCTGTTCTAGTAATTTTCTTGTCGAATAAGCTTTGACAGTAGGATAAGGCCAGACGGTCGAAACTTTCTGATTCTCTCTCATTTGACCGATCAATCCGTACAGACGACAGGTCATACAGACACACAGACATCTGCCCATTACAGTTCGTCCAGAAATTATAGGGACACTCAAAATTTGGACCATTCTCTTTCATTATGAGGGAAAGAGCGGTCGTCTTTGATCCCATCTGATTCCTCACCCTCGATTACCCCGCTGCCTAGATTGTGGTTACGTTTCTCCCGCGCCTCTTCGTGTAACAGGCATTTTTGTAAAATAGGACAAAATTCCACTGTCCAGTAATTATAGGGACACCCTCAAATCCCCGGTTTATGAGGGAAATGAGAGCGGTAAAAGCCAAGGGACGATCTGTGTCGGCCAGTTCAACATAGCCAATGGAAATTTTCCAAGGAAAATAGCCGGTAATCGCGTTTCCGAAAACCTCATTTTGTTCTTATTTGTGGGGTGAGGAGGTTTTCAGTCCGATTGAAGGCGAAGTCGACGAGATGTAAAAAAACTGACCAGATGAGTAGGTAGAGCACGGCATACTGAACATTTTGACACCAAGAACTCGTGAATAAGAAGTGCACAACATGGTTTAATTATGTTCAATTTGTTGAGAACACGATGAGAAGACAATTTTTGATCAAAATCAATACAAAAAGGCAATTTTCGAGTTCATTGAGATTTATCAAGGTCCGGCGCTTCACAGGTGCAAGGTTAAAGCAAATACCATGTGTCAAAATGCTCGACACGCTGTGGTCTACCTACTCCTCTGTTCAGTTTTCTTCGAGGTAGCAGCCTGCGCCTTCAATAGGACTGAAAACCTCCTCACCCCACAAATAAGAACAAAATTAGGTTTTCGGAAACGCGATTACCGGCTATTTTCCTCGGAAAATTTCCATTGGCTATGTTGAACTGGCCGACACAGATCGTCCCTTGGCTTTTACCGCTCTCATTTCCCTCATAAACCGGGGGTTTGAGGGTGTTCCTATAATTACTGGACGGACTGTATTAGGGTAGGATAACCGGATTAAATTTCTACAAATCAATACAACATGTCAGCAGCAGACAGTAATACTCTCTTGCAAATCCTGCAGTCCATGCAACAAATGATGCAACGACAGGAGAAACGACTGCAACTAGTGGAAACAAAACAGAATGCATCTGAAATTCCCATAGCAACCAACAAATTTACACGCTTGATTGGCGACCTGGATAAACGCATTCCTGTATTTTCTTTCCAGCTCGAGTCCGAGATATCCTTCACGGATTGGTACCCGCGGTACGAACACATCTTCAAAAAAGAAAATAAAAAGTCTGGATTAAAACCCGCTGATGGACGACTTATAGTCGTAGACGGATCCGAATTGGTCAGCAAAGGACAATTCACTTGCAACTTCACCGTCGACGGCGAGAAGCACGAAGGAACTGCTTACGTCGTGGAGGGGTCGGATCTGTTAGGCCTATCTTGGATGGTAAAATCCAATAGATACCAGCGAGCCTTGGAATTGCTAGGTAACTCGATAAATGTTACGGATAAGAGTAACAGAAGAAACAAAAAGTCCGAGGGCTTCGGCCAGTAGACAAGATGTCCAAATTCTCCAAGAATCCGGAAAAGGATGTGAGAAGGAATAAGGAATGCCTTCGGGAACAGAAGAATCTCCAAAGGTGTCAGGTCAACGGAATTTGGTCGAAAAATGGCAGAACTAAAAAGGGGAGGTGCCCGGGGTGAAATATCGACCTTATCCAAAGGCTCACCGCCCCAGAAGCCGGATACAAAAGCACCCTTTGACTTTTCCAAGCCTAAAAGGAATTCGAAGTCAACTGTTGATAACGAGCTAGGCAAGTGGGTGTAAAAGACGGCCACAAGGAAAAGACCATCACCTCTGGAGAAATTGTTGAGTTTCAACGAAATTCTGTACCTGGTAATTGGGTTAAACCAGAACCAATGGCTAAAAACAGTAAGTTGGCATCGGGAAACGAAGCCAAGAAAGTTGCTCGCCGGAAGGGACGACGCTGGTCAGCGCAAAGAACCCCCCACAATCGCTCGCTGACCTATCCTCCTCCCGCTTACCGCCACTAGAAGAAAGGAGATGTTTGCCGTCACCGACGAAGGAGCTCAAGATCAAGGACACCGACGATACCATGCTCAACCAGTGCAACGACATCGTGAAAGAAGGTCCACCACCCCAGATAATGTACGTCCCCGCTAGGTATTCCCCTTTTATTCGTTTTTTTTATTTATTTTTCTTTCTTTACTTTCTGTCGCCCATTTAGTTCTATATTAAAAAGGGAGGTGTTGGGTATAGTTCTTTTCCAAAAAATAGGGATACAGTAATTTGCCTCCGTTCGAGACCATTGGGGGGATCGGAGATCAAAATCGCAAAATTTGCCTGGTGTTCAAGAAAACACTGATTATTGTATCCCTATTTTTTGGAAAAGAACTATATTAGACCCAACGATTGTTTTTGTGTTCGATTGTTTGAACGCGCGCGCCTCAAGTATTCGCGCTCCATTGAGTGTTACGCCGCGCGCGTGGTTCTTCTCAGTCTTGTTCGTGTGTACGACCTGTGTGGTCGTTTGCTGTGCTACCTCTGTCTCTGTTATTATTACGTCAGAAATAAATGTATACATAATACACAGTGTTTTCCCTTGTGCTCACACACATATATTCTCGTTGTATTTCCTAGCCACTCACGCGGCCGGCAGGAATACAGCATAGTTCAAACATTTTCAGCAGACCTGTTGCTCGAGGGGGTAATGTCTCGCAAGGAACTCGCGTTATGAATGTTGTTATGGCCGGCGGCCCCCCTATGCGAAATACTCCAGGACATGTGATCGGTCAAGCAGGTATGACACGACAACTGCTGACCTCTAGAACAATTCCCTCGCGAACTGGATCACCACAAACAATTGCTCAGGTTTTAAAAAAGCTTGACATTGTGAAGTAGATTTTAAGGTAGTGATCGCACCACCGGCAAATATGCAGCAACAAGCACAAGCGCAACCTACTTCAAGTCAGCCATTAGTAGCACACCCTCCGCCTCCACTAACTCCACAAGCAGAGCATTCCCCCGGGCTTTCTGACGTGATCTCCCCTCAGGTTAGTTCTTTTTTTTTTATTATTGAGGATGTAATTTTCGGTATCGCAAACATCACCTCTACCTATGACTATTCCAACGTCTTCATCAGATAATGTCTCATCCTTATAATCCACACGAATTTGATAATGCAGCCATTTTTTAAAGAACTTTTTTGTACATTTTAACAGGAGTGCTTCTTTTTGAGGTTGATCTCCGGTTTATCTTTTTCTGGTTTAATATTTCATCCTTCCTGTACTTTATAACTTTGATAAACATAAAGCGCTGTTCTTTTGTTGTCGTTTGAGCAAATTGATCTAAACAATTCTGTATCAATTTAAAAAAAAAGTATTCAGCAGTTTATTCCCACTTGCCCACACCCCCCTCCCCTCTCACGCTATTAAAGGCCGTCCACTATGCACGCCCTACCGCACATAGGAATTTAAATCTGTAATTGTTCGTCACTGGAAAAAAAGTAATCCTTCCTGTACTTTATAATTATGTGTAGAGTGTATGTGCTATATATGCCCAATTTCTTTCTAATGTTAGACATGGCTCCCCGTTCAAATCAGCTCTTTCTGTCCATGCCTTCAGAGTCTATCTGATAGCTGTTGGATCTATACAAAACGCGAGGGTGTCTGTCTGTCCTGTCAATCTGTCACCGCCCACGCCGAGCGCGCGCGCGTTCAAACTAGAGTTGCGAGTTCGACTCCGGCGGCGACCAAATTTTTTCCTTTTCTATATTTTCCGTTTCCTTCATCTACTATTGCTTTTGCGTGTGTAAAACACAAAAACACACTTTTGGAAATTAAAAAACGAAAATATAGAGTTCGGAAGTATTGATAGGTTGGAGGCCGCGTTGCTGACGCGGCGAAGCCTTCCTGTACTTTCAACGCAGCGCGCGTCCCCAAGGGCAGTCTTGTTGTCGACCGCACCTTGAGCGGTTGCGCGTATATTTGTTGTCTGTTTTAGTTGTAAGAATAAAGGAGATAATACAGCTGTTCTGTATTCCTTTCTACACAATATTCTTGTTGTGTTTCCTCTACGTCCACGCGGCCGAGGGGCATAACAATAGCCTTACTCTGATATATAGCACAGCATCTCTCGCATTCTTTACGAATTGTCCCTCCTCGATTACGCTGTCGGACTATTGACAGTTCGACAACTGAATAGAAAAGCAAAAAATAAGCATCCACGGCGGGGATCGAACTTACAATTCCAAACTTGCAAGCTTGGGTTAACCCACAGCTCGCCGCCCAGAACAAATTTTGGACATTGCGTATTTTACGTAATTTTTTTTCAATAGTAAAATTGTCGATCTGGCGGTCACACTTTGAGAAGATTGGCTAAACCATGTTTGCTAAAAATTTGCCAGATAAAAAAGCACGTCGAATTCTACCTAACAAGGGAAGGAAGGTAGGGCGCTCCAATGCTAATCCCGATTTTATGCGTTTTTATGTATTTCTGATGGTTTATCTGGCTTTATCGACCCCGAATTACTATAGAACGCATGAGAAAAACACTAGATACCGTCAAATAGAGGAGAAACGAAAAATGACTGAATTTTGTTCAGAAAAAGCCCTTTTCAGCGAAAAATATGTATTTCAGACGAGCTAAACACTCGTTGATAGCTCAAAATGTTCGTCTCATTGAGATCAGTTGATTGCAGTAAAAATTGGAAAGATTGTATGTCACAGTTTTGAGAAAAAGATTTGCAAAAATTTGATAAAAGCGCCGTTGGGTGAAAAGGGCGCGTAAACCGCGAGCAACCATCAATTTTAGTATGAGGATCCTGGGTGGACGATCTTGAGCCAAACTACACATTTTCACATTTTTCTGTTTTGTGGAATCGATCAGGCACATCGAGATCTACGCAAATGAGTTTTGGCACCAAACATTGTTCGGTCAACTTTCGAGAAAAAGTGAAAAGAACGCATATCTTGACTATTCGATGTTCAATATTTTCGAAAAAAAACTCATTCGTGTAGATTTCGATGTGCCTGATCGATTCCACAAGACGGAAAAATGTAAAAATGTGTAGTTTTGCTCAAGATCGTCCACCCAGGATCCCAATACAAAAATTGATAATTGCCCGCTGTTTACGCGCTCTTATCACACAACGCCACTTTTATCAAAACTTCGCAAATCTTTTTCTCAAAACTGTGACATACAATCTTTCCAATTTTTACTGCAACCAATGGATCTCAATGAGACGAACATTTTGAGCTATCAACCAGCGTTTAGCCCATCCGAAATGGAAGGTTTTAGTTGAAAAGGCTTTTTCAGAACTTAATCTAGTCATTTTTCGTTTCTCCTCTATTTGACGGTATCTAGTGTTTTTCTCATGCGTTCTATAGTAATTGGGGGTCGACAAAGCCAAATAAACCACCAGAAATTGATAAAAATGCATAAAATCGGGATTAGCATTGGAGCGCCCGACCTTTAAAGTGCCGGGATCGGCGAGCCAAGCTTGGTTGGCCGCCCTGGTCCCGCAACGAATTCTCGACATGTCAAGCACACAAACACACAGACAGAATATATCGGGGTTCTCACTGCTTTTACATCTTGTTTAGCCTGTTCAGCTCTCCCAGATAAGATCAAAAAGTTGGGTGGTAAGCTAAATTAGTAGCTTTGTATATAATAGTTTTATCGCTATTTAATCCATCTTGATTCTTGTATGTGTCTTAATAACTTAATAAATAGGTTTTCAGATAACAGCTAATGTTAAGCGAAAATGATCGCCGCATACTTTATGCGGTATTCAAGACCTTCGTAGAGGATTTTGATGCTCATGAGGCGGCTATCTATATGGAAATGTTACGTATTTTTTCGCCGGATGATTCCCAGCAAGTCGGAGAGCAAGTGCGTTAGTTCGGTTTATTTAGCATGCATTTCCGCGTCTCTATTTACTTGTTATACTTTAGAAGAGTAGAGTAGCTGCACTCCGAGATTTTTACAAACTGTACTTTCGGAAAGCCGATAATCTTGACGGAATCGATGCTTACCTGGAACATTCTATGCAGCCTAATCTAATTGAGGCTTTGAACCAGTGTCGATACTCTCAAGACGGTTCCAATAATCACACTCTGTTGCGTCGTCATTGGTCAAGAGAAGAGCGCCGCCGCATTCTTGCGAAAGGCCAGGTTAGCCACTGTTAATAGATTTTTCAGCTGCTGTTTTCCTAAATGAAGTTATTAGTTTTAAAATATAATCTTGTTATAGTTTGATTTTCAGGTACCATCTGGTCGTACCCTTGTGAACCGTTCGTATGAGGTTGAACGCCTAGCGAAAACGTTAAGAGCAAAAGAAGAATATGGTGAGCAAGTTTTACAACGAATATTCCCTATTTTAAGATAGCGGATTTTTTGTAGTCCTTCACGGATTGGCTGGTGTCGGTAAAACATCTTTAGCTGCCTACACTTTGGCTGAAACTGATCTTATAGGAAGGTAGAATCATCCCATTCTTTTTTAAGGAAACTCCATAGAAATTTCGATCACGTCTGCTTTCTCACTGACGGACGTACTAACCCCAAGGACGTGAAATCAATGTATTATGATCTTATGATTATGCTTCAAGAAGATGTTTTGACGCCACCGCCAATGGATATTTCGGACACGGCTTTGCGGAAATTGGTATGTGATCATATCAAAGATGTTCGTTTTAGATTTTAGACGCGATGATCGATCACCCGAATCTTTTAGTAGTAATTGACGATATCACGCAGGTAGAAACTGTAGAATGGGCGGAGCGATTATGTGTAGGAATCTACTTCTTAATTTTACTTTTATCATCTAGCTCAGAGTTCTAGCTACTACTCGTGATAAAACTGTCTTTAACACTGATTCCAACTCCTGTATAGACTTCCTTACTGTTGATGGTTTTCGTTTCGAAGAAACGAAAGAGCTTATGGCAATGAATAGAATAGAGGTTCAAAGTGGATCTTCAAAAGTGATGAGCATTTATTTAACTATACTGTCTTGGTTTAGGTTATGCGAGCAGTAAACCTCGCTCATGATGTGACTAGTGGAAATCCGGCGCTTCTACTGAAAATGGCAAATATGGCGGAAGGGTCCTCTTTCATGTAAGTCGTTTTAAAGGGGCTAAATTTATATCTTTTCAGTCTATATAAGCTAGCCAAGAATGTTTCGATAAAGGGAATTTCGTCTATAGATATTGTCTCGTCTTATCGCTTCAAAAATCTTCACACCACTTTATCTCATTCAGTAATGCGCCTCACGGAAGACGATAAAAATGCTTTGGAATGCATTGCGGTTATGCCGCCGGAGAAGTGGATCCCACTGGAGGCTTGGGAGATTGTCATACCGGTTGACGTCAATGAAATGGGCGATATGCAGTACGAGGTTGTAAATAGATATTAATTTTATCAAATTATTTCAGGTGAGGAAACAATTGAGAACTCTACATAAGAACGGTGGATGGGTTATCGAATCGGCGGATCATGAAGCCTTTAAGGTACCTGCAATTGTTATTCACTATCTCAAGGAAACTGCTGAGCATAAAATAGTTCAAGTAAGAAACTTATTGTTTTAAAGCATGCCCTTTCAGGAACGATTTGCTTGCTTGGAATCTGCTTTTATTATTAATCAAGCAACTAACGGCTATGTTGATGAGAATCAAGCCGCACTGCGTGATTTTTTTACTTCCAATTCGGATATGTTCACTACATGTCATCCTAAAGGAACTCCTGTTTAATAAGTACGTGTGAATTTTGCTGTTTTAGCTGTTGATTGATGCTCGTTTTGCGTTCTGCACCTTTTAGATTCCTGTAAATTCCCCATGTCTATGCTTATTTTTTAGCCATTGGCTTCTTGTACATTGATGTACTTTACGTGTATCCTACTCTGCTCAGAAGAGTTTCGCTTATTGTGCCCTTCATGGCCACTGAAATTTTGTTATATTTTAATATAGCCTATATGCGCATAATGTATTTATATAGGCCATATAATAAACGTTGCTTGTTGGTGTGTCTAGTTGGCTTCATCGTATCAGAATTTTCCGTCCATTTCTTTTTGTTGCAGAAGCATGTCAAGGCACGTAAATAAACACGTATATATATAACAAAGTCTGAAAAAGGATATAATAGCATAATAATGGACCTCGACCTCCCACGGTACGTATTGCTCTCAATGAATAGAAACTTTCATGAAAGTTTCAGGGACGAGACAAGATTGCCAGCATCACTTTTAGTCTTGGTTACTGTGGGAACTAGTGGTCTATTAGCTTGCGCTATACCTTCCGCCTTTATCGGGTTGGTTTCACTTATCGGAGGGATGTACATATATGTGGTAGTGTTTCTTATCTTACTGAACGAAAGTCTCATTCCTTATTTATAGTGGCATGGTTTATATGGCAGGATGCTTTCTAGACAAATAAGGGCACTTTTTGACGAAGCTAATGTTCTACAATCCTATCAGCCACGTGCAAGAACTATGGGGCATTTATTCGAGGTTACATCCAAACTTCGTTCAATAGTATTTCAGGCCGAATTACCCACGCCAGTGCCTACTGGCTCGAAAACCCGCAACAACGAAGAAGAAGATAATTTCCGGAAAATGCGAGACACGGTGAGGCCTTTCTAACTGTTCAATACGTTTTATGATAACTTTCCTAATGAACTAAATATTTTAGCATTATGCGGTGGAGTATCAGAAGATTCTTCGATTAAATAAAGAAAAGGACCGAGTTTCATTGGAAAAAGCGGCTTCATCAACGGCTTCTGTAAGTTATACTGGATTATGCTTTGTGCCCAACTACTACAGGTTCAGCAGCAACAACCGTTTTCTGAAGACGATTTGGACGACCACACAGAAGGCGGTGAAATTTGATGCGGTCTCAACAACAAGGTGACATACAGTAACTAATTGTATATAAAAAGTTAATAAATGTATATTGATTCAGTGGCTGATTCGGTTATTTTCTGACATATACTTATAAAAGGTTTTGGGAAAATTATTTATTAGGATGCCAGACTTCTTTTTGAAAAGCCTTTGTTCCTTGAGGTGTGAAGAAACGGTCACCGTAGTTGTCGGTTGTTTTTTGGCAACTTACTAGAAACACTGCTCGGCAATCTAAATATGTAGGCTTCTAATATTTATCTCATGTGAAACTTACTCTTTCCTTCGTTTGATTCAAAAACTAGTTTTGTCTGGCATATAGGCTTCTTTGGCTCTTCCAACAACTCTTTCAACTGTTCAATGTATTTGGCAGCATGTTTTAGTGTGTCTACCTGAATCCCCATTATTTTCATGCCGTCATAAAACCTTGGACAGCTTTCTTTCATTTGACCAGGCTGGAAGTCGACGTCTCAGTGAATCAAAACCTTTGTTAATACTATAAGGAGGAGATTTTTTACAGGGGTGATAGAAAACCTACCTCTTCATCCGTTTCCTTTCTCGTTCGTTGGCTGCTTTTCGCTGGGGTTCTGTTATTTTCGATTTGTTTTTGCCATCTGCCGACAGTCCTGATCCGGAAGAATAAGGAGAGTAGTCAAATTGAAAATTCATAACTAAAATCGCATATATTTACATAGAATTTTGGCCATGACAGGAAATCATGAATTGGGTATATAATTGAGAATGGCACGGGATTGGGTAACAGCAGATGTACCTCTGTTGTCGCCAGGGGCCATGTGTGCCGTAGGGATTACCCATAGCTCGTAGTCGATCGCTTACATCTGCCCGTTAGAGGTTCTAATGAGTTCGAATGAAATGTTCAGAACATAGGAAAGAAAATGCGATGCTCTGGGCTGTTAAGAAACTGTAACACCTCTACAATAGACCCATAAGGCGATTGCGTCATTACTGACCATGTGTATGGTAACAACAGATATGCAACCACTTGAGTGCACTTTCACGCGCAGCTGCTGGTATTGATGACACACAATGCAATGGGTCTCTTCAAATAATTGGAGAGGTTATAGACATGAGCTGTGGCTTCAGGTATCTGAAAGAATGCAACACTTCGAAATTGAGTGACTTTTGCTGATTTATGTTTTCATTTCAGAATGGACAAGACTGGAAGAGACTATGTTCGGTCCAAAATGCCGATGATTGGACTGGGGACGTATCAGGTTTGTTTGACAGAAAAACTTTTACATTATTAGGTTCGAGATAAGGCAAAAATATTTACTATGATTGACACAGGCTTAGGTGCCGGCTACAGATTTATTGATACTGCTCAAGTCTACGGTTTGTCGCATTTAATGGAGTAACAGCTGTTTTAGGGAATGAAGCTTATATTGGTGAAGCTTTAGAAGTGCTGCTACCGAAACATGGTCTGAAAAGAGAAGATGTCGTGATTACAACCAAAATTTCTCCAGCTAATCAAGGCGCTAAGACGTCCCCATCGCTGGAAAAGTAATTTTTGAGCAAAGCTTTTTTTCACTACTATATTCTATCTTTAGATCTTTAACACAACTCAACACAGAATATGTAGATATTGTTATTATACACTGGCCAGGAACTTCACGATTAGATGTTAGTTTTTTAGCCAGTTTTCGTTACATTTACGTGTTTTGAAAATTGTTGGATTGTAGGTTAAAGATAAACAGAATGCTGTGCTTCGTCGTGAAACATGGGAGATCCTAGAAGAGTATCACAGTAAGTTTTGACCCTTTCAAATAAAAAGTAAATAGGAAACGGAAAGGTGCGTGCTATTGGGGTTTCAAACTACGAAATAAGCCACCTAAAGGAACTTCTTCAGTATTCCAAAGTTGTTCCTTGTCTTAATCAGGTATCTTTAGATTAAAAGGATACTGTAATCATTAGTGTATCTGCCATTTAATAACTCCTTTTGCAGGTAGAATATCACCCATTTTTTCATCAAACTGATCTTGTTGAATTTTGTAGTCAGCACGACATCCATTTTCAAGTATATATTTTTATCGTATTTAATTACAAGATACACAGGCATACAGCAGTTTTGGTGGACCCGATATGAAAGATGATCTTTTTAAAGATAATTTGGTGCAAAAAATGGCGGATAAGTACAATCTGACTGTTCCTGTCTTTTTGTTGGCCTGGGCAATGTCTCAAGTACGGTTTATAATTTCAACAGCCATATTATTTAGTCCCATTTTTAGAACATAAGCGTTCTTCCTAGAAGTACTACTGCTTTACACATTACGGAAAATTTCAACGCTTCGAAAACAAAATTAACCTGGGATGATACTCAGGAAATTTTAAACAACGGCAAACATCGGAAAGCATGCTGGGACCCATCGACCGTCGCATAAAAATCAGGATTATTAATGTCTATTAAAAACCTCTACTGGTTACTCATGTTTATATTATACAATCTGAAAATCTAGCGAACAAACTGACGTACATCTACAGCATTTATTGAATCTTTTTATCTTCATTAGCTTTTCTTGGTTTTGAAGCTGTTCTTTGCAACTGTTCATTGTACAGATTGTGGAGGTCAAAGTCCAGGACGCAGTTATCCTAAATAGTCCGTCTTCATTAAGGAAGCCTGGGTTTTACCATACTTTTGTAAAAACAAAAGGTATTGCTCTGCGCTTATCGTTTACCAAAGGTCTTCGGGATATTTCTTTTGCATCTCTGAAAATTATAGTAATAAAAAAACTGGCCAAAACCACCTGAACACACAAATTGTAGGGAGTTGTCGGGATGTGGGGTGAGAATTGACTCGAAACCTTTCGCTTTCTTTAGGCCACCGCCCTACATCAATTTTACCAAAGCGAAGGCCAGGTAAAGTGAACCTGAACAGTAATAAATAAATATATTTACTAACCTTTCACTAAGTTCGGCAAAAACAGGAGTTACATGTTTACAATCGGGACTCCACGTCGTATAAAACATTATTACCCAAATGCTATTTCGATTTGCAGTTAGTTCTTCCTAGAAAATGGTGATACTAATACTACAAAAGTTACATAAAGCTCCGCTGATTGAAAATACGTTATTTTCTCTGGGCCATTGTAAAGAGGTTCCGGAACAACCACAGTTATTACTAAATACATTATTATGCAATATATTATTACTTACCGATGCATATCAGAAGGAACACAAGGCCAACGAGCGGATCTGCACGTAGAAAAAGGAAAATGTTAGCAATTTTGCTGAACATAAAGATATTGTTCACATAATGCATCCAGTTTGTAGCTTTTCTTCCCTTCCATAATATTATTACTGCGAGAAACATCAAAATTTCACGCTCTCTCTGTTTTGCTTTACTACTACTGATTGGCAAATAAACTTACAGAATCCACACCGCATTCTCCTTCATAAGAGAATAGGAGCTCACATATTTGAGGTATATTTTTAGCTAGGAGAAAAGATATAGAGAGAGCACTATTGAGAAGGTGGTAGAGAGTCAACGCTCGTTTAGATTCTTCTAACAATGAGGAGAACATCCTGCAATCTTTAGATAAATGACCAATAGAAGGAAGCATATCAGTAAATGAGTATTTTATTATTGAAGTTTTTTTCATAGATGTTTGGATTGTTTAGAGTAGAAACCGTAAGACAAATCAGCCCGAGTCGGCATAATTTTTTGGCCCCTCCGTCTTTCGTTACGAGAGATGCTCGGATTTGGCCCCTCCTCCACCGAAAGAAAATGCTCTTTCTAGGGGGAGACGGTTTGGTTGCATCTATTGATGTGAACTTTCTTCTTTTTGTATTGTGTCATATACTAAGAACTTGGAAAGACAACATTTATTCTAAAAGTGGAGCAGAAGGGCAACCGTAGCTGAAAACTGAGCAAGGAACTGTGTATATATATAATTATTATTGTTTAATTATTCTTGATGTTCATATCCTTTTTTTGAGCGATGACTGCGACGTCGGTACTTGTTTGTAAGTTTTAGTAGATTGGTGTAAGAGTTGGATGTTCGAAATTTCTTGAAAATGACCAGGGATGTAGTGAAAATATTGCCCGATGCCAAAAAGAAGAACAAGAAACATAATGCCCAAACATTCCATTCGTTCTCGCACTGGGCTGCCAAATGCCACAAAACATAGGAATTGTAGAGTTGAAAAAACTAAAACGACTTTTCATTTATATAGATCCTTACGTATCCAAAAACAAGGAAAGGCAGTAGGAAGGTCAGGCCCTTGAACATAAAGCTGGTGAAGCCTTCCACGGTAATATCCATTTGGTGGCCCTGTCCGAGCGAGTGCAGCCGACGGAGGCAGCCCGACTGGTACTGGACCTAAACGGAAAAGGGACTATAGGCGGCGAGGGTGCCGACTTGGAGGAGCTGTACAATGCCGATATACGCCACGTGTAGAAGAAACTGCGACCTGAACTCTTGGTAGCACTGTCCGTCTTTCCATATCAACACGATCCCACATAAAATGAGGCTGAGGACGTGGTGAAACAGCCACCATCCTTTGATCCTAAAAGAAGCATATCTTCGTGGATTATTGGTGGGGATCACTTGGAACCGTTCATGGTCAGAATATTCTCACGAATCGTCAGGGTACAATAATACCAGACGAGGAGAAATAGGCCGATATAGTCGACGACCCTCCACGGGTAGAGGTAGGCCACGAGGACCCACACGATCACGGCGATGGTCACGTTCCATTTGAAGGCTTCATAGTCTTGTTTGTATTTATATCTTTGGTCGGTGCTGGGCAGGGAGAGATTCAGATTGGAACCTGAACAGGGTATGAGGCCGGGCCGAGCCGGGACGGACCGAGGATAAGAGACAGGTAAAAGCCGTTATTTTCGACGGGCAGCTCGGATTGCATCGTCCTCATCTTCGACTTGGACTCAGCCATCTTCTTCTCGATCTTCTCGACCCGCTCCCTCTCCTCGTCCGTTTTGACCGTCGTCTTCGCGGCGTGGAGCGCGTCCCGGAGGTTGTTGACCGCTTTGAACTGGCCCTTGAGGCTGTTTTTCATCTGATTCTGGCTCTTGGTCAGTTCCTGTAGTTTGTGTACGTAGTCATCGTGTTCTTTCTGAACGGGAGACAGTCTCTAGCCGGGAATGGGGACTAACATCTAGATTCTCGAACTCCGGGGACAGCTTCGACCATTCCTGCTCTAATTTGGACACCATGGCCAACTGAAAAATATGTTTCATAACAGACGTCGAGTTGAAAATAGAACAAGTGGAAATCCAGTCATTTTTATGAGAAACCGAGACGGGCAATATTTATTATGAGATGGCAGAGTGAGAGAATAATTAGGGGAAGATCACCAAGGCACGGGAGGGGCAAGTTCGGGGCGAGATACCTGTGGATCAACTGAAAGAGGGCGCGGGATACGGTAATAATTATATGTACAGTAATTAAATGGCAGTTTCTCTCTCGAATGTCGGGATACTGGTGAGTGTCGGGGCGCCGCCGCTCCTCGACGGGGCCACGGCCCGGTTGGATCCCTGGTCGGCAGAGTCACTGGGTGCCGCCTCCTCTTCTTCGATCTGGATTTGCCTGGTGTTATTGGAGGATATTCTACTTACGGGAGCTGAATTCCTGGCGATTTCCATCTCTGGAGGCAGGAGGAGGCGCCTGGCCTCGGGGATCTGAAGGGGGAAGTACTCTGCCCGATGGACAGCCAAGGCCGGGCCCCAGGCATCGTCCGGGTTCAACACGTGGTGCCATTTCTGAGCATCTCGATTGGACGAGGGATGGGGGGCTCTCACCTGGGTCAGATTACCCTTGGCTATGCACAGCTGGAAGACGGCCGTGATGGGGACGAAGAGCAGGGGGAAGAGGCTGATGCCCCAGCCGAGAAGCGTCGTCCAGTAGGGGAAGTGGTAGTCTTCGTAGGAGACAGACTGCCAATCCAGCCAGAGGAAACACAGGATGCACTGGAACAGGGCGATGGGGGAGGAGGGGAGGAGAACTGACCAGGTAGACCATGGGGCAGACGAACTTCCAGAGGATCTTCCAAAATATGTAGCAGGGTGGGTAGCTGCCCGTGATCCACTTGATGTTGTCCAGGAGGTTGTCGACTCCATAAATCTAAAAGAGGGGAGGATGGCGGACGGGAGGAGACGACTCACCCAGCTGATGGCCATGCACTCGAGGAAGGCGATCACCACCAGGGGCCAGGTGATGGTAAACTTGGACAACAGGAGCAGCCAGTAGAAGCCAGCCTGGCAGGAGAAGATTATCGGGGAAGAGGAGGACGGCCTACGGAGAGACAAAAGGGCAGACTGATGAGGATGAAGGAGGCACACACCGTGGTGAGCACATGACGCCGATTCTTGCGGAGCCGCTCGGCGAACTCGTCGCAGAGCGAGGTGACGATGGTCTCGACCTGGAGGACAGGCTTCGCCTTTGAAGAAAAGATAGGACTGATAAGGACAGTTCAAGGACACGGGCCACGGATCACAATTTGTCGATAGGGGACAAAACTGACCACGATTATCTGGGTGGAGAGGATGATGAAGAAGAGGAAGAGGAAGAACAGTCCCGTGTAGAGGGGCGCCACCGGCACACCGGCCAGGGCCTCGGCCAGGAAGACGAACACCAGGTGGACACTATCTGGAACAGGGGGAGTATCTTGCAAGGGGAAGGCTAGATTCACCGCCGATGTGGAATTTGTCGAGGTCGATGGAGAACTCGTAACACGTGAATCCGATAGCGGAGAAGGTCAGCAGGCAGCAGACGATCGAGGCCAGGAAGTCAATCCCGATGATGATGGCCACGTCTCTGAGGTGGACGATAGCGAGGTGAGGAGGAGGGCCTACCCGAAAAGACGGTTGTGGAAGCGGTTGTAGCTGGTGAGGGTGATGATGCCCCCGGTACAGCAGGAGACGGAGTAGAAGGCGTGGACAGCAGCCTCGCCCCAGACCTGGATGGATGAGAAACGAGGAAGGAGGAGGACACCTTGAGATCCTGGAGGATATCCCATTTGGGGCGAAGGAAGTGGAGGACAGCGGCCGGGGAGCCGTCGAGGGTGAACAGACGGGCGAAGAGGACGGCCAGGATGATGACGGGCACCACGACTATCACGTAGACTACCTGGAATAATTGTATCACCCCCAGAGGAAGGGGATCGCTCACCTTTCCGCTACTTTTGACACCCTGGAAGAGACAGAGGAAGACCATGACCCAGGAGAGGAGGACGCAGATGCCGAGGTACCAGTTGAGGTTGCCGATCTCGTCGAAGGAGGACGACAGCATTAGGACGTCGTTACTGAAAAGAAGGATGCGGGAGGAGGGGGAGTACACTACTGGAAGTACTTGAGGCTGGGGATCGTGTGCTCGTCGTAGAGACGCATCACGGCCACTGTAGAGTTGGCCTGGAAATGGCGGGCTTCCTGATATTCAAACAAGAGAAAAGGTCGGAACTGACCGTCTGAACGATACAGGAGCCGTTGACCAGAAGGGTGCCGTTCATGGCGGTACACGTTATCCGGGTGCCCAGGGTGCAGTCTAAGGTTCGTAAACACAGCCGGCCCGAGACCTACTCAATCCGCTCCAAGAATTCTCACAGTTGCTCCAGGGAAGGGAGAAACTGACGGAATTGAAGAGGTAGAAGAGGGACCAGGCACTGACGATGTTGAGGTGGACGGAGAGGACGCAGCTGATCAGGACCATGGCGATACCGATCCCCTAGGGAGGGTGGACGGGGGAGGACTCGAGCCTACCTTGAACAGGGGGACGACCTTCCAGACGGAGATGGCCGCCAGCGAGGCGAACTGGCCCAGAGTCTGGAGAGGGGATGCTTTCTTCTTCGGGGAGGGGGACTCACCGCCTCGAGGAACAACATCGGCAGGGCGGCCAGGACGAGCATCGTCACGTACGGCACCAGGAAGGCGACGCCGCCGTGCTCGAACACCAGCACCGGGAATCTCCACAAATTGCCTGAACCGAATCACTTGCTTCTATTGTATCCTCCAAAGATCAAAATGATAGAATTGTCTGCCATGCCCACCTATTCCCACAGAAAATCCTATAGCCGACAGTAGGTAATCCGCTTTGCTGCTCCAATTTCCTCGTATTCTGAGCGAATATTGTTTATTTGTCAGAAAAGTTACCTGTTCTCATCTCCGACGCCGTTGGTCTCTTCGAATGGATACTCGATGTCTCCTTCTCGCTCATATTCGGGAAATTTCACGTCTAGCTGTAAACTCTTATATTTTTCGATATGGGGTATTCTTTTTTACCTGCTTGACAAATGGAGGAAAAAGTGTGAGGTCGACATTGACATCCTTAGCATTTGGACGCTTTGTGTAGCCTTCTGGAGCTATTGCTTGGCTACTAAAGGACATTTTCTGCCCTCTGGGCAGATGACTCGACTAAAAATCGTAATATTCGACGGTAGGCTAATAAAAATGGGAAGAAGATGTGAAAATTTGAGACATATGTCTATTGGCGAGGGTACTTTACACCCACGGACCAGTGTGGAAGGCCACAAGGCCAGGGCGACACGGAAGCATTTGAAATAGAGCAGTTAGATAGACTCCGAAATTTGACAAAAGTTGGAATTCATCGTAAATAATTTTCAGTTCTGGTGCTTTTAAATGTGCACCGCAAAGAGTAAATATTGTGAGAGCGTTGTTTTCCACCGAGTTCCCGTTTTTTCCTGCGCAACAAACGGCAGATGGTCGGAACAGTGGCCTTGTACCATCTCGGATATAATATGAGTCCGTGCATGCGTAGTGTTTTACTTCGAACGATTATCTGGAGGCTCCTTTTATGGAGGGTACTTCATTTTGCCCAGTTGTGCCCTTGTATTGCCTTAATTTACAAGAAAATGCTAATTTTACAGAGAGTTATAGCCACTTATACACAAGACGATCGCCAGACACAATTGCGGCCGTTCACGTTTCCCCTCAATGGGGCTGCGCTGGGCATTGTCCCTTAGTTCGGTTGGTTAATTATTTATTTATTACTTATGGTTATAGGCAGAAGCCTCTCCCACCTTTGAACTATCCTTTCGAAAGGCACTCCAATGCTTACCTACCGATGATGTCGCAAAACAACAGCGATTTCATTACCGAAATGATAGCCTGGCATGTGTAGCCGGAAGAATAATGATCAGGTAGATCAGGGTATGCATTATATTAAATTACGAGTTTCTTCAGAGCAGTTGCATGTCGTCTCTTAGGTATTCCGTGGCATGCTGTAGAAATAAATAAAACAGACAAGGGAAAGCCTTTTCTTACAGGAAATCCTTTTCATTTTAACATATCCCATCAAGGTGATTTAGTTGTTTTAGCAACAAGCAAGAGGAAATTAATAGGTATGTATCATTCATGGACTTTCTCATGAAAGCTCATAGTAGTGTACTTTCAATATTTTAGGCGTTGATGTTATGCGAATTGACGAAGAACGAGGAAGTTGTGCATCTGATCATATTCAACGTATGAAGAATCTTTTTTCGGAAGAGGAAATGTCGCTGATGTTATCTAATGAAACAGAAATTGCAAAGTGGTTGTTTTGCACGCTCTTCTATTGTCCTGTTTTAGATGGACTGCTTTTTATCGAATTTGGTGCCTGAAAGAGGCTGTCCTCAAAGCTACTGGAATTGGCTTGGTCAACAACTTAAGCAACCACTCTTTTCACTGCTCTTCTCAGCAAATCCACCAGCCAGGTAAACTAATCTCCATTGATTACTTTCAAATAATTCCAGGATGCTTTGTCAGTAATACTATCTACAGAGAGAAAAGCAGTATTCAGAGACAATGGCGTTTTGAAGAGAGTTTTATTGGTTCTAATCACTGTGTTGCTGTTGGAAAGTAAGTGCCCGGTTTCAAGACATATTTCATTTATTAATTTACATGACTGACCGTATTCAGGATATACTCTTCAAATGAGGAAGCGTTTCGAGCTCAACTGAAACCGAAACAATTCGTCTATATTACATTAGACGAACTACTTGAAAAGGCGACCCCTAATTGTGAACATGATTCTGCATTTGAATTTTCTCAATTTAGCGTCAAGCCATGGAAAACGTTTTAATTTTATGATAATTATTTGCGATAAAAGCAAGTCCTTGGTAACAATAAATAATCGACTCCTTTTTTTCTTACATTCTTTATTGCTATCTATATCTTTTTAACATTCCTATAAGGTTTGTTTGCAATTTATATCTTGCCATATATAAATGATAAATACCGTTTGAATCGAAATCGAATGAAAAAAGTAACATTTTTGCATGCACGCAGATCGACAGTTCTGAACGATACAATTATTAGGTGCGGCCAAAAGTAATGTCAATTTGGCTTTTTCTCCGCAGCCCGTAGATCAATTTCGATGATCTTTTTTTTAGAAGTGAGCGCCCGGGCTGAAAAAAAAAATCAGCACTAAATTTCAGAGCTGGAGGATTAGTGGAAACATTCGAAAAATCCACAATGAACTTTTGAATTTTGCATCTTTTGAGGATTTCTCTTGAATTAGACATTTTAAGATGAAAGTTTCTATTGCAAAAAAATTCAGTGAATTTTTCTGCACCGGATAACACCAAAAACAAGCTAATTTTATGGTCAAAATCAAAAGAAAAATGGAAAATACAAGGTGGCGCAGTGCGGAATAAGAAAACAGCTAAAAAACCAGGTTTTCAAAGCAGAAATTATAACCGCGACCAGCATCTGCGCCAGTTTTCTACAAAACGCTGCCTTCTAGATAAATATTTGCAAGCTCCACCGGTCCAATACCTGTACCAAGAGAGAGAGCACATTAAAAACTACTGGAAAAATCATTTCTAGCCGTAGAAGAGGTCAAAGAGCGCGATACGGACGCGAAGAATCCCGTCAGCGATCCCTAGGTCAAATTTTAATTTCACACAAATCCGGAAATTCAAGTTTCTAAAGGAATAAAACCTTGTTCTTATGCATAAAATACAAAAGCAAAAGAAAAAGGACGGCTAGAAAAAAAAAGCAAAAATGAATCGACGTCGAGAGGATCCGAACCCCCGACCTTTCGGACTGTACTTTATTCCGCACTGCGCCATCTTGTATTTTCCATTTTTCTTTTGATTTTGACCATAAAACTAGCTTGTTTTTGGTGTTATCCGGTGCAGAAAAATTCACTGAATTTTTTTGCAATAGAAACTTTCATCTTAAAATGTCTAGTTCAAGAGAAATCCTCAAAAGATGCAAAATTCAAAAGTTCATTCTGGATTTTTCGAATGTTTCCACTAATCCTCCAGCTCTGAAATTTAGTGCTGATTTTTTTTTCAGTCCGGGCGCTCACTTCTAAAAAAGATCATCGAAATTGATCTACGGGCTGCGGAGAAAAAGCCAAATTGACATTACTTTTGGCCGCACCTAATAAATTGTTTCACACAGATCCGTTTTCATTTTGTTATCTTCATTTACTTTTATACTGATATTTAATGCTTTACAGATTGCTATGCCTTCTCACAAAAAGGCTAAAAGTTACTCGGAAAAAGACGAAACTAAAGGAGATGTCAACCTATCAAAACCTTATCGCCCGGAGAAAAACATTTTGGATTCCTTTTATCTTCTTCCTGAATTGGAAAACGACAAACGTCATAACGCAACCATCTCTCTCCTTTCAAATTTGGTTGGTCATTAAGTTTCTTTTATTTCCTGATTATCATTCTAGAAAAATGACCCAGCAGCTGTTGATTATTGTATTGAACGTCTCATAACCGGGTTAGCCTCGTCACGAGCCGCAGCTAGAATAGGATTTTCTACGACTCTAAGTATTTTGCTAGAATCCGTGTTTTCGCAGTGGCCGGCTGCAAAACTTTTTGAATTAGCCGATAAAAAGATAAATCTTCAAGAAGAGGTACTTTTTCAGCATTTCCCCTCTATTCATTTGTAGTCGACGAGAAATGGCAATGTAATTGGACACCATTTACTTGCCTCTTCTCTTATTAACAGTCAGCAATACAGAGAAGCTTTCCCTCAAATTTTGGAACGAGAATTAGCACTTTATCGGAAATTCCCTTTTATGGCTATGACTATTTGGCATACTATCGGTGATTTACTGTTAGCTGCAGATAACAAAGTTTTTAAAACGGTTCGTTATTATGTTATTATTTATAGCAATTTTTTAGAGTCTTCTTCCACCGCTCAAAGAATATTTCGAATCCGCTCTTGACATGGGTCTTCCGGAGATTTTGTATCTTATTTTACTAATTAGACAGAAGCATCCAGTAAGCTATTTTCTTATCTCCTGTTAAATGGTTTTTTTAGAATGCAATACACGAACAAGTTTCCTTTGTACAGAAAGATGGTACCTGCAAATTCTCTCCGGAAGATTTAGAAAGAATCTTAGCTGCATTGAAGGTATGTATGATTTTTTTTTATTTAGTGACTGCTATTATTTCTCATTGAAAGGGTTGATTAGGTTGTTTAGAAATGTGAAAGAAATGCAGTCAACTTATTTATCAAAGAAATTTTTGAAGCTGCACGAAGTGGTAATCAATTTGACACCGTTTATAAAGGTTTGCCACTCTTTTTTCTGGTTCATAAAAAAATAGCTATTGCTGAACGTTGGGCATGCAGTGGAGACGAGACGAAAGTACTTGAACGGATATTCGCACTAGCTGAACTGGCTCTTCGATGTGGAAAGGATTATACAGAGGTCATATCCATATTTTCGGATGTGCTTATGAAGAGAATATCAAATATAATCGGTGGAAAGCACTCTGCTCAACAAAAGGTTCTTCGCTCAAAGGTAAATTCGTTTATTTACAACATTCAATCGTGCGTCTTAATATCGCTTCACGCGATTGTGTGGTGAAGAGAGCTTATTATCACCAGCATCCTAAAAAGAGGTTGTTATCTTACTGCTTTTACCGGCAGTCTAGGTTTTTTTAACGAGCTTGTTTCAATGAGACGATCTTGTAACTCCTGGGAAATGATGTTTCTATACTGAAAATGTACTTCACGCATGTATAACTGTACCTGTTTTTTACTCCTAAACTTTTAGCAAAATGTGACAGTCTTCTTTGATTTTTTTCACGTAAACGAAGCAATTTTTTGCATTCCTCCGGTACTATGCAAATCAATTATTATATTGAACGTAACCCACATTGTTTACACTGTTGTACGAGGTCTTCATTCTCTACGCAGTATTCGTTGAGATAGTTGCATTCAATATTACACGTATCTAAGACGGGTATCCAAATAGGATCAGCAAAGGGGTCACCACCTTAATTGATGTTAAGCTAGGATTTTCTCTTTCTTACAGAGTTTTGCGTTTTCTATCAAAAATTCAGCATTTTCTTGCGCAACTACCACAATTAGAAGATAACTGCTAAGAAATCCAAAGATCTTTACACCCATTTGAAAAATATCTAGAAAATGCACGCTTTAAAATAGAAAGGACATATTAATAATGAAGCTGCTGTTAGCATGTACATGTATGAATCGGCTTTTCCGATAATGGGCTAGAAAACCTGTTCTAAGCGTAGACGTGAAGTATACAAGTGATGGTTACAACAGCGCTTGCTTTACGACGTGTTTTGCAGTAATAAACACCAGATCTTGTATTTTTTACATATTGCGGGTTAAGTGAAAAAGCGACTTGAGACTATACCATGGAAGTCATATACATATGTTTCAGATCACCGTTTTTTGTAACTACATTAACGAAAAGTTGGCTAATATTCCAGACTCTGGTGCACTCTTGAAAGTTATCACATATTTAGACAGAAATGGTTAGTGCAGTTATTATTTTGTTTTTTAATTGTTTCGCATTACCTTTACACACTTTGCAGGCTCTTTTGATCAGCTGACGGGATCAGACGTAGTGAAGAAACTTATCGGTCGTCTGGATAAACCTTCTGCTATTCAATGGGTGCAGGTAAATACTTTTGTATGCCTACGTTTTATGTTTGACAGGGAATTAATGATTCTAATATACGAAGGATCCTGCATGTTTTTGGTAATTGGTCTGCAGAAACTAAAAAAGATGTTATTGTACAACTAATGGGAAGAGAATTAAGCGAAGAATTATCGATAGCGATTGCTAATAGCCTGGATTCACTGTTTTATGTCAAAGTAGTTTTTTTCTGTTTTTATACAAATTACATCTTAGGTTCGAGCAGGGGAACGCGTTGTTATTAAACTTTCTGAAGAAAATCGAGCCGTAATCGACGCTGCTGTAAACGTTGTTGCTCACAAAGAGCTGAAGAAAACTTTAAAACAGTTCAATAACGAAACACTAAGAACGCCATTAACTGTTTTGTATATGAGCGTGAAGCTATGGGAATACCTGGCTATAAATGCTAATGATAAAAAAGTCTACCAGGACGCCCTTGATGAAATTTTAACGATCGGAAGCTCGGAACAGGTCGAAAATGTCTCGGTAAACTTTTATTAAATTTTGTTTATATTAATAACTATTGTTCTAGATACTTATTGATCTTCTAATATCACTTCTTAGCCTGCCCCATAAATTTATAAGGACGACGGTTTACTATGTATTTGTTTGTCTTCTGCCTAATATCAAGTATTCAGAAGTTAAACATATTATTGATGTAAGTTTACGGTATTATAAAAACAAATTTCAATTTTTTTTCAGTCTCTTTCAATGGATGATGCTGAAATAGAAGCTGATGAAAATGTTAGTGACATAGATGACGAAAGTGATGCTGAAGACGATGCCACGTCGCTTTCAACTGATGATGAGGATGAAGAATCTAATGAAGAAGATGAAAAAGGAGACGTTGATCCACAACTTATTTCTCGCCTTGAACAAGCTCTTGGAGATGCGGCGGTGAAAACAAAAGATGACGGAGAATTTGACAGCGACATCGCGTTGTCCGATATGGACGATGAAACTATGTTTGCGATGGACGAGAAACTCGCCGACGTTTTCAAAAGTCTGAACCCTCGTAAGGAGAAGTGAGAAAAGTTAATTATTTCGCTATTATTTATTTTTAAGAGCACAGAAATCTCAGGCCATGCAAGATTTTCGATCCAAAGTGACTGATCTACTTTTGTTTACCATATCAGCGGCAGAAACACCAAACGATGTGAAACTGGAACTTATTATTCCACTATTGCAATTGTGTCTTGTTCAGTTAAAGCGTAAATACGAGAATGTCGTTAGCAAAAGAACCATCGAACTTTTAAAAATGCTAACAAAACAAAAAAAGGTTTTTCAAAAAAGGACTTCTGTGATAATATATGTTTAGATTGTGGCTTC
This sequence comes from Oscheius dolichura, assembly GCA_932521035.1. Classification (NCBI taxonomy): domain Eukaryota; kingdom Metazoa; phylum Nematoda; class Chromadorea; order Rhabditida; family Rhabditidae; genus Oscheius; species Oscheius dolichura. Next base: position 6,433,109 of record OW051494.1, read on the forward strand.
AGATGCAAAAATACTTCAGTTTCTTGACCAGTTAATAGAATTGGCTCCTGCGCTCACGAATCCTTTATTGAACACCATTGTTGCTTCCCTTACTTCATTTATTGTAAGTATTCAGCTTCTTCCAGCGGATCGTTTAGTTCTCCTTGGGTATAAGCAACAATGAAGTTTCTCCTGTAGTAAAGCAGAAGTTCATGGATGTATTCAACAAATTTTTAATACAAGAAGATGGCTGTTTGAGCGCCGAAATCGGATCAGCTGCTATTCTTAAATATCCACAGAATTTTGTAAGCGAATTTTCTAGTGTTCTTGAAGCCGGCTTTAATGAGGATATTCGAATTTTCCGGAGGGTGATTACTTTCTTTTACGTTTTGTTAAGTTCTTTTTTTAGACAGAAGCTCTTCAATGCATTATTGCTTTTCTAAATAAATCAGTTATGAAAAAATATCAGTTAGAAAAGTCATCAATGAAAAAACTAGCCAAGCAATGTGCTAATTATTTGAACGCCGCAGTATTGTCGCCATCGGAGGTAGACAATTTTTTCTTTAGTTGTAATTGTGTATTCAGGTTAAACCGAGGTTCTTTGCCACTGTTATGAAAGCTATAATGGCGGCCGCTTCGAATCTAAATGACCAAGCTCATGAGCCCCTAGAAAAATACCTGTATTCTTTATTGGAAACAATGGCTGAAAATGAACAACTGTGGAAGGATTTAAAGAAATGTAATTCGGCGTGTATTCAGGTATGATGAGAGGGTTCACCAACCATGCAATTTTTTTGCAGATTTGTGGAAAGCAGCCAGTTCATATTGTTAAAGCTATTCTTAAACAGTTACACTAGCGAATTCTGTTATTTGTTGATCAAAATCGTTGTTTTTTCATTGTTGCTTTTCATCTGTTACGTTTATATTCTACATAATTTTAAAGATTATGAGTTGTTACGATATTCTTTTCCATAAAACTTCATTTATTTTTCCTCTTTGGTACTCGTATTAGTTACATTTCAACAAATATATATGCATGTTGTCTAGTAGGTTTCCTTTTTTGCTGGGAATAATAGCAGAAAGCATTTGCATGTGATACCAATTTATCGAACGCGAGATCGAAAACCACTAGTTGGCCACTTGCCGCAGCGCTCTGCAACTGCATTTTCTGTGTATATTCTCTTGCATAATTTCCAGCTACCAAAAGTGCTTCGTTTTTTCCAGTAACCTCTTTCCTGTTCCATATCTCGTCAAACTGAATAGCCAGCAGAGTTTTTGCTTATTTCTCGAACTTTTGATAATTTCCAGTGTGGTGTCTAAATGTATATATAGTACCGTTACTTTATTTCTTTTCTTTTTATATCAAATATCTTGAATATGTGAAATTTACATGTTTAGAATGACGGCCGTTGACGTCAACCAAGGAATTACTTCACACAAAACTGCAACAATCCGTAACTACAACACCCAACCACGTCTTAGTAAACTATAAGCTTTGTCCTCGCTTTTAACGTTCTTATTTAGTTTACAAGACCGTAACAGGTGTCAACGGACCGCTGGTTATTCTCAACGATGTAAAGTTCCCCCAATTCAGTGAGATCGTCAACATTACTCTTCCCGATGGTACTAAAAGATCTGGACAAGTACTAGAAATCTCTCGCAACAAGGCTGTTGTGCAGGTGATTCATATTTTTGTTCCTTCATTGTCCTATGTTGCAGGTCTTTGAGGGAACTTCTGGCATCGATGCTAAAAATACCGTTTGCGAGTTCACCGGTGATATTCTACGTACCCCTGTATCTGAGGACATGCTTGGTCGTATTTTCAACGGATCCGGAAAGCCCATAGATAAAGGGCCACCTGTATTAGCCGAGGATTTCCTTGATATCAACGGACAGCCTATCAATCCGTGGTCCCGAATTTATCCCGAGGAAATGATTCAAACCGGAATCTCCGCAATCGATGTTATGAATTCTATTGCTCGTGGACAAAAGATTCCCATCTTCTCAGCTGCTGGTTTACCGCACAATGAAATTGCCGCTCAAATTGTACGGCAAGGAGGTAAGTCATTTTTAAAGGCTAATCACGTTATTTTCTAGGTCTTGTCCAACTTCCCGGACGGGAACACCAAGAATCTAACTTCGCTATTGTTTTCGCCGCTATGGGAGTAAATATGGAAACTGCTCGTTTCTTTAAACAAGATTTTGAAGAAAACGGTATGCTTTATAATATTTTTGCTTAGACGGCGATTTTAAGGTTCTATGGAAAATGTGTGTCTTTTTTTGAACTTGGCCAACGATCCTACTATTGAGCGTATTATTACTCCTCGCTTGGCTCTTACAGCAGCAGAGTTCTTTGCCTACCAATGCGAGAAGCACGTATTAGTTGTGCTCACAGATATGTCTTCCTATGCCGAAGCTCTTCGCGAGGTCTCAGCTGCTCGTGAGGAAGTACCCGGCCGTCGTGGTTTCCCTGGATACATGTACACCGATTTGGCCACCATTTACGAACGAGCCGGTCGTGTCGAAGGACGTGACGGATCCATCACTCAGATTCCCATTCTTACTATGCCTAACGACGGTATGTAGCTCCGTGAAAGGTTAATACTTCTGTTATTTAGATATTACTCACCCTATTCCCGATCTTACCGGTTACATTACGGAGGGACAAATCTACGTTGATCGTCAGCTCCACAACAGACAGATCTATCCCCCGATCAACGTGTTGCCTTCCCTTTCACGTCTGATGAAGTCTGCTATTGGAGAAGGTTTCACAAGAGAAGATCACTCCGATGTGTCTAACCAGGTTGGAGCTGCATGTCAAACAATACTATTGTCGTTTTCCAGCTCTACGCTTGTTACGCTATCGGAAAGGACGTGCAAGCCATGAAGGCTGTCGTCGGAGAGGAAGCCCTCTCAGCTGATGATCTCTTGTACCTCGAGTTCTTGGTAAAGTTCGAGAAGAACTTCATCACTCAAGGTTCGTTCTCATCCCCCGCCACCTTGACCATGACATTTAGTGTTTGATTAATCCATTTGTTTAGGAAACTACGAGAACCGAACGGTTTTCGACTCGTTGGACATCGGATGGCAACTGCTTCGTATCTTCCCCCGAGAAATGCTCAAGCGTATTCCTGAGTCGACATTGGATAAGTACTACCCAAGAGGTGGAGCAGCCAAGGCCACAGCTTCTGCTGCTGAATAAACTAAGGATCTCCTTAGGGTCTAGCCAACTTGCCTGTCTCCATGTTCCATAACGTATTTGTGCCCTTTAAATTCACTCTTTCCATAGAATTTTATTGTAGACTAGACAGTGTATAGTCAGGCCGCTTACGGCACAAAAATGATAATTATTTGCACGTGATATTCCGACCATTCCAGGCTTTCCAAAATTACCGTAAATGTTGAAGTCTGCCTTTTTCATTTTGTATATGGAGGCACTCCCTGTCGCCTAACATCGCGCATACAACTGGCAGTCACAATCAAATTGGATGCAAATAATGGGTAGATGAATCCAAAATTGTTTATATTATTTTTAAAAATAACAATCGGTCTTTTTTGTAAACTACACAACACTTTATTCTACAGTCTCTAGAAAGAAGTCTTATCCTCGGGCACCTGGTTCTTTGCAGCCTTGATAGTAGCCTTGGAAACGAAGTCAGAAGGAACCTGCAATACCAAAGTATATTAAAAAATATATTAGCGAGCTGTAGAAATATTATCAAGGACAGCCTTCTTCATATTAGCAAAGTTACGCTGTTGTTAGGCAGTTGTTCACGATATGCGAATAGCTATGCCGAATTCTTATGTGAATATATGATTTCTTGCTTTTTCGCATTGTTACTATCATCAATCTATCAAAATGAAACTGTATATTAAAATCTTACCAAATATCCGACAATGTAACGACGGCCGATCATTTTTTCAGTATCTATTTGAAGAGAATTAGTTAGGCCCGATCCAGAAATAGATTTGCAACTTAGGCCCGATCCGGAAATCGGTTAGCAACTTAGGCCCGCGGGCCTAAGTACACGCAGTCCGGAGATTGCATCTTAAAGGAACAGTCAGGGAGTTTTTCGACCAGGTCTCAGAAAATAGAGAATTTTTCGTTGATCACGATGCACTATTTTATAAATCATAAAAATGTCAAAATATCAAGAAAAATGCGTTCAAAGTGCTCGAATATCGACCAACGTCAGCATCCCAAGTTACGGACGTCAGCACGCCGGTGCCCGGGAAGGGCGTTTTTTCAAAATTTGGTCAGCATTTTGATCATTTATCGCTAGGTTTATCGTTTCTTTTCATTTTTTCCACATTTTAAACGATCCCTATATGTACACCAAAGGTAAATATAATGAAAACAGTGAAATATGAAAAAATCGCTTTTTCTGTATACGGTAGCTGAAAAACCCCCTGACTGTTCCTTTAAATCACTGCCGTCCAAAAAAAAGTCCAATACTCCAATACTCCCCCAAATTCACGTGTAAAGCTTACTTTTACCGAAGATTCAAGATTGAGAGCAACTGTTCCTGTGACTTCAGTTCCAGGATGATATACACCATTTGGGTTTGAAAATTTAATATCTAATAACATCTGTAATAGTTCCGTAGATGTTTCAAACAAAAAACAAGTAGATTTCAAGAGATAGTGTTATATACAAAGGAAATAAATTAAAAATTCAACTAAAACGAAGATGTCAGCAGAAAAACGGAAACGGCCGCTGCAAAATTTGAATTTCGGCATTTTGCGCCAAGGGTCTTTTCTCGACAGGTCTACAAGACTAGCGGATTGAGCAAATTTGGAAACCGGTAAAAAGGAAACAAGAGTATCTTCCCATAAAGAAAGTCTTGGGCCGTCCCCTCTATCTTATCTCTTCTCTATATATTGAGTAACCTCGTGTAACATCTAGAAGGGAAATGAATAGTTGTTTATTTATAACAACAACAAAAAACATCTGATAAAATTATGTGCTGAAGTAGTTTGTTTTACCATCGAGCAGACCGAGTAACTTTTCTGGAAATTGATCAATTGGAACAGATATTTCGATGGACATACAGACGAATCGGCGGAACATAGGAGCCATGCCAAAAGCGGATCACTGCGCTCGTAATAGATTACTGAAAGAGAAAAAGTAGGAAGACAGGAAAGAAGAGAGAGAGAGAGAGAGAGACGGGAAAAGGGGCACGGCGATACCTGGTGGGGAAGGGACATGCGAGATGGACATGCAACATGCGGGAGAAGGAGACGGGCTACCGGATGACGCTCATGCTGGAATGGCCCGGTCTGGTGGACGGAGCGACTCACCCCAGGAAGATGAACCAATAGTAAAGATTGAACAGGAGGAAGCACGTGGGGAAGGCCACCGACGAGGCCTTATCCAGCTTGAGAGCCGTCCACTGGGGACACTTGCCGCAGAAAATGGAACACTGGCACTTGATCGTCTTGTCCTCCCGGGAGCCGAGGTAGCCTACGATGGCCAGCTCCATCAACGAGGCGAAGATAAAGCCCATACTTGCTAAAATCCAAACATCTGCCGGGGAGATTTGTTAAGGAGAACGGGAGGCTCACCGATGGCCTTGACGTCGCTCGTCTTGGGTAGGTTATTGACGACAGAACCGAACTGGAAGGTCAGGGCCAGCAGCGAGTTGACCCCGACCGTCGTCCTGGAGGGAATCTGCTCGGCCCCGAGGGCGAACGACACCCACGAGATGAAGACGGAAATATAGGCCGGAACATATACCTAAAATTGAGAAGATAAGGCTGTCTCCTGACAAGGCGAGGATACATATTCGGCATGACTTGTTTAATATTTTTTGGGGTGGCGTTGTAGAGAATTTTATGGCGATCAAGACACATTATCGCGATTTTGCTCTACTGCCTCCGTTGTGGAGAAAAACGCAAAATAACATGATTGAGACCACTTGTTTCTACTGTTACACTCACAGTAACGTTGGAAAGGAAAATATTGAAAGTACGGAAGATTGAGAAATTTTCTCAACAGACGGTTACTGAAACCACTCCTCATTCTTTTTTACGGCATGCAAAGAGGATAGAAGTCCAAAACAGATTCAATCACCCCCAAAAAATTACAAAAATGACTTGGTCCCTTGGAATAATCGAACCCAAGTTGAGAAAAACACAAAGTTTTGTAGGCGAGTGCATTACCCACTCAGCCACCGCTTCACATTTTCAGATGGAGAATGAAAAATAGACAAGTCCAAAAACACGTTTAGCATTGAATGTTATTTTGCGTTTTTCTCCACAATGGAGGCAGTAGAGCACAATCGCGACAATATGTCTTGATCGCCGTAAAATTCTCTACAAAACCACCCCAAAAATATGTCATGCCGAGTATGTATCCTCCCCTTGTGAGATTGGAAGAGAGACTGCTCCCTACCTGTAAAATGTAGAACCCGTAGAGACGTTGGAAAGTGAAGGTGGCGATGAGCTCGTTGAAGACGCCGGGAGGATAGAGCTGAGTGGGGGACTGGGAGGCGGGATGGGGGGACACCTACCCGGAGCTCGCTGGTGGCCGTAAAGTCAACGAGGACATAATCGGGGAGGGTAATATTGCCTTTCAAAATGGTGATCGGAGCAACGGAGTCGATCCAAAAAAGCGAGACCTGAGTCTGCCGTTCTCTCGGGGGGAGGAGGAGAGTCACCTGGTCATTGTTGTTGGTGAAGCTCTCATAGAAGAGCATACACCGCTGCTGGTCGATGGGGAAAGTCCTCAGGGTGGAGGAGCAGGGCCCGGTCAGCTTGATCCGGTAGTTGTGCCAGATACTTCCATTCGAGTACATCTAAACCTCCCTTTTATCAAGGACGCCCTCCTCCCACCTGGAGGAAGATATTCTTGAAGGGGCTCGAGTGGATGGTGGCCAGTTTGCTGTTGACGAAGCAGGCGTTAGGGTTCCAGATCTTCTCGAGGATCGTCTTCCCGTCCACCGACATGTTACTGTAGCCATCGTCTCGGGACCCGTTCGGCCTACCTCTTACAGGGGTTGAGATGGGAGTAGGCCAGGGCCGGGTCTGCCCACCTCTCCGTCACATAGATGTCCAGCTCGAACTCCGAAGTGATCTCGATGATCTTCGACACCTCCTGCACCCATATCTGAACACGTCTGCCCTCCTCCCTGTCCCCAGTAGCCCACCTCCACGGAGACTTGCACATTCCCGCCGCCGGGCAGTTCCCGCCTGTTGTAGCCGTTGTTCAGGAGGTGCTCGATGACCTCGTCGTCGTTCATACACTGGGGGACGACTTCGCGACTCGTCCGGTTGGCTTGTTCACACGGGCCGAATACGCTGGAAAGAGTCTTATTACAAGGGGGAGAGGGGGGACAGGGCACCATTCGTCGGAGACATACTCATAGGCCGAGGTGGCCACTAGGAGAAGGGCCAGCAGTGGAAGGGAGGACGCCATCGGCTAGACGAGACATAATGAACACATCTGAAAGAAGAAGCCGACTGGAGGAAGCAGAGACGAGGATGAAAAGGGGGAGAATTATTCATGGGACGGGCGCGGACGGGCGAGATTTAGTAGGGTGGGGGACATGGAAACTGAGGTGGAATGGGGCACTTGACTCGGCGACATCTCCCGGGGGAACGGACCGACGGGGAGATAAGGGGATGGGGGACTAAGAAAAGAGGAGGGGGCCCAATTAGCCGGGGTAGTAGACTCGCTTCTAATTGGACGACGAAATCCTCGCCTCGTAGGGCTGGTTAACGAAGGAGTCAAGCGAAGAATTGACAAACACCCCGTGCGAAGGGAATACAATTTGAGAGAAGCGCGGGCTCTGGTATTGATCCCAGACAACGGAACCACGGATTTCCGAAATCGTCGACACTCCAGACGGCGTGGGAATGGCTCCTCGGGGAGAAAACATCGAGGGGAGGAGGAGGGGGAGGCCAATTGCTGCTGTCCCGAGGAAGGCCATATGCCCTCCATTCTCTATTTTATGGGTTTTTACTCATTCCTCCCAAGATGAACAACCCCCACTGTTGCACTCTTCCCTGTCCCCTATAAGCCGACCCCGTCTGCAAAGAGTTTTTTGGTCAATCAAATCAGCCTCTAATAAGCAGCCCCCCGGTCAACACCGACGTATTTTTTACCAAGGCCAAGGGTGCCATTTCCGAATTGGGAATCTTCCGCAGTTCAACAAAGGTTACACTATCAATTTTATTGTTGTTGTGAACGAATAGAAAAGTTATTTCATGTGCCGGCTTGACTGTCTTCGTCAGATGCGAATATCCACCGAGTGGCACTGGTGATCCTCCCAGCTGTAGAGACAGGGATTGAACCTTAAACGATGAGTTTAATAAAGCTAGTGCTTACCTCGAGAAGGACCGTGGCTGACCGTAATGGGGTACCGTATTCTTCAGGATCGAAGTCTCCCAGTCGAATTCCGGTAGGCTGTATCGTCTTCCACCATCTGGTGGCCCTACTTTAGCCAGGAACCGCAAGTCTTCTATCCACTGGGCACTGGTTATCTTCACATCCGTTGCTCCCTTAATTCCTTGTTATTTTATCCGGGGAACAGTCTCTACCATGTCCATAAAGCCGAGATCCTTGATGGGATACCGCCCATTTGGGCTGTTCAGCTCAGAGCGGGCGGCGATTGTTGATTCCGCCGAATAAGGCGGGGTACAGTCGCAGCGGGACAACGGGTCGTGTTGGTAGTCGTTGTATCTCATCAACCAGTACAGGTCCATGTAGTTGAAGATGCTCGACTGGTTCCTCGCGAAGATCAGTGCCCTGGGGGCCTTGTCATAGCTGAACTTCCTCTATCCTCCCCTCTAGACTCAATCCCACCTGTACCAGTCGCCGTACTTCTTTACCATAGCCGGGGCCCCGCTGTAGTTGAACAATTCGGGTGAATAGACCCTGTTGTAGCCGGGCCAGTAGGTCTTCTCCACCAGCTGGTCGGTCAGGTCCTTGACCACCACCACCCCCCTAAACACGTCTACTTCCCCGGCGACCTCAACCTTACGGCATCTGTTCTAGCATCGTCAGCAGTCCCGGCTTCTGTGTAGGTCTTCCCATTCTGAATTTATTATAGTTCAGGACGAGCCACTGGTTGTTGTAGGTGCCGCTGTTATAGCGGGAGAATACGGTAGCCCACTCCTGGCCGCTGCCTGCTGTCATGTGAGCGACGTTTGCCCGGTAGAAATAGAGGAGACTCTTCGGGATGATCAGATCCCACAACTCCTTTCGGTGGTTATCAATTGTCGTCTCCAGGATGGCCAGCTTGGCCGAGGTCACAATAAAGTCGTCTATCGAGGTGACCACTCCTGAAAGGGATCATTCGAGGTAAGGAGGAGAAGAGACCTGGATAGCCGCTGAAGGCAATGGTCCTCCCCGGCTCGCCGATGGGGAAGCTATACCTCTTCTGCATCCGGAGCATACTCGAGTAGGTAGTCCAGGTGACGTGAGAGAAGAGGATGTCCGTCTGGCTGGGGAGGATCTTCACTATGGCCGAGCAGTGGGAACTCGACTTCTTTGGGACATCGTCCTTCTCCGGGTAGTCGAACTTCTTCTTTAGGTCTTCGAGATCCCCGAACAGTTGCATCATACTGTAAAGGCAGTTAGGGAAAGGGCAGGGGGCCTACTAGACGGGGTGGGTGACAATTTGTCGAGTTGTCATAGGTAGGTCGAGGAAGCCTTCGTAGCCGTCAACCATTCCCTTTACCTGTCCCTGGACCATGGCCACTTTCTTCCAGTAGGGGTCTCCGGGGTAATGGGCTATCTAAAGTCATTTCTACCCATAACAAGACGGGTCTACCATAGTCTCTGTCCAGCGATAATTCTCCTCCAGGAAGTCGTACAACTTCTCGCAGAACTGGGCCGCGTTCTGGCAGAAGGGGTCCACCATGTTCTTCTTGTATAATTTTATCAATTCCCGTGTCACATTTCCTGTTTTACTTAGCACAGAATAGAGCGAGTATACCTTCAACGAATCCGGCCAAATATCCAGTGTGGAAGGGGTTCATCCCTCCCAGTAGCACCTTCACATCGACGTTAGCCCATCTGAAAAGTCGTCGAGTTATAACAAGTCAATATCCCTGCCCAGTTTGGTTGATGGCTTGGTCGTAGACGATGGTGGCCCACTTCACCTTACAGACCCTAGCGGAGGAGGTCTCGTCCAGGCGGAGGGAACGGAGGTCAAAGTTGGATCCCGAGGAGCAGAGGGCCTAGGAAGTGGGTCAGCCACAAAGGGGGGATTTGTACCGCCTCGACGAATCCCCTCTCCAATTGTTGTTGGAGACTTTGGGGAACAAAGAGAAGGAGGAGGAGGACGAGGAAGAGCATGGCCCGACTGGACTCTAGCTGTTTTGGAGAGGGGTTGATTAGATTGGGACGGTGTTTATGATGGCCGACCGACTGTAAACAGAGTGCAATCCGATATCCATAACAGAATCTCTTTATTTTAAAAAGACGTTCTCTCGCCCACCGCAGTGGGCAACGGCTTCCCGTTCTCTTTGTCACGGATTGTGACAATGGTGGCGACGAGTTGACAGCTGAGCAGAAGGAGCAGGGCGCCCAGGAGAGAGTACAGAAGGACCACACTGAAAGGAGGAGGAGGAGGATAAGGGGGGACAGGGGGACGGTTACTTGGGAAGAGTGAGGGGGCCACCCCCGGAGTCGAGCAACGCACTGTTGGCGACGACGGAGGTGAGACGAGCACCGGTAAGGTTGAACGACGTTAGAGTCATCAGATTGGTTCTGGAATATTAAAGGACTGCGAGGTATGAGAGGGAGATACAGCTGGAGACAGGCGGCAGCCATGGAGAAGCCGACATCCCCATGGAGCGAGGCGAAAAAGGAAAAGATGGCACAGAGGAGGATGTGGCCGGTCGAGAACAGCTCCCGGAGACCGAATCCGTAGAAGACGGACTCTTTCGACCCGTTGGGAGAGGGAGCTCTGAATAATTAATAAATACGGAGGGGATCGACTTACTGTAAAGAAAGACTTCGGGAAGTGGCGAAGGCTGAGAAGCAGACAGATGCTGCGGCGACGAGGGCCGTGCCAATGGACAGACTCACTGAACAAAATGCCTGGAAACAGACAATAATCAATGGAGGGTAGTATAGGCCGACCCGAAGGTGTCTTCGACGGCCGAGAAGGTTCTGTCCGATCATGACCACGGCAATCGAAGGGAGGATGATGGTCTCGAAGCAGCCGACGGCCAGGGCGATGGAGTACAGTGGCAGGGTGGGGCTGAAGCGATCGTTTTGGACCTTGAGACAGCCCTACTCTTCAGTGACCAGCCTGAGCTGTACAAACGAGACATTCAATTCCATGCCTATCACCTCAGCCGCCCGCAGCCACAGAAACACAGACAGGAGACAGAATATCAATTGGAGGACCTGTAGATAGTTGAATGGAGAACTACCACCTACCTGCATTGGCTTCTGTTGTCTTCCTGCAAAAGGCCAAAAGCCGAAAACGGAAGAGAGGAGTTGGAAGAAGGCCGGGAGGATGATAGAGGCGGCTGTCCTCTCCCTCAGAAGTCTCAGGCCTTCGGGAACCAGGAGGTCGAGCCCCTCCGGCCGGTCAAAGTCGACGAAGGTGTTCCGTGTCTTGTAGTTGTTCCAGAAACGGAAAACTCCAAATATCAGAAGGGCGGCAGAGCAGGTGAACTGGATAAAAGACAGGACAGCGTAGGCTATCTGGGACGGCGGAGGTCGCCTTCTTTTGGAATTGTGAATATGCATCGGATATTTCGTACCTCTTTTTCTTCTTCTCCAAAATGGCCTGGCCACTGGACGAAGGAGACGGGGTATCGGATTCATCCAGAAATCGGAACTGGTCGTAGATCTTAACTGTGCCACTCGGGGAAATAAGGGAAGACGACTTACGGTCTCGATGGCATTTTCCCCGAAGGTGTCGAACGGCCGCCTCTTGAGTGGCCTCTAAACTGTTGCCCTCTTCGCGGGGTGGATCGGCCCTTACCTGGTCTGCCTGTATCGCCCTCACCCTGGGGATGGGCCCCTGGTAGACGCTGGCCGTCGGCCCCAGGGTGTCCACAGGATTCCTCATGTATCGCACCTGCAATATCCTCTTGTTGCGGCCCATTGACTACTTCTGTCCCTCCTCCTCCCGTTGTTATTACGGAGGATTTGCAAATGGAAAGGAAAGAAGTTTTATGGGCCTCGGAACTGGTAGTCTCCCGCTGGCGGCCGTTCCACAAATCCGGCGAGCGTGTATTGCAACTGTTGGTCGCCGGGACAATTAGGGAAAGTTTTTAGGGGAAGAAGACACACTAATCGATTCGCCGTGTCAAAACACCCTGATTTGAGAGGGGACACTTCCCTTTACAGGACTGGGATAGGACAGGGGACAGAGAGGACTAGCAGGGGAAGGGAAAGGGTAAAATGACTGGGAAATAACAGAAGAGAAGAGAGAAAAACATCAGTTGATCCCCTATTCAATTGCAAATGAGCCAGCTCCCCCGGGTGACTAATACAACACGTGGACACATCCCCCGAAAAGGGCAAAAATGAAGGGCTGGTCCACTCGAGGCGACGAAAGGGAAGCCAGGGCGAGTGGCAGACTCACAGTGTCGGAGATGTGCTGGACACGGCCGTTGGCCGAGGAGGCCATTGTCAGTAGATGAGACTATGGGTCGATTGGTCGCTGAAACAGAGAAATAGGTGGGAAAAACCACCCCGGCAGCTGTCGGGGGGAAGGCAACAGGCCCGTGTACCGGGGGATTTGCATAATAGGGAGAGAGGGAAAATCACCGGGGAAACAGGAGGAGACCGGTAAAGGGAGACATGAAGTGGTAGAAGGGCACGCGGGTGGCACGGAGACAACCGGAAGGAAGGGACAAGAAGAACACACACGCTTCGTGCGCGGGACCGGACCGTCCACAAAAGGAAGACACGCCGGTCAGATGTGTTACAAATACAGCATTTAAGCGGATTGGGAGGATGACCTACGGGGCGGGGACGACTTCGCCGGGAGACGTCTCGGGCCACCATTAGGCATGAGACGAGAGGTTGAGAGTGGCCTGACCTCTTCAAATAATACCAAGGGCGGGCAAAAACAGTCTCTCTCGAAGCGGGTTCTCCTTTTCTCTAGCCTCACCCAATTCAACAGATACACAAAACAACCAAGTTGTCTATTGGCAGAGGATGAGAAGCGCTGAGGAAGAGAGGAACAAGCGAAGTGTCTACGACGAGGAAGAAGGTCAATGGATACCTGAAACGGAGCGAGTTATAAAGTTTATGAAGCAAGCAGATACCCCCTTACCGGCATTACTTTTCTCTTTTATTGTACACGGACGAAACTTTTCGTTTCGACCCTGTCTATCTTTGTCAAATGTCGACACTTTTTTGCGGATATCATCCTGTCGAAGTCATCTTTCCCTGGCGATCCATTCCGCTCCGATGTCCGAAAGTGAGCAGGCTGCCGGCAATCTCGACAACCCGTCGCAAGACAGAAAAGAAAAGAAGCAGATGGAGGAACTATGGAAGAGGCTGAACCGGGAGACGAGCCAACTGGAGGATGCCTACAAGGCGAGCGGAGAGTCCCTGGCCGTCGACGGCCGCATCTTCGGAGGACAATTCGATGAACTGGAAACGGTCTTGGATCAGTTGGAAGAACAGGTCAAAGAGGAGGAGAAGAAGGCCCACATGGTGATGGGACAGGTGGACAAGATAAGAGCCGACACCTCGAGAGTGGACAACGTGGCCCGTCGGATTGAATCCATGAAGAGGGATGACTGGCAGGACATCCAGAAGACGATCGGATACAATACAGCCTGGGCCGACGGGATGGTCAAGTGGATCAACCTCGAGGGATGGCGACTGAGCCGGGGACTACAGTACCGGGGGATCAACACAGCCTCGGAGATGACGACGGTACTCTGGGAGGCGAGGATGTCCCTACACTCGCTGAGGGCGCTGCTGCAGCTAAAAGAAGGCAGTGGGTTCGGAAAGAAGCTGGACGAGACGGAGAGGATGATCGAACGGATGGTGCCCAAGTTGAGGGAGCTCCTGGAAAAGGAGGGACATCCGACTGCCAAGTGAGACCGGCTCAGGACAGGCGACTCAATGCCAGTATTTTAGGCGAAATCAGTCAGATGCCGTCGAGTACACGGCCCTCTCGCCCGGCACCGTCTTCGATCCCCGACCGGCCACCTCCTTCCCGTGGACTACCTGCTCGTCCCGGGCCTCCTGTTCGCAGGTCTCTTTCCCCGACTGCGAGATCCTGGAAGGATTTCAAGTCAGGAAACATCAAACAGAGCAGGGGAAGACGCCCGACGCCGAGTAGCCGAAGCTTCTCGGCCGACGACAGATATTCATGTACACAATAAACCATTGAAATATTTATTTGCTTGGATTGTTCTTGTAGTTTACCATCATCTTCTCCTCTCTTCTATGATAAACGGCCATACCCCCGTGTCCGATTGTATCCTTCAGCGTCTCTCCACTCCTCCCTCTGATAGGCCGTGTTCCTCTCGACTCGAGGCTCGTCTGCCACCCGTCCCCGTCTTCTTCCTCTTTCCCATTATTCCTTCTCCCCTAATCCCTTCGAGCTCTTTACCAATACCGTGACCATTTCCCTAACCCTATATCGTTTACGGTGGGTGCCTGTTGTTTTTCATTTTCTTCCCTTCCGGATTATTTTCCAGTGTATCAGACCTCATAAAACCCTAATTTTCAGATGACATCTTCGGATTCCTGCCCTGTGCCTCGCGAGCTGGTCGGAGTGAGCCAGTCTCCCGAGTATCGTCTTCACCCTCCTAGCCCTGTCTGCGACGGGAGCAGTGGTAAGGAGTATATTATCCCTAGGCTGTGTGCTGGTGGTGAGGCTGAGTGCCGCAGAGCTGGTGGTGGAGCTGGTGGTGGAGCTGGTGGTGGAGCTGGTGGTGGAGCTGGTGGTGGAGCTGGTGGTGAAGTTGGAGGAGATGCTGAGTGCCGTGGAGCTGGAGCTGGAGTTGGAGGAGATGCTGAGTGCCGTGGAGCCGGAGCTGGAGCTGGAGGTGTGGCCGATGCTGGAGTTGGAGGAGATGTCGGACGAGCTGCTGGAGGAGAAGGATCTGGCCCTGCCGTGTCCGCTGAAGCCGTCGCCGTCTTCGTCGAGATCGCTGGAGCTCTCCGGGAGACGTCTGCTGCTCTGGTCACGGCTGTGAAGTCGTTCGCCGACATCTTCCGTCCAGTCCGCCACAACTTCCCGGATGAGCTGGCCGAAGATGAGAACGACAAGTGGATGAGGGAGATGCACATCGAGCACGTGCCCCTCCACTCGCCCCGCGAAGGAGACTGGAGCAAGGTGCCGGTCCGCCTCCAGAACCGGCTGGCCCCCCTGGACAAGCGCGACCTGAAGGCAGCCAACTTGATGTCGCCGAATGGGATCGACCGTGGCATCTACCTTCCCAACGACCACGACTACTTCTCCAACGCCCGGGAGATCAGGATGGACGACGACGGTCAGGCGCACGTGCCCCCCGAGCTGATGGACGGCGACCGCTACTTCCTCGACGCCGAGTATTACCCGCACCGGATGGAAGGGTTGGCCGTTCTGATGGCTGAATCGAGGGAGCCGGACCCGACTGCTGCACAAGGCCACCAGGAGCAGGAGAACAGGGCCGAGCCGAATACCTCCTCCGACGTCTCTCAAGGCCACCAGGAGCTGGAGAAGAGCCCCGAGAAGATGGACACCTCTGCCGACGTCTCCCTGGCTGACCAATCCTTCCGTCCCGCAGTCGACCTCGACTTCTCCATGGGCCAGGGAATGGAGATGGACTTCGCCGACGGTGCCGCCATGGACGATGATGCCTGGGATCGCCTGGTCCTCGTCCCGCCTGCTGTCGGAGAAGAAGTCGCAGCTTTTCCGCCGTCTCCTCCGAGGGAGGCCGCACCTGAGGTTAACATTATCAATCATCGTGAATAACTCAGCACTTACAGATCGATGAATGGGCCGACTTCGCTCCTCCGGCCAACAACGAGCAGCTGATGGACTTGAGCTTTGGAGCCGGCGCCGGCGCCGGAGTCGACGATGACGCCTGGGACGCGATGCGTGCTCCGAGAGACGAAGAACCGGCACCCGTCCTCGCTACTCCTCCTCCGACCGCCAACGAGGAGATGGATGCCAGCCTTGGAGATGCTGCTATCGTTCGGGATGAGGCCGAAGCAGAAGAAGCCGGACTTGCAGTCGTAGCTGCTCTTCCTCTTACCCCCTCGCCTCCCAGGAACAGGCGCCGTCACGCCAGCGATGAGCTCGAGTCGCCTGAGCCAAAGAGACCGCGGATCGAAGTGGATGATGTCGCGCCGGCCGTCGTCCTCGCCACTCCTCCGCCTACCCCCTCGCCTCCCAGGGGCAGGCGCCGCCACGCCAGCGAGGAGCCGGAGTCTCCCGAGCCGAAGAAGAGAAGGACGCCTGATAGGGACGACCCCGTGGAGAGGGTAAGAACTGTTCATCTTCCTGGAAATAACAAATTATTTGCAGATCAAGGGACTCCTGGCCTTGATCCATAGGACCCTTGTCGAGATTGAGGCCAACTGCGAGGCCTACGACGGCAACCACAACCTCCTGGACACGACCGCCGCCCTTACCCGTGCCCAGACCACCCTCCTCCGTCTGCAGAAGACACCAGCAGCAGCCATGGACCTGGCCTTTGAGAACAGCCTGGACACTGTGGTCCGAAGAGTCGTCCGCCTCGCCGCCGCCGTCCCCGCAGCCCCTCCTGTTCCCGCACCCAGGTTGCGCCGCCGAGCCGGCCTTTACCGCCGTTAAGGCCACCGACAGAAGAGTGAGTCCATACTTCTAGTGGGGCAGCTCTTTCCTTCCACATTTTCTTGACTGCCCGCTTCTTGAAGTCGTTGCCACTGCTTCAGACGACGCCAAACCAAAAAAATGTCACGTCTTCAATACGAGCGAGGTGTTTTTACAAGCGAAAAAACGCGAATTCTGTAATGGGCGGCCAATTCAAAAAAAAAGGAATAGAAAAGGGAAAACGAGGAAACGATAAATAACAAAATATATGTTTCAGTCCGGCCACCAACACGCAGTCGCCTCCCAATTCGCAGCGTGGCCGGAGGACGAGAAGAGCGACTACAAGAGATACGTACTCGCAACAACGACGACAACGACAAAAATGACTGACGAGACGATGCCAAGCCGGGACAGGCGAGAGAAGTGGCCGAGAAGTGATTCGACGCCGGGACGACGCCTAGGAGGATCGAGGCCCCGCTGGAGGAGACGGAGAGTCTTCTGCCGCCGACTCGTTGCTGTGATTCTGAAAAGGAGAGGAAGAATCCGTCGTTTGGGATCAGGAGAAGGCCCCCTCTTCTTAAATTTGAGGTTTGCTACAAAAGGAATAGTCAGAACTGGGTCCTCTTCAGACTTGCTGCTATGGATCCGAGGGAATCTGTCCGAGGAGCCGGCAAGAGGAGGGACAGCTGGGAAAAGAGGAGATGGGACGGGACAGCCAGGTTCATCTCCACCTCTGTTCCCACAATAATCTGCCATTTTCAGATTTCAGCATGGTCTTCTCCCTCAACCGCATCCCATCGTCGTGTCCACCCTCAAGACCGGCCACCAGCTGCGGTGAGGGAAGTAGCCGGGGCCGTCTGCCCGGTCGAAGTGGACATCCACCCGGAGTCGGTCAGTTGTCCTCCTCCTTCCAGTTAATAACTCTTCCTTTTACAGTATGACGACTCTTCTGCTTCTTCATTTTATCCGAAAATTCTAAAAGGAGAAACTGGAAGGAGTAAAATTGGTACGCGCCGATGGTCCTGTTCGACCCCTGCCGTCTCAGGTAGGTTTCCCCTTTTTTCTCCCCATTCCACCTAGAGGGGGCCTTTTCTTCTGCGTCCAAATGCCGCGGGAGCCTTTTTTTTCTTTTTTAAAAGATGCCCAAAGGGCCATCAGCCATCCGCGGAGCCCAATAGGAGCCCTCCCGGCCATCCCCTCTGTTTTCCCGTCTGGGGTGGCCACAGCATCGGCTAAGACTGTCTGGGGGAGAAGAAAAAAAAAAGAAAAAGAAAAAAAAAACAAAAAAAAAGAAAATGTCCAAATGATGAATGCCCTCGACGCCGCCGCCACCACGCAAAAGGGGGAGACAGGAGGAGGACGAAGAAAGAAGATGAACCCGAGCTAGGAGGATGACAAGGAACATTTTGAACCGCCGAAGCCGAAGCACAGGGATCCACAGTTGAAGCCGGAAATACTTCAGTCGAAAGGAGCCACTACGTCAGCGGATTAGCAGGATTTCTGAAAATAAAGGGAGCAACGAAGACTAAAAGAAAAAAAATAAAAAAAAATAAAGAAGCGCTCCCGGGACGGGGGCTCTGACCAGGCAACCAGCGGCCTTGCTGCATCGAGTCGCCGGGTGTGCCCCTCCGGACTCCCCCCGCCACTGGGACGACCCACCTCTGCGAGGGATTAGACCCTCCACGTGGACCCCTTTCGGCACCCGGAGTTTGGCCAAAAGCCAGTGGCCACCTAGTCGATCGCTCTGCCCATGCAACTGGCACCTGCCAGAGAGCCAGGTCGCCTCGGTCATCCCCTAACCCACCCACCCCCTGCCGGAAACTTTGAAACGAGCCGACGGACATGAAGCAGACAGAAGAAGACGATCCAATGGAGAAGAGAAGCCGGCCAACGGACCTCAGCCAGCCGAGCCACGTCAAGGAGGAACTCGACAATGTGACAGGATGCCAGACAAACTGAACCCTGTCTTCCCCGGAAATCCGAATGAAGAGCATGGAAAGAAAACAAAAGAAGGACTATAAAAAAAAGAACAAAAAGAAAATAAAAGCAAAACAAAACAAAAAATAATAACCCCCGGACAGTCTACCACCGCTAGCCCCCCGGACATCCTCCTCTCCCAAAATGGCCGTGTTTGGGGTGTCCTAGCCGCGGTGGCTGACCATTTCTGTTACCGTAAAAGGCTCCCGCAACGGCTCTTCTCTTTTTTTCTCCAGGCGGTCCCCCTCTAGGTGGTGGGCGGGAATGGGGACGATCTGGTCCCCTTCCCTCCCTTCGTTTCCTTTTTTTCATTTTTCTTTTTTTTCTTTTTTCTTTTTTCTTTCTTTTTTTATTTTTCTCTCTTTTTTATGTATGTACTCTTATTATTTTATGTTTTCGTGTGCGCACTGCGCCTAATCGGCCGCGTTTAGATAAGTTCGATAGATGGCCGGGTGGCGGACGACGGGAGACTGCGGATGTCTCCTCCGGAATCACTCTGGTTGATGGTAAGACGAGTAGAAAATTATAATCCAGGCTTGTTTCAGGAAATGGATGATGGTTCCTTGGTTCGGCAACGATGGCCGCCCTTCTCCTCGTCTCACAGGATGAGCCAAGAATCCTCAAAATGCCCACTGATAATGTTTTTATTCAGGGCGTGGATGATGGGTTGAACTGGCGGAGTCGAGCATGGCAGACGGTAGCAGATGATGTCGCTAGCACTTGGACTACACACTGAAAGTCTCTTTCCAGGATGCCGAGAACAGTGGTTCGCTCCGCGTCCTGTGATGTCCTCCTGCTCTCAACAAGGCTGCTCCAACGACGAAAACGAGGAGGAGGATGGGGAATAGAGGATTTGAGCTGTACCGAATGACGCTCCCCACCTCCTTGGATTGCCTTTTTGTGGTCGTAAAAGATGAGTCCTCTGTCCCTTCTACAGCACACTGAATGTCTCCTTTCAGGGTGGTCCTCCTTTTCCTTCTGGTTGCCTGCCCTTTTGCCTCTTGAAACCGAAACACTGGTCGTCTCGGTATAACTGAATTCTGGAGAAGACAATGCCGTTCTATACCAAGGCCTGTCTCCCACTGACTGTCTGTATTGCTGCCCGAAAAGGGAAGGATGGCCAGATGAAAGGATTCTTTCACTTCTGGAAGGATTTCGACAAGTTCAACTCTAGGATGAGCAGAGACCCCAGATGGGCCGAGGAAATGAAACATCAAATGGGCAGTTGGATTTAAAGGTGGGCCGTAATCCAAGCTAAACGGGAATTCTCTACCCTGCCCCGCTTTCTTTTGCCCAGGGGGACACTACACAGAGGAAGGGGTTAGATTTTCATCTGGACGAAGTACGCAATCTTCCTGGGCAGGTGGCAATCCATCGGGGCACCTCGTCTTTGGAAGTCGAAGACCCTGCCGAGAAGAGCTCGATAATTTCCTGGATTTTGGCTCTAACAAGAACAGTCTCCCCTCTCTCAGATGGCCAAAAACAAAGATCAGAAGTGCCAGTGCACCCGAGCTAGACGGATAATACTCAAATCAAACAGTTTTGCCTCTAATTACCGCCAACAAGTTTTCTGGAAAAACGGACGGGGCGAGTTGGACTACAGGAAGAGGGGCAAATAGGATACGACTCTTCTGAACAAGGGGAAAACTCCATTCCGCCTGTCCTCCCCTGTTGAGTTCTGGTACTATCCCAATCCTCTCCTAGGACACCCCCATACTCTGCCATTTTGTAACCTGGAGCAGATTCCTTTTGACAGGGCATCCGCCAAGGCCTTCCCTTTGCTGCCATACCAGTTCTCCTTTTAAAAATATTCACCCGACCGAGATAACTCATTTAAACTGAAGCTATCCCGGTGGCGCAGGTTAGCTTCGCAGGAAGGCATCCACCGTAGGAATTATTGAAAGGGACGGACATTTCACAGGGTTTTGTTATGGAGACCCAAGATTCTTTTTCATTTTTGACTCCCAAAATAAAAGATCTATCGAAAAATTCTAGGTTCTACATCACAAAACACAGAAGGCGGGGCGGGGACGAGGTCTGCCCTAATATGACGTGGGACGAGAGACGTGGACGGGGGACAGCCATCGTAAAAGATGGGGACGGGCATTCTCGACTGCTCATAAACACGAACACGGTCCTGGGCACAAACCCAGGGCAAAAGGGCTTTTACGCCTATCACAAGAAGAAGAGGCCATCGTCTTCTTTAGGTATGTCCGCAGCCTGTTCGGTCCTGCGCGTATCCTCTGGCCTCTGCCTGACTGACCATCCTCCTCCTCCTCCCTTCTTCCTTTTCTTCGCGGCATCTTCTGCTCTTTTTCTCCAAAATACACATTTTTTAGCTCTGATCCCGGTCACGTCCTGCTCAATCGGCTTAAACTCGACATGTCTTGACGTGTCGACGGATCACGGAGCGGCCGGGACGATGTACCTTCTGGACGAGGTTAAATAGTCCAGCCGAGTCTCTTCTCTTCTTGCGAGGGGATGCCCCTTCATGGCCACCAGTGTCCCTCGTTCGAAATGTTCGTCGTCTGGGCCATTGAACGGTTTCAGGTCCATTTCAGACGACACAGCGGGGCGTGAACGATAGGCAAGGTGCAACAGACTGAAAGAGGATCATTCTCTATGTCCCTTCAACGGGGAAAGTCAACGGCTAATCCTATTTGTCCGCTCTACCTTTAAAAATGTAATCCTGGTCGAATCCTGCTGAATCGGATCAGGCTCGACGTGTCTCGACGTGTCGACGGCTCTCAGAGTGGCCGGGACGATATACTTTCTGGACGAGGCCAACTCGTCCAGCCGAGTCTCTTCTCTTCTGTTTGACGTCAATATCCATATCCCCTCTACTTCTCTCGGTGGCTATCCTCCTCCAATCCACGGGGATCAGTGCTCTCCTGGTCTTGTCGTGTCCCATCTCGTTTGCTCGTAGTGGCATCTCCTCAGGAGGACGACACGGCGCAGACAGAGCCAGTCGAGGCAGTCGCACTTCGTTCTCTCTCATCGTCTTTCGTATGACCATTACAACGTTCCTTCAGGAGCTGTTGTGTCGAGAGAAGAGGGAGAATGAAGAGGTGACGAGACTCGTCCCATCTCCTACAGACCCGACTTCTTTCCGTCTTCAGAGGCTATCCTAAAACGTCTTTTTCATTTGATACCCGCGGATAAAAAATGAGCCACGAGGCGGAGTAGGAGCCCTCGTTTCTGGACGGGGCCGATAGTTCTGTTTGGGTCTCTTACTTGTCAGTTTTCCCAACAGGTAAAATTATTTGGATAAATAAAATTGGCGGAGATAGACTGGGAGGTCGAAGTGTCCCCGTCTCCGGTGGCCCTATCAAAAGGACAGCCTATCGCCGGATTGCCCCATGAAGATGGTTCCAGCGGCTCACCAGACACGGGATGATGGATTGGGACAGAGGAACAATTTAGCCAAGAATAAACGTGCAGACCTGTCTACAGTAATCCCTTCTGGATGACAGCTACCGATTACGGACAAGCCAGGTTCCCCAAGTTTGCGCGTAAAATGGCGAAATTCAAAGGCTAGTTGGGCGGGAAATATACAGATCAATCCTCGGTGGTACTGTTTCTTTAGCGAAATAAAGGATGACTGCAACAGTAGCTCGAGCTTGGGAAAGAGTGCGGGCATACGGAATATGGATGGCTTTTCTGTAGAATAAAACGGACGAACCATTGGATGGCAACAGCAGAAGATTTGACGTCCGTGTCCCCATGCTGTTCTCCTATAATCGTAGAGTTATTATAGTCCATTCGGTTCAGAGAGGCATCTAGCGAGAGAACCACCAGCAGAGCAGACGATACCTGAAAATGGAAGAGACGAGCGAGAGACAAAAGAGAGAGGACGACAAGGATAGAATATTTTGGATGAATTTAGCCAAAAGAGAGTTGTATCAGAGTTTCGAGCACTTCCAGTCACCCCTTGGCGATGCCCGGATCCATCTGTGCTGTTCCAAACACCGCTGTGGACACAGAGGATGCACGGGACATCGGGGGACCGGGCCGGGACGCCTTCTCCAAAAAGAGAGGCTGGCACGAGAGGCGGATTCCCTGGTGGCCAGTCCCATTGGCCGTCTCTACTACCCGATTTTTAGACAAAAAAGAGACTACCCGAATCAACGGGACGCGTCATTTTATGTGGATCGGAGCCCACAACGCGATTTCCTGTCGGCCCCGGAGGAGCCAGAGGCATGACAGGGGCGCCGGCCTCGGGAAGAGGTCCTGCATGCTTTCTTTGTAATTTTTAGAGTAAATTTGTGGAAAGTAACAATGAAATTGACCTTGTGCTGCAGACGAATGGAAAGACGACCCCACCACAGGGAAGCAAGAGAAGAAGATGGTCAAATGGGGGAAACAGGCTATGTGTCGATATCGGTCTTGACATGCCGGGGATAATACCCCTTCAACTTGTCATCCTAGAGTAAAATAGAGAGAAGGATGCTCGTTTTCGTATTCCGGAGGGTTCGGGGCCATTTCAACTTTTCGGCTGAGATCTCGGCGATTGATCGATGTCTATCAAGTCGGAGGATCTCCCACAGGAGACGTGTCTCCTCTCGGCACATCCCCGGCTTCTCATCCTATTTTTTTAAATGCGTTGGAACACGCGCAAGTTCATGTTCCACTTGACGCAGACCCGGTGGGCCATGAAGCGGCACTGCCCCTCGGTGGCAGAATGGGTCAGTTGCCAGTCCCCCAAGGGGAGACACGCCCTTTTTCAGGTGTTCCGCCTGGCTCTGGTCCTCCTGGCCATCCTGGCCGGGCTGGCCTGGTACCAGAGGACCATCAACATGTGGCAGTTGAAGAACATCGGGGACACCTTCATCTCCAAGGACATCGGTGGCATCTGGCTCTTATTGGGGGGAGACAATTGGTTTCAGGGACACGGCAGATCATCCTGGGCACCTTCATCCGCCCGAAGTCGGAACAAAGCGTAGAGGGACGATATGCGGTGAGGGAGTGTCTCGACTGGAAGGGCGACTGTTACAGGTGATCCACTTCCTGGGCGACGGGAGGATGGAACACCCCCTGTACTGCTTCTCCAAACAGCCGGACAACAACTACCTGGGTAGGTCTTGTTCTTCTCCCCTCGAAGGTGCCCTTCAGTGTCCCACGCCACGGTACAACGCATCCACCGGGGGAAGAGAGCCGCCAACGACGTCTGCTCCTGGGCCGGGCACCTGGCCGAGTGCGAGATCGAGGTGCACGCTTTCAAGGAGTTCCGAATCTCGACGACGCCCTTTGTCGAGGACTCGATGATCATCCAGCCGGAGCCACCCATCAAGTGAGAGCCGGGCAGGAGGGGGACAGTCACTTCAGGGAGAAGAGACACGACCTGGTGGTCTGCGTGGCCCCGATGTACATCTACACCGACTGGGAGATCATGCTGGCCGGGATCGAAACCTGGCTGGCCCTCGGGGCCACCAAAATCATCGTCCCTGTTCAGTCGGCTTCCACTTCAACTTATAGGATCCTGGAGGAGTACGCTAGGAAGGGTAGGGTAACCCATTAGAGAATTGACCAATTGCCAGGGCTGGTGATGATCAGGCACTGGCCCAAGTGGCCGACCCTCTCCGACACCAATCCCAACGGCCTCGTCCTCAGTCGAGGTAGGGCCATCCCAATTCATCCAGCCCCTCTTAGGGATAGAGGAGTCCCACGTGAACTGTCTGTTCCTGGCCAAACCGTGGGCCGACCTCGTCGCCTTCACCGACATCGACGACATGCTCCTCCCGGCCGACCCCCTCACCATCCGGCCCTCGATCAACTTGGAGATCCTCCGGGTATCCCTTCGAAGTCCTCGTCCAATTCGTTTCAGGAATTGTTTGACGAACATCCACAAGCGGGATCCCTTCTTTTCGAACACCGAGACACCCAGTTCGCCCTCCCTCCACCCAGGGTTCGTCCTCTCCTGCCTTTATCTCATTCAATCATTCTTATTCAATCAAATACAGGATATATCCACTCTGGACAATTTTGACTTTGGCTTTTTACTCAACTCCAAGACGAAACAGAACTGTAATGTGTGGAGGATGAAGACGCGCGTCGTGGTCAATGCCAGTGAGTTATCCTCCTCCTCCGAGGACGTTGCCCATCTTCCAGGTCGCGTAGACTCTGTCAACATGCACGAGACGGGCATTCACCGCTTCGGCTACGTCCAGACCCGTATCCCCTGTACAAAAGTAGGTCTCTCCCTGACTAGAATCACCACATTGATTAGGCTCATTTCTACCATCTCCGTCACTCCCACAGTGCCGTCTCCTCACCCACCCCAATTGACTTGACCACCCTGACCGCCCTCCTCAATAAGGAGTGGAACACCAGGCTACAGGACTTCGATACCCTGAGAACTGTTCCTTTGAACAGATCCTCCACTGACAGTTTCGAGGTAAACCCCTAAAACAACCAATATACTTTTTAGGATTTCGACAGATGCATGAGCGCTATAAATGAGGAGCACTGGGGAATGCGGGTGTCTCGCTGTCTCACACCGCATGTCTGTTTCAGTAGACTGAAAAGGTTCTCTATTCTTCAAATAATAATCTCCAAGTTGTCTTTAGAAGTGTCGAATGTGTAGCCAGTAGAGCAACGTACTCTTTCTTCCGATCAGGTGTCGGCTACTTTATCCAAGCGAATGACGTCAAGCTTGGTCCTTCTGAAAATAACTGCGAAGCACCTGGTGGACCGTTGACTATTGGAAATCATTACTTCTCCCCATGATACGTGTATTTTTTTATATTGAATCATTTACATGTCAAGCTGTTTCCCCCATAGAAACACCTTCGTAGTATAATTTCTTACCGTAAAATTCGGAAATCAGTATATAAATATTTTTTTTTACTTCGAATCTATTGATTATCCATGACACAGCTTGCCAAATTTTGAAATTTCGGCACGCCGCCTTTTTCGCGCCCAAAGTCAGTTCATTTTTCAATACAAAAAACGAACTACTGGGTGCGGTTATCCTGAACGATCCAGACATGCTCATGAGCTATTCTTTGACTTAAAAAAATCTACACAAAATTTAGAAACTTTTGTAGGAACGGCATATGTGAAATTCGATCTTATATTCGAGAAAAATAGCGTCAAATAAGGGTGATGTATAAATGAGGCTCGTTCTCAAAAGCTAGACCTTTTTATTAGAAATCTATTTCCTACGAAAGTTTCTAAATTTTGTGCTGATTTTTTCAAGTCCATGAACAGCTCATGTGCATGTCTGGGTCATTCAGGATAAGCGCACCCAGCTTTTGGTTTTTTGTTCGAGTAAAATTAGCATTGGCGCGCGCAACCACAAAACAGTTATGGTTATTTTCTCGAAACTGGGACATTAGAACTCGCTCTGTTTTGCCTGCTAATGCTTCTAAGAATTAGTAGAGTCATAATCAGCAAAAAACAGAAAGTAAAACGATGGATTTTTCACTTTTTGGACTATTTCTAGTACTGGGTCAATATTACATCTTCAGCTATCAGAAAACGAACGATTTTCGTTTTCCTTTGTTTCGTATTCTTTTTCATTTGTTCTATAGTAATTCGACGTCGGGAAACACGATGGAAACATCAGAATTGCATAAAAATGGATATTTCATTTTCGCAAACGAAATCGCCGCGGGACCATTTTACGCGCGCAGACCTTTGAGACGCCGGTCACGGCGAGCTGTGATGATCATTCGTTTTTTTGTTTTTATCAAGGTTATGCTAGTCTAGAAGAAGAAAGGGAGACCTGCGCACGATAAATGCCCTTCATCCCCCGTCGAAACTTGACGCACTTTCAGTGACTGAATTTCTTTCGGTCTTCCGTATGCTAGTTTTACCAATTTTTCTTTCCCAACTTGTGTTTCCTCTATTACCTTCTATAGTCTGTGTGAGCAATCGGAAACTTACTTTTCCAAGTAAAATTCTTAGACAAAATGGTCTCTTGCTTATTGCTATTTGTTTCACAATTCTTACGTGCTTATAGATGCTCATTTCACAAGAGATTTTTCAGAAAACAAGCAGAGACCGTCATATCTCGTCTCTTCTCTGCCTTATTTATGCTTTCACAATGGTTTGTTACTTTCTATTTATCAAATAAATCGTAACTATTCAGGGACAAGGAACATCAAACAACAACCTGGAGCGAGATGTCAAAAACGGAGAACTTGTTGGAAACGAGCATTTTTTCGGATTAGTCAACGTAAATCATTCAATCATCTGAGTTTCAATCTTTTTCAGTTTGGAAATACTTGCTATTGCAATTCTGTTCTACAAGCTCTATATTTTTGCCGACCATTCAGGGATAGGATTCTTCAATATAAACAACATGTTAAAAAGTCTAGTAAGTATTTTTGCCTTTTTTTCAAGCATTTTCAATAATTATCTATACTATACGATTGCAGATACCCCCAAAGATAACCTGGTTACGTGTTTAGCAGATCTATTCCATAATATTGCAACTCAAAAACGTCGTGTAGGAACGATTGCACCAAAAAGGTTTATTACTAAGCTGAAAAAGGAAAATGGTTTGATAATTGGTCTTCAAATAATTAAGCTGTTCCAGAACTATTCGATAATTATATGCAGCAAGATGCTCATGAATTTTTAAATTACTTATTAAACACAATATCCGAAACCTTATTAGAAGAAAAAAATGCGGAGAAAAATGGCCAGCTCAATGATGATAAAAAGAAGAATGGGGCAATAAGGCGAGGCACTGGTTCTTCCACTGCTGAAAAACGAGAAGAAGATCACAGGTTGATAAGCCTTTTTTAATTATTAATTCATTAATGTTTAGCTCTCGTCCGGAGTTTTCCTGGGTTCAAGAAATATTTCAAGGCACACTAACTAATGAAACGAGGTGTCTTTCCTGTGATACCGTAAGTTGACGTTAGAAGACGTACATTATTTCTTTACTTTTAAGGTTTCCAGTAAAGACGAAGATTTTCTCGATCTTTCTGTAGATGTTGAACAAAATGCTTCTATAACACATTGCTTACGTGTTTTTAGTGAAACGGAAACCCTACAAGGAGATCAGGTGGATTTTTATATTTTTATGCAATTAATTCTTCCAGAAATATTTTTGTGATATTTGTTCTTCTAAACAAGAGGCTCAAAAAAGAATGCGAATAAAACGACTACCCCAGTTACTTGCTCTTCATTTAAAACGATTTAAATATCAAGATCAGCTAGGCCGATATACTAAACTATCGTATCGGGTTCTCTTTCCTTTAGAATTACGACTATTCAATATAGTGAGTTCCATCAAAGAAGTTTTAATAAGTATACAGAGTGAGGATGCTTCTAATTCGGATCGACTTTATGATCTAGTAGCAGCCGTAGTACATTGTGGAGCTACTCCCAATCGTGGTCACTACATCACTTTAGTAAAAAGCTCCAATTGTTGGCTTCTATTCGATGACGATATTGTTGACGTTAGTTTTTAACTTTCTTGCAGCCGCAAAAAAGTCTTTCCTCCCATAACAGATGTTTTAGAAGATGGACATATCCTCCATGGAAGATTTTTTTGGCTTGACCGATATAGGAACAACTTCTGTGCAGAAAAGTAATTCCGAATCGGCATATATACTATTTTATCAGGTTGGACTCTTTTCTGCTATTAAATTGTGTTTTATAGGCGCGAGATGCTCCTCAAGCATCATTACGTCCCAGTGGCTCCGGTCCTGTGTCAGTTTAATCTGTAGAAGGATGTTGTAGACTAGGTGATAGAGCGTCTATTCGCACCATAACAACTTCGTGATCATTCCTGCAATAGGCATCTAATTCAAACTCGGGTCGATTTTACGGTAACTTATGATTTTGAGATGCTAATTTGTATATATAAATTTAAACAATAAAATTTCTATTGCATTAAGATATTTTATTATAGAACAGCCGAATTATACCCAAGGAAAATAATAAATACCAACTTAAATACATAATACATATTACTATTTAATGTTTGCTAGTGGTGTATGTAGAAGGGAATTTAACCACCGCCTGACCGTCAGCATCGACTAAACGGAGATAGCCGGCGTTCGGGACCACATTATATCTAAAAAAAAATAACGAAGTAAGACCGTAAAAACAGCAAACCTCAACACGAGCGTGACGTTCTGATGATCACGAAGCTGACCAAATTCATCTAAGAAATAATATTTGCTTGTAAGCCGACGTTCATCCAAGACAACACGTTCGCTACGGAGAATAATCTTATCCCAGAGAACAACTTGGTTCATAGTCTAAAAATCCATTTCATACGGCTTATTTAGCTACACTTACATGTTTTTCAGTTTGATATTCAGCAACGAGATAGAGAAATATTTCTTTGACATTCCAATTAAAGATTCTAGTCAGGTCAACGTTAACAGAAAAGTCGAGAAGTCCCAAGTCAGCTTTCTCCGAATCAGTTGAATAATCAACAACAGACCGACTGTAATACATATTGATAAAATAGAGAACATACTTACACTCTAGGGTTATTGACGGTGATTTTTACCGCAGTACGGTAATCGACGAACGCAGTGGAAACGAAACAAGCAAATGTTACTGCGGCAAGGACCCATAGCATAAACGCAAAGATGGCATTTGCTCGGGCATAGATATTATGCATCCTGAATATAATTTACACATAAAATAAAGAAAGAAATGGATACTAACGCGTTTGACACGCATATAATTTATAAAGATTTTTTAAGAAGAGATTTATACTCATATTACTGGTTATCAATTGAGCTGAACAATGGCTGCTTTCGTAGAGGTATTAAGAGTATCTAGGTTCTTCCACCAAGATGCCAGATATGAATGTTGTACAAATAATGTAAACCATGGGGAAAACTCTTTTGGTTCTATGCCGAGACTAATTAAAGAAACCAACAAGAATACTAACTTCGACGCGTCCAGTCCATTAGTTCTGTTTCGGTAACTGAACATATATCACTCACTTCTTCTGGATTAGGTTTTACTCTGTCCATATTAATATTCTTTATAACAACAGCATAATCTAATTCATGTTCTCCCCAGGATGAATCTGACATCTTTGCCTAAAACAGCGATAACATTTTTAAAAGAATTGACTAACGTGATAAAGAAACCTGCCTAGAGACAAGCAATCTTCTTCTGATATTTGGGTAATATTTAACTCATGGTTTAACTTTCGTATAGCAGCTCTAAACATTCCAGTACTAAGAATCCTTTTTGATACCTTTTAACTCCGAGAATTCCTTCTCTTTCCTTTTCATTGTACAAAGGATGACTACAACAAGTATTAGTCCACATATTTGGAAACGTTATCTAAAAACCTTATGCAGATAAAATGAATTCGAACCTTTGTAGCACTTCGTTTTTGTAATATAAGTTTTTTGTCAGGTGTAAAAGCAAAGACACTGAATGCTCGATGCAGAGGCACTATAATTTTTCTTTGGCTGTGGCACGACAATCGACGAACTTCCAGGCACAACATGAGCATTCACTTTGGAAACTTCTCCTAGTATGTGGTCGTCTTTGTCTACTGCAATACACATTTCTTGCATGTGATGTGCCTGTATAGCATCATATTTGCTCAATAGGTTGCTTCAAATTCTAGAATTTAAAAAATAAAAACAACAACTTACAGGCTGCGAAAAGATGATAATCGTCGAGTCATATCAACTGAAAAACATTTTAGTAAAATAATATTTAAAAGGGAGTAGTAGAATGGTATGCACCGAAAGACACAGAACTACAGATTTGATATTATCGTAAAACTTTTACTCTGTTAAAACATTTATCACAAATTTTTGGGTCCACCATTAAAACGTGCCCTATGCGATGCAACACAAGCTGGGGTACACAGTTTGACATCTTCGTACTCAAAAGGCACTTTAGGTAAACTATTTCCACACTAAAAGCAGTGAAATGTGAAGAAAAAAGGTAACTCACATTGACACATCGCGACAAAACCCCCAGACGGGCTTCGGCCGCCATTGCTCGTTTTTCTCGCTCAGATAAATTGAGAAAAGCGGACTTAGCGTTCTAATGACGGTTAATATCGAAATAAAACAACACCTAACCTGTTCTTCTGCCTCTTCTTTCATTTGAGCCTTTTTTTCTTTCTGTTTTTCGCGTTGTTTTAGTTTCTTTTCTTTTTTCTTTTCATCTAGCTTAACTTTTTGTTCTTCTGTTAGCTCTTTCATTTCAGGAATGTGGGTCATAAAAATAAAAAAATTATTAAATACAATAAATAATACTACCTCCCATACGGCCAAAGAACTGGATTCTCTGCACGAAAGTTGATAAAAATAGACTTGGTTTTTTTGTTGAAGCATAATGCAAAAGGCACTCGTCCTTCGCTGTCTTGTACGGATGGATCACATCGCAACTTCAATAGGTACTAGACTAAGGTTTTTCGGGAATAATTTAAGCTCACCTGTAAAACATCATCTAGTCCATTAGATGCGGCCACGTGTAGAAAAGAAAAATCATTCGGTGCAAACGTTCGCTCGTTTAAATATTTGAAAAGCTTAAATGGTTATTGGCATGCTAGTGCCACCTGCATACCTGATCAGAGAGGTCTATATTTTCTTCCAGTATAATTTTGAGGGCTTCAACATCGTTGCCGCTTACAGCCTCATGAAGCTTTGCTCTAGTGGGACGTGAAACTTCTGGCCATAGGTCTTCCTTCAATTCTTCTTGTCGAATTTTCAAGTGATCTTTCTGAAATGTTGTAATATTTAGGGATCTGGGAATAAAATTACCTTTTTATCTTCCGCATCTTTCTTTACTTTTTCACTTTCTTCAATTATGTCAATGTAGACTGGTTTTTTCTTCTTCTGTAAGTTTTTCCGAGCTAGTTGCTTCTTTTTCAAAAGATCAACAGATTCACCAAAATGTTCCCTAAAAACAAAACTTAGAGGTTTCTTCTATTCACTTATACAATGTGCCATGTTCATAAACCGTATGAAGCCGTTCCCAAGCTGTTTTTAATTCTGCTAAAGTTGGCCGCTTTGTTGCAAATGGAATATTTCTAAATATGTAAATATATTTAAACGAAGGCGCATTACCTTATGCGGGGATCATTTTTCTCCAATATACCTGGAACATAAAATGTCGTTTTTTGATAGGATGCGCAACGAATAAATACTAAAGGCGTTTCAGATAGTCCTTTCTTGAATTCTGAAATAATTTCTCCAATCTCTTCTTTGAGTCTTCGCTCATTATGCCTGAAATAGAAGAAAATCTATATGTAATATGTATACGAAGAAGAAAATTAATATAATTTTATGTTAGAGCCAGATATACATACCTTCTAAGGGATGAACCCGCGCTCGATGCCACTCCACTCGAATCGCTTGCAGATTGGGCTTTTCCTTGCTTTGCACGGATAACATATCGCTTAATAGTTTTATGAAATGTCATTTTCCCGCTGAAATATGTCTTTATATCTTTCAAATAACTAAAAACTTCTCAAATATGGCGCCGGCGAAGTGTCCACCAGCTAGAAGAAAGATTGCACAACTGAGAGGACGAATAAATACTTCTTGAGATGGTTGCTTTTCGTATTCATAAAGAATTGCTCTAGACAATAGTGTGAAAAAAAGAACCGAAACTTACCTATATATTGAATATACACACCCATTTTGTGTGAATATTGCCAAACTTCCCGTTTCAAAATTATATCCGTTATTCCTTTCATCTTCATCATCAGATGAATCGCTTACATCATCTATAATAAACATTCATAAAACAAGAAAAGGCACCCACCATTTTCTAAAGTGTTTTCGTACTCTTCTTCAGCTAAACTTTGTTTTCCTTGTGATACTCGTTTGACATTAAACCTACAAAAAATGTTGATAATTAAAGAGTCATACCTATGCCATTGAGATGCGTAATGAGTGATAATAACGTCTCTCTCACAATCAGCGTCCATAGTGTATTTACAGGAAGAACAGATGACATTATCTGAAAGCAAGGGTATGTTTCTAACAATGGTTACTTTGAAGCTCTTTGAAGGGATCAAATTCGTCAAACTCTTGAATTGCATTAGCTTCTTCTTGAAACAAACATCTTTCGATACCGGCCATCCATCTTGGGTCTCGAATAGTAAGAGCACCTTTTTTCTAAGTTTTTAGTATTAATTGAAAAGCCTCAAAAATTATAATTTTATAATTAAGAAAATCATATTATACAGTTTTGAATTTTTGATTAATTTAAGTCAGACCACCCCCTGTTCGCTCGGTTTTTTGTGTAAACTAGGAATAATTATTAAATGTAGCTAACAGGAAATTACAACATATGTACACATATAAAAGTTAAAGCTAATGGGTACTCCGTGGTCGAATAGGATAATGGGTAACCGCAGCGGAAATAGTTTCAATCCATGCCTAAATAACATCTGATAAAAATTAGAATTTCCTCACTCTTAGGTCTTCTTGGTTGGCTGCACAAATTCTATACACAGAATGTCTGCCTTCCACTAGACGACCATCTTGTTCGGTCTTACACGCTTTGATTCTGTCATCGGACAAAGAAAATATCTGAAAGACTAATGAAACAAATGAATGGCTTACTTCAAACATATGAGGTCGGTTTGAACTTTCCACACGTCTTATACCGACGTTTTGAAGTGGAATAATACCACGTGGCTCACTGTCACTAGTTTGTTCGAAATAATACAAGCATTGTTCGCTGAGTACAAACCTACAAAAAATAAGCCCTTAAAAGAAATATTAGATTTACCATCTTCTCTTCCAAGATAAAGGGCCTGCTACGAACTGACTGCTACTTTGTTTATAAAGCCAGCCTTCGCGCTCAGCGTTAAGGTGGATGGCAGCAGATCCTCTCTCTTCCAGTGGCATCGCAAACTGGGCATTTTTCAGCGATTCGTAGATAGCACTAAGCAAATCTACAGTGACCATCTTTTTATCAAGATATTCCTAAAAAGAATGTAGCCCAACAAACTTTGAACCTACTTTGCACATATCAATATAACCTTCCAGAGTTATTTTATCCTTTATGTTTGGATTATATAGCAATGTATTAAGCATTATAGCCGAAAATGCTATAGAATGACAAGCATCAGCAGAAGGAAAAACATTTGGATTAGCCGTCACAAACTGGAATTATTAAATATAAATAAAATATATTCGAACCTTTCCCGCAAAGCTATCCATTATTCTATCTATTTTTTGGGCTTCGCCAGGCAGGCGAAATGTTTTTAAAAACATTCTATATAAAAACAAATAAAAAAATTTCAATTTTATACCTGATCGCATCTACAAGAAATATTCCAGAAAAATCGAAACAACTTGTATAATGTTGCAATATTCCGATAGAACGTTCATCATGGTTTCCAAGTAAGTCGCCAATGGCTATTTTGGATAATCCTTCTCCCTATAATATAGCGTTAAAACAAAAAAGGCAACTGTACCTGGTATAACCATTCCGCTATCGATTTTCCATTATTTTCAAGAAGACCTCGATCAATCAAATATTGTATACCGTTGCTGGGGTCTTTGTTAAATTTACGACGTGCTGAAAGTTTTGTTTACTTTCAAAGAAAAATAATTACCATTGGCCAGTATCTTTAACCGCGATTTACCACTGTCATCCATGTAATACATTGATTCCAGTTCATTATCAACTTCGCGAAGCTAAAAGTAAATTTTAAATGTATAAAAAAGATTAAAGGACAGACAAGCTAAAACATACCTCGTTCTTTATCATTTCGATTTCCTCCAACAAATCCATCTTCCTTTTACGAAGACCACGTAGCTGATCACGTTCTTCATCGGTCAAATCAGACGGCATAAATGAATTCGTCATCTTGGTCATATTTACTGCTTTCTACTCCATTTATGCAGTTGTAGTCAATAAATGTGTACATATACAAGGTTCTTTAAAGTTTGAGAACAATACACAGAAACAAATAAAAGTTCTAAGGGAATAAAGATAATATGAAAAGGAATATAGTCGATGCATTAATCTAGCCTTTCTGTTCTCAATGCGCAGCTAACATTGCCCAGCAAAGCGAAAACACGTCAGCAAAGATGACGGGCGCACTCGCCGCTTCTAGTATTCAATCCATTGGATTGATATATACTAGTAACTAATCCAGGAATGGTCTGACTGGAGAAATAATAAGGTAAAAAATGACTAGAATATTTTAAGATCAAGATTTCGATAGTTAAAAGAAAAATTCACAACTAACCTTTTCTGACGTCAACATTCCTGGATTTCAATGACTAAATTTGTTTAGAAATATCTAAAAAGAAAATGTAAAACTGTAAAGTGACGATTGGCGAAATTCCGATAATATATATCTGACTTTCACGAATAGTCATTGTGAAAGCTTTCGCAATACTGCGTTCTCCGTTTAGACTTTAGAGATAAAAACACATTCTAATAAGATAAAATAGTTGCTACTGCAAAGATAAACAACTTGTCATATTATACATTATTAATTTTTATATAAAAGCACTATACAAACTTTGAAAAGAGATCGTTATGATGACTTCGGAACATCTTTTACAACCCGAAAACTTCCTGATTGAAATGTTAGCAGATTCTGCTTCACTTTTCGGAATAAGAATGTATTTACAACTTCCAAACTTGGACTCTAAATTGTATTTTTATAGCAATATTCGAATGTTTTTTTTACCTGTGCGGATGGTGAAGAGAACATCTTGAAGATTTTATGAATTCTTTCTGCTTTTACGGCTTCATTTTGCGCCTTAAAAATACAACATTAGGAAATAAAAGCACTCACAATAAAATTTTTTGTATACATCCAGAATGCTTCTAATGCGTCGGCAGCATCAGCAACATCTTCTATAGCTGCTCCATCTTCTTCGTCAGATACGTCTCCTCCTTGTCTATCTGCATTATCCAAAACAGTTGGATTTTCAACAAGTGACCAGACTTCACTAGTGGCTCCATTTGGTAATTCCTAAACCTATACAATTAAGAATCGGAAGAAACTAACCTGGACTAATAAACCTTGATTACCCCACCATTCAAGCCTTCGTCTTGCTGTGCTTTTAGTAATTCCCAAACGAACACTCACTTCACTCGGTGCCCATGCTTCTAAAACATGATTTAAACAAGAATATTTGGCTATAAACCTTTTTCAGCATAAAGGTACAATATAGCAGCATGCTGGTTGTTTACAAATTTAGTAATAGTGGTATCTCCTATGGTTATTTCAACTTCTGTCCATCTCAAATACAAAATCATTCTAGAAAAAAAAAGAAAATTAACTACCCCCACGATTTCAGCCAGTTTAATCGTCGCGTTATTTTGTTAGCACAGTACTTTTCGGAATAAAACTTTAAACCTTCTTCTAATACAACAGGAAAATCCTCAAAGAAAATAATCATTTAAAAGCAAAGTTGCAGCGGACAAACCAGATTTCTATCAAACTCAGGAAGAGGCCAGAAGTGGGAAGATACAATTGCGGCGGTTATTGGCACATTCTGCAAAAGGAAAGTAGCAAGAAATATTATTAAAAATATGCCTGAGTAGCGGCTACAGCAATATCCATTTTCTGGCTTTCTTCAATATCTTTTAACATAACTTCACATTGGGCTAGTTCACCCTCATTGAAACGTTGTTTGAGCACCTCCAGATAACGTAATTCAAACTGTGACTAAAATTATATCAAAAATACTTATAAAGTGGAGGAATTACATCTTTATCTGCAAAAGATGTCAACCGTTCCGAAAGTAGTTTTCGATATTCTTTAACAAATACTTCTTTACTTCCGTATACAGATATAAGCATATTAAATACATCAGCAGATTGGCGAATATGACTACTTTTTCCTAGATAGCAAAACCTTTACAAATACTTTCATCTATACCTGGAGGTGCATCTGGAGGATCCGGCATCCATTTTTCGCAATTGTTACTTTCTAAAGCTTCAGGTAAAAATTCGTCATTCGTTCCGTGAAATTCTTCTTCGTCTATTATAGTCCCACAACTACTTCCCTAAAGATATATATATATTAAAAATAATTCTAATAAAAAACCAAATGTTCTGCAAGTTGTTCTCTCTTTACTGAAGTAATGTAGTTGATGATCTTTCTGACAGTATCAGGTCGCTTCCTGAAGAATTTATCCAAAAAAAACAAAAAGAAAAGATACTTCAGAAACTCGCGAATTTCACCGCAAACCCTATGCATAAATGAGCAAGAAGGATCCAGTTCTTTAAGAGAATAGACACAGTTGGAATAAGCATCCAAAATTACTGAAGTATCCTCTTCAACAGAAAGAAGTCGGCTTCTAACTTTTTCGATAAGCCCTTGCAATATTTTATCTCTTGAATAATTTTCTGAATGTGCAAAGCAATAACGTAACGTTTGAATCGTTTCCCTAGAGGCTGGGTAATCGTTTATAGTTATTTGATATGTCTACAAAAACATTGACAGCATTACTAAAAATGAGATACCTTATCGGCCAATAAAGTTATAGCAGACTGGCATATTTTACGGTGGCACTCGATCAGCAGCTCCTCTGTTTCATCACTTTGAGGAGCGAATGTGCTTAACCAACTTCTTACACCATTGTCAACCTAAAAGAAATGCTGCAACATAAAAAAGACTAACAGATTTGAGAGCATTAACTGAAAGACCATCGGTCGTTTCAACTATTTCTTCTTGATACGTTTTACATATTAGCACATAAACAATTGAAATAGCTTGATATAAGGCAGGCGCAAATCCAAGCCATGATGCGAACCTGAAATTTTAATAACAGAACTAAATCAACTGAACATTATTTCTGCGAGTTTCAAAAAAGACTGATATGTTTCATTATCTTCTAAGTCGGAAACTGCGACTTTTCCCAAATTCTTCGTCGTTGTGTATAAGGGTATTTTCTTGAATAATGCTGCTAAAATTTAATTTATTCCGTAATTCTTTATAATGGGATAACTTTTTCTGAAGGCGTTGAAATGATTGCATAAGAAGTTAACCGTGTATGGAACAGCAAATTGCGTTTGCGCAGCGGAAAAAAGACTAATTGCACTCTCTTCTTTCACTCGATCTAAGAATCCTTCAGGCCCATCCAATGTACTTACAAACTAAAGAAGTGTTAATAAGAAATTTAAAATGCCTAACTGTTTCAATAACATTTTCTATTGAAACTGGCACTCCGATAAGCTCTTTAACAGACGGACCCTCTGCAGTACTTAACTGAATAAACCATTTATTTAGGCGGGGCCTTAATTCATTTGCTAGAAATAATCTGAATAAAAAATGTCAAAATGCATTGAAATAAGACGATACCTTATGGTTTTCAAATACAATTGGGCAAGATTGTATTGGCCGTATATGTTTGGACGAGGTAAGCGAACAGCAAATTTTATGGATTCTTTGGTGGAAGAAAATGGATCTTCCACAACAAATTCATCTGGTAGTTGAGCTGTAAATTTTGAGTTATGATAAGGAGGGAGCATTTTTCCAACTAACCTTGCAAACTTTCCATGAAGCCGTGATTTCCCGTATGTTATGATTTTCTGGAACAATTTACTTTTATATATCATATGTGTAACAGAAAAAAGCGAAAAAAAAATGTGAGAACACCAAAAGGGAAGGTATAGCTAAAGAATCACCTGGTGTTCATGGTTTTTCTGTAAAAAAAACACCTGTAAACAGCGTGCATCGCGATGAGCCAGAAGGACAAGAACGGGCGTATTTTGCCGCAGATGTGAATAAAACATGTAGACCCTTGTATGCCAACACTGTGATTCACTGGAAATATGTAGGAAAAATATTTGAAGAAGACTGATTTGGTGAAAAATAGTATGTGGTCGTTCTGAAATTTATACCAGCTTCGCGGTTATACCATAGATTCTGTGAAATTATTGTTCTAACAAGGTGTGAGGTGTTCGACCGATCCCCCCATCATATAATGCTACAAAGAGCTTGTAGAGTTCTTGAAGCCTACAGATTTAGACACCCCGTTTTGGCAGACCTCATCAAACAGTCTTTTGCCGTCTCTAACAACGTGGGAATGGCACAATTACGAGTGGCCGGCGTCTGTTGCCTCGCCCCGAGGCCCAGTGTCTCCTTGTCTTAAAGCGCGGCTGTTCCTCGTTCAGTTCAGCGGTCGTTGATGAGCAACTCCAACTTATTCTCCAATTACTGACACATAAACAATGCCGTGCCCCTAATGCTCGTACTCTTCCTCCTCCTCGCCCTCCTCCCGGGCGCCGCGCCCCTCCAGCACAGCGACTGTCTCCAGGAATGCGACAAGCTCTTCGACCACGACATGATCCACGAGTTCGAGCAATGCATGAAGAACTGCTCCGCCAAGAAGATCAACAACGGTAGGCCGCCGGCAGCCGGCCCTCCCCAATTTGAGATTTAGCCTACCCGGCGCCTCCCTCCAATGCCACCTTTCGGACAATTGTGGTCGTGGAGGAGGACAAGATCCTCGAGACTACCGTATACTGGACAGCTCTGCCAGGTGGGTCTCGAGAAGAAGTCTAACCCATCTATTATCAGACACCAAAAGGACCGGCTTCTCCTTGAGGTTGAAGGCCGTCGACGCCCACTGTCAGGATGACTTCCAGGGCTATTTCACCTCAAACATCGGCGCGGTTTGTTTCTTTTTTGAATAATAAAGATGCCGCCCTTTTAGACGGACAGGTCGCATCCGATCCCGCTTTTCGACGAGCACGACACGATGCTGGCCTTCCAGCACGGGTGCACCTACAGCCTGGAGATGCAATCGAAGCCGTACCCCTTCGCCGACCCGGAGTACACCCTGAAGAGCCTCTACACGGTGCCGGACTGTATCGGCCAATATTGCAAGTGCGAAGGTCTGTTGTGATCGATATCTGATGAATGGGCCGGTCGGCTGTCGACAGCGGACAGGTGGCCGGAGTCAGCCGACTGGGCCCCGAGAACCGCCGATTTCAGAGGGCGCCGTTCCCGTTCCGAATGGTCTCGTGGCCACGGGGCAGGGCACCAGGGTCCGGCTCGAGTGGACACACCGGGCCGTCCCCACCAAGGTCTACAAATTCCATCTGACCCTCTACAAAAGGTGGGCAGGGGGGAGACCGGGAGACACGCCTCTGTTCAGGTTGCACACCTCGCTGGGCTCACTTCTCAAGGATAAACAAGTCTTCAACTGGGAGATAATTGACGAGAGACTCGTGGAAAACGAGGTGAGAAAATGAGGTATTTTGACAGAAAAGAACTGCTCCAGATCACGGATAACCGCGTCTCGTACTCGTATCTCTGGCCGGAGGACCTTCCGCCCCACGAGGAGTACCGTATCTCCGTCTTCGCCCGCGACCACCAGTTCTGTGCCAGCTCCGACGTCGCCGCGGGGTTCACCACCTCCGGCCTCGTCCCCGACTCGAGCCCCTCCCCCATAGAGGCCCCCTCGAATGTGACTTTCGTCACGGCCACCGTGGTCGAGTACCCCGAGTCGGCCTCGTCCCCCTCCCTGGTCAAGATCGTCTCCGTCCTCGACTACCGAGTTATCGTCCTCCTCCTGGCCGTCGTCCTCTCGCTCTTCATCCTCTTCTCCCTCTGTTTCCTCTGTGCCTATTGCTGGAAGAAGCACAAGAAGAAGCGGGACCTGGCCAAGCTGGTCCAGTATCCGCCCTCGTGGTCGATGGCCCACTCGAGACGGCATTCCATCCTCGAGAACAACGTCCTCTACCGGCACACGACCCCCCGGATCTATCCCCGGAGCGAGTCCGACTGGAAGATAAACAGCAACGACATTGTCGTCGGGGGTGTTATTGGGGAGGGGGCCTTCGGGCTCGTCTGTCTCGGAACGCTCAAGGGTCCCCAGGGGGTGCCTGTCCGGGTGGCCATCAAGCAGCTGAAGACGAACGCGATAGACGAGGAGAAGCTGGAATTCAAACGAGAATTGGACATCATGAAACAGGTAAGTGGTGAATTGGAAGGGAAGAAAACGGGGTCTAGGTGGGGGTCCACTCGAACGTCGTCTCGATGATCGGCGTCATCGATGAAGGCGAGCTGCAGTGCATGGTCATGGAGTTCGTGCCCTACGGAGACCTCAAACACTACATCCAGAACCTCCGGAAACAAGTCAGTCCGCCCCTGGACCCCCTCCAATCCATTCAGTTGACCGTGGCCGTCAGCACATTGAAGAGTTCCCTCCGGCTGGAAGACGGCTCCTCCTTCCAGGACTCGGCCGAGCTACAGTACACCCTCGATCCCAACGAACTCCAGTCTTTCGCCGGCCAAGTGGCCAATGGAATGGTTTGACTCCTGCCCTGCCCACACAATATCAATTTTAGGCACACCTGGAACAGCTCGGCATAACCCACCGAGACCTCGCAGCTCGGAATATTCTCGTCGGAGAGAACAAACAACTGAAAATAAGTGACTTTGGCATGTCCCGGCCCGGAGTCTATGTTAAAATCAGCAAGGGAGTGATCCCCTTGAGATGGCTGAGCCCCGAAGCCATAAAAGACAACATCTACTCGACAAAGAGCGACGTTTGGGTAGGATTAAAGCTAGGAGGGACGACAGTCATTGTTTATAGGCCTACGGTGTTGTGCTCTGGGAAATTGTAACATTAGGAGGTTTCCCGTACGCTACAATTAGTGATAAAGACCTTCTTACCTGGTTGGAGGTATACTGTATCTCCCTCCACTCTTCAGTTTGAACTTTTCAGAGTGGGAACAGGTTAGAAAAGCCTCCGAGCTGTTCGGATGAGATGTACGTCGTGATGAAAGAGTGCTGGAGAGCTACTCCGGAAGAGCGACCCTCGTTCACTTGCATATGTGACTGCCTGGGATCCCTAGACACTCCTTATGTTGATTTCGATCCGCTAACGCCGTTACCTCCTCCGGGTAAGAAAGACGGATATTGGCATTGAAGACAGGTTCAGATGCATTCGATCTGATCGATACTGCTACTTTGGTAAGTCATCAAACATGATTTCAATCTGCTACTGGTTTGTCTCAAGTTATTTTGTCCCGTTGACTGCCTTTCATTTGATTTCAACGGGGTTTATCTTTGCCAATGTGATATATATTTGTACAAAAAAAACATATTATTTGTGAAATGTGTTTATTATAGATTAATTAAAATTTATGTCGAATACATATATACAAAAGAGTTCACTACTACATTATAAAGGTTTTTTGTATAAACATGGCATAGCAGATCTCTAACAACCCATATTTCTAGTAAAGTACAAATGTACAATCGGTTAGAAGTACTGAGTAGTGGGCTATTTATTTTCCTGCCTGGTCATTAGAAGATGGAGACTTGAGGTCTCGAACAAAGCGGACAGTTGGCACAAGTGGGCTTGGTCGGAGAACACCACTTTCATCAATTACATACTCAGGGAGCGAATAAAATGATGAGGAACGCGATATCGGATTTCCTGTTTCGTCGTCAATTACTGGGGCTTCTGGAAGTTCTAAAGCTGCTCGTACTTCTTCTTCCTATAACAATTCAATGATGACAATTTTCTGGAACTTTACATGTTTGCGTAATGCTTCGGGGCTGTGAGTATCGTGGAACGACTCTAGTAACTTGTTAAGGTGGTGCTGCTTTATTTTGTACTGTCGCATGAGATTCATGCGATGCTGTAGGCTAAAAGCCTTCATACGATTAACCTGCAATACAGAATATGCAAAAATCTTGCTAACTAACTTGGCGCTCATAACTTTCCCAAAGCTGCTCGGCTCGTCGTGATCCATACTCTCGCATTCTGTTTAATTGCTGCTGATAATTTTCTCTCATGTTCTCCAAATGAGAAGTAACAGTCTCCATTTGAGCAGCACGATAATCTCGAAATTTGTCAGATTGAAGCGCGTACGAGACTCTCATTTGTTCCACCTAAAACACTGACGTGTGAAACAATATTATTTACCTGTTGATGATAATTGTCCCGAATAAGTTGAACTCGGCGCGTGTATTTATCTTGCAGGTTTTCCAACTGGCGAACACGATACTTTTCCATTGCTTCCACCATTTTCCTCACACGAGAAAGACGTTCCGCTCTATAATACAGTAAATATAAAACTTGTCAAAAAGCGAACCTTTGAATCCACCATAAAATACTTTTCCTTGTGAGGATCCATGTGATATTAAGTAAGAATGTAAGAGCACACACCACAATACAAAAGGCAAGAGCACCCCAAAATACACTATCAAACAGGTTACGGGAATACCAACCCGAATAATCCAATCTGAAAAAATCTGCAACTGGGAAGTAATGGAAAATCCCTCACCTAAATTTAAAGATTTTTGTAGTATTTCCATGTGCATTCGAAGCAATGCAAACATAACGTTCCACTGTGGTGCGATTGACATTATGAAGTAACAATGTCCGTTCATGAATTGAAAATCTGCAATATTGATGTGAGCAAATAAGTCGTACTAATGCTTACCTTTGTCGTACTAATTCAGAGACATTTTCATAATGAACTTGTCCCGATTTTGAATCATATCTCCCCAAATACGTTGCTGGTCTAAAAAGCCACCATTCCACAACAGGGGCAGGATCTCCAAAGGTATCGCAGGAAATATTGGCTTGCGAACCATATTTCGCCCACACAACATCGCTTCCATTTTCAAGAATACCAACTGGGGTTACAGTTTCTTGCTTCAACTGAGCGTAAGCCTCAGTCAGTAATATAAAAAAGCAGAGGAAAAACATTACATGCTGAAATATTAGATTAGAATGATATTTACAATATAAAACACTAGATGCAAATTTTGGACTTATCCAATAAATGATAAAATAATAAAAGATAGTTATAATTTAATAAACCGAACAGCATTCCTATACTAGATCCTTATGGAACTTGTTTCCGATTAAGGGCATTGTTTTTAGTTGGGTAACGTTTGATATAGTACCATGTCCCTTGCTCTTTTTTCTCGTTTAACCTATACATATCCATATCATCGTTCCAGTATCTAAAAGATTATAAGTAATGGAAAGGAAGGCTAGTACCTGTTAAATCGTTTATATCCAGCTCTATCAAATTCAGGAATTGTTTTATCGGGGAATAAACCGGCCCAATGTGCTTGCATTACACATCTTAAAAACTAATAAACCCATCTTAAAATAATACACCTTTCCAATCGAAGCTGTTGTCTTTTGCATAGTCCCGTTAATTGTCTTGGTAACACGGTGCCATCTTCTCTCATAAACTGTTCCAAAACGAGAACATCACTAAAAGAAATCAATGACTAAAATATGTTTTATGATCTAGATTCTACAAATTGTATACCTGTCGTCGAATAGTTTTTATTTTCTATTCTATCCAAAAAACGTAAGCACAAACCTGTATTTCAGTTTAACTGGAATATTACACGTGCACAATGAACATAAATCATTTTCCTTTCTTGTTTCACTTGGAATTTCTTCCATAGAAACAACGGTTGCACCGTCTTCTTCCTTTTCAACAACTAAAACACTATTGGTAAATACGTTAACTCACTTTTCCATTTCATTGAAGAAACACTATTATAAATATGCCGAATACTTGTTGGAAAAACTTTAAAACTTCGCAAACAGGATGTTGGAAGCAGAAATGACATCTATAATCTGAAACAGTGCAGTATTGAAGCAAATTCACGACAAGAAGTGTGACAAATGGAAGGTGTTGACAGATAAGGGAGGATTCATTTGCGGAGGCTGCTTTCCCAAGCTTTCTGTTTATGTGCGTTAGTTGGATGGTGTAAGGAGAAATGCTCTGATTTTCTATGACTAAACACTAACACGATCAATCCATATTTTTTTGTCTCTCAATAATTTCCCATAT
Organism: Oscheius dolichura; assembly: GCA_932521035.1. Classification (NCBI taxonomy): domain Eukaryota; kingdom Metazoa; phylum Nematoda; class Chromadorea; order Rhabditida; family Rhabditidae; genus Oscheius; species Oscheius dolichura. Next base: position 6,477,508 of record OW051494.1, read on the forward strand.
AAGTGTCATATGTTAGATTCAGGAATGTCAGGAGTTCCTGTCCAAAGTTGGAACCTTGGAATTGGCTCTATTACCTGCCATGCTTGGAATAAAGATCGAACTCGTAAGTTTCTATAATAACAAAAAGTGTATATATACAAATAATGGCTTTTATCATTCCACTTCATCTTTGATCGAGCATATTTTGATACACAAAAATTACTTTAAAATGCTTTAGAAATAGCTGTATCGGCGTCTAGCAGTGAAATCTTCATCTTTGAATGGCGCAATGGCGACTGGGCCAATGTGCACACTCTAACTGAACACGATCTTCCGGTTACCGGTTTTCATTTTGTTAACATTTATTTATGCTTTGTTTAGGAATTGACTGGGCTCCAAATACAAATAGAATAGTCACTTGTTCACAGGACAAAAACGCTTTTGTATGGACCTTTGACAAAGGTGTATGGAAACCAGAACTTGTTCTAGTGAGTAACTTTTCTCTTTATTTATTTTCAAATATTATCTGTTATATTCCAGATTCGATTCCAAAGAGCCGCTACTTGTGTAAAGTGGTCTCCGCTAGAGAATAAATTTGCAGTGGGAAGTGGTTCAAAACTAGTTTCCATTTGTTACTATGAACGAGAGAATGACTGGTAGGTAATAACTTGTCGTGAGTAATGTTCAATTTTAAGGTGGGTATCTAAGCAGATAAAAAAGCCGATTCGATCCACAGTGCAAAGTATTGACTGGCACCCTAATAATGTATTGATTGCCGTTGGAGCTTGTGATTTCCAAGCACGAGTTTATTCTGCTTATGTAAAAGAAGTTAGCTTTTTTTGGTAATTACACTAACCCGTTGCAGGTCGATGAAAAACCCTCCCCAAATCCATGGGGCAGCAAGATGCCTTTCGGTCAGTTAATGGGTGAATATCCTTGTGGTGGATGGGTAAGCTATTAACATCCTTCCTTTTCAGTTTTCCTTTAGGCTCGAGGTATTGCATTTTCGCCATCAGGATGTCGAGTTGCTTGGGTTTCCCACGACTCTACTATTTCCCTAGTTGATGCCAACCAAGATAATACAAAAGCTCATGTGCTACGGACGAGCTATCTTCCTTTCACATCGCTCAACTGGGTTACCGAAAACAGTATTGTCGCTGCAGTTAGTTGGCATTATAACTGTTATTTATATTCTACCTTTTCAGGGGCATGATTGCTCTCCAGTTCTCTTTACTGTTTCAAACGGACAACTCAAACAAGTTTGTAAATTAGACATTCCATCGACTCAGAGAAGTTCTGCAGTAAACAGTGCCCTTCAGATGTTTAAAAATATCGATAGGTTAGTTTTTCATGGCCTTTATAACTACATTTTTAGAATGGCCGCATCTGACCGTCCTGATGTACAACTAAAAACGCTTCATCAAAACATGATTTGCCAAGTACTACCACATTCAGGAAATGCATCAAATGTCCTTAAATTCACCACTTGTGGTACTGATGGGCTAATTGCTGTCTGGGATTTGAAGGTATTTCCGTTTATCATTATCTTCCTATTTACAAAGTGGGATGTTCGTTCAGGAAACAATAGAATTCTGCCGGGTAGGTAGTGCAAAGCAGCATGCGTTTCAAAATATAAACCGAGTGTTTTGCGTATGACTAACAGTTTTTCTGTAGCTAGAGACAAGAATACAAAACAAATGATTTCAGAACAACTCAGCAATTGCCCATTAACATCTCATCATTTTTGTGATATCATTTATATGTATAAATTTTTACGTGCTTTATTCTTCTAATAAAATTATTTTTTATTTGGAATGTTCTTGAATGTGGGAATGGTGTCTTCGAGAAAGCTCTTCGATGATAGGCCCCTCAATCTCAACGTTCGTCTCCATTTCTTCTTTAGTTAAATTCAGCTCCTTTGCAGATATCTTATCAACAAATACAACTTGTTGTTTTCTGGTCGCTAGCATATTTGCGATCACCTTATGATTGTCATGATTGAAAAGTCCGTATCAGACTTACCAATTCGTGCCCATATTTGTCCAAGGCTCCACGTGCTTTCTCTATAAGAATTGCAGGATCGGTTTCCAACTAAATTGACTGTATTTACACTTCTATGCATGCAATACCTTGAAGGAAACAACAAACGCATCAGGTACCAGCTGCTGTACAATTTTATCTAGTGTTTTCGGAACAATTGACAAGGTAAGGTTTAAATCTCCGTCTCTTGACTGTATCTTGTGTGTCGGCTAAATTTCTTATTTCACTTATACCTAGGAACGATACCATTTTCTCGCTAGTTACATAGAAATCCGAGACTGCTGCTGCCAAGTACAACAAAACTTTTGCTCTAAGTGGAGCAAGTTGCTTACTGATCTGTATATATTGGATAATACAACAAGATTCTACATTACCAATTCTAGAAGATGCAAGTACTGTTGCAAAGTCTGAAATGGAATTTTCAAGAGATTTTTCCGGTATTTTTGAAAATCTTCAACATGCTTGTTTATATTAGGCAATCCACATGTAAGCTAAAAATTGAAAAATTAACGCAACTCTATAGCTGACCTTTCCATTTTCGATTGTCAGCGATTCAAATAAATTGGTGTAGTGTCTCGAAAATGGCTTGAGAGATTCTTCTCTGTGTAGGAAAATAACAGCATAACCTTGCTTGAGGAAGTATCTGTAATCCAATTAGCCACGCTATAAGGTTCCCACTCTGTGCTGATAGCGCCTCTGTTCCCCATTGAAAAATTATCAATATAACGAACACAGTTTTTCTCTAACGGCACTCGCGTACCTCCGCTCTAAACAGTGGATGATGATCATATGCACAACTTACAGTAACAAAGGCAATGCGGTTGTCCGCTTGAGCCTCAAGAAAGGCATTGATCCGGTTTACAATAGCTTCGTCACTTTCCATCTGTCAGCAGACTCACAGCAACGGCGGCGCTTAAAAGAAAGAATAACCGTCCCGAACCGGATGATAAACGATAAGAGCCGCAACAATGACGATAAAGACAGAAAGATCCGCGAGCAGCGTAGTACCTCTTATCATTGAAATGTTATTAGTCGTAATTTTATTCGAAGAACACGTACATACATGAGATTGTCCAGAAAAAGATGGGAGTATATAAAACCGAGGGATGTGCCTTAGTCTTCATCTTCTTCTGATGTTTTATCCTTATCTTCGCCACTTTCTTCAGGCGATTCCTCGTTGTTTCCTTCTTCATCGGCTTTCTTTTCATCCTTTTTCTCCTCGTCGTTACCCATTACAAGCTCAGCCAATACGGGTGTCTCTTCTACCATTTTTTCACGATCAGCAGCTGAAAAAAAATGAATGCCTACGAAAGCTGTTAATATGCAGAAAGATAAATACCTTGAAAAGGAGAATACTTTACAAACCTAATTTAGCATTTATATCGTCTTGTTTCTTTTTATAATCCTCATAGGCAGTCGCCAATTTGCCTGTCCATTCTTCAACTAACGAACCAAAGCGTGTTTCATCCATTTGAGGTCGTTCTTCACATACCTAGAGTAAAATTACCGCATAAAAATACCAAAAAACTAACCTTTTTGAGGTTTTCGGCAAATTCCTCAGCATTTTTTTCTATGTGACGCTTTCTCTCTACATGAAGTTCAGCCAAAGTCGTTAGTTCATCGGCTAACTTAGCTAAATGGTTGTTCAATGATTGTGCTTGCTTTTTCAACATATCCATACGCGTTTGAGCAACGATCTAAGACATTATTTACATAGAAATGATAGGAAAAACTTACAGTCCGGGTGTCAGATACAACAGCAGGTGAAAAAAGTTCACCGATTAGTCGATGGTTACGATCATACCTAGAAATATACTTATATTTACAATAACAAAAATGCCTCTTTACCTCACTGCAGCTACACGCCTACATGTCAGTTCATTGTTGAAATCATCTTCGTCTACTGGTTGTATTACTACTCCTCCAGCTTCAATTCGAGCTCTTGAGTTTTTTTCATTAACTTTAGCACGGTTCTTAGCATTAAGATATTGTTGGTAGGCGTGTGAATTGTGATAATTTTTCATTTGCTTTTCGTATTCAACCTGATATGGAAATATCAATATATAAAATCTTCCAAACCTTTTCTATCTCATATTCTTGTTGATACATTGCTTTTTCTGCTTCAGAAGTATCGCGCCATAGTTGTCCCACTCGTTTACCAATTTCCCATAGTGGAATTTTTGGATTGTCAGCTCTTACCTAATAGACATACGGTGATTTTGAAACAAAGGTTACCTTTGGCCACATTTTTCTGCTAAAACGCATATACGGTATTACAGGCCTATCGGGAGCTTTTGGTGGTTTAAGTATGTCATTCTATACATTTTAACAATAAAGGGAAAATGTTATACTTACTCGTGCCGGTGTAGTCATTGGATGCCGAAAAGGTGTTGACATCATGGTTTCTAGTTGTTTTCGTGCTGAACTGTACTGTACTGAAAAATAAACTGTTGAAATAATAAGAGTAAGCAGAGAGTGCAAAAAAATCTAGAAATTCAAATCTAAGGTCCTCCCGCAAGGACAATATATCAAATATCGATCGAAAGGTGACGGGATTCTTCTTCGAATGATGCTGTCATGATGCCAATCAAGATCTGGGATGATCCATTGGGTTGCTATATCAAGAAAAAAGGTGTTCTGTAAAAGCACAACTTTGAAAAGGAAGCCAATAGAAAAAACGATACGCTACGAAATATGTGTCAACTTTACTGACGCATATGCGGTTTGACGCTTATCGAATAGAGCCGAATTTCTCTGGATAGAAGGGGTGCGCTGGCCAAAACCTTTTGTCAATATTCTTCTGCGCCGTAGGTATCCCTCACAGCATTAGTTCTTTTTAACGTTCATTTGTTCTGTTGATAATCTTTTACATCTTTTTCCACGTGTCTCCTATTTCGTATCATGACATTCTTTATAGGGTCTCTTACTGCAGAATGACGGACTCCAAGTATTTTACTACCACCAAGAAAGGTATGCATCTACATTATCTTGTTTGATTTCCATATTAAACTTTAGGAGAGATCTTTGAGCTGAAAACGGAGCTCAACTCAGATAAAAAGGAGAAGAAGAGAGAGGCAGTCAAGAAAGTAATTGCAAGCATGACTGTAGGCAAGGATGTCAGGTAAATTTAGAATTCCCTTTATAACTTTATATAATTATGTGTTACAGTGCTCTTTTTCCCGACGTTGTTAACTGCATGCAAACAGACAATGTAGAGTTGAAAAAACTGGTATATTTGTATTTGATGAATTATGCGAAGAGCCAGCCTGATTTAGCCATTATGGCCGTAAATACTTTCGTTAAGGTATAATTATTATTTTTCCCTGTTTGTAACAATTATTTCAGGATTGTGAAGATCCTAACCCATTAATAAGAGCATTAGCCGTCCGCACAATGGGCTGCATTCGAGTCGATAAAATAACCGAGTATTTGTGTGAACCTCTACGAAAGTGCATGAAGGTACCGTTAATTTTGCTTTCATTTACTTATTATTTTAATAGGACGAAGACCCCTATGTCAGAAAAACAGCTGCTGTTTGTGTAGCGAAACTTTATGACATGAATCCTACACTAGTAGAAGAACAAGGGTTTGCCGAATTACTAAGTGACCTTCTATCTGACGCAAATCCAATGGTAGTGGCTAATGCTGTAGCAGCTCTTTGTGAAATCAATGAACAACGTCCGATTATTGAGGCATTTTTAATTTAGTCTTTAAATGGAGAGCCAATATTTAGGTGAACAGTCAAATGGTCAATAAACTTCTTACCGCTTTAAATGAATGCACTGAGTGGGGACAGGTAATTTTTGCTTTAATTCTTTAACAAATTTTTGTAGGTTTTCATACTAGATGCTTTGGCTGAGTATAAGCCGAGAGATGAGCGCGAAGCGCAAAACATTTGCGAAAGAATTTCTCCTCGCTTGGCTCATGCAAATGCAGCTGTAGTTTTGTCTACAGTAAAGGTGGGAATTTTTCTGCAGAATGAATAAAATTATTCAGGTACTCATGAAATTGGTTGATCTACTTCCTTCCGATTCGGATTTTATCGCCCAGCTCACTAAAAAACTTGCTCCTCCGATGGTTCGCCAATTAATTAAGTACAATTTATTTTATAGGTAACACTCCTTTCTGCTGAACCAGAAATTCAATATGTTGCTCTTCGGAATATTAATCTCATTGTCCAAAAGCGGCCTGATATATTGAAGCAAGAGATGAAAGTACTCCTCTTCTCTATCTTTTAAGCACTGTCCGTTTAGGTTTTTTTCGTAAAATACAACGACCCCATCTATGTAAAAATGGAGAAATTGGATATTATGATCCGTTTAGCTCAGCAAAGCAATATAGCCCAGGTCCTCAGTGAGTTAAAAGAGTATGCAACAGAAGTCGATGTGGATTTTGTGAGAAAATCTGTAAGAGCTATTGGCAGATGTGCTATAAAGGTTTTTCTATTGTGGAAAGATGAATAATTGTTTACAGGTAGAGGAAAGCAGTGAAAGGTGTGTTGCTACACTTCTAGAACTTATCCAAACCAAAGTAAATTATGTGGTACAAGAAGCAGTTGTTGTCATCAAGGTATTTGTCTAGTTTTCTGTAATTTATATTTTAGGATATATTCCGCAAATATCCTAACCGGTACGAAAGTATTATTTCCACTCTTTGTGAGGTATTTTGTTGTTGTTGTTGTTTAGCTGATATTATATTAGAACTTGGATACGCTAGATGAACCTGAAGCCCGCGCTTCAATGATTTGGATTGTTGGAGAATATGCCGAAAGAATTGATAATGCTGATGAGCTTTTGGAAAGTTTTGTCGACGGATTTCATGACGAAAACACCCAAGTCCAACTGCAACTTCTTACTGCTGTTGTGAAACTTTTCCTGAAGCGCCCAGCTGATACTCAACAACTGGTCCAGCGGGTTCTATCATTAGCCACTCAGGATAGTGACAATCCGGATCTTCGCGATCGAGGTTATATTTACTGGCGCCTTCTTTCTGCAGATCCTGCCGCTGCAAAACAAGTAGTCCTTGCCGAGAAGCCTTTAATTTCTGAAGAAACAGGTATTTTACAAATATATCGTTTCATTGTCCTTTTAGATCTATTGGAGCCATCGTTGCTAGATCAGCTTGTTTGTCATATTGGAAGCTTGGCATCCGTTTACCATAAACCGCCGTCCGCTTTTATTGATACAGCTCGTCAACCATTGCGTCAAGGTTTATCTTCCAAGTATGTTTATAAATCAATTTGGTATCTAACTAGCATAATTTGCAGTGGTCATCCTGGTGCTGATGTACCTGTTTCTACCCAGCAATCTACTTCAACCTCATCTGCACTTCCTACTGTTATTCCTTCACAAGATACCGTTATTGCCGATCTTCTTTCTCTTGATCTTAGCGCGCCACCAGTACCACCTTCTGGAAACAGTATACCTGCTGCTCCTGCTCTTGGTGGTGGATTAGATGACCTTCTCGGTCTGGGCGGTTCAACTTCGGCCCCTTCTGCAACAACTGTCGATCCTCTTGCAGCTCTAGGGCTCGGACGTCCTGCACCTCCTAGCGTTCCGCCAACGTCGGGATTAGGCGGTCTTGGAGATATTTTTGGAACCGGTCTTGGTGGTCTTTCTGTTGGAGGCCACCAAGGATATCAGCCACAACGTCAAATATGGTTGGAAGCATCACGTTCCAAAGGTCTTCAATTGGAAGGAACATGGTCTCGCAGAAATGGCAACATTTATATGGAAATGACCATTACTAATAAGGTAGTGTATTTTTTTATATGAGCCAATTTCATGATACAGGCGATGCAACCGCTGTCAGATTTTGCCGTTCAATTGAACAAGAACTCGTTCGGATTGACAGTAATAGAACAAATGAGCGTTCCTACCCCTTTGATTCCAGGTCAAACGCTTACCGTAAAGCTAGCCATTTTTCTTAAAATATTTTTTACCTTCAGGTTAGCGCTACATGTACTACAAGCATGCAACAAGTTCAACGAATGGAACCTCTTACAAATCTTCAGGTGGGTCTTTTTAATCTTAAATAACATACACTATGCAAAGTTCAAATCAATATTAGCAATTGCAGTGCTGACAGATTCGGCCTCAATTGCATCGAAAATAACTTTCATCACTTTTCGATCTGTAGCTTGTGTATATCTAAAAATATGTCGGTAAAATTTCTTTTTTGTCTCTACCTCATGTAAACTCCTTTGCTTCCTTCTCCTTTCCTCTTCGGTTTAATAACTTTTATAAATTTATTGGCCACGGCCCCATGCAAATATTTCTCTTCAATCGTGCCTTTCATAACTTTTTCCTTTTTACCTAAAACGAGATAGCAGTAATATTAGTTAGTATTACTTTTATCTAAACCCCCTCCGAGATATTTGATAATTTCTTTTCTTCCTTCCTCTGTTTTTAACAGTTCTTTACACACATAGTCAAACCGATCCTGCTTATTAAAAAAGATCATAACTCCACATTCGTGAACAGCTTGCATTCCCAAAATTATCTAAAATGTCATTATTATTTTAAAGACGAAGTACTCACGTCTAAAACTCTTATGCTTCTATCCATTGCAGTAAAATCACGGTTATTTTCGTCAATAAGGTTGAAATCAGCCATCGATGTAACAAATAGCAAGAAATTTTCGCTACCGTCACTAGTGGTTCGTATCCATTGTTGAAGAAATTCGGGGAGTTTTTTCTGTTAAAAGATTTTGCATTCTAAAGGAAACGAACCAATTCGGAAGTTTGTCCGCCCATGTCATGAATTTGCATGCGCATTTTTTTGATTCCAAAGCGAAAATCTTCTATGTCGGTAGTCGGGTATCGTGAATGTACGATATCTTCACATGATGGTTCGGTGTCCTTATTGAAAATTCGGTCAATATGTTCCTCGGACAAGAAATGCCATGTGCCATCTTCTATTCGATACTCAGGGCTCATTTGATGGCATCGACCCAAAGTTTTCTTAATCTTGATCAAAAACTTCAATGTTGGTAAAAAATAAAACACACAGCTTCGTCCTCGAGGATCCGCACAATGTCTATTCTTAAAGAATCTTCAACATTCACATCCATCGCTCCTTGTTGAATTTCAACATCCGCTTCCTCTTTCGCATCCTTTATGCGACTTACACTTTCGGGGACGGAAATAGCTTGACTCCATTCGTGGGTTTGCTGAGCATACCATCTTACCAAGAAAAATGATTGAAATCAACCTGTATCAAGTTGTATACAGCAGCGAGAATGTTAAATTTTATTCTTCTTTTAAATTGGCTTAATTCCAATCTGCTAAATATATTATGTGGCTCTATTATTCCCCATGACGAATCAAATGCCTAAACGTTTGTTCTTTGTCCTGATAATCTCTCACTTTGTATTCCTTGGGCATTTCCGTACACAAGCACTTTAACTGACGAACTACTGTTGTTTTTCCCGCTCCTCCTGTACCCACCATAAAAAAACGCACAACATTTTTCGGGTTCTGAACAAAATCATCACATATTATTAGAAGATGAAACTAACCTCAGGGTCATCAGTGCCATCGGTAAATTTGCAGCAGTCTTGTCCCATGGCTTAGCTGTGAGGCACTGATAGGGCACGACCTGATAAGAAAATAAACACCGATAGAAAATTTTAAACTATTAATGGATAAGATTTAGGTTGCCATCAAGAACAATGTTGATGTTTTCTATTTTGCCACCATCGTTCCACTGTTGGTCTACTTCAGTGAAAAGGGGCAGGTATGTGTTTTGATATATTATTTTAAGTAAAGTTTTTTAGATGGAGAAAAGAGAATTCTTGGAAATGTGGAAAGATATTCCGGAACAGAATGAGATGCAATACTCTATCCAAAATCCATTGGCATTAAATGCCGGTAAGTGATTTGAATAAAGAGAACCTTTTGGAGAAAAGGAGGGGATGAGCGCTGATAAATTTATGACGCACTGGGAAATGTTTGAGGGGTAGCAAATTTTCGAGATTCCTCTAATTTTTCTTCGAATTAGATGACGAATAGGTGTTTAGTTTGGAATTGGCGTTTTGAGTTATATGGAGATCGATTGGGACCAATAAAACGTCTGAGTCAGAGGAGGTGATACTCTGGACAAACACATCAAGTTTTACTTTCAAAATTTTTTCTAAATGGTTTTATCTGTCTTGCTTTGCTCTAAAAATAATTGATTTCAGATGCGATATGCACCAAATTACAACAGAACAATGTAATGACCGTCGCAAGACGAAATGTCGATGGCCAAGAACTATTGTACCATTCCATAAAGTATACTAATGATATCTACGTCCTTAGCGAACTCAAGATTCACCAGGGCTCCAATAACCTGGCGGTAAATTTTTGTTTGCCTTTGCTTATGATATTTTTTAGCTCTCTTTGAAGTCCCGTCATACAGTTGCCATTGCCAACATGAATGAGATGTTCCAACTCATTCTGTCAAACTAGCTTCTCGTCGATTTTATATGATTACTTTCTATACATTAATAAGTGATACATAATGGTTGTGTGAATATTTATTGTAATATAATGCTATAAATTATTTATTATAAGAGGTTTCAATAAGAGAACAACATCAAAATACAAGTTTTGATTTCATGAGCAGGTGTTTGTTCCTGCTCTGAGCGTGAGTGTAAAGCTAGCTTTACGCACTCGGAACTCGCTCAATTTCACTCGATAAGATAACAAAACTTTGTCATGCGCATCTGGGTAGCTTCCCTAATTTTTTATGCTTTCGTCTTTGCTGTTTGTGAAATTCTCCGGTTTCTGATTCTAGCTATATTTCCTCCAAAACTTCTTCGGACTCAGCTGCTCTTGGAGGTAACGACGTTTTCTCCTCTAACTCTTCACAAGACTAACCTTTCCACTAGCTTCTAATACACATCTTTGTATAAAATATAAAATATCTTTTTTTTAGTTTGTGGGAACTCTCCAAATATGCACTCCAATGTTTGATGTCGGAACAATTTGGGAAAATTATCATTTATGGGGTGTATTCATCGAGATAACAGTAGGCTTCCTCCATTCGCATATATTCCTTTAGGTAATAGAGATCGCGAACTGTTGCCTAATGCGAGACGCGGTCTCGAATCCCTGTCCCCTGGTGACAACCTGTTACCGCCGGGGAAAGGCCCTCCGACGAGCCGTGTATGTCTTTCTCGTTCAGCTGGCCGCCGCCTATTTGTCATTCCATCTGGCCCGTTTCTTCTGGTCTTTTGAGATCCACCCAAAACACGCCGAGTTACTCGAGGACAACGCCTGCACCTCGGACCTAGCGGTGCCCCTTCCCCCCTCAGAGAGAGACGATAGATTCAGGTGGCCCTGAGTGTGGGATGTGTGGTTGAGGGAGTGGCCACCTTCGTGGGCAAATGGTTCGAGAAGTGGTCTGTCGAACAGTTCGGAGAGACTTGGACGGGCTCCATCGCCGCAGCCACCTTCAGCGGATTTATATGTGCCCTTGGTAAGCTGTCTCTCTCGTCCATGCCAATTCCTTCAGGAATCGCCTATACCGGCATGTATGCCAACCCCATCGTGGCCTGGGCCTGTACTTTCAACTGCGAGGGAGTCAGCCATCTGGGCCACCTGATAGTGTACTGGATTAGTCCGCTCATTGGATGGTAGGCCCCCCACTCTGGTGATTACAAGGCCCTCAGGTACTTGGCCGAGCTGAGTTTCGGATACGAGGCCGTGGAATGCGACGACGAGCCGGAGAAGAGGAAGGACGAGTAGATGAGCTTTATTTATTACTGTACAGATTATAAACCTTTTCGTCTCCGCCTGATGACAGCTGTCCAGATGATTACCGTCAGCACTAAGATTAGAATATTTCCTATAGTGAACGTCATGATCAGCCACTGGTCCAGGATCCTGACCTGAAATGGTGAATTCGGTGGGAAAAGGGGGAAGATGACCTCGGGACAAGTGGGGAGGGGTTGGTCGACCACCGTCACGGCTCCAGAGAAGACATCCAAGGTGCCGATGCCACGGATCCGTCGTGAGTGTTCGTGGTGGTGGTGGTGGCCGTCCTCCCCGGCCAGATGAGGACAGTCCTTCGGCGGAGTCACTCCCTCACATCCGCCGTCCAGCTTGAGACACAGCGTCACCTAAAGGCTATTTTATTGTAGGATAGCATTCTCACTTGGCACTGGAACTGGAGAACAGGCCTGTCGGCATACTTGAAGACGTGGTACGGCTTGTGGGCCAGTCTCAGCGAGGGAGAATAATCCGGCGTGGACAGGAGCACAGCATCCACTCCGCAGCCTTTCTCCGTCAGGATCTGAACTCTCCTAGCTATCAGCTGGCCATCTTGCCCACCTCAACGACATCTCCGTGGCCGTTGTCCACGTAGCAGGAGTGGACGAGCATCCCAAAGGTATCCTGGTTGTTCTTCTCCACGCATTCCCACCGGTGGAAGACGCTCTCCCCCAGCGTCGCGTAGCGGACCACCTCGCCGTCCGGACTGCCCTTTCGGAGGGTGTAGGAGCAGACGGGCATCTCGTACATCTGCTCCCGGAACTGGGTGGTGATCATGCTCACGGAGAGCGGCACCGTCACGTGCTTGTCCGCCTCCATATAGAAACACTGGACTTTGACTGTCTGGTCCACCTTGGTCATGAACCTGGAAACATTCCTCGTCTCTCCCAAAATAAAGGTGGCTCACATTGAGTGGAACATAAAGACGATAGTCACTTCGACGTAGATCCCCCGGGGGTTCAACTGAAGAATACGGTAACTGGGAGAAGAGGGAAGACACCTACGGATCGATATCGATGGACATTGCACTTGTTGAAGGCCACGGTGAGCCCTATGGACCGGGAGTCTTCGAACTGCTCCGGCCCCGCGCGACACTCCTCGTCGTGGAAGTGGTCCATCACGAAGACGAAGCCGTCGAAAGGCTTCTTCGTAGTGGCATGGACTCCGATCCTCTCAGGGCCACAGATTACTTCGGGAGTTCCCGGACCTGGTGGAATTTTTCCGGTAGAGAAGGGAACCTACGGAACTCCGTCTTGCACATGTCCCACATGAGCGAGTCGGCCAGGACACTGTCCAGCTGATCCCAGCCTTCGACGGTCAGCACCCTCACTGGGTTGCTGGCTATCTGAACATCTCTCCACTCTCCGTATATTTCCCTAAAATATACCTGATGTAGTTGGTGAACATTGACGAGATTGGTGACCCCGACGGCGAAGATGGTCACATGGGCATCCTTGAGCAGCTGGGCGGCCTCGGCCACCTCGTCCTGGCTCTGCCCGTCCGTGACCACAATCACCACCTTGGGCACGTCTCCTCCCCTGGCACCTTGGAATCCCTCCATCAGAGTGAACCGCAGTGCCGCTCCCGTATTAGTGGCCCCAGAGAGATAGGTTACCCGTTGGATGGCCCAGTCCAACTGAAACGGATCATTGCAAAGTATGGGAGCCAACTACCTGGTTTGGAGAAGTGTGCTGTTTGAGGGAAAATTCGAGACGAGGCGACTCGGCGAACTGAATGAGAGCCATGTGCGAGCCATCGGCAGAAACATTTAGTCGCTGGGCCAAGTGCAGGGCGAAGGCTATCTAAAGAGGGATGAGTGGGAGGACGGAGGGAGGAGAGGCACCTGGTTGCGGAAGGTGTCGTCGCCGACGGAGCCCGATCCGTCGAGGAGGAGCACTACGTCGACAGTCTTCGAGCCGACACACTCTGAAGCCTGGCTGGTCAGGGGACGGAGTCACCCACCGTGGACGAGTTCGGAGTCGACAAGACCATTGTCAATTGGGTGGGGAAAGCCTCTGGTGACGAGAAGTAAGACCACCAGCTGGAACAGGGGTCCCTTACGGAGAGGAGGATGGCCCCTCACCGGTAGACGCATGGCATGTTGGGTGCCGTGGTGCGATCGGCGGAGTGGAGGTTGCGCGATGAGCGGCGCGGCTCTTGTATCCCGTCGTAAACCTGTTGATCGCAAATCAGACGAGGAATAAACAAAAGAAGGGAAACGATGAGACTCTTTTTCTCGCTGGCTACTATAGGATCTCGTCCGCCTTCCGGACTGTTATGGCCACTTCCCGTCGAGGGGAGAGTCTCCCCCTAATCGGGCGGGCATTAACCTCACAAGACGGGCTGTCCTCCTTTGACCTTTTGAGACTGTTATAGAGATGAGGAAGGGGACAAGTGGCCCAGGAAGATGAGAAGAGATCACACCTGATGACAGTTTTCGCGGGTGTTTCAGTCCAGAGACGAACTTTACACTCGGCCAGACCAAAAAGGGCGGCAGGGTTCAAGATCTCCCCATACCTCGGGAGGATAGAATAAACGGGGAAAAGTAGAGAATTTAGGAGGAAAAGAGAAAGCTGGAATGGAAAGCGGTCTGGGGGTGCTGATGACGGATTAAACAGGGTTGATAGCGGGCGAGAGTGGCCCCATTCATCCGGCCGGACGAGAGAGAAAGAGAAGTCCCCCCACCCCCTGGAAGAGAGAGAGAGAGAAAGACATAAACTAGCCGAACAGATTATCAGCCAGAGGGGAGGAGAGAAAACGACTGCGACAGGGGGAATCTCTTTATTTACAAGATCTCTTATCTGCCATCACTTTTCGTATCCGGGCTCTTCTCCTCGTCCAAGTGGCCGGGCATCCGAGGGGGGACCAGTAAGGCACTGAAGACGGGAGGATAACATGGAAGAGGGGAAAGGCGGCACCTGTGGGGATAGAAGGCTTTGCTCCAGGCGTCGGAGGAGGCGAAGGGGGCCGCGGTGAGCATGGCGTAGGCTGCCAGCTGGGGGTGGAAGAGGGCCGGCCACGGCACCGCCGACACCTTCTGCCTCTTGTCCTTCATCCGTCTGTTTTGGAACCACACCTGAAAGAGGATGACCTTGTTATTGCTCTCGATGACCGCAGTTCACACGGCTAGATGGAATCCAAAGGGGAGTTCATTGTTCTCACTCTCGGGGCGGTTTCCTGTTCTTGGCGCGAACGGCCCGGGGGATAAACCAGCTCATTTGAATATGCGCCCAAATCTCAAGGACATCTAGCCGCGGAGGCCAAAAGTCGAAAAACTACTCAAAGTTTTAAAGAGGGCCATAAGGTTGACGGAGCGATCCCCTGTGACTTGTCATCCGAATTCATCATGTCGGCTTATGCAGTGGCCGTCTCCCCCGGGTCGCCTGCCTACCGTAACCCGTACCTTTATCGTCCCCTCGGGCAGGTTCAGCTCGGCGGCCAGCTCGCCCCTCGTCTTCCTCGAGACGTAGTTCTCCTTGGCGAACTCCCTCTCCAGCCGGGAGATCTGCTCCCGCGAGAAGGCCGTCCGGTACCGTCGGATTTGGCTGTCGTCGACCGCGTGCCGGGGGTCTGAAAATGGCGGAATATGTCCCCCGTTAATCGCCCTCGGTGGGGTCCTAATCGTGGCGTTTTAATCCAGTAAGGGAGTCAATTAAAACGCGATAAGACGCAGTATGGCATGTCTAATGTGTGTGTCCAATTAGCCGGGTATCTCTGGTAATAACACTCCTCATTGACAGCCACCGTAATGAGAAAAGGACTGCCTACCGTAGCCGGGCAGAGGATTCCCCGGGGAATTCGCCTCGCTCATGTCACATTATGGACAACTGGGCAGATGCCGGAAAAAAACTGTTAACGCCCGCCTTGACTCTACTAAAAATGGAACTCGGCTGGTCATAAGATGTGGGCAGTTGGTGGGGAGAGATCCCTGTTTAAAACATTACAAGAAAGCTATGTTGTAATCACTGGAAAGCTTGCTAAACGCCCAGGGAAGGCTCGCTTTTTTCTCAAGTCTTCGGATATTCAGTATCCCAAAGAGTCAGGGAAGATATATTGATTGCACAATAACCTTCGGGAGCTGAAAGACACTTTCAATACCCACCACAATAAGTTTCAAATGGAAAAACATTTCAGTTTCAAAGCAACGTCCCGAAATATTCGCCCTGCCGCTAGGCCCTAAAAAAAATCATTTTCTACGGTATTTCCAATTTTCAAAGAGCATCCGGCCCATCTAGAACACCTTGGGCCATCTAGGCCCAATCTTTAAAAAGTATTCGTATTTTCTCTTGAGGAAGGCTACACACTGTTACAGAACTGTTGTAACTGGTCAAAACAGGGGGACGCGTTCGAAACCCATTACACCGTCCCATCCTCCTCCTGCTAGTTTTCCCCTAAAATCATTTTCTACGGTATTTCGCCTCGAACAATTGAATGGTACACCTTATTTTGCGATAAATGCTGACTGTATGAGGTGTGGGAGAAATGTGGACGGTTGCAAAACTTTAGAAACGAGTGGTATCGGTATAAAAAGGAGAAGGGACAAGACCCTCCAGAAAACAGATATGAAAGAGTTGCTGGCTCCCACTCCCAATTATCTGTCCCCCTTCCCTCAGCTACCGTATCCCTGAGATGGGGTAAGTGATTTCGTGATGATGTCGAGCGGCGTCCTCAAAAGAACAAGTTTGTTGTGGCAATAAACGAGGCGAGCACAATTACAGCCGTGCGCCGCTCACCTTTCCATAATTGCTACCGTACTCCCTAATGGTTTAGGGCTTAATCGTCCGTTTGATAACTGGCACACACACACACTTGAGATAACACGGGGAGGAGGGCCTACGAGAGGTAAGGATCATCATTAATGGGCTGTCGGCTGGCAGCTGCAACCTGTGGCTCGAGGACAATCAGATGCTCATTAGCATACGGGGAAGGCGATCTGTCATGGGGGACACGCGAAAATTAGCCAGCTGGAAACAAAGAAGAAGAAGAGGACGGAGGAGGAGGAGGATGGAGAAGGAGACGACAACTGGAGACCGGGCAGGGAGGACGAAACCTGGGTGGACAGCAGGGCCAGGAATGGGCACTCCACACTGGAGGAGGATATATTTGTAAAATGGAAAAGGTTTTTAATCTTTTTTTACATGAAAAATAAGAGATTACGGTAGCCAGGAGGAAAAGAGGAATGATTCAGTCCGCCAGTTGCCGGCCTCCTGTAAAACCTCTCCGTCTTTCCGACAAACCTCTCCGTCTTTCCGACTTCCACCCCCTTTTCTCGTAGATCTTTTTGTATTTAAAGTGAAATCTTAAACTGTACGAGACTTTCCTTGGTTCTCTCTTTCTAAGTATGCTGTTATGGAAGGAAGAGATCCCCCCAAGCCCCCAATTATACGGTCAATTGTGCCCCTTGCTAGTTGGAGCTGTCATTATCCATATCACCAACTAATTGAGCACTGATTGCCCGCGTTTCTATGGCTCCCGAACTCGTAAGCACTGATGACTTATGGGATTGTCTTGGCTAGGTCTGGAGGAGGGAGACTGACCTGCGTAGGGATGCATCCTGTGAGGTCCTGTGGAGGGCACTCTCTCGGGCGAATA
Organism: Oscheius dolichura; assembly: GCA_932521035.1. NCBI lineage: Eukaryota > Metazoa > Nematoda > Chromadorea > Rhabditida > Rhabditidae > Oscheius > Oscheius dolichura. The sequence continues at coordinate 6,494,873 of OW051494.1, forward strand.
TTCCTCCTCTTGGAGACGGTCGGCCGACGGCGGAGACAGCTTTAATCTCTTCTTTAGAGGGGCTACTCTTGTCAAATTACCTTATCGCCAATGAGTGAGTCGATGTGGAACGCCATGGGGTAACTGATCCCCCGTCTACGGTAGACCCCGCCCCTGGCGGCCCACCAATCCGCAATCATTTCCGCCCACCGGGGGACATCTCCCCGGACAATAACATCTGTTCTTTATGGGGCAGATTAACACTATCAGTACACAGGTGCCGACGAGGGGGGCCGACGACTTTTGATGGCAGGGGACAGATGACCGCGCCGAAGGACTACTAATACGAGTACTCATATGCCGATGGCTATCAGCTGCCATATCCAGGCGAACTCTATTAATTTTATAGCAAAAAAGTGTCTCTTTTCTTGGAAACAGGCACATTTATTTGTCTCTAACGTATAACATAATAACCAGATCACAAAAATAATGTATTAACGGGCATCTGCGGCGGGTCCTCTTCATCCTCCCCGTGGCACTTCTATTGGCGGCGTTGACTCGAGGACAGGAGGTGGCTGACAGGGATCGTCAGTACCCAGCCTTGAAAATAAAATAGATTTGGGCCATGTATTCTATTCCACATTTGAATAAACCGCCTTGTACCTGACATCACCTTTTCAACCGACAGTAAAATTTTAACCTGTTCGGTTAATCCCGCTAAATTCCTGAACTTATCCTGTCTACTTCTTCGTTAAAAAATAAGGTTTTCCAATACTGGTCAAATCTTTTTTATGGGCCTCCGTGTCTCGTGCCGCTTGGTACAATTGATTTCTCTGGTTCTCTGAATAAGTTGCCTGATCACCCAGTTGGGAACAGTTTCTCCTCCTAGACCGAGTAAATGTCTGATTATCAGAGTCTCCTTCGCGGTGGCCGGAAGTGTTTCGTCCTTGGTGGGTCTTGTCCGCAGGTGTGGCTTCCGTTCATTTACGACATAATCTGTCCAATTATATGCCGCGAACAGTCTCCTCCCCGGGGCGTCTCCTCCGGCCATCCTCTCCGGCTGTAGATTATCTTCGTGATTGTGTCGTCCGTCTTCTGGTGGCCGATGTGGGCGCCCTATTGGCCGGCCATTTGTCAGCTTAGCATTCGTAATGCGAGTACTCGAGGAATTGCCCCCGGAGCCTTATGGAAATGCCCGGATTGGAAAGCCGGCCACTTACTCATATCAACAGACACATTTACATAATAAGACAGCCAAATTTAATTGGGCCGATTCCTGTGGAGGAGGCGAGAATGGCGGCCGGGGACCCAGCAATATTATGCCAATGCCTACCTTTGTTATCATGTTCGGCCCATTTACACAGCTGAACATTTCTCGGATAAAAACCGACTCGGGGAGACGAACGAGACTGTCATGTATCTCCTCCTTCTTCTTTGTCTCTTCGGGGTAAGAGGGGCCATTATCTGGGGTACACTTTTACAGACTACTGTGGAGCAGAGTCAATCGGAGGCCACTGATCTCTCCGTAACTACGGAAGCCGGGGGAAGTGTAACCACAAAAGCAGATTTGGAAGGAGGACAGCCAGAAGGAGATCGCCTACCTGCCAATAAGACGACACAGCCGGAAGGGGGAATTCAGCCAGAGAAAACGAGAGCCATTCTACCGTTGCCCCGGGTAGAACCGGGAGCGGCAGGGTCTTCCGCCATCGAAACTTCCCAAAATGAAGACGGGCCTGGTGATCCAGTAGCGGAGACGAATACACCAGGCGACGTGATGTTCACGGCGTCTCCTCTCCTACAGTCTACTCCAATCCCTGAGAGATTTCCCATAGTCGAGCAGATACCGCCGCAACAGCCTCCGCCAGTTCAGACAATTGGAGTAGAAGGAGGACAGGGAATCCCGCTGGTAGATGGCCCAGTCACCCAGCGTCCTCTTCCAATAGAGACCGGGCCTCTGACAGTGACACAGCTCCCTGTTGTCATTGTTAACCAATCACAAATCCCTCCTCCGGCACCGGCCGTCTTCCCCTGGCCTATTCCATTTCCAGAGGTAAGTCCTCCAACAATACTCCAATTAGTCCATGCCCCACCTTCCAGCCTTTTCCCTTCCCCACAATTCCGCCTTTTAATCTGGGACGATTTCTGGTTAGTCGAGGTGAAAGAGTAAAAGGGAAAAGTTTCAGCAGGGAGCTGCCGGCGCCGTGCCCACGAGCTCCTTCCAGCTGCCGCCCTTCGACCCAAATGACTTTTTAGTAGGAGTTGGCCTCTTTGTATAAAAGAATCCATTTCAGAGAAACATCCCCACCCTGCCTCCCTTCCCCACACTGGTCTGCTCGTTTTCCTTTCATTTCAATCTCTTCTTTTAGGGTCCCTGGCCTACTCTTCCTCCTTGGGAGTCGGTATACGTAAGTTCCTCGTCTCTCTGTCCAAATTCTTCTTCAGAATGGCATCCCCACCCTTTCTCCCTTTCCCACGCTAGTAAGTTATCTTTCTGCTTACTTTAAAACCGAGTTATAGGGCCCTCTCCCCTCCTGGAACCAGCTTTTCGTAGGGCGACCCCTACTCACAGTCGGCCATTCCCCGTGTTTCAGCCCACTGCCAGTCAGCAGTGCATCCCCCGCCTTCTCACCTTTGCACAACAGGACCCCACTTTTGGAGAGCAGCTGAATAATTTTACAACCTCCGGAGATGTAGTGGGAGCCATCCAGGCGGGAGTAGAGCAGGTGGGTACACAGGCCGGCGACAAGGGGACAAGGCCTCCAGGCGAAGAGCCTTTGTTCGGCCGACCAAGTCAGCCGACTCACTGATTTTTTGAACAGCCATCGAGGCACTTGGGAGCTCATGACAACGGTAGACTTTTGGATAATTTGGAAAAAGGGGGATTCAGTACGGGCAGACACTGACATTGGACGAGAGGCAGAGGGTCAAGACGCTGATACTGAACAACGATCCACTGGGACTGACTCTGTTCGGGATGACAAAGGGACTGGTAGGGAGAGGGAGGACGGGACAACGAGGGCCGATTCAGGAAAACATCTTCAACCCGACCGTCTCCCAACAGATTTCGCAGATCTCGTCGCAGCTCTCCCTCATGCAGTTGCAGTTGTTTTTCTCTCCCATTTGACAAGATGACCCTCAATAAATACCTCTATTTTGACCCCACGTCCCTGGAATGTTTCCCGAGTTTGTATTCTGTACGGTAGAAGAAAACCGAAACCTAAAAAACAGTAATTCCCCTTTTGAAAAGGCTCGACCAGTAGAGTTTGGTCAAGACAACTGGCTGGCCGCCGGCCATTTGCTCGCTTCGACTGACGTCGGTCGGCTGTCTCGTCTGTGTCTTCAAAGCTATGTTACTTTTCTTTTTGCTAAAAGCATCAAAAATTGCAAAAGAGCGTGCGGGACCTCTTCCCGAGGCCGGCGCCCCTGTCATGCCTCTGGCTCCTCCGGGGCCGACAGGAAATCGCGTTGTGGGCTCCGATCCACATAAAATGACGCGTCCCGTTGATTCGGGTAGTCTCTTTTTTGTCTAAAAATCGGGTAGTAGAGACGGCCAATGGGACTGGCCACCAGGGAATCCGCCTCTCGTGCCAGCCTCTCTTTTTGGAGAAGGCGTCCCGGCCCGGTCCCCCGATGTCCCGTGCATCCTGTGTCCACAGCGGTGTTTGGAACAGCACAGATGGATCCGGGCATCGCCAAGGGGCGACTGGAAGTGCTCGAAACATTGATACAACTGTATTTTGGCTAAATTCATCCAAAATATTCTATCCTTGTCGTCCTCTCTCTTTTGTCTCTCGCTCGTCTCTTCCATTTTCAGGTGATCAGGCCGCTGGAGGACGACCGTGTCTCCTCTGTCCCCGCCACTCTTGCCCCTCGTCTGGGAGCGCCTGTCTAATAGATGAATGCTCAAAATGGAGTGGTCATTCTTGGAGGCTTCTCAAGTAAGAACGTTTTCTCTTTTGTTATAATAGTAACCGTTACAGTAACCAGCCGTGACCCTCCATCTCTCGGGCAGTGCCGCCCCTGCTGCAGTCTCCACCCAGAAGCACAACGATACTTGAAGCAGTCTGCTCCTATACTAATGGCCACACTGGATAGACGGAGACGACTAGCCAATAGAGGCATGTGAGGGAGTTTGACGGGGACATCGGTTGCCGACCCGCGAACTTTGTGTGGTGGCTGCGTGGGACTGTACTGACAAGAGAAGCCATTTTAATCGAGGTTTTGCAGATATTCCACACCGTCGCCGTCTCAGACAAGTGGCCCCGCCAAGTCGCTTGTTCCCGTCCTTACCACCGCCGTCGTACCGTCCACGGCCTTCTCTATGGAGCAACTCGAGGGAGAAAAGAAGCTACCAAACGTCTGGAAGAAGAGATTCATCCATTGGCCTGGCCACCTCCGCACAGAAGGACAGAGGAGGCCAGATTGGGGGACACGGCCAGAGACTTGTGCGCATCGTCCTGGCCACTCTGCCATCTGTTGACAAGTCAGGACAGGTCGAGATCTAATCCGATTGGGCAGGATGAGACGGAAATGGAAGTCGAGACGAGGTGAGTAGAACGGCCGTCGGGTGCGCGTTGAATAGAACTGGAAGACGTGGGCCAAAAAGAGGCTCCTCAAGACAGAACGAATCAGCTGCGTCTCCCAGTGGAAAAGGGTGATGGTCGACAAGGCAACCATTTTTTTCGGTTTCCGTTACTCATTATTACAGGCGGTATTTCAGGATGGTGGCCATACTCTCTGCTGGCGGCGGTAACAAGGAGACACGCAATTTCGGCTGCCTGACGAGACAAGAAAATGAAGGAAAAGCTATACGGCGATCTAAGAGAAACAGAAGAAAGGACTCCGAGTGGCTGCTCCTCCAATGGCATGCTGTCGCGGCACAGAAGAGGGAGAACGGAGGAGGCCCGTTTGGACGAGAGGGCCGCCTCCGGAAAGTACATAGTCCCGGCCACTCTGTGATCTGTTGACAGGTCAGGACAGGTCGAGATCTAATCCGATTAAGCAGGAAAGGGCGGTAGATGAGTGGATTTGAACGGGGGAAAGGAGCCTGTGGGATAAGAAAGGGATGGTACGGTAGTCTCCCAGGCATTTCTGAAACGAAAAAGAGCACCAAGAACTCTACCTGGTTAACGCTCATGTAACAAGTTTTTCAGAAGTGGCCCAAGAGAAGAAAAGAGCCGGCATCATATAGGAATGGAGGATGGTCGTGCACTGTGGGGAAGAGAGATGCCACATGGCCCATTCTGCTGGAGATGGGCACACGCACGGCCAGGGAAAACTAGCAGCCGTCGAAGAGCCTCTCCCTTTGCCGTCTGCCAGAGAGAGAAGAGGCAGAGCTGACTGAAGATAATTTTGGGAAGATGCCCGGATTTGAAGCCGCCTCCCGCCCCGTTGTGATAGGCGTACAAGCCCCTGCTCGGATTTGTGTCCGAGAACTTGTGTTTCATTTGTTTTGAAAGGGGAGGACGGGGAGAATAGCAGTGTCCGCTGCGTGTGGATGAGAGGAACCCCCGAGGCCGTGTACGCGAAACTGCCCTTGGCCTGCCCCTTCTACCCTCGAAGTGTTCGTCCCCCTGTTGGGAAACGGTTTTGTATAAATGCCCAACCTGGGAAAACATATAAAGAAAAAAGAGGATCACAAAGGGGTATTGGCCAGGAGTAATCGAAAATAGGGACCAGAAAATAACTTATTACCCTCAAACCGGCGGCAGTAATCTCGTACTGGTGCCTGCTACAGGGCAGGGGGCTGGTTCACGGTCTCTCTTTCTACACGCCAGCTATCCTCCCCTGCCCTGTAGGGTGTCTGGTAAAGGCTAGAGAGACGCTGCAGGAGCCATACATTTAGGAAGAGATCCGAGAGGGAAAGGACTAGAATGAAACGAGTGGTATGGGGGTGCAGGTGAGGAGACGAGCGGGAGGACGGCGACGGGGAGGGCGGGACTGCCGAAGGAACTGTTCAGTTTCGGGGAGATGACCGACGAGCTCATTTTCTTTCACAGGAAGGGGTTGGCCAGCCGGAGAGTGGACGATATCTCGTGGACACGCGCTGTTTTCAGCAAACCTGACAAACCTCGATTGTTGAATTCGTTATCTTCCTTCTGTTCTTCTCCACACAAATGATGCTACTACCTCTCGTATGGTCTGCTGGTCTCCAATATATTCACTTCTCTTGAAGGAATCCTTTTCGGTCATCTATCCCGGTCCGTACGAGGATGGCTCGTGGCTAATCTGTTTCCTTTGCCTGAAGTGTCGTCCTCCATTATTTCCTGTCATCGTCTCGTGTTCTCCAGCCAGCTCAGGAACTCGTCATCGATGTGACCAAGTGGTGACGATACAGTCCATGTCATTCTGGTGGCCTGTCGCTCGGAGTGGACCCATTGAAAACGGCACGTTACGGCATCTTCCTCCATGTGGCCTCTTCAAATTCTTGTCGTCAATCTTCAAATTCATCCCAATTGTAGAGTCTCCTTGGATTATCACATCGGCATGCCCCTTCTTCAAAAAGAGCCGGCGTCGTCTCTCTCGTTCTGCCTGTGGATGGCCGCCTCCGCCCGGTATCTGCCGTTGATGTAAATCCGGAGGCCTTTCCTCTTGGTCAGATCGTCAGGAGAATGGTGTCGAGGTTGTATCTAAATTTTCGTCTTCTGGCAGAGCACCAATCGAATCGAGCCTACTCTGTTTTGGAGATGGCTTGTGTGCCGTCCTCTCTCTCCAAAGGGAGGATAACGGGCCACGGTGATTGCCTTCTTCTCCAATTATTCTGTTACATTTTACACATTCCAAGCTAGAAACATTTCCATAGCTATAAACGAGTCGTCCAATTGGCAGATCATATCCTCCATCCACTCGTCTCATTCTAAAACTGGCTCGATATCTCCTCTCTCTCTCTCTTCAATTCTACCTTCTGTTTCCGTATTGAAGAGTTCTCTTGGAAGATCCCGTCCAATAGACACGAAGGCGTCATCCTGTCGTCTCATCCTAAAACCGCCTCGGTGTCTCTCCTGCCTCTTCTCTCAGCACATCTCCATCTCCAGCAAGTCCTCCACACAAGCTCTCCAGAGATCGGCCGTCTCAACCAAGAGATCCTGAATAAATCTTGTCAGCTAGGAAAAGAGGAAAAGAAAAAGTGCGTCCCTTGTGAAGATGGCGTCCATGGAGGCCTGCCTCGTCTCCCTGCTGGCCACTCATCCTCCTCCACAGTAGCCATTTCCCTAAAATAGCCATGTTATTCCTCGTGATCCCAGTCTGTCTCACCATCAACCAGAGCAGTTCCCAGCAGAGACCACCGCAGTCTCCCTTCTGTCTCTCGTCGGCTCGGCCATCGCCCTAAATGACCTAAACGCGGCTGATTATCGCGCTGTTAGTTGCGGTGAGTGGAGTTAGTTAATTAGTAGTGTTAGTGATGTTAGTAGAGTTAGTTAGGTTAGTAGGGTCAGTGGTGTTAGTCGAGGTTAATAAGGTGAGTAAAACGCCCTGAACAGCGCGGGAAGAGGGCCAACTGGCCCAAATCCGGGGGGCGCGCGATACCTAGAGGGGGTCGGGCAGGGGGCGCGAAAGAGGAGGCCCCGGGAGCCATAGGTGGAACAAGTTGTCCACTTCCCCTCGCGCCAGTAACCCCAACCACATTTTAGAGACCAGAAGGGGAGGGACGTCCAAGGGTACGGCGTTACTGGCCACCCTTTTCTTGTTTTTTTGTTGATTTTTTTGGGTGTCTTCTTTTTTTCTTTTTCTTCTTCTTGTTTTTTTTTCTGAAAATGAATAAATTAGTCCCAATCTCCTTTGAAAACCCACTTTTTTATTTAGAGTCCTATCGGAGCCTTCAATTTCGGCTTCCAGTGGCGTGGCCCGTCTTCCGCTTCTTGTGGTGTTCCTCCTCCTCTCTTCTCCTCCTTTTTTTTGGTTTCCATTCAAATTTTCTTCCTGCTTCTTATTCGGCTTCTTGTCCTCCCGCCTTGTCTGCTTGACTCGTCGGCGTCGGTTCTCGCTCTTCTTTTGATGGTGGCGGCTCGTCCTCATCTCACCAGACCAAGGCTCGTGTCCTTTTGATTCCAGTCAATCAAATTCAGCTTCTTTGTCCTCCATTTCCAGCGGTCCAGATTGACCTTGTCCGGCTTCTCCTTGGTGTGGCTCGGGGCGGAGGCCAGGCCTTGTCTCATTCGGCTATCCATTCTTCTTTGTGACGTCCCTAGTGTCTCCAGCGTGGTCCAATTTCTTCGATCCATTTCGTTCCGTTCCCTTTTCCTTTATTTTGAGACATCTGCTGTCTCACCCCCCGGCCGCCTGGTTAGAACGCGCAACTTATGAGCTTTGCCTCCTACGGGTGTCTCTGGGCGGGGAGGAAAGGGGCAAAAGTGGGAGACAGCCATCAGAACACGGCTTGACTCCAGCTGCAGACAGCATACAGAAGTGGCAACTGGCGGATCTTCTCATCGGCTATAGACGAGCCGGCATCGTCTCATAGGCGGAGACGGGAAGAAAGACAGAAGGCGAAGATCGGCCAGGGAAAATGGGAGAAGAAGGCGCTCCAGACGAGGGCCAGCTTTAAGGAATAGAAGAGTGTCGACTCCCGAAGAGCCAGAGACAATCCCTATCGGCAGCTCAAGGTCTGCTCGACTAACCGCGCACCTAAGGGGCTCGACGGACGCCGAGGAGGCGGGGAGGGGCAGCGGGGCGGCCGAAGACTTTCGGTCGGACTCTTCTCTTTATTTTTTTGTTATTTTTCTTTTATTTTTTTTATTTTTCTATCCGCCAGTTTGGCCTCAACCGGCTTGGACGTCCCCCCAAGGAAAAACGGGAGGTGTGGTGGGGCACCTTGACGGCGCTCACGGGAGAGGTGAATGGCCACGGAGGGCATCTTTTATAAAATGAAACCCATGGCTCCCGGTGCCTATTGCGGTGATTTCTCAAAAAGTCCGACCCCCTCTAGGTATAAAAAAAGGAGCGACCTGAGCCAGCTGGCGATCCAGTCGACCACGGTCACTCCTCCGATTTGCTTCTCCTTCCGGGACGGCTTCTCGGAGAAGATGGAGAGAATGAAGTCGTCGGACTGAAAATAGAATAGTTAGCAAGTTGATTGATGAAGACAACTCACCAACTTCACATCGGTGTCCTGTTGGCTGAGGAGATCGCCCAGCTACTGCCCTCACCGGCAGCTGGAGCCCGGTCTGGAGGGAGGACGAGGTGGATGGGGCGTGGCCGGGGGACACGTCAGGCTAAAATCTGAAAATGACTGATTATTGCGGGAAGAGAGGAGGACACGAACCTGGCTGTCCCGTCCCATCAGCCATCGTGGCATTCCAGCTGTTCCTCTACTTGCCGGCTCCTCGGGGTCAAGTATCCCTCGGATCCATAGCAGCAAGTCTAAAACAGATCCTTTGTTGGCATTTTCTTCTAGACGAACCTCAAAATTGAGTGGAGGGTGCCGACTTCATCTCAAGTGGCGATTCTCCTGACTTAGAGAGCCATCGTTGGAGAGGGCGGTGTCGTTGCTCTTCTCTCGTCTCATCCTATTGTCGCCGACACCGAGATTCGGCTTGTCGAAGTGGGCCATATCCTAGAAAATAGGTATATGATTCTGTACGAGGCGGATCCCTACTCTGATAAGGCCGGGAACGGAAGAAACAGTCTCTGTGAGAGGACAACCGTTGGCGGGGGAGAACGAGGAGGAGGGTGGAGAAGAGACCTTAAAGAATACAGTTATATCACGAATTTGACCCATTTTTATCCTCATAATATCATTTACTTCCCAACTACTAATTGTTTTACTCTTTTTGATGATTCAAATTCTCATTTTGTTCAGTGGTCGCGCGCTTTCTTTCGTCTTAACAGGATCAAAACACGTCCAAAGCGAAAAATTGTGACAACGCGCGTTTTTAAAAGAGAGTTGATAAAAACAAGAACAAAACTCACAAGATTTGACAGGAGGGAGGAGACGGCGCCGGCTCTCAGTTCTCGGCTCTTCAACGGCGGTAGCGGCCGGCATGGCGTCGGAGGCGGGCCGCCGGGACAACTGGAACATCGGGCACGGCATCGGCAAACTTCATCACCCGCTCCCCTACTTTGTCCAGGTTCTGCTCGAAGGCGAGTCCGGGGGCCAGGGGCAATTCCTTCTTCAGGCGGAGCAGCGTGCTCATGTTCCTGTTGAGACCCCTGGTGATGTCGAGGAGGCACGGGTCACCAGTCTGGGCTCCGCAGACTTCTTCAATTTCCTCCAGCTTCTCGACGACGATGCCCAGGAGGTCGTCGATCTAAATAGGTTGTTTTTACATGAATACTAGCTAATATTCTTACTTTTCGGACGATGCGTCTTTTCCTGGCAGCAACTGCGATGGCTTGAAGATCGATGGGAGGAGGCCGGATGGCGACAGGAGTAGGCGGAGGAGTAGCCACTGGAGTCGCCAGAGCACTGGTCATCATCGGCTCGTCTTCTGCTGGTTCCGGAGTTTCCAACTTGGCTATCTTCGGCGTCGGATCATCCTCGGCAGGAGGTGCAGCCCTTTTTCGAGGAGTGATGGCGGTGGCTGGCTCGGGCGTGGCCCTCTTGGACTGCAGCTCATCGTCGTGGGCGTCGGCGGACCTCTTCCTGGAGACGGGCATCGGTTCGTCTTCCTTCTCTGCCGTGTCTTCTTCTTCCAGACTGGACAACTCCGGCATCTCCTCCAGTGTGGAGTCATCTCGAGTGGGCAGGTCGGCGAGGTCGAGGGAAGACGGGGCGTCTTCTTCGGTGGTGGACAGCACCGGCTGGACGACGAGCAGCGGAACGACGACGGCGGGAACAGGAGGCGGCGGTGGAGGAGGATAGAAAAGAAAGTCGAGGTTGGCATCCTTCGGAGGGAGGTAGCCCCGCTTGTAGTCATCGGGCTGGATGAAGTCGCAGCCCTCCAGTGCTCTTCTCTTCCTCGGGGACAGGTCCGTCACCGGCTTCAGCTGCAGCTGGGAGAAGTCCGGGTTATATTGGAGCTGGTCGCCGAAGAGCTCCTTCATCTTCGCGTCGAGGTCGGGCGCGGCGATGGCCGTCTTCCTGGGCTCCTGTTCCTCGCCCGGCTCAGCAGAGAGGCGGCTCTGAAATGCTTTTTTCCCATACGTTCACATATTTTTGTTTTTAGGAAGGAAAAAAGATGAAAGAAACTGAACCAACCTCACTCTCATCCGTCCTTCCATAGGGGCTGGTTACGGAGGCAGCCGACACAGCGGTGAAGAGGGCGACGGCCTCTCTAGCAGTGGCAACGGCGGCGACGGCTTTGGCCTTAGCGTCGGCAGCAGCAGCTTCAGCGTCCTTCCGGATGCCCTCAGCAGAGACGGCCTTCTCGATGGCGTCGGAGGCGGCGGCCAGTGCCCTAGCGGCGGCGACTTCTTCGGGGTAACGATACTCAATGGCAGGACCCCCGGTAGGTCCGCCATGAGGAGCCAGGCTCAGGTCACTGTCAAAAGACGAGGTAGATTGGGAGGCCATTGTTCTGAAAATGAGGGCATTATTACAACCTATCCTCTCCCTTGTCTCATCTTTCTAGGGTAGAAAATCTAATAAAAAAAACAACCGTCACTTACCTTAGAACAATACAGGGTGACGAAAATGGTCAAAGATTGTCTAATCGGAGATGATCCCCTTGTTTTTGGCGTTGCCTCGCTGGATGCTCGTGTCTTCCTTGATGCATGATGCACGCACCGTCGACACCCAGCCGCATACGAATCCAGGGGATTCTTCCAGGAAAAATAGTAGCAGGCTAAAATATTCCTTTGGATTTCAACAGTCCGTAGGTAACCTTGACCTCGCTGACGCCTTCAAAGCCTCGAGGACATGTGCGCCTCGGGCACAGCTGGAGGAGGACACGGTGAGGAGGAGGAGCGAATCCGGAGATCTGCAAACACACATGTGGTCTCAATTTTTGGGGACGGAAGGATGGGCAGAGGACACGGCAGAGCAGGTGCAGGAAGGCGAAATGTTTGTCGTGTCCCCCTTGGATGAGCACCGCTGTCCACTGTAGCTGTCGTTACAACAAGTCGTCTTTGTGAGTTTTCCACCAGATGAACAATTCCAAAAATAGAACCTACAAAAATGGAACCAACAATTCCAAAAATAAGGTGGGCAGGTGGTACGGGGACGGGAAACAGGAAGATGAGAAGGAGGCCTCGTAGGAGGAGGATGGGAAGACACGATCATCGACGGAATGCCTCCTACAAGAGGAATAAGACGAGAGTGCTCTAGTTATAATTCAGTTGACTCTGTATTTTTCGCTTTCGTCCTTGGCCGTCTGCCCACTTTCAGTAGTAGGAAATCAGAAATGGGTGGAGAGGCACCTCACCTTCTTTCGGTAGGCGTGGCTAACGTCGTCTCCACATCTTTTGAATACTCCAATTGGAAGACCGTTTTCGAGAAGATCAAGAATCCGCTTCCACCTCTTCACCTGCTCGAAATTCTTATCATTCGAAAATTTAATATTAACCAGCGGGCCTTCGGCAGCCTACGGCTGTCGTCTATTTGTCAAAGTTATCCGCTTCGACCTGTGGCGACCTTTCTGCTCTTCCGCCGACAACCGCCTGCGGCAGCCCCCGGCATTAAGAAATTAATAATCCCTTTACCGTCGGACAGACAAACAAACAAACAAACAGACAGACAGACAGACAAACACCATAGCACTTTAATAAGGGGTAGATAGTAAGGGATGTCTTCGAAGGAATCAGGGAATACAAAAAATAAATTGCTCCTCTGGATACGGTAAAAGTCAACAGAAGACATTGGTCGGAGAACTCGTGGCAATAGCAGGTCAACGGTAGGAATGAACTTGTTCTTTCGGCCACAAACAGACAGAACTCGCGTTTGTCTTTCCTTTCGCCTCCACGTCAGTTTTCGAAAAATTGTCTCACAAAGGTAGCTCGTCGTTTGTCATCTTGAAATCTATTTCAGTTCGAAGGAAACAACGAAGACATCGAAAAGACGGGGCAAGGAACAATACAAAACATTAAGGAAAGACATGGGCATACAAGGCCTTTTATTCTGACTTTAGGCGATCCAGAGGTGGCGGAGGATGGCCGACGCGGTGAGGCGACCGGCAGGCTGGATCGTCAGCAAGCCGGCGAGCAGATCACGGCAAGCCGGAGAGACGTTCTCCGGGATCTGAAGTTGTTATGATGAAAAGGAGCTGGCGCAGCCTTACAAGGTCCTGCATCTCCTCAGGCTCGCCGATGAACACTTCCACCGGCAAGGTTCCATGGAGCATCTCGAGGAGAGAGATGCCGAGAGGCCACAGGTCAGCCTTCAACAAAAAGTAATTGAGAAGCATTCTAGACAAACCGGGAAGCCATACTCTCCAGCGGCTCGTACTTCGGGAGCCATGTACACGGGGCTGCCGCACTGCTCGGACAGAAGAGTGCCCTCCGGCATCTCAATGGACAGGCCGAAGTCGGCAATCTAAAAGAACTTGAACAGGAACACGGAATTTGGTTGCCTGGATCTCATCGGCCTGGGTGAGATAGATGTTGGTCGGCTTGATGTCGCGGTGGACAATCCGCTGCGTGTGGATGTAGTCCAGCCCATCCGCGATCTCCCTCAGGTATCTGAATTCAAGAGGTGGATAGCAACAGTGACTTCGATTCTGCTGACGAAAGAACAACTCACTTCACGGCCTCCTTCTCCGTGAGACCCCTTTGTTCCTCTTCATAGGTCTTCTCGATGCGGGCGTCGAGGGAGCCCTTCGCGGCCAGATTCAAGACCAAGTAGTGGCTCATCTCATCGTAGAAGTAGCCGAAGAGCTGGCAGATGGCCGGATGATGGAGGCCGCGGTGGATTCTCTGCTCTCTCTGCACATCTTCCTCGCTAACTACGGCCTTGAGCATGGCCTGTAACACGTTCTTTGTAGTTATCAAAACAGGCAAACCTTTATAGCGAAGTATGTCGGCGGGGCCTTGAGACGGGCTAACAAGACAAAGCCGAAGCTGCCCTCGCCGATGACTTGGCCCAGCTCGAAGTCCTTGATGGACAGACTTGAGGTTTTTACGGGGTGGTCCTCTCCCACCGGCCCAGCTCCTCCTCCAGAAGCACTCAGGATACTCGCACTTCCCCCAGAAGCACTCGGCATAGGAGTAGTAGACTGGCTGGATCGGCCTCCATCGCATACCTCACCAGCAGCCGTGAAGCCATACAACATGTAGGAGCCACGGTTAACTCCAACATGAGGGGTGTCCGAAGACGCTGAAAACAAAACATTTTATAGCGTTTTGGATGATTTCCCTTCCCCAAAAGACAGTAAAAAGAAAACAACCGATACTTACGTCGGGATGACATATTGTGAAGAAATAGTAAGCTGGGGCCGACATGATCTCTCTGTCAAGATGGAGAGGGGGCATCGGGGTCAAACCTCCGGGAGACTCGCGGGAGTTCCATTGGATACGGCCACTGGATACAGACGGCTCAAGGGGAAGGCTTTGTCAGTAGGGGCCCGTCTTCCTTCCGCTTCAGAAATGTTACTAATGTGTCTATTTTCAGGTCATCTTCCCCTCTGGCCGGGATCCTCTCTGCCGTCGGCTGTCGTCATTCCTTCTTCACCTCTCCACTTTTTGATCCTTTGCCTGTTTTATCCCACTTTTGCACCGGCAGGCGTAAAAGCCCTGTCGGTGTGCCCGTGTTCTGTCCTCCTCCCTGTCCTCCCTCGTTCTCGTGGCCATGCGGTTCAAACCGGCGAGAGTCCGTTTGTAGTCGCGCACTCTTTTGCATCTGCGGTATATCAATAATGTTTTTAGACAGCCCGCTAGAAAATTCTTCCCAAAAGCGATCTACAAACTGACTCTCGTCGTTTTGGTCGGCATTGCCATGCGATGTCTCGGCTTGCCTCGTTAGGCAAGTGGCCGCTCGTCCCGTGTATAGAAAAGGCCACTTCCCCTGTCCCCACCATCTCGGAGGATTTTGTTTCCTTTTCTCGGCCTTTTCCCGAGATGGCTGGGACAAGGGAAAGGCCATTTTATACGCGGGACGGTGTGGCCGCTTGCGTAAGAGGGCAAGACGGGGCAGCTTTCGGAGATGTCGACCAAATTGGCGACTGTCAGTTTCTAGATGAGCACTCATTTTTTCTTTTAGGCTTTAGCAAGTTGGGGAGAGGTTGTAATTTTGTGTGAGCCTTTGATAATTAGGGGCACGGTAACGATAAGGATATACCGTTATGGGAAGTCTCCTCCCTGGCAGAGACACAGGCTCCACTCTTTCGGATGAAGAGGATTTCGTTTCCCAGAAAGACACGAGGACCGTAGCTCACAGTTTAACTGCCAAAAGTCGTCCTCCTCGAAAGATGTGTTCAGCAGAAGGTTTCAGAAGGGGGATGGCCGTCTCCGAGGGCAGAGGGCACATGGAAAGGAGTCTTATCCACCGAAAGCCGTGCCTATCCAAAAAAAGGAAAACAGATGAAAAGTAATGGAAGGAAGACGTTTATTTGTGAGGAATTTGACAGAAGGCTCATTCAAATTTGGCATTCCGTTCGAAGTATTGAACAACGAGATTTGTGTATCTGAAAGGGGACTGTTTGTAGTGTACCACGGCTGACTCACTTGATATTGGCTTCTTTGGCCGGCACCATCTCGGCCGACCCGTCCTTATATTTCAGAAGATACATAATCTCTCCCGTTTGGGCCGAGCCCCCAATAATTTCGTGTGGTTCTTTTTTTTTCACAACCCGCGGCTCCGTCGAGATAGACTTGGCCCGTACCATCTGCTGGTGGTTCCTCTCATACTCGGCCACCAATTCCGGACAGGAGACGTTCTCCTCCGGCTCCCACGTACAGTCTTCCATTGGGAATCCCTGTGTATTTAGTTGTTCCGGGCTGTTGTCCAGTTCCAACCAACCTGCCATTTAAGGAGATATTCGAATTTTCCGTCCTTTGCCGGCCGTTTGTTGATGACCTTCTCCACCACGTAGATATCCTCTTCGTCGTCTTGTCTCTTCTTACTTCTGGACATTTTGGGAATAAAGAAAAAGTTCTAGAAGACTTATATTAGGATCATAGGAGCAAATAATCCAAAAAAAAATATGAAAGAATGTGGATCAGGCGGATAAAAATCGAGGGTTATCGGCGGTTGTGATATGCCAGGCATGGCTTTTGTGGACGAGGAAGAAGCAGGAACTCTGGGAAACACTAAAGTGATGGACAAAGCGGTATAAATAGCCAGAATAACGGACAAAGAATTGATCATTTGAAAGCGAGATAATTCGCGTTCCCCTAACGAGCAAAACCTATGCACCGACTGCAAACAACTGTGTAGCAATTTTAAATGCTCGATTGGCTAACTACACCTTCTCTACATCTATTCCTTTTATAAAGAACCGTAATTCCAGTCAGAAATAACCTAGAAAGTATAAAGACGACTCTATTTGATGAGGGAGACCTTCCTGGCTTGTTGTTGCATTAGTCCGCTTATTGGATAAGGGAAAACAAGGAGAAAAGCGAGTAGAACCCGGTATTTTACTGTAGTACAGCCTCGGCCTTGTCTATTGGAATCCAATCACATGGATCAGTTTGTATTATTTGTGTTCCTGTAGCCAGAGAAAGAGTTGAAATCATTTTTCCCACATATGGCCGTGTGTACGTGACTTCAAAAAAGAGCGGCCCAGCTGCCTGTCCTCTTCGATCCCAGCCTGCCTTTTCCTCTTTGCACTTCTTTCCTTCCAAACAATCAGCCCCTAGAAATCGGTAACTAAACTTGAGCTCTTATAAGAAAACCTCTAAAATGATACAAATCCGCCCATTCTCCATACAAAAATATTCTCAAATCATCAAACAACAATTGACCCCGTTGAACTCCTACTATTCTGTTTCCTTCATTCTATTATTTTTACACATATTCATCTTTCCTCTCCTCCACACTCGAAAAATTCACACGAGTATTCCAGATCCGAATAAAAGTGGGTATAAATCAAGAGAATGCCTGCCAAGGGCAAAACAAGAAAGGTGAGTCCAGAGATCCTATCCGAAAGAGAGGAAAAAGTTATAGAGAAGATCGAGAGACAGAGAATCGTCTGAGGAGGAGGAGGAGAGTGACGTCATCGACTTCAAGGCCATCAAGAGGAACGGCGCCTTGAAACACGATTTCGAACATCTGTGCACGAGTAAGGGAAGAGGCTGGGAAGAGATACGAAGGGGCATTTCAGGTGCTCAGTATGAACATCCGGAGATGTTGGAGGAGATCGACCCGAAGGAGTTCAACCTCCAGCTGTTCGAGAGGAACGGCCTCGTCCGACCGCTCGTCTTCCACTGCAAACCGGAGGAGCTCGGAATGAAGTAAGACGAGCGTGTTTTTATTTAACAAGACATTCAGAATGCCGGACCCGGAGACATTTTCGGAGGATGACGTTTTGGAGATGGTCGGGGCCAAGAGGGAGGTGGAGGTGGTCGTGGTGGAGGACCAGTCGTCCCGGTCGATCCCCCTGTCCAGCATGATCGACTACTTCAAGTGAGTCTCTCCCCCGGCCATTCTAATCCACCCGAAGACATCCCGAGGGCAGAGACCTGACCAACATGCTCTCACTGGAGTTCTCCCTAACAAAGCTACGGGACCACGTGAGCGGGCCGTCGGTGGTGAACGAGATCGACTGGGTGAACAAGTACTACCCGGACGAGATGTTCACCCGGTCGGTCTCCTTCGGCCGGAAGAGCACCTTCACCTTCAACCACTCCCACCCGGGGGTCCAGCGGTACTGTCTGATGTCCACCGCCGGCTGCTACACCGACTTCCACCTCGACTTCGGGGGCACATCCGTCTGGTACCACGTGCTCAAGGGCGAGAAGGTAGGCCCCTGCCCCCTGGCCCCTATCCAGCCGTCCCAGGTCTTCTTCATGGTCGAGCCCGACCTCCAGAACATGAGGATGTACGACGAGTGGCAGAGGAACTACGACCACTCCGGCTGGTTCGGGGACATCGTCTCCAAGTGCACCCGGATGGTCCTGAAGCAGGGAGACACCGCCATCCTCCCCTCTGGTTACTGTACCCGTTAGAGACCTTTAATTTATCTGTTCAGGATGGCTCCATGCAGTCTATACCCCGGTGAAAAGTCTCGTTTTCGGGGGGAACTTTCTCCATTCGTACGCGGCCGCTATGCAGTGTAAAGTGCACAGTTTGGAACAGAAATTGAGGGTAAGGGAGGAGAGGAAAGGAGGAGACGAGCCCGTTCAGATAGGAGTACGGTACCGGTACCCACACTTCGAGGAGTTGAACTTCTACGTGATCACGAAAATAGTCGAAGATTGTACGGGGAGGAAGTACCTGCGGCCGATCGGGAGGACGAGGGAGTGGGTCTCTTTCTCTATTGGAAACAGTCGGGTTTAGTTTGGAATACGTGGGCCGGGAGTGGATAGCCGAGGGTGGACACCGCATCCCCATCACCTGGGACTACTACAAAAACAAGATGAAACAACAACGACTCGCCAAGCTACAGGACCGTTCGTTCCGACCCGAGCCCTCCTCTAGGCCCTTTCTTTAGCCAGTTCCACTCCACCCGAAACTGTCCAACAAGAAGACGACCCATTGGTCTTCTACGACCCTCTCGTGTTGAGACCCAGGGGAAGGAGCCACAACCACAAGGACCCTATCCCACTGGAATCGGAAATCTCCCTCAACCAAGGTATATCCTCTCTCTTCCCAGAATAAACAGAATTTCAGATGAGTTGGACAAGATCTCCGCCCATCTTCTCGTCCAATACGAGGCGATGTTGGAGTATTTCTTCGTCAAGAAGTGTGTTGATCTGCCGGATTTCATCACCAGACCCTCGAGTCTCCTCTACTGTTTCCAAGCTGTTCTCCGGGAAAGAAGACGTCAATTAGTCCGTGTTCTTTTGCCTGATTACCTAATTATATTTAGACCGAGAGCGGTGTGACCCTTCCCAGTCCTCCTGATATCTACACTCCGCCTACAATAGCCGAACAGGTGCTTTTATTTGTCTAGTTTGTCAGATTGCCACCCAACGGCCTAAACGAAACACTGCCAGCGGGGGAAAATGCCAGCGGTGTACAAAGCGCGCCCCTTTTTGGCCAGCGGTTTACGGTTTTGTTGTTTACACATAACGAATTATGCTTTTTTATGCTACTTTCTATTTCTCTTTTTGGTGTAATCGAAAAGAATTGACAGTAATTTTTAGTTTACAATGTCTGAAGAACCAAAAGATGAGCCTAGGGCAGATTCACCATGCTCCAGTCGCAGTGAAGAGTTGGGAAATTTTGACGACAACTCGATGATGATGGATTCCACTGAAACAAAAGTACATTTTGACAGAATTTTGATTTTATTAATTTTCAACATACATGCTACTAGTAATGTACCGTATTTTAGTCTCTGGATCCTGCGAATGTAACTGAAACCGACGAAGCAGAGGACACTCCTTCAACAGAAAAAGATGAGGACAGGTCAAGCAGACCAGAGGAAGGGCAAGAAGAGATCGACCAAGAGTCCAAAGACAATGAGGTTTAATATGCTTTTCTTTATTTTACCAAATCTTATAGGTACAGGAACATACAGATGAAAAAGCTGAAATGAAATCTGAAGAGCCTGGAGCAAAATCTGAAGAGCCTGAAGCAAAATCTGAAGAGCCTGAAACGAAATCAGAAGACGCTGAAACTAAATTGGACAAGCCTGAGGAAGAGCTTGACACTGCTGAAAATAATTCAACTAAAAAAGAAAACCCCGTGAAAGAGAAAAGCCATAGAGCATCTAAAGCAAACAGTACTCTAAAGAGTAAGAAATCGCAGTCAGAAAAGAAAAGGAAAGATCGACCATCATTTGATGAAGCATTACATTCCCGTAAGTTTACTTGTTATTTTTGTTTTATTTGTTAAAAATTGTTTTAGCGAAAGCGAAGAAGAAGTATGATCCTAAAAAGGATAAACCAGAATTTGTTGGTGGTATTCCCGTTACTCCCATTCAGGTTTTTCCAATTTAATTTCTTTGTATCGCTTTTTAAGAGCGGCCCTGCTGTCCCGAATGCGTATAACTATGATCCAATGCAGGAAATTACTAAACTTGGAACCGGCCAGTTACGAAGTACCTATAGAAAGTCGCAATATGTCAGTTTTTAAATAGATATAGGTGTAAATTTTTTTAGAATGTCGCCCCTCCTAAACAAACAAAGATTTATAAATTAGAGCACAAACTTTCGTCAGAACACCCCGAGGCCGAAGAGGACACCAATAATTTACAAGGCGATAATATTAATACAGGTAGGTTTTTGTAGAAATGTTTGATTAGGGCTGTAATTTTTTTAGGAAAGCCATTACCTCGAGCACCCGGTACTTCTTTTATACCTGATCTTAACATTCCAATAACGCCTAGAATAGCTCCTAAGTTTGTTTTCATTTTAATTAGAGAATAATAACTTTAGCGAAATGTATTCTCCAACTGCACCACGGACTGATTATGAGAGACGGTTCTCCACTGGGTCCGTCGATAAAGCTGAAAGTGGAATCCGTGAAAGAGTAAGTAAATAATTTAAGCTTTCAGTGTGTTTTAGACGATATCATTTGACAGTTATCCATCTCCGGTAAAATTATACACTGGAGAAATGCATGCGCCCTTCATTGTAGGTCTTTGCTACGCACTTATTAATTACGTTTGTTATAGCCACCTCTGGATTCCGCTAATCCCCGATCAATGTCACACATTCCATCCAAAGATAACAGCGTTGACTTTTTCCTCAAAAACGCACCCCTTCTGATCCAAAAGTTGAACGCTATAGGCCAAAAATAAATTCACAAACTTTATTTATTATGACGGGTTGCAGATCTCTTATTGGTTTGTTACTTACCGAATGCTTGTATTTAATTTTATTACATTGCTGTATTTTCAGGTAATAAATTTTTTAAATATATTACAAATAGTTGTCTAATGTACTAACTAACATTTGTTTATATATCTTTTACTAATAAACCAGATGATAATTCTTTCAGTCTATATGCGGGCATGGTAGACACTGACCAAGAAAAACTACAAAGTTACAGTAGTAGAAGTCAAGTTAGTTTCATTTATACCGCACCATTCTTTAGGAGAAATTTGTGTATCAACAACAGCCAGGTAGTCGCATATTTTTTCGTGTGCCAATAGAATCCGTAGTCCCTAAAACTGCTCAAACCTTTTCAAAGAAGAACAACTCCCAGAAAAAATGAGGTAAAAAATTATTCAAATCTTATATTTAGATTTTTAGTCGGAAAAAAGCGGTAGTAGTAGTTCTTGGTGATATTGGAAGAAGTCCGCGAATGTGTTACCATGCTTATTCATTAGTAACACAAGCTGATCATGACGTTACTATTGTAGGGTATCTTGATTCAGTGCCACATTCTAAAATCACAGAAAACGAACACATAACGTATGTTTCCTTATTGTTGTTGGCAACATAATTACAGAATTCAGTCTATACCTTCACCACCTGCATTCAAACAGCTTCCAGAAGCTTGTCAAATGTTTCTTAAACTTATTTGGACCTTCTTTACCCTCCTTTTTACGTTATTATTCAGGTTCCCCATTTTAATTACTATTATTGCAAGTAAAGGTTTAGGGTCGGATGGTCGGTGGACGTCGTCTTAATGCAAAATCCTCCAACTATCCCTACTGCACCTGTTTGTTGGTTGACCGCAAGGCTGAAGGGGGCATTATTTATTATTGACTGGCATAATTATATGTATTCTGTTCTACGAGACAAATACAGTAAGGTTTTTGACGTGACAAGATTTATTGTTTTTTCAGGGTTGTATTCTTTAACGTTTGAACAACAACGTGGTATATCTGAAACGCAAGAAATTATAAAAGAAAAAGAAAGTTCCAGGAAGAGGCGGGAGGAAAAACCTGTGGTGGGCCTGAATAAGAAGAGAAAAGAAAAACCAGAAAAGAGGGAGTATAAATCCTTTCGCCAGAGGTGTATTACATATAACTTTAATATACCGAGGAATATAGATATGTGGAAGCTATTTACGCACTGGAAGGGTTCTTTGGAAGGAAAGCAGATGGAGGATTATGCGTTACAAAAGCTATGCAGAAGAACCTGTTTAATAACTGGAGCATACCTTCAGCAACTTTTTATGATAGGCCTCCCTCTTGGAAATTCGGGTAATCAATCAATTTTACTGTATAAATGTTTTTAGAAATACTACCGATCACGAAAAACATAGCCTACTTATGAAGCTTGGTCGTCTTTATCCAGTGTTTTCTGCCAATGATACTTGTAGGTTTCAGCAATACATTGGGAGTTACTGATCTCAGCGAATGCCTTCACTGAAATTGTAAATGGAAATGTCGTATGGAAAGACGATCGGCCATTGATTGTGATATCCTCGACAAGTTGGACAATAGACGAAGATTTTTCATTGCTTTTTGAAGCAGCTATCAAATACAACGATATCGCTCGCCTCACTATCGGAGCGTAAGCCTCTCTTTTGGACTCTTACTGGAAAACGGATTTAGAGCCGCTCAAAATCGCTTGCCTACTATCTTTTTAATAATTACTGGAAAGGGCCCTATGAAAGAATACTATCTCGATAAGATAGCGAGGCTTAATATGGGAGAGGTGAAGGTAAGTACCGATCTGCTGCCGGGGATGTAATTACGGATTAGGTGGTCACACCTTGGCTTGAGGCAGCCGATTATCCCGTGATGCTAGCCTGTGCCGATATTGGCGTTTCTCTGCACACATCAACTTCAGGTTGACTACAATAATCCAAACCTATAAAGTTCTAATTTTAGGTCTTGATTTGCCGATGAAAGTGGTTGATATGTTTGGATCAGGAGTTCCAGTTTTAGCCAAAAATTTTGCTTGTATATCTGAACTTGTTGAAGATAAGAAAAACGGTTATCTTTTTGATACATCAAAGGAATTGGCTGATCAACTAATTCGTCTTGCCACTGGATTTCCTACTCATTGCAATGTAAGCTTTCTTATCATGACATGCACTTTTGTTGTATTTCGCAATACTATTATTTTTATAGGAGTTACGAGATCTCAAGTACAATGTTACAACGGATCAACTTCCTACCTGGGAAGAGACTTGGCCTACTAATGTCGCTGCCGTGTTGACTGCTCCGAGAAATTTAGCTTTAGAGAGGACACTAGCCAGGTGTGTTTTATTCCTCCCAGGACTAAATGCTATCTTTACAGACACGCTGTGCCAGAGTCGGATGAGCGCTAGTCAGATATCTACGCTTTATAGTTTTAATATTTTATACGTTTTATGTGATCTTTTATCAATTTGTATCCCGGTTGCGTAATGAATAAAATTTTATCTAAACTTCATATTTTCATTGGCTAGGCTCTAATTGGTTCCCGGTTGATTGACGCTATTTGGTGGACGTGCTCTGCCGGTTAGCATCTGCTGTCCTGCTGGACCTCTCGTTCATCCGCCGTGAGTAGCGCTAGACCTTGGCCAAGCCGAGGGGGCGGGGCTGCTGTGCTGCGAATGCTGTCTTCGCCACGGCCATCACCAGTCTCTCTTCGACGGGACGGACGCGACGGCCTGGCCATGGCCGCCCTCCTTGAGTGCTTTATATGTCAGCATCCGTTCTCCGCCTCGCCCTCGACCAGCAAAGACGCAGACGACTCCGGTAGAGCAGATCCTCGGCCAATACGAGCTACTGTTTCAGAGTCGATAGAACAGGACGACGAGGGAAACACATTCGAAGACCAGGAGTCCGTAAGGTTCGTTTTGACCGGGAACAGCGACCAAGCGCGCCTTTTTGATAGCTTTTTTGAGTACCCCGATTGAGAAAAAAGACCTTTCTGAGTTCTGGAAGAGATGGTCCAGACTGTAAAAGTTGTAGACAATGAGTAATGGTAGAAATTAACAGGAAACACGTCATCGACCAGCACCCAAAGGTCGTCGCCGAGGCTTTTTTCTATCCGAACGGAGACACCCCGCTGCACATCTGGCTGCTGTCGTGCGTCGACTGGTCGGCCAACGTGACCGAGGAGGTGCCGGTGAGTACTGGGACTGTCCCAAATTGGCCGAAATCAATCGATGCCATCCCAAAGAGCCCCTCCCAGCCGTCTTGCTGACCTGCGCATCAAACAACGCGGGCAAGGCGACCAGCCCCCCTCGGGAAAGAGCGCACCCCTTCCGGAGACGCAGACCCCTTGCTGAATACGTGCGGGGAGTTGTCTCCCAGAAGAGCTCATGAGAATTGCATTAGTGGCCCGTTCGGTGCCTGTTGTTTACCCCTTCCCCGGCCTCTCGGCCCCCGGCCAAAACATGGTGATCGTCTCCGTAGGAACGCGAACGATCGGATCTCGTCGGGGGGCGAGAGACAAACTCGCCTGCCCAGACGCCGCCGCCGATTCTTGCGGGCCACCTGCGTGTACAAAGCGCTGACCTCGTCCACTCGATGGGGCCGGTTGATTGGGGGTGGTGCAACACGCCCGGCCGTCTCGGAGGGGGCTGCTCTCCATGACCCCATTGTCTCTCATGGCCATCTGCCCGCCGCCGTCCCCCTGCTGCTCGTCCCGCGGGTGTTGCTGCTCTGCGTGTCTCGCGCCTCTCGTCCCTCTTCTGGTCTCCGAGGATATTGCGTGAGGAGCAGTGGATTAGACGACTCTGCTCGCCGGCGCCGTCTTCTGGGCGGGTGCTTCCGCCACTCGGGGGGATAAACCGGGGGCAGACGGCTAAAGTATAGTGGAGGACACCTGGGGAACGGCCAGAAACGGAGTGTTTTAGGAGACATACGATTCTCCCCCCTGTGAAGAGGAAAAGACCGAGACAATTGAAGAGGAATCAAGCGAAAAAGATGAGCCCCTGGACTGGAGCGCCATTATGCAACTCCTCCAGCCGAATGCCAAAAAGGACGAGGAGGTAGTCCCCCGTGGGAATGGCCATCCACCCCCAAACTCTTTTAGACTGCCGTCACATGTAAGAGGAGTTCTTGCCCGGCCGATGGGCCCCCGCCCAAAAAGGTCAAGGAGGAGCCGGGTGATGGCAGACACTCCTCACCCGCCGCCCATCCCAGCGGACTCGTCGACAGCAAGGCCAAGAACAAAGTGACATGCCAAGTAGGGACCACCAAGGGAGGAGAAAAGGCATTTGATTCAGATTTGTAAAATAGAGGTGTGCAACACGGCCCGGCAGAGACACGTCTTCATGGTGCATGTGAAGCAGGACGACATGTACCAGTGTCCCCAGTGCGACTATGTGAACAGCAACAGCATCTGGGAGGCCAAGAAACACACGGCCCAACACGGAAAGAAGGTCGAGCCGATCAGCAACGAGGACAAGTACAAGAACTCGATCATGTTGTGGAACAGAAAGTGCTTCCCCGAGTGGAAACAGAAGAGACCCTCGTGGTGGACGGGCAACGAAGAGGAGACTCCGCCCGCCGTGGCGGAGGATTGCACCGAACTAATACGGTCACAGATCATCCGGGACACCACCCCAGCCCCACCCGAGTTGACGGATCTCCTCCGAGAACTCAACGGGTACAGCGAGGACGAGTCCATAGTCAAAGACGAGGATCGGTCCGATCAGCCACCTCGGCCGGCTCCCGACGGATTAATCATCGATGAGAGGACGTGTAATCTGTGCTGGGAGGAGAGCCGCTACCCGGGGAGACACATAGCCCAGAAACATCTGAAACGGCCGCTCTACGAGTGTCCGGTCTGCCGGAACTTCGGAAGCTACGAGAGCTGTACTGTTATGAAGCACATACACAAGGTATCCTCCCTGGGAACAGGCCGACAATATAGATTCAGTTGCACCCGGAAGAGACGGAGGCCCTGCCGATAAACAACCTCGATCTCTATGCCGACGAGATCCGAGACCTACAGAACAGATGCTTCCCCAATCGGCCGATGAAACTCGTCCGGGCTCGAGACAGTACCCGCCCGAGGGAACGACACAACTGCATGCTCTGTAAAGCACAGGTATGCCTCTCCTTCGTGTAGATAGAACGAGGTTTATTTTCAGGTGGCCCAGTCTGACAGACAACGGCACGTCTACCACAGGCACCTGAAGGCCAACCGGATCTTCGAATGTCCTCTGTGCAACTTCTCCTCGAATTACGATGTCCACCGGGTGAAATGGCACATCAAATGGATGCACAAGGACGACACCAACCTCGAGCCGATCTCTCACGAAAACAACCACAGGCAACAAATCGACGAACTGAATGAGCAGTGCTTCCCCGGCTGGCAACACCGGAGGAGACCATTCTGGTGGCTGGACAACAACGAAAAAGGAGAGTCGAAGCTGGAGGACGAGCAGACCGAAATCTCGGAGGATGGACTAGACACGAAGGAGCCGTCTCCGGTGGATGAGAACGTGGCCGAAATCAAGGTATCCAACGCCCCGGTGAAGAGGCTCAGCGAGTGGACCTGTCGGGTAGGTGACTGGCAGAAACATCATAATGAAGAGATTTAGCTGTGTCTCAAAGAGTTCAAACCCACCTCGAACTTCCTGCGTCACGTAGCGAAGGACCACTTGGACATCCCCCTGTTCGCGTGTCCCCTTTGCGATGAGGGTGGCTCCGCCGAGTCCTACGAAGTCAAGGCTCACCTCGTCAAGGTGGTTCCCCTTCTCTTTTCCAGTAAATAACCAGTGTTTAGGTTCACGACGCAGCTCATGTCGAGCCGATCTCCAATATCGAGACCAATTCGGACCATGTCCAACAGAAGTTCCACGAGTGTTTCCCCAACCGGAAGATGAAGCCAGGCCTCTTTGAACGGAAGAAGGACGCCGCCATTGTGGACGACTGTAAGGTCACCTGCCAGGAATGCTTCCAGGAGATGAAGACCGAAGACAGACAGGTAGATACTAACAGGGAAGAGAAGTCATCATCCCATTCAGATCCACGTCTACCGACACCATCTGAAACAGCCTCGTCTCTACGAGTGTCCCATCTGTGACTTCTCCCACCACGCCTGTTCCAGCGATGTCCGAGCACATATCAAGTACACCCACCGGGATCAGTCGGAAGTCCTCCCCAAGGCTAATCTCCTCCAGCACAGCGAGGCCATTGCCGAGTGGAACGAACGCTGTTTCCCCGGATGGATCAACAGGAAACTGCCGGCCAGCCATCTCGAGGACTTCAATAGGTGTGACACTCTCTCATTCCCGTCTAATTCCCCTTTACAGGTGCCGATTGTGTGAAGAAGAAGTTCGCCAGACGTCAAGACACATCGCCGAGGCCCATCTCCGGATACAGCTGCATGTCTGCCCCCTGTGTGACTACGGCGCCCCCGAGTCCCGCTTAGTCAAGCGACACATCAAGAACCACCACAACGAGGATGTAAGACCCTTGGAGACACGGGAATAAACGAGCATTTTAGGACCTGGAGCCGATCGCCAACGTGGTTGCCAGGAGGGCCGACTTCAGCGCCCTGCACGACAAATGCTTCCCAGGGCGGCCGAAGCGGCTGTCGAATATAACCATTTCGGACGAGGGACGACGGACCAAGTGCAAACTGTGTTCGTCGGCGGTGAGCAGGAAGAAGAGACTGTCACACACCCTCGAGAAGCACATGGACAAGCCCGGCTGGGGGTGGGTTATCTCGATTAGAATAAATAGAAGGGGCCTGTTTCAGCTGTTCGGCCTGCGACTTCACCCACGACTTCGACGAGGCCGTCGTCCTCCAACACATAAAGTCGGCACACGCCAGCCGGAAGAAGAAGACCCGGGTGGTGTGTCTGGCGCTGGACTTCTTCGACGAGGTCCAGTCGATGGGATTGACCTGCTTCCCCGACTGGATCATAGACTCGAAGACGCCCTTCCAATGACCGTATCCTCCTCGGCAACCGTAACCCACGGGTCTATCTATGTCTATCCTCCCCTCTCCTCCTTTCTCATTCCCCCAACCGTGTCATTAGATAATAAATTTATTTCAATAATGGGTCTTGTCCTCCTTGTTGTGCCAGAGGCTGAAGGGTTCCATATAGTCTTCGCACTTGATGCACTCCAGCTGCCTCAGCTCGTCTGTCTTGGGATTCTTTAAAAAGTCGTGGAAGGCCGAGTCGTCGAAGCCGACGGAGGCGGCGTCCTCGGCAGTGGCCGCGTAGTAGATGGCGTCGAACCGGGCCCAGAGACACGCGCCCATGCACATCGGGCAGGGATAGCAGGAAGTGTACAGCACGCAGCCAGACAGGTCAAAGGTCCCTGCAAGAACTTTCGTGAAGAACGGAAGGCCATATCGGGGTACTTGTTTGCCACTCGTCGCATGATGCTTTTAAAAAAATTGATAACTCCCGGGCAGATGGTGTATTCGGAAGAAAAGAACAATAAATATTGGAAAAGACAAGACTCTATCAGCAAGGGCAATTGTTTGCCCAGGGGATTAGGGGCTCTATCTCTCTCTATTTCCCTCTTTTTCTCTGTTCCACGTACCTAATTTCTGGCAAGCGTTTCGGATGGCCGTCACCTCGGCATGCATCGTGGGGTCGTTCGTCGAGAGGACCATGTTGTGTCCGGTGGCCACGATCTTGCCGTCGCGTACCACCACGGCGCCGAAGGGTCCGCCGTCATTGGCTTTCACACCGGAAATGGCCTCCTCGACGGCCTTTTGCATGTGTTCATGGTCTGGAAGAAACGTCTTTTCAGGGGGACAGATAGCGTCGGCACAATCGAACCCAGACGTAATCGATCATCACCTATCGAAGGCGCTAGACGCCGTCTAATGAGGCGAAAGCGAGGAGCGGGAGGAGGAGGAGGACGACTGGTGGATGGCCCCTTCCTGGGGAGACAATCCCGGAGGGTAGTGGAAAAGGGTAGAGATAGACCAAGATAAGGACAACACGGGTTGTACCGGTCATGAGATAGGGGAAAAACTTACTAATGGGCTGGACTGTGGGTGCCATATTTCGAGAAGGGGAGAGAATGAGAGGGGGCAGGCAGGGCAAGGAGGCGGGACACGCGTGTCTCTGCCTGCAGATAACGAGCGCCCCTATCACAAAACAGCGGTTTTGCGTCTTTGGAGGTCGGCGAACGACGACTTTCCTTGTTTCTAGGAGCTGTCTCGAGATGATAAATAAAAGAAAATAAGGAATAGAGGCATCTCTTTATAGTTGCTATGCTTTATGTATCAGTTAGGTACGAGTCCCTAGGCGAGGCCCTTCTTCATCTCCACGAGTACGGCGACCATCTCGGCCGGTCTCTCCTCGCCCATCTCCCTCTGAACCAGTTCCTCCATCGCGGCCACCTCCTTCTTCCAAAACTCCTTGTCCAGTTGGATGAGTTGGCCCAGCTGTTCCGACAGTCCGTTCAGGTTCAGCTTGGCCGGCAGCTGTCCCACCGGCGTGGCCACCGCCTCCGTCTGTCCCTGGCTCGTGACGCGGTTAAAGATCCACTCCAAGACGCGAATGTTCTCTCCGTAGCCGGGCCAGATGGCCCGTCCCTGGTCGTCCGATTGATACCAGTTGACGTGGAATGTCGGCGGCACCTTCTTGCCCTTGCCGATGGACATCCAGTGACTCACGTAGCGGGCAAAGTTATACGACATAAACGGCCTCATGGACATCGGGTCGTGAACCAGCTCCTTGCTCTTCATGTCCGAGACGCTGCCCACCTGGGTACGCATCGTGGCCGCCAGGGTGACTCCAGCTTGCCACGTGTTGCTCTGCATGACGAGGGGAAAGGCATCTGGACGACGACTGCCCCAGATGTAGGCCGAGATGGGCACGAGGTTGCCATCCCACTCCGGGTGGACATTGGGAGCTGCCGAGGTGGAGGCCGTGAAGCGGCAGTTCGAGTGGGACAGCGGCTGGCCCGGCTTCCACTGCTCGCCCTTCCAGTTCAACACCTGCTCGTCCTTCTCCAGGGTGTTCTCCAGCCCGCTCCACATGAAACGGCCTTTATTCGTCGAGGCGGCATTCACCAGCAGGCTGTTTCTCTTTATCATCTGAACTCGTTCTGTTACTAGAAAAAGAAGTGTCCGACCTCGATGACGTTCTTTCCCGAGTCGCTCTTCACATCCGAGGCGATGCCGAACATTCCATTCTCGGGAGCCATGGCACAGAGGACGCCGTTCTTGTTGAACCTGAGCCAAGTGATGTCGTCTCCGAGAATCTTCAGTTTCCATCCAGGAAGAGTGGGAATCATCGTGGCCAGTACTGGAATATGTTCTGATGGACTGTGACCAGCCAACTAACCAGTTTTCCCAACGCCGGAAGGGGTCGAGAAGCAGAAGAATATCTCCTTTCCGTCCGGGTTAGTCAGTGAGAGGAGCGCCGCATGCTCGGCCAGCCAGCCCTCCTTCCATCCCAGGTAGGAGCCAATGCGCAGGGCCAGACACTTCTTGCCGAGGAGGGAGTTGCCCCCGTAGCCGGATCCGTAGGAGAAGACTTCCAACTCGGGAAGACGGTGGGCAATCAGGATACGGTCCGTATCACACAGCCACTGAAGACAGACGTTTATAAAAAATATGAATAGAATACAATACCCCGTGGACAGTGGGACGATGGATGGGACGAGGACAGCCGACGGAATGAACACAACGGACGAAGGGGCCGGCGGCCAGCGAGTCCCAGACGGAAGAGGACACGCGGGTCACAATGCTCATGTTGATGACAACATAGGGTGAGTCAGTTAGTTGGACGGCATTCTTCGAGTAGAGTCCGGCAATGGGTCCCATCGAGAAGGGCACCACGAACATCGTCCGGCCCCTCATACAGCCGGGGAAGCGGTTGCGCATCTCCACGTCCAGCTGGCTTCGCGACATCCACCGGGCCAGTTCGCATTCGGTCGTCGACGACCGGGCCGCCTCCACTTCTCTGCGGTCGGCAGTGGACACAAAAGTCTGTTTCTCAACACGGGCCGTATCACGGGGATCAGTACGGGACAGGTAGACATTCTCATAGGCCGATAACTTCTCCAGGACTCCTGATATTTCTGTTGTCTGTTGACCAAGATAGTGGTTACCTTGTTTGACGAGCAGCTCTCGAAGAGAGTTGCCTTCAAAGACGGACCCGTTGCAGAGCCAGATAGCCGAGGGACACATGATGGCAGCCTGGGAGACGACGAAGTTCAGCACGGCCGGCGGTAGCCATTTCGGGTCGCCCTGGAGGACGGGTACCTCTCCCAGTTTGGGAACAAAAAGGCTCGTCCGCGGATAGAAACTTGGCGGGGAAGACCTCGTGGGACAGCGGGCACACTTGATTTCTTCCATTGGCAGCCGGCTCCGGGAAGGACAGTCAGTAAATGAACGGGAACAAGGCGCTCCGGGGGATTAGCAGGATCAGCTGTATTTGCTGGAGAAAACATAAGATATACCGCTTATCTTATGAGCTCATCCGCTTTGCACCTGTTCAGCCGAACAGAACTTTAACACGAGACCCGCCCAATTTGAATACTTCCCATTCGAAAAGGCGCCCGTCTCGAATAAAGTCTACATTAACTCGCAAAACACAATAAAAAGAGTACTGTAGCCAAGAATATTTATTTGTTTGACCGTACTCCTCCTGCCCGTTCACTTCCTCCTCTTCTCCCTCGCGTCGTGTAGAGTGGCGGTAACCGACATGATGGACTTCTCGCTTCTCGTAAAGTTATTATGGTCATCCACCTGGAAGGCACTCACGGAACAGGGCGGCAATTTTGAACGGGCTTCCAGGAGGCTCTGAGGCTGACGGAATGCCTGGTTGTTGGCCAGGACAGCCACCGAGGAGTCGGCCACGATCAGGGTAGGGCTAAAGGAAGATGGATGAGAGGAAATGGGAGAGAGGCTACCCCTCGAGGCTCTGGACGATATGCTGGGTGACGATGTGGATGCGGTCGGTGAATTCGATGAGAGACTCGGAGAGGGTGTCCACAACCGGCACGATGGGACGATAGCCTTCAAAGACGGGGAAGCCCAGCTGGGAGAAGTCTCGCGGGAAGAGGGACCGGAACGGGGAGGCCGTCAGCTGGGACCAGGCCTGGAGGCCGTTCTCCACGAAGATGTAGCAGGGCATCTTGAGGGCCTTGACGATGGCGGCCGCCGTCTGGACACTGCGGTGCTCGGGACTGGAGAAAATGGCCACCGGCTTGATGGCCGCCAGACGGATCGTCTTCCCGGTCAGCTGGCCGACAACTTCGCCGTGCTCCGTCAGGGGAGGATCCACCGCCAGATGGGAGGGCGGTCGCCGCGGGATGCTTGGCGGCATGTTCATGTCGTAGGGACGGTAGGTGAGGCCGTCGTAGCAGAGACGGAGCCACGAGGGAAAGGCATCCGAGAGCGACTCGCCGGGGGTTACTGTAGAAGAGGTTCTTGAAGCGGAGAAGAACAGAATAGGCTACCGTATACGAGGAGGCGATCAGCCATGGCCACACCGATAGATACAATGGTTTCCAGGAAATGGCGGATTTGTCAATGAACACGTTCTAGTCACGTGCTGACCTGTGCGAGAGGATGAGCGGGTACGGTAGCGCGGGGGGACATTGCCGCGGGTGACGCAGAAAAACAACTATAGCACGCGGGGAGAGTGACCAATCGAAGATGACGGTTGCATTGGAGCGGGAGCGGAAAAAGACGACACGTGACTCTCACTCTCTCTCTCTCTCTCGGCCGCTCTCTTCCCTATTTAGAGAGCCCCTTCTACCGTATTCCCTCTCTGTTTAAATGGCATCTATCACAAAGTGTATACCGCTGGGGAGAATAAGTAGGGGAGAGAACAGGCTGACCTCTGCCCCCAGCTGATAAGGGCGGCAGGGGAGGGGTGCCCCCTTCGGCCAGCGCTCTTCCCCATCCCCGCGCGGTTCCCTCGCGCAATAATTGGCTCGCTTTTTTCACTATCAGCGGGCGGGTTGGCCCCTTGCCAAAACGCTGACAGCCGCCTGACCTTGTCTCCTCCTCTCGAAACGGCCTGCTCCCTCGCGTCGCGCTCCCCGCCCCCCGTACTGCCTTCCTCTTTGACTTTCTGCGTCTCCTCCACTTGCCTAATCTTTTGACCCTTCCGAAAGCCTCTGACTGTCCATTTTTTGCCTACTATTTTCTCTGTTGACACGCCTCCTCTGACCGCGCTTTTTGGTTCCCTGCTCACGAGGGCTGCAGCGGCCTTGCACCTCTTGTTGTTCATCTACAATTCGATCGATACATCGATTGATCTCGTGGTGGTCATCTCCTGGTGGTCGCCGACCTTAACCGCTATCGGACCTACTTTCTATCACCCCCATCACACCCTTCCTGACCCCGAATCGGGGTTACTGTAACCCCAACCCATCTACCCTACCCGGAATTTCTTTCGACTCTCTCTCATTCCGGTAGTTGCTTTGTTTGTTTTATGCTCCACGTGACTCGTAGTATTTCCAAAATATGTCTAAATATATCTGCGAAAGAGGATAATCTCCCCCATATGTTCTTGATGCTCTTGTGAATCACCCCCCAAATGATAATTGCCTTATGGTATTAAATCCTTCCCACGCCACCCAGCCAGGTGGCCCATTTTTCTCGCGTGTTCTCGCCCACTTCCTCATAGCCTCAAGAACTTCAAGGAAGCCCGTAATACGTTTTGTGTAATAGAATGAAAAATCAAAAAGAAACACACAGTGGTCTATTGAAACGGTGCCAATCGTGATCAATGATGCTTATAGGTTGATCGTGGGCCTGTCAACACTGGCCACTGGGTCATTTGCATAGCCGCTCGACCTTCTCCGCTTTGCCATCTTATGTTTCGCCGAGCCGTTCAAATTCTTCTACCCCATTACATATTCTCTACATTCTCGAGTCACAGTAGATAATACATTCCTTTTTCTATCTCTTTCACTAAAAAGATTTCCACTAGATATATTTACAACAAACAGTAATATTTATCATATGTGTCTATTCATGCGATTGAAGCCTTACGAGGAAATAGAAGCACTACTTTTTTTCTATATCTAGTTACACGCATAATGACCTTTGCGAACTTGACCTCACCGACGTCATGGGTCAGTATGTTTTGTGTCATGGCAGTGTGCCAGTTCCCACGTGTTGCTCATAAGAGGGCTATCGGGATATTTGTTGACCGCTGACTTACAGAAACCAAAAACTGATTGTATTGTAATTAGCCCATATCCCCCAATTGACTCTACTCTCTATTACCTTTACTATTCAATTTTTGAGGAAGCTATTCTTCCATTTACTCAAAAAACACGCTGTTTGTTCTGGGCAAACATTCAAAGCCGTTCATTGAAACCACGTGATTTACAATTTTGTTGCTGAATAGAAAATGAAGCGAAATGGATTCGCCTGAATGGCTAACGGGTGGTCTGATTGTGACTGATGGGATATATGATAACTTTCGAGTCTCCCTGACCAGGTGAGAAGTTTCCTCTCTGGTTCTTGGATATCGATTGTACCTTTCCAACAATATATCAATATAAGATAAACGATTTTTCGCTGGAACCAAAGCAGCCTCGCTCGCTTTGTTATATTTATTCATGATTTCGGGTGCGTTCCGAGTACAGGCGCCCTAATATGCAGCCTTCCCTATTACTATCCGGATCATGTCACTAACATCCTCATACGGTCTCCTTGCCACTTACCACGAGTCAAGCTACACTTGCTCGCCTCTAATACCACTTTATTTATATTTTATTAGATACACTCTGGCTCACCGGGTACCGCCTTTCCGTCGCGGCTCGTCCGACTATCCCAGGTTAGCGACTGATATGATTAGACTCCACATTCGACACTTGTATGGGGAGACTGCTTGAGTCGCTAGTCAACAAATTTCTCAATTTACAGGGTAACTACCGAGGGTAGTGTTGGTGATGACAGCTGGACACTTCACCCTTTTAATGTAGAGATTACCGTGGTAATTTCAGCTTCTCAATGAACATGACACCAGGACAAAACCAGCAGTACAGCAACAACAACAACACTGGTGGCTACGGACAGAGCCTACCTCGTACAAACTATTACCAGTCGGTGAGTAAAGCCTGTCCAGCTTACTCTTGATCATTTGCAGGTACACAGCGGTGCAGGTGGCAACCGCGGGATGGTAGGAGGGTATACCAATGGGAATGGGGAAAGACGACACATGGGTGGAGGCGGGGGAAGAGATGGTACACCGTTACAGGACGGCGCTCCCCTCAGCTCGGTATGTTCCCTGTCTGACTATTTCAACTGGAGATTATTTACAGACTAACCTTTACATAAGGGGGTTACCGCCGGATACAACCGATGAAAGCCTGCGAAGAATGTGTGAGGAATATGGAGTAATCGCTTCAACCAAGGTATTTCCATATTTTGCCTTTATTTTATTGATTTTAGGCGATAATGGATAAAACAACCGGGAACTGCAAAGGATACGGTTTCGTGGACTTTGAATGCCGCGAAGACGCTACAAAAGCAGTCGAAGGCCTGTATTCCCGTGGGATTCAAGCTCAAATGGCCAAGGTATGTTTCCATTTACAATTTAGTCTCAATTTCTAACAGAAGGGGATGATTTCCCTCATTGAGAACTAACTTTTAAGTAGTATTTTACAGCTTCAACAACAAGAACAAGACCCTACCAACTTATATATTGCCAATCTTCCGACTCACTACAATGAGCAGATGCTAGAGAATGTGCTTTCTGCTTATGGCCAGGTCATTTCCACTAGAGTACTTCGAAATGCAGATGGACTAAGCCGTGGAGTTGGTTTTGCTCGTATGGATTCCAAGGTTGGTTATATCCTTGAATCGAAGAAAACGATTTTTGTAGGAAAAGTGTGAAGAAATAATTGAAGCTTTGAACGGGAGAAGGCTTCCGGAAATGAAGGACACGATGCCGCCACTTTTGGTGAAACAAGCAGACACCGGACGGAAGACAAGCAGGAAACGTAGCGATATGTCTTTCGACATGGGAATGTTCCAAGCACAGGTACGGTATTTCTTATAATGTGTGGTTCAATACTTTTCTGCGGGTCGGTACACGTTTTCTTTACAGCAACATTATCTGCCACAAGACTATTTACGTGGAATGGGAGGCATGCACCACATGTACGGACCCCAATTTGTGAACTACGCAATGGGTTACCAACCCGTTGGAGGTGGCTATGCCCGTACGTTTTCACCTATATTCCATTCAGTTTGTGTAGTTGAAATACGTATTGCTTTTAGCTAACGTCAGCCAGGGACAATATGACAGCGGAGTAAATTCGGTCGTCAGCCAAATGGGAGGTCTTCATATTGGCGGAGGCGGGGGTGGTGGACAAGAAAGTGTCTACATGTACAATCAACCCCAAACCTCGTACAAACCCCAATATTACATGGAACAACACAGAAAGGTAGGAGCTCTTCTGGTGGGTGCATATGCAAAACTATAGGTCAACGCTCCCGTAAATAACAACCAGCACAACGCTTATGGGCAGATGCAAGGAGCGGGTGACGGGCACAGTGAACAGCAGCAAATGTACATGCAAAAGCAATTGTCTCAGGTAATTTGCGCTTTTCTTTCTTTATTCTGAAAATATTTTCAGTCACAACAACAATGAAGATCTCTCTAAATCACCGTTTGTTCTATGACCCCTTCCGAGCCTTTTTATCGTTGTACTCATAGGAAACAATTTTCCCCTTTGGGTGCATTTCTATGTACGTTATAGGTGAGAATGCGTACCCATTTCATATTTACCCATGTTGCTAGAATGTGAATGAGCAGCGGGCGTTTTGTTCTTGTTTCCCCCTTGTTCACTCGCCCCTTTCATCCCTTTACTCCTCGGGCTGAAATGTTTGTTACTGCAACAGGTAGTATACGCTCACCGTATCTGGGTTGCTTTTTATAGGTAGGCGGTGGCAATCACTTTGTACAGGCACCTTTCTTCCCTTGTTGATTTCCGATATTATGTAATCTCATTCATCTGCTCCGGGTCCACGAACCCCGGCGTTTATTCTGTGTCTTACACTTTGCTCTCTTGAACCTGGTTCAACCACTCCTGTACATTATTATTGTATTACTTGTTGAAATGCGCACTCATCCCAGCTAACCATTATATGTGCCTTCAACCAGATGCCCTGTAATAATTATCTCCTCAATTTTCTATGTTTGATTGTGTGAAATGTGCTGCCCCTTCCCCTGTATATATCCAGATAATATAAAGATGATAATCATTATATTCGATGTTTTTCTATACAAAGGGAGGGTATAACATATGCAGATGGGTAGAAACATGTTGGGTCTCACCAAAAGTAAAGGAAGAAATTATTCAATGTAAAAACGGCGCGTTTTACAGTCAAATTGTAGCTGAGCCTGTCTTGTAACTGTTTTGAATAAAGAGGAGCGTACTGCCGAGAGTTTACGAGTGCAGGGGATCGAACTGTCGTACCGCGAACAAAGTGCGGGAAATGGCGGGAAATACGCAATTTGAAAAATGACCACCAATAACCCCTTCTTTTGCGAGTTATTTTCCTTTTGCTCAAAACTGTTACTTGTTATGTTACATAAATGTATCAACCACTTATTTCCAGAGTTTTATGGAAGTAGTTATACAAGGTGCCATTTCAGCCTTGGGTTTCGTAGATGATGATGGCAAATATTGTCCAGAGCCTGATTGTTATGGTAGTTTTCAGTTGTACAAATGCTGCATTGTTTATAGAAACACTTCGTGATCTTATTCGATATCTTCGTACTGACAGCAATATGTATATAGCTAGAAGGCTTATCGGGGATAGAAACGTGGTCGAAAATGATCTTATTCCTCTCTTGAAAAGTAAGAAACAGGATGAACAAATGTTTGACATCATTCTTAGGTTTGATCTATAAGGCTAACATATTTCTTTCCGTTTATTTAGGTTGATGGTTAATTTAATGCAGCCAACTTTGGTTACATTTATGGGTAAACAGCCTGAAGGCCTTGATCAGACAAAAATATGTATTCAATTGGAAAATAACTTAAGGTTTTTTCATATTTTTGTGGCAGTAAAAATAATTCAGGAAGACAAAATTGGCTTTTGCTGATTCAGGTCTTTTTTCAATATTGAAAGATAAACTGAAAAAATACTTTATGGAAACCGTATGTTTATTTGTTGCATATGATAAATAGCATTAGGAATGGGATGATAGAACTGAAGAAGATCGTTTAATTGTAGAACGAATTATCGTACTTATTCGCTACACACTGTCGATTTCATCTTCTGTTGATGATGAAAAACGAACAGCGTTGGAGTCTAATTCACACGATCGTCTAATTCTTGCATTTTTGTATTCAGGACTACAAGATGTAACTTAGACCTATTGGAATACTCTGTTTTTTTAGATCTTTCTTAACGTTGCTTCGGATACACAAGAAAAAGATTTTCACCTTTCCGTCTTGGAAATTTTCGCCTATATTGTCAAAGAACATGCAAGTTGTAGTTCTGACTGACGCATAAGCTAGCTTTCAGAACCCTGATGATATTGTTTCCGCTGCTCAAGGTAGAGATTCCAAACAGAAAGAATCAGCTGAACAAGAATTAAAACAAGTTTTTGAGAGAGAACAAAGTAAAATAACCGATATGAAGAAAAAGATGCTTGCTGCTAGACATTCAAGGTTAGCTTTTGTTTCTAAATCATCTAGTTTCAATATAGATTTGCTGGTACTTATTGGGTCGCTGGCCTTCACAGCATGAATAAAGAAAACAAATTTTTCACAGCAAAGTAACTGCTAATTGATATGTTACTATACCTTTCAGACCAGTTATGGATGTAAATAAAGTGTCGTTTTTGGATGAAAGAAAAAAGAAGGTTCGAGTGGCTAAAAACAGACGGTAGATTGCAAAATTATTAAAGTATATTCGCAGTTCAGCATTTGCAATGGCACCGAAAATGTTCACCTTTCTTCCTTAGAGCTGCGGCTACGTTTGAAAGAGCTTTTGGAAGAAGTTTTGGTAAAAGGATTTAATAGATTGATGAGGAATACGAAAAATCAGGTATTATATACATTATGTGGTTAGTTGTCTTTAGGCACTTGAAAATCATCGCTCACTTGCTCAAAAGAATGCTGATATTCATTACTTCCTTGTCATGCGGTTCTTTTTACGGTTTTGTCGTTTATCGAAAATTAATTCTAATATGGTAAGTATTGTGTTGTGAAATGCTGGCAAAATAGGTATTAGGTTGAATCATGTCTTGGTGTGGATATGTTTCATACTTTACAATTGAAAATAGATCAATATCTGGAAAATGCAACTTTACAAAAAAGTGAAGCACGTTCTCAAGGAATACGCGCTCAATTTGCAGTTACTGCTTATAAGGAGCTCATTCTATTGTAAGCCACTCAGTTTTTGTACCTATTTGTTAAGCACTCAATATATGATCGATTTTGGAAGTACAGAAGATAAAGAAGATGCTAATGCAGTGTGTAACCATATTTTAAACATTGAAGAATATAGGGAACTCAGTATATCTATTCTAAGAAAGTTGCAGGTAGGCTACTACCCAATCCTGACCAATTTTTTTTAGCCAGCAGCGGTATCTAAAACGTTTCTCCGCGAACTAGTTTTAGCAACACATTATTATTTTAAAATGCTTGAAAAAAACGTGAAGAGTGGTGAACTGCGTTCCGTTTTAAAGAAACAAAAAAAGAAAAAAAGACTTAAATGTATGTATTTCATCTAATGCAAGACTTTGTTTTACAGCTACAAAAAAGGATGTCGCACATAAGCAAGTCATTAGATCGACCTGCGATTCCTGGTCAGATGAAAGACTTGATTTGATTTGGGCGAAAATCTGCGAGGAGCTCAGCGATGTAATGATGGGGCACATTGAGGCTGCTGCAGATCAACTTGCTGTCAATTCTATGCTCGATATAAGTGATGAAGAGCATCAGTAAATAAATCCGGCTCGTATTTTTACTGTTCAGTGTTTAGACAGTTTGCAATGCTGAGAATACAACGTTTATTGAGAACAAAAAATGTTAGTGATGCCGTTGGCCTATATCGCGCCTGTCGCGAAATTTGGTGTTTTGATGATATCTTTGGCACAAATGATATGGATCCTGAAGAAGAGTTCAATGAGCTAAGAACTGTATTCTATACTAATTTAGACGAGGTAAAGTTGTCTTAAAAAATTGTTTATCTTTATTAGATCGCCATCAAAATGCTGAGAGCTGAAGAAGCTGCAGATAAGCGTTTTGCTGAATCGGACACATATACCAATTATAGTAGCGAAGAGAGCGACGAAAGTGAGTATGAAAGCAAAGAGGTTGGTTGGAGTTATTCAAAAATCGTTATATTTAGGTTGAATTTAATTTTGATATCTACGTTAAAAAGTTCAGCGCTGCTGATATAATCAAGTGGTAATTTTTACATTTTCTTCAGATTTTATGTT
The DNA here is from genome assembly GCA_932521035.1 of Oscheius dolichura. NCBI lineage: Eukaryota > Metazoa > Nematoda > Chromadorea > Rhabditida > Rhabditidae > Oscheius > Oscheius dolichura. The sequence goes on from OW051494.1 coordinate 6,535,023, forward strand.
TTTCAGGTATTTGTATCTTTTGGCTGATTTCGACAAAAATACAGTAGAGTTAAACAAGGCCTTAGTTAAAATGTTGCATAGAATCGCATTTGATCTTAAAAATCACAGTAAACTCTACCAAGTTTGTTGTTTTCATTGGCTGTACGGTTTTAGTTGTCATTGTTTCGAATTTTACAAAGAGTGAATGAAAAAGTTCTTGCCTTAGATGTAATCGAAAGGAAAGCAAGCCAATTTTATGAGCTGTACATATTTGGCTATCATTTATTAAAAAGGCAAGCGAAAAGTAACAGATCAACAGTTGTTTTGCAGATTTTTTCACCGTTTCACGGAATTAGGCGTCAAACTTGCTCCCGAAACTTTATTTTACAAACGTGATAAAGAAGCATATGAAATAGATTATGGTTATGGAACATATGAGTCGTAAGTAGCCATATCATTTTGCAAAAGTTTAGTTTCAGCTGTCATAAAGATACAGATACAGGTTGGCCTGAAGAACTTGAAGATGAATTGCGATCGCTCCATAATGAATGGAGAGATATGGATGAACGTCCAGAAGGCATGGATTTGCTAGATTACATAGAAGGAAATCTCTCGAGGGGGCGAACTAGAGCTCAACTTCAGAAGAAATTGAAAAATCTTGGACTTGAGACATTTGGGGCTAAACGAACAAAAGGAGTCGACAAAACGTTTCCCTTAATTACTATGAAGAAGCTAGTAGAAGAATTCAATAATAAGGATGATGGAAACCAATGTATGTTTTTTAAAAGTTATATTTAAGAAAATTTAGTGGATCTTGTCGATTGGCTAATAATGTCACTTAGTGACCAAGGCGCTGGAATGTTTAGCAGACAAAAAATTATTAAGCAGCTCGCGTATACTGGTGTTGTCTACATCAAGAAAAAGATTAAGAGGAAGTAGGTTTATTGTGCAAATCTAACCGTTTCTAGTGTTTCAAACAAGAAAACCAATGATGATTTTATAAATGACAGTAATGAAGAAAAATCTCTTCATGCTCTATCAGATATCAACGACAGTTTTGAGAATTTTCTACGTGAAACTAAGAATAGCGATGATGTAGATGTTCACAAAGATAGTATAGGAGACGCGACCGTGGAAAAATCAGTGGGTAGTAAAAATAGCTAAGCAGTATTTTTGTGTGCAGATGAAAACTTTAACTTCTACCAAAAAGATAAAATCAAGTGATAAACGGAAGCGTATATTCGACTCTGATGATGAAAACGAGGTTTTTGAGGTAATATGTTTATTCTACATCCCAACGGGAAAGTTTTATAGCAAAGCATAACAAATGAAACAGAACATGATAATAGTCAAGGATCTGATGCACTTAGAATGGAAGGTAGAATAACTGTTACAGACGAGCCTTTGCGTAGCAACTTATCTAGAGTAAGTCGCGCGATATTTATATTTAATTAATAGAAACGACAGCGGATTATGTCTTCTGATGAAAGCGGGGATGAGATTAGTGAGCCGGTCACTACCAAGCAAACGGCCGCACGATCTCCTAGTCGCAAAGGGCGCAGAGTTTTTATTGACTCTGATGAGGACGATTAATTTTTGGGTATACGGGTACCTTTCTGTATTATACGTTTATACATTTTGCAAAATAAAAATACCATTGAATTCCTGTACGTTGTTATAGTCTTAGCTACTCTAGTACGTATGTCAAATTTAGCAAAATGCCCTATGTGAACATGTTACTTGATAGATGGAAATCAAACTAAACCAGCCTCCAACATGCATGGCATTAGGTAACAACGGATTGGTTGCTCTTGGTTCGGTAGATGGCTCTCTCAAGCTGAAGAAATTTAACTCCACCAAGTATACGATGAAAGTAAGTGAAGTTTTTCTGCAACTTTATAAAAATGTTTTTGCATCCAATACATTTTTTTCTTTAGGATGGATGGAAGTTCGATATGAATGCCAGTATTCGCGATGTAGTCTTTGACCATGATTATTTTCAGCTATTTTGCGTAAGCCGTAACAAGGCAGTATGTAGCTACGACGTGGAAACAGGTAGAAGGTCTGTAGCATAAATTGTCTGTTTTGATTCTGTTTTTTAACTTTAGGACGCGATGCTTAGTATCGGGAACTAGTGACAGGCCTAATGTGATCGGCTTGCTTCCTCAAACTGCTCGAAAACATCAGCAATTTGCAACTGGAGACGAGAATGGAGAGGTATTACTAACATTAAAGCTCGATTGTGTGTTTAGGTTCGCACTTGGGATTTTAGAGCTGACAAACCACTTATTTGTACATGGAAAGAACAAGAAGGCGTTTGTTACTAAAATTAAGGGAATTATAAGTTTTAGGACATAAACGCTTTGGCTATGGATTCTAGACATAACCTTTTGTCCGCCTCATCTGATGGCTCAATTGCTGCTTACGAAGTTCGCAAATGCAAATTGCGAATGAAGAGTGAGATTATGCATTCAGAGTTGCTCAGCCTTTGTGTTACAAATAAGTATGTTACGCTTTCAGCTGCATAATTCCTGATATTCAGATACGTTTATGCTGGGGGAATAGACGGTGTGATAGAAGTATTTACGCATGGCGAATATGGTAACTTACTGGAACGTATTGAAAGTGGCTTTGACATGGTTCTAATCTCCTATTACGTTTGTTATTCCCAGTTGTTCAGGGAGTGAACCAAATAGTCCAACTTCGAGCTGGATTGCTTTTAACAGCTAGCGAAGCATCTAGTAAACTTAGGTTTTTATTTGAAGTGATTAGAATTCTAAACTTTCAGATTGTTAAACGTTATGCCAACTAAACGGTTAGGTGCTGTTGCTACGCATGGTGAACACGATGAAGGCATTGATAAAATGCAAGTGACCCCAGATGGAGATTACCTATTTTCTTTATCTGGTATGAATTCCTCATTGAAAGTTAGTGGCGCTAAAATTCTTAAATATAACGTTTGAGGTGTGGCCCTTGGAAGATATAATGGCTGGAATTCCTCTTCTTCGTGCTGATAACATTCAGAAAAGAAAGTCAATTGTTAAAGAAGGGTAAGCATCTATGTATCTATTTAAGATTCTCATTTGAGCTTCTTTGATGATTTACTTGTATCAAAAGCCAAAACGCCCAAAAATGAGGTGAAAAATGGTTATTCAATGAACTCGACGGGTCATGAAGCAACATCCGAAAGTGAGCTAGAAAGTGCTGATGACAATGAAAGCGATGACGATGAGAGTATTAGTGACAAAAAAAGTGACGATAGCGAAGAAGAGACTGCGGACAGTGATGAAGATGAGGAGATGGAAGAAAGCGACGATTAATGTTCTTTTAGTGATTGCCACGTTTTATTTTCTAGCCATTTTATAACCGGTTCCTATAAATTTTTATAAATTTCATTTCCTCTTGCTTATATTGAAGATTTAAAGATCTTGATGATATTGTTAATATGTTCAAAACAATACAATCACTTTTAGAAATGACTATATGCGCATTCTGCTCGACCGATAAGGCTGAACTTTATACATGTCCCCGATGTCGAGCAAATTATTGTTCATTAAAGTCAGTCTAATATGAATATTCTAGTACATAATTTTTGCTTTAGATGTTATCGCAGTAAAGAGCATAATAAATGTTCCGAACAATTCTATCAAAACTGTGTTAAGCAAGAATTACAAGGTTTTTTTACAATAATTCAAAAAAATCTTACTTCAGGTAAAAAACACGACGGCCCTACTTTTGAGAACTTTGAAGAGGAGATGGAAAAGTATATTCAGGGAGAAAGCGATCATTTACCCGGTTTTTTCTATCAAATGGTCAAATGGCATACTATTTCTAGGTACATCAAATCAGCAAGATGGCGAGCCGTTAGATTCCGATGATGAAACGGAGGCAGATACTTATCTTAAACAAGTTAGTAGTTGATAAAGTTCTTCGACGAATAATAGGTAGTAGAAGATACCATGGCAGAATATGAACAAGATGATGGCGAAATAGAACGACGTCTTCTTGCTATGGGTTTATCTGGAAATGTTGAGCAATTAATGACAACATTATCGGAAGAGGAACGGAAGTATTTTAATCAATTGGCGGAAGAGGTTATAAATTATCTTAATTTATGAAACAAACATTGCAGATGAACCAAGAAGAATTAGGTCTCGGACAAAGCTGTTTTAAATAAACTGTATCTTACCCTATTTGTTCGCTTTCCAATTAGTCTGTTATTGACTGACCTTTATATCTTCATATTTCTTTTATTCATTACCAATGCAAAGATCCTTTCAGAATGTTTTTGAGGATATCTTCGTCACTTTTACGGCTATCTCGTCAAGCAACAACTAAAGCGGAAATTATAGATACAGACGCAGTCAGCCAATTAAGTTTCTGGTGACTTTCTTAAAGCTTGCATATTTAGGTGTGTTCTAAAATTGAATCAGAAATAGCTGATGCGACTAAACGTTTATTTGCTGTTGTTTATTTAAATGGAAGGCAATGGAAGATTTCTCAGGGCGATCTTGTAGCACTTGAAGGAGAATTACCATTAGCAACTGGAGATATTATAAATCTGGAAAAAGTGTTTATTTTTACCTCCAACATTATCTGAATTATTAGGTTTTAATGGTTGGAGGTCGCAATTTCTCAGTATTTGGCCGGCCGTTTTTGGATCCTTCTGCCGTTAGCGTTCGTGCTACTGTTGTTGAAAAGAGCACCAAGTCACCAGAAGTTTTCTATTTCCATAATAATCATCAACAAATTAAAAAATTGCATTGTACGTTTTTTATATTCCATTATAACAGCTATTTCAGGGCTTACACGCGAAATGACAGTACTAAGAATAAATGAAGTAACAGCAAGAAATAAAGTTCTTGGCTTTTCTGAGTAATTTTATAGTACACATTTGTTCTAGAATAGGAAGTTCATGTTATCATGCTAATAAATATGCTTCTTTGTCGTATTTAGTGCATTCCAAGTGATCGGGAGTGGTGCGTGTAAGTGCGATAGATCAGATCGCGAAAATGTGGGTGGTTCGTTGCACCTCCAATGCTTTGGTCATGGCGTCGACTTCGACCAAATTACCAGGTATTCGAACTACCGTATACTCTTTGAATCTTGTATACATTCCCGGTCAGTCTGGTGTTAAAAATGCTAATTTGCATAGTATCCATCTCAATTCCAAATTCTATGCTTTTAGTCCCCAGACCAAGCAGAACATAAAATATTGTTTTTTGTGGTCTGTTTCTTTGACGCAAAGATCGACGAAATAGTTGCTTTTCTCTCAACCGAGTCGATCATCGCGCCTGCCTGCCTGCCCTTATCAGCGGGTCCACCTCGGCCACGCCAGCCGTACTTCAATAATTTCTCTCCTATACTCTAGTTATTGTCAATGGAGCTGATCAAACACAGAGGAGGTACGCCCCTGATCTCAGTCGGCGCACGGTAGTCGTCCCCCGTCCCCGTCGATGTTTTTTCTAATCTCCTTGCCCTAAATGACATCATCATCTTATCACAAGGCTGGATATCAAAGCCCATTATGATGTGTTTCGCCCAGCCGCGGCTCAATTAGCCGCTGCCATCGAAGCCCCGAGCATGCTCTTTCCGGCCCGGATTAACCGAGTTTTATAGCCTGTCTCGTCTGCCACCATCCGGCCGGCTCGGCTCATTTCAACAGTGTCAGTTGTCTCGCCTGTGCCGCCTTTTTCAGGTACTGTCGTCCTCTTTTTATCGAATAATCTTAATTCAGGAGGACCGTCTCGTTAGATATTAAATTTATCTGTAAAAAGAGCAACGAATGCCGCGTCTTCCACGGTTCGCCCCTTCAATTTCCGGTAATTATCAATTTCAGAACTTCGGATGGTGTGCCGGGCCTGCAGATATCAGCGATGTTTGGAGGCGGGACTACAGCCGAACAGTGGGGATTCCTTTAAAAAGAAATAACAGAACAGATTCAGTGGTACAGAAGAGGAGGATCCGCCGGAAGGACGGGATCAAGATAGAGGAAGACCTTGTCGCCGACCCGAAGGAGATCCCCTCGCCGGCCACCACCGGGGGCAGTACCGTCGGGGTCTGTTCTAATTTAATCAAAAGAATAAGACCTGCTACAGTACTCTCCGTCGTTTTCGTCCGGGAGCGATGCCCTCTCCCCCATTGACACCCGGTCCTCGGTTCCGTCGCTGCCCATCCCGCCCCCGCTACCCCTTCCCACGCCGACTCTGCCCGATGCTTTGGATGGCACCAATCTCCTCACCCACTATGTCGTCGAGGTCCCCCTTATCCGGGGAAATGAGTAATCTGAAGAGTTGCAGCTTCGGAAGGCCATGGACCGCCGTTACCTGATGTTCTCCGACCAGCCGATCACCGTTATCACCGGCTACGATAAGCTGGTATCGTCGTTTATCTGCCTCTCCGGTTCAAGGGTACTTTAGCCTTTTTGTGTGGGTGAGAGGAAGCCCCACTCGATGAAGCGGCAATTCGAAAGCCAGAAGTTGGATCACCTGCTGGCCTTCGACTTCTGTGCAGCGATGCCCGGATGGCACGACATGGCCGGCGACGAGAAGGTTTTCCCCATCAGGAGGACAGAACCCCCTTCTTTTAGGTGCTCTTTTTCCGTACGGCGACGTTGTCTTTTTGTCTTTTGGACATTGCGTGGATCACCTGCCAGGCAATTGAGCCGTCGGAAAGGGTAGCCCCGAGAATAGAACTTGGTGATCCCCCCGGTTCAGCTGGTCATGTACACGGACGGGAGTGTCTCCTCGGTGGACGACCTGTCCTTCGGCTGGGACGACGAAGAGGGACTACCGACTGACGAGAAGAGCAAAATATTCTTCGAGTTCATCCGCCGGCTGCACTCGGCCCTCATTCTCCCCATCTGTGAAATCGGCCTGGACGAGGTCGAGTACGCCGCCCTCAAGGCCTTCTGCATCTGGAAAATGGGTAAATTCGAATCTGTTTCTAGGGAAATACTCTCTTTTAGGCTATGTGGAATACACCCAGAACATCCGAAGCCTGGCGAAGAAACAAGAGACGGCGCTCCTCCTCGGCTTGGATGCCCATTACGAGGTGAATTTCGAGGGGGAGGAGACGTATTTTGAGGTATAGGACCGGGAGGACAAGGCGGAGAGGATGGGCAACTTGATCCTGCTGATGGGAACCATCTTCGAACTGTACCAGAACGTGCTCGAGATGTACCAGGGCATCACCCTCTTCGACCTGCTCAACGTCGACCTCGTCAGCAAGGAACTCCTCGCCTTGTGATATCTCTGCTTTATACTCTGTGCATTATTATGTCCGCTACGGAGACCATCCTTGACCTTCGCCCGATTCTCACGCGTCCATTGAAAATACACAGCCCCTGACTGGTTTGGGGATACTCTACCCGTCTCAAAATAGAGGAACACGCCTTCTAGGTGAATAAAATGGACCTTCTCTCAACTAATAATCATATGTCAATATATATCTACACAGCTAAAACAACAGCGAGAAGACCAGAGAAATAGATCCCCCGTCTCGTATTTGTCACCCTCCTCGACTCGATACCAAACGGAGGAAATAACACGGCCCCACACCTGCTAATCGGCTCCTAGAACCCCCTCGCGTCACCCGAGTGCACTTCTCCTTCTTCCGAGTCCAAGTCTCGCCCGGTGCAGACAGTCCCCCTGGTCCCAAAACGAACGATGTTTATCTAGCACGAAGATATCGGTAATAAACCAACGAATAGCTCTCCCTCTCGGGCTACAGTACTGGCTTTTTCTCCCTCCTTTTAACCCAGGATAGAACAACAACAAAAATGAAAATCTGTATGAGAAAACTGAAAGAGAACCGTGTAGTGATCACTGGGCAGTCAGTAGACATGTTCATTTGAGCCGCTCCGGAAACGGGACGTCAGCTGGACCAGGCGCTGTTTCGAGACTGAAATGGCTCTTGTTTTACCGTCTGCCCCTTATTTTCCTACCTTTGCTGAGCTTCTTGATTTTATCCTTGATGTCGTCGGTGTTAAGCACGATCTCGTCGACCACGGGGCCCTCGGGCACGGGAGGGGCGCTGTGCTTTGACGAGTTTCTGCGCATGGCAATGCTCGGGCGCCTCTCCCCAAAGGCGGTGACAGACGAGCTGCGTGGCTCCCTCTTCCCGGCTCGCATCAGTTCCCTGTGTTGAAGGAGGAGGGCCATCTGCTCGTCCTCCAGCATCCGGGCCTCTTTCTCGTCCGTCACATGGTCCAGACGACGCTCATTCTCCTTCTTCAATTGCTGGAGACGGAGCCGCTCGCAGTCCAGACTCGTACGGGATTCTCGCCTTCTCACCGGGGCTGCCTGGAATAATCTACGGTAAAATCAGAATAAGGACATACTAACCTGGGTGGAGGTGTTGGGCTCAGAGGTGAAAAATGAGCGGGCATAGTTGGGAGGAGCGGAGACAGGCGGCAGACTGCGTCGAGGAGTAGGTGGGGGAGTAGGAAGAGGAAGCACGGCAGGAGGAAAGGTGGTCGACTCCGGTTGCTGGACAGGGCTTGGACGAGGCGAACTGGCAGTGGCCTCCTCGTAGCTGGGCGGCGGGATCGAAGGCTAAAGTTCGACTGCGAAAGAGATAGACTCCGACGGACCTGGGTCTCCCGGAGGAGGGCGTCAATGGTCGAGGCCACATCGCCGTCGTGCTGGCGCAGCACCTGCTCGATCCGGTCGGGCGACGCCGTCGGGAACATTATGGCAAAGTCCCGCATGGCCTGGAATATCCCGGGTTACTATAAAAAGACTTCCGCCGGACATTTTGATAAGAGGCGCCATTTCAAATATTGACGGAGCCCATTTCCGGGGCTCAAACAAAGACAAAAGAAACTCACCGCGCTGAAGTCTAGGAGGTGCTCTTCGTCGTGGGGCATCGACCAGGGAGGGGGCTATCTGAAACGAGGAGGATTGTCTAGGGACCGGATGGACACTCCCAGTTGCGGAGTAGGACAAGGGGGGTACAGAAGGGAGTGCCCCAGGAGGGGAACAGTTGCCTTTTTTTTGGAGGGGGGGGGAGGCCGCTCATGAATATGCCCGGCGTGTATATTGGACACGTGACGGCCGGGCTGGAAAAACTGCGACCATTTAGGACCGAGGGGCAGAGGGGAGAAATTCGTTATGAGAAAGTGACAGGAGACGTTCGTAAACAAAAGAGCCGACCTTATATGGGAGAAGACTGCGGAGGTGGGCGAGGAAGCACCCTGACTCATCCCCCGCACCCTCACCCCTTTCTGGGAGGCCCCCTGATAGAGAGAAAGAGCAGCTGGCAAAGAATAACAAGCAACAGGAGAAATAGGAATTGTTCTCAAATGGAAGGCGGCCATCTTTTGGAGTACAGGGTGTTGCAAAGGATACAGAAAACATCTGTTTGCTCAGAGGCGGTGGATGTTAGCTGGAATGGAAAACAAGTTGAGGAGGGGAGTCGTACAGGTTGCGAAGGCCGCTTATCTGCACTGAACGCGGAGATTTGGAGGCTCCGGGGACTCGATAGACCCGCTGATTAGGGACCAGGGAACAATTCGGAGGCAGACGGCCCCCTTCCGTCTTCTGGAGGGACGCGTCCTCCCCCTCCTTGAGGGAGAGAGAAGGTTGCCCCCGGGAAAGAGAGATTGTACAGTGCGCCTGGAGGAGAACGCTAACTGGCACTTAGATAAACACGCAGATAAGACTGACTGACGAAAAAACGGACTGCCATAGGGCCGGGCCAGATTGACACATTCACCCCCGGCGGCCATACGGGGGAAATTGTGGCTCAAAGGGGCCAAAACATGGATTGGACGGCATCTGGAAGGGAAGGGATCAAAGGAAAAAAGAGATAAATCGGCAAGTATCAGCTGTAGTGGCGGACGGGGAACAACTGTTTTTGTGACTATCGACTGCCCGTCGACAATTACACACGCGGGTATTCCCGACTGACCAAAACGGGAGGGGAAGCCGCGAGATGTTTGATCGGGGGATTCCATGGAAACAAGTACCTGCTCCGTTTACTGGGCACACACAAACACGGCTAATTCTCCTCTATCCAGCAAATAACTTCCCCGTTCTTTTTATTTCGTCTTTTCTTCTGTGTTTTATTCATCGTTTGTGTCTGCTCTAATAATAGACAAAGTGGACAAACAGCTCAAGTTGGTGCTGTACTTATCGCAAGCGCACTCAGGGTCAAAAATATGCCGAGACTGCTTGTTTGCTTACTGTTTTCTATAAAATATTAATGTCGAACACATCCAAAATAGGAATCTCGTCGTGAGGGGGTTTCAAATAGACCAGACACCCCCCGTCCTATACACTGGAATAGGCGAAAAGGCGACCTTCCTCAATGTTCCCATAAAAGTAAAGGTGCGTCGGGATTGCCAAAGGTGTCTTTGCCTCCGACATTCGAGCGCTTTGCCCTTTGGCTTTTTGAAAACCAGTTCCCTTCTGCACTTATCGAAAGACCTCTCGTCTTCCGGGACTTTCCGGATAATCCGGCACGTCGTGCCCTTACCTAACTTGACCTTAATACTCGTCGAATTCGGCGCCATCCATGCAAATGCTATGGAGGGCTCTTTTGCGATACAATGTGCCTTCTAATCACTTTGTGCTGTTGCCTGCAGCGCGTGAAATGAAACTCTCTGGGTCTCTTCTCTGGGTCCCCTCTGTTGGCTTTCTCTGACCGCAGCGATCAATACTCTGGGCTGACACTCCCGGTCGACGTTAATTTCTCTTTTATTGTACCAATTAGGAGCATTTATTGACAGGCAGAGAACTTGCTTCTCACCTCCTCCTTCAAAGGTTCTTTTTGGAGTAATTTTAGACAAATGGCAACATGGCAAGGGTATTTTCTATGAAACGCATTCACCCATTCGTTTCGTTTCTATACCTGCCTCTGTGTAAGATGTACAATCTCAAACTGTATACATCCGTATAGGCGAGAGGAGTTCCTCCTTTTTATGTTTGAGATGACGACATATTATATGTTCATGCAATTGCACTTCCGCTCTAGCCATTACTTGCCGTCAGATTCCCTCCTAGGCCGACTACTACATATGCTCTTTTGGTTGTTTTCGCTCGTTTCTTCAAATTCTATCACTGGGAATAGCATTCATATACAAAAATTCCTCACGGGCATATTGTATCAAGTTGATACACAAAATACTTTTCAGCTGTAAGAAAGGTATATATATATATATATATATATATCCAGCCATTTTTTCTTTACATTTTCGCAAGCCGATGACAACTTCACATAAAAAAGTGGAACTGATATTGTGTATATTCTCTAATTGTTTACTCTTCACCACTTCATAGATTCTTCATGGACTAGTCAATATGCGCAGCCTCGTTCATTTGTTGTACAATTTCTGTAACCTCTAATCTGCCACTCGGTGCCCTATTTCATAGTGTTTGCCCACTGCACATAGACGCCACTTTTGGTATGTTCAAAGCTGTCTTTCAACGATTGGCATCCAATTCATATACCTTCTCACCGCTGGAAAGCCCTTTTGCAGATTTGGTAATTAGTTAGCGATTGTATTCAGCTACGCGCGCCGCTGCATTGCCGCTCTTTATCAATATATAACTGCGGCTATATCAGTTTTCGTCTATTTCCATTGCCGCAGCTTTTCGATATCGTCCTCAGGCAGCTCTCATATTTCTACACGCTTCCTCGGTGTCGTCTCTTTCCCAATCTCACTATATTTTCTTATTTCATTGCACTTTCATGCCTATTATCCTGCTATGTTGTGATATTGGGGCTTTTGATGTTTCCACATGTGCAACTGTCGTCGCATTAAGATCTCAATCTCTTTGATGTAGCTCTTGGATTGATTGATTTTTGTCTGTCCATTTCATTGAAATATTTTGTACTTCAGATGGCGACAGACGAGTCGTCCACTCGTAATAACGTAGAAGAAGTTCATGGACAGCTTTTCGAGGTTGCTCCGCGCTACATCAACCTTTCTTACATTGGTGAAGGAGCGTATGGCATGGTGGTGTGAGTTTTAACTGAACTACCGAGTAATATATTTTGTTCCCGCATAATAATTTTTTGGATACTTTCATTTTAGTTCTGCCATCGATACTCAGACTCGAGAGCGAGTTGCCATCAAGAAGATTTCTCCTTTTGAGCATCAAACCTTTTGCCAGCGTACTCTTCGTGAAATCAAGATTCTAACACGCTTCAAACATGAAAACGTGAATTATTATATTACATGAACTAATTTTAGTTTAGATTATCAACATTCAGGAAATTATCCGTTCTTCTTCGGTTGATACTATGAAAGACATTTACATTGTCCAGTGTCTCATGGAAACGGATCTCTATAAGCTGTTAAAATCTCAGAAGTTGTCCAACGATCATGTCTGCTATTTTCTCTATCAAGTACGTTGTTTTTAAAATATTTTGTTGGTTTACAATGGCAACTATCATGTGAAAAAAAGCTGTTATAACACTTTTTTATCAGATTCTTCGTGGTCTGAAGTACATCCATTCGGCAAACGTTCTTCATCGCGACCTAAAGCCGTCAAATCTTCTTCTGAACACTACGTGTGATTTGAAAATCTGTGATTTTGGACTCGCTCGCGTCACTGATCCTCAAACTGATCATACGGGATTTCTAACTGAATATGTTGCCACCAGGTTTGATTTATTCAGAAACATTAGATACATGAGGCTTTCAGATGGTATCGAGCTCCCGAAATTATGCTAAACTCCAAGGGTTACACTAAGTCTATCGATATGTGGTCGGTCGGATGCATCCTTGCTGAAATGCTTAGCAACCGGCCTCTGTTTCCAGGTATTTTATTAGAAACGTTGTTTACAACTCTTATAGGCAAACATTATTTGGATCAATTAAACCTTATTCTGGCTGTCGTTGGAACACCAACTCAGGAAGATCTCAAATGTATTATTAACGAAAAAGTAGATAAATTGATCAGTTCGAAGTGGTATTAATATTTTTAGGCCCGTTCATATGTGATCTCTCTCCCCCATAAGCCAAAACAGCCTTGGTCCAGACTTTATCCTGGTGCTGATCCTCGTGCGCTCGATCTACTTGAGAAGATGCTCACCTTTAATCCACAAAAGAGGATTACAGTTGAAGAAGCTCTGGCACATCCCTACTTGGAACAGTACTACGATGAAGAAGACGAGGTTTCTTTGTTCTTGTTCATTCTAATATAGCATTATAGCTGGTTTGTGAGGAGCCCTTCAACTACGAAATGGAGCTGGACGATCTACCTAAAGAGAAGCTCAAACAACTTATTTGGGAAGAAGCTGAACTGCACCACAAGCGCATGCAAGAAGAGGCAGCTCGAGGAGCAGAGCCCATGACTTCCTAATTGTTATGGATAGACACTCCAAGAGTGTATTGTACTGTGTTATCCACACATATCCCGGTATTTTATCTTTTTAATAACCCTTTTTAATTTTATGTTTTTTTGTTGACTTTTGTGAAGTATATAGAACATAAGGACTTTAATTGACCCATGACCAGCGTGTATAGAGTCCCGCATTTTATCATTGTATCTCTGTGTTTTTTTTGGCGGGAGTGAAAGAGAATTTAAATTTTTAGTCTAATGTGATGGCTGCGAGACCATTCGTCCGGGGAGACCATTCGTCCCCGAACGAAAGGTCTCGCCCTGTTTATGGAAGCGGACGAATGGTCTCGCGGTGTTTATGAAACCGGACGAAAGGTCTCGCCCGGTTTATGAGACCGGACGAATGGTCTCACTCCTCTTATATGACCAGGAGAATGACCTCTTTTGCTATTGGGCTGATTCTACTAATATGGTTTATTTTTGTTCCCTTTTTAACTATTCTTGACAGGTGTTTTTGTGAAATATTTATTTAATAGTTTTCTGATTCACTGTCTTTGTATATCACAATTTATCTTCGCTTTCTTGTGACAAATACCGACATCCGGTCCGTGAGTATATCTTGCTGGGGAACGTCGCCTGCCTGCAGGAATCAATGTAGTCTTGGAATTCTGCCATTTCGGCGGCGACTTGGCTGCGCCTTGTTTCATCTTCGGGACGGAGTTCAAGTCCAATTGAGTTTCTGAGCTCAAAGTATTTTTGTAGTTGGATGGTATTCAGTATTCGAAGGGAATCGGCCAAAGCCGGATGCTTTACTCCATTGAGCAATGTATATAATACACTAAAAGTTTGAATTCATATGGGATGGTAATACTAATACCTATGGAATGATTCGGCGCTGTTACTGGTTCGATGTTCATTTTGTCCATATTTGTTCCACATATATTTTGAAAAGGCTCCTTACGCCATGTATTTTCAAAGTATTCCAGGACTCTGGCACATTGAGCTCTTGCTGCATGTTTTCTCCCGACAGGATTGACCAGTATTCCACTTTTATCAATGAGATTCTAAATTGATCCTGGATTTGAAGAAAATGAAGGCAATTTAGATGATCTGGAAAAGAATCGTAAGAAATACCTCGACAAACTGAGGAAACAACCGGAGCTGTTGGATTCTCTGCCTCCAATAACACAATTATTGCTTCTTCGGAATCTCATGGGAACACCGACACCACAACCATCATCAGCTTTTCTTGAAGTGGAAGAAGAAGAGATGGAATCTGAAGCCATGGAGGAGGAAGAAATGGGGGAAGAGGAAACGAAAGACTCGACTCACCTTCCCACAATCTCAGAAGAAGACGAAAGAGAAGAAGCAGCGTTACATGGCCGTCCCTTCCGGCTATGTACTATCTAACTGTGACTCATTACTATCGTGGCGTAGACTAATACTCAGTAGAACTAATAATGCGAATAAGAATCTAATAGTTTATTGGCTAGCTAGTCGATTGTCGTTCGCAGGGGTCCCCCGAGCGGGAACTGGCTCTTGGTCCGCCCCCAGGGTCGGGTGGCTAACGGCAGAACAAGAAATCAATTACAGTCAAAATAATACCAATTAAACTCTTGTTACTACACTTCGAACACAATAAAAATGAAAGAGAATCTCTATTTGGGACCTTTTGTCCGGGGCCGGATGAAAGGTCTCCCCGGACGAATGGTCTCGCAGCCAACAGACATAGAGACAACTTTTTATTATTACACATACATACAAGTTTGTTGTAGAATATGAAACTAACAATACCAGTGCACAAAAACACTGGTCAATTACACGTAACAGGCAAAAATATTCTTATTGTGGACCGGGAGGCTGTTGTTGCTGCTGAAATGAATTTGTTCCAGGATTATAAGAATTTGGAGGCATCGGGAAGTTACCATAAGGTTGCTAAACATGTACGATAGTTCGAAATAAAATTAGCAAACCTGGTAGTTTGGAAAAGCTCCGGGGAAAGTCATATAAGGATTAGCAAAATTGGGTTGGTATTGAGGCTGATAAAACATAGGTTGTGGCTGTCCTGCAAAGCAATATTATAATTATGCTATGGAAAAAAATAGTGCTTCGGCAATGTTAACACGTGTACAAACCATAAGGAACATTCTGCTGATAATACGGTAAATGGCCAGGAGCAGCTTGATTTTGTTGAGCAGTATTGGATTGTGGAGCCGTTGCCGCAGCACCATCTGACAAACGTGCGGTTATAACATAAAACACAAAAGCAACTAATTGGTGTAACCAAAAAGTTCAAAAATGACTTTAGACTTACCTTGCAACGATGATTGCGTACGAGGAGGAGCAGTTGGTGTATTTGTGGATTCGACTGGTCGAGGAGGGGGTGGACGTGGAGGAGCTTTAATAATAATATACTGAGGGCGATATCATTAGTTTATAAAGCGAACGATTCACGACACCGCCTATTGTAACAGTTTAATTTTAAAACTCACCAGGAGCAGACGAACCAGACACAATGTTTTGCTGCACCTGTCTCATAAGATCTTCTTTTTCCGTTTGACGAGCAAACACGAAATCACTGACTTTTTGTTGTAGACGCACCAAAATGGGTGTTAGATCATTATAGAACTAAATATGAAATTAATTAGAGCCACTATTCGACTACGCTAACTTTTGTTCCTTCGTCTAAATTGTTTTTCAGTTCATTGAAGGCATCATATCCTGATGCCAACAGCTTTAAACTTTTTTCTCTTTCGGCACCGGAGTTTGTGCCACTCTTTTCACTGACAAATTTGTTGTTCCATGTCTAAAACAAACTTTCGAATTAGTAAACTATGATAAGGTGACTTGTATGTCTGCTACAACATCTTCTTGTTGCTTGATAGAAGCGTTAACTCTCTCGCGTAGAGGACCATAAATTTGCATGATTTTATCCTTTGAAATGGCTTCCTCATTTAGAAGTTGACTCTCAGCCATTGCTTTTAGAAAATCATTGGTCAAATCACAGTTTACTTCTTTGAATTCCTAAATCGACAAAACGTTTTGTAAATGATGGTCAACGAACCTTCTCCAATTTTTCTCGATCATTTTTAATTTGTTGCACTTGCTGCATTAATTGACGAAGTTTCTGTACAGATTCTGTTACTCCACCAGTTGCATGGACTTGTTGCCCTGGAATGCTGCCCTTCAACTCGTTCTAAAAAGATATGTGCATTGTTACTTATAGAATTACCTCGCTCTTGCTCAAAAGCTGTATTCCAGCCCTGTTAGCTTCGCACTTATCGCAAACCATCTTATCAGCTCCCGAAGCGGTATGAAGTATTCCTCGATACTTCCCCACCTCCTGCACAAGAGGGCCAGTTAATTGTTCGCTGCTCATTCGCGACCAGCGCGTACCAAACTGAGCTCGAAGTTTGTCGTCGCTTTCTTTTTCCTCCGTAAGCATGCGATGAGTCTAAGTTCATCGATTACAGATCTACAGAAGGCACTAACCTCATTCAAGATTTCTTCATTTCTTTTATACAACAAGGGAAGCTCGGTCAGCAATCGAATAAGTTCATCGGATCCGCCAGCTTGCTTTACTTTAGCCGACTTTTCTTTAATAGATTCTGGTAGTGTGTCCGAAGAAGTTACATCTTCTATCGCAGCGGGAAGATTGAGAGAGGCTAATATTCTAAAAAAGTCAAAAAGGATATTGGTAACTAAAATTTTTTACCCGTTCATAAGCTGCGTATGCTCTCTGAGACGGCCCGATTCAATATTTATAATCTCAGATTTCCTGCCTTGGTAGGATTGCATAGCGTTTAGAACTTGCACAGGTACAAGGTTAATAAACATATCTAGATAGTTCATTAGGAATATTAACATGAAACCTATACCTTTAAACCTAGTAGACATTGGATTGATCGGTGGTAATGGCTTGGCCAAGACGGCACCTGCAAGCGAAGCCAAGGAACGAAAGTCCGCAACCCGTTCATGATACTGAATAATTTCAAATTAACAGTAAAATTCACTCACAATAAAGTCATTGTCTTTCTTGGCCGATTGGAAAGCTTTAGGTAGAACTTTTAAAGACTCTTCAAGAAAGCCTGGAGAGACATACCTAAAAAGTGCGATAATTCACAATTAAAAAGAATATACTGTACCTATTACACTGCTCTGATAATCGGATAGCTTCAGTTAATCGAGAAAGTTGCTCTCCGACTTTATGATTTTCTCCATCAACTTCTGCTTGGTGAAATTGAGCCATCGCCGAATAGCCCATTGATTTGCCGTTAACAGTTGCAACCCATTCCTTTTCCCACAGTCCTTTGACAGCATCTTTAGCCATCAGTTTTACGGCATCCGAATAAAAATTAGCTGCTTGTGAAGCAATTTTTGAAAGAAGAGCACTTTTCATCTTATCTAAAATCAAATATGGTGAGGATACTTACTTATACAGCACCTTTATAAGCTTTGATATAAAAGCTCTCTTGAGCTTGCGCGGTCATAATCATCGAAAGAGCGGCAAGAGTGTCTGGTAAAAGATCAGAAGTAGGATCTTGCTGTACAAGTCCCAAAACAGTATCTCTTAGTTGGGCAAAAACTCCAGCAGCTTGTTGAAAAAGTTTAGCAGCTGTTTTCATCTCTTCATCCGTCACCAGCATTTGATTTGAAGCAATTTGGCTCATCAGAGCACCAACATTGTATAAAACACAAGCCCTTTCAAAAGACCCATCAGCAATAGATAAAGAAGCCTACAAAGGAAGGGGTTATGTTAAGAAAATAAAATCAAACCTTGCTAGAAAATAATCCTCCTTTATCAAAAGCATCTTTCCATTTGAATACTACGGGATTTTGTGTTGCACTGATTACTATCTTGCTTTCAATAGCAACAAGTTGATCATAATATCTAAATTCGTCAATAAATATTATGCAAATTTTAAAGAGAATGAAAAAAGACGAAAAAATAAAAGAACCTTGTCAAAACATCTAATGCTGATTGATGTTTATCCAATGGCTGGCATACAGCTTTCGTTCTAAGCTTGCTCAATTCCTGAAAACATTGTTTAAAAACAATTAACATAAAATTGAATGACAATTCTTCGGTGACTCACCTGAATAGCTTCATTTATTTCCGGTTTGTTATCATCTGAAGTATTATACACAGAGTCGATATACGAAGTGAGAGGTTTTACTAGATCAACATCGCTTGTAGTCTTGAGAGGTACCGCAAGAAAATTGGCGGAATTCTTAGACATTCTGAAAATGAAAATCTAAATAAAACACTGCCTGGAAAATAGTAGACAAAAACAAGAAGTGATCGATAAGGACGTGTTACGAAGCATGAATATAAATAAATAACTGGTACTTTTCTATATGAGCTGAAAAGTAGAAGCGATTGAAAAACAGCTAGAGTGAAGAAGGCGTTATCTTTGTGACGTATGACTCATTCTCACGTATGACGTCGGAGGCGACAAACTACCTGCTCTGTTGCGAAATAAATAGCATCTTTATAGGCAGGCTGTGTTGATACGTTTCGCATATAACATGAAATATTGTGAAAAGAACAATAGAATAAACAGAAAAATATAAAACCGATTTCTTCTGACGAGGAGGGTGAGGCCGATAAGTAAACATTGAAGTGAAAAAAGGCGCAAAAACATTTCAAAAATCAATTTTGAAATTCTTATTAGCGTCTGTGATGAATTTCAAAAAAGTAATATACATTCATTTTTATACAGTGTTGTTTCCTTATGTTTTTCTCTCTTTTATAAAGTAGTCGTCATATCGTTTTCAGTGGTCAGCATTAATGGGCCTTCCTTGGTACTATCTGGAGCAACCAACCCGTGCAACTCTTCTTCGCTGTTACTATGCTGTCTGTGCCTTCGCTTACCCTGTCTACGTTGGCCTGACATGGAAGAAATCAGATATTTTCGCCGGCACAATCCTGAGAGATGCAGTTCTCAACCCTAAGACGATCAAAAAGTGATTTATCATTGTCATTTTTTTTTTCAAGTAATAATAACAATTTCACACCTCTCAAAGGTCTTTATTATGGACTGGATAGATAATAAGTGTTTAGGAGCGAGTGGACGACGGGGTGCCAACAGCCAACAGAGACGAGATCTTTACTGGAGTGGCTGGGAATTTCAGCAGATCATGTTGATCTTTCTTTGCAGAGAATTCGTCGATTAGCTGTAGCATGACATTTCCAACATCGTTGACCGTTTCTTCTGTGGAGTACTCATAATTTATAGCGACAGAGAGCAGGATAGTGCCTGCCGTTTCCACAATTTTCAGATAGATCTTTTTGGATTGGTTGATGAATCTGCCCAGCCTTTTCGTATACTTGAAGATATTCTTCTCAGACATTCCCGGCTCCTGAAATCACCTCTTTTCTACTATTACATAATAAAATACAGTGTATTGGAAGGAGAAGGTGTTGTTTCTCTGCTTGCCAAAGAGTCGAACATTGGGACAAGTCTTGAGCGTTTGTCTGAGCCGTTCAGCCAGAAGGCAAAGCTTTCGAATGTGGTTTTTCATGTGCTCCATTCCCAGCATTGTAGTCGTGAACAAAATTTTTAGCGAGCGCACACGGCGGCTCAAATGCAATGTCCAATCACGAGAGTCGAACTGATGACGCCGACTGCCTCGGAGATACGAGGCGTTGATGTAGTAGCCCATCTTGTAGTCCTTCTGATTCTTGTTCCAAAGGATCATAACATTGACGGATTGGAATCGAAGATGACCCAGAATACTATCGGCCAACGCCAATAGATCGGCAGATGGGCGAAGAGAAGGCTCAATCCAGAAGCCGGCTACTTCGGACGCGTCCACGTGCAGCCAACACTAAACAAAGTAAACCAAAGGGCCCTGATCGACAAACCTTGTACTTCTTGGCCACGAAGGCAATCTCCTCGAGTTGGTCATCGGCCAAGAGGCCCCTGATGCCCAGGGTGACCAGGACACAGCACGGCACGAGTCCCAGATCGACGTCCTCCCTCATCTGCTCCTCCAGTTGCTCGGCCGACATCCCGTAATCGTTCCTGGGCAGAGAGGCAATCTTCCGACACTGGAGCATGGCCAGACGGCAGATTTTCTCCAGAGACGGGTGGGCCGCCTGGTTGCCGTAGACGACGAGCTTCTTGTAGTAGCTGTGATGGAGGCTGAGGTCCTCGGCCGTCTTCGGCTCGGCCAGGTAGCCCAGGTCGTTGACCTTGCCCAAGTGGCCGTCCTCAATCATTAGGCGATTACACGCGGTCCATCTGAAATGGGGAATGGACTGGATAAGTGACAGGCAGACTGACCGCGAAGACATAACAATGCACATGTGGCTATCAGCTACCGACTCCTGAAACATTTATATGAAGGGGAAAGAGAAGGCTAACGGTGATGGTGCCTCCTCCCGGGCTGAACTCTGTGTTTCCCTGGAAGAGGAAGTGCTCCGGGATGCCGAGGGCCCTCCCGGCCCAGTTGGTCATCACCACATCCAGCTCGTTGCAGGCGGGAGACGAGTCCCAGCTGAAGCCAATCGTCGACATTTGACTCAAGATGACCTCGGCCATCGAGTCCGGAATACAGGGGCCCGCCATCTGGGGAACCAGGAAACGCGGGTGTTGCCAGTGGGTCAGCTGAAATTCTCGTCTATTACCAGGAGAAGAGTGGCCAACCCCGGGCAGAATAAGCTCGCGAAAATCGCAGAGGACATCGGCGAATTTGTCCCGTTTCTCCGGTGGATGACTAGGCAAACGGTGTGCCAGAAAACCTGGTAAAACATCTGAAAGGGCCGAGTGTGTAGACGACGGGTAAAGAGACTGACCACAGGAGACAGGGTAGCTGGCCACCTTGTCCTTGTAGCTCTTGATGAACGAGGTCAGCTGGTCGGCACACTCCACCAGCGACTCGGGATCGGCCATCCGCTGCACGCGGATTCGAGGATGAGTAGCCTCAGGCATCGGGAACGGCCTCACCTCCCCGAGGTCGGCCACCTCGTCGAAGTGGTCTCCCCTGCCGCCCTTCTTCCTGTTCTTCTTCTTCGATTTGCTTTCTTTCGAATTGTTCCGGCTCTTCGTCCTGCTACTTTTAGTCCTGTTGCTCTTCGTCCGGCTGTTCTTCTTCACCGGGATCCCCTTGATCTTCTCTTTCACCCGTTCAATCTTCGCAGAGGTGGAATAGATGGAAAAAGCCAAATATGCCAAGGCAGCCAACTCGACGAGAACCACCGCTCCGATAACCAGAGAAGCCACAGCCACAGCCATCTTCGGTCGTGGATCACAAACGGAATGACCCTTTCCCCATTCTGGATGGGTCGACTCAACTAAAGTTGACAAGAATATTCCGAAAGAATCAAAGGACGGATTATGAACCGGGGGCGGACAAGTATCTGGCTGGTTGTAACGCGCCGTCGTCAGAGGTAAGACGGCTTTTTGCCCAGAGGCGTATCTGACCTTCCTTGTTGTATTTGGCGCAGCTGCTGCCAAATCAGATGAATATCGCCTCCTCCCCAAGGCTGCCACCGCCCGTTTCTCCACCCGGAACATACTTTTTGCTCTTCTTCCCTGACAGTAATCCCCCACCGACGGCACGAAGCAATCAGTCGTCCGTCCTCCCCGGCCGCGAGGAGACGGCACCCGTCTATGGCTTTTATCTATTACAATCTCCATTTACTCACGCCGGGGGGCGTCTCCTCCATTTCTCCTCTTTTGTGTCAAACGTCACCTCATAGTTCGCTGGTCGATTTTGCTTTTTTCGTCCTTACCAATTTGACAGAACAAGTTCCAGACAGATGAGGTTACTCCTTCTGGCGGCTGCCGTACTTGTCCCCCTGGAGGCCCGCTCCACGCCCATCCAGTAGGTTGTCCTCATCTCGGAGAACATAGAAGATCAGGGACGATAGCTGGTTTTTCCTATTTCGGACTAATCCGAATGGCGGGGAGAAAGTGACGAGATCACGAACACCTTCCCTCTAAAAGTATGCTTCGGGTGTAATGGCATCCTTCCCTTTTTTGCGTCATTACGTCCGCTACGATCAGCGTGACTCCCGGTTTTCGTGTGACCCGGCGCCCGTGACTGCGTAAATTGACACCCAGGTTTCAGAGATAAGATTAAGAGGATTCTCGATTTCATGCAGACCGTTCGCGGCAACGGAGCCCTCGCCATCTCCACGGTGAGTCGCCTCCTGCTCTTTTCGAGAATAAGTCCATTTCCAGCCGACGGGACTGTGGCCCGTGGACAAGATCAACGAGGAGAATATCCCCGACATCTTCGGATTCCACACCGGGTTGAGGCGGGAACTGGAGGAGGCCCAGGCAGAGGCCCGGGCCAAGGGCAAGGACTTCATCCAGGAACAGTTCTCCTCGGACAACGACGTCAATCTGAAGAGGAGGGAGAGCAAACTGCCGCTTCCACCGACCCGACCTGCTTCTCGCCCTCGTCCTCGCAGTCGTCTCCCTCACCCCGTCCATCCCTCCGGCTACAACGCAGCCAATGACAAACTTCCCTCCTTCGGGGGATTCTTCAACCCGCCCTTCGACAGTGAGGCCTCCGTCAATGCGAATGACGAGACCAAGAAGGAATCTATCGGGTGGAATAAGAGTAACCATGGGTTCAATCTGCCGCCAAGCGGAATTCACGTGGACCCCGCCCCCGAATTTGGAGATGACATTTCAGTTGGACTCGGAACAAAGGATGGCCATTGATAGGACTAGTTTTTAAAGTTCATGTTGTCTGTAAATACTGCCAGAATAAAAGAACAGAATTTACTCGTAGACTTCAAAGAAACCCATCTTCTCGAGGGTCGTAGCCACCTGGTCGAAGACTTCCTCCATTTTGGGCCGCTCGCTGCTGTCCTCCGCCCACATTCTCAACCGTCCATAGTTAGAAAAAACGAGCCAAATCCACTCACCTTTCTACGAGGTTTTTAATCTCGTCCGAACAGTAGAGTGAATTGAAGGAGGGTCGACAGCCGTCGCGGACAGCGCTGAGCAGAGCCAAGAAGCCGAATCCCTCATGTGGCCGTTGGCGGTGAATCATTTCCCAAAAGGAGATTCCCAGGCTGTACACGTCGCATTTCTCATCGTAGGTCACCGCTGATCCACTTCCCACCACCTCCGGAGCCATGTATATTACTGTACCCACACTGAAAAGAGCATTTCATGAGAAGAGGAGGACGCTCACTCGGCCGTCATCCCAGTGTCCACCGTGGCACATAGGCCAAAGTCGCTGATTTTCAATCTCTTCCCTCCGTCGGCAAGGAGCATATTCGCCGGCTTGACATCCCGGTGGACAAGGCGTTTCTTGTGGAGGAAGGCCAGGGCCGAAGCCGCCTGCCGGCACCAGTTCAACGGCTCCGTGATGGTGTAAGGGTACTCGTGGTTGTGGATGGCTGAATTGTATCTTCTGGGGGAGATTAGGGAATCCCTTACCGGCGTGGACAGAGCCGCCATCCATGTACTCCATGAGGATGCCCGCCGGTTTGTCTTTCTCACTGGGTGACGCGAAGAGTACTCCCCGGGTTTGCACAATATTCGGATGAGTCACCGTCTGAACCAATACAGGTCCTCTTTCCGGGCGAGTTACCTTCAGGAGGTAGCACAATTCCCTGGTGGCACTGTGTTCCCACTGCTTCACTCGTCGATCGAAGAATTTCACGGCCACTCGTCTGCAATTCTTTCGGTGTGGGGAGAGGGAGGACACCGACCTGTAGAACTTGGTGGAGACGAGGTCGACTGCTCCCTGCGAGCCCCGTTCCAGATGCCGGATGAGGGTGAGATCTGCCGGGTAAAAAACCTCGAGGTCATCCTCGACTGCTAGTGAGTTTCTTCTGTTTTCGTGAGGCTGTTTAAGGCTATTCGAAGGAGATCTCTGGACAGGGGGCTTGAGTGTCTCGTCCTGGAGACCAAGGGACCGGGAGGAACGGTTATCTTGGGGCGGTTTGAGGCCGGAGGTGGAGGGAAGACTGAGCGAGAGGAGAGCGTCTGCCTAAACAGGGGATTAGTAGACAGAGAAGAAGAATTACCTGGATATTTTGACGAAGAGAAGAGTCGCGTCTGGGTGGAGGAGGAGGAGCAGATAGTTTGGGGGGTGCTTCCATAGAGAGCTTGGCAGTCATCTGCTGGGCGATGAGGGTGGACAGCGGAGCGTCAGAAAAGGGGCGAGGCTGAACAGCGACTGGAGGCAGGGGCTGGGAACATACCCGCTCGCGACGGGACCCGGCTGCCGGTCTGAAAAGGAGAGCAAACACTTCCCGGAGGGAAATGGGACATACCTGTAGACGACGTCAGTTTTGGGGACCATTTGGCGCATCGTAATGGAGTCTGAAAGGGGACTCTGCTCGGGTAACTGGGAGCGGCGAACCTTCAATGTTGCGGAGTTTCTTGTAGAAGTTATCGGCATTGATGGGCGAGTCGAAGCAGAGTTTCAGCCGGTCGAAGGGGTCGATTGGGAAATCGAAGAAAACGTTTCTCTGGTCTTCGCGGTCCCTTTCGGCGTTGACCGGCCCGGCTCTACAACCCCCCGTCCGATCGATACCGACAGCGTAAACTCACAGTGATACGGAGAAGATAACCGTGTTCTCCTGGGAGACCATAGTAATTAGGGGACGGGGGGTGCATCCCTTCTTCAAACAGACCTTCCCCCGTAGGGGAAGGGACCCCTTCCGGATGAGACAGGCTGAACCCTCGGCGTCGACGATGGAAGTTGAGGGGTTCATTCAGAGGGCTCGGAAAGGGGGACTGTGATAAGACAAGGGACTGGGGCAGACACGTAAACCGAGTGCAGAGAGTTTGTTTTCGAAATGAGTCAGAAACCGGGAAAGACTTTATTTCGGAGCAGTTTGTGAGGGAGATCAATAGGAGACTTCTCGTTTGCGGTGGCCGAAGATGACCACGGACACGGAGGCGGTGACTATTTGGAGGAGGATCACTCCCAACATACAAATCCCGAAGATCATCAAGGTGAAGTCGAGTCGATCCCAGACGGAAGAGGAACACGTGGGCAGGGAGATCATACAGTTCCGGTTGGGTTCGCCCAAGACACCGCAGCAATTATACTGAAAGGGATTGACCGGGAGGACGGGAGACGTACTCGGTATTGGATGGCAGCCACATCTTGCGGACTGAGGAGGTACGACTCCTTGACATACTCGTAGACACTCTCGCGAACAGTTGGCCGGTAGACGAGGACAAAAATGCCGAGGCCGATTTCTCCCAGGACAAAAAGGAGAAGGGCCCCGAAATAGGCGGCCAGGAGGGCTCGGGAGGAGGCGGCCGCGCCTAGCAGGCCGGCAAAGCCTGTAATGGCCAATCCCGCGGAGAAGGCCACGATGACCCAAAAGGAGACGAGAATCTGAAGAGAATTACTCATAAATTAGTCAGGGAGGAGACTGACTCCCGTGCGCATATCGCTCTTAATCCCGGAGAGGGGCTCGGGGTCATCCTCTCGTTTAATATTCCGTCTCAGCTCCGCCTCGAAGGAGGAGTCTGCCCGGATCCAAATGGCTAGGGCGAGAACTGCCAGGGAGACCAGCTGAAAGTAAGGGCTGTTTACACTCGCTCTGTCTGGGACCGTGCTCGAGCCGTTCATCGTTCAGCCGAGAGATCAATACTCTTTTCCACAATCCCACGATCTGTTCCCCCGCCTTCGTTGTCTGTTTTTCTTGCCCCTCTATTATCTTATAGCTATTTTTCGGTCAAAAAGGAGGGAATGTTAGCGGCTCTGATGCAATTTTACCGGTTAGTCCAAGTTTTCAACCAGTCAATTCTTGTTTAGACACTCTGTCCATTGACCAGACAAGACGAGCCTTCCTGAGGTTGGGTCATTTCGAGCAATGTTGTTTGTCAGCCAGTTGCGTCGCCGTTGGCTCCGCCGTCTGCCTCTACGACTGGCCCCCGTCAACTTCGTCCTCTTCCTCTCCATAACTGCCGTCTGTTTCTACTTCCTCTACGAGCCTCCTCTCCTGCCAATCTCCATCCAAACCATCGTCAGCGTGGGCAAGGATGACATGAATGGAGTGGGCAGGACGCACCGGGTATTCTCTACAGTTAGTATTCTTTCAATTATTAGCCAAGTCAATGTTTAGGGTTGTACTATTCCGAAACTGGAGACGTACGGGGCAGAGATGATGCCGTTTATAGAGAAGGCCACGCCGGTGGATTGCCGGGAACGGGCCGGCACGGGCAACTGGGTACGGGTGGACGAGAAGGGAAGGCTGACCAAGATCAAGGAGAGGTGGGTGGCTAGAAGAGATCGGGCGGAGAAGAGGATTCAGAGTCAAGGCCAAATGTGAAATAGAGTACATTGTCAGGAAGACAGACTTTGAGAATGAACTGATCGAGAGGGAACAGCTGGTCCAGGGACAGAAGATGAAACAGGACTTTGGACTGGTGAGGTGTAGAGACGGCCGGGACTGGTGGGAGTCATTGCTGATGGCGGCCGTTCGAAATGAAGAAGTCGTCAGACAAGCCAAGGTGAGAATGTTTTGGGCCATTGACGATGAGGAATTACAGAAGAAGAAGGAGTACAAGGGCGAGAAGCCGCTGGATGTGGTGATTTTTGGATTCGACTCGATGAGCCAACAACATTTCCGGCGGAAGATGCCCTTGGCGACGAAACAACTGGAGAAGATGGGCGCCGTGACTTTGAATGGTAAGAGATTCTTCTTCCTGGGAGGGACACGTCTTCAGGATACAATATTGTGGGAGATGGCACCCCGCAGGCCTTCATCCCAATCCTCACGGGCAAGACGGAACTGGAATTGCCGAACACGAGGAGACGCTACAAGACGGCCAACTTCGTTGACGTCTACCCCTTTGTGTGGAAGAACTTCTCCGACCGGGGCTACGCGACGCTTTTTGGGGAGGACGCCTTCTCAGTTGGTTAGGGACAGGGAGGATGGATTAGAGAGGAATTGTCTTTCTAGGGATGTTCGCTTACCGGCTGAAGGGATTCGACAAGCAGCCGACGGATCACTACACCAGGAATTTCTTCAAAGAAGTGGAAAGCCAGAAGGGAAACGGACGGAAGAACGGAGGAAATTGTCTCGGCTCCGAGCATGTCCACGAGGTCATCCTTTCACTTTAACATAACTCATGGTTTTAGGCTTGGTTCCGCTACTCGCGACACTTCCTCGCCGAGTACCCCGACCTGCCGAAGTTCCTCCTGATGCACCAGGACTCTCTGAGCCACGACAACGTCAACCAGATTGAGGTGGAGGACGAATACTTCGCCGGTCACTTGGCCGACCTGGAGAACGACGGCCTTCTCGACAATGCCATGGTGATAGTGATGGCCGACCACGGACACAGATTCATGAAGATCAGAGACACCCACCAGGGGCAGCTGGAGGAGGTTTGACGGATTACTGTACCTCGTAGTAAGAGATATTCAGAGACTGCCCATGTTTTCGGTAGTCCTCCCCAAGAAACTGAGGGCCACCCCGAGGGGAAAACGGATGTATGCGAACCTGCTGACCAACAGGGATGTCCTAACCACGCCCTTTGACGTACACCAGACGTTGCTGGACATCCTCAACCCGCTGGAGGATCTGACTGCTCTACAGGACACGAAGAGGCGATCCCTCTCCCTGCTGAGACCCATCCCGAAGGCCAGGACATGTGAAGAGGCGGACATCGAGGCCCACTGGTGTACGTGTCTCAATTGGCATAATGCGACGGCAACTCCCCTGGATGTGGAGCAGACCAAGGTAGGGAGCAGGGCAGAGTCTCTTTCTATAGACCGTATTCAGTTAGTGGCCGAAGGATTGGTGAAGGCAATCGATGGCCAGCTGGGGATGGTCAGGCATCTCTGTGCCAATGTCACCCTCAAGAAGGTCGTCTCGGCCAGCAAGTAGGAGCAGTCCTCGTTGCCCCGTATCCACTGCTTCCAGACTGACTCCCAACCCCGACCTCCTCTCCTACAAAGATGTCAAAGACACCGACGGGTTTGTGCCGGCATTCAAGGCGGAGGCGCGGGCCGTCTTCGCCCTCTACCAGCTGAAAGTTGTCACCAGTCCCAATGATGCCATCTACGAGGTTTCTTTCTTTTATTATAGTCACAAATAAATTGAAGGGAACGGTCTACTTCGACGGGAGGAAAGGGATGATCGAGGTGGATTTCCAGTCCCTGTCCCACGTCAACGCCTACGGGGACGATCCCCACTGTGTCGTCCAGAAACACAACACGCTCACTCTCTACTGTGTATGTCATGATCGGGTAAAACAATAAATTCGTTTTTGTTGTCTTCTCTTTAACTATTCTCGGCCTGAGTGCTCATAATAAGGAAAGCGAGGGCGGGGTCCATTTTGTGTCACCCCAGTGATAGATAATGCTCGCCTTTCCTTTCCTCGCCAATAGAACATGTATTGACTTTTCTTGGTTACGCCGGTGACTGATCATACTGTTGGACACCTATGTGCAATTGGAGGAGGTACTGGCTGGTGAGTCTTCACCCGTCTCTCTCTGGCCAACTCCGTCTTCCAGAGGCCATCCTACAAGGCCCTCTTCCTCCTCCTCGTTCTCGTCCTTGTTTTTCTTTTATTACACAGTCCAGCCGAGGATGGAGTGAATAAGGTACGAGTAGTGGTAGTCGGTCGAGATGACATGAACGGACAGAAGAGAGCTAAACGGGTATTCTCCGACTCTACGGCAAGTATCCTTCTTCTTCTACAATAATTCGGTTCAGGGTTGTAACTTTCCAAAACTAGAGACATTCGGGGCAGAGCTCATGAAATTCATTGAGAAGACCCCGCCGTTGAAATGTAAAAAGGAGGAGAACTGGGTCTACGCGGACGAAAACGGAAGGCTGACCCTGATAGCAACAAAGTGAGTCGAGGCATCTTATAATCAGAGAAGGAACTGGTAGAACGAAGGCAAATTGTGAAGTAGAATACCGGAGGAGGAAGACGGACTACGACAATCTGACGGTGAAGAAGGTACCCTTTGTGGACGGGATGACGGCCGAGGAGGACATCTCCATTGTGAGCTGCACCCTGGGGAAAGAGAAATGGTAGGATAGGGTCCGACTCGTATTCCACTGATTTTTGATAGGAGTCTCCCTCTGTTGACAGTCAAGAGAGACGAGGAGCTCGTGTCGAGATTGAAGACGAAAAGAAAGGGGGACGACCAGCTGGATGTCCTGCTGATCAGTTTCGACTCCACCAGCCACCAACATTTCCGGAGGAAGATGCCGCTAACGACGAAACAGCTGGAGAAGATGGGCACTGTCATTATGGATGGTAGATTCAATTCTTCTATTTAAACGAGGCATTTATAGGATACAATATTGTAGGAGATGGCACCCCGCAGGCTTTCATCCCAATCCTCACGGGCAAGACGGAACTGGAATTGCCGAACACGAGGAGACGCTACAAGACGGCCAACTTCGTTGACGTCTACCCCTTTGTGTGGAAGAACTTCTCCGACCGGGGCTACGCGACGCTTTTTGGGGAGGACGATTATTCGATTGGTATCAGCTGAGTGTACTGGGGGATGATTGTGCTTAGGCATGTTCACGTATCGATTGAAGGGGTTCGATAAGCAGCCGACGGACCACTACACACGCAACTATTTCAAGGAAGCCAAGGGGCATGCCCATGGCCAGCCAGTTTGTATCGGGTCCGAGGAAATGTACAAAGTGGGAGAGTGTGTTTCGACAGTACAAGAAGGCTTTAGATGTGGTTCCGGTATCCGCGGGAATTCTTCCAGAAGTACAAGGATGTTCCCAAGTTTGTAGTGGTGCACCAAGGACTGTACAGCCACGACGATATCAATCTTATTGAGGTAATAATAAAAGGGACACGGGGAAAAGACCCTTTTAGGTACAAGATGTCCACTTCGCGGAACAACTGGCCCTTTGGGAAGAGAAGAAACTGTTGGAGAAGACGGTGTTGATAGTAATGGCCGATCATGGGCACCGATTCATGAAAATCCGGGACACCCATCAGGGACAACTGGAAGAGGTGAGTTGGAGGAGGACGGGAAAGGGAATAGGAAGAGTTTTAGAGGCTGCCCCTAATGTCTATCACTCTTCCCAGGAAATTCAGGAAGACGGAGAGAGGAAAGAAGGTATACGAGAATTTATTTGACAATCGGAACCACCTCACGACGCCGTTTGATCTGTACTCAATGTTTTGGCATATCCTGGAGCCACCGGAGGATCTGATCACGCCGCAGGATAAAAAGAAGCGATCCCTGGATATGTTCAGGCCCATCCCCAAGGAGAGAACGTGCGAAGACGCGGGGGTGGAGGCCCATTGGTGCACTTGTTTGAACTGGCAGAATGCACTGGAGACAACGGCGGATAGGAGGCAGACTCTGGTGAGTGGATGGGGAAGGAGACAGAGCAAGAGGAGGATTTAGATTCTGGCAGAAGGACTGGTCAAGGCAATCGACGACCAACTGGCCAACGTGAGGCATCTCTGTGCCCAGGTCTCCTTCAAGAACATCGTCTCCGCCACAAAGTAACTCTTCCTCAACCAGAAAAGTTCTTTAGACTCATCCCCAACGACAATCTCCTGAAGTACAAAGACGCCAAGGACAAGGACGGCTTCGTACCCAAGCTCACGGGCAATACCGCGACTAGATTTGCTCATTACCGGCTGAAGGTGACGACCAGTCCCAACGACGCAGTCTACGAGGTGGGCACACGTATCCGACTGGATGGCGGCAGTAAACAATATGGGGGACTCTCTTTCGAGTTGATTTTATGAGACGGTCGGGGAGGTGGGAAGAGGCTTATTTTGGACGGGAAAACATCACTCGGCAAATATTGACCCATTGAACAAGGCACTTTTGGGGGATTTCAATGGGAGGCCGGCGCCTAATCGACAAATATCCTTTGTTTCAAGAGAATGGAACCGTTTTCAGGCGACTGTCTTCTATGATGGACGAGTAAATGAACTGGAGGTGGACTTCCAGTCGCTGTCCCACGTGTCGCCCTACGGGGACGATCCCCACTGCGTCGTCAAGACTCACAACACCTTATCGCTCTTTTGTGTGTGCCATGATCGGGTCAAGAAATGAACTCACCACCATGGCCAGGTTGAGGAGGAAGACGAAGACACGGGAGCAACAGATACAGCAGCCCATGGGGTTCAGGGGTTGGTGGGAAAGACGATAGCCCGTAATAAGGTGTTCTGGAGCTGTTTGCTCCGGGCGGAAGGCGAGGTATTTGCTTTTGATCCGTATAGCTGCGAGATCCGAGAGAGAAGAGCCGTTTATTAACCGGAATGACACAGGACCCGTAAGGGGGATCACAGGAGAAAGACAGAAAGAAGGACAAGGAGGAGGACTAGGCAGATGACACGGGGCGGGCAGGCACAGGGTTCGGACAGGGGGGTGTCCCCGATGGGGAAGGGATATTCCACGGGAGGACGGCAGGAGGAGCAGGAGGAGGAACACGCGGGGCAGAGGAGGGCACCCTCGCGGAGCCAACCATCGACCACCTGGAAACCGAAGGATGAGTCAGGGCACACACTGACTAACCTGGCTGATGTAGACGAGCTGTCCCTCCTTCCCACAGGGGTAGAGGGTCGAGTTGAAGACGCCCACGTAGAGGGTCCCGTTCTCGCAGCGTCTCTCGTAGCAGCCGGCCATGTAGTGGGAGAGGCTCCTCACCCGGCCACACCGCTTCTCCGTCCACGGTTTGGGGAAGTCGAAACACATCGAGTCGGGTCCGTACACCTCCAGGATGTCCTCCCCCTCCCGGTTGTTCCCCTCCAGTTCACAGCGGGAGTCTCTCCTCGTGGTGTTGTTCGTCAGCCGCCATTCGAACTCCTGACTGTAGGGACAGAAATCGGCCAGCTCCACCGCCCCACCGTAGTAGGAGGACCCTTCCGACGAGACGCCGGGCAGCTGGTCGAAGTAGCGGAACTGGTGGGGGAGGGGCTTCTTGTAGGGGATGAGGTTGCACAGGGCGAGGGAGTCCCGCTCCGCCGTGCACCTCGTCACTGCCAGGGACCTCTTGCCGTCGTGTTTGATCTCGTCACAAAAGGGAAAGGCAGACAGTCCCCTGAATGGATGGGTTATCAGGAGACGCGGAAGGGGGTTACAGTTCTTTCCGGGACCGGATCCACTCCCCGCAGCTGCGCTTCACAAAGTCACAGCCAAGGTCACGTCCCCAATGGAGGTGTTCGGCTACTCTGGAAAGACCTTATCTGAACCTGAATGGCTAATCGAACTCACGAGTAATCGGGGTCATACCAGCCGGAATCCTCCAGGAGGGCCAGGGTGATCCGGGAATACACCGGATTCTGGGTATGGGTGCCAGCCATAGCCTCGTTCTGAACTGTCTACTGTAACCAATAGAGCAGAATAGTAACCTCGAAGATCCGCTTTTCCCAATGGGTGAGGGCCGTTCCCTCTCCTCCTTGGTTCTCCAGTTCTGCCCCTTCCAATGTCGGGCAGTTGAAATGCGTCCTGGCCTCTTCTTTGACCCGTGGAGTGACCAGCATATGAACCGGGTGGACTACCTGAACCCGGACGATGTCTCTATGCACCGGAGAAACTCACAACACTTCCGTCATCAGTAGTCCGCCACCGCTCCCTCAACACCGTATCCACCGTGTTCTTATCCCAGTCATAGTACCCGGATTGTCGATTAAGTGACAAAGGTTTCCCGTAACGATTTCTAGATGGGTACAATAAAAAGAAAGGAATTGACGGTACCTTCGAGTTCTTGGATTGCCGTCCTTGTCCCTGAAGAATGCATATAGCCCGACGGAGAAGCCCAGCGCGTGGAGCATCTCGTGTCGGACGGTGGAGGATAGGATCTCCTTGTCGTGATCATGGGTGGAGAGGGACTCGGGACAGAGATTGACGTGGCCAGCCACCGGCCGATCCAATTCGGCCTCCTGTTGACAATGGGCGGCGTAGGCAAGAGTGTCCGGATTCTCACATCTGAAACATAGAAAATAAGATTTCGGAAGATGAGTAGTACAGTACCTTTTGGTGTGGACAGCAGTGACATATAGGACAAAATCCGCATTGGAGACACCGTCCCCCATCTCGCCGGCATTGTGGCAGTCGTTGGCCGAGAGGCAATAGGAGCAGGAGAGGAGATGTTCCGGTGGGACTACTGCCTCCCCACAGGTGGTGATCTCCCGGCATCCCTTGTCACAGGCCACTGATCTCTTCTCCGAGCGATAATAATAAAACGAAGAGACACACTTCCTCCGGAGACGGAGCGGGACCACCGAGGGGTTTCGGACATTGAGGGCCCGCTCCCAAAAGCCGGCTGCCTCGGGGAGCAGAGATGCCTACAATATGTCTTTTACTGTGAGAAACGGGAGTTACATTGATGTAGAACTGTTTCTCGGAGGTGAGATTCCTGACAGACCCGTCATAGTGGAGGTATATCCTCAGGGGACTGCTCTTGGTGGATCGACGTGTCCTCCCTCCGGCATCCGACTCGGAGGGGACATTGAGAAGGACTTCCTCTATCCGGGGGACCTAAACAGTCACTAATTGGCTGGAGGAAGTGGCTGTTTATGTCGAGTGGGTAGCACAATTATCGGTGTCCCTTTGGTGTTTGCCCTAATCCCCGGCGAGCACTCCCTCGGCTGCCCCGTTAATCCGTGACGAGTGTTTTGCTTTGATCGCCAAACACAGCAGCATCGGGTTACCTGTCAACCTGGCTGGCCATTGGGAGAGAAGTTGGCTCGCGCCCTTTGAGAGATGACAGGTGGGAACATTCCCCGAGATGAATAATGGAGAGGGGGGCAGATGGAGGAGACTCACCTGGTAGGAACAGGGAAGGGCGAATAGGGCCGGCAGGAGCAGCGCCGGCCACACGATCATCGGCACATCTGGAAAGGGAAATCTCGACCGGGAGGACAAGGTGGTGGTAATGGGGACAGGGGGAGATTGTTTTCGCCTTCTCGAGAGGAGAACGGAAAAGAGGGGAAGGACAGAGAGCAGAGTGGCCGAGACATTGTTTCGACTCCACTTCACCGGATGAGGGGTCAACTCACTCAGGAAGCGGGTCATCCGGGCCTACTTTCACACACCTTCATCTGGGAAAACAAAGGGCAGACAGGGAGGATGACACGCAACCCAAACATAAATCAAAATTGGGGAAATAGAGAGAAATCCATCGGAGATAAGCTGTCGTCCCCCCGGGATGAATCAACGGGTTCGGGAGCGGCCACTCACCCGAGTTCCTGCCAGCCGTCTGCCGATGAATATTCACTTAGGCACGGGAGGCGGCCAATTAGGGCGGAACGTCAGTCGGTCAGTCGACCGGGGAGGGGTATCACTTTCGTAAGTAAAGCCGTGAATCGTTTTTTGTGGGGGACCCGCTAAGCGGATTGGATCGTCGGGCTTTAAATGGAACATTGTGAGAGGGAAAAATAAACAGAGCCGAGGGGGAGGAGGGGGGCAGGGGGCAGGGGGTCTGGGAAAAACCTCGAGGGAGTATGCAAATGAACGAGTGACTGACGGTTGTTCGGATGAGGACAACGCAAACACGCAAGGGAGTCGCGACGACCGACTGGTCGGTCAAGGCTGGCCACTGACACACATACCCGCTTACACATTAGGTGAAAAACGGGGTGACACCCCCTTCCCTTTTCGAGGCAGCGACCCATTCCGCCTTTGAATATAGCCTCTATTTTATGACTTTCGGGGGAGGAAAGGACTGGAAAGAGGGCGATGAGTGGAAAAAAGGATTGGTTATGAGAAATGGCCCGGTGGAAATGCCCTTGGGTGGCGGATCGATGTGTAGCCAGCGGCGATGTCGTCGAGTAATTCAAGACGATTGCAAAAAACACAAAACGGTCTATATTTTCAGCGGGGAGGATGACTGACTTCGTGACATATGGCAGCCGCCATCTGGGGACTCGAGACCTTCGGCCCTCCTTTACTGCCCAGAGGGCATCGCCCCCCCCGGGGGAGACATCGGAGCTGTTTGTCCGGGGCAGGATGAGCCGGACAGGAGTCGCGGAGAAAAACACCGAATTCAAATTAATCAATGCTGTTTTTCCTGTTTACAGCACCTGCTCAAACACGAATCCTGGAGCTGACAACTCCTCGCTAACCTTTTCCGGGCCTCGTCATTTGGGACACGGCGGTGCTCTCCCCTCGTCTCAGTTCCTCTAACTACGATTATAGTGTTCTCCAGATTTTTCTTATTAGTGGCCATGTCCTGGTTCTAATTAAAAGATTCGCTCTGTGTTAGCCAGGGCCCCTGACTGGAGGATAGGCACCGTGTCTATTTCCGTCTGCTCCGGCTGAACCCCGTCTGTTTTCGCCACCCAGGCTCTAAGTTCGAGTCGTTTTCCTCTCTTCCTGTTGACACAATGCCCATAAAAAGCAAAAGACACAGTCATATGCTAATTGACTCTTCCCCCTCTTGCCCGAAGCACCGCGTCCGTCTTTTTCCTTCTGTTTCTCTTCGGCTTAGCGGTGGCTCGTCGAAGTTTCCTTTGTGGTGCAACGCGATCCAAGCGGCGCTTTTCCCGACCGGTGCCCTACTCAAAAAACGGTCTCCAGGTCGTCTTCGTCCTCGTCTTCTCCTTCGTCGTCCCCCGGGTAGTTAACCGGATGACTTTCATCCGATTATGAGGTCTAAGCTGTCCCTGCTACCAGCTCCACGTCTCCCTCTGAACACACGTTTTTTGTTTGTCTCTCCCAGCCGCGTCCCTTCTCATTGCCCGCTCCTCCTCGTAATCCTGCTAATTATTTCTCATCTTGTCCCTCCACTTTTTGATCTCTTCTACTCCCGTTGATCCTCAGCCCGTGAAACGGTATCCCTTTTCTCGGTGTGTTTGTTCGGATGTTCCTTCTCGTCTGTACAGTTCGTAATGTGTTCACCGGATTGGAGACATCTCCCCCTAATCCCCTCGCAATTCTCCCTTTTGCAGATGGAGACCGTCGGCTGGAGGAGACGACAACACCGGCTGACCATCGTCGACCGTCTGGCCACGGACGACCCAGGCAGACTGACCAGTTGCTCCTTCTCCGATCTGGGCGACGCCTTCTGTGAGCTGAACAACAATGACCCCGACATGCTCAGTCAGTTTCTCCTCCTCTCCAATAACAGGGGACCGACTCCCTGGAAGTGGCTGCTCGTTATCGGTCCTCGAATCGATCAGTCTCTTTCTTCCATCTGTCGGTCTCTCCTTTATCAGCCCCGTACATCCTGTGCCGCCTGTTTACCCTGCCTTTTTCAATTTCTTCCCCCGATGACTGTGCCCTAGCTCGTCATCGTCCTTTTCCCTATTTGTTCTGTGGCCACGCTCTTCCCCATCAATGGTCACCCTTCTTCTTCAGGCTATTACCTCTCGGATTACGTGGAACAGTACTGGCCCTGGATGCACGAGGCGAACAATAACTACCTTGAAGAGCTCAACAAGAAACCCTTCCACCTCTCGGACCTGCTGGACAAGGTCGAGGCCGAGAGTGTCCGGGGCTACGTGGGCAACAATGCCGCGGTGGGTCTTCCCGTCCTCCTGAAACAGTCTCCTCTTCAGCTGCTGGCCTCCGGGGTCTGCCAGCTGCTACAGGAGGTCGACGGCATCTGGGTCTTCTATGGGGTGGGCGTCATCTGCTTCATAAAGGACCACGAGAAGAGGATCTTCTCTGTCTCCCTGGTGGATCCCTCCCACGAAGGCCTACCGGCCCATATCGTCTGGCTGACCACCGTGTAAGCACTGCCCTCTAATTTGGTGTATCCCCCCTTCTAGGACACGACAATTCGTAACTGCCAAAAGTCACACCAACCTCATTACATTTGAAATCCCCACAGGAGTGTATGGCCTGAACTTTGCAGAGAAGTATGAGGCGGAGGATTTCCATCAAGCCATTGTACAACATTACCAAAGTGAGGGGATTATTAGGGGGAGACAAGTGGTTTTCAGATAATCAGATGAGAGCCACGAGGAAAGGACCAAAGAGACAGGCCCCTCCTCCTCCTATGGGTCTTTCCACTCCCGTTAAAGCAGTAAGTTAAGAGTCCTACCCTTGAATGCCACATTTCTAAGGAGCCCATTCATGTCACAGACGAAACGACGTCGAATGGGATCAACATTCCCGTTGTCGTGGTTAAAAAGAAGAAGAAGAAGGGATTCATCAAGAAATTATTCGGGGAGAAGGAAAAGAAGACGAAGGAACCAAAGCTGACCATCTCCAATCCAACTAATTTCCAGTGAGGACCATTTTAGGAGAAAAGGAGAATGATATTTTTAGACATCTGCAACATGGATTGGAGGATTTGACAGAGGAGCAGAAAGTCATAGCCAAATCATTGATGGAAAAACTAGAGGTAGGGAAGAGGACGATGGAAAAGGAGAGAGATATTCAGATAGAACCGGGGAATCAGAATCAACTGCAGGTTATAAAAGGGGCGGTCGTAAAACACTACGAGGAACTGAGGACACTCGAGGAGACAACTGGGATACCCGCCACAGAGGAGCAGGCCAATCGGCCCTCATTCCAACGGACGACTAGCAATGGACTGTCCGAGGCCAGGAGTAGCATGTGGGTGACAGGGAGGACAGGGTAGAAAGGACAGTTTAGAATGCTCTCGAAGGCGGGAAAAGGAAACAAGCCGAGGGATATCAAAAAGCTGTCGAACAACCGGAAACAGGAACAGTTCGATCCGTTGAGGCCCAACTGGGACGAGGATGTATCCCCTCCTCCATTGTGGGTCTATACTTATTCCCAATAGAATTAATGTCTTCCAGTCCGGTTGTTGCCCCTCCAGCAGACAATACTCCTTCGCTGCCTCCTCCTCCCAGCCGGACAGCTTCGAGGAGACCCTTCCAAAGGCAAAACACCCCGCCGTGCTCTCATGGCCCGCCGACAGAGGCGCCTCCGCCCCGTCTTCCTCCTAGGACTGTATATCATCCTCTCTATTCCCTTTTTACTTTTTTTTCAGCATTCATCAATCCCCGCGAGGCCGCCATCCCCACAAGCCAGCGTCCATCCTCCTCCCCATCTCTCGTCTGCTGTTCCTCCTGCTCCGCCACCGCCTCCTCCCTCGCTGATGACATCCAAGCCTCCGGTATCAAGAGTTAACATCCAGGTGGAGCCGCCGTCCCTGTTGCCCACATCGCCTTCTACCGCGTCGACTGTCAGTCCGGACAGGAGGAGTTTCCTCGACGTGAGTCTCCTCCTTCTTATGTTAGAATTCTATCCTTTCCAGGAGATCCAGAGCGTGGACAAGGGCAAGCTGCTCCGCCCGGTTGAACGGCGGGTGGGTTCATTTGTTTTACGACGGTTGATAACGGATGGTTCTTTCAGGGTGACGTGACCCCGACCGGCCAGGGTCTAGGAATAATTGATTCGATCCAGAGGGAGCTAGACCTGAGGAGGACAATGATCAACGACAGCAGTGACGAAGGTAGGCAGCCGGGAGGAGGGAACGAACAGACGGGTTCAGAGAGCGCATCGGATGATGACAGCGAGTCGTGGTCTGACTGAGGCAAACGGGACAAGCAGACGAGTACATAAATATTATTTATCTTCAATTAGACGAGAGTCACGCAGTTCTTCGGGTCACCTGACGCCCTCATCCTCGTCTTGATCTCGTCTATCGACATCAACATCCGGACTTCTTTATGGTCGTCCTGCTTCTGGTAGAGCATCTCGCCCTCGAAATGGACCAGTCCGTACCTAAAGAGGACAGTCTCCCGTTGATTAATCCGACTCACTTCCTGGCTCGAATGAGCATACCGACCAGCTGAAACAACCCTTTTCAAATGAACTGTGGTTATGGTACCTTGTCCGAATAAAATGAGTAGACGTAGAAGAGCTTCCCGAATTTGATGACTCTGCTCTCCGGAGGGCCCTCGGCATTCTCGTTTATAGTCTCGCAGAGGAAGAGGATCTCCCGGCAGACGTGGATCCCCGCGCGGATGCCACGGGCCTCTGTCTTGCTACCAGGAGTTGGCCTACCGTAATCCACGGCAGTTTTGTCGAACTTTTGTAGGTCATAAGTATCAGAGAAGGGGTTCCTAGAAGAGGCAAGTCAAGAAACGAGAGGACACCTACTTCTTGAGGGTGGTGTCGGTCTTCTGGGCGATGGCGTTGAAGCGTTGAATGGTATCACGGGCGGACATGGCCCCAGGAGGAAAACAGATGGCCCGAATCGATGCATGAGTCTCGTTGTAACATTCTACTCACACTAACAGCTGGCTGTTCTTTTCCAGTCGACAGTTGCCCCAGGGCTGCCCCCATTTCTAGACGAACTCTCTCCCCAAACACTTTACTCTTTGAACAATATGAATAAATAGACCCGTGGGAGGAAAGAAGGAAGGATGGGAGGGGGCTAGCAGATTCTGCAGGTGGTGGCACAGTGCTGGCGCTTGAAGGCCAGGTCGAAGTAGTCGCTGTTGCAGAAGTCGTTGGCCATGAAGTCGGCACACCTGAATGCGAGGGGATCAAGGGCCGGGAGGGGCAGGGGCTTACTTGGGGTTGTTGTCGGGCGGATACACGGAGCAGGTCTGTCCTCCTAAACAGATCAAGCAAGTCTTTGAAGCGAGACCAACCAACCCAGGGATATCGCGCCGGGAGACACCGGCGAGCTACAGAAGCCACATGTCCGGCGGCAGTTTGTCTAGGGTTACTGTAATGCCATCTTCGGGTGGAGGTTACCTTGATCCAGTTCTCGAGTCCGATCCGCCGGCAGATGGTCTTGTCCACGGCACAGTCGGGGACGAGGTCGACGCAGCCCCGCTCGCAGAAGCCACACACATTGGGACAGTCCTCGGCCAACAACTCGGCCCACATCGGATTTCTGCACATCCGGTGGGTAACTTGGTCACAGGATACTCGGGGTCCTGAAACAGTCTTGGTACAAAAGAAAAGGGGACAGACTTGGACTGTTGAGACAGTTGTAGGCCGGGCTCTGGCAGCAGTAGCCACACTGACGGGCACATATTTCGGAGGAGAGACTCTTCAGCTCGTGGTCCACGGCATTTCCCAGACTGGAATAGCAGGCCGGGTTGCGGTCGACCTCACTCCCGGCCGTGGGAGGAGGACCGTAGAGGGCGGCACAGGCGGCGTCTGGATACACATTGGCACAATTAACAGCCCGGAGGTCAAACTGAAACCGATTCTTTTTGGAAAAAGAGGAGAAAAAGACCTTTCCGTTGGTTGTACAGGCTGGGTCGGTGATGATGGCTGCAACGAGGGGCCCTAGAAAGGAGCCGAGTATGAGCAGGAACATCTTGCGCGGACAAACAACGAGTGAAACAAAGCGAAGACCGCCCCAAGGCAGGGGACGACCCCCGCGACATACGTTTGAGAACCGGCTACCGGACCTGCCAAGGAGAAGTCAAAGAATGCTGCTCCACCCCGAATGGAAAAAGAAAAGGCCATCCTCGGAACAGAGGGCAGGAAATGGGGAGGATGACTGGAAATCGGGTATAGAGGAGGCATACACTGCTGAGGGCTTTCTATCATCAGAGAGGAGCATACATTTCAGCCTCGGTGGCCTCCGGGCGTCTCCTTACAAGTTTGGATGTCCTCCTCTTCAAAATCCTCAGTCTCCTTTACTATTTTTAACATTTCCAGGTATGGGAACGACCCTGGCGAAGGGTCTTTGTTGTGTTAAGAGTTATTCTCGTCGTGATATTCCCAGAGAGGAGAGTGCAAGTGTTTTCAGTTTGTCCGCTGTGAAGAGGCCCAGCGTGTAGCTCTCTCGCTCCTCTGATCAGGGCCGCCTGATCTTGTCCGTTAGTCAAACAGATCCCGGGGGATGAGGGTGGATATCGTTCGTCTTCTCATAAATATTTATTTTTAATTAAAATATCTGCATGCGATGATTCTCTCGATCGCTGGCTACGATGGCCCCGTCGAAGACGCACAACGCCTCGACGCCCTTCAGCTGTCCGGCGCCGCCTCCCCAAGACCCGAAAGTGGAAATGAATTCGCCGTCCAAAGTGAAGACCTGTATGCGATTGTTACCCGAGTCAGCCACTAGAACATTATTCTAAATCTCTTCCTTATTGTGATTGGGGCGGGGTTACCCACCTGGCTATCGATGACGATGCCCCGAGGGAACTTGAACTGTCCCCCGTGGAAGCCTTCACAGCCGAAGGCGAACAGGAACTGTCCCTGAGCATCGTACACGCAAATCCTGTGGTTGTTGTGGTCCGACACGTAGATCTGAAGCTCCTCCTCCTCCTGACCCTATCCTCCCTCGACCCACCTGATGATTTACCCGGCAGACACAGGCAAACAGTGGGTTGTTCAGCTGGCCCGGTCCGTGGCCCATCGTCCCGAATTTGCCGACGAAGATGCCGTTCTTGTCGAACATCTGGACCCTGTGGTTGTCCTTGTCCACCACCTGAAAGTCATCCTCCATCTGACTCGACCCAATCTGACTCACGTAGATGGTGCCCAACTCGTCGACGGCCACTCCCCAGGGATTGTTGAACTTGCCGTTGGCCTGTCCGTGGGAGCCGAAGCTGCTGAGGAAGCGTCCGTCGAGGTCGAAGAGACAGACGCGGTGGTTGTAGCGGTCGGTGACGATTAGCCGCTGCTTGTTGCAGACGATGCCCGCCGCCGAGTCCAGCTGGCCCGGCCCGCTGCCGTATCCTCCAAAGGCCCGAAGGAATTTGCCCTCGCGGTCGAAGATGCACACCCTGTGGTTGGAGGAGTCACAGACGGCGATCAGTCCTCCCGGCATGGTGCACACTCCCCGGGGCCAGTTCAGCTCCCCGTCTTTGCCGCCTTTCCTGCCGAAGATAGCCTTCGGCCGGCCGCGGGCCCTCCACTCCCCGGCATCTCGGGAGGCACTCCTCCGTCTGATATTCCTCTCCTCCGGTGAATCCGTGGAGTTGTCTAAACGAGATACTCTCTCCTGGAGAAGCTGTTGTACTCGTTGGGAACACAGGGATGAGATTCCATCGGGATTAGTTCGACTTCGCTGGAGTCGCTGGCGGCGACGGGCCAACCATGGGGGCACCGAGGGCTCTTCACCTGCAGACACAGATAGACAACCGGCTTAGAAACACATCTCACACGGCCACTCTCGCCCCGGTTAGGGAGACTGTTAGGCCAGCCAGCAAACGCAATCGGGTCATTAGGCAGGGGAGTTATCGAGCAGCCTCTCTAGTCTATATATTCTAACCTATCGTCTAGTCTATAATAACTGGAACAAACCAAGGAAAACAAAGGAAAGCACCTACGAGAGCCTCTGGTCTACCAGGAAAGGAGACACTCCAATCAATGGAAAAACGGAAGATGAATAAAAACTAGAACTAAATTAGAACTGGGAAACCAAAAAAAGTGTAAACCATTCTCTAGTCGCTCTCAGAAAAGCAGAACCAAGCCTGGGTGAGGAGGACACGGTAAACGTGAGAAACACGCAGAATAAGCGAAAATGTCGGCCTTTTCAAAGTGTCTATTCTTCAGTTTTTAAAGGATTTCCTGCAATGATACAGCATCCGATCGCTTCAGAACTGGTTCTAGTCGAATCAAACAAAGAAAGGAGGGGGAATGGGCATGCGGAGTCTAAGCCGGCTGGGCTCTACGTGTGCATGCAGGGAAGGGTGTGCTGTCTCTGCCCGTCTCTAACAGAACACTGGGCCAGCCAATGTTCATTTCTAACGGGCTAACAGGCGAGGTGTCACAGCCAGAACTTACCGGCGAAGTGTGTCACGGGGATGGGGGTGCTCTCGTCCTCGCGGGAGTTGTCCCTCAGCATCGGGGGATCCCTGTTAATACTCGCTTCACGTACAACCATTCGAATGCGTTGCCTCGTTCGGGCGATCTCTTCGCCCTCGGACTCGGACGACTCCGAGGCTGCTCGCGAGGCGGCCTGTCGCTCCGCGTGTGCTCTCCGTATCACTTCTACCTAAAGACTGTTCAATTCAAAGGGAGGATAGCGGACGACCTTCTCGTTGAGGGAGTCGTCGTTGCTCGACTGCTGCCGCGGCAGGGGCGGCTTCCTCATGAATATCCTCGGCTCGTCCTTCTCCTCGTCTTTTATCAGAGGGGTGGCCGTAGGGGAGGGTGGCGGCTTGGCAGAGAACGGACTGATGTTTTCAGTCCTGGGAACGGCGGCCGTCACCCGGGGGATGGGCGGCAGGGACAGCGTCTCCTTCCTCTCGTCCTTCTTCGGCTCCTCTCTTTTCGCCGCGGTGACTGTCATCGGCTCAGGGGCAGCATTTAAAGAGGATGTCTCAGGTGGCTTATACCAAGGAGAACGGCCATCTCCTGAACAGCTAGACCTTTAACCCATTCATTCCCATGTGTTCAAAAATGAATATTTTTTGCCTTGGTCTTTTGGTGTTTTTCATTCAAGTTGGAAAATTTTTTTCTTGAAAAATAGGTTCATTCGATAGCGCCTCTGGCCGCCAGATAGCTGAGCTGGTTTCTAACGGTTTGGAAGTTCACACTGAAGAATCGACAGCGTTTTACCAGAATTAAGCCTTGTTCTATGAGTGGTCTACTTTTGTCGAGGCTTATAGAAGGGCTTAATTCTGGTAAAACGTTGTCGATTTCTCACTGTGACGCTCCCAAGCTGATGAAAGAAATTCTCCTTGACGGCGAGAGACGCCATCGAATGGATCTACTCTCATCTCCCAGTAAAAAATTTCTTGAAATGGGAAACTCGGGCAAAAATGGGTTAAAGGACAGGGGGGATGCATTACCCCGGAGACGGAGCCAGGCCTCCTCCTCGAGCTGTTGGCGCCTCCTGTACCGGATGGAGCCTTCGTCCGGCTCGCCGACCAAAGATGCCCGATGCCTAAAACCAAACGACGAGTCTTATTGACCAGTTTCCTCCGGTTCACGTGGTACATTTACGTGATAGCGAAAATAATTGTGTTTGTCGAGCACTCGTCCACTTTGTGACCCCGGAACGTACCCGTGGCGGCTGGTGGGCCTCTCGACGATGCGTTCCTCGCGCTCCCTCGGTCGGTAGTGATCACTTTCCAGCGGCAGCCGGAAGGGCCTTGGCAGGTAAGACTGCTCCAATGGCAAATACCTAAACAATCGAGTCAAATAGTAAAAAGTCCCCTCGGTGTATGCCCGCCCCCGCCTCGCGCGATCCGCCTTCGTACACCCATAAATCCGGCTCTTTTTGCCCGACGCAAACCACCTGCTATGTTGACCAACAAAATATGTAAAAGACGATACCTCCCGGAGAACTGGGGGGTCAGGACACACAGCTCGCCGGCGGTGGCGATGGCCTGTGGCAGCTTGGCCGCGTCTTCCCCGGCCGAGAACCGAACCTTCCTGTTGAACAGCTCATCCGCGTCTGGCTAAACAAATAGAATACAGCGGGAGGACGGGGCAGACGCACCTGGAAGTTGC
This sequence comes from Oscheius dolichura, assembly GCA_932521035.1. NCBI lineage: Eukaryota > Metazoa > Nematoda > Chromadorea > Rhabditida > Rhabditidae > Oscheius > Oscheius dolichura. Next base: position 6,579,536 of record OW051494.1, read on the forward strand.
GGAGATATTCGAGGCCCTCGGTGAAGGTGTTCTTCAGTTTGACGAGTTCCGCGTCCTCCAGGATACACTCGCCTTTGATGGCGGCATCCAGCCTGGCCACCGCCTCACTCATATTCGACGACTCTATCTCCAACACGTCTCTGAATGTCCTCTTCACCCGGGAGATCCCCTGGCCCACCTCAAATTAGTCATAAGGCGGGATTCCGTCGCCTGGAAGGTCTCCACCTCGTTCAGGAAGGCCTCCTCCCTCTTTTTCAAGTCTCTGTGATATCTGTAACCCCTTGTTTTTTTAAATTAAAAGACCCTGCCCGACCTGTGGAAGTATTCCTTGACCTCGTCCTTCGTCGTCTCACAATTCAACGAGAGCAGTTCCAGTCCCTTGGAGAGGCCGTCGGATGCCTCTATGATCCTGTTGCTCAACCTCCTGACCTGGTTGAGCAGTCTGCTCATGTCCCTCTTCAACATGTCCATGTGTGTGCTTCTACACTCTTTACATGCCTAAATGGTCGGAGGAGCCTCTTCCCTTTCGGGGCCTACCTTCCGGTCACAGTGGGCACACGGCTCGCAGTCGGCCTTCTCGTCACAGACTTTACATCGTTCCAAATTGTACCTGAGCAGTCTCTCTTTTCCTTTTTACCTGGGCAAATAGAACCTGTGAATGTAGAGCTCGATCTCGGCGGCGGAATCATTGGTGGCCTGGAGGTGGATGTCGAGGAAACCCGTGAGTGTAAAGTTATTCTGAAAGGGGGGCTATGGCCGGAGGGAGCAGCCTACGGGGAGGGCCTTGATGCCGTCGTAGGGCACGTTGTGCTCGGCCCGGCATTCGGGGCATTTGAGCGTCCTGTGCAGGGTGTCGACGCAGCTCTCGAGGCACGGGTAGCAGAAGGTGTGGTGGCAGGGCAGGAGCTTCGGCTGCCTACAAGTATTGCGAAATGTTTGCTGACAAGAGAACCCGGTGGACCCCTTATGACCGAGTGTTTTGTGGTGGTAAGGCCTTGGGGTCACGAGCTGCTCGTGTCAGCTGGTCAGGGAGGCTCGGAAAAGGCATGTCTCCATAAAATGGTCACCGCCGGCAGGTGGCAGCCGGCTGCGCTGTAAAGACCCGGAGAGCACGAAATACGAGAGGGGGTGGCGGCGGCGGCGTTCGCTTCCTTACTTGTATCGGTCGAGGCAGATCGGACAGGTCAGCAGCTGCTCTATCTTCTCCAGAGGATTTACAAATTCTGTGGGACGGTCCTGAGGCGGGCGCGCCATCATCTCCCGCACCTGAAACAGCCTGTGTTTACTCACCCTTCCGGGAATCTATGGCTTTTGGAGGAAGTTTGATCGGGTTATAGAGAAGAATAACTAACTTTTTGGCGCTGTTGCGCCTCATCGTGGGGGTCCATGGCGGCAGTTTCTCTCAGTGGTGGCGATGCTCCTCCGGGCTTACACTCCCGGGGCTGTCCCTCCTCCCGCCATCGTCTGCGTCTTTCGTTCTCTCGCTTTTGCACAAACAGCAGTCGATCCCGTCATATCCCCACTTCACCCTGACTCAGCTGGTTATCTTAAGAAATCTCCCACACACTGCCTCTTCAAGGTGTCAAAAACACAAGTTTATATACCATCGCATCGAATATTGTGTAGTAATAATAAAGAAATAATGTCATTTGATTAGATTTATACTTTTCTTCTATGCTTCAATATGTTTACTCGATCTTCCTTTATAAAGCTCTTTTATAAAGCTCTTTTCAACAGAATACTCCGTCAAAACGTGAAAATTTCGAGTTCCTCTTCTAATCAAGCGAGATATCCAACATTGGAAACATGTAGTTGAGGAGAGTCTGAGCATAAAACACTGGAGCAAGATCTCTCGTAATATGGAGAGTAGCCCATTCTACTGAATCGACTCGCAATCAATGTTTGTCAACATAATACAGTATCATGAGATTACGAAGGTATCGAAATCGGAAAAAGATTCGCTCATAGCTATTGGGCCCTATATAAGTTGTATTCTTTTGCTTTACATGTCTGCTTTGTTGTTTCTCTATCTTGTTCCACAGACTACTGACGATTTTCTATATAGACATTTTATATATTCCTAATTGCTTGCTTGCAGAGGACAGTGGACAGTCAAGACTCAAGACTCAAGGAAGGCTACTAAAATGTTCAAACGTGGTGCAATTGCGCGCGATTGAAGTCCTGCCGGGGAGTCCCGCCGCGGGGACGCTTCTTCCTTCTTCTTCGTTCGATGTTCGCTTCCGAATTTTTGTGTCTTTGTTTTTTACCGTGTTCCTTTAGTGTATATCAAGACTGTGCGGATCATCCGGATCCGATCCGAAAAAGTCGGACCCGGATCGATCCGATCCGAGTGAAAATCGACGAATCCGGAACCGGACCGACTTTCGGATAATTTAAAAAAAAAGTCGGATCTATATGTTCTTGGCGCGCAACTTCATAAACGACTCATAGCGCAAAGCGAAAGTGGTGCGCTTTCATGGAAACGATGCTGGTTCGAATCCTTTCGTTGGCCGATCCCTTTTTGCCTTTTTTTGCAATGCATTGGAACGTTTATTTTCTGACTATAGTAGATCTCACAGTTGGAAACACCAATTTTCGTTGACTATAATATATATTACCGAAAAAAACGAGCTGGTGGCATATCAAAGGGTTTTGTGGATCATTTTTTGACTAGTCTGCCGCCGTTTGATAACAGTTTGTCAATTTTTTGTTCTAGCGTCGCTTGTAACACAAAACAATAGATAGATGAGGCTTATCAACTAAAACAAGAGACTCACAAGTTAACAGTAGTACTTTTGATACACTTCAATTCTTCAAAAAGCCGAAATCGCTTGTTAACGCATATGTTTTTCAATATAAACGTTCTATAGCAGCGAGCAACTCATAAAAAAGCAAAAATGGTTTGTCGTACACAGGATTCGAACTTCTGACCTCCAAGTTCATATTGAGGTTAGGCAATTTTTGATCAGAATTGGATCCGGAAAACGGATCGGATTATCCGGATCCGATCCGTACAAACGGGTCCGCCTCCGGATCCGAACCGAAGAATTTTTGGGGAGGAGCGATCCGATCCGACCTGACCTGAAAAAGGCTGGATCCGCACAGCCCTGGTGTATATACTGTTCTTTTTCTGTAACAATGTGTTTCATTACTGATATTTTCGGACTAAATATACACTGTAAAATGTCGTCAATAATTTATAATACATGAAAGTGTAGGGAGCGATTCAGAATTATTCTGTAGAGACGGTTTTTCTCAGAACTGTTGAAGAAAGTTTTTCTAATCTTTTCAAATCTTGTAACTGCGTAGTTTTGTACTGTAAGCACACCACATCATCCGTCATTTTGATAGTTAAAAAACCATCTTTATGATTATACTTTGTAACAAAGCTGGAAATATTTTAAATACGAAATTATAGCCTTATGAACATACCGGCAATTCTTCGGGCTTTGCACTTGCAAACGCTCCACATTTTTTGCGAACTCCTCCCAACTAGTAAAATAAGTCATTTGAGAAGGTGGGGATTTAGTTGGCAAGGATGTGAGCAATACGTGCTGCCGTAGAGGGAAAACGCGTGTTGAAAACCCGTGCGGCTAACCATTTTGTCGAAGAACACACGGTTATTCGTCGATCTCTGCAAGACGCGTCATACCGGCGGGAACATTATTTTTTAAGATATTCTGGTATCTATAATAACAAAAAGTCATATTTTATCGAGCTCTTTTTCATTTTTCAGGGATATTTCAATGACTTCTGCCCAAGACGTCATTCCTGTTAAAGTGTACGTCCGCTCGCGTCCTTTCAACAGCCGAGAGAATGCCGAACATGCCGTAGCCTGCCTAACGTTCGACAAAGAAACAAATCAGGTTCAAAAATGGTTTAGCTCTATATTTTTTACTTTAGATGGTTATTAGCGGTAAAACATTTGCATTTGATAGTGTTATGGATCCCAGCACATCACAAAAAACAGCCTTTGAGGTAACAACAAGCTCACTCATGGAGAAAATAATGAAAGGTACCGATTCTCTCTGCTTATACATAAATTTAGGATTTAATTGCACTATATTGGCTTATGGGCAAACAGGTAGTGGTAAAACGTATACCATGGGAACAGAAGAAACAACAGAAAGTATGACCAGCGAATCGCGTGGAATTATTCCTAGACTAGTAGAACAGCTTTTTGAAGCTATACGATCATCTCAGTATCCAAATGCTTATCAAGTTGGCTTATTTGATGTACAGTTCTATTTTTTCAAGGTTTTTGTTTCTATGTTGGAAATTTATGATGAAAAAGTAAATGATCTTCTATCCTCCGCTAGAGACCTTCAAGTTCGGGAGCAACAAGGGACAGTAGTTGTAAGCTTTTTGTTTGCCGTGTTAACCGGATTTCTAAGGTACAAGGATTAACCAGAAACCTTGTTAAAGATTTGCCAGCCACAATGCGACAATTAGAAGTCGGTTGCCAATTAAGAAGTAAGGGTGAAACGGCAATGAATGCAAAAAGCAGTCGAAGCCACGCAATTTTTACCATCAGTGTTGATAAAACGGCAATGAATGATCTGTAAGTTTTTGTGTAATACTTTAATCGGTTTTATAGGGACAAGTCTTTCAAATCAAAACTTCATCTTGTTGATCTTGCTGGGTCGGAACGATTAAAAAAGACACAAGCCGAAGGTGAGCGGATGAAAGAAGGGATCCGTATAAATGAAGGCTAGCACCATTTTTTAGAGGGTACTCTTTTATTTAGGTCTGTTGGCTCTGGGAAATGTCATTTCCGCATTATCTGAACCTGGTGGTAGTAAACATATCCCTTACAGAGATTCAAAGATAACTAGGCTTTTACAAGGTTTCGTTGTTAGAGTTATTTTTACATTTTCGTAGATTCACTTGGAGGAAACTCTTACACCGTAATGATTGCCTGCGTTTCCCCAGCCGATACAAATGCTGAAGAAACTATAAGCACGTTGCGGTGAGAAGGTCACAATAGTATGTTCATAATTGTTACAGATATGCTGATCGAGCCAAGAAAATTAAAAATAAGCCAATAGTAAACGAAGATGTTGGTCAGGCGGCATTATTAAAGCAATTACAAGAAAAAGTGAGCGTAAAAAAATTGAATAAACAGTTTTTTTAGATTCGTCAATTAGAACGGCAACTGGCTGAGCGAGGTGATAATGGAATCTGTGATGAGGACTCTTACAAAAAAGGTCTTCTCGAAACTTTAGAAAAGCGAAACCAAGACTTGCTCAACCGTCAGGCAAATTTAATGTTTTCCAAGGTTTGTTATATTTAATACTACAAATCAAAACTTTTAGTCCACATTGGAAGGTCAGCTTAACAGATTAACCGAGATGTCGAAAGAAAGAGACACGAAGATTTTGGACCTTGCCTGCAGAGCCATACAAGCGGAAGAAGAAGATATTTGGAAAGCTTATCTGAAAGAAATTGAGCAACTGGTAAATGTACTGGTTAATTAGCTGATAAATTAGTTATAGGTAGAAGCATCTGATAACATAGATATGGAAACGATGAGCATCGACAATGATGACGGTGAAGAAGAAGATATTGTCAACACGAAGTATGTTATTTTGAAAATGCCATAGTTTTGTTTAGTTATGTAGCCAGACAATCACAACTAGAGCATGAACTGAAAGAAATTCTTAATGAAATCAAATCTAAGGATCAACTCATTGAAAAAACTAGAAATGATCTGGTTGTCATTGAAAAACATGAAACTGAAAAAGCGAAACTTGCCGAGAAAGTTGACAGCCTTCAAAACGAACGTGATAAACTTCTAAAGGAGCTCAAAAAGACCACCACTTGTGGAAAGTACGTTTTCACTTTTTCTGTATGTATCGAGTGCAGATTGGCGGAAGAGCGTCGTCAGCGAGTGAAAGAATTAGAAGCGCAGATCACTAATTACAAAAAACAGCTGAATGACTATAGAAGGCTAGAGAAGCAGAAGACGGAATGTGAACAGAAAATGAAAAAAATGAATGACGAAATACAGCAGCTAAAACAGGTGCATAATCTTAGTGATACGCAAAAAAAAATTTTAGAATCGTGTGAAGCTGCAGAAAACCGTCAAGGAGGAGAATGAAAAGTTCCGCTTGCAAAAATTGAAATCGGACCGTGAGTTGATACAGCTTAAGGCGCAGGTATGTTGTTCAATAATCCATGAATTGAGTATTTCTTAAGGAACGGAAAAAGGAGCTAGCATATGGTCGAGAATTACAAGCACAACAGAAGAAAATTGATGTAATGCGCCAGAAATTGGACGAATCTCAGAGGTATATCGTTTTCAACAGATATCATCGCTTTAGAACACTTAAAAAGTTTTCTATGACACAAGCAAAGAAAAGCTCTCTAAATGGCACTGAATTTACAACGGCAAATATAAAGGTTATTAGCATGATTATGATTATATATTTGTTCCAGAAGTTTCTTAAGCAGGAAATTAGCCATCACACAGCCTTTCTGGACACCGAAAAAAATTCTAATTCTCTCTTAGCATCACGAACATCTATTCATAGTAGTATTAATGCTAATAAGAAGAAAATTGACAAATTAAATCGCGATGTAAAACGCGGTGTACTTGATGCAGCTGAGACCCAAGACGAGATAGAAGCCCTTCAAAGGGAAAATGAAATCTATGCCGAAGATGTTGACAAACTGTAAGATTTCTGTTAATTCTGTTACAAACTGATAATATTTAGTAATGGTATGTTAGAAAATCTTCGTGAAAAGCAGGGTGAGTATGATGAAGCAACAGCGGCTGAAGACAGGTTTAAGTCTATACAGACGGTAGCCCATGCGAAATCTGTTTTAAAAATCGCTTTTGAACTTGTGAGTTTTTTTTCACTTTTCTGTCAATAAATAGTACTTTAGATTTGTGAAGCTGTTGATAATTTTAATACGCAAAACGAAAAGGTAGTGGAAGATAAGAAAACTATTCAACAACTGAAAGCAGAATCTATTAGGAAAGATCGGATGTATCAGAATAAATTGGACGAATTCCTGAAACGGTTGGAAGACTACAGAGAGCGTTCAAATACTGAGGTAAGCTTTTTACAGACTAATACTAAACAAAAGCTTATAGCATGCAATTTTGGCAGGAAAACTTGCTAATGCCGCAGATGAGAATGGTTTTGCGATGCTTGCTAAGCAGTTCAATTGTATGCGTGATGAGTTGGAGGGAGATGCAGAGGTACTGGAAGAATCACTCCATGTAAGGCCAAGAGATGCGATACTAACACACTCGGTTTGTTTTTGTGAATATATATTATTTTTAGAGAGCCATAAAAAAGCCAATTTATTTTGGAAAAGTGGTGGACAGTGGGCTTATGATTGAGGGCACTCCACAGCAACAACCGAATAGAAGGAGATCACGAAAAGCCAAGTATAGTGTGACTAAATTATAATAAATGGTTTGCAGAGCAAAAGGGGGAGTAAAAGAGCATGAACTCTCTCCCATAATAGACAGGGATGCAGTTGCACAAAAGGGGCGTCGGTCAACTCTTGTTTTTAAAGATCCACCTGCTCCACACACAGGTTCGCAAGAGGTAATCTAATAGAAATAGATATCACATATATTGTATTATTTCAGAGGTTAAATGCAACAATTACCATTGAAAGCCGAGACGAAAATACTCACAATACAACATTTACTTATAGTCCCAAGCGTCGGAATGATGGGAATGAAGTAAGTTTAGGTATTTTTAACTCTCAGTTTCCAACTATCATAGGAAGGAGCACCTCCTTTGAAAGTACGACAGAATCTAGATGTTTCTCTTGGTGGTATTCCATAAAATTGACGCGAAAACTGCATCTTTGTATACCTACTAAGATTGCCGGTATATTCCTTTTTTTTTGTGTGCATATTATACATGTAAATTATCACCCCGGTTTCTATAAATATTTTTATATTTACATTTTTTTTTGTTTCAGGCCATTGTATTGTTTACATATTTTTTTCTCTATAAATTCATTTTTTTAAAACTTAATATCGAAGAGTTCTATATGACTTACCCATTTCCTGATTGGGTTCCCGCGGTCATAGTTCAAGGATATGTAGAAAAGGTATTTTGTATATTTATAACCAGTTTAAGAGAACTAGGGTATTGGAAGTCTCTTTGAATGGCAATTTTCTGTACTTACGCGAAAAAAAGGTAACCTAATATTATCAGCACCAACAAGCGCTGGGAAGAGTATAGTAGCGGAATTATTTGGTATGGTTGTAACCGTTCTTATTTTTTTTCATCTTAAGGTCTGGATATTGCACTAAAAAGTAAAAAAGTTCTATATGTTCTACCATATATTGCTGTAGCAAGAGAAAAACTGTCATTTCTTCAGGTTTTTACTTAATTAATAAAATTAGATGAATCAATTGATATTTATTCATTGTTTGTTAACGTATTCTTTTAAGAAATTATGGAGACTGGTCGACATTGCTGTTGCCGGCTTTATTGGTCCGAATTCAACTGCTAGCAGGTTTCTCAAAATTTTTTCCAAGTATTGTTTTAGGGATTGGACAGGCGCAGTATGTACTTTCGAAAAAGCTAACAGTCTAATAAGTCACGCCATTCTAGATAGTTCGTTGGAAGAATATGGTAGCTGTTGCATATTTCGGCCATAACTTTCCATTGTAGGCATGGTGATATTCGATGAAATTCATATGTTGCTAGACAGTTCGCGAGGGTCTACGTTAGAATCACTGGTTGCAAAATTGAATTTTTATAATTCTAGGTAACAATTATTTCAATCACAAACGGTGTACTTAGTCAGTCGGATTGTAATAAGATAATTATAATTGGGATGAGCGCTACTTTGCCAAGCATTGACAAAATTAGCCACTGGCTCAATGCTGACGTAAGTTTTAGGGATCTTCTTTGGAAATAACACTTTACAGGTTTTTGAAACAGATTTTCGTCCAATCGAATTAACAGAAATGTACTCCTGCGATGGCATTGTGTACTCGGTGGATAATGGAGCAGAGATAAGGCGATTGAATCTTCATTTTCGCTACCCAGGAGATATAGATTGTACAATAGGGTAAATCATGGTTTTCTCATTAACATTATATAGCTTCTGTGTTGAATCTGTTTTACAGCGAAAACCCACACTTGTATTCTGTTCTTCGAAAAGTGAGGTAGAAAAGGTATGCTCTGTTATTTTGCCGTTAAAGCGCCCCTTAGGTAGCGTTAGAAATAGCAAAAATCATGGATGCCGAGTTGAAATTAAAACCAAATGAAGGTTTACTTTCTCAAGAAAAACTTTTGGAACTTAAAAGTTTGCTCGAACACTGTAACAAACAGATGGATCCCATTCTTGCTAAAACATTGCCAAGAGGAGTTGCATTCCATCATGCAGGTTTATTTATATATTTCGGATTTATAAGAAATTAATAAGGACTCACTTCGGAAGAACGTGAGTGTGTGGAAAAGGCTTATCGTGAGGGAGTGATATATGCTCTTGTTGCTACCAGTACACTTTCCTCGGGTAAGTTGGTCAGGTTAGTTAATATTGTTATTTTAGGAGTGAATCTTCCGGCCTCTCGAGTAATCATTAAGGCACAAATACGTGGTCCTGCTTGTTTGAGTTCAATCAGTTACTGTCAAATGGCAGGAAGAGCCGGACGCAAAGGTTTTGCAGAACAAGGTTATCCAAATACTTTTCTTGATCAAAGGGAAGCGTGTTGCCAGCCGGTTGATTAGCACTAATTACGCGTTTCGCGCCTCTTGATGCCCCATTTCTTGAGATTGCGGCGTTTCTTTCATTAGGGCACTTGTCACAATTGGATACCGTACACGGGCGGTGTTATACAATTCATATTAGGATCAAAATGAGATTATTTATTACTCCTGGTAGAGCTTGGGATTCGTCGGTAGAACAAAACTGTTCAGCTGTGGCTTCTGTTGCATCTATTTGTCCTTATTAATAATTTAAGCGGTTATCATTCCTACAGATTTTAAACCATTGTGTCCATTGTAGTTGTGGCTTTCCTCTATAGAATCATCGTCACTATCAGCGCAGGTCTTTTCAACTTGTTCTAAATGCGCAGCTGCTTCCAAGCTTTTTTTATGCATCCCTGAAATTCTTCTGTATTAGTAAAAATTGACCATATTGCGGAGCTCTTGCCATTGCTGCCCTTATGTAATTAGATAAGTGCAATGTTGATGGCGTAACAGTGGGCAAACACGACTGGTGGCAGCCTAGACCCGGGAATGTGACTAATTGACGTATCTAATTGGAACCCATTCGAGACGCTTGGGAATCAACCTCCATGATGGTGCTTTTGACCACAAATTTAAACTTGCCTAGAAGCCAAGGAGCAGCACTGTGTTGCGGATCGTCCGTTTCCACTGCTGATTTGGTTATTGTGTCTGGTAGTGGCAGTGAATGACGTACCATAGCGCCGTAAAGTCCATACTCTAAAGCATAGGTTATTTTTTAAACTTCAGATCTCTTGCCGGCCATAATGGTACTTTTTCCCCAAGTTTTTTCTGTTTTTCTCCATTTTGCTCGGCGATTTTGGAACCAAACCTAAAATATTATTGTTCATATTCTCTGGGGAAGGTAAATGCGTCGGAGGACAATAGTCCTCAGCAAGCTAATTAACTTTTTGAAAACTAATTAGGCATATGTCAAGTTGCGTTTTCTAGCTGATGTTTCGGTTCCAATTTCTTCTCAATCTCTGCGATTTTGTTTCGAAGAGGTGTAAATTTGATTTTCGGGGGCGGAAACCCGAATAAGTAGCATTCTCATCCTCGCGATATTTCCAAAGTTGAAAGGAGCTCACTTGAATTCTATCCTCCTGAAGTTCTGTTTTTTGGGCAAGAAGTTCCCTCGCATAAACATCGGGATAGTGAGCATCTTGAAATGCTTTTTCTAACTCATCAATTTGATATTGGGTAAAAATTGTTCTGCATTATCACAATTTGGGGTCGGAATGTGAACTACCTGTGCCGACGTTTCTTTCTCTTGTTTTTTCCACCACCATTAGACGACTGCCGAATATCCTCATTCATTTGCGCGACGGTAGACGGTTGGCCAACACCATACCCAAGTGTGCCTGAAAAAATGAAGGCGTTATAACCTGTGGTAGTTTCAACCAACCTTGATTGTTAATAGCTAGTGAATCGGTGGAACATAACGGCCGATCAAAAGGACTGCTACCGCTGATGTCCATAGCAAAGCTCTAGTTTATAAATGTTTCATCCCCCAGTCACATTACCTGTGGAGGGAAAAACCCTTGAGGGTAATAACTATGTCCCAAATAAGGATTTTGTATTCCAAGGATTTCGTGGATAGCAAAACTCATCTTCTGCTGCCCCAGGTAGTTTTGCCCCATGGGGGTTGGTAGTCCATTATTTTGCATATCTTCAATTGCCATTTGATTTCTCTGAAATAAATTAATAATAAAACATGATAAAAGTGGTAAGAGGCAGTCTTGTGGGGGTCGTCTATGTTTGTGTGTACTGTAACTTTCCGAGGGGCGGAGCTGGCCCAATGGCTAATTTCCGCGGGCGAGAGATGAGGACATCGTGGAGAGCCGAAAGAGGCCTGGATATATAAAGGCAGACCACATTTAATATATCATTAAGCGTTTTTTTCTTATATTCGGATGAAAAAATCTGCTAAGAAATATAGAAATAAACAGGGCATTGAATTAATAATCTTTTAGGTGAATGCATTGTGGCTATAAAACCATCTGAGATTGACGCTGTATTACGATTATTAAAGACAAAAGTAACTATTGGTAATAATAGAAGAGACGCATCAAAAATAATCTTAGAAGTTCGTGTGTTTTATTGAAGTGTGTCCTCTATTTTAGGCTGTTTGTAGTGGACTAACTCCGTCTGTATCTTCTGTTCTACGACTAACTTCCCAATTGTTGTACAAGCCGAAAGATTGTCCCGAAGATACACTTGCAGAATTAGCATCAAATTCTTTGATTTCCCGTCCTGAAATAGACGAACAAATGGAAATCGAAGGTAAATTGGGTCTTCGTGACATGGCTGCAAAATTTCTCTCCTACATATTGGCATACATTAGGAGCACATCTTCATAATTTCCAGAGATACCTCTTTCTGCGACTCAACTAGGGAGAGCCGCGTTAGTTTCTTCATTGCCACCAGATGCCGCTTTATTCGTTTTTGCTGATCTGAAAAACGCTACAAAAGCCTTAGCTATTGATACTGAATTGCACATGATGTATTTGGTTAGTAGTATTTTTTTCTTTATCAATTATAATCCAATTCAAAGTGAAGCCAATATGTTTTATTAAACATTACTATTTCAGGTAACTCCGATAAATTGTAGCGTTTGGCAAGGCTGCGATTGGAATCATTTTTTTACATTGTTTTGCAAAATGGATATGAGCCAGAAACGTATAGCTAAAATGGTTGGCGCGAATGAGCAGTTTATTTTGGGAAGAATACAAGGACGATATGTCCCCCAAAACGACCGAGAATTTCAGGTATTAGATTCTCTCTTTCTGCGTGGATAATTATTAATCAGCTCCATCTTCGCTTTTTTTCCGCATTAGCACTGTTTGATGTCATCTCTGAAGTGCCTCTGGCTGATGTAGCCGAGAAATTTCGAATATGCAGAGGATCTTTACAGACCCTTCAGCAGCAAAGTGCAACTTATGCAGGTTTGTCAAAGAGCGATATTTAATTTTATATTTTATGAGTCAATATTCTTAGAAATTGTTGGGGTGAACGGGGCCAGTCGATTAGCTGTTTGTCGACAAAATTGAGCCAATTTTATGTGCTGTCTTCGAGTGATTGGCTGCGACCCATCCCAAGTGGCTTCGTTTTGAAGATAGGCGTCATCAAATGTACCACTAACTGGCAGTTACGAAAATTATGTTTGACTAAAAAGGGAAATATAAACTGGAAAGATAATTCGAGTTAAAAATAACAAAACATTGCTGCATTTAACAAATGTTTAGCTATGGTTGTTGCCTTTTGTAATCGGTTGGGCTGGCAATATCTTCGATCCCTATTGGACGGATTTGCTTCACGATTGGCGTTTGGTATTCGATCTGAGTTAACTGAGCTCATCCGTGTCGAGGGTATCGATGGTAGCAGGTAAGAAATTTTTGGCTAATATTGTGATGGATACAGGGCAAGAATTTTCCACGACCATGGAATCACATCGTTAGCTCAACTAGCTCAATCAACTATGCTCGATGTTGCTCGTGTGCTGTCATTTGCTGTTCCCTTCGAGAGGTAAGCTGTCAATAAATAGAAAATTGAGACAACGTGCAGTAATGAGAGCGCTATTGTTATGACTTTCTTAGCGTGGATCTAATGATGCGAACACGACAGGCTGCTGAATACAATAATTGTCGCGATGCCCCTGATGAGCTGGCACTTGCTGAAATAAGTGAGTGCCAAAGCGGGTAATACACCAATAACATAAAACATTTTTTTGTACAAAAATTTATTTTCGTTTACTATATTGCGCAACATCATTATAGTGTGATACTATTATTATGGTAGAACAACCTCGATAATTACAAGTGTGATGCAATGTGCCCATATGGCTATAACTTTCATGCATATTTTTTAGCTATGGTAACGACTCAACCAAACAAGAATGGCTTTATGGTGAAGATAAGATGCTTCTTGAAGATGCTGCTGGTGTAGTTATATTACGAGCTAAAGAAGCTGTAGAAGATATTATGAGGTATTTATCAACCGAGGCCTATTTTTCATTTTTGCTTGCTACGGAATTTACGGCCGAAGGGAGAATTTTGAACCTGAATATCAATAACGATTTAATACTGGTACTCTATTATTGCTAACCAATAGTTTATAGGAATCTTGGTATTAAAATAAACTTAGCGTCACAAAATATCGGTTCGATTGCTCCAAGCCAACCTTGGAAAGCAAATAGCAATGAAATAATCAATTTGCACTCACCACAATGCAAATCGCAGCCTACTGTAACGACATGTAAGAAAAGTGCTGTGAATACGTTGCTAACAAGTACTCCAAAAAACACGAGGTACCATTTTTTTCGCCCATTACACACACCTAGTAACTGCATGTCTTCCTCATTTACTCGAATTCGTCCGCCTCGATTATCATTACCATGTTCTCAGATTGCCGATGATAGTGCCGTAGATATTTTTAGCGATTCAATGATGGAAGTATGCCTTAAAACTTTTAATATTAATTCATTTCTAGCTTTCATTGGTGAACGATAGTCAAGAATCAGCTGCCGTTATCATCGAAAATAACGCGACTGAGACATACGGTTTTGTTTGTAATGTTCTATCTTCAGTTTCTACAGATAACGAGATAGAAGATTTGGAGACGAGCCTTCTAAAAGTGACGGCTGATGCTAGCATACTGGAAGATAGTTTTAATTACACAATAGAGCTGATTAATCGCGGAAATACTCAGAAAATTCGAAAACCTGTGGAAGATTCGTTCGAATTTCCAGTTTCGCAACTAATCGTACCTAAAACACAAAAAATACTACAGGAGAAGAACGAGAAAGGTGACTTGATGCATAATGTTATAGGTCTTTTCTTTCCTGTAGATATGAGTTCTATAAATGAAAGCATTGATATTTTTGATTCCCCATGTGCAACAGCTAAAAGAAATACAATAAGAGTAAGATTCTTCAAAATATCTTTTATATATATATATATATATTTAGTGTTGGTCACCGAATAGCTCTAGTCCACTTCCCAAAACACGACGTTCAACTTCCAATAACACTAATCCTTTCTTTGTAGACGACGTTTGTCGCACAGAATCGACATGGAATGGTTTTGTAGCGAGTAGTTCCTACTGGTTAGATGTTGCAATGGACTTACTTGTCCAAAATGAAAGTATTGTTGCAATTTCTTTGTGCACAGTACATGGTAGCCCAAATTTTGTACCACTAGGTGACGAAAATTATATAGGTTCGTAATTATTTTATGCTGGAAACATTATTTTAGGCAATTCCGCTGAAGAAGAAAATTATCCATCATCAACGCCCTGCCAAAATATTTCGATTAAACGTCGAATCGCTCATATTAAACGGATTTTTGAATTATGCACTGTTTATATCTACGATTCGCTTTATCAATGTAGTCTCCTTAAATCACAATTGGATATCACAGTATGTCCTTTGAAAAAAAGCGCTATTTTTTTAGATCGGGAGGCCTGTTTGTGTCCAGTATCTGTCATTCCTTGCACATTACCGATCGGGTGAAGCACCTTTGAGTATTGGGCAGTTAGCTTCTCGTTTTGACTGGCCCTTCAATATTCAAGACCATTTGAAGATGAACCCAAGAGTTAAGAATGCGCTTAATTCTTACATATGTAGTAGGTTTATTAAACACCCTCGTGAAATTTAATATATATTGTTAGGATATGGGACCGACTCCGACAACAGGCTATTAATATTTCTTCTACCGAAGCTATTAATTTAGAAGTCGCATCAATACAAGTATTTGTTCAAGTTATGTATATTTTTTTATAGGTAGTAGCTCACATTGCCGCTGTTGGTTTCCCATTCCGCTCGGATATATGCGAAACTATGATGGAAAAGATTAGGAACAAATTAACTGTGATAGAAGATAATTGTCACAAACTGGCTGGTAAACGTTTCAATTTGGAAAGTTCTTCTGCTGTATCTGAGGTTTAATCTTTCTTTGTTATTAACAGAATAGGTGTTATTTTGCACACTTAAAATTCCCCATCCCGGTGGAATGGTATCTGGAAAACGGCATCTTAGTGCAAATAAGACTGTTCTTGCACAGATTCAAAGTTACCACCCTATTGTACATCAAATACTAGAATACCGGCAGTTGAAGCATGCCATTTCAGTAGGTTTACCTTTTTTGATGGATTTTATATAATTTTCATATAGCAATGCCTAAAACCTCTTCAAGATTGCGTGTCTGCGGACAATGTAATTCGAACTTCTTTCGAAATATGTACGGCGACAGGTCGAATACTAAGCAGAACTCCGAGTATCCAAAATGTATCGAAAGGGAACATTATAGATAACATATCTGTGCGGAGCATATTTGCTGCTACAAGTCCAGGTTAGGATTTCATTATAAATAACGATGCGCAGATCGAATCTTTATTGCTGCCGACTACTGTCAATTGGAACTCCGTGTTTTGGCGCATCTCAGTTCTGATGGAGCTTTATTAGAGCGACTTTCCAATGTTGATTCTGACTTTTTTGCCGAGCTAGCATTAGAGTGGGGATTTTCTCGGGATTGTGTAAAACAACTCTGCTATGCCCTCATATATGGCATGGGTGTGAAGTCTTTAGCAGACACTACGAAGTTGCAAATCGACGAAGCTCAACGACTAATAGACAGCTTTTTCTCTTCTTTTCCCAGTACTAATTTTTACAAGAATCGGCCATTTTCATTTTAGAAGTCAAAACCTTTATATCAATAACAAAAGAACAAGCTGAGACTATGGGATATGTGTCTACATTCCTGGGGAGACGTCGCATGGTTTGTTTAAAAGGAAGACAAGAAGAAAAATCAAAAGAATACCGGCAGTCGGTTAATTTCACCATTCAAGGGACAGCTAGCGAAATTTTTAAATCTGCAATTACGAATATTCATCGACGACTTGAAGGTATGAGACACGCTTAATTTTTCTCAAATAATGTTCAGGAAAGGATGCCAACATTGTAATGATAGTTCACGATGAAGTTATTATTGATTGTGAAAAAAGCTTGTGCGACTCAATTGCTGACATACTCCTCAAGGAGATGAAAAGTGGCTTACCTGGTTTGCAAGTCCCCCTCAACATTAAAATTAATACTGGTAATTCTTGGGCATCCCTAAAATGAGTGGCCTGTTGTATATACTTAGATTTGTATAAAACTTTATATGTATAAAATCTGCCAGTTATTATGATATCGTTTTCAAGCAGTATTTCAGTAAAACTTAATTTAAGCCAATTTCGGAAGTTTTATGACAGTCTTCTGTATTCGAAATTTTCTATGTGATTATTCATTATCCTCGCCTACGGAATATTGTCTAGAAAATGGAAGAAGAGATAATTCCGAAAAGGTTCCTGTTATCACTATGTTTGGAGTCACTGAATCAGGTTAGAACGGTCGTGAAAATGCATGTACCTCTTTAACAAGATCGACAACTTCTGAGTAGTGCATTTTATAATTGGTATAGTTTACTGAAAATTAAATTATTATTAAGGTCGAAAAGCCTGTGTCCATATTCATGGGGTGTTACCCTATATTGTAATGCGAGTAGGTGGAGAATTGACCGACAGAGTACAAGAGTTGATGTGTGCCAAATTGAACAGGCTGCTTCATATGGAGTTACACAGAAAACAAGGGCAGAAAGGAGTGAATGAAAACGATAGAATACCTGATTATATCCACCATCTGGAAGCTTTTCAAGCAAAGTAAGCTTTTTTTAAGTAGAAATAATATTTTCAGGTCGTTATATGGTTATCATTCGCAAATGGAAACCTTCGCCAAAATCTTCTTTACCGATCCATTCCATATTGTAAAGTAAGCTTCCTATGGCTTTTTTGTTTACCGGTATTTGAGGTTAACATCAGTATTAGGTCAATTAGCAGATGGTAAACCTATCATGCAACCATTCGAAGCTCATGTGCCGTTTATTCTTCAGTTTTTTATTGACTACTCTATATTTGGCATGGACTGGGTTAGTTTTCGATCTATAAAATTTCGCGTAGCTCCAAATAGAGCTGAAGATGGTTTGTAGCTTTTGTTATTATTTATATGTATAATATCAGAGGTTTTACACAAGAGGATAACCGTTAAGAAATTGCGTAGAATGCCAGAAATGATTTCATCTATTTCTCCGTCTACTACATGCTTTGTAGAAGTTGATGTAGCTGCCGGTGATATCATGAATATGGAATTGCACTCTTCCAATGGTGTCTTTGCCTTTTTGTTTCTAGATAACATTTACTTTAGTCCATTCAGCTAACCCAGGTCTTGAATACATTTGGACAGAAGAAGCTGAAAGATGTCGACTTCAAAAAAGACCGCTGGAGGACGTCTTTAATCAATGTATCTTTGAATAAATTTGCTAACTAACCGTTCCAGATGTGCCTCGTTCATATCCCAAAATCAGGAATGAAATTGAATTTCTAGATAAATTGAAAGAAATTGCCACTAAATTTCGTGACTTACCAAATAACGAAGTGCCAGTATCAAATTTGGATAGTAGACAGCAAACCTCTGAAAAAGTAGAGAGCGCCGAAGCGATTTGGTCACAAGTGTTACACGTCGATGATGAAGCTGAAAGAATATGGACAGATACCCAAGATGTGGTAGACTATGGCCTTGATGGTTATTTTTATGTTTTATTTAAAAGTCTGACATTTGCAGAAGATTGGAATTTTCAGCCGAGACAAGAGGAAGAAGAAGATGATAATCTTGATGAAATGACAATGCTCATAGAAGAAGCTGGATTACACGAACAAGTTAGTTTTACCTTTTTCCTTTAAGCAATGCCTTTTTATCAGGCCGGAACGGAAACAGATGCAGATAAACGGATTACACCAATACTAGAGACCACAGTTTTTGATAGCCGGCCTGATATTGTAACCCCTACTCTTCCAGAAGATCAAATTGGAGGGTATTTTTATAGTTAACATGCACAATAGCTTTTAGGACATGGTATAGATCTCGTAAAAAACTACCACTTGTGAAACGTACAATAATTAAAAAGATCAGCAGGCCTTCCACTGTTCCAATACCAGAGCCAGATATAATTAAAATTCATGCAACCCTAAGGAATGTAATAGAAAAACCTTACTTTTACTTATATAATGCATTTTATTAGAAAATGTTATTCGTTGACGATACTGTTGCTAGTTCACGGACTCGCAGTTCGCCTTCTCCTGATGTTGTATCCCCCACCGATGGCACAGTGGGCGAAGTGGAGTTCTTCTGTGTTGCGAGTTTGGAGCTTTTCATTTTTACAGAACATCAAACACCTAATCCACCAGTTTGTTTTGTTAATCAACCTTGAGTAGTTTTTTAGACCGACCCTATCTTGGCTGCCTCACTGTTTATAACGGAAAATGCTTGCCAGGTTAATGAGCCGCAATTCCATCGCATCGTTACTACCGATACTAGAGCTGTTCGTTGATTTGGATTGAGGGCCTAAATCGTTTATAGATAACTGCTGGCCATATAATTCACGTAGATCAGGAAACAAATATTTTCGAACAGATTCTCATGATTATCACCAAGTTCGATCCGGATATTTTTATTGGATATGATGCAGACCGTCTTTCATGGAGTTACTTGATGCAAAGAGCCGAATTTATAGGAATTAGTGATTTCGCACAACGGCTGAGCCGCTATTGCAGTTACTTGTTGCTGAGTTCCTATATTATTTCTTATTACAGCTAAAAACAAATGGAAGAAAGATTCTAGAATGACCGCAACTATAGACGGAAGGTTATTGGAATCTGTGTGGAGATGTAAGTTGTGAATAGCTTTTGCAAACCGGAAGACTGGGGAGGGAAGGGGGTCGCTGTAATTATAAATACAAGTGAATTCATTTTTAGGTGTAAGACGTGATCTTAGTCTGCGTTCATATGATCGTTCGACAGCTTGTACAGAAATACTCAAAGAGAAGGTACCTGCATTAAATGACTGCGCCTTGTCTCGCCGATACATTAAAAAGAATTGCAAAATTGGGTACAGACCTATTGACGATGTTGTGCATATATTTCAGACGGTCAGTATACCAATATCTTCGTACAGTAACTATGGCAAACATTCGTATTCTAAAAAATATGGATTGGTTTGTTAAAAATTGTGAAATGGCTAAAGTCTATGGTATTCAATTTCATGAAGTAATTTTTTTAGACAGCCGTAATGCTATTTTTATAGGTCTGGACAAGAGGCTCGCAACTGCGGGTTGAATCTATGCTTTTACGCTTAGCACACAAGTTTCAGTTTGTTGCACCTTCAGTTACCGTTGAACAACGTGACAAGTACTGTTTTTTTAATCGAAACCTTGTTAATACTTACAGAATGTGTGCGCCTGAACAACTGCAGTTAATTATGGAACCCGAATCCAAAGTTTATCAAGATCCCGTTATAGTCCTTGACTTCCAGTCCCTTTATCCATCCATGGTCATAGCGTATAATTATTGTTTTTCAACGTCGTTGGGAAAGGTATAAATAGCAGTAATTTTAGTTGGTGGTTTTAGATTCCAAAGTTGGCCGCTGCTGCGGATAATGGATGTAATTATATCGAACTTGGAGCTATAAAATATGCTGTTGAAGTATATATCACATTTAAAATGAAAATCTAATTGCTTATAGAAAAGTTCACTTATCGAATCAGTTACAGATGGAAAAGTCCACGCATCTCCTCTATCGGCGGCCTTTGTGCAAGCTTCTTATAGACAAAGCATTTTGGGAACTCTTTTAAAAGAAGTACTTGGTGCACGGATCATGGTGAAAACATCCATGAAGCATACTCAATGCAAAGTATTGATGGTGATATTCGCTTATTGTATGTACTCTTCCAGAGACTTCTTCGCATTCTCAACGCGAGACAATTAGCCTTGAAACTTGTAGCTAACGTTACATATGGATATACAGCAGCAAACTGGAGTGGAAGGATGCCTTGTGTAGAAGTCGCTGACGCTATTTTAGCCAAAGGACGGGAAACGCTAGAACGAGCTATTGCGATGGTAAATGAAGGCAAATATGGCGGAGCAAGAGTTATATATGGCGATACAGATAGCATGTTTGTTTTGGTAAAAGGTTTGCCTATTTTGCTGTATACACTCTTTTCTTGAAGGTGCGTCTTTAGCCGATGCTTTTAAAATAGGAAAAAGAATAGCGCAAGATGTAACAGCCGACAATCCGGTTCCTGTATTGTTAAAACTGGAAAAGGTGTTTGGGGAATTTTTTTTTCTCAATAATTGTTTAGGTATATTTGGGATGTGTTTTAGAAACGAAGAAAAGATATGCAGGGTGGATGTATGAGTCAGAAGGCAGTATACCCCGATTAGATGCGAAAGGAATTGAAACTGTTAGAAGAGATACGTGCCCTGTTGTAGCTAAAGTATATTGTTGGCATACACAGCGTTACCCAGTTCAGACTCTGGAAAAATGTCTTCAGTTTATTCTTCAACAAAAATACAATAATTTCTTAAGTTTTTTGGATCATCGCCTTACTACTTTGAAGCAATCCCATTTTACGGATTTTATCTTTTGCAAAGAGTATCGAGGCGAATACGATGCAAATTCTCCTGTGCCTCAAAAAAAAGTTGCAGAGTAGTTAATCAAATATAAAAATAGCAGGGCTGCTTAAGGTATTATCAAACGCTCAGCCCTGGGTACTGTCCTCTTCGTGGTGAGCGAATCCCTTACGTGGTTGTCATCGGAGAACCAGATAGCACCGTTATTTCTTGTGTGAGATCCATCGATGAATTTCTTGAAGACGAGGATTTAAAAGTGGGTTTCAAATTTGTTTTATTTAACGATAATTCAGATAAATACAGCTTATTATGTCCGTGCTCACATTTTGGCTGCGCTTCATCGAGTTACCGACTTGATTCCATTGAATATAGACTATTTAGATGAAACCAGCTTTGATTGTTTCAAGTATGTCATATACTACTTACTCCTATAGCCATTTAGCCCAGAGTGCCAGGCCACAGGCGGAAAACCCTGGTGTCGAGCATGCGCAGTGCCCGATGAAACATATGTAGATTCGTCACTTTCCTTGGGAAAAGAACAACGCATAATGGAAAGTTTGAAAAAAATATGCGGCGAATGTCTAGGCAGCTGCGATATAGATATCGAAGCCTGCACAAATTATCAATGCTTTGTAAATAAGGTAGGTGACGATATATGATTACAGTTTTATTACTATAGAGTATTACAACTATTAGTCGCAGTGTTACACCTCTGGCATTTTTACACCATAGAATCCATAAGTTTTCAAAAAATTCTGAAAAAAGTGGATATTCTACACGTAGTCCTACACCTACTGATCCTTCTAGCTGTGCTAACACGTTTTCACCAGAAGAAAAAGACGATGAACCTACTGATGAACTATCAGAGTTCATTGAAGGAATGCCAAAGGAACTAGATGAAAAAGAAGAAAATAATGAGGAGGAGGAAGAATTTCATGATAGAACATATTTCCATTTTCCTAATATTGAAGATGACACGATATGGTAGATGCTTCAAATCTTTAAACTTTTTATCACTATTGGATATAATTCGTTTTATTTTAATATTTAGAAATTATAATTAAAGTATGTTTTATTAGGCTCCTTATCATTCTTTATGCTGTGACTTCACAATTGATCATTATCTTATTCTATGGACTTTATTCCCGTTTTACGTCACTCTCCAATTCATCAAATGCACGCAATACTCTAGTTCAATTTTTCATTTGGCGTAAGGCAAACTTTCCATACAGGAAGGACAAAAATTTTCCCCCTGCGCCTTCAGTTGCGCACTTTGTTTTTTTTCCGAAAAACGTTGCCCTTTCATATCATGAACAGTGCGAAAAAATTTTAACATTGTCTGATGCTTTGAAAACTGTCGATAATAGCATACGCTAAACTCTTTTTCTGCTCTTCTACAATGAACTCGTCAACAGCTCCGTTATCCGGAAAATGCCACCGGGCGGTGCAACTAAACTTTGCTCAGAAAACCTCCAGTGTCAATAATTTCTTAATCTGTCTAATCTTCGCGCATCATAGTAAACCATTATTTACTTTGCAAAAATAACAAGAGCAAGCATATTGTTTCTTGGTAAAGAAACCGTTGCCAAATTATCCAAAAAGACATCGGCTCGTTTCTTTCTACAAATACTATATCGTTTACCAATTGTACTGTTCTTATCGTATTTGTTTCAGCAATGTCATTTTGTAAATCCGTGCTCCAAGCTGCCACACGGCCTCTTACTCGCAATGTTTATAACGACACTCGAAACAATCTTAAAATTGGGAAACATACGAAAGTTATCGTACAGGCATGTTTTAGGGGAGATGTTACTTAAATCTGTGTATTATAGGGCTTTACTGGTAAACAAGGAACATTCCATGGAAAACAAATGCTTGATTATGGTACCAACGTTGTAGGAGGCGTTTCTCCTAATAAGGTATATCCAAAGTTTAATTGCTGGTAAAGTTTTATTAGGCTGGTGGAACCCATCTCGATCGTCCGGTGTTTGGATCCGTAGCCGAAGCTAAGGAGAAGACAGGATGTGACGCTACCGTTGTTTATGTACCTGCTTCTGCAGCAGCTAAGGCGATCGAGGAAGCCATTGATGCGGAGGTTAGTCGTTTTAAAAATGGTTCTAGAAATTTTGTTATTTTAAATGGCTCTTTTAGATTGGATTAATTGTTGCCATTACCGAAGGAGTTCCTCAACAAGATATGGTGCGTGTAAAAAGTAAACTCTTGAAGCAGAGCAAGTCCCGTCTACTTGGTCCAAACTGCCCCGGAATCATTGCATCTGAGCAGTGCAAAATCGGCATTATGCCTGGACACATTCATAAACAAGGAGTCATCGGTAGTTCACGATTTTACCTTATTTCATATATTGTGTACAGGAATTGTGTCGCGTTCTGGGACCCTTACATATGAAGCGGTCCACCAAACAACGTCTGTTGGACTAGGACAGACCTGGTGCATTGGAATCGGTGGAGATCCTTTCAATGGAACCAACTTTATTGACTGCCTTGAAGTTTTCCTAGAAGATCCAAGCACAAAAGGAATTATTATGATCGGAGAAATTGGTGGGCAGGCTGAGGAGCAGGCTGCAGACTTTATTAAAACACACAACAGGTAATAATATTAATTAGCTCCTTCGATATAGTTATTTTCAGTGGCAAAGGATCAAAGCCTGTTGTATCGTTCATTGCAGGAGTAACGGCGCCTCCAGGTCGTAGAATGGGTCATGCCGGTGCCATAATTTCTGGTGGAAAAGGTAATTTTTATTATTTTAAAGGGATATTATTCTCATTTGTAGGTACTGCTGGAGATAAGATCGAAGCACTAAAAGATGCTGGAGTACATGTTACTGATTCTCCTGCAAAATTGGGAACAACCATTGCAAAAGCTTTGCTGGAACGAATTTGATTTTTTCACAGAAATGCAGTGAAATATCATGCCATCGTGTTCGTTTGTTATAGCAATTTCTTTTAGTAGCCAGATTTTATCCCGCTTAATTATTACCCAGTGTCTTAATTTTATAAAGTTATATCTATCTACATGTTTACTCCGTATGAGTTGTCTATTTACAAAGAATAAGCGAGTAATGAGGAGACGTGATCAACACGTTAGTTTGTTTGACTACAAGGAGACGACGGTACATAATAATAGTAAGCAACTTATTAAAACGGATAAAAATTCAATTACACGTTATCAACACAGGCCGCTGAAAATATCCAACTTATATATATACAAATCTAGCATAAAATCTAAACCCCCTCCCCAGTTTTACATACAAGGCAATGGTTTAGAAAGTGAAAATGGCAATAAAGATTATTTAATATATGTCATCGAAGTGAAGAAGCTCATCGTCCCCTGAGTTGCTGCGGCATTCGCCTCGAGGAGAATACGATGCAAAATCATCCAAAGAAGAGTTCTAAACTTGTTACATTCGCTTCCTTGGTGCCAAATAACCTGGCGAATAGCGTTATCACTTCGAGCTTCTTTCATCGCTTCGGCAATTTTCAAGCTAAGGTCAGCATCATCGCCGGGTGACGCCATTGTTATGGAGTTTTGACTGACCCAAGACCCGCACTCAATCCTGATTGCTTCGCCTGAAATGAGACTTTCTTCTGGTAACCGGGGCTCTCGACCTAAGGAATCGTCCCGGTCGATGGACTTGTCTCCCATAACAATAGGGATGCACTTGACGGAAGCCACTGCGCTCTTTGAATCCGAGGGTGGCGGCATGATTTCTGTCAAATCCTCGCTGTACTGGTAGAATGTGAACTGTGGCCCTTGCCAGAGACGACGCGATGGTACCGAGTATGTTCCAATCTTAAACAATACTTCTGAGCCTCCCGTCGCCCTGTCTGACCTCAATCTGAGGGACGTAGGCTTCTCCAACTTTGGGAGACAGCTCCCTCGGCTTCTCGAATAAAACCAGAGGACTGCCCGGCTGGAGGGGCGGGGGAATGTCCGGGTTATTCTTGGTCCTGGAAAAGATTCAAAAAGAAAAGCCGCGGCATACCTGTGGAGGGCCCATGTCGAGGAGGAGGTGATCTCCAGCTCGGGCGACTTCTTGAGGTTCTCGTTCGGCTTGGCCTTCAGCTCATACTCGAAGACGCCGTTGTCCGACCGGGCTACCAGCAGGGAAACGGTCCCCCGGGTGGCGATGTGCCGGTTCGAGAACATCAAGGCCGTCCGGGGCAACTCGACCGCCCTGCTCCGCTTGGTGCTGATGGCCACCGGGTTCAAGTCCGTGGCCCAGGCCGACAGATTCTCAGGGCAGATGCGGGTGCCCCTGATCTTTTTGACGGCGGTCAGAAGAATCGGCGGGTTAAAGGCGGCGACCCTCGGGTTGCCCGAACACTTGGCCAGGATCTTGTGCTTCAGGATGGGGTGTTCCCTGAAAGGGGCAGATGGTCAGGAGGACGGAGGCAGCCCACTTGTTCACTTGGACCTGGCCACTGTGGCAGCGGGAACGGGCCGAGTTGGCGAGGTTCTCGTTGGAGTCGGTCAGGCCGGCCGACCGGAGGAACCTCGACTCCTTGTTGGTGAAGTCGTCCCCGTGGGTGGTCACCGTCGGCTTGCCTCCGTACGGATTAACCGCGAAGATGTGAGTGGTGCCGTGGTTGGTGGCCACGGCCAGCCAGCGACAGTCCAGAGTAAACGCCGAACAATAGACCTGAAGAGATGGATGAGGGAGGAGAGGCCACCGGGTCACCTTGGCCGCTGTGTTTCCCCGGTGGAGACGGTACAAATGTTGAACGGAGGCGAGGCTGGGCGAGGCCGGATGGGGCATGATCAGGAAGAGGTGGAAGACACAGCCGTTCTGGTCGGTCGTCATGAGGAGGCGGCCGTCGGGGGAGAAGGCCAGGTGGGACAGGCTCTCGTAGTGGGCCACGAAGTGGACGAGCAGCGATTCCTAGACTCATTGAAATAGGAGGAAGGGGCAGACCCACCTCTTTCCGCTCGTCCAAATTGACGACGGTAACTATTCCCTGGGGGGTGTCTTTGACCTTCGCGACCCCCGAGCCCGTGACCGACTCGCCGATATTCTTGACCGTGCTGGAAATCGCCTGAAACGGGGAATTGCACCGGAGGATGGGGGCAGGCACCTTGAGGACACTGAATGTCTGGCTAGTGTAGGTCGCCGGCTCCTCGGGCCCGGCTTCCAGTCCACCGCAACTCTGCTTGTCCGAATTCAACTGGAACAGGGTTTTGTAGAGGGTGGAGGGTGGAACTAACATTGTCGTCGGCATATGCCAGGAGTCCGTGGTAGATGGAACAAATGGCCGGCGACCCCTCGGGAGGCGTGGCGATCCGGTAGGAGCCGACCTTGCTGAAGTTGACTGTCTCGTAGACCATGATCCGGGAGGTGAGGGCTACGATTAAATATCTGAAAGGGTGGTGGACAGGGAGGAGGAGGGGCAGACCGGTCAGAGGCCAGCAGACCCGTAACGGCCTCCTCGAAGGAGTCGGAAGCTGACGGCAGACGGAGCACCTGGAATAGACGCCGTTTCTCGAGAATTGGAGTGGGCCACCTTTTTCGAGAAGAGGTCGACGAGGGACACGGTGCTGAACTGGCGGTCGGGCACGTGACTGAAGGCGTCCACCAGGGCGATCATCGGGTTGCGGTCGCCCCGTCTGAGAGTCTCTGTGCTGGAGGGGAGGATGACTCACGTGCCGGTCTCCCGGTCGACCGGGCTCAGGAAGACGAACGATTTGATCGGGCCCTGCCTCTCGGACATCACCTCCTCGAAGTCGCCGTTGTCCTGGAAATAGGCCGTCTCTCTGATCTCCCCCCGGAATACTCACGTATTTGACCCAGACCTGGAAGCCGCGGGTCAAGCCGAGGAGGATGGCGTCGCACTTCTTGTCGCAGCCCTTCTCGATGGAGTGGAACTGGACCCATTCGATCTTCTCGGGGATGACGGCCGGGCTGGAGGACTGTTGCATGTTCTCCTGGACAAAGTCCACCACGGAGTTAGTGAAGGACGACGAGTGTCTGCAAGCCCGGCGGCTACTAAAAGGGGAGGATTGACCCACGGTACGGCAGTGGCCTTCACGACTTGGCCCTTTATGTAGGCGATGGAGGAACTCTTCTCTCGGATCGCCTTGCCGCTTCCCGTGGGCATCGCGGGCGAACACATGGGGGACACCTTGGCGGCGGGGGCAGAGGACGAGGACGACGAACTGTTTTGTCGGCCATGACGTGGAGGCGCGACCGGCGGTGATGCGTCGATAAGTGGCACATCGTCCAAATCATCTGGAACTGTTTGTGATATTCCTTTCCCAGTACGCGGGATACCTGCCATTACCGCAGACGGGATTCGTGTCACCTCTTCTTTTTCAAGGCTGGGGAATTCTGTTTCGTCGAGGAGAGGGGGCTTCTGAGGTTGGGGTTGAACCTAATTTCGGAATTCGCAAAGGCAAGTGGAAAATTTGTTATACCTGCTGGACATTCGACTTTTCCTTCTTCTTGTTTTTCTTATTTCCGTTTGCATTGTTTGTGACACTTGGAGGCATTCCAGCCCCTGACAAAAAATGGTCCTGGAAATAGTTTTGTTGGTAACAATGGGAAAGGAAGCAAATCTCGACACTACGAAGAACCAAAACAAGGAAAGGAGGCTAACACTAGATAGTGAAGAAAGAAACGAATAAACAACTGGACGAACACGAAGCACGTGACCGCCCGTTCGCTGTCGAACAAAAAGCATGAGACAATAGTTATGAGGAGGGGAGATATATAGAAAGATGGAAGAGATAAATCGAAGGCAACAGACTACAATATGGTGTTCAACTGCTAGCTTTTCGAGTTTCCATTGGATTTTTTATATGCTCTAAAAACCGAGTCAAAGCAACGAAGTTTTTCAGCTGCTGAAAAGGTTCAAAAGGGGTAAGGCAAGGGGGTTTTGTCACTGAAACTCATCGAAATTTGAGCGAAATTATACAGGTTACGAAAGCAGTTTCACAACAGAGAGCGCTGATTGTGGCCATGCATTCCAAGCTGGAAAATGGATATGTCATCCTTTCCTGAAGTGGAATAACACAGGGATGGTTCTACTAATTTATAAGAGACCTCCAATTAGGGCTGAACAATTATATACAAGAGCATGAAGGTGGTATAAACTCTGAAGAAATCCCCTTGACCCGATGCTTTTTTTTCGACCGTTGTACAGCCTTCTTTGGTTTTATAGTCCGAAACGTACATATAATACCCACATAGCAATCAAACATCAGATTCCCCGACACCTTAGCAGGGGTAGAATAGTAGAAAAGGATTCTTTTTCTACTTCTAGAATCAGCTGACTGGAGTTTGCATGCGACCCCCACCGTAACGTCCGGATCGCGGCAAGACCGGGGAAATTTATTCAGAATTTTTTTGGGAGGGGAGATCTTTTGACTCGGTTTTCTGTTTCTCGATTGGCCGTTTTTGTAGTTTCAAAAAGTGTAGCGAAACAGAACAGATGTTGTACTCGTAATGTGCTTTTTAGAATATTGCAAGGGTGCGCATCATTTTGATTGCGAAAGCTTTTCTTTGGAAATATTAATAGGAACATGGATAGTAGCCCCCATAGATTCTATGTTTCCATCTGAATCCACAAAGATCATGTCAGATGCGAATAGAACACAACCATTTGTCCGTTTTTGCCGATGTTCATTTCAAAAATTGGCTGAACTAAAAAGGTTCTGTCGCGATTCGAGCGAGCGCCGCGGCTGCGAAGCGGCGGCCAAAAGCAGTGACGCCATTTTGGGAAAAGTTATCAATTTTAGTCAGATGTTTTTTTTTTATATTTAGAACATGTATCTTTCTGACATTTAGCAGATAAAAATGCACGTGATGGAAATAGATAACTGCTGTCCGGCCAAGAATTCTTTGCTTTGACAACATAGTTTCCTTGTTATCGATATTTATGTTTATCTTCTGTTTACTCTATTGTTATGGTATTCAAGTTTTCCTTTTCAGTCTTTTGGAGCCTGCTTTGATGGCTGAAGCAGACAAGCTCAACCTTGACAATATAATCGCGAGACTTTTGGAAGGTAAGACACATAATTGATTTATTTAATTTTTCATTTTTTCTTTTATCATTAGCTAATGTTTATGCCCAGGTAACCGCTTTGTTTTCAGTCCGCGGTTCCAAGCCAGGTAAAAATGTCCAACTCACGGAAAACGAGATCAAAGGACTTTGCATCAAATCACGGGAGATATTCTTAAGTCAACCTATTCTCCTAGAATTGGAAGCACCTCTAAAAATCTGCGGTACAAAATATTTTGCTTTCTCTTTACATTGTCTATGTAGGTGATGTACACGGGCAGTACTACGACCTTCTTCGCCTTTTCGAATACGGAGGATTCCCGCCCGAGTCTAACTATCTCTTTCTTGGGGATTACGTCGACAGAGGTTTTAGTTGCTTAGCTTTTATTTATTTATCCACTAACTTTAGGAAAGCAATCGCTAGAAACCATCTGTTTGCTGCTTGCGTATAAAATTAAATATCCTGAAAATTTCTTCCTCTTACGTGGAAATCACGAATGTGCATCCATCAACAGAATCTATGGGTTTTACGATGAATGTAAGTATTTTAAATTAATTTTATCACGAAAAACCGTGAGTTTGCTACTGATAAATTTTTGTTGTTTACTTTTCAAGTTTGGCAGCCCCATACAACTCCGTGAATATTGCTTACAAATAATATTTACCGTTGCAGGTAAAAGACGTTACAATATCAAGTTGTGGAAGACTTTTACTGACTGCTTTAACTGTCTTCCCGTCGCAGCTATAATTGATGAAAAAATTTTCTGCTGTCACGGTGGATTATCACCAGATCTTCAGTCAATGGAGCAGGTAAATTTCGCTCCAGTGTAAACTCGCTTTTTTAGATTCGGCGCATCATGCGTCCTACCGACGTCCCTGATCAAGGTTTACTTTGTGATCTGTTATGGTCTGATCCAGACAAGGTATACATTTGTATCTCTCTTAATCGATGTTCTTTTAGGATGTAACCGGTTGGGGTGAAAATGACCGCGGTGTTTCTTTCACTTTTGGTCCTGAGGTTGTTGCAAAGTTCCTCCATAAACACGATCTTGATCTCATTTGTCGTGCTCATCAGGCAGGCTTTTTTGCTTATTTAAAAAAATTGCCAATTATTTTCCCTTACTTTGTTCAAACTATTCTTTAGGTCGTTGAAGACGGCTACGAATTCTTTGCAAAACGGCAATTGGTTACTCTCTTCTCTGCGCCGAATTACTGTGGAGAGTTTGATAACGCGGGTTCAATGATGACGGTAGACGAAACCCTTATGTGCTCATTCCAGGTGAGTAGACTTTCTTTTATCCATCTATGGATGTTTTTTAGATTTTAAAACCAGCTGATAAGAAGAAATTCCCTTACGGATCCGTCGGAGCAAATCGCCCAGTTACGCCACCAAGGACGGCCCCTCCTGTTACTCAGCAGAAGAAAGGAAAGAAGTAAAAAACTTCTGTACATAAAATTTGTCCGTGAGTATTATTATCGTTCCCCTATTGTCTTTTGTTCTACAGCTTTGATATGAAAATCCTCACCGTAGTCTTTATTATCCGTTCTCACGTTGGTCTAAGCTTTTACTTACAACTAGTGTATAACTAGTTTTTGGAAAAAATTACCAATTCAGCCAATCCTGAAATATTTGTTCGTCCAAGCCTTACACCAACCCGTCTAATAATGTTCACATTGTTATTATAATGGCGTAACTAAATTTATTTGGATGACTACGATAAGTATTTGTAGTACTTATTTTTTAAATTGTTAACGGCTGCTGCTCTTACAAACATTTGGAAATCCCTTTTCAGTTGCCCCACGATGGCTACATTGTCGAAACGCAGTCTAAAGAGTATCATCGTTTTTCTTGGGCCCTACCTTTGGGTACATAGACGGTGACACATGAGACTGTCTTGAGGGTGAAACTTCTTGCATTTACTTTCACAAACTTTCCTTTCGACCTTCGGGATGTCGAATTCAGCCTTTACTGAGGATATAGCAAATAACGATCGTCCTTGTAGAAAAATAACTTGCAATACATCAACAGCGTGGGAATATGTTCCTATAGGGATGAAGATGTAACAAAAATGAGGAACCTGCTGTTATGTTCTGAACATCAGTGTTATCTCTAATAACATTGCATTCCTCTCCAGAACACCATCTAGAATAGTTTCCGTTATCGCCGGTTTTTAAAAACTGCTTATATATTTTTAATTGGGAGACCTACGCTATCGTTGACCATAAGGGATACAATGGCTTCTGTATAGTTCGCATTTACAAGAAACAGTGCTATATTTTCTTCAAAGCGGAGATTGCGAAGAACGTGCTCTGGAAATTGAAGACCTGCCTCAAAATCGTGTTTTGATGGTAATCTTTCTTTCAGCTTCCGGCGGAACACTGAAGATATCTCCACCTATATTCCCTATTTCACATTTTGTATTATGGTAACCTGTTTGAACAAATGGAAAGGTATCTGATGACCAAGAAGAAACATAAAAATCTCGTCGGTTGCGTTGATTGGTTTCCTTGACGTCAAAATGCACGAACAGTTCACCTGGGCCTATTGCCTAGAAAGTTGTATACCAACCTGAAAATCTTCCAAGGGGATACATGCCCCAGGATCTACAGAACAGATGTTGAAAGAAATAATAGGAGCAGCTAGCAGAAGTAGGCGAATCATGGTTTATAACAAAGAGACCATGAAATTTGAGGCCTAGTCCATAACGCCACTTGATCTATAACTGGTGGAATAGACCTGCACTCTTACTAATTCGTTCTAATATTTTTCCTTGTTACTTTACCTCTGTCGCTTGAGCAGTTTACTTTATGGTTTTTACAACCGTGTAGCTATTCATGAAGCAATGGAGCAGCAAACAATTTCTATTGCAAAAGCCGGAATTACCACAAATCTGTAAGAACTCAAAATAATGCCATCTTACGGTTTCTTTTCATTTTTCCTAAACTCCAAGGCTGGAGCACAGAAGAAGAAATATAGTTGTTTTCTCGTCTTTTTGTAAAAATTAGATAAATATTCAATCTCTCCCCTCCCTCCCTAATAATAGCTCTTGGGCGCCCGGAATACTCCACCTGGTAGAAATGGAGCGAACGAGAGAGTCTTGTCGGCCTGGGAGATCTCCTCCCAGAATCAAAAAGGAGCGATTATAAGAAGGCAATACCCGGCCGTAGTAAACGGGAAAACCATGAACTAGAAGAGCCTCTTCTCAAATCATAATTCAGAACGATGGTCTGAATCTCACTATTCCTGTAGTTTCATGCTGGTACGATGAAGTCAACATAGATGCTTCCATTTCGTTTGAATTTAACAGAAACTTTTGACCAGCAGCGTACTTTCATCGACTAGCTTTAAATTACGGGATAGGGTCGAGATGTCAAATTTATATAAAAATGAATGATACAAAGAAATCGCGTATACCATAGATACTTAACGCACACGGAAAAGCATCTTTCTCTGCATCTTGTATTGAAGATCACCACGTCGAACAAGTCCCAAAATGACCTTTTTGATTAACGACTCCTTGTAATGCTGACGATTGACAAAATCTTGCACGATGAGATGTTCCGAGACATGAGTTCCCACTGCGAACCGACGCTTCAATTGTGTTTCAATTCTATTTAGGGCTTCCTGATCTTCTCCAGTTGTGAATCCTTCGATACCTGAAAAAAACCAAGACATTTGCTTCGAAACTCGACGACTAACCGGCAAGATTTCCACTTGCAGCTGCTTCCATTGTGGATACTTTAAACAAACGAAGAGCTTCGTCAACATGTTTATCAGTGACAAAGTGTTGCAATTCCATTTTGGCTAAACTTTCACTCATACGAACTACCGCTTCTAATTGTCGTACTGTTAAAGGAATTGCACTTTTATGACTTTTCTTGCCCATTTCTGTAAACGAAAATAATAAAATGCTGTTAATTCAGAAAAATACTCAGTTGGTCAGCATCAGTCGGAGGATTTCTTATGCGCACATAATTATTCACAAGTTTTTCGCTCGCTGCAGATGTAAGACGTGGTCCACAGCTAGAACGAGCATAGGATACAAACTTTTTGAGGAAATCTGAAACTTTTTAGTTTAAAAAAACGTTTAACTGACTAAGGGTGAGGTATCCATCATCGTCAATAGCTACATCATTATTTTGTGCAGATTCTCCAACTGTTTCCTTCCCCTTGATTCTGGATGCATTGACATGCACATCAATAACGTGCTTAGCCAAAGTCTAGAAAGCAAAAATAATTTGTTAGATATAAAGGAAAGGTACCGCATCACGCAGCACATCGTGCGCATCTTTTACTATGTAGATCATATCAAAGCGGGATAAAATTGTAGGCATAAAGTCAATATTTTCTTCTCCGCGAGATTCGTCCCATCGACCGTAAACAGAATTAGCAGCAGCTAAAACGGAACAGCGAGAGTTAAGAGTTGTGGTAATTCCGGCTTTTGCAATAGAAATTGTTTGCTGCTCCATTGCTTCATGAATAGCTACACGGTCGTCTTCCCTCATTTTGTCGAATTCGTCAATGCATACAACACCGCCATCAGCAAGTACCATTGCACCTCCTTCCATGATAAAAGACCTCTAAAACATTTTTTTGAAAGCAAAAATACTCAGGTATTTACCGAAGTTGGGTCTCTAATAACGGATGCCGTCAAACCTGCGGCGGATGATCCTTTGCCGGAGGTGTACACTCCAATAGGGGATACTTGCTCTACAAATTTAAGCAATTGTGACTTGGCGGTCCCAGGATCTCCCAACAGAAGGACGTTGATATCTCCTCTACGAGTAAGACCGTCAGGAAGCCTTTTTCTTGACCCGCCAAATAAGAGACAAGCAATCGACTTTTTAATGTCATCCGAGCCGTAGATGGAAGGTGCGATACTTTTACTAATAAGCTCATAGACATCTGGACGTTTTGCAATTTTTCTGAAAACATAAACTGAGTAAAGAAAATATAGTAATTTCATACTGAAACTCGCGTTCTTCTTCAGGAGTAAACTGAGCAAATTCGGCCCTGCCTGGTCCGCTCATTTCCACGTGAATTCCCAGAACACGAAGATAAGGTGTTCTAATACTGGCCATAGATTTATCTTTCTAAAATGAAATTCATTTTGAACAAATGTGAAACTAACCCCTTTTTGGAACATTTTCTTGATTGAGAAAACTCCAACAATTGTAACCCTATTTCCCGGAGCCACATTGTCAGTCAAATAACGATCACAATATAGTTGTAGATGTCGGGGCATTTCACCATGAGGTACATCTTCCGGATTTTCTTGTAATTTCAGAGTTTGATAGTCGACACATTTGCATTTATCTGGGATGATTTGATAGGGATCCACAGGGCAGCGAACAAGATTTCCAGATTGTGGCCTAAAAATAATACAGCGAGGATGATAAATTAAACAGGAAATACGCTCCACATTGTCGAGGAAGTTGAAAACCTTCTAATCCAGGTTTTATCGAGAGATTACTAACAGTATGGCGACACTGTCGACATTGTAGAGTTACCCGAGTAGCTTTCGCCCGTACCTGAAACAATAAAGGATATAACTAAAATGTATGTACTACCTGAGAAGCGGCCACAATAATACCGGAAATTTTCACAACTTGTGAAACTTGAGAACTTTTTACTTTGCGAATGCAGGTAGGATATTCCTCCAAATTGAGAGTCACCTAAATAACATTGTGATGAGTGAAAGGATACATACCTGAATATCTTGAACTTCTTCTTGACCTTCTGAACGCGGTTGCGTTATTTCATCGGCAACATTCTTGGCTGCTTCTTCTAATGCGGGGATAAACTTTCCTGGGAACTTTCGAAGCTTTGTAGCTGCCGACTCCTCAAACATTTTCAGATGATTGAGACTGATTTCCAGGCAGTAATTTCCCAAGTTGTAATTCCGCTTTAGCTGCTCTCTGAAAAACACAGGTTGATATAATTTTTTTAACTACCTGTATATCATACCAAAACCTCCTGTTGAAAAGTCCCTTATAAATGAGCGAAATGTTGTTGTAAGCTGTTTATACTCTGCAATAATTTCACGGCCTTCGTCGGGAGCTCCGTCATCCGCAAAAAAAGTTTCCTAGAGGGTTTTAAAATTCGAAACAATTCTACTATTTACCTGGTAAAACAGACCTGGGTTATCGAAATTCGACATGTTGTACAAAAGCTACTGCGGAACTGGAAAAATTCTCATGTTATATAAAGAATTTTTCATGAAATAAACTCGAAGAAAGGGGGCGAGAAAAATAGATATATCAAGTAAAGGAAGACAGAATGGAATCAAGAGGAAACAACAGTTCAAACGCAAAATTTTCGCGCACATTTGGCGCCATAGCGCGTAATTCAAAACTATCAAGCGTGATACACAAGGAGTAGAAGTGAGGTGTTGTATTGGTCAGAACGTTTCGTTCTTGCTCAATACAAAAGAAGGGGAAGGGAATTAGAGCATCAGACTGTCTGTTGTTCAAAAGTGTATTTCAAGTGAAACAAAAGAAAATTGTTCATCTTTCCCGATAAAGGGGTCAAAATGGGAGAATAACAACTGACAAACTCGCTTACCACCGAAGAGTAAGATTCAGAATAGAATAGCATGAGAAAGGGGAACGGTAGATAAAACCGTCACTTTCATCAACATTGGGTTGTCCCTGTTGTATTATATAAAGTCGGTGATACTGGTATTCATTCGAGTTCGTTCTCGGTATATCCACTATATGTTATCATTCAGCCTTGCAGTGTTACAACCTGCGAGGATCTTTACATAGACGCCAGAAAAGAATAATGAGGTGTTGTCAGAGTATCTGTTTCAAACATCCTCATTTGCCGTTACAGCTCGATTCCGAGAAGAGATTCAACTATGATAGCCAAGAGGAATTAACACCAGTTTATGGGGAGTCAATAATATTTATCTAATTTTGACAAAGAGACGAGAAAAATAGCGAAAAAACAACTATTTCTTCTTCGGAGCTCCAGCTTTGGCAGCGCTCTTGGTGACTTTTCCTCCAGCTCCGTCCTCCACCTTCGTGGCAGCGTGCAAAACCTGACCGAGATCTCTAGCGGGGGACGGGGGCGCGGGTAAGGAATGGGGATCACAAGTTCTACACCGGGGGCCAGAAGACAGCGATCCCAGACCGAAACTGGAGCATATTGACGCCTGCGTCTACTCCAGCCCGACCGGGTGCCATCGTGGCGTTGTGTTGGATTCACATATCTGATATGTGTGATGCAGACTTATCTATATATAGAACGAAGAAATTACAGAGAGGAACGTTGAAAATGTGTGAAATAGAACCTATAGGACGTTATTTCCGTAGAGAGAATCTACAGAGTGGCATTTAGAAAAGGAAGTCGTATAAGAGTCAGTCTCTGTATGACTCGAGAAACGGAGTGCGGTGGTGGATCTCAAAATGTCTTCTAACCTAGTCTATCTGACTCAGTTTTTTACGCTGATCACGAATATCATAGTTCAAATTCTTGAAAACGCGGTTAGAGCAAAATCCTTCTCGCCGAAAAACTTTTTTTATTTTCTATTGGACTACCATATTTCTATAGCTTGTTCGAACTTCGAACCGCCTCGGTGAGCTGAGTTTAGTGGTAAAAGAAATTTTTTGATTTGGCTCATAACAGAGTTTGTGAAATTGCTGTTATAGTCTGTTTCAAATGGAAAAACTTTTCCCGCGCGGTTCAGACCTTTAAATTTTTCAAGTCACAGCTGCAATGGAGCGTGCGCCACTTTTCAATACAAACTATTTACATATCTTTCTCAGAAATGGCATATAATTTATACTTCAAATAAGCAAAAGCAATAATAAAAACGATGACAACATGTGAAATCCGCAAAAAAATGCATGCCAAACTTTGAGGTTGGACCATCTAGATGGGAGCGCTCCCCCGCTTTGGAAAAAAGACGAATTCAAACTGGGTTGGTTTGGAAAATGATCGGATTGAAACCGGAATCCTTTGAAATCGACAGGCTTCAGAACAAAGGCGGATTGAAAAAGGGCGAAATAAAACCGGGACATATTGAAACTGCGACGGTTCAAAACAAAGACGATTCAAAATCGCGACGCTTTGGAACTACGTGGTGAAGCGCACGCGCGGATGCGCATTAAAGGTACAGTACAAGAGTTTTTTGAAGTTGGCTTTATCTTGTTCAGAATTTTTTTCTGATCAAAGTTACCTATTTTAAAAATTACAAAAATGTCAAATTCGCGAGAAAAACATGTAAACTTTCAATTTTGTATTGCGAATTTCGTCCGACGCGCGTTCAGATGACGGTCAGGCAACGGAGTCGCGCTGGGTATTGGACAGTGTTTTTTGTATTTTTCTCAGTATTGCAATAATTTTATGTGATACTAAATAGAGAGTTTTGATCAGCAAAATTAGCTCTACAAAATAAGATCAATTACAACAAAATTCATGACAGTTTCGAAAACTTGGGGTACTGTAGCAAAAACTCTTGTACTGTTCCTTTAAAGGGAACACACGCGCCATTGCGAATTGATACAGTACTCCTCCAGTTTTGCAAATTTCCTTTTTAGCAAGATTTTCATTATGTTTTCTGGTGATTTTTACTGTAATAAATTAAGCAAATTATAAGCTACAATTTGATATAAAAACCAAAGCCTTCGAGGTGCCGACCTCGGCGAGCTGTGTATCGTCTTGGATTCGTCGATTTTCCGAAAATGTACGTAATATTTCGTCCGAATGATCACGTAGTTCCAAAACGTCGCGGTTTTGAACCATCCCCGTTTTGAACAATCTCCGTTTTGAACCGCTGTTGTTTCAATCTCGTGCTGTTTCAATCCGTGCCGATTTCAAATTGTGTCGGTTTCACTCGATTCTTATTCGTACTTTTCTGAAACCTGTCGATTTCAAAGGATTCCGGTTTCAATCCGCGAGTTTTGAACCGTCGATTTTTCAAAGAGTATCGGTTTCAATCCGATCATTTTCCAAACCAAACCAGTTTGAATTCGTCTTTTGTCCGAAGCGGGGTAGCGCCTAGACGGGAAAATGCTCGACCTAGATTCGACTTTTCCTTTAAAAAATTCAATTTTGAAATGGACTATATCTTCCACCAAAACCGAAGAAGCGATCACATCAACGTTTAGGACAACCAGACTAGAAAAAACATTGAATGATAACAAATAACAATTTTATTCCAGGGTTTTAACAACATAGGATAGGTCAATTAAGCCTTAGCCTCGGCCTCAAGATCGCGTTTCATTTTTCCGAGGAATGCCCTCTTCTCCTGAGTAGTTTGGAATCTTCCGTGTCCAGTCTTGGAGCTAGTATCGATGAACTTCAGGTTGATCTTCTCATGGGCGAAACGCTTAGTTTGGACGAGCAACGACTTTCTGAGGGTAATAAGGCGCTTCTTAGGTCCAAGAACAGCTCCACGGATCATCAGGTAATCTTGCTTGACGATACCATAGCGAGGGAAACCACCCTGAAAAATGTGTTATTAGATTATCTTCTAAATAGATATTCAAAATATTGTATTGATGCTTCTCAGAAATCCACTAGTATCTTCAGCCACAAGTCGGTTTTGCGAACATAATCATCATCGAAGCAATAAATACTGAATAATAGCTACTAACCATAGGATTGATAGTCTTCTGGGTAAGATCAGTATCAGTGGATCCATTGTTCTTGCCTTCCGGTGTGAGATATGACTTTCCAACGCGGTAGATCTTCTTGTTAATGTGGGTTCTGTGGTGGTAACCCTTCTGACCAGCGCGAGCCACGGTGAATTGAACACGAGAAGGATGCCACGCTCCGATACAAGCGACCTAAAAACGTTCATTATGTAAAACTAATGGCAATATTACCTTGCGAAGACCTTTGTGGGTCTTACGGGGAAGCTTCTTCGTGTGCCACCTGGAAGTGACTCCCTTGAATCCGTGTCCGCGAGTGACTCCGATGGTGTCAATCATCTCATCTTGGGAGAAGACGGTATCAACAGGGATCTGTTTTTCAAGGTGGTCCTTGGCCCAGTCAACCTTCTCAGCAATAGTGCCTCCATTGACTTGAATCTCCATGATGTGAGCTTTCTTCTGTCTACGGCCAAGGATAGACATCTACAAAATAATGAATAATAAGCAGCTGTAAATATGATGCACCTGTGTATGAGCAATAACGCGGATTGCTGTGCAGTATTTCTTCATCTTGGCGAGATCAGATTCAATGGCCTTCTTACCGTCTTCATCTTGCCATTTCTTGGCGTACTTGGTGAAAGCCTTCTTCTTCGACCTTCCCCTACAATGAAATGTGAACAATGTGCCTTTATGATATCTCAACACGAGAAACCATACGAGCCACCGCAAGTTCACGGACTTTCATGTTGTAATAACAACAGCGGAAAGCATTCATCATTACTCGCATGGTAAGTACACTCGTGCGTAAAACGCAGAGGAGGTACATGCCAATTGTGACATTTAAAATAGTATTATAGCTGTAATATCAGCTGCTCTACATCAGAGAAATAAAACGAACCAGTTTTTGTAGAAACGACGTCTGCAATCGTCGCTGAGGTGTTCGGCAAAGACTGTCTTGAATTGACGAGGTCCACGAGGAGTGTCGATGTAGCCAACAACTCCGACGATGACCATAGGAGGGGCTTCGATGATGGTGACGGGCTCGACAACCTCCTTCTTGTTCACCTTCGATCCAGGCTTGTCAACCTAAAGCCATCCATTTTGACGAAAAGCGAAAAAAGCGTACCTCGCGAACAATATGGGTCATTCCAGCCTTATATCCGAGGAAGGCGGTAAGGTGGATAGGCTTGGAAGCATCATCCTTGGGGAAGGCCTTTACTTTTCCGCGATATCTTCTTGAGCGCTTTTTGGGAGCGAATCCCATAGAACCATGGCGCGGTGCCGAAAACTTTCGGTGCGACATGTTGTTACCCTAAAAGGAAAACTAATTGATACAATTCAACGCAAAGAAGAGATGGAGCTGACGTAGAGCAAAACCGTAACACGACACGAAACGACATGGAGTGAAGATAAAATAAGAATTTTAGGCGAAATATTCCGAAGTACTGTAAAAACCTTTAAAATAGTCCTTTAACAAATTTGGCGCACCCTTACGTTTCCGCAGTGTGTTGTCCTTTGTGCTGTTCTGCTTCAAACAGTCAACTTTTGATGTTAATAAATGTGAAAGTGAACTTCGAAGAATTCATGGAATAGGAGAAATACTGCACGATTGACCTCACAACTGACAAGGAGACAAAAGAAGAATGCAATTTTTTCAGTGATTTGCTCAATTGTGTCGAAAATGGTCATTCCTTTGGAAATATGAATGCTTGTAAACACTTACATATGTACTGCTTACATTGTGGCAAAGAAGCTGTATTTATGATAGCGTGTTTTTATAGAGGGGATTTGACCTTACAGTTAGAGATAAACTAAAAGCAACTATGAACCGTCCAATACAGGCAGAAGACATCGTAGTACCAACCAGTGATTCGCAATCACAAACGAAAAACATCCCATTTTGAAGGGAAATTGACCAAGATGTATGGAGGAGAAGAGGGGAGCATCGTGGAAGACTGTTTCATATATAGAAGTATGACAAACAGCCGAGCTGAAAAGTTATTCATCGAACAACTGTAAGCAAGAATGATATTTTCCCCGTTTCTAAAAGCCCTTGCTTTATGCGTCTGTATAAGATTAGGACATCAGTACCCGTGAGGCGGTCCCGCTCCGCCCCTTCGTCTTGCTTTCACCTCGGTCATCTCTTTCCAATTTGTTCCCCATGGAATGAAACACTTGAAAAGAACCGTTCCTTCCTTTACTTCTGCTTCACCTGCTTCAAGTTATTTCATCGTATCGATAGCTGCTATTCTTCCTTTTCTCAACTCATTGGATGGCGAGTTTGTCTTCGACGATGGGTATGTTGTCTTCACCATATTTGACTCAGCCAAGCAATAAAATGAACATTCTTGTTGGAGTGATAGTTAATAATTTCCAATTTACTATTATCTAACTATTTTTGAGTCTCATTCCAACCGACATCAAACGATAGAATATAAAAAAGCAGATATAATAAACGAGGAGAAGTTGTTATCGCTCTAAAAAAGAAACTCATTCAAAGATTCATTTCCTGGGCAAAAAGGACTACTCCGAAATGATCTCACAGAGCTGGCAGCTCTTTTTCCCAGTGAAGTACCTATTGACTTTTGGGATCGTCTAAGGTCTCACAAACACAAAACGAGACCCCTGTCCACTTGAGAAACGGATTCTTGCACTCATTATTACGGTTGTAATTCATGCGTTGCTCGGGGATAATTAGCGAGATGGGCGCCGGTCGTGATGAGCCTCCCGGGGGTCGTGATGCAAATCGGCTCCGTGACTGTTGATAGATGACCGCCAAAGGTCGACCTCTGCCTTATCGTTCTCGTTGTTGGGTAACAGCCGCGCGATAAAACTCGAAGGCGACAGTGTGAAACACGGCACAATAGAGAAAAGTTATTTTTAGGCCAGCGGTGGTGACCAACTCCGACGTCCTGGGCACTTCTTCCCTCTCCGATCTGCTGGTCCATGATTTCTGGGGCAACGATGTCCGTCTGCCTGGCTCACACAAGAGCTACCGACCGCTGACGACGCTGTCCTTCCGTCTGACGCACTCCCTCTGCGGACTGTCGCCCTTCCCGTTCGTTTCCAGTCCTTTTATAGACTCATAAACCTTCTCCTTCAATTAGACTATAGCCGTGGGAGAGGGAGGCTTGTCCCCCGGCCAATTTGTGCGAGTTGTGGGATTAGGACGAGGGCTTTCTTCTTATTAGGCGGTAATTACCTCGTCGGCTAGCATATCATAGCGTCACATGGACAACTCGATCAACTGGCTGTCCCCAAAACAAAGGCCGAGGGCCCCAATCTATTCATCAGCTTCAGATTCCATCTCGCCAATGTGCTCCTCCACTCGGCGGCCACTTGTCTCGTTTTTTGGCTGGCGGGACGAGTCAAACTTAAAAAATGTGAGTTGGATGATTTGTCGGGAGATTAGGAAATTGAATGGCCCCCTCGAGGGCCGCGAGTGATTGAGTGACCCCTGTTTTGGACGACATTTCAACGACGGCCGGAGAATGACAAATTGGACGGCTCCATTGCCCCCAAATACACTGATAAAATATTCACAAGAAACAATAGAAGTCTCTGTCTTCAGGCTACTCGTTCGCGGCGGCCGGCCTCTTCGCCGTCCACCCTGTCCACTGCGAGGCCGTATCGAGCATCGTCGGCCGGGCAGACGTCCTCTCGACGCTCCTCGTCCTCCTGGGCCTCCTCCTTTGGGACAGACACGAGGTATCCCCCCTCTACACCCCCGGTTACCGTTGCAGTCGGTTTTGTTGACGGGAGGACTGACGACTCTCGCCCTCCTGTCCAAGGAAACGGGTCTGGTTCTGCCAGTCGTCGTATTTTTGTTCGACCTCCTCGTCCGGCGTCAGGTAACTGTCGGGAGCCATAAAAGAACGTCCTCGAGGCCCGTTCACCCGCGCTAATGACGTCTTTCCCCGTAAGACGAAAGGTTCTCCGGAAGTCGTGGGGACAGGCCAATTAGCGTCGGGAGATTAGTGTCCGGGGAAGAGTGTCCCGGTCAGGAAAAGGCGTCAATCCCACATTTCAGACAGTCTCCTCCAGGCATCTCCTCCTCCTGGCCACTTTTGGAACTCTCGCCCTACTCCGAATCAACCTCACCGGCTCTCCTAGGTACCGACGAGAGAATCCCCCCGAGATCGAGGCACTTTCCAGTTTTTCCCCGGCCGACAACCCCCTGCCCCACGAGAGGAGCCCCTTCACCCGATGGGCCACCATCCTCTACCTGCCGCTGTTCCATCTCCAGCTGCTCGTCTTCCCCAAGGATGTCTGCCCCCGTCCTCCTCCTCCCATCCTCCGTTTTCAGCTCTGCTTCGACTGGACGATGGGCGCCATCCCTCTCGTCTCCTCCATCTCGGATGTCCGTTTCTGGCTGTCCCTTGTATTTTATCTGGTCTTCTCCGCCTGCCTCCTCCACCCATATCAAAAGTATCTTCTCCTTATATTATTTTTCCCTTCCTCCTTTAGAAGAGACAACACCAGCCTGTTTTGTGTCCTCTTCGGCGTCGTCTCCTTCCTCCCCGCCTCAAATATCCTCATCTATGTGGGTTTCCTGGCAGCCGAGCGGGTTCTGTACTTGCCCAGTGTTCCCTTTTGTATCCTCGCTGCCCATTTTCTCGGAGAATTTTGTAAAAAGTTTGCTCACCGAAGACGGCCAGTCCAATCCACCAATTTAGGTTAAACTGTTCGTTTTCTCATCTGATCCTGGCCGTCCTCTTCCTCCTTTCTGCTCGAACTCTTCGCGGCAACGAAGATTGGCGATCGGCCGAGAATCTCTACAGAAACGCACTTCGTACCAATCCAGCCAAAGGTTTCTGTCTTATTTTAATAGAATAACTGGTAGCATAGCTTATTCCAACCTGGGACAAGTGTTGGCTTCGAAGGGGAGGACGGAAGAAGCGGCCAGGGCCTACAAAGAGGCCCTCCATTTTAGGAACATGGCTGACACCTGGTATAATCTGTGGGTACTATGGGATACGGTGGAATAAGAGGGATTCAGAGCAGTCCTCCAGAGTGAACTGGGAAATGACACGGAGGCCGTTCGAAGCTACTCGACGGCCATCCGACTGCGCTCCTCCTTCGCGGCCGCTTACCTCAACCTGGGAGTGATACTGATGAAAAGGAAGAAGGAAACGGAGGCGGAGGAGATGTTCACGAGGTGTATTGGATTGGAGGGAAGCCATCTGAAGAACTGGAGAAAACACTGGGAAGCACAGAAGGCTTGCTACATGCAGAGGGGGGATTTGAGGAAAAGGATGGGGAAATATGAAGAAGCCAGGGAAGACTATCTAGCGGTAAGAGAGAATAACAGATGGAGGATAGGAAATTGTAGATAATGGACGAGAAGGACCAGTTCTATCCGGCCGTCATAACGTCACTGGCCGAGGTCGAGGCTCGCATCAAGCGAAAGGCAGAAGCAATCCGTCGACTGAAAAGCCTTCTACAATCTCATCCTCATCACGTGCCAGCTGTTATTTTTCTAGCTCGATTCTTGTCGGAAAATGTAAAAGAAGGGAGAAAAGTCAAAACAGACAAAGTTACAGGGAGAAGCAGACAAGGCGGAACAACTTCTACGAAATTCGTTGCAGCAATTGCCCCAATG
Organism: Oscheius dolichura; assembly: GCA_932521035.1. Classification (NCBI taxonomy): domain Eukaryota; kingdom Metazoa; phylum Nematoda; class Chromadorea; order Rhabditida; family Rhabditidae; genus Oscheius; species Oscheius dolichura. The sequence goes on from OW051494.1 coordinate 6,623,959, forward strand.
TGTGGATTGTATGAGTGAACTGGGACTGTTGATCGCGGATAAGATTCCCAAAGAGGCAGAGGACGTGAGAAAGCCTAATGCTACTCTGAAAACTCCTTTTCAGCTGCTCAGAAATGTCTCTTTCATATCTCCAAAGGCCCCCCATTTCCTCAACTACGGTGTCATCCTTCAGAAACGGGGAAAACTTCAAGAAGCTGAAACTGTGTACAAGGAGATCATTCGAAAAAATCCGAAGGACTTTCTCGCTCTGGAGAATTACAAAAAGTTGCTGAAAGCCAGGAACATCATATAGTGTACAAGAGGGAACCTCTGATCTTTTTTACGGGTTTAGTTGTGATTCAAATTTCTAGTCAGAAAATAATAGAAGATTTACATTGTATTCATCTTCACCTCAGCTTCAGAAGCAGAGAATCGTCTTGATTCTTCTAGTGGTTCCGTTCTTTTGTAAGGATAGCATATTTCACCGCTCTTTTGGACTCGAACCCTCCAGACTCCGTTGGATTTATCGCTCTGTCGCGACTTTTAGCAATCTTTTCCACCGTTGTGCATCGGTGCTTTTCCATTTGTCTGTTGCGATTATTGTTTTTCCGTTTTTCTGTAAAGCGAGATATCGTGTTGATTTTTTCTTTCGGTACAGCAGGCACATGTAATTCTTATATACAACGAGTGCTTCCAATTTGCCCGTGCTAAAACGGTTTCTGATGTGTAAATCCAGTTTCACGGTGCTTCGCGAATTAGAGCCACAAAGTCTTTACGACTGTACCAATTGATATTGCCCACGTGAGGTCGTGCGCGTAAAAACGGCTAGCTCCCGGCGGCAACATATAGGATTCGAAGAACAGTTCTGATTATGAACATTTCCCTTACTTTTTTTCTTTATAATTTCTGTGTTATGCCAAATTACAAGTTCACTTTTACAATTTCAGGATCATGGATCCGCCCTGGTTTATTCGCTTCCACGAAAAGCGCCGTCTACCAGCCCATATTATCAGCTCATATCGAACACTTCCTGAGAAACTTTTTACGCATTTTGTTTCAAATCAAGAAGTATTAGTCAAAAATTGTATGAATACAACGGTAAGTTTCCCTTCTGGTCTTTTTCGTTAAAACTTTTCCATATTTTCTTTGTACATAACTTTCTCTTAGAACGACTGGGTTTCTGCCCGGTTCTCTCCTTCTGATGATCGCTTACTTTGTCTTGGAGGAAATGAGGGATCTGTTGCATTTTATAATGTTTTGCACGCTGTGGATGAACAAACAAATGATTTTGAAAGAGGCTTGATATCATGTAAGTTATCAGCTATATAGTTTTTGTTCATATTTCTCACTTTGTCTCAAATTAAGAAGTATTTTCAGGTTTACCAGCACATTCTGGTGCTGTTATGGGTGTCTATGGAGTTCCAAATAAAAGTAACGAACTGTTAAGCATTGGTGGAGATGGTACTGCAAAGTTAGTATCTGTTATTTGCTATAATCTTTCTAGAATATTTGACATGGTAAAGAAATCTCGTATAGGGTGCTTTGCTGGCCACGATACCACGGTGAGATCAGCATCTTTTGCCCCAGAGAGTTCAGGTTTGTTCCGGTAGACTTTTGAAAGAGAAGTAATTTTGTTTCAGACGTGTTTGCCACATGTGGGCGTGATGGAAAGTTTTGTCTACATGATAGGCGATGCCAAGCAAAGTTAGATCGAAATAATATAGCTTATATTCCTGCACGTCACTGTGTGGCAGATGCACATTTTACATCAGGTTTAATTTCATTTTTACACCAAATATTGCTTATTTTAGATAGTGGAAAAATATATAAAGAGTTCTCAACCGCTCCTGCCCTTACAAACATAATCTATCTTGATGAAAATACAGTTATTACGTCGTCGGATAAAAGTATTAGGTATTCATTTACATTCCTCTTCGTTCAGTACTTCAGTGGTATTCGCTTTTGGGATTTGCGTAAATTGGCCAAGAAGCCATTCCGGACACTTGGTCTACCTCGTCGACGAGAATCGAAGCAACTAGGTGATTTTTTTCTTTATTGTCTTATTAATTGGTATGTTAGGAATAGCCTCAATGGATGTAAATCGATTTTCGAGCTCACTGTTTGTCGCCGCTACTGACAACAGTATTTACGAATTTTTAATTGGGAGTGCTCGAGATTCCCCTGTTCGACGACTATCTCATGTACAGACAACATCATATGACCTCACAGTATTTTATTTTAATATTTTTTATGTTTACTTACAGATTTCTGCCTCACCTGTTTCTGATAACCTTTTAAGTGGTTCTGTAGATGACGGTGTACCAAAAGCTTTGATATATAACATTCCGGTCCGTTTGAACGAACATTTGTAAACCACTAAATTCAGGCAACACATTCATTAGAAAGCGATATTAGCAATCATTTAGAAGAAATCACTCCTGCATTCCAATTAGAAGGGCAAAACTCTGGAGTAACAGCTGTAAGCTGGAGCTGCTATGGAAGGTATTGAATTGTGTTTATTATATATTTTCGCTTGCTTTCAGTTATGTGGTTACATTAGATGAAAGTTGTTTCCGAATTTGGTATCCTAATATGGAAAGAGATGAAAATGAAGAGCTGATTTCAAAGAAAGACTCCTTGCCGGCTTTCCAAAGAGCAAAATTTATCGGAGATCAATATGAAAAACGGTTAGTTATTATTTGGTGAATTGATATATGCTGTTTAGATTAACCGTCAACAAATTCCAAAAACTGATGGTTTCGCCGGTTAAGTCGCCTTTTAAATCACCTGTAAAAAAACGAATGAGAACAAATGAAACATCATCTACTAAAAAACAAAAGGATTTTGAATTATTTTGCTGCAATGATTTTTTAAAAAACTTGCCCAGTCGATCAAATAAGGAAGAAACGTTGAACGCCTGCAACAGAGATAACGACTGTTCAATTACGGTAAATCGTTTTCACTATGTGGACTATATCGGGTTTAGAATCAAAAAAGAAAGCCACGGAGGAATCTAATTGAATTTTTTACAAAAATTAATACCGAAAATAGTATTAGACCGGCAGAATTAAATGGTGAGCCTTTACCTTCCTTCTCATCTTGTTCATTTTAGAGCCGTTAGGTTTCCTGGATATTTCTGCTACATCTACGTCCCCCGCCCCATCAGCATCAGCCACCCCTGTAGCAAACTCTATACGAAGATATTTTCAATCTACCCCTCTCACCCGACGCTTGAAATAATCCGGTTCTTACTTTGTCACTTTGTTTATGGTTAAAATTGTATTTTTGTATCGTTCTGAGTACAACTGGGTTGTATAGTAGTTTTTGTATATTTTTTGTAATAGATGTTCAGAAGAGAATAAATATATTCAGCTAATTACGCTGTACAATTCTCCGTAATCCGTTCGCCACCAAATTGTCACGTGCTTTATTGTCTCCTGTTGCCTGGTGACCTCGCCGAAGTGAAACGCTTGGTAGGATTCTCCAAGAATTTCTCTCTCAAACAGCTGATTAGGGCATGCTGGGAGGGACTATCAAGTGTGACCAACACGCACACATTCGTTCTTTTCCCCCTCTTTCCCTCTCACTCGATCGATCAATCACTTTTCTATGTATCCGCCAACATACCGTTCTGCTTCTCTTTCCCAACGAACGCAAACGTCGTTTTGTGTGTAAATGAGAGAAAAAGAGTTCCACTATGACTAGTTCAGTCAACACTAATCACCACTATCAACTTTTACAGTAATTACAGTAGAAACTCCCCTTCCCCCCTTTATTTATTAAAATGAAATGTCATTTAGACGCGCAAATCGGCTAGTTCTTTCCGGGCGACCACCTGCAGGTTCTCGACCTCCTCCCCGTAAATGACGTCGCTCTCTTTGCTTTTCAGCGGAGGGACCCCCTTTGTCTCTTTAGATAACATGCGTCCTATGTCATAACCTCTTTTATAATCTCTAAACAGTTGTCCCTCCACATAAATTATTCATGCATCCAACTGCTTTCCCCTGAATTGAAAAGCCAATCAGTTTAGCATGTTCTAGAAATCTTCACGATTAGATCTCCATCGCCGGTGAGATCCGCATTTGAGCCTTTCCCCAATCCAGACAACATTTCCTCGTGTTGCTGTCTTTCTTTTCCGGTCAAATATCTGTTTATTACATTCGAGTCTTGTTGTAACAGTCAAACATGATAACTCTGCAAACCTCCACAATAAGCCAAACACATCACCAACATTCTGTTTTTTTCTTGCTATTTCATATCGGTTTGTACTTGACCAGTATTTGTAAAACCATAAACAGTTCTGGTCCCAAATGTCAGAGTAATCTGTGCCACAAATTTGCATCTGTTGGCGTAATCCCTCCTGGATAAACAGACTACCCAATCAATGACTTCGATGCCCAGTAGTAAAACGATGATGAACAATTTTTTGAACTGTGAAAAAACTCAAAATATACACGTTACCTTTTCCCTTTTCGGCAAATTGCTGCTGTGACCCATCTCTAGATACTTTTCTCTATCTAGTTTTTAAAAGCCTTCTTATTCTTTGACAAATGCATATAGCTGCTTCATTATTGTTCTCTATAGTCTATTTACAGAAAACAGTCACTTCACCAACTTCGGTGAAGCTGGCTGTGGGTAATGCTACGAAGACCTGGCGAGTATGGCGAGCCAATGACCAGAAAGCTATGGTCCAGGTTAGTAAAATCAATGTTTTAAAAAAATGTTTCGTGATCAGTATAATATGATTTTTTTAGAACAGAGACAAGATTATGGACGATAACACTATTCAGTGGGACATGCATGCTCTATGCCGCTCGTGTTGCTTTACCAATTTGTGCTGCTACGGTTGCTAAAGAATATGGATGGAGTAAAACTGACTCGGTTCGTATTTCCACTTTTTAGAACATTTCCTTTCATCTATGAGACACATCTTTCGGATTTTAAGATTTGATCGTTTGATCCTCTTTTGCTTATAACAGGATTGCCCACGTTTTGATGCAATTGAACGAGAGGAAATTAATAGTTCGAATTTCTTTTAGGGAACTGTATTATCCTGCTTTTTCTGGGGATATGCTATCACTCAAATATTCGCCGGTGGAGCCGCAGATGCAATTGGGGGAGAGAATATTTTACCCCATACAACACTCATCTGGTCAATAATCACTATCATTACGCCACAACTCTTTGATTTCGCCTATTGGACAGGAGTTCCTATTGTAATTCTTATGCTTGTTAGAGTGGCTACCGGCATTTCACAAGGTTTGCTCATCCTTTCTTGTTATATTTCTTTTTAGCTTTCCATGTCCCCGGTATGGCATCAATGTGCTCTTGCCATCTCACAGCAGCCGATAAAGGCCGAGTCTTTGGAATTGTGCTTGCAGGATCTCATTTTGGGTAGTGTTTAACTCAGGTTTCTCATTTTTCTGTTTTTAGAACAGTTGTAGCTGGCTCAATTGGTTCTATACTCCTCGATGTGTTTGGCTGGCGCGCTCTCTTTCAGTTTATGGGTAGACTGTTTTTAAAATTATGTAAATGCATTATATTCCAGGTTTTGCATCTCTTTTATGGTATTTCTGGCTCAAGTATATGTGTTCATTAAAAACGAGAAGAATACATAGTGTAAATAGTAGCGATGATGACGACGACGAACCGACAAAAAAAGAAGCAACTCCAAGCGTGCATATTCACATACCGTCGCCTCCAGAGAGCGTTCCATGGGGTGTACTTTTCAAACATCCTGCTTTCTGGGCAGCAGGAATAGCTCAGTTTGCTGGAGGAAACGCTTACTTTACTATGTTTAATTGGCTTCCTAGCTATTTTCATGAAGTTTTCCCAACTGCTAAAGTTTGTCCACCTTTCACAGTTAATTTACCGTTACAGGGTGTTGTGTACAATGTAGTGCCTTCATTAGCGATCGTAGTCACGTCAGTCATCGCTCCTTATATGGCAACCAAACTTCTTTCTAATGGGCATTCGATGACAATCACACGGCGACTTATGGAGGTTCGAACGTTTCATATTATTTTAGTACATAACGAATTTCAGGGAGTCTCTTTAGTTGGAGTAGCTATTTGTTTGTTCATAGTTCCAACCGCACATAGTTTCGTATCCGCTTTGTTGATTTTTACCCTAGCAATGGCATGCCGCGGACTTCATCATGGAGGAGTTTCTGTCAATCCACACGACTTTGCTCCAAATCATACAGGATCTGTCTTTGGTTTGTTCCCGTTTAAAGTTTAAACTTTTATGTTTTCAGGAATATTCAACGCTTTTGGTGCAATAACAGGTTTTGTAGGAGTATATGTAGCTGGCCACATTCTCGAAGCCACAGGGAACAACTGGTCTTATGTCTTTATTATTACGGGTCTTCAATGCATCGCTGGCGCCGTTGTTTATGTGATGCTTGGTACGGGTAATAAGATAATCTGAAATCACTTGCCTCTGTTCGCATAATTGCCTGTCATCTTCTCATCAAGCATTCAGAAAAATGTTTACCGGTGTCTTTCTATTTTGTGATAATTGGGTTGGATTAACGGATCTTTGTGCAATATGTTTTATTGTTTTATTTGTAATAAAGAGTTAATAAGTAACTCTGTTCGTTTTTTTTTCTATCCCGGAGAAACACGTCGGTTTACTGAATATCAAATGATACTAAAATTTGGATACAATAATACCGATGGTCTGGATAGCTATGTTTATTTACCGTACTAAATACCCAAACAACAATCTTATGGAAAAGCTGATGACGCCTTCACTCGGGGTCTGTCCTCGATAAACAGAAAAAGTACCCGCAAGGGTCAACAATCGGTACCAGTGGAGAAACAAGAAGAAGATGAGGTGAAAGCGATGCAATGAGATATGTTAGGAAATGATCGGGGTGGGTGGCAGCGGCTGGGGGGTCCCGTAGCTCCTAATCCGGTCCATCAGGAAGATTTTGGTTTCCGGCCGGAGGTTAGGATAGTGCTTGTCGTTCTGGATGACCTGGTTGAAATAGTGCAAGAAGTTGCCGTTGGTGCCGTGGGTGGGCCGAAACAGACTGTTCACCGCGTGTTCCTGAACAGAAAACTTGGATGTTGACAACTAGAAAATGCTCACTTTCAATTGGACGAGTCCGTAGGTTTCGGCAATGGTCAGATATTCGAGGTCGGAGAAGCAGCTGCCCTCCCTCGTCCCCAGCAGACGGATCAGTCGGTTCTCGGCTTCGGTCTTCACCGTCAGGAGGAAGAATTGGTCACAGAGACGGAGCACATCCACCAGGAGGATGTCTGCAGACATTTGGATAAACAGAAGAGGGAGAAACTGACTGGGAAGCGGAGTCCGGCAGGGGCTGATATAGAGGAGGATGGCCTTCCAGGCGTCGAAGTCGTCCTCCTGGCAGGTGACCATCTTGAATCCGGTCTCCGGGTGGACCGAGGCGCCGTCCGTGTAGCGGCCGATGCACTCGAAGTAGTTCGAGTAGTGGGTCAGGTACTGGAAACGCCTCGTCTTTGGAGGAAAGGGGGAGGGGGCACCTGAAGGTCGGTGTAGAGGGGCCGGCTGCCGCACATGATGACGAAGTTCGAGAGGGACTTGGGCTGTTCGAAGTCCAGCGTGATCCGGGGATGTCGCTTGACATTTTTGTAGTTGGTGATGACCAGCTGGAGCTGGAGGGCAAAGCCCATGGAGGACGGGTAGGGGAAATTGACAGAGCCCATCGGCTGGAGACACATCTGGTTGATGTGCATCTTGTCCAGCGGCATGTAGTACTGGTTACGGTGGCGGAACTTGTGGGCTCCCAGCTGAAATACAGTATCCTTTAAAAAAGTGAAAAAGGCGGCCTACCTCGAAAGTGACCTTCCTCTCCGTGTTATACGTCGTCGGCCCGAGGAGAGTGATCGACCCGGAGACGTCGATCTCCGCGTCGCCCGGCAGTTCCCCGTCGATCGGGAGGAAGACGACCCCCATGCGCATCTGGTTGCTCGACACCGGGGTCGGCTGCATCTCCTCCAGTCGGAGACACCTGAAAAGGTGGGCATTGCTCGAGCCTTCCAGGATCTCTTATGTCACCCCCCGCAACAATTATAAGTACCTACCATTTGAGGTTGAGGAGCTCGAAGGTACGCGAGGCGCAGGGGATCCTGACCGTGGGGACAGCAGGCCCAGAGCCAATACAGCGGCAGACGATGGGGAGACTGCTGGGCACCCTCTGGTTACAGTTGCAGTGGGGGTTGAACTGGGTGTACTGGAAGTGGGCACTGCAGTCCAGCCGGACGGCCGCGTCATACTGGGGCGGGATCTCGACGGCATCCGGGATGGGTGGCTCGAATCGCTGGCCCTGTAAAGAAGACATTATGATGGGTCTAGTCCCCCCTAATGAAGATGCCCTCCTGCCCGCTTGGATTTCCTCTGGCGAGCACATCTGGCACTTATCCTCGGGTCCGCTTAGTTATGGAAATTGGTCCCTGCCCGGACCGGGGAGGTATTACCGGCATAGGTGGAGTGGCCGGCTCGAGGAGGAGAGCTAGCAGGGCCATACATGGAAGTGAGCGGTAGGAAAGGACCTCCTGAGTCAGCGGGAAAGTGCAACAACGCCGGCCACCAGCTGCACCCGAACAAAAACGGCGGGAAGAGGGACGCGGCCCGATCAAAGAGGTGTCCTTCCCCCATTGGGGGGAGCGGGGGCACCCGGGCCACCAGCTGTAATCCCGCATTGTGCGTGTGAATGAGGCGAGAAGAATTTCATATTCAGCGGCCAAATGAGCCCGCGTCTAATTGGGAGGAGATTAGCCGGTCAGGGCTCACCTGCTTATTCTTCTTGGGCAGGGGGCCGTCGGAGCAGGAGGTGGATGGCGAGGTCTCCGGCGAGGACAGCGTCACCAGGGGGATGCCCTGACTGGGCGAAGCGTAGCCACGTTTACGCGGCGGGACCATGCCGGTCTGAGCCTGAAAATGGAAAAGTTGAGAGGAGAGGCTTAATGAGACAAAGGAGAAAGAGTGAAATTCCCTGGGATCTTCTCTGGGCAGAGGGCTGTCTCCTCCCGCGACCCCCTCCCCCCGGACCCGACCTTACAAATATTTGTTGCCCGCGCGGCGTGTTTGATGCCGGCGGCTGCGTCTTTGTCCGACTTCGCACATTCGACGTCGCGTTTCTCATGTAAATGGAGCGGCCCGCCAAAAGGGACACCGTCATCTAGCCAGTAATTCCGTGTACTTATCGGTGGCATCTGGGGAATCTGGCCGGCGGGCGGAGTGGGTCGCGCAAGGGGTGGCGTCACTGGACACGTTGTGCAAGAGGGTGAGAAAAGTATGTATAGACACGAGATCGTGCTGGGACCCTGTTCGAGTAACATTTAGAGATCCGACTGGCACAACTGCCCCCGTCGGCGAGGTGCCAAGACACGATATCGGGAAGAAGGGGAGAGAAACATTTTAGGAAATGGAGACTACCGGGGAACGATTAGGCCCAGTCAAGGTGAACTGGTTCGAGAGAAGGACGCCTCAAATCGGGGGGCAAAATCAGTTGGGGGGCCTATCTTTGAGGGGGTCTAGAAGGCCTGGAGTTGTTCCATTTCCCGTGGAAAAGTAAACAGACCCCGTCGACGGCGTACTCCCCCAATTGGAATAGACTCGGAGGAGTAGAAACAGTGACAAAAGAGGCACACGGGGGAGTGGTGTGCATAGCCCCTTCGCGTGAGAAGATGCATCTCATAAAGTTAGGAATCAATAGGGGATGGTCCGGGGGTCGGGATCAGCTGTGTGTGTGCATCGGCGCGAATGGCCAATTTGGAGGCGGGGTCGGCTGGGCGAAGGAGGGCACGCACTGTGGCACGAATCTCGGGGTCATCTCTGGCAACTTTACACCAAGGGGCATCAAGGGGAGGGTCATCAAAGGGGCACCAGGAGAATCTTCCCTTCGAAAACCAATTACGGCACGGGGGGCAGCCGTCTTGATTACTGATTAACTTGATTCGTCTCATTACCCGGGGCTCTACAACGAGACGGGCCAATCTTTTGAATTAAGACAATGGCTCCATCATCCACTTGCCGGGAAGAGGGAGGAGGGGGAGAATACGAGACTCCGATCCCCGGGGTGTCCAGTAACCCGGCGGCCGTAATTATAGCCGGTGTGCCTTTTGGTACACAGACTGCCAGATTAGGGGCGACGCCATCACAAATATCAGTCACTCTAATTACGAGGCCAGGTGACAGAATTTAATAAGACGGGGGCAGGGGGGCTGGTACAGGGTGGGAAGGAGACCGGCCCGGCTGGGAAGAGATGCCCCCAGGTGGGGCGACATCCGCATCGACGGTCATCGGTCAGGGCATCATGTTCGAAGGTGACTGATTACACGGGAGGCTGACCTCCACCTGTCGACTAGGAAGAGGGGGCATTCTTCGACCCTTTTGAGAAAGGGTGGTACTGTAATCTTGGCAGGACCATCCACATTCCCAGCGGTGATGACTGACCGGCCGGATTGCTCACAACTGGTGGGAGCGCGGCCCCGTAAGGTCGGCCACTGAGTTTACATCTCATTCGGTGCGAAGAGGTCATAATTCCGTCTTCCTGCCGTAATTATACTTTACTTGCCAGCAAATAGCATCTCGGCCCTCGCTGGCGATCACTCATTTCGGCGTATATAATGCATCTCGACTGGCAGCGGCGGGAATAAAGGCAGATACGCTGAGGGATAGTTATTAGACAGATTGACGGTTGTAAAAGAGCAAGGCCAGGCCGTAAAGGAAATCGCAGCCGAGGCGAGTCTTTTTGTTCGGTAATCAACCTTATTGTTCGTAGGAAAGATGTAAAGTAGCAAATTTGACTGTCACTTTTCATTTCCTCGAGTGTGCAACAAATCCTTACTCTGAACATTTTTTCTTTTTTTGTTGGACGGATAGGTATTTAGAACTAAAAAGTATTGAAAGTATAGGGAAGGCGATGAGAGATGGTGAAACCAGCGAATAGATGTATGTGTGTGCTGTCGTCCCAGCCGGCTCTTATTTACTGTCTTGCGGCGTCATACAAAGATAAGCCATGAGGGTGCTTTTAAAATAGGTAACAATGAAGTCGAATAGATGATATTCTTTATTAAACTATCTGATTGGGAGGTATAACAATTGTTCACTTTCAAACATTAATGAGGGGGCAATACACGGTAAAGGGCTATTCCCCAAACCACGGTCTATTAAAATATGACCATTCCAAAACACTAGCTAACTATAAGAGGTATAGCACATAACAGGAAGGAATAACAACGAATAATGAAACCGGTGACTCAGGTCTGTGGGCATGACTTACAAAACGAGACCGAGCAGCCAGAAATGAAAAGTATCTGATACAGAAACGTCCCATTAAAGTAACGTAAGTGTTTGCACCTACAACCGCATCCAACAATAGGGTCAAGGCAAACTAAAACAATAGGCATGTGGGGGCTAAAACGGTTTTATGAAAAGCGCGGTAATCTTCCGCGAATGAGAAAATCCCGAAAAAGGTCGAATACTACGAATACAACAGAAAAATAAATGAGACAATTAACAACAGAAAGAGTACCTGGGGCGGGAAGAGACCATGTGAAAAAGGCGGAATCAAATTCGCAGGAATGTACAGCATGCAGTCTTAGACCTGAAGAAAATATAATCATCATGAAATAAAACCTCACCTTATAAATTCTTGCATCAGTCATCACCAGTATCATTGGCGAGGGCAGCAAATTTATTATTATTTAACGGAGTCAAATTTTTGGTAGTATTCTAAAAAAAACAAATACTAGTAAACTTAGCAACCGACCGGCTTCTTCTTCTTTTTCTTTTCTTTATTTTCAAGAGAAACTGTAGGAGTGACTGAATCCGTCTTAGAAACGGGAACAGGCTCTTGTTTCAGCTCTTCTTTCTTAGGCTCCGTTTTAGATGGTACAGAAACAGACTATAACAAAAAATGAGCTAAATTGTGAAGAGATAAGCGCACATTTTTCTGTCCTTCTCCTTTAGAATGTTTACGTTGTGGCAAAAGCTTTTGCTCTTTTGGAATTTCAGATTTTTGACTGTCTTCACGCGAAGCACGATCATCTCTCATAGGACGATTTTTAAAGTTTCCACGGCCACGACCTCTATTGGCACCACCACCTCGGGTACCACCATGACTATTTAACGAGGCTTGTGATCCATGGATATCCTTAAAATCATGAATTATGGTAGTTCGGTTAGACCAACCTTCGCCTTATTATTTTTCTTGTGATTATTGTTATCCGCCGGAGATGGTCGAGATGCTTCTTTGTTAACTTTTTCTTGTACATCAGCTCCTTGGGTGGCTGTACTGTCCGTTTTAGTAGCATGATATGTTCCCCCTCCCCGTCCTCGGGGAAATCCGCGTCCACCTCGGTTACCACGACCAGATTCAAATGGCCCAGTTTTGTGAGAACTATTGTTGAACGTTCGCACAAACTGAAAACAGATTAATACCGGAAACTAAACGATTCTAACAGGTTTAGAAGATTGGTTGGCAGGCTTCTCGTGACTATAAGCAGCTGATGATTTATTACTTTCTTGGCTGGCAGAGGGGCGTCGATGTATAACAATAGGCTCTTCCTACAAATTATTATTATTAGCGCCATATATTAATCATAGTAGCATGTGCAAAAAGGAAACACACCTTTATAGTGTTAATGGGATGATCCACTGTTGGACTTTGTGGAACTGTTTGTCTTGGATGTTCAGGATCCTGTGGAGGGCTAATGTTAGAGTTAGCATTAACGTCGACTTCGGAACGTTGGGCAATCCTTTAAAAAAGTCTCGTTGTTAATAACGATACAATGTATTATTACCTAACAGATCCGGGTCCTCTGTAATAAGAAGCCTGGTGTTCTTGCGCATAAGTAGGAGGTGGTGTGCGCATATACTGTTGAGGAGCTGGGCCTCCTGGTCCTAGTCCTACCATAGGAGTAATAAACGTAGGTTGCATGCAAGGCTGGTAGATATACTAAAGAAAAAAAAACAATAACTATTTACATACAACATTACATTTGGAGGAGGTTGTTGATATACTTGAGGGCAGCCATAACCCATAGGCGGATGCGACTGTGCCATTTGTTGGTGTTGGTGTTGATGTTGTTGTTGCTGCTGCAACTGCTGTTGTTGCTGATTCCTTTCCGCAAGTTTTTCTGCTTCCTTTCTTTTTTCAGCCTGTCTCTCCTCAAATTCCTTGATTTTCTGAGCAGTGTCCGCTGGTTTGGCTTCACCAAATATGTCTTTCGTAGAAGGCTTTTTGACAACTGGCTAAAAAGTTAGAGTGAAGCTAAAATTAATCCACATAAAACATACTTTTGAATCATCTTGATCGACACTATATTGGGAAGACGTTCTGGATAATAAATCCGACTGTCTTCTGTCTGCTATGCCATCTTCGGTTCGAGAACGACTGAAAAAGGAACATGTAATAAAAAAAAAGATGAAATTCGCTGCTCAGGTCTGTAAAAAAATTAAATCTCAAACTGGTATGTGCAAAGTAAGCTTCCAGGTGAAATTGATCACCATAACATTATTAACTAACTTTATAGGAGCAGGACGTTCTTTATCATAGGTATAACTCTCGCTCCTTTGAATGTCACCTCCATATCCACCATAGTTGCTTCTTCGATCATAACCGCCATGAAATTCTCCTCGGAATGATTTTCGCTATAAAACTAGATAGAAACAAAATATAAATAACATACATATGAACCTCGCATTGATCGATCGTCCCTATACTTTCCAGGAGGAGGCATTGTTTGGTAATCTCTTGAAGAGCCGTGATCGTATCGGCGTCCCTGGCCACCATAGTGGCTGCTTGCAAGACTAGCTGTACTACCATAATTGCTGCCGGGACGATTATAATCACGTGAGTCGCGTGACTGGAATAAATAGAATGTTTTATAATAGAACATTTTAAAATTTACATACCTGCTGGTAACTATTCTTGCGAGAAAAGGGTTCCTGATAAGGTTCAGGAAGCTTGAAAAATCGCAACAGCTGCGTTCCAAATTTCACGGTCCTTACAGACAAGAATTCATCCATATATGCCGCCGTTTTAAACACAACATTGGCACGCCCTCCAGTTTTCTTCAATTCGAATCCACTATGTTCAATCTAAACGGCTTTTATTAATGTTAAAGAAAAAAACGCACTTTTTCGTCTCCACCAAGGAATAAGTAAAGCTCATCCGAGTCTGTCCCTTCAGGTACATTCAAAACCTGGAGTGCATACGGTGGACCCTGGTGAGAACTGCTGATCACTGATTGTTCATCCATGCGATTATTTCGCCCATCTTCTTCGTCTCTACCAGGTTCTTCCTCGTCTATAGTGTTGTTGATCTATTTATTTTGAGAAATATAATAATAATTAATTTGGTCATACGCTGTCTTGATCCATCATTGCAGCCCATCCTCCAACCGTGTTCATTTGATCTGCTAACCCCTGTAGATCTCGGTCAAAAGCAATAAGGCCGCCGCCGGAATCTACAGGGTTTGATACAGACATCTTGTTTAGATTAATAATGTGTTTGTGTCTGCAAAAAATAATAAGAAAACCAGTAAGAGTACAAAAAAATTGCAAAATAACAAGAGTGGCTCTAATGATAAGACGTATCATTAGGAAAACGGAAATATACGCGAAACCTAAAAAGAATGAGCAATGATAATGGTCCTAGTCGAGCGAGCAAACAATGTTTCAGATCGCAAATGGAACACGGAATGAGACAATTAGGATGGTTGGATATGACTAAGTAGCTATAAAAGTTGGATATGACGAAGTAGCTATAAAAGTGAATGTAGTGAGTTAAGAAGAATAAAAAGAAAGAGATAAGGCCACTTCGTTACGCAACAATGAATCATACGTAATTCTGGCAGGAAAGCATTCATTTTTTTTTGCAAAAATGTTGCCTGTAGTTCTGACGAAATACAGTCGATGCAGCTCAATCGATTGCCTTTTTATGCAATTGATACATTAGATTGTGAAAAATGTGGCAGAGGGAGGAACAAGGCCCGTGTGAGGCGAGGGGTCAGAAGAAGATCGCTAGAGACGCAGACAAACGCTGTAGATGAATATTGGCTCACACATCTAGACAGAATTGAACCTTGTAACATTGTGAATAGGCTCAAAAATGGATATTGTATTTAGAGGATATTTTGATGGCGAATATAGCCTCTCACCCACCCCCGAAATTCAATTTTTTTTTCCAATAATATATAAGTTGCCGGGTGAAATTGAATAAATTCAAAAAAACTTGGTGAGACGACGTTCTTGGTGAGTCTGTATTGGCCAATTTTGACATACTGCTGACAACACACACAACAAACAACACAGGTTTATTGAAGAAAGAAAGAATATAGTTTCGTTTGTATAGAAACACATAAAGAGAATAGAATTCAAAAAAATCAGGTGTAAATGTAAATGCGTATGTCTCTTGCAAGCTCATGCATCAAATCAAACATATTCTTCTCATTCTAACTTTTATACAAATACTAAATTTCGGCAGAGAATGGTAGAAAGTGTTAGTCACCCATATTAGTCAATCATGAAAAAATTGCAATAAAAACCTGAGATTTGCATTGAATGGATCGAACTGTTACTATATGAATAAAAACAAGTGTAGACCGGCAGTGGAATGATGCTCAGACGGTAAAACACTTCACGAAAAGCACCGCAGCCTATCGATCTAATAAATGGGAAAAGATCACGGAGACAGCTGTCATTCAAAAAATGCAGCTGAAAACTAGTGAAGGAGGTCTACGAAGAAATGGCAATTCTACAAAATAAATGGCCAAAAGCTAGACGAGGACATCATTGGAGGTGGGCCAAACTTTAGACTGGGTGCTTTTCGTTTCTTCGCGTCATATCTCAATTGGAGTTGATTTCCGTCCACTGGTTGACGGCTGGTGCAGGGGTAAGTGCCTGTAAAAAAAAATTTTGTCTAGTTTTCTTCACTCCTTTGTAAATCTTATGTGCATGATGCTCAAAAGCTTTTACATTTCTGTTGAACCACGGCTCACCGTTCTCGTTGGATCTTTTGACAGAAGTAATAACAGCCCAGAATGGCAGCGGCAATAACCATCAAAATGAACAGGACAAGGATGACCCAAACCATTTTGTAGGTGGAGTCCGCCCTTTCTTGTATTTTTCTTGTAGTATCATAGTTGTCGTAAATTATTCCTGAAAATGACTTTCTTTTGTATTCCTCAATGACCTTTGGCCTCTTGGGCAAACTGCGATGACGTGTCCAAATAAACTGTCCAATTACGCTGGCGTAGGGATAAACGGAACATTTTGTACTAATCCGCGTGTTCCCGACTTTCATTTGCAATTTTATTTGTTCAGAGGGCACTACCGAACAAAAAACCGAAATATACCTAAAAGGGCATTGATGACGGCCTTCTGCTCATCTCGCAGTGACTGTCCGTAGGGGTCCAATCTGGCCATCATCGGCTCATTCCTAAAACGTCCATTTCTTATGGGTTATACATTGAAATATGAGGAAAGGGGACCTCAACATGAGGAGCAACTGGCGCAAACAACACAAAATGATGGAACACCCGGACTGTGGAGGGCATATTCTCGATGCTGATTCGACCTAAACGCCTAAAACTTCCCGTGGAAAGTATTGTCCAGAGGGAAAACGTAAAGCGGAAGGCAAGAAACTCGAAAACTTATGAACAACATGTGAAGATGTCTATTTTGCTCCGGATTTACAAGCAACTTCTCCGATTACCTTTGTTATGATTCTGTTAGTCTACTTATGAAACATATCGGTTCTTCTACAAATCGCAAAAAAGCTTGTAATATATAAGAAGTTGTTCCACTCGAAATAACGAACCCTTCATTTATTATAAAATCATGGAAAAGAAGCAATAAAAGGTTGAAAAGAGAGCCTTGATCGCTTCGAACTATAGTTCTTGTCCAAAAAATAGGGATACAGTAATCAGGCTTTTCTTAAAAATCAGGCAAAATTTGCGATTTTGTTCTCCGATCCCAAATGGTCCCGAACGGAGACAAATTACTGTATCCCTATTTTTTGGAAAAGAACTATAACTTGATGTTTACTTGGTTGTCCAGTTTAATAAATCTCCGGAACAACGATCAATAATTAGATGAAATTAGAAGGGTAAGTGGATGGTATGCGAGGTGATATATAGAAGCAACATCCATTATTTTGAAGAAGCATCAAAATAGAGGTGAATGAGTTGCAGGTGAGCCGCGTATCCAGTGAAGCGCGAGTAAATCCGGAAATCGCGCAGTAGTTTGTCGGCTGGGTCTCTTTTCCACTTCAATATTTTTTTTTCTCAAAGAATACTCAGAAAGGAGATGAGTCAAATTGTTTAGAAGAGCGGCCCTGCAACTCCCTCGGGGCATATTGGGCCACCCAAAAAGAACTCCGCCCAGAAATCACCTGCTAATGGACCCCCGGGGCTGACCAAAAACATTCTCCTTTGTGAGAAAGGAGGGGGAACAAGTTGCTGGGTTATTCATTGGCAAGTAGTTCAGTGTGGGGTAATGCCTTTTTTGACGAAGAAAAGAGTGAGGCCATTTGTTCCATTAGACAAACGTGCGTGCTGCAGCCCCAGAGTCATGAGAACATCTTGTTGTTGCTCAGGTGACTAAATCTGACATCACGCATCATGGGAAACTGCTCTTTTCACTTTCTCAAATTCACCTCTAACAAAATGAGCAGGGATCTTTTCTTTTTACTATTTTTTAGTTTGTCAAGAAAGGTGAAGAAAGTGGCCTAATTGTCTTTATTGATATTGTGAAGCGAGGTCAAGTACAAAGTCAAAACTCACAGATAAGCATGTTGCATTATGTGAGGATGCCAAAGCCGAGTTGCAGTGTGTTTGAGCAGAACAAACAAATGCCTGGCAATTAAATTACCATCGGCTGCCAGAGACAAATTGCCTGATTTGAGGTGTGAACGACAGAGAAAGGAATCAATGCGAATTGTGGAAAGATGGTCGCTCGCTCTCTCTAAATCAAACTTCCTCCGCGGTATTCAGCCCTCCTAAATGATGCCGATACTTCTCAAGGTCCCATTCACGCTGGAAATAAGTCCCTTTGAACCCTAGGAGCAAAAAAGGGAAATTCTTCCACCACACGGAAGAGCTTTGAGTAGACTAATTGACGGCATCTTGAGCATATTGGCTGAGGGTATCAGCTTTTTTAGATATAAAAAAGGGAGGGTGATTAGATGTATTCATTGCGTGGATGTCGTAATAATTGAAGCGAAATAAAGTGAGACCGTGCTCGTAAAGTCCAAACGGCTATTTAGAGAGTTGCCGGCTTTCTTGCCTCCCTCTCTGCCTAATTAGGAACAGCACGTGGAGTCACCTATCACAAGTATTAGTGAGAAGGGCCGGCGGCCGAGGAAGAACAACATGTGGTCGTAGGCCGATTTGTCAACGAGAACATGCACGTTATTTGTGAGAGCCACGGGAACAAAAAAACTGATGAAAGGCGATATTCAATTAGATGCAGGGGGTTACTTCCACGCGAGGCCCGTGAAATTTGAGAGATACCTGCTCTTTTAGGGTTTTGAAACTCCACCGTTGGTCTGTGATCTCGCTCCTCTCCAAGGATAACACCTTTACTGTTTTCTAAATAAAAACCGGAAGGTTGCTTTTCTTTCTTCTTTATTAGACCTCGAGGAGGAATTTATTTTGAGTTGCAGTTTAGTAAAGAGAAGACGTCAATCGCCTGCAGCTGTCTCGATTACTTTTTCCACAGAGAAAGAGCCCAGCTGGGGGAACGCCGTTCTTTGGCGATCTCTTATTGATGAGCGGAAAGGGGGACCAGCTTGAATGGGAGACAGAATTCGTCCGGAAAACAGACTATTTGCGGAAAGGAGATGTAAATTCTCGAAATCATGAGGTGACAACCGAAAGAGGAGGTAAACAATTTAGTTGTGGGGCAAAACATAAATAACCAGTAAGCCGCCCTGCCCCCGGGCGATACTTTTCCTGCGTGTGCTCAATTAAAAGTCACAGCTGGCGCTTCTGAGATGGATTGGCTGAAACATTGCCGCGAACTAAACACATATGATTGGTTGTCTTGTCAACGGCAATTTATTATCCGGAGAAATACCAAAAAAGGAAAAAAACAACAAAAATAGACGGGGGAATCTGAGGAGGCCACCGGGAGAAGGGACCCGTTTGAATATTTCAGTTCCCGCGCATGAATAGATCAGTGAAAAATGAACCGGGAGGACAGACCATGGCCGCTTGTCTCGTGGCCATAGTACTTCGGGAGAACTCACTTCTCGAAGCGCCAGAACTCGTAGTGGTGACCGCTGTCCCGGCCGGTGCCCTTTGAGGTCATCTGAAGGGGATGCCCGGGGGGAGGAGGACACAAAAAGGGGGGCTGCCTTCATTAACCGGCCACCTCCAGGTATAAAGCGCGGGCTCATTCATATTCATCCGAGCCATTTGAATAACGAGACCAACCGGTAGAGGGACGAGTCGTAGTCCATCCTCCGAGTTATGCAGTCCGTGACAGACGAGGCATAACAAATTGTTTGGCACTTCTTCAGCCGGCTCCCCCAGGAGGACGCGCGGGAGAGAGAGAGAGAAAGAAACCTATTAGAACAAGAGACAACTCACTCCAGTCAGGAGGATGGAGGATGGCCGTCGTCGCCTGCCTCTACAGGGAACGATGTCCCCAAGGATCTGGACAGACTCCTAAACAAGTATACCCGGCGGAGAGGTAAGGAGAAGAAGGCCACCGTGTCGGCTCGGCTTGTCCCCATTTTTCTTTTTCAAACAGGCACACTAGAGGACGTCAAGATGGTCTAAACAGTCCACGGCTATCCACAGTCTCCCCTTGTTCAGATCTCCTCTACAGAGACGCTATCCGTCTACCATGGCCGGCTCGGCCCGACCCAGCCCAACCCTTCCCGGAACATGAGAACCTCAGATGGCACTTCTCTTCCGTGGCCAGGTTGACGGCCATCCCTGACGAGACGACGACGACGACGGTGGAGCCTCAAAAAGGGCAATTCGCCAACTACCGGTACATGTCTTTACCAGCCTTTCTTTCCCTGTTCCATCCTTCAGTGTCCCCCTCATAGATAGTGGTCCTCCTGGCTCGTCTGCCACCTGCCCCCGTCTTCTCACCCCTTCCTAATTCTCCTTTTTCCACAGTCCTTTCGAGGGCTTTATCAATCCGTGGCCACCCCCTTCACCCCATATCTAGCATCTAACGGTGAGTGCCTCTAAATTTTAATAGAACTCGCCCCGATTCCATGTGCAAGCAATCACCCATCGTATACATGAAACTATTCGTCTGCCTCATCCCCGTCTCGGGAGCCAAAAACGGTGAGAACAGAATTCCCGGAGACAGCTGGGACGGGAGAAGGACCGTTTCACGTAGCCGGGGTAAGTGGGCGCCGGCATTACAAGGCCGTCTTGGCTACCAACCAAATTGCCGTGCGTCCGTTTGTAGCGAGCTAGAACATGACAGTCGCCAATTTGGTCGCCATCTCCGGAAGGTGTCTCGCTTTGTCCCATTATGAAGAATTTTCTAGCGGGCTGTCTAAAAACATTATTGATATACCGCAGATGCAAAAGAGTGCGCGACTACAAACGGACTCTCGCTGGTTTGAACCGCATGGCCACGAGAACGAGGGAGGACAGGGAGGAGGACAGAACACGGGTACACCGACAGGGCTTTTACGCCATTTCTTTGTGTTTTTACTCAATTGAACTCGATTATCTTGCCGTTATTTCACTCTCTGACCGTAGTACATTTATATTTCAGGTATTCTAAGCTCTTAACTTCAAAAGATGGTTATCATTGAAAAATTCGCCACCAAAAGAAATATTGTTAGTTATAGTTCTTTTTTTAGTGAAATTGTAAACACCAGGAATATGGGCTGACCGTGTGCAGCAGCAGTGAGAACGATGGCATGAGCATAGTTTCTTACTGCTGCATTTTTGTTTCTAATCTAAAATGTGCTTGGTTTATGCTCTGATGCTTCCGGTTGTTTACATTTCTATTCCTTGAACAAAAAGGGCAACGGCTAGTTGCCAAATTACCTGCTGATGTTGTGCCCGCAATTAGGGAGCTCATTCATTTAGAATATGCGAATGGGTCTAAAATAGTCTTAAAAGATCTCAATAAAAAAGTAAGGGACACGTTTCCCGAGCTTGAGCTCCCACCGAGCGACGTCTCCCTTTGGAGAGTCCTTCGTGTAGCAGGATTTTCGTACAAAAAGGTAAACGACCGTATAATATTGTTCGAAAATGCTGACTTAATACGGCAAAGGCATCATTACTTGGCTCGGGTGAAAAGTCTAAGGGATCAAGGGGCGTATTTGGTATTCATGGATGAAACCTGGGTTTTTGAAGGCTATCGCTCTTCAAAAGACTAGGTTAACAAAGACGCCGTCGGTGAGACCATTATAATTTATCAAACTCAAAGAAAATTTAGAAAATCCGGTTAAATACCAGCGGCTAGGATGGAAGATAGGCCCAACGCCCTGTCCAAGCAAAGGAAAACGTGACATAGTTATCGGGGCAATTGCCGAAGATGGGATATTAGGTAGCTCCTTCCGCGTCTTTATCGATGGAGGCAATGTGGAAGAAGGAGATTACCACAAGCGAATGAATTCTGCTCTCTTCGAAGAATGGTTTAACTCTGTTATTCCTATAATAAAAGAAAAAGCTGAAGACCGATCTGCCGTGTTAATATTTGACAATGCCAGCTACCATTGTCGGCCAGAAATCCAAGTAATTCATTTTTGAAATAAGTAGAAGATTGAAATTATTCAGATTCCACACAAGGGCTCTACAAAGACACAAATTATCGAATATCTTCTTGATAATCATGTGACTTGTGACCAATCGAACTCCAAGGCTGAGTTAGTTGGTCGTCTCTACGGCTTCTTCGAGTCGATGGGTGGACGAAAGGCCGTCAAAGTATTTGCCGTAGACGAGGTAGCGAAAGCTGCTGGAGTGTCGGTGCTCCGACTGCCTCCTTACCACTGTACTTTAAACCCAATAGAGCACTATTGGGCGTACTTAAAAAGTCAGCTGGGAAAGAGGACTATGGGTCGAGAGAAGCTTGACGAGCTGAGGGATCATTCCCTGAAAATCATAGAAGAAACTCCACCTGATATGCGGAAAAGATTTTTTGACAGTGCCGAACACGAAGAAGATGAATTTATCCGTAAGGAGAATCTCATCCTGATCGAGCTGCAAGACGGCGATGAGCTTGTAGAGGTCGATGAAGAAGATATTATTTATGAAAGCGATTTTGATGATGAATCCTATATGGAAGAATAATGAAAATAAAACCTGTTAATCCTTATTGTTTATTATTATAAATACAAATATCTTTCTCCATAAAAAGCTAGAAAGCTGAAAAAAATTAGAGTAACCAGGGGCATGGGAGCTTGTACCAAGTACAAATTAGAAAAGGAAGCGAAATTCGCAGCAGCAGAAAGCTATGTTACTTTTGCCCATGCCATGCTTCCACTGCTGCTGCACTTGGCCAGCGCATACCTGGCTACTCTAAAAAGAAAAAAAATCAGACCTATTTTTTATCCTCGAAACATAATCACTGCTTATATCCGTGTTTGTAAATCGTCTCAGTGATTCTTGGTTTTCCTCTATTCATTCTCTATTTTCAGCGAGGATTAGTCAGTCGACATGAGTGAACACAATAAGGTAGGCATAAATTTATGTATTTCTAAATTGATTTATCTTTTTAGAGTTCATCGTCAGACGAGTCTTGGGAGAAGTTAGCTGTTAATTATGACGAGTTCGATGTTCTAATGACTGACATTGACGAGGCAAAACTTGTGGGGGTAAGATTAGTGTTTTTTATAATTCTCAATTTTATGATTTTAGCTTGGCCGTGCCAACGAAGTCGAACACCTGTCCCCGTTCTCTTCACGTTCTCTTCACCAGCATTTCCCGCTTCTGGTTGAATTCATGGAATCAACATCAGATACATGATTCCGCTTGTCTGCCAGCGTGCAGGTAGGAGTTTATATGTGATAACGCAGCTACATTAATTTTGTTTGCAGGAAAACCGAACTCAAAGGCCATCAATATTTGGTTCCTAGTCGACTCAGGCTCGCCGTTCACCTGCTTGTCGGTGAAGTCGCTGGAAGCGCTACTAGGCTCGGGAAATGCCACGAATACCTTTTATAGCCTTGCAATTCAGGTTTCTTTTCTCTTTTATGTGCAGCTTAAAATTATTTGTTTAGGACCCGGATAGCGAAATTGAGTGCCAAGTTTCGAAGGCGCATTACCAAGAAGTCAACATTCTCGGCGCTAATTCGATGCGCAAATTGGGATTGTCTATCCTCGTAGACTGGAAGAAGGACAGATTCAAGCTTAGCGCACAATGATACTGTATATTTATTCTTATGGATTAATTCGATAAATGTTATTCCATATCATTTGAGCATGCATGAGAAAAGACAATTCAGCAGGGATAATACCACTTTCTTTCTAAAATCGACATCCATCAATTTTCTAAAAAGTGTGAAAATGATACATTTTTTGCGCATTTAGACATGAAAATAGAAAATTAAAAATGAAATCGACATCTCAACAGAAAATTGATTGAAAATGACAAAAAATTCATTGAAAATAAGCACTTTTTAGTGCTCCAAAAATTGACTAATTTCACACTTTTGCAAAAATATGGTATAAATGAGGTGATTCTCTGTCATCAGAGAATGAAAATGTGTTGAAATGACTGAAATGTCGAATATGGTATTATAATTCCTCCTTCCTATACTACTCAGAGACATTCACTCATTAGCAGATGACTGTTCGCAAGAGTGACTGGAAAGCAACGGAACTTATCCAAGGACAGAGGAAGGGGAGAAGGAAAGGAACCTGGAAATGGAGGGGATAGCTGTGGGATGGCAGAAGGCTGGCAATGTAGATACAATGTAGAATGTAGGCCGGGATCCTCTCTGCCGTCGGCTGTCGTCATTTCTCTTTCACTTTCCGTCCCTTCCACCGATGCCCTTCTCCAATCAGTCCATTCTCCTCAACATCTATTCCCCACTCCATCTTCTGTGTCAGCGCGCTTCCCCGGACCCATCCCATCGAATATGAATGGTAAGATGATATACCCCTGACGACGCCCTCGACTGCAAATAGAATATATCCACTTCAAGTATAATTTTATTTTAATCCATGTTGATTTTACAAAACACATATGGCGGAACAGATGATTTATTGAGCCAACAACACGGTAAAATTGCCATCACGCCTGCCGGTATACCTCCCAGACGCATCACTTCTTCTTACTGGCGCTGTCCGACAGTACCGCCGTTTTGGGGGAGGTCATCTCGGAGGTGGAGTACTTGGTCCGGTCCGTCACCAGATTCGACGAGCCAACAAGTCCGCGGTCGTCGTCTCCGGGCAGTCTCGGCCGGCCGAGTCCCGGATACAATGGCCCGCATTCGACCACGTTCGTCGGCAACTGCTGCGTCTTCGTGTGCTTAAACTCATCGATCAGGTCGCACATCGTGGAAAAGTTGTCGTCGACACTCCACTTCGGCGTCCGCTCGAAGCTCGTCGAGATGCGGATGACATTGTTCTCTCCGACGTTGGCGTGTGTCACCAAGATCTTCGTCGACTGGTTCAGGTGCTTGGCCAGCTGCGTCGTGGCCGTGTTCATCTGCTCCCTCGTCCAGCTCCTCTCGCCCGCGTATTGGAAACAGAACTGGCCATAGGGACTGTGCGAGAAGACCTTCAGATTCGGGTGGGCCTCCACCTTCTTCAGGAAGTAGTCGCTCATCTCTACCGCGTTTTTCAAGTAACGCCGGATGCCCTCGAGGCCGTAGAACTTGATGACAAACCACGTCTTGAGGGCCTTGAATTTACGCGAGGACAGCATGCCCCAGTCGCGGAGATCGGTCATCCCTGTCTCGGGGGCCGAGTACCCCGGGGTGACGGCCATCGCATCCAGGAGGATCTTCTTGTCCCGGGTGAAGAGGACAGCCGACGAGGCCGACTGCAGCATCGACTTGTGCAGGCTCACATTCAGCGAGTTGGCCCCCTCCAATCCCTGGCTGAATTAGAAATGACGATAGATAAGAGGAGACAGAAGACGAACCAGTTGGTCCGGTATTTGGGGTCGATCCAAAACATGCCGGAAGTGGCGGCATCCACATGGACATAGAGGCCGTATTTGTTGGCCACCTCCACCACGCCGGCGAGATCGTCACTGGCGCCGGAGGACGTCGTGCCCAACGTGACGAGGGCGTACGTCGGCACGAGGCCCCTCTCCTTGTCCTTGAGAATGTCCTGCTCCAGTTGGCCGGCCGTCATCCCCCAATTGTTGCGCTCTTCCGTCGGCACCGAGCGGCATCGCACCATGGCCATCTTGCAGCTCTTCTCCATACACGAGTGGGCCTCCTTGCTCGCGTAAAAGACCAGCTTCTTGGTGATCTCGTGCATCGTGTCCAGGTCGTAGTGCACGCCGTCCGGTCCAATCTGCCCGACCTCCTTCTTGGCCATCTCGCGGATCTTCCACTGCCGGGCGGCCAACACCGTACACAGGATGGCTTCCGTCGACGACTCCACGAAGCTGCCTCCTCCCACACTCTGGCCGATATTCTCCTAAACGTTTATCGATGTTCTAAACAGAGGCACAGTCAGACCTTGAAGAGGAAGGCCTCCGGCAAACCGAGGGCCTTTCCGACCCAGTTGACCATCGAGTATTCCATCTCGACGAGGGCAGGACACGCCTCCCACGTGGAGCCGGCGACTCCCAGCGAGGCCAAGAGCATCTCGGCCAGGATATCGGGATACGAGCGGCCGCAGGCAAAGTACGAGTGGAAGCGCGGATGCTGCCAGTGTGTCATGCCGGGCAGGATGGTGCCCTTGATAAAGTCCGTCATCTCCTGGATCGTCTGCAGATTGCCCGGCTCCTGCGGCACCTCGCCCTGGAATCGCTTGAAGAGGAAGCCCGGCTTCTCCGTCGTCGTGACCGGGTAGATCAGTGAATCCTCGCAGTATTCCATCATCTGCTTCGTCAGCTTCAGCATATTGTAGAGGAATTCCTCCTTCGTCACAGGCTCCTCCAGCCTCTAAACACCTTTTTTGTCTACCAACAAGAGACAAAGCGGCCGACCTTCTCGAGAGTCCTCTGGGGCGGTGGAGACGCCTCGGGGATATGCAATTCGGCCTGATCCGACCTTAGCTGGCAGATCTCGGAGCCCTCCTTCGGATGGTCGACCGCCTTCTTGGCTTGGGCCTTGGCTCGGTCGGCGTCGCTCCTCTCCTCCTCCTTCGTCGAGCACTTCTCAATCTTCTTTCTCCTCTTCCTCGTCTTCTTCTTCGACTTCGAACTCGGGTCCGCTTTGCTGCTCTTCGACGTCGTGTTCTTTTCCGAGCTCTTTTGACTCTTCGTCGACTTATTTGAGCTCTTCTCCGTGTCCTTGGCACTCCTCGCCGCCGGCGTCTTCTTCTGTGGCGGGGGGAGGACAACCTTTGACTGCTCCACTTTGGTCCCTTCTTCAACATCCTTCGCCGGCTTCTTCTTCCATATCATCCAGCCCAGCACACCGACAACAATTAGCAGCAGCATCACAACAATCAGCAACAGCACAAAGATCCAGATGGGAAACACAAGGCCGGAAGAGGACGCCGTGGCACTCGCCGTCGAAGTGGCCGGCGACGTGATTCCAACGCCTTGAGAGACTTGAACATTCTCCAAGTGGTACAGTTCACTCGGCGGCACTTCCGGATTCTGGCTCAACTGTGCGGCATAGCGGCGCCAGTCGACGGCGGCTGCGCTCAGGTCCACCAAAAAGGCGCCAGTCCACAGATCCGAAGGGCAACGGCCCGACTTGTTGGACACAATGACGAGGGGAGTCGCGTCGCGGAACTTCTGAGCCGTGGAGATGAGCTGGTCACAGGCCAGATTCAGATTGTGGTGGAGGGAGACGTTGAAGTACAGGGACAGAGCAGCGCCGGCCTGAAATAGAATCCATGTTGTTGAGGAAAGGAACACTTGATCCCAGTTTTATTTGTCAACATGGGGTAGCCCAAAGAGAAATGCGACTCGTTCGAGAGCAAGATTGGTTGCTGCCCGAGTTGACCGTCGGCTTTAGTGGATCTCGCTTTTATAATCCCCGTACAGTCGATCTCCACTTCACCGCAAAATTGGAAGGTTCGGTCGATGCCGACTTTCGGTGACAAGAAATGACTTTCAGGCTGCCCCAGGATACGGTTGTCCAGCGCGAGCAGCGGTGAAGCGCCGCGAACGCGATCCTCCAAAGGCGAGTGGCCGACTACTGTATCAAACTATATCAAAGTAAACATGATACACAAAAGCACGTTTTAGAGGAAACTTTTCCTGGCCATCAGAATCGATGGCCATCATAACGTTATGCTAATAATGCCGATTTTGCCCCGGAAAGGCGCTGGGACAGCTGCATTCTCATGGCGACTACTCCAGTCTAACGCTATTCAAATCTACTACGCGGCCAAAGGGTACAGTACATTGGCAGACGAACCTCTTTAGCGGCATCGGCATCCTGCGCGTAGATACGCAGCGGACGAAAGGCGACGGCATGTTGGCCAGCCGAGACAGCGGCGACGGCAATGGTCGCGAACAGCCAGAATAGACTAGCAGCCATCAGCTAGAGTTCTTCTTCGATAGAATGACCCGCTCCCGGCCGACAAAAGTAATCTCCGCCCGCGCCAGGACGAGAAGACACTTGTCGCCACAACTCTGCCTCTCTCTCTTTCCCACCATTCATTCCTTTCTTCTTCTCGGCTATGGCCGTTTCCATCTGTTCGGATCAGGTTCATTTTTTGTCTGTAATCCACAGTGACCTTGTCTGTTACAGAGTGTGCTGACGGCTAACGAGTTCGAGTCGAACATCCAGCCGGTGGCCGTCTTGCTCTCCATCGACGACGTCGTCCTCCAGGGTGATCTCCGCCGCGAGCAATGGATCTTCTCCCAGGGCGGGCTCCGTTTCACCGTCGACGTGAAAACCACTGTGGTAAATGGCCTTCTCGCAGTCATGGCCAACCAATTTTAGAAATTTGAAGAGAAGAAGGAAAGCGCCGAGACGCGGCTGATTGTCGACGCCGGAGCAGCGGAGCCGGCCTTTTGGCAACTCCTCTACCAGGTGCGAATCCGTGCCGGGTGGGACGAGAAGAACCTCGTCCCCGTGGACCAGTTCAACGCTGACTTCTTGCCGGGAAGCAAGCCGATTACGGTCGAGGTGGCGGACGAGGACGTGCGCATTGTCCAGCTCCAGATGAGGACCATCAATAGGGTCAGTCTACTCAAACAAGAGAAACGGCCCCCAGGTGTACTGGCCTCTTCCCTGCTTCTACGAGGGCGACGTGACGCTTCTCTTCGGCGAGGAACCGCCTCTCCGTACGTGGGCTGCCCTCCTGTCTGGGGCGTCGCCCTACCTGGCCGAGAGGCTCTCCTCCACTCCGAAATGTGACGGCCTCAATCTGGGAGCCTTTCCTCGCAAGGACATCGAGCAGATGCTGTACCAGCTGTACCCGACCAACTGGCCCCTCTACCTCAGTTTCGGCTCGGTTGCCCGTGCCGCCGTCGGCTACTACGTGCCCCTCCTCGTCTATCGCCTCAGTAGGCATCTTGTCAACTTCTCCGGTGTATGTCCTCTTCTCTGCTCCTCTCTCCAATTGCCGTTTAGATGCCAACGGTGGAGAAGTGGAAGTACGCGATGGGCAAGGGATTGCGTCTGGCCACCCAGGTGATGGTCTACGAGGATGTCAAGACGGGCGCCTGGGATAGGCGCATTGCTGCCGGCTTCCAACCGGAGGCCGTCTTCACCCCGTCCTTCTACCACAATGCCATCTGCCCGATGATTTTGGCCGCCCGTGGTATCATCCAGCCGCCTGTCCGCCTGTTGGACAACTGGAAGCAGCCGGATTACTTCTCTCCCGGCCCCTACAAAGTCGCCCTGGTCTTCCTGAAGACCAAATTCTACGTGAATCAAGGCATCCTGGCTGTGAATGGGACTGTCTTGTCCCGTGAGGCGGACGACGAATTCTCGATGACCTTCAGCCCCGAGATGCAATTCTACTGCGCCACGGAAGAGCTCCTCC
Source organism: Oscheius dolichura (assembly GCA_932521035.1). Taxonomy (NCBI): domain Eukaryota; kingdom Metazoa; phylum Nematoda; class Chromadorea; order Rhabditida; family Rhabditidae; genus Oscheius; species Oscheius dolichura. The sequence goes on from OW051494.1 coordinate 6,652,998, forward strand.
CCGGCAAGGTGCTGATCGCCGTATTGGACTCACTCCATCCGGGCGGCCCCGCCGTCAAGGACACCTATCTCAAGCCGGCTCTGATCCTCTGCCATGATCACGGCTGGGCCCGGGCCAAGGAGAACCTGGAACAGCGTCTGCTGACGGAGCCGACTACCTCGAGCCAACAACTCTTCGAGCAGGTCCGCTTCGCCGAGACATTTGGACTGGAGAACATGCTGCGGACACTGGCACTGCGTGTGGAGACGGACTGCAGCGAGCTGTGTAAGCCTCTCCTGGAGAAGAAGTCGGGCATCGCCGACAAGACGCGTCTTCTGCTGAGCCAGAGGATGGAGGACGGATGGAGCAAGCAGCCCGTCAACAAGGAGTATTGGACCGTCGGAGTGAGGAAGCCGACTGGCCGGCGGGATCGTGTTGTCGGCCGGGAGAGGCCGAATGAGGCCGACGTCACCGTGGACGAGTCTCGTCAACAAGAAGCCCAGCCCGTCGTCTAATTTCTTTCTCGTCTCTTTTTTTTGTGGATATTTGATAATAAATTGGTTTTCTACCCTTGTCTTATCCTCCAATCGTCCCTACCCTCGGCCCTCGAGCCCCCAGTCTCGTATCTCTCCTAAATTGTCCTTCTGATACTTTAAAATATGGGCTTCCAACAGCTTTCTGTAATTTGTCTTTAAAGAAATCAGCTTTTCCATCCGTCTGCTAACTCAATTTGCCAATGTAGACGTCGAGGAGATCCGGCTGAAGAGGTGGCAGACGGTGTCGAGGGTGCGCGTATCAAGAAAGGCGCCACCATCCGGGGAGACCAAGCGATAAAGAATGGGATTAAGTCCCGATTAGCGAATCTCTGACCATTTTCCTTACCCTGTATTCTTGCTCGGTAAGTACTGGTTGTTCTTTTTTTCGTCCCTATTAGTTCAGATTCGAGATAGAGTACGCCCTAGTAATATCCTCATTTTCAGCAAGAATGGCCACCCCTTCGTCTACGGACAGCGACTTGAGCATTGCTCCTCGTCGGCGGATTCAAGGGAGTCCGACCGGCGAGTATCTTTATCCCGGTGAGTTGGCGGCTGTGTGCCGCGAGAGTGTTGGTGGAGTGGGGGCTGTGTGCCCCCGGGGAGTTACCGAAGGGCATGGAGGAGGCCCGGGCGTCGTTTCCGAGGGGCATGGAGGAGGCCCGCTCGTCGACTCCAAAGGGCATGGAGGAGGCCCTCGAGCAGGTTCCGAGGGGCATGGAGGAAGCCCTGGCGTCGCTGTTGGGCATGGAGGAGGCCCAGAGGAAGTCGCCGCTGCTAGGGCACTGGCCGCCGCCTCCGACGCCATCGAGAAGGCCGTCGCTGCCGAGGACGCCCGGAAGGCCGCTGAGGCCGCTGCTGCCGACGCCAAGGCCCAAGCCGTCGCCGCCGTCGCCACTGCTCGAGAGGCCGTCGCCCTCTTCACCGCCGTGTCGGCTGCCTCCGTCACCAGTCCCGGTGGAAGGACGGATGAGAGTTTCGGCGAGGTTGGTTCACTTCCTTTCATCTTTTTTCTTTCCTAAAAACAAAAATATGTGAACTTATGAAAAGAAAACCATTTCAGAGCCGTCTCTCTGATGTCGCCGAGGAGATCCAGGAGCTCAAGAAGGCGGCCGACGTCGCCCCGCCTGACATCCACGCGAAGATGATGGAGCTCTACGGCGACCAGCTCGAATACGCGCCGGACCTCTCCCTGTTGAACCTGAAGCCGATTACGGAGCTGTCCCCAAGGAAGAGAGAGAAGCTCAAGAAGTACGACTTCATGTCACCTGACGGTCACAAGCGCGGCTACATCCCTCCGAAGGACGCCGATCTCTCCTTTATCTTCGGTCCTCGTCCGCCTCCTGTGCCTGCTCCAGTCGTCATGGTCGACGTCCAGCCGCAGCAGCCCACAGGAGATGACCAACTGGAGGAGATGGCGGACCTGTCCACCGCCGACTACAACTCCCAGCCACTGGAGAACGAAGGATCCCTGAATGGAGAGGACACGGCCATGGAGGAGAACGAACCGATGCCCGTCTCCAGGAAGAGGTCCGCCGACGCCCACGACGATGAGCCGCAGTCCAAGAGGGCCACGCCCGAGCCAGCCGCCGCCATCACTCCTCGAAAAAGGGCTGCCCCTCCTGCCGAGGATGATCCGACGCCGAAGATAGCCAAGTTGGACACTCCGGAACCAGTAGAAGACGAGCCGATGGTGACCAGTACTCCGGCAACTCCTGTTCCACCAGTGACCACTCCTCCATCTACTCCAGTGGCTACTCCTCCGCCTACTCCTGTCGCCATCCGGCCTCCTCCCATCGATCTTCAAGCCATCGCAGTTGCTGCCAGGAAAAGACGCATCGTCCGAAAAGTAAGAATATTAGCTAGTATTCATATAAAAAACAACCTATTTAGATCGACGACCTCCTGGGCATCGTCGTCGAGAAGCTGGAGGAAATTGAAGAAGTCTGCGGAGCCCAGACTGGTGACCCGTGCCTCCTCGACATCACCAGGGGTCTCAACAGGAACATGAGCACGCTGCTCCGCCTGAAGAAGGAATTGCCCCTGGTCCCCGGACTCGCCTTCGAACAGAACCTGGGCAAAGTAGAGGAGCGGCTGATGAAGTTTGCCGATGCTGTGCCAGACGCTCCTCCAGCTCCAGCCCCGCGCCTCCGACGCCATGCCGGCCGCTACCGCCGTTGAAGAGCCGAGAACTGAGAGCCGGCGCCGTCTCCTCCCTCCTGTCAAATCTTGTGAGTTTTGTTCTTGTTTTTACCAACTCTCTTTTAAAAACGCGCGTTTTCACAATTTTTCACTTTTTACGTGTTTTAATCCTGTTGAGGCGGAAAGAAAGCGCGCGACCACCGAAGAAAATGAGAATTTGAATAATCAAAAAGAGTAAAACAATTAGTAGTTGGGAAGTAAATGATATTATGAGGATAAAAATGGGTCAAATTCGTGATATAACTGTATTCTTTAAGGTCTCTTCTCCACCCTCCTCCTCGTCCTCCCCCGCCAACGGTTGTCCTCTCACAGAGACGGTTTCTTCCGTTCCCGGCCTTATCAGAGTAGGGATCCGCCTCGTACAGAATCATATACCTATTTTCTAGGATATGGCCCACTTCGACGAGCCGAATCTCGGTGTCGGCGACAATAGGATGAGACGAGAGAAGAGCAACCACACCGCCCTCTCCAACGATGGGTCTCCAAGCCAGGAGAATTGCCATTTGGGATGTACGTCGGCTCCCTCCACTCAAATTTAAGGTTTGTTTGGAAGAAGAAGCTAGCAACGGATCTTTTCTAGGCTTGCTGCTACGGATCTGAGGGAACTTGACCCCGAGGAGCCGGCAAGTAGAGGAACAGCTGGAATGCCACGATGGACGATGGGACGGGACAGCCAGGTTTGTGTCCTCCTCTCTTCCCACAATAATCAGTCATTTTCAGATTTCAGCCTGACGTGTCCCCCGGCCACGCCCCATCCGCCTCGTCCTCCCTCCAGACCGGGCTCCAGCTGCCGGTGAGGGCAGTAGCGGGGCGATCTCCCCAGCCAACGGGACACCGATGTGAAGTCGGTGAGCTGTCTTCTTCATTCCAATTGCTAACTATTCTATTTTCAGTTCGACGACTTCATTCTCTTCGCCTTCTCCGAAAAGACAAGAAAGGAGAAGCAAATCGGAGGAGTGACCGTGGTCGACTGGATCGCCAGCTGGCTCAGGTCGCTCCTTTTTTTATACCTAGAGGGGGGTCGGACTTTTTGAGAAATCACCGCAATAGGCACCGGGAGCCATGGGTTTTATTTTATAAAAGATGCCCTCCGTGGCCATTCACCTCTCCCGTGAGCGCCGTCAAGGTGCCCCACCACAACCCCCGTTTTTTCCTTGGGGGGACGTCCAAGCCGGTTGAGGCCAAACTGGCGGGTAGAAAAATAAAAAAAATAAAAGAAAAATAACAAAAAAAAATAAAGAGAAGAGTCCGACCGAAAGTCTTCGGCCGCCCCGCTGCCCCTCCCCGCCTCCTCGGCGTCCGTCGAGCCCCTTAGGTGCGCGGTTAGTCGAGCAGACCTTGAGCTGCCGATAGGGATTGTCTCTGGCTCTTCGGGAGTCGACACTCTTCTATTCCTTAAAGCTGGCCCTCGTCTGGAGCGCCTTCTTCTCCCATTTTCCCTGGCCGATCTTCGCCTTCTGTCTTTCTTCCCGTCTCCGCCTATGAGACGATGCCGGCTCGTCTATAGCTGATGAGAAGATCCGCCAGTTGCCGTAGCTGCCACTTCTGTATGCTGTCTGCAGCTGGAGTCGAGCCGTGTTCTGATGGCTGTCTCCCACTTTTGCCCCTTTCCTCCCCGCCCAGAGACACCCGTAGGAGGCAAAGCTCATAAGTTGCGCGTTCTAACCAGGCGGCCGGGGGGTGAGACAGCAGATGTCTCTAGCGGAAAATAAAGGAAAAGGGAACGGAACGAAATGGATCGAAGAAATTGGACCACGGTGGAGACACTAGGGACGCCACGAAGAAGAATGGATAGCCGAAGGATACAAGGACTGGCTTCCGCCCCGAGCCACGTCAAGGAGAAGCCGGACAAGGTCAATCTGGACCGCTGGAAATGGAGGACAAAGAAGCTGAATTTTATTAACTTGGGATCAAGTGGAAACGAGCCTTGGACTGGTGAGATGAGGACGCGATTAAGAGGAGTCGCCACCACCACGAGCAGAGGAAGCGAAGTGACCGAACTCGACCACTTGCCGGGAGAATCGACGCCGACGAGTCAAGCAGACAAGGCGGGAGGACAAGAAGCCGAAGAAGAAGCAGGAAGAAAATTTGAATGGAAACCAAAAAAAAGGAGGAGAAGAGAGGAGGAGGAACACCACAAGAAGAATCGGAAGACGGGCCACCGGAAACCAACATGGAAGACTTCGATAGGACTCTAAATAAAAAAGTGGGTTTTCAAAGGAGATTGGGACTAATTTATTCATTTTCAGAAAAAAAACAAGAAGAAGAAAAAGAAAAAAAGAAGACACCCAAAAAAATCAACAAAAAACAAAAAAAATCATAAAAGGGTGGCCAGTAACGCCGTACCCTTGGACGTCCCTCCCCTTCTGGTCTCTAAAATGTGGTTGGGGTTACTGGCGCGAGGGGAGGTGGACAACTTGTTCCACCTATGGCTCCCGGGGCCTCCTCTTTCGCGCCCCCTGCCCGACCTCCTCTAGGTATCGCGCGCCCCCCGGATTTGGGCCAGTTGGCCCTCTTCCCGCGCTGTTCAGGGCGTTTTACTCACCTTATTAACCTCGACTAACACCACTGACCCTACTAACCTAACTAACTCTACTAACATCACTAACACTACTAATTAACTAACTCCACTCACCGCAACTAACAGCGCGATAATCAGCCGCGTTTAGGTCATTTAGGGCGATGGCCGAGCCGACGAGAGACAGAAGGGAGACTGCGGTGGTCTCTGCTGGGAACTGCTCTGGTTGATGGTGAGACAGACTGGGATCACGAGGAATAACATGGCTATTTTGGGGAGAAGGCTACTGTGGAGGAGGATGAGTGGCCAGCAGGGAGACGAGGCAGGCCTCCATGGACGCCATCTTCACAAGGGACGCACTTTTTCTTTTCCTCTATTCCTAGCTGACAAGATTTATTCAGGATCTCTTGTTTGAGACGGCCGATCTCTGGAGAGCTTGTGTGGAGGACTTGCTGGAGATGGAGATGTGCTGAGAGAAGAGGCAGGAGAGACACCGAGACGGTTTTAGGATGAGACGACAGGATGACGCCTTCGTGTCTATAGGACGGGATCTTGCAAGAGGACTCTTCAATACGGAAACAGAAGGTAGAATTGAAGAGAGAGAGGAGATATCGAGCCAGTTTTAGGGTGTGGATGGAGGATATGATCTGCCAATTGGACGACTCGTTTATGGCTATGGAAATGTTTCTAGCTTGGAATGTGTAAAATGTAACAGAATAATTGGAGAAGAAGGCAATCACCGTGGCCCGTTATCCTCCCTTTGGAGAGAGAGGACGGCACACAAGCCATCTCCAAAACAGAGTAGGCTCGATTGGTGCTCTGCCAGAAGACGAAAATTTAGATACAACCTCGACACCATTCTCCTGACGATCCGACCAAGAGGAAAGGCCTCCGGATTTACATCAACGGCAGATACCGGGTGGAGGCGGCCATCCACAGGCAGAACGAGAGAGACGGCACCGGCTCTTTTTGAAGAAGGGGCATGCAGATGTGTCATCCAAGGAGACTCTACAATTGGGATGAATTTGAAGATTGACGACAAGAATTTGAAGAGGTCACATGGAGGAAGATGCCGTAACGTGCCGTTTTCAATGGGTCCACTCCGAGCGACAGGCCACCAGAATGACATGGACTGTATCGTCACCACTTGGTCACATCGATGAAGAGTTCCTGAGCTGGCTGGAAGACACGAGACGATGACAGGAAATAATGGAGGACGACACTTCAGGCAAAGGAAACAGATTAGCCACGAGCCATCCTCGTATGGACCGGGATAGATGACCGAAAAGGATTCCTTCAAGAGAAGTGAATATATTGGAGACCAGCAGACCATACGAGAGGTAGTAGCATCATTTGTGTGGAGAAGAACAGGAGGAAGATAACGAATTCAACAATCGAGGTTTGTCAGGTTTGCTAAAAACAGCGCGTGTCCACGAGACATCGTCCACTCTCCGGCTGGCCAACCCCTTCCTGTGAAAGAAAATGAGCTCGTCGGTCATCTCCCCGAAACTGAACAGTTCCTTCGGCAGTCCCGCCCTCCCCGTCGCCGTCCTCCCGCTCGTCTCCTCACTCGCACCCCCAAACCACTCGTTTCATTCTAGTCCTTTCCCTCTCGGATCTCTTCCTAAATTTATGGCTCCTGCAGTGTCTCACTAGCCTTTACCAGACACCCTACGGGGCAGGGGAGGATAGCTGGCGTGTAGAAAGAGAGACCGTGAGCCAGCCCCCCGCCCTGTAGCAGGCACCAGTACGAGATTACTGCCGCCGGTTTGAGGGTAATAAGTTATTTTCTGGTCCCTATTTTCGATTACTCCTGGCCAATACCCCTTTGTGATCCTCTTTTTTCTTTATTTTTTATATGTTTTCCCAGGTTGGGCATTTATACAAAACTGTTTCCCAACAGGGGGACGAACACTTCGAGAGTAGAAGGGGCAGGCCAAGGGCAGTTTAGCGTACACGGCCTCGGGGGTTCCTCTCATCCACACGCAGCGGACACTGCTGTTCTCCCCGTCCTCCCCTTTCAAAACAAATGAAACACAAGTTCTCGGACACAAATCCGAGCAGGGGCTTGTACGCCTATCACAACGGGGCGGGAGGCGGCTTCAAATGCGGGCATCTTCCCAAAATTATCTTCAGTCAGTTCTGCCTCTTCTCTCTCTGACAGACGGCAAAGGGAGAGGCTCTTCGACGGCTGCTAGTTTTCCCTGGCCGTGCGTGTGCCCATCTCCAGCAGAATGGGCCATGTGGCATCTCTCTTCCCCACAGTGCACGACCATCCTCCATTCCTAAATGATGCTGCTCAACATCCTTCCAGATCGCTCCTGAAACAGTTGGTCTATAGGCAGTATCCAGGTGAGGGTCTTGTCATCCTATTCCATTCCAGAAATGCCGTAACCCTGAGCCATAGGAACTCGGAAGCCTCCCGAGAAGAATTTATTCGTTTAGACGGGAGACTACCGTACCATCCCTTTCTTATCCCACAGGCTCCTTTCCCCAGTTCAAATCCACTCATCTACCGCCTTTTCCTGCTTAATCGGATTAGATCTCGACATGTCCTGACCTGTCAACAGATCACAGAGCGACCGGGACTATGTACTTTCCGGAGGCGGCCCTCTCGTCCAAACGGGCCTCCTCCGTTCTCCCTCTTCTGTGCCGCGACAGCATGGCATTGGAGGAGCAGCCACTCGGAGTCCTTTCTTCTGTTTCTCTTAGCTCGCCGCATAGCGGATCTTTTCCTTCATTTCCTTGTCTCGTCAGGCAGCCGAAATTGCGTGTCTCCTTGTCACCGCCGCCAGCAGAGAGTATGGCCACCATCCTGAAATACCGCCTGTAATAATGAGTAACGGAAACCGAAGGACGAATGGTTGCCTTGTCGGCCATCACCCTTTTTCACTGATTCGTTCTGTCTTGAGGAGCCTCTTTTTGGCCCACGTCTTCCAGTTCTATTCAACGCGCACCCGACGGCCGTTCTACTCACCTCGTCTCGACTTCCATTTCCGTCTCATCCTGCCCAATCGGATTAGATCTCGACCTGTCCTGACTTGTCAACAGATGGGAGAGTGGCCGGGACGATGCGCACAAGTCTCTGGCGGTATCCTTCAATCTGGCCTCCTCTGTCCTTCTGTGCGGAGACGGCCAGGCCAATGGATGAGCCACCACGTATAATTACTTTCTTATCTCTCCTTCCAGACGTTTGGTAGCTTCTTTTCTCCCTCGAGTTGCTCCATAGAGAAGGCCGTGGACGGTACGACGGCGGTGGTAAGGACGGGAACAAGCGACTTGGCGGGGCCACTTGTCTGAGACGGCGACGGTGTGGAATATCTGCAAAACCTCGATTAAAATGGCTTCTCTTGTCAGTACAGTCCCACGCAGCCACCACACAAAGTTCGCGGTTCAGCAACGGATGCCCCCGTCAAACTCCCTCACATGCCTCTATTGGCTAGTCGTCTCCGTCTATCCAGTGTGGCCATTAGTATAGGAGCAGACTGCTTCAAGTATCGTTGTGCTTCTGGGTGGAGACTGCAGCTGCCCGAGAGATGGAGGGTCACGACTGGTTACTGTAACGGTTACTATTATAACAAAAGAGAAGATGTTCTTACTTGAGACGCCGAGAAAAGAATGATCTACCACTCCATTTTGAGCATTCATCTATTAGACCCAGACGAGGGGCAAGAGTGGCGGGGACAGAGGAGACACGGGCATCCTCCAGTGGCCTGATCACCTGAAAATGCGGACGAGCGAGAGCCGATAGGGAGAAGATGAGAAGGATTGAATATTTGATTGAATTTAGCCAAAAGAGTTGTATCGTGGGTTCGAGGACTTCCAGTCACCCCTTGGCGATGCCCGGATCCATCTGTGCTGTTCCAAACACCGCTGTGGACACAGAGGATGCACGGGACATCGGGGGACCGGGCCGGGACGCCTTCTCCAAAAAGAGAGGCTGGCACGAGAGGCGGATTCCCTGGTGGCCAGTCCCATTGGCCGTCTCTACTACCCGATTTTTAGACAAAAAAGAGACTACCCGAATCAACGGGACGCGTCATTTTATGTGGATCGGAGCCCACAACGCGATTTCCTGTCGGCCCCGGAGGAACCAGAGGCATGACAGGGGCGCCGGCCTCGGGAAGAGGTCCTGCACGCGTCATTCAATTTTTATCATTTTACAGACACGGGAAAATGCAACCTGGAATAGTAGACACAATCGAAGAGCAGCCGCACCGGGAAGATGGAGACAAAGAACTGGCTCGACTTGGTCCAGCTAATGCCCCGACAAGTTTCGACCGTCAAATGGCAAAAACCAATTCAGCCGGCTGTTATTCTGGGAGGATTACTCGGGGGATTGAGGAACAACTCTACCGTTTATTCAACCTCATTCCCGGCGACAGTCTCTTCCATCGTCCAGGCTATCTTCCCGGGGGCATCGTCTGAGCCATCGAGCCATCTTTGGAGATGGAACCGAGAAGCCTCGACACTTTTCTGCCCTGGGGAAGGATCCAGTCGAAAAGGTCTCCCTTTTTGCCCACTATCAGATATTCCTGCTCCATTTCATCCTGGGGTACAGGTTCACATCCCTTCCCGGCTTCCCCGACAAGACGCCTGGAGGTGAAAGTTGCTAGGAAAAAAAACCTCTTGTCGCTACTATGCCTTTTCCATTTTCGTTACGTGTTATGTATGGGCTTATATCCCACTTATAGCCGAGAAGTAACAAACCTCCTAGGAGGAGGATCCTCCATCTATCTACTGAATAAACGCCCGTCAAATAAATCATGCTACGTGTTTGCGTCCAAGTGTTTCCAAATCCAAATTTTCCCATTCTACGACAGCCACATGTTTTTCCCAGATCAAGAGCGAATTTCCATTTGGTTTCTTCTTATCCTTTTGCATGTGTACTATTCTATGTGGATGTAATATTATATAACAAACGCACATCTATGGAACTGTCATGTTATATTTGCAATTTCAGATGAAGTGGTTTCCTGGACCTTATTCCTTAGCTTGTCAAGTATCCAAGAAAAATAAGGCCCTTTTGGTGGTCTTTATTGATGATGGATCTGAAAATAGTCAACAGATGCATGATATTTGTGTATCGGTACGTTTGTGATACACTTTCTTCCACGATATTTTCTGTGTTCAGCTTGATCAATCCATTTTTACGTGCCCAGTAATCCCAATACATTTGAAGACACAGGACGATGCATTCAAACAATTTACATGTTCTTAGTCTTTATTATATGTATCATTCTGTATTTACAGTTCCTACCCCTGTTGTGCCGGCCGTTTATTTTATTGATGATACCTCAACAGTTTTAAAGATTATTACATTGGTAGAAGCTGATAATGCTGAAGCTTTTAGAGTGCAAGCTGAAGAGATTGTAAAGGTACTATATTTTATTATTGTATTCTTATTATTTTAGACCATCAGTGAACCATCTGGCGCAATTGTTGAAATTCCTGCAAACGATGAAGGTGCTGCGGCTTCTAACAATGAAGCGTCACAGCTAACTTTGGATGACAAAATTCGGCTGTTCGTTTCTTTTTTATATAAGGAAATTTTTTTCAGAGCTAAAGAACTACTAGAGAAAAAACGTGTGAACGAGGATGAAAAGAAAAAAGCAGAAGAAAAAGAAAAGGAGCTGGAAAGAATTCTTTTGAAAAAACTGATGCAAGAAGCTGCTCAGAAAAGACAGGAACAGGTTTTGAAATAAGAAGAACACATTTATACATACAATTGGCAGGAGCTGAAAGAGTCTGCAGCTCAACGTCGAAGGGAAAAAATCGAAGCTGAAGCTGAGAAGCAACGAATACGAGAACAAATCAAGGCCGACAGGTACAACATTTAGTGCAGCTTCCGGAAATTATATTTGTTATAGAGAGGAAAGAGAGGCTCGCCTGCAACGTAACGTAGTTGGTCCACACGAGGAAACTCCAAGTGAAACGATTGACAATGCTCGTCAACCGTTGAAAGTGGAGTCAGATCGGTATTTTTTGTAACATAAAATACAAGAAAAAGATTTAGTTGTCGCGTCCAGGTTCGCCTTCCCGACTCTAACGTTTTAGTAGAAGAATTCACTTCTTCTGATAAACTCAGTGTACTTGTAGAAGTTATAACGAAGGTACGGACACTTTTTTTCATTATGGGATTTCAGTCTGGACAAGTGCGAGGTGCTTTCAACCTTGTTCAACCTTTCCCTCGTCATGTTTACACCGCAGAAGAAATGGACAAATCGTTTGTGGACCTTTATCTTACTCCTTCATGCACATTAACTGTTGAACAAGTAACTTATATTCATCTGAGGTTTATAAGGCTTTTCTTTCAGAAACGATCTAAGTCCTCTTCCCAGATGACTCCTTCAAACTTGCTCAGTTACATTCCATTCCTCTTCTCGTATTTGGTGCTTTCCCCATTGAGCTGCATCTTCGGAATTATCAGAAAGTTCTTCGGAACGGATAATACTGCTGCAAAGAAAAAAGAAGAGTCGTCAAAGAAAACCAAGCGTGTCAATGGAGGAGGCGATACTACTGTTCGTCGAGTAAGTTACTTTTCTCATTAAGTTTTTCCTGGTCTTTTTTTTTAGTTTAGTAATTTTACCTTTTAGCGAGGAAATGTTTCTGGTCTACATAACCCTAACGATAATCCTGACGACGATGCTAGCTGGAATGGCAACTCGACCCAGTTCATGTAGATTGTTGATTAATTGCTTTTTTCTAGTCCGAAAATATCTTGTGATTTTACTTCATTCCCGTGCACAACTTTAGCGGGTTCTTTTTTTCCAGTTTCATAAAGAAATAAATTATGTTTTATTATTCAATTTCATCAAGTTGGGTCGGTAGTCCAAGTAGTTTATAGGCATAGCTTTAAAGAAGTTCTTTGTATGAAACAAGCAAAGTTTGATGAGAATGAAGCTCGAAATTTGTGTCGATTCTCTGGAATCAGCGAAAAATGCTGTTGAAGGAGGCTGTGATCAACTGGAAGTGTGTTCGGCTCTTTCTCTTGGTGGTCTTACACCTTCAGCTGGTAAGCCATCTCTCACACACTAAATATCATTTAGGGCTGGTGTGCTGTCTTGAAAGAGAAATTTTAGCTAAATCTAATGTAAAAATGATGATCATGGTAAGGCCCCGTGATGGCAATTTCATATATACAAGAGTAAGAAGATAAGGATCATCGAAAACCTCTTGCAGAGCGAGCTTGACGTCATGAAATCTGAGGTTGAATTATTTGCAAAGAGGTACCCGCAAGCAGGGTTTGTTTTAGGAGTTCTGAACGAGTAATGAACTGGAAGAAATGAAACAACATTGCAGAAACAACACATTGAACGAGGAAGCTATGGACACGCTTCTCAACTGCTGTGATGATCGAAGTAAAAGACATTTCACTCTTCATAGAGCCTTTGATTTGGTATCAAACTGGAAAGAATCCGTAGATGTAGCTCATCGACTTGGTTTTACATACATTCTTTCAAGGTGATAGAATAGATTGGAAAAAGGGTACTTTTAGTGGTCAAAAACCAACGGCGGTGGAAGGTAAGGAACTTCTTGCTGAAATTGTTGAGTATGCAAAGACAAAAGGGATTCAGGTTATTGTTGGTAAGTTCTTTCAAAAAAAGAAAAAAAAGTGAAACTATTAGGATCCGGTGTAAAATCAAATAACGTCTGTGAGTTGTGGCAAACTACGAAGTCCTCTTGGTATCATGGATCTGCAGCTGTTACTCTCTCCACTGTGAGTTTATACTTCATAAAATCACGAATACAATCAGAACTATAAAAGTCCTATTCCAATGGGTCCAGCCGAATCCAACATTATCAGAGTAACTAGCACAGCCGAGGTTATGCTTATACGAAAGGAATTATCGGGAGAAATTGATAACAGTTTCACTTGAGAAAGAAAAACAATTTACTTGTGTGTTACACAACCGTTCAAAATGAAAATATGGATAAAACAACCCTTGCCTACGATCTCTGAAGCTCTTTGACAGTTCCATCATGATTTGCGAAATACACGCTATTCACAACATCAATAAACAGTCCAGTTTCTACAACACCCGGTAGATTTGCCAGCTGAACGTGAGTATCTCTCCAGTTCTTCTTTCCTTGTTTTTCAAAAGACTAAATAGATATGATGCAATCTAAGGTAAACTAACCCAGTCAATTATATAATTATTATTATCTGTAACAACAGGGCCGCATTTTTTAGTAGCCATCCGAATTTGTGCAGATCCACCAAAAAGACGAGGAATTGACTTGAGTAGAGGCTGTGCAGCAAAGGGGAGGATTTCAATTGGCACGCAATCATAGTGCTCGCCAAGATTCACCGATTCTTTTGAACTATCGGCAATAACCTAAGAAATAAGAATATCTTTGAAGAATTATGAAACTAACAAAGAATTTAGCAGAGGCGTTTTGGACAATCTTTTCCCGAGCCAAGCAGCCGCCTCCGCCCTTTATGCAAATGAATTCGGAATCAACCTGAACATTTATTTTAGGAGGAAACACTTCCAAACCTCATCAGCTCCATCTATACACACATCAAGCTCCGGAGTAGCATCTAAATCAGAAATTGGCAGGCCTGCTTCAATAAGCCATTGTTTTGTCTAGAATATATAAGATTTACATCTGACAAATTACCTGAATGCTTGTAGGTATGCATACGATGTTTTGAAGCTTTCCTGTTTTATAAGATTCTTCCAGAAATTTTACAAAATATCTGAAAAAAACTAAAATGGGAAGGTTAAAATTCTAACTCACCTCACTGTACTTCCGGAACCAACCCCTATACGGCACCCATCGCTGACGTTTTTATCTCCACAAGAATAGGCCGCCTAAAGTATTGGTTACTTTGACCATGTGTAAATTTTTGATTATAGAAAAACACTTCAACCAATGTTATATATGCCAAAAAAAACACACTTTTACTTACATACCGATTTTCGAGCCTAAAAACTTGCTTTTTGTTCTGAAATTCTGCTGATGAAACGCAAACCTGCCGTTTTGCTGCCTCTTTCGGTGACAGTTCCTTCACATTACACATTCTTCTGGTAGAAAATACGAGAACACGGTTGATTAGTGACAGCTGAAAAACTAGAATTTATGGAGAACTTGAACAGATTGAAAAAAGTACAGAGGAAGGGAGTAAAATGATAAGAAGTGCGTGCCCCGACCAGACAGGCCACATGTGACGAACGCAAGCTGCCCTTTACTTTCGGACAATAGGAGACTGGTTGTACTATGAGAGAGCCGAGATATTTTTGAAATCGTCGGCAACTTCAAGGGTAAACATCGAAATAAACAACAGACCAAACACGCGGCCCAATCGATAGCATCACCAAGCAAAGGATGTTCTTTTTATTAGAAAAACAAAGCATCTGAACTTCTGCTCAGTATAAAGCACCTTCAATAATTAACAACGTATTCGGATAACCTACGATAAGATTAGATCATTGTGACTATAAAAACAAAAGGAAACCGCGTACGGGGCAGTAGAACTGAACGAGAGAAAAAGGAGCACTTTACATGGCGCATGGGCACTTTTTGTGACACAAAAAAGACAATTGGGCATATGAAATGATGGGTAAAGGCAAAATAAATTGAGCAATTTCAATATTTGTAAACATTTGGGGAAAGGGATTTTCAGAGGCCTTTCTTCCCCGCGTAGGCTGGATTCTGGAAGGTCGTCGTGGCTTGTTTATAGATGGGATTCTCATTCTGAAATAGAATTTATTTTATAAAAAGGAAGGGCTACTTACAGTATCCCATTGTGGGTTGAGCTGCTGCTGAGCGAAGCTGGCATACTCTCGTCGATCATGGATGATGGTGAGCAGTTTCCAGACAAGGAGGAGGATGATGCCGAGGATGACAATTCCGGCAATGACACCCAACACGATGGCGAGGACGGGCACCGGCGGGGGACAATCCTTGTGCTCCTTGACCCAGACGGTGGCGTTGTCGGTGGCCTCGTCGTAGAAGTACTGGTAGTAGAAGGTGCAGTCGTCGGCTGGGTCGACAAACTGGCACGGAGTCGTCTCATTCATAACTGAACTGGGGTTGGAGGGGGCCGGGGCATGCGCCTACCTGGGAGTTCCTTGACGGTGATCATGGTGAACTGTTCGGGGCACTCCTTGCACTTCTCCTCGTCGTAGGGGCCCGTTCCCCACTGGCGGCACATGACGCACGGTTTGTACTCGATACACTTGGTGGGGCACGTCTAAAATGGGGCATATTCCGGTGGGGGGAGTGGGCCTACCGGGCAGATCTCGCACTTGGCCCCGGAGTAGCGTTGGCCGTCGGGGCCGTCGAAGCAGCGGCATCGGCCGCAGATGCACTCGCCCTTGCCGTTGCAGATCTTTCCGTTGGCCGACATGCACGAGTCCTGGCTGATGGGGCACTCGCAGGCCCGGCCGGTCCATCCCGGGGCGCAGATGCACTGGCCACAGTTGCACTCGCCGTGCTCGGCACAGATCTTGCGGTCGTGTCGGGGACAGTTGAAGTTGTCGCACTCGCAGAACTCGCCGGAGATCTGCTCCTCCGGGTTGGCGCGGGGATTGCACTCGCAGCGGCCACAGTTGCAGACGCCTCGCCCCTCGCAGATGGCCGACTCGTTCGTCCTCTTGCACTTCTCGTTCAGGGCGGCCGTGCTCATACCCGGTCGGTTGCACTCGCAGTACTTGCCGACGTTGCCTCCCTTGCACCGGCACACTCCGCACACCATGTCCCCGCCGTGGCACTCCTCCGCGTTCTTCACTATCTTGTCCTAAAATGGGAGGAGTTAGTCATAGTCAATGGAGAGGTGTACCTCTTGTTCGCAGTCACAGTCACAGAGCACCTTGACATTGACCAGGAGACTCTCGTGGAGGCCGGACGGCCCGATGCGGAGGAGGAAGTCCCTCTTGTCGACGCAGTGGGTGTTCTCCAGGGTCACCTCGAACTCGACCTCATCGCCCACCCGGATCCCCTCGCAGACATTCGTGTCCCGGAGGGTCGTCCCGCTGGAAATGGAGGACTAGCTTTCTCGCCGGGGGAGACACCTACTCGAGGCACTTGCTCTTGTAGGTCAGCCGGAGTCCGTCGCTAGCATTCGCGTTGTCTACCATGATGATCTTCTCGCTGATTTTCAAATATTCGGAGGCGATCAACTCGACGATATTTCGCGAGTCGTCGGCCAATACGCCGACGGACGAGGAAATGTCGGGCAGGGCTTCGGACAACTGGAAAGGGAGACGGTCTGGGGCCGAGAGAGGGACTGCCAAACCTGGGTATAGAGCTCCTTGTTGCTCTTGGTGACGGCGAAGATGACGTTGGCTTTGTTGGCCTTGATCATCTGGTGGAGGAGGGCGATCGACGGGTAGTCCTGGGTCAGGGTCTCCGTGTAGTAGCCGTGGTTGTCCAGGTGGCACTGGCCGTCGTTCGGCTCCACCACCCCGGCCAGCTTGCCGTCTCCGGCGAAGTGGAACCCGGCATCCGTCGAGAAGACGAGCATCCTCCTGGCACGCTCTCTCCATCCGATGGTCTGCTATAAAGGGATTCTTCTACTAAAAGAGAGTCGGACACTCACATTGCAAGCCAGGGCCTGGACGATGGCGTCGAAGCCGCCCTCCGGCGCGTCCAAATTACCGGAGATCTCGGCCTTCTCCACCTCGGCCTTGAATTTCTCCGTGTTCGTGGTCAGTGTCATCTGGTGCTTGAAGCCGTACGGCTCGGCACACGGCTCGGGGCAGGGCGACTTCTGTTTGTCCGTCCTGGGGTCGATGAACGGCATCAGCTTCTTGTCCACGAACGAGCCGAACCCGAGCCGGAAGTTCTTCGTGATGGTTCGCATCCTCTCGGCTGAAAGGGGGGTCGGTGGGAGGAGAGGAAAGGGGGCACCTACCCAGGAGATCTCCGAGCTCGGAGAGTTTCTTCTTGTCGTCCTTCATGGAATAGGAGAGGTCCATCAAGTAGTACAGGTCGACGGGGTAGTCCACCGCCTGCCGGTAGGTCACGGTGAACTGGACGCGGGACTCTGGGACAATAATCACGGCCACGAGGGGAACATACTGGGCCGGATCTCGACGAACATTTCCTGGGGTTTGATCTGGGTGGCGTCGTCCTCGTTCTCGACCTCACCCTGGTTCGTCAGAGGCGCGTCTTTCTCGACCGTCAACTCAGTCTGCGGATTCTCGATATACGAGGCCGGGCAGCCGTGTTCCAGAAGTCGCTCTGGATTGTCACAACGGGCATATGGCTTCTTTTGGTCGAATAACTGGGCAAGCATTCGTAGTGGTATGAGTGGCAAAAACTTACGGGAGATCCACACCAGGCACAGGAATCGTGGAGTTGGATACAGGCACTGCAGGTGTAATTATCTCGGGAAAGGGAATAACACGGGAAATCTTTGACTCCTTCCAGTACTTTTCCAGTGGCTAAAGGGGATAAATTTTAACGACGAGGAAAAGACCAACCATCGCTCGTCTGCCTCCAATCACTCACATCGGCTGTCCATGAAATGGCTGCCAGAAAGGCGGAAATCCGCAAAAATGAATACATACTAAATTTTGTTGTCTTTTTCCTTCCTTCTTTCACTTTTACCTGTTCTAAGTTGTACTTCCCCCTCTTCTTGATCTTGTCTTGGTCTATTTGCCCAAATGACCTGGAAATTCTCCATTTTATTAGAAGAAAGCAGAAGGCATGGAAAGCAAAAAGATATCCTATAAAAATGACGGCCGCATTGCGAAAGCAACCCCCACGGGGACATTTTACACACTGGGTGTGGTTGGCCGGGTACAAGAGGCAGGTAGATTGCAATCCTAAATAGACGGTTGGCTCTTTTTCATTTGATGTGAATATATATAGTTATGGTTACATTGGAATAAAATGATATGAAACAAAATAAAATAGTACGCTGCAAAAAGCGTGGTGAAGGCTGAATCATCCGCATTTGAAAACAAGAACAACAGTCCTGACGACGGGGAGGACGTGAGTCACAGAAGGAGAGATATTCCAAAATGAGAGATAGTGTGTCACATGTGTGATAAGCCAATTTTAGACAAGCTAACCTGTTGTTTTGTTTAGAATCCGAAGTTTTATCATCCAAAAAATCCGAAATCAAATCGAGTTCTGTTTGAAACGCGCTCTTGTACACTACCTTTTACTGTTTTATACTGTTCTACCGAAATCAGAAAGAACAGCAACTGGATAGTTTCTTAGTTTCTTCAACAATTACGTAATGTTTTCGACATGGAATAGTGCGAGAAAGAAAGAAATAATCAGAAGAAAGAGAATAAGGAAAGTGGTTGAAGCCAAAAGACAAGTTGACAAAGAAAGGAAAGAAGGTGAAATATACACTAAAGGCAGTCTGTAATTATTAGCTTTTCTGAGCAGTTTGTTCCAGATATGTTTGCCATAACTAGAATATTATTGATTTGTATGAGTTGAATGGCAAAGGTGGGGGCGGGTGGAAAAGAGACGCCGTATGGCAGCTCACTGTGTAACGTCAGAGAGCAGCGGAGAGCGTGGACACAACTGCTGAGAGCTGGTCAAAAATGACACCCTAACACTCTTGCGAAATGAACAAAGCTTGGGTATATTTAGCAAGAGAGAAAAAAAATATGGATACAAAATGGACACTCATTCTTCGTTCGGATGAAAATGGAACAAGCAGATGGCTTGAATTGGCATTCCCCAAATGATATAGTCCATTTCCAACGGGTATGTCACGGGATTTAAAGGTCTGTCGCGCCTCCGCTGTGGGACCAGCGTTCTTCCGACATGGTCTCACAACGGAGATGCGCCGCGAAATTTAAACTCGTTACATATCCGTTGGAAGCAGACTATAAGAGACAGAGATGGGTGGTATATTCCCATATATACAGTAGTCTTTTTTGGGGAGTTATGCTCCAGTTATGGTGAAATCTGGCATTCAAACAAGGATCCGGTTATGCTAGAGGGTACTGTTTGCCGCAATAGCGTCACTACGGACTAAATTTCAAAGATTATGCGAAGAAAAAAGATTGAAAGATCTGAATAATATGATTGCGATAGAAAAGACATCGGGGGTGGACACGATAAAAGAGATTTGATGGAGCAAGACTTTTGGTATGCATACCAACTGCGACTATTGATTCGGGGTCAGAGGGAGGCGAGAGAGCGAGCCATGGTCAGAGGCTACTAACAGACGGCTATTCGAGTGGACAAATCGCCACTTACTGCCGTGGGTAACTCGACCCCTAGCTTCTTGAACCTTTTAGTTGGCAGTTTTTCTCCAATTTTCATCTATGAGGCATTAATGATGCTCTAAGTTGAAAAAGACACGAGAAATTATATTCATACAAGAATCAACAATATAACAACCTATCGGGTAGTAAACTTGCGTTCCATATAGCCATGGGAGTGTTGTAAGGCCTTTTTGTTACTGTGCAAACGTTGTTCTATGGAAAGATCGGCGGTCGCCGTATTCAAATGCGTTCTAGAAAACGATCACTCTCAAATGCCTGTAATTCACCTGATAAAAGAAGGAGCCTTCTTTTCTCGTTCTTCCTCTTCCTCCTTCTCATTATCCTCCTTGGCTCTCCTAATGTTTTTATTTCTAGTAGTATCTCGCCATTCGGCGTTTTCCTGAAAAAAAAGACTGCTAGCAAACGAACAAAAATAAGGCGAACCTGCATCTCCTTCAGTTTCGCTGCCTTCTCTTCTTCTGTTAATGGCTTTCGCTTATCTCTTTTCAGGGGAGATGGCGACCTTTTTCTTTTATGTTCCGAAGGATAACGATGCCTAAAAGTTGATGTAAAAACACTTGTAAAATTACCTATCAGTGTTCCATCGATCCTTAGACGGAAAATGTGAGCTTTCCTGATTTTTGACGTGGTGACGGTCATCCGAACGTCTGTCAAAGGATTTATAAAAGAAGCAAAAAATATACCTATTATGTGAATCTTTGGGTGAAAATGGCTCTCGCTTTCGATATGTGTTTTTACGATCTTCGTTTCTTTCGGGTGTTTTTTCTTCAGCGGATGATGTATCACTATCTGAAGAGTCACGCTTCCTTTTCTTCTAAAATTATGTTTCCTGAGCCAATAATAGGTAAGAAACCTTTTTGCTTTTCTTATCTTTCTTGTGCTTCTTCTTCTCCATCATATCTTTCAGAATTGTTTTAAACTTCATCCTCAGAACTGGATTTTCCATCATTTCCTGCTTTCGAAGCTCTTCTTTAACCTTAAAATAATGGTTAATTAACAAAAGAACATACTTTGAAGGCTACGAGAGGATCTTCACTTTTAATAACACCCTTCTGAAGAGCACTGACTTTATGTTCAGCTGATTTTGGTCTATTAACAACTCTAAAAGTATAAAAAAATATAGCACTATTACCATACCTAGCTTTAATTACGGTATCAATGGCATCCGGCCTTTGTTCAATGACTGCATCCGAATATTTTTCGAAATTTTTGTCAATCTGAAAAAGTTCAAATATGAATTGAAGAAAGTATTATGAAAGCATACCCTTTTTCCCAACAAATAATCTTCTCTGTTCACTTCCGACTTTGCACCATGGTACATCCATCCAATATCCTTTTTATCGCTCATTTTTACCTGGAAACATTTGGTAATTAATCAGTTTGAATTGATTTTACTGAACAAAGAACAAAACATATATCTTTTCACATTGACAGAGAATCGTGTAGTCAAATACCTCACACAACAATAAACAAATAGTTCGCCGAATGCATCTGGTACTATTGCAACAAAAAAAAAGACCTCATTGTTCGGTTTTTCACTATCGAAATGAACAAGGAAGACGGCACAAAAATCTCAACCATACTATTTCCTTGTTCAGATCCAAGATATTACTCGCTCTTACCATATTGGATTTTGTATGCTATTTTGCATGAACTCAAGCATATATGGTAAAAAGGAAATAGGGGCAAAGAGAAAAAAAAACCAGGTCTTCGATAAATTTTCCAAATTTCACTACTGTTCATGGCGATAAAATAAAAGTTTTCAAAAAAAAAGGCGGGCTGCGGTTTTATGCAAATTTCGGAACAAGATCAGCATGACGACAACAGAGAAGGCCGAATCATCAAAAGATATAGAATTAACAAATTATAGAGATTTATTCCCTTACCACATAGAGAAAATAAAGTAAATATCAGAGGATCCGACGGATCAGACCCTGGTCGAGGGCAGCAGACGGGCTGCCGCTGCTCGTCTCTTCTCCTCCATGTACCGGTCGTATGCCGCGTTCCACTCGACCAGGAGCGGGTCCTTCATGCCGCCCTCGAAGGGCACCATCTCCATTTCCTCGGTCTCCTCTGGCCGGACAGTGACTGCCGAGATGAGCTTGGCGGGGAGGGGAAACCGCCAGTGGAAGTAGATCAACTGGAGGGGCAGGAGCAGGGAATAGAGATTTGTTGTCTAGGGCTCGATTCTTTGGGGGAATTCGAGGAAAGTTACAATGGTTTGATGACTGCCCCAGGAAGAGGCGAGGATAAAAAAGCCGGCGGGTTTTTCGATGCAGAGGTAGACAACATAGACGAAGATCATGGAGGACGCCCTGAAGTTGGCCATCTCCTCGTCGGCCAGTCCCCGTTTACATCTGAATCCTTCTCCATTTATAGTCAATTTGAGACCAAAACCGAAAGGAGTCGAAGCACTTGCTCAAGAGGACGATGAGGGACACCATCAACTCGGTGACCATGACCCCGTCGACGATCCAATAAGCCCATTCGGGGATGGAGTAGGCCGGGAAGAGGAAGAACTCGGCCAACGACGTCTCCTCGAAGTAGAAGCCGATACCATTGACCGCAATGCCGTACGCGGTCATCACCAGAGGGGCTAGTCCCTGAAATAATTGTCGACAATTTCGAGAGTTGTAAAACTATCGTAGACATGGAGATTAGGGCTTTTAGTCATTTGGGAGACATACCGCCGGGACGAGGATGAGCCAGCCGAGGACGGGGCGCCTCGTATTTGTTAGGTTCTGGGGGACGAGGAGAGCAAGGATACAGTGGCTGAACAGGGAGAAGATTACCCTGAGAGAGGGGTTAATTGATCTAGAAGGAGGATAACCAGAAGCGGAGATCTTGGAGAAACGGATAGAGCATGGCCAGGAGGCGGGGGACCGTCGGTCCCTCGGAAGTCATAACCATCAGGAGGAAGTTGGCCTGGAACGGATAATGGGGAGGGAGGGTGGAGGTGACCTGGATGAAGAGCTCGTAGAGGGAGATGAACGAGGAGATCACACAGAGGGCGATGGCGATAACCTGAAAAGGGGAAAAGAATCTCTATCTCGTCTCGGCCAGCCCCACCATGAGATTGGGATCGTTGGGGAAGACGTTGATCCTTTTGAGGGCGACTGTCCCCATCGCGACCATTCCCAAGAGGCTGGTGGCCAAGTCGACGACCTGCTGGGTGACGACAGAAGGGGCCAAGGCAGCGGACGTCGTCTGTAGATGGATAGTTGCCTTTATGGATAAGAGACAGACCTTATTCTCTAGGGAGGAGACGGCGCCCTGGAGGAGGGCGACACCGACGCTCATACTGGCAGCCGTCGATGAGAAACAGCGAGAGGTGTGGCTAACGGCGACTGAAACTCACGACGACGGTCAATCCCAGGGCATTTCGAGGCAAAAGGGGAGATTACGGTATGTTGTAGGGGGTATCGAGTGGAAATGGAGGAGAGGCAGGGAGGACGGCGACGGACTTGTAGCTTTGGACACGCACGCTACTGGCCAAAAACAACAAGAGATCCGGCACTTCCGATTTTCCAGGAGGAGGGCAGAGCACTTCCCCTTTTAATGAAAGCAATTAGGGGGATCTAGAGAATGTGAGGATACCACACAAAAGGTCTCCTTCCCTCGGATGAGGACCTTTTAGAGACCCATGATATTTGAAACAGTTGACATTTTCCCAAGAAAATATAAAAATGGCAGGAGATGATGAAAAAGGCTGGGAAAATGGAGAGCAAGTCACAAAGATACGTACAAACGAATCGGGAGACACCGGATTATGAAGAAATGAAGGGATCGGCCAACCGACGAGAAAATCCGCACTCGATCTTTGGCAATGGAGATGGACGGATCCTTTGGGATGTGGCTTGCAGAAGAGGGCAAGAAGGGGCCAGCGGACGGACTTCTACAGTAAGACTGTCCTCCCCGTCGTTGGGAGACAGCCTCTTCGGGGTTTTTTCTCAATTATAAGGGAACATCTGCGAGAGTACTGAGTTTATTTCGTTTTATTTCTCTTTCCTAATCTAATTTTGATTATAAATACAAAAAAGACAAGAGATCGGGTGGATTACACGTAGTAGACTACCTCGTCCTCGTCCAGTCCCTCGTGGAGGTGCAGCACTTCGTATTTGGACAGTCGTTCTGAGAATTCCTTCTTTCCTTTATAATCACTCCCTTACCGTAGCCATTTGGATCTTTTGCTGTATTGAAGAGGACATCGCCGGACTTGTGGTGACGGAGCATACTGTGGACCAGGAAGACGAGGATGAAGTAAATGGAGCCGGGCGCGTTGATGATGTGGGACACGTCGAGGACGTTGTTCACCAGGTGGACCGTGTCGAGGCGACTCGTGGACAACAACTGGAAAGGGCCTTCGCCGTTCCCCCTTTGAACCCAGTCACACGAAATCTCACTCTCTCTACGCCACGGCAACTGGTCAGAAAATTGAAAACAGCCTCTGACTTTCACACGGCTCTCGCACCCGAATAAGAGATTTGCCTCTCACCTCAAATAAACTCATATGGAGCAGAATGAGCGAGAGGGTAAAATTGGCAAACATCCACGTCAACCACGAGATCATCAGGAAGATGGAGCCATCCTAAAAGGATTATTGGGGGAACGGGAGGATGATCACCTTCTTATAGGCATTGAACATGGAACAGGAGACGAGGACACCCATCAGGGACAACATGGCCTGGAGGACTGGAAGAGGAGGATGAAAGAGGACGCGGGGAGACTCACCCTGCCATTCAACGGCCTCGTCCACGGCCCGGTTCCGATAAGAGACGACGTAGATGGCCACCCGGATGGCGTAGAAACACGACCAGAAGAGGGAGAAGAAGGCACACTGGCGGAAGATCTTCTTCCTCGTGGTGATCTTCCCCATAAAAGTTCTAAAATTAGGGAATTGAAAGGCGAAAAAAGAGGAGGACGGGTTGCGGAATAGCAAATGACAAACTCCGCGGCCGCTCCTGAATTTTTAAGTGAGAACACACGGAGCGGGAGAGATTCACTCGGCTGAGAATTCTCATTAATCAGGGACTCTCTCGTTCAGGGAGGGGGATAACACGGGGGACACATCATGGCTCATTCATTGCGACCTTTATCCTGTATTCATACGGGGAGGAGGACAAGTTGTGGGGGGGGGGGTGTAATGGGAAAGTAATTGAGCCAGGAAGCCAATTGGACACGGCTTACTCCCGAGAAGGAAGGGCCCTGTTCCCTCACCACTGACCATATTATGCGCATATTTTGACGGCTCGACAGAAGAAATTGGATGAATAAATCTTTGATGTCACTGTTTCGGAAAAGGGGAAGGGGGACTAATTAGGGGGAGACACTCCTCTCTGGATCTATAAAAAGTAGAGGGGAGGATGGCCGGAAATGATCAGAAGAGGAGGAAGAACCAAGGCATTCAATTTAAGGGGAACCACGGGGAAAGGAGAAATTACACGAGAGAGAGAGTGGCCAAAAGTCATTGGAGCAGAAGAGGCAATCTGGCTTTTTAGCACGGCAAATTGCCCAAATTATGGACTGAGTGACACTTCTGCACACGACAGGGGACACCCCCTGCCTGCCCTTTCTGGAAGGGGCAATAACCAGGGAGGAGTGGAGTAGATTGGCCGGAGGAGAGACAAAAGTAGGGTGGCTAATCTGAAGTGGCTTAACTGCTGGTTCGATAGCTGTTTACGGGCCCCATCTCCCAGCGACACTAATCCTCCGGCTCAATCGCCCTAATGCACCGGAGAGAGAAAACTTTCTGGCCGTGAACATGCCAGGAGGGGAGACAAATATGGAATTGGACACTCCCCCTGGATTAGGTAGCCCCGTGAGAGACAATCTTTATTATTATAACACGTACTCGGGCAAGGAGGACGACCAGATCCCGTTAAAGCACTTTTTATCACAGACAAGGGGGAGGGACAAGAGGAGGAGGAGGAGCACGGGCTACTCGGGAACGGAGTTGTAGAGGAGCACGGCACCTACGACAATCAGTGTGCCGAGGATAAAGTAGGCGCCGATGAAGACGTTGGGGAAGATGGCGTAGGAGAGGATGACGACGAGGATGATGGACACGGCCGAGGCGTAGCTCTTGTGCATGTTGTCCAGATGTTTCATGACCAGCGAAATGTACACGCCACCCACCGAGAGGAACCCTGAACTTTGTTCTATAACAGGAGGACGACGAGAGCGACTGACCGACGATGGCGTAGACCCGGTAGTCGTATCCGTAGAAGAAGCCGCGCTGGCTGATCTGGCTGCCCTCGCTGAAGGCACAGCCCAGGAAGGCGCTGACCACCCCGCAACTGTACATCTGCATGTTCCGGACCCAGAACGGCGTGTTTCCTCCGTCCTTCAGCATCTTCTCAAAGTAGACCCCGGCGAACCCGGCCGTCACACAAGTCGACAGCACGGCTGTGATACCCACGAAGTAATTCTCGGCTCCCTTGGCCGCCGGCTGCTGGCCGTTGACGTTGTTCAGCTGAAATCTTCGATTGCTGAATAATTGCGTCTGTATGCCCAGCTGCTGCCAGGTACAAGAGAGACATGACGAACCTGTACGGCGGCGACCCCGAGGAAGAGGAGGAGGATGGCTGTCCATCGCGTACCGGAGAACTTCCGCCCGAGGAAGGCCATCATGAACAGAGCCGTCGTGACCACCTTCAGCTGGGTTGTGATCTGAACTGGGAATGGTAAATAGGAAAAGGAGGAAGGGGACCTGGTAGAGGCCGGCGTCGAGGTTGGAGAGGGCGATGAAGTCGAGGTTATTCTGGAGGGCATAGGCCAGGGAGGGGACACTCATCTTCAACAGCTCGTTCGGCGCCCCGAAGTAATACTTTTTGAGACACTGGAAGGAGGCGAATAGATGGAGAAGAGAGGAAGAGACTCACTGTAATGAACTCCCTAGAATGGTAGTTGGCCTCCCGGAAGAGCATGGACACGGTGATGAGGAGTTTGACGATCTCGGCGGAGAGGACGACGGTCGTGGCCGAGTAGCGGAGCTCGACGGGGATGACACTCCGCGTGTAGCGGACGGTGAGGGTGTAGCCCGTCCAGAGGAACGTCATCGTTATGATCACATACGCCTTGAATAAAAAATCCGATTTAGCTAGAAAAAAATGGGGAATAAGGGAGGAGACGCCGGCTTACCCTCTACTTTTGGTGGTTTATCATGGTCCAGAGGGAGGAGGGACTCCTTCGACTCGTCCCTGGCCATATTACCCTGGAATATCGGAACAATAGAAAAGTAATGAAAATGAGGAGATAGAGAATAGAATAAATTTACACGGATGGAATGGATAGAACGAGCTGGGGAGGCGAACAGTAGAAGCGAAGCGTTTTCTGACCGACAGCGGGCGACAGGTCCTTTACCTGTCTATGGATAGTAAAAAGATCGGGAAGGCACTGGTACAGAAGCGAAGGAAAAGGGAAAAATTCATGTTGCCGCCGTTTTATGAGCACGGTAGACGAGCCAATACGCAAGGGGACGCCGCGCCCAAACAGCCGTGCCATTTGAAAACCAGCTGAATAAACTCGTCGAACACGGAGGATGGGAGAGAGTAGAACACGGGAAAGGGATCCAATACAAATGAAGGGGAAACAAACAGAGGGGAAGAACCCGTTTCTCTATATGTTTTGACGTTTAGTCATTTCTTTTCGGGGCATTATGTAGACCCAAGGTCAAGCTATTTCTCGATTAGAGATTCGACGAGCCATCCTCCCGTCTTAGGCAGATGTGTATTTAGCAAGAGATGAGAGGAAGTGTCTCTCCATAAACATTCGTCTTCTCCAAAAAAGGAGAGAGCCAAACTAGAGAACTGGAGACAGACTGGTGAAATTTCCCAGAGACAGAGATATCAATAGCGGACATTCTTTTTACACCTGTCGATGTGGATCCAAAGAGAAGGTGGGAGAAATGCCGAGTTGAGAGGAAAGAAGATTGTATCGATACTCTGTGCAAATAGGGGGATTCTGCCACGCTTCGGCCTCCCTTATCACTTACAGGTGTGGCTGCTTGAAAAAGATGACTTTCCCGGGGAATTATTAGGATGAGAACAGCGGGATGGGTGGAGGGAGAACCGGAGATCCGGCTGGGGTTGCAAGAGGGCAACGTCTGGCCTTTTTTTCTCGTTTCCTAGGGCGATTTACTCGTTCAGACAAGCAATTTCCGTTGTCTCTCGGAAAAGGTTCCTCGTTGGAAGAACACAATCAACCTGTTCAGAGCCCTCTCCTGGAAAATTGTGTCATTCTGGTTAGAGGTTTACCCACCAGAGCCAGTAAATACGAAGATTTGCAGAAACATGATTAGGGAGGATAGAGCTATGGCCACCCAAAGAACAGAAGAACCCGCTTCCATAGGTGAAAGGAAAGGTGGAGATCTCCCTCGGCTTCCTCCGAGCAGTCCCTTAAAAGCATATCCTCCATAAATCAGCCAGTCTAGTTAGGTTTCCGGCACCACCTGCGGGAGAACATTGGGTGTAAAGCATTTTTTGCCGGGAGCGGCTAGCCCGCAGCTCCTTGATTCCCTCATGGGAGTGGGTCGCCTTCTCAGTGTTACAACCCGGCCATCTCTCATGCATAACCGCTCATTTCTACCTCTCTTATATCCTTTTAGCTTCTTTCCTTTTCATTTCTTTTCTTCTGACCTTTCCTATGAAGAAGAAGGGGTCATCCTCCTCGTCCTCCTTGTCAAAATACCCTTCTGTTTGTGTAAAATGCCCCGGAGAATAAAATATTGGCAGAATGGGAGAAGAAAGAGGAGGAGGCCAGAATGTTGTGAGTATCGTCTTCTTTCCGCCTCTTTATAATTGGCCCCAGCTGAAATTGCGGCCACACGCGGTGGTGACTGCGTAACGAGAGTGTTGACGAGAGGCAGAGATAATCTCTCTCCGGGAGGGAGAGACGCAGGGCAACCTCCATGCGGAGAAGGGGGCCTCTACTGGCACACGGCGGCTACCAGCCGTCGGCCACCGAACAGCTGATCCGCGCATCTCGCGCACCTTTATTGCCCTTCCCCCAGGTCAGAGGTCAATCTTCGCTCGGCCGCCTTATCATTTCTGCCGTTTTCATCAATTCCGCAGCTCTCAACTTCATTCTTTTCAATTTCCCCCGTAATAACCAGGCAATTAGGGCCTCTTCCTAATTAACCCCGCCAGCTGGTTTATCCTTATTATTTATTCATCGTCTTTATATTTTTTGTCCTCTTTAAAATATTCCCTTCTCTAGTCGAAAATATACACTTCCAAATAAGGAATAGTGGATAATTCTATCAGTCTCCTTCATTTCTAATTAGCGCCGTCTTCGGCTGTCGTCCTGACAACCCGGAGATGTTTCTCTATATTTTCTATTGGCCCAACAACTTTTGGAAGGCGTTGACCGTAATGATTCACAGCCAGCAACCGGTTTTATAAGCCAAGTGGGGGGCTCGGTTTCGCCGGACCTTGAGAAGGAGGAGTACGGCAGGCCTAGGCTCGCCCCTTCGAAGGTGCAGCGGCCGACACCCTCATTGAGTGTCCCCCCACTTGAACGAGGTTTCATAACCCCGTCGATCCCAATTTCCTCCCAAAACATCGAGTGGAGTGTTCCGATTGTTTCCCCAGCCTCTCTTTTGTTTAAGCGCCGGCCTGGCCAAATGATTCGATTTGGAGCATTCCTCGTCCCCCTCTTTTAAGCTCTTTTCTCCTCCCAGTGTTTATTGTCTTCCAGCCGTCCTTCGTCCCCATGCACCATGTCGTGGCTACAACATCTCCTCGATAAGAACAGCCCCAATCCCAGCACGAGGCTCGAGCTATGCGAACAGGTCCGTCGTCCTCCCTTTGTCGGCCACCTCCAATCCCCTTACAGATTATCAACCAGTTATCTCATAACCGCCTGCCCTCCGACTCCAAGATCCTCAACAATTTTTGCGATGTCATCTTCCTCTGGATGTCGGCCAGTAACTTCAAGGTGGGCCCTTTTATCTCGCTTTGTTGCGGTGGATGGCCTTATCGCGGGGACTGGGGCATCGGCTACTAAAAATGGAAAAAAAAGAGTCAAAAGAGCGGCCATCCAATTGGAATGGAACGTATTGCGTGACTGGGGGAGGACGGCGTCTTTTAACCGGTTGCCGAGGACGCCGGAAGGGATTGGAATACGAAATATTTATTGAAGGGCAGTGAAGACGAAAGACATATCCATGTACACCTTAAGAAGATACCCTTGACTGTTTTTCTATAGTCGGAGATGAAGATGAATATGAGGATAGGATCGATTATCTGAGCAAAGGAGACGATCGTCCCGACGTAGACCTCGAGGCGGAACGTGGGCACGTGGAGGTAGGCAGCGAGGAAGGTCAGAAACACCGGGATGAGGTTGAAGATGAGGGGGAACAAGAACTGGAATATGTCCCTAGGGGAAGGAGGCGGCGACTCACCTGGAGGAGGAGGAGGGCGAATATCCTCGTCTGTTTTTTGACGGTGGCATTGGACTGGGAGAAGCTGTTCCTCAGGAAGAGGGCTATCTTCACCGAGCAGTAGATATTCACCGCGCCGCAGGCGAAGATGTAGCCGGTGAACTGGCCCAGTCCCCAGTAGACCTGCCAGTTGACTTCTCCTTGCAGCTGGAAAGCTCTTACGCTATACCTTTTGAATTCTTACCGTGACAGGACCACAATTGTAGGCAGTCGCGTTGAGATCTCTCCCTGTGAGGGCCAGAAAGGCCGCCCCGTTCTCTTGGTAATACTCCTCCCTGGGGAAACAGCTATAGAGCGAGCAGAACAGCACAAAGGCGAGGATGCCGATGGACACGGAGAAGAACAGCTTCCACCTCCTGTGGATGCATACATGGGCACTACGCCCGATTTTGGGCGCCCCCGGACGTGCGCAATTTGCGCGTTACATAACTGAAAAATTACGTAACGCATTCCTTTTCTGAGCAGTTGGTGGCCATAATTCGATTATTTCTGAACCGTTTTCATAAAATAAAAAGCTAGTTTGTAGCCAAGATCATGATGGTTTTGACGAACCAGGTTTCAGCTCACAAGCTTGTCAATAGCCCATAAAGAAAACTCTCTGTGACATCAAATGATGACTTTGCGACTTTTTTTTGCTCATTTGCACTGCTACAGAAGTTTCTCTCGAGTGAATGTTACCAGCCTTAGGCTCATTCAAACCGCGTTGATCTCGGCTACAAGTTGGCTTTTTAATTTTTGAAAATGGTCCACAAATGGCCGAGTTATGGTCACAAACGTTTCAGAAAAGCAGCGTAGGATGTTGAGTGTGTCATAGAAGAGGTAGCCAGAGAGGCACGACAAACTCCTATGGGGATTTCATTCTCACGTCGGGGCCAGACTCACCCCCGCGGTAAATATCTGGTTGGGGGCGCAGATGGCCGCTGAGAGGGTGTACAGTAAGAGCAGGTTACGGTACTTGCCCAGGGTATCGTTCTGGGTGATGGAGATGATATAGGAGAGGAGGAGATTCAGGGAGAAGGCTATAGAGCCGGAGGAGACGCTGAGCAGGGTCCTCTCGTGTATTGGGACAATTATACCACCAATTGGCGGCAATAAAGTTACTTTCGGAAAAAGACTGATCATTTGGTTCTCGATTGGTTCTGATCATTTTGCGCTCCATTGCTTCTCGTGGGTACAGCCCATTTCTACAAAACATGTGTGTTTAATTTTTAATTTATATTCACAGACCTTTCACGGGGTCTATTGGTCGATACACAAACTATATTTCGTCGAGTAGAGGACAACTTTATTAGGAACAGTCACGAGACTCGGCAGTCATTGCCCCGGCCCCGACTGTTTCGACCTCTCCAGTCGGAAACCGTTGTAACTCTGTCCTTCACCGGCCGCAGATTCCTCTTCTTCTTTTTTCTTCATAACGGGGATATTCCCGGCTGTGGAGACAACTGGAGCGGGTGCCATTGTCGGCATCCTGAAGGTGGCCGCATTATGGCCTGCCAAAGTCTTACCTGGTCGCGGCCTGGACAGTAATGAGGAAGATATGTTTAATAGGACGACACATATTCGAGGAATCGAAGGCATTTCCTCCTTTAATACTGTAGCCTCCTGGTGTGGACATAGTCACGGTCTGATCTCTCTAAGAGGAAAAGCTACTCCTCGTCATATCACGTAGCCCCGTTGCCAATCTTACCGTAAGCTTCGATATTTTTGTCTTCGGCATTTGATTAGAAAGGTAATCTTCTCGCCTCGAGATGCCCTTTTACCTATATCCTACGGCTGACACTCGCCGCGAATTGGCTCATCTTGCAGCAAAGATCTGTCGCCCCGGGGAAAGGGCATAGTGGAAATCCTGAGCGGAGAGGGCAGCTTTCATACTGTACTTCTCGGGTGGAGATATTAGAAGCTAGACTTTCTGTGGACAAAAGCCATAGGCCGTCATTTTACGTGGTGCGCGTTGCCCAAAAATAAACAGACCACGTGATGGGTTTTGATGAGACAGATAGAGTTTTTGGAAGAACACGGAGACGTGTCCTAGTTTGATCTTGTTCTTCTGTAAGTCTTCGCCTCTCTACTATGCCTGATCTAACCCGTCATCCTTTTCCCCAACCACCAGAATGTGTCCGTTTTGTCTATACTTTTGGCATATCCTAAGCCGGTATTTGGATGGTTTCCCCATAGAATACATGCCTCCACCCTGTCTCAATAACAAACGATTCATTGTTATATGAGAGAAGAGTTCGCAGTTCTGGGAACCGTGGTACTGCTCACGACAACAGTTTTACGTAAGATCTTCTCACGGACAGCCAGGCGATAGGGCCTGATAAAGTAGAAAATGAGGACAGGGTCGATGACTTGGGCGAAGGAGAGGGTGGCCCCGAGACTGTGGACCAGCCACTCCGTCGGCAGCTGGAAATACGTTGAGAGGATGACGATTTGGAGGGGGACGATGTTGAACAGGATGGGCAGGGACAGCTGGAAGATGGGGTTACGGTAGATGGGAGAGGGGGATACCTGGAAGATGAGCAGGGTGAAGATCTTCTTCTGGTTGCGGGCTGCTGTCTCCGACTCGGAGGTGCTTTCCTTTAGGGCTCGGCCTATTCGCAGGGCCAGAGTGACCATCACCACGCCGGAGACGGTAATGAACACTGCGAAGGAGCCCAGTCCGAGGAGGAGCTCCCAGTTCAAATTGTCGTAGACGAAGACGACGCCACAGATGTGGCCGGTCTCCCCGAGAGGATAGCCATCTGTCTTGAAGAAGCTCTTCTCTAACACCGATTGACAATAGTGAGACGGATGCATGGCCATGATCAGGCCACCCATGATGACTCCGAGGATGAGGAGACAGAGCAGGCCGTTTCGGACATAGTGGCGAAGGAAAGACTCCAATCCTTCGGGACTGAAGATATTTCTACGAGGAAAGAGAAGAAACCCACTTGCAGACGGCATAGTAGCGGTAGAAGAAGGAGAGGGACAGGATGATGATATTTTGGATGAAACAGGAGACAAACAGGTAGACGGCCAGCTGGGCAGTCGGGAGGGGGAGGAAGTGCAACGAGTCGAAGAAGACGTACCCATCCTGGGACATGAAGAAGCTCTAGAACTATTGATACTAAAGAAAAGAAGACTACAGTACCCCGGCGATACATATTTGGGTGAAGGCGTAGAGGGCGGCGGAGAGGGTGTAGAGGAAGAGGAGCCACTTGTACTTGCCGATGTAGCTGCACCTCGTGGTCAGGATGATGCCGGCCAGGAGGATGTTCAGCACCAGGGCCAGGCAGCCGGAGGTTATCGTTATCCCGATTCGGAATGTCTCGGTAGACATCATCTTGTAGGGAGGGAAGAGGAAGGGAGACGTCGTCCGACTGGGAGGATTAGCAGATAGGCGGACAATGGAAGAAGGACGCGTCCATACGCAAGGCGTTGTCGTTGTTGTCTCGGGAGTAAATCCCATTGTCACAGGGAAGAGTACTTTGTGAAATCCGTGATCTGGACAGAAAACAAGGAAAAGTGGGTTCAAAGAGCAGATTTCAGGTGTCGCTACAGGCGATCGAGGTCCTCCACACGGCACTGGACATCAGCGGGGATGTGCTGGCCCCCTACCTCATGGAACGGACGCCGGCTCTCGTGGAAAGGTCTGTTCTCCTTCTTTTAACGGGGATAAGAAGATATTCAGGTTGGGAGACTCCAAGCCTCAGGTGCGGGATGCCGTGACAAATCTACTCATAGACATGGCCGCCGTCCCCCACTGCAGCCACCAGGTAACGACCGACCGGCCACGGGGAGACACGGTTCAGGCGGTGCTGGAGAAGATCTCCTCGGGCTTCTCCCACAAGCAGTGGCTGGTCAAATGCGGCACGATGAGCGTCTATCGGCTGCTGCTGGACGAGGGCAGGGAGGACCTCGAGATGCAGACGAACCGGCTCATCCCCATGCTGTGTAAACTGATGGCCGATCCCAACAACGACGTATTCCTTGTTTATATACAGTATGAAATGGGAATTTAGGTCAGGGAGTCGTCGATGAATACAGTAGTCCATATAATGGTGGTATTGGGAGAGACGGCAGCCTTGAGTATCCGGAACCGGCGACTGATCCCAGAGGCCAAGTGGGTTCCAATTGATCCAATCTCCTTAATCCCCCGGGCCATCCTCGCGTGTTCCCCCTTCATAATTGGCGTCCGCCTTAGGGGCCAATTAGCTCTTCCACTTGGCTACGCCAGATGGCTTTTCCCTCCTCCTGCTCCGTCTTCCCAAGTGTCGCCGATAAGTTTTAAGACGCGTGAAATGTTGCCTGCCAGGGTGATAAGGGGGCGGTCGTACAGGCGGGTCGGTCATCATCCCCCGGCTTCGTATTCCTTCTTTTTACGATCTCGACGGCCGCCGCCCGTCAGAGACGAGATGCCCGTCCGATTACTCTATACGTCAGGCCCCTTGGGAGCATGCACCCCCCCCCCCCCCCCGGTTCCGGCTCACAGAAACGGCGGAAATGGAAGAATTCGACTCCCTTATCGAGTCTGCTTTTTGTGGTTTTTGTTTAGATAAAAGCATTGACGCCCCCCATCTATGAGTCAGCCTGAATCGACCGGGGACTGTGACCACTCCATCTGCCGCTCGTCTCCTTTTGTTTTTGGGTGAAACCTCGTTCCTTCGTTCCCCCGCACGGCATATCTATTTGCAAATACTCATATTTCACCTTTTCTGGCTCATCTACATGTTAACAAGGTCTATTTTAGAATGCAATTGCTGATGCAGAGGTACGAGGACGCCCTCCGGAGGGGAAATGTTCCGTCGGCAGTGAATAGACCAATTCGGGTGCAGAGGAGGTTCGAGCCGAGGGCACAGTCGGCATCCGGGGCGAGAAATGGTTTCCACGGATCTCCAGGTGGGTCGAAACAGCATAAAAATCAATCAGATGCCCAGAAATATTAGAATAGAGAACAAAAAGAGAGATCCGGACAGAAATCATATAGTAGAGCGTATTCCTCAAATAACGCACCTTGTCGTGTTCAACGCTTAAAACAACAGATGTATGCTTGCCTTGGCTTTTATTATTTATTGGTAATGGCCCCTTGAGAATTGAATAACTCCTTGATTGATTGCCGAAACACGGGAACAGCGAAATCGCATTCTGTAAATGTGCTCTATCGTCTCCGCGGCAAAGCACTTTTCAAAATAACCACTATATATCTGCCTCCCAATGTGCATTCTTGACCCTGTTTCCTTATGATAAACTTCGTTACCATGAAGCTCCTATAGAATATCTTAACATTGTTGTTTGTTTCTCTGAAAAAATATGGACCACAAATTTAGTACTGATAAAAAAGCGACAACATTGTGAGCAAATTCTAGGCTTTTTGGCTTTTTTCATATTTATTGAACCCATGAGAAGGTTATGAACCAACTCTTCATCATCTTTATTCTCTCTTGCTTTCTTGGCTAATTTCTGTTTTTGTTTTAGCATGGCATTCAAAATACCCCAACTACCAGAAAAAAGAGCACACTATGATGATGGTTAGTTTTTTCCCATAAAATTCAATGTAGGAGTAAGGAGCTGACAAGCTGGTCTAGTGTATAACAAGAAACGGCACTTGTGCCGTATTTACTCTCAATGTTCTGTGCAAAACGGCGGATGAATGCCGTATTGCTGACCTTGACGGTTCTTTGCATTAGCGCCTGTCCGTACCTGGACAAATAGCCTATATACATTTTGATACGTTAGATTCTGTCATTTTTTTAAAAAAAAATTGCATTCCCAATTTACTGGCAGACTGTCAGAGAACGCTTCCCGATTTCAAAAGCAAAGTAGTCTGATTTTATCTTTAAAATCTAGGAAGTTCACTTTGGATAACTGCCTCGCTTGTTTCCCACTCTTTGTCATGCATGTGATTGGTGTCACTGCGCGTCGTCTTTTGGCCCTTGTTCAATTTCAAACTCTTTCTAGCAAATTTTTCGGGTAAAATCTGAAAGCTCAAATCATTCGTCAAAATTATTAAACGCGGTAAATCTGTCGTACAAAGAATAGATTCCACTTATAATATACTGTTTCTTCGTATTCGAGAGATTTTCAGTTTTTTAAAATGAATAATAAAAGATGCAGCTAGTGTATTCATTTTGAGTATCTTTTTCGTTGATACTTTCAACATTTACTCCCTTTAGTCCTTTGCGCGCCTAATCAATGGCAATGTCATTTCGTGTGCTCATCTGCTGGGTCCGCGCAAATTGCGCGCTTTTGGTTCTCTTTCCGAATCGACTTAGTTTGCCAAAAAGATTATTCACTGTAAAAGATTAAACAGTTTAGAATGAAAATCCAAAAAAATGTACTTTTAGGCGGAGACGAGCAGGAGAACATCGGCATAAGAAGGCCGATTACAATGGCAAAGAAGCCGATTTCTACACCATCCCGCACAGGTAAGGTTTTATGGCTTGGTCTTTCAATTATATAAAAGCTATCTTTTTTTCAACATTTATTGTTATTCAAATTTTACTTGCATTTACAGGAGCAGCCGGCGTTGTAACAGAAGACGAAGTCAGAAAATCTTTCAGTGATGTGCCAAAAATACAGGTTCCTTAATTAGGAAATTGTTAGCAGTTTTTTTTTCTTAGATTACTTGCAAAAATGATGTACATTCACACTTAGAAGACGCACGAGCCATATTAGAAAGAACAGATATTGATTGGAGTAAACGAAATAATACGGTAAGTACCCTCAATTTACTGTAATGGTTAGAATTTCAGCTTAAAATAATCCGTGCTGTAGTTTTAAATGGTGGTCTCGATTTTGAAAATGATCTCATTTCTGCCCTACTTTTATTAGAAGATGCATTAGTAAAGTCTGTAACAGATCTCCGTTCCCAGGTCTGCAAAGAAGCGTGCATCACTGTCTGGTTAGTTTTCATTTAAGTTGTGGAGTTAAACTAATTCTATTGCAGTTGTTTGGCAGAACGGCTAGAAAATAAATTAAGTCAATTGTTTGAAAGATTATTACCTCATTGCATTCCCATTATTCAAAATAGTGCAAAAGTTATGGCCAGTTCGAGTCAGCAGGCATGTGACTTTATTATAAAGGTAAAACTTTTCACAATTTATTTTCTATTCGATTTTGTAGAATGTCCAAGCACCACGTCTATTGCAGCATATTTTGGACTCAGTTTCTCATAAAGCAAAAGATATTAGAGCGTAGGGAATTGTTTTATCTTTACAATATATATTTAGACATTGCCAATTGCTGATCTGCCTTGCATTGCAACATTGGCAGCCTTTAAAACTTGAAAAACACATGAAAGATATTACAAATGCCATTCGGGTATGTTACATGATACTGCTTGTCTAATGCAAACCGTTCTAGTGTGGACTTTGTGATGCGGATCCAACAGCAAGGCGTAATGCCAAAGACAGTTATCAACAATTGGAAATTATTTTCCCCGCACAAGCGCAGGCATTGTATAAGGTGAAGATATTTTACCATTGTTCATGGTGTATTTTAGACACTTGATCCCAGTAAGCAGAAGAATTTATCAGGCAGTGCTTCAGCAGCTTCGTCAGCACAGTCAATACATTCTCTACGAGATGGATTACAAATGACAAAACGGCCGGGATCCGTTGGACTGAGCAGACCATCAGCATTTCTTTCTGGAAGATCGGCTTCCGCTATAGATACTTTTTCTGCAAGAAGTGCTTCTGTGAATAGTCCGAAGCAATCATACAACTTGGGAAGCTATTCCCGCACGCCAGGTTTCACATACGGTATCAATGTAAGATTGATCTTAGTACGACCTGCTACTGGAGGAACTCTGCGAGCACCGGCATCAGTGTCTGGTCCTAAATCTCGACCAACTGTTACCCCTTTGAAACAGTCTACAAGCAATACATCGCAACCCAGCTCACGAACAACGTCACCAACCCGAAGCACTCCAAAGCCATCTACCTCCCGTCCTCCTATACATCGACATAGTAATTCGACGTTTTGTTAAAAAAATACTCTTAATACTTTTAAAGGTACTACGACATCTGCACATAATAACGGTTTCCGTCAATCTGAAGATTCAGAAGAAATTTTCGCAAATATTGTTAGTTTTTATGTTTGCCATATTAACAATTTTGTTTAGAATAATCTTTCATTGCAATCAACATACGGGGAAGACGAGGATTTTCTTCTGGGAACAGAGGCGTCTTCAGTGACAGCACATTTGAACAGGGCTACAAAGAAATGTGCTTCTGCAGATCCGGCGGAAAAGAAGGACGGATTGAACATAATTCAAAATCTGTTGAGGTTAGAAGTTCTCGCCTGTAATTAAATATATTTGCAGAGGTACTTCAAGGCTGTCAGAACCAGAAATAACAAAAGTATCAGATACTCTTATGAAATTTATTATGGAAGGAAATCACAAGGTAAACACTCCGTATACTTTTAAGCCAAACCAAATAGAACTTGAATATCCTGAGTGACACTATGAGTGAGCTGATTCAGCGTTATCCCAGTTCATTTTCCCAAGCCCAGCTCCAAACTCTTGTTAGTCGCCTTATATTAAAAGCATGTCAAGAACTTATTCCGTGTAATCAAGTTAGACATAAATTTATACATAATTTCTGGTCATTTTTAAGGTTTTATGGAAGAAAATGCTTACTGAAGTACGAGAATCATTTAATCACGATAGTCTTTTAACAGCGGTGTGTAAATTTATTGATGGAAGCATGTCGGCACCGCAGACACCTAAGGTTTGTTTTTATAGTTCTCATTTGGTGAATAACTTTAAGGCCAAGTGCTTAACAGTACAGTACTTAGCAGATTTGGTGGAAGTAATGGAAGTGGGCTCACACATTAATAAAAATGAAGTAAAATGCGCGCTAACGAAAATATTTCAATGGTATGACGATCCAAAAAATCATGATACGCGACCAGTAAGTTTTGCTACGCTAATTTTTTGATTTTTTCTTCTTCTCTGGAATGGTATATTTTACACTTTCTTTCAGCACTTTGAAAAGCTGATGAACGTGTTATTCGCTGTTAACCCAGCTGATTGTTCTGCAATTCTAGCTACGTTCAAACCAGAATGGAAGACCCTAGGATTTCAGTTCTGCAGAAGTAATGGCAGGAAAGAGAAGTAAGCAATTGGTGTTAGCTTACGAATTGCGTGAAACTTTTTTCTAACATATATGCGCGGCCTCTCCGAAATTCGACTGGTACGTGGTTCGGACACGATCAGCATTCGGTTAAAACTTGTCGATTGCCAACTGTTAGAGCGAAGTCCAATGTACTTGTTTTTTTTCGAAGACCTCACTTTATATTAAACTCTGCAAGAGGTTCTCCTCTGACTTTGCCAGTAGCTGCGGCGCATTCTATGCATTTAAAAAGGGTCATCTTTTATTTGCGACATCTTCCTACAAGCCATCCCTTACCTATTTCAGCGAGTCCAGTACTCCAATACGAGAACTTCCCATGCCTTACATAGGAATTGAGTCTCCGGACAATTTTAAGAAAAACGCTTCTTTGGGACCTATTTTAAATCTTTCTGCAGAGACAGATCCTAATAGAGTAAGCGAACTCTTTCAAATAATTGGTGTTGTTTAAGAGTAATCTGGATAATACATCATTCCTTGCATTTGATGAAACTCAACAAACTCAGTATATCAAGAAGCAGTTGAGTGAACTGGCGTCTGCGAAAACGCAACCGAATAGGTTGGGTGTTCTTTTGTCACGTTTATTTTGATAATTAGGCAAGAAGAGCAAATTGTTGCAATGCAGCAGCTTTTACAAATGGTCAGCGAAGGATCATTTACTACATGGGATGCCAATTTTAAACCATTAATTCTTCAATTATTTGACATACTCACTATTGATAGCATTAAAGTGAAAAAGGAGGCTCTTCGTCTACTTACTAAACTTTGGTAAGTGATTACATTTTTGTCTCTAATGTTGCGGTTTAGCACAGTCCAAGCCACACGTTTTTTTGATTATGGTGCAATTACTGTGACAAAAGTGCTAGCTACTACTGTGAACGAAAAAGATAGCGTATGTCCTCTGTTATTCATACATAATTTTTTCCAGTGGTTTTTGAATGTTGTTGATGATTGCCTGAAGACATTAGCGAGTCATTTACCGATTCAGCTCATACTATCTACACTAAACCCCATTGTTAGCAATAAAATAGATGCTAGAATAACATTTGCTCTAAAAATGGTGCAACGAATGGTAGAATCATGGGATCCACAATATTTAACTCCCTACTTGAACGAATTTGTTCCCGGAGTTGTTGAAGTTTGTTTATTTTAGCTATTTTTAATTGCGTTATGAATTATAGTGTTACAACAATGTAGACTCGTCTGTTCGGAAGAATACTATATTTTGTCTTACGGCTCTAGTAAACAAGCTTGGCCGTGAAGAGATGGACAAATATCTTACAAATCTTGAATCGAAAGGGGTTAGTTGATTTAATCTTGCAAATACAACCATCTCATTCCAGTTAAAACTATTAAATGTTTATGTGCAAAGAAATCAAACGGCTTCTACTCACTTCTAGGTTCCAAAGTGCTTTTAGAGAAGAGGAGGGTATAATTTTTGTGATTACAGTTATCCCGGCATTTTTTATTTGTTGATTTCCCAGATGACCGGTTTTTTTTGTTTTAGTAGTGTAGCATAATGCCTGTTTTCATATGTCGTAATTGTCTTTTGTATATTCGCAAAATGAACGTTTATTTGAAAAGAGAAATGATGATATTTATGGAAACTTGAGCAAAGCAGGTCTTTTCTTGTCCAAGCAAACTCTCGACTAGAAGGAGAACTGCATTTACGTTGTACAGGAACACTAGCTGGTGACGTTATTAGAAGAAGATGTTACAGCTGACGCTTAGGACCAACGATGGTGAAGAGTTTTCCGTGGACAAGGATATATTGTGCCACTCGCATCTCTTCAAAAATATGCTCATCGATCTGGGAATTGACGGCGACAAGCCGTCCGTCGAACCGCTAACTTTGACGGCCGTGAATGGATGGACCCTGCAAAAGATAATCGACTGGAATGTCACACACAAGGATCTCCCATTCAGAGAGCTCGGGGAGGATGAGAACCCAAGAGTCGAGCTGACGGAGGAGGACGAGGCCTTGCTGGATGTGACTGACGAACAGCTGCTGGATATTCTCTACTGTGCTAACTACCTCGATCTCCCCGATCTAGTCGACGCTGTCACCCAGAAGATCGCCAACATGACGGAGAAGCTGTCGAGTGAGCAGATCGAGCAATTGTTCGGCCTGAAACACGACGAGGGCGAGGAAGAGAAGGGCCTCCAGTGGTACGATTCTTGCGATGTCTCCCCGTTCTAATAAAACTTGCTTTCTTTGTCTCTGTTGTATTTTTGTATTTATTTTAGCAATTCTGTGGTTCCTTCTCTTATTTCTCTCGGATATATATATATATATATATCCATAGTCCCCTAGTCATCCATGTGTTCCTCTCGACTCCAGGCTCGTCTGCCACCCGTCCCCGTCTTCTTCCCCTTTCCCATTATTCCCCTAATCCCTTCGAGCTCTTTACCAATACCGTGACCATTTCCCTAACCCTATATCGTTTACGGTGGGTGCCTGTTGTTTTTCATTTTCTTCCCTTCCGGATTATTTTCCAGTGTATCAGACCTCATAAAACACTCATTTTCAGATGACATCTTCGGATTCCTGCCCTGTGCCTCGCGAGCTGGTCGGAGTGAGCCAGTCTCCCGAGTATCGTCTTCACCCTCCTAGCCCTGTCTGCGACGGGAGCAGTGGTAAGGAGTATATTATCCCTAGGCTGTGTGCTGGTGGTGAGGCTGAGTGCCGCAGAGCTGGTGGTGGAGCTGGTGGTGAAGTTGGAGGAGATGCTGTGTGCCGTGGAGCTGGTGGTGGAGCTGGTGGTGAAGTTGGAGGAGATGCTGAGTGCCGTGGAGCTGGTGGTGGAGCTGCTGGAGGAGAGGGAACTGGTCCTGCTGTGTCCGCTGAAGTCATCGCTGTCTTCAGCGAGATCGCTGGAACCCTCCGGGAGACGTCTGCCGCTCTCGTAACGGCCGTCAAGTCGTTCGCCGACATCTTCCGTCCAGTCCGCCACAACTTCCCGGATGAGCTGGCCGAAGATGAGAACGACAAGTGGATGAGGGAGATGCACATCGAGCACGTGCCCCTCCACTCGCCCCGCGAAGGAGACTGGAGCAAGGTGCCGGTCCGCCTCCAGAACCGGCTGGCCCCCCTGGACAAGCGCGACCTGAAGGCAGCCAACTTGATGTCGCCGAATGGGATCGACCGTGGCATCTACCTTCCCAACGACCACGACTACTTCTCCAATGCCCGGGAGATCAGGATGGACGACGACGGCCAGGCGCACGTGCCCCCCGAGCTGATGGACGGCGACCGCTACTTCCTCGACGCCGAGTATTACCCGCACCGGATGGAAGGGTTGGCCGTTCTGATGGCTGAATCGAGGGAGCCGGACCCGACTGCTGCACAAGGCCACCAGGAGCAGGAGAACTGGGCCGAGCCGAACATCTCCGACATCTCTCAAGGCCACCAGGAGCTAGAGAAGAGCCCCGAGAAGATGGACACCTCTGCCGACGTCTCCCTGGCTGACCAATCCTTCCGTCCCGCAGTCGACCTCGACTTCTCCATGGGCCAGGGAATGGAGATGGACTTCGCCGACGGTGCCGCCATGGACGATGATGCCTGGGATCGCCTGGTCCTCGTCCCGCCTGCTGCCGGAGAAGAAGTCGCAGTTTTTCCGCCGTCTCCTCCGAGGGAGGCCGCACCTGAGGTTAAAATTGTCAATCATCGTGAATAACTCAGCACTTACAGATTGATGAATGGGCCGACTTCGCTCCTCCGGCCAACAACGAGCAGCTGATGGACTTGAGCTTTGGAGCCGGCGCCGGCGCCGGAGTCGACGATGACGCCTGGGACGCGATGCGTGCTCCGAGAGACGAAGAACCGGCACCCGTCCTCGCTACTCCTCCTCCGACCGCCAACGAGGAGATGGATGCCAGCTTTGGAGATGCTGCTTTCCGTGCTGGCGTTCGGGATGAGGCCGAAGCAGAAGAAGCCGGACTTGCAGCCGTAGCTGCTCCTCCTCCCGCCCCCTCGCCTCCCAGGAACAGGCGCCGCCACGCCAGCGAGGAGCTCGAGTCGCCTGAGCCGAAGAGACCGCGGATCGAAGTCGAAGATGTCGCGCCGGCCGTCGTCCTCGCCACTCCTCCGCCTACCCCATCGCCTCCCAGGGGCAGGCGCCGCCACGCCAGCGAGGAGCCGGAGTCTCC
Organism: Oscheius dolichura; assembly: GCA_932521035.1. Classification (NCBI taxonomy): domain Eukaryota; kingdom Metazoa; phylum Nematoda; class Chromadorea; order Rhabditida; family Rhabditidae; genus Oscheius; species Oscheius dolichura. Next base: position 6,696,140 of record OW051494.1, read on the forward strand.
CGAGCCGAAGAAGAGAAGGACGCCTGATAGGGACGACCCCGTGGAGAGGGTAAGAACTGTTCATCTTCCTGGAAATAACAAATTATTTGCAGATCAAGGGACACCTCGCCCTGATCCGGAGGACCCTTGTCGAGATTGAGGCGAACTGCGAGGCCTACGACGGCAACCACAACCTCCTGGACACGACCGCCGCCCTTACCCGTGCCCAGACCACCCTCCTCCGTCTGCAGAAAACACCAGCAGCAGCCATGGACCTGGCCTTTGAGAACAGCCTGGACACTGTGGTCCGAAGAGTCGTCCGACTCGCCGCCGCCGTCCCCGCAGCCCCTCCTGTTCCCGCACCCAGGTTGCGCCGCCGAGCCGGCCTTTACCGGCGTTAAGGCCACCGACAGAAGAGTGAGTCCATACTTCTAGTGGGGCAGCTCTTCCAAAATGGAATCCTCCAACATTTTCTTGACTGCCCGCTTCTTGAAGTCGTTGCCACTGCTTCAGACGACGCCAAACCAAAAAAATGTCACGTCTTCAACACGAGCGAGGTGTTTTTACAAGCGAAAAAACGCGAATTCTGTAATGGGCGGCCAATTCAAAAAGGAATAGAAAAGGGAAAACGAGGAAACGATAAATAACAACATATATGTTTCAGTCCGGCCGCGAGAGAGCAGCTGCCGTCCAAATGCCAGCGTGGTTGGAGGACGAGAAGAGCGGCTACAAAAGATGGGACCAGCAACAACTACGACAACGACAATGGCTGGTGAGACGATGCCAAGCCGGGGCAGGCGAGAGAAGTGGCCGAGAAGTGACTCGACGCCGGGACGACGCCTAGAAGGATCGAGGTCCCGCTGGAGGAGACGGAGAGTCTTCTGCCGCCGACTCGTTGCTGTGATTCTGAAAAGGAGAGGAAGAACCCGTCGTTTGGGATCAGGAGAAGGCCCCCTCTTCTTAAATTTGAGGTTTGCTACAAAAGGAATAGTCAGAACTGGGTCCTCTTCAGACTTGCTGCTATGGATCCGAGGGAATCTGTCCGAGGAGCCGGCAAGAGGAGGGACAGCTGGGAAAGAGGAGATGGGACGGGACAGCCAGGTTCATCTCCACCTCTGTTCCCACAATAATCAGCCATTTTCAGATTTCAGCCTGGTCTTGTCCCTCAATCGCGTCCCATCATCGTGTCCACCCTCAAGACCGGCCACCAGCTGCGGTGAGGGAAGTAGCCGGGGCCGTCTGCCCGGTCGAATTGGACATCTGCCCGGAGTCGGTCAGTTATCCTCCTCCTTCCAGTTAATAATTCTATCTTTTTCAGTATGACGACTCTTCTTCTTCATTTTATCCGAAAATTCTAAAAGGAGAAACTGGAAGGAGTAAAATTGGTACGCGCCGATGGTCCTGTTCGACCCCCGCCGTCTCAGGTAGGTTTTCCTTTTTTTCTCCCCATTCCACCTAGAGGGGGCCTTTTCTTATGTGTCCAAATGCCGCGGGAGCCTTTTTTTTCTTTTTTAAAAGATGCCCAAAGGGCCATCAGCCATCCGCGGAGTCCACTAGGAGCCCTCCAGGCCATCCCCTCTGTTTTCCCGTCTGGGGTGGCCAAAGCACCGGCTAAGACTGTCTGGGGGGAGAAGATAAAAAAAGAAAACAAAAGAAAAAGAAAAAAAAAACAAAAAAAAAACAAAAAAAAAGAAAATGTCCAAATAATGAAAGCCCTCGACGCCGCCGCCACCACACCAAAGGGGGAGACAGGAGGAGGACGAAGAAAGGAGATGAACCCGAGCTAGGAGGATGACAAGGAACATTTTGAACCGCCGAAGCCGAAGCACAAGGATCCACAGTTGAAGCCGGAAATACTTCAGTCGAAAGGAGCCACTACGTCACCGGATAAGCAGGATTTCTGAAAATAAAGGGAGCAGCGAAGATTTAAAAAAAAAGGAAAAGAAAAAAATAAAGAAGCGCTTCCGGGACGGGGGCTCTGACCAGGTAGCCAACGGCCATGCTGCATCGAGTCGCCGGGTGTGCCCCTCCGGACTCCCCCCGCCACTGGGACGACCCACCTCTGCGAGGGATTAGACCCTCCACGTGGACCCCTTTCGGCACCCGGAGTTTGGCCAAAAGCCAGTGGCCACCTCGTCGATCGCTCTGCTCATGCAACTGGCACCTGCCAGAGAGCCAGGTCGCCTCGGTCATCCCCTAACCCACCCACCCCCTGCCGGAAACTTTGAAACGAGCCGACGGACATGAAGCAGACAGAAGAAGACGATCCAATGGGAGAAGAGAAGCCGGCCAACGGACCTCAGCCAGACAGCCACGTCAAGGAGGAACTCGACAAGAAATTCGACAGGATGCCAGACAAGCTGAACCCTGTCTTCCCCGGAAATCCGAATGAAGAGCATGGAAAGAAAACAAAAGAAGGACTATTAAAAAATGAAAAAAAAAGAAAATAAAAGCAAAACAAAACAAAAAATAATAGCCCCCGGACAGTCTACCACCGCTAGCCCCCCGGACATACTCCTCTCCCAAAATGGCCGTGTTTGGGGTGTCCTAGCCGCGGTGGCTGGCCATTTCTGTTACCGTAAAAGGCTCCCACAACGGCTCTTCTCTTTTTTTTCTCCAGGCGGTCCCCCTCTAGGTGGTGGGCGGGAATGGGGACGATCTGGTCCCCTTCCCCCCTTTTCTCTCTCTTTTCTTTTTTCTTTTTTCTTTCTTTTTTTATTTTTTTTTATTTTTTTTTATTTTTCTCTCTTTTTTATGTATGTACTCTTATTATTTTATGTTTTCGTGTGCGCACTGCGCCTAATCGGCCGCGTTTAGATAAGTTCGGTAGATGGCCGGGTGGCGGACGACGGGAGACTGCGGATGTCTCCTCCGGAATCACTCTGGTTGATGGTAAGACGAGGAGAAAATGATAGACCAGAGTTGTTTCAGGGATGGGCTCCTTGATTCGGCGACGATGACCGCTCTTCTCCTCGTCTCACAGGATGAGCCAAGAATCCTCAAAATGCCCACTGATAATGTTTTTATTCAGGGTATGGATGATTGATGGGTTGAATTGGCGGAGTCGAGCATGGCAGACGGTACCAGATGATGCCTCCAGCACTTGGATTCTTCGACGGCCAAAGATGAGCCTTCTGTCCTGTCCACTACACACTGAAAGTCTCTTTCCAGGATGCCGCCCTTTTTTCCGAGGAGCAATGGTTCGCTCCGATTCCTGTGAGACGTCCCCCTACTTTCAAAACAAAGACGAGGAGGAGGAGGACGAATGCCGATGAGAAGAAAAGAAGGAGGATGAATAGAGGAATAGAAGCGAAACGGGATCTGTGCCAGGTGGTGCCCCCGACCCCCCGCGATTCCCTTTCCCGCTGCCGTAAAAGATGAGTCTTCTGTCCTTTCTCCAGCACACTGAATGTCTCCTTTCAGAGTGGGCATCCTCTCCTCGCCCAGTGAACATCCACCTCCGCCTCTTCAAACCCGTAAACCCTGGTCGTCTGAGTGTGAGCACAGCTGAACTTGTGAGAAGGCCGTTCTGCTCTAGCCCGGTGCTGTCCTTCCCATGTCTTCCCCGAATCGCATATCCTTGGCTATCTGTCCTTGCTGCCCGAGCGAGAAAACGAAGTCCCCCGAGGTGAGATGGAAAGATGCTTTCGGCTCTGGGAGGGCAAGTTCAACTGAAGGATGAGCAGAGATTCCAGGTGAAAGGAGGAGGAGGAAGGACGACAAAGGGATAACAACGCAGAAGGTGGGTTGATGTCTTTTATTAAAAACGGTGCCATTCCCCCAAGACCCTTGTACTCCTCGGAGCAATTTTCTCAGAAAAAAATGACTTTTTGATCACTTGAGTAAACTCCTTCTAAAAAAATTTGGACACTGGCATACGAGACACCAATTAAAAGGGAAGCGGAAGGAGAAGGAGGGGGTCTCGGTAATCGCTGGGACAGTGTTCAATACAGGTTGGCCGACACTCCTCCTTCGAAGCGACTCGAAAAATGAGCTGTCCTCCTCCAGTACCGGAGGAAGAATGGTATTTGCAGCTATAAGATAAGACTTTTTCTTGGAATCCAGGCTAAATGGGAATTCCCTGCCCTGTCCCACTTTCTTTTGCCCAGGGGGACACCAAACAGAGGAAGGGGTGAGATTTTCACCCTGACGAGGTACGCAGCCTTCTTGAGCAATCTACTCGTGCTTGTCTGGAGCACCTCCTCAATCAAGAAGAATTAATACTTTCCGGGGGATTTGGCTGTAGTAAGGACAGTGCCCCCTCTTTCAAACGGCCAAAAACACGGGACCGACCTGTCAGTGCACTCGTGGTGGACTCCGAGGACAGACACGGAGGGTAGAACCATTCTGATCAAGAGAAAAACTCTCTCACACTTGTCCTCCCCTCTGGAGAGTACCCGAATGCCGTCCTTGGACACTCTCCTGCCCTGTCATTTTGTACCTGTAGGTTCTGGGCATCCGCTGGGGCCTTCCCTCGGCTACCATACGATTTCCCCTTTTCAAAATATCTAGTTTTTTCCCTTGATCAGAATAACACATAAATCTGAAGCTCCAAAATAATGGGGAGCCGCTTAGCTTCGCAGGAAGACATCCATCGTAGCAATTTTTGAAAGGGGACGGCATTTCAAACTTTTCCTCTGGAGAATCAAACTTTCAACAAAAAATAGCCCGTTGGTTACTACACACCAACAGTAAACTACGGGAGACGGGGAATTCGCAAATGATACCCTGGGCACAAAACTAGGGGAAAGGGCTTGTACGCCTATCACAAAAGAGGTCATCATCTTCTTGAGGTTCAGCCTGTTCGGACCTGTGCGTATCCCCCCGCCGCCTGACTGGCCACCTCTCTTCTTCCCTTTTCGGCATCTTCTGCTCGTTTTCTCCAAAATAGGCATTTTTCTAGCTCTGATCCCGGCCACGTCCTGTTCCATCGGATTAGCCTCGACAAGTCTCGACGGATCACAGTGCGGCCGGCACGAAGTACTTTCTGGACGAGGCCAACTCGTCCAGGCGGATCAGTCGAGAGGTGTCTCTCGTTGTCTGCCAGTTGGTGTCCCTCGATCCGGTGTACGTGGCCTGGACCATTGCAGGGTAGAAGGCCGATGGGGTGCTTCTTCATCGCGAGTCTACAAGGAATGTGCTCGATGCATGGCTCTTCTCCGGCCTGCCCAACTTGGTCACTTCAGACGGCATAGAGCGACGCGGACGTGCGGCAACCGCTGAAACGTCAAAATTTTCTGTCGCTCCAACGGGAAGAGCCAACGACCAAGCTCCCCTTTCTCTACCCTACCTTTCAAAAGGTTATCCCGGCTGAATCCTGTTCAATCGGATTAGATCTCGACAGGTCCTGACATGTCGACGGCTCTCAGAGTGACCGCGACGACGCACTTCCTGGACGAGGTTTAATCGTCCAGCCGAGTCTCTTCTCTTCTGTTTGACCTCAGCATGCCAGCACAAACCACTGCTCGTTCTCTTCTTCTCGGTGGCTATCCTTCTCCAATTCACTGCGAACCAGTGCCGGCGGGTGTTGTTGTGCTCTATCTTCTCGGTCCCTCACTGTACCGTCGTCCCGCATCCCGTTGTCTCGACGGTGTTCGTCATGACATCTTGATTCCTCGCGGTGGCACCTCCTGTCTCCTCTCCGTTCAAGATTGCAAGGCAGCCAGTCGGGGCAATCTCTTCTCACAGCCTTTGGGTGAATATAACGTTCCTTCAGTGGCTGTCTTGTGGAGGACAGAGGGAGCAGTGAAGAAGACGTGACGAGAATCATCCCATCCCGTACAGGCTCGACTTCTTCCACGTTCTGAAACGTCTTTTTCATTTGATATCCACAGCGAAATTAGGCACAGGCCCGAATCGGAATGGGATTCTCTTCTCGTGGAATTCGAGGGGGAGAGATGGCTCTGCCAAGGATACTCAGTGTTTTCGGTAGGTAAGATGCATTGGGAGATAGGTTTCGCGAGGTAGATTGGTAGTCTTTATGCCAGCCTCTAGTGGCTGTATCAAATGGATAATTTCCTGCCGGAATGCCCCATGATGATGGTCTTACAGCGGCTCCCGAGGGGATAGTCACAGAAGGGCGATTCGGATAAACGGGCAGACCTGTCTACAGTAATTGATCCCTTCCAAATGGCCGCGCACTGTAGACAAGTCGGGCTTATTTCTTATTAAACGAGCGGTTGTTTTTTCAAACATTTTTGGGCGGCATAGATATTCAACTTGGTGTCGATGAAGGGCGACGGAAAGAGTGCTGGGATATGGTAGACGAACAATCTCCTCGTAAAATAAAGGGGTACGAACCGAAGGCCAGGTAGAAGGGTGTTTCTATGGTCTGCTATGCTTCCTTTGTCGAAGATGTTTGTGTAGTCGGTTCACATCAGACAAAATCCTAGGAATCTTCCACCAGCAGTCGAAGACCTGAAAATGGGAAAAGACGAGCGAGAGTCAATAGAGGAGGAGGATGACAAGGAATGAATATTTAGAATGAATTTAGCCAAAAGAGTTGTATCAATGTTTCGAGCACTTCCAGTCTCCCCTTGGCGATGCCCGGATCCATCTGTGCTGTTCCAAACACCGCTGTGGACACAGAGGATGCACGGGACATCGGGGGACCGGGCCGGGACGCCTTCTCCAAAAAGAGAGGCTGGCACCAGAGGCGGATTCCCTGGTGGCCAGTCCCATTGGCCGTCTCTACTACCCGATTTTTAGACAAAAAAGAAACTACCCGAATCAACGGGACGCGTCATTTTATGTGGATCGGAGCCCACAACGCGATTTCCTGTCGGCCCCGGAGGAGCCAGAGGCATGACAGGGGCGCCGGCCTCGGGAAGAGGTCCTGCACGTTCTTTGTTATTTTTGGAGTAAATTTGCAGTAGGTAACAATGAAATTGACCTTGTGCGGCAGACAGAGGGAAAGACGACCGCACCACTGGGAAGCAGGAGAAAAAGGCGGGAAAATGGCGAAGAACAACACCTGGATTCTGACTGGTCTGGGCGTGTGGCGGATAATGTTTCTCGGACCCAGACTTGGAATGTTTCTACAGATTTTGAATTAGGGGAAAATGTAGAAATGGCAAAGGTCATATATTGCGAATAAAGAAAGACGGGTGGTAAAAGAGCTACAAGGAGCCTCGCAGGTCTAGGCCTGGCCCTCCCTTCATGAATCAAATGGACCACCTCCAAAAAAGATTGGTGAATATTCATTTTATGCCAGATACGTTGTCGTTGTACGGGGTGTTTGTTCTCTTCTATGAGATGGACGAAATCGGGTGCGGGGAGGGGTTCATCTGTTTCAGCACCTCGTCCAGCCACTGAAATGCCGCGTCTCCTCTATTAGGGGCCAGCTCACCTTCAAGGGGGCGTGGAGGTGGATCTCTATCCAGCAGGGGGTCGAGGTGACGTCCTGCCTCTGATACTCGGCTCCCCATCCCTTGACGAAGGACATCCGGATGATGGACATCTTGTTCAGGTCGTAGGAGGCGTCGAAGTCTCTCTGGGAGCAGTCCTCCAGTAGCTGAAGGGGGCAGATGGGACAAGAAGGGGACACCCACCTGCCGGAAGTACTGGCCGTCGAATATCTTCAGCGAGAACTTGTTCGTGATTTTGACGACGGTGTTCGGGTGGAATCGGTGGATGTAATTGCAGTTGCGGGATTGGACGAAGATGGCCGAGTCGGACTCGCACTCGGCGAAGAGGAGACATTGCCGCGGCACGTAGGTCAGCTTCACTCCTGGAGGAGGCTCTCTTTAACTGAAGGGGGAGGATGGACCGACCGTTTCCGATGTGTCTCCTGGTGTTCTCTATCGTTGCATTCCTGTTCACATTCGAGAAAAGGCCGAGGCTGATCTTGTTCGGGTTATTTGTCGGGTCTGTGTAGCCGTCGATGTGGATCGTCGGGGAGGACACCTGGGCATTCTAGAGAGAATACAGAGACGGGTTACCTTGATCTGTTCCCCGATGCGGGTGTTCATCTCGTAGTAGCTGATGGTGGCCCAGTACTTGCTCTCGACGTAAGGGACCTGGAAAGGGCGCGATCGAATGGAAGGGAGGGCGGACCCACGGAGATGACGGGCACGTGGGAGGGGATGTTGAAGGGCATCGCGTTGTCCACGTCCATCGGCCCGTATTGTGTATGGCTGAAACTGTCTCTCTCTCCCTTTTCTCTTCCCGACCCCACCTGAATATACCCGCGATTTCCATATTTTGTGGCATCTCCGATCCGCTGGCCTCCATCATCTGTATCCTCCGAATGGAGGCCGGGATCTCCTTGGGAGGAGGCTCGGAATAGCGGGGGACGAGAACCGGCGGCAGGACGCCGGCACTCTCCACCCGGACATAGTGGTACGGGTTGATGCAGATGTCTTTCTGCTGGGATTCGTAGCAATATCTGGAATGGAGGAGGGTGAAAAGGGGAGGAGGAGGCGGCCTGACCGACAACTCTCGATGGCTTTCAATTCGTGGTGGGACTGGAGATCCGGCCACCGGTAGACCCGACAGTATATCACGTGGGGAAGGGCCTAAACCGACTGTTCCCTCTCCAAAATAATAAGGACAGACCTTTCTGTGGGAGATTTGTAGCCGTCCATCCAAGGAGCGGGGTATCGTGACACACTCCGAGGGCAATCTGTCTTCACACTGAACGGGTCCTCTGTAAAAAGGGACGGGGACCCACCTGTAGGGCGTATTCCAGCTTATTTAGGGCGTCTTTATTGTGTTTTAATAGCTTTTTCATCAGATTATCGATGGCTTTCTTGGCCCAGTTCTCGTCTTCATCACCTGGATTCATAAAATCGGTCGGCCTCTGGGTAACTCACCTTGTTTCCATCCTAAATGTTCACTTATTTTTCCTTTGAGCACATCGAATTTCATCATGGCTGCTGAATAACTTTTGGATATAAAAATAAGAAGGAGAGGAATGAAAAATATATTTTACTTAAATTGCAACAGGAATGGATTTTTGGAAATGGGAGGGAGTAATATACAATTTCTTGTTTAGAAGGAATTTTTGAAGAAAATTGGCTATAAATAGATGTTTGGGGGTGGTAAACCTAGTCATAGGCGACCAAATACAATTATCTTTTCAAAAAATGTCATTCACTCTAAGGATATTGTTCAATTTCCAGATGGTATGAATCAATGCGTGACGGTGTAAGTAAGAATGGTTGCGGGGTTGATAAGTACCTGGGAGGAAGGCGAAAGAGACAGCCGACTGGGAGGAAAATCAAAAAGAACGGGCGAAATGAAGAGACGGAGACATGAACCATCGGCGACAGTCTGGAGCCATTTTGCAGCCATCTGGTCCGGCGGGAAGTGAGGATTTCTTTCCTGCTAGTACAATAGTACAATAAAGCAACATTTGTCAGTCATAGAATTTATTGCAATAAATTATCTCTTACAAACTTTTATACATCGCTGGAGTGGCTATTCAAGTAACAGCCAATAAAATAAAACCACTCGTACACTATTGAAAAGAACATGACCGGTATCTTGAGGACCATTATTTACCGTAGGCTTCGATGACCATTCCGACACCATGACCTCCAGCGGCACACGCGGCTACAACTGCATATTTTCCCTTCTCATCCTAAAAAAATATAAATTTACAAAGTACAATGAATGAACTATAATTACACTGTAAATAATATTATTAACAAATCCTTACTTTCAACCGCATTGCCGAATGATATGCAAGTCGCACGCCGGTTGCGCCAAATGGATGTCCAATTGATAGCGATCCTCCCCATTTGTTAATTTTATCCATATCTAGCCTTCCGAACTTTCCAGGCAAACCAATATGCGTCTAAAACTAAAATAAAAAGAAATCCGTACAAACTAACTTTACAGAAATAATCACTATCTAAAGCATTGAGATTGGCAAGCACCTGTCCAGCAAAAGCTTCATGGATTTCAAAGGCATCTATGTCTTTTAAATTGAGACCGGCTTTGCTGAGCAGTTTTGGAATCGCATAGGCAGGACCGAGTAGCAGTTGATCTTTCGGATCTTGTCCAACATACACATAATCACGGAGATAAGCAATAGGCTTGTATCCGTTTGCGATAGCAAAATCCTCCGTCATTATAAGTGCAGCCGATGCACCGTCTGTCAAGTATGAAGCATTGCCTAAAAATATGAAAAATATTGAAAAGCAATGAATAGCACCTGCAGTAACTGTTCCATGAGGCTTGATGAAGGCAGGCTTCAAAGACGCCAGTTTCTCAGCAGTAGAAATACGGATACCATTGTCGGTTTTAATGGTTTGCGGTTTCTTTCCATCCAAGAAAACAGGAATAATGTCAGTTAATTTTCCATCCTGAGTAGCTTTAGTAGCAAGTGTATGAGAACGAATGGCGTAATCATCCTGCTCTCTAAAAATCCATATATAAAAATATTAGCTGTGATTTTTACTTTCGTGACACATTGAAGGCAGCAGCAAGGCGGTCTCCGCTATGTCCCATAATTTCTCCTGAGGTATATTCTCCAACACCAGGCAATTCGGGGCTGACTATGTTTTGCAATATAGCACCTCCTAAACTTATGGATAAAAAATAATACTGTAATTACATACCTAATTTTAGTTTATCAGCTGCAGCTTTAGCTTTTTGCAAACCGAGCATGGCCTTTCTGGCTTTACGATTATAACGAATTGGAACATCAGAAAGCAGTTCTACTCCTCCTGCGATGATGGCCTTGGCATATCCGGTAGAAAGCATTCCGATTCCATCAGTCATTGCAACATTAGAGGATATACAAGCAAGAGTTACAGTGTGAGCAGGAATCTTGAAAATATATAGTTAAAACCTTTAAAAACGTACCTTATCAGAAAGACCAGCTAGTAGTGCCGCTTCACGTGCAATGTTGCTTGTTTTACATTCTTGGATAACCGTTCCGCAAATAATATGATCTATATCTTTTTGAGGGATACCCGTTCTTGCGACAAGACCTGTAAAGGACTATATTTAAATTAAGATCATAATAGCAACCTCTAATAGCCTCCTTTTGCAAATCAACTGCCCAGAGATCTTTATATGCTGTTCCAGACACACAGAAAGGCGTTCTACAATAAAATTGAATAAAAACAAAATTTGGAAAAAAAACCTGACAGCATCAACAAGTACAATATTCGGTCCACGTTGCTTGGTGGCAGTGTTGGCTAACCCCCTCACAAGAGATGGACCAGAACGCAACATCTGAAAGAAAAAATAATTACGGAATATATTGCTTTGAAAATGGAAATGCCCGAGATAAAAGGAGGCCGTTGATAAAAGAGACAAAGTACGGCTGCGCGCTGGACTTTGTACCCATCCAGCGGAAATCGCAAAGTATGAGATAAGTACGAAGTTCTATTATAATCAGGAAAACAAGTTGAGTAAAATAACTATATCATTTGAACTGTCTCTTTATGTGAACATGGTCTAGATATTCAATAATTTCATACTAATGACCAATAATAAGCGCTTCTTGATGACAAAAAAAAACGAAAAGTAAGGTTTGAAGAGTGGTGATTTTCAAACAGAACAGTCTTGGCATTTCAACGGGCTTGAAGTCTCAAGCTGGCGATATATGTGACCTACAGAAAAAAAAAACAAAGCAAGGGGCTAAATAAATGCGGCCATTCAATTGAACCCTAAGAAACGTTAGCTTTTTGAACTGCCTCTACGCACTATGAAGCTCTAGTGCTGTGAATCTGCTACTGTCATTCTCCCCCCGTCCAACCCAAGGCCAAAACACAGCTTTACTCTTTGCTCAAATGAAGAATGAAGAAAATCCGAATGTTGAAGGACTGCGTCTTCTTGCAAGAAATGTGCTCTAATGACATGCTGAGCGCGCTTGCCGTGGACAGTTGCCAAAATGGACTTTTTGAATCCCACTTTTGTGTTTAGGACTCTGTAATCAACCCTACTTTTGATTTTTGCTAAGATGTTGTGTGTAAAAGATACAGTGCCATATATACAATAGCACTGCAATCATTAGAAACTATATAGACAAGCACACAGTAGAACAAATGATTTTCGAATATAAATGAGACCACACCATGTTTATGCGTTTGTCTTTGTTACTATGATTTCTTTTGCAAAAATTGATGTTTTTTTCTTCAGATGTCGTTCACATGTGCCCTAAGTGGAGAGATAGCTGTTGAACCAGTAGTATCGCCTGTTTCTGGTGCAATTTTTGAAAAACGCCTCGTCGTCAAATACTTGAGTGAAAATGGGACGGATCCTATTTCAAATGAAAAGCTGGATGAATCTCAGGTATGTTAACATTTGTACTGATATTGCTGTCTTATAGTTGATCTCTTTGAAAGTGGACAGCGCAGGAGTGGCTCCGCGTAACACGACTCAAACATCAATCCCTTCTCTCTTGAAAATGCTTCAGGTTTCTTTTGGTTTTATTCGTACTGATATAGCCATTTAGGATGAATGGGATACCGTTATGTTAAACAGTTTTTCCCTTCGACAGCAGCTTCAAACAGCACGTCAAGAGCTGTCTCACTCACTTTATCAGGTTCGTGTTTAATAAAACAGATATACATCTACGATTGTTTAGTACGATGCGTCATGCCGTGTAATAGCTCGTCTGTCCAAGGAGCTGACTTCTGCCAGAGAAGCTCTTTCAACACTGAAGCCTCACGCAGTCACTAATAGCGAGTCTTCTGATAAAGATGTCGACATGGAACAAAGTGTTGATGAAGCTCAGGGAATATCAGATGCAGTAATCGACAAGCTGTCAGAAAAAGCCGGTCAACTAACTACTGCCCGTAAGCAAAGAGGCAAAGTCGTCCCGGAAGGACTGGCCAAAGTGGAAGACATTGTCAATTACAAGCAGTCTGGTTGTCATACCGGCATTCACAGTACCGGTACACCAGGTATAACAACGCTTGATGTGCAGGTATATTTCCACCAATTTCTGTTTAAACGATCACGTCTAGGGTGACAGAGTTGCAACTGGAGGTGTTGATAAAGTTGTTATCGTCTTTAACGTCGCCGCAGAACAAGTTGAAGATACATTTAAAGGCCACACTAAGAAGATCAATTCCGTTATCTATCATCCAAATCAGAAAACATTGTTCTCGGCCAGTTCTGATGCGACTGTACGCATATGGTCATCTGGTGATGAAAATAGCAAAGGCGTCATTGATGTTCACCAAGCCTCTGTTACTGGTAAAAGATTTAGTTTCTTTTTTATAATCTTTTAAAGATATATCGCTACATGCTACCGGCGATTACCTTCTATCTGCTTCTGATGATTGCCACTGGGCTTTCTCAGATATTCACACAGGAAAGACGTTGTGCAAAGTGCGATCTGACGAAAACTCCCAAATAGCTATATGCTCAGCTGAATTTCATCCCGATGGTCTTATTTTCGGTACTGGAACTACGGATTCGTTAGTAAAAATCTGGGATCTAAAACAACAAGTAAGTTTAATCGGTCTCCTTAAAAGCACAATCATAGGCTAATGTGGCAAACTTCCCGGGACATCAAGGAGCTGTTCGGGCTATTGCCTTTTCTGAGAATGGTTACTACCTAGCTACTGGTGCAGACGATGGCGAAATTAAGCTCTGGGATCTCCGCAAGCTAAAAAATCTTAAAACACTTACTCTTCATGATAGAACACAACCGGTAGTTTTGTTTACTTGAACTGGAACACATACATTTCAGATCAACAATATTTCATTTGATAACAGCGGAACTTTCCTTGCTATAGCATCGAGTGATATTCAAGTTGTACACGTCAAGAGCTGGACTGTTTGTGGAACATTCACTGATCATACTGCTGCTGTTACAGCAGTTCGATTCGGCGAAAATGCAAGCCGAATTATTTCCTCTTCAATGGACAAATCCCTTAGAATCTATTCTCTATAGATGTTATTCACTATTTGTTTCTCTGATCATCTCATTTTGTTTAATTTTCTTCTTTCCCATTCTGGCTTATTGATCATCATATTTATTTAAAAAAACTGTTTAATAATGTCAGGTCTTCAATAAATGTTGTGAATCCGTAGCTAGCTGCAGGTAGATGCACGGTCAAATTCCTCTATTGATAAAAATAGAAACTTATTTTAATTTGCAGCACTTCTATTCTTCTTTGGGTGATGAGTTTTTCCGACTCATCAGGACATCGAAATTTACAGCATAATAGACCAGGCGACTCTAGATTAGAAATAATTTCAAGCGAAGCGACTGGACATAGAGGTTAGTTATGCATTTACATTTTGCTAGTATTCAGGTACCAAACGATATACCAACGTATCCGGACCACAACCACCGAAGAAACAACGATCTCAGGGAAGTATAATCGGTACGTTTTATAGCTTTTTTTTTCAATAAACTTACTAGACGGATTTTTTGGTCTATTTCGTGGTTGGTTTCGAATACCAGAAGAAGAAGACTATGACGATATGGATCAACCAATATCACATAACATCATTCTGAATTCATCTAAAAGTCTGTTTGATTTCCGTATAAAATATTATTGCTTTAAGCCAAGAGAAGCGTGTCAACAAGTTCTGAGGTGCTTTGTGAGGGAACTGTGGAGCATCCCGAAATAATTTGTACGTCTTCGAGAAAAACCATTAATGCAATAATTCCAAAACAAAGTAATGAGCCTGAAGAGAGTCAGGAAGAGGTATGTTATATAATATATATTAATATGAAAAGTATTCAGGTTGAAATAGTAGGAGAAATTCATCATACACTCCCAGGAGAGTCACGTCTCTCTCAAAAATTCATTGAAGAAGCCATAAAATCGGTTGAGACAGCCGACATACAAATAGAAGAGCAAGAATCAAGTTCGGATTCATTCTCAATCCTTTCAGACAGTAAGATTTTCCTTTAGTTTTCCACAGTTTTAGATCTCAATGATATAAAAGGGCAGTCACCTGGCCCTGAGGATAGCATCAGTCGGCAGAATACACCGAGCCGATTTCAGTCTGAAGGTGAAGGTGTACTCTACTCAACAAGGCCATCTTTACACTTTAGACTTCCAAACTCCAGGTGACACTTGGAGTCGGAGACGGCGGCATAAATTTTCTTTGCGATCAAATGCGGATATCCGAGGTGTTCATGTTTCAACTCCAGTCAGTAAAAGTAACAAATTGAGAAAAATTTCAAACCGGCGAACTCCATCGGTACGGCATGTTTTTTTTCATATACATGTTTATTTTAGTCGGTATATCATACACCTGCTGGTGCTGCTGGACTCTTAATATATGACAAGTTAATAAAACAACAAAGTGCTAGAAGGTTTGCCGCAGGCACAAGCCCCATATTGTAAGCTTAACTTATTTTTTTCATTGTGTATTCTTCCAAATATAGGAAGACCGCTATGGAAACAAAAACTATGAAACCATATGACTATTTATTACGGGCAAAAGCTGCAATGAGAAGACATAAAAGTAGACAAGCCTCAGAATGCGCTCCAATTGAAGACGACAGCAGTAGGTATGGGCATTTTTACGTGAAAGAATTATCTGATTTATTTATAAGACCCTTACAAATTGTAAGATTTTAAAGATCTTTTTTTTTCAGTTTTAGAATATTCTAATGTATGAAATTAAATTACAGCAGTACATCCTGTGGAAAAACTCTCGACAGTAATGGACGATCTCGAGCTCCATCTGAAACACCATCCGTATCTAGTTATCATTCTACGGGCCGCGAAAAAGTAGATGATATTATTGCTACGTTAAAACGAGTGGACCTTAAAACTGAGAATGTTCTTAGTAATTACGATAAGTAAGTACTATATTTAATCATTGTATAACATTGTTACTATTTAGATATAAACATGAGAAAAAGTTTAGAGTGCATAAAGAATTGGAATTAAAAGAAACCAGTAAGCAAATTAGCGATATCAGAGATGTTTGTCATTTTGCAACATTTTTATAATTTAGCAAATTTAGCTGCATACTGTTGATCTTGTCGAAGATGTGAGGCAAAAACTATTTCTCGCAGGTATACGGCCGCCTCTCCCCAAGAAAAAGGAAAAAGACGAATTTCCTGAACTGCCTCCGGAAGCTTTAATTTTATGTGATCGTGCATGGAGAGGTGGTCCCAGTGAAGAAGTATTTTGCGAAGGCTTTGACACAAAAATCACAAGAAAAGTGATCATTAATATAACTTTAATATGAATTTCAACATTTCAGGATTTAGTAACCTTGAAACCGTGCAAATGGCTTAATGACGAAGTCATTACATTTTTCTTGAATCTGATTGTCGATCGTAGTAAAAACGAAGAGTCCTTGCCAAAGGTAGGCGTATTTTAAGATCTACGTCTTTATGCCTATTTAATGCTTTCAAATCATCTTTATTCTAGGTTTATACCTTCAACACGTTTTTCTTCGTTAATATCAGCACAAAAGGTTACGGTAGCGTCAAAAGATGGACACGAAAAGTCGACATTTTTTCGTTTGATATACTTCTGATTCCAGTCCATGTAAGCGGTGTGCATTGGTGTATGGGAGTAAGTGTTACAACAAAGGACGTCTATCAATCCAAGATATTTAGGTAGTCGATTTTGGGGAGAAGGTAATCGACTATTTTGACCCCATGCATCATTCTGATAATGGAGCTTTATCGTTTATAAAGTCAGTTTTTATTATTGTTCCTAATTGCTATTGTTCCTATTTGTAGAGAATATTTGTCGGATGAAAGCAAGGATAAAAGAAAAAAAGATTTCGATTTTACAGGATGGCTATTCAACGAACGATTGGTAAGTTCTCGTTTTCCCTATAGTTATTCTGTAGGATTGCCCCCCACAACAAAATGGACACGACTGTGGAGTTTTTTCCACCCATTATGCCGAGTATTGTGCCCGTCGTGCGCCGTTAACATTTTCACAACAGCATATGGATTATTTTCGAAAGCGGATGGTTTATGAAATTGTCACCAAGAAGCTATTGTAATGGATATATTTTAAATTCTCGCACTCACTCTTATCTGTCAAAATTCCTATTATCCCGCTTTCATACGTATCAGAATCCGGTTCATACGTTGTAGCATATTTTTTATTGGTCTCACTCATCCGTCATGCCGGTACAAATATACCAGAATTCCGTTTGTTTGTATAATGATAGTATTATTGCTTAGTTGCAAATTTTATAAATATATAATTAATAATATCTTGTGATGATTCACGGCTTTGTCCAAATTTTAGCAATTGTTTTTTTTGTGTTGTTATTTATTAAATGGTATTTTAGTGAGTTATGGGTCATGGAGGTGGTAGTGGAGAGGCAACGAGCACACAACATGTCAAAGACGGTCTAATTGATCTACTAGCAGGAACATTAGGTAGTACTAAATACCAATATTAGTTCTAGTATTCTAGGCGGGACTGCTAATGTGTATGCTGGACAGCCTTTAGACACAGTGAAAGTAAAAGTTCAAACGTTCCCGCATCTTTATAAAAATTGGGTGTCTTGTCTCAAGGATACTTATAGATTGGATGGCATCCGTGGGCTTTATGCCGGAACAATCCCAGCGCTTACAGCTAATGTAGCGGAAAATGCTATTCTTTTTGCAGCTTATGGTTATTGCCAAAAGGTAACATTTGCAGCGGTTTTATTAAATAGTAACTTTAGGGTGTTTGTTTACTTTTGGGAAAGTCGGATGTGAAACATATGTCTCCTGTGGAAAATGCTCTTTCGGGCTCTTTTGCAGCTATATTTGCTGCTTGTGCACTCTGTCCGACTGAACTGGTGAAGTGTAAATTACAAGCCGCTCGTGAAACGGGTAAAGCCTGGTTAGAGGAGTCCCTTATTTATTCTAATAATTTTTAGCACGCCTTTCTCAGTGTGCCGAGATATTTTAAACGATCGAGGAATGCGTGGGTTTTTTGTTGGAATGACGCCGACTTTGGCCAGAGAAGTTCCTGGCTATTTCTGTTTCTTCGGCGCCTATGAAACTTCTCGTTATTTACTTGCAAAGGAAGGGCAATCTAAAGACGATATTGGCATGGCAAAAACCGCCCTTTCTGGGGCGATTGGAGGTATGGCCTTATGGTCATCCATTTTTCCTGCAGATGTTGTAAAATCGAGAATGCAGGTATGTATTTATTTTTCTTTTACAACATCATTCTCAGGTTTCTGGTGGAGGAAGCTTTGGTACCATGTTGCTAAAAATAGGGCGGGAAGAAGGCATTCGTGGCCTTTATAAAGGGTTGCTTCCTACTCTCATTAGAACTTTTGTAGCTTCTGGAAGCTTATTTGTCGCATACGAAGAGTCTAAAAAAATTATGCATGATCTTGTATAACTCTTATCAATTTGTACAATTGTCATACCTTTTTAGGCTAAGCATTTACACTTTATCATTTCTAGTGCCTTTTTAAATTGGGCTCCGAGTTCTTTAAAATGGGTGCTTTATTGAAGAGATTTATTATAATCGCAGAGAATTTATTTGAATAAATTTCTATTTTTCAATTTGTTATCTTATGCTGGTTTCTTATGTTCTGAGCAACACCGGTTTCTGAATATTTGTTGCGTAAATAAAAAGATCCATGTATATTATAGGGTGAAATAGTGTATGCTATTTAGAAATACACTAAGGGCAATAAGAGGAGTTGCTCTTTGTCAACGTGCTTATTTTGCCCAAGAATTTTTCAAGGTTAGCAAACAATATTGTTGGCCGTATGTAGCTAAAGTCCATTTCCAATGAAAAAAGGTGCTTCGGTACCAAATAGCGCTCAACCGTGCCTGATTTTCAAGTTTCTCTAAAAGCCAAGAACAATTCCTACGTTTTTTTTGCTGGAAACAGAGCAGTCATTGTGCTTTTCATTTATCCATATTCTTCACGGAATCTTCTTTTTTATTTTGCGATTGCGGTAAATCCCAGACTCTATTTTCTCCCACCTCTATTTTGTCCACGTGTAGCGGCCAGTTGTTCTGGGTCAGTGCGCTCCGTTTTATGGGTATAGCCCGTACTAGCCGAAAGAAAATTTTGTCCAATGCTTCTCTTATTTGTGAAACATTTTGGCCTTTCTCCGGATAATTTCGACAACTTGCGTTCAAAATGTTTGAAACGTGCAAAGTGATGTAATCTTCTGGCATCCATGAATAGCTGCGTTATTTAAACAGCTGTTTGTTTCGTCCTATTCGAACATTCGGTATTTCCCTTATCATTGTTATTTTCCACAAAAATGTCGTTGTTCTCTCATTTTATTCGTTTATTTTTAGGTACAGTCGGTTACTAACAAGCATCAAGTTCGTCGAACAAAACCTTTGCAATCTAAATTCAGTAAACAAATAGCCCATAAGCTTTCTGACTATTTGAGAGTCATGGCTGATCCTGCCATTGAAAAGGTTTTTGAAACTTAGTTTTAATGTAAATGTAAAAATATAGCAACTCGCACCTCTTCGTGCCGCCGTGAAGGAATATGGAGATCTTATTCGTGATTTGAAAGCTAAAGGAGCTCCCAAAATTGATATCGATACTGCTGTTGTCGAGCTTAAAGCCAGAAAGAAGAAACTTGAAGACACTGTAAGCTATTTTATGCTGGTAACTTGGTATAATTTTAGGAAATTTCTCTGGCTCCGAAAGAAGCCAGTTTTGATCGCTTGAAACTTGAAGATCTTCTTAAAAGGCGGTTTTTCTACGATCAGTCTTTTGCAATTTATGGAGGAGTAACTGGATTGTAATTTTTAATACGTAACGTTAACAAAGTATTTCAGATATGATTTTGGTCCGGTTGGATGTGCGCTAAAGGCAAATATGATTCAAGAATGGCGTAAGCATTTCATTTTAGAAGAATCGATGCTTGAAGTTGATTGTACTTCGTTGACACCCGAACCTGTGCTCAAGTAATTTTTGAATATAACTGTTATCAATTCTGTTTAGAGCTTCTGGACATGTTGATCGATTTGCGGATTGGATGGTAAAAGATCTAAAAACAGGAGAGTGCTTCCGAGCAGACCATCTTATTAAAAATAGTGCTGAAAAAGTTATGGCTGATAAGAAGACAACTGATGATGTTAAACGAGCACTAACTGATGTACTTGCTCGCCTTGATGGATTCGATGATAAAGATATGCACGAGGTATTCTCATTAGTATCGAGATCGTATTATGTTGCAGATTATCACCAAATACAATTTCAAGTCTCCTATAACAGGAAATGATCTTACGGAACCTATTGCTTTCAATCTGATGTTCCCTACACAGATTGGACCTACTGGTGATTTCAAAGCATTTCTCCGACCAGAAACGGCTCAGGGAATCTTCGTTAACTTTAAACGACTTTTAGAATTTAATCAGGTACGTATTTATTTCGTTTTCCAAACGGCAAATATTTTCAGGGAAAATTGCCATTTGCAGCTGCTCAAATCGGTCTAGGATTCCGTAATGAAATTTCTCCTAGGCAAGGATTAATTCGAGTCCGCGAATTTACGATGTGTGAAATTGAACATTTTGTTGACCCTGAGAATAAAAACTTCCCGAAGTTCAAAAAGGTACTGTACTTTATTTTTGTTGCTATCATCATGTAGGTTTCCAATTATGAAATGACACTGTTTTCCGCATGTAATCAAATGGATGGGCAACCGGCACAAAGAATGTCTATCGGAGATGCAGTGGCCAACGTAAGAGGCTTAAAATGTTACAAATTGTCTTTAGAAAATCGTTGCTAATGAAACACTGGGGTATTATATGGCTAGATGTCATATGTTCCTTCTGAAAGTTGGAGTTGACCCCCGCCGCTTAAGATTCCGTCAACATCTTGGCAATGAAATGGCACATTATGCTCAGGATTGCTGGGATGCTGAGATTCTCACTAGTTACGGATGGATCGAATGCGTAGGAAATGCTGATCGAGCATGTTATGATCTCCAACAACATTTCAAGGCTACAAACGTCAAAGTTCGTTGTTATACATTATAATTGATTTTTGTAAATATAGCTTGTTGCTGAAAAGAAATTGCCTGAACCTCGTTTTGTAAAAGTTGTAGAAGCTGCACCCAATATGGCCATTCTCGGAAAAGAATACAAGAAAGATGCCAAACGAATCCAAGCCGCTCTCAGTAGCCTTTCAGAAGCTGATGTCTTAGCATTGGAATCTGATATCAACACGCAAGGGTAACTTTTATTATAAGAGTTTAATCAATTTGTAAACTATATAGGCAATACACGTTGAAAATTGATTCCGACACATTTACACTAAAGAAAGATATGATTAGCATTAAACGAGGAGAAAAACGTGTGCATGTTGAAGAAATAACACCTTCTGTGATTGAACCTTCCTATGGTATTGGGCGTATAATGTATTCCGTTCTGGAGCATTCCTTCCGTCAAAGAGAAGGAGATGAACAAAGAACGGTGATTTTTTTTTGCTATTCCTAATCAGGATATTTCAGTTTTTGGTATTGCCTCCGTTGATCGCCCCTATCAAATGTTCTGTTCTCCCAATATCTGCTAATGATAAATTCACTCCAATTATTGATGAAGTGAAGGAAGAGCTTTGCAAGTTTGATCTCAGCTACCGTGTTGATGATAGTTCCGGATCACTTGGGCGTCGTTATGCTCGTACAGATGAAATTGGAATTCCATTTGGCATTACTGTTGATTTTGAATCCGAAACGCTTCCCCATACTGTTACTCTTCGTCATGCAGAATCCATGGAACAGATTAGACTTGGGGTGAGTTTTTTTTCATTATCTATACAGACTATATTGATATTGCAGGTTGATGAAATTGGAAGAGTTGTATCCGATCTGGTTGCCGGGCGGATGAAGTGGCAAGATGCTCAAGCTAAGTTCCCGAAGTTTGAGAGCAAAGCCGAGTAAATTCAATCTTAGTCATGTTTATTGATTTATAATTTTTGATTTCTTTATTCTTCTTTTTATTGCCCTTTGCTCTTGTTGTTTTATTTATTCGGGATGGCTAATTCTTGTTAATAAAATGTTTGCATATAAGTAACGCTTAAATCAAAGACAGTAAAAGAAACAGTATCAATAACGTGAGCGATCAGTTCGTGGGAGAATCAATAACCTGCAATAGGTCGGCCGTATTACGGCGTCCACTGCTCAATGGAACAGGAGGAGCTTTTCTTAGGGGTCGATCTCAGCACCCAACAGGTATCAGTTCCAATCTTCAAGGAATGAAGTGGTTTAGCTGAAAGCCATTGTGTTAGACTCCGCCGGGAAGGCACTCTTCAGCCAGGCCATCAACTTCTTCAGAGATCTTCCCCACTTTCAGTGAGATTGTTCCCAGCGGTCAATATCCTTTAGTACAACTGACGGAGTCCATATCCATCCAGATGGGGCCACAGTTACTGCACCGGTACTTATGTGGCTCGAGGCAATGGATCTCCTCCTCGATCGGATCTCCAAAGATGTAGCTATCTCCAAAATTAGGGGAATCAGCGGGTGTGCACAGGTTAGGCTTTCCTTTCTTATAAATTATTGCGTGCAGCAACACGGAACAGTTTATTGGGCGAGAAATGCTGAAGAGAAATTGGGATCGCTGGAGGAGAAGCAGACATTCGGTGATGGCCTGAAAGGGGTGAGTTTATCTCGATAGAAGAGAGGACGAGACAGAATTTCAGGTGTTTTCTGTGGAGGACAGTCCGATTTGGATGGATTCGAGTACGACGAAAGAATGTCAGCAGATGGAGGCGGCCGTCGGCGGGGCGAAAAAGATGGCCGAGATTACCGGCTCCCGAGCACACCAGAGATTCAGTGGCTGCCAGATCAAAAAGATCATCGAACAGGAGCCGGACAAGTGGCAGAATACAGAGGTGGGAAGGATGGGAGACAGCAAAAGGGAGACTGTTCAGAGGGTGTCGCTGGTCTCGTCCTTTGTGTGCTCCCTAATCTGCGGGTCAATCTGCCCGGTCGACTACACCGATGGCAGTGGCACGAATCTGATGGATATCAAGGTGTTGTCTTTCGTTGACTGGGAGATTCTAGGGTTTAGACAAATCTCTGGGACACTGGCTGCCTTCGGGCTGTGAGCACAGATGCAGAGGATCTCCAAAGGAGATTAGGCAGTCTCGCTGATCCGTCTAAAATAGTGGTGGGGAGCGATCAAGTAAACAAGACGAAAAGATGTTCTAGGGCCACGTTTCACCGTATCTCGTAAAGAAGTACGGCTTCTCCGAGAAGTGTTCGGTGTTGCCCTTCTTGGGCGACAATCCCGCCTCACTGGCCGGCCTCTCCCTCGGCCCCGACGACGTGGCCGTCTCTCTCGGGACATCCGATACCGTCTTCTTCACCACCCACACCTTTAAACCGTGTGTCGATGCCCATGTTCTGAGTCATTTTAACGGGCAGGAGGACGCATTCATGGGCATGGTCTGGTCGGACTTCTCCCAGTTCTCTTTAAAAACGTCCAGTTTAGTTTTAAGAATGGCTCCCTTACGCGGGAGAGGATCAGGAAGGAAGTCGGCTGCAGCTGGAGCGAGTTCGAGGAGATCCTGTCCCGAACGGAGCCGGGCAACGGCGGAAACATAGGTGAGGGTCGCCTTTTAATGGGGATGATGCATCTATGAGATAGGGGTATACTTCGATGCGGACGAGATTGCTCCGAATGTCCGCCGCGGCACCTGGAGATACTCACGGGAGGAGAGAGAGGTTAACTCATTCGACACGGCTGTAAGTTGCTCGCGTTGACCCGACGACTCGAATATGATTCAGACAGAATGTCGGGCCGTTTTCGAGAGTCAGTGTCTTCTGAAACGGGTCTACGTCGAAAGGAAGATGGGCTGGCAACGCCATCCACAGGGTAGGGGATCCGGAGGATTGAGAGGCAGGGCAACTCGTTTCAGGCAGATTGGTGGTGACTGGAGGCGCCTCGGAGAACCGTTGCCTGGCCCAGATGCTGGCCGACGTCTTCCGGATGGGCGTCTACAGTATGGATATCAAGGACTCGGCCGCCTTGGGAGGGGCTATGCGTGCCCGTCACGGTCTGTCCTTCTCCCTCCTGCAAACAGATCCGTTTCAGCCATCCTCGGGACCGGGAAGAGCTACGAAGTGTATTACTCCAATCCCCCCTATACCCTGTTGGCCGAGACCAATCCTGCCCATGCTGATGTTTACGAGACGATGATGGACCGTTTCGAGAAGATCGTGGACACCATCCGGCAGAAGGCCGTCAACCTCAAATAGAGCCATCTCCCCCGTTTATCCTTCCCCATTTCGTCATTTTGTGCTCTGTCTAACATAAAACGAGCAACAATATGGTCAAACACTGTCTGCCGTTGCCGGCCACGAGGTCGGCCCGCCCCCCTCTCCTCCTTCTTCCCAATGGGGGAGGTGGGGGCAAGGACTTACTCTCCGGCCGAGGATGGGCTAGGAACCCTTAACGTGTGGTGACCTGCCTCTTTAAGCCCCGGCTCCCAATATCATGACTGTTCCCCTCGCTGCTGTTCCCACGAGGGGCACGATAAGAAAACGCAAACAGTGTTTAAAATATGTCCATCTCCCGGGTGTCCGTCTCTTCCTCCATCCGTTTTTATTTCTGTACTTCCTAACCTCCCCCTACTCTCGCTCTTGTTGCAAATGCCCCTGGTGAGAAATGAGGAGTGTCATCATCGGTCATGAGTCCTGCCCCCACTGTCCTCCCCTCTCCCCCCATCCCTCTTGTTTACTTCTAGAAGAATTACAGAAATCCCCCCAAAAGCCAAAAAACATATTATCCCTCTCCCTCCAAAAATGTTACGTTGTTCTCAGCGAAACGTCACCATCGCCCAACAAATTCTCGTCTCGGACAGTTATGTCACCGGACCTCCTTACACGCGGCGGCATTCGGCCACTGTCTCCTGTCTTCCTGACCCATAAGAACTTCTCTTTGATAGCTCTCTCCAATGGATGTCATCCTCATCGTAAATACGATTTTCTCCCCCGGGCCAAAACTACAAAACGTCTCGCTTTTATCAGAAGAGAATCTCTCTCCCGGGCATTTCTCATCTTGGTTGCCGGTAGCCCCCCTTGCTCCGCGGCCGCTGTTCTCCTCACTGCTTTCATCATCCTCCCCGTTAATTGGCAAGGCTTCCACGACCGCATGCCTTATCAAGCTATCATTCTAGCTCCTCTATACAAATAGCAGAATTCTGTCCCGGGTGGCCACTCACCTCGTGACTCATCCAGTTCCACTCTCGCTGCCCTGCCAGTCCCTCTCTGTCTCTCTCAGCGACCATCTGATCTTCTCTAAACCAGGGGCCAGTCTTGTTTTCCTCCGTCTTTGGCTCTCATCCCCTCAAATCCTCTTCCGTGCGTGTTTCTCACGTCGCCCCTTCCATTGATTAGCCCAAAACTGTTTATCGCCCTATGCTCTGGTACATCTCCGTCCTCCCAATGCCTCGTTTCAGTTCATCGTGTCTCCCCCCGCCCGAAAGAGCTGCCAGAATGGAGTGTTCCATTTGTTTCCGGGACTACGGTCAGTCTCTTCTCCATCCTCTGTATACATACCCTTTCCAGACCTCCAAATCCTTCCGATGACCGGCTCGTGTGGCCACTCGTTCTGCCAGGACTGCGTCAAGAAGTTCGCCAACAAGTGCCCTAATTGTCAGCGCAGGACCTTCAACAAACCTCCAAAGAATTTCCTGGCCATCGGTATGACATTTTATTTTGGGCAGAGAGAGTGGGAATTTAGAAATGATAGAGAACGACTCGAGGGCCGTCAAAGAGCTGAAAGAAATCAAAGGTGGGTGAATTGTTTTGTGACCCGGGGTGGACTGGGTCAAGTAGACAAAATCGAGAAACAAACAGTTGTCATCGGCCGTGTTTCAGCTTATCAGGAGCGACTGGAACAGTGTCTCACGGCTCAGAAAGAACAGGACAGGGAGCTGGACATGCTGGTCCCCACCGTTAAGGATCTCCAGTCGCGTCTCGCCGAAAAATCGACCGAGAAAACAGGTGCCTGCCCTTCTCGCCATAACAAGAGGGGCCTTTTCAGCTGCCTACCAGATTGTTGCCGTCTACTCGAAGAAGATCGAAACTCAGGAGTCACAGATCCTCAGTACGCTCGCTCATTTATTGAATACCGATGGCCCTATTTAGAGCTGAACATGGAGCTGTTCGAGAAGACGCTGGAGATATTCAAAAAGGACCACTACATCCACGGTGAGTCCCCCGTCTCCACGACACAAAGAATGCCCTTTTAGAATTAGAGCAGAAACTGAAAATGAAGAAGGCCGGGGAGGAGGACAAGTGCATGGAAGGTGACCTGCCCTTGCGTTATGATAAATACGGCCTTTTTCAGCTTCTTCTCTCGGCGTAAACAAAGCCAGTCAGCCAGCAAATGCCACAGAAAATCACAAGAGTTCAAAAGGCCGACTGGTAAACAACGACGAGCTGAAGATGAAGAGGAAGACGGCCGCCAGGGAGGAGCCGCCCACTAAGAAGGTCTCTCCTCCCAAGGGCGAGGCTCCGTGGTCTCCTGATGATACCTTCCTCTTCCAAAAAATTGTTCGTGGTGGATTGGACAGTCCTCCGTGCGCCTGTCTTGAATTTGTCAACCCTCAGTGCAGCTGCACCCCACTTTTTAAGCCTGCTGCTTAATTCCTCCCCGATCTCCCTTCTTCTTCACGAAACCATTCCGACCGGTCCCTCCTTGTATTTGTATCCGCAATCATTTTGTAGTAGAAACGTGTTAAATAAAGATTTGTCCTGATCCCCAATGGGGAATATCTCCATTCGCCACCGACCGCTGGCCGTCGATGTGTCTGCTGTCGAAGGCCCGTCTCACTGGGGGCACCTTGACCCTGCCGGAGGAGAAGCAACCCTTGCCGGAGAAGAAATCGAGCAGGACGAGGAGCAGCTGCCCCAGTCCGACGGGATGGCAGTGGTCGACGACGATCGGCGTCGTCCACTTCTGGGTGCTGCCCTACGAATTCTCGCAGTCCCGCCTCGCCGACCGTAACCGCACCTCCAACGCCTGTACCTTCATTGCCTTGATGCTGGCCAAGTACCTCTACCACACCAGCTGCCATCTGACACCGGCCCGTGCCCTCAGGAAGGGACAGACTCTGACCATGATGCGTGAGGTGCTGCACATCCTGGGCAACTCGATAGTCGAAGGAAACGACGGGCACAGCGAGGCGATGAGGAACAGACACCGCCGAAAGCGACAGGCCGACGGCATCGTCAAGTCGAATCTCTTCACCATTCCCCAGGCCATCGCCGAAGTTGGAGGAATTCACGAGGTGGACTTCCGAGTGGTCAGGGACGGGAAGAAGAACCTGGCCAAGTACCTACGGGCGGCGGTGGAGAGCAACCTTCTGACTGGCTTTAGCCAGATCTTCATCCTGCTGATTATGGTCGAGCGAGCCGTGTTGGTGACCTTCGACCGGGACGAGGAGACCATCGCCGTCATCGATGGACACGCTCACGAGAGTAGTGGTCAGTTGGGCCCTGTCTCCGGCGAAAGGGTCACAGTTTAGGCGCCGTCATAATTGCGTCGCCCGTCGACCAGCTGGACCTATTCTGTGGCGTAATACTCACCAAACTGTTCCCGGATCTCCCACCTGCACAGGTCTGTTCTGCCTGCTCACCATCCTACTAGAACATTCAGTCATTCGAGATCTCCGTGGTGCAGATCGTCAGCGACCCGCCGCCGAGAGGAATCGTCTCGGACGTCAAGCCGCGACCGGCTCCACTGGAACCAGTCACCGGCAATCACCGGATCTTCCCACAAACCAAAGCGAATATCTCGGTGATCAGCGAAACCGAAACTAATTATGATACTCGCAAATAAAAGACTCGACACTCATTAGAATAAACTCAATATTTATTGGAAACCTTGACTTCTTCTTCTCATTTCCTTTGAAAAACCACGGCTTTGCACAAGCGCGCTTCTTGTCCTCGCCCTTCCCTTTTCTCGTCTGTTTTGGCCAGTTAGTGTCCTCCCCTTGTCCATATCTCGCTGCTTGTGCCAATCCACTCTTGGTGTGTTTTTCGAACTGACTAGACTGGCCTATTTTAACGGTTGGTCTCTGCGGATACTCCGTCTGTTTCTCTCAACTTCATCTTCTCGGCTCCGGCAGAAACTGCCCCCATTGTCAACGCGAAGGATCGTTTATCCTGGGCTCGAAGAATTTTCTCCTCGAAGGTACGTTTTTTGATGGAAGTTAAAAAAAGGAACAATTAGAGCTGGTCCAATATATGGAGAGTCCACCAGAAGTTGATGAAAGCAATTCAAAAACACTGATGGAAAATGTGAAAGAAACGGAAGAGGAGCTGGAGAGGCTGGAAGAAGAATGCCGCCGTCTCAGTACACGGCGGAGGACGCCATGTCAACAAGAGAAGCAGCGACAGGCTGAGAGGGAACAACGGAGGAGTTATGCAATTCAGCAAGAGAGGTTGCACCGACAGCAAGCTAGGGAACAACAACATAGGAACTGGCATAATGAATGGGAACTGCGACACGACGAGTGGGAGTGACAACGAGAAGAAGAAGAACGGCAACACGCGCAAATGATGCGAGAATGGGAAGAAGAATTACGTCTGGAAAGCGAACACCGGTGGAGAGAAGTAGAGCAACGCCGTCAAGAGATGGAGCAGGAGTTGAGGGCAGAACTACAACGCGTGGAGGAGAGGAAACAGCGATGGAGAGAAAGTCACCAGAGATGGGAACAGGAAATGGAACAACAGGAGAGGGAATGGCAATTGACGGTGATGGGTCAGCTACAACAGGAGAGACGTCAGTGGGGTGCCGTCGTCATTACCAGACAGGTTGGTTTCTATAACAGAAATAATAGACTCTTTTAGACTTCATCCTCTGCTCTCCCGTCAAGTGCCCCACTCCCGGTAAGTTTTTCGTGGTGACACACTTCTGCACACAATGGCCCCCAATTAACATAATGATAATCGGCATCTTCAGCAGACTGATAATCCCGCCGCCGAGGGCAGATCAATGCACCTCCAGATGGGACAGCCAACCAGTCACCTGTGAACTCCTACTCTCCAGATAAAAATAATAAATGGTTGCTTCACTTGTTGGTCTCGCGTTCGCTTTGATTAGTCGGCTGCTTGTCTCTCCTCCAGCCGGGATCTCGTCGGGGGTGGCAGCTAGTCTTTGCACTACTGAACTTCCTTCCACTTGACTTAAATGTCCCCCTCCCCCATATCCAGCTTTCTTTGTCCTCTATCATTTCCGGCTCTGCTGCAGGAGGAGACACGGCAAGGTGACCCACGAGAGGACAGGATATCCAGGGGAGATTGGTCATTCACCCCGGATACAAAAGAAGAGATGGTTTCTTTTTCCCATTGACTCTACAGACGTGTGTCTGCCTTCGAATAGCCGTCCTCATCGGCGTATTTTCTCGTCCGAAATTAATCTGAAAAGTCCATTTTCATGACGTCTGGCAGGGGGTACAAAAGCCGTCTCTCAAAGCAAGACTCCAAATTCAACGGGGCTTATTACGTTGATTGACCTTTTCTCGAATAGACACACATAAATACGGGCGACGTCGTCGTCGTCCACCTGAATCAATCTCCTCTCTATCCTCTCCCATAAGTAAGCCATGCCCTTCTGATCCAGGAGGAAGTCTCGCTATTTCGAAGATCATTAAAATCATGAGCTGGATTAGAGGCGTCTCGACACGAGTTGTCCCGAAATTGCTCCGGGCTGCCCGTGTGTACTGACCTTCCTTATCAGTCCGCTTCCTTTTTCGCCTGTCTCTCGTCTCTCTCCCCTGTAAACATCGTATTTATCGTCCGAATCTTTTCCTGTTTTCAGATGGCCAGGAGACGGAAGCAACTCTTCGGGCCGCCGGATGAGCTGTTCCAGGAGGAGATCTCCAAAGAAGCCAAACAGAAGCAGGAGGAAGTCGTATGTTTCAGCTGTTTTCGGGGGGAGGTATTACCATTTTAGCACCTTCTTTCCTGGACGAACTGGTTTTTGGTGGCGGCTGTCTTTCTCCTCGCCTACCTCGTCGTCAACCACTATGACAAGTGAGACCCGTGGGTGGCCAGGAGACTCATCCATTCCAGCTACCGCCCTCCCATTGTGCCTCGGACGGATTATACCCGATTCAGTGAGGAGAGAGCACGGGAAATCACAGTCGCCCTGTCGGAAATTGGCCCGAGGCCATGCGGCTCCAAGGCTCTCGAGGCAGCCATCCTCATTTTGCCTTTTTATCAGTTTATTTATAGGAGACGGCATTCAACTACCTCAAGGACAGAATAACGGAGATCTTGCTCTATGTTCGGGAGACGCAATTCCACCGGATGCAGGCGGACATCCAGGTACTTTCTGTTTTTTTTGGATATTACGGGGGAATTTAGAGGACAAGCGGCTGCTTTGACCTGGACTTCACGGCGTCCTTCACCAGCTGCTACCACAAAATATCCAATCTGGGCAAGTGGAGCAGTCTCCCCCTTTTAGTTCTCCTGTTTCAGTCATTCGAATGGGCTCCGCCAACACGACCTACAGTGATCACGTCTTCCTCCTGAACTGCCACTATGACACCCAGCCGGATGCGCCGGGGGCCACGGACGACGCCGTCTCATGTGCCATTATGATCGACATCATGGAGATCATCGCTCGTAGCGAGACACCCCTCAAAAATGATATCATCTTCCTCTTCAACGGAGGTTCGTCTATTTCTCTTCTTTTCTTTATCGAGGACCGTTTCAGCGGAGGAGACGGGCCTCCAGGCTGCCCACGGCTTCATAAGCAACCATCCCTGGCGACACGATGTTCGAGCCTTTATCAACCTCGAGGGAGCTGGTGCCGGCGGAAAGGAGATCTTGTTCCAGGTATCCTTTCTTTTTTCTCTTTAATTTCTGACTACAGACGGGCCCGGGCCATCCATGGCTCTCCGATCTCTACGTCAAAAGCGTCCCGCATCCGTCGTGCAGCATTCTGGGTCAGGAGCTCTTCCAGTCGAAAATCATTCCCTCTGACACGGATTTCCGGATATTTCGAGACTATGGCCGTATTCCTGGTCAGTCGCCTTTTCTTTTTTCTTTTAAGATTACGGTATTCTAGGCCTGGACATAGCCTACTTCAAGAATGGATGGGTATATCACACAGAATTCGACGAGCACTCTCGAATTGCCCCGGGAGACATTCAGCGGTAGAGAGACATCCTTTCCGGTTTCATTAGATGCTTCCAGAACGGGGGAGAATGTCTTGGCCTTGGTCTACGCCTTGGATAACAGTGAATATCTCTCGCAGCCGGGACTGTTCGAGGAGGAGACGGCGACCGTCTTCTTTGACATCCTCGGCATATTCGCCTTCAGGTGTCGCTTCCCAGTTGGTCAGACTCGTTTCCACTCTAAAGAAAGAATTCTATTTCCAGCCTGTGCAATCAACATCGCCGTTCTCGCCTGGGTGGTCGCCTCGCTTCTCCAGGACAGAAATCCCTACTTCATCAAGGCCTTCGCCATCAGTCTCTTCCTCACCTTCGTCCCGTTCACCTTTCTCCTCGTCGCTTCCAGTCGACTTCTCGGCTTTCAATTCTTTTGGTAAGTTTGGGATTATGATCTCTCCTTGCTCTGAAATCTCTTGAAACGACAGCTATTCCAGGCACAAGGGTGTCTGGCTAGTTTACGTCTTCTATTTCTTCACCCACGTCCTCTGCGGCCTCTATGTGCACTATGCTCGAAGTAGGGACAGCGAGAAGGTGGTAAGTGACATCTGGAATACTGTTGAAAAGTTCGCTGTCCAGAGAAGACAGAAGGCCTCGGCCTTCCACGACGCCTTCACCGCCCTGTTGGCTGTCCTCCTCTTCGCCGCCGTCGTCTCCATGGTCGCCTCCAGTTTCTACCTCTCCCTGTTCATCATAGCCGCCAAGTCAAAGGACCTCTTCCAATTTCTGTTCACCCGATGTACATGGCTACACAGTAAGATATCTTGAAATTCCCGGGAGATCAGTTTGTAGAGGATAAGATCATGTTCTACTCGGTGGCCCTGTCCCAGCTGCCCCTGGCCACCCTCCACTTTTACCTCTGCAACATGACTCTTTATCTATTTGTGCCGATATTCGGGAGGATGGGAGCGAAAGTGGACAACCCGGACATGGCCATGTTCATTGCTTCGCACGTGCTCTTCTCCCTCTACATCTGGTCACTGGTTGGTCAAGAGCCACGAGTCCTTATCATCAACATCTTCAGGCACCTCTGGTCTATCTGACCAACTGGAAGTACAGTGACAACCCCAGCTTCTTCAAAAGATACCGCTACATTTTCATCTATTTCGGAGTGGTCATCTTCCTCTTGACGACGACGTATCTTGGCACCTCGTACCAATTCGACAAGGACATGCCCAAATTGAGGAGGGTCTGGGTCACGGTGGGTGCTTCTTTTCTATTCAGACGACCCATCCAATTTAGCATATGCAACGGTCAGTGTACAATTTCAACGGGTCACTCCAAGGCGAGGAGACGGGCCTCGTGATCCAGGGGTTGGACTTCCGAAAGGCGACCGACCTGCCCCGTAACGATGAGGATTTCTCGAGGATGCGGACCGTCGACTGTTCCCATATTCGAGACGATGCCTGTGGACTGCCCTTCGTCCTTCCCAGGTGGAAGATATTCAAACCACAGTTCGTTTTTTTTTTTGGATTTCTCGAATTCAACCCTTCAGAGACGCGATGCTCATCCCCGCGCCCGGGATCAACCACCCGACCCCCATTCAACTCAATATGACCAGCAGAGGGTTCGTCCCGGAGAGTGAGACCTCGCCCAAGTTGAGATTAAGAGTGGAATTTGAGGTAAGACATATTTATTCGAGAGAGGAGTATTAGACACGGATGGCACGGGCACGAGAACGGGCGGCTCGCTTGTCCTCCTGTCGCTGGGGGCAGGGACAGTAGTTGGCATCCTGACCGATGAGGCCGGCACGTCCAGGCTGTCCGGGCATTCCATCTTCTCCGGCTTTTCCTGGGAATCCATTAGGTCCGGGAGGTCCGGGAGGTCCTTCC
This sequence comes from Oscheius dolichura, assembly GCA_932521035.1. Taxonomy (NCBI): domain Eukaryota; kingdom Metazoa; phylum Nematoda; class Chromadorea; order Rhabditida; family Rhabditidae; genus Oscheius; species Oscheius dolichura. Next base: position 6,728,970 of record OW051494.1, read on the forward strand.
TTTCCGTCCTCTCCTGGGTTTCCATTCTGCCCGGCCTCTCCCGGGGCACCGGGCCAGCCAAGTGGTCCAGGCTGTCCTATGGCTCCGGGGGCGCCCATCATTCCGTCAGCTCCATGAGGTCCGGGCATTCCTTCGGCACCAGGCTTGCCAGGCTCTCCTGGTTCTCCATCCTGGCCGGGAGTTCCATCGTCTCCGTCCTTTCCGGGTGGGCCGCACTTTCCAGAAGATCCGACGAAGCCAGGCTCTCCGGGGGGTCCTTCAGGTCCTTCGGGGCCAGGAGGACCGGGTGGGCATTGGATACACCCTCCAGGAGAGTCGTGGGCTCCCAGTAGAGAGATTCCAGAGGCTCCATTCTTTCCTGGTTCTCCACCTGCTCCCTGCTCTCCGCGTGGTCCGGGCATTCCGGGAATACCAGGAGGTCCAGCAGGACATCCCTCAGAATTTCTTCCACAAGCACAGTGAGACTCAGCTTGACTGAAATAGCTCAATTAATAGGGAGAAGAGGAAGAAAGACAAACCGTTTGACCCGGCCGAAGAGGGTGGCGAAAGTGGGAGGGGCGTCGGACTTGCCGGTGGGGTTGGTGTGGAGGGCAAGGATCCTCGTCCAGGCGTCATCCGACATGACTCTCATCTCGCGAACTCCTCCTTCGATCTCATAGCGCATCGAGTCGATATCGCTGATTATGGCTCGCATAGCCAGGAGACAGCCGAGAACTCCTATGAGTGAGGCGGAGGCGCCGATGGCCACACCGTAAGAGGGCATCCTCAGACTGGGGAGTGGTGATGGGGAGACGGCCAAGGGGTTTTAAATAGGCCTTTGGGATGGTTTTTCACTCGGTGGGACTGCCTTGGACCAAGGTTTTTGCCCGGTCGGGCGGATCGGACTGACTGACCCGGCGGGAGTGTCCGTCCATTGCGGAGATGTTCCACTTGATGGTTTTCAGCTCACCGGAGGATCGAACAGCAAGGGACTCCATGTGACCCCGGCCGAGGGATACATGCTGGTCAACAGCTCCTTCACCTCAACCAGTGGGTCCACTCCTCTGTCAGGAGAAGGTGTTTCAAATTTAGAAGAGGTCCTGAGATCGGGCAAGACGTATTTTGTGATACTTGGCGAGGGGGCCGAGAAGCCGGATGTGTGGAGATTCTCTTTCGACCTGCTGCCAAGGAAGAAGAACACGAACATGCACGACCCGGCGAAGAAGCAAAACCTCGAGCTGGCCGTCGTCTCTCTCTACAATCATGGTAGCTGTCCTCCTCTCTTCTTGAAATTTAAATATTCAGGACCCAATCAACATTCTCCAGAGCTGGCAGCACTTAGGCAAAAGATTCACGAGAGGAGGGCCGATCCCTCGTCGAATTGGCGGTGGCTGATGACGCTGGTCGCGGGCACCGCGGAGGTCAAGGTCTACAAGTTCTAGTCTTTCTCATTTATTTCTGATCATTATCTCAGGCACATATATTATTTTATATAAAATATCACTTTTCGAGGGGATCGAACAACCGTAGGTGAGGGGCGGAGACACTTCAGATGTAGCTCGGGTACTTGGGGGCGAACATCTTCTCTCCGTACTGGGCGCTCTCGTTCTCGTCCGAGAAGCGGCCGATGTCGACGGCCCCGTAGAAAGACTCCCTGAAGGGGTACTGTATTTTGTCTTGGGTGGCTCGCACCTGTAGTAGGGACTGGGCATGGTAGGGTAGAGCTCAGAGAGGATGGATGACGGCATGCGGACCCTCTTCCTTGAGGAGAGCAGACTCTCCATCTCGCTGCTCAGCTCCTCGTCGCATATCAGCTGACCGCACTCGTCCGTTATGGTCACCTGTAACCTGTTCAGTCGACAAAGTCTTATCCTCCCTTGGCCATTGCCACTTTCATTAAAAGGTTTCCCAGCCGACGGTCAGATGGATGAATATTACGGGACCGGTGAGCTGCGCGCCACGCTGACCAACACCCTGGAGGATGTGGAGAAGACGATGCAAGTCTTCGCGGAGATCGAGGGCATCGTGGGATCCTTCACCGACGGATTCGCCGGCTACAAGCAGACCCTCGAGGAGATCCGCACGGCCGTCACCAAGCGTCTCGAAGACACCCAGAGCGACAGCAAATCGAACAGTCCCAAATAAATGAGTTCTGTCCTCCCCGCCTCCTCCCTTGTCATTGTCTACCCACCTGGACATCGACGGTGGGCGAGTCTCTCTTCGGCGGTGAGTCCTTGAGACTGCTCTTAATCGACACCTCTACATGGCCGTTCCCTCTGGCCTCCGACTTCTGAACATTCCTGTTCTGTTCAGGAGACACCGTACCTTCGAGTGGACCAACAGATCCGACAGCTGGGGAATAGAGCCAATCACTATAGGAATCTCCACATTCAAATTTTCTACTTCCAGGGCAACGGAATAGTTGACGGAGATAATTTTACACTTTCCCAGGCGAGGGGGAACGGAGGGAATGAGAAGGGACTCATTCTCCAAGGAGGTGGCGCCCTGCGCGGCCACCTCGCCCTTCTCCTTCTTGACGACGACCCGTTGAACCGACTTGACGTGCTCGTGACCCGCAAATGTTTTAGCTCTAAACTCGTCGTCTCTTTGTCACTCATCCTGCTTACTTATAAGTTGTGTTCTGTATCAGTTTCAGAGCCACCGATTTGGCTCGTGATGATGTGTTCGTTACCCTGAAATAGATCGGCGTCTTTCAAAATTGGGCTGGCTCCCACCTGTATTGAATGTAAATCTTCTCTCCCGGAGTGTAGCCCGACTTGGTGAGATTGATCTCGCCGGTGACGCTGCCCGACGATCGGCAGCAGAAGGCCACCGTGTGGGTGGACTCCGTCGAAGACACGGGTTCCCCTAGCTATCCATACATTTCCATAATCCCAATCCCCCGAACACACCTTGTTCTCGCTGTTGATGTCCTCGATTCCTATGACGGTGAAGGCCTTCCTCGAGACAATGTCAAAGTCCCAGGGTCTCTCGCATGTCGCCTTGCAGGTGTATCGGATATAGCCGAACTCGCCTTCGAAGGAGGTCGGCAGGGACTTGGGCAGGGTGTAGGAGAAGGGAACCTCGTGCAGCCCAGCTGGCAGTATCCTCTCCTGGAATGAGGAGATATTAAAAAGAGAAAGAGTGCTCTAACCTTCTCCTTTCCATCCTTGGTTACGGTAAATTTGTGGGTATAGGAGGTGTTGAACTGTTCGAGGAAGTACGACTCCGAGTTGGTATAGTGTTTCCGGGACTTGCCTGGAAGAGAGCCTGTCTACCTCCCAAGAAAGTGGCTACCTGAATGCTTGGTCCAGTAAGTCTTGGCCCGTCCCTTGAGTTCTAGCAATATCTCGTTGACCTTCTTTGGCTCGGGTGTCTCGATGATCACCTGAAGGCGCGGGTCAGGCCGATCTCCCCCTTGTCCTACCTTTCCACTGATCTCCTGTCCCGCGAAGTAGGCCTGCTCCGGATTGTTCAACTCAATCTCAAACTTGGTCAACTTTCCCATTGGCCAGTCGTTTCCTCGTTTTCATCAATCTAAACGGGAGCCGGTTAGTAAAGGAAACAGTGAAAAACACGAGAGAGGAGACAGGTGGCCGGGGTGGCGAATGGAAGGGAGCCATCCGAGGGACGAGTACTCGAAAATAAGCAGTAATACCAGGGGAAAAGGGTGCTAATTTATTGGGGCAGCGGTCCCCCGGGAGGAGGCCTTGTTTACGGATGGAGGACGGCAGAAGGTGAGACAACCCCATACATCTTCCCTTCTTGATTTCTTCCAATTAAAGGACTGAGCATTCCAAGAAAACTACGGTAATTATGAGGAAGAAACAATCGTATCGTAATCAGTCACGGGCAGACCCACCAAAAAATGATCGGGGGCCCAGAATTGATGAGGCCCTTTCCCATGGACAGACAGCTGTCACCCAGGCTTCGGACATAAGGTCACCGGGAGTCGATTGAGGCCGCCGCACCGCCTCAACTGTGTAAAAGGCTGACGGAAATGTCAGAAAAGCGTTCGCCGTGGGACCATTTGACCCTCTCGGGCCGGCGTCATTCTGTCAATTTCTTGTTGAATTTGTTGAAATTCCCTGGCGTCGTAAACTAATCAGAGGAGGAGACAACGCCGGGAGGGCGAGAGGCTGATTGCCGGGGGAGGAGGAGGATGAGAGATAGAGACACGTGGAGGAGGAGGACGACACAATTAGGCACATCTGGAGATGACTTGGCCCGGAGGTTTAAAGACCGGGGAAAAAGTCCTGAGAAATGTGTTTTCGATGTCTCAAGGGAGCCGCTTATCTGCGGTAATTGGAAAGATCACAAAAAGGAAAATGGAAAGGAAGCCGACACGCTCGCGGTTCATTTGAGCAGGTTTCAACCAGGAGGAGAGGGAAAAAGTAGACGAGGCAAGGTCCCCACGGAAAAAGAGCAAATTTAGAAGCAATTCGGAGGTCCTAACGGGGGCCAATTGCACGAGTGGCGAAGCAGAAGAATAGGGAGGGAGGCAATGTAGACGGGATTAGGAGAGCAAATTGGATGGAAGACACTTACGATTTGTATATGAAAAGAGCGGGAGACCCACGGAAAACAAGGAGGATTTTCACGAAAAAACAGAGGAATCCTTGATGTCTCTCCGGGGGGAGGGAAAACAGAGAGAGAAGCGGGGGGATTGGGGAGAAGGGCGCGAGTAAGGGTTGGAGTTTCCGGCAGCGAGCCCAACTAGCCGTGAAAACACCGAGGGCAACGGGGAGAAGAGTGTGTTGGTCTTGTTAGGAAGGAAAGTATGTAAATGGGATGAGGGGGAGGAGAAGCTTATAAAGGGGGAAGGGGATCAATGGGATGCAGTTATGGGAGGGAGGAGGGGATTCTCTACAAAAAAAGGGGAGGAGGAGGGGCAGTCTCCTTAGTTCATCAAGAACATGTGGGTCCCTTCTGCGCGCTGCTCACACATATAAAAACTGGCATTTCGGGGAATCAATGCGCATTGGCGGCCGAGCAGAACATATTTATGGAAGAGGAAGAACACAATGAGAGACTGGACCATCCTTCTCCGGGAGAACACTTCCTCGAATGGAAGTGACATCACCCGGGGAGAAGAGGAGGGTTCATAATCCCGACTCCAATTAGTGCAACTGACGGCCGAGGCCAGAAAAACGAGAGACGACACACAGATAGATGAATAATTTGCAGAAAGATGGCCATCAAATGGCAATTTCACCAATTTGTGACCACCCTCCTCTACTAATTAAATGCGGGCCGTCATGACCGGGAACACTTGCCTGGTTGGCTGGGCGGCTGAGTTCAGGAGCGAGCCGAGGAGAAGAGTGAAATCTGAGACTTGTGCAGAGACCGACTGGGAGGGAATTAGGCACATTATTCGCTGCCAATGGAGGAGAAGGCGGAAGCGCCACTTGCAACCAAAAGAGATCAAAAGAAGAGAAGGGGGCGACTGCCCGACTGGAGTAGGGGAAAAGATACCGTAACCCAGATTGGGCTATATCCAGAATTAAGGAACATTCTAAATGTATACACGCTTTGATAAAATACTGTAGATTTCAGTTGTGTGCGCGCGGATGGTCGAGGTTTCCGGTCGGGTCCTGTCAAGACGGCCGACGGGTGTAGCCGTCCTCTCGTCGCTTTCCTCCTTCCTGTCAGACCATACTTGTCGAGTTAAACTTTTCCACACCTGCCAACGTTTCAACTGGTCCAAATTTTGAGTTTTGACGAGAGTTTCGACTCTCTCGATGTCACAACGACAAGCCACCCCGACAGAGAGATGGCGTTTGGCGACTGTGTCGGTAGTGGACTTCCTTTGCTGGATGCCGACCCCGTGCTCGTCTTCCACTGTTACCACTCCGTCCCCCTGGTACCGTCCAGTTTCGGAATACTTCACAGCTGGCTCAACGTGAGACTGACGAAGCCCGTCACCCATTGGACTATCCTCGTCGATCAACTATGGCCCGACAACTACAGTATCTACTGTCACAAGCACCTGATCCCGGTATGCCAGCTGGTTAGTAGCAGGGAAATGGTTTCAGAATTCGAGTGTGGCCTTTCTCCAGATGGACAACTACGAGGGATGCGTCTCCAACGTCTTCCGCCACTACATTGACCAGTACGCCGATTGCCCCGGAACAATTGTTCTCGTAGCCGGTATGCCTCTCTCTATTTTAAATATATCTCCTTGTTTCAGCAAAGGACAGTTTCCCCCAGATTCAAGAGTTGAAGCGTCTTGGTTGGAAGTTGGTGATTGTTCATCCGCCGGAGGGGGATCAAGACCTCGTTGAGCTCGGCCACGAGGCCCACGAGCTGCCGATGCCTGAGCCCAAGGCTGACTTCTACAGGGATCCCTTTATTACGGCGTGGTTCTGTGGCAGAGTGACTCAGCGGTAAGCAGACTTTTAATCTCTCGGCGTACGGTAACTGTTCAGGGTGACCCTGCCAAAGATGAAGAAACCGGAGCCGATGGTGCCGCTGGACACGGCCGGAGTGGGACGGTTCCTTCGCAACTTCAGTTCCACGACTATGGGACCCAACTGGAGGGCTGCCTACCCGAAGGATATCGTCTTCCAGCAGAGTTTCGAGGAGTTTATATGCGAGACACTGGCATGTACGGCCGAGGAGACGGTCTCGGGAATCATCAGGGACATGGTCATGAGTATGGAGAGCTACGACAGGACGCCAGTAGACATGAACACGAGGATGGCTCCGATTGGGACGGAGAGGAAGAAGAAGGACGAGCCGGAGCAGATGAAGACGGACAAGGTCAACCTCGAGTTGAAGCCCAAGAGAGAAGAAGACGACAAGCCGGCGGAGACTGCCCAGCCCACGGTCAACCCGGCCAAGCCGCCTCCCAAGGCCCAGTGTCCCAAGAGCCACAGAGACCCCCGCCAGAGAGTGAGGTGTCCCCTCCGTCATCCTCGAAGGAATTGTGAATATTATCCGAAATGTCGGACGACGGTAACTTATACCTTTAATCTCATGCTATGCGGTAACTTTTCAGGCTGTCCACTGTGGTTATGCTCATCCCTTCTGCAATCTGGCCAAGGGGCCGTGTACCTGCCCGCCCACGGAGAGGAATCCTCAGCTTCACCACAGGACAGTCTAGATGATCTCTTTCTATTCTCCCGTTTTTATTTATTTATTATTGTTCTGCTGTATATTTATTTATGAATATGTTTTACGTGTTTCTCCCAATAAAGGGCATTTTATACGCGGTTTACTGTCTGTGGGGAGGGGAAGGAAGACATAGCTCGGCAGGGGGGAAAGGGGAGCAGAAAGCGGACGGGAGATGGATCAAACTCCCAGAAATACTGTAACAAGAAGTATAGTGTAGTTTTTTTATTTATTAATTAAAAATTCAAGTGGTTCGGAGAGGCTATTTGTTGCCATCCTCATATTCCACAACCTCGTATTCTTCGGCTGCCTTTGTCGTCGTATCTGAATTTGTCTCCTTCTTTGGATAACTGCCGTCCTCCTCACCGCCATCCAGATATTCCACCTCGGCATCCTCCGGTATATTGAGTTCCTTCTTCTGTTCCTCTATTATCTTCCTCCTGACCTCGTCATCGAATGTCGTCTCCTGTGGTGGCTGCGTCGTCGGCGGCGTTGTCCTGTTCCAGTGGTGCCAGACTGATCTTCTCTTTGTCGTCGGTGTCTCTTCTACATTTTATTGTAGAGAGGAAAAGGGAGGATTACCTTCAATTGTGGTGGTGGTCGTCGTCTGTTCAGTCGTTGTTGTAGTCGGCTCGGCCGTCTAGAATAATCAGTACCGTGCCCTCCCGGATGACTCACCGTTGTCTTCCGAACGTAGGCCACCTTCCGCCTGGTAGTCGGCTCTTCTTCCTCTTCTCTTGAAGGAGCAGGCGTCGTAGCTATCTAAAAAGCCCCATTGATCATTGAGAAGAAAAAGAAACTACAGGTGGCGGTGCGGGGTGTTGGTCAGTGCTCTCTGGTGCCTGTTCCTCGTCATCGACGATTTGCTCGCCGTTGCCTGATGACTGTAATGTCATTGTGGGTGAGCGGACATTCTGTGAGCTGTTCTTTCCGAGGGCCAGAAATCAACTGATTAGTACTGGGTAGGACAGTTATAGAGAGGTGAACTTCCGCTCTCCCCAGGAGATTAGAATCCCTGCAGAGGATGCCGTCTATTATACGTTGCATATAGATGATGTGGTTAATCTGCCGCTCTTTGCAGGGGATATCATGTGGTCTCCCCTAATTGAATGAGGTTAAAACTTTGTTAATATGACAACATGAACATATACAGAACACAGAGGAGATTCGTTAAATTAAGAGATATTAGTACTGGAAACGGTAGCGGTGGCTCACTTCGGCCGAGTTCGGCAGTCCTCCTCCGTTCTTCGTCACAAATTCCCTAATAACGTGCCTATAATTTGTCTTTATTTGTGGGAAGAGGGCATCTTCCTACCGGAAGTCCACTATCTCAGCCGGGATAAGATCCCTCGAATTGTCCACATCGACCTCGTCGAAGAAGTGAGCCGTCGTCGCGGGAGGGACACCATATTTGGCCTGAATCAGTCCGGCCAATTCAGGCAAAGTCACGGAGCCGTCTCCATCTCTGTCGAACTCCTAGATTTTAGTCTTTATAAGGGAAAAGAAGAGGGGAAACCTTGAAATGGTCAGCAGCAAAGCGGATGGCGGAGAGACGGACGAGACGAAGGAAATCGGCGAAGTCTACCTTGTCCAGTTTACCACTTTTATTCTAAAAATTCCCTTGTTCCTCCAGTTTATAGTTTTGTCCCACCTGGTCAGCAATATTAAAGAGAACCTTCGTCTCATGTGGTTCCAAGTCGTCCTCGGCCCTGGTCTTCTCGGCGGCCTCCTCCAAGTTGATGAGTCCGTCCCCGTCCCGATCCACGGTGATCATTTTGACTACGGCATCCTTCACTGCCCGATTTCGGATGACTGTTCGAAATCCGGCAAATTCGACCGCGTCGAGTTGTCCATCTTCGTTCTCATCAGCCTGATCAAAGAACGGAGCCAGGGTCTCCTCGTTGAATCCGTAATGCTCGAATGCGATTCGCTTGGCCTCGTCCATGGTTACTGTACCCGAGCTGTCGGCATCCACTACCTGAAACGGGATCTCTTGCATTTCGGGGAGGCCGTCACCCACCTTCAAGGCCTTCTTGCTCGTCTCGACGGCACGAGAACGGACTATCCTTTCGAAATCGGCAAATTCAGGGGCATTCAACTCGCCGTCCTGATTGTCGTCGACGGAGGCCATCATCTGGATAGCGTCCCCTGGAAAACGAGACGTAAACAAGAGAGGGAAGAGGCCAATTCTATTAATGTTTATTCGAGAATACTGATGGGGGAGGATCTAATCGTAGAAGGAGACGAGACATTTCGTCTGGCTCGTCATGTCCAGAATGGTTTGGCGGCCGCCGACGCTCAGCTCGTAGCGGTCTCCACCGCGGGCGGTCTTGCCCACTTTCAATGTGGCATTCTCCTCCGGCAGTCCGACGGCATAGACCTTCTCGGAGATGAGGGGGTCATCCAGGATGGAGATGTTGCTGGGGAAGCTGCTCGCCGAGTTGGTGACGGCCGTCGACGCACTGGCAATCGTCGTCCGGCGCGTGCTGGTACTGGCAGCGGTCGAAGGCAGCTTGTGGCGGACGGCGCCGCTCTGCTGGCAGACGTAGCCCCGCCGGACGAGTTCCTCCTGGGTGATGGGACCCTCCTGGTCGTCCATCCTCATGCGACGCTCGTAGTTCTTGCTGAGGCGGCCCTTCTTCAGCAGGCCGATCTCGTCGAGCGGACGGAAGCTCGGCCCATTGAGAGTGGTATTGGAGGCCGTGCTCACGGGCAGCTGGCCGGGGCCATCCTCCAGAGGAAAGAAGTCTCTCTGACACTCGTTGGTGATCGTTACAGCTGCGGTGTTTCTCCGATGGACTGACATACCTTCTCGGGGAAAGACACGAGAATGAATGGCCAGGGAGGATTACCGGGGGGATAACGCGATAAGACAATCCCCACCTGACTGGATGCCTTCCTGTTCGAACGCGATGGCCTGTGCCTCGTCGAGCGAGATGTGTCCGTCTCCGTTGGCATCGGCCGTCTGTAATTGGTTCCTGTCCTCCTGCCCCTCTCTCGGCCGTACCTTCATCATCTGCCTGGCCAGTCGGATGGTCATTCCGCGGATTCTTCTTCTCAGCTTCGAGAATTCAGCCGGGGTCATCTCGGCCGTGATATCATAATTTACCAGTCTCCATATCCTTTCCACATCTCTGTGACCTAAATCTCTCTTCGTCTCTCTCTCGAGTAAGCCATCCCCACCAATCCCGTACTCCCTGAGGATGTAGGCCTGCGCCTCGGAGAGGGACAGCAGTTTGTTGTGGTCCGTGTCGACGCTCTGGAGATATCTAACCGCCGCGTTCTCCGCCTTCTCCGAGACCAATGGCTTGATGTTGTTGAACTCCTCAGCCGTCAGGATGCCGTCTCCGTTGGTATCCACCTGGTCGAAGAGATTCTTGACCACAGTGGCAGACAGCCCATGATGCACAAAGGCGGCGTACTGTACTTCGGACAGACTCAGCTGGTTGTCTCCGTTCAGATCCACGTATTTATCGACGGGAGCCGATAGAGGAAGAGGGACGGGGTCTTCTGGAACTGCTCCGTCTTTGTCTCTTACAAGAAGCATACGCCTGACTGTCGGGAGATCACTTGTTGTTGTTTCGAGAGGCTCCAAGGAATTCGGCCTCAAAACACCAGGAACAACTGGAAGGGGCTGGTTCTCATTGGGGGCTTCTCTCTCTAAAAAGCCTTGGTCATATCAGTGACTTCGAGGAGACTCACGGTCACTTTGGATGTCGAGTGGCTGTTGGGGGAAGCCGTGGAGAGGATGAGAAGAGACTGATATACACAGGGAGGACAACAGTAACCACCTCATTCTGAATCTATGGGAATGAAAAAGGAGGATGAGTAGGGGAGGAGAAGATTAGAGGATGACTGCCCACAGCACCAAATGGCACACTGACTCATGGTCGGGTTACTGTAGATCGCCCGTAGGTATTTCACGGCACAGCAATCAGAGCTGCCGGGTACAAAGGGCGTCCCCCGTGGTGGATGACGGGGGTTTCCCCGTCCAAATGGGGTCGGTGTTATGAGGGTAACAAGCTTGAAATGAGCTCATTACCTCTCTTCACCCGGATCCTTATATTTAGAACCACTCGGAAGGGCTGATGGGCACATAAAAAATGTGGGAGACGGCTCCCCGCGGGACGGGGATCATAACTATGGGATGGCGACGTGATATGCCCATTTTCACACATAAATTACTCTGGGGAACCCTCTCGTGAGGGAGGGAGAACAAGTCTAACAACACGAAGAAAATGTCTCCAGCTGAGCTGACGTATCGTCGTCAGGAAATTAACCGAGGACACTGAACAGTTGCACGCGGGCAGGGGAAGCTGTTCTCAGAAGGAGGATACATCGGGATGATTAGAGGGAGGAGGGAGGATAATCCCGACTGGTCAGGGAGGACTACTACAGGGATGACTGTCCTCTAGAGAGGAGAGCCGGATTATGGTACTATACGAGGGGAGGAGCACTTCACCGGCCGGGGAGAGGACTTCCTGGGAGACGACATAACAAAAACAGACAGGAAAGGGTGGAGGAGGACGTCAATGGATGGCATTCCCTAGGATATGGCCAACTTAATCCAATGTTATTGTAGTGGATTTGGGGAAGAGGGAGGAGGGTAAATATGGGGGAAGAGAAGGGGATGACGACGTCCTGGTAACGGGAGACAAAGGGGAAGCGATCCGTTGGCAGAGAAACAAAATAACTGGAAGGAGAGGAGGATCTCGGTCAAGGAGGACCAGTTGATAGCACGAGGGCCGTCCAGAGAGAGAGAGAGAGAGTCCAGTGTGTCTAATGCAAGCCGGGAGAGCAGAATAATAACAGGTAAAAAAGGAGACTGATGCTAATGAGGCCACTTCAGCCAGGGGACAGTAAGCCCGGCGGGAGGAGACAAACATAAACAAGACTTCTGGAGGTGACGAACCGGCTGAATACGATGAAATTGAGAGTATTCTCGGGTCATCTTCTGCTCTCGGGTACGGATCAAAACAGGGCAAATCCGAGAGAGAAGTAGCCGTCTATACAACCGGAGGAGGTGGGATGAAATGAGGAGAAGCGCGTGGGTTGAAGAGATTATGGCTGGAATTCTCGAGAAAAGGGGAAACAGAGCAGACTACAACTTCTGTACGAGGCGGACCAATAAGAAGTGGCGTGGCGGCCAGAAGATTTGAAACTAGAGGTTACCTAGCAGAATGATATTACGGCCGGCAATAGACAGAAGACAGAGAGCAGACCAGGATGACATGTTCACCGGGAAGACGAAAAGAGCAGAAGGTGCACTTTTTTAGAAGAAGAAGAGATGACTGATTACTAAAGAGAGCACGGTTGATGGCCCGTCTGGATCTGTTCGGATGTATCATGAGCAGAACGACCAAAATGGCAAAAAAAATTACAAACATGTTTGGTCGTTTTCTTCGAACCGGCGGCGCGTCACAGATAGGGGACCTTTTGATCGGCCAAAGTGAATTAATTATCGAGAACGAGTGACTTTTGTCTAGTTTAGTGAGAGGGCAGGGAGAACTACCGGGGTAGTGGGAACCCTCGGGTGACGGTAGGGATGAATAGAAAAGAAATGAGAGGAGGACGTCAGCTGAGGAAGGAGGAAGGGGAAATGATAATAGAAGTAGACGAGGAGGAGAACTATGAGGCCGGGGACAAAATACACGGCTACACGGATTTAGAAGGGGAGGAGAGGAGGAAGGAATGGAGGAATGCTCGAGGGGGGACACCGTGTATGTCCCATGAACAAGAAAACACTGGAGAAGTTTCCCAGATCATTTGAAGTACCTAGAATGACGGGCATCACGAGAAGGACTCCCTCTACCTTGATGTGGGAAAGGCAGGGGATAATGAGAATAATGAGACCGGGTCAGAAAGGACAACTACAAGTTGTTCAAACGTCAGACAGCCAGACGTCAGATGCTGGGAAACAGACGTCTGCAAATGACAACGATGAAGAAATCCCCCTCTCTCTCATTTTCAGTCTTTTATAAGGGAAAGGGGGGGGGGGGGGGGGGTTTAAAAAAGAGGATGGCCTAATGGAGCCCCTTACTCGGCCATCCTCCCCTTTCATCTAGACGTCATCGTGTGATAAAATAAGGAGGGAGAAAGTGAAACGGTGTGGTAGAAAAAACAATAAGTCGGCTGTCAAGTTGGCCGGCTATCAGCGATCGCGGCGGCCTAACCTAGATTCCTCGACAGTGATACGGGGTTAACCGGACTACTCAAGTGCACCTCGACAGTCGTTTTCACTATATTTTATGGAGGATTATGGACGAGGCGGCCGTCTCAAGAGATTCTTGATTTCTAGTGAGAGACTCGCCCTTTCCTCTATCTCCGCCATGAGCTCCTATTGGGTCGAACGGTACTTGTCGGCAGAAAAAGTAAATGAGTTCTTTCACTATTGGAAAACTTAATTGCTGACCATTTCCTTTCGTCTCCCATGTTCTTTTTCTACAAAACACTACAAATCTCAACTTTATAACAAGTGACCAGGCCGATCCCCCGCAATGAGTGCCCTTCCAAAGCTTTCGACTGTCTATGTGCAAGATACAGAGTCCACATGTTGATCAGTACAATGTGCAAAGAGAAGCCACCATTTTGGATAATAAGAGGTGCGCGGCTGCAAGTCGAAGCTCAATGAACAGAGGCTTCTCCGAGATATCTAGAAGAGTACAGAAAATTGAAGAATGACGAAGAAACCAAACCGAAAATGAGGCTGTATTCAAACCGAGCGATGATGTTCTTTGAAGGAATGGTCCAGGGTAGGACGGCCCTACTATCTTCTTATTCAGTGGGCAGTTGCCCTTGTTTTGGGACAGTAACAGATGGACATGCAAGAAGTTTTCATCTACCAATGGAATGCCCGTCTCGATCTCGACGTACATTGACAAGCTAGCCGCCGTCTTCGCTTTTGTCTCCATGTGTATGCTCCAGCGGTTGGTGGCTCTTGGTTTTTGGGTAAACGAAGGCCTGTCACTTTGTCATCCTCTACTTCTCCCATCCTCCTGCTCCCAGGCCTCCGTTTTCTGTAGGCCTTATCCGTTGAGGGGAGTATAAAGGACAGTGTCTCCGGTACTCCCCTTATTGCCTCCACCATCCTCGGCTTCAAATAACAGAACAGTTTTCTGGAAATAACGGATCCTTCGGGAGGTCAATCCTTTTGACATGGAAGGTATCATAACATCTGAATTATTCCGCCTCGTAATGTTCCGTTTGGCTGAACCTCCAAATTATGGCACCAGATAGATTAAAACAGAAGGAAACAGCCAGGGAAGAGATCAGAAAGGTATGAAGGAGACGACTCGCCCGTTGGCTGCCTATTCACTCGCCGTTTGTCTCTGCAACCGGACACTCCACCGCGCCACCCCAGTCCCTCCAATAAACCCCTCGACACATCATCTTCCCCTTGGTCTTGGATTTCCAACAAAGGTCTCTCTGCCTGCCGGGGGATCGATGTCCTCCCTTCCCTGTTACTCCTCTCATGATTTGCGTCGGCGATCCCCAAAGACGCCGGGCCTCCCCACATCAATTATAGATAAAAAGGGAGACGCCTCCTCTCTCTCCTTTCTAATCCCACGCCCGTTCCCCCTCCATAACCAGTTCCCGACCGATTGTTGTAAAGAGACCGACAAATATTACATAGACACACGGTCCTGACTCCCATACTTCCTACTCTCCTCTACCCCCATCGGGTATCCGTTTCTGTTACACCCTTTCCCCTTCGACGGAAGTATTCTTCGAGGGGATACGGGTGACGTAAATGGCGGTCTGAAATAACAGAAAAGGGGGAGGCCGGCACAAACACGGCCTTTTTTGTAACTCGGGCTCGTCCCTCTCGAATGTCAGATTGACCTGTCCTCCTTGATCTCCTCCTCTCTGGAGCATTATTAAAGGACTAAAGATTAGAATAGAGGTGTGTTTACAAATAACAAGGTGTGCGTGGACGGTGCCGGGTCTCCCCCTCCCTGCCGACTGGTCAGCTGTTGTTCTCTCTCTTGGCTACCTCATTTGGACGACGCCTTCCCCAATCGATGTCTCAAACTCTCTCCGTGCTTTTTTTTCGTCCTCACGTTAAGCGGAATAATTGACCTTGGCCGTTTCCTCTTGATATTAGGGGTGCCTTCCGCCTTCGTTTCTCAAAATATCACCTTTTCCCGTCTATTTTGAGAACCAAAGAACTTTTTCCCCTGAAAGTGACAGGCGGCTTCTTCTCGCCATCAATTAGTCTCGTCATTATCCTCCCGCCATTGACTGAAAAATGATCCATTCCTGTTCTCCTTCCAGCGAGGAGGATTACGAGCCATTTGATCTCCGCGCTGCTTCTTCTTCTATGCATTCACCAGGACAACGTCTATAAAAATGATTTTCTCAATGCTGACATGGAAATATGGAGCCATTTTGAGAAATTAGAGATAAAACGTCGTTTCTATTCTCCCTGCTGAAATATTCCATCAGGGAACATCCAGTAGCCTTTCCTTTTCCTTTTTATTTGATTTTGTTCCCGAAATTCGGCGTGTTCCCCCGCGCGAACTTGTTGCCTGGTCGCTATGGATAAATATATGCAGCGAACTCGTTGCAATTAGGTTTTCATGGGCAGCGATTGGAACTGAATTGAACGGGGGGCGAATAAAGGGAAAGGGAGGGAGAAAGAGCCGCCAAGTGCATAAAAATGTCTCTCGACCGAGCATAAATCGGGGGGACGAGTTAGTTTTTACTCTGTCTCCCTCGGAGCAGGTGTCCTCCTCCCCTCCCAGACCAGTTCAGCTGTCCTTTCTGTCCCGTCTGCTTCCCTCATTACGAGCCCCTGCTCATATTCCATTCTCCCCTCTCGCCATCCTCTACTTTCTATCCTCCGCTTCCTAAAAACGTATGTTTCAGCTGTACCAGTCCTATCTCCAGACTATGTCTGCTGGTCTGGCCGTCAAGCGTAATCAGCCTCGTGAGTTGTCTCTGTCCCCTTACACGGTGTTCCTTCAGGTTGTCTCTCCCTCCACGAGGAGCAACCCTCTGTTTCTGGAGATGAGAAGGAGGAGGACATCGAGCGGCTGGAGGAGAGGGAGACGAGGAGTGAATGCGTCAGGAAAGGCTGCTACCTCTTCGGTCAGTTACCATCCTCCTGAGAAAGCTCTCTGCTCCCTCGAGGAGACCCTCCCCCCAATTCAAACTAATCTTTGGAACTTTCAGGAACTTCAAAGAATCACTGTGAAGAGGAGGGAGCCGTGCTCTCGCTGAGCAGTTCGGAGGAGAGTCTGCCCACGCCGGGAATGGGGGACGAGTTGGAGAAGTTGAAAGATGAGGCGGCGGAGGAGGACGAGGACGAGGAGATCAACATCCTAGAGGACCCCGTCATATCCAGAAAGGTTAGCTCTCTCTCTTTCTCTTTAATTTATGGCTTTCAATCTCCTGTTTATTTTCTCACATTACCGGGACAGAAAAAAGACAGAACACGTGGGACGCGATGTGAATCAGACATGTGAGAGGGTGCCCGGGAGGAGGGCGATTGAATTGACCCTTGTCACGACACGGGTTGCGAAAAGGACACGCGCCGGTCAGAAAATTCGAGGGGAGTCAGCTGTGCCGCTTGGAGAGGACAGGGCGAGATCAGCATGATCTCGTACCAGGCGGCAGAGAGAAAGACGAGAAGGGCACCTATTTTCAACAGGAGATCGCCACCTGCCGCCTGTTTTGCTCTCAATCCTCCCGTATCCGCTTATTTACGGGGTGCCTTCCAATTGTATCCAATAAACAATAATCTGTGGTCCCCCTAGACAGCGGAGAGGGGATTCCTATCGAAAAGCAACTGATCCCGGAGTTCAAACCCGAGAGAAATAAACACGGAGGAATTCCTTGTAATCTTTAGAGACTGCCTCCCCGATACAAATCATCCGCCCCGTTTTCCCTCTCTCGCCACCCGTCACCTGTCCCTTCTTCTCCGGGTTAAATTCCAGCTCAACACGCTTTTTACACACACATTTCTCAGCCATGCTCCGCGTGTTTTATTCGAGTAATATTGACCATATAATCCTCATAAAAGAGACCTGAAATTGACACCTGTTGGGCCGTCTCTCCCTCTCCTTCCCCGTCTACTAATAATCCTCTCTACGGTTTCAGTTTGAAGAAGAGCTTCGAAGACGACTTCTGGAGGAGCAGAGGGAAAGCGATCAGCGGTGGATTGCCCATGAAAAGGAACAGATCCGCCACCTCCAGGACAGCCACGAATTCATGCTCAAATTCCTGCACAAGGAGGTCGAGCGCTTCCAAGGGCTCTATAAAGGCATTTCCTCTCGTTTATTTGATGTTGACGACCCCATTCAGATGCCAGGCGGCCTGTCCTCGTAGTGCATGAGAGCGAGGAAATGAAGGAGCTCAAAGCCAAGGTGACCCTCTACGAGGAGGCCATCAAACAGCTCGAAGAAGTTTGTTTATCTATGTAGCGGTGGCTATAAATCCCTCTTGGTTTCAGCAACTGAAGATCAAAGACGAGCAGGCAGCCGCGGTGGAGGAGAAGGTCAAGGTGACCATCGACCGGCTCAAGGAGCAGAACGACATCCAGGGCGACAGGATACGGCAACTGTCCAGCGAACTCAATGACCGCAACCAGACGGTGGCACACCTCAGCAATCAGTTGAGGAACTACCGACTGAGAGACGCCATGGCTACTGCCCAGCAGAGGAGGAAGGCCTCCCAAGGCTCGCCGGTCATGTCTCCCACCAGTCCGACCAAGTGAGTCAATCCCCTTGAGCAACACACTAGTCCCCGTCGTTTAGAAGTCTGCCCTCGGCAAAGGGAGTCGTCAGCTCCTCCGTGTCCATCACATATCCAGGCAGCAAAAGCATGGCCATGTCTACCTCTGGGTATGCTCGTCCTCCTCTTTCCCCTCCCACTTCGCCATTTTTAGAGATTCCTTCGTCGGCCCTGGCAGCATCGAGCGTCCCAGTAGCCGGCGGCGTGCCTCTTCCGGATTCGGGAAATAAAGACGGTGAAAACTACGAGAAAACGAGTGTTTGTACATATACCCCTCCCCCGAGTGACCGTTGTGATATTCGGCAATAAAAAGACAACAATTATTCTAGGCGGACTCTCACCGCTCATGTTTATTAAATAAAAGGAAGCGTACATCACCGGGATGGATTGGTCTACACAAAACAGAGAGGAATCTATCAGATGAAATACATGCGGCCCTTGAAGTTCTCGGTGACGGAGATGCACTCCTGGAGGATCGAGTCGGCCTGCGACTGCGGGGTAGAGTCGCCGCTCTCCGGTACCATTCCCTTGCGGCGGGGCTTGCCAACAGACATCAGCGAGTTGAGCGACGAGGTAATCGACGAGTCCGACACCGTGTCCGAGTCGTGCATTCCCATCTTGCGTTTGATGTGGCAGCGGGCGCGGGTGGCCACCAAGTCGGCATAGTAGACGGGTGCCGGGATCG
The DNA here is from genome assembly GCA_932521035.1 of Oscheius dolichura. Taxonomy (NCBI): domain Eukaryota; kingdom Metazoa; phylum Nematoda; class Chromadorea; order Rhabditida; family Rhabditidae; genus Oscheius; species Oscheius dolichura. The sequence continues at coordinate 6,747,481 of OW051494.1, forward strand.
ACACCGACCGAGTACAGCGACCATACGTGTGGCACATTCTAAATATGTTAATTGGCTTTTAAAAAAAGAGTTACATACCCAAAGGTGATGGATTGAAGCTCGTCGGCCGAAAAGTTGTTATCATCCCAGAGGACGTGGTAGCGGGCCGGGCGACTGGTGCCCTGGACGCCGAAATGACTGCACAGGTAGAAGTCGAATCCTTCGGGCGAGGTGATGCCCGTGTCGATCGTCGTGCCGGCCGGGATGTTCTTGGCCTTGCCGACAGTGTCCTGGCTGTACTTGCAGAACATACGGGCATGATGTCTCTTCTGGACGACGATGTACGTGATCGGGGGACGGTAGTCGGGCGAGAGGATGAGGCAGGCCGAGCGGATGCCGTGAATCTCCTCGCGCAGCACCTCAGCAAACTGGCCCTCGCTGACTCCGTCACGGTAGACAACAATCCGGGTGGGCTTCTGCCCCGTGTGGCGGTAGAAGGAGACGAGCCGCTCACGAATAGCATCCAGCAGATAGACCACCGACTCGCGGCACTTCCTCTGTACCTTCACATTGGCTCCGTACATCTGGGGAAGGAGGTCGATGTTGGCCACAATCTGAACAATTTGTATCAGAATAGAATAAAGAAAGGAGGATACCGCAGCAACCGAGGGAATGTTCATCCTCTCCTCCATCTGGGTCGGATGGGTGACGTCGATTCCGACGATCAGAGTCGGCTGGTCGATGATGTATTTGTTGGTGATGGCGTCGGCCACGATGCGACTGTTGATGCCGCCCAGCTTCATGTTCAGCTTCAGGACGATATTCGAGCAGGTGGCAGGCGACGGGCGCTGTACATTCTTCATCAGCACACACTGCGACATTATTCCGTGCTAAATACGTTTTAAATGGTCCAAATGAATTAAAGCCACCTGCATATCGGAGCACTCCTTACAAGTCATGTAGAGATCGGCATTCTTGCCGGGCAGGACGACGATGACCAGATCGCAGGTGGTGCTCGTCTGCTTGTACTCGGTGGCAATCTCGTTGAAGAGGAGGACGACGTCGTCCTTGCTCCGTCCGTATTTGACAAGATCCGGCCACTTGGGGAATCCCATGCCCATCTGGGTGGCCTTGGCGTAGAGGGCCTGGCAGAAGCCCTGCAGGAGGGACTGGTCACGGGGATTCACCAAGGCCAGCATGCTGAAATGGGCAGGTTCAACTAGAGAAAGGAGAAGAAGAGCCACCTGTAGCTGGTGCAGGTGGCAGGCAGGTAGAGCTGCTGGTTGTCCATGCTCCAGGTGCCATCCTTGGGAACGACGATGGGATCGACGTGGCGATTCTCTCCAAACATGATGGCAGGCGCCTGAAGGACACGGGCCGTCGTCTCAAACATCTTCGGGGAGATGCTCAGCCCGAACTCGCGGAGGAAGGGATCCTTGTCGAAGCCGGCCTGGGCACACAGCTGAAAGGGGACGACTAGAGAAGAAAAGGAAGGCTGGCTACCTGGGCAATGCGCTCCTCGCGCTGGTTCGCGTCCACGGCGGCGGCTCGGATAATGGCACTCGTCTGCTTCTCGCTCAGTTTGCGGTTGAATTTCTGGGGAGAGTCCAGTTGGCAAATCTCCAGCGGGAAGAAGATGTTCTTGTTGACGGGGCCAACGTGGAGACAGGGCAACTTCGGGAATCGCAACTCGCCATAGCGCTCGGAGAAATAATCAGCCACGCTGTGGGTCACCTCCTCGCCTTCGGGAGTGGTCGACTTGAAGCTGAAAAGCATAGAATATTTAGAGGAAGAGAGAATAGACTGACGTGAGCTCGTCGGCCGGGATCATCTTGAGGCTGTTGACACGGTAGACGCGAACGGCGCCGCGGTGAGTCGAGCGGATCTTGAGACCCTTGACGGCCTCGGCCAAAATCTTCATCTCGTGGGCAGACAGAGCAAATTCGCGGTAGAGCGTCTCCGGTGAGAGGGCCGCCTCTTCCTGCTGGTACGATGCCTGCTGCGGGCCTTGACGGCCACCGCCGTGGTAGCCTCCACGCGCTCCTCCACGGCCGCCACGAGTGGAAAAAGTCCTCGGAGCGGGGCGATAGGCGCCGGCGCGCTCATTCAGCACGTCGCACATGAACTGGACCATCGAGATACGTGCCTTGTAGAAGGCCGTGTGGGCCACTGGAAAGAAGAGATTACTGTAAGAGGTAAGCGAGAGAGGATACCATCAATGTTGAGCAGGGGCTTCCAGCCGGCAGCCACGTGGGCAGAAGAGAAGAAGCCGGTCCACATTTCCTTGCCGCCTTCCAGGTCCAAGGCCAGGGCACCGTCGATGGGGATACGGTAGCAGGAGGACTTCCAGGAGAAGAAATTAGCCGAGTTGCTGAATGGAGGAAGACTATATTTTAAAGAGGGGAGACGTACGCAATCAGAGGACAAGTCAGACTCTGACGGCAGACGATATCCAGGATCTGGATCGGGGTGAGGATGCGCTCGTCCAGGTTCTTGGTGCGGGTGCGGCACATGTCGACGAGCACCGGGCCGACAAACTGCAGGGAGACGGCGCACTTGGTCCTCTCGCGGGCGTCCTTGGCCAATGGCACCTCGACTTCGAGACGGGTGGAGGTACGGCCTTCCGGGAATTCGACGCGAGTCGTCGTGTACAGCTGGTGGGCACCGTCAAAGGCCAGGGCAAACTTGTTGGGGAACAGAGAGCTCTCGGCGACGGCCTTCCAGAAGATGGCGCGGCTCTCCTCCCTCTCCAGCTTACGACTTCCGGGATGTTGGATCTCCACGTGGTACTGGCTGATCATCATGTTGTCGGTCATGAGGGCAATCTCGAAGAAATTCGTACGGATCGGGATCCGACGGCCGAGTTCGCCAAAACCGGGACGGGCGGCCACCTCCCTCACATTCATACATGCCAGCTCCTGAAAATTGGGTAGTTATAAGGATGATTAGGTTTCGGCTACCTGGAGAACTTTCGGGGACAAAGTTGGCGATCCAGTGAGCCTACTGGGAGAGGCAGACGAACTAGGCGAACTCTTGCGAAGCTGTCCCGAACGCACATCAGCCGAGGCGATGCCCGAGTCGACTTCTGATTCTAGAATACCACAAGCCGTAAAAAAATAAAATGAAAATGAAAATGGGGGATTAGTAGAACAGAGACGCGTCAAGGCTGAATGGTGTCGCCACACCAGGAGGAGGAGGAGGCACGTCGGGTACGAGGATCTTGGAAGCTGTCCTACCCAACATGCCGCAACGGCCCACCGCCTGTGGCCGCTGGCAGAGGGCCCCCGAGAGGAACGGTTGAGTATTCTTGTGCGGGTGAAGGGCCGCTAGTGAGTTAGGGTGGGAGTCAATATGACAATGAGCCTCACAGCCTTTCAAGAGGCGGGCCTCATATGGCCTTCACGCCTGCAATGGCCCACCGGCTGCGAGCGACCCTATGGAGGATAGCGCCTAGTGGTCAACTTCTACCCGAACTACCCATAGCTACGGTTAGCGTTCACAACGGGCCGTACGACTTACTTCCAAAACATACAAAAGGGCGAGTTTGTTGAAGACCCCGGCTGGGGTGAGCCGGCCTGGTGAGGAGGACGCGTATTCATCTCGAACCTGACATGGCCATCATGACCGTAAAGGCCCACCACCTTAGAGATTGATGAAGGTTCAGAACCTTTGGTCTACCCGAACTGGCCAAGGAGTCATTTCCATTTTAAAAAGCGCCGGGGTCCGGTGGGACAGTCGGAGGACAGTTGCACGCAATTGCGCGCTGCCCAATAGAATGAGGGTGGGTAGCGCGGTGAAGAAATTAATAGCGGGTGGGAATGGAGGTGTCTGTTCGACTGCTTTAGAAGTTAGGTGCCGGCGAACGTTACCGTAAACTTTCGGTCAGAAGCGCCGATTGCGAGGCGCGCCCGTGCGCACCCCGGTATGCGGCGTACCAGAAGACTGAACAGCCATGGCGCCGCGCACCTGGCGGATGCCTTACGGTAGTTATGGTCACGAAATTTATGGAAAGGTGCGCGTATCGTACACAAGGTAACCGAGAAGTACGCGTACCTTTATCACTAACAGACATCAGAAGGCAGGTCTTCTTCGTAGGAGAAGAAGTTGATGAATGACCTAGGCTAGCAGCCGAGTCGCCACGTTAATTCATAAGATGGGATAATCGCGATGTCATGACCCTTTTCCGGTTAAATCCATCAATCGTTTTTGTTTAGAAAGTAGAACAAGGAGTAGATATGGAGGAATAAACGCTGCCCTCAAAAGAAGTATACCTCGTAAAACCTCGAGCAGGAGGAGGAGGACTAGTCAGAAGAGAGTACTGTTCAGATTGTTCAGAGGTAACGGCTTCCGATAGAGATGCTCGAGGTGATTTTGACGGAGTGTGCTTCGTCTGTGCGCGGCCCACCTCGACATATTTGTATAATGCGACAGGCGTCAATGGTTTCCGAGGATTACACGAGTCGAGTTTTGTTCGCCTCACAAGCACCGCCACACCGAGCGTCCTCCTTTTATTCCCCATTTTTTCATTATTCTGCTCCAATATATACAATATCCTCTCTGATCCCCTGCCGGCTCCTCTCCCGACGCCCATCCAGCCAATTTTCATAATGTGCCCCATGTTGAGGGAGGGTGTCCCAGAGGCTTTCGACCATCTCCCGCTGTGATTCATCTGAACCCAATTTGACTGGACGGAATGTTGTGCGTGGGCTGCCCAGGGTCGCCTTGTTCCTCTGACTCTTCCTCCTCTCCCTCGAACTAGGGAGGATCAAAAAGTACCATCCATCTGGCCATAACAACCTGCAGTTATCACCTCTGCCCATACTTGACTGGTTTTCTCTGTCCCGAATCGTAACACAACACTGTAAAAGGAAGGATAACCCCGACAGGAAGTAAATTGACTTTTGGCCAGTTGTGTATGCCGTATAAACAATCCGGATTAGGATGATTTCAACTCCGACCGGATCAGTTATTGATTGTAATTGGTTGCCCTTTTGAAACTATTGAAACAACACACAGCGTCATCAACTAGAATCAGTAGAATATCTAATATCCTATTCCTTTCATCGGTTCCCTTCTTGTTCTGGTCTCAATGGCCTCCTTTCATGTGATAGTAAAGCATCAATTATTTCGCGTTCAAGATGAGACGGTGTGGGTGTAATATCAGGAGATAACCTCTCATTTAGCTCGGCATCATCCCCTGAAGTTCTTTAAAAGTACAACAAACCTTTGAAATTCGGCTACTGATCATCCTTGCTTCTTTTTTCCGATCTCTCCACCTTCTTTCGAGTTATCTTTTTCCTAAACGTTATTAGTTTATGACATAATTTCAATAACCTAAGCTATTCCATCGCCCTTCCACCCATTTTTTCTTACAATAGAAATTCAGATGAGTTCTCGAATATCACGTCGAGTAATGGAAATGACAGATCCTGAACTGGGTGCTGTATTAGCTGTTGCTATGCCCAAGTCTAATTTTGACGGTGTTGATCGGGACGCACGACAAGAAGCTATTCTCAAATGGTGTTTTCCATCCTAAAACAGTAAAAAATAATTTAGGTTATTCGCACATAATCTGAGCATGAATCACGAATTCATGCTGGACATTGAAGACGATGATATCTACGTGCTAATGAGAAACAAACCGTGTGCGTGCTGCCCAAAAAGTACGGCATTGAATTTCGTTAACTGTATAGAATTACAGCACCGGATCCTCCTGTAACGTATAAAAAAGATGGGGAGGAGGGAACGGTAACACTGCCTTCATCGAAAGAAAATAAAAGTACTGAGGAACAGCCAAAAGAAAAAAATGAATTGGCGGCGAATACAAAAGAGACGAAAGAAAAGACACCGAACGGCATAGTAACTACTATGTCAACCATCAACTTATTAGTTACAGCAGCATAGTTCCCCTCAAACCACTCTAGCAGAAAGAAGAGGGCAAAAAGTGCAACCAATTACTACACAACCTCAGCCTATGGCTTCTGCAACTAAAAAACAAGGTTTGTGTCTTGGCTATACAAACTTTTGCATTTTTAGAACCCGAACCAGAAGAAGGTTGCTGGAAAACATGCTGGCGTGAATATGGCACGTGTTGTGTTGCTCTTTGGGGGAATTGTTAGCCACATATCGAATTTACCACGACTTTGAAGCGGATTGGAAATCAGATCTTTATGAAAAGTTGATATTTAATATTAAATTTGTGAAAATGAGGATCATAAGATGATTTACGTTAAGAATATAATTTAGTGTAAAATTATCAAAATTCACTTAGTAGACGTCCCCGTTACTGACTTAATTTTTGCAAAAATACGTTTTAAGAATCCACGATGAGGCGTAGGCTCTTCTTTGGCCTGGAAAGGTGTAATTCCCTGAAAAAAAAGATAAAGAATGATTTTCTAATGAACTTACTTTGCTGAAGGCTTCCAACGACGGTAGCGTATTGTGAAAATGTTCACCTTTATCGTTTTTTCTAATTAATACTGGTGTGCCTAGGCTTACTGTCGAATTCGGTGTCTAAAGTTTTTAGTATTAACTATAGTGTAAGGCATTGCCTCTTGATTGTTATTTGAAGAAGGTTCTGAACTTTCATCAATCTCTAAGGGAATAGTTTTTATTTCCATAACAGTGCTGACATTGGTTTCCTAAGTGTTACATTATTATAAATGTTATAAAATACACCAACCAATGGAGGTTCGGCTGGACCTTCATTGTTTGTTGGATTTCGATCAATAATGATCAAAGCATCATCATTAAAAGATTGAGGCTGTAGACACATGATATCTCCCTCTTCTTTGAGCCCTAAAAAGTTAAGGTAATTTATAAAAGGTAACTTAATACCTTTTGCTTTCCTTCTCTTATCATATTTTTCTTTTCCCTTTAACTTCTTCTCTTTCCTCGCTATCCAATATTTTTCTGTTAGATGATCTTGGTGGAATTTACAAAAGTCATCAAATGGAGGAACTCTAAAGTTCTGCTCACGCTAAAAAATAGTGTATACATGTTATCAAGAAAGATTACATCGTTTAGATATCTATACGTTTTGTTGAAACCCATATAGTAAATCATTTTCCGGTCATTCAGCTTTGGTAGAGGAACGTCTTGATCGCTTTCTACAGCACTGGTAATACCTTATTAATATGTTCACCTTTGGTTTCCTTTACTTCGTCATCAACTAGATGAAATTGTAAAGTTACATCCGGTCTGTCCTCTTTCTCAACTGCTCTAAACTTATGATTATCACAGCAAATAAAGTATGTACTGCTTCAAATATCCTGGAGGATATCCGTTTATAAAACCCATTCTCCTCATCCTGTAGATCCACTCTGGAATATCATCAGGGCCGATACCAAGAGCCTTTAAAAAATTATAATTAATATCATCACCTTACTTCGCGCAAAGTGTTCGACAGCCTTCCTGGACGAAATTCGCTGCCTTTCGTAGGTGTATCTTCTTGGTGGTAACGAGCGCTAAAAGTGAATACCACAGTGTAAATATATAATATCTACTACCTATTAATAGATTCATTCAGCCTTTTCTTTTCTTTAAATTCGTTAGCAGCTTGTTTTATACGCTGATTATCCCGGGGATCAGGACAACTCATTAACTGATGGTCTCCTCCACAATTGAAACAAGACATCTGCAACAAATATTCTGTGTATATTTCTTTTAGTAGATCTAAAACAATGTTTAAAATATTACTTTAGCTCGTTTAGCCGGTGGTTCGCTTTCATCAGCTTTTAATTCAGGTTCAACTGTACTGAGCATAGATCGACGCATTTTCAGCACCCAACCACTGAACGATTTATGCTTAAAAATAAATGATATATTTCCACCTTTCCCCGGAAGAAGATTCGTCATTTGTTTCTTCTCTTATCTCAAAAATAGATTCAGTCCGATCAATCATTACTCCATCATCTATATGTATTTCCGTTCCTTTCAATGTTTCTGCAGTGATATTTGTTTCAACGCTGAAAATGATATTCCAAATCACAACTGGAAAATACTACTTTTCAGATGGAGAGCTTTTAAGTTCACCATCTTCTTGTTCTTCATCAAAATTTGTAGAGTTTGCCTTTCCTAAAAATAAAACCTATATTGTATCATGAAGCGGATTACCTGTAAACATGAGTGTAACAAATTAATACGGCTACCTGAAAAAAATGTATTTGTATAGATAAAAACAAAGCGAACAAAAAAACAGAAGAAGTGAAGGAAAACAAAACAGCATAAAGCGCATGCATGGTGTTTACGGTGCTTTGATTTTGAAAGGCCGAAATGGGGTTCCGCTGTTTTCTCGTTTTGTTGTTTTTCCTTCCTTTCCAGTCGAACATGCACAAATTCTGGAATATTATCGTATTGCCGAAAATTGTGATCCACTCTGTGTATACCTGTGCCTCACTTTTCTATCTATACACTTTTCTAAAGCAGTTTTAGAAAATGAATCGAATGCCATGGGTAAAACAAATTTACCTTGCCCTTATACCGACTGTACCATTAGGATATATTATAATACATGGTGAGTTCGTTTATTCGCTTTCTATTTGCCTCCCAGGTTGGCGAGATGATCAGTTATGGACAAAGTTTTATATTAGCCGTAGTTCTTTGCCAGCAACAGACAGTTTGAAACAATTTGTTGAATTAGAAATGGATCAGTTGGAGGATGTGCGGCATTCAAAGGTATGCTAATTTTGTAATGTCTTGAAAGTAACGAATGTTTTAGACACGGGTTTCCCTAATAAATGAACTAGAACCAAAAGTTTATGGAGGTTTCTTTTTAACTAATGGAGTGGAACTGCAATTTCCCCTACGAGTTGCTATAGATGATGTAGAACAAGCACGAAGACTTGGCTCTAACTTGGAAATGGACTTAGGGTTAGCAAAGTATCGTTATATATCTGTCTATTACTTGCTTCATTTATTTTAGATATCGAAGAAAGGTCGAAGTAAACTCATCCGTAGGCGACGAACTTATTTCCCGACTGATGCTCTCCGATAATGCAAAAAGATTCATTATTCAGCGACAATTGCAATTAGCTAACAAGTATGCATATTTTTGTTTTGAGAAATCGTTGATTTTAGTGGTGTATATTTCTCTATCCCAATTATGGCTTGGATTGGTCTTTCATCTGCTAGCTATGTCGTTTTCAGTGGTTTGTAAATTTGCCTTTTTTATTTATTTATGATTTTGAAGGGATGATACCGGTGATCGGAGGAGTTGCATCATTTGGTTGTTCTGCTCTACTTCTAGTTGTGATATATTCTCAATTTATGAACAGATTCAAAGTTTATGTGACTAAAAAGGCTGATGAAGTAGCAGTAGAAAAGTAGGTATCTTTAGAAACATTAAACATATTACAAAAATAGAGGTAATGAATATTTCGTTGGAGCGCGGGATTATTTCACCTCCTCGATGAATTTTAACAAAATAATGAGGAAAATACTAGGCAGTGAAGGAGAAAAAAATATTGGCAAAAATGGAGATTTAAATATGGATCCAGTTCCGTATTCAGAGAGGTCAGTTTTCATTTTGCCATGGAGTATACAATTATTTATTTAGGCTAAAAAATATTGAGGTTTTTGCTAATGCAAAATATGAAGATCTGGAATAATATAGAAGAATAGAACTTTCCGATAGAGCTATGTGTATGTACGGGTCATAGGTGTATAAGTCTTTTTTTTTATTACGTTCAACGTTGAGGATAAGTAATAAATATATATTGTATTTTTGCCAGCTCAGATGCTTGGGTGTTTCCGTCAATTTCTCTTCACAAGTTTCATTGCATTTCTTTTATTCATATGTATTTTCAGATAGAGTATGTACATTTCAAGGAGACTATTTAGTTTTCGGTAATCCTTTCCTCTGTTTTACTAGATCTTTTAAAGAAATTGGAATACAGACAGCACTGATTGGCTTCAAACAAAATGGGGTAGGAGAGCACGAATTGGGCTCCTCGCCGGTACTATTGTAGCATATCCCCTGGCCTCGTTAATTATTAATGGCCCCTTGGTTAAGTGGACGTTTCCTAGACGGTGAATACCTTTCGACTTTTTTTTATTGTTTAGTAAATAACTTTAGATCATTTCAGATATTCGGTCGAAGATCTTCCACCATATTTGAAAACACTAGCAAATGAAGAATATGAGCGTTTTCTGGAGAAAGAGTCGCGGGTTCCCCGAGATGCAGTTGTTACTGAACATATGAATGTTAATACAAGTTAGTCATGCTTTATTATTTTCGAAAGAAACATACAATTTCAGAAGATCATGATACTGTTGCAGCAGGTTCCCTAGGAGTAAGAACGGGCCTTCATTTAGCTGTTCCATTCTTTATTAGATTTTCATCAAAAGAGGAAGTAATACAGTTTTTCAAGTAAGATTTCTATTATATTAATTTGCAGATTTTTCTAGAGAAAAACAAATGAATTGGGTAGATTTTCTTGATGAAAGGTTACCCGTTGATTGGGATACACCCCTCGGAGAAGAACTTGCGGAAACATTTGTAATGTCAAATAGTGTAAGTTTTTCTGTATTTTCTCGTTATTCAAATGTATTCCATATAGGCTCGAAGGTTTCTTTTTCTTCGAGATCTTTATGCTCATGACGGGTATGCAGCTTTAGCACAGAGAAGCATTTCTTGGGCTAGTTGGACAACTTTTAGCAGCATCTTCACTTATTGGTTACATGGAGTGGGTAAATTTCGTTGCTTATCATTTATTTCACAGACAGCAAAAATGTTTGGTGCATCTGCGTTTAGTTTCTTAGGAATTTATGGAGTATTGCTTAGTGGAGCTTGGTACGCGAATAGCCATTGGCACTATCTGTATAGGTCAGTCGTTTCTATCGTTTTTTTCTTCGAAATCAGAAACCAGGAAGCAGTTTTTTTAATATAAACATTTTATTTAGGTATATTACCGATGTGCACGCCGATAGCACATCTGCTAAGTCTTCTTTTGGGCATTCTGAAGGAGGAAAAGAGTATTATTGGAAGGAACTAAAACGAAACAGGCATGTTTTGTAACAAGAAAAGGAACATTTGCTTTATAGATTGCTACGTGAATTGCACCCTCATTTATACACAAAAATAAAAGTTTCTGGCGATATAAGAGGAATTCCAACTCCCATTATTATGCGGTATGATCATTTAAAGGTTCGTGTTTTCTAAATAAAACTTCACATCTTTGTTGTAGGATGTCAAGGAAGAAGATGATGAATTGAGGCAAGTTGTAGGAGGAGATGATTTCTAGACATATAATTTATAGATTTATTTAATTGTTATTGTTATATTTTTTGTTTAGATAGTAAATATTTCGAAGCGTATACATAAACTATGGATGTAAAAAAAAGAAACAGAAATTTGAAGAAAAAAAGAGCTTGTAGAGGAATGTAGATTCCTGCTCATTGATCTTAGGAACTGCTTCAAGGAAGCCACTCTCGTTAACACCCTCTTAGATGGTCAAACAAAGACGTGTTCAAGCAAGAGACATGCTTCGCGTGTGAATCTTCATGTTCGCGCGAGCCAGCTGATAACAGAAGACAAACAAGTGACTTTTTCGCAACATACGCAAACCATCGAGAATGGCCGAGACGAGCCCTAAGGCTCCCGTAAGCGGTTTCTTTTTGCCGCGTCGGGTGCTCGTGGCGACCGGTTCCGATGCCACGGCGACAAATATATAAGGAGGAAGAGCCGTGAGCCAGGACACAGTCGAGAAACATGCGCACTTCCCTCTTCATCTTCTCCACCCTTTTCCTGCTCGCTTCGGTTAGTCGGCCGCCTGGCAGTTGCCATCATCCGCCTCTCTTTTAGGGAAATGCCCTCCGAGAGAAGAGACAGTGCGGATGCGCTACTCCGACTCAGGCCTCGTGTTCCTGCACCCCTTCGACCTCGACAACGACCTGTGCCTGCCAACAGGCTCCAGTAGGTAAGTCCTTGACTATCTATTGGGTATACACCCATCAAATATCAGCCACGACCACGACGACCGCCGCCCCCGCTTGCGCCTGTGCCTCTGCCCAACCTCAGTACTCTGTCCAGACATACAATACCAACCAATGTGCTCCCGCATGCACACAGGTAGCCTCCTCCTCCTCCTCCCTTTAAATACAAGATTCTAGGCCTGCCAGCAGCAGTGCAACACCCCGACGGCCACCCCCAGCTGCCAGCCCCAGTGTGCCCAGAGCTGTACCAACTCCTGTGCCCCTCAACCCCCGGTCTACCTCAACCCCACCACCGCCGCCCCCGCCCAGTCCCAGTGCATGCCCGCCTGCCAAAACCAGTGCCAACAGACCTGTGTCCAGCAGCAGATCCCCCAGCAGCAGTGCCAGGTGATTCCCCTTCGAAATACTCTTGAATCGTCCTCTTCTAGCCCCAATGCCAACAGCAGTGCCAGCAGACCTGCGACGCCCCCACTACGACCACCCCCGCCCCCCAGCTCATCAACCTCAATGTCAGCTTCTCCGTCTGTATGCCCGCCTGCCAACAGCAGTGCCAGCAGAGCTGCCCCGCCCAGCAGACCGTCCAGCAATGTAACAACAACTGCTACAACTCTTGCCAGAATACCTGCCAGGTAGGGGGGAGAGGGGCAGTCTCATTGAGGAATATTCAGCAGTCCCCCACCACTTCCGCTCCCCAGAATAACTGCGTCCAGCAGTGCCAGCCCGCGTGCCAGCCAACTCAGCCAGTTCAACAGTGCCAGCAGTGCCAACAGAGCTGCGTAGCTGCCGCTCCCACCACCACCCCCGCTCCCCAGATTGTCCAGATCTCCCTCAGCGCCTCCGTTGCTCAGTCACAGCAATGCCAGCCTATGTGCCAGCAGTCCTGCACCCAGCAGTGCGTCCAGCAGCAACAGCCCATGACCCAGTGCCAGGTGAGTCTCGGAGCGATACAGGGGAAGAGGCAGTCTCTCTATCCATTACAGTATAAGAATTCTCTCTGAATTATCCTAAAAATGTCAATATTCCAGCCTGCCTGCCAGCAAAGCTGCAACCAGAGCTGCGCCGCTGCCCAACAACCAGCAGTCACCCCCTGCCAACAAACCCCCACCAACGTGAGTTCTCCCAAAAGAGAAAAGAAGAACTCGCCATTTCAGAGCTGCCAGTGCCAGCAGAACTATTCCCCCTGTGCCGGATCCAACGGACAGTGCTGCCGAAGGAAGTAAACGGGTGCCCCCTCGAGCCAAGACTTATCTGTACAAAGAGAAACCATGACACGACCACATAGACAATAAAAGGTTCTTAACTTGACACTCTTATTGTTTGGGAAATGAGGAATATACAAAAAGAGCAGGGTTTATTGCACAGCGATATTAATATTATAAATAAATAAAGCGCCCTCCCCTGGTCAGAGAAGCCGTCGTCTTCTGGCCTTCTTCATCTCTTCGCACGGCTTCTTACACCATTGCAACTTCCCAGTCACCGAACTCTTCATTAATCCCACCTGAATATTTCCCTTGTTCTCAAAAAAAGATCTAGCCCACCGCACAGCCCTCAAATACCTTGCAGCACTTGTCATCCTGGCAGTGGAAGCCACTCTTCCGCAACTTGGCCTTTACCATGGCTACCTCCTCCCGACTGGGCAGTTTCTCCCCGCCGACCCTCCCGTTCTTCTTTATCCCTTCCTGCATCTTACACGGCCGGCTCTCCATTCCACACTCTGTTCCACTCTCGCAATCTCTGAAGGGACACAGTTAGATAGCCGAGGAGGACGAGTCACCTTCTCCTATGCTGGACCCCTTCCTCGCATTCGGACCACGCCGTCTGTGTCTCGCTGGCTATCAACAACTTGTCACTCTTGATCGCTACCATATCTAGACCCTGTGATGGGATAAGATCTCCCTCTACCTTTCATTGTCTTGACTCCGGCTGCCCGGGCCACGGTCACATCCGGACTCCTCTCACAGGTCACTTCGAAGTAGTCGACGATGTCCGTGTTCTCTTCGGTGAACAGATCCACTTGAGAAAGACGGTCCTCCGAATTGAGGATACAGTTCAGCTGGCTCTCCTGGAAGAGACGATGCGCAGGGTAGAGGGAACAGGTACCTCGAAATAGTACATCCCGCTGGTACAATTGAAACCAAAGAGCTCGAAACTATTCAGGCAGCTATCAAAACAGTGCTCGAAACTGGGAGAGTCCGAGACGGACTCGGCAAAGCCGACGAGGATCATCTGAGGGAACCGGTTGAAGGAGATGGGACAGTTTCTGCCGAAGAATGATGTTTTTAGAAGGCAGAGGAGATCTTACCTGGATATCTTCTCGGTGACACAGATCCTCTCGTAGTAGAAGGCTCCCTGCCGCTGTCTCAGCTGGCCCTCTCCCACGGGCACGGCGGCCTCCTTCGAGAAGTGACACTGTCCCTCACTCCGGTCAAAAGACCTACAGTCCAGTCTCTCTCCCTCAATCTGAAAACGCCAGTTCTTGCTCTTCAAAAAAGATGGCTTACATTGTTCTTTTGGCAATATTCGATACACTCCTCCACACTACCCGTGGCTCTTGTGATATCGTCGTTTTCAAACAACTCGAAGGCCTGGGTCCTCAGGAAGCCAGTCTTCTTCCCCGGAGGACAACGGAGGCCAATAACTTCAGCTTCGTCCAGGACGGGCGTTTTCTGCTCCAGGAGGTCGTTGTCATTCACTTTGACCTTCTCTATACTTCTCTCGTCGATACTGCTCCCATGGGCAGCCACTTCTACAACTCGGTTAATAACGAAAGAGGGAATCAGACCTGGGGCCTCGTTGATATTGAGGCATTGGACCGCGGATGTCGGCTCGAAGTAGTCTCTCGTCTGGAACTTGAGTAGCCGAGCCGGGGCCTGGTCCCCCACGTGGGCGAAGAGGTCACAGACCTGAAGAGGTATACCGTAAAAAGTGGATTATCTCACCTGGTTTACGTTGTCGTAGACGAAGGACCGGCAACTGTAGACACCCATCTGACTGTTCAAACAGTGTAATTTACACTTCATCAGGGAGGTGGAGGATCTGATCTGGCTTTTAATTCAACTGGCAGACAACCTACCGTCGTTCATATGGCTGAGCATTGACGACGATGGCGTTTTCATAACGTCGGAAGCAGGGATCGCTCATGTCCGGCACTCCGGCCACCACTTGTCGTCCTCCCTCCTCGTCTCGCGATACCGGCGGCGGGCCCAATGGCTTCTGTCTCTTCACATTGTACCCATGGGACTGCTCCTCTTCCTGGATGAATTACTGCTAGAGGAGGACAATAAATACCGGTAGGAAACGAAGAGCAGCCGTCTTTTCCTCTTCCACCTGATTAGGAGCGAAGGATCTAGCTGGGGTGACTTGAGATCGTATTGGACGCGGAGAAGATGTCGGCACATTTTCAGGGGGATCGACCGATATGGGGGCATATGTGGAATAGGAGACTGTAGTTGCGGGTCTATTGATCAAAGATATTACTGGCTACCATAAGGTGCCTACATTTCCGGATTGGTATCAGTGATGTCCTCGAAATTGACAAGTTCCTGTTCACCGGTGGCCGAGAGGAGCCTGCCCATGAGCAAGAAGTTCAATAGAATCCTAAGAATACGAATCAATGAACGGTAATCAATACGGCTAACCGAGTAAGCATGGCTGGCCCCGGAGGGGGTTTAGTCTGGTTTCAAAGACGAATAATTGTGGTGGAGGGGGTTGAATACCGAAGTGTGACCCTCGCGCGCGACGATTAGAGGAGATCTCGCGGGAAGAGGAGAAGGATTACGGCCAGTCGGGAGACACAAGGAGGAGAACCATCCCACAATAGAGATATCCACACGGGACAGGCGTTTTCGTGGGGGCGAGTAGATGAAATACCGTTATCAGGACAGAGAGGATCGTGTTGGGCGTCTTCCCTCTTTCAGGGCGGTTCTGTCTTACTCGCTGTCAACTCGACCAAAAAAAGAATATCTAATTAGCTTTATTCAACAGCGGCAGTCACACTTCTCGACCACAAAACCGTCAAATGGCTAGCTACCAAAACGAAGTTACCACCGGTCCTCCAAAAAGCAACACATCAGAAATGGAACTTTGGCCAAAAAGTCGCCTTAATGGACAACCAACGCTGGACAAAGAAGATCGTAGAATGGACCCCTCGCGAATGGAAACGAATACCGGGAAGACCTCGAATGAGATGGAGAGACGAGTTCCAAGCAGAACTAGGTGCAAATTGGAGCAGTGTTGCGCAGAAGAATAAGCGACGCTGGATTTGCAGCAAGAATCACCGTGTCCGCAAATATGATATATGATACGAATATGATTGAAAATAAATAAATAAATAAATAAACAGCGGCAGTACAAATAAATGCTATACTTCATGGCCCTTCTTATTCGTAGTCGCCCTCCGAATAGACATAATCCGAACCGCAATTCGCCGGAGTCCCCGGAGAGAGACAGAAAGGTAAGCCCTGAATCAGAGAAGACTCAGAAGAAAAAACACAGAAGAGAAGACTCACAGCTGAAAATATCCTCCTTCTCGACCCGCCGTCTCTTGACCGCCATCTCCTCAACAGGGTTGTGTGCTGTACAATTCGACCACAAACCATCGTCCATGTCCATCGAGTACTTCGCCATCAACTTATTCAAATCGATAACAGATGACCTGCCTCAAAGGGGCCTTTCTCCTTCTCCTAGGGCGTAAACTAACCAAAGGGGATGGAAATGAGGAGGATGGCTAAGAGAAGAGTGGCTTTCATTGGGCTACCAAAAAGTCGTCTGCCTCTCTCCTCGGCCATCCCGTCGTGTTACTAGGAAACCCGAGGCTATCATGTCAAACAATGGGGCCACTATTCCTGTGTCTCCCGGATGAATCCCCGACATTTTCTCGAATATGCCAGGAGGTGCCAGGTGCAGAATAATCCGTGATATCATAGATCGAAGAAGGAGCCGTCTTCTGACGCACGCTCCGATTGATCCCGTTTTCACAGGGTTTTTACAAACGCCGGAAAAAGGGATAAGCTGTCGGCTACCACGGCTTATCATTAATCGTCATCTCGCCTGATGGACGGTCGCAATTTGGATCCGTTGGGTTCGCGCTACCCAAGCAACGTCACCCACGAGCAGGTGGTGGAGGACCTGGACAAGAAGGCCAAGAAGCAGGAGAACGTGACCCAGCTGCTGGCCAGGGTGAAGCGCGGAGGACCGGAGACGAAGGACTACGTGCTGAAGGACGGCGGCCAGCTGTCGATCATCCAGAATGGCCACGCCGTCACCTACCACTTGAAGCTGCTCGACGGCCGGCAGGTCGTCCTCGAGAAGACGGAGGACCACATGGGACTGCTGGCCACCGACACCACCGGGGAGACCGTCCGCTCCCTCGGATGTGAACGCTAGTATTTTATCCCATGAATAAAGGCGTCTGCGCCAATGTTTTATTTTGTTCATTTCAACGGTTACTTCACAAAGTACAACTGTTAATCTACGGGGGCCATTTATTAGGGAGGGAAACTACGAAGGAAGGAGGATGACGGAGAGTCAGTCCCAGAGGACAGAAACCTGCTTGATCTGCTCGGCCAGGGTCTCTTCCTCGGAAGAGGACGAGTTCGGAGCTGAGCTCCAGTCTGGCTCCTGTCCCGATTCTATAGGAGATGCCTAAGCACATAAATTTAGAGTGATTAAGAGAAATAGCCGTACCATTGAAGCAGCAGGAGATTCTGCGCCGGTCTTGCAGACAGCATAACTCCAGCCATAGTCGACTGTTCCCGAGTCGAGGGTCGTGTTCAGAGAGAGACAACTGCCGACGTTACTAGAACTGGACATGCGAGGCGACGAGAGCGAGTCCTCCAATGAATCCAGAGAGGAAATGGACTCCGGGACGGCGACAGTCACAGGCGAGCCAGGGAGATACGGGGCGGGAGGAGGAATAGAAAAGTCGAACGGCTGGATGGCATTCTCCTGTCTCATCTCGTGGGGATATCGGATCCATCCCTTGCTCCCGTCGACTTCGTAATAGAATCCTCCACTGGTATTATCAGCACAACTGAAAGCATCCTTTATCTCATTCAAAACGAGTAGAAACTCACTAATAGTCATTTTCGCCTTGGCTCTCGGGGGCTGGGGCATCCATTTCCGCTGTCGGCTGCTTGGGTTTCTTGTAGAGTTTCTTGGAGCTGTTCTTCTTCTTGAGAGTCGGCGGAGAGAATTGTCTGGGCGAGGTCGCGAAGTAGAATCCCGTCTGAGCTATGATGTTCCGGTCCTTTACAACGGTGTCTCCTCGACCATCCGAGTCTCCTATAAATTGTTATTAAAATCGATTCGAGCTTTGTCGACAATTAACACGGGGCCCCTTTTTGTTACTCGGATTAAAGCAAGAGGAGAGAGCCGGCCAGGTTGAATAGGGAGGGAGAAAGAAGAGAAGAAGTCGTAAACAAACCCTGATCAGAGGATCCATCCTTGGCGGAGGCAGTAGCCGATTTGGTAGCCATAATCTGACGTCTGAGCTTTTGTCCCTTGGACATGTTTCTGAATCGAAGCGATGAGTGCAACAGTTACGAAAGAGCAGGGATGATCCCCGGGAGACGCGAGATTTTTACAAGCAACAAGTGACAGGCGAACACGAAAGCATCGCTTGTAATTTATAAGCGGAACTGGGCGGGGATGAGAGCAGAAGCGAGCAGGTTCAGGGCGACTTCCTCTCGGTAATTGGCAGAGGCCGGCCAGAAGAGGAATAGTTGAGCCGGCCTCTGGATTCATTTGATAAAAAGCTGGGAGGACCTTCTAAGCCAGACTTTACGGGAGATCAGAGGCTAGAGAGGATTTCTCGAATCAAAAAGGATGACCGGCGAACTGTGATGCCCCCATGATCAGGACAATGAGGGAAAGAATAAGAAGAGAGGGGAAAAAGGCATGAGAAAGCGATTGACCAGTATCTTCCAGTGCAAAAAGAGAAGTACACATCCCACTCCCGTACAGAAGATGGGAATACTAATCCTCTTTAGAATACCGCCTCGGCCCACGGAACAATTGAAATGCCAAGGGAAGAAGAGGAGAGGAGGGGATCACATCAGGCAGAGAATGATTACGTGATAAATCCCGTATCTGAAATGAGGGACGAGCCGGAGAGGGGAGGATAAGGTAGAATTTCCAGAAGCAATGCGGGAGCGGTGAAACAAGAAAGGCCACGTTGATCATGGCGGAAACAGTACCCGAACGAGTCTGGGCATGCTCCCTAAGAAAGGGGTGCCCTCATTTCCTCTCTTTATAATGTACTATTGGGGGTTGGGGATAATCAATACAGACCGACTTCCTGGTCCCGATAACAAAAGATCCCAGAATCCCAAGGGAGACGGACTCACAGCTAATCATCCTCTTGGACAGAAGTCACGCGAATTCGAATTGTACCGGGAGGAGTACATTTTCTTAGTCTGGCACGTGGTAAAAGGTCAAGCTCATTATCCGACTGGGATTCGGGAGACGAGGCACTTCTTGTACTCTCTTCTACTCTCTTTGATTTGACTGGGGGAGAAAAGGGGTTGACAGAAATAAGGGGGGCAGAGAGGAAGGAGATACACACGTGGGGGGACACTGATCAGCTGACAGTGCAGGTATGAATATGAATCACGGACACCTGGTCCCTAAACAGGGTCAGCCCCTCTCCTGGGAGGGGATGTATACAGATAGGGAGGAGGAGTGCTTACAAGTGGGTGGACAGAGCATCAGGGGATAATGACCGGTTGGCTCAATTGATACCCTCTCGCTCGAAATTGGCGCTTCCCTCCCCCGCTTACCGTGACGTGTCGACAACGCGAGTTCTTCCCGGGAATCGTCTCCTCAAAACATTGGTTGGGGACTGAGTTGTTCTGTCTACTTCCGACCAGAGGATGTACTTTTCCCAGTGTGACAATAGGGAGAGGATAGGGTGGGACGAGGCGCCTCTGGGGTCAATTGAATAGAAAACACAACAGGGGGCACCGACAGGGCTTTTACGCCTATGGGCCAAAACATAAAAATAGGAGAAAAGGGATGAACAAAGGCGGGATACTGTAGTCTGCCATCACAATGGACGAGAGACCGATGGAGAAGTCCCTGAAACATCACATTGACATTGAGACGAGGTAGCCGCGGGAATCTCCGTTTCCTACTAGGGCAGCAGAAGATAAATTAGTATTACCCCACATTTAAAAATATAATCCCGGTCCCATTCTGTTCCAACCGATTATGCCTCAACAGGTCCTGACATGTCGACGGCTCTCAGAGTGGCCGGGACAATGTTCCCTCTGGACGAGGTTAAATCGCCCAGCAGAGACTACTTCAAGATAGCATCCCTGTAGAGATGCCGATCCTTGTTCTTCTTTGTAGCTCTTCTCCTCTAATTCTGCGGGAATCACTGCAGTCAAGGCTGTGTTCTGCTTGACATCTCGCTTTTAGCAGGTGCGTCGTCCCATATCCAATCTCCTTTCAGCTGAAGACACCGGGAGGACGGAGTAGAGACGGGGACTAGGGGCGTCCTTTCTTTCTGGCCTTTGCCCGCCTTGTCTGCTTCTCCCAGAACCTGTTCTTCACCTTCTGCTGTCAAAATACAGGTGGAAATATAGCGGACCTTCTTCCTGCTTTCGCTTGGGGTTATTTCACGTTGGCGGAGGCTCCACCCCTTTCTTGAGCTAGCTTCCTCGCGACGCCCACCAACGCGACGATCACCTGAAAATGGAAGAGACGAGCGAGAACCGATAGGGAGAAGATGAGAAGGATTGAATATTTTGTGAGAATTTAGCCAAAAGAGTTGTATCAATGTTTCGAGCACTTCCAGTCTCCCCTTGGCGATGCCCGGATCCATCTGTGCTGTTCCAAACACCGCTGTGGACACAGAGGATGCACGGGACATCGGGGGACCGGGCCGGGACGCCTTCTCCAAAAAGAGAGGCTGGCACGAGAGGCGGATTCCCTGGTGACCAGTCCCATTGGCCGTCTCTACTACCCGATTTTTAGACAAAAAAGAGACTACCCGAATCAACGGGACGCGTCATTTTATGTGGATCGGATGCCACAACGCGATTTTCTGTCGGCCCCCGGAGGAGCCAGAGGCATGACAGGGGCGCCCGCTTCGGGAAGAGACCCTGCACGCTTTTCATCAATTTACTTGTGTTTTTGGATAACAAATAAAAGGAACATAACTTTACAAGACGACACAGACGAATCAACCGGCCACACCACCAGGGAAAGCGAAGAAATTAGCTGGTGACCACTCGGGTGTCTTGATCAAACTCGACATGTCCCCACGGACCTTTCGAAGCTGGCCTTTTCGAAAAATATTACTTTCTTGTGCTCAACGCAATTTGCTCAAATGATTTCAATAGACCTAGGTCGGGCTATTTTTCTGTCAAAACTGAATATGCCCGGAGGTGCCAGGTGCAGAATAAGCCGTGATATCATAGATCGAAGAAGGAGCCGTCTTCTGACGCACGCTCCGATTGATCCCGTTTACAGGGTTTTTACAAACGCCGGAAAAAGGAATAAGCTGTCGGCTACCACGGCTTATCATTAATCGTCATCTCGCCTGATGGACGGTCGCAATTTGGATCAGTTGGGTTCGCGCTACCCGAGCAACGTCACCCACGAGCAGGTGGTGGAGGACCTGGACAAGAAGGCCAAGAAGCAGGAGAACGTGACCCAGCTGCTGGCCAGGGTGAAGCGCGGAGGACCGGAGACGAAGGACTACGTGCTGAAGGACGGCGGCCAGTTGTCGATCATCCAGAATGGCCACGCCGTCACCTACCACTTGAAGCTGCTCGACGGCCGGCAGGTCGTCCTCGAGAAGACGGAGGACCACATGGGACTGCTGGCCACCGACACCACCGGGGAGACCGTCCGCTCCCTCGGATGTGAACTCTAGTATTTTATCCCATGAATAAAGGCGTCTGCGCCAATGTTTTTTTTTGTTCAAATTTTTTGAATGAAAAGTTTTTATTGTTGAAAGTGTCAGGCTGTGCCCGTTGTTCATATACATAACGCATTTGATGGTCGTCGTCTATCAAGGAAACAAAAAAAGATATCACTCGACAGACTGCGCACCTGGATTCAGGAAGGGGTGGTTCGTGCCATTTAGTGACTTCTTCCCTCCTTCTTTCTTGGTCGTCATCGAATATGAGTACATCCCTTTGGACTCGGACTTCACTTCGACCTGAAACTTGCGTCTTTTCGAAACAAGCAAAGGATAACCTCGTGGTTATTCAAGAGCATCATGACTTCGTGGAAGGTGTCTATGCCGAAGAGTTTCCTCCTCTCTTCTTCATTATAATGTGACCGGTACATCCTCCTGTAGCCGTCTCTTATGTGCATCTTTTTGAGTGGCTCATTCGGAGGCAACTTTCGGAGCACGTTCTTCAGTCGGTCGACACCCATTAGAAGCTGAAAGAGAGCATGAACTCGGGAGATTGAAGGCACCTACTCTATCGTCCGAGGTAGCCGCTTCATTGGGTGGGGTCACCTCTTCCTTTACTTGGACTATTAGAGCAGTGCCATTCTGGTGCACCTCCACAGAATGGCCATTCCGAGGAGTCTCGTCAGCATGATCATTCTCCTCCAGACTGGCGGAAATCCGTCGGATGAGTTCGTTGACCTCTTTGCGACCATTTGGGTACGTGAGAACTGACTTGATATCGAAAAGGGACTGCGCGTTTTGGGTTGAGGTGGCGATGAGCTAAAGAGAGGAGATAGACCAGGAGGACGGGGAACTAACCCCGTAGTTGCGGACTATCTCGACAATCTCATCCATGTCCGAGGTACCGAAGTACTTCATCCTCTCCTCCACATTGAAAGGCACCTCGAAGAGTTTCTGGTACTTCATAAGGAAGGTATAGTGATCCATCTTCTGGTGCCGTGACCGGATCACTTTCAGAAAGCGACGAGCTCCCTAAACAATTCTTTCCTTCAAGACAACTAGCTATCCCACCTCCTCGATCATTTTCTTGTCCTCCTCCCCCGTGAATCCGTAAAGTCTGTCCACGAGGGCTGCCACCTCTTTGAACAATCCTTCCTTCAACGTGAAGTAGCCATTCCTCTCGATCGCGACACACTTCTTCAAAAAAGGATGGGTGAAGATTTCGTCTCTGTTGGTAGCCCCGAAGAGACGCTTCTTGTCCGTCATAAAGTCGGACTTGTTCGTCAGTTTGTAGCTGGTTCTCAGTTCGTTGAAGCGACCCGCCCCACCACAGCAGACGATGGCTTTGAAGACTCGATGGGCCATGGCTGTCATCTGAAAAGGACTGCCCCTGAAGCAGGAAAGCTTACCGATTCTTCAGTGACCGCGGGGAGACCAGACTTTGCTCTCATCTCGACTGCCCTCATTCCTT
This sequence comes from Oscheius dolichura, assembly GCA_932521035.1. Classification (NCBI taxonomy): domain Eukaryota; kingdom Metazoa; phylum Nematoda; class Chromadorea; order Rhabditida; family Rhabditidae; genus Oscheius; species Oscheius dolichura. The sequence goes on from OW051494.1 coordinate 6,770,733, forward strand.
CCAGTTGGTCCCTCTCGAAGTCGTCCATTCCCTTCTCGAAGAAATGGGTACACAATTTGATTATGGAATCCTAAAGAGAAAACGACGGTACGAGAGAGGAGGAGAACTCACATTCCAGACGAAGGCCTTACATTTGCCCATGAAGACTTCCCTCGAAAGGCGGAAGGTAGCTCGGATCTTGGCCAGCTCTGAAGGGAAATCGCAGTGTATGGAGAAATAGAGAAACCCACTGTGACGGACAGCGTAGCCTGGATTGAACTCCGGCAGGTAGGGGTCCTCAATGGCCACCGGGAAGAACTTCACCTGGCCGGTGGATGACAAGTTATCCGTATATTTCTTCTCCTCCTTGTCGGCCAGATCAATCCGGAGGATCGAGATCAGCTTGTTGAAATCGAATCGGGAGTAGTAATCCAGAAATCCGACGAATAACTGTCCCACTGACTGCGTATTATTGGACCAGTTTTCCTGAAAAGAGAAAATAGAGAGGAACCGTCAAAATAGTCACGATGGCGGGCATCTGTCCAAAGTCGTAGTCTTCGGGGACGGTGTCCTGGTCGAGGTTCCACGGAGGGAAGACAGCCGGAGAGCATTGCTGGAGGTAGTGGATGAGCATGAGGCTGAGGGAGTAGGAGGACAGTGTCCCGGCAGCCGAACAGTTTATGGTACAGTCCTTGGCCCATCTCTTGACGAACATAATCAGAGGGGGGAAGCGGCGCGGCTCCCATTCACAGTACTTCCGGAACATGGCTGTGTTCTTCAGGGCCGTGTCATTATAGAAACTGACACTGAAACAATCCATCTGTCAAAGAGGAGGGGATAGAGACTCACTCTCCCTCCATTCCGCGTACTTTGAACTTGACAATCGGTACCCGGCAGTCGATGTCCCAGAAGCTGGCCCGGGGCATGGAACCTTTGTATCTCGCCGTGAAGAGAGTTTTAATCTTCCTCAGAACTTTAAGGGCATTTTGCTAAAGGAATAATCATTTGAAGTAATAAGAGAACAACCAACATTGGAGGCATCCTCCTTGAACCGGAAGCAAATATCCAGGTCGCAGTTGGCACTGCCACAGCCATTCACAGACGATCCGAAGAGATCCAGCCTAGCTCCCGGCCATTCCGCCCGGAGTGTTTCTTCAAATTCGTCGACCAATTCCTTCATTCTCTTTTTCTTTTGGTCAGTCAACCGATCCTTTTCTAAAGAGGAAAAATGAAAGGAAGTAGGAGGACACCAACCGTAGACGTCGAGTATCATCCGATCCAGCTTGTCCCACTCGTCGTCCAATTTGATGTGAGCTATGTCCATCAGCTCGGGGACGATGATCTTTCCCTCACTGAAATGGCCGAGTATCAATGATTAATAGAAGAATTCGAACCTTAATCTCGTCCTGAAAGAGGCTTTGGCAGGCCGTGCCTGGGATGACTGAGTACCGTTGGTCTTCTTCTGCTCTGACTGGGGCCGTCGACCGCCCTGCTCCAGCTTTGGCTGTCCCCTTTGGAACCAATTGGTAGTGGCTGGCTGTGTCTCCGGTCTCTGAGAAGGCCTCTGGACTGGCTGGCTTCCATTTCCATTTAAACCGCGCTGCCTGATCGCCGTACTAACAATAGTCCTCGAAGGGACGGTTAAAATGGCTAAAAAAATGTTCCTTACCTGCTTTTTACGGGAGAGCCGTTGTTTTTCTTGGTTGCAGAAGCATTATTCATTTTTCGGGGGTTTTAAAATATAACTGGAGATAAGAAAGACAGCGAGAAAGACGGGGGAAAGACTGCAGGACGCCTGATGGACCACTCCACGTACGTGGGTCGTGGCCGGAGCAGATGTCCTGAATCGAAATAATCAGTGCACCCCGAAGGAGGAGGAGGATCAGCCCGGAGACGTCTTCTACTCCCTTTGCTATGACAACGACACAAAAAAGAAGGAGAGGCAGATGAGGGAAAGGGGGGAAAGCGGAATTGGAAAGTTTGAAATAAAATCCAACGACTGTTTACAGTTTACGGTCAGAAGCAGTCTTTTTCTCACGAATGAAGAAAGAGAAAACGTGTGATTAGGGCAGGGGGTTGAACTCTGGAGACACTCGATGTATACGAGTACATGGCACCAGTACCGGGAACTAATCATGCAACAGGGAAGCCAAGGAGGAATACTAATCTTTGGAAAATATGGAAAAAAAAAACTGAGGATACCCGGAAATTTCTCGGGAAAGACTTTTATTGGCTTTTTTATTCTGTCGGATGGCCTATTTCTGATGGTTGGTGGCGCATCGTTGTCTAGGGTATAGGCGTTCGGGGTGGCCGTGGTGGCGTGGTAGCCGACAGCCAACACACTATATTGCTTTTCATATCCCAAGTTTTAAGGATTTCCGGCTTTTCCCAAGTTGAATTGCCGCTTATTTGACTGCCAGCGGATTGCTTACACTTCTTTATGTAGCCAAAACCACAGGGAGGCAGGTGGACATACGCTAAAGGACACAAAAGGAGGGATGTGGCCTGGCGCGGGTTCAAACGCGGGAATGAACCCGGCCCCTCTCTACTCCCGAATAAGAAGCAGGTCCGTTGTGCAAAATAGAAACAAAAGGAAATACCTTCGTCGATCGATTTGTCCAGAAGATTCTGCAGGAGAGTCAAGGTTGCAGGATTCTGTGTCAGGAGGACTAGCACTCCGGAAGGCCTCAAGATGGCTCTATTCACCCCAAATCAGTGGAATTGCAATCAAGGGAATCTCCAATCCCTTACTATTAAAGTGCTATGGTGTTTGTCTGTTTGTTTGTTTGTCTGTCCAATGGGAAAGTGTCCGACGGTAAAGGGATTAAAAAATTTTTAATCCCGGGGGCCGCCGCTGACGGTCGTCGGCAGAAGAGCGGAAAGGTCGCCATAGGTCGAAACGGATAATTCTAACAAGACGACAGCCGTAGGCTGCCGAAGGCCCGCTGGTATTATATATATCACAAACCGGAAATTGAGGTTGGGAGCTTTTACTTCAATGGACGGGGAGAAGCATCCACTGTTTCTCCCTCAAAACTTCTAGAATTCTTACCTGGGGGCAGGTAGACCACCCTGCTCGCGGCTAACGTCGGCTGCCACGGGGGTTCCTCAGGCAAAGACATCCAAAAAGACAATCGAAGGTAAGTGTACCAGCTCCGTCCCAGATCAAGTCATAACAAGCTGTGAAGGAGTGTCGATCGATTTCGTTTTCGGTTCAACAACCCCGGAGTAATCTCAAAGAGAGAACGCATAAAGTTGTGATGACACAAGGAGATGACAAGCACGAGATGATGAGTAGCCAGACGGCCAGCCGCCGAGTGACCGCTTAGATCAGTCGCGAGTTCTCCCATATGGCCTCGCTGCTTTTACAAGCTATCTACAGACTTGGCTCCTTTGTCGTCTCACATTGCCCCGGCCATCTGGGAGTGGCCTCTAGGAGCCGACAACCTGTGTACTTCGGAACCGTGCCGCGCGCCCTCCTCCCCCGGAGTCCCGTGTTTATCGAAATGTTCCTGCCAAGAGCGGGCATTGATCCGGAGCGATCTGCTCTCCATTCCTCCTCCTTCTGTCCTCTCGTGTCCCTTTTCCCTTGTCTCTCAATAATGTCTCTCCGTTACAGATATGTCGTCTAAAAAGCGAGTCTGTTTTGAAGATGAGGAGGTCAAAAAGAAGTTGGAGGAGCTAGAGAAGAGAGATATCGAGAGACTAAATATGATCGTCCATCTCGTGAGGATCATCGAAAACGTCCAGGGGGAGAGGGACGGATATCAGCAGAGGGTCAATGAGCTGGAAGGCGAGCATAAGAAGAAAGACTTCGTAACCGAGACACTGTCCCAAGGAAATCAAATGCTCGAGCAGAGGCTAGAGATCTGGATCCAGGTTGGGACGCTCTATGAGGCCGGCTTCTCGCGGCTTCTCCAGCAAGGTGTCGACCCCGTGGAGTGTATCCGGACCATCGCCGACCAAAAGAAGCACCTTGCTGACCTGGATAAAGGTTCGTTTCCTCCCCTTTGATCAACAAAAAGTAGTTTCAGAAATCCAGGCAAATTTTCAGAAGAAATATATTGATATCATTAACTTGGTGCAGACGGACTCTATCATCTCTCCCCTCGCTCCTTGTTGATGCCCCCGCTCTTTCCGTGTATGTGCCTTACTCTCTTACAACATCCACCCGATGATATTTCTATCCTCTTATACCTCTTCTTTTGTATTTGGATTTCTACACCAGATAAATGTGATTATTCTAATTGTGTCCACTCGAACCGCAAAGGATAGTTTACATGGATAGAGATCCTATCATATCCAGCTGTGGAGGAGTATCTCTGTCAATCGATGTCTCCGTTTTCGGTTCAATAATCCAGGAATAACCTCAAAGGGCACATAAAGTTGTGGTGACACACGGGGGATGACAAGCACCGGATGATGAGTAGCCCGACAGGGGAGTGACCGTTTCGATCATCGCAGCTGCAGAGTTTACCCAAATGGCCTCATTGCGTTTACAACACGCTGCATCTATTTACAGGGCTCGGTTTCTTTGTCGCCTCGAGTTTGCCCGGCCATCTGGTGCAGAAGACTTCTACCCTTCGGAACTGTTTGTGTCTCATTGAGTTCCCTCTCTCCTCCCGGGCTCTCGTGTTTATCGAAATTTTTCTGCCAAGAGCGGGCGTCGGCCCGAAACGATCTGCGCCATTTTTCCTTCTCCTGTCCTCTCATGTCCCTCCTCCTTTATCTACTAGTAATTTCTTCCGGTTACAGAACATGAGTGGAAAGAGAAAGATGACCGACGATGGTGAGATGGTCAGTAAGAAGCCGACAGAGACCGAAATGGACGAGAACATTGAACAGTGGAAGATGCTTTTAGTGAATGCAAACGAAAGAATTGCCTTCCTCCAGCAAGAAATCATGGCTAAAGAGGAGGAGATCCGGAAGAAGGCGACGATGGACATCGAGAAATACAGGCAAATTACGAAGTTGGTGGAGCTTCTAGCGAGTGCGAACAAGACAGTAAGCTCCCAACAGCGCCATATCGCTGAGAAAGACAAGATGATCCTGAAGAAGGATGAGATCATCGCCGCCAGGGATACTTCGCTGAAGAGCAGAGATGACCAGCTGGAACGGAACAAGGATGTCATCGATGAGATGAAGGAAGATGGTCAGCTTCTCGAAATGAGGATGGAGCTCTGGATCAGCCTGATCCGCACCTATGAGAACATCTTCACCGACTTCGCCTCTGGCGTTGACAAGAATATCTGCCTCGAGAACCTCTGCGCTCGGAAACAGGCAGTCCTTGAGCGCCAGAAGGGTTCGTTTCCTCTCTTGGAAATTCCAACAAAACGACGTTTCAGAACTTCAGCCGAAAAACCACCCCAAGGACTTCTAGAATGCCCACCAGTGCTGCCGCCTGTGCCATGATGTCCCCCGTGCTTTCTCCGATCTCCCTTGTGCAATCCTTGTCAGGCTCTTTCAACTTGTTCGTTTACCCACAGAGTTTGATTACTCTCCTGTATACATGCCCGGTGTTATGTCTTCGTTTCGGCTTGTATTTGGGCATGTCTCAGATAAAAATATGACCGTTTTGCCCAGTTGGGTTTACTTATCTTCCTCCGGGGTCAATAGAGGACAACATGGCTTATATAGGGGAGGGAGAGATCAACCCAAAAGTTGCCAAGGAGTAATCTACTCGATCGATGTTTCCGTTTCAATCACCCGGAAATAACCTCAAAGTAGCTTAAAATTATGGTGACTCGCCGGGATGATAAGGACGGGATGATGAGTAGCTGGCCAGACGGGTGCTCGTTTAGTTCAGTCCAGCTGTAGAGTTTACCCAAATGGCTTCCTTGTTTTTTACAACACACTGCAGCTATTTACAGGGCTCAGTTTCTTTGTCGCCTCTAGTTCGCTCGGCCATCTGGGGCCGACTCACAGGGGGAGCCGGCAGTCTGTGTACGTCGAAACCGTGCCTCTCCCTCTCTCTCCTCTGGGTTGCATGTTTATCGAAATTTGTCTGCCAAGAGCGGGCATTGATCCGAAAGGAACCGTTCACTTTTCTCTTTGCTCTGTTCTTCTGTCCTCTCGCATCTCTAGCCAGTCTCTAATGATTCCCAGTTACAGATGAACCAAATGGGGAAGGCGGAGAGAGAGGAATGGAAGATCAAGGTGCAGAAAAGGGATGAAATGATCAGCAGTCAGAAGAGGACCATCGGCTTTCTGTACGCCGAGAAAGAAGGTTTTCGCCGCCAGCTGGAGCAGTCGAAGCAGAATGAGATGAAGCTGAAGGATGAACTCGACAGAAGGATCTTTGTGGAAGAAGTCCTTGCGGAGGGAAGCAAAATGGTGGAGCAGAAGCTGAACCCCCAGAATGCCAGGGATATGATGAAAATCTATGAAGAGATAATCGCGGATCTGATAAAAGAAACGAGGGACAAGACAGGCATTGTCAATAAGCTGGCCTCCAGAGAAGAAGTGTTCTGCAAGAAGGAGCAGGGTTCGTTTTCTCTTTTGTAATTCTAACCGAAGAGTCTCTTTTTCAGGTATCGATTGGGAATATAATCAGAAGTACAAGCTTAATTTCCCGCCGTAATTCCAATTCCATAACCCGCTACTTTCCTCTTGTCCCAACTTTTACCAGTAGATTGATAATAGCTAATCCTTCTCATACAATTGTTCTTGATCTCCCGACTTGTCTTCTATATCCCGTCTGCCCACTGTTATCGCCTATTAGCTGCCAATGTTTTCGATGGCCGTGACTCCACCCCTTCGTCTTCCCAAGACTTCCAAACTCTCTCCCCTTCTTCTCGTGTCACACTCCTATTTATTCCCTTACACGGCCAATCTCCCTCACCCCCATCCTCCAGAAAAAGGAATGAGGTGTAAACTCAATTTGAGATAGATCTCGTTATCGGGGAACACCGGATGTTCGCCTGCCTGCCCGTCCCCTTATCGTCCTCCTCTCCCCTCGTCCTCTCCTCCATTTCTCACGCGGTTAAGCACCCGAGGGGCGTGTTGCCTGTATCTATCTCTGTTTTCCCCCCGAACAGCTGCTTCCGCGACAAATTTCAGCTCCGAATTCTCTAAGCAAATAGGGGCTCATCACGTGTGCACGTAGCACCCGACAGTGTCCTCCCTTGCCTTTCCCGCTTAAATTCTCATTATCAATCTGTAACTCGACGAAGCCATAAATCCCAGCCTCTCCTCCTCCCGGTTGGCTGTGTTCCAGCGCCTTTTTACACTACCCGCCACAGCGGTCATCGCCCCGTCCCCTGTAAGAGAGCGTCGGAGGCGGAGAGCGCAGAGACTCCCGGGCCTTCCCATCTCTCTCTGTGGTCAGCCGGCCGTCGTCGTCTATGGGCTTCGCCTGCGACTGGCTCGAGGCCGCCTTCCAGAAGTGGCGTCGTGCCAGTGCCCAGAAGACTCTGCTCCATGTCATTGCCGTCCTCATCAGCTCGGCCGTCATCCGGACGCTTGGCCTCGTTCCTACGGTGAGTCCTCCCTCCTGTCCCCATTCTGCCTCGTCTCCTAATAGTAGTCCGTTGTTTTCCTGACTTGCCATAGAAACGGACCAGAGAAGGCCAGACTGGCATTTAGTCGTGAATCGTCCGAGTCGCCATGGGAAATAACACCACAAATGGTGCTGACTGACTGCTAAATTTATCAGCTATCCCCTGAAAACAGGGACATATTTCATATTTTATCGGGGCGACCCGGTCCAGGTTGCCGGCGACATGCCTTTTTGTCATCCGGCGATGTCTCATTATGACAAACGGCGAAAGCAACTGGCAACTGTCGCCCATTATGACATTTCCCCGGGATAAATAGAACCATTTCAGATCTCTTCTCTCGGAGCCGGGTCAATCCTCCTAGCCGCCGGCGTGCTGCTCCTCCTCGCCCTCTGGAGACCAGGTGGGCCACACGTTTTTTGCCGGCAGGGGGGAAAATGTTATGAGCAGCCGAAAGTCGAACGACTTTACGGCTAGGAACTACCTGGCAGAAAGGGCAAACCTCGAGGAGGAGGTGTTTTGTAATTGAAGCGGCTGTTTACTCTCGAGAGCTAAGATCGAGCAAGATGGATCCCTCTACGTAATATTACAGGAGCCGTAGATGTCCAACGGTGTGGGATAGTGCTGGTGCTGGTCGGGGAGACGGCCCTCTCCGGTCTCGACTCCCATCCGGCCGTCGTCGTCGTCCTCTTCGTCATCTATACACTGCTGTCTCTATCCCTGGTCACGGCCGTCGTCGTCGCCGGGATTGTCTCCCTCCTCCACATTACCGCCGTTGTCCTCCTGAGTACCCCGCTCTACAACAATGAGGTGAGTCAATGCCCCCTGATGATGATCTCTCCTGACAAATTGGCAGCCCATCCGTGGCCCTATCTCGTGTCCATATCTTGCATAATCCCTCGCGAACTTCCCTCCTCCTTCCCCTCAAAATGGCCACTCGCTTCAGTGTCAATATTGCCCAATACTGTCCATTTTATGGGCATTTGGCTTTGGCGCCAAGGAAACTCGTTCTCGTCCAATCAAAGCGGTTTCTCCCTCCTCCTCAGGAGGCAACCGAACCTCTCTCTGATTGAGTCACCTTTTGTCCCGGAGCCCGCCACATTTCACGCAACTGTCAAGGTTCTAGGGGGGAGAGAACAGCTGCGACATTTCATAATGCCCACCAAAGGCGAGAGAGGCGAGAACACGTTCACTAATGGACGACTTATTTATGAGAGCCGGGTTTACGGGGCGAATTCGATAAGAGGATGAAAATGGCTGGTCTATTTAACGAGGGAAGAAAGAGATTTTCAGATGCTGGCCGGCCTCCTCGTCCACATCTGGGCACATCTCGTCGGCATTTACTTGAACCTCCAGCAGGAGCGAATTGCTCGCTCGGCGTTCCTCTCGGCCCGGAACTCGGTGGATGCGGAGGCTTCGACTCTGGTTCAAAGTCAACGTCTGGTAAGTGGCGGCCGACTGCCCCCGGCGAGGTGACAGTTTTCCCAGAGGAGCGGTTTCGTGAGTCGGCTGATTGATGCCGATATTATATGCGATATCGAAGGGGGCAGAGAGAAGGGAGAGGCCGGCCAGCCAACCAGCCATTCGAGCCAGCCGGTGGCCGCCGATCTCGGGGGGCCCGAACTGCCCGCGCCCTTCTCCTAATCCTTACGACGGCTGTCAAAAGACGTTCACGCGCAAGAAAATGACACAAAAACGAGGGGAGGAAACAGCTAAAGAGAGCAAGGGACAGACAAATGCGGCAAGACTACTCGGGCCTCCGATCAATGAAGGGAGACCTCACAGTACGCGACGACGGACGGAACACATGCGAAATCTGGGATTGATTGATGACCCATCCACACGTTTGAAACACAGCTGGAAGAAAGGGAAATAAGGGGGAAAGAAGGGGGAAAGAAGGGGAAGAAGGGGGTCAGAAGAGTCGAAATGACGGAGACACTTCAGAACAGACTGCTCTCGTCCTTCCTGCCGACTCATCTCGTCCCAAGTGCCCGTCATCAGATAACTGCCGGGAATCCCCGTCTCTATGTGGAAGATTACAAGCAGGTGAGTCTTATACTTCTATTCTTTTTTGATAGATACTCATCCAGGTTACTGTAGCCTATGCCCGTTTGATCGGCTTCGAGTCTGCCCTTGCCCAATGCTCCTCCCTGGATGCTGCCCGCGTCCTCAAGGTATTCCACTTTATTTCATTTTTGAGACATTCGGCATTTAGGAACTAGACCAGAGGATAAATGGTCTGATCCAGTCGAACAACTGTACCCGGATAGCTTCGGAGGGAATTACCGTCGTCTGCCCCATCCCAGGAATCGACTCGGAACATGCCACGAAGATCTGTCGCTTTGCATTGGACCTGGAAGCTCTCGTCTGGTATTCCCTGTTCACTTCTTTCTTATAACTTCCTACAGTTCGTTCCAAGATGCCACGGCCGCCGATGTGGCTGTCTGTGTCGGGATAGACAGCGGCTCCATAACCGCGGGAGTTGTCGGCACCTCGAAATGGCACTACGACGTGATCGGCACCTGCGTCGATCAAGCTGTCCTCCTCCAGAGCAGTGCCCCTTCTCAGTAAGTTCCCTTTCTTTGTTTTTCTATGATATAACCCAGCGGTGTGTATGTGACGGAAGATACGAGGACGCTGCTCAATCCAGAGATGGCCCTGGACCCCGTGGGAGATTTCTGGCGACTTCGGCCCATTCCCAACACAAAGGCTAATGTCTTCCCTGTAAATAAGAGGTCACCTTAGTTTTTTAGTTAGAAAACAAAAATATTTCTAGGTATTCCCTCGTCACTATTCCTCAGGCCATTAACCGGCTCCTCCAGACCATTTCAGCCGATGATCAGACTATCAAAAACAAAAAGAGGTAGGCATTTCCTTTTTCTTTTATTTATTTTTTGCTTCAGAAAACCAATTGAAGAGGAGGCCGTGATCGAGAAGACGGCCACTGTCAGCGGTGCCAGTTTCATGCGCTATGATCTGAAATTTCGAAATGACAAACTGGAAGAAAAGGTACGGTTCCTCTCTCTCTCTATGTTTTACCCTTCCCTAGTTTCATGAGGAGATGGACCACTGGTTCATCCCCGGCCTGGCTATGAGTATCATTTTTGTCGTCCTCTACGAGGTCTACCACGTGTTGGTGATGCCTCGCCTCCTGGCCAGTCTCGTCCTCCTCGTCCTCGCCCTGGTCATTATGTTCGGTCTGGTGCTCATCGTCTACGTCGACTACTTCCAGGTAACTGTCCTTTTCTTCTTTCTCTACGCTAAACATTCAGAGTTTCTCGCAATTTATCACCCGTACCTCGGGTGGCCATTCCATTACGATTCTCATTCTCCTGCTCATTCTCCTCCTCAATGGAATCGTTAATTCGGTGGGTCACAATAGCTCGACGCCCTCTCGCTTTACGCCCTTTTTCGTACGGGGACAGACCTCAAAATAGTGGGGACCTGACAGAAGATGAAAGTTCTTTCAGTTCTCGTGTCCTCCTCTACCATCAGAAGTAGTCTGCCGGCTGATCTCCTTCTCCACGATCTCCTTCGCCCTCTGGTCCCTGACCTCGACTGTCTTCCTCCGCTTCCCCTCCACCCGGCTGGCCGTCCTCCACTTTGCCGTCCTCGTCATCTACATCCTCCAGGTCTACATGAATCATCCACACATCGGTCCCAATGAGTGAGTCGTCCTCTCGTAGTACAGACTTTTTGCGAGATACGCAACACGGCCAATTGACATTACAACAAAATTTCCTATCCTCGTTTTCTTGCGCTTCAATTCATCAGGGGCAACAACAGGCCTTTTACACCCCCCTGCTCAGGGGAGGGGAGAGGTTGACCGCACCAGACGAGCCGGGGCAATTTGATACGGGGAACACCCACCGGGGGGACGAACACCTCCGGGGAATAAGTACAGCGAAGTGTTCTCTGGTGGCTAAATACTGGGGACTTATTTCAGGTTCATTGTGGAACTCGCCCAATTCACCCATCTGGCCGTGTTGTCCGTGTTTGTCCTCCTCTTCTCCCGTCACCTGGAGCGACTCCTCAGGCTGGACTTTCTCTCCGTCGTCAAGGTATTCCCCGGCTTTTCTGAGACCATTGAACAATTCAGGGAGTGGAAGAGACCGCCTCCAAGGATTCCCTGATAGTTCTGAACAGTCAGGCCCTTCTGAACATCGTCCCCCCTCACGTAGCCCCGTGGGTGGCCAACCGCGGTCCAGAACTATGGCACCATGCTCATCACTCCGTCGGTGTAGCCTACCTTGCCGTGTCCGGGTTTGAATTGTCCGGTGAACAAGGTCTCAATGGACTCAACTTCATATTCTCTTATTTTGACCAGGTAGTTCTTCTTTTACCTAGCTGACTGTCGCTTCCAGGCTCTCCAAACACACAGAGGAATAGAGAAGATCAAGTCTTCCAATCGGTTCTACGTCGTGGCTGTTGGTACAATGCCCGAGACGGGCCATGATGTGAACGAAGCACCCTGGACCATTGGAGAGCTCCTTTACACTCTGGCAAGGTACCTACTCAATGTCACAGAATTCGCCAAGGACAAGGAATTCGAAGTTCAAATTGGTGAGCCATTTGTTGGAAATATAAAGCAGAGTAATTCAGGACTGGACTGTGGGTCATCCCTGGCATTTGTGCCCGATTCCGACAATCCACAATATGAATTGTGGGGAGAGGCGGCTGAACGGGCTCGTCTGTTGATGCAGTCGGCCAGTCAGGGAAAGATTCTCGTCTCAGAAGAGGCCTACCTCAGTCTGAGGCCGAGACAGCTCAATTTTGCACATCAACCATTGAAGGTGAGCGCTTTCTTTATTTTCTAAAATAGGTTATTTAGGTCATAAGCGGGCTAAACGCGTATATTCTTCATAACGGCGAGCTCGAAGAGAAATCGTATTTTGAGACAATCAACTGTGACCAGTCCATCAATGAGACCAAGTCACTGAACGACGGGGAACAGGTACATTTTGCGGGTTCACTTTTGATGGAAAATTCAGATGATGGCCTCGATGACCTCTTCGTATTCCTCAGAATTACAGTCCATAAATGGAGGGGAGACTGACAGCGATATTGGTACTAGTCCCTCTCTTCTTGTATAAAAACACATTTCAGAATGGATAACCCCGGAGACCGCACTGGTTCAACAGGCAGTCAAACCAGTTAGGAGGAACTATCGGGACACGGACTACGATCCCTACAAGATTCCCCAGAAACCATACAAAGCAGAACACGCGGTCCAGTACTCCGATTGGTCAGAACACGACAGCCGAGCTCCCAGTAGAAGCAAAGAGAAAACAGGTACACCTTCCTGTATCCATTTTCTATTTGTTCCAGCCAATAAACGATGGAAAGGAGGATATAGGAGATCGGGTTCTCGTCACTCTCGAGCCTCGAGTTCACGTAGTCTTCGAAATGCCTTCGGCTGGCTGAAAAAGGGCTCGTCGGTGGATGTCGACTCCCTGGCAGACCCGGCGGAGAGACTCGAAGCCGCGGCACACAGGGTCGACAAGATGCTGGCTGAACTGGAGACCTATGGCAATTTCACCGAGGTCAAGCCCCTGGAGTACAAGCCCTTCCCCACGGATAGATTTGGTTCGGTCAAGTCTATCCACCGGGCAATGTCATCGGCCTGCCACACGGAGTATGACAATGCCGAGTCGGATGCCGCTCTCTCAGACACGGAGTACGCTCATGTTAGGAACAGGCAGGAGACTCTCTCTTTTAATCACGGGATAATTTCCAGTATGGGTAAGAATAAAAAGAACAGAAGAAGAAGATGGAAGCCAGACGAGGAAGACGCTGACACGGAGTCGCAATGTAGCAGCCGGGCAGACCGGCTGGAGGCGGTCAAATGGCGGTCGGCCCACTCTGTCGGCTATGAGAACGAGTACGAGGAGGCCAGCGACTGCGAGGGACTGGCCGTCGAGCAGATGGTCGCCCTCTCCCGGGACATCCGCCGCAACTTCGGTGACTTCGAGCTGGCCACCTTCGAAGACATCGACCAGGACTAGTCATCCCCTCTCATTATTCAGTATTGTTTTTTCACTCCATACGGGTAGACACAGCCGGGTCCACATCCCCTCCCCTCAAAAAGGTGCCTGATTCCAAATTGCTCATTTTATTACGGTTTTAAACAAATAAAAGTTATTTTGTACCTCTCGGGTGTCATCACAGACTGTGTACTCTCATGGAGAAATAAAGCAAGAATCTCGTTGGAGTGGGTAGAAAAGGGGGACAGGGGGCTACGTGGACACGCCGACAAGGATGGCTCCCAGCAGGGTGATGCCCACGGCTATTCCGAGGAGGCGGAAGTTCTGACGGCCCTCGATGTCTCTAAAAATAGGGGAATAAAGGGGAAGAAGAGGAAGACTGACTTGAAGTAGAAGACACTCCAGAGGGCGGCACACACTCCCGGAACCATAGAAATTATGGGGAAGGATACCGCCTGGGACAGATTGTCGTTGGCCACGAACCTGGAGATCTCTGTTAGAAAGAAAGAGGGTGAACAAACCAGGAAGATTGAGCGATTCCCCACATCGTCCCTGCCAGCAAGCCGGGCCCGACGATCCTCGGATTCACATAAGGCTCATTCTTGGTGTAGATGATGTATCCGACGAGGATGGCCGTCGCCGTGGCGAAGATTCCAGTGAAATGAGAAAAGATGTAGTCCATGCCGGTGGGGGAACTAAAGGGAAACTGAAGCATTTCTATCCATGGAGAGAATAGCGTGGCTCACCTGTTTAGGATGATCTTGGATGTAGATGACTGGGACGAAGGTGATACCGTAGAAGACACCGGCAAATAGGGCTGTCACTATTCCGCTGAAAAATAATACTTTACTATTCCGAACCTGCTCACATGATTCGTTTCTTTTGTCTATTCTCTCCTGGAGTGGTTAACAGCGGCTGGTCCTCCTCGTCCTCCAGAAGGGGCGCCGCGGCACTGTCAGGGTTACTTTTAGGACTGGGAGTTATTTGGGAAAAGAAGAAGCCTCTGAAGGTATTTATAACAGAAAAGATAGAAAGGCTACCCGAGGATGACGAGGGCAAGGCCCAGATAATTGAGCAGAACGTAGGAGGGCACCTTTCCATCCACTCCGAACAGTCCAAATCTGAAATGCCCTTTCAAACGGGGAGACAAATGACTGACCGTCCGACGGCCCACCCGGTGACACAATTGGTGATGCCCCAGATGAGCATACCGAGTCCCATTCCGAGCACATTCATGATGGGAATGGCTGTGACATTTCCTGAACAGAATAGCTAGATTCTCTCCGTGCTTAAACAGTACCTAAAGCCCAGAACATGCCGCCCAGCATAGCCAGAGGGTAGAATTGTCCGAATCCTCGAATAGCATTGACAGCGAGGCCGACAAGAAAGATGGCAGCAGCCATCACCCATTGGGAGAAGATTCCTGGGGAATAGAAGTCAAAAATTAACGGGGAAAGTGATACCATTTCCAGCGTCGACTCGTTTTATGGGGACGAAGGCCGATCCGAAGAAGACGGATGAAAGGGCACACGCGCCCAGGCCGACGATCGTCGAGCCCATCGGGGTTTCTTATCCTAAATCGATATATCTACACAAAAGCGGTTATTTATATAGGCAACGGGTGGGAAGTAGGCCGCCAACATTGTGTCTTTCATCTTATTTTGTCTATGTCGCTACGTTTGCGGATCACTGTCGCCGATTTTCGATCTGACGCCAATTTATCGCGTCCTATTGGAATTCCGGGAAATGAAAGCATTCGAATGAAAATTGATCCCTGGAAAACGTGTAAAATCCCCATAAAATTATAGGATTTGCATTCATTCGCATCTGTGCTCTGATGTCACCCGGCCGCGTGGATATGGAGGAGACCAGCAGAGCGACCTTCGCTCTCGAAGACGGCATCGAGCGGTGCCTGCGTGCCGCGGCGGCCACGGCCGATATGCTGAACAGGGAAATGGAGAGGGCCAGCAAGCAGAAACGGCTCCAGGAGAGAGGATACGAGATGGCCCCGGGACGAGACTCGAGGAGGAGGACGGCGGCCAAGAAGTCCAACTCCACCTCGAAAAGCATCACCCTCACGATGTCGGAGATCTCCGACTCGATCATTTTTGGACGGCCCAAGGCGAAGAAGAAAATTCCGGAAAAGAAGAAAGAGGCCAACCCGACTCGGAAGGATGTGGCTATTCCGGCCAAGACCATCCACGGTAGCCGGGCGGAGAAGACGGCCGTGCCCAGAAGCAACTACTCCCTGCCGGCAGTTCTCGTCGGCCACCCAACCCCGAGCATCTCGGATGTGACCAGGAAGGCCCGGGCCGACCACAGCAGCACCCAGCTGAAGAAGAAGGAGCAGAAGCAGCCGAAGGAGACCACCAGCTCGGAAGGCATCTCGGTATCTTTTTCTTTTTATTTTATAGATTCTAATTTTAGATCCCTTCACTGCCCACGTCCAATACGCTGTCCTCCTACAGCCGGGCCTCTCCCCTGGATAAGATGAGATGTCTCTCTTTGGAGGAGATGAGTCTGCCCCGCCAGGGTGACGAGTTCCTCGGCAACCAGGACTTTCCCCTCTTCCTCTTCGAGGGCAACGTCCGCCGTGCCTGTGTCGCCCAGATGGAGGTCCACCGTCGGAAGGACTCGGACTGGCTGCTACTCAGCATGACCCTGAAGGGCAGCCGCGGCGACCCGCTCCTCCAGCTCCGGTGCGAGCTGCTCGGGACCGCCACTCGGCATGTCGTCATCAACGGACACCTTCGTCCGCCTTTCCAGAAGGAGGCCGTCCTCTAGAGGGGACTGGAGACGATACGTTTTTACATGAAAAGTCCATCAAATAAAGAAAATTCCCGAGGCTTCTTCCTGTTTTCCACAAAAGTCATAATAATTAGCTCGGCTACCGTATCCCTCACCCCGGCTCAGATTATTTGGATTAGGCGGTGTTATTCCAAGAAAACCCAGGGTCACAGCAGCCCCCTCACCCGGGGACCAGAGAACATTGTTGACGACGACGAAGGCAATTATTCTACCCGGGGCAGAATGATAATTGGCCTCTTTTGCACAATTGATAATTTCCATTGGAAATGACGGCGGCGAGGATGATCTCGGCCGGAAGAGCAGATGACGGGGGCAGACTCCCTCGGCGGATACGGTCTGTCCTCCCCTCTGAGATTACACGGCCGACAACATCCGACGATGTCTGGCCACTTGATTCGAAGGAGAGACAGCCAGGTAGAAGTAACCGGCCTTCCGCTACAATGAGTTTTATTCGTCGTCGGATACACAGTGAACATTGGTCCATTTCCGTGTTAGGACTGTTGGGGGAGGAGGGGGAGAAGGATACCCAGTCCCATCCCAATTCGCAGCAGTGTCATACCAGGACCGAATCAGGAATGACCATGCCGAATTGGAAGGGGCCGTGGGACAGGGGAGGACGGGGAGGAGGAGGAGGAGGAGGAGGAGGGTGGCAGCCGTGTCCCGTCCCAATTCGCAGCAGTGTCATACCGTCGGCCGAGGAGGTACTGACCCTACCGAACTGAGAGGGGAACTTGGTTAGTGTGGAGGGTGGACAGGGAGAAGGGGAAAGTGGAACGGGGGAGAGATTGTGTGAGGCGATGCGACAAGGTCAGGCGCCTTCCTTCCGAAGAAGTTCACCCGGTGAAAGTTGGCTTATTTCACCCAGACGGCTTCTAAGGAAGGTCGGCCAGGCCGGAGGAGGACGACGAGGAAAGATAAAAAAAACTTCTGGGCGCGACCGTTTGATTGATGACCTTATACCAAGGTCGCCAGGCCACAGGCACTGAAAAAATGGAAAATAATCAATACTTTACCAAAGACGCAGTTAATTATCCGGACGGGACCCTCGGCCACCAGTGTCACGGCCGAGCAGAGGACGATGGCCGTCGTCCAGCAGGGGAGGATGCTCACAGGCCGTCGAAGAACTTCGCCCGGTGAAAGTTGTCATTTGAATTTCGACGGGGAGACTTCTTCGAAAGACGGCGAGGCCACGCGAGAAGAGGGGGTACAGGCATAATGACGGGGAATGGGCCTTTTATACTCGGCAGAATGGGGCGGGGTCGAAATTTAGACGCGACGAGAGCACCCCAGGTATGCTACCATGTGCAACGGAGTCAGGAAATTAAGTCAAATGGATGGAAGAACACGGCAGCAGAAGGAGGGCGGACGGGGGCACAACCCGCGGGGCACAATCGATATCCCCCGATTGATAAGCGGGGCACCGCTACCGAACGGAAGGAGACGGTGTTCACCTGTGTTGTCCCGACGAAGAGGAGCAGCCGGCGGGGGGAGGATGAGGATTTTGGGACCCGAGGGGGGCGAGGGGGCACGTTCAAATGCCAGCGGCAGCGGCTGGGGGCAGTCGACTGGCAATTGTTTCCCCGCGGGACCCAAAGATTTTTCTGTTTGTGGGCGGGAAATTGCATTTGAAGGCAGGAAGCTGTGTTTCTGGTCGTAAATGGACTAAAGGAGAGCTAAAAAGAGAATTGGATGGGTAGAGGAAGAGACTGAGAGAGAAACGAGATTTGGACGGGAAGTAGGATTAGCAGAGGGCCATACGCTCGAAAAATTACAGGAAATGCGGCTGCTCTTGGTTTGGCTCTTTTTGAAAGTTTTGCGACTGACTAGAAAGCGGAGATGACTCTTTTAGGCGCCTGTGGAAGCGATTGGTTTGATGAGCCATATGAGGGAGAGCTGCAAGCTGAAAATTGTCAGTTTCGAAAAATTTAGAATAGCGAAGGGCTGTAAACATTTAGATAAATCGGTGATCGCGTTGAGTGTTGTGGGAGGGCTTGTGGCACTGGTCCTTGTGACCCTAATGGTTCTCGCCTTTGTCGATATTCGCCGGTATGAAAACCTCTTGAAATCGGTCTGCATCGCCTCCAGGATAGATAAAAGAATTATTCAGATGGACCCAGCAAAAAAGAAACGAGCATCCCAAATGTATAGCAGTTTCTCCAGACAATCGACGTCCAAATAATAAGCGCCTTTCTTTGATATGTTCAATAAAGTCTTCGATTATTGTTGTTTCCTTTCCATGTGACAATAGTGTTTCTTGATATTCATTTGGTGGTAAATCTTATAAAGGAAGAAGTCAAATTCTTATCTCTAACGATAGAAGGGAAAAAATATCAAGCCAGCTGATCATGAGGCAAACCTGCATGCAGGTTTGCGTCAATTCATTTTTGCTTTGACGATATTTGAGGTTTCAAAATACACTGTTCTCATCTCATTCTTTGTTTTTATCTTTTTCTTCTAAACATATATATTTCAAGACAACTGAAATGGGCAGTGACCGACTGGATAACGCCAATCCTGAAATCAATGCTGGAGAACGTCGACAAAGGCCAGAGGATCCAAACAGGTAAAATCTAATTTTGATTGATGCACTTCCTTCTATTACCCTTGAGATTATTATTTTTATTTTTATTGTTTCTTTTCTTTATTTCTATAATGGTGGCTCTCAAATTACAACGTAATGGGAAGACTTTCAGTGAACCAACTGCAGAACAACACATTGACAACTGGGAAATTTTTGATCACATCAGAGATATCAGCGATCCCGAACATCCTTACACTTTGGAGCAACTAAACGTTGTGCAACCAGAACTCATCAAAGTTGACTATGAGAAAAGAGGAATTTATGTCCATGTTAGTTTTAGAACTTTTTTATTGAAAGAATTTATAGGTTCAATTTACACCTACTATTCCACATTGCTCTATGGCTACGCTTATTGGATTAGCTATCAAAGTAAAATTGGATCAAACGTATCATCATTCTCTAAAGGTTGTCGTCTTTCTGTCATAGATGTTCTATTTGTTCATGTTTAGACACTTGTATCAATTACGCCGAACACACATAATTCAGAAGATGCTATCAATCGCCAATTAGCTGATAAAGTAAGGCGCTCACTTTGATGTGATTTATTTGTAAAATTTATAGGAAAGAGTCGCTGCTGCAATGGAAAATGAAGGCCTCATGAGTGCTGTCAATACTTGTCTTGAAGGCCTCAATTTTGATAACTAAATGGTTTGTTTATTTTGTTTATTGCATATCATGTTCAAATACTGTTAAAAATACATATAGTACGAGTATTCTAGCTGTTTAGTGCATAAAAGGAATATTCCTCTATTTCTTCGAGAATTTTACAAGTTCTATTTATTTTAGATGGTCACCATCAATAAGTTATCTCTTACTGCAGTTAGAAAATTTAGTTCTAGAAAAGGAGATGTGAAAAGGTGAAAATTTTTATTGGAATGTAGGATATTTTATTCTATAGATATGTAAAACGTCAAATGACTGACGAATTCACTATAAAAGCTAGAGAGCATTCATATAGGGCTAGAAGTGCTTTCAAATTATTAGAAATAAATGATAAATATAATTTTTTAAAGCCAGGTATTATTTTAAATTTACTTTTTATTATTTGCTATTTTCAGGATTTACAGTATTAGATATTGGTTGCGCTCCGGGCTCATGGTCTCAAGTAGTGGTAGAAAAATGTGAATTGAGTAAGCCTGGCAGTACCGGTCTTTTAATTGGAGTTGATTTACAGGTATGCCTGTCTTTGTCAGAATTATCGTTTACACAAAGTTTTAGATGTTTTTACCCATTGAGGGAGCAACGATTTTACCATTAAGTGATATTACACAAGATTCTGTACAAGAAAAAGTCAAAAATATTGTAAATAAACGTAGTGTTGACGTGGTTCTTAGCGATATGGCACCAAATCCTACAGGTTGCATGAATATATCTATTTGTACTTCTAGATTTTTAGGGGATTCAGCTACTGATCATATCCGTTTAATAGATCTTTGTCGTACAGTATTCCACCTTTTCCAGCCATCTTCTACAAACTCTCCTGTCTTCACGTTATCACAAAATGGCACTTATGTTTGCAAAATTTGGGATGGAATACAGCGAAAGGAATTTATTGATGAGCTGCGAACCCGATTCAAATTTGTGCGAACAGTGAAACCAAACGCATGCAGAGATAATAGTGCTGAATTGTATTTATACTGTTCAATGAAGTAGTATCTTTAATTTGTATCCTTTTATTTCGGTGCATATCTCATTATTACCTATTATATTTGATAGTTGGTTTCTAATTTATACGTTTAGACTATGCCTCTAAAAGAAGCTGTAAAAATTGCATTAGCTGTAGGTCAAGCAGTAGGAAAAGCTCTTGGAAGAGCAGTCAAAGAAGAATTTAAACGTTAGTTTACTTTTCCACTTATTCTTTGGGTAGTGTTTTATAATCTGCATTCTTCTAACTTTCAGAGAGTCAACATTCTGCTACTAGGCATGCAGCTAGCACGGGTCAGAGTCAAAGTGAAGCAAAACAAAATGCTACTTCAAATGCTAAATTAGGAATTACATTAGAGGTAAGCCTTTTCAGGCTTTTTAAGTATTTTTTTGGTTTAGGAATCTATTCAAATTTTAAATGTGAAAACGCCTTTAAATGTAGAAGACGTCCAAAAGAGCTATGACCATTTATTTAATATCAACGACAAAACAAAAGGAGGATCTTTTTATCTCCAGTCAAAAGCCAGTTTTACTATTCTTTGACCTAACTTTCCTCTCAATTTTTAGGTGTATAGAGCTAAAGAACGGATTGATGAAGAATTTCGCCGTCAAGGACTAGAGTTTGAACCTAAAAAAGATGAAAAGGAAACAGAAGCTGCAAAACCAAAAGAAGACATAAAGTGATACAGGTTAGCTGGTTATACCCTGTTTAGTTTATAGAAAGTTGTTTTTATAGTTTGTTGTTATTGCTTTCCTTATGTTTATAGATGAAGAATCTGTTTATATAAGTTTCTGCATGCATATTTAAGAGATTTAGCGGTGAAAGGATAGCAAGCGTCCCGTTTGTGAAGATCGAGGTAGTGAATGCAAAATAAGAGGATCAAATGTTCTTACATAAAGCATAAAAACTGGGGGGGGGGGGGGGGGGGGGGGGGTAAATTTGTCCAAACACTGAATATGACAGGAACTGGTTATGTTTTTGCTGTAAATTAACGGGAAAAGCCTAGTAAACAACGACGGCTCGATATGTTTTCACTTCTGTATTAGCTCATTCTCATACAACATCGCTATGAGCAGTCAGTCGAGGGCAGAGCGGTAACTTTTGTGGTCTATATTTTTTAATTTATCTTTCAGATGTGACAAGAAAGATGCAGAAATGGAAGATAGAAACTGGAGGCTTCGTAAACTGGGCAGAGATTATTTGTCGAGCCGAACGCATGATGAACTCCAGCAAAAGATGCGGCTGTATGGCATCTCCGACCACGAGTCCTGCCTCATTTCTCCACCATATAAAAAAATAAACTTTTGTCTTTAGCTCGTTTCACAGCTTTTCTCTTTGATTCTTTCTACAAACTTTTGAGAACGGCAGAATTAGACGCCAGTGAAAGTGACATCTCTCGTGAACACGAGAGTCATACGTAGCCGAATTCGAACTTTGTTATTATAAAAACAATCCCCTCCCGTTGAATATTTCTATTCATTTTTTACTCTGGTCGCCATGAGCGAATTGGAATCGTATCTACAGAAGATTTCAAAGGATGAATTGATCGACGAGAGTGTTTTCACCGCTCTGATCGAATGTTTCATGGACAAGACGGAATGTGAGTCTCCCCTTCTCCCAATTAGTCATCCTCCCTCCCATAAAATATCCTTTTCAGTCAACAGTTCCCTCTGTTCCCCCGAATTGAAGGATGCCGTCTGGGCCGTCCTGGTGGTGGCCGTCTGCCATGATTGGTCTCCCGATGAACTCGGAAAGAACCTCGCCAGCCATGTCAGCCACGATTTTCAGGAGAAGATGGTCAACAGCTATAGGGTGAGAATAATTAAGGGGAGATGGAGAACTAGGTTCAGGTGCACGGGAAGCACGCCGGCTCGATGATCCGGACGGTCAAGTGGCAGAATCCGGACGTCGCCGACCTCGAATGGTCCGTCTCCAAGGCTCTCGAGGTTATTTCGCTGTTCTACCAGGAGTATCCCCCTTTTAGTCTCGGGACCTGGTCCGTATTGGGGTGCCCTCCACCTCCGTCACCCTTCACACCCTCCATCCGGGCCAGACCGACCCCACCACGGTCAAATTCGACTGTGATCCCCACCAGCTACAGGTAGTCGTTGCTGTTTTTAATTTTAATAAATATTATATTTTAGGATTTCCACTTTAAAGTGAAAGAAGCCCTGAATACCTACAACAGCCTGAAGAAATAGAATATCTTCATTTACATTGTGATTTTTCGCGGGGAACGGAGTGTCATGTGTGTGGCAGATAAAGGGAGGAGGAGGATATGTCGGGAGGATCAGCTGCGGTGGACTTTGGGGGCGAAGATGAGGCAGAGGCAGATGGCCCAGAAGAGGACGACGGCCACCAGCGACGCCCACCACAGGAACTTCTCCCATCGATGCTTGCGGAAGTTTCGGAGGAGGACGATCCCGAGGAGGACGCCGGCCACGAAGCCGCCGATGTGTGAGGCATATGAGACCTGGAAGAAGAGGATTGGGAGGAGGAGGACGGGGGAGACTCGCCTTGTCCGTCCGGTCGGTGAAGTACCGCTGGTAGACGGCCAGCCCCGCGTCCGAGCCGATCAATATCGTCAGAACCAGGGCACGCAGCCAGTTAAATTCCATCTGAATTGATCTATTTTTATAGAATTAGAGGATGAAATGCCTCGTTCCAGTTCATAAGAAGTTCAGCCCCGTGGGCGGCCAACAGGGCGTAGACCCCTCCCGAGGCGCCGGCCAAGTAGACGTACGGGTCGACGGCCGCCACCAGAAGTGACCCTGATATGATCCCTCCCAGATAGACCAAGACCACCCTCCATTGGTGGACCAGCTCGAGGGGAATTCCCAATATCAACTGGGTCAACACATTGAATACTAGGTGATAGATACTGGAAACGACTCCTTTCCCCTCTCCTTCACAAGAAATTACCCGATGTGTATCAGGGAATAGGTGAGAAATCGCCAGACTTCTTCCTTCTTGTTTGGGTTGTAAATAAATGGAGAGATTGTTGGAACAGGCCCGTTGACACTGATTCCCTCGCCCGAATCCATCGCATAGAAAGCATAGACGCCGACCTAGAAGAGTCTTTCCTTCACTTTATCCACCAGTATTTGTGTCCCGCTCTTTCGAGGGGATTCCAAAAATTGAGTACTACTCATAAGCGTCCACTTGCACGGAAATCTTTAGTAAAAGGCGAAAGATTTTCTCGATTGAATGCAAGAGGACCAGAGGTAACGGGCAGTGGGAGCAGTGCAATGCCACCCGCATTGGCTGCCGACTATTTACGGGTGCGGGCGCAGCAGCCGCGACGCGGAGGACGCCTTTGACCAACCTGGATTATACTGACAATCAACATAAAAATCGGCGGAGGACAGCATTTATATCTGAAAAAAAGAGAATTTACAATGTTTTATAATTTCCAACCTTTGTAAATATCGAAAAGAGTCTGTTCTTTTATTTTTTGGGACGACGAATTGAGCCGCTCGGAAGATAATATGCCTCATGTGGAGCCGCTTGGCTCTGCTCATCTGAAACCTTTCCATTCTACAGTAATCCTCTCTTTTTACCAATAAACAAAACTCGGCGAAATCAATTAAATGATCATGGTTCCTGTCGATGTCGTCCGTCATCTGCTCAATTTCCTCGGCGTCCAGTCCAAAACTGAAGGTACTCTCCCGAATGGCCTTCTTCAGCTCATTCGTCGGAATGTACCCGTCGTGGTCCAAATCAAACTGTAATCTCTCCCCATGCTATAGAGTAAAAAAAGAAACAAACAGCTCGGAATAGCCGTATCCAGGAGGTGCACTCGGCCTGTGTCTCGCAGGTCATTTCGAATCGCTTGTCCATCCTGGCCCGGATCTCCTCGCCGTTCACCCAGCTGCCGTATCTGCCCTCCTCGATGTGTCTCTCTGAATCGTCGCTTAGAGACGAGCCAGGCAAAGGGAACACTTGGGGGCAGAGAGGGGGAGAAGTGGCCGACGAAGGCCACCCTTTTCTGGGGGTGACTAACAGTTTGGAGAAGGAGAGGGGGAGAAAGTGGAGTCGGTTCAACACTCGGCTTGGTTGGCGCGGGGCCAGTGATTTCAGGGTCGCGAGAGTGAGACGAGGGGCTGGGGGTCAGGCTGTAATTACTCTCCATAAGGCAGAGGTGATAGAGCTCGGAGAGACCCAAAGTGGCCACCTGTGGGGTGATGGCCAGGCGAATTTAGGGGAGAAACAGGTTGGAGGACACAAAAGACGGAGAAAATGACTCACTATGATTTTTCATTTGGTATGTTTTGGTCAGGGTTTCGCAGGGCTCATGAGGTGGGAGATATTCATTGGGATCGGTTTGGATTTGAGAACTAGTTTTTGGCTGGATGAATAGGATAAAAGGACACGACTGGAAGGGGAAGAGGATTAGCGACAGGGAGAGTATTCCCGAGGAGGGGAAGGTGGACGGAAAGACGGCAGACTGACCTGGACGACGGAGGAAATATTGGATATAGAGCAGGGGATCAACGGCCAGGCCACACATGAACTGGTAGGATAAGGGAGGAGGACGGTCGGGGGAGGACTGGGCACAAAAAGGGAAGCGGCAACGATAATTGAGTCACAAAAAGACGGATCTGTTGGGACTAAAACAAATACGGGGACGACACTGATGGAATAGTATGGGGAGGAGGATGAGGAGGTTCATGGAGGGAAGACGGGGGCAGGCCCGGGGCAAACGAATTGCAGCCGGGCGGAACTACTAGATAAACACGGCCAGGGAACTGTCTTCGTGTTCCCAGAAGGGGGGACAAGGTTGGGATACCGGAGGTCGGACCCCCTCGTGATAATATGGGACAAATAGGCTGGCCTGACAGCCGGCACACGGCGCGGGACACACTCTGACAGATTTGGGCTTTTTGGGAGCCTTTTGGAGAGACGGTGGGAGTGGGGTGTGGGAAGTGGAGGAGAACGGCTTGATTTGTGGACTAGAGTTAGAGGAATTTGTAGGGAAGGGGAATAGGGAGAGATGGGGGGAGATATGGAGAGGGGGACCGCCGGAAGAGGGCGCAACAGTTGCCTAAATGGGACAAAGATGGACACGCTTCGCGCAGGGAAAAGTAGCCGAAAACACGCGGAAAAAGGAGCGAATGAGTCAGGCATCCCCGTGGAGACGGGAGGAGTTTGTTGACCTCGTTGGGGGACACACCGCACTGACCACGAACTACGCGTTTACCCGCACATTCCCTCGTCTAGAGAGCTCGAGTTTCTCCCCCAAAGTTACTTTCCTTTTCCAGTCAAATTAGGGGATATAACCAGTCAAAGCCATCGTCAGCCGTAATCCGGGGATCCCGCCATTGCGTCTTTGCTTTCCCGTGGACTGGTAGCTATGACTCTGGAGACCGACCTGGAGGACAAGAAGTTCGCGAACCGCGGCGTCAGCCTGTACATGTCCGAGTGGCCGGAGAAGGGAAACATGCGCCGTCGTTGGGCCTTCCAGCGGATGGGACACCCGGATGACGCGGTGAAGATCGACGACACCGGAGCCGGCCGGGTGGTGACGACTGCCGGGAAGGCGCCGGACAAGGAGACGAAGAAACGGGAGACGGGCAAGAGACCGTCGCAGAAGAAGAAGGAAAAGAAGGCGGCCGACACGGTGATGGTCGAGCCGGAGGACCTGTCGTCTCCTCTCTCGGGACCCGTGGACCAGGACAAGAGTGGCTCGGGAAAGACGCTGTCCGCCAAGAGAAAGTGCTCTCCCCTGGCTACCCGGATCAAGCAGGCGAAGATCGAGGAGATGGAGATGAGGGAATACCGGGAGGAGTCGAAGAAGGAACGGGCCAAGAGAGCAGCCAAGGAGCAGCGCTCCTCGACGTCGAAGCAGAGCCCGTCGACCCAGATGAAGGCCAAGAGCGAGAAGTGGAGCAAGAAACCGTTGGCCAGGAAGATGAGCTCGGTGACGGCCTCGCAGTCCGAGACATCGACGTGTGCCCCGAAGAAGACCGTCGTCCCGAAGAGCGACACGACGTCGGCCAGGGGCAGCAGCTACCAGATCGAGAAGAAGATGGACAGACTGACGCAGATGGTGGAATGCCTGATTGTGAAGGTGGACAACCTGCAGAAGACGCTGTCCGACGAGCAGCGCATCCGAGCCTCGAAGGACCCTCGCCTGGCCGAGCTGCTGACCCGTGCCGAGAAGAACACCGGCCATCTGCAGAGCCACTACTCGAGCCTCGTCTTCCTCGACAAGTTCCCCGAGGGCAAGAAGGACGACCTGAAGAAGATGGCCGACGACATCCGCCGCCTTAACGATCTCCGCTGAGCACGTCCTGATGGATGACGATAAACATAAAGCAAAGAATGATTCTCTCTGCGCTCTCTCTTTTATTCAGGAGCTCTTGTCCAATTTACAGACAATCTCGTGCATCGTCGGCCGCTCCTTGGGCTCGAATCTCCAGCACTTGCTGATTATCTCGTTGAGTTGCTTGTAGAGCGGCTCGTCCGACAGTGGCGGCCGATTTTTGTTGTCTTCTAGGTAGGTGTAGAAGACGAAGTGGTTGTCTTTGAACTTTTCCTCAAAAGGTCGCCTGAAATGGGAAGAAATAAAAAGGATGAGCTATAAAATACTTTTGTGTGGTCATGGCGTAGAGGAGACACCCGTAGCTGTAGACGTCTGCCTTTGTGTCGTAATCCGAATGGTCGAAAGTCTCCGGCGCTTGGAATTGGGGAGTGCCCTTTCTGAAAGCGTTAAATGTATCCAAATCTCAAAAATTGTGAGCAAAAAAAGTAGAATATAAGTGAGAAAAGCGTACCCGACGGACTTGTCTCCCCTGTTCTCACGGGCTATCCCGAAATCGGACAATTTCACTGTGTTGTAGTCCTGGCTCAAGAGGATACTGAAAACTAGGCATATACAAGAAAAACACTCGACTCACTTGGATGGCTTGACGTCACGGTGGATGACGTTGTGGACACAGTGACAGAAGGCCAAGGCTCTGGCTACCTGCAATGCCCACTTCTCGACTCGCTCCGGGTTGAATACTTCCCACAGAACGGGGTTGTCCAGGTCTAAAAGGGGAGAATAAGGGGATACAAAAAGAACAAACAGTGGTCAAGAGATCCTCCCGGCATGTATTCCATGAGAATGCCCCGATGGACCTTGGGAATGGTGTTGTTGGAGTCGTCTTTGCCATATTCGGTCGCGTAGGCGTAGAAGGAGACGATGTTCGGGTGGCAGTCCACCTGGGCTTCTCCTTATTTTAAGAACCGAGGGGACCCCACCTGGGAGCAGTACTTGATCTCCCTGATCAGATCAACTTTATTGTTTTTGTTCTCCCGGTCGACACTCTCATTGACGAATTCGCCCTGTCCGAAATATTGAACCGGCTGCTCTGATTTGAACTTCTTCATGGCACATGTTCTGTAAGGGGTTTTTATTTTAGAAGCTATTGAACTGACCTACCCTATCATTTTGGTATGGACCTTGGTGACCAGACCCTGTGTTCCCTGTCCCAGATGGATGAGGATCTGAATATCGTCGACATTGATACACGGCAGACGGGGATTGTGCCCGAGGATGGAGTTGGGCTTGTCTGAAACAATGGAAACACTCTCCTCTACAATATAAAAGAAAAGAGCTAAACAATTACCAGTTTTGCTTTTCCGAGAAGGTGACAAGAAATTCGGCATGGAAAAGGGCAAACGGACTAAAGAAATCGATAGAAACGGCGGAAGGAGAGGTCACTCCAGTAAACGGGAACGCGAAGGTCAGCTGCTATGCGTGTGTGTGGGGGAGAGGGTGTAATCAGCACTGCCTTAATCAGAGAGCACCCCGGCATAATCACCACCACCTTAATCAGAGAGGGCCATTTACTCGCTAGCTGGAAAAGGCCACCTCCTAAATACGACCTACTCAATGTTATCATCATGGAACAGGAAGCTTACAGACATACAAACATTGACTATCCCCTCATCTCTTTCCCGAGGCTGAAGGGACAGTGTTGGGCAAGAGGGGATGAAGGCCTTACGAGGCAGGTGGCCGGGATAATATGATATTATGTCGGCACAGTCCACTTTTCGGACCGGAACTAAGTCACAGTCCGTTTTCCGGACCGGAACTAAGTCCCAGTCCACTTGTTTTTGCTTTTCCTATTATTACTACACTTTGTAGAAAAAATGGAGAAACGATCAGATTTTTTGTGAATTTATTTCACCAGAAAGCTGTAGTTTCAAACAAATTTACAGGGTATATTTTTAAACGTCGGTGATCTTGTACCACGTTAGGTCCGAAATTAGCCTCTGGCTCTATCGTCAGTTTTTTTTTACTACGGGAGAATAATTCGATCCTGATGTTACCCTTTGGCCTAACTAGACGCGTATCCTTGGTTCTGCTGTTTTTGGTTGGGGTTAGTGCTGGTAGAAAGGTTTCAAGTTTCAAGTTTCAAGTGTTATTCCCATAATCAGCACATATCACGCGAGGGAAACCTCTTGCCCCTTGGTGCCGATTTCTTGAACTGCTACAGCGGGACGGTGAGGTAGTAGGCCGGTACTCTCCCATGTGGCCAAGTCGACGGGGAGGTGGAGTCCGCCCATAACCGCTGGTGTTGTTGCTACTTTTGTTGGTAGAAGCCGCTGGCCGGCTAGGATGTAGAATCCAGTAAAGCGTAAGGCCTCGCGGTGCCCCAGTCCGGTTTGAGGCTCGGTAGAAAGGTATTGATGATCTACTCATCGAGCTTTCTCCGTTTCTTAGGAACAATCCTCTTGTTATTCATATTCTGCTTGCTTCCAAAATTCCCCCCTTTATCAAAAATAGTACATGATCCAGTGAGTAACACCCATATTCGGGGATTCCTTTCTGTATTACGGCTCTCTCTGTGCCGATTACCGAAGGCACACGTCTCATTCCTTTTTTAGACTCCTCCTCTCATAAAATGTCTTTTTCCATCTCTTGTTGGTTCCTGGGTGCTTTAACTTTAAAAGCAACACGGAATATGCGTATATGCGTGTAAGCTCCTGACTAACGGGTTATTCGCTCAAATACTGTTTGGACGGGCTCAGGTCGGTCCCATTCCAACACGGATACAGACAAGGAGATTTATTATCCAATTGTTCAATTTCCGACGCTCCTTTGTTTAAAATAATACCCCTTCTCCTTCAATAGGACTAATAGGAATGAAAATAATGGCTAGATTCGCGACTAGACCTCCTTTCTATTGGTTATCTGGGTAGAAAGACTCGTAGTATCAAAAGAAGCCCAGAGTGTAAACTGAGATGAGAATAAGGCAGGGATGCCCTGTACTCAGCCGAAAGAAATTTTCTTTGTTGGGACGTTGTTGCGATAAAGTCACAGCCAAAAGGGATAGAAAGCCCTTTCAGCTAGCTTTCCAGATAGGCTTTGAGGTGTTTGCTCAATCAAAAACAAAGATAGTTCCTCCATCTCGTTCGGCTTTCGATTGAACTTCTATTCGAAATATATTCCCCGAGAAAGAGTATTACTAGGGCTGTGAACAAAACATTTGTTTGTGCGCCATTCAGTAGTGCTCCAAGAGTGATAGTTACTCACGTGAACGTATAAACTAGACAAGGCTAGGTGATACTTCCCTCCAGGGCCCAGAATGACACTTCACTTCTTTCCCTGATCAAAAAAGAACCGCCTCTGGAGACGTATCCAACGAAAGAGAACGATGAAAAGCTATTTTGTTGGTGGCTTCCCGGACGATAATTCCTGTGAATGATGTCACTGCTGCCAAAAACTTACAGTGAGCAGTTCCTAATAACGACGTTTAAAAATATACCCTGTAAATTTGTTTGAAACTACAGCTTTCTGGTGAAATAAATTCACAAATCTGATCGTTTCTCCATTTCTTCTACAAAGTGTAGTAATAATAGGAAAAGCAAAAAAAAAAAGTGGACTGTGACTTAGTTCCGCGGAACTAAGCCAACGGAGTCCACTTCTTCTAGGCCTTATCCTGCTCGTGTGCCCATGCTCGGCCAACTTGTAGAAGCTGAACGGGGGGCGCGGCAAGAAGGAGGAGATGGCAGAGACGACCTCCCCGTGTTCCTCTGTCGAAGGAGGACGACGACATTGAGCTGGCCCGAGCGACCACCGCCTCTCCTGTCGCCACTAGCCCACGGAAGTGCTGGAGAAGAGCTCGGAGGAGGGCTAGTTTGGTTGATATGATTCACCATTTCCCACTCCTTGAAGACGTTGACAACCCTCCTCGTCGTCGGCTCGTCTGTTCGCTGCAATTCAGTACAAAGAGATTAGTATAATCCCCCGTTGTCATTGACAAATCCGGGCAATTCTTCCTTACCAAAATGTCCTTCATAACGAAGTAGGTTGCATTTCTTTTTTTCTCCGACCAATGATAATAATAGCTTTCGGAGTAAAACGCGCGCCCCCCGCGCACCCTTCTCTTTTTGTAAAATTGGCGGCGATAGGCAGATGCCCTCCTCGCGAGGGGCGAGGGGCGGTTACAGGTACTTTTTGTCGGCTCGAAACAATGGAAAAATCTGGCGCCTGGTGAAGATATCGAAGACATCGAAGAGGAAGATGGAAAAATGGTCTCATCCGCTGCTTTGGCCACTTCTTCTGCCCTCCTCCCATCGTGCCATGGTTCTCCTGGACTTCTTTCTACTGTGGCAAGACTACTCGGGACGAGGCTGTTACTCAGGTTTCCTTATCTAAACAGGGGAAGCTTTATTTTGCCCTGCAGATGGCCATTCCGTGAGGCTCGCTTTTCCTCGCGGAAACACCATTTCGTCGGCCTTACAGTTCTCAACGGGCCGGCGCGGGTCGACGCGGGCCCGGTCACGGGCAGGCATGCTCTCTTTCCTCTTCTTGCATATCTTTATTCTTGACATCAAAAGTCTGACCTAGTGCCTGCTGCACCATTTCTTATTTCGATATTTTTCTGTCAGGGATAAGGATGGCAAGGAGACACCGACCCACGCCTGCCCGCCTCTGCTCGTTGAGTCTGCCGCGCAACTGGAAAATTTCTTTATTTTTTATCATTAGACCCATGTAATAGGAGATTTTGCATCATTTTAGTATACCATACTTCACCATTTTGGGCCTGGCCCGGCCAGTATCGCTGTCTCTTGCGGCGTCTCCATGCCCGCCCCGGCTCGTTTGGCTGGTGCATGGGCCATCGTTATATCTCAGTCCTTTATGGTCCATTTTTGGAGATTAGAAAAGCAAAATGTACAGAGTTTGGTGGACACACCTCCAGTTTTCAAGTCCAGTTCGGAACCTTCGAGAGGAAAATCTGTAGCAATACGAATACTTGGCGAGACTACTGTTTCTAATCCGTTCGAATTGCTAGAAATTTTTATGTTAGAAGCTAAAAGCGAAGGTTCCGTCTAAAGATGTTACCGGGAAAAACTGATCACTTTCCTTTTTAAATATCCAAAAATGGTCTATAAATGACGGAGATATAGCGACGGCCCGTGTGTGTGCCAGAGTTGCCGAGCCGGCATCGGAGACGCGGGAAGAGATCGCGGGCCGGGCTTGTGCCATAGCTACGTTGAACCAAAATCCGAATCGCTCTAAATCTAAACAAGAGTGATATTTTATTTTTAGACTGAGAAACCATAAACTGTCCAAATTTCCAAACAACAGACGACTAGCGGCGCGATCTTCTCCGCGGCCGGAGGGATTGGAGACGTCGCATCGTCTCTGTGATATTTTGATCCATTTATGTGCCATGTTATTCTCTTTTTTTGCCTGAAATAAAAAATGCAGTAATCAAATACTTTATCTCGTGTTTGTAGTTTCCAAAAGGCTCAAATCGCATACTTCCGTGGCTGGCCATCTGTAGGCGGTGTTCCTCGAGTCCCTCCACTCCTCTGGGCCCCGCTCGTTGCATAAATATCTCTAAAAATCAAAATATATTACTATTATTACTCAATTCACCTGACTGCCATAATGATTTTTCAATTTCCAGGTTGGTACGCTCGGCGAAAGCCAAAGTGAAGGGGTGGATAGGTTTGTACTTCCCTATTTCCGTAATTCAACCTATTTTTAGCGCCACCCCAACCCATCCCGTCGCCCAGGAGATGTGACCCCCCTCTATGGGTCTTGCCTCCCAGCCCTGGTATCCTCCTCCGGACCTTCGAAGACCAGGAGGACCACGAGGCAATGGACGACGAAGAGGCCCCCTCCATCGTGCCTGACCCGGATTCGCCCACGTCCGGAAGAGATGTTTCCACGTCATCTATAAAAAACGACCAAGTCGCCCCCACGTCTGGCGCCTGCTCCCTGTCCGTCAGCATGAGCCCTGGTGATAGAAGTCTGGAGGATAGCGGCCCTCCCACCAGCAGGCTCAGTCTGAGCCGCGGCGAGGATCCTGACGCCCAGGAGCAGCTCTTCTTGAGGAAAATCCGGCACCGGCCCAACTCGCTGTCCGCCCAGTCCTACAGCAGCTACGACAGCCGGATGTCGTACAACTCCGACGATTTTCTGGAGATGTTGGGTCTGGAAAAGGAGAGAGATGGAGAAGAAGATGTTGAAGGACCTGGAGAAGACATGGAAGAAGATGGAGGAGATGAGAAGGAGCCGGAGACTGAAGATGGAAGTGGAGGAGAAGAGAAGATGGAGATGGAGAAAGGAAGTGATGGTGGAGAGGAGACGATGCTGGAAGTGATTGGAGAAGGAGAAGAAGAAGACGACGAGAGTCTTCCCCCTCTCCCGGACGAGGATGACGACCGACAGCTGACCGAGCTGTACCCTCCTCCGGAAGACGACGACGAGGACGACGTGGAGCTGGCCCGCGCCCTCCAGTCGGAGACCTCCCCCTGCCACAGCCCGCTCCCAGTGGCAGCCGACGACAACGACCTGCAAAGGAGCCCCCAGGCGCGCAGTCCGCTTCCTGCGCCGCTACCGAAGACACCGAAGAAGCGCCGTGCCGCCGACGACTTGCTGGGACCCAAGCCGCCGAAGAATCCGCGCCTCCCACTGGACCATGGCCGAGCCCGCCCTACCACCCGCGGCCACTCGGATCCCGTACCCCGTCCATGCCACCTCCCAACACCTCCGCCTCTTCCCCTGGCCACCAAACATCTGACCAGGAAGGAGTGCGAGGTTGTTCCATTCTAAAAACTTACATTAACCAACTTTTTTAGATATACCTGGCCTCGTACAGGGTGCAGATCCGGCTGGAGATGGAGAGCATCCGCCAGAGGATGAGACTTGGAGATACGACCGTCCTCGATTTCGTGACGTCCCTCCAGCGCGACCTGCGCACCTCCATCCGCCTCCTCTCCCAGGCTTCGACGATGTCAGATGACCGCCTGTGCCTGGAGACCAAGACCGTTAGTTTTTTACCTCTTCCATCGTTTCTTCCTTGGCTATTCCATTGCAACATCGACTTTTTCAGCTGCTCATCCGGACCAACAGGCGCTACGCCTCCTGCCGTCCCTGAGTCCATGCTCGAAGGGAGTGCCCTTCCTAATCCCGGCCTCCCTTTACTCGTTCATCACTTCTACTCGAACATATTGTAAGTAGTTTCTTCTGAAAAAATCTGATGAAAACATTTTCAGACTCGAGTTACTGACCAACTTCTACTGGTTCTCTTTGTTCTCCTGCCAACTCGTCTTCCACTTGATGATGGCTCGTCGTCTATTCGTTGATGTCTTCCAGCTACTCGTCTACTGCTGCTTCTACTCGACTGATTACTGGATGCTCTGCCGACTTCTGCTACAGGCTGCTGCTACTCGTCTCTCCGCTGACCTCCTCCAAGCGATCTCCTCCAGATGGCACCTTGTACTGACCCGACTGACTGCTGCTACTAGAAGGGATTGTCCGGCTCCATTCCGGTCTCCCTTTACTCGTCTTCCTCGTCTACTCGAATTTTTGGTGAGCAGTTTCTTCTGAATGACATGATATAAATATCTTTAGACTCGAGAGACTAACCAGCTACTGGTCTTCCTACTCGTCCTCCTCTACTGGCTGATCCGCGTCTACGCATCGCCGTCCTCCATCGACCCGACTGACTGCTACTTGCTGAGCCTCCACTGAGAGTTTCCACTGGCTGATCTACTCGTCCTCCAACTGGCGTGTCTTCTACTAGCTGATCCCTGATCCTCCAACTACTCGGCTACTGGTTGTCCTCGTCCTTGTGACCAATGACCTAATCTTTCGCTGGTCGTCGTCCTCCATCCAACTGGCCCGCAACTCGTCTTCCTGCTGACTATTTGCTTCCTCCATTGGCGTGTCCCTCTATTCGTCTCTGGTACTCGAGCACCTCGGAAGGATCACCCCACTACTCGCTGGATGGCCTTCATAGTCTACTCGAAGGGAGGCTACCCGACCTACTACTCGGCGTCTACTGGATCCCCCCACAAGGTAAGCCGTCTTTTCATAAAATAGACTGGAGCAGGGAGAAAGCAGAAACAAAAGAAAAACACTATTTTTTTTAGAGATCTTGTGTACCGGCGCTGTCTCTCCGCGATCCTGCCACGCTGGTCGCCATCTGGAGCCGCTACCGGCTGAGGAAAAGAACAGCGGCAAGAGCCGGAAGATGCTGCGGTATTGGCTAGAAGAGCCGACAGGACAGCAGGCAAGATGGAAGAGGAGGAGCAAAAGGAAGAAAGGAAGAAGCCCCTCGAGCCCACCCGAGCGCTACCTCCACTAGAGCCAAAAGGATGCCGGTCCCTCTCTGACCAGGTAATTTTCCTTTCCCTTCCAATAGCGCGCTTCGAAATTTTGCAAACAAGAAGAAATTTTGGAAGTAAGAACAAAACATAGAGTGAGCGTAGATAAATTTACTTGGAAGAAAATATCACAAAAAACTCTTGGACTGAGGGGAGAAGCGAATTAGAAGCGAAGTGGGCAGGTCGAGTCGAAGAGGTGTCCACGCAATCAGTTGTCTCAGCCAAATAGGGGAAGACTCAACTTAACCAAAATTTTGTTAACCGGGAAATTTGAAAAACTTGAATTTGGAACTATAAAATGAATAAGAGAGAAACAAGAAAATAAGCAGAGTGTTTCAGTTACCCATTCTAAAGGGACACCCATGGGATAGGCCTCGACCGCCGAGAACCCGGCCTCCGAAGAGGCAGACGCCCGGGGGACGCTCCGCTCTGGCTAGCCGACTCCAAGCCGTTCTCAAGGAGATCAAGAAGCGTTACTTCCTGCTCCAAACGAGAGACGCCGAAGTGGCAAAGATGGCTTGGCCCAAGGGAAGACGTCTTCCCGTCCTGAGGGATCCCTCCACTCAGTTTTGAGGTGGGTTTCTTGACTTTTATTGGCCGAAGGAATTGAAATCCCTTTGAAGGGATGTAATGGGAAAAACGTATCGTTTGTAACTAGGTGTGTTTCAGTTTTGCTGCTATTCATCTTTGGAATTCTGTCCAAAGATGTAGGCAAGAGGGAGGGACAGCTGGAACAAGGAGAGCGACGGGACGAGACAGCTAGGTTCGTTGACTGCCCTCGTTCTTTTGTAATTGATGGTTTTTAGAAATCCATTCTATGTGTTCTCCCATGTCCCGTCAAGGCATCCACCCTCGAGGCCGGCTACCAGCTGCGGTGGAGGCGTATCCGGATGGACACCGAACAAGGTGTCCCGGAGAAGGGGATGCAAGAGAAGAGAAGGTCAGTTGTCTTGCGGCCGGTCTCTCCTAATCCCGATAATTTTCAGACGACCTCGTCATCTCTTCGCCGCTGTCGTCATCTGGACGACGTGGCTCCTCCTCCTTCGGAGCAGGTGGGGTGCCGCCTTGCGGTTATTTTTTCCGCGGGGTAGGGGGCAGGGCCGAGAGGGTTCCGGGTGATTGAGAACATGGCTTTGGCTCACTCTACTAGAGGAGCCAAGGCCATGTGGGGCGACTGCGGCATTCCTGACCTGAGGAGTTCGGGTTATGCCGGTCTGGGGCGGGCATATGGAGCGAGGGGTGGCCTCCGAGGATCCAGGGTGAACTCGGATGGGAATAGAGGCCGGGGAAGGACCCCAGAGAGGGGACGTCGGCGAGGTCTACGGGTGATCGCTTAGGTCTTCTCTTCCGACGTCGATGACACGGACGGAATCTCTTCAGGGTTACTCTGCTCAAGGCCTTTTGACGGAAGGCATCGAGCAAGAGGCAGTGACAAGGACGGCAAGGGACGGAAGGATAGAGGAGACAGACGGGGAAAGGGCACATTGGGACGACGGCAGGATCCCCACGCATTAGGCTACTGCCGGGCTTCGACACGGGCTCCAGGTCTGGTTATCCCTCTAATTTTGTTGGTATGAAAATTTGGGGAGGCGGTAGCCGTGGATAGGGACAGTAGCCCGCCAGTTCATAGAGCGCGCGCCTTTTCGCCTGGATCGCGCTTTTTAATGAGTTCCAAAACCTTTTCCCCCTTCCTCGCTTCTCCCTCTCCTCTTTTATAGTATTCCTCCCCTTTTTTGTAACGCCCTCCCCTAGCGGAAAAGTAAGACACACTACACTTGAGCATGAAGGGGCGCGTATGGCAGTGCGGGGCAGGGGATGAGCAGGAGGACGGCAGCGGGGCCAGGACGGGAAGGTGGTTGGGGGTTTAGCTGGGAAGAGTAGAAAGGAGGAAGTAGGGAGTCAGCCCAGAGTTTTAGAATGGGTCGGGGATGAGCAGCTAGTGTGGGAATTAGAAGAGGAGGTGTGCGAGCGCTGCGGAGTAGTCAGTTAGAGCGAGCGGCACAGACAGGCAGGGGTGGGGCAGTTTTTGCAAGG
Organism: Oscheius dolichura; assembly: GCA_932521035.1. Taxonomy (NCBI): domain Eukaryota; kingdom Metazoa; phylum Nematoda; class Chromadorea; order Rhabditida; family Rhabditidae; genus Oscheius; species Oscheius dolichura. The sequence goes on from OW051494.1 coordinate 6,807,876, forward strand.
GTCACCATCTCTATATTTCCCCCTCCCATCAAAATTTACCGCTACAGTAACCCAGTCTCTCTAATCGTCCTCCCAATCTTTGCCTTCTGTGACACAAGCCCCCTTGTTCGATGCAGTGTCCGTCCTTTGGTGGAGAGCAGAGTTTCAACGAGGGCCTCCGCTCGTGTCGTCTTCCGAAGGAGTTAGAAGGCTGCCCGTCCTCGCCGACTCCCTCTCCGTCCTCCTCTCATCCGTGGGCAGCCTCGACTCTACGAGTGCCCCCCGCACTCCCGGGAATGTCGCCGGCTAGTCGCCCCCACCTCGGCGGGCAACCCCATGTGGATGCCCGTCCACCCGGATGTCGGTTCAAAAAAAGACGACACCGGCAGCCAATGTGCCCCTCCCGGCCTCGCCCCGAGGCATTCCCACTTCTCCTTGTGGGCAATGCTTTGCCGGGGTAGGACGCTGTCCGGGGGCCTTTCCTCCTCTTCTCTTTATTTCTATACCGGGCCAGTTGAAACCCGGCACGGGGGAGCCACACACCTGCGCGGTCAATTTTATGAGGCCCTCGACCGATCGGTTGAACCAAAAAAAATAAACAAAAAAACAAAAGAAAAGAAAAAAAATAATTAAAAAAAAAGATAAAAAGTCCGCCCTGGCCAATCCGCCTCAATTCCGATCACCAACACCATCCTCCTCCTCCTGGACAAGAAGAAATAGCCGCGTACCTGGGTAGTCAGCCGACTGGCTTAGCCGGCAGGGGTCTCTGGGAAGTCATTGGGAGTCGACTCTCTACACGTCATGTATCTTCTGTAGCTGTCTTTCTCTCTCTCTCTCTCTGTCAAGTCACCGTCTTCGTCTTCAAGTCGTTTCTGGAGCCATCAATGGAACAAGATTTTTCTGTCTGCCGCCCCTTCTTTCTCCTGTCCCCGAGTGGACACGGGACCCGATCCCCTGCCAAGGGTTCGTGGCGGCCTTCGGGTCGAAGAAGAAGCTTCCCCTCCCTGCCAAGGAGATCCGGAAGACTGTTCCCTGCTGCCATGTTATCTGTAGCTGCTCCCAAGACGATGCCGCCCTCCTTCTCTTCCTCCTCCCGCTCAGAGACTCCCAAATTGTCGCGCGACTCCGACTGTGTCGGCTACCCGGGGAAATTTAATGGATATGAAGATTAAAAGATAAAAAGAACAAAAGAGCTGTAAAGCCACCACCCCAGCTGCCTGTCCTCCAAGGAGATTCAAGCTGCCCGGCCACTTCTACCCGGACCACGACCTCGTCTATTGGATCTTTCAGTCACTCAAGGATTAAGAAGGCCAAAAAAATAATTCTAAAGGGCATAAGGACAAAAAAGAAAATCAGAAAAAATAGGTTCAACCGATTCCCTCTCACTGTGCCCCCCTGCCCCCGAGTGCCCCGTCCAAATCGCGGGTGTGTGGTGACGCCAGAAAGGGACGGAGACTGGTCCTGGGTTAAATTGTCAAAAAATAGAGGAAAGGCTCCTGGTAGTGGATTACCCGTTCCAAATTCTGATAACTCTTTTTATATGATTCTATTCTCTTCTTTTTATCGATTGTTCGCAAGAGAACAGACAGACACCGACAGAGACCGACTGCCGACAGACAATCCAAGCCGAAATGGCTCATTTGTGTTCATTTTTGACTTTCAATTCCGTATGGAATCCACTCTTCGCGAGTTATTTTCTGACTTCTCTTCATTTTCTTTCACTTAACTTTGAAACGGCTAGAAACATGGCTCATTTTGTCATTATTTTTGAAGTATTCCAAAAATATGGGCTGAAATGGTTGGAAGACTACTGTAGCCCCCTGGAAAGGGCGCTGATGGAAGGAGGCGACGTTCTGGAACTGGGAAAGGTATTGGCACACCAGAGAAGAAGGTGGAACGGAATCAATTGCAGGTCTGGAAGAGTGAATTCGATCTGGAGGCCGTCACGTGGTCTGCTCGTCAGTTGGAAGAAGGGATCTAAAGAAAACAACCTGCCAAATGAGAATAGACCTCTTCTGTACTGCTCAAGTTGTTGCTATTTCAGGATCGACACGGTACGATGGTATCCATCGACTCTGGAGGATACTCATGGAAGGAGACGGCCGACTAGACGAGGATGAGACGGAATCAATGGCAGGAAGAGGAGGATTGGACGGACGTTTGAACTGGTTGAAGGAAGATTCTCGCTGGTCTGCTCGCTCATTGGAAAAGAGGATGCAAGGAAAACGACAGACCATATCAGAAGAACCTCTTATTTTTCTGCTGATTGAGATTGTTGATATTCGGGCATGGTCCCTTTGATATAATCAAAGGCCAGAAGGGCGCCGCTGAACGCAGACGATGAAGCTGAAGCTGGAGGATGCAAAGAAACCTAAATATAGGAGGTCCATGAAATGGAGGACGACACGGATGAGGACGAGGGACATTATGTGATCTGCCTCTTTGCTGGAAGGCGTACCAAGAACGAGGATGATGAAGAGTCAGCTGAGCTAAGGAGATCGGTCACGCGGGAGCTGGTTTGGACCTCGTCTGTGGAAAGAAGATACTCAAGGAGACTACCGTATAGAGTAACTCCCGTCGTTTAGTGACTAAAGTTGTTGTTTCAGATCGGCATGGTCTAAAGTCTCCCTTCCAGTCTTCGGCCGCTTGTCTCCTGGATATTTCCACGAATTTCTGTGAAATGCCTGGTGAATCAGACTGGAATTGCTCATTTTGGAGGTATAAATTCACAAATCAGCACCAAACCTTTTCGATTTTAGTAATAAGACAGAATTAGCATGCTGAATGATGACTCTGAAAACGAGAAGTCCCGCGGCAGACGAGCAAACGAATATGACGTTTCTCTATACAGGATCCCCTTCTTTTTCTCCTCAAGCTTCGAGCCGACAAATATGAGGGACCAAGGGGCCTCTGTCATACCCAGGACAAGTCCCCCTTTCATTTTTGAAGTGATTGCCGTTTTTTAGGGATGCTGGGATGCTGTTTCTGATCCCGGTTGGTCAACTCTTTGTGGAAAGGAAGGTGCAGTCCCTCGTCCGGACGAGACGTATCGCCTGGGAGGAGCAATGCACATGTCGTCTCCAAACTGGCCAAAGAGGAGCGAGACGTCCTTCACCAAACAAGGAGAGTGGTGATGGCCACAATCATCTCCTCCATCATGAACGGCCTTGTGCCCGGAGGATCCTCTCTCTCTATCAGGTCGGTGTTTCAGTTGTGTCTTTTTCTGCTGGAACACCGGCAGTCTCTGTTGATCCCCTCATTTTCTTCATTTCCCCATCGCAGGAATCATGTCCGCCGTCCCCCCTCGTCATTTGGATCCCTCTGCCCGACACTGGAGGATCCTTCTCACAGTCTTACCTTCAGAGTTCTCCTTCTTTCCCATCTCCCCTTTTCGACGTTATCTGGGTCAGCTTCTTTTCTCTTTTCAACCATATTTTAGAAATGCCCGAATTCATTTGAGAGAGAGAGAGAGAGAGATACGCTGTTTCTGATTCCAGATGGCAGGCTTGTTTTGGGGAGGATGGAAGGATTAGACTAGACATCTCCTCATGGGCAGTAGTAACTGGATATCATCCGGGAGAAGCAACTCACACTCGAAATGCCTTCTCCTGCTGGGTGGAAGAAGAGCGAGTCGGCCTTCGCTGGACAACGAGAGAGGCGGACACGATCATCGCCTCTCTGGCGGAGGGCATTCTCTGTATCAGGTTGTTGTTTCAGTTGTTTTTTTCTCTGGTGGAATACCGTCAGTCTCTTCTTATTCCATCGTTGCCCCCTTCTCCCAAGACCAGAGCCGCCGTCCTCCTCCCGGTAGGGATGGCCCTTCCCGGCACTGGAGGACTCAATTGGCAGTTTCCCCCCTACAGTTTGCCCTCTTTCTACACATTGCCTACCCCGAGGATGGCTGTCCATCTTCCTTCCTCCTCCCTCAACATTATCTGCTTCAATTGCTTCCCCATTCAGCCGTTTCTTTAGAGACACCCTCGTCCGTTAGCCATTTCCAATCGGGTGTCCTGTTTTCCGACACACTTCCCTTCAAATTCCCGAGAAATCAGACCCTGTAACCTCACGGCCAGCACTTATTCAGAATAAGATGGGCCACCCTCTGAGAATCAACGCCACTAGCAGGGTGAATGAAGGCATCTTATCCGCCTTTCTCTCTTCAAACTACAAAAGCCGTGGTCCATGGTCTATGAAGGGGAAAGGAGGAAGGCCACGCAAAAAATACAGGCGGTAGATTAAATCCCGTTGGCGACAGTGCATGGCGGCAGTAACCTTTCTCCCCCACGCGGTGGGCTGGCAGAGGCGATGGTGAGGGGAAATGGGACGAGGACAGTAGGAAGCCGTATTAGGAAAGAGAGACTGGACAGGGAAGGAGCCTGTCGTGTTACGCTAGAAGATGCGCAAGGGATTGCAAGAAAAACGCGAGCAGGCTCAATTTAGGCCATGTCACGCTACAAAAATGGCGGCTCCCAGCTCCTTTCCGCGGCCTTTTTCTTCCCTTCAATACTCGACGACAAAAACAAGCAAAAAGAAGACGAGCCCCTCCAGGGCTTGTACGCCTGAGGGGCACATATCATCAAAAAAAAGAGGAGGGAGGCTTGGCGAAGTTTTCCAGTTGGAAGGAGCAGCAAACACTTCGAAGAAACCTGAAAAGAAGTTGGATCAAGGAAAAGGGAAGCGATTCAAATTTTCGCCAAAAATTTCGAATTTTGGAAATCCCGCCGCTAAAAATTCGACATCATTTGGCTGTTGAACGATATCGGACGGGTCGAAACGAACGGGAGCTTTATAGGAGAACAGGGCTTGTAAAAGGACTATATCAAGTGAAAACGTACCGAGATAATGTCCACAAAACTGCAAGCGACATCCAGAATCCAAGCGAAACTTTGGAAAGAGCACTTCACAGGTTGTTCTTCGTTTTCTTCTATTTCTGTATCCCACCTGACGGCGAATGTCTTTTGATGCAGCCTGAAATACAACTTATATTTTTGCCTGTTCCTTGTTGCTGATTATTTTGAATTGAAGGAGCTAAAATTGATATGTAATAAGCAGCTCGAGTCTTTCTCAAATTTTGTGGAAAGTTGCGCATTTGATAGTTTTCACTCGCAGTTAGAAGCTTCAAACGATCATTCCTTTTTCTGCTTCTTGTTGCAATTACTAATCTCCCATTTAGTGGTAAATTGAAATGGGCTTTCTTTACATTTATATGCTATCCTTTGTTGACTTTGTTTCAAATCCTTACGTTGCAAGAGTTTATTTTACAGAAGATTAATTTGTGTTCACTTCTAATTTAGAAAGTCTTCGTCGTGCAAATCAAACAACTGTAAAAACAAGTAAGCTCTTTTTCGTTGTTTTCAGCATATATGAACAAGAGACGTGTGAATTGACCCGTTATTACGCATGTTTCAACTGGAACTTTTTAGATTTGGCAAAATTCATCAAACCAACATAACAAAAATTTGCAAGACTTGACTTTACATGCCTCACCCTGTCAGACTTGTTGAAAAGTTCAGGTGGCTTGTCGTTCAAACGTTCTGGATATTTTCCGACGGAAATTGTGTTAGAGCAATGGCATTTCATTACTTTCTTTTCCAAAAAGCACGTTCTTCATATTCGCTATTTTCTAATACGCGTGATCATTTTTGTTTTTTCCTTTTTTATTCTTTCCTTTTTTAAAAACATATCTAAAAACGAACCTTCAAATGCGCATCCTTTTCGTTGGGCTCCTGTCTTTACAGTAGAATCGTCCTTCCCTGGCCAACAGACTCTTTTTAAGGTATTTCCCTATGTTGATGTGACATCACTGCTCTTTCGGTTATTATCTTCTATGAGCACCTGTAAAATGAGCTACTATTCTATAAAGTTCGACATTTCAATGCGGTTGAAACAAATCAGCAAGATTTCTTTTTCTTTTTTAATAGCCTTTGTAGGTCTACCAACCTTCCTTGAATGCCGTCCACCATTTCCTTCCTTGAATGCCGTCCTCCATTTCTGTCGCTTCCTCCATGCATCGCCTCCATGCAACCAGCGTACCTGAAAATGAAAAAGACGAGAAAAAGCTATAGAAGACTAACGGAAAAGGATTTTTTGTTTTGAGAATTTTGCCGAAAAGAATGCCAGGACCGTGTATTGAGGTGTAGATTTCCCTGTTGGCATCGGAATCGCATCGGAGCCAAAGACCGCCTTGGTACACGATGGATTCAACCAGCCAGGAAACTGCCAGGACACCTTTTTCGAAAGGTTTCGAAAGGTAGGTTGCTTCGAGTGGCGGTCTCTCTCCGCTTGTCCTATTGGCTACCCCATACGACCGAGACTTTTAGAACAAATGAGAGATACCCGAATAAACGGGACGCGTAATTTTGTGTGAATCGGAGCCCACAACGCGATTTCGATTCGTCCGGGAGAGGCATGGACCGAATCCACTCCTAGGAGTGATGTGCCTTTGTAGGGCAGTTTTAGTTACCAAAAGTTACCCCAACGCAGAAAAAAGTAACCTAATAGTGAAGAAGACGACCATCCAGGACCACAGCAGACGAAAAAATGACGTCTGCCAAGGATCGCGTCTGTTGACCGGATTGGACAAGATTCGACAGGATGACAGGTCGACTCCGGTTAACTACGGGGCGTGATTCTGGAGCTCTCTGAAAGAGGAGGATGAATTGGAGATTGGTGGGGCTATGTGAAAATGAAATAAATAAATATATACCATATACAGTAAGCCACGTGGCGGAGGGGGCGGCGAGAGGAGCGGGCGGAGATCCTGGGAAGCGAGACGAAGGCGGAGAGGATGCTGTTAGCAGAGGACCTGAAACGAAATGTATTGTGAGTTGAGGAATTTTAAAGAATCTATGGGACGAAGTGGTTGGATAAAAAAGAGGAGGAGGACATCTTGGGGGCAGTAATCCAGATGCCTTCAAGGCTGCCGCGCATGTCCAGAGTTCATTGTGGGGATGCAAGTGGAGGAACCAGGGAGGATGGAAAAGAGCATACTTTCAGTAAACTAGGATGGCTAGGGAATGAATAAACATCGCAAAAGAAGACAGAATACGGCGATAGCAAAATTTAGAGCAGCCTCTTGCCAATCGCCGCCCCGGGCCTCGCCCGATCTTCTAGCCTTCCAGGATTCAACGGGTCCCATTAGAGTTTACAGGAGAATTCGGGAAAAAAGAGCCCGACTGGGATTTAAAACCGACCACTGGTAGTTGTTTGCGCCTTGAACATATCACTGAGCAGAAGCGAACCTTTCGAAGAGCAGCCTGGGATACCGAGAGGGCAGGGTTGGGAGACCGGCTGTAGAAGACCTAAATTAGTTGTCTTGTTTACGGAGATGGGGTGAAGCAAGAGAAAACAGGTAAGCCCTTACTTTAATAAGAAGTGTCATCCATCATGTGCCATGTGTTGGTCAGTCATCCAGTGGGCCGCGCGGAGTACATCTGCCGTATTCGGCCAGACAGGGGGCATCTCGTCAACAAGAAGAAAACACCTGAAATAAATAGTGTTTTCTATGTGGCATACTATTCCAGCTTGAGCCAGCATAAATGAAAAAAAAACTAACCCAAGGGAAGGGTGGCAGACGAGGGCTTCTGGTGCGTCTTCAGCGGGAGGATGGTGAGGACAAGAGGAGGCGGCCATCTGGAGATGACTCGTAGCTAAAAAGAGTTCGTATTTTTGATCTGAACTAAAGGAAACCTCTAAAAGTGCTAGTAGAACTGCCTTGTTGACGGCTCCCAGACGATTGGCAGCATCTCCTTCAGTTCTCTTAATCTGTCCTCTTTCTATGCGGCACACTGTCTGGTGGCTATCCTCCCGCATTCATCTTCTTTGTTCCGCAATCCATAAACAGCTCCTCCTCTTTTGTGGCCGGCCACCAAAGGAAGTCTTGAGTCTGAAAGATGGGAATAGTCCATTCCTTCACCCTTCCCACCGTCTGATGGAGACCCACTGGAGGTGCTTCCACATCCTCCGATATCCATCTGCCATTCAGCGCAAGAGCGGCAACTTCTTCATCAGAGACAGAAGATTAAAGGAGACCGGGCGGCACGTCTTGTCATCCGTCTTCCCACTTCGTTCTCCGTATAGGAGCAGCCGTCTCGTCAGCTAGAGAGGAAAGACGGTTCTAAATCTAGGACTATTTCTCAATTGCCAAGTAACACACCTTTAAAATGCTGGGCTACGCCAGTCCAGTCTCCCGCTGGCTGGAGATTCAGTAGATCGTCCTCGCTCCTCTCATCTCGGCAGTCAGAGTTTGAGTTCCGTCCTCGTCAATCTAGGGCCAATAGTCTTCTCGCTCGCCATATCCAATTGTTCAACCAGTCCGATTCAGTTCTACTCTACATCTGATTACCATACAAATACAACTCACTATGAGTCTGTTCCTTCTAATGTTGCAGTGGCTGGCGGCCCGTGTCTCGTCTCCCTGCTCTAGTCCACAGCCTCTTCCATTTTTTGACCATTCCGCAATCGTGGCAGGCATCCTTCTCTCTTCAAACACGGTGGCGCTACCAACGAGAGCGCCCTTCTGAAACATAGGAATAGCCAAGTATTGTAGTCATCTCACCGAATGTCGATGCCAGTCTCTTCTCGCATAGGCCGTCTCCACATGATAGGCGACAACTCGGCCGGTTCCAATGGTTTCGTCTGCTCTTCGTCTCAGTATGGGACAGCCTCCAACTGCATGAGAGGGAAGTCTGAAGTCGTGGTTATTCAAAACTTTCTAGACAACTCGCCGGCGGAAAAGGAGTCCAGGGCAGTTGCCTTTGAGGATTCTGCTGGCCAGGATACCAGAAGGATGTGCACGAGGGGCTGTAGATTGTGGCCGTTGGCGTCCATTGGGTTGTACGGCTTGATAAAGATGTCGTCAAGGTAAAAATTTTCCAACCTTGGCACTACTTCAACGAGTGCTGTTGCATCAGGGCAGCTGTACACGTCCACTATAGATGAAATCTTCTCCACATCGTCTCCTTCTACAGAAAGGCCATCAGTTTGAGGAGGCAAGCACCGCATCAACGACTATTGAACGGGAACATCGGACGGAGCCAGACATCCTTCGTCCTCCGTCTAGAGGCCAAGTGGGCGCCGCAGATTAGCATCCTCCAGTTGCTCAGGGTGGTCAATACAGTCGACTTCTTTGGTCCATAGGGTATCGAAACGGGCAATGGCCTGCACTGGTGTCCATCTCTTGTTAGCAGTTGCACGACTGGCTAAATTTGTCATCATGGCAAAGAGTATCCAACCTCTGAAATGGGCGGCCGATCATTTTCTCCTAGAGTAAACTCGGGATCTTGTTCCATAAGACAACGGGAGGAAGGAGTCTTCACCACTTGGCCTCCGCCGCCTTTGTAGAAAACGGCTGCACCAGGTTCCAAGAAGGACAGGGCTGAACCTACAGTTACTCATTGGCTTCATGGTTGTCCACCTCTAACTTGGAAAGCAGTTAAAGAGCCGGCATCCACCTTCTCGTCGTCCCCTCGCGATTATCAGCAGAGCCAGCTATCCAGAGGCGTCGTCTTCCAGTTGTCTCTTTGCTTCGTTTTACTCCAAGGCCACTCTGTTAGAGAAATTGTTACAGTAAGAGTCCAGCTCACTTTTCTTTAGGAGACTTCCAGAGATCCATAGCCGATGGATGTCTCGTCGGGAAGAGAGAGAGGCTTCAGCAGATCTCTGAATCATTGGAATAGCCTCCAATTCCAGCCACCTCACCCGTCAGGAGGATGCTCGTCGGCCACTATCAGCGGTTCTTGGGCAAGACGATCATCTTCATTGGGTGTCACCGATTTCATCTCCAGTCCATGTAGCGGCCCACTGATCTTCTCATCCACCAACTTCATTTCATCGAGCAGCCACTGTTCAACATATTTTGACAGAAATAAGCCAGCCAACTTTGCATTCTCCAATGCCAGTAGTCGATTCTCGGTTGATTGTCCCGTGGGCATTGCCAGTGTCCCTCTTGTGGCAGTCTTCCTCTAGACGGATCGGTTTAAAGACATATCATCAAGTCACCTCGAGCAGGCCATCGGCCACCTTATCTTCTCTTTCTCCAGCCACCAGAATCCCACGAAGTTGTCGTCCTCCATCGGCGTCGTCCAGTCCTGAAACAGACAAAACGACAGCGAGAGCCACTAAAAAGCGCCGGCACCCCTCTACCCTGCTAGAAAATTTTGCCGAAAACGAAGAGTGCCGGGTGCGGGTTCTCCCGGTTTCCTATAGCTCGAGGGACACCCCGACCTATTCCAAACACCGCTGTGGGATCGAGGTGGAGCCCGTCGTGCCAGGACCCCGGGCCAGGACGGCTCTTCCGAGCAGAATGCTCAAGGAAGACGCCTTTCGGTCGGGCGGATTCCTCCCTGTGCCGCTGGTCGAGCCAGCGGCTGCCCCATTGGTCGCCCCTGCCAACCCAAATTTTAGACAAAAGAGAGTAACCCGAATAAACGGGACGCGTAATGTTCCGTGGGAAGAGACCCCACAACGCGATTTGGATGTCCGGGAGAGGCATGGACAGAAGCCACCCAGAGTGGGCGACTTCTTTTGGGAGACGCGCACGAGATGAAAACAACCGACCGGGTCAAGAAGTTGTAGACAAGTAGCAGAAAGCAGCAGAAGTGGACGAAGACACCAGCCATCGGAGAGAAGCGGACAACGAATGAATGACAGTGACCAACGAAATGGGCTGCTCCTGTTTTGACAGGTAAGTGAATCAGGCAAATGAAGCGTTTCGACTTGACCAAACAAGGAGAACACCCTGTAAAGACCCACCCAGGCAGAAAAATTAAGACGGTGCTCTAATGGCCGTATCCACAAGAAATCCCCCCGGGGACCTCCTCGGGGAGGTCCCTGGGGAGCCTGGGAAGGCCTCCCCAGCTTCTTGTGGATACGGCCACAGCTTATTCAAATTGAACCGAGAGTTATCCACATTTTTCCAGTACTGTGCGTCACAGTCCTTCACTCTGGGCTGGTGGCCATGTGCCCTCAGCCGGCCGGCACTCCATTACGGTCCTCCTTGCGTCCATCCGCCCTCTACTCACATGTCCTTCCCCTGTTCGCCGCGTATCCTGCCCGCCCCCACCAGTAAAGGGAATTAGGTCAAAGAAAATCTTCTAGCTCGTATCGACCACACCTGTAAAATACTGTAAGAGATGCGATTGTTACGGGTCATGGTGATGGTGAAGACAAGGTTATCTACATTTTTTCAATGCCGGGAGATGCATCCGTCGGACGACACTCTGCCTCTGGGATAGTCTCTCCATTCCTGGGCCAAGAAGAATCTTTCAATATTAAAGATCTTTCAAAGATTAAAGTTGTGAATCCCCGGCGATCGAAGACATACCCTTTATGGATTGATACAGATGCAGAGAGGAGCCAGACAATGTAAGCAGCCATCTGCGACGAGAAGCCCACCCGTCTACCCAAAGGACCAGGAGGAGCAAACTCGTGCAACGGGGATGATTCTAGGGACCGTCTTCAAAGTGAATCCCGGACAAAAAGGGCTTGTGTATGTCCCCAGATGAGCCGTCTCCCCCTATTGGAAAACATGTGAATGAGGGTGAGGGTGTCGTCTTTCTCTCGTCCGCTCTCGCCTTATCCATTTCTGCAAATGACTACGCCTTGTTATGAGCCGGGGCCATTAGTCTGAACCCCATCTTCCCATGTTCTCTGCCCGGTGAGGACTGTCTCCCCCGCAGTGTCCTCCTCCCAGATGAGACGTGTCCGTGTCGTCCGTCGTTTCTGTCGCCAGCACTGGCTGCCCTGTCTCCTGTTCGGCGTCCTCCTCATCCTCGTCGGCTCCATCGGGGTCCTCTTCGTCTTCATGTTCCTCGTGACCCAGGCCCTTGACTACTTCTTCCCGATGCCCGACTTCGACGACGAGAACTACCCCCTCGAGAAGTATTTCGTCAGTGAGTCTGTCCTCCTCCCCCAGTCGGCTCGTATTTCAGAGAACTTCCCCGTATGAAGGAGACATGTCGAATAGATTTATCCGTATCGCGTACCAGTATCCTTTCTCCCTCTAATAAATGTCTACTTGGGTATCCACTGTGTCTCGATGGCGTCGTAGAGTGCCGTCTGCAGCCGCATGAATGTCCGGCACATGACGTTCTCGCCGGCCTTCAGGGCATTCGTCGTATAGGCCAGGACGACCTTGTTCCTCAGGTCGTAGGCCACGAATTGGCAGCCGTAGCCAGAATGGCCGACAAAGTGTTTCACCTGGAACATAGCTGTTTATTCGTAGAGGAAATAGTCACCCCGGCCCGATTAAGGGGCGAGTAGAAGAAGCCGTGTCCCCTCGTCAGTTCGACGGGAATTGTCAGATCCGTCGACTTCAGGAATGGCTTCTCCAACTGATCCAGAGTCTTCTTACTTACGAGCTTTTCGTTTACAAACTAAAGAAAGCAAAATTATAAAAATGTAGTGAACAATCCTACCAAATTGAAGATGGCTCCCAGTGAGTTAGCATTTCCAATTCCCAGTGCCCCCGCCTGTTCCAAATCGTAATAGTCCGGGTTCAAGACATTCATCCACGACGGATTTTCAATTGTCTTTGCAAATGGTGTGTCCTATAAAATATCTAAAAGGAAAAACGGAACAAACCATAAACTTGGCGGCGTGTTTCATAACAATCCGGGGAAGCAGGCGCCAGTTGAAGGTGGCCTCGGGGAGAAGTTCCAGGATGGACGAGTCGTGGATACGGGCCACTCTCCAGGCTTCCGATCGGGGGAGGCCGATATGATAGTCGATTTCTGGAAGACGACGAGTCGACAGGGAAAGGAGGATGGCTCACTGTTGGGACCGGTGATCTCCTCCCGGAGGAATTGTCCTATACCTCGTTTCTTCTCGTCGACGTGGCGGATTATCTGGTCAACAATCCATCTGGAACAAAGATTTCCCTTCCAAAAAAAGGAGAAAAGACCCTACCCATATGTAAGAGAATGATAGCCAGCCGCAGTTCCCGGCGGCCACTTGGGTGGCTCATCCTCCAGGAGCTGTCTCATAACCTCGTGCTTCCGGGCGGCCTCTTCCGTTATTGGCTTGTCGATCCAGGAGAGACCTGCCTATACCAGTCCCCTCTCTACCCAATAAAATTAAAAACAAACCATGTGTGAGAGAGCCTGTTGGATGGTGACGTTCCCCTTCCCGTGTTTCTCGAATCCTGGCCAGTATTTCGTGACCAAGTCGTCGTATCTACAGAATCTAGTTCAGAAAGGCAAAGGAGACCCACTTCACTCGTCCTCGATCGACGAGCATGGCCACACAGGCAGCGGCCACCGCTTTCGTCGTAGAGAATGTGACCTGGATGGAGTCCTTCTTCCACACCCTGGCCGATGCCCGGTCCGAGTAGCCGCCCCACAGGTTGACCACCTGTTTTCCTTTGACCCATACGGCCAGAGAACTTCCCTCTAATTCCCAGCCATCTTTATAATTATTCCTAAAAAAAGAAGAAACAATAGAATGGAGCCGGTCACTCACTCGAAGGCCTCCTTGAGGGCAGTATACTCCTTGTCGACGGTGCCATCGATGTGGATGGGCAGCCGCGTGTAGAGGCGCTGCTCGATCTGCTGGTAGAGATACGCCCCGAGGACAACGAAGGCGGCAAGTTTGAGCAGACCCATACTGAATGGAAATATTTGGAAGAGAGGGGGAAAGAAGAGGATGATAAGCGGGGAGCAAGGCTCCTCGGCCAAAGAGCAGGTGATCAGCTAAGAGGCTAGACTCTGGTTCGTGTGGTGAAATGGGCCATTTTGCAGCGAAGTGTAAAAAGAGAACAATTTGAACAACTAGAGCTCGTCAGCCATAGCTCCTTTCTTTTCTCATTGGAGCAGATTTCCCACATGTTCAAAAAAGTAGTCATTTTTAGGGCAAAATAGAGGGAAAACAAATACTTTTGATAGAAATAAATAGAAAATAAGGGAAAATCTCGGAAACAGTTGAGGATGGCAGAGGAGTTGAGTCAGACGGCAAACACGATAAAGTTGCAGAGTGACCTGGCCACGGTTATCGCGATAAAAGGCACTCGGGGATGACTGTAAACTAAAATGAGATAGTGGTTGACATATTTGTTGCATATGTAAGGAGAGAACATTTATGAATTCAAAAATTATCACAAATTTTACTTACGAGTATTTGAGAAGAACCGATTGATCCGCTGTATTATATATATATATAACCATCCGAAGAACCCTGACCTACCCGGAGACGGAGGCTTTTCCCTGACCCTCCCCGAGGCAGAGGCTGCTCCCTGACCCTAACCTTCCCGGAGACGGAGGCCTTTCCCTGACCTATATTCTTTTCTATGTATGCAGCTCGTTGGGATTTTGTATAGGAAAGTCACATCTCTGTAACGTTGGCTCACTTCATTCCCTATGTAGAAGCCTACCACGGAAACAGACTCGAATAGAGTGCTTTCCGGCACAAACGGCAGACAGTAGCATCGTATTGTAGGATCTTCCGGCGCATTCAATTCAAACTGAGGTGTAAACAGCTAAATATTCTCTGTTTTTAATCGTTTTTTTTTGTTTTCCAACGGATATTATCACACGTTTCGGGGGGTCCTCTAATTTTTACTCTATTCAATCAAAATAAATCGAACTTGTGGGGAGTGTAATGGAGGCGCGCCTAACCTCATGGCATATGTCCGTTAGAAACGGGGCACTGAAGGGGGCCCGATAAAAAGTGAAAAATGGAACAGGAGTCCGATAAATAGTCAGAATTAGAATGGGGGTCCGAAAATTAGGCCGGAAAAATGGGCCAGCTTGGATGGGGGTCCGAGAGGTTTGCAGCTGATACAGGGGTCCGATGATTTCTTCCGTTTTTTTGTGAGAGGCTTGTTTTTTTCCTTTGTGAGATCACTTTTTTCATACATACCATTCTACTCTTCCCAGTCTTTAGTAAAGATATTCAAAGAGGAATCAACAAGACCAGCATCTTCCGCGTCCCTGCAACACACTATATATCTCAAGCTTTTCCATGTATTTTGGGTATTTTTCCATACCTTTCAGCATGTTACAACTGTTTCGGCCTTTTCAAAAACAAATGACTTTTTCAGTCAAAGAAATCTTTTTCTGTCAACTTTCTTATTTTCTAATGGTGACTAGTATGTCTCCGGCGGCCTTTGGCCGCGTTGGGATTAGTTTATATCGACCGAACAACATTTGACAGTCGAGTAAGACCTGACGGTCGAAACTTCTCTCGTTTTCGACCGTCGAACTGAACAAACGACAGGTCTTACAGACAGACACACAGAGATCTGCCTATTATTTCTAATGGTGATATTCGAATGGGGAATACTAGCAAGTTTGACGCGTACGATACGCTTCACGGTATCTCATCTGGAAAGGTTACAATAGAAGGAGGTTCTAACAAAAGCCCACCTTTCCAGAATTTTGATAACATTGACACGAGACGTCTGACAAAGAGAATAAGTTTCCATATTATTACAAGAAGGCGCACTTTAGTTTTCGTTCGAGGAAAGGGAAGTATTCAACTGTCGACTGCAGAAAACGGGGAAAAGCGAACTGATATCTTTCGCTTTCTAAACAGATGGAAACTTCCCCAGTCCACTGACAACCCTAGCCTGTTTGTAGGGCCTTTGTTTTCCTTTTAAGAGGAAAGACGCTAACTTTGTGGGTTATGTTGGTCAAGAAGAGACTTTGTAGAATATCAGATATGTTGCGTGTAGCTCCTGAAGTAATGAAACAAAAGAAAGGAAAATAGAATAATTTATATATAAAATCTTGTTTTGTACCCAGAGAAAAAACGGGGATCAAAATGGCAAGGATGGTCACGGGGACGTGACTAAAACCGGGAAGGAACAGAGTGAGAGAAAAGTGAAGAGAGCAACCCGGGAGAGAAGAGTTCACCTGTTATTCTACGGGCTCGTAGAATCGAGAACACACCGGAAAGCACTGGAAGAGGAGGAAGACGAGAAGGAAGAGGAGGAGGAGGAGGAGATACCCGGACTGGATGAGGGACTAGGAGGAGGGAAAGAGAGCGAGACTGATATGGCTGGTTAGAAGTGTCGTTTCATATGGAGACTGAGGTGGTCGCTGCGGGAGAAGGCCCGGTTACAGTGGTCGCACTTGAAGGGGCGATCGCCCGTGTGCTTCCGGTAGTGGCGGGTGAGCTCGTCGGATCGGGCGAAACGCCAGTCACACCCCGGCCACGAGCATTGGTAGGGCTTCTCACCTGAAAAAAAGAAGACTGTTTTAGTTGGACAACAAGAGAGAAGGCGCCATCTAATAGGTTTCTGTCTCGGACAATAAACCACGGCCGGGTGGGCACGAGGACTAACCTGTGTGGGTTCGGAAGTGGGCCTTGAGGTGGCTGCTCTTCGTGTACATCTTCCCGCAGTTGGGATGAGTACAGTGATGGAGCCGGCGATCCCGCGAGGACTCGGAATCTGTGTGGGAGGAGGAGGGAGACGGCTCGCACATGTCCTCCGGGTGGGCCGAGTCCTGGCTCTCCTCCTCCGCCTGCTCCAGCTTCAAATCCCCGCGTGCTTTGGACATCATCTCGGTGAAAACAGCCATCTGCCGGTTGAGCACATCCAGCTGAAAGAGAGGATAATGACTGGAACTTATCTCCGGGGCAGGAAAAGAAGAGTCAAGCGAACCTGGTTGCGTATCTTTTCGGGGTCAACTAGGCCGTTGGCGTCAGGCATCGCAGCCAAGCAAGAAGCGGTCTGTAAAGCGATAGATCAGAGAAAAAAAGAATAGAGAAGAAGAGGGGAGGAGGAGGACAACGTACGGTGAGTTCTTCCATCTGCTTCTGGATGGCCTCCTGGGTCAGGCGGGTGTTGGTCGGCTGGTAGACGAAGCTGTTGACCGAGGAGGAGATCGAGCTGGGCAGGTCGGAGGTGGCGCTCTCGGCGTCGACATTAATCGTCAACGGCAGGGAGGACTCTGAAAACAGACGGTCCCTATCGCAGTTCACGGCTTTTTCGGGAGGGCAGCGCAGTCACGTGTAGCTCGAAAAAAGACGAGCAGATGGCAGCCAGCTGGTAGCAAAATTGGTCTCGCCTTGAGCGGATTGGGCCAGCCAGCCAACCAAAAAGGAGAATGACTCACTCCGAGCGAACTTGGCGATGGGACTGGTGGGGCTGTCCATCTCATGGTCGAGCTCGCGCTCCTCGGGTATCTCTCGAGCCAGCCGGGAGGAGGAGGATGTCCCTGAAACAGTCTACTTCGTCCCCGTTCATCCCCCGTCTATTTCTGTCCCCGTCGAGGCCAGGAAAAACTTTCGCTGACGTCGTCCTGTGGGAGCCACACCGGGGACAGGGCGTGGCCGCCGTGATCATCAACCGACCGGCCCCTGTTCTGACATCGTTATTTGTTCCGTTTCGTGCCTCTTTTTTAGTCCGCACTGACCGTCCCCCCTCACCAGAGAGAGGGGCGAACAGAAGGGCGTCTCCCCCCGTTGATGTAACACAACAAACATTTCACCATACATGACCCGGACGGAAAACAGTCGGTGGAATTCTGGGACTGTAGGGGACGGTGTAACACCGAGTTGGCCGGGTGCCAGGAAGAGAACGAACCTGGAGTTGTGTCTGCCGTCACCAGCCGGATCGGGACTCGATGCACTTTTCCCGGCGAGGAGAGATCAGACACGCGCTGTTCCGACCGAAACGTGGGATCGTCCTAAACGTCTTTTTGTGATTTCTGCCCGGGGCGACATGACTCACGTGGAGGAGATCTGATATCCGGTAGCCTGACCTGGAATTGAAGGACGACGCCCGAGCCTTCGGGGAGACCGGGGCAAATGCACCTAGACGATGGAAGTTATAGCAAAAGAGGATAGGAAAGCCCACTTTTTACATTGAGATCTTGAAACGCGGCCCCGAGGGCCGTTGTCGGGGTTTGGAAGCCGGAAAGAGAAGTGAACGGCTCTGAAATGACCGATAATTCATGAGAGACTTCGCCACGAGCAAGTGCCGCTGCACCCGTAAACTCTCGGCAGCCGCGGCGACTGTCCACTTGGCGCCGGCGCTGGTTCTTTGTCCTCCGTGTTTATGCGTCAGTTCCTATGACTGATGTCACAGAAAGTGGGGATGAAATAATTACGCAGCCAGTTAACCTTGTCAGCTCTTTAGCTGGGGAGGTATCGAGCATGCGGACATTTATTTTTGAAATGCGGATAACTCACTCGAGGTATCTGCGAAGAACTCTTTTTTTATCTGCTCGAGTCGAGAGGACATCGTCTGGAAGTCGCCTCCTTCGAAGAGGGACTGGCTCGACTGATGGGATGTCAGTTTTGACCGGTACGGGGAAAAGGCTCCTGGGTCGTCGTCCAATAGATACTCGTGTAGGGAGGACGTCTCCGAGGAGGTTGTTGCCCTTCCCGAATCGTCGGCGCTGTCCATCTGGAAAAGTCACGCTCTCTTCAACAAACTATAGGCTACAGTAGTCGTCATCGCATCAATTACACCACACCCTTACCGTAACCCATTACTTCTGACCCTCACCGTACCTGAGCATATCGTCGTCGGAGGGAGTTGGCCCGTAGCCTCTCATAGGTATTGGAACTGCTGGCCAGCTCATCCCGGAAGCGCTTGAAGAACTGCGACCCGAAGAGGTTGTAATTGGTGGTGGCCTCGTGGATCCGTCGCGAGACGGGATCGTCCCGGCTGCTCGAGGCTACTGAAACTGTTGGTTTCTGTCCCGGGCAGGGGTTACCGGTCTCGATAAAGCCGGGACTCAGCCGGATTGTGTTGGTGGCCCGGGCCGTGGCATCGATGCTCAGACGGGGCTTGTTCGGCAGGTGGATGACATTTTCGACGGAGGAAAACGACGAGGAGACACTCGACGTCTCCAGCGACTCCTTACTAAACATCCACCAGCCTGAAGACGGGGCTCGGTTAAATCGAAAAAATCAATTTCTAGAAAAGAGACGAGGGGCGGGTGGCGGGGTGTGTCCTTATCAACCCTCCCCACCACCTCCGGGAGGAAAAAGAACTGCCCCCGGGGGTCAGCAGTGTGACTCAAGGTGCCCCCCTCTCCTGATAGTAACCACTATTTACGCGGGAGTGTGAATCAGCCGCGGCCGGAAGTGTCCTCCTTCTCCGGGACCGCTGAGAAGGATGGCCAGGAGGAAGGCCGTGCCCCTTATCAGGGGGTTTATGGGGCGGTAAAAGCAGTGCAGATTTCGAGTAAACTACGGGGATTTGAAGTGACCAGAGATCGGGAGCAGGGAGAGGAGGAGAGGTGATAAGAGAAGCTCCGTATGACGGCATCTCCATTAAAGGAGACTGAAATAGGCGACGGCTTGGTGACCCTTTCACGTGAGGTTAGATCAGTGAAATGATCACAAACAGGCCCTATTTTTCTGTGTGTTCATAAGTGATTGAGAAATGATAAGAGAACACCCTCGAGATAGATTAGCAATGGAGCGGGGTTACCCCGGGGCGGGAGGAGGCGATGGCCAGATGTGGCCT
The DNA here is from genome assembly GCA_932521035.1 of Oscheius dolichura. Taxonomy (NCBI): domain Eukaryota; kingdom Metazoa; phylum Nematoda; class Chromadorea; order Rhabditida; family Rhabditidae; genus Oscheius; species Oscheius dolichura. The sequence continues at coordinate 6,827,275 of OW051494.1, forward strand.
CCTCGCCTCTCCTTGACTACATCGATTCCAGCTTTTTCCCGGGGTTCAGGGAAAAGGAACGGGCCGCGATGGGTGTGGATTAATCTCATAATGTGGTCTACAATTCGCGGACAGGCTGCTGTCGGCTCCCCCTTTTTTGCGGGACTTCTTTCTTCCGGCGACACGCCCAAGGCCGACTCCCTCCCGCCGAGGGGGGATGGATTCAATCCACTACTACTTCTTTTTGAGGAGGAGGAAATGGACGACGAAGACGGGACAAATCGATTATCAGCACGGGAAAATTGGCCGAAAATGCTGAAAATACAAAAAAAGAATGGGGGACAGATAAGGAGACATCCCGTGTTTTTGACCCGACAATCATTACCGGCCTGAGAATGGGGCGGAAAGTCTTTACCGGCCCGACATCGGGGGATCCCCTTTCTTTGTCTGGAGTCTGTTCCTTCTCCTTCCTCCCTCTCCCAAACAATATGCCACAGAACTATTTTTCCAATCGGCGCCTCCAAAAGCTTTTTGCCGCAACAAAGAGGCTGTGTGTCCCACCCGCCGGTGGAGGACACCAAGGAGGAGACGTACGGATATTCGTGGCTCGTCTCTGGCTGATAAGGGCCGGTGTCCATTTGGAAACAGCTGTGTCCCCAAGGAGCGTGGGGCCATCGTCAAAACTTTTATGAGGAAACAGGTTCGGGACAGGTCTTTTTGGGTGGCGTCTGTCAGCCAAGGGAGGGGACAAGCGTGGAGAAAAGTTATCAGGAATCAATAGTTGACTGGGAGGACAGAATGACGATTGTCAGAGAGTTGGCCAAGTAGCCAGGAGTTGCCGAAAGGGCGACGGCCGCCGTCTGGAGGGGATGACGGTTGGCAGTTAGCCAGTCCGCCGTCGTCAGACAGGCTGGGGGTTCCGGTGAATCTGGGGGTGTCTCCACTTTATGGCGACATTTCATGGACACACAGTGACCACGGGGAGGATGTCGGCCGAGGGTGTGGTTGACAAGACGGAAACCGAGGGAACTGCACCGCGGGAGGGCCACTCGGGCCGTGTTAATGAGACGGGGAATGATCGGAATGGGATCAAAGCGAGGGAGAGCCGCCCATCCTCCATCCTCCCTTCTGAGAATCAAAGTTTTCATCGAGTTTGGTATTCGGGGAATTTTCCTCCCGCGAAAACCATCAGTGGTTTATGGTCAGGACGCTGCGCGAGCCGCGTTGCAGAGCAATCTTTCCCCTCTTTTCCTAGAATTTTAAAATATCTCTTCTTCGATTGATCGGGTCAGGTCAACTGGGGGCTGGGGGGACAGGTCATGTGGGGGAAAAGACAGGGGAGGAGACAAAGAGCATCACGAGATGGGAAGGGATGGAGGGGGGCTGCTCAAAAGGAAAAAGAGGCGAGGACTGCCCCCACCCACAGTTATCACCCGATCGGATCAGCTGTCTGACATGAGGCAGGCGAGAAATAGCGCAAAATATGCGGACGCATGCGGTTGGAACCCATTTTGGAGGTCGTCAGTTTTCGAAGCAAAAAGGGACAGGGCGTGGCGGCGCCTCTCTTTTGATAAACGTTTATCTCATGGGAAAGAGAGGAGTTCGCGCACAGTTCGGACGGTGGCCGGCGGTGGAGAGGATAGACAAAGGACCATTAGGGACATCTGCAGGCACAGGGTGGTCCCTTCGGGCTACCTCGTTTCTTTCCCGGAAACATTATCCCAGGAGAAGAACTGGTCGGAAGAGAGAGTACAACGAGGAGGAGGAACCAGCTTAGGGAGGAGGCTGACCAATATTGTTTTGGTAATCGCCCTTTTCACTTTTTTAGCTGACAGCCGTTATTGCCCAAAATGGGTCATTGAAGCGTTCGCGCCACGCCCAAGAAGTGATGCGACCAGATCTCCAGTCGGCCGGCAATCAGCTGTAATCTCCTCTCCTGGGGGCCCTCTGCTCCCGGGGCTACAGTACCCCTTCTGGCAGACTATCAATCACCTCCTCCACCCGAACACAAGTTAATTTACCCGGAGGAATATCTTGTCGATTCCATCTTCCTTTTGACCATTCCGCAATTGGAAAAAGTCTCGGAAGGAAACGCCCCGACACGGCGATCAAAGTCGGGAATCTCAAAAAAGAAAAGCTGGCTGATTTTGGGGGGAGATAGACAAAGGCGAGGGGGTACGGTATGAAGGTCGAACACTCAAGACAACCGAAAGGGCGACCCCCGCTAATTGGAACCCCCCGGTCAATGTGCCGGTCAATTTACAGCTGGGGCGTGTCCATTTCCCTGAATTTCGCCCCGGTGAAGCGATGATAAGCAGGAAGTTTAATGTGTGTTACAATAACCCGGAAGGGCAGGGGGCGGGCTTCCTTTTGGGTAAAATCGGCTGGAACTGGCCGGGGGAAGACAGATAAAAATCAGCTGGGCTGCGGTAGACAGACAAAACAGAAGAAGAAGAAGAGGGGTAGAAGCCGGTTCTTGGAGGGGGCAGACCCACCGGGGGCCCTCAAAGTAGCGGACCCGGAGGGACACGGGGGAACAGTCTTTTTTGGGGGGAGGATGACAGGCGGGCTGGAACAGGTCGAAGAAGAAGAGTTAGAGGCGGCGAGTTGGACAATACGAGACGCGACACGAGACTGGGCGTGTCTCCCCCGACCATTCCCTGTTTTTTACTTCTTTTCTCGTCTCATTTCCCATATTTTTGACTAGAAAACTGAATAAATAGATGAGAAAGAGAGACTAAATTTATTGGAGATTAAAAAAACGGGGAGGAGAAGAGTCGAACCACGAAAGGATCAGGGGTCAAACAGAGTCACAAAAGAGCGCGCGGGTAAGAAAACGGAGGACGAACATCAAACAATGACTCAACGGGGACACGGCAGAGGGACCCAGTAGACTTTTTGGCAAAGAACAAAGGCTTGGCTAAGATCAGCCGACCAATTTACGGTCAATTAAAAAGCACACCTGGGGGGTGGGGGAGAGGACAGCGTCACATACACTTCTGCAACCAGGCTGCAAACTTTGATTTCTTTCGGAGAAATGGAACTGGGGAAAAGGGGGAAATAGAGGAGAAAGGGGAGAAGTGGAAGATACCATATATCCACCCCCTTCTAAAGTTACCTCCCACAGTTTCTGACCAAAAACGGGAGCGAGATAAGTAGCCCTCGCCCTAACAAGGGAACCTTTTCACCTTAGGTTGGACTCGTGAGACGAGACCTAGTGCATTCGAAAGAGCGTCAAAAACTATCACAGAAACTGTGTTCCATTTTCCCAAAATGACCCGCGTTACGCAGTAGCACGTCAATTGCGTTTTACTTGTTAAATTTGTCAAAACTGGTTTTCGCCGTTGTATCCTTGGAATTGCAGTAGATAAAATGTGAAGCAGTGGCCGAGTGGATAGTGCACTCGCTTACAGGTTTTTTACGTTTTTTTCTGGCCAAGTTCGAGTCCCTGTTGGAGCAATCGTCTTTTGCTTCTATATTTTCACAAGAAAAATGATTTTTGACGGATAATAGTTGTCAACAGGGTCAAAAGGGGGCGAGTTTAAAAACGACCCATATTGAAGAAGGAATGCGTTATGCCCGAGATGAAATGCTAGCCATTTCGTGATGCTTGAATAGGACTGCTAACTCACCCTAGGTATCAGTTGACAACTATTATCCGTCAAAAATCATTTTTCTTGTGAAAATATAGAAGCAAAAGACGATTGCTCCAACAGAGACTCGAACTCGGCCAGAAAAAACGTAAAAAACTTGTAAGCGAGTGCACTATCCACTCGGCCACTGCTTCACATTTTATCTACTTCAATTCCAAGGATACAACGGCGAAAACCAGTTTTGACAAATTTAACAAGTAAAACGCAATTGACGTGCTACTGCGTAACGCGGGTCATTTTGGGAAAATGGAACACAGTTTCTGGGATAGTTTTTGACGCTCTTTCGAATGCACTAGGTCTCGTCTCACGAGTCCAACCTAACGTGAAAAGGTTCCCTTGTAAGCCACTGCTCGGATATGCAAAATGGACCCCGACTTCAGCTGCATTCAAATGGACCGGAAAGTATGCACCTGACAATAATTCGACGACGTGAACACGTGCCATGGTAAACAGAACTTTTGCTGACCGGAGCATTGTGCGGCGGCTACTGACCACGGTGGGAGAGGCGCCGCCTCGGAGCTGTCCTTCTCTTTTATCCTCCAGTCGGTAATCAGAGAAGCTTGCGACATAATCCAATACAGGGCAATTTGTGTCGTCGAGTTATGTCATCTACAAGTTTACGAACTCTTAAAATGACGAATCTCAAAATAATAGCTACGTGGGGGTAAAAAAAGAAACAGGGCGGCGGCCTATGACATCATCGGGACATTGAAGCTCGACCTCCTTATGAACGGCCACTGTTTTGGTCGAGAAGTCGGCTAGCTGCTGTACGCAGGCTGTGTGATCTCTGGGTGTGTCTATCTGGGCCGGGAGGATAGACTACTGGATAAGGTACTGTAAGAGAACGAGACTGTACTGTTTGAATCAGTGGCTTCTGGCATTCACACGACTATCTCGGCCCGTCTTCCAGAGCTGACCATGCACAGGGGGGACTATGCCCCCAAGGGTCGGGACCTCCACGGAAAAGAGGTTAAAATGTTTCTACAGTTTCTTTGACTTGAACTAAAACAGCAGCCTCGGCTTTCTAGTTGGGCGGGTCGAGACAATAACAAGAAGAGCCACCGAGCGTATACCCGGCCTGCCGTCAAAGGAGACAACCGAAAAAGGTGTCGGCCCCCCATTCCACCCCTTCCAAAATGGACTTTCCATCTCTTGTTCCAAATATTTGTGATGTGTGCCCATCAAGTGATCGCCTGTCCCCGTCCCGTTGCTCCCTGTCCAGGCGTACCCGAGTTGTCCTCCCCGGCCACCACGCCCCGCGCATTCCTACCAGTATCTCGCCTCGTCCTCCTCTGCTCGTCTTCCATGGGAAAAGACGGAAAAAAGAACCGGTTGCTGTACTTTTTAGGAGGTCTTTGATCCGTTAAAATGAAGAACTCAGGGGATAGACCTCTGCGTTGTCTCTCCCCCTTTGAAAATGAGGTGACCGGAGATCGGGTGTTCATTTCACAAACAGGGGCGAGCCCTGACTTTCTCTACCGGGGATAATGGGAAAGAGAGAACTGATGGACTGACAATGTGTTGAGGAGAAAGGACTTGTGAGAGAGGAGAAAGGGAAAAGGGGGCAAGGGGAGGAGAGAGAATGAAGTCATAACCGGGCCGATCCACCCGAAAAAAAGCTGGCTTCACCGCAACACGTGTTATTATCGCAGATCAATCAAGCCGAGCTACCGTACTGGGCTACCCTGGCAAGAACTTGTTCTCCCGAGGTGTTCGCGCTCTTTGGCGACCACACCCACCGCCACCCTCTCTCGAGAAACTGCGGGTCGACTGGGAGCAGGAGGGGAGGACACCCGGGGAGCAGGCGACGGGAGGAGGAAGACTGTTTGGGGCAGACAGGCCTTTGGGACGAGACAGAGGAAAAGGCAGGTGCAAGGAGGTGTAAAATATCTTAAAAATGCAGATGGCTCGAGAGGCGAGATTTGTCAGTTGGAAATGCTGCGGCACTGAAACACGATCGCGGTTGCCCTCCTGACCAAGAAACATTTCATTTACACTTTGCATTTTTACACATTCCCACTCGGAAACTTCCTTGTGGGTTTCTCAGTCTGGGGATTACTGTATTTGATACGGAAATATCTCAAAATAGTTGAGAAGGGTACAGAGAGTATGAGGGAGATATTGTCGAAATCCAGGTGAAGAGCCGTGTCGTGCGGCAGGCGACTTGTTTGTGTTCTAACCACTCGAAACTAACTCTTCGGCTCTCGGGTGACGTACTTCTACCAGCGTTTCGGAACAATTATGACCGTTTTCTTGGAAGTACTAAGGACTGCTTCTCTCTACGCAAGATGGCCGGCTCGTCCTCCGAATGGCTGTTCCTTGTAACACTCCCGAGGAGGGCAGACATCTCCGGTATTCCGTCCGGAGACCACCGCGTCTACTCGGACGAGAGCAGACGGTCACCTTCTCTTTAGTTCTCATCATCGTGGAGGCCTCGAGATGTCTGAATACCCTCCCCTGTCCATCTTCTTTCACCACTAGTATGCCTCCGGCAGCCGTTGGCCGTGTTGGGACTAAAAATTTGACGGTCGAAAAAGAGTTGACCGCGGGAAAAGGTCAAACGGTCGAAACTTTTTGCTTCTCTCCCATTTGACCTGTCGATCCGTACAAACGACAGATCAAATCGGCACTGTACGGGTTCAGGCTATTAGGTAGCGGGGCCGGCAGACGGTCCTCCCTGTGTGCCATCCCTCCTCTTTCGTCATCCAGTCTCTTTCAGCTGTGACCTGTACGACGCCGGCTCAGATTGACGAACAGTTTGTCCTCTGCAACATTATCAACGTCGATGCCGATATCACTCCATGGTTCACGGATCCCAAGTCGGAGTGGAAATTACAAAAGATCGAAAGATGCTGAACACCGTCAACATCGCCAATGCACAAACCGGAACGAAGATCAAGCTCTCCTCCTTGACAGAAGCAAATCGTGGGATATCTTCTCTCCTCTTTGAAATGACCCTCCTTTTAGATCTGAGCATTACGGGGAACAAGGAGCTGACGGACATGGAGCTGCCTGCCCTGAAGACGATTCAAGAGCTGACCATCACAGGCAATCCGAAGTTCACCGGCATCGGGCAGCTCTCGGCCATCCCGACCGGCCAGAAGAGGACGGTCAAATGTTACCTGGATGGATTAGCCATCACCGATCTCGGCTCTCTTAGTATCTGTACCCTCCTCAAAGGCGGTCTGCTCTTGGATGGACCTCAAAAGGCAGTGGATGCCCATGTCCTGGAAGGGAAGACGATCGACGGATGTGTCACTGTCCAGAACACAAACCTCAAGGATCTCGACTTCTTGTCCAAGACGACCATTACGAACTGTCCGGGCCATTTGCTCAAGGATAATAAGAATCTGTGTCCAGTGGAGACCATCGGCAATGTCCCGGTCACGGTTGAGGGAACACACGAGGAACGAGGATTTGGTAAGTCTTCTATCATATAAGGCAGCTGTGATGGCGGCTTGAGATGTGGACCGGCCAAGCCAGGCACTAATAAGTGGGCCGAGCACCCGGAGTGTTGGCCCCTAGCCGAACTATCACTTGTCCAGTGTCTTGACCAATACATGGAGCCCATTTCCGGAAAGACGTGCAAAAAGCTGATAGAGGGCAACTGCGTCGAACTGGTGAATGATGTGTCCATCGTCAACGAGACCTCCCCGGGACACTTGGCGTATTTGAAGTATATCGATGGGCAGTTGATCATCAAGGATACGACTCTTCCGAGCCTGTCATTTCCCAAATTGAAGCAGATCTCCAGTAGTAAAGGTGGGCGTTCGATGTGTTCTGATCGAATCCCTTCAAATCGTGAATAACAAACACTTGAAGACGATGAAAATGCCCCTTTTGATGGTCGTCGAAGCCAAGGACAAGAAAATGCCGCTGATCGAGATTTCCTCCAACCCTCACCTGTCCGACTTGGCTACTTTTCCTGCGGCTTTTCAAAAAGTTTGTGGTGTCAAGGGCGCATGTCGCATGAACAACAAGATGCTCAACTCCCAGACGACTGGAGATAGTTTCTGGGACACTAAGGCTGGCCTAGTTCCTAGTTCTGCTTGGAACTCGTCTCTCCATCTCATTCGAGGTCTTCCCGGTATTCGTTTCCATTCGCGAGGAGTCCTAGGCACAAATTGGAGCAGTGTTGCGCAGAAGAACAAGCGACGCTGGATTTTCAGCAAGAATCACCGTGTCCGCAAATATGATATATGATACGGATGTAATTGAAAAAAAAATAAATAAAAAAAATAAGGCTGGCCACTGGTAAAAGACCTTTAAAAAATGACTGTTTTATATTTCAGGACGAAGATTGGCCTCATAGTCTTCGGTGTCATTATTGTTGTCGCGGGTATTGCATGTGGTGGTTACTGGGGTTACAAACGCTGGTCAAATAAAAAAGTGGAAGAGAAGCGGAAAGGAAAGGACACGAAAACGGGCCAGAAGGAGGATATGATGAAGAGCCCGAAGAAGGGGATCACCACGGGCGAGAGCACGCAGAAGAATGAAGCGTGTTAAGAGCGACCCCAACAGGGTACTGCCGGGGGCCCCTCAAGACCAGCGCCAGCCGGTCGACCCGCCTCTCAACCCGGCCGACTTCAAGTACCGCAAGACGCTCGTCCTGGATGCGCGGCCGCCGCCGGACCTCATCTGCCACGCGACGAATCCCGTCGGATCGGATCAAGGCACTGAAGAGGATGGTGTACGCGGGCAGGGATAATGTCCTCTGGTACACAGGCAGCGATTGGAAGCAGTACAACGACGATCCGGGACAGGGCCCGTTCGGGGTCGACGGCCAGCTCCTCCTCGACGACACCCAGGACGACACGCCTCCTCCCCGCTCACTCCGCCGACACCGTAAGAAGTCGAAGCCTTCGCGGCCCGCCCATCCTCCTCCTCCAATCAGGAGGAGGCCTGCCAAGAAAGGGCCTTGATAAAAAGACTCGACGACGACTGTGTATCTTTCTTTCGACACTCGTCGGAGAGAACACGACTTCAAGGCATAGTAAATATTCAGTAGCATAGTTAATAGTACATATATAGAGGAGAACTCTTTGAGGGGCAGATGGTCGGATCTCTGGGACAAGACATGGGATGAGGATAATGGGTCGAATTGGTAAACGATCGCGAGTTAAAATATACCGTGCAGAAGTGAATCCGCAGTCTCTCTCATATCTTCTGCCTGAACACTCCATTACTAATGGTTGATGAAGTCGTCTAGATCCACCGTCACGAAGTTGAACATGAATGAGCCTCTTCCGATTCCCTGATGAGCGTGAAGGAGACAACTGAAGGGAATAAAAACGTATAAAAAGAGTACTTGATGATCTTGAAGGCGTCTCCCTCCGTGTTCTCCATGTCCCATGTCCCATGTCCCCACCTCCCTTTCAAGAAGAACCATTTCTTCAGAAAAACGCAAAGCCAGCATTTCATAGACACGATACGTTGGAAAAGCTATTGGCCAACAGACACGCAGAAGTAGACATAATAAAGGCATAATAAATATTTATTAGTTTGTTTAATAGCATATACAATTAATATATTATATTTTCCTGATATATGGCACCATAGTATGCATAATCTCATGAATTGTCCCGTAGAAGTACGGTAGCCCGACGTATTCCTCTTCGAGCCAGCTGATCATCCATGTCAACTGGCGGTGGATTCGAGAGATGAACTGGAATGTCTCCTCTCTCTTTTAGTCAGTTGATAAACACACCGAAAAGTAGGTATTCTGGAGAATGCGCTGCTGGAATTCGCTATAACAGGAGGCCAGCACGCCGTTGACGAATATCCTGCCGTTGCTGGTCAGCGGGGCGAAGATGCCCCTCTTCGGGAGGACCTCGATCTTGACGATGGCCTCCAGATGGTAGTCTTCCTGGGAGAGAGCAACAATATAAAAAAAGAACAGACTCAATGCCCACCTCCTCGTAGATGTAGAGACAGTCGTCCACCATCAAATCCTCCGTGAATATCTCACCGCCACTCTTCGGAGACTTCAATACGGCATAGTTACTGTCATTTCCTGGAATGATACCTTTAAAAGAGGAGGACAGACAGCGAACCGTGGCACTTTTCCCGGTAGAGGAGATGTTTTGCGGTGAGGGTGAGTCTCCTCTGACTAGAGGTCGTTATCTGATGGAAGTAGGTGACGAACTCCGGTTCCCGGTGGAGCCATGACTCGATCGGAGTGAAGGCGACCTCCTGTCCCCAGGTGGTCAGCACATAGTCGCCGATCCTTAGCTGGCTCATGTTCTTCGGCCCCTCCGGTGTCAGGACCGTTGTATCTGCGGAGAAGCAGGCTCCACCGCCTGCGCCTAGGGCAGCCAGGAAGGCTTGAATCTGATTGGGAGAGGGGGCAGCGCTGCCCGAGGCGGCGGCGGCAGCTGCGGCCGCCTCTATTGGAGGAGGAGGGATGACACCCTGTGCTTGGAAGAAGGCATTGAACTGAGCTTGAGCTTGAGCTTGAGCCTGGAATTGGGCTTGGGCTTGTGACTGGGCCTGTGAATTGGCCTGAGACTGCGACTGCGACTGGGATTGAGACTGGGATTGGGATTGAGACTGCGACTGAGACTGCGATTGGGATTGTGAATTAGCTTGAGACTGTGACTGGGCATTGGCGTTGCTATTGGCATTCGCGTTGGCGTTGGCATTTGCAGCGTTTGCGTTGTTGGCATTGTTGGCGTTATTGGCGTTGTTGTTCTGGTTGAGGGTATTCAGATCGAAGACTTGCGTCGCCACGTCCGAGTTCACGTCCTGTACACTGGCGAAGCGAAACTCCGAGTCGATAGGCAACTATAATTTGTCTCTTTCCTACAAGAGTAAGGCCACCCACTCCGCCAATCTCGAATATCAAGGCGTGATACTGGAACAGGTCGATCTTGCAGGTGTTGTCCTGCTTTTTATGTCTGTGCTCTCCCGACCTCCAGATGAAATTCCCTCGGGAGATGACCGTCTCCACCCGGGTCCCGAAGCGAGCCTGGGCTGTGAGAGACAACGACTGAAAGGGGGGTTGCCGTCTCCTGATTAAAACGAACCTTGGCCAGCTGGTCCGTGTCCATGTGGGTAAAGTCGAGGTTGGTATTCTCGTGGAGATGCTTAGTGATTCCATATCGCAATGTCTTGTTGCAGCACGTGGCTCCTACAAGTCCCCTGTCCACCCTCCAAAAAGCCCAACTGACCTTCCAGGAGGGTGTTGTTGACCTTGCATCCGACGAAAGAGGTCACCCCGTTGTCCGCGAACTGTTCCATCCCGATACTGTAGTTGCCCGGTGTCCGCCAGGCCATGATGTGATATTGGTCGGCTTTAAATTTGCACGTGAAGTCTCGGTGCTCGCTTCTGTGCTGGCCGGCCACCACGAACTCCCTGTCGGCCACGATCATCTCCAGTGGCTCGTTAGTGGCGTCCTCGGCTGCTCGGCGGAGTCTCTAGAAGAAAGATGAGGGGAGGACGAGGCGCTGTCTAACTGTGGCTATTATACGTCTGTCAATCGACGTGAACAGGTCGTCTGCCCGCATGTCCTGGATTTTCTCGTGCATTGAGGTGAACAGGTCCATATGGCAACACTTCATACCTGAACTGGCTGACTAACTGTGGCCGTCTCCCTCACCGTCCATTCTGTCGTGGTCACAGTGGGAATCCTTGGGGAACCCGATCCGATAGCCCTCCGTCTCCAGCTCAATTCCGATAGTATCCGTGATATTCTCCCCTGGCAAATGTTCCAGTGGGGTCCCGAGTGGATCGGGGTCTGTCAGCCCGGAGAATTCCAACTCCTCCTCCTTGTCGTAAGGATGGTACTGAAAGATGTCTGGTCAGCGAGAAGTGGCCGCCCTCACCCCTTCCTGTTTCGGTGTCTCGAATGCCAGAATGAACAGCCCCTTCCTCTTGAACTTGCAGGTGAAGTCGCCCGTGGCGTACGTAGCCTGGACAAAGTCCTTCTTCGAGACGAAAACCTCAAAAATACGGGCGAATCGCTGCTGTACTCGCTTCTTTACGACCTGGAACGGGACGGCGTCTCGATCTGCCAGGGGCACTCACATTGGCGACGACCCCTTCCGTCTCGCAGCTAGTGTTGAAGACGGGACTGGTGGCCGTCTGGTCGACGATGGTGGCCATCATATCGAAGAGCTGCCGGTAGCAGCACTTGTTTCCCGTCCTCTTTTCTCGGATACAATGGGTGCCGGCTCCCAAGTTGGCCAGGGGATCGAGACGGATGTCGGCCCAGTCCTCCCTCTCGATTTCCAACGTCGACCCAAGATCCTCCTGGGCGTCGATCCCGGCCAGCCAGGCCTCGTGCTCGTAGAACGAGACATTGTACTGAAAGCGAAAGTGGTCACAGGGCAGGATGTTGTCTCACCTTGGAAGGGTTTTGGTAGGCGAGGACGTAGAGGCCGTTGACATTGATCTTGCATATCCGCTGGCCGTGGTAGTAGGTCGAGACGACGAAGTCCTCGCTGGACATGATCACGTCGAAGGCATGATCATAGATCTTCTGGATCTGTCGCTGTACCCTCTGAAGGAGACTGCTCGGGAGGAGGACAGTAACGACCCACCTTGGCGGTGTCTCCCAGCAACTCGTCCGGGTATTCCTTGACATTGATCAGGAGGTCCTCGATCTCCGCGTTACAACAGTACTCCCCGTAGATATGACTCGAGACATTGGCTGAAAAACGGGTGTTGATAATCCCCCCATGCGATATTTTTATCTGCAAAAGAGGAGAAACCTCAGCTAGTTTATAATTAATACTAATCTGATTACGAGCGAGACAAGTCCGGGGACAAAGGCAGCCAGCCTCAACTATGAACGCTTTCTCGATCACGCAATCAAGTCCGCCCAGCCGCGACGAATACCCGCGCCTGATCACCATACCAGCTGTAGTTTGGCCAGGCTCGGGTCGCACCAATTTCTCGTGAGGAAAGGGGGCAGATGCATCAAAAAGTGATGGAGAAGCTGGGGAGCCGAGACGCGCAGTCGGGTGGTGACTCGAGTTTTTACTAGTACAACGGGTCGAGTATTCCAAAAAATGACTATAGTATAGACGACTATAGTACAGACGATATGGTCGAGAGACACGTTCTGGTTCTGGTTACTGGTCACGATAGAAGGGACCAGCAGGAGGATTAGGAGGATCGGGAGGGACTGCTACAAGTGGGTCATAGGTTCATTCGGCTACACTGCCATTCCCCTCCTCTCACCTCCACAGTTAGTCAAGGGGTGCCAAGAACCGTTTGTAAGTCCTTCCCTCTCCTTTTCGAAAATAGAAATGACCACAAATATGGTCTAATTTGGCTCTGTCGTGATTTGAAAGGCAGTTGACCTGACCCGATGCCTCGAGAAATTACGGTAGGGGATAACCCAGTTCTTTTCGATTTTTATGGCTATAGTCTATCTCGGTCACAATTTCAATTGTTTGCTCTGTTGAGCCAAAAAGCGACCAAGGTATCCAGCCCCGTTTCATCTACCCGCCCTCTGTGTACAAGTAAAGGAGGAGATTTTATGCGAGGAGGGAGGAGATCAGTCTCATTCAAAAGAGGCCGGACAGTTATTCCTGCTAGGATCTTTCCCTGTCTCCCATGCAATGTTCCCCACAAATGCCCCGTCTCCCACCTTTCTTGCTCAGCCTCCTGGCGCACTTGATGGCTCTGCGGTTGTCCACCTCGATGAATGTCTTCGGTAGATGTCTATGTTTTCCTTTGCTCTTCTTCAGCTTCTTCGTCGTCGCCTTCTTCACTTCAAACTCTCCCGAATTTCTCTTCTCGTCCACGAATTCTCCGGACGTCTTGTGGTGCTCATGGACATGTGGCTTCTTGGTCGTAGTCCCGTTCTTCTCATCCTCCTCCTCCACCAGGAGATCCTCCACTTTGTGCTCTTCTCGGCCGTGAAATTCTCCGACTCCTCTTATCTGGTGGACGAGATGCTCCACTTCCGGTGCCTGTAGCTGCTCCTCCGTCAGGCGGGAGAGCCCGGCTCCGTCGGCCAAATTGGCCAGGAGGAGTAGAAATAGTAGAGAACTCATAGAGGTGAGGAAATGCAATGGAATGATACCCGGGGGAGGAGATTTCGAACTTGAATCCAGACGTAAGCACTGTGATTTAGCGCCGAAGCGGGCAGATATTTACGAGATTTTTTGGACGCTGAATCGGCTGCTAATAGCTTGCACCTGAGACATGCCACGGGAAGGGAACCGTAATGGTGGGGATGAGGAGACACGGTCCCGTTGAACGAGGGGACACCTCCGCCTGCCGCGAGGCCAGATGTTTTTCACGACCTCGCTTAAGTTTTTCACCATTTATTCCAAATTTTTAATGGCAAATAGCAATGTTCTGTCTTTAAATAAGAGCATAGTGTATAATTAACTCATCGTTCCAAAGAATTAGCCAGTTATCCCAAAATGACCGGCTTGACACAGCTCGCCACGGCTGAAGAGAGGTCAACGCAACAGTGATCGCGCCGGGACCCGCGCAATTTTTGTTCTACGGGAAGAACAACTTTGTAGCATCAAACATTCGAAAACCACACATTTTCAGCTTTTTCTGTAAATTACATTCGATTCAGCATGTTCGAAAGAATTGGTAGCAATTTTTTTGGTTCCTACAAATGTAGCGCAGCAAAGATAATTAGTTTTTTGTGTTTTTCACTATCAAAATGCGAACAGATTTTGGTGCCAAAATTGCTGTAGAATCTCCATTTATTTCTGCACCGAATAAGCCCAAGAACTCCGAAAACGTATGTCTGGATAAGAAGTGTTTGATGCTACAAAGTTGAATATCGTAATCTTCAATACAAAAAACGCTGTTTGTCCACTGTTTACAACCGTTTCCATCCAACGTCGATTTTTTGAAAAATCGGTCAAAATCTTGGACAATTTCTTTCTCAAAACTGTGACATCCGATCTTTTTCATTTTTACTGCAATCAATTAGTCTTGTTATGGGGAGCATTTTAAGTTATCAATGGACGAATATCATGGGAAAAACTTATTTTTGGGTTATTTCGGAACAAAAATTCACTGATATTCCATTACGCTTCAAATCTGCGTTATTTTATGTTTTCTCTTTTGTTTTATAGTAATTTGGGGTCGATAAGACCGAATAAAACATCAAAAACATGTGAAAATGTCTAGAAACGTATATATGAAAAACTGGCATGTGGTCGCCGCGGGACCATTTTAGTCATTTTAGACCTTTGAGGTGTTGGCCTCGGCGAGCTGTGTGAATTGGCATCCTCCTAATTTTAGGCTACGGTGGCGCGGCTAAGCCGTCCTGCGTACGGGAGCCGACACCATTCCGTCAATGGCCAATTTCGTGGAACTTTTTCTCCGACTTCTCCTTCTTTCCTCCTCGTCCGTCTTTTCGTTTCTATGTTTTAACCATAGGCCACGCGTGGCCAATTCACTTTCTCTAATTTGCCCCGGCAGACCACCCGTGCTAATTCCGTTTCGAGTTGTCAGGTCTTCTCTGTTCAGCACACACTGCTGCTCCCACCGGGTCCACGTCCCCCCCTAACACGATGTCGGGCACGTCCTCGGCTCACCGGTTCCTAACCAGCGAGGGCCTGATGCCCTCGACCATCTTCGACCGAGGTTTCTCCTCCTCCTCCCCCGTCCTCATCTGCTTCAGGAGACATGGACATGGACGTGTCGGAGGAGATGGAAGAGGTCCGGGAGCTGCTCTACGAGATGATCAAGAAGAACTTCCCGATGGGGGTGTCGTCCGCCCACCTGGCCGAGAAGTACCGCGAGGAGTGAGTCCCTTTTATTCGGGGGCTACTGGCTAGGCGAGGGGATTCCGAGTGTCCTCCCGAGGACAAACATGGCGCCGCCGTGAACGTTGTTTGCCTTTTCTGTGCTCCGACAAGCTATTGTTTAATCGAGTCACACCTCCCACTTTTTGACCTCTTTCAGATACGTGTCCAAGGGCCTCGGAAGGGAGCTGCCCGCCGACTGGCTCGACCAGGTGGGTCCTCCTCCTCCTCCCTGCTAAATGCCCCTAGGTTGCCGCCGCCGAGGAGTTCGAGGCCCAGACGAGGGGCCCGCTGACGATCCTCTTCGTCCGCCTCCACAACACGAGCTCCTTTAAACGGCCCCCCATCCCCAATACCAACGTCCGAAGTGAGTTGTCCCCGCCCTGTCCACATTCCAATTTCCAGAGAAAGTATGCCATTAGCCGGTAAGTTAGATCGTTGTGTGCCCCTTTATTTTGTGTTTGTCCCTTTTATTTTGGTGGTTATGGCCCTGCCCTCCATCTGCCGAATGAAATCCCCCGTTTTCAGTTATATCCTCCACGAAATCCACTCAAGATTTGGATTATTTGAAGAAGAGAAAGGACCATTTCCCACTCCAGCACTCGGAATTGGTGAGCACGAGTAGTTAGCCGGGGGAGACGGCTTGTTTCAGCTGTCCCGGTCGTCGGATGCGATCTGCCCCAAGTCGGATGTGACAGTGGTGGCCTTCGACTCCTCGGAGGACCTCTACATCCGGGCCCTCGGGGAGGAGAAGACCTTCCAGGAGATCAAGGAGGACCTGGCTCGATTCTATGCCGACAGCGAGGGCGAGAACCACGTCCAGATCTATGTCAGTCCCGGGGAGAGCCGACTAAATCCCCGCCAATTCTAGGAAATCCTCCTTGGAGGCGCCTACGCTTTGTGTGACCCCGGCGGCGATTGGTTCCGCGTCGTCATTGAGGTAATTGCTCATCTCTTTTTCTTTCTACCTTCATTCCCCCTCCAAGAAAGAGACAAGATTTCTTCTTCTAGGAGCTGCCCCGGAATGGGATGGTCAAGTGCTATTTCAGCGACGTCGGCGTGCACGGGGCCTACTCCGTCCGCGACCTGAGGCTGCTCCCCGACCCGCACAACAGTGTCATGCAGAATGAGCTCCCCGCCTCCTCCCCTCGTAGACTGTCGGTTTCAGTCCCCGCCCTGGCCAAGAGGGTCTCCCTGAGTATCCAAGAAGCCTGCCACGGGGGCAAACTCGACGCCATCCTGAAGGAGATCCTCTTCGAGAACGACCCCATGGGCAATCTGGTCCCTGTCACCATCCAGGTTTGTCCACCGCCCTCGGTCAAAAAATAGTAAATGATCCTCCTCCAGTTGTCCTCCCTGGCCGAGAGCGTGAAAGACAAAAACCCCGTAGCCGACCTTTGGACAATGGATGGCCGGGCAATTCGAGACGTCGCCCAGACAAACTTCATCAATGAGAAGGTCATGCCCGTCTCCACCAAGTACGTCTCCCCGGGTGGCCAACGGCTGTCTTCAGGGTGGCCACGATGACCCCTGAACCGACGACGGCCAACGTCTCCTCGGGGAATAGTCTTCTCTTCGCCGACGACGCGGAGATCCTCCCGATGGAAGTGGACAAGATGCCGTCCGGCTCCTTCCCGGCGCATGCCCTCTTCGCCGCCGGGCCCATGGACATCAGTCTCCGACAAGTCTCCCTTGTACGTCCTCCCTCATCCTACAATAGATAGAGAGACGCTTCAGGACCCAATGCCGGATTATATGTATGAAAAGTTGACGGAAGAGTGCGAATCGGCCGACTCGGTCATGCGAGGGCCACCTCAGTGCGGGAAATTCTACGCGGCGATGATCGACGACCGCTGGGAGAGGGTCCTCTGTCTCCGGGCCAGTAAAATAGGTATATCCCTCTGTTTAGAAGTGGGAAAATACTATTTGTAGATAAAATAGCGTTTTGTGTCTATCTGGTCGATGTGGGAGCCTTCCACTACGTGCGGGGGGACAGGATGAGGCGGCTGAACTCGAAGACGCCGTTCCGGAAAATGCTGATGTTCAAGAGCCGGCTGACGGGGGTGGTGCCGGTCGGAGGGGAAGACGTCTGGCCGAGGGAGTCGCACGAAGCCGTCCGAGAGTTCTTTGAAGCCGCCATGGGGGAGGCCGTCCAGGTGTGCCCGTATTTTATTAAATTATGGGGTATCGTGTTAGACGAAACAGCTGTTCCTAATTCGCTTTATGGATAGATAGACAAGCTGTTTTCAGGTGACTCCGATCAAGTCGGGCTGGTCCGAATATAAGCAGCTAAATGCGCCGTCTGTGCCGCTCGTAGAAGCCAAACTCTCTTGCTGTGGGCGAGATTTAGCGGACTGGCTGATATCCTGTGGCCTGGCTCTGCCCTCTACCAAATAATGTTCATTTTCTTCTTTTTTTTTGTTCTTATTATATTGTTTTCTCACTCTCACTATTGCTTTACTTGTAGAACATAGGTGCTGCTTCCTCAACTGTGATATATTCTTCTCACTTTAGCCTTGAGAGGTGCTTTGTTTCACCTTTTTTGCTCAGAGATTGCTCCTTTTGTAGCACGAATAAAATAGAGATAATAAATATTTACTTTCCGACGTTTTTTTGGTAACTTGGTAAAAACCGTGTTTACTTTTTTTCTTCATTATGTACACTTTTTGATTGGTATTGATCTTATTGCTCTCATAGTAAATTGTCCCCCTCCCGTTCGCTGGTCACAATGAAGGCCATCCAGTCATTTTCTCTCCCAGTCGGCGTCTGACCACCGTCAAGTCGCTAATTGATGCAGATCTGTCTACGCTTATTTTTTATAAATTGAAAAGTGCCAAGTGTCTCTGATGCTCGCGTCACTTGAAATTGAATTCCACTGCAATTGCATCGCCTTGTTTTTTTTCATCAAGACACGAAGTTATTTTCGTAGAAATTGACGCAGTAGGAAGTCTAATTGAATGAGGTGGCTAATACTATGGCGTTTTCATCCTACTGCTGCTGATCAAATAAGTCATCCAGTTACACATTTATATATGCAATGCGATTTTCATATCAGTTGCAATGGGCGGATGCAGTTATTCATCTATTCACATATGCTTTCTACACTTTGCCTATGCCACATACATTTCTATTTTCCCATTAATCCATTGATTTTCGCTCTTATTTTTATTTGCTAGTAGCAAATCAATTTGCATTTCATTTTAGAATTGATGCGAGGAAAGTCGGCGGTATGCCGAGCTGTTGCGGTGACCAGCTTGGTCTGGATGATGCTAGTAGTTTTTATCCTTTTTTACTTCCTAGACAGCGGGTCGTCATCTTTTCGGACCAGTCAAGGAGAATACATGAGGTATGCTGGACTTGATTTCTGTTTTATTTCCTTTCCTAAAATTTTAGTTCTAATGACGACACAGAAAGACCACATCCAAGACAAGTGCGACCTGTGCTGCCAGGTAGTTATCAAGGAGCTCCTCAGGCAAAACCTTTACATACAGTAAATCCTGCTGTGCGAAAACAGATAGATCAACTTCTCAATGGTATGGATTTGATTAATTTCGTCTAACTTCTTCCTATAATTTAAAAAAAAAGATTATAGTGCAAGCATTCAAGTCACCTGCATTGTTTGGAGAAGAGGGAAACGCTGTTGAAGTTCCTCCACATATGCAACAAGAAAAGGAAAGAAGATTTTTAGAAAACCAATTCAACGTTGTTGCGAGTGAATTAGTATCAGTGAATAGATCTTTACCTGATTACAGATCTTCTGAGTAAGTCATAAATTTACAAAGTTAATGAAATTTAGCTGCCGAAAACATTTTGAGAACTTCGATAGCACCAAACTGCCTAAAACATCTATCATTATTGTTTTCCATAATGAAGCTTGGACTACTTTATTACGAACGCTACATTCCGTTATCAATAGGCTAGTTGGTTTTATTATTACCCATTTCATACTTTAAAGGTCGCCACTGCATTTACTCGAAGAAATAATAATGATCGACGACAAATCTGAGAAAGATTACCTCCGAGAACCACTTGATGAATATATCCGTCGATTCCCTGTAATCATTCATGATATTTTTATTTACGCTTTTTAATCAGATTCCTATACATATAGTTCATTTGGAAGAGCGCAGCGGACTGATCCGAGCACGCCTGACGGGTAGCAGTCTCGCAAAAGGAAAAATTCTACTTTTCCTGGATGCACACGTTGAAGTCACGGAAGGATGGCTGGAACCTTTGGTTATAAGAGTGGCAGAAGATAGGAAGCGCGTTGTTGCCCCTATTATTGACGTCATTTCCGGTAATATTAGGAGAGCTCCTGTTATTTTTTATTTAGACGATAATTTTGCTTACGTGACTGCTTCCGATACTACTTGGGGAGGATTCAATTGGCATTTGAATTTCCGATGGTATCCTGTTCCAAAAAGAGAGCTAACCAGAAGGAAAGACAGAGCGGACCCTATCAGGTATAATAATTATTCTACACAATACTTTCACATTTACTATTTAGAACACCAACAATAGCTGGTGGTCTGTTTGCTATTGATAAGCAGTTCTTTTATGATATCGGAGCTTATGATGAAGGCATGCAGGTCTGGGGAGGTGAAAATCTCGAAATTAGTTTCAGAGTAAGCGATATTTCCAACAGTCTAACGTTTTTATTTGATTAGGTTTGGATGTGTGGCGGAGCTTTAGAAATACATCCTTGTTCTCGTGTTGGACACGTTTTTCGTAAGCAGACTCCCTATACTTTCCCTGGCGGTACGGCGAAAGTCATCCATCATAATGCAGCGCGAACAGCGCTTGTTTGGATGGACGATTACAAGGAATTCTTTTTCAAAATGGTTCCCTGTATGTGTTTTCTTTGAATTAATATAAATTTAATTTTAGCGGCTAGGAATGTTGATGCGGGAGACGTTACAGAACGCTTAAAACTAAGGGAAAATCTCCAATGCAAAAGTTTTAAATGGTATTGTATGAGTTGAGATTAAATACTGAGATATAGGTACCTTGATAATATTTACCAAGAATCTCCCGTACCTTCTGATTATAAATCTCTTGGTCAGGTGCAACTAGATCAAACCTCCAGATGTTTGGATACAATGGGGAAAAAAGATGGCGGACAACCAGGCCTTTCAGGCTGTCATGGAAGCGGTGGAAACCAGGTTCGTTCGTTTTCTGTAATTTTGCCTTGGTAAGCTCTAGTCGTATGTTCAGGATATAAACTTATACGGACCGTGGTTCCGAAATTATCAGGTAATGGGTGGTATCTTATGTTCTTTTTCTCCTGTGGTATAGAAGGGCATACAAAACCAAGAATCCTTTTATGTTCTTATTTGGGTGCAACATCATTATCGTTATCATTTGATTATATCTAAACATATGCTTGTAATTGAAAGCTATTGGTTATTCATGTTTATTTCACCGCTGAAAATTTTCAGTTTCAGGCGTGGTCTTTTACCAGTAAAGGAGAGTTACGAACCGATGATCTCTGCCTCGCGTCGTCGCCTGCGTTTTCAATAGGCAATGAATTACGATTGGAACGCTGTGGACCTGGAAAAGTCAATCCCAAACATGTATTTATCTTTAGGGTAAGTTTTATAGGTCAATATTTATAGCTTGTACAAAATGCCCGCATTGAAATCATACACGGCTGTGTAACCGTGGTGATGTGTTTAGGGCAAAATCAAATATAACTGCAGTCATCCATGTATTCCCATTTAACAAATGCGTGCTAGAAGCAGTAAATACATTCGTTGATAATAATATTTTTAGGGACAACAGCTTGTACATAGCAAAACCCAAAAGTGTGTGACATCGACAAATACCGACAAATTGGAGTTGCAAGAATGCTCAAATGGCCCTAATCAGCGATGGATGTTGGAAGGTTATAGGCCATAATAGCATCTTAACACTGGATTTTCCGAACTGCGGGTTTTCTCATTTTATAGATTTGCTTTCATTTGTTCATTATCACAAGTGCCTTTTATGCTTTTTGTATATTTATTTATTCAGTCTAATAAGTTACCAAGTGTCACTGTTTATCGATATGGTTGTGTTTTAGCCATCTGTGATTCTCATTTGGTTGTGAGACTTGTTTTAATCGGGGTATGCGCTAGTTTGGACACATTCTCCAAATAGCCTGATAAACATTTTTTAAGATATTGTTATGTTTACTGTAAACGTAGGAAGTTGCATAGCTCCGTATTTCCTTAATTTTTGGATGAATGAGAAATACGCTTATGCAGATGAAAAGCAGATTGGCAACAGTTCCAAGGATCATTTATTTTTCTAAACGATCAAATGCTTTGATACATAGATGGAATACTTTTAAAAGATGGCAAGATCTGGAAAAATCAAGGGTATGTTCAATAGCCATGCGATTAGTAATAGGAGAGATTCTTTTAGGAAGAGCATTTGGACGAAAAACATAGGATGAAAAATTTTATAAAACTACCAACAGGAATGTACATTACACCCGAGCGGCCCGAAGATGGTATATAATAGGTTATTAATTTGAAATCGTTTGTATCTTAGTACTCCCTAAGAAGGACCGTGCGGATATGACTAGAAAGGACCAGGGAGCGTTTCCCATGGAACTGCTGACTAATCACACACAAATGAGGTTCTCGAAATCATCAATTATAGAATAACTGGTGATGTTAAGGTATCTAGACCATTCATTCGACAATTTGAGAAGATTCAGGAGGTATCAGCATTTCCAGCATCTCCAGTACGATCAAAGGTTTCTTTTTTTATTAAATCGGTTAAATTATCCTTTCATTAGGTTGATAGCAGAACGATTGTTGTTTCTCGGGCCCGATTTGTCTGCTGCTCATTTTCTTGTTCATCGCGGCGCAGCCATTAAATTTGTTGGGGATGAAACTTGGTACAAACGTGACGCGAAGAAGGTAAAATAGACGATTTTAAGCACACCATATATCTTAGGGATATAGCTTGCCAGGTAGAAAGGTTCCCGGGCTGCACATTGAAGCAATTGATGCATCAGGTACCGAATTAATGTTTGAAGGTCCGTAAATTTATTGTTGCTTTTACTATGATAAGCAATTAGGTTTTGATAATCTACACGATCTTCGCCATCTTCGAATGCTTCGGTTAGCCAGTTGCCGTTATATTGACGACTGGGCGCTAAGCAGAATTGCTGGTATAATGGAAAACATAGAGATGCTCGATGTGTCTGATTGCCAAAGGATCACTTCCAAAGGTTATTAAAGTAGTCATGTAGTCTTAATTGAAACATATAGGATTAATGGGATTGAAATATATGAAAAAACTGAAATATTTACGATTGGAAGGGATAGATGCAAAGGTCTGAGATCCTGCACATTTTTTATCATTATATTTATTTTAGAATATCGGCAAGTCTGCGTTGCTTTTGGAGCAAGCAATTCCGAATCTAATGGTTCTAGGAATAAATTATGAAGAACAGATGAAACTATTAGAAATGGAAACAAGACTTCTGTCTAATTCAAATGTTGTGGAAGATGCCAAAGGTAAAATATTGTATTTTGTACTGAATCTTTGACAGGAAATATTTATGCCGAAGACAATAATGGCCGCTTGTTTTATGTTGGGGGAAACGTAAATGAAAGGTCAGCGGTGTGTGACAATGATAAACCACTGATGACAAACACCATCTTTCGGTTTGAAACAGTATATGTAAATGTTTATATTTTATTTCAGAGAAATCCCAGCAATGAGTGAGGAAGAGTTTGATCAAATAGACCATCTTTCTGGAGGAAAATTAAGACATCTCTTAGTCGGCTCTCCCAGTGGTTACGAATGGAATGAAACGGTTTTAAAAGTTTTTTTTTGTTAAAAGGAAGAAATTAGACGGAAATTATATTGCAATCCAAAAGCAATTGGGATAAGATAGACGGTATACCAACTGATTCCAAAATGTTACCTGAAGCCGAAAGACCTAGAGTAAGTAAAAAAAAGAAGAATATACATACTTATATTTAAGCTAAAACCGGGCGATGATATGAGCTTACTAGAGTTAGAACGGCAACATTTTAATCAAGAATCTCAAGAAGAGTGGAAAGATTTGAAGAACTCATTACCTTCTGAAGAAAACAAACTCGAACTGAAGCCATAGAAGTAATCGAAAGAAAAGTAAATGAGAACTAATGCGGGGTTTATTTGTAGATTTTTTTCTTGTGAAAGATGCTAGTTTTCTTTAGAAACGTATGAATTTTGATATTTTCACTTTTTTATTAAATATAAACGTCTTGAAAAGGATTTGACACTGCTTGATATCCGTGAATATGTGAGATTCATAGGACTCATGCCGGGTAGCAAACCGAGGAAGATTAAAGAAAGCACTTTCGATCGAGTATTCCAGTCAAGAAAAGTTATCAAAATTACAATTACAATTAATGAAGATTTTATATAAAGATGCAAACTAAAAATACACACGTGGACCCGTATCAACGGTCAACGTGGGCCTCAAAGACCGTAAAGCAGAAATTTTACAAAATAGGTATAACTTACAGAATCTGATTAAAAGGGTATTAAATGTAAAACTGCCAGTATGAGATTTTCAAACATAAAAAGGAGATCAAACTTTTCCATTGGGTTGATAATTAGGAACAACAGCATGCTTTCCTCTTCTCTGTTGTCGGAACTGAAAAATACGATGCATTAGTCAGGTCAAAATTTTCAAACCTTATAAATAAATAATAAAGCTATTCCAATTAGTGCAATTGATCCAATAATGAGCATTAATTTGGCCAAACTGTAGGCCCACCATTCCGTATTTATTAACTCTGATTTTATTAATTGCACATTTTCCGAGTCTATTTCGACGTCCTCATACACACATATAACTGGCATTAGAGTAGATTTCATTTTCCGAAGGTCAACTCTAAAATCATAAATAGAAGTGAGCAAATTTGGACTAACGGGAATTTCAATCCTTCATCTTTTCCTTTCCACATTTCAATATTAACTTGAGAGCGCCGGCGAGCTCTAAGAAGTGTCCCAGTTCGCTAAATATTCTAATGTCTAAAAAACAGAATTTAAGCTTACTGGCTCAACATCAATAGTAATAGAATCTCTATCAACATTAGGCTCATCTAATCCTTTAACTGTTTTTCTAATGCTTTCATCAGCAAACAAGAAATTAGGCATAGTAATCATTATGGGGGGTTGCCCTAAACAATTTTTGTACATAACAAATAACATCTACCTCGTAAGCATTGTGAAAGGTCCATCATTCCGTTTGGCCAGCAACCTGTTTCATTTTGAGATTCAAAGAATATCTAAACTGTACTATACTTTTTGCTATTATATACCTTTTCTGTGGGATTGCAATAACCTTTATTTTCTTCCAAAGAATAATCAAAAACCGATGCTGGCATAACAAAACGATAAGCAGGGATACCGTCAAAATCAATTTCTTTTTCAAATACCAACCATATCGATCTTCAAACAAAATAAACAACAAAAATAACATAACATACCGGCAAAGTTGTGTGACAAAGATGTGTAATTTTTGATCTTTTGTAATAAATGGAGGTAGGAGAGATCCGTCTGACCCGCGAATGGCTCTAGCTTCTTTTGTGCTCCACCAGCTATCTTCTAACTGTTCTTTACCGTCCCACGATACAATTTTGCCCAATTCAACGGGATCATTAGTACCGTCCAATATTTCGAAAATGCCTTCTTCGGTATTGTTTTTCTACAAAAGAAAATGCGATATAACTTGAAGCAAAACCTCGTAAAAAAGACCGATTCGATCAGGAAGATCAAGAATAGAATCGCAGACAAAGTTCATGAACGGTATTTCACAAACCTGGAAATATAACACATTTCAATGAAAACCGTATTTTAAATAAAATAAAATAATGCTTAGAAAATAGTATAAAAGCGACGACTTATTATAAATTTTTTTGAAATTTCCAAATAACGAATACCCCGCAAATATACCTTGTCCAAAAATGGATCCTTATATCCTTCAAAAAGCAGTTCTCCAACTTCTACTTCAAGGAAAGCTGTTTGTGAAAGTAACGTGGTAGCTGCAGCTCGCATATTAGGCTGAGACGATGCTTCAATGAACTTCTGGAAAATGTTACTTTAGTAATAACGGCCACCGTTTGGCCAAATAAATAGCACCAACAGGAAGTAACACAGGTAACAATAGTGAGAGGCCATAGAATAAATGTTACAAACCTGATAAATCAAATTAGGTACCCAAACTCGATTGCCAAGAATGCAAGTTTGGCACGATGCCGTCTCATTGAAATAGTAGCTCTGATAGCGATTGTATTTTACTCGACCTCTTTCTGCTGATACTAGCTTAAAAATAAATATGCTTTAAAATATAGCTATATACTTTGTGTTCCATTTTTTTATCGAAGACGTAAGGGCCTGAGCTTGAAAGTTCAGGAATTTCTCCATTCATGAATTCATCGGGATTTTTAACAGAATAAACATATATACTGAAGGTCTGCTTATAGGCAGGATGTAGCCATTTATCCATTAGCCTGCTGCCTTCTGTCAGCCGGGTATTCTAGTTTTTATTTGAAAAAAAGACAATTTCACAAACCTCGAGTATTCCTGAACGTACTACTTTTGGAATAATAAAAAAGTATAAAGCAATGCCGACTAGGAGTGATAGAGCAACAGAGAGTAGTGTGCAGAAGAGTAATCGAAATCTCCACGATCCTGGTCTGTCCTTTTCTTTTGACATTTGATCTAGAAATTCAAGCATTAACTGAGTAAGGGAGAGAGCCTTAAAAGAGACCTTGAGGCACATAAGTGTAATGTAACAGTGGAACGGCAGGAATCGCTCATGTGTTACGAAAAAGAGAAAACAATAGCCGGTAAGGGAAGGTTGCAATAGAAATGAGCGAAAACTTGGGGCAATTACGGGCTTAGGTTGACGGGAAAACCTGTATACCATACAAACAGGGGAAGAGATGGGTGAATATAAACCCAATTTGCATACTGAGTAGTTACATGAACGACCAACTTATGTGGAAGAAAAGGTCTTGATGTTATCGACAGTACTGGATGTTATTTCGATAGAAACATAAGTACATGGACACGTTTTTAGGTTTTCAATAGTGCAAGAAAGTCAGTTCTCAAAATTGGTTATTTTTACTTTTTACGTCTAACTATTCTCTGGCAGAGAGCGACTAGTATATAAGAAACATTTTATGAGTGTGTTGGAAAACATAAAACTATGAAAAAAACAAATACATACACACAGCATAGGATGCAAATGAGAAAAGAGAGTATAGTGTGTAGATAGGGTTCCATGTGGTAAACTAAACGGTACTAAAACTGACCGCCTGCACTTCCCCCGTCACTTTTATGTTTTGAAAAGTCATATGGTTCACGTAATATCGTATCAATTTGTGGGGGTTTGTACTAAACAAAAACAGCGAAATTAAAAATGAATTGTCAGCTTGTCTAGAACTAGCCATCAAAAATTAAAACAGTAAAAGAGATTCTATGGCCAAGCTAAGAGGAAGTACACACAAATATAAAAAGGGCTTGTCGATGGAAGTTGAACTATAAAGAAATCGTCAGGCGAAAAGTGCCTAATCTGACTCTCAAAGTCGACCCGGCCGGTTCAAGGACCTCCAATACAATGGCTGCAAGAGTGAGACCTCATTTTCAATGGAATCACGGTCATGATTTCTATCAAGGTGACCGGATCAGGGATGGCGAGTTCTGGTGCTTGGGGTTTATTCGGTCGTAAAATCCACTGGAGTGCCCAGTAAGCAGATATTTTTGGGTGATCACCCCAGATTTCGGCTACTTTTCATTTCCGAGGGATGGAGAAATTGTGTCTTCTTCAACTGCCCTAATTGATAGATAGACAATGCGAAAACATGGAGGTTGCACAACTCCAGAAAACGAAGAAAACAACAAGATTTCCAAAAATGACGTCTGCTGGAAGTACCAGGGCATCAATCAAGACGAAAAGAAGGTGAGAGCTGTTGTCGTCGTGGGCACGAAACAAAATAGCGGAGGCGACGACCGGTTTAGACAGTTGGGGGTGCGACCCCTGACGAGGCGAACGAGAATTTATGAAAATGATCAAAAGTGAAGACAACAGAATATGAGAGGAACGTTAGAATTGCCAACAAGCCGCCTTGAGGAGGTTACAGTGCCGGTAAAACTTTTGAAATCACTGGAAGGGACTGATTCGTATTGCCTTAGGCGGTGTATGCTACGACTTGCGTCAGAATTCGGCAAGTGAGACGAGAAAAACAGTCAAGGTTAGCTAAACTGCATAAATTAGGCCGCGCGACACCGTCCCCCAAACAAAACCAGATCAAATGAACTGACTTACATTTCGCTGATATTTCTTGGCATAAAAATGTTAGTTTCACCTGATCTCTAAACAGCAGCTGGCGCTAAAAGGCGTGTTTTGGCGTAAGAAGCTTTCCCCTTTGTGGCAAAGTACAAAACGAGGTAATACGCCCAAAGAAGAAAGACACAATAGAAGAGAAAGAAACAGTTCACATTCCACGGCACCAAGTGCGTGACGACGAGAATCAGATGGAAGTCGTTGTTCTGTGCAAAGTCGGAGAATTCTCACTTCTAGAAGTGGGTGGGGAAATTGAAAGGGTTGTACCCGAAAGAAAGTAGGCGAACGTGCCGCAGGGCTATGCTCTAATAAACAGAAAAATTGATAGCAAGACTCGAAATACACGCACGCAGACAATTTTGAATCCATTAGTGAAGTTCGTGAAAAAAAACTATAGAAATCAAAAACCTTTTCAGTGGTATACATTTGTTTTACTTCGATTTCTTACCAGGACGATTGTGAACGCTTTTTGGAACTGTCGACACTTGTCTGATCTGTACAGTGTACATCCCATTACTCAAACCAGTTAGTCACTTGAAAATGAGAAAGACTGCACCAATAAAGTATTCCGAATGAAATGGCTAAATTGCAACAGAAGGCTACATTTCTGGTTAAAATTACCTTTCCATTTTGCTCAACATGAAAGATCTCAGGCACACTTTCATTATAGCCTAGATGTGAATGGAGCAAGTCACTCATGAAAATTTCAGGCTTGCATTCATCAGGGTGTGTTTTACAGAAACAGTTTACTAACGAGAAAAACAACAAAAATTACAAAGTAACAAAAACCTTCTACTCAAGTTCAACCAATTCGACATCGTTTTGTGCCGGTTGTGGAGAATTGGCAACTTCCTGTTTGATCGGAAGACCTTGCCAAAGAGCGGTGTTCGATAGAACAATATTTGCTGCAAAGTAGAAAAATATTTAAAAAAACAACAAGAAGACTTACTTTTAGGCATGCGTCGAACCACAAGCTTTTTAGCACCACAAGTGTTCGCGAAATTGAGAGCCTTCTCCAAATTCTGTATTTTGACTCGTTGATAGTTAATAGTTTTAGCACGTTCTTGGAGGCTCGTCCATACTTTGGTGTAACTCTGCTTAGATACGCGAAGCTGTTTGTTC
The DNA here is from genome assembly GCA_932521035.1 of Oscheius dolichura. Taxonomy (NCBI): domain Eukaryota; kingdom Metazoa; phylum Nematoda; class Chromadorea; order Rhabditida; family Rhabditidae; genus Oscheius; species Oscheius dolichura. The sequence goes on from OW051494.1 coordinate 6,856,102, forward strand.
ATTTCATCAATAATTGTACTCTTATTGTGGATGATGCTTTCATAATTGACCAATTGCTTCTTTACATTGTTTAACATCACAGTGGCCTCACGAAGTGCATTTCCTTGGTTTTGGATGATCTCGGAACGACTTCTCACGAACTCTCTAAGTTGTTCAACGGTATCAGCATCTTCTCTTCTGAAGAGATCACTGCTGACTTCATTAGCGTTGTGCTCGATTTCATTATCAACCATCTCCATGAGACGCTCTTCCATTGTTTTCTCGGGAACCAAATGAGGCATTTCATCATTTGCTGCTTCCATAGGTCGGTCGAAATAGTTTCCGCCGGCATTAACGATGTTTCTGGCAGGAGCGGTGTCTCTGGCAAACAGCTGTGGCCACTGTAACGGACGAGTACGTGCAGATCCGTCTTCTAAAAACAAAATGGTAAGATACACAGTAACGACTAAAAAATATCACCAGCAGACTGCATAAACTGAGGCTTGTATATAGTGTGATACATAGTCACAAGTTTCTGATATTTACAAAGAAGTTGCGGATTATTTTTAACCCAAAAAGGAATTCTTTTATTCTAAAAATATAGTAGAAACAAATGAAAGGTACTTTACCTTAATTCCTCTCATGAATGTGTCCTTCAAGTTCAAGATTTCTCTAGGGAGAGGAGTGGAAACACCATTATTTCTACAAAACTTCGAAAAGAACTCTCCGCTTTGGTTTATTGGAGGGAATCCCTCACTTTCCAAAACATGAATAAATTTACCCAGCAGCTCGTAGGGTAGCATCGTACCTGAAAATTTCCGGATATGTAACTGATAGTGCAAAACATATACCAAAACACACATGAGTAAAAATATATACCAATCATCACTCTTTCACAAAACACCAAATCCCAAAAAAGCAGATCGTGTGACCGTCGTTTACGCCCTATCTTTACGTACTGTAATTTGAAAACACTGTAAAATATATATAATTCCTACTACTTCGAAGTTCGCCCAAACTCCCTGCCTAGATCCCTTTCGAATGCTTTTCTCCGTCGTGATTATTACTTTTCTTCTTTTTTAGCCAAGATTTCATGATTTCTTTTCAGGTAATAATGAGTGGACCCACAGCCGAAAAGGCCACACGCTTCGGTACGCCGGATCGATGGCTATACTGTCCAAAAATGGGGCAGGTTAGTCGTTATTCTTTTGCCAAATACAGAAACTAAGGTTGTTGAAAATCTATTTCTGCCTTTCAAAACGCCTTTGTGCAGTTTTTACGATGATCAAATTGATAAAGAACATCGTTTCCATCCAGAAGATGTTTTCAGCGCACCTATTCTGAACGGAAGGAAAATTGGTCTTTGGTGTGATTTTACTAAAACTGATCGTTTTTACTTTAAAAGCGAGGTAACAGCCAATATATTTTCAGACATTGCATATTTTCTTATAGGTAGAATCTCATGATTGTGTGTATCGTAAGATTAAAATGGAAGGTCACGGTGCGTCCCCTGCCGAGGGAGAAGTTGATGAATTTATCCTAGCTGTGAGAACATTCCTTCAGGCAAATCTTATTCTATTTGAAAACTGAAAATTATAGAAAAGAAAGAATGATGAACTTATTGGTGTTCATTGTACTCATGGCTTTAATCGAACAGGATTTGCCATTGTTAGTTATCTCGTGAAAGAAATGGATTCGTCTGTTGAGTATGCAATTCAAACATTCTCTCGTTTAAGACCATGTGGAATCTATAAACAAGATTATATAAACGACTTGTTTCAGCGTTTTGGTGATATGGAAGATTGTATTGAGGTAAGAAGGTACGTTGTTTTAACTTCTTTAAGGCTCCGGACAAGCCTAGTTGGGAAAGAGGAGAAGACATCTCGCTTGACTTCTCTAACATTCCTTCATCTAGTAATAGCAATAGACCCACTACTTCTAGTAGTAAATACTCTTTTTAATTTATATTTTTTAATTTAGATGTAAACATGACCGAAAAACAGTTCATGGATGGAAAAGTAGCAAACGTGCACTATGTTACCGATATTTCTAAAAAGGAATTGTTGCGTGGACGAATTATGGATCTTTGCCGAGCGACACGCGATGGCTTTCCCGGTTTGCAACCTGTGTCTCTTCGGCGTGATAACATTCATCTGATTGCGCAGCATAGATATAGAGTTTCATGGAAAGCCGATGGAATGAGGTTTTTATCATCTTTTTATTCTTTTATAGTTGTTCAGATATCTTGTTTACATTACAGACGAAGGAGAGGTTTATGCTTTTGACAGAGACAATGAAGTCTTCCAAATTATGAATTTGGACTTCCCCCATAGAAAACATAATAGATCGATTAGAAATACTTTGGTTGATGCAGAAATGATTATTGATGTGGTTCGTTCAGTATCGTTGTTTCAATTGTATGCGCTTTAGTTTGTAAAAGATGGAGCACCCGTCAGCTATCCAAGGTTACTTCTTTATGACTGTATCCAGTTCGAGGAAATCCATGTGGGTGCGATGGATTACGACAAGAGGAAGACTTATATAGAACGCGATATTATTGAGGCGAGGCGAGAAGCAATGCAGGTTGTTTATATTTGATATTTTTGGCAATTTTTTTTGTAGAAAGGGCGTATAGACCAAAACAAGCAATCTATGAGTGTGAGATTAAAACAATTTTGGGACATAGATACGACTGCTAAGATTTTGGCCGAGAAGTTTATAAAGGATCTCGGTCACGAAATTGACGGCCTCATTTATCAACCAATAACTCCGGTAGTTACTTTTTGGTTTTTAAACGCGTATATTAAAGCCTTATACATCAGGTCGATGTGATTTTGTCTTGAAGTGGAAACCTCCATCGCACAACTCTATTGATTTCCTACTTCGAATAAAAAAGTTTGCTCTCTTCCGTAAAATTTAACATTGCTTATAGAGAAGAAGGAACTGGATTATTACCAGAACACTGGGGATATCTTTATGTTCAGCATCAAAATGAACCATTTGCGAAGATGAAAGCCACGAAAAAACTTCAAGTTTACAATAACAAAATCATCGAATGTACTTACGATGTGAGTTTATTTTTATTTTTTTTGTAGGTACTTTCAGGCTGTTAATAGAGTTTGGTGTTTCATGAGAGAACGCACAGACAAATCTCTTCCTAATGGAAAAAATACTGCATATAACGTGTGGGAGTCTATCATACAACCTGTCACACAGGACGATCTTATCAAGTGATCCAATTTATTTATTAAATCCTTAATTTTAGTTATATAAATCGATGCTGCATAAGAAAGCGCCCTTTACCGGTGACATCATCTACTGACGAAACTGAGATAAAAAAACTTCATACTGATGAAAATCTAGAATAATATTTTGGTTAGTTTCTTGTAGTTAATGAGTATGGTTATATATCTAATATTATAATTGAGGATAAATAGTTACGTTACTAGTTTTTCTATTGAGCAACTTTGCAGGTCTTACCAATTGTTTCAACAATTTGTCATGTGTCATCTGATGATCTTACCGAGGCCATATTTGCCCTGCTTACTATAGTTCAATCTTAAATCTTCTTGTCTCTAGTTTCATATTTCACGTGTTTATTTCGAAAATATTTACCATGCAATTGACATACGTTATGCTTAAACTATAATGAGTTATACTTAAATTCTGCTTAGTCTTGTCATTGTGTTCACTGCAATACAGGCGGATAACGAGTTGCCATCGGGACAAGCAAATCTAGAAGCAAATCTTCTTTATTTTTTAATTGCATGCTTTTAAACCTGTGATAGAACGCCGTTTGGTCTACTTGATAGCAACGGTGTACATATCCGTTTACTAAAAGGTCCCTTCCTAGTTCCAGGAATAATTGGTCGTCAACGCAACCTGCACTTAATAATTACTTCTTATTGCTTCCCAATAACCTAATACTGTAATGGTACCATCTGAGTTACACCTATAGCGCACATGGCCGTCGGTCCAGACTTGCCCCAAGCTGAATTGTTGTCCTTTATGTTGGCAGCCAATTGCTGAAGATGGCATTCCCTTTCGAAAACGGCTAGAAATACTCATAACAGAATAGCGGAGTCTCCCATCGGGCATAGCAAGGCACTCGTGCTTTTGTCCCTCGACCAGCCTAGACTCTCCAGCCAGTAGTAGTTCGTCAAGGCGACCCTGTACATAACACCCTAAACTTAAATTTCTTTAGCTAATCCCAGCTGCTCACCGGCCACCGTGAGTCCTTCCTTTCCACATTTGACATGAAACGATCCGTTCCGGAAGGATTCTCCGACTTCGTAGTTCTTCCCGTTCGCGTGGCACAGGGCTTCTAATATTCATTTTTGTTATTTCTTTCAAATGACTCACCCTGTTCATAAGAGACCTGGTCCCCCTGAACATTACACCGATGTCTCATTCCGTTTTTGACAAAGACACGACCCAGCTGGACCACGGAACCGTCATGGGCAATACACGCTAAAAACGGGATGGCTGGAATGTTTCGCGACAATCAACTGACCTACAACCTGGGCTGTCCCATTGGTGCACTGGTAGTGGAAGCTGTCTTTTGTGAAAGTGTCACCGTGCTCGTGGGTTCCGGAACCTGACATGACACACGGCAAAGGGGGTATTTTGCCATCGTGGACTGAAAAGAGCCAGTGAAGAGGGGGAGACTCGACCTCACCGACCTGGGATGACGACTCTGCCGGGATCATGCATTCCCATTCCGTGGGCTGTCAGGACTATCTCACTGTCCTCGCTGTTGCCCATTATGCTAGCTGAGCAGAGAAGAGGCAAGAAAAAGAGAAGGATCATCTTGGAAGGGAACACAGATGGAAAAGACGAAAAGTGGCGCAGTAATTGGGTTACTGACCTTGGAACCGGACGAAAGGGGAACGAAAAACGATGACCATTTACTGTTTGTTTTGTTGCGTCTGTTAGTACCAGGAACTACTTTAAAGCTTTAAAGTAGACTGTTTCATAAAAACTTTTTTATCTTTTGCAAAGTTCAGGTCGATTTCGGTAGAAGTATTTTGAAAGCACCTCGGGCTTCCCCATCTCGCTTTTTATTTTGTTTGTCATATTGTACAGTTTCCTATTAGTTAGCAATACAACACCATATTTGAAGAAAAGTATGTTGGCTGTGAAAAATTTATTGCTTAAATATTTCGCCAGATCACAAAACGAGTGAAAGTGCACAAGTAATCGCATATACCCAATCCAATCATTAGTTATTTACACCGGATGTTTTCATGGATGCAAAAGTAAAATGGAATAAAAAAGTGTCTAAAACGTTAATTGTATGTGCAGTAACGATGAGCAAAAAAACATAGATCTAGAGAGCTCTATAAAATACCCGGATTATATGGAGTGCTCATATGAATTTGATTAAAGTATTAAAGATTAAAATAAAGACGAAAATTAAATTTCAATAGAATTTTCCTCCAGTTCCTGGACAAAGAACGCTGAGAGAGCAAAGAGGAGAAAGACAACACCACCGATAAGAGTAACTGAAAAAAGCTATTAAAGAAAATAAATGGCACTTACCAGTTCGCACAGAAATCCGTTGAGCAACAAGTTTTCCACCAATAACGGCTATTCCTGTGCATATAGCATGACCAAGTATTCCTCCACTTATTACTCCAACTGCAAATTTTTTTTAATAAATATTAGTATAATTAGCATAATGAAACATTTTTTTTTAAAGATTGAGAATCTACCAAGGTTTTCGCGTGCTCCCAAGATAATCGTTGTTAACTGAGATCGGTCTCCCCACTCAGCGATAAATGTCATAGTAAATGCTTCGATAAATATTCTAGAAGCAAAAGAGAAGATCAGCCAAGCAGAGTTCCTGAAAATTTGATAGTTTGATAGACTTTCAAGAAAGGTTCAAGATAATTTGGACAGTTCAACGACATTTAGAATTTACAACAGTGGTAAAAAATTAACATTGGTTATTACCTAGAGTTTTTATAGGATCCGATCCGAAAACATTGCAATAAATTAGTTTTAAAAGAAAAGTATCAACTAACGTAGACCCTCCACCTTTTCCGGCTTCCAAATTAACGAATTTTTCGGCGTCAAGATCCATTTCTCGTTTTGCCACTTCTGCTTGAGCTTCTTCAAATTCTTCCTAAAACAAAAGTTGTGAAATAAATGAGCAGAATATTAATGAATAAGTTATTATGAATCACCTGTCCTTCCGATGGGCTCATATGGTACCCTTCATGAAGCATCTTCAAGCCAAAAAGCGCGAACAATGCGGTAGATACATAATATGTAATAGCTCGAGGAATTAGCATAGTAACCCAGCCCAGGCATGCTGAAAAAATTAATGATGGATAAAGATGTTCATGTACCTGACAAGACTGTCATCAAACCTAATGCAGCCATCGCCCCAGAGAAAACTGTAAGTCTTGAATGCCTCATAGCCATAATAACGGCGATAAACCATGTTTTGTCTCCAAGTTCTGATACAACTATTACAGATAAAGAGGCCAGAAACCCATGGTAAAAAGAGATGTCTAATTGATTCTAAAATCATGGTAACTAATAAGTAACTGTACTGAATTACGCGCGTTTTTGACTGCCGAACGACTTTGTCGCTCCCAACATCTTCTTGATCAAGAGGCGGCCCATCTGCTTGCTTGCCAATATCGACAGAATCAACTACCGTTTTCTCATTCTAAAACTAAAAGCAAAATATAAGAGAACGTTACCTCTATAGATTCTGAGGCTAAAGCAGTCAGAACTATAACAGAAAAAATAAAAAATATCCGCATAAGAGGGAGCTGAAAAAATTTCTTTAGATAAGAAATCATATTAGAAATAAACATGCAAGAAATGTGAGAACAAAACATAACGTGGATCCAACGAACTTCCACTTACAGCGTAAACGGCGTGACACCACAGGGGCAGCACCGTTTTATGTGCCTAATGTTCAGCCATTCAAAAAGCTTCATATATTCCTTTTAATCTATTTCTACTGAGTGAACAGCAAATTGTAGTAAAAAGATTCTTTTAGAAAATCTTTATTATGACAGCCCGTGTGAAATGTGAAAACATTTAAAAATGGAGGCAAATTGAAATCACGTCCTGTCTAATTAATTTCGTCGTCCATGACGTTCAATTCCTAAGATGACGATTAGTGGTTATAATTTGGACTAACCTCCATGACACCTTCGCCGCTATCTTCAATTAAGTGCATCCGACTTCCTTGTGGATCTATTTCTTCATAACGTGCAATGGGAATCCTTTCCGAATCCAAATCCTGTTGAAGAACTTTCTCTTGTTGAGATTGTATACGTAATTGTGTCGTTAACCACTTAAAATTGATTTCAAAAAAACCTCCAATGGAAAACCTCTTTAGTCAAAGTAAGAACTTCTTTGTGAATACTAACAACCTCCGGATCAGTAGTAGGCATCATCAAAAGTGGAGTTAAGGTGTCTAGCCCTATCCGATTTTGAACGGCCTCCAAAGAAGAAAAGAAATCTGCGGAGTTTTGGGCAACATCTTAAATGAAGTGTAGGGGAGGGAATATCTTTTAAAAACCATTTCTCGTCACTTCATTAGCAGCAAGGCTAAATCTCCCTGCTAAACCCGTTGTTTGGTGTGAACTACCCTTTCGTTTTCGAGATAATACTACACGCGGAACTGCAGCTAAAAAACTATGTTTATCGTCTTCAAAAAAAGAAAACCTCGTTTCTGCTCTTGTTGTCCTGCAAAGACTAGCAAATGATTCTCTTGCTTCGGCTGCGCTTGTAACTCGTCAATATGACGTCTTTCATCAGAAATATCGTTGCCTCCTTGATCACTGACCATATCAATGTTTATTTGGTCCTGTTGACGTGCCTCCTCTAACATGCTAAACGAGATATAATAAAACTATTATTAAAACACGTACTTTTCGTCTATTTCAAACTCATCAGTTTGGTAAGTACCATCAGAACGTGTAGGATTGTATATAATAAACTCTGGTTCCTGAATTAAAATATATTTTACTGATATAGAATAGTAGAACCTCTTTCGCCCCTTTTGGGGTATAAGGTAGAATGTAGCTCGTGGCATACGGAGTATAACGGGAACGACGAATGTACGGTTGACGGCGAAACGAGGTTGAAGCACCCTTAATAGGACTATTAACATTTGATTATCGAAGCACATACAGGCGTGATAAATTCGGGTTTAATTGTTCTCCCATATCTGCCGCCACGTATTTCAGAAGCAGTTTCCTTAAAAGTATACGAAGTCATTCTTGTCACTGCAGCAGCATGAACTTCATCTTCATTGTACCTTAAAAAGTTATTAGCAAGGTAAGAGATGGAAACTACCCCACTAATGAAATTTCTAAACGATCACCATCTGGAATGTTACTTCCAGATAAGGCTTTCACAGTGAAGCCAAAACTGTCACCTGAAAGAAAGTGGTATAAGCAATACGATAGAGAAAAATCTACTTGATATGTCTACAGGTGCTTTTAGAATCTTTTTTCCTTCAACTTTTTTGCGAATACAGAATTCACAGTGAAGTATAAATGTTTTAACATCTTGTCGCACAGATCTCCAATGTAGTTTTTTTAACACAGCCATTTGTCTGTAAAAAAAGCTTTAACAACTATCATAAGACTTACGTTCGTTTTTGTCCTAAATGACCAATTAATTCATGTACACGTTCAATTACACGGCGTACTTCTCCCTTTTTAACGACCACTTTCGGCGAATCACTTACAGTGCTAGTGGGGTTGTAATATAAAAGGGTTTCATTATCTTGGGCCATTGCATATCGTGTGCACCTTGCTCTATAATGAATAGTATTTTTTATATCAAAACCAAGTATACCTCCAGTGGCTAAGGGCGCTTCTATCTTGTCGGCTGTTAAGTGTACTTGGATAGGTATTAGTTCTGATAAATAAATTAAAAAATAATGTACCACATACTTTTTAAATTCGACTATGTCGTTATACAGCTCATGGCTCATTCCACCGTAGGGATCCCCGTCAGAATGATCCTCTTCATCGTATCGCAATTCATGTGACCCAGCAGAGACTTGAAGAAGTTCCTAAATTTAATAAAGTACTACTGCATTCGCTGGGCTGTGAAAGATTTTCGAACATGTACTTAAATGAACCATCAATAACTTAGAGAAAATGAGAAAAAAGCATGTGATATGAACTATAGTGCTGCGCAGACACATTACTATACCAAGCAGTGCTGGTTTGTTCTTTTTTTTCAAATCATCAATGTTGCGCAGATAAATAAAAAAACAATAAAAAAAAATAAAAATCTTACTTCCATGTCTGTGTCTTCATATTCCACCACGATATTGTTGTCTTCTTCATGATGAGCGGAGGCGATCATTTTGTTGCCCTGCTCTTGCTATACTAAATATCAGCATTATGTAATTAATTATGGTTTTGTTGTAAACCTGCACTTTCTCGCATTTGAGGGATTCATTTTGCAAACGAGTATCTAAATATGCCGAATTTTTACTTTTGAATTGCGAGAAAGTGCGCCAAGAGACTGACTTGGCGTTTTACTTGGTGTTGGCTGTTGGCTGTTAGCCTAATCAATAAAACGCACCCGGCGCAACCGCTGTGCGACCGATGCGATTGGAGCATTTACTTTTGAAGTTTTCGCTTCACCGCATGTCTCTTTTGTGTAAGTAAACTTGTATTTATTTTGTGAGCTTCTATGCGTAAGGCTTGTAAGAAGATGCCTGAGTTGGATACTGTTTCGCCATATTTTTGTTGCACAATGTTTTTTAAAGAAAAAAAACACTACGAAAGATGGACAAAGTTGTTCGCTTTATACACGTGCTTTCAAATATGTTACCATGTGAGCTTTCATCACATTCCTTCTATATACTCTATCGCTTTTTTTATTCTATAATTTCGATCAACAACATATAATTTGCTAATTTCAGAGAGATGACACAATTTTTGCCTCCAAATCTCTTAGCCTTGTTTGAGGCACGGCCATCAATACAATATCTTCCGCCACCACAACCTCTTCTAATAGAAAAAAATGCTAAACTGCCAGAGTGTCGGTTCGGCGGAGTGGCACAATACATCAACCTGTTTGAGGTAAACTTTTAATGTAATTAGCATAATGATATTAAATATATTGTCATATGCCTTCTCTACAAATGTATTTTCAGAATCCGGTAGATACTCCTCCCAAACCAGTTATAGAAACGAAAGAAGAAAAGAAAGAGCGTAAGCGGCGAGAAAAAGAAGAGCTTTTAGCATACAAAGTCGAACAAGGCATTGCACAATGGAACCCAGCGGATAATCCAAAGGCAACGGAAGATCCATATAAAACATTATTCGTTGCCAGAATTGTATGTTGATCAAACGGCTTTTCTATAACATTTACAGAATTATGAAACTTCCGAGAGCAAGCTAAAACGCGAACTAGAACAATATGGAAAGATAAAAAGAGTAAGTAATTATTACGTTCATCTTTTACATCCATTTCAGATAACAATGGTCCACGATCAAAATGGAAAACCAAGAGGCTACGCTTTTGTTGAATATTCTTCTAAAGAAGATATGCATAGTAAGTTTTTAAACGATTGTGGGGATTTTATGCGGGAAGGTAGTTTGCTTTTAAATGTAGAAAAAAGGTAACCACTTTTATTCTTTCTTGACTGATTTGTTGTTTTCCAGCCTGCGGCAAGAGGCTTGGCTAGACACGCTTTCCCTGTTTGATAGGTTTGTTTTAAGCAGAGTTCCAAACTGTTTGTGACTTAACTCGTAGTACGTAGCTAAATTGGGGAACTCTGCTTGAACATAGCACATCTCTCATCCCCATAACGCGGTTTGTTTCACGGTAATTTTTCTGCTTCCTTTAGTTAACGTAGCAACACATGCGCGGCCCAAAGTAAGTTTTCGGCTGGCGTAAGTTTTCAAATAAGGGCGGTGGGTTGAATAGGAGAAGAAAAATATATAATGGTTTTATTTCAGATGCGTACAAGCGTGCTGATGGCCAGAAAATTGACGGACGACGTATTACCGTGGATTATGAAAGAGGAAGAACGCAAAAAACTTGGCTGCCTCGAAGATTAGGTTTACAATATTGTATTCAGTTTTATATATTTTCCTAGGTGGCGGCAAAGGCGACACACGTCGTGCTCGAGAGTCCCGAAAACTTCTCGAAGAACGCGATACTACAAATGGAACAGATACTAATTTCCGTGAAAAGGATCGTCGCGATAAAGATCGAGGAGAACGTGATCGCAATGGCGGTGGAAGAAGGCGTAGCCGTTCTCGTGAACGTGACGGAAGACGGTTTGATTTTCGTTTGTATAGTGAATGGCTCTTCTTTTCAGAGATCATCGGGAAGAACGAGGCGGCGGTCGTGGAGGATACAGGGGCGGCCCTCCTATCGTTGCGAGTTATGCGGCAGGTGCTGGATCACATGGAGGGCATGGCCGTGAAAACTATCGTAACGGTGGACGGGATAGCTATGCGGGAGGTTATGGAAATGGCCGTGATAGTCATAGCGGGAGTGGAGGTCGATATTAATGTTATTATTTCATCCTATATTTTCAAAGCCGTAGGTGGTCCGGTCATATACGGTCTCATTATCATTATTTTCCTCGTTTACATCTATGTCGCTGTTAATTTTAATAAATGGATCACTTCGTTCATTATGATTATTTTACTGTATTTGACAATACAATACATGAAATACAATCTATGGCGTGAATACCATTGTTTTGTTTTTGATGTCTATGAGCAAGCTGGGAGGCGCAGCTCGACGTCTACTGGGTGGGAGCAATAAATTCGTGCCTGTTGTTCTGCAGATACAACAGAATCGGACAATTGTTCACCACAGCCTTCTACGGTAAAAATTTCTTTGTTTATGAGAGTTTTTTTATCTTTTAGGCTTCCTGAAGACTATCCTGAACCATGGGACTACAAGAATAAAGGGTATAATTATGGGCATGCCGCTGTTGATAAAACCAAAGCTCATTTCCATCAAAACTCGAAACTTATCGTGGTCGAGGGAAATATTGGTTCCGGAAAGGTTAAATTATAATAGACATTATAATACATCTAAATGTTCAGAGTACATTGGCGAGGGAAGTTGCTGAACAGCTTGGTTTTTATCATATGCCAGAATTTAAGATGGATGATATTCTTATTGACCGTTACGGAAACGACCTCAGAAACTTTTATCATCTTGTCAGCTCTTTGCTATATTTCAATGACATGATATTTTTAGTTTCCCAAGAGATTCCGTATGCCTGATATCAATATGTTTTACCAAAATCCTATGGATGATATGACTGCTCCCATGCAGCACAGAATATTCCAATGCCGTTTTGATCAATACTTGAATGCTCTCGCTCACATAATGAATACTGGTCAAGGTGTTGTTCTGGAAAGGTCCCCCTATTCAGACTTTGTGTTTACGAATGCTATGCGTGCTAAGAACTTCATTGGGCATAATTGTATTTTTCTTCTTTTTGTTTTTATATGCGATTTTCAGATTTCAAGCACTATTACTATGTTCGCAAGCATGCTCTTCCACAGCTTCATTTTTGGCCTCATTTGGTTATTTACTTGGATGCTCCAGTTAATAAATGTCTGGAAAACATCAAACAGCGTGGAAATGTAAACGAAATTTCTGCTGTGGACGATGTTTACCTCAAAAATATTGAGGACTCGTACAAAGATGCTTTAAAGGAGTTCAGGTTTGATTAATCCACAAACAATTTACTTTAGCTTAGTTTAGACGGCATTCAAAAATCCTTGCCTATGACTGGTCTACTCCTGGTGATGCGGATCGTGTAGTCGAAGATATCGAACGGGTTGATTTGGATTTCTTCGAATGGCACAGTGGGGATGTCTTGGAGGAGTGGTTTTCTATTTCAGACGAAGTTGGATGGAATGGATGGCGCCAGCAGTAAAATTTGTATCGGTTTCAGTTGTATTATGCTTTTTTTAGTGTCACTGACAAGCATGATGCTCACCGTTTAGCCTTTGATGGCATTCCTACTCATGAAGTTGGAGAGTTATATATTAATCCTCGTGATGCTGGACATTTCTTACATGTAATGAGAAAGGAGGTAGGCTTTTCTTGTTCTTTTTAGGTGTTTCATTAGGTTTTGAAATCTCCTTATGGATATGGTTATATTGCCAAGAACGGTGATTCGATGGCCGGTATGTTTAACTGGAGATTGGCTCATCATCTTCCCGAACCATGGCTTGTAATTTTGCATTCCTTTTTCACAGGTTTAGGTATGACTATTACCATAAAGAGGCATACTACGATGAGTTAACATCACATGAAACTTCGCTAGACTTCGGTTCTGACTCCTACAACCCCGACTACGTTCACCACCACCATTAGTTTAGCACAGAAAGTTAGCATTTTAGTTGTGTACAGTTTTTTTGGATTTTAAAAAATCAACAAAATAAAAGATTTTTGCTCTTTTATGGTTCAGCAGACGTAAAGAAGAAGGAAAACTATCTATGCTCATGTGTCGAGAAGTTTTCTTTTTGCCATTTAATATCAATAAATCGCGAAAACAGCGAACTTTCACAGACCGTCATATTGATTATTGTCAGACGAGAAGGCGTAGAACGGTAGACGCTTGTCGAAATAGCTCGCCAAATGAAGAGAGCGTGAAATATTGTGCGCAACATAGAGGGACCAAAGAAGCTATAGTGACGACGAGAAAGCGTGCATATTGAGAGACATAATATCTATTATAACGACATGAAGAAGAGTGGGGGTTTCCCGGAGACGTAGTGAAAAAGAGGAAAAAGACGGGTAGTGGCCATTGGAGGGAGCAGAGACGCGAAATAGCGCATGATGTGGGGAGGCGGCAGCTGAGACTGCCTCGGTTGCGAAGGAGTAGTGCCTTCAGCTGATACTCCTCACGTCCTCCCATTCTACTACCTGTCCTTCTATGATCTTTTCCTATTCCAAAGTTTCTCAAAATCAATACCCAGCCTGGTTATAATCCATATTTTGTCCCGTGACCTTCCCTGCCACCGGAAATGCTCCTTATTTCAAGAAAACCAAGTTGTACTTCAGACCAAACCATCAAACATGACAAGATAATAGCAAATTCGGTTGCTGGACAATCAGTTTCCGGTGTAATGTGAAAACATGACAGTTCACAAGCGACTCATGAGGAAAACTCTTTATTCTACCTTATAAAATTGGATTTTGATGCAATAATATTATAATTCTTTGATTTTTGACTTTTATTTTTGCATCTGCAACTGTGTGTCACTTTTAATGGGCCGGCGAGGCTTTGATTTCCTTAGCCGATATCGGCAAAACACTTGAAATGATCAGAAAACTTCCTCATATGAAGCCCTCCTCAAATCTTTGATTTCCCTTGCCGGTATTCGCAGCTTTTGCCATATTGATCACTCTCTCTGCTTCATTGTCTTTTCAAACGAACTACTCTTCTTCAGGAGCGAGTTTTTTTGTTCGTGAATGTATCAAGTGGGAAGAGGATGGATCCCACAAAGCAACACTTTATCCTTCAGTCCTTCAATCCGGTGGGTTTCCTAGCAACCTCTCCTCTTTTATAAAAATGAACATCCGTTCGCGCCGCATCATATCATTACTTACGATAGTCTCACGTCATCTTCGAAGTTCGAACCCATTTCCTGTCCCCGAGAGTTTATCGCTCGCTCCCAGAACAGCAAGCCATTCGGAACGGTCAATTTCTTCTGTTTCCCATTGTTTTTCGGGTCTTGATCGTCATCATTTGGCGACTTTTCTAAAAATAGTACATTCTCTCATCTGCCGTAAGTGGTTCTGACAGATTGTGAACCCTTTTCCCGTTGATATTGTCCGGAAAGGGGTCAAATTAATGGAGTATTTCCAAAAATAACAACGATTTCAGCTAATGGGTGCCACAGGAGAGCAGCTTGCTCCCGGTGCTGTGCCCCAGCAGCCAGTTCTGGCTCCCGGCATTGTTCCAACTCTCCAGGGCCAACAGCAGCTCAGTTTGAATAGTGTAGTGGCTGCAATGAAGGTAGAAATCAATTGGGACGACGTCAAAGGAGTTGTTTGTTCAGGCTCAGGCTGCAGGTGGTTTTATGAAAGTGGCCCCGTTACCAGTTCAGCCGGCTATCTCCGGTGTCCAGTCAAATGCCATCGACATCGCAGGTGAGTGCGTCGCTGCATGGCGCAGTGCGTAAATGTTTGCTTGACGTGCGAAAGGTCGCTGGTTCGATACTCCTCTCAAACTACGTTGCCTATGGCTCTCAATAGCCTAGTAGCAATGCTTCATGAGTAGGGAAAGCAGAGCTCCGTATCATAGTCCTCAGTTGGTCTGTACCGAAAGAGATCTCCATATACGGCAACATTTCTTTTTGTTTTTCAGCTCTCACGGAGGCAGCTCATAGGGAATATCAGCAGCAAGATTATGGAAATGCAGAGAGACACTGCTCTATGATCTATCAGGTACCATAACCCCGAGAAATAGGGTAAGAGGAAAAGTTTAGATGGATCCCCAAAATGTCAGCGTCCTCCTTCTCTTGTCTTCCATCCATTTCCAACTGAAAAATCTCGACCAGTCCAAAATGTTCTCCACTTTGGCCATAAAAGCCAATAAGACCTGTGCCGAGGCCTACAGCAACCTGGGGAATGTCTTCAAGGAGAGGAACGAGCTAGCCGAGGCCCTCGAGAATTATCGATACGCAGTCAAGCTGAAGCCGGACTTCATCGACGGATACATCAACCTGGCCGCGGCCCTCGTGGCGGCCGGCGACCTGGAGCAGGCAGTCTCGGCCTACCTCAGCGCGTTGCACTACAACCCGGAGCTGTACTGTGTCCGGAGCGACCTGGGCAATCTGCTGAAGGCGATGGGCCGGCTGGAAGAGGCCAAGGTGTGCTACCTGAAGGCCATCGAGACACAGCCCCACTTCGCGGTGGCCTGGTCCAACCTCGGCTGCGTCTTCAACACCCAGGGCGAGCTGTGGCTGGCCATCCACCACTTCGAGAAGGCCGTCCAACTCGACCCGAACTTCATCGACGCCTACATAAACCTGGGCAATGTCTTGAAGGAGGCCCGTATCTTTGACAGGTAGAGAACTCTGTTCTCCTCTCCACTAGTCCCCTTCAGAGCAGTCGCCGCCTACTTGAGGGCCCTGAACCTGGCCCCAAACCATGCCGTCGTCCACGGAAACCTGGCCTGCGTCTACTACGAGCAGGGCTTGATCGACCTGGCCATCGACACTTACCGTCGGGCCATCGAACTCCAGCCGAACTTCCCCGATGCCTACTGTAACCTAGCCAACGCCCTGAAGGAGAAAGGACAGGTGGCCGAGGCCGAGGCGGCCTACATGACGGCCCTCCAGGTAGGCGCCCGTGGCCCTGGTTCAAGCATGGGGTATCCTCTCTTTTAGTTGTGCCCAACGCATGCCGACTCTCAAAATAACCTGGCCAACATCAAGAGGGAGCAGGGCAAGATCGACGAGGCCACGCGGCTCTACCTCAAGGCTCTTGAGGTGACTCCCGGTCCCTCGGATCCTCATTTACGGGTTCAGATCTATCCTGAGTTTGCGGCGGCCCACAGTAATCTGGCCTCTATCCTTCAGCAGCAATGTAAGCTCCAGGAGGCAATCCTCCACTACAAGGAGGCCATCCGCATCGCACCTACCTTCGCCGACGCCTACTCCAACATGGGCAATACCCTCAAGGAGCTGGGCGATGTCCAGAACGCTCTCCAGTGCTACACCCGGGCCATTCAGATCAATCCGGCCTTCGCCGATGCCCACAGCAACCTGGCCAGCATCCACAAGGTCCACCTCCCTCCTGGCCACCCTTCTAGCCTTGTCATTTCAGGATTCGGGGAATATTCCCGACGCGATCAGCTCCTATTCGACGGCCCTGAAACTGAAGCCCGACTTCCCCGACGCCTTCTGCAATCTGGCACACTGCCTCCAAATTATCTGTGACTGGACGGACTATGACAACAGGTAGCCTGTCGTCTCTTTGGTAGACACTCCCGGCCATTGCAGGATGAAGAGGCTGGTGGCCATCGTGGACGATCAGCTGAGCAAGAAGAGACTGCCCTCGGTGCATCCCCACCACTCCATGCTCTATCCCCTGAAACACGAGACGCGGCTGGCCATCGCAGCCAAGCATGCCCAGCTCTGTACGGAGAAGGTGGCCATGCTCGGACACCCGCCCTTCGTCTACCCAGACAGGAAGATCCTCAAGGTGCCTGGCAGACGCCTCCGCATCGGATACGTCTCCTCGGACTTCGGCAATCACCCCACGAGCCACTTGATGCAGTCCATACCCGGAATGCACGACAGGACGCGGGTCGAGGTCTTTTGCTACGCCATCTCGGTTAACGACGGGACGAACTTCCGGCAGAAGCTGATGAACGAGACCGAGCACTTCGTCGACCTCTCGCAGGTCCCCTGCAACGGGAAGGCCGCCGACCGGATCAACCAGGACGGCATCAACATCCTCATCAACATGAACGGCTACACCAAGGGCGCCCGCAACGAGATCTTCGCCCTCCGGCCGGCCCCAATCCAGGTGTCTCATCCCTTTATTTTCGTGTACTCGGCTGGTTCAGGTCATGTGGCTCGGATACCCGGGCACCTCGGGGGCCTCCTTCATGGACTACATCATCACGGACGTGGTCACATCGCCTCTCCGGCTGGCCCACGCCTATTCAGAGAAGCTGGCCTACATGCCGCACACCTTCTTCATTGGGGACCACTCCCAGATGATGAAACATCTCACCGAACGGGTCATTCTGAAGGTCCTCCCCATACCGTGCCCCTTAAAAATCAACTTTTTTAGGATAAACAGGCCTCCTCCGAGAAGGATACGGTCGCCGTGGTCAACGCTACCAACCTCGAGCCTCTCCTCAGCAAGCCAGAAGTAAACGTGAAGCCGATGGTCCGCGAGGCCGAGGTGGTCTGCGGGCCACTGAAGGAGAAGGTGATGACGGAGGTGGTGGTGCCGATTGTCGAGGTGCCGACGACGGATCCGCTGAAGCAGATGGTCGGCAACGGGATGGTGGCCACCAGCGTGGTCGAGGGAGTCCACGTGCTAAACGGCCTGACCCAGACACACCACAAGGCGGCCACCGGGGAGGAGGTGCCCCAGAGCATGGTTCTCACCAGCCGGCAGCAGTACAGTCTGCCCGAGGACTCCATCGTCTACTGTAACTTCAACCAGCTGTATAAGATCGACCCGCCCACCCTGGACATGTGGATCGACATCCTCCGCCAGGTGCCCCGAAGTGTGATGTGGCTGCTCCGGTTCCCCTGCCACGGCGAGCCCCACGTCCACCGCTACTGTGCCGAGCGGGGCATCGACTCTAAGCGTATCATCTTCAGCAACGTGGCCGCCAAGGTATGAGCCACTTCCAAAAAGGGAAGATGCCCCTGATTCAGGAAGAGCACGTGCGACGAGGACAGCTGGCCGACGTCTGCCTGGACACACCCCTCTGTAACGGGCACACGACGGGGATGGACATCCTCTGGACCGGCACTCCCATGATCACCATGCCCAGTGAATTCTCCCTTTGTGCCCCAACCGATTCCCTTTTCCAGTGGAGACACTCGCCTCCCGGGTGGCCTCCTCCCAGCTGATAGCCGTCGGAGTGCCCGAGCTCGTCGCCCGCGACCGTCAAGAATATGTGAATATCGCTGTGAGGCTGGGAAACGACAAGAATTAGTGAGTCCCCCCTGTCCCCCCGGCCATCCTCCTCCGTTTCAGCCTCTCCTCCATCCGGGCAAAAGTGTGGAAGGCCAGGACGACATCGACCTTGTTTAATGTGAAGCAGTATTGTACAGATATCGAGAATCTCCTCTACAAGGTGGGTCAGCCGGGGCCGGCCCCCAAAATCCTCCAATTTCAGATGTGGAACCGGTACGAGGACGGCCAGCCCGTGGATCACATCCTCTCGGGGGCCCAGTGTGATTTTTAACTCATTTTTGTTCTTTTGTAGGCATCGAGGTTGTTGTATTTCTCAGAGAGCATCTTCTAGTTCCCCTTTTCGGTCGTCTTTCAGTGCGATAGTCGACTTTTCCCTCTTTTTTTGGTGAATCCCGCGGTCTCGGTGACACAGTCGAAGCGTCCTTATACATGCCACTATATATTTGTCTGTCTATCCCTTTTCACTCAACGAATTCTTCCACTACGCACCATTTAATAAAGTATTCACACGTAGTCCAAGATATTGCGAAATGTTCCCCGTAGGACCGTCTCCGACCAGAGGCAGATGCCCAGCACGCGAAGGGCGCAGACGGCCTTCTCCTCCAATTCCAGGCAGCTCCTCAGCGTCGTCTCGACCACCTCCAGGAAGTGGGCCTTCCTCGTGGAGACACTCCTGCCCGTGTTCACCCTCGACAGACACTTGTAGAAACTAAAGAAACGAGAATATCAAAAGGGGAAAAAGCCGACCTCCTCTCGCAGTGGCAGTAATAGACGGGGTAGTTGAACCCGTTGGTGAGACCATATTTGCTGGCTCCGATCTCCAGGTGGATGGGGCATGAGCCGTGCTGGAGACAGCACTTTTTAATGGAATTATGAGGGCCGTGTGCTGTCCGACAATAATCTCGGGGGGAATGCGAGGCTGAAATAATGATACCCATTTATGGTCACACTTTCGTTTTGTACACCGGTGTTGGTATGAGAGGCATGCCGGCGGAAGAGGGGAAAAAGTCACCAATGGGGGTAATCAGTCACCGAGACAGAGAAAATATTATGGAAGCTCACCGGCTGCCACAGAAATGAGCAAAAAGACGGAAAAGGCCAACATGGTGTGCGGGCATCCAGCGACAGACCACCAGTATGATAAACATATTTTTATCGCGGCTAATTCACAGCTAAGAGACAGGGCGGAGCCACAAAACTAACCTTATAATCACAAAAAACGTGGGAGACAAGAAAGGGCAATCGAAAATGAAGGGAAGAAATGCCACCCAGGCCAAGCAAGCGGACAAAAAGCGACAAAGAATGAACACGGCAACCGAGTGCCTTCGCTTGTTGTCACAGGCGGGCCGCAGAAGGAAGGTGATGAATGACGGATCCGCGCATCTTGTGATAAGATTTGTTCAGTCTTGAGACCGCTACCGGTTTGTACTTCAAAGGAAGTGCCAGGAAGAATGCATGGAGACGATCCTCTACAAATGAATAAGATGGCGTAGGGGGCCAGATACGATAAATGAATCACTTTCCGAGGTTCAGTAGTTTTGCACTGTCTTCTATCCGTACACATGTATCATATTAAAAATATTTATTAGATCACAAACAGATTAATTTATGAAACTAAAAGATAAAACAAGGAAATATTAGTGAGCGAAAAATGCAGGTCGAGTAAAGCAGTAGTATGCGCGAACAGAAAAGAAATGAGCATCGAAAATTGCGCCACAACCAAGGATAGCTCTGGTATTATGACTAAAATTTGCACAAGGAATATACAGTGAAGACACGTTAATTGAACCAGATTAGAAACTAGTTAGGTGTATAAAAAATATTAACGTATGTGACCTCTGAGATTACAGCCTAGTAGTTGAAACAGCAACAAATATTCAAGACTGACGATTTTTTTTATAGAGATCATCAAGCACGCTTTGATACCTAAAACACAAAATTAACGGCAGTTAATAAAGCTTACTTCGTCTGAATTGGTTTTCGCTTGAGCTTCAAGGCTTCCGTCAAAAGCCCCGTGTCAGGAGCCCAAATTTCATGGCAAAGATGAATAGCCAGAGGCATTTCGGAACGTGAAAGCTTATCCTTCTTGGCATGCTCTTGAAGTTTCTTCAAGAAGGCGGCATTAACGAGTTCGTTTGAGCACATGTCAGCCAATTCGCGAGATTGGAAGCCCACTTCTTCTGCTATTTTCTCGAGATGCTTCTGATTCGGAACAACTAGTGCTACACAGAAAGCTTCATGGCTGCTACCGTAAACACATATATTGTCTACAATTGGGCAGTTGAGAAGAGCGCATTCAACCTAAAAAATAAAATATGTGAACATGATAACATGATAAATATACCCTGGCTAGTGAAATATATTCACCGTGAGACAGTTTCACAAGATCCTTCTTCCTATCAATGATCCTGATTGATCCATCATCTCTCATCTCACCAATATCTCCAGTACAAAAGTACCTTTTACCCTTAAAATATTCGTAAAACAACACTAATAAGCAACGTACTTTGTACATAATGAAATCTTCAGCTGTCTTTTCGGGCTGTTTCCAATAACCAGCAGAGATATTGGGACCAGAAATTAGAATTTCTCCTTGGGGAGGATCATTGAAAGGAGTGTACCCGCTCTCTGTCCATTCGCGGAGACAAATTTCGGCACAACGGACCGGAGGTCCGACAGCTCCGGTACTGAGATCAGTTATTTCGGCTACACAGGCAGCGCCGCAGGATTCAGTCAATCCGTAGCCTTGAATAACTGGACAACACATGCAAATATTCATGAAACGTTGAGTTTCCGCATTGAGAGGAGCTCCACCGGAAAGGACGCCTTTTAAATGTCCACCCAATAGACGACGGATTTTCTTGAACACGATTCTATAGAAAAAAAAATACTTTGTAAACAGCTGGAACTAACCGATCAAGGAACGGGCTGCAGTAACCTTCGAGATAGCGAGACCGCTTACGTTCATAGTTTAACCGGAACAATTCTTGCATGAAACGAGGACTAGAAGCAACTTCTTCAGAAACGGCTTTAAAGATCCTATCCATAATGGCAGGTACAGCGGCCATAAGCGTGGGACGAAGAGCATAGCAATCTCCGTGGGTTCCTTTCTGTATCTTACTGGCACGATCATGGAGAGTTAATGGAGATGAGTACCCAATCTAAACAAAGCAGAATTAATGTAAAGGGATTGCTGTGGCACTAACTTTACAGCCTCGTGATAAGCACGTGAGCTCCGCGTCAAGTTCCAGAATATGAGCAAGCGGCAAGTAACCGATATAAGCATCTTCTTCACTAAAATTAGAATAATACCATGCCTACAAACTGAAACTAACGTGATAACTGCAACACCGTTTCCTTGCCCACAAATAGCGGCAACAATATTTTCATGGCTTAAAATGACGCCCTTGGGTGCGCCAGTAGTTCCAGAAGTGTACATAATCAGAGCCATATCCTGAGGGCCGGCAGTGGAAGACTTTAAAGGGTCTTTCACGCGTGTTTCCAAGTCAGAAAATGATAGAACATTTGTGAATTGTGAACTGAAATAGTCAACAATAAATTACCAAGTATATTACTTGAAAGTCTTGAGATCAGGCTGTTTATCCTTATTTACAGCAGGCATGTAAATTAACGTTTTGAGGCCAGGACAGCGTTTTCCCAAGGTTCCTATTTTTTCCAAAAGTTCAGCAGAAGTTACAATAATAGTGGCTTCTGTTTCACCAATGGCACTAACAATTGCCTAGAAACAAGAATTTATGATGATATACAACGGCTTACGTCTTCTCCAAGGGTTGCATAAACCGTCACAACAATTACATTAGCCCGGAAAGCAGCAAGTGCGGTTATAAGCCAATGAGCACGAGTTTCAGCATAGAGAACCAATTTAGCATCAGGTGTTCCGGCAGTAAGATCTTTAAGACCAGCAGCAAGTCGAGCAACAATAGTTTCAACCTCGCGGTAAGACTGCCAACTATATTCTCCTAACTCCCACTAAATAGATACAGCTTAAAATTTGATCTGCCTTTTTCATACCTTTTCGAAGATTCTATTATCAGCTTGCTTGTCTTCATGAACTTTGAGCAGTTCCCGAGTTCCAAGAGCGGGGCTCTCATCGTAATGAGCAACAATGTGTCTCCACAGCTTGTCAACAGTATCTTTTCCGGGAAAGTCGACATATTTCGGCCCCTCTACATGCTGAATAGGACCATCTCGTTCAGCCACAAAGCGAGCCTTAAAAAGTGGGTAAATAATGGTAATAAACAATGGCTACTTTTACTCGCTGCGACTTCCTCAGTTTTTCAATAGGGGAATTGAACAACTGGTATGGTATATAGTTGAGGCAGTCATACACGAAGAACCATATGCGTAAAATTCCAATAACAGCACGAATCCAAATGGGCGATTGTCCTTTAACTACCTAAATATTTGTTAAATGTTAAAAATTAAATTGTTTAACCTTTTCGAGAGTCTCATCGTGGGCAGCATCATACTTTTGATAAGTCGCCATTCCCAAGCAACTGAAATCTATTCATATACCATAACCAAAAATCATAAAAAAAAAACAGAAAATGAGCGTGCTTTATCAATTGCACTTGTCAAGAAGATAAGAGCGCTATCAATCATTGCGACACCCCGACCGTGTCACTACTTTAAAACGTGGGCAAACCTTGGAAATGTGTGGTCTGCGTTGTTTAAAATGCATTTGAACAGCCTTTCTAGTGTACTCTACGATTTTTAAAACAAAAAAATGCTAGAAATTTAGTGGTGTGCCTTCTCAAAAAACCAATCTCTAAATTGTACAACTTATAATGTTGTCATACACACTAAACGATCTAGCCGGCACAAAATACAAATGCTGAATTATTGCCAGCTACAGGGGAAGCCAAGTAAGAGACGCAGACAGCCGGCTGAAAACATCACGCCACCACTGAGGGAGAACAACTAGGACACGTTGCACATTGCGAGAATTTTGAAATTCCTCCGGTAGGGTGCGAATTATATTTTGAAAAAGGTATGAGTCAGCCTGTCAGCTTCTTTTGCCACGTCATAATTTCTTTGCTCCAGCAAAACAAATGTTCAACAATATCGCAATGAGATTTCATTAGTGTTGCTAGCACCAAATGTAAGCACACTACTTCTACATTTAGAAAAAAAAAACAAGGAACAAGTTTCACCAAATAGGGCAATCATGATTATGTGCACGATAAGCGAACGAGAAAGGACATACTCTTAAAATCAAATGAAGGGGGTGAAGAACAGGAAAGAAGGGCAAACGAATCACCAAGTGAACTCGATCGAGTGGGAAAAATCTCAAATTCAGGTTCCAGGTTGAAGCGGGAATTTTGTACGTTCAAAAATTCATCGCATTCCTTCTCTTTTGGAGCGGTGCCAAGCTGTTTTCGCTACACTTCTCGGCTAATTCTACAAGGGAGTGTAAATGAACAATTGTGAACCTGCAGAGAGGACAGCTATAAACGACTCAATTGAATCATAAAAAAGTGACATGAGGTCTTATGGGTTCAGCTTATCATCTTATTCTGTATCAGCGCCTGACGTATTTCCGACATCCGGAGTAAAAGACCCACCTTCCTTTATCGAAAAAGGATTTCATTTATTCAGCTTTATTAGAGTTTTTCCTAGCGAATATTCAAAAGTAATGTTATTCCTGGACAAAGATGCTATTTTCACTGGCACGACTTCCACTGGAAGTGTTGATGTTTACTCTTATTGACCCCCGTCTACCCCTCTAAAAACTAGGCTATTTCAGTATATCTACGGAAGAGTATGTCAGCTAGTGCCAAATATGATAAAAGGCTGCGCAGTTGCACTGATCCAGAAGCAATGACGGCGTTCCCCGAATATGGCGATGTCCCCCATTATCGGTAACAAACACGGTACATTTACGAATAAAAAATAGAACGCGTCTGTTTCATCTGTTTGAGATGATTGAAAAGGAATTCGATGCACTTCACGTGGAAAACTGCGCTCGTGAGTTGCAAAGTATAAACAACAAGTGAAATGAAACATGCAGTACGGGCTAAAGTGGCATCTTTATCCGGCGACAGTGCGGAGACATCGACCATTATGACACAGGACACTTCGACGACGGCGGAAACACCCAAAGGAAGAAAAGGTGGGAGTGACTAACCTCGAGTTTTATTTGTCTCTGTATCACCCACGGATTCTATTTGTAGCCTCAGCCATGATGATGGGGCAGAAATTGCGAACAGCGCTGAAGGGGCCGCCCTCCCGTCTCGTATTCAAAGTCGGCGGGGATGGATCCAGGTTCAGGTGAGGCGAGGAACAATAGAAGAAGATATTCTGGGATTCAGACTACACAGACAATTTGAGGGGCATCGAGACGGTGTCTGGCACGTGACGACAGATCCCAGTAAAGCCATCTGCGCCACCTCCAGTTCAGGTTGATCGGGGGACGACCAATAAAAAATAAATATTGTAGACCAGACAGCGAGAGTCTTCTCCGTCGACAACGGAGCCTGTCTAGCCACCTACAGCGGCCATTCCGGATCAGTGAATTGTGTTGTTTTTGCTCCTCCAGAAGCGGGATTTTCCGAAGTTTGCGGAAATGGAAAAAAAAACAAAGCAGGCATTATAGACGACACTGGCCACGGCGAGCGGGGACGAGTCGGCCCATATTTGGAACATGTCGTCGAGTAAAAGAAACGACGAAGAGGAAAAGGAAAACTATGAAGGTTGTCATTATTCTGATTTTATTCTAAAATTAATTACAGAAGAATTTTCGTCGAGTGACGGACACCGAGTTCGGACGCCGTTGATCCGCCTGACCGGGCACACAGGGCCGGTGATAGCCTGTGACTGGATGGGAGGCGAGCATCTGGTGACCGCCAGCTGGGATCGAACTGCCCAGATCTTCGACACTAATAATGGCCAGGTTGTGAATATTTTGAGCGGTGAGGGGAGCCATACAGGGAGGAAAGAGATCGTTTGAGGCCATGAACAGGAACTGAACCACTGCTCGTCCCACCCCGGCCAGAAATTAGTCGTCACCTCCTCCAAGGACTCCACCTTCCGGCTGTGGGACTTCCGGGAGACCATCCAGTCCGTTGCCGTCTTCCAGGGCCACCAAGAGTAGGCCGGCTCACTTTCCCCTGTTCATATTCAGTTCGGTGACGAGTGTCGTCTTCTCCGCCGGGTACAAACTGATCTCAGGAAGCGATGACCGGACTGTCAAGGTGGATGACTCCCCGTACCCAGAAAACTCCTTTTCAGGTCTGGGATCTGCGAAATATGCGAAGTGCCCTCACCTCAATCCGACTTTCTTCTTCTGTAAATCGCTTATCCGTGAGCAAAGTAAGAAATATCCGGGATTTTAACCTACAAAATATGTTTCTAGACTCACGGTCTCATCGCCATTCCCCTCGATAACCGCCATGTTAGGATATACGATATAAACGGCAACAGACTGCCGCGGGTGCCGAATCGTCGGGTAACAATATCTCCAAAATCAAAGAAAATCCCGTTCAGTGTCATACAAGGCTGGTTACATGCGCAGCTTGGGTTGATGACCATCCGCATAACAACCTACTAACCGCCGGCTTCGACCGCCGTGTTTCGGGTTGGAAAGTTGCCATCAGCAGAGATTAAAAACTCTAAGTAATAAAACATTCATTATACAAAATCTACAGATAAAACTTGATCACATTTTTGATATACAATTATTTTTTAACAGCTTCTGGATTCACTTTATCCACCGGCGTGCCGTAATCGCTCTCATCAAGATCACGGAAGGAGTCACAAACGCTCATCTCTCCAGTTTCAAGACTGCCTCCTCCAAAACCGTCTTTCATATCCTCTAATCTTAAAATACCACACAATATATGAAAAAAAATAATCATGCTCACCTTTGGTTAACTTTGTCAATCATTGCTTGAAAATCTGCTGCAGTCGGATTAGCTTTGCTTGCCTTTTCAAGGCTGGCCTTACTTGCAACATCACCAGTTCCTAGCACATCATCCAAAAAGTCTTCGCCGAATGGATCTAAATCCGTTTTGTTTTTTTGCAATAAACGAAATGTGATACCGTAATCTGAAGAATCTTCAGGCTTCTTAATTTCTCCAGCGCGAGGATTAAAGGTGTTATCAAACACATCTTCTAATTTATCCAGCTGTAAATTCTCCAACCGACGTCCGACATCAGGGGTTTTCTTTGATGGGGCAGTTCGTCTCGGAGCTACTGGAGGCGGCGGTGCCAAAGTTGGGCATGGTGGAGGAGGGTGGTTGGGGGCAGGGCCAGAAGGCGAAGATGATGAAGAACCTTCAACTAAAGGTAATAACCAGTTATGTTAGTAAACCAAGGGTGAAGCAGAAATAAGCAAAAAAACAACTAAATATTATCTTACCATTTTGATATGTATGAGCACTTGTATTTACAACGGGAGCAAATGTCGAAGAACCAGTTAGCAGATCAGCGAAGGGATCTTCCGGTGTCGCAATAGTATTGTGAGGGATTGAGTAAATTTCCTGCAAAGATAAATAACTTTTATTTACGATCTCACCGAGTTACTAGTGGCCGAAATTCCAGGAGGAGGGGCATTTGGCATGGGAGTAGAAGGAAGGGAAGGTTTTCCCATAGATGTTAGATGCCCAAGGCCATTGTTTTGGAGTATGTCTTTCTGCAATAAAATTGTTACAAAATATAGAATTCCGTACCAATTGAGCATTTTCTCTAAGCGCTTCGACAAGCTGATCAGTGACAGCTTTCGCGTGTTCGTCCGCTGCTTTCATCTGCTCTTCCAACTCGGCTATTTTTTTCTTCATAATAAGTGTATGCTTCTGATTTTCAAGAGAAATTTTGTTTCTATCCATGTAACGCTGGAAAACATTGTTAGCACGGAAACTTCTGACTAACTTTATAAGCTAAATCGAAAGCTTCTCCAATAGTAAGAGTGATTTGCTCAGCCATTTTATCACTGAGAAAAATAAAGCAATCGTGGCGACTTGGATCATTCTCGGCACGGGCAATAAAGGAAAACACTCGTTTATCCTTTAATAATAATCTAGAAACTAAGCGAATAAAAATCTTTACCTCTTTATCGTCAGCAGCAAAAGATATCCTCTGCAATGGGCATTTATGTAGTATCATTTTAGTTTTTGTGTCTAGAATTAAAACTTCTTCGATATTTATGTGAATATCAACTTTTTGGAGCTTTGACCCCGAGTGGCCTGTTTCACCTAGTTTTACCTATAACAGTAGAAGTTAAAAATAAGCAAGGTTACAGCCAGACCTGCATTTGAAATCGTATAGCTGTCATAGCATCGCGAACTGTGTCTGTTCCTTTAGCCTTATCAACTTCACGTGTGCCAAGGAATTTAACCGAATACTGAACCCTTCCGTTTATAAGTACGTCTAAAATATTTGGCTTGATAATGATCTAAAAAAACTACCTGGAGGATGTATCCATGTCTTTCCTGATCCACTTCCGTATTTTACGGTATTATTTGTACTTGGACTTTGGCCTAAAGCCTAAAAACGTCATTTAAACCTTGTAAGAAAATAGCAGTGCTTTTGATTAAGACCAGATTTCTGTAAGACTCGAGCAGCAAATGCACTTTTTGGACAGATGAAAAATTATTTTTCTTGAAACTTTGCGTATGGAATACTCACAGGATGAGAAAAACTTTCCCCATGTCGTTTACGGAAAATCGAGTTTTTCTCATTGAAAGTGGATTTTCTAGCCACCTTATGGGTAAATCAATTTGTTTTTGGTGTCTGCAGATCCCCCACGTCAAGATCTACAACTTTGCAATACGTTATTACTGCCCAAAACTTCTAAAAAAACGATTTTTGTATCACCCTTCCAGTTTTTTGCCTTTTTCACATAGAGGAACCCTAATATTCCGGCTCCAAATTGTTTTTATTAGATTCTCCATCGTTTTCTCTATTTCGTAAAGCAAGAAAAATGCCAAAAAGAGGTGTCGAAATTTTTAAAAAAAGGTTTAGAGATGGAAAACCATAAACCGTCAGCAAAAGTGCGTTGTACGCATTCCTGTTCTCCCGGGTTTCGGTGTTTTTCTTGTTTTTCTAGCATTATTCGTTCACATAATGACGAATAGATGTGTTAAAAGCCAGTGAAAATGAGAAATATAGGATAAAATCGCAAGAAAATATATGATTTTCCGTATTTCGCAATCTTTTCGTGTTCGGACTCAAACGACATGGGGAAAGTTTTTCTCATCCTATGAGTATTCCATACGCAAAGTTTCAAGAAAAATAATTTTTCATCTGTCCGGAGTCTGCTCGAACCTTACAGAAATCTGGTCTTAAAAAAACACTTACATCTCCTACTCCCGAAATTGATCTCTTGAAAGTCTTATACAGTTCTTTACCCTTTGATGTCATTTCGCTCCTGTAAAGTAAAGATATTTTTATAAAAATGCTGACAAGCGACTTGTGAGTGTGGACATAAACAACAATGCAGGCAGCAAGGTTAATCGCTGTATGAGTCATCAGCGTTAAAAAAAAATCGCTGCAGGGTTTAATATAAACAGACAGCAAGATAGCATTATGAAAAAGGGAATTTACGAAAGAGAATCAATAACGTTTACAGGTATGCGGCGAGCGGTGAAAGGAATAGGCCGCAAATAGCAGTTTACAGCAACGCGCGACCGCAAGAATTCGACCAAAATGTTATCAATGAATTTATAGAAACTATGCGAATGTGGCAGGCAAATAAACTTGTTTCCCAATGATAGCGAAAAATGAAAAAAAAACATTGCTGGTGATCCTAAAGAAAACAGGAAAGTATTTGAAAGTACATTTATTTAACTTATTACTAAACAACTAAAAAATCTACTTGTTATAATCAAATAAATGGCTGAAAAACGACTACAGTATGTGAGCCAATTACTCAAAGTCTCCACCAAGACATGCGGTATCTGGTTAGGGCATAGTTCGGGAAAGCTTCAGTCCGACCTAAAGTGAAATGTTCATAAATGTTGAGAAAGATAGCACTTACCGACTCCAGCGGTAGCAAAATCACGATCGTAGACGTTACGAGAAACTGCTTCTCTAACAGAATTGTGGCTGATACGAGAGAACTCCTCCTCAATATCGGCCAACGAACGGACATTACCAGTGTAAAGCAACTATACAAAAAACGTAATAAAAAACTAGAAGAACATACTTCTTTTGCGTTGAAGGCAGCTTTTTGGGTGTTTGTTTCTACACCCTGGTAGAACTGAGTGCGAAGTTTATTAACAGCCATTTGCACATCTTCTTCAGAGGCGGAAGTAGAAAGATGCTAGAAAAAAATTAGAATTGCATTTAAAAATAAAACCTTCCACTCGTGCTGTACACTCTTCATTATACCGGTAGTGTCAGTAAGATCGCTACCGTCGGCTACAAAATAAACTCCCCATAATCCAGTATCTCTATAATTATTTAACTCAATTTTAAATAAATTATTACTAACTTGTAGTTGATGTTGAAATGGTTCAGAACATGAAGCCCGTGATTTTCACCGATTTTAAAAATGAGTCGAGAGGGAGCCGTACGGTTCAAAGCATGTGTCACGTCCCATTGCCCTAAGAATACATCGAATACTGTCTAAAAGCAAACCTACCCATGAAAGCATTAGCAGCTTGCAAAGGAAGAGCGTCGGGATGCCCGTAAGGAACTCCCTAAGTTGTGCTCTCATTTCTTCATATCAATTAACAAACCTCAACGGCAAAAGCAGCATACATATGTCCGATGTTGTCGTTACGATATCTGTATTCGGAACCGGTAAAGCGAATACCACCAGCCTAATGTTTATGTTTATTATGAATACTTTTAAAAAATAACCTAAAAGTGAAAAGAAGGGCAACAAACCTCTGGGACCTTCCTGGGATATTCATTCTTTAGGTCTGCAAAATATTTGGAAGCAAGATCTTGCAGCTTCTGAGTATTGCATCCTCCGCCAACTGCAGAAAGAACCATTCGCACAGGGCGGTAGTTATCTTCCTGCCATTCCCTTAGCGTCTGCGCGTTGATATTTTTTAATGATTCAGATGTTCCTAGAGGACTTTGGCTAAGACTGGTGCCCTAAAGAATGCTTAACTGTTCAAATAAAATAGACTACTGCTAACCTGGAAAGCTGTAGCATGCAAATTATCGAAAACAACCGTCTCCAGAAGGTTGTCAGAGGCGTCTAGTTCTTTCAGCAACACTGCTCGTTCGGCTTCGACGTTGTCTAGTTTGCTGTTGCGAAGAACATCAGCAAGAATATCGACAACTGTAATTTTTTATTAACAAATATTAAGCAACAGCAATAGCCAATAAAACCACATGATTAATAAAACAAACAGTACCCTTTTCAATATCTTGAGCAGCAGCTTGCACGAAAACTCCAGTCTGGTCACGAGTAGTAAATGAGTTTAGCTTAGCACCAATAGCTTCCAGTTCACTCTCCAGTGCGGCAGAAGCCCGCTTACCAGTACCCTAAACGTTCTAAACTGCAAAAACAACTGCGCGACTGCACTTTATGAATCAATCTTTCCAAAAAATGAGAAACCCCGTTGTTTTGAGGAGTTTCATATCGTGAACCGGTCTCAATGAACACTCCAACCTGAACGAATAAATTGTAAAAATATTTGAAAAGTTGTTACAGTTGCTGTGTTCTTTCCATTCTCTTCGGCAACAACGCGGAAACCGTTTGGAAGCGTAGCAACCTCGGCCGAAGGCAGTGAAGATAAAACCTCCTTAGCCGATAAGGATGCGTTGCGGACCTACATAAATTTTATTTTACCGAGCAACTCTGTATAACCTGGTTGCAGAACGCCGGACGCAAAGAGCTGGACACCACAAATCGGAGAGCCATAGTTCCGCGTGCAAACCACAAGTTCTAAATAACAAAAATAGTGTATAATAAATATATAGATGCAAAAAGTCGTTTGATACAAGAAGACTGAACTCTCCAACAAATATTTTTTTAATTGTAATTTACAACGTGTAAACTGTATTGTAACATAAGTAAAAAAATCAAGAAAGCTTCGAAGGAAGCAATTAAAAAAACTAAGCAAAGAGACACGTAGCCTTCATTTCTGAGAAGTTATAAATTCAGATTTCAGAGGCTTCTTTCATTTTTCCACATATAAAGTGTACTGCAGGAAAGGATCGACCTTGATGCGTTTTGAGACGCGGTCTTCGTCGCTTCGAAAGACGAATTTCGCGTTTTCATTCAACTTGCTCTATCGATATATATATACGTTTTATCGCTTTAGATTCTATTCCTTATTTATAATTATATTGCATTGCTTATACTCAAATTCGATGTTTAGGCAATGTCTTCAAGAAAAACGAGGCTTGACTTGGACAACGGTGACAAACGACGCGATCGAGATCGCGAACATAGGCGAGAACGAAGCCGTGATAAGAAAGATAAACGAAGAAGGTTTGAAATTTAAACTTTTTTATAGTATGAATTCAAAAGTTTAGATCAACTTCACGTTCTCGTTCACCTTCACCAAATGATCCTTCAACAACTATTTCGGAAAGCCAAAAAGACTATAGAAATGCCGATTTTGCTGAACTCATGAACAGTACTGCGACAAAAGCCAAAGAGCAAACGGAAATGAAAGTAAGCTCGAAAGTTTACATTTTGAAGTATGCGCTAGGTTGCTATGAACGCCTATAATGGTCGGCCTTTGTCAATGAAATATTGGAATATCTATGAAAAAAGACGTCAACTTCCTGTCTGGGAATACAAGGAAAAATTTATGGAAACACTTCATAGTACGCAGTGTAAGTGTTCATATAGAGTAAATATAATATTTATCTAGGTATGACGCTGGTAGGAGAAACAGGATCTGGAAAGACTACTCAAATCCCACAATGGTGTGTGGAATATGTACAAACACGTATGAGAATACAAGGAAAGCGATGTCTTGTGGTTTGCACTCAACCACGTAGGGTAGCAGCAATGTCAGTAGCTACTCGTGTAGCGGAGGAAATGGATGTGCAGGTATGGCCCCGCTTATAAAAAGTAATTTTCGGTTGTAGCTTGGAGCTGAAGTAGGATATTCTATTCGTTTTGAAGATTGTGTTTCCGAGAAGACCCTTTTGAAATATAGTACTGATGGTTAGTAATAGGTTTAGTTCTTATTTCGATATATCTAGGTATGCTTTTGCGAGAAGCCATGAATTCACCTCTTTTGGAAGGATATGGAGTCGTTATTCTTGATGAAGCCCACGAGAGAACATTAGCTACAGACATTTTAATGGGCTTACTCAAAGTAAGAGTTTTATTAAGCTGATTAATAGTCCATATTCAGGAGATCGTAAAGCAACGAACGGATATCAAAATTGTTGTCATGTCTGCTACTCTTGATGCTGGCAAATTCCAAGGTTATTTCGACAAATGCCCTCTAATGACAGTACCAGGAAGAACGTTTCCTGTAGAAATATTTGTAATTTTCCATATATTCTTTTATTTTATTATTCTATTTATAGTTTACACCGGAGCCTGAAAAGGACTATTTGGAAGCTGCTATTCGTACCGTTATTCAAATCCATGTTTGTGAAGAAATTGAAGGCGACATTCTTTTATTTTTAACCGGACAAGAGGTAGACTATTGCTTTTTAACAGCTGATCTTCCTTTTAGGAAATTGAAGAAGCTTGTAAACGTATGAAGCGAGAAGTTGACAATCTAGGACCTGATGTCGGGACTTTGAATTGTATACCTCTCTACTCTACACTGCCACCCAACTTGCAACAGCGCATTTTTGAGGCTGCTCCTCCTAATAAGCCAAACGGAGCTATCGGTAGGCCATTTCACTTTACTATAACAATTTCTAATTAGGCAGAAAATGTGTGGTTTCAACCAACATTGCTGAAACTTCCTTAACGATTGATGGTGTTGTTTTTGTAATTGATCCTGGATTTTCAAAGCAAAAAGTTAGTTTACTTCTGATGAATTCTTTATCGGTTCTTTTTTTCAGGTGTACAATCCACGAGTAAGAGTTGAATCGCTTCTAGTGTGTCCAGTGTCCAAAGCTTCATCTATGCAGAGAGCCGGAAGAGCCGGCAGAACAAAACCCGGCAAATGTTTTAGATTGTACACTGAAAAGGCTTATCAAAGCGAAATGCAAGAGCAAACCTATCCTGAAATTCTTAGGTAAGACATAATAGCATTTTTATAGTTTTACTGTTTTAGGTCTAATCTAGGGTCCGTAGTGCTTCAGCTAAAAAAGCTAGGAATTGAAGATCTTGTGCACTTCGACTTCATGGATCCACCAGCACCTGAAACTCTGATGCGAGCGCTGGAACTTCTAAATTATTTGTCAGCTATAAATGATGAAGGAGAATTGACGGAATTGGGATCTTTGATGGCGGAATTTCCTCTTGATCCACAATTAGCCAAGATGCTTATAACATCAACTGAGCTCCAATGCTCCAATGAAATCCTGTCTATTACAGCTATGTTGTCAGGTATTTTTGTTTGCAATTTTTAGCTAATTGCTAATTTATAGTACCTCAGTGTTTCGTTCGTCCTAATGAAGCTAAAAAAGAAGCAGATGAATCGAAAGCAAGATTTGCTCATGTTGATGGTGACCATTTGACTCTCTTAAATGTTTATCATGCTTTTAAACAAAGTAAGTTTAATTTGCCCTATGTCATAAAACTACAAATTCAGATCATGAAGATCCGAGTTGGTGTTACAGTAACTTTATTAATTATCGTACAATGAAAACAGCGGATACAGTCAGAGCACAGTTAGCTAGAATCATGGATAAGGTATGGCATAATTTGTATAGTATAATGAGTATTTCAGTATAATTTAAAAAGGGTGTCGACCGATTTCAAATCAAAAGATTACTACATTAATATCAGGAAGGCTCTTGTTTCGGGATTCTTTATGCAGGTCGCTCATTTGGAAAGAAATGGCCACTATGTTACAGCCAAAGATAATCAAGTTGTTAATTTGCATCCATCAACAGTAGTTTACAATTTTACAATTTCAGTAAATTGTTTTTTAGGTACTAGATCATAAGCCGGAATGGGCATTATACAATGAATTCGTGCTGACAACCAAGAATTTTATAAGAACAGTTACGGATATACGACCGGAATGGCTGCTCCAGATTGCACCTCTTTACTATGATCTTATGAGTTTCCCCGATGGCGACACTAGAAGAAAATTGGCTGCTATTCAAATGACTCTACAGAAAGGAGGCATGCGTCGTTGATCTCATTATATGATTGGTTGATTGTTTTTTGTTACCCATTTTTCATTTTCCATTCCCCTACCATTTCATCTTGTGTAAACCTTACATAAAATGGATATTGAGTTTTATAACTTTTGTATTTCCACACCAATTTGCTCCCTCCAGCCGTCACCCCCAGTGGGTTCAACTATCACTCGCTCCGAGTAACCCCTTTTCTGTCCAGTGGGTTCTGTCCTTCACACTCGCTGTAACGTATTCCCAGATGGATCATGAACAGAGTCCAATGAAACTAAACAGTGACGGCGAAGAAGAAACAGGAACATGAGCTCGACGTCAGACATTCAATTTGGCATTGACATTGTCCAGCAACCCAGCGAGACACGGTGTCTCCCAACTGTAACCTTCTTCTGAAAAAGTGTTCTTTTGCATAGCAGTGCCCCTGTTGCAGCGATCTCTGTCAACTGCCCGTCCTGTCCAATGAACCGGTCGTAAACTTTCGAAGATCGTTTCCCGAAACAGCCGGCAAAGTTTCGAAAGGCCTTGTCTCTTGCGGCGAGGTCACGGCTTCTACGTGTTCATTAGTGACATTGAATTCCTCGACAGATTTTTCTGCTTTCAATGTACGAGTTTTCTGATATGATAAGATTAGACGGAAAGTTTTCTGCTGATTATTGCCGCGGAAAAGATTGCAACCTAGGGAAAAGAAAGTTGGGCGAACTTTGAACATCGTACTGGCCGGGAGGAAGCCGGCGAGGGGGCTCATCTCATGGCGGACGGCATTTATAGAATTCGCCTTTTATATTCGAAGGGGCTTCTCCGGGTGACTCACAATGCGTTTCCGGTGTCTGTCGCCTTCTCTTCTTATCTCCCAGATGGCCGGTTAATGATGTCACGCCCGGGGTGGCCTTCACTAGCCCCCTCCCAGACGGGAGGACTGCTCTCACGGGGGCTGACTCAACGAGAAGAGGGTCGACACTCGGCGGCGACCATCTCCACTCATCCCACTTCCTAGTCTTTTCGTGGGGAGACCCATGGGGGCCGGAGGGGAAAGGGGTCATGGAACCAGGGACTGGCGCCCTTGAGAAGAAGGCAACAATCCGCCAAGCAGGAACAGATAAATTGCTGAGCGGTGATGCGATTGGTCGTGAACTGACGCAAGTAGCTGAAAAAAAAGATTACATCAAAGACTGAAATCTCTCTGCGGGTGCCGCCGTCCCTGTCCCCCATAAGGGGCACTGGCCCCCGGCCAAGCCGAGGAGGACGACGCCCTTCAGTCCCCCCTGCGGACTGGCAATCTCACTCTTTACGTAAGAATAGTAAAAACGGACCGGTTCTCCATTTGGGTCACCTTTTTTGGAATTTTCACGTGGCCGTCTCGGCTATTCCCCAAATCACGACGACGACTTTCCTTATCGGCCGGCTCAC
Source organism: Oscheius dolichura (assembly GCA_932521035.1). NCBI lineage: Eukaryota > Metazoa > Nematoda > Chromadorea > Rhabditida > Rhabditidae > Oscheius > Oscheius dolichura. The sequence continues at coordinate 6,892,345 of OW051494.1, forward strand.
TTTTTAAGCTGAGACGGAAGTGGCCGATTGATTCGGGAATATTGGTCTCTCATCCTCCCCTCTCAATAGGCCAATTACTCAGAGATAGAAATAATCCTGAAGGCCTTCAAGAGGCCCCTATCAGCTCCGGATCACACTTTTCCCTGGAAAGCGAAGCCCCGACAATATCACGACCCGTCCCATGCAAATATCCAATTCCGAGGGAAAAAAGGAAGGTGTCATGCGAGGGGAGATGAAGTCCTTTGTTACCGGGGCGATTAGAAGGATACTGGGAAAGGACAGGAGGACGAGGGACACGGAAGGCCGGGAACAGGACGAGAGGATTTGGAAAATGGATGGAATACTGTAGGACACTTCAGCAGAATGTTTTCCCCCCAAGTGGTGTAAAGGATACAATTGATTTCCTCAGCGAATTAACCCTTAACCGTACCGTATACCCGTTTCGAAATGGTCAGTAAATGGCTCGAGGGCTGGGTCACCGGTCCAGAAATAGTCGGCGGTGGGTGCTCCCCGGATATAACTCGTGGCTCATCCCCTCCTCCCCTTCTGCCCTTTCCGGCGGTCACACCTTCCTACCTGTCCTCCTACCTGTCCCCCGCCCCACCGAAAGTGCATTCGTCCTTTCGTCTTCGAACTGTCACCGAATAATTCATTCACCGCGTGGTCATACCGTTCCCAGTCTTTTTGACGTCACCGTCTGCGCTCCCACGTACTTTTCTCGAGACCGTAATGGGGGAGGAGGGATCTTCTCCTATAAATATCTAATCCCCCCGGGCGGTGGACGGCTCAAAATGGACAGACAGCTGCCGTGTGGCTTCTGTTCTGATAAAGGGCGAGAGAAGTTATCACCTGAGAAAAAGGACACTTCCTTGTTCGTCAGACGTCTTTCTGGTCACACCCGCCGGCGGCACATCATGGGATCCCGGGGGGGAGCGGCCCGAACTATGGGGGCTCTTTGATCCCCTGGGGGCATACTACAGTAAGCTCAGAGGAATGTACCTGATGAATTATTGAAGAGGGGGGATGGTAAACCGAGAGGAATTCCCGATATGGCCAGGGAGGGGGGTATATTTAGCCGGCCTTGGGCATTCGTCTCCTGATTCAGTCCATCTTCTTTTTTTTGGCTCGTATGACTCTCCCTGCCGCCCCCCTCGCCCGTCCCTTATTCATCCCCCACGTGGTCGCTCCCCTCGACCGGCCGAGTTATAGTTTCTTCTCGCCTTATCTCGGCCCTTTTTTGTCACGGGTGATTTTTTGTGGCCCTCTCTCTCGCTCTCTGCTAATTTCGGTCCCGCTGATCTTGCCGCTTATCACCGAAATTCCATCTTGTCCAGGAAAATTTACGGTCGACGGACGGGAGAAGCGGAAAGGGTCGGGAATCCTGTTGCGTAACTTCAGCAGGGGGTGGCAGTTCTCCTTGTCGACGACTAGTTCCCCCTGCCAGGAGCGCCTAATCTTCGACGGTCTGCAGCAGCCTTATCTGCCGGCCGAGAGCTGCCCATTTTATCTGCAAACTCTCCCTTTCCAGCCTGGCTGATAGAGCCTCCATGCCCCCAGTGGAGCCTCGACCCGAGTTGACCCCCCGCTCGTCCCTAGGTGACCCCCACGTCATCTTTATCTCGTGTGAATTGGCTCTCTGCCAATCTCTTAGGGTCACGTCCGCCCGCCTCTCCCGCTCTCTCCCGCCTCTTGGCTCCGCCCCATATCCGCGCACTCCCCTCGTTCCCATGCGCCATTCCCAGGCAGACTGTCCGCTTCTTTTCGAACTGTTACGTAAAGCTTCCCCGTCTGCCCCGATCCCCATCTCCATCTCGTCGCCTTTCTTCCTCCGGGTCAAGGCAGGGGGCTTTTCTTCCTTTCCCCACTTTCCCGCCTGATCTCTGGTCACCAGCCTCCGTTAACTGCCTCTTATTAATATTAATAGAAAGGGGTGCCAGAATGTGTCTCCTGTCAGGAGAGCGGGAGTGTTCTTTGGCGACTTGCATCATCCGTACCCCCCTCTGGTCCCCTGTAAGCCATCCGATTATATTGGTCATATGGGGAGGGTGGGAGGCCAACGATCAGCAGGGATGAAAAAGTGCCCATTCTGTATGGCCGGGGGCCGAGCAAAGATCTCCCCCCGGCCGGGTGGATGTCCCTCTCGATTTCATCACCCCCGGCCGTTCCCATTCCTTCTCATCTGTGTTCTCCAGTTGGTTCTCCTCTCGCCGTGTTTGCCCCCTCCTCCTCGTTAGGTAGTCTACCATCTGAGCGTTCTCATTACCGTACTCCTTCCTTATCTGCTCCTCCCCTTTCGAAAAGGCAAATTTCGCGAAGATTCGTCGCCTCCCCCAAAGTTATCTGGCCGACGACCCCGCGTGACAGCTATCTTTACCGGTGGGAACTGGCTGCCGTCCTCTTCCTTACCGGTCAACATGCCCTTCTCCTCCTCTCCTATCTGTTGACTGCTCCTCCAAAACTCGAAAGACCAGTGACGTCCTGTTTTTGCAGCCTGTTTTCCAATTATTCGGGGGTCTCCCTCGGTCGGTCGGCCTCCCTCTCACGCGTTATTTTTCCCATTTTCATGGCTGCCTTTCGCGACGGAAATAGCTCTCTCCTGTGTTTTCCCTCCTTTTCCTTTTATTATGACGACGAGTGCATGTGAACCTAGCCCCCGCCCGGAAGGGGGGATGCCCTCCTCCTCTTCCTCTTCCAGCTTATCTGCCCCCTAGCCTCCCTTTTCACTGTTTTCTGTCCTTATCTCGTCCTCCCTCTCTGACTGATACGAGCCGTTCATTTCATTTGGTGCTCTTCAGAATGTCAATTCTCACGTCAAAACGCCGTCCTTCCGACGTGGCCACCGACCTATTCAAGAGCATTTTTGCCCGTTTTTGTCGACGGGACGACAAGGCGAGAAGAAGCCTCTCGACGGGTGACCTGGCCGACAAGCCCATCCCGGAGGAGAGTGACTACTTCGAGATGGACTTCACCCCCAAAGCCACCACGGTAATATTCGCTCCGGGGCCCAGCTAAACAGAGAGAACTCTTTAGAGCGCCGTAGATCCATCATTCGACGACTGTGACCGTGTTCCGATGAAGTTTGATTCGAAAGGAGGACGCCTCCTTCCCCAAGTCCGCAAGTCGGCCCGCCGGCTGGCCCGTTGCGGCAGTACCGAGTCCCTGGAGAACTGTGAGTCCCGAAGGGATAGCCTTAATAAGGACGAACTTCTTCAGTTAACGATGCCGACGTGACCCTTAGCCAGCCGTGGTTCTACAAAGATATTGACAGTAACTGCGCCGAAGCAATCATCCGAGCAGCCGGCTGCGAGAATGGGTTTGTTTTGCCGAACGAACTCTAAGGACATCGGATATTTTCAGTCTGTTCCTCGTCCACTTCCTCTACGGCTCCTACCAGCTTGTACTTTGTCACAAGGGAAAGGTCCATCACTTGAGAATCTTCTGCCGCGAGAAGAGGCAGGGGAAACAGACGAAATGGTGTCTCGGCATGGAGAAGCGCTATCGGTTCGTCGTTACTTTTGCCTATCCCCCCCTGTCACAAAGGGCTCCTCCCTATCTCCTACCAGACTATAAAGAATATTTCAGAAATCTAGAAGACCTCGTGGACCACTACCACCGGCACAAGGGCTTTGTTCTTCCGACCAAGCTGAAGAACCCCTGCACCCGGCCGCTGCGTTACGGCACAGCTCCTCGTACCCGTGCTTAGACTCCCCTCTAGAGTTGTCCGTCTGTCTGTATTTACCCAGTGCTTCTATTTATTAGCCAGTGTGTCATTATTGGCCCCCTCCCCTTCCCCCTAATAAGCATGCTCTCTATCCGGGTACTTTCAGTAGTTTAATAAACTCGTCTCCTTATCGTTAATTGATCACATATCAGAAAGGAGACCGCAAAGGGACAGCCCGGGAAATTCAAAGACCAGGCCCAGAAGATGAAAAAAGTCTTTCTGTTTTTGACATGACACACATAGAGTTCTCTGTTTACCGCCGGGCGCTGGAACCGCACGTGTTTTGTTCGGGCACATGGCCAACTGCCACGGCAGTCAATAGAAGAGGCTGAAGGTTAGACCGAAATCTTCTCCTCAAACCAGGAGGGGCATACCTCGACTGATTAGCCCGTTTCCTGTCCAAGAAGGGGGAGGGGAACAGCTGCTCCTGCCCCCCACGAGATTCCCACCCTCGAAAATGGTCAGACCCCCTTCCCACGATCTCTGGCAAGAAACAGTTTTGATCTCCCGGTTTAGGTCTCTGGTCCGTTGTCATCACAGATACCTCACTGGGCCATGGTTTATCTTCTCAGCTGAGTCTTGATCTCAGCGAATCTCCTCCCTATATCACAGCTCTCCCCAAAGTGCAAAAAAAGAGAGAGAACATATACAAACAGTCGGAGGGACACTTCACCCCCTGCTGTTGCTGATCTGATGGACGAGTGAAGGGCACTTTTATGTTGAGCTAAAACAAGCTAATATCACAATGAGATGGTCATGGATGACGATAGGTATAAAGCGTAGGGAGAATGGTCGACCAATAGGGAAAGAGGTAAGAGAGGGATATGAAAGAGGGTATGGAGCACCACGGGGAGTAGACTAGCTCCGGGGAGAAAGGAATGATACGGACCCGACTAATGGGCATCTAGAAGGCTTCACAGAGAGGTCGTGTAGGCGTCGGCCTTGGCATCGAGATCCCTTCGCTCCCTCTCGTGCCGCTCCGTTAGGGCTAGGCGTTTTGCGTCTCTCAGCCGTGCCAACTCCTGCCGTTCCTCGTCGAATTTTTGAAGAAGAAGTACATGACGAACATTTATCCTCTCCGCAAGGGTAGTTTTCTCCTAAAAATTGCTATCTACTTTTCTAAAATAGCAACTCTTACCTTGGCTACTACCGTATCCGTCGTCTGTCTTTGTCTGGCCTGATAGGCCTTCAACTCTTCTAATTCTTTTGACAGCTTATCAGCCAAAGTTTTATCTTCATCTTCTTGCCAAGATTCGAGCTTGACCTAAATCCAATTTGTCGTTTCCACAAAATTACAAATATACCGTCTTTTCTTGAACCATATTTTCAATTTGGTGTTCATATTGTGAAGCTAAAAGGGCGATTTTCCTCTTCTGTTCATCTTTCAGCCGAGTAGCAATTTCCTTCTGTTCTTCTCGAGGGGCCGCTTGCAGCAGCTGCGTCTGCCACAATTTGAATTGTCTTGTCTGCGTTTTCACTGCCTGCCGATACTGTTTTCTGATCTGGGATTCTTTCAGCTGTAAATCCGAATAATTAGCCCCTCAAATTAAAGGTAAAACCTTAAGTTCTCGAGGTTGTTGTCGCGATTGTAGGGCGTGTTTCTTCTGCAACTCTTCCGTCTGCCGCCTGTTATATTCTATTTGATTAAGCAGTTCAGCTTCGTGTTGTTTTTCCTAAAATGTATCTTACTGATTTGTCTCTCCAACCGAGTATACCTGGTGTTTATTCTTCATCGAGTGTAGCTCCCACTGGTGCGACCTTTCCATTTCTTTCGTCGTCTCGTGGTGTCTCAAGAGGAGAGACTGCACTGCTTCCATGTGTCTCTCCTGTGCATTCATCTCCTAAATATTTCTGGTTTCGACCAACGACCAAAATATACCTCCTCCTCTAACTTTTCCTCCAAACTGTGGGTTCTTGCCAATTGGGTCCTTTTGTAACGGATCATTTCCAAGTCGAATTCCGATCGAAGTTTTACGTCAAAGCTACCCTCGGCCTGTTGTTTAATCCTATTCAGATTGGCTTTCGTGTCTTTCACAGCCTGCTCATAAGCGCCCCTCGAGAGTCCATGTTGTTTTAACGACTAAAACAATTTGAAATTATCTACTATATCTATCAACTTACGCTTTTAGCTAATTCTTTGTTATGTTTATATTCCTTTAGTTGCTGTGTTGAAAAGGCCTGCATTTCCCTTTGTTGTCGCGTCTAAAATCATTGTCACATTTTTACATGCGCAAACATTACGGTAAGCTGCTTCCTGAGCTTCCTTTCTCCCTCATCAATTTCTTTCTTCTTCTTCTCCATTTCGGATTGGTGCGCCAGTTTGGTTCTCTGCCTCTCTTTTCCATTACTACTTTGTAGTTGCTCTAGTTCTTTGTCTAATCTTATTCGAAGCATTTCCATATCAACAGCACAACGTTCTTCCAGCTGAAATTGTTCTTTGTATTCACTAACTTATTCTTTTCACCGATTGGAGCTCTTTGTGATGTTGTTGACGTAGTCTTTTGTAGCCACTGAGTTGTTCGTACATGTTATTCTCTTTCGAATATTCTTCTTGTTCCTTGGAAATAAGCTTGGCGGAACGAAGAGTAGCAAATTTAGACTTTCGAAGGGTTTGAACGTCCTCCTGCAAAAGAATATGAACATAAACACGGAAACAGAGGAGGATTAGGCACATAAACTGGCCTCATTGGAAGGAGAACTCACCTTTATGTTTCTTTCGATTTTGGGCAATGGACTATTGGAGCGAATTATATCTTCGTCTCTCTCGGAATCGGTAGGATCACCAACAGGGATGAGGGTACGGTTCTAAAAAGATTCTTTATTATACGGACTGTTTTTAAACCTTTACTTCTTCTCTGGATTCCTGGATCATACTACTGGGAATTGGAGGTCTTCTATTTCCACCAGGTCCGTTGCTACTTTGCATAGAACGATATGAAGTAAGACTTTTTAGTGAAGCACTTCTTGAACTGGCCGAATCATTTCCTGAAATTTAACTTTTTTTTTCAGATTCGTAAACGCGTTACACGTTTGCCCTTCCCCTTTTCTTCATACCTTCTGTACATTAGCATTAAATATAACCAATTTAATTAATAATTAAACATAAAAGATCTTAGTACAACAACAGTTCAAAACGGACGAAGAAGTGGGGATCTTGGAGGGGTTGAATATGGGCTTGCTAATATAGGAGACGCTTTTTCTTTTTTCTTAAAAAACGCTTTGAGCCCTTTCCAATCTTCCTTTTTGTGCAAGTAATGACGAAAGCGAGTAAAAATACCTAGACGAGGAGCAAATGTACAAGGAAATAATAAACTGTAAAAAAGATCACCGCGCTAATTATAAGATATATTTTGCATATGGTTTAAAAATGTTTAAAGAAATTAATTTACCTTTTCCCACTGACAAAACGTCCAAGCTGCTTTGAATATCGTCAAGAATATCATCATCATGACTACCTCCAAAAATATGGATGAATATAGTGACAAAATCCGCCTACCTTGGGTGCTTTCGGTGTTGAGGCCTTCGGATTCATCTAAATACATTAACTTTCGCATTTTTCTGTATTGAAAGTTGTCAAGCTCTACAACCATATTTTTCGTTCGGTTAATCATTTCTTGTATTGTATCACGTGGTCTAATTGTTCGTATAAATGGATGCTAAAATGTCTGTATACAATGACCAAGAAATATATTATACATTCATACATTCCTTAGCTGTCATTCGATCTTCAGGGTCTTTTTGTAAACATCTGTCCACAAAAGAAATAAACTCATTTGACCTAATTTTTTTTTATTTAGGAAATGATTTATGTTTACCATGGATATTGCCCATCAGACACAGGAGCTAAGGTTGGTGGATCATTTTGAGCAATATGGTACAAAGCGGACATAGTGTGCATGTTGAATAAAGGTGGTCTCCTCTCGGCTGAAAATACACGGAATATTAGTGAAAAACTATTGGAAAAAGAGATGCTTATTTTTTAAATATTAAAAATGCTTCTTTATAAAATACTTGTAGACGTACCTAATTCGATGCAAGTAATTCCTAGGGACCAAATATCGGCTTTATGATTGTAATTTCCTTCGTCCATAGACATTATAACTTCAGGTGCCATAAAATAAGGAGTGCCAATAAAAGTACTGGCCGGATCAGTAAGAGCTGCAGAGCCGAAATCAGCTGAGGAATGATAATCTATTGAGAAACTAAAATATTACCTAATTTCACCATCGCCTGATCAGAGAGCAATATGTTACCGGCTTTAATATCACGATGAATTCTATTTAAGGAATGCAAATATTCTAAAGCATCAAGAACCTGAAGCACTGATTAAAAAGAAGGTAAGTCCTGAATGCAACCTGGGTACAAATCACTCCAATCTCTACTTCGCGTAAACCCTTTTTTAAAACATCAACAATATCCGAAGCTGATCCAATACAATATTCCATTACAAGCTAAATTTTCTTAACAATTAGGAAATTTGAAAATCCCACTCACCCAGCATGTATGCTCTTTAAGATAGCAAGATTTGTATGATACAATATGTTTATGTTGAATTTTGTTCAGGAATGACACCTCTTTCAATATATCTGTCCATTTCTCCGATGCTTGTTTACCCGTATAAGACATCTTTTTTATTGCAACAGTTTCAGAACGTTCTTTATCGAATGCCTGTAATGCACATTATTGAAAACCCAGAAACTCTTACATAATACACAGCGCCAAATGATCCATGACCGACTTCTTTAAGATCATCATACCGTTGTTCAGGATCTTTATTACTAAATAGGGCAGCTATTGCAGGATCCTACAAAGTGTAACACATGGAATTCCATGAATGACTTTGACTTACTTTGATAACTCCTGGTTTTATTGCCGGAGCAGGTGGCATTTTTGTATAAAAAAAATCAAAGCGCGCAGTGAGGACTTACATCCATGTATAAAACAGTGATGCGCTATAAAAAGCTGAAATGTGTACGGTTAAAACTTATCTACACACATATATATATACGATAAGAGAGGAGAGCAGCACAGGTTTGAAAAGAGAAGGAGCAAAAGTAATTTCAGTCGAGCAAACCGTATATCACGCATATCGTTTCAGCAAAAACAAAAGGTGTTGTACGCACACACGGTTTCTCTGGGTTTCTGAATTTCTGGAGATCGTTATATTTCCTTTCTTTGCTGTGCTGTTTTTCTTCTCAATGCAGTTAGATGTATAAATGTAAAAGTTCAGGAATGAGCAGAGACGTACAGCCATGCGGCTGCAAAGGTGTCAGATCTTGCGCTTTGTGCGAAAACACCGACAGAGTGAAGAAACTCCGCCTGGAAGAGGATAAATACAATAATTATGAAGTTTTTGTTTACAAACAAGTTCTGAAGAAACCAGTAAAGTGCCCAGAATTGAAATCGACTTCTTGTTTAGACGAAATCATCAAGAGTAAGTGTTTTGTTGTATTTTTTCTATATTTACAGTGTCGGAAACACCATCAGCCTTGAATTCTCACACAATTGAAATTCCCGGATTGCTTTTAATTTCCAATTTTATTACGAAAGAAGAAGAGGAACAATTAATGGAAATGATAGACAAAGTCGACTGGGCACAATCGCAATCAGGAAGAAGGAAACAGGTATGCGTTTTAATTTTGGTAGCATATAAATTTAGGATTATGGCCCAAAAGTAAATTTTAAGCATAAGAAAGTGAAAACGGATAGTTTTATAGGCATGCCAGAATATGCAGACATGTTGCTCAATAAAATGAAAGCGTATTCTGAAGAAAGGTTATTTTTATGGAGCATTCTAAAGTTGCATTGGTTATAGACTGGGAAACTATCAACCATTTGAAATGTGTAACTTGGAGTACGAGGAAGATAAAAAAAGTGCAATTGAAATGCATCAAGACGACATGTGGATTTGGGGAAATCGGCTAATAAGGTTAGTTTTTTGATTACTTTTTTTTCAAATAAAATCCTAGCATTAATTTACTTTCTGGTTCTGTTATGACATTGGTGAATGAAACAACCGAACAGTTGTGCTACGTCTGGATGCCTCACCGATCACTTTTATGTATGGCCGACAGCTGCAGGTAGTTTTTCTTAAATTAAAAAATGAAAGCATGAAATACAACAACATATTAAGGTACGATTGGAAACATGGGGTCTTTTCTCGACATATTCGTGGCCGTAGAATCGCCCTCACAATGCGTGAACCCGCTCTTGATTTTCAAGAAGGAGGAGCATTATACGAAAAATTTGGCAAGGAATTGATACGATTGGGTAACATACGTGTGCCACTAAGTTTTCGGTGATTTGTTTTGTTTGTTTTAATTACAGATTGTCATTAAAATTTCATCTTTTCCATTCGTTTTCTTCTATTTTTTCCATTTCTTCTGAATGTCTTTGTCGAGCTTTATAATTAATCAAAGGAGTTGAAACATTGAGGTTGGTAGTGTTTAATAATTCCAGAGAGGCTACTAAAATTTTTGAACGGAGATTTATATAACTTACGAGTTATAGATATTGAAGCATGCTTCATTTCTTGGATCAACATTTGTCTTTTGGCAAAGGTTGCAGCATCCTGTTCCTTCAATGTTTGATGCTGATTCAGCTAGGAGAGCTTCTTGAATATCGGGAATAAACTTACTTTTGTTCGGATTTCCTCAAATGGGATTACCATAACCGTTTTCTTATTGCTCAATTTGTCGTTGATTTGAGCAAGATAGTCAACTCTTTTATTGGGTTTTATAATCTTCAGGGATCTTCTATATTTCTCCGATATTATCTGTTTGCAGTAATTCCGAAACTGAAGTAAAGTTTGCTCAGTTGTACTAGAACCTTACACATTTTTGAATTACTATTGCAGCCGCATGCCTTTTTTTAACTTCTCTTTGCCCAAGACCTGAATCACTTTCTAGTAGCTTCTTATTCATTTGATTCTTCATGAAATGGTTCACATCTCTTGCCGGCATATTGAGAATCCTTTCATATCGTATCACATCTTCGGCCTATCTTTCTTCATTTATACTCAATATTTCCTACCTTCTCTTTGCGCAGCTTTTCTAGTTTGGATATCAAGTGATCATTGTGCAGTGTTATTTGAGACAAATATTTATTATCCGCTCTGAAAATTGAGTCAATGAATATCTGCAACTTACAGCTGTCGTGCTCTATGAGCGACATTCTGATCCTTTTCAAGTTTGCTTCTCCACCATCTTTGAATCTTTTTAGCTGAATTATGCTCCATTAGTGGGCGGTTAGTCGGGATGTTACCATGGAGATTCACCTGCCGCCGTCAAGGCTCGACCTATTATGAAATGAAGGGGGGAATCGGGGTATAACATTCTTCAACTACTACAAATCTGATTGAAAAAAAATGAATACACGAGGATTAGAAGAAATTGAACAAATAACGGAGAGTAAGAATGAAAATTAGTGAATGAGGATGACTTCCACCCATAGAAGTGCAGTTTTTAGCTGTAGCTGACAGCTTATGAGATGTGGGACAGGACAACGGTGACACGAATAATCGAGGCTGTTGGAACCGCTACAAACGGCGCCGTCCTATATTCCGAGTCTCATCGTCAGCCCAACTGGAGTTGGCAAGAAGCGATTTGTCCTCCGGCGGTGGGTCCCCGCCTCCCTCGAAAGCACATACAGACACGATACCCTTTTTAGTAAAGAGAGATATTGGTCTCCCCTCGGAAACAAGCCAATGACGGCTGGGAATCCCCGTAGAAATGGATCCTCCCAGACGGTCGGGAAATAGAAGACACTGTTTCGGAAAGGCATTAGAGACAGGCCAGCAACGTTGTGCTACGTTTCTCCAATTGGTGAAGAACGAGAGAGAGGCTTCCGGATCCGAAGGCCATAATCCCCCTACACGTCCTGACCGGTCTCCATTTCGGCTTTCTCCCAATTGGTCGCCTTCCTTCTGTTGCTTCTCCCTGGTGCGGTCGTCCCTTCTACTTCTTCCGTGCCCGGTCAATTTCATTGTTACTTCCCATAGTTTTCCCCCTAAAACGTACAAAAGAGCGTGCGGGACCCTCCGAGGCCGGCGCCCCTGTCATGCCTCTGGCTCCTCTGGGGCCGACAGGAAATCGCGTTGTGGGCTCCGATTCACATAAAATGACGCGTCCCGTTGATTCGGGTAATCTCTTTTTTGTCTAAAAATCGGGTAGTAGAGACGGCCAATGGGACTGGCCACCAGGGAATCCGCCTCTCGTGCCAGCCTCTCTTTTTGGAGAAGGCGTCCCGGCCCGGTCCCCCGATGTCCCGTGCATCCTCTGTGTCCACAGCGGTGTTTGGAACAGCACAGATGGATCCGGGCATCGCCAAGGGGAGACTGGAAGTGCTCGAAACTTTGATACAACTCTTTTGGCTAAATTCAATCAAATATTCAATCCTTCTCATCTTCTCCCTATCGGCTCTCGCTCGTCTCTTCCATTTCAGGTGATCAGACCGCTGGAGAATGCCCGTGTCTCCTCTGTCCCCGCCACTCGTCTGGAAGCGCCTGTCTGATAGATGAATGGTCAAAAGGGATGGCTGGATCATTCTTGTCTCCAGTAAGAAGCCCTTCTCACTTGGTTATAATAACAACAGTTACAGTAGCCAGCCGTGGCTCTCCATGTCTCGTGCAGTGTCCCTCCTGTTGCAATCTCCATCCACAATAATAGAGGCAATCTGATACCAATGAGCAGATCGAGAGGATGACTACAACAGAGGTTCGTGTCTATGCCAATAATGTAACCAGGAAGAGTGTGCCGGTGGCATCCGTTTACAAACCTGCGCATTTTGGGCAGAATGCCCCGGTGGCGTCTGGTGATGCTAGCAAGAGAAGCCATTTTAGTCGAGTGCTTTCAGATAGTTCAAGTCTTCGTCGTCTCTCGTTGCCCAGCCAATTTGTTGACGCGTCCACCCTCGTCTCCTCTCCTCGCCTTTACGCTGGCATCCCATACAACCCGCGTCTTCTTTTGTGAGACATCGACAACTCGATGGAGAAAAGAAGTCATCAAAAGCCCAGAAGAAACGAGGCAAGGATATGAGAGAGCAAGGCTCCAGCTCCTCCATACACTTGCTCGCCTCCGCACAGGAGGACAGAGGAACCAGGTCAGAGCACATTGTCCCGGCCACTCTGTGGTCTGTTGGCACGTCAGGACAAGCCAAGCTTTAATCCGATTGCGTAGGATGCGGCGGGAATGGAAGTTGAGACGAGGTGAGTCGAAAGGCCATCGGCTGGATAGAACTGGGAGAAGTGGGCTAATTTTAACGAAGAATATATCCCTAAGCTACAGAACAAATCAGCTGGATCTCCCAGGGGAAATGGACAACATTCCATGATTTAGTTTCCGTTACTCACTGTTTAAAAAAGTGTTTCAGGATTGAGGTACTGATGGCGGTGACGAGCAATGAGACCATGTCGGCTGCCAACCCCGATACGGCAACTCCTGTGGAAATGGAGGAAACGAGCTGCTAAAGAAAGAAGATGCGAAAGACAAGAGTGTCCGCTCCTCCGGTGGCATGCTGTCGCCGCACAGAAGAGGGAAAACGAAGGAGGCCCGTTTGGACGAGAGGGTCGCCTCCTGAAAGTTCATCATCCCGTCCGCTCTGTGATCTCTTGACAGGTCAGGACATGTCGAGATCTAATCCGATTGGGCAAGAAAAGGCGGAAGGTGAATGGATTTGAACAGGGGAAAGGAGCCTGTGGGATAAGAAAGGGATGGTACGGTAGTCTCCCGTCTAAACGAATAAATTCTTCTCGGGAGGCTTCCGGGTTCCTATGGCTCAGGGTTACGGCATTTCTGGAATGGAATAGGATGCCAAGACCCTCACCTGGATACTGCCTATAGACCAACTGTTTCAGGAGCGGTCTGGAAGGATGTTGAGCAGCATCATTTAGGAATGGAGGATAGTCGTGCACTGTGGGGAAGAGAGATGCCACATGGCCCGTTCTGCCGGAGATGGGCACACACACGGCCAGAGCAGACGTCGAAGAGCCTCTCCCTTCGCCGTCTGCCAGAGAGACAAGAGGCAGGCCTGGCAGAAGATACCTCTGAAAAGAACGTCAGAATTCAAGCCGCCACCCGTTCCCTTGTGATAGGCGTACAAGCCCCTGCTCGGATTTGTGTCCGAGAACTTGTGTTTTCTTTGTTTTGAAAGGGGAGAACGGGGAGAACAGCAGTGGCTGTTACGTGTGGATGAGAGGAACCCCCGAGGCCGTGTACGCGAAACTGCCCTTGGCCTCCCCAATCTGCCCTCAAAGTTATTGCGCCCCATACTGCTGAGGCAGCCCAAGAACAGTTTTGTGTAAATGACCAGACGGGAAGGAAACCCCGTAGAGGGTCGCAAATAGGTGGTCAGGTATAATCAGGTAATAACACAGGTTCCTGTTACTAGGCAGGACTGGCACACGACTCGCCTACTGCATATCCCGTGCCCCATCAAGGATTGGGGCATTCTGCAGAAGCCACACGGTTGGATGGGCCGAGTAAACTGGTAAAAGCTGCTCGCCGGGGGAATAGCAAGAGACTATGGCGAGAGAACAACATTTAGGGGCAGGGGAGGAAGGAGGCGCTTTTGGGGAAGACAGCCGAGTTTTGGGGAGGAGAGGCAGGAGGACAGAAGCAGGTGATGTCTAGTAGGCACACGCTGTTTTCGACAAAACCAACTAACCTCTCTCTCTCTCTCTGTACTTTCGATTTGAATGATGGCAATGCCTCCGTTGTGGCTGGCCTCCTATCCATTATTTCCCTTGAGGCGTCCTTCTTAGCCATCTCCTCCGGTCCCAATGAGAATGGCTCGTTGTCTTCTCTCATTCTCCATTATTTCCCGTCTTCGTTTCGCGTCCTTCGGGTGACGCAGCAACTTCTTCTCAAAGGCGGTCAGTTCTTCGGCCAGCTTGCCCATCTTCCTCGATAGTGTGTTTTCCTTTTTGTACCACCTTAAAAGAGCCTTTTGTATGGTGACCATAGTAGAATGGGCCTGAACCATTTCCTCACCAAAAAACGAGGTAAACCAACAGGTTGTCGAATTCAATCGGGAGCAGACCTTGCCTGCTGTCGATTTCTCTTTTCTTCCAGAAAGTCCCTTCCGAATGATGAGCGCTCCGGAATTCACTTCCGAATCTTCATGGGTGCTGACAAGAAGCCGTTTAAAGGAACATTCAGGTCGGGGGGTAAAGTTACGGTAGTACGTAGCGCGCGCTGCCTATTTTTTTGACATTTAGTGAACCAGTTTCAAATTTCAATTTGTTTTATGTGGCTCTTTTCACATTTTTTTTCGATTGCAATGCATTAGACTAGCTGTCAATAGAATAAAGAGCAAAAAAGTTGGACGAACACATGTGAAAGTAACGGAAAAATGATCAAAAACGAAAATAACGTTTCAAAATTCAAATGAAGTTTGGGCGGGACGAGTGGACCCTTGTGGACACTTTTCCCCCCGGCCTGACTGTTCCTTTAAGAATCGGCGCAACCGATTGGTCCATTGGCAGGGGCAGATTCCGGTGTCTTCGTCGTGAACACACGGTTCCTTTGATCAACCTATATTAAAGGTGCCTCCCTGATGCTGATCCCTCTTTTCAAATAAAGGTTGTCGAGGCCCAGTATGATGCTCCACTAGAGGCCAATCTCGTCTCTCTTGTTCGCTCTTCCTTCTAGTGACCATTTCTGTCCCATGACTACCGTTGATGTGCTTCCGAATCCCTTTCCTTTTCCCATTGAGATTGTGTCCCTCTCTGAACTCTCGGCTTTAGAACATCAACGCAGCCTACAATATTTTGGAGACGGCCAGCGCGACGAAGAAGCTGTTGTCTGCAAACGGAGGGCATCGGTGATCGCATCGTTCCCATGATCCTCTGCCCCCGTTTCAAAGGTAGAAATACTTCCGTAACCACAAATGAGTCCCATCTTCTCGGCAGGACGCATCCTCCAGACACGAAGACGTCGTCTCCATCCGGTCATCTGATCCTGAAACGGACTTGGTGTCTTCCGTCTCTTCACGTCTGCCTCCTCTCGGGCCCAGTTCATCTTCTACCTCAGCAAGTCCTCCACGCAAGCTCTCCAGACATCAGCTACCTTAGCCAAGACATTCTGAACAAACATTGTCAGACGAGAAAGAATGAGAAGAAAAGGGCACGCCCCCTGTGAAGATGGCGGGCCCCCGTCCATGGAGGCCCGCCTCGTCTCCCTGCTGGCCACCCGTCATCCCCCCAAGTAGCCTTCTCCCTAAAATAGCCATGTTATTCCTCGTGATCCCAGTCTGTCTCACCATCAACCAGAGCAGTTCCCAGCAGAGACCACCGCAGTCTCCCTTCTGTCTCTCGTCGGCTCGGCCATCGCCCTAAATGACCTAAACGCGGCTGATTATCGCGCTGTTAGTTGCGGTGAGTGGAGTTAGTTAATTAGTAGTGTTAGTGATGTTAGTAGAGTTAGTTAGGTTAGTAGGGTCAGTGGTGTTAGTCGAGGTTAATAAGGTGAGTAAAACGCCCTGAACAGCGCGGGAAGAGGGCCAACTGGCCCAAATCCGGGGGGCGCGCGATACCTAGAGGGGGTCGGGCAGGGGGCGCGAAAGAGGAGGCCCCGGGAGCCATAGGTGGAACAAGTTGTCCACCTCCCCTCGCGCCAGTAACCCCAACCACATTTTAGAGACCAGAAGGGGAGGGACGTCCAAGGGTACGGCGTTACTGGCCACCCTTTTATAATTTTTTCTTTGTTTTTTTGTTTTCTATTTTTTGGGTGTCTTCTTTTTTTCTTTTTCTTCTTCTTGTTTTTTTCTGAAAATGAATAAATTAGTCCCAATCTCCTTTGAAAACCCACTTTTTTATTTCGAGTCCTATCGAAGTCTTCCATGTTGATTTCCAATGACGTGGCCCGTCTTCCGCTTCTTCTTGTGGTGTTCCTCCTCCTCTCCCCTCCTCATTTTCTTGGCATCTCATCCAAATTTCCTTTCTGCTTCTTATTCGGCTTCTTGTCCTCCCGCCTTGTCTGCTTGACTCGTCGGCGTCGATTCTCCCGGCAAGTGGTCGAGTTCGGTCACTTCGCTTCCTCTGCTCGTGGTGGTGCCGGCTCTTCTCGTCTCGTCCTCGTCTCACCAATCAAAGGCTCGTGTCCTTTTGTCTTCAGTCAATAAAATTCAGCTTTTTTGTCCTCCATTTCCAGCGGTCCAGATTGACCTTGTCCGGCTTCTCCTTGGTGTGGCTCGGGGCGGAAGCCAGTCCTTGTATCCGTTGGCTATCCATTCTTCTTTGTGGCGTCCCTAGTGTCTCCAGCGTGGTCCAATTTCTTCGATCCATTTCGTTCCGTTCCCTTTTCCTTTATTTTCCGCTAGAGACATCTGCTGTCTCACCCCCCGGCCGCCTGGTTAGAACGCGCAACTTATGAGCTTTGCCTCCTACGGGTGTCTCTGGGCGGGGAGGAAAGGGGCAAAAGTGGGAGACAGCCATCAGAACACGGCTTGACTCCAGCTGCAGACAGCATACAGAAGTGGCAGCTACGGCAACTGGCGGATCTTCTCATCGGCTATAGACGAGCCGGCATCGTCTCATAGGCGGAGACGGGAAGAAAGGCAGAAGGCGAAGATCGGCCAGGGAAAATGGGAGAAGAAGGCGCTCCAGACGAGGTCCAGCTTCAAAAATGAGACGAGGGTCGACTCCCGAAGAGCCAGAGACCATCCCTATCGGCAGCTCAAGGTCTGCTCGACTAACCGCGCACCTAAGGGGCTCGACGGACGCCGAGGAGGCGGGGAGGGGCAGCGGGGCGGCCGAAGACTTTCGGTCGGACTCTTCTTTTTATTTATTTTTTGTTATTTTTCTTTTATTTTTCTTTTATTCTTCTACTCGCCAGTTTGGCCTCAACCGGCTTGGACGTCCCCCCAAGGAAAAAACGGGGGTTGTGGTGGGGCACCTTGACGGCGCTCACGGGAGAGGTGAATGGCCACGGAGGGCATCTTTTATAAAATAAAACCCATGCCTCCCGGTGCCTATTGCGGTGATTTCTCAAAAACCCCGAACCCCTCTAGGTATAAAAAAAGGAGCGACCTGAGCCAGCTGGCGATCCAGTCAACCACGGTCACTCCTCCGATTTGCTTCTCCTTTCGAGACGTCTTCTCGGAGAAGGCGAAGAGAATGAAGTCGTCGGACTGAAAATAGAATAGTTAACAATTGGAATGAAGAAGGCAACTCACCGACTTCACATCGGTGTCCCGTTGGCCGGGGAGATCGCCCCGCTACTGCCCTCACCGGCAGCTGGAGCCCGGTCTGGAGGGAGGACGAGGTGGATGGGGCGTGGCCGGGGGACACGTCAGGCTGAAGATCTGAAAACAACTCATTTTAGAAGAGAACGAAGGGGGGATACGAACCTGGCAGTCCCGTCCCATCGTCCATCGTGGCATTCCAGCTGTTCCTCTTCTTGCCGGCTCCTCGGGACAGAAATTCCCTCGGATCCATAGCAGCAAGCCTAGAAAAAATCCATTGCTAACTTCTTCTTCCAGGCAAACCTCAAAGTTGAGTGGAGGGTGCCGACTTGTATCCCAGTTCATCCCAAGTGGCAATCCTGGCTTCCAGAGCCAACATCGGAGAGGACAGAGTCGTTTCTGCTGGCTCATCTTGCCAGTGCCATACTCAGACGCGGGATGATGGCGCTCTTCTCGTTGAACACGTAGTTTTTGGAGAAGGAGGACGAAGGAGACGAAGAAGATGAAGAGGAGAGGCAGCAGGAAGAGGGTGCAGGTAGATGAGGAGGAAGGCGAATAGAGAGGGAACCTACAAAAATATGGGTTCAGATTGCTCGTTTTCTTCTCCGGAACTGTCATTTACTTCTCAAAAGCTCTTTGTTTCACTCTCTTTCTTTCAAATTCTCATTTTGTTCGGTGGTTGCGCGCCTTCTTCCCGACCCAACAAGGACCCGTCAAAAGCGAGAAAAGGTTCAAACGTGCTTTTTGACGAGGTCAAAGACCTTATTTGGTAAAAAACGGTCAAGACTCACATGTTGCTACTGGAGGACGGAGGAGGTGCCGGCTACTGGTTCTTCAACGGCGGTACTTTCCGGCGTGGCGGCGGAGGCGCGGGGCCGGAGCTGGAGGAGTGGCTGGAATGGCGTCGGCCAGCTTCTGGATGCTCTCGGCCACTCTGTCCATCTTCAGCTCGTGGGTGTAGTCCGGAGCCAGAGGGAGTTCCTTCTTGAGACGGCAGAGGGTGCTGGTCAACCGGGTGAATTTGCCCGTGAGTTCCAGGAGGCGGATGTCTCCATTTCGAGCGTCACACACTTCTCCGATCTCCTCGAGTCGCTCGGTGATAAACTCGAGGAGGCTGGTAATCTAAAAACATTGCTTTTATATTAAATCTAGACAATATTCTCACTCTTCGAAGGACGCGGCCTCTTCTGGCTACTGCGTCGGCCTGCGGATCGACTGGAGCAGGGACGAGGACAGCGGCAGGAGCAGCAGCAGGTGGTGGCGGCTGCTGGACTTCGATCCTCGGTCTCTTCGGCGCGGGCGTCTCGAGATCCTCGCTGGCGTGGCGGCGTCTGTCCCTGGGAGGCGAGGGGGTAGGCGGAGGCGTGGCGAGGACGACGACCGGCGCGGCATCTTCGACTTCGATCCTCGGTCTCTTCGGCGCGGGCGTCTCGAGATCCTCACTGGCGTGGCGGCGCCTGTCCCTGGGAGGCGAGGGAATGGGAGGAGGAGCAGCTACCGCTGCAGGCGCGGCTTCTTCAGCACCAGGCGCTGGGGCCTCATCCCAGATGTCGGCATCAAGGGCAGGGGCTCCGAAACTGGCATTCATCTTCTCGTTGGCGGTTGGAGGAGGAGTGGCCGGAACGAGAGCAGCTGCGGTCCTGTTCTGTAAATAATTTTGTTATTTTCAGGAAGATGAACGGCTCTAACCTCATCCTCGGGGTCGTGGCTGTCCGGCGTTCGACGCCTCTTCGGCTCAGGGCTCTCGGGCTGTGGAGGGTAGAGCAAGAACTCAAATTCTTCGTCCTTGGGAGGGAGGAAGGCCCTCTTGTATCCTTCGGGCGACATCTGATCGAAGCCCTCAATTATCCTCATCTTGCTCGGCGACAACTGCGACAGCGGCTTCAGCGGCAGCGCGGAGAGGTCAGGGCCGTAGTTCAGCTTGTCGCCGTAGCGCTTCTTCATTTCCGCTATCAGCTTGGGGTCGGCCCACTTCGACAGGACCATGGGCTGCTGTTCCCCGTCCGGATGAGCAGAGAGGCGACTCTAAAATGGTTTTTTTTTTCATAAGTTCACATAATTTTGTTTTTAGGAAGGAAAAGGAAGAAAGGAATTGATCCAACCTCGTCGAAGCTCTCAATCGTCCTTCCGCCGGGGCTGGTAACAGAGGCAGCGGAGACGGCGGTGAAGAGGGCGACAGCCTCTCGAGCAGTGGCGACGGCGGCGACGGCTTGGGCCTTGGCGTCGGCAGCGTCGGCCTCAGCGGTCTTCCGGAGCTCCTCGGCAGCGACGGCCTTCTCGATGGCGTCGGAGGCGGCGGCCAGTGCCCTAGCAGCGGCGACTTCCTCTGGGCCTCCTCCATGCCCATCAGCTACGGCTCCCGGGCCTCCTCCATGCCCAACAGCGACGCCGGGGCCTCCTCCATGCCCCTCGGAACCTGCTCGAGGGCTTCCTCCATGCCCTTTGGAGTCGACGAGCGGGCCTCCTCCATGCCCCTCGGAAACGACGCCCGGGCCTCCTCCATGCCCTTCGGTAACTCCCCGGGGGCACACAGCCCCCACTCCACCAACACCATCGCGGCACACAGCCGCTAACTCACCGGGATAAAGATACTCGCCGGTCGGACTCCCTTGAATCCGCCGACGAGGAGCAATGCTCAAGTCGCAGTCCGTAGACGAAGCAGGGGTGGCCATTGTCTGAAAATGAGTTTGTTAACATTGTATCCTCTATTTTAGTATCTCCGAAAAAGGTAAATTAAAAAAAAACGACCGCCACTCACCCGAAGAACAATACAGGGTAACGAAAATGGTCAGAGATTGTCTAATCAGGAATGATCCCCTTTATTTCTCCTTGTCTCACCCCGATGGTGGTGTCTTCCTATTCCTACGCGCACCTTCGACACCCTCTGGATTTGTCCGGATTTCTCCAAGAATAACATAGACAATTCATAAGAGACACGAGACAGCCGCGTTTGTTCTAGGTCGCACCCATGACGGCTTGGTGAACTTGTTGTCGTCTTCAAACTCTCGAGGAAGTGTTTTGTTCCCAGTCTTTCCGAGGACATCGAGGGGAGACACAGAACGAGGAGGGAGAACCAGGAGCGCAGGCACGGACACAGCATATGGAGAGTGGGAGAGAAGGTGTACAAGAGAGGGGACAGATTGGAGAAGGGCAAGGCTGACAGGGGAGGGATGAGAGGAGCTTTTGAAGAACAGCTTTGCTCATCGGTGGAGAGCCTCAAGCTGCTGCAGTTGACTCTTCCTTGAGTTGGGAAGAAGGAACGGAAGACAGAGAAAACTGGGAGGAGGGCTTGAGAAACGTGCAAAAAGGGGCGCAGCCGAAGATGTCTCCCTCCTTACCAGCTATTCCCGTCCTTCAGGAGGTGTTAGAAACAGAAGACGTGGGTGTCTGTAGGCCTCCTCACACAGTCTATCGTTAGTACCACGTGTTCAAGCAGAACTGGAGAAGATGTGCAACCAGATAGGCGGGGCTCACGTCGTCTCGCCTCTTCTATTGGAGGACCATCGTCGAGAAGCAGGCCAGCGGTAGGAATAAACTTGTCCATTTCGACAACAAACAGACACAACTCGCGCTTGTCTTTTCCTCTCACCTCCACGTCTGTTCTTCGCAGGTTTTCGTCATCTTCACAAAGGTATCTCGTCTCTTCTTTTTTCATTAAGAAAACCATTTCAGTTCGAATGAAACAGCGGCGATGGCGAGGAAGACGGGATTATTCGAGTAAATTTAAGAAAAGAAAAAGAAAAGGAACAAAACAAGAGAATAGGAAAAGAGGTGGACATAAATCATTTATTCTGGATCTAGGAGAGCATCCAAGGATGGCGGAGGATGGCCGAGGCGGTGAGGCGACCGGCAGGATGGATCGTCAACAATCCCACCATCAAATCACGGCAGGCGGGAGAGACATTGACCGGGATCTGAAATTAGCCATGGTGGAAAGAAGTGGACGCAGACTTACGAGGCCCTGCATGTCCTCGAGCTCGCCGATGAACACCTCGACCGGCAGGGTTCCATGGATCATCTCGAGGAGAGATATGCCGAGAGGCCTCAGGTCAGCCTTCAAAAAGTAATTGTGAAGCATTTTAGGCAAACCGGGAAGCCGTACTCTCCAGCGGCTCGTACTTCGGGAGCCATGTACATGGGGCTGCCGCACTGCTCGGACAGAAGAGTGCCCTCCGGCATCTCAATGGACAGGCCGAAGTCGGCAATCTAAAAGAACTTGAACAGGAACACGGAATTTGGTTGCCTGGATCTCATCGGCCTGGGTGAGATAGATGTTGGTCGGCTTGATGTCGCGGTGGACAATCCGCTGCGTGTGGATGTAGTCCAGCCCATCCGCAATCTCCCTCAGGTATCTGAATTCAAGAGATGGATAGCAACGGTGACTTCGATTCTGCTGACGGAAGAACAACTCACTTCGCGGCCTCCTTCTCCGTGAGACCCCTTTGTTCCTCTTCATAGGTCTTCTCGATGCGGGCGTCGAGGGATCCCTTCGCGGCCAGACTCAAGACCAAGTAGTGGCTCGTCTCATCGTAGAAGTAGCCGAAGAGCTGGCAGATGGCCGGATGATGGAGGCCACGGTGGATTCTCTGCTCTCTCTGTACATCTTCCTCGCTCACTTCGCCGTTGAAGAGGAGCTGCAATATGTTCTTCCTAGTTATACAAGAAGGCCAACCTTTATGGCGAAGAGACCCTGCGTGCCCTTGAGGCGGGCCAGCAAAACTGAGCCGAAGCTGCCCTCGCCGATGACTTGGCCCAGCTCGAAGTCCTTAATGGACAGACTTGAGGTTTTTACGGGGTGGTCCTCTCCCACCGGCCCAGCTCCTCCTCCAGAAGCACTCAGGATACTCGCACTTCCTCCAGAAGCACTCGGCATAGGGGCAATATACTGACCAGCTGGGCCCCCATCGCAGACCTCAGTAGCAGCTGTGAAACCATACAACGTGCCAGAGCCACGGTTAATTCCAACACGAGGTGTGTCCGAAGACGCTGAAAACAAAAGATTTTATACGGTTTTCCATGAGGGTCCCTTCCCCAAAAGACAGTAAAAAGAAAACAACCGGGACTTACGTCGAGATGACATATTGTGAAGAAATGCCACAGCTCGCCGGCCTGACCAAAAGCGCGCCACGACGTGATTTACGTAACTGGCGCGCTACAGTAATTTAAATTATTTCCCATAGTAAACTGTCTCATCTGGGTGCATCTAGTTCTCTTTAGTGGTACATCCGATTTGATTTCTGTTTTCTGCAATCGATTCAGCACATAAGATTGTCTTTTAATAGAGCTTGCCACCTAGATCTGACAACTGTATGTAACAAAAATATCGAAAATGCCACTAAATTTGATGCCATTTATGCATTTTTCATTGTTAGAAGTTCAAACATTTTATTAAAAGACAATTTGATGTGCTTTAACGATTGCAAAAAAACAGAAATGAAATCGGATGTACAACTAAAGATAACTAGATGCACCCAGAATAGATGCAAAATTCCTTAACAACATTTGAAATTTTCCTTTCGCGGGTGGTATTCTTTTTTCTTTAAAAATATTTTACTCAACATTGCTAACATTGGATTTGTCTAATTTTCATGGCAAACAACTAGTCACATCGTGAGCAACATTTTGATACCAAGAATGACCAGTAACGCTTCGGAAAACTCTTTTTTAATGGTAAAAGGGGATTTCCTGAACAAAATTCATGAATGCCACATTTCTCTCTATTTCTTTGGTATTCTGTGTTTTCCTCCTTTGCTATATAGTAATTCGTGGTCGATAAAACCAGAGAAACCATCCAAAACGCATGAAAATGCAGAACATTGATTTTGGCATTGGAGCGCTCCGACCTTTAAATTGGCGGTCGCGGCGAGCTGTGAATGGTAAACTGGGATCGGCTTTATACCTCGCCGGGGGATGGGGAGGAGGCATGAAACCCGAGAAGGAGGATACAAGAGCAGGAGACATGGAGGGCAGCAATGCCGACTCGTCGATGGAGAGTTTCCAGATGTACTGAGATAGACAGCTGGCCGGTACGGTCCACATTGGACTTACGGCATCTTTGCGGGCACAAAGAAGAAGAAGGAATAGAGTGCCCTGTCCGTTTCCGCCCCTACCCAAAATTTAATTCTGTAATTTCAACAGGTAACAAGGACATCGTTGCCGGTTGCAGGAGTAAATAATGCCGTCGTGGAGCTTAGCTCCCAATGATGTCGTACCGAATACAGATAGACTAGCGTAGTACGAAGGGTTCATTAAGATATATTCAGAATGAAGGCGATAGAAATCATAGAGGGAAGCGTGGGCTCGGAGCTGGCCGCGGGATCACCAGGTCGGATGGATCCACGGCCCCTCTCTCCTCGATGGCTCGTCAGGGGGCGGCTCGCTGTCTCATCCTGAAACCGTGACCGTTAGCGAGGGATCGTTCTCTGCCCTTTCGGGCTAGTCCGCTTGAGGCTTTACAGCTCCATCCTTTACCGCAGGACTGACCCTAGTCCGAAAAGAAACGAACTGGCCCTTTTACCTTCCTGTATTCCTACTAATAAACCTATTCGTGCGCCCCTTCTTCGAATTACGCGCGCTGTTAATAATAATCCTTGTCTTATCATCTCTATCGTTTCGATTACCGCCGGCTGTCCCCGTCATTTGCTACTAGGACTTCCCCGGGATGGTCGCTTCTTTGCCCGCCACGCGTCCCCGGTCCGTCTGCTTTCGTAACTATTCTACTCTCTGACAGTCGTTACCATAGCCACATTTCAGTGTCGTAAAGTCGGTGAACCCGGCCGAATTGATTTGCTCCTCGTCGGCCACCGGCACCGTGACAAAGCGCCTGGTGATTCGCAATTCCCTGTCGGGGGAGGTCATCCTGAAGCTAGTGCTGTCCAAAGAGGCCGAGAAATTCATCACACTGGAGAAGAAGAGCGTCCGCATCAAAGCTATTGCCCGGCTGAATGTGCAGATTCACACCGACCGCATCGGAATGTTCGGAGGAGGTGGCCAGCTGAAGGGCTACGTACGCGCCTACAGCGCTTCTCCGGAGGTGGACGAGTGGGCCACGGTGGCCGGAAAAGAAACGAAGCGCCAGCTGGCTTTCTCGATTAACATCCGTTTTGCCAACGTCTTCTCGGCCCGCGATACGGTCTTGAACCTGCCCGGTTCGGCCGTTGTCTTCACTTTGGACGATAGAGACACGCAGACGGCCCACGCCATCGAGGACGACTGCATCACTGCCAGGAATTGCGACTCGATTGCCGAGTACATGGCCGAGGTTAGTGGACGACGTGCAGCTGCCCAGAAGAAGAAGGCCGAACCGACCAACTGGGGCATCTACGACATGGCCAACACTGTAGCCGAGACGGTCAAGAGCTGGTACGAGGCAACGCCCGCTCTCCCGGCTGCCGCCCCCAAGAAAGCCGTCAAGAAGACGATGACGACGACCTCGATGAGGAAGACTCGACCCAAGAGCAGCAACAGCCAGAAGAGCGGCCGCAGCACCAAAGTCCGGAGCTCCTTCATCGAGACGAACAACGGCCGCTGCAAGAGGCGCACCGTGCAGATGGAGTCCGAATATGTGAACCACGAGATGATGAAGGCCACTCCGTGCGGTGGCGTCGCTGCCTAGTAGATTTGCTGTCTAATAATAAAGACTGGCTGATGGCTTATTTGTAGTTTTCCTTTTTTCGTGTTGTCTAATTCTTCTTGTCCTCGCATGGAGCCACTCAAGGAACACGTGTTGGTTGGACTCGCTGTCTACTCAGATGTAGTCCTAATCTTGTTTTCCCTTTTTCCCGTTTTCCCCTTCGCTTGGTATCTTCGTTGTTTCTCCTTGTGTTCTTCGCGGTCGTCTCTCTTATCCCACCGCGAGACTTCCAATAATGGATCGTTTAACACAGTCTCCTCGCTTGTAGCCGTCGTAACATCTACTCTCCCTGTTTGTCGACCAATAGAAGCGACTTGTTAGCCGGGGGGCCCAGACGTCTGCTTCCGAACCTCGTATAAACGCGACGTCCTAGGCCCAATTCAAACACTGAAGACCCAGTTCTCTCCCCGGCGCAGTTCATCAATGTTTCATAGCCACTGGACGCCAGAAGATTGCCTTCGGTTTCTAGTTTCTGGTCGAAGCCGGAGGCCTACTGGTCACCATACAGAAAATGAAAAGAAACAAGACTGAATTTTTTTATTCTGCACACAAAAAATGCAAAAAACTATTCGGGCTCAATGGCCGTGTTCATCGTCCAGGCGTGCGTCTGCTCCATATCCGTATCGTCACCGTCGCAGTCGTCGTAGGACGGACAGACAACTCGGCCAAGGTCATGTTTCCATAGACAACCTTGTGGGCATACTCTTGAAAGTTGTACTTGTCCAAAAGAAACTTCAAACTAAAAGCAGGCTTCATTAAAAGAGGACAGTAAGGTTCACTCACATAGAGACGGCAGGAGGCGGACGAGCAGGGAAGTGATGGAAGAAGTACGTGTGATACTTGATGTCTAGGCTTCCCGCGATGATGAGATTCATTGTGTGGAGAATGACATCCTCCTGACAAGGGAACCTTTTCAGTGTAAGGTGGCTTCGCGCGACGAGACCTATACTATTCGAAAGAGAATCAAAAACTATGCTAGAAACCGTGTTCCCTTTTCTCGGAATGATCCGGGTTACGGTCTGGCTAGCCGTACAAGTTTATGTGTTAAATTTGTCAAAACTGAAGACGAGAGGACTCTATCATCCGACTCGTTCGTTGTTCTTCTCCGTATTCCATCGCCTGCC
Source organism: Oscheius dolichura (assembly GCA_932521035.1). NCBI lineage: Eukaryota > Metazoa > Nematoda > Chromadorea > Rhabditida > Rhabditidae > Oscheius > Oscheius dolichura. The sequence continues at coordinate 6,919,004 of OW051494.1, forward strand.
GCAGAAATAGAAAACCATGCAGGGGCCACCTTCCCTCTGCCTTCCCATCGCTGGGACTCTTCAGCAGCGTAATGAATCCGTGGGTGCCTTCTCTCCTCCTAGGTGGCATTCTATTGTTAGTGTCAAGAAGGGCAAATTTCAAAAGAAGTTCAGGTGTAGGCGGGGGTCCCAACTCAAATTTGAGAGCCATCGTCGAGGAGGCCGCCTTCCGAGCATAATTCCCCGCCCACTTCATATTTATAATCTTCCTCGAAAAAAACATTCAAGTTTATACAAAGACACTCTCAAGTCTTCTAGACAGGGGGGATTCTCTTTGGCATCGTCTCTCTCTGGGTGGCCTCGGGGATTCGTCCTCCCGGCCACCAAATCTTTGTAACTTTTAAAGGTCTCGTTAGATAAAGTGCTCCTATCGATGACAGGAGATCCAACAGAACGGGAAACATTGGCCACGAGGAATTGGCCAGCGAACTCGTCACAATAACAGGTCAATGGTAATGAACTTCTCTTTACGACAACTCCAAACAGATGCAGATCGCGCTTGTTTTTTTTTTTACCCGCCTCCACGTCTGTTCTGTCGACTGTTTTTCGATCGAGTTGTTCACCCCAGCGCCGTCGAAGACGGCCGGAGGCATACTTGTTCATCTAGAAATCCATTTCAGTTCGAATGAAACCACGACGACCGCGGAAGATGGAATCATTCAAAGCAATGTGAATGAATAGAAAGAAGACTAGATGATAAGGAAAGGCTTTGACATAGAATAATTTTTATTCTGGTCTCAGAGGTCGATCCAGGGATGGCAGCAGAGCACGGCACGCAGGAGAGACGTTGTCCGAGATCTGAAGTTGCCATGATGAAACTAAGCTGACGCAAAGGTACCTCGTCCTCCACATCGACGTCCTCATCGAACAGCCCCATAGGAAACATACCGAAGAGCATCTCGAACAGGGAGATCCCGAGAGACCAGAGATCTGCCTTTAATCAAACAATTAATCGAGAACCATTCCAGGCAAACCGGAAAGGCGTACTCGTCCCTGCCGTTTACCTCAGGCGCCTTGTAGACGACGGTGCCGCATTCCTCCGTCAGCGGGGTGCCCGTCCACCTTCTCAACGGCAAGTCCAAAATCGGCGATCTACAAGAATTTGAATAGGAAATTTATATAGGGAATTTATTACCTGGATTTCATCAGCCGGTGTCAAATAGACATTCAGCGGCTTCAAGTCGCGGTGGACCACCCTCTGGGAGTGGACGTATTCCAGGCCGCTGGCGATCTCCCGCACGTACCTGAATTCGAGAGATGGATTACTACGACGGCGACTTCTAATCAACGGAGTGGAAACAACTCACTTCTTGGATACCTCTTCGGTCAGCGGCTGGTCGCTGTCCTCGATAAGGGCATCACAGTCAACAACAAGACGAGGTAGTGCCGGGTCGCGTCGTGGAAGTAGTCGTAGAGGCGGCAGACAGAGGGGTGGCGAAGCGCGCGGTGAATCTTCTCCTCCATCTTCACAGCTTCCGCACTCACGGCGTCCTTCAGCATCACCTGCAACACCTTCTTCTTAGCCATGGGAAAATACAAACCTTTAGGGCAAACAGAGTCTGCGTAGCCTTGTGGCGGGCCACGAAGACGCATCCGAAGCTGCCCTCTCCGACGAAGTCGCCCAGCTGGAAGTCGCTCAGGGACAGACTTGAGGTTTTTTTCGGGTGGCCCTCTCCCACCGCTCCAACTACTCCAGCACTCCTCCAGCAGCCCTGTCCATAGGGGTAGCAGACTCACCAGAAGGGCCTCCATCACCAACCGAACTGGCAGCGGTAAAGCTGTACAACAGGCCAGAGCTACAGTCAACTCCGACCTGAGGTTTGTCCGAAGACGCTGAAAACAAAACATTTTGCAGAGTTTTCCCTTCGCCAAAAGACCGTAAAAAGAAAACAACCGAAACTTACGGTGAAATGACATAATGTGAAGAAATGGTAAGCTGCGGTCGACTTGATATCTCCGCGGGGCCCCACAGCTCGCCGCAGCGGGCACCTCAAAGGTCCTAAAATGGTCCCGCAGCGATCACATCCCAGTTTTTTATAAACGTTTCTATTCATCTTCATGTGTTTTTGATGTGTTATTCGGTCTTTTCGGCCCCAAATTACTATAAAGCAAAATAGAAAAACATAAAATAACGCCGAATTGAGAAGATATGAATTATCAGTGAATTTTGTTCTAGAAACCACCTTTTTGAGTTCAAAATAAGATTTTTGGCAAGATACATGTCAGATTTGCTGTCAAAATGATCCTCTCACTGTTACCAGTAGTTTGCCATAAAATTCAAACAAATCGTATGTCAGCATCACGAGATAAAAATACTTGAAAGTCGCAGATGAATTTTGATTGCACACATTACGGGCTTGTAAACATCGCGCCGGTCAAAAATATGCAAAAAATACCTTGCGTTGATGAAAACTATATGGGCACCTCATTATTTTCTCATGTTTTTATGCTTAAAATATCCAGAAAACCGATGACTATTTCCGATAATTCTTTGGGGATACGACGTGAGGTCTTTGATGTTAAAAAGGTCAAAAAATTGCATATCTTTGTAATCTCGCATTCGTGTAATCCCAAAGAATTGCTGGAAATGTAGTCGACTATCCCCAGTCGATTGCAAGTGTCAGAAAATTGCGAAAATGTGTAGATTTTGCAGGTTTGTCTACGCAAGGTTCAGTAGTAAATTTGAAATTAACGAGTGGCGGGAAACTGTCGTGTCCGCATTTGCTCTACGGCGGCGAGCTGTGGGGGATGAAGAGGGGGCATGTAGCCCGACACATGGGCAGAGAACACGGAGGACGTCGCAAGAAAAGCCGACCATCGATAGAATTTTCAGGTGTACTGATATGGACAGTAGACCGGAGGAGGACACTAGGGCCAGAAAATGGGTGGGGCGGAGAACGACACCGGGGACAGGAGATTTAGAGGCAAATCAAGACTCAGGTTTCCAATGGGAAGGGATTCTGCTCCAGTTGGGTCTCCAGCTTCTCGAGGACAGTTTTTGAGATTGGGGCAGGGTTTGTTTACTGGTGGGGGCGGGCAGGATACGCGGCGAACAGGGGGAGGACATGTGAGTAGAGGGCGGATGGACCAAGGAGGACCGTAATGGAGTGCCGACCGGCTGAGGGCACAACATAGCGGGGCGGAAGTCCGGCAGCTCGTCCGTGGTTCGTTCCCAAGGTTCTAAAATGGCTTCATGGTCAGAAATACGATTGTTCGGGCGAGATGAAGTACGTGTTGGAGCTGAGAGTTGTGGTTCGGTGGAGCAGCTTGGGAGCGAGATACAGGAGGGGCATCGCCTAAGTGCCGGAGTGGCCGAGAAATACGGTAGATGACTGCTCAAGGTTCCCTCAAAATGCTACCCGCCAGGGTCATCGACTACAGGAAGGGAAGGAGACGGCCAAGAGCAGTCTGGTATTGGCGGAGGGCTGACCCCTTGTCCTCCCCTTTTGCTCGTCCCCCCAATCCTCGCTTTCCATCTCGCCCTTTTATATTACAACAGTCCGGATAGGCAGGTGGAGACGATCCAAGGCTCGCAACGGAATGAGCTCTGGGAAGTTCAGTTATGCCCGGATGACTCTAATTTTTCAGGTTTCAAGAGGGGAAGAGGGCAATCCACTGGCGAGTGAAGGATACCCACTCTAAAAGCTCTCGGAGGGATTACGGAAGAGAGAAAAATGGATCGGGGGCAGACGAGCCCAGAGTCAGAAGGGGCACGGTCTGCGACGAGGAGAAGAGAAGAGAAGACACCGAAGGATACCACTGGCTGGAGGATTACGGATATCAACTGGACAATCAGAGCAGAGTCTGCTATACGCTTGTGTCCATCTCCTTATCCGTCAGCCTGCTCTGGTTGTCCCCTTGTCTGCTCTCACCTAACCTCGGAACAGACTCGAGAAAGTAGCTTCAATAAGTGAATAACCAAAAACATTTTATCGGTGTGAGTAAGACAAATATACAAAAAAAATATATAAGGAATATACTTCGGGAGGAGAGAGCAGTCATCGAGACGAGTAAGAGGGAGATCTGAAATGAGCCATGAAGTTCTGCGGCGAGTCTCCCAGAACAAAATAAGGAAAACGAAAGGACGCATGCCAACTCACAGAAAGGCATTGGAGACAGAAAAGACGTTGTATCTGAACAGGGGTTACCAGTGGCTGGAAATGGCATTCGAATTGACTCAACTGGGCGGTCTACTGGTTGACCGTTATGACGTGGGGGTGGATGCGTTGTGGGCACCTGACACCGTCTCTTATTGTTTTCAAGTTTGAGGCTACTTCTACTACAAAAGTAATTAAATCTCTACGGCTTCCCGGCAGGATTGGGGACGGCAGGGGGTGGTTGGCCGGTCTCACCTTCCTTTCCTGTCGGCCGCCGTAGTCCTCCACAGTAGGAAGGCGGCAATCCCAGTGGAGAGGAGGAGGATACCACACAACGAGAGAAAGATCAGGGTCCAGGCTAAACAATGCTTCAGGAGGGGCATACAGCCAAAACATACGGAAACTACAGGCACTTCCAGCATAGATCCAGCTGCAGTCACACCGGTACTTCCCCTCGGGTGTCGCCACACAGTAAGCATAGCCGGGGCATTTCTAAAGTGGCACTCAGCATTATCCTAGCTGAGGGGGCTCACGACGTCTTTACACGGCGTGGTGCAATCAAAACTGCCCGGGACGTTGATGCAGGTCTCCCCTTCTCGACAAGCCCCTACTAGGGTCTTACACTCATCGATATCTCAAATATGGCTCGTTTAGACAAAGAGGCCCCGCACCTCGACACAGCTCGATGATAGTGCCGTGAGCGTCCAAGACACTCCCATAGCCTTCGTATCCCGTGGCGCAGATACACCGCGTCTCGTCGGGCTCTCCATCGACCGCGTCACATTGGGTGGCCGTTGGGCAGAGCACATTGTCGCATCTCTCATCCTGAATCGAGCTCTTCTCTTTCCAATCCAACAGTTTACCTGGAGTAGCCAACCAGTAAGGGGGATGAAAGGTCTCCCCAAGCGGCCGAAACATTCCGGATCGTCTGCTGGCCGCGTAGTTGCACATTCGACGACACGACTCTGAATATTCTAGTCTTTAGTCATTACCACCACACGATCTTACCTTAAAAATGTATTCGTCTGAGACTTGAGAGCCGTTTTCGGCCGGTTTCAAGTGGAACACGAGATTGGCTACTAGAGAACCTTGGGTGAAGTTCTTGAATTCCAAGGCGACGAGTCTGTCCCTGAACAAATGCTCGATCTGGGAAGAGAGCTATAAAAGGGAGGTGAAGAGGGGCCCACTGGCACTTGGATGATCTCCCGCACTTCTTTGTAGTCCTTCTTGGCAGGGTCGTTGTACACCTCCGAGTAGGGAGTCTCCGTGAAGTGCATCTCCACCTTCACCGAGTGGCTCACTTTGACACAGTGGTTGTTTTTGTCAGGGAAGTAGCCGGCGGCGCAATAGCAGGTGTAGTTGTTGACACCGTTCATCACACATTCATAGGCGCCGGTGGGGCACAGGGCGGGCTGCTCCTCCAGGCAGAGGTTCTTCACTGACAAGGGACGGTAATAAAGGAGAGGGGAACACGAACCGTTCTCACAAAGGGCCCCGTCGTAGCCATCGACACACTCGCAGACCTGCCTACTCCCTTGAATCCTACACGTTCCGTTATGGTGGCATGGATTTTGACCACAGCCGACTGAAAGAGTTACCTTCGTTGCCCATATAGAGGAGATACCTCGGCAGATGCCATCCTGGTCGGGGACCTCTCCCGGCCGGACACAGACACACTCGGGCTGGCAGTGGCCTTCCATCTGGGCGCACCTCCTCCCCTGGGGACAGGGCACGCCGTAACAAACATCTGATAATGGTAGAGACAGACAATCACCCCCTACCACAGACTTCCTTCATGTTGTCCTCGTAGTGGCAGACGTTCGTCTCTCCTGGTATGCCACAACTCCTGAACCGTGTGGTGGTCGAGCTGTCTCGTGTGCTCGTGCTGTTTGTTTGTGCCGTAGTCGAGGTGACTGTGGTGGTCGTGGAGGAGTCTGTACTACTGGTATCTAAACTTCATATTTTTCGGATCAGAAGAGAATTTGAAATCAAAATCAGTATGGACAAGACAAGACGACAAGGGATGACGGCTGTTGTACCCCGGAAGAAGCCGTACCTGTGGTGTTCTGTCCTAATGTCGTTATGATGACTGAAAACGAGAATGTTAATTAAGTTACAGATGGGAGAGTACTGTATCCTGACCATTCCCAAAAAAAAGAATACTTACATAGCCATTCCGAGAGGAGCATGTCGGCGTGACAGCAGACACCGTCGTTTGCCCATGACTAACGGGGGATTGACCGTTAATAACGGGGGAGATACCCCTTCGCCCACCCCGCCTCGTATCAAATGTTCTAACTAACCGGAGAAGCCGAGGAAGAGGAGAAGTTTCATTGTCGGTCCGGGGTGGAGGTCTGCCAGTTGGCAATTTTGGCTGCCGGCTCTATTCAGCCGGGGGATTCAATTCGATGAGCAACGACTATATGGAACGGCGTCGACTGACTCGGCCTCCCTGTTTTTTGAAGGGAGGCATTGTTGTCCACAGATGATAACATTGTGTACTCGGGAGAAAGAGGTTTATTATGGGAAGGGAATGCGAGCGGCCGGGAGGAAGAGAAGGAGGACGGATTAGCCTCCACTGAGGGGCGGGATGATGGCGATTTCGCTGTCAGCAGTCAGCTGCACATTCTCTTCGTCAGTGATATATCTGAAGTGGTATTTTGGGCCACAGTTGAAGAAGATAAACGTTTGATCAACTGCCAGGATACAGAACTGCTCGATGTCCGCAAGGAGGGGGAAGGCCTCGCGGAAGATCCGCTTCTTCAGCTCAGTGCATCCGATAGACGAGGGGAGAGTCACCTAAAAGAACCTAGCCATCCTCCCGGGTGGAACAAACTTGGCTCTCATCCATGTCGAGCAATTCTCGGGCCTTGGCAAAGAAGAGCACCTTTACCTGGACATCGGCCATCTTGAAAGACTACTTCTATATGGCAATACGAACAAAGGAAGGGAAATATTGGACCACACGGAGAACATGCACATGCAGAGAGAAATCCAGCGCGATAGCAAAGGCTTTATTAAATTGGTGAGATCGGAACTGAGGCCAGATAACCAGTGGTAATAAGTGAGGGGAACCGGACATACCCACCTAAAAAAAGAAACAATTCAGCTAAATGACAGATTTCTTGGGGGCGAAGAGGGGCAGACTGGAGGGACTCTCCTTGAGCAGGGACTCGACCTCCCGTCGCAGGGCCGCCTTCTGTAGGCCGCAAAGACCTCCGGGGCCTTCTAGTCTGTTGAGAAGTTCTTTTAATTTTGTCAGAGAGCCTGGAAGAGGGAATTATAAGTGTCAGCTGTGGACACGAACCGTTATTGACCAGGAGAGTAGCATAGGAGACGATGAATTTCTTGAAGTCGGCCGAGCTGCCGGCAGACTGAGCACAGTTCAGCCACGACTCTAGTTGGGTCTCGCTGAGACTGTTCCTGACCACAATCGGAGTGTTGGGAAGGGGTCCGAATCTATAAAGAATTGGAATATCAAGAGAGAAAGACAAACCTTCGTCTCCTGTTGAGGGCTCTTCCAATGTGACCGTCGCCAATTTCCCGCGAATCCACCGTCCTACTCAATTTCATCAGAGAACAGGGCGAGTCTGTCAGCTGCCAACACTGGAGATCGCTCGCGTAGGTGAAGACATCCCCGTTGGAGAAGTTCAACACAGGCAGGCCGTAGGCCGTGATGCTGATCGACTGCAAGTGGTCGTCCTTGGTCACACAGTCCGAGACAGCCACCCTCGACAGGATGGCCTTCCTCTTCTCTATGTCCCTGAAGAGATTCATTTCGTCTCAAAAGGGGTGATAGCTCACCAAGAGCTGAACTTTCCACTCTGCGTCAGGGCGAAGACCTTTCCACCGTTGACTCCGACCCGTACGGGAGACGAGTCCAGTTGGAGACAGCAGTGGAGACGGCCGGAAGAGGAGGCGAACACCCGGATCGACCGGTCGAAACAGCCAACTGCGGTAATTATCCTAAAATCCCGTTCTATTTGAGCAAATAATCCAACATACTTATTGGCAGCAGCTGTGGCCACGGGCAGATCGACGAGGACGGCCCAGACCATGACCTCCCCGCGGTTGTAGCTGACTTGGCTGGCATCCACTCCTACGCACTTCCACTCGTTGTCCACGCTGATGTTGTCCCCGGGAGCCCCGATAACATGCTCCACAAAGCTCGTCCTCTTCTCGGGCATATCCAGGATGGTCTCCTTCTCTCCTACAGTAATCCTCGTGGCTGTAAAAGGCCTCAAGACGGGTCGTTTGAAGTCGGCCGCCATCATGGGTCGGCTCGTTGTGGGCTCGTCTAGTTTCTTCGGCTCGGCGGTGGTGGCCGTGTTGACCGTCTCCGTCTCGGAGGTGTCCATCTCATCGTCACTGCTCTCACTGCCCGTCGACTCGTCCGTCGATGTTTCTATCCTTCTCTTCTTTGGCGAACTCGCCCCCTTCGTGTTGACAACGGTGACAACTGGCTTTTCCATAGGCTTTGGCTGCACTTCCACTGGCTTCGGGACAGGGGCAGGGGCCGGTTTTCTAAATTGGGTCCTCTATATGGCTATAGGTATCGAACTTACGGAAGGACGGGTTCGTCATCAATGGTGGATGACAAGAATATCGGTTGGATTCTCTTCTTCCCGTTGATGGTGGTCGTCACCTGCTCCTTCCTCGTCTCCGCCAGCATTTCTGCCTTCTGCTTGGCCTGGGCCTGCCGCCCATTCTGTTGGGGATCAACAGCCGCGGGGAGAGCCTTTCCCTTATTCGCCTCTGCCTAAATTATTTGTTCAATCGATTTTTATTCACGGCTACCGTTCGTTTAGCCAGGAGTTGTTCCGCTGTCTCGATGAACTGGCTATCGTTATGGGGATCCTCCCCTGCCACGCCGTTTTGCGCCTCGAATTGGGACGGACAGATCTTGTACAGCTTCTCACACTCGCTTCCCTGAACCGGGTGTCTTCAAAGAAAACGGGAAAAGAGACAAACCATCTCCCCGTTGGACAGCATCTCTCCCAATTCTTCCTGTGAAAAGACGAAATATTTGACGGAGCCATCCTGAATCGGCATACTCGGGTAGAAGGAGAGCACAGTACCTGTGAGGAGACGCCAAGCTCCAGGTCCTTCCAGGTGATATCGGTGATGGACAACTTGAAGAGGTGGGTCAGGGCGATGAGAGGACGCTTGACCAGGGGATAGGCGAAGACCACCAGGGATTTGTCTCGGCTACCGATGGCCACGAGAGACACCTAAATCGGGGGATATAGGGGACAAGGGGAGATTCACCCGAATGCTGGCATTGTTACTGTCGACGTAGTTCAAAAGACGGGGACAGACACTGACACAGGTGACGGCCTTCCGGAAGCCGACGAAGTCCCTCGACAGGTCCCAGTCTTTCCTCCGGATGATCTGAGCCGTCGGCCCCTCGTTGTTCATGGCCCCGGGGCAGAAGAGGTACTGCCCCTCGGCCGACCACGCCAGGCGGGAGAAGATCGTCGTCTGGGCACTCTGAAGACTTATTTAAATAGGAAAAAAAGACGTCGAACATTTTTAAATGGCTCGCTGATGGTCTTCTCGCATTTCCAGTTATCCGTCGTCCATATTTTTAGTGTTTTGTCGGAGGATTGGCTGGCCAGGTACTTTCCAATGGGATCCCAGGCGATTCCTTTCACGGAATCCTCGTGCCCTTCCCTTTTTCCATCCAGAACCACTATTCTCTCTATAAATTCCTTTCTTCAAAACTTCAAATAAAATGAACCTGGCAATTTCCTGGCGTTCCAGATGATGATGGTAGAATCCATGGAGGCGGAGGCCAGGTAGCGGCCGTCGGGGGACCACTCGACCCCGAGCACCTCCATCGAGTGTGAGTGCAGGGTATTCGAGTTCCTGTACCTCTCCACCGCCTTTTTCCTCTTGTCTCCAAATGTCCCGGCCGATTTTATCCGTCCCTCTAGATTATTATCGATTAATAGGGGGCAAGCCCGAGCCAACCGTATTCATAGACACTGACGGACTTGTCGTCCGACCCGTAGGCAAAGAGTTTGCCGTCCGGCGACCAGCGGACACAGTTCACCCCGGCGAAGTGTTCGATCTCCATCAATAGCTTCGGAATGTTCTCGTCTTTGCCGTCTTCGCTACTTTTTATCGGCACGAGGTTCCACACTATCAGGAAACTGGTTAGTGCTTCTGGCTGAAAGGAGAGGCGGGTGACCAGGAGAGACGGAGACTTACACTTTTCTGTCCGGCTGTGATCAGTTTGGGCTCTGTCGGATGGGCATCCAGCGAGTAGATGACGCCGCCGTTGTGATGCACCCAAGGAGGAACTATCAACTTCGTCATCGCTGAAATGAAAATAACCACTCACTAATCGGGACCGGGGGACGGCAGACGCGTCGCTTTGCGGTGTCCGCTTTTCCGGGGAGAGATATTCAGATGAAGTATGAGGGACACGACAATATAAGAGATTTATAGAAGAAACAGATTATGACTAATTCGTTTATTCACACCGTATAAAAAGTGAAAACTTTGAGTAGTGGATAGAGGAATATGCCTAACGATGCGGGGAATAATTAGGCACAGCCAGGAGAGGAGGAGGAAGAGGAAGGGGTCACTCGTACCGTGTATGTACAACGCCTTATTAAACACTGAGCCGGGGTAGAGGGGGGATAAGGCACACGCTCCTGAAGAGGTAGCTGGCTCCGTGGAATCGGGGAGGAGGAGGAGAGAAAGACCATTATATACAGAGCAGCAGGGGGAGTAGGGAGGATAAAGCTGAAGGATCACAGGTTAGTCGAAGGGCGTCTTGGTGGGCGAAATACACGAGGAGACTGAAAATGGACGAGAGATTAGCGGGAGGAGGAGGCAGACTCACTGGTCCTATCGCGAAAGAAGTGCCGCACGGGAGGCGGCTTGTCGAGGGTACAGCTGTGGAGGAGGAAGTCCTATAAGTGGATTAGAGGAGGAGGACGGCGACGACCAACCGCGTAGTCCTTGAGCATGGAGCCGTCCATCTGGGACATCTCGACGATGCCCCGGTCGGAGAGGAACCGCTCCCGGTTATTGCTGTCCATGATGACATTCTTCGACTTTATCAGACATTGGATGATGTAGTCCAGCACTGAAACCGGAGGGTTTCGAAGGGAAGTGGACGGGGCTCACTCTCGGCGTCGACTCCCTGAGCCAGGTTGTGGTCCAGCTCGAACGGGTCCTGGATACATATGGTGTGGCATTTGAACCGGTCCGGGCGCATGTTGTCCAACCAGCCGTCGTTTTTAATTTGGATCATGTCCTGAATAATGTTCATTGAGGGAAAAAAAACGACGAACGTGTCTCCGGAACTGGAAAAATGAGATGTAAAAGTCGAGGAAGCCGAGGAAGATGTCGTGGAGAGTGTTTCCGCGAACGGTGTTCTCGTGGGGCTGAAATTATGTTTAGGTAGAGGGAAGAGGAAGATGCCCCTCACATTAATGAATTTCCAGAAGTAGACATCATAGCCGAGGACCATCTCCCGCGGCAGACGGCCCTGGTTCCTCGGCTCGCTCTGTAAATGGCGGAGAAGTCCCGGTTGGCCCAGCTGCTGCATATAATAGATTAGCATGATTATCCAGGCGTATGAGGAGAGGCCGCCCTTCGAGGCATCTCCTATTCCACACCGCTTGGCCCACTGAATAACTCTTTATATTAGTTGTCCTCCTCCCGAGACTCACGGTCTTGATCCAAACTCCCAGGGCCGGCAGACGGGTGTAGTCCCACTCGCAGTAGTGCTTCAACAATCGGGTGTTGTACAGGGCCAGCCGATTGTCGTAGCTGATGCTGGAAGAGGGCGATTGGCCGGGGGCGAGAGGAGGACTCACTCTGCCTCGATGTCCATCTTCACCCCGCGGAAGCGGACGATCGGCACCTTGGCGGCTATGAAGCGCTCGTCCAATGTTTGAGGGTAGTCGACTAGCACCTTGGCCACCTCCTTCATCACGATGTCCGGGCAGAAGTTGGTCCACTCGGGATTGTCCGGGTAGAAGGACAGGCTCATGTCCACGTCGCAGTCGCTCGTCCCGAAACCGTTCTTCATCGACCCGTAGATCTGAATCCCGTTGCCTCACCCCCAATGGATTTCCTACCTCCAGACGGACTTCTCTCTTTCCCAAATTCGGCAGTGTCCGTGTCAAGTAGTCTTCCAGCTCGCGTCGGAACTTTTCAATCAATTCCAGCTTTGTTTCCTTTAATCTCGTGACTTCTGCAATTTCTCCCCGTCATATTTTTTTTCAATTTTATCAACCTTTGAACTTTTTGATGGCACTGCAAATTTCGAGGCATTCCGTCGTGGGACGGGGTTTGATAGTGGCTCGACTGAAATCACAAAGGGGTCTGAAAGGGAACGCTAGCCACACAACGACAGCAACAACTCACGTCACGCTCATGTGTTTCAGAGCACTTCCATATTTATCGTTTTGAAAATCAATTATGGGAAGACCTAGAGAAAATTATAAAGCGAGGGGCTAAATACTTACAAAAAGCGGCCAATGGAGTCCGAAATTCCTGAAGATACATGCTTAGGCAGTCCCGGCTGGCGACGGACATGGTCTCACTGGTTGTTCGTTCTTTTTTATGTTTCTTTCTCTTTTCCAATGTGACAAACATCACATTCTGTGGCACATACCGAGAACTTCAAGAAAAAAAGACCTCGAGTGGGGGTTACCTGGAATTTTACCAAATAAAAGTGGTCAATAGCTTGAAAGGAGAGAGGAGTAGATGCCAAGGAGAAACGAAAGGGAAATAAAGCATGGAATAAAGCTAATTTCTCTCGGAAATAAAAATATATCGGAAGCTGCTTTATGAGAGATCAGGAGTGAAGCGATGCCATTATCCTAGAAGCGATGCGAACCAGGGAAATGACGTGAGCCAAAAAGCATACCTACACCAGGTACGCAAAGAAAAAGAACGGTCTCTTTGCAGGTGCCATTTGGATGGCAATAAATAATTGAAATGATTCAAAACTTGGACGGGTACTTGCATGAAGCAAACTAACGTCTGGCTAATGCCTCCACGTCAGTAACGGCAAACCTTCAAGAAGGGAAACGGAGACTATAGGAAGGAGGCCGAGCTACTTGCCGGAAGCAAACAAAGTGTTGATGGTATACACAACAAAAGGAATAAGATTTTCATCAAAAGAATTTAATTATAAAATTAGAGAACAGCATATTTTTCGAGAAAAAACAATAAACAAGTATGTGTTAAAAACCTACAGCATGATCATGATGATTTCCTATATATAGGTGGTGACTATTCCATCACAGAAATTGTTAGCTTTAAAAATTATACCTATAAAAACAAATAAAATAACAAGACACAGAGAAGAAAAATGAAATAATATAACTCGTAAAGGGATGAGGCTTCAATAGTAACACATGCATCAATTTAAAAAAAAAACATGTACATAAATCCAAGCGCAAATTCAAATAACTGACTTGAGATGTAACCGTCTCATGTTAAATATGCACAGCAACGCATACACATAAAGATCTATTGAGTGCATTCCCCTCCTGTAAAAGGCATTTGCATAAATCATAAAATAAGCAAACCTTCATTAGGTCTCGAAGGATTCCGCGGATGTCCTCCATTCGTGGCATGCCTAATATAAAAACCGCTATTACGGTTACTTCCTTTGTCGTTTCCACGATGTTCACCCTTGTACCCCTTTCTGTCGTTTCCAGGCTCTCTCCTACCGCGACCTTTATATTCCTTTGTATTTGCGTCGTCTCGACCTTCGCGTCTTCGTTCTCCTCGATGTTTTGTATTAAATCGTTCTCTAAAAACTGGATGGTCTCCACTACAAATTAAATTTAACTGCTCTAGTCTTCGTGGACATGTTTCACGGTAATGCCCAACTCTAAAGCAATAATGGCACAGACGAACAAGAGGAGGCCTGCCGGGGGCGCACGATTTCAGCAATTGATACTAAAAGAAATAAAAAATTAGTTCAAAATGCCATTTCAAAAGAGGAGCTTACCCCGTGTTCAACAAACTCCATATCTCCAACTTCAATTTTGTTCATAAATATTTCACGAGATTTACGAATAGTCTTTAAGATATGTATAAACACTGCAATAACAACAAGTTTACATAAAAAGGTATACTTACTTCGTGTCGAAACTCCTGATCCCAAATTATGCTTTAAATCGAAGGGATCTTCTAGGCACATAGGGCGGTTCCAGTTTTTTTCAATTTTTGTCAAAGGACATTTTCTTCTAATTTGAATAACCTTAAAAATAAAACTAAATGAATAACGTTTTTTCCAAACCAAATTTTGGTAGTCGAATTTGGAGTAGTAGTCAAGGAATTCTACAAAGAGTTTTGCAGCTGTTTGGGTATTAATAGACCATGAATGAATCTGAAAAAGCAATTTGTGATGTTTTCTAGTTTATTCGAAGAAAAAAAAACAACATTCACTGCTTTAGGCTTCAGAGCCTTGTGAAATTGAATCAGTGTGAAAAGAAGCTTGAACTCAGCCAGCCTTCTTTGTATTTTACATTTTTACATGTATTTTACGAACTTAAGTATGACTCACGACTTCATTGTGGTAATAAATATCCCATTCTCCATGTAAAACTGGAGGTTCGTCTTTTCGGAATTGCTGCAAATGCTTTATTACTGAAATAATAATTTCCTATAACCTCTTGCAACCTGGGTAAAACAGGTGGTTCACAATTTTGCAGAAAATGAATTAGCATGATAACATATGAATATGATGATAAAGAGCCACGTGATGCATCCCCGATATCACAAATTTTTGCCCACTGAAAAGCAACGTACACGTAACATGTAAATTCAAACCTTTTTAATCCAAAGACCCAGTTGCGGCACCCGTTCACTATCCCATTCGGTGTACTGACAAAGCATTTTCGTATTTGTTAGAGCCAACGTATTATAATAGGAGATACTAGAACATCGGAAGTATACAACTGAGGACTGTAAACGTACTCTCCTTCCAATTCACGCGGCTTTCGAATCTTGAATTTAACAATAGGTACTTTTGCATTAATAATGACTTGTACGAAAATAGGCTGGAAGTCCTTTTTTAGTACCTTTGCGATATTGTTTATAACTGTTTCAATGTTAGATTCCTGAATAAGAAAAATGCCATTTATGGAATTAAGTTACCTCCGGTGGCAGATCGTTTTCAAATCGGAAACATATATCTACATCGGACTTCGATGTTCCAAAACCGTTGCGCATTGAACCGAACAACTAGTACACAAATGCAATACACATAACAAAAACAACATACCTCCAGCCGCGCTCCGGGATATATTTTTTGCAAACAGTTCTGCATTTCAATCACTTTGTTTATAGCGAAATCATAATCATCTTTAGGTAGGCAATTTACGTCTAAAACGAATAAGCTTGTTGACTGGAGCACAAACCATAGGACGATCTAATAATAGCATTTAGATATTTCCATTCCTCCTCCTCTCTCACGTAATCAATATTAACAACATCAGGAACCTATTACAGTTGTGACACTCTGCAAATTATTACCTGCATTTCCGGGCACTCAAGTGATGTGTGTTTGTTACTGTCACAATGATGGCATCGTATATCAGCCATATAATCATTTGTAAAATATTTCAATACTGACTCATCAAATTTATATCCATAGTCCTCAACTTTCCACTCACCAGCCTTTACACAGCTATTTTTGATAAGATCAACTTACTAGTGTTTTAAAGGCTTCATGCAGAGGCCAGATATCTGTTCTGATGCGGAAATCGTCTTGAGAGAATCGTATTCTTGACGGTGGGTTAGATGATGCTTGACCGTGCACTTCCATAGGATCTTCCGTATTTGTGGGCACTTCAGCGTTCATATCATCTGGGTCGGACTCATGGTCAACTTTGTTAGTATCATAATCATCAATGTTTGAATACGACGATGCACAAGCGCTAATGCCAGCCATCTAAAATTTATAAAGATGAACTCACATATAAGCGTACTTCAATATTTTCCTTAATTTCCTTAAAATTTTCAAATTCTTCAATGCCCTTCGAGCATTCTTCTTTTACTTTGTACATAGTATATCGGCTGTACTGCCTATGCTCTTCTGCAAAGTCATCCACTTCTACATTTTCAACCACGAAATTACTGATATAAGAGCCGTTGATGGCTAACTAAAAAGGAATGATTTTCTCAATCAAAGCGGAAAATAAATATATTACAAACTTCTGGAAAGTCGTCGTATGCTTTCGTTTCTATATCTTGTGCATGAGTTGGCAAGCTCTTTTTTCTTTTCCGATCTCGAATGCGTTTCTTTCCCGAAGGGCCCGAAGAAACTAGTAGGTCATCGATCTTGTTCTTAATAAACTGAACTGCATCCTCATTTGGACGTTTTCCTTCCTCTTGCCAACGTTTTTCATGTTGTATTAATCTAGGGTCATGAGAATGCTCAAGCTCTCTTTTATCAGAAAAGTCGTTGGCCTATAAACCAACTAAACTGAGAGCAAATAAAAGATAAATACCCCTTTATCATTAGTTACTTCAACAGTATCTTTTGAATCTGTCGTGTTACTTAGCTCTGGTTGAACGTTTTTTCTCCGTCTGCGAGCCTCCCATTTTTTCTGTTTACGCGTTTCCATTTCAGAAACCATCTGAAAGGAATAACTTTATAAAAAAATCAGAAACCTTTCAAATAAAAGATTTGAACGCTTACGTTACTATACAGCTTAACTTCTATAATTGGCTTATCTTCTCGATTTCGCGGAATTACAAAATAAACAAATGTCGATAAAAAACAATTTAAAAAGTATGGTTGAAACGTTTTTGGAAAAGTAGCAACATTGTCTTCGCGGAAAGGGCCTGCAAATAGTATCAGAATTTTCCCCTATAAATACCTTTTATTTGGAAGTTTTTATTATTCCACTTAGTTGCCCGCTTCAAAACTTTCTCTTCTTGTTCTATTTGGACAAGCTGAATAATATAGTAAATAAAGAGAAAATTAACGTACGATATCTAGCTTTCTCGAGTAATATCCAAAGAAAGCCACAAATTCTTCGCCCAAGTTGAAATCAATTGGTTTGGGCGCTTCATTGGAATTTGAGGCGTTCAACACGGGCAGTATATGTTTATATTGAAGATAGTGAATAACCATCAAGTCGAAGCCCTGTTTATGGAGACCGTGCGGTGGCATAAGCTTACATATCTAGACTAGCTATTGATATATTTGTCACAATAACTTACTCTAGCCCATACACGAATTAATTTCATTAACTTGGCAACGTTTGGGCAATATTTCGTGTATTTTGAAAAAAGCTCTGCTTGTTTGACTTTATCTTCCATCCCCCAACATATAGTCACAGGAATTTTTTCGACCAGGTGACATACCTAAAAAAAGGTATTTACGCTACGTAAAATAATTTACTAAATACTGCATAGATATGCGCGGATGGGTACCTTCAACAAAACTGATTTCATCAAATTTAGCGAAAGGTTTTTCTGCAATAAAGTTTTACTTTTTAATATCTAATTACCTTGGCTTGAGAAGTTGCCCTCAATAATTTTTACGGCGTTGTACATTTCTTCAGGTGGAAGATCTCTCAAAGTAAGTGAAAAATTGATATCCGAATCAG
Organism: Oscheius dolichura; assembly: GCA_932521035.1. Taxonomy (NCBI): domain Eukaryota; kingdom Metazoa; phylum Nematoda; class Chromadorea; order Rhabditida; family Rhabditidae; genus Oscheius; species Oscheius dolichura. Next base: position 6,936,741 of record OW051494.1, read on the forward strand.
GATTGTCTACGCCGTAGCTGACAGAACCCATTAATTTTAGACTCGGAACTTTGTCTGCATTTTCTTTTCAAATTCGACTCATATCAGTGGCAAACCCCTAAATTCCTCTATATCCTTTAAACGATCTAGGATGTGTCTTTGGATTTCTTCTGCAATGTGTTTCAAGGGCTTGGAACATCTTGAATCCTGAATAATTACTAGTTCAAAAAATATTCGGAAATTACTTGTCTGTGTATATTCAGGACGCGATCTTCTGTACCTGCTACGTTTTCAAGTAAACAGTTAATTGCCAAGCTCTGATTTTGTAATAGTTGCGGGATTTCCTCAACAAACCCTTTTCGCTCTTCTATTATCTCAAACAAATCGGATTACTTTATCACAAAGGAAGTACTAACCTCTGCTATTTCAAAATGTGCTTGTTCTTCAAAATGCACTTGAATGTGGCTAACGCTGTTTAGGTGATAATCACACAACTCACAATAATATAAGGCATCCGGAAAGGCTGTAGGAATCTTAAAATAAATGGTATATATCGGGGTACTATTTCACTTTTTCCAGAGGAACGATATGTTCTTCAGCGAGCAGTGGAAGAGACAGCATATTGATAACGTCCCGCATTGTTTTCGACTCTAAAAATTAAAATGGCTAATAATAAAAATCCAGCATACTCTGCTCCCAATTTTCCGCAAGGGTTTTGACAATTGCATATTTTTTTTGTTTACTAGTACCCTTATTACGGTAAGCAGCAGAAACAGTGCATTCAACATTGTTAAAAAAAGGGGACGGTTTTGAAAGGAAAACGAAATCAATCGAAGGGTCTTTGAAGCAAGTCACAAATTTAATCTGCAAATGTTTATTTATTGAGTCCAACTGACTAACCTCGGAACCATCGTCAAACCGGATACAAGGTAAATCAGTGTTAAAATTATCAAATGTTATTTTTTTCCTTTGAAGGATCTTCTAAATTTAAAGAGTATAAATGCTACTTTTGTTGCTTACTATTCTAGGTGTTTCACCAATGCGCTCCTGATTTTTCTTCGGTCGTTCATGTTTATGTTGGTTTTCGTGTTGTGTTGCCTAACGGAACGGTTTACTCCAACATGGTCACTGAAATATTACCTCTCGCTTTTGGTGGTGTGTCATTTTAGAAGTTATTGACGCAGTTGCATGTAATGGTGGAAAATCTTCCATACTTTTTTTTTCTTTTACTTCCATTGGTTCCGGATTAATAACACTAAAACCTATTATAAACTTCTAGAAGCCAACCTTTCATTCCATTCTTGCACACTTCCAAAGCCTTCAGGTGTTTCAAATGCTGATATTAGTTTTGGCTGCTCAGTTCTACAAACGTACAACATGAAATATGAAAACTAACGGGATTTCCTTTACTTGTTGATCTGATTGGGACGCATCGCATGTGTGACTGCTAACTATAGGCGAATCCGATCTAAACTTATGCTAACATCACCTAATCCCTCTACCCGGAAAATGAACAAGAAGGAGTCGACATATCAACATTTGTATTGTATTCAGCAATGAGCGGTGGTGATATCGAATTCACCTCTTCAGTCTGTGAATCATTTGACCGTGAAATAGCAAATTTTGAATTTATTACCGACTTTTTTGATGGAGTGAGCCTGAAATGCAGTCTTAAATATGTAAACATCTGCCTACCCTTGGGTTGGTATTGGGAATTTACTTCCTTTTTCGTCCTTGTCTGACATTCTGCAATGGTCATAGAAGCCACACATAACCAAATTGAAATATACTTGCATTATAAGCAACGTAAATAAAGAATGCTATTTTTGAAGTTATTTATCCAGCGTTATCAATATTGAGAATCTTTCATTCTTCAGCCTCCTCCCGATCTTCACCGCTCTCGTTTCGTCGTAGTCCACACATTGTATCTTCAAAGTTTGTATAACATTCACGTTGACGCTAAAGAAATTTTCTGAGAAATTCTTTTAACATACAGATGCTGAAACTTTTTCAGCAAATGCTTTCAATAAAGACGCTTCGTTGTTGACAGAAACCTGCGAAATCCAAATATTTTCGTCCCATCTTAGCGGGACATCTGGAACATGCATTGGAAACATTAATGACATCTATCTGAAATTGTTTTATAGAGATAATATTGAAAACTGACTGTCAAAATATGGTGTCCGAACAACAAGGAAAACAAGTAGTTTTATAAATACACTATTTATGTTTATAAAATAAAAACAAATTAAAATTTACAAAGATCACAGTAAAATCACAAAGGTTATCTTCAATTTCTTCTTAGCCTTGAACACTTGAGATTTTACCTTTATAGTCGTGTTTTTCGGCTTCATTCTTCACTAGACGACCAACTTTAGGATATTTGAACTTAAATGAAGACTCCCACTCATCAGCAGTCTCCTACAAAAAAAGTTGTTCGTTCAACTGAAGAATACTTTTTCCGATGGATCCAAACCAGCATGGTCGTCCCACTCATCACTGACGGCCTTAACATCCATCTTTGCTAACGCACGAGTGGCGTCATGACCTGCAAGGTTCCCATAAGCACTACCAGGACCATAAAACGAGTGTCCACGTGTAACATCATAAACCTTAGACGCTCATTTGTAACTCATAAGAAAAACTAACTGTTCCATTAAGAGCGAACAAGATGTGCTCATCGGTAACACCATTGTACTTTTTGAGCTCACTAATGGTGAAATCGGACATAAGCAAAGGAGGAACAGTCTATAAGCAAAGATTGAGCATGAAAATAAAACTGAAAACCTTGGGTGCAGGAAGCTCTATTTCTTGATTACGTCTTTTCCACCACCGAAAGGCGAGCACAGCCAGTAACGCTAGAAGTATAACGTCCCAAGTCGACAGTTCAAATACGCTTGCAACGTTCATCTAAACGTGTAAAACTTAAAACAAACTTCAAAAGAAGTATGAAAAAGCGAGTCGAGCTTTATGAAACGTAAATTTACTTGGGATATATTTATTTACGAGTTCGTTTTTAAATAATTATTTGTTAATGACACCCAATCGTCTACTAATAAAATTAGCTACTTTCTTCTGATCGGGAGGATAATATGGAGTAAGGTGAAATAAAGTTGAATCTTGGACACACTCTTTGAGAGCTTGTGGTACACAATATAGTACATGCTTGCGATCAGCTAAGGCAATGGCTAATTCTGATTGATGATTGTTCATAAGTTTTTCATTGATGACAACGACAAGAGGTTTCTGCAAGCGCAAGCATTCTAACACTGTACCTGCACCCGCATGACCAATAATAAAATCGGCCTCCAAAAGATCTTCGTGAATGCTGGGTTTGTACTTGTAATATTCAATGGTGATGCCATGAGATGAAAGCACGCCTTGGTCTTGAGACTTTTTGAAATCATCATTGTCAACCAGGTCCATATTACTGGCGCCTATTTGTAGACGAAGCAATGTAACACCAATTTTTCTCAGGCATTCAAGAGTTTCTGCTTGAAGTGCATGGTATATTAAATCGTCGAAGCGTGTAGTGCCAACAGTTACAAATACTTTCATCTAAATTCAACAAGTTGTATTGAAGTAATGGAACACTGCCTTAATCTGATGCAAAATGAGAAGAAAGCAAATAAAGGCCCATTTTTGCCAGCAAAAAAAAACATTTGAATGTTTCCCTCCGAGACTCATGCTCGGCGCAATTCGGAAAACATTCAAATCTCATGGTATCTTCTCTTTTGCAAAGGTCCATTACTTCTCGTTTTTAGAAGGATGATTATGAGAAAAAGAAAGAAGGGAAAACGAAGAGACTCGATAGTGCCCAAGAATAGAAAATACGTGGTGTGTGTCGGATGGGTACAAAGCATAAAAAGGTACAGAGAAATGTAAAAAAAGGTATCAGAAGATGAAAGTACACTTTGACAAAGACTAGAGTCGACTGTGTTGGTCTCTTGTGTGAACACAATGATAAACAGTACACGCTTCAGCCGCAATGAATCAATTTCCCCCCGAAGAACAACAGTTTCCTTTATGGTTCCGGGCGAATAGTCATCTTTCCAGAAAATGGCCCTGTGCTGCTGTGGAGCCGTATGTTTTCCTGCTGTTGGTATTCTACTCTACATTCTGTATAAATATTTCTGGACTGCTAAGAAGTCATCTCCACAAGTATATTACACCTTACCATCAAAAAATTCGATTTTATTCAGATTCTCGAAAAAGATTTCAAAAAAGACACAGTCTATCTGTACCAGTTCCCCCGATCCAAAACTGTTCCCTCCGTTTCTCCCTTCTGCCTCAAAATCGAGACTTTCCTCCGCGTCAACAACATCGCTTATGAGGTAATCACATTTAATTGTCTTTCCTTCCGTACGCTAATCAGAATCGTTTCCTGACCATCGGTCGTTCCCAGTACGGCCTGCTTCCGTTTGTCGAATTGAATGGCGAGCACATTGCAGACTCGCAAATTATCTATGAACGTCTGACTATACATTTTAAAATAAAGGTAAAGGAATAAAAAAGGAAATTGATAAAACATGGAATTCCAGGGCCTGTCAGAAGAGAAAGAAGCCCTCGCCCGAGCCGTGTCCCGGATGTTAGAAGGACATTCCTTCTAGTGAAATTACCCCCAATTCCCCTGCTTATTTATATTTCAGCATTTTCTACAAATATAAGATTCTGGACGCTCCCGATAAGTTCGTCGCCCTGCTGGCCGACGACATCGGTGTGCCGACCATCCTCCGGCCCGTCGCCCTCCCTATAGTGTCCCTAATGTTCAAAAATACCGTAAATTTCAGCTGAATATTCAACGGGAGCTCATTTCCAGGCAATCCGAAGAATCGGCGGCTCGTTGGGAATGTTCTCCGAGGAGGAATTCGACATGTTGTTCAGGAAGGACCTCGACGCGTTGAGGGGCATCCTCGGGGAGCAGAAATTCCTCTTCGGCGATTCGATGTCGACCGTGAGCTGGATGAATCTATCCGAAAGCAGCCCCTTTCAGGCAGACTACTCTGCTTTCGGTATTCTGGCCACGGGAACGTATCTTCCCTTCGAAACGAAGATCTCCAAAGTCGTCAAAAAGGACTACCCGACACTTTTCGACTACTGCGAGAGGATCCGCCAGCTAGCGTTCGAGAAAGACTTCACAAAATAGAAATTCTAATAGAATATGAATCAATACAAATTAAATAAAGAGAAAGATCATTTCCACTTCTCCATGAGAGTCTGGAAGTAGAGGTCGCCGTTGGCCTCCTCGACGACGGCCGCCTGCCGCGTGAACCGCGTCAGATTGCTGTGATTCTTCAACATCATCAACGGAACCAACATGAAACAGATGCCGACACTCTGGGGGTATTTCGTGATGGGACCGGGAGATACTGTACCTGGTTGTAGAGGTGGGTGACGATTCGGAGAGCAACGGCTCCCCAGGAATACATTATCATGAACATGTAGAGCTTAGAGGCGAACTGGACGAGGCGGCTGACGAAGAAGAGGATGAAGATCGGGCGGAACATCCGGACCACCTGGAACGTGCGTCTTTCCTTCTTCTGGACCCGTTTCATACCATAATGTTCTCCTTACACTGGAAACTCGTCGACAGCTCGCGGTCCTGGCTCTTCAATTGTTGTTTGGAGAGATATTGACTCAATTCCATTGCCTGAAGAATGCCACCTTTTCCCTGGGAGTTACAGTGCCCTGCCCGATACTTGCACCCGTAAAATCTCGGCAGGACAAAGATATAAAGGCGTTGAATCAAAAAAAAAATGTTCTGCCGAGACTTTACGGGTGTGGAGACGTCGCTCCAAGTGCTAACCATGAATCCGAAAATATGAGTACAGGTGGTGATACAGTTCCAAATATTGAGGAAGAGCATATTATCAATATAGATGAGAAGGGCCAAGTAGGATACGACATTCGGGACGACGAGCTATGAATTCCCTTTTTATTTTCACTCCTCGCGCCCGCTTACCGCGTATAATAAAATAAAGAATCGGTAGCAGGGGTTGTGGAAACTGGTCTCGTATGTTTTTATCTTGTACGTGGCCAGGAGACGCTCCATTGCGATGAGGAAGACAGAAAAGTCGACCTGGCTGACCATGGCCAGGTTAACTACGGTGAAGATGTCTCGAATGCCCGCCACAACAACTGGCAGGGGAATGGAAGCTGGAAGACTGTTCTTGGCGAGTCCCCGTGGCGCCTACCGCCTTCAATCAGGCGAATAACTACGCCGATTCCCCTCGTGAGGATGATTGTGAGCATTTCTACGAAGAAAAGTCGCAGTTGGAACCTATACCCACTAAAAATAGACCTTATTTAAGTCAACATACCTTAACAGAGGATGGAACCGGCGGGCGAATTTCGAGAGGACCATATAAGTCGGGACGAAAATGACAGCCATAGTGTAATAGCTGAGCTCAAGGATATATGCTATAGTATTGATTTTGACCATGGTCGGGTGGGTCCGGCTGGTGGCGATGGCCATTTCTTCGGTTAAATTGAGAGTCGTCCCGAATATGCCCGTATCCATGGCTGAAAAGAGAGAAAGATGGGGGCAGCAGGGCAGCGGAGAGGAGATTGACAGGGTTTATGACGGAAATGCGCCGATCGGATACAGATGTCAGGGGTAATTTCTAGAGTACAGCGGTGTAGGCCGGGAGGTGAAAGGTGGCTGGACGACAGATTAATTTGTTCTTTGCAAAACAGCAAAATGCAACCTTTCCAGATGGTAATAATATTACGCCAGCTAATAAGGAGTCGTAACCCGGTTGCGAAGCATACGTACTTTGATAAAGCCTAATGGCAAAAAGGCGATTGGATTCAAAGCGCAAGAATAGACCCCTAATCCAATTATTAGTTAAATGTAGCAATGCAATCATCTGGACCAAAAGTGGAGGAGGCAATTTCCAGTTACGTGCGAATGATGTGTAGAAGCCAATAGCTTGTCCATACAACTACTAGCGATCCAAATCTTCTTGAGGAATGGTGGAGATACGGTTATACCTCATATTATCCGCTATATCATCCAACACATCATAGCCCCTTCAGAAACCACCCGTAACATTACCACTTATAGATACAATCTTTATTCGAACACTTTTTACATATAAAAACGAGTTGATGCATCTTAATTTTTTAAACAGATGATTCTGATCTCTCTTGGACCTCATAAACTGGATTTGCTACATCATCCTCACGATTATCTCTAAAATAATAAAAAAAATATGAATAAACAAGTTAATTCTTACCTATAATATATTAAGCGTTCTCCGTATTTTGAAAGAAATGTATCCGGAAAGTCATTTGGTTTCTCACTGAAAAACTCGGCTATTACTGGGAGCGATGTTACAGATCCATCCGGGTAAATATAACCCCATTCCGCTGGCTATAAGGTAATCGTTATTGTACATTATCAAGAAAACCTCAGCGAGTTCAATATTTTCATATGGAATCCCGGTCATGTCTTCAATAGCTATTTTAGTAAGTTTCCAGTGACCTATTGGATCATCAGAAGTTATTAGCTCTTGCACATCGTCACTCTAGTAACCTATATTACAATGTTAATTATTATGTTACCTGTGGGTGGGATGGGTCATATTGTTGCACATTTATTATATAGCCACGATCTGCATCTAAAACAAACTTTACATTAAAAACTAGACCCAAAACCTTTGACGAATATGAGAATAATGTCATTCCAATGTTTTCCGATTATATCATCTTTATATGGGTAGACAATATTAGTTTTATCAAGCTTAGCTATAGCGATCCTGAACAATTACGATATTTAAATTAAAAAGCATACTGATGTGGCTCACAAACGATATTCCAATGACTACCAAGCAACTTTCGGCAACGTAATACAAATTCTCCAATCGAAGCGGTTTTGGCAACTGCAGTCTCAAAAACTTTGCCGATGGTATCCTTGCGTCTCTAAAAATATAGGCAATCCTTTAGCAATGCTTACACTTGCGTAAAAATCTCCATTGACAACATCAATTAGCTTTTCGTTGCCCTTCAACATAGGACGAACCAACACGTCAACATTCATGGAAGAATGGAAGATTTTATCAAGGCACTGTTTTGTAGAATACTCAATGTGTCCCCTATCGGAAAAGTCGTCCTAAAATTATGAAAATATAAACTATCACGCGTGATAAGTAAAGTTACCTTTTCATGAATATGGAGCACTATTTGTATGGGCTGAAGTTTCAATTTATTTGCGAGCCATTTCTTAAAAATATCAGCTGACATTGTCGAATCGACAGTTAATAAATATACTATAAATGTATGTAAAACCCTAGTGGAATAAGACAAACCTTCCTTATCACGAAGTCGATATTTCTGATCCTCACGAATAGGCGGTATGCCATATCTATTTTCTTGTGACGAATCATAATCATGCAGACGTGATCCATTATTATTATTAAGAACAGACGTCTCGGAAAAATTGGATACAGACTGAAATTGTATTTAATAATGGGAAAAATGGTACGAAAAACATACATAAGAAATATTACTATATGAATTGTTGCTCTCTTCCATACTGATATCACTTGCACTGTCATCGCTCGAAAAATCACTCAATACCACCTCCAGCTCTTCCGCTTTACTATATTGATTTGCTGCCATGCAATCTCCTTAATTACAAGAATAGCGTTAAAGGGTATCTTTTCACAACTTTTAGAGGGGAGTCGAACTCTTAAATGCAATTCAATCTTGGTTTTGTTTAATATCTTGAAAAATAGGCTGAACTGAAATTCCTTCTCACGGTCCGCCTCAAGTGCTGGTGTGAGACGACATCCGCCATCATAGAATAGCTAAAAATCCAAAAATCTGAATAAAAAGAAACAAACATGTGGAAACTGGCTAAAGCTCAACGTTGTACTTTGACGAAAGTTTAGGTCATCGTGTAATAGTAAGAATTGGTCATCATAGCGGCCGTATGTCCGAAAGACCAATCTAGCGCTGTCTAACATTCTAGGCTCGTCCCCGAGTGTTGCTACTATAAGTTTCTTGACATCATACACCTATTCTTCATAACATTATGCATAGAACAGCCTTACCAAATTTATGTTGGCATCAATGTTCATGAGGAATGGTGGAGATACGGTTCTTTCAAGAACATTTACAAAGGAAACATTAACGGTAAATGCACCCTCATCGGAAGCAATAGGGAATGAACGGGCTGAACACTCCTCAATTTAAAAAAAAAAGATGCTGAACCTTCTTCTTGAGGGTGCTGATAAGGAAAGTCGAATAAAAAAGTAACTTCCTTCGGTTCAGACCCTAGTTCAGCTTCTGTTAAATATGTTTCCAATTTCTATAAAAAAAATCATGTTAACATATACAGAACGGAATTTTACGTCATCATACTTGCTAGAGGGTATTTCATACATCTTCTGCTTGAACAGAATAAGTCGTAACTCCTCTTCTTTAAAATGAATATCATAAATTGATGCTCTTTCTTGGAAAAACATCAATCCCTATATAACACATTTAAAAAAAAACTAGAATTAAACCTGTCCAATAACTTCATTAACTGTAGTCGATGTTTGCATCAATAATATTTGCTTATCTGCGCTAAGTGCGTAATTATTACAAGGAAAATTAAGCTTCAGGGTAACCTATAAATTATACATGTAGCTCAACATTGTTGTGCTTACAGTCACAATTCTTGCCTCATATTCACGTTTCTCTCGTCTTTTCTCCTCGAGAGCGGTCCACCTATGCTTATGCTCAATGACGTGCTGAGGCAACTCGACGGTTCGCACAAACTGCTCATTTCTTTCCCTATCAATCTGAACAAGTTTTTTTTAAAAGTTTCTTTCCAACTTTTCTATACATCAGCATGTAGGCATTTGTGTTACCGCCTCGCCCATAACTTCCACCAAAACTTCTTTCCATCTCTTCGGTGGTTGCAGTGTCCACACATGAATCATTAAAAAAATACCACTTATCTTGTTCCAAATTCCTAAACTGATCTTATATGTAGTTCAATCGACTTACTTGATATAGGCGAAGTAATGTCCACCACTAGCATTTCCTTGATGCACCATAATTGAATAAAGCTCATAAACATATTCGCCTTCTTGTAAAAAGCGATCAACTTCTTCTTGTTTGATGGGCTGACCAACCGCATGTGTAATTTCAACTTCCTCTAAAAATGTGACTAAAACACCAAATATAATACGCTTACCTTTTATTTCTTCTTTAAGATCATTTGATATTTCCTCATTTTTTGAACGGTAAACAAACGGATTCAGATTCAACACATCAGGAAATGTCATTCTGTCATTCAACTTAAGTTTATTCATCGTATTGTAATCAAAGTCAAAGCGCTTTAGTTGCAATGTAAGTAAATAAGGAAACTGAGTGATACGCAGGCCCTAAAAAATATGATTAAACTGCTTCGTTAGAACGTACCTTATGCGCATCTCTTTTACACCCACATTCTTCACAATGATACTGGTTTGCACCATCGAGTTTCTCAGAAGTAATAAAAGCACGAAGGGCGTCTATCTTCAAAAAGGAAATGATGAGTTAATATGATGCTCTTACAACGCTTTTGTAAGTCCCCCAACCACCAAATGATTTCAAAGCTAGAGGAAGATCAAAAAAATGATCGTTTTTGAGATTCTCTTTGCCACAGGATAGACATTTGACGAAATCTTGCATTGTTCCTCTAAAATAAAATAGACAGGTATAATATGAAAGTACCTATATAAGTTTTCAATTAGTTTCTCGCGAGGTGTTCCTTTCCACAGTTGTTCCACTTTATCCAACATAGATCGACGAAATTCTTGAACGTCTTGCTGATCATATGCTGAAAAATTAAAGGTAAGATTGTTTTTGAAGTATGATCTCAACTTCAGTTTTTAATCTGTATTCAGCTGTTTAGCAATGTATAAACAGATATATCAACATAGTACAGAACACACCTTCATTATTTTTCCATCCAAAACTCGCTGTCAGATCAGTAGTTTCTATGGCATCTCTGTTGATCGTTTGCAGCAATAGAAAAAGCTTTTGTATTTGGTATAGTATAGATGATTCATCTGGCTTAGCATTCTCAGCGTTATTCCACCTAGACGGATAATTGAGCCTTTTACAAAACTTACGAATAAATGGCGTTACGAAATTCCGGTGTCATAAAAAGCGATTGAATAAGACTGTTTAAGTAGCAGGTCATCGCCTACAAATAGCAATCACTTATAATTAATCGTACATGATTGACCTGGTTAACCAAACCAACATATTTATGACCGTTCTCATCAAGTGGACCGCGACTGACTTCTACTTCTTTAGGCGGAGGTGGAGGCGAAGGCAGTTCTCTATTTGAACCATCTGAAATCGCGACAATTAGAAATGAATACTTTGAAATCTCGTCCCATTTGCTGGAATGTCTATATCTGAAGTCTGCTCAGGAGGAGCTGCTATATCTTCTTCTATCATTTCTGAAATACTTCTTTACAATAGAACCTAATACTGAAAACATCGCAAACCAAAAATAACACTACACATAACACCACCAAATGACGTCAAAATTGATCTGGTTAACCAAACCACATTTGACCGAAACCGATCGTTGTGGGATCGTCTACTATGCCGGCATTTTCGTAGTTTTCAAATTTGTTTGTACTTTCTGTGTTTGTCCGTTTTGAGTCCAAAGCCCGTGGGCTTTTGCGTGTGGCTTGCCGTTTTCCCCCACTAAATGAAACTGCATTCCTTTAAAAGAATTTTGCTCAGATCCAGTGCTTTGCCCTTTTTATGTCAGCCCATGATTCACTTTCACCTAATTCCACCGTATTTCTGCGCTATGTCCGGACGCATTCTGAGCGCAGCTGTTGTTTATTGCGTCTGCCGCCAGAACAACACCTACTTTTAAACGGGGATTTATAACTGAAACTATTGTTTTTACTCTTTTATATTATGTAAATAATTTATTTATATACTTTACTTGCATGTAATATGCCTCTGAATAATGATGAATATCTATGCGAAAAATTGATTAGCTTTCTCCCAGATAAGTCGGTACCAGAATGTGATTCCATTGAAGGTGTGAACAACTCGATTTATTTGTAAATTTTACCATTCAGATGTTGAACGTAGGCCTAAGAAAAAGGCGAGAGCTTCTAAGTTTGATGACGATGAAGATCTTTACGATGGTGGTCAGTGACAGTTTAATAAGTTCATTTGAAGTATCTAGGTGAATTACTTTTCGGGTTTAATCTTCCCCCCGTTAAAACTGAGGTGCAATTTATCAAGGATATCGATGATGCAGAATTGCCACCTGATAACCAGTTGCAAGTTGTACCAAATAACGGTATTTTTAAGTTTTTCCTCAAAGATTATATTGCAGATATAGTTGCATGGAAACCTACTGCAGAGTGGAAAGAAAGTCTTAAAGAAAGTGTTAACATTTTCAATTCAAGAATGTCTACAAGGCCGAGTACCACTGAAAATGATTACGATCTGATGTTGAAAGAGCTTCAAAGCGGTATTACTCTCACATAACCCTCAAAACTTCCTTATAGATCCCACATTTGAGCATTACATGGAAAAATTTACTATTCTTTGGAGATCAATAAATAGAATTGATGATAAACAGGCTCACGATGATAGTCTTATTCTTATAACAGATAAATGCAATATCCTCAAGACGAAAAGGGATTTTGACATGGAACAAGCAGCGAAAGGTGTCCTTTTAATGTTATACTAAAAAAGAAATCTTCAGTAGTGAAATTAATTAGAAGAGATCAAAAGAAAGCTAGACAAGCGGCAAAAGAAGAACTTACAAAAGAAGGATTTGTATATAAAAAGGTATATTTAATACTTATTTTTGCCTTATATTATAGAAGAGAACACTTCGACGATCACATCATACCCTTGCAGTTGCTTCTCCTATGTCTGAAGAGCATATACAACCTCCTAAATCTCATGAAGTTGTTATTGAAACACAATATGAGAGCGACACAGATCGAGATGACGATGTGGAAGTAACTTATAATATCACTGTAATTATAAATTTGCATAGGGTGACATGTCCTCGGGAGGTTCTGTTATTGATGAAGATTTTACTGCCGAATGGGCACCCCAAGTAGCATTACAAGAAGAAATGATAGTTGATGTCAGTTTCTTTGAATACACCCCAAATCAGGAGTTTATTTCAGGCATCCCCAGAACAACCAGATTCAGTTTCTGATCACATGGCCTCCTCGCTTTCTCCAGATCTGTATAAAAATATTCCTGAGGCCGTGATTAAGCGCGGAATAGCTCTTAATAACAATACCCCACAGGTTGGACTTGACATAACATTATATTTTTCTCAGTTGACACAATCCACGAGCGATGCTATGATGCTAGATCAAGTTGCCAATGAAGAGTTAATTACCAACGCTAAAAGACTTAATGAATCATCTAAAGTTGAGCCCATTTGTAGCTTAAAAAGAAAAGCGTCTGAAGAACTTCAGAATGAGGATTCAAAGAGAAAATTTGAAAGAGATGCATCTGGAGAAATTATTACAGCGTATGTGTATTCGAATTTGCTCAATTATATATATATATTTATATATATAGCTCAGAGAAAAGTACAGGCCTTAGCAGAGATGAATATGCAGCTGCAATGCAAATGGCACATGATAAGCCGGTTAATTCCAACAAAGATTTGGATGATGATATTATATGTATTGACGAAGACTCTGACCGGTAACTCGCTTCGTATATATCGTTAATATAGTTTCAGGACGCCAATTACACGGGATGCTTCCAATGAAGGGCTTATATGGTACAGTAATACAAGGAAAAAGGCTATTTGGAGAATGCGCAATATTTCATCGGATGTGTTGCCGAAAAGTAATTAGTTTTCAAACTAAATACCTCGTGATTTAGATACATATGTTCAGCGATTTGCTGCATATAATTTGCCACCTTTAGATTCTAATCATTTTGTTACTAATAGAGAACCTAGAAATGATGAGTACCCTATGGAAATACCATTAATATCTCAACATGAGAGGTCGTTACCACAAATCAAGAGAAGGAATAATGAGGATCGCTGTTGCATTTTCTTAGATCTAGGCCTAAAAGATAGAAATGTACGAGAAGTTGCCATATACAAAAGTTATCCAGGATTATCAGTAAGATTTTAATTTATTTTTGCATGAATAATTTATTCAGATAGAAGATCAACTGTTTTGTAATGATAAGAGAGATCTCACAGATAGCGAAAAGGATTATTCTGGTATTTAGAAATCATACAATTATAGGTATAATTTTAGCGAGCCATGTTATTCCTCAATATGGAAGTGTTCCTGTCGGCAATTTTAAGTTTCCTACAGCAGATCCTTATGAAGGTCTTTATTGGCCAATTTTCCAGCCAATTGACGATATTCCAATGGACGACAGTGATACTATGTTAGTTGTCGTTTTATCTTGAGAGTAAACATTTTTATGGTTTTAGATACAATGCCGATGTGCAGAATCAAATTGTAAACCAAACTATCTGCAACTATGTAGCTAAGCGAAATGTAGGTTTTTTGTCTTTCAAAATAGTCCCTTTTACAGCTCCTATGTGACGATGGCAGCGGATTTTGGGAAACATCTTATAAAGAAGGTTGTAGCGTATATGACAATGAACAACGAAAAGGACCAAAAAGGGCTGGCAGATTCACAAATAGAGTGTGTTTTGCAAGAAATCTACCATCCAAAGAGTACTGCTATATTTTAAACGTAATGTATCAGATAATATTCAGAACTGAAACCCGGAACCAACGAGCAAAGGAAAACAACAAAAGGGAGGACGAAAAATATCGCGAAGAAATTGAAAGACAAAAAGAAATTCAGAAGCAGAAGTTCTTATCTAAATATGGGAAAGAGGAACATGAAGTGCTTCTCAATGGAACATGTCTTGAAAAAGAGCAAATATCGGAATACAGTATTTTTGTAGTATTTCTCAAAAAACTCTTTTAGGGGATGCACGATTGTCTACAACACTTAGTAGTCGTGTCAGATCTAGCCAGCGAGATACTTATAGCTTATCATCGGATCACTATTTGGGCAGGCGCAAGCCTAGACGATATGTTAGTTGCATTTTAGATAAGTGATTTTCGGAATTTTTTAGCCTTCTGCTTGGTTTGAGGTTAAAGACTACGTTCCAGCCAATGATCGAAGAACTTTTCTATGTACATACATAAATTATTACAATAAATCTATTGTTGAAATAATGCCGGTTTGTTTATATGATTACCATAATGCCCAAGTTTTTTAAGAACCCACAAAATACGGATGTGCACAACGAAAGATACTTGCAAGCTATTGCAAACTGGACCGCAGGAGCTTTTACTGCTGCCTTAGCCTTTCAGTACGATAAATACAAAAGATTTAGCCGAATCTCACAAGGCGGAACTATGTCACATTTTCAACTTTCAGAAAAACGTAGAAGATTCTTGGAAGAAAAGGTAAATAATTGTTGCTCTATAAAACTGTTTATTACAGTTTTCTCGAGGAGCGACGATTAAATTGAAAGACCTTGAAGCTTTATGCAAAATGGAACCATGGGAATTGGAATACTGGCCTTTAATTTGGGATAGTCTCTCTTCTATTTACAAAAAAATGCGTAAGTTCTTAATTATCTGTCATTAATATATATAATAGCACCCCTCTCTCATTTGGTGCCATTTATTCGTGATGAAATAGATGCTGCGTTTAATTCAATTGCTAAGGCGGATCACCGCCGTGAATACTTTTCGAGGTAAGTGTTGACAAGTTCTTGTGTGCAACCAAATGTTTATTTCCAGATATACCGCACGCAAGAATAGCTACTTGCAAAATTAGCATGGTTGACTAAACTAAGCTAATACGTCTGCATAAGATGAAACCTAGTTTATACCGTTTCTATCTTTGATTTTTTTTGTCTATATTGAAATTAATAAAAATTGAGAATTCTATTTTTTAGCACCATTAAATAACGGTAATATATTTATTATAAGACTACGCAAGTCTGACAACCCTCTGCTTAAAAAACGCATTTTGTGACCGCCCAGTAAACGGGACCCGAAAAAAGTCATGAAATGAGATATGTGTTATGAGCTGAAGTGAAAGTAATGGAAGAAAATCAAAGTTGGAAGTCCCTTTGAGAGTCGAGTAGCTTCCGCTCGGACTCGGCCAGCCGGTGGACACAAAGGCCCGCACCATAGAGAAGGAACTCGGACGGTCTGAAATGGAACTTTTTGGACGAGAGATTCCTTACCGTCCGGGAAGAAGCATCATCGAACGGACACCGGGCAGCCCAGTTTGACTGGATAAAAGAAGAACCGAATTAACCATCTTTCCGGCTTCGATGAGGGCGGTGTGGATATGGAGGAGGCCGTTTTCCTGGGTGTGGATGAAGAGGCGATCGCCCGTAGAGGTGGCCATGGCTCGGGCGTGTATTCCGTGGGGAATCCCTGAGACTACCGGTATCCGCCCGGCCTTTTCCAGTTTGCCGGTGCCCTTTCCCCTCTCCTCGTAGATGTCCACACGACCGTCTTTCATCCCCATCAGAAGATAACAAGAGCGACCCTCGACCCGGCACAGCTGGGATATCCCCACGTCCATCTGGAATGCCATTATAGCCCGGGAGGAGGACGAGTACCTTGTGAAGTTCCATTCTCTCACTCTTCATCTTCTTCTGCTGGTGTCGGTCGAGATCATTCCACACCTGGAGGGTCTTCGAGTTGCACGTGTAGCAGCCCATGGGGCGACCGTTGAAGCAGACCAGCTGGAAGGAGTCTTCTCCCATCGGATGTCCCCACCTGGCTGACATTATGCAGTGGCTCAATTTGAGCTATAAACTTCTCGGAGACGTTGAACTGATGGTCGCCGGTGAGCAGGGCGACGTATGTCCTAAACAGGGGGTGGATACCGTAGGCGGCTCGGCTCCTTACCGGATGGCCTTGTCTGCAAAGCCGACGGCATACCGTAATTTGCAGGGGAAGGGCCGGAACTCCATCGACGGGTCCATGCTCAAATTCAGAACTTCTATCGGTTTGCCGTTCTCGTCGCATACTTTCGACTCTCCCAGGTCGTGAAGTCCCACGAGATCTGAAGGCTCTACTAGTCCTGGAGGGATGGAGACTGACCCCCGGTATACTGCAAGGCCTTGATCCGGCAATAGACTGAACTACCGGCCACGACAAAGGCTCCTCGGTGCTCGTCGGAAAAGGGAGTGACGGCCAGGCAGTGGGCGGGGACCTGGTGGCTGGTGATCCGGTGCCACCGATCTGTATCTCTTGTTCTCATATCCCAAGGGAGGATACCGTTGTCCCGTTCGGTGATGGCCACCTCCATCGTCGAGGCGGAGACTGCCAGGAAGGTGCCTTCCACGCAGAGGACCTTGACATCTAGGATGGCTCCCTGGGAAAAGGGATGTGCCAACATGGAACTGGAAAAGAGAGTAGATGGGGGAAGAGGGAGGAGGCACCTGGCCACGACGACGTGCTCGTACTTCATCTGTTTGTCGAAGGCCAAGTGAAGGAGGCCGCCGCTCAGACTGCCCAGGATCTGTAACTCTCTCCCTTATCCAATACCCCATCCTCCTACCATTCCGTTCTCCTCCATCAGAATCGACGTTATGTGATCGAAAACAGGCAGGGCCACGGGATTCCCGGCGTCAAAATATCTCTTGTCACTGAAAAGATATCATTTCCCGGGAGGAACGGGGGCAGAGGGCATGCTGGCGGGAGTGTGCGGTCATGCGGGACTACGGGTATAAAAATATGACTGTATAAAATTACCGATTACTCGGAGAGGACCTATTCCGTTGTCTGAAATGAGAGGAGATATAGAGGGATCGGGAGGATGGGGAGGGGAGGAGGCTGACCTGTTGAAGAAGACGGGGAAGACGCCCTTGTCGTCGGCCACGTAGACACCCTCCAGGGGGCCGGCCATCAGACACGCGGAGGTCAACGACGTTTCGTACGAGGCATCCAGACTGATCGACGCCACCCTGGAAGACGGATTTTGTACTGGGGAGGAGGAGGAGGATGGGGATGACACGGGACGACACGGTCACTTACGGTCTTGTTGGCTGGAATGAACGGTGGGTCTATAAAGAGGCTTACTCTGTTTCAAAATATTATTATTAACCATTTGCTCCATTTCGGAATTTGTGGCAGGCCCACCAAAATATGGTAGTAAAAGTTACCGTAATCCTCTCCTGGGATAGACGGCCAGAGTGGTGAGACCGGACATACAGTACAGAGTCAAGTCCCTCGCCGAATAATCCAGCAAGAAATGGGTGAACTTGTCCTAAAAAGGAGTCTCTTCCTCACGGCCTCTCCGCTGGTTACCGTCTTCTCCGGTCGATGTTCATAGATGGAGTGGCTGAGGATGTTCCGGATGTCTTTGGGGGTGTCCGCCAGGCCGCAGAGTGTCTCCACCAGCTGGCTGATCTTCTTCTCCCACTCCTCCACAACCACCGCCATCTCCGACACTTTCACCCGTCTCAGAAGTTTCTCCACCTCGTATTTCCTATAAATCTCTCATCGACGGCTAGAAGAGTACGTACTTCTGTTCCCAAACCCGTTGGCTCTTCTCCATAATAGCCATATTTCCACTTTTGGCGCATTCGTCCTGGAGTTTCGAGACCCTTTCCAGTTCATCCCGTTCCTGAAGAGAAGACCCTCTTGAGAAGATGACGAGCTAACCTTTTCCAAAGTCTCAATCAACTGTTCTACTTCGTCGTAACCTTCGAGGGCCTTGTTCACCAGGGGCAGGAATCTCTTCAGAACAGAGAGCCGTTGAGATATCCGCTCTGTCCTGATCTGAATGGAGAGGATAAGAGGGGAAGACAGAATGGACTACGGTATGGTCCTTGAAGGTCGTCCTCAACTCGACAAAATCTTGGTGAGCCGCCACCAGGGCCTCGTCCGACTGGGCCGCATTTTCATGTTCCGACGAGTGAGGGGAAAACTGGAAAGGGTCCAGCCATCCTCTCTAGTTAGAATAAAGAACCTTTCCCTGTAGCTTCTTGACCAGATTGAGCATGTCCGCCCGGCGTCCCTTCTCCTCTTCCTCAAAATTGTTCAGCCTCTCAATTTCCTGGCTCAAAGTGGCCAGCAAACCGGGGAGATTGTTCTTATTCAAGGCGATCCTCTAGAAAATGGCAACTTGACAGGGGAGGATGGCCGAACCTTGACGAGGAGCATGTCTTCGTAGTTCTCGTTGATGATGCCGACCCTCACGTAACCGTCGTAGTAGGCGACGTGGAGGACGGCGCTGTCCCTCCAAAGAATGCCACTTTGGATAGTTCGACTGGGAGAAGACAAAATAAGCAGGGGAGGTGGAGGATGGCTCACTTGCATCGGAAGACCTGGAGACACTCGTAGGCCCAGTGGCTGTCCTCCACGCTCAGAGAGTAGTGGAAGACGCCCGCGTCCAGGAGAAATGTCAGTAAGAGCTCCGTCTTGGACTGTCTCTCCACGTCGACGGCCACAACCTGCCCCGGGAGGGTGAGTATCCTTCCCTCCGAGAGGACGGTCCCCTCCGTCAGCTCCGTGCCGTGGACCAATGCCGCGTGTCTCTGGCCGTACACAAAAATATGGTCTAAATTAACAACTAGGAAAAAGAAAAGGAGAGAGACGAACCAGAGGAGGGGAAGGTCTTGATGCCTTTGACGGTGTCCTTCGCCCCGAAGACGGTGACGGCCGTGACTCGGACCGGCTGGCCGGTGTCCATGGCCCGTAGGGTCTCCTCCAGGTGGAGCACCTCCACGTAGCCCCCACAGCCTGTCCTCCCATGATAAATTCAATAATTGAGGGGGGCACCTGATAGAAGTCTGCCATCCTTTAATCTGAGAAGTGCACGGCGCGGCTGGTATCCAGGATTCTGACTACCGTACCCGGTGGCGGATGGGTGTCGGTAGAGCAGGCCACTGATGCCGTCCTGCATGGTACAATCACCCTAGATAAACAAAAAAAATGTTTTGCAGATAAAATTAGAGGAAAAGATAGTGATACTGGGGGCGGGATGAGTGGCCGGCGGGACAAATGTCACGATGATTATTCCACGGGCCGGTGACGGGGGACAGGGGCATCTTCGGGCGGAAGGAAGGAACCGCTATCCCTCTCACTTTTCGAGTGGCCGTCCTCTGAGAAAAAGCCAGAGCCAGCGGAGCCCCGTCGCGCTCTCCCAGCTGTCCGGATTGCGGTCGAAGGAACAAGTGTTGTAGAGGAGAGGAGAAATATGATTAATGTTATGGAACAGAGCCGGCAAAATGTGACGAGGCGGATAGAACAACGGACAACGGGTGTAACTGGCCTGCTCGAATTTCAGACAAAAAATGGACACTGCTTCAATTTGACAGCTCTTTTTGAAATTATCTAATTAAATGTAATTATTAGAATAATATACAAATATAATGTTTTAACAGAAATAAGAGAGAGGAAAAAGAAGAAAGGGCAAGAAGAAAAGTGGGAGACATCGATCAAATGGGATCATGGAGAGTTTGGATAAATGGATAACAGTTGCCGGGAGTCGGCACTCTGCCCGAGACACAATGACTAAGTTCGCTTGAGTAAACAGTCCGGGGCATTGTTTGCCCCCTAGTTAGCAAAAAAGGGGAAATCTGTACAAGGCGAGACCGCTTCCTTCCATGAATGGCGCTTTTTACAGCGATAACAAACGATCCGACTGATTGATTTGACAGAGATTTTGGTCGGGCACAATTTCAGGCAATTATGACTGATTTCGGGGCGACGCTTTTATCAGTTAACCTTGAGAGGGCGGCAGACGGACAAATTGTGAGTCCGAGACAAAACTAGCGGACTGTTTTTATTGTGAGAAATCAGCTGGACCACACCCAACGTAAATTGGAGGGAGGAAAGTACTGCGAAGAGGCAGGGCAAGTTTGTTCGCGAGACGATGATCGGCTTAGTCGGCGAGAACAAGAACCCCAAAGAAAAATCACGCAGGAGGTCGTAATCACCGGCTGGCAGAGGTGAACAGTGGTAAACGGCCGATAGCCATGTAATAAAGAGAGGTAGACGCGCGTGAACGAGAGCCTCGCTGCCACAATTGTTTAGACAGCCGGTTGCCAACAGTCTGACCCCCGATTCCCCAAAGTGTTATCAATTCTATCGTTCAATGCCATTTTCTTTTAAAACTCTTTTTTATTTACGAACAAAACGATACAGGGCAAGACAATTTAATGGGAAATAGAAGAAAACCATCTCAAGATTTAAAAAAAAACACCGGGTCAACCGACTGTATCAGAACGATATGTACTATAGGTATAAAAGAAGATACGAAATTTGGAACTAATAATAATCTCTTGAGATCAATCAGTGTGTGAACTGAGCTTCATCATTAGGATGACGTCGACGGTAAATGAACAAGTATCCAGAACTCATGGACTGATTTAGTACAACGTTCTCAGAAATCTAGATTATACATTTAGTTGAAAGTTGTAGAAATAAAACATACGACATTAACGCTACTATCATCACAGCTAAGCCATGTATTTCTATCGGCATCAAAACTATATGCCGTATAATGGCCTTAAAAAGAAGATATATGAAACAAAAATTGTTAAACCATGATTCAGATGAATTCCTTTGTGATTTACGACAGCAGACAATGTGTAGACTGGGCCGTCTCTATCATCGTATATATATGGTCCCGGTGAAATATTTTCAACGGTGTCAATTTTTTCGTCTTCATGGTCAGACACTCTAAAAAATAAGAAGGCATATTACACGATATCTATAAAATTTTAGGAACTTACTGTGCAGGTGGGGTAGCGCAATCATTAGTGTCTAACTCAAATTCCATTGGGGACTCACTATGTTCTTGCTCTGTATCTATAAAATCCATTAGTGCCTAGAAAAAAATAACGTCTATTACAAGATAAATCTACCTCATCATAAATAGCAAACACCGGATCAAAATGGTTACCACTGTTATAAATATACATTGCACCGTTTGCACCGGTATCATCAGTTACTTCTCCCTCTAAATCTTCAACTACAATTTAACCTCAAAGTATATACCAAGTTTTTCAAATTTCTCTCCTGCATAAGTTTGCTTAGTAATACACCTAAATTTTGGCGGAAATCTCTTCCAATTGTTTTTATGATATGAATAAATAGTACACCTGAAATAGCGTTACAGACCATGGAACTATGTTACTGCAAAAGAGTAGCCATTGCAGAGATTTCTATATGAGACGCCCATACATCGTTTTGTCGCATGAAGCTAAAAAGTTAAAAAATTTATAGATTTATTAAGAAAACTTCAAGTAATCCTTGACATTGTCGTACCCATTCCAATTTTTTCCTGCCAAGGCACTAAATTCATTATCAAAGCGCTCGATGAAGTCGCAAACCTAAAAACGTAACATCTTCATTAACAAACCAGTCTTACTTTGCCACGCATTATATCGTGATGTTCTTGTGACCCCTCGCAAAGCCACCATGAGAAACACCGAAAGAGACAAGCACCATCACCTTCAACGGACTGTTTTTGAAAGGCACGGCGAGACAAATGCATAGGTATGGTTCTAGCTTGATTATCCAGTGTATTTTCAGCCCATCTAAAACGAATGCTTTTAAAAAACTCCCTCTTACTCTGTAACAGTCTTTAATGTAGAATCACAGCATAAATGTTTGTCAATATGTTGTTGGCAGTGCCAAATCCTACTTGGAGTTAGTGGCTTCCATAAAATCGAATCAGCCTACGAAACGTTCTAGAAGTAGACTAAATAACGCCACCTTTTTAACTCCTACTACGATAGCATTGTCTTCTGAATCACAGCTTTCAAGGTGTGCTTTGGAAAGGCGATTTTTATTTTCAACATGGAGCTGAAGCAGTTTATGTATATATAATTTATCTTAAGCGTACTACAGCTCCTCCAGATTGTCTTAAGCTCTCCACATAATTATATGGGTCATCTTCGGAGACTTTAGGAAAAACATTACTGCCTGCTAATTTATCCGCTATATCGTCGGGAGATGAGCTGAAGAATTTATATATATAAATATGCAACCCGTAAGCTTACGGAAGAGTTTCCTTTGTGGGCTCTGGAGTATGATCGTTGTTACATTCATCTTCTACTTTGATAGACGTTTCTTTATCAATCTCTTCATCATCACCAAAAATCGAATTTGATCTTTGACTATTCTGTGAACCAACATCGTCCAACTTCGTTTTTGGAAATAATTCACGAGAAACTGACTGAAAACAATTGGACCAAACATTCAATTGTCGTTACCTTAACGGGAGACTTAAATCCTTTTGGATAATTTCGCAGTAACGGCGTTAACTCCGGTGATTCTGGTACACAGTCAACTCCATCCTCTAAGTTGCCCTCATTTTCTCCCCGTTTATCTAAAAAAAATGTATTTATCTCTAACATCTATACCATTTTGGTTTAGTTGAGGTTGTGGAATTTTTTCTAGTTCTTTTGTTTTATGCTCTGAACCTTCGCAGAGCATTTGTAAATGAAGATCACGATCAACCTGGAAAAGTTAAAAAAATATTAAAGTGATTACTAACTTTGACAGTTTCCGTACTCTTATTTCCACCTGTGCCTTCTTCATATCCATAGCGCTTGAGTACAATAATTAAATATCTTTAAACAGATATAGACAAAAGAAAAGAAAATACTCTGGCAGTTCTTTGAATGATGTACTCATAGAGGCTCGAGTTGACCCACATTCTGTACATTTCCAAGAAATATCATGGCGTTCAAACTGCATTCGAATTAAATCGGCTATTGAGGGTTCATCACTTCTATAACAAAACTTTTAAAAAAACATAAGCGTAGCGTTACCCCATTCCCAACTGCACCTCTCTGTCTGTTTCTTCCTTTTTTAAAACATATCCGCAATCGTTGCATACAAGACGATTATAGCAAGTAGTTTTAAATAGAGATCCGGGGTTGATAAGGGGTTTCGGCTTTGTGAATATATTCTGGAGATAATTGAGCACCAAACTGATCGATCTTACTATGAACGACGGAAGAAATGCCGAATTTTCCTCTATTTTTTGTTTTGCTGGAGGAACAGTAGTAATGCCATTTACGTCTTCGCAAGAGTAATTTTCTTTATCAGATGAGGGTCGTTCTTCCTGCTAGCATTACATTACATCAAAATAAAAATACAAAATCTAACTTCATCTGGCTTTTTGCCATCAATCTCCTCTTCAATAATTTCCAATACGCGCGACAGAAACTCTTGAGCATCCTAGAAATCAGTTTAAATAAAGCCCTTTATAGCCAGGCGATTTAAAATAGTACAGAAACGTACGTGCTGGGTTGATTCACCCATTGAGCGGTCGATCTGTGATCCAGCAGCTTGACGTACCGCTTTTAGTAACTCCCGTGGAACGGGTCCCTCCACTTCCTGACGACAAACAATGCTCTTTATTTTAGCAATTTTCTATAACACTAGCTCATAAATGTTAAAAGGGCTTACTTTTTGAGGAGCTGAAAATACATGGTCGAAGACATTGGCAATTGCGTGCAGAATGTCAGACCGTTTTGGTTGTTTATCAACACGGTACTTTTCTTCTGGAACCGCTTTAAGGAGCCTAAATGTATTTCATTTTAAATAACTAGTTTCTAACTCGGTAATAAACTGCGGTAAACTAGCTAATGCTTGGAGTGATGCGTTCATGTAGCAGCTATTTCCAAGGTTAGTCATACTGAAAAATGTTACAGATTACATATTACTGTTGTTAACCATCTGTGGCGATAAATCTCGTACGTAGACAATTTTGTATTGCTAAACTTGGGAGAAGCAATCTCTAATGAGTTATCCGGTGGGCCCTCCTCTTTAATATCGTCTAGATCATTAAAAACAGAATTCTTTGTCATGGGGGATTGCGGCTTCCGATAAGATGTAGGCTTCACTCTCTCTGGACTCATTTCTTTATATGGTGGATATTTATCCAGCTCATCATCAATTCTCCTAAAATATTTTATAGAAAGACAAATGAGTTACTTCTGTTTCTTCGAGTCAATAATTACGGCGTTTTCATCGTCATTAGCTCGAGCATATCCATAAGGATTGTCTTCATCTTGATTTTTGTGGTATCGCTTTCTGCTCACTGGCGAATGAGTATTATTTGATTGACGTACTGTTTGGGTAAAAAAATGCGGCTCCTATAACGCAATAGTGAAAAAAAAATTGCAAAACACCTTACCGTAGAGCTTCCTGGCTGCGTTGAATGTAATGATGTTGTTTGCCGGCTATTTGAACGTATTTGTTGTATAGGTTCACTGTAAAGGATTAATAAATAACGAAATATTACAATGTACCTGAGAGGTGCTCTCGCATTTGTTCTGCTTGGCGTTGTTGTTAAAGTGCTCCTAAACTAAATACTAAATCACATATCAGACGTACATATATTTTTGAGATGGTGCTACCGTATTTGACGTCTTTTCAGCAGGTTTCTGATAGTCTTAAAAGCAAATTGGTTAATCTTTATTAATGGCAGAATTTACCAGGAGGCTGTATTCGTTGAGTAAGAGAACTTTTGTGGACTTTTTTTGTGGCAGATTCGCCCACTACAGCAGCTAAGGCATCGAACGTTTTGTTGAGTTCTTCAGATTTTCCAAAAGTAAGAGCGATTTCAGAATAGCTGAAGAATTCTTTATATATTATAAAAATTTACTTGTGATCTATGAGATCTATAGTAAATCTTTTAGCAGTAGCACTCTTGGGTCTTGTTATTTCCTTGCATTTCTTACAACAAATTTCCTATAAAGCATATTAGACGCATTTTTACTAAACAAACTTCCGGTAATGGCTTGCTTCCTGTTTTTACTACAATATATGAGCCAGTGCCATCCGTTTTGGTTTTAACATGTCCATCCTCAATTGGCAATCGAACAGTTGGACTATTTGCTAAAGTTTTGCCAACTTTACAAGATATCCAATCCATCTAAAAAGTTATTCGGCTATGAAACTATTACTATAAGGTATGACAGCGAAAACACGACTACAAAAAATTAATAATTTGATTTCTGTAAAATTTATTAGAAACAACGAATAATGAAAGTTACAAAAATACATATATGGCACTTATTTCCTAGGGATAAAATGTGATTTACTAAAAACCGAAGTATCCGCATTGCTTTCCGATAATAGTATACCTGTATCTCTGAAAAATTGAAGAATCCATTGCCGGCAACTAAAATAATAAATCGGTGTTCCCGGAACAATCTAGAAATAATTAAATATTATTAAGGTGGTGTCACTTACTGAAAAACTGATAGAGATTCGCTCTTCCTGATCATCCGGTTTGAATTTCAAACAAATCCCTGTTGATCCCCCTCTTATTCCGGTTACCTCAGGTAGTAAATCATCTGCACAAATTTCATACTAAAGATAATTAAGAAATTGTAAACAACCTACTTTTTTCGAATTCTCCTCACAAAAAAATTTAATTAACCTAGAAGTCGAGCTAACCTGGACTCTACCCTCTTTAATAATACCAGTATAATTTTCATTAACTTTTTGGAGTGAGAGATCGTCAATTTTATAGTCCATTCTGGAATTACGAAATTATGCCTTTACTTCTAAATTAGGAACTAGGTAACGTGGCAAGTGCTTACTCATCTTCAATTCTGGATAGTTAGAAAAACAATAGCAAAGTGGTATTGAAAAGTATAAATGCTTACAAATATGTAGTATAGTAATTTGTTTACTATGGTTGCTAGAAAATGACATTATTTGTTTAATATATAATATTTATATCACGACGAATACCCGCATTCATCTTATATTTTTAATCAACTGTAGTTTTCACACAACGTTCCAGGAGATCATGAGGGATAGGATCCTTCTTCATTGATTCGACAAATCTAAAAATAAACCTCACAGAAAGCCAAAAAAATTTTGAATATTAAGTTTATAATTAATTTAGAAATTTCTTACTGTCCAAGTGACTTGCAGAAATTATTGTAATCCTGAAATACTTGCAGTTGTTCCCTTATCCACTTTGAAACTTTTGCTGATGGTGGACTAGAACGATTGTGAAACTGTTTATCTGCAGATTTAATAATTATTATATTAATTAAAAAAACATACATCCTGCTGCCTGGCTAATGAGACGATCATCAATTAAAACCAGTGCTCCCCAATCATTTTTGTGTCTTAAACATCTCCCCAGAGCCTGGTTTAACGCTCTATATGCCTGAGTAGAATACCAGTTATCTCCATCTAAAATGCCCAAAAGGCGGCAATTCTCAGTGTTATATTTCTTCTTTTCAGTGATCTTAATTGATTGCTGAAACAAAAATTCATTAACACACCTGTGGATCACCAAAATTCGGATATGGAATTCCTACAGTGATTACTACACGTGCTTTGTCATCAGCAAAATCAATTCCTTCAGAAATCTAAGAACATGTTTGAGATCAAGCTAAGAACTACTTTTCCGCGAAAAACAGCCAACATTAAAGCTCCATCAACACCCGGACCATAATGCCGTGGATTGTTCAGAACATCTTCGAATTTTTTCATGACCTCATTGAGAAGCGAGGACGCTTTTGGCTCTTCCATGACAATCTGAAAATCCCCTACTTAAAAATATCCTTTACGCTCAACTTTTTTCTTGCTTAATTCCGTAAAAATATGTTTTTTTAGGAGCACCGTTTTAATATTTTGTATCATACCATAATTAGGAACAAAGCAGAGTATTCCTCTAGGTACAGATAAACAAATATCTCTGAAGATAAATGTTTCAACCTTCCCGTGAGTTTACTTGATGATTAATGCCACTTCTTCCAAAATACGTGGCGTATCTTTAATTCGACTTGCTGAAACCGTTAACGGTAGTCCTGCTGGGCCCTAAAAACAAAGATTTTTGGGAACAAATATATCAACATACCACGGAAACAACTGAAGCAAAAATCCGCTCATTTGGAATAACTTGTTTACCTTCAACTTCAACGTTAAATGGAAGACCAAGTTCTGTTTTAAGCGTTTCAACAGGACACAAGGTACCTGATGCTAGAATAACATTTCTAGAATCTGAGAAGGCGTGCAAGAAAGTCTGAAACAATCATTAATATAATATGTCAAAAGTCTTGCCAATGCCGGGCTCATACACCAAAATGAAACAGAGGTATTATGACCAGGATCAACCGCTTTAATATTCCCAGGCCCAACATTGGCATCCAACCAAATATCCTCTGCAGTAGTGTAGTGAATGTTTTTTGGGCCCTGTAAGAAAATTAAAGCGCAAAATACATGGATACCTGTGTATTGTAAGTTTCAAATAAAGAGCTATCAAGAGCGTTACTAGCGTCGTTGAACTGTGTATTTACTTTTTGCATACAAACATTCAGCCTGAAATAATGAATGCTGAAATGTCAAATGACCCACCTATACGTGTTGCGAAATTTCTCGGTCTCAAAATAATCGGAAAAATAAAGCCACTTTTCTACCATGACAATGGCGGACCCACTTGGTCTATATTTAAGAAACCAATCGGCCTGCTCAGCTCCACCTGCAGCACAGACAGTTTTAAACGCTTCCTTAAAACGATGACGTGAATAAACACATTGCTACCATTATCTTCGTGTGTTCCGGACTGCCGCTTTTGAAATAAAGATGCCTATTTTTGGTTGGCTGAATAAGAGAATCGGCAAGAAATGCCCAACCTCTGAATGTGCCATAACTTAGAATATTTTGAAACTTACAAATTTAAATTTCTCTGGTGTTTATATTCATCCATAACACAAAATCTTGCGGGCTGAGTAATTTCGACAAACCACCCACGAATAGATGATATAAAGTTTGACACCTGAATGATTGAGCTGTTTGTAAGTAAACTAACGAATTCCAGGTTGCCAAAGTAGTCATTAAGCTCTTCATAGCGATCCTTTCCAATTGTATTCTTATACTTTTCGTTTATGTCTTCTTTCAGCAATTGAGCTTTACAAGATTTATTAATAATGTAAAAATGAAGTATACCCTTTGTTTGGAAAGACATAAGCGCATCAGCTATTTCTCGTTCTGTGAAAGTGAACGAAGCTCCTTCTCGGCATGTATCTTCTATGTTATGAGCTTCGTCGAGAATAATGATACTGTTTTTCAAATGAACATCTGAGGATTCTCTGATAATAGGATCTAAACGCATGATAAGATGCATACACTATGCATTTACCGACTAAATATGTAAAAGGACAAAAAATAATGTCAGCATCACTGGTCAAAATTCTTGTACTAGTGAAATAAGGGCAGACCATGGGACGTCCTATTTTTAAACCATCTACTAAATCTTCTATGTCAAACACTGTTTCTGTCTTAATTGATGAGGTATGATATTTGTAATATATGATCGCTACATGCTTTTCAACGTGCTCTCGCATACTGTAGGGTGCCTCCAGTTTATGACTTCGGATGTTTGTTTTATAGGTGCAGCCTAGCTAAAATACTATAAACAAAGACATTCTAAAGAGCTGTTACCCCTCCATCGGTCAAAAGTTCTTTGCAAAAAGATGTAACATTCCCCGAATGCCGCGCCTGGTCGTTGATACAGGACTGTTCTCTACTGGCCAGTATTGTATGTCTATGCCCGGCTAATTATATTTAAAAAAAAATATACACCTCAATATCCTTGTATATGGCAGACGGCGAAATTCTTTTACAACTTGGCCAATCTGCTTATGCGTACGAGTTCCATAGTAAATCCGAACCTTTCTAAACCAATATGTAAACGTATCATTGTTAGGCTTACGGGAGGCAATGACACACAGGGGAATCAGGCTGTTTAGGCTGCGCGTTTGATGCTTTTGGAGTAGTATTGCAAGATACGAAATCGCTTTGAAGCTCGTTCTCATCTAAAATAAAAGATATTACTATTTAATCAACGAAAATGAATTCACATGTTTCTTTATTTCCCTCCTTATTATTATATCCTTCCCCCTTTTCAATTATTTCTACTTCTTGGGATTCGCCTTTTTGAGATATATCTCTTATGTTATTTCCTGTATTAGGGAACTTGTGTTTAGGGCAGCTGCTTTTGGATTCACTGCGTTTTTCTTTGTAACGCTGAAGCCAGGCACATGTAGAAGCCAAGAGAGCTAATGTCTTACCTAGAAATTATAGTTATACTCAGCTCAATTAAACGAACTAACCGCTTCCAGTAGGACTTTCAGCAATAACGTTTTGGTTAGCATTGAGAGCAGTGAGGATCTTCACCATCATTAATTTTTGTGTTGGATATGGTTGTAAACCAATAGGCAATTTCACTTGATGTCCGCACATCGGAATCATTTCAAATCGTGAATTATCTACTTCTTCTCTATAACGACAGTTAGCAGATCGAAACAAATTATGAACCTTTGACGTTTTCTATGTAAATTTACCGTTTTTGTTTTAGTCTCATCTTCTTTTTTTCCTTTCTTCACACTTTGCCAATAGCCTTGTGCTTTTTGTTTTCTTGTTTGGGGTGTATTTTCGCCGACTTTTCCGCTTCTCCTCTTTTTTATAAGGGGTACGTTTTCGGCATTCTCGTCGTTCATCTGTCTGGAAACACTGGTAAAAAAAAGCAAAGGAACAAAAATAAACAACTGCAAATTACAAAATATCTATGAAAATTGAAGTTCGATTTCCCGCATTCGTTTGCTTTTCTAGCGCGAAAACTGACCCCACAAAGCAACGTGTTACAAGGATCACACAACGCCCCTGGACGCTTCGAAGGCTTTCTCTAAGTCGACGTTGTCGTCCTTTTTCTTTTTCTGGACCTTATATATGTATTCACCCTTTTGAATAACCGAAACGATTCAGTATTAATTTTATGAAGAAAGAGAACAAAATACTCACTGTCTTCAAAAAAATAAGAACACTTTATTTACATAGTCTTCAGAAACATGATTTTTTGCGTTGGAATATTGAGAACCTGCCCCTCGATTTGGTAATTTCATCAGTTAAAATTATTTTATCTTACTTGGCATGGCAAAAAATTGATTCCATCAAACAAACATTTTTTATAGGGTCTAATCTAGCAGCTTGAAGTATGAGCGACCCCTGTGAATGCCTCTATGACCATACTTCCGCGATGCAACGTTTAATAGCTTGGGTAAGTCAATTTAACACATTAAGGATGAGAGAAATTCGTTTTAGCTTCGGGACAGTCAAGATACTCAAAATGATGGTCTTCCTGATGCAGGATCAACCGGTGCCAATTCTATGCTTATGATGACTCTTATTTGGGGGCTTGTGGCGTTAGGACTGTTTTTAGCCCGGCCCGAATCGATGCGCCAGAGGAGACTAGATCCCACAGCCCCCGAAAAACCTGGACCTGCTAATGATAATGTACGTGATAACAGTCTTTTTTTTACGCCCAAGCATTTCAGAATGACAACGGCCCTCCTCCTCCTGGTTTAACATAGGTTACTGTATCGCAACCATTCCTTCTTTTCGGGTTAGCAGCTTCAGATTGTACACAATGTAAATACGATCCTTTTCCTTTGCAGTTTACATGTTTTACTGGTATATTCAAGTAGAATTCACGTAGCGCAAAGTTTTTTGGTGCCTTTTCTTTCACTTTACTAGTCATGCAGTATAAATTTATCCTTGGTCATTATGGTTTATTGTGACGTAAAACAACCGGATAAAAATATTGTGTAGCCGTAAACTTACAACCATGCTCTGAGTCTGGAGAAATTAGTGATACCAAAAAAATACGAAATTTAATAAACATGTGTGGAGATCGATTACTACGCTTACTATAAGAAATAGGGAGCGGGTGCTCTAGGCGGCCTGATACGTTCTTCTTCTGGTACAGCGTTAAAGTCTTGAAAATCTCTGGAGCCGTCTGCCCCAATTCGTAATATGGATGCAATATTCCCACATCGGTAGCAATAATTGGGAGCTGAATAAATAATTCTATATAAATGATTAAGCGAACTAACCAGACCAAACTGTACACAACTTTTCATCAAAATAGTAGCGATGCCCCTCGTCTACGAGTTGATGAGATCGGCAAATCAATTCGAGATCGTTATTTTCACAAAAATTTTTAACTACATTTCCATTGAAAATCCAACCGGCACCTCTCAAACTCTTGGACCAATTGGCTTCTTGATCTTCGTCCGGGTCTGACCACATAATATCGCAAAGCGCACCCTGTTGATGTGTTGTATATTACTTTTATTAATGTTCTTACATTGCACGGGATTTCTTGAAATCTGTCGAGGCTAATAGTATGATCAATTGACTTCATTTCCGGAGATAGACCTCCATGTACACACATAATTTTGTCATCTACTAAAGCAGCAATAGGAAGACTATCGAAAACCTGGAATGCGCAATAAAATAAAAAAAATACTCTGTGTAACCTTGCAAAACCATCTATAGACAACAGCGTGCCCGTATTTATTATTGCACTCGTCATAAAAACCGTAAACCATTGTAATTTTGCGAGACTCATGATTTCCCCGAAGAAGTGTTATATGGTTTGGATACCTAAAAAGACTGACTATGAATAAAATCACACTTACCGAAGCAAGTAGCAAAACAGCAGCGTGCATGTTTCTAAACTGTAATGTCCTCGATCAACGTAGTCACCCATAAATATGTACTTGGTATGAGGAAGATAGCCACCTACATTAATTTATGATTATGTTAAGCTGGTGACTACCTGTACGGAAAAGCTCTTTGAGATCGTAGAACTGCCCATGAATATCTCCACAAATAGTCACCGGAGCTTCCACAGATACCACATTAGGCATCTTCATAAGCATATTAATAAGTCTAAAACGTGAAGTGGTATATAAAAAAAAACTCTTACAGACTACATAAAGAAATGGCATCTTCTTCAATCAAATATTTGCATTTTAAGACATCTTCAATCCATTTATCTACATCTACTTTATGCTCGCCGCCTCTGCTGAATGTCATCAATTGGCTATTTAGAAGAAGAACAACTAACTTAAGTATAAGCCCTTTCTCTGCTTTTTTGCATTCTTCTAGATAGTTCGGCGGCAGTTTACTATCATCTGGATAGATATCGATTGTAGAATTGTGATCCATTTCCGAGTCGGACATCTTAAAATAATTACAGACGATAAAAACACCAGTAAACATGGATATAACCAACATAGAAAACAAATAACCATTTCTAATAAAATTTATGACATCTGAACAATAACAAAATTTCCTTTAACAACTAAACTATTAAAAAATGAGACCTACAAAACAAGGAAAATGAATCACTCAAAAACAACTCCAACTTGAGCTGCCCGGATTGGACGATCTTTTAGTGAATATCCAATCTTTGTTACGTGTGCAATGGTACCAGCAGGTTTGCCTGACTATAAACTTCTTCATTTAAGGTTATTCATGTGACTAACTTGAGAAGCAGGTACTTGGAAAACGGCTTCATGAAGATTGGGATCAAACTTTTCTCCTTCAGGATTGACTGATACCAATCCATGTTTCGAGAAAGTTTTCAGCAGCACCTTGAAAGAAACACGTTTTATTTAAGTTTTAAAAAGGATCTAGAATTATATATATCCAATGGCACCGATTTAGATTATGATAGTTTCAGCTCTACTTACATTTTTAGTCATTACAATTCCTGAGTACAGATCATTCAGTTGTTTTCCTCCCGCTTTCAATTCTTCTTTTTTCACTGAATTTACGGCAAGGTCTAGGATATCAGCAACCTAGATTCGCACTATACAATAAGATAAAATAATACCTCTAAGAGGTCTTTGCAAAATCCTTGTATAGCAAACATTTTAGCATCTTCAGTCTGTTTAACACCTCGCCTGCGAACATTTTCAGTTTCTGCTAAAGCTCGGCGATATTTATCCTAAATAGTGGTTAAAAGTACCAGTTGGGTGCAAGATAACATACTAAACATTCATTAGATTCTCCAATCACTAAATCATATTCCTTCAGGAGAACATCGAAGGCGCTTATTGGAACTGCTGTCAATTCGGAATCATCTTTCCCAGTTGTTGTTTTTACAGTCTCTAAATATTCAGTACCTGTAATTCGGTTATTTATGAGTCACATTGAAATATCGTACCAGATAATCGTTTGCCATCTTTAGTGATTTCAAACTTTAAACCATCATTAGCATCAGCAACAGTCGAACTCGATTTATGAAGGAAAAGGTTGCGAGAAGCAGACGTGGACTGCAATAATTGCCTATAATAAGAAGACAAGATGTAGTTATAATTGGATACAAACCTCGAAGAGACAAAAACATTGCTTATTTTTGCTACATTTTTCGCTACAATAGACATGTGGATCAGAAGTGGTGTACAGTGACGCAAATCGTAAAAGAGCGGCTTACGTGCAGAATACTGAAAATATAGGATATTGATGTAAGTTGCATTCTGTAGCATTCACTAGAATAGAAAAAGCAATTGTAAAAAAACTAGCTACTAGATACAACAGAAAAGAAGACGTTATAACTATATATGCGAGCAGTTCAAATATAGTTCAGTAATCAAAGGTCTGCGCGGGTTAGGAGAGGGGCACATCTACATTTTGTGAATTCATAGGTGAGGCTCCTTATTATATATGTAGCTCTTCCATTTATGTTTTATGACTAGATAATCATTCTTCAGAATGAATGATGACGACGATCAAAAAGCATATACTTGGGAAGCAGGCTATGCCGAAGGTAATGGTTTTTGTGCACGTAAATAACAGTTTTTAGGCCTCAATTTGAGGGAAGTTCTCGAAGAAGACGAAGGAGGTTCAATTGAAAAATCTATTGCAAAATACCTTCATGATGCAAAGAAGAAGCAAAGATGCCTAGAAAAACCGGTCAAAATAAGGTTGGGTATTGTAAGTTATTTTCCGCTACTATGTTTTATACATTTCAGATGAGATATGTTTATCTTGTAATAGATTGTTCACAATACATACAGAATAAGTCAATGCCACCATCTAAATTTTTTGTTACAATGAAAGTAAGTTTTCCTTCAGGTTGACACCTGCCAGTTTTAGGCCGTAGATAATTTCCTAGACAAATTTTTTGAACAGAATCCTATTGCCCAAATTGGAGTGATTATTTGCAAGGACAGAAAAGCTGAGAGACTCATTGCTCTTACCGGTACATCGTTTTATTGTTTCATGCTATTTTCCTTTTCATACAGGAAATATTCGTCAAATAAAAGATCAACTGGCTACAATAGGGGAAGCTTCATGTGTTGGAGATTTTTCACTTCAAAATGGGATACAGCTCGCAATGACTAACTTAAAGTATGCTCTCTAATGTAGTGCTGTTATTTTTCCTTTTTCTTTTCAGAAGTCTTCCTGGTCACGTTTCTAAAGAAATTATAGTGATGATGGCAAGTTTGTCTTCTGTTGATCCTGGTAATATATTTGCCACACTCGAGGTTTTTTTTAAGGATCTATAGTAACGGGTTTAGCTTCTCAAAGGAAACAATATACGATGTTCAGTTATTGGTCTCAGTGCAGAAATGTTTGTGTGTAAACAAGTAGCTAAATTAACGAATGGTTTGCCATTTTTAACCATGTATCAAGTTTCAGGAAAATATGACGTTGTTCTTGACGCAGGGCATCTAGATTTAATAATGGCCCAGCACACCAGTCCACCTCCTACGGCGAAACAAACTGAATGTACGGCCGTACGCGTGGCGTTCCCTCCTCATGCGGCAATTCCTCATAAATCATTTTGTCTATGGTAGTTTATTTTTTCCTCATTAAAAATCTTGACATTTTCAGCCATCCTGGCCAATTACCAGAGTCAAACCGTGGTTTCCTTTGTGAACAATGTGGATCAAGATATTGCTCTTTACCAGTTGAGTGCCGCGTTTGCAAAATTACCTTGGTTGCGGCCCCACAACTGGCTAGGGCTTTTCGTCATCTTCTTCCTCTACCAATATTCCAAGCAATACCTATTGAAAGGTAACTTTCACTCATGTCGGCTTTTATAACATTTTTAGTGGATCGTGTTACGCGTGTGATCGACCACTAAGTCAAGAAGGTTTTCAGTGTAAAAATTGTTCCTCAATCTACTGCTTTGAATGCGATGTACTTCTTCACGAATCTCTTCATGTTTGTCCCGGTTGTTGATGATCTTTTGATTGTTTTACAGGTATATTTCTCGTATTTTGTAGATACTATAAATGCTCATAAATATATTATAAAGATCTTTGCCTATTTTCCGTGTGGTATTCTTATGTGGTTCTTGTTGTTAGTTCATTGCGTTACGTCCATTCAGTTGGCTGTCTGGTGTCTCTGCGCTTTATCGCGGCATTCTCTATTCTCTCGCGATGTACACTCAGCACCCCCGAATCCTACAGCCGCCTGCTGTTGGTCCCTTCCTACGCATTGCGATCTTTTACTTTTCTCAACAAAATAGCTCTCAAAAGACAATTTCAGCATTATGCCAAAGGATAAAAGAAATGAAGCAGTAACGGAAATCGACCACGTCGACCGTGGCATCACTTCCATTACTCAGATTCCCAATATTTGTGAGTGAAAATATAATATATTCTGTCGATACTTCCAAAAATTAGAACCTTTTTTATAAAATCTTTTCAGTGGAAATGTCCCAGCTGACCCGCCTCACCTTGAGCCATAATAAGCTCACCTCAGTTCCACCTTCTATCGCCGATCTCATCAATTTACAGGTCGAAGCAGAGACGAATAAAATAACAAAGAATATTTTAGATCCTTACTCTTTGGAACAATCAAATCGAGGAGTTGCCGTCCAGTATCAGTAGCCTTCCAAAGCTGAGAATTCTCAATGTTGGGTAAGTCAGCTGAATAAGTTCGTATCCTTGCTTTCCTATATAGAATGAATCGCCTTTCTGTCCTTCCTCGTGGATTCGGATCTTTCCAATCTCTCGAAATCCTCGATTTAACATACAATAACCTCAACGAGAAAAGTCTTCCTGGAAACTTCTTCTTTATGAGTAAGCTATCATCCCAAAAAAAACATCCCAATGTTCCCATTATTAGAAACTCTCCGGGCTCTTTATATCGGAGACAACGATTTCGAGATGCTGCCCGGTGATGTCGAGAATCTGATAAATCTGCAAATCCTCGTTTTACGTGACAACGATCTGTTGACCGTTCCCCGCGAGCTGGGACGACTCTCTAAACTGAAGGAACTCCACATCCAAGGTATTTTCGAAAAAAATAGAGAAAAGAGAGGGGATTCAGGAAATCGCCTGGTGACAATTCCTCCCGAGGTTGGAAATCTTGATTTGATTGGACCTAAGCAGGTTCTGAGACTGGAACACAACCCATGGATGCCCAGTATCCAGGTACATTCGACACTTTTGCACTTTACTTCATCAGCTGGGAGCTATAATAGAAACAGGAGTTTATCTAGTTTCGGTCCCATATCTATCCTCCTTTTGAGGAAATAAGTCCGTCTTTTGATAGTTGGGAGATACGACGAAGACCAAGGCAAACCCCCGCTGATATCATTTTTCGCTTCCACCAGCATCTCCCTAATAACCGACAAGTAGCCTTCTGCAGGGGATTCAAGACCATATCTTTTGCTTTTTCCCACCTTCCCTATAAGCAAAAGAGAATGATTTCAGGAGCAGTTCGAGGCCAACGGCGCAGAAGGAGTGCTCGCCTACCTCCGAAGCGACAACTACAAGTTCAACTACGGCCGCCAGGTCTGCCAACCTCTTCTTCTTCCTCATCCTCCCATTTTCAGGAAGCCTCGACGGGTCCGATCCCCCCGAAGAGGAACAAGGATAAGAAGATCTCGCGCAAGAATGTCCAGGGCCAGTGCATGGCCCCCTAGGAGCCCGTGTACAGTATCCGCCCCGTCAGTCCTCCTCCATCCTCTCGCTGGTGGCCCGCATGTGGCGTTCTCCCTCCACATGCGGGCCATGGATACTGTGCACTGCCCTCTCCCCCTACCCCCTCCCCTAATCTCAGTCATTTTCCTGCCCTTGGTGCTGTTTACCTGCCCCCGTCCTCCGCTGCCTCAAAAGTGCCTGGATAAAGCTTTAACTTCCCTCGAAATCTAGCGTGTTGTCGGGGAGAGAGAGGTCCTCAAGAGGCCTCCTGGGATGGCTCTGCCGAATCCATCACAGCCGTCGAACAGACTCCTCTCGCCTCTTCTTATCACCCCTGGCCGTCTCTCCGAGGAGGTATCCCCCTTTCAGGAACAAACACCCCGCAAGGCATCCGGCCATCGGCTGCAGACGCTTCTTTCTTCGCCTCCCTGACTTATTACCGTACTCCAATTAGACATTCCCCCTTTCTGGTCGACTCATCCTCCCGGATTACTGTAGAATCTCCCCTAGAGGACAGGTAGAGGATAACCACCCTCTCCTCCCCGCGCGCCATAATCTATATTTCGGCGGCGTCGTCGTGACGTCACAAGTCCAGCTCCTTGAAGATTTTCCCTTACTTTTGCCAGATCATCGCCCGGCTTTTCCCGTGTCTATTCCCTCTCCGCGGCGGCGACGGCCGTCCTCCTCGACCCGGCCTGCCTCCTCCCGGGTCCCCCGGCCAGGGCGACCTTTTTTGTGAGGAGAGTGCTGGCATATTTATGTGGGTGCTGAATGGCTTATGGAAACCAGAGGGACGCCGAATCCCAAATAGATTTGTAGCCGGGGAGGAGGGCGAATTTGTCTCGGATGTCAGGTCAGCTATTCGAAGTTGAAATGAGAGACATCGGGGCTAATGAGGGGTCCATCATCGGGCCCCTCCTTATATCCCCCTCCTTCGGTTGTTTCTATCTAGTCGGGGACACTTCCTGCCGGCCGAACTTGGCCTTTGTTTTCTTTCGTTGAATGTCTAATGGCCTCCCAGATGAATGGCCCCCTGTCAGATCACCTCCTCCCCTCCTCCTGCCCGCCTTGCAGCAGGCGGAAGAAGAAGCAGAAGAAGAGGTAATCAACTTTTTTGGCAGAGGACGGCCTAGATTGGAAATTATGCAGAGAGAAGAGTCCGAGCAATCTTTTCGGGGGATCAGGGGAACCATTGTGCCATATAGGAAGTGAGAGGAAGGCCTTTGAAACGTCGTCCCTCTTTTGACGGGGGAGCACCCGGAAGCCGCGGCAGGCCCTCCCGATCAAACGAGCTTTACGCACTCTTCTTCTTCTTCTGTTTTTCACATTTGGCTCGGCCCGTCTTAAACATGGAGCTGATAAACACATAATAAGCGCCGAATCTATAGTATATGCCGGGGAAGGAGGGGGAGGCGCCCCTGGCAGCACTGTGAGCACAGAAAATGGTATATGGGAGTTTTAAGTTTGTATGCCTTTAAATTTTTGGGTATCTTCAAGATTACTATAACTATATTCATTTTTGCTCCATGGGTTTTCAATCGGAGGCGAGCACAGTCCATAGAGCATCCATTGGAACTGACTTTTTGTTGAAAATTCTCTTCCATTTTTATCCCCAAGTATTTATTCAGCTGCCCTGCAGTGATGTTTACCGTATTCTTATTCTTCTGGGTGTTTTTATACTTTAAAAGAGATAAAAAGCAAAAAGAGAGGAAAAGACGCTCGTCTAATTGGCTTTTGGGGGTGAGCTCTCAATAGGATTCCTTGCTTGGGGACGGAAATTGTAAATAAATGAGCTTCCCCGTAATAACGAGGCCGGTCCCAACTGGAAGGGAGGACGAAGCCCGTTGGCCCTCCTTCATCCCGGGGAGATGTACAGTTCCCGTCCGGCTCCCGAATGAGTCTTCTCCCCTGACGTCCGTTGCCCGCCGAAGAATCGATCCCCGACAGCCGACGAATACCCCCTCGCCACACGCACTTCTCTCCGCCACACTCGGTCGCAGCCTTTTTTCACGCCCTCGCCTCCAATTTTGGCGCCTATTCGGCTCTATTCGAAATGGCCGACTCGCCCTCCCGTTTCATTAGGGCCAGATTCTTACCTTCTCGATGGGATTAGGCTCTCCTCCCCGTCCTCCGGCCCTAATCCAAAGGAACCTTTCCAGAGAACTATGCTCATTGGACTCTCTCGACACTCAGATTAGGCCGGGCTTTCCCAAAGACTTCCTAAAAACCATTAGACATTCCTCCCTCTGTCTTCTCCTCCTCGACTCGCCCCAGGTGTGCTCCTCCCGGGATAGACAGTGCCCTCCACCCCCTCCCCGCCCTCCTCCTCATCCTCCCCTTTTCATTGGAATAGGGTATTTGAATGAGTAGCGAAAGTCTCGGCCCTGTGGGAGATTTCCACTCTTGCACTTTGCCAACTGCTTCTTTCCGGCCAAAATAGAGAGAAACGTTCTCCAGGATAAGCCCTGTCACGCTCTGTCCAAGTCCTCCCTCGAATCTGCCCCCTGAGAGGAAGCGGGAGTTATCCTCGCCCTATCCTCCCTCTGCTCTCCCTAAGCGACTCGACTCACACCGCTTTGCAAGAGCCAATTGCCCTAATTTATGGCTTCTGCGGGGCATCGCCATTCCGAAGAACATATCTATCTCCCCCGGGAAATTTACGACCCCCAACATTTCTACTCCTCGTCCTCGTCCTCGTCCTCGTCGTCTTTTTCTCAAGTCGTCACTCGCCGTGTCAACTCCAATCGTGTTCCCTCGCGTGCTTCCGAGGGACGAGACCAACGTGTGAAATTAGCCAGTCTCACGCAGATTTCTTCATTTTCGATTTCTCTGGACAGGCGGGTACCGCCAGTCCCGGCGGCACTCGACCCGTAGATGGTTGCTGTTATACCTTCATCGTATATCCTGCCCCTGGTCGATTAAGATGGCTTTAGACCCTCATTTTCCATGTTATCCTCTTTTCTCTGAATACTACATGACCGAGACTGTCTAACCTGTTCTCCTCTTACTGTGCCTTGTCCTGGGGATCATCCTCGGGGTGGTCCTCCTGTTCACCTCAGAGGCCAGTCTTTTCTCCTTCAATAAGATCAACGTTTTCTCCGACTGAAAGGCGTTCTGTTACTATTTACAAGGGTAATTCTCTTGAACAAGATACATCTTTCTACGAGAACTGTCCAGCACTTTGGACTCTAGGGCATTCCTCTTAGGAAGGATAAGGACGGTCTGCCACCTGGACAACGGGATGGCGACCAGACCAGGAGAGGTAGCCTCTTCCTCCCAGGCACTGTTTCCTTCTAAAATAAGAAAATAGCTCGTTTTGTCGACTTGTCACTGGAAGTAGTCGTCGGCTGCCGGTGTCCCCTGCAGCTGTGTCCACACATCTACCCCTCCAAGCTGCTTCACTGGACACGCGCTCCCGTGAACATTACTCAATTAATCTGCTCTCCTCTGCTCTCCTTCCGCCGCCTTTAAATATTGTATTTTTGAGGCCAAGTATCCCCGTCCAAGTGCGTTCCTAATTAGTTTTTCGCTGCTGTTTGCGTAGCAAATTATTTATGGGCAAACATAGGGAAGGGACTCCCGGGGAGAGGGTCTGAGCAGGGGCAACGGCCCTCGGGGTCTGTTCCATGTCCTCCGGAGGACCGAAAGAGGACTATCCTCTCGAGGGGGTAGCCCCCCGGTTGTTTTCCCCGGGGGGCAGAGGGGCCACGGTCGACTTGGTTGGCTATTATTACGTAAAGAGACTATTTTCCACGGATCCCCCTCGAATTCAACTGGCCGCCTCTCGCCACACTAGCCGTGAATTATTTGCAGGGAGAGAGGGACAGCAGGTGACTTTTCTTCTTCTCGTTTCTACTCTCCCCGTCTAAGGACAGCCCCTTCCCTTTAATATGAGGAATAATAAAACTCTGGAGGGATTATATTGCAACCGAGCCGCCAAAATCCTCCCCGGACGCCTACACTTGCCATCTGGAATAATTACGGGTCTGCCTAAGCCGGCGGGAGACGGACTTCGCCGTCACTTATCCCCGGCCCATTCCTCACTCTTCCTCATCTACCATTTGAGGGGGAAAGTGGCCGGAATGGCCGGCTGTCTGGATCGGGCGAGGTGCCAATCTTCTTCGTCTTCCTCCTCTCTGACGTCACACGGGGGCACCCGTTGGATTAGAACCAATTTGGCCATCCACCCATCCCCATCCCCCCTCTCTATCGGGGGAGAGGGGGGCATAATCCAGGGGAGAGGCCATAATTCGGGGCCTATCCTGACCAGTAGTCGTTTGTAATCCGTGTGGGCGCCTGATTGCACCTTCAAATTGCCTTGGCCCACTCTGAAATGGAGATTCGATACGGGACGGCCGAACTCATTCGAGCCGAAAATTGCTGCCCGGGCCCACGGGGAGGACGAGGACGAGACAGGAGACAACTCCCGAAAAATACGAAAACGCAGATAAAACTTTTCATTTTACCTTTGAGAAGCAGCGAATGAGAGACGAGGAGAGGACGAGGGCCTTTCAGTTCTGTCCGATCTCCCCAGAAGATCCTCCTCCTCCCCATCAGGAGTCTCTCCTGTTCGGCCACCTCCTCCGGCTATCGGAAAGGGTGGCCCTGGAACGGCGGTCTGCTCACTTCTCTTTGTGGACAGCGTGTCTAAGCGCCGGTGACTGCTTCTTTTGGGCGCTGAATTCGATTTGGACGCCGCTCGACAACGGCCGACCGACACGTCTTCTTTCTTCTCTAAACTCTTCAACCTGTCTCCCTCCCCGGCTCCTGTCCTCTCGTCCCCGTCCTCCACCTCGCCTCTCCTCCCTCCGATCCCTACTCGAGTACGGTACTGTTACCCAACTTGTGAGGCGTGTTTTGTGAGGAGCACACACACACTCTTCACCCCAGCCAACTGTCAATAACACTTGAGTGATTGGCTTCGACTCGTCCTCCTCTTTCATCCCCCTCCTTTCCCAGCTGATTTGTGCAAAAAAGGAGAGTCCGGCCGAACGAATGCAAAGTCAGTGGCCCGCGGCAATTTGGCCACGGCAATAATTCTGTCTCCAACGCGGCCCGCTGCTCTTTTTGTTGTCAAGAATGAGGGGAGAGTTCAGTCCGACTACAGGTGCCTCTGCCAACCGCGTTATCCTGTGCCGCCATAGCTCAGTCGGTTAGAGCGTGGGTCTAATAAGCCCAAGGTCGCAGGTTCGACCCCTGCTGGCGGCAAACTCTTTTTCCTTTTTCCATCTGCTTATCAGCGGCCCTCATTTTGACTGGAGGGAGTTCCCACGGCACCGTTTATCATCCCCTCCACGTTTCGTCATTTTCACACTTCACCACGAATTGCGTTCCTTCCATCTGCCCTTTAATGAATACTTCACTCAAAATTGATCAAAAGATCTTATTATTTCTTGGTGTCTCCTTCTAAAGAGTAGGGGAACGGCCACAGATGGCCAGGCTCCGCCGCCGTCCGTCTGCCGCCACCTTACACTTGGTGACGCCAAACAGGCGTAAACTCGCCGGTCACTGACCCTCCTTCCCTTCTTCTCGCATTTCATCCGAATCTGCCCAAGTGTTCG
Source organism: Oscheius dolichura (assembly GCA_932521035.1). Classification (NCBI taxonomy): domain Eukaryota; kingdom Metazoa; phylum Nematoda; class Chromadorea; order Rhabditida; family Rhabditidae; genus Oscheius; species Oscheius dolichura. Next base: position 6,980,016 of record OW051494.1, read on the forward strand.
GCCCGAGCTCCTGACGTCAGCTATCTTTATGTCCTCCACTGCCGGCAGAATGTGTCTAATCATCTTTATATGATCGTTTTTCTCAAAAGGGGAAACTGTAGACGATGGAGAGGGCACTTTATGGGTCCCAAGACTTTTAGGATGTCTGGGGGACGTGCCCTTCTAATAATATTTGTGGGAGATCAAAGTGCTCCCTCCTCTCACCTCTTTCTGTCCCCTACAGTCGCTGTCTCACCCCGAATAGCCACGTCCTCCGTCTTTACAGTCCCCTATCTGCTGCCCCCTATTTCCCTTCCGGGGCCACTCGATCCATCATCCTAACTCCCTCGTTTCTCTTCCTCCTCCGCTCTCTCCTTTAAAGATCTCCCCTTTTCCAGAATCGGGTTCCTTTTCGGCCGCCGGCTACCTTCCCGGCTGTAGCTGCTGCTCGTCGTGATGGTCCTCCGAGGAGACCAAGGTCTGTCTTTTCCCCTTTATCCTCCCTCGGGGACCCGTTGTTTTGGGAGATGGCCAGGATCGATCAATGGATCCCTCCGGCCGCCCCTCAGCTGCCGGCCCTGCCCCCGGCATCCCCAGGACAATACTTTGATCTCGCCTCCGGATCGATTCCCGTCTATATTCCCCCATCTTATAAACAGGTAGTAGTCCCCATTAATCCCCTCGGATGTGCGGCGTCATTTGCACCCTGCCGTACTGTACTAGTGGCCGTCCTCCTCCTGTCCTCCCGGGGTGTCCTCCCGTCCGTCCGTCTCGATGGCAGTGTATTTGTCCAGCCGCTTGTGTGACGTCCACACAAGGGGAAATATATCCCCTTGAGAAATGTGTTAGACTCCGCGTCCACATGCAATTTTAAGGTGGTCCGTCGTCCGTCTCCCTTTATAAAAACTCCTTTGTTTACTTGCTTTCTCCCCTTTTCGGCTCTAACTCATGCCCTGGTCGGCCGGCCAGCCCCCGAAAATTATAGAGATTCGACTCGGCGGCTGCCCGATGTTTAACGACGTAATGACAGGAAGGAATGGAGCCTTTTTACGATGATTATAACCATCCGATCGCCTCCCGTTGACACATGTTGGCTGTCCTTTTATAGCCCATCTGATGGCCGCCAAAAAAGAGGGCGAACACGGGGCCCACCGGCTGGGGTCTAAGACGAATGGCTTGTTTTTGTGGTTCCCTCTTCTGCCCACACCGCTCCCCCGGGTCAAAAGGTGTAAACATCATCCACTCTTTTTCTGCTTCGAACCGTTACTGTATACAGGGGAGGAGGAGGCTATTTTGGGGGGCGACAAGGACGACGGCAGATACAATCTCGTTGGAGCGGTGTCTTTTGAAAACACTTCTCCTCTCGAGATGACACTTCAACCCTTTTACTCTTTTTAAATTAAAAAACTCTCGTTTGAAGAAATGGTTAGCCAGTCCGTCTTCTGAATCCAGCCAGTGCCCGGCCTTCGCAGGGCACAGGTCAAAGTCTGACCACCGTCATTTTGTTTAAAAAAGCAGTGACAGTCCTGACCCAGACGAGATGCTTTTAGAGGCGGCCAGCTCACCGGCCATCTTCCTCCTTCCGCCGTCGGCTCCTCTTCCCGAGTGTCTCATTGTTGTTCGCGCCTGTATGCCCCTCCTGAGTCATCTGCCGCTCCGGGGACAGTTCCGTGCCCCGGTCTCACCCTGTCCCAGTCTAAAAATACCCGACTCTGATCAATTGTCGAAGCATAGCGACGACATGCCTACCGTTTGTGCGTCAGAGCCCCGGTCGGCTTGCGTCCCTTGTCCCATTTATCTAAACTTTGGCTTATCTATCTCTCTCTATTTCCAGCTAGTATTTATGCTCCAATTAAGTGGTCTTATCGCTCATCTTATTTTTGCCCCTGTCTGCCGGGGGACAGAAGGCCGGGGACGGCTGGAGGAGATCTGTGTGCCACCGCGTCTCCTCCTTCCTCCCACTGTTCAACTTTTGTCAATATTTTCAATCTTGATCATTTTAATGTTTATTTAAACACGAATAGTGCCCGCCAAAAAAACTGTTAACCCGGTGCCGTTGAGCATGTTAATACGCGGGAGTGCGAATGTTTAGATTACAAATCGATATTACGTGCTCTCCGACCCGGTCCCCCCTAGTGGACGGCAAATATCTGCCAGCCATTTGAATAATCTCCGCTCTCTCTTGTCTCTTCCATGATTCCCTTCCTGAATACCGGTCAACTTTTCCTCTCGAGGCCTCTTCTCCCGCCGACCGGCTACAGTAACCATGTTTGTAGAATGACCACGGAAGAAGAATTGCCCGAGGTCCCGGAGCTCAGGTACCCGGACATGAACGCCCAGCTGAGTGAGCTGTCGATAGACATGTCCGATGGAGGTTCACACTTTACTCACTCGTCCCCTCGCATCCTCCCTCTGTCGTGGTCCTTTGCTGTGTCTCCCCCACCCCCGTAGATATTCGGTAGACGTCAAAAATGATTTAGCCGGTGTGATAAGAGACGATAAGGGACGATCCCCCTAGAAACCAAAAGAGAGAGAAATGATCCCGGCCCTTTGCAGCACTGGACTCTCCCGGAGGAAGCTGTTCGCGAGCGTCAAACCACGCATCGCCGATGCGAAATCTAAGCAGTGCCTCCGGCGGCCTCTACGTCAGTGCTCCTGGCAAGATCATCCTCTTCGGGGAGCATGCCGTCGTCTACGGAAGGGTGGGTTCCCCCGGCAGACACCTGTTGTTATGACCCCCTCCGTTGCAGACGGCCATCGCCGGCTCCATCGACCTCCGTACGTATGTGTCGCTGTTCACCTCGGCCGACGGACGCATCTACCTCTCGCTTCCCGATCTCGGAGTGGAGAAAACTTGGATGTTGAAAGACCTCATCAAGGCGGCCGACCGACTCGCCGGTATGCCCCGCTTCCCCTGGCCACCGGTAACCGAGCCATTCAGCCGAACACCCGCCGGAAGACGACAACCAGATCCCCTCGTTGGAGCTGCTCGTCCCCGTGGCGAGGAAGCTCTCCGGCAGCTGTGAAGACCAGTGCGGAGTGCAGCACATGGCCATCCTGGCCTTCTGGTACATCCTCCTGGGAGTGGCCCAGAGGAAAAGGTGCGTTCTTCCGTCTCTTCCCTGCACAGCTAACAGTCGTTTTGTGTTGTGTAGCCTTTTGTTTTGCATGTTTTGTGTTGTTCAGCTTCCTGGCCAAGAAGAATACTCTGCAGTGCATCGACGGCGACAAGGAGAACACGACCCGTCATTCGGAGAAGTTAGTGTCGTCTTCTCTTTTCTGTTGCTCACTTTCTCAGTTCTCGTGCCGTGACACTAGCCAGGGCCCTTCCCCAATTCTCCAAACTTTTCTACAACTGTTTCAGGGATCTCCTGGCCGTCAAGACGACCGTCCGGTTCAAGCTGCCCAGTTGCGTAGGACTGGGCTCATCGGGTAGGTGTTCCCATCGTTCTCCCAAATATAGCTTCCCCTTTTCAGGTGCTTATTGTGTTTGCATTGCCACTGCCCTGTTACAGACGGCCGGCTTGATTCCTCCACCCAGTGTAGTGGTAAGACCCTTTTCTCTTTTGCAATGTACGAGATTGTAAAGGCAGACGACGAGGGCAACATGACGTGGGAACGGCAGGACCTGGACATGATCAGGAAATGGGCCACGGCAGCCGAGTCCCTGATCCACGGTCGGGCGAGCGGGCTGGATGCCGCCGTCTGTACCTATGGTGAGTCGCCGCCGGGGCCGTCGCTTCCCGTTCGAATGCCAGCGCTTCTCTAAGTTAAGGCCAGTCAGCCAGCCGACTTGTAAATGGGTAGAACAGTCCGTAGTCTGTTTGTCGTCTCCTCCCCTCCGAAAAGAGACAGCACGTCCTCCCGTTCTCCCTCCCGCCCCCGCCTGCGTGTGGATGACCAAACCTAGTCCTTTCCAGGATATCGAGATTACGGCTACCAGAGTTTTACGCACCTCGGATATGTAGGATGCTATGGTAAATTCTCACGGGCCGCACCTTGTGCTGTGATGTGCCGTGAACACCGTTCCCACCCTGGGCCGCCTCTCTCTATCGCTTCGCATGAACTTCTAACACCCCCTGGCCACATCTACCAACTTTTAAAATAAGGGGCCACTGACTTCTGGAAATCATATAATGGGGAAGAGAGCTTTTGGAAGCTCGTCTTGAGTATTGTAGAACTCCTTCAACTGTTCCTTGGGGAATGCCTCTTTGAATCTCCCTGCCTGTAGAGGGTAGTCTCCGTGGTTGTACCCCCTGTCTCCCTTCTTCTCCAGCTCTATCCATAGATAGCTGTGTTTTCGCCTGCTGTATGCTCTCTGTCCTGACACTCACCGCATCCTCTTTCCTCTTCTACCCTCTCTCCTCCGGATAGCTACAGCCTGTCTCCTCTCTCGTGTGTGTCGTCTGCCCAGTCTGTACCTAGCCGGGGGAGGAGGGGATCCAACTGTTCTATCCATTTATTCCGTGTTGGCATTGATTCGTGACTGCCGCCGTTCTCCCCCACCCGAGAGCAATCGTCTTTTTTTTAGGCGGAGTCGTTAGCTACAAGCATGGAAAGGGCATTGAGCCGTTGAAAAGGTACCCGTCCCCCGTAGATCCCTCTAGTTCGGATGGTTTCAGTCTCCCCGAGCTGCGAGTAATCCTGGTCAACTCCAAGGTCGAGAGGAACACATCCCGGATGGTACAGACAGTCAAGGAGAGGCTCAGGAAGGTAGTTTCCCTCCTCCGTTCGCAATGGCGACGGCCCCCGTTTCAGTTCCCAGCCGTAATCGAGGCAATATTCACTTCAATTGACGAGATATCACAAGAGGCCTCCAAGATATTATATAAACCGGCAGAGGAGAACGGCGAGACGGACAGGCCGAACGGACCCCAGCTAGTCAACGGAGGGACGAGTAGCACCATGGGCGACCACGACCATCACACATTACAGGTGGGCCTATTTCCCCTGTATTCAGTCAAGCAGAGTGACACCTTTTCGTTCTTGGACAGATCCCTGTTTTTTATTGTTTCGGCTTTGCTTGGTGGCCTCCTCCGCCTGCTGTGAGTAGTGTTTCCTGCTTTCAGCCGAACCGCGGTGGCAGTATGCGATCCGGCAGCGTGGCCTCCTACGTCGCCGGCGGCAAGCGAGGAAGCAGTGCCAGTGCCATCTCCGCCACCTCCGAGAAGGGCGAACTCATCGACACCTTCAGCAAATTGAATGTAAGCCCCACTTTTCTGCTTCTATTTTGCCCCATGGTCCGCTTGGTTCACACTTTTCTCCGTCTCCCGTCCTCCGGAGGAAACGGTCGGATTTCAGGACCTGAGTAGGATAAACAACCAGCTGCTGATAGCCCTGGGGGTGGGGCACCCCAAGGTCGACCAGATATGCACCACCCTGGCCCGGTACGGCATTCACCCGAAGATGACCGGGGCCGGAGGCGGCGGCTCGGTCTTCGCTTTCTTGAAACCCGACACGCCGCCCACGCTGTTGGACATGATCAGCCAGGAACTGACTAAACTAGGATATGAGGTTGGCCAGCCCCTTGAGGAGGAGATAAGGAGCACTCTTCCAGGTATGGCAGCCTCCTTTGGGCGGAGCCGGCGTGGTGGAACATGCAAGGAAGCCGGAGCTCTTCCTGACGCCAGCCCCCTCGACGACGTGTAGCACACCCCAAGTCAAGCACAAATAACTGTCTCCTGCCTCTCGTCCCCGTCCTCCCTCCCTCCTTGCTCATCCTCCTCTTCTTATTCTCACCCGTCATTCGGCCCACAGTTCATTGCCCGTCTTTCGGCCGACTCCCCCTCTCTGTCGCTCGTCCGTCTCCGTTGTTGCCCCCTGATTGTTCGGAGGACGACGCTTCGCCATTCCCCTCTAGGCTATTTTCAGTTCTCTAGCACAAGTCTATTCCCATGTATTGAACTCTTAGTGTCTCCCGGTTCTCCTCCCCGTCCCCGTACTCCCCATCTTCCCCGTCCCAGTACATTGTCTATAGAGGTCACTTTTGAAAATCGACTCTTTCAGAGAATTACATTGTCTTGTTCCCGCCCATTTTTGTCCCTGCCAGGGGTCGTCAGAGTGTATATTTAGTCCTAGTGTGTCAAACAACAAAGAGATGACGCGGAGACTGCCTTCCAGGGTTTCCTTCTTCTTGTAATTTATGCAGATCCGGCATCAATATATATTTTTATTATTTTCTCTCCAATTAGAGACAACTAAACAAGTAGAAAAGAAGACGAACGGCTTTTACAAAAACGTTTATTCGATTAGGCCTCCACAAGAAGGGGAACGACGGTCATCTGGCAGTTGGCGGCGGCGGCCATAATCTGCTTGGGCTCCTTCTCGGAGACGGCCGACGCGTCGACGCGAGTCGTCATGAGGACGAGCTTCTCCACCTTGGCCGCTCCGTTCTGGCGGAGGATGTCAATCGAGACACTGCCATGAGGCTTGACCACTCCGAAGACGGGCGTCACGCGGTATCTGAATATTATCAGGCCGTATTCCGTACACAGTTGCCTTACATCTGGTTGTCGCTGCACTTCACCTTGAAGGCACGCAACTCGTTGCTCTCGTTGATGAACTTGAACGTCTGGAGGCCGCCAGTCTTCTCGAAATTCATCTCGGCCGGCTCGGCGCGGAGCTCCACGATCTGAGGGGCGGCGACGGCGACAGCCACCGGCTTGTTCACCGGCGTCCTCACCGACTTCACGGACTTCTCCTGGGAGGTGGAGGTTGACTTGTTCTTCCTGGCGCTCTTTCCGCTCTTGGCCGACTTGAGCTGCGTCTGCTTCGTCTTCTTTGCCGACTTGCTCTTCGACCTGCCGCTCCTGCTGCTCTTCTTGCTCTTCGACGACGACTTGTGTCCCGGCTTACGGCTGGACTTCTTTCCGCTTCGAATTGATTTCGAGCTGGTACCGTCCTTCTTCGACTGTTCCTTCTTCTTCACGTCTTTGCGATCGCTGCCGCATCCGAAAAGGGCAAATACCATTCCAGGCACAGCAGCAGAAAGGAGCAACCACCACATGATGAGAATTCAACTTGCGAATGAGAGACGGCCGGCCTTCTGTTAATCGTCGGGATATATTGGGACAAGTTAATACTTGATTTCTACTCGTCCAGCTGGGTCTGCCGATGAGCGGGAAGAGAGACGAGCATCTCCCTGAGTGTGGGCAAGCCTAGCTTGGTCAGAGGTTTATTCTGAGACAACGAGAAGACGGAGACAAGATTCTGTTAAAATATAAAAAAGTGTATAATTTATTCAGATCATTTGCTCAGTTGACGGGGAGCCACTGGTCGAGGGTCTGGCGGATCGTGGTGCGGGCGGCAGTCAACGACGAGAGATCATTGGCATCTGAAATGGGTCTCTCTCACTCTCTCCTCTTCCATGTTTCCATGCTTTCCAAGAATAAAGTGACCCACCTGCGGTGTACATATCGGCGCAATGGGCAGTGCCGTCGATGATCACGGGGATGACGGAGGATTGGCTGCTGGTCAGCTTGCCGAGGGCGTGCCACGGGTCGACAATTCCGTTGGGCAGGAGGACCTGGGTCGTCTGTAACCCAACGCCATTATCTATGTTCTCTAGCAAATCCCACGTTGAAGTTGTCGCGTCCTCCATAATAGGCATTCGTATTGGCGATGGCAGCCGCGACGGAGGCCGAGTTGTAGGCGGAGCCGTAGATGTCAGTGCATTGCTGGACGTAGTAGCTGACGGGGAGATTGTTGACACCTCCGAACCAGGGGCCAGCAATGGAGGAGTCGGTGGACTGGTAGTAACCGAACTCGGTACACGTCTGCCACACCCAGGCTCGGCTGTCGGCGGCGTCTCCGTAGCTGGTGTCCTGAATGGGGGATGCCTGCCGGGGAGGGGCGACCTACCTGCATGAAGGTGATGAAGTCCTGGTAGTTGATGTCATTGCAGCCGAAGTAGCCGAACTCGATGTTGAAGTAGGTGTTGACCGACTGCATCTTTGTCATCAAGCTGGTGTTGTTGTTCAGGTGGTAGCGGCAGATGGCGTGGTCGATGGTGAGCGCGTTGCGGAAGCTGCCCTAAAGCGGAGTCTCTGGGCAAGGGTCTAGCCTACGGCATTGTCTCCGGAATACTGGACGATCTCCATGTAGGGGGAGTAGACGGTCTCCCAGAAGGTCTTGATCTGGTTGGCGTCGCTGGGATTGATGTCTTCGCACAGACTGAACGTGTTCTTCAGAGACTGGCGTCCTTGGGCGGTCTGGAGCAGCTGGGCGACCTGGTTGAAGCCGGCTGTGACCGAAGCACCACAAGCAGCATTCCAGTTGCTGATGGATGCCTTGACTACCTCGAGGTACTCTAAAAGACTCTTCCCTATCAAAATGGAGGTGGACTAACCGACGAAGTCGACCTCAGCCTGGACGGGGCCGGAACTGCCAACGGCGGCAAAGACGAGCTCTGGATGCTTGAGTCGCATCCAAGCTGCCAGAGCACCAGAGTAGGAGCCTCCGAAGGTGACCCACTTGGCATCCTTGATCTGAGGATACTTGACTTTCATGCCCTGAATAAAGGCGGCAAAGTCTTCGATGGCCTGGGCCGAGCTGAGATAGACGAGATTGTTGGTGGCCATATCCTTCGTGGGGCGTGAGTTTCCGTAGTATCTGTGCTCGGCCAGGAAGACAAAGGCCTTGTGCTCCTGGGCCATGGTCGTCCATTCCTAAACCTCTCCTATCCTTCCCGTCGGATGAGTGGCATACCAGGCTAGGACTTTCCGCCCAGCTGGCATCCTCGGGAGCCTCTCCTCCCAACATGAAGAACACCGGTCCTCCGGCCTTGTACCATTGGTCGTTGGCCCAGAATCGCTGAAATCATTTCGAGTGATACAGAGGCCACTGTGCCACGTGGGGCTGATAAGGCAGGGAGTAGCCGCTGGGGATGTTGCATTACGTAAGAAGGACAGACCTGCTGGTAGGTGGCGTTGTTGGTGGAGAAGTGGTCGACCTTGTTGGTGAAGTACTGGGTCTGCAGAGCGACTCGTTCCTTCGGGTGCTACAAAGGGGGACGATGGCCGAGAGACTGGAGGAGGGCTACCTTTATAAGAGCCTTCTGGAGGAATCCATTGACCGGACGGCCTCGGACAAGATTACGACGGATCCGAGGGATGGCAGTGGAGACACTGAGACCGATGACAGCTGAACGGGGGGATTACTGACAGGTCGAGGATGGAAGACGGACCCGCGAGGAGGAGGAGGACGGGAAGACGGAGAGCCATCCTAGAGTGGGGAGACGACCCGCTTCTGGAACGGCGCTATCTCAAAAACGGGAAGATAACGTTTATTGGATCCGCCGCCTGATGAAATTGATACACAGTGGCCGGTCGAAAGGGCCAGATAGCACTCCGGACCTATAAAGGCCTTTCTTTCAGGACAATCGAAGGTTTGGCAGCTGTCCAAGGCATCCTGGTCATCCTCCTGGCTGATACAGTAACCTCCAGAAGCGTCCTCCTCCTACAGCTGTCTATCCTCCTCTGCTCGTCGGGGGCTGTTTAATGATATATCTTCTGTTTTGTGTGTGCCGTTGGTATAAACTAAGAGAGATGGCCGTTTCTCAAGAGAGTCGGATATCAGCGGATGTTCCTTATCCGTCGGCCAGTGACTCCCGCTCGTCCACCTCAACCAGTTGTCTGTCTCTAGTCTGTGCCCCATCCTCCCTTCCTTTCTTTTCTATAAAAATAACTTTTGTCCTCCAGTAAGTGACAATGACGTCCGTCTTCGGTCGCCCCCTCCCCCCTCGTCTCCTACTATTTCTGCCTTGCAAGAGCCGTGAGAGAGGCCGCCCCCGGTTGATCTGAAATCTGAACTATTCTCTTTCTCGTTCGTGTCTCGGCTCACTTATGGTGTCCCCTTTCCGGAGAGGATTTGTCGCCTTCTAAAGAGGCCCATTCGTACGTCACAACACGCATACGTGCCATCGGATCCGTCGTCCAGGTGAACAGATCGCTCATCCGTCTCTGTTCCCCTTCGAAAAGAGAGAAGCCGGAAAATGGAAAAAGGACGACGAGAACGAGGAGGAGCCCATTGAGCCGGCCACATAAACAGTCTATAAATCCCGAGGAATGTGCTACCCCCGACGCCGTCGGCTGACGATAGAATTTACAAGGAGATGACCAATTCTATCCCCGTCGTAAATGAGAGGAGGACGACGGCGGTGATCGGAAGAATAGGAGGACATCGGCCCGGCTCGATGGGGACAGGATGAAAAACACCGTTGTGAGCTGGAATCGAATAAAGGAAAGAACAAAGATATTGTGGCGGTTGTTGGGGAAGCCGTCCTTGTCTGGGTTAGATGGATTGGGTGATAGCTCGGCTAGTAATTAGAGAATCCCTTCCGGCTACTCGCCGTCCTCCTCCCCCGTCCCCAACCCGGCTGTTTTCGGTTTTATTTGAATTTATGGAATCATAGGTGTCGATTTATGGCCACCCACCCGGCTGGGCTATTTAGCCCTCTCTAACTGCTACTTCCAACACCCACCTGGCCCTGGCCTTGGCCCTCCTCCCCTTCCCAGTTCAAAAACCCATCTGCTCCCGGGTATAAAGTTTCCTTCCCTCTTGGTCTCCACATCATTCATTAGCAATAATTTGCTCCCTCGTGGAGTAAAATTTCAAGTCGAAAAGTACAATGGGCCCTGTTTTTCAGGTGGCGGTGATTAGCCCGGGTGGATAGGGCCGGGAACAATGAGCACCTGAGGAAGTTGCCAACAATGGGGACAGCGTGGCCTCGGGAGGCCAGACCCGTGGGGGCTCTTGGGTGGAGGGATAGGGGGTAAGATCCTGACTGTTGCCTAGTTTGAGACATAAAGAACCAAACAAAACTAAAAGAGGATCCATCTCCGAGAGAGGGTGGACACAAGGAGAATCACCTAGGCAAAGGAGGGACTAGCCAAGCGGCCGCAGCCGGTAACCCAAGTGCGCCCGAGAACATGTTATTCCATCTTTTTGAACAAATTGATGTAGTGCCATCATATTCCTCTTCCCACTGAGTCACTCTCTAAACAGCTCTCTCTTTTTCCTCATTCCCCCTGGTCCCCTTACGGTGAGTGCCCCTCCCTCCGCCCCGCCTCCCTCCTTCGATATTGTAATTCACGGCTCGCTTGCAGTCGTTTCCTCCCTCTCCTGTCTCCTCAAAGCAAAGCCTTACCACTCCTTCCCCCTCCAAGACTTGGCCTTTCCCACCGGGCACTGGATATGGATATCAGCTGCTTGGCTTATCCGTCCCCCGGATCTTCTTATTTGCCTTTTTCCTATTGAAACACAGCCACCTTTTCCTCTTCTTCTTGTCGTCGTCCTCCCATTCCGGCCTCTTCTGACTCGCTAGAGGAAATGCCGACTGACATGGTTCCCGGAGTCGGGAAACAACAGCATCCGCCCCTTCTTCCCATAGTGTCATCGGAGAATCGCCTCAAAATAACCGTCTTCCCATTTATTACTTCTCCTCTTCCCAATCCCTACTAATTGATATATTTTAAGTAAAAATAATGAAGACTTGGCTCCACGCTTTGCTTGTACTCTTCCTCGTTGTCCTCGCCGTCTCAGCTCAAGATCAAGAAATTCCGGATAAGCGACCAGCCCTCCTTTCGAGGTAAAATAGAACAACTCTCTGAATATATCTGAAAATGGGAAATGTGGGGGATTTCTAGGATGAATGAATCCAGTAGGTTTCGACATTTCTGGCCATTGCTTTTTGATGGTTAGAGTCTATCTTATTTTAACCCTCCTTCAACAGTTGATTTAGAACGGCAAGAAGTTATTGGTTGGTATTTTAGGTAACAGCCTAGCGTTTCCATTTCCTTTCACAAGGCATGTTTTCTATAGAAAGTCTTATGGAATGTGACTATCAATGCCTGGCTGTGCAGCTTCTGCATCCGATTACTTGTGTATCTTGTAAGCAAGGATGTTTTAGGTACGGCCGCGCTGTTCTGCCACGATATGGAAAGCGCTCGATGAAACATGAAGGAGGTTGTTTTCCAGTACTTTCACTAAGAAGTTTCTTTCTTAGACCTTATGCTATGTCGCCGTGTGGATGGAGAGCTGATGTGCGTCCCTTTCACCGAATCCCGCGACTACTGAGTCTGCCATCAAATTAGTCACCATTTGATTTTAATAAATACTGTTAACAAGCAGTTGGAAAGAGATAGATTTATCTAAAAAATGAATCATATGTGGCTAACCGCGTAGAAAGAAACACGACAGGCGAGAGATCATAAATAAAATACCAGACTGCATAAAATACATTGAAAGGGGGGATATAATAGGTACATAGTGTACAAGCAGCATCTAAGATAAAAATCTAATAAAACTTTCTAAAAAGGAAATATCTTGACATAAGATACAATAAATTGATCTCTAATCATTAGTTAGATGGTGAAGCGACTCCTCCTCAGGAAGAGGGCGGCGCTTCCATCTTGGATTACCAACCAAAACCTAAGGATCCAATGAGTAAAAAACCAAAATTTAAACTAACGGTGACACAGAAAATAAATCCAAAGGTGAAGATTCCCAAAAAGTTACTGACGGCTTGTTGCCCACATAGCTCGCGTCCTTTAGTCCAGCAGCTTAAGAAATGCTATATTATGGAACAAATTCAGATGATACGTGTGTTTCCAAGCAGCCCGTTCAGATATTCCTAAAGCAACAGCAACAGAGACACAGATGAAAATGGCGAGCCCAAAGAACTGATGAAATGGCATTATCATTTCGCGCATTGGAATTGACAATCCAGGAGCAAAGTATGTGATAAAGCCAACAGCATACTGAAAAGCAAAGATAAATAATACAGTTCAGCAAACTTGAAGAAGATAAGCACAGACGACACTAAGGCCAATCCATGAATGAAGTGACATCAAGTTAGGAAGAGGATCGAGTTGGCCTTGGTCATTAACATGAAGATCGTGAGAATCCCAAACAGCTTTCAGAGCTACAAGCATAAAGACTATGACCTAAAAGTATATCAAATGCAAAACCATTAAGACAAACCATGCTATGAATGGCCACATGGAGTGTTTTACTGAATTTCTTCCGCTCGTGGCGGAATACACGATAAACAATGAGAGCTTCGCCATATAAAAATACCATGCCCATGATCATAAGCGTTGGATGGTAATGGAATTCGCGATCTGGATCATCATTCCAAGCAAATCCGTCTTCATAAGAACCCATCCAAATGGCGACGAGCAATATAGCCATTGCACCTAGAAGAAGCTTCAATAGACACCAAACAAACACACCTACCACATATTTGTGAAGCAATAAGAAAGATGTTGAAGAGCTTATTACTGAGGTCTTCGCGTAAAATGACATAATTTGGATCAAAAAGCAGTGCCACCATACCTGAAATAAAATTTATAATAAGGATAATTTAGCAAAAAAAAAAACAAAGAACTATGATGTAAAGCTGAAATGTATTTAATGATTTGGAGTGAACAGACTGTCATTCTGCTAATATAAATGCGAGTTTGCAAAAGTAGCTTCAATGTAAATGGCAACTAAGCAATAATGGATACGCGCAGCTGTCATCACCAGAATGTAACAAATTATATCCGTCTACTGAACGAGAAAAGTAGAAACAAGATTCGCTCAATAAAAGAGATAAACAACCAGGTGAGCAAGTTTCATCATTAGGACAACAATATGAGTTTATATATTTTAGTAAGCGAAAACGTAGCGGATCTTCAACTGTCTGTTTATATAAGAGGTTGAAATGAACAGCATGACCAGATGTTTTCAAATAATAAACAATTTATTTATACAATTCTCGAACATTTTATAGTATAGACTATAGAAAAAAGACGCTCGAGTATGCTCTAGTTGGTTGTCCGCTGCGGATCAATAAAAACGACTAGGGGGCGGGACCTCTTCTCATTTACTAACTGGGGTTCCTATTGAGTTAATGAAAAATATATCACAATCAAAGGAGCACTATAAAATATTGTCAAAGGTTTGATCACAGATGCGATCTGGAGGAATGTTTAATGATGTGGAGGGTGTAATATTGACAAAAATCTTGGGAATTCTAAGAACGGCACTATCAACAATCCTAATTGAAGAGAACAGGGAGCTCTTCCTCGTTTTGAAGAATATTTCGTTGCTGATAATTTTCGGCTGCTTCTGCCTCCCTCTGTAAGAAAATTTTAAACACAAAAGTTCGGTAATACTCACCTTCTCAGCTCCACGCTCAGCTAATTCTAGTTCTTTTTGTTTTTTCTTATTGGCTTGAATTTTCTTCATCCTGAAATACATGAATCGTATTAAAACCTATTACAACTCAAGAACTGTGCAGCAATATTTTTTTTAAACTTAAAAACCAATGGTACAAACCTGAAGAACTCTTCACGTTCCATTTCGTCTAACTCCGTTACTATGTAAGTGATGGTATTTTCAATTCGAGGAATGATAACTATAACATAAATCTGAGCAAACTTCACCTAAAAATCTTACCGTGTTCGATAGCATTTACACGTCTGTTAGTAACTTTGATAGCCTCATCCAAAGTAATAAAACATGTTTGTAGAGTGGCCAACTCTACCAGCAATTCGACGGCTTTACTGTAATTCTTCTTTAGTTTCGCGATATTCGATCCTCCTTTGCCCAAGCCAGTAAGGTCATATGCATCGGGACCGTCTTGATAAGCATCAAAAACAGGCAATAGTACTCCTGAATGCATATGATATTTATAATACAAACAAAAATATTTCTGTGGTTAGAAACTTTAGCGACTCACCTACTACGTTTTCTTTCTTCATGCGAACACGGTACTGTGCTTGGCTAACGTTTTGTATGACGGTATGAGAGAAATCTCCCGCGGTGAACTTGGCTTCGGCTAAAGAGAAAGCGGCCTCCTTCATTACTTCACCCATAAGCACTTTATTCTGAAAAAAAAGTTCACATATAAAAAAACATATATCAAAAAAATATATATCAAAACAAACCTCGACAATTTTACGTAGAATATCACGGAAACGCATGTTGAGGGCATCGGCTTTCTTTTTCAAAAGAGAATGGCCTTTCTGAGCTCCCTTCAAACGAGCTTTCATAACGGTTTGAGCCCTAGAGAAAACAACCAATAAAGCATTAAAATTTCCCCTACATTCTAGATGGAAAAACCGAAATGCGATCCTTGCCTCCTCCAGACATTGTTCACCTAAATAAATCAATAAGCATGTATGTATGCATAATATGGTGAAAGGTGCGATGGAATCGTACTTATACAAAGAGTAAAAACTGCTGTTACAAAAGTATGGTTTCCATAAATTGATTTTCAGGCACGATTCTTTGGTGCAGAAACCAATAGACCACGCCCCTTGTGGGCCAACGATTAGCGCTAGGGCAACTTTTCCCTACGGTTCCAGCACTTTAGGCTGAGCTATATTCAATATGCTTAGACAAATTAGTGAGATCAGCTCTCATACTTTTACAAAAGTATTCGGTAGACTATGCAGGAAATGTAGCAACAGATGTAGAGAATAAATACATTTCAAGGAAATTTCCCTTAAAAGCCTGGTATTTGAAGAAAAGCTACTTTTCATTGTTGAAGTACATATACGGTTAAAATAATGCTTATAGAAAATATAAAAGCTATCTTGTTAAGTAGCAAGCTTCAGGAAGAATTATGCCTGGATTTCTAGTTAGTCCAGTATACAAAAGTTCTGAATGTCGTTGGTTATCTTCTATTTTGCGGTTTATCTAAACAAATAAAATTATAAGTAAATAAAATTCAACAACTATTCTCAAGTACTCTTCTAATTCAGCAGTTTCATGTTCATGCGAAGTGGAGTTCACAATATCGTCAATAGCTTTATCAATGTTTCCTCCAGATTGGGTAACATCTCTAGGTTTTGGTTCTAAATTTTCCTAAAACAACAACAATACACCAGCGTTCCATTACAAACTTACAAGTTTACTTAGTCTAGCTTCTTTTGCTATTGAAAATAATTCTAGCACGGCATGAGGGACCGAGAGCCGCTGTTCATTAACCTAAATTCTTGGGCATAAAAAGATTAACAGTCATACCTTTGCTACGAGTTCATCTGCTTCTTCTTCTAGCCGTTGCAATTCTGTATTGAGTTGTACAAGCTCATCTTCCTTTTGTGCCGATCTGGTGCTGCTGCTATTGCTCTGCATGGAATGCACTGAAAATCGACAAGAGTCAGGAAATATCCCTTCACAAGACTTAGGAGACGAGAAGGAGTCAAGCCCTCAATATTCAAATCGAACAAACACCCGCTTTGACAGCCTAGCGCCTTTACCGCGGCCGGTGAATCGAAAAATCTCCTGCTCACATTCTGAATTCAGCTCGCCGAGCTCGGCACCTCAAAGGTCTAACAAGGGAATGTTTTAACTTTAAGGTGACTTCATGGCTATGAATAATTTGCGTTTTGTTTATCTCGGGTTCGACTCCTTTATGGGCCAACAACATTTTTGCAATTTTTTCTTGTGGTCATTTTTATTCTTGTTCTCTGTGTTTCAAAATCAAAATTAAAGGGAGTAGCGGTAGTATTTGACATGACCAAACATTGGGGTAATCCCCGATGTTCTGCAGTTTACTGCAATTCTCCAAAAGCATGAAGCATGCTCAAATAGTCAGAAAAAATTGCACAAATATTGTTGGCCCATAAAAGAGTCAAACCCGAGATGAACAAAACGCTAAATATTCATAGCCTGGACCAGTATCCACTAGGCCACTGCTTTACATTTGTAGATGTCGCTTTTATGGTTCTCGTCTCGACAACCGTTTTAGTCGATTTTTGTCAACTTTCCTGGCGGCCCTGTACCGTTACGAGGACTCGAGAGTAAAAACGGCAAGCGGCTCCTGGCATAACTTTTTATGCTCTTCGAACGGTATAGGTCTCGAGCCATGAAGTCACCTTAAAGTTAAAACATTCCCTTGTGAAATGATTAAAATGGTCCCGCAGCGACCACATGCCAGTTTTTCATATATACGTTTCTACACGTTTTCATGTATTTTCGATATTTTATTCGGTCTTATCGACCCCAAATTACTATAAAGAAAAAACATAACATAATGCAGATTTGAAGCGTAATGGAATATCAGTGAATTTTTGTTCCGAAATAACCCAAAAATAACTTTTTTTTATGATATTCTTCCGTCGATAACTTAAAATGCTCCCCATAGTGAGACTAATTCATTGCAGTAAAAACGGAGAAGATCGGATGTCACAGTTTTGAGAAAGAAATGTTCAAAGATTTTGGCTGATTTTTCAAAAAATCGACGTTGAATGAAAAGAGCGGACAAAACGCGTTTTTAGTATTGGGGGGTTACGGTATCCAACTTGTCGCACGTGGCACTTGTGATCCGCACATTCATTTTTGCTATTCTTAGGGTTAAAAGATGCAGAAAAAAAGCTGAACCGGAAGTAATTTTGACACCAAAATCTGTAACGCTTTTGATATAGAAAACCTCAAAAAACTCGTTTTCTTTCCAATAGCACATTTTCACTACCCGTAAAAATTACTTCCGACTTTCGAACATGCTTGATCCAATGCAGTTTACAGAAAAAAGTAAAAATATGTGGTTTTTGCATGCTGAGTGCGACAAAGTTGTATTGGCCGAAGAGCAAAAATTGCGATGATCCCGGCACGCTCACTGTCGCGCCGACCTTTCTTCTTCCGCGGCGAGCTGTGTGAAGGAAACGGGGAGCAGCAACATGTTGATCGATTTCAGATTAGGTTTTGGAGTATAAAAGGTAGTCTCACAAGCGGTATACGACTCCCGAAATGGAATGGATACAATGCACATTCTTTTGGAGCCGGGGGTCGCAACGTCTTGGTTCATCTAGAACCAAAAGAATCTTTCCTGTCTCATAGCCTTCTTGAACCCATAAAATGGTGTCGATTCAGTTTCTTCTGGTTTTATGCCTGGCCCGAGATAAATGGAGACTACTACTATTTTCCGTGCCAATTCTGGCTGTTTTTCTCTAGCGGTGACATTTTGAATGCGTTTTCCTTGGCCCATAATTAGCTTTTGCTCGGCCGACTGGTCCGGTAATTTTCGGTACAAGGTAGTGTCTGTGTCCCAATGACCAGTCGGTCGGACAGGCCAGTAAACAGCTGATGGCGCGAGTCCCCCGGCTGGCTAGAAGAACGCGAGGCAATGTTACGCAACGAGAGACGCAGAGTCGAATCTGGCCAAGAGATGCAGCCGGCAGAGGAGAAGCAGAGACGGCGCTCAGCTGAGCGCCGTCCCGTGACTGCTCGCCGTGTGGGCCCCGTTCGCCGGATCGCCTTTATCACCTGCTCCATACAATCCCTGCTCTCTTCTGTGCCAAAACAATCCCCCGATAAGGCACCCCAACAACAACTAGTTTCTGCTGCTTTGGGTACTCGATACCCCCTCTGCCATCACACGGTCCGTGAATAAACAGTCATGTGCCCGTTTTGATCATCTCCGAGGCTGTTCTCCCTGCCCTGCCCTGCTCATAAACTCTCTTCTCTCGAGGAATTTAGACCGGCCCCGGCTAATTGGAGTCGTTCAGTCTCCGTCACCCTTTGATCCGCCGCGTTCACAGCTCTTTTTCTGCCGGCCTCTAAAAGTTAACCATCCCGGTTTTATTCCGGGTCGTTTGCCTATCGGCTGGCCGTCCTCCTAGAATTGTTAAAATTAGCCGGAGGACAGCCGGCCGATCTCCCAGGACTCGTACTTAGTCTGTCCTTTCCCCTCCATAGTCTACCCCATTCATTTCTAATTCCCCCCGGTTGTACTCCCCCTCTGCCCCTTCTCTCGTTTTTCACCCCCATCCGATAATTTCCAGAAAAGAAGGGAAGAGAAGCTCTGCTACGGCATCTTCGATTAGATGCCTAATACTGACCCTGGTGAGTGGTGTGTCCCTTCTCTTCTGACCCCCGGCCGGCTTCAGATGTCATCGTAGCAGAAGATGAGATGGACGGCGAGGCTCCTCGCGGCAGCGGCCGCTCCAAGCGATCCAAACGACGACCGATGAACTCCCGCACCCATCCGACCATCCAGGCCAAGCAGAACCATGTGAGCAGGCTAACCATTACCCGGGGGTGTGTCTCTCGCCGGGGGGCATAACAGGATGTCCCTTTAAAGGACCGGCCGGGATATCTGTTCGAATCACTTGGAAGCGCGTGACCCTCCCCCGGGATGACCTCGGGAGTTTCTTTGTCTCAGTCCAACCCCCCAAGGTGACCGGGAGGAGGACACCTGTCTCCCCTCCTCCCCCTCTTCCAGTCGCCCCCCTCCCCCTTCCCCCTAAAAGTACACACTTTTCCCGCCATGGCCGACCTGCGGGTGGCCAAATTCCATTCGCAGTTCGACGATCCCCTCGAAGTGAAGGTCTCGTATTTCTCGCACCCCCGCGAGTCCTGGAAGGACATCCTCCACCGGCAGAAGAAGAACATCTGCCGACTGTGGCGGCGGAAGAGAAAAGTCTCGACCGGGCACAGTCTCCCCGGGCAACAGTCGCCTTTTCAGATGTACCTCATCACGACGCTGTCGCCCGCCCCACACGAGGTCGCCCCCATCAACAAACTGCCCAAAGAGTGTATCCTCCGGTGGGTCCCGGCCGGAAAAGACCAACGTCCTCCCTTCAGAATATTCTCATATCTGTCAATCAAGGAGAAGTGCCGCTGTGCCCAAGTCTGCCAGCTCTGGAATTACCTGGCCCTGGACGGGATGAATTGGCAACGCGTCGATTTGTTCACTTTCCAGAAGGACGTCAAGGTGAGGGATGGCCTGGACAATTTAACCGGCCCCTTTCAGGCCCACGTCGTCGACAACCTGGCCCGTCGGTGTGGCGGCTTCCTCAAGGAGCTGTCCCTCAAGGGATGCGAGAACATCCAGGTAGGCCGTGTCCCCCTCCGCTCGGCCACGGTCCTCCTTCCAGGACAGCACCCTCCGGACCTTCGCCGCCCGCTGCAAAAACATCGAAGTGCTCAGCCTATTCAAATGTAAACGGGTTACTGACATGTGAGTCGCCTCTAAATTTCTGATACTTTCCCCTCAGGACCTGTGAGAATCTCGGCCGCTACTGCCACAAACTGAAGCATCTCAACCTGGAGAACTGCACCTCGATCACGGACCGGGCCTGTAAGAGTATCAGGTAGTCGAGGACCTAGAGAAAATAAAGGGGGCCTTGTTTAGCGAGGGCTGTTCCCTGCTCGAGTACCTCAACATCTCCTGGTGCGACAGCGTGACCGACCGCGGCGTCCAGTGGATCGTCGCCGCCTGCCCCAACCTGGCCACCCTCCACCTCCGCGGTTGTGAAGGGGTACTCTCTCCACCCTATCTCTCCTCACCACCTCGATATTTCAGCTGACCGAGAGATGCTTCCAAGGGGTCGAGACGAAGATGACCAGCCTGACCCGCCTCAACCTCTGGTCGTGTTTTGTAACGGACGATACGGTAAACAGCATCGCGTCGGGCTGTCCCAATCTGGAATATTTGAATCTCGCTCAATGTAACCAAATTACGGATCGCTCACTTATCGCCTTGGCTCAAAGTTGCAAAAAGCTAACGTGAGCTGTCCCCTTTGGCCGGAGACCGCCCCTTTTCAGAGCTATCGAACTTTCCGGGTGTTCTCTCCTCTCGGATGCGGGTTTTTCTCAGCTGGCCAGGAACTGTAAAGGTCTCGAGAAGATGGATCTCGAGGACTGTGTCCTCATCTCCGACGCCTCCATCCATTGCCTCTCGACCAATTGCAGAAACCTCGCCGAGCTGGTATAATCTCCAATTTAGAGGGATACAAAGTCATTTTTAGAGTCTCTCTCACTGCGAACTGATCACGGACGAGTCTATAAATTATCTCATGACCAATAATAAGGATAATATTCGGGTAGGAGGAAGTAAAGCCAATTGAAGAAGAGAAATTTAGGTATTAGAGCTGGACAACTGTCCGGCAATAACGGACCTCGCTCTCGGACATCTCCGCCACGCACGGGCTCTCAAACGAATTGACCTGTATGACTGTCAAAATGTTTCAAAGGACGCAATCCAAAGATTCAAAGTAGACAGAATCGAATTCAATAAAATAAGGGTGTTTAGCATCATCGGCCAGGAGTGGATATCCACGCCTACTTTGCCCCGGCCACTCCTCCGGCAGCAACAAATCCCGTCAGGGCCGGTGTGTTCCAGCTATAAGTAGGCTTGCGTCCCATTAAGGCATATAAACCTTATTATTTTACTTACCCTGTGTGAATAGAGCTAAGTGCTCGTAATCTTTGCACCCCCAATAGATAAAATGCATGAATTTCTCCTCATAATGGTTATATAAGTGTGCATTTAGGGATCTGCCGATGCTGTGCCATCTTATGACTTCTAATTGCTCTCATCTTTGCACTCCAATGGATACGCGACTTTTTCCTTTATAATTTTTCCGTGTTGTGATTATTTAGTCCTTCTGGTGGATACATGCTAGTGCCTCATCAGACAATTGTGAACGATACTGGTACACTTTGTAGAACATGTTGTCCTGAAATAAAGTGCGAGAACTTTTATTAGGCGCATATTACATGAAACAAAATATTATACTTACAAAAAATTATCAAAGTCAGAAATTCCCGAAGAATAGATAGAAAAACGTAATGGCTCTTCTTCTGACGTTTTCTGAATGCATGAGTTTCAAAAAAAAGAAGAAAAAAACATACGAAATCCTCATTCTCAGCTCTAGCTACTCGGAAATAACACGATTTATCGTCTCTACCTACCAAATAGCGCTGACATATTAACTCTTTTCTCCACTTTATTCCCAATGAGGGCGTGAGTTCACCTTTTACTGTTATCTGTACGTAAAATATAAATGAATACAATTATACTAACCAAATGGTTTGTTAAAATAAGCGTGAGGCCTTCGCGAGCGCACCTATTCAAGGACTTCAGTACAGATAAAATGGGCTCGTTACCTGAAAATTAAGCATTTTTTACAAACGTAACTCTTTACTTACCGGATGCACGATATGCATCTCGACTCTTTGTTAAAATAGATCCAATATTATCAATAAGAACCAATTTAATACATGAATCCTTATTCTAAACTCTATTACACACGTCAAATATAAGCGACTCACCAAAATCTCTTGTAAATAATCTACCATATCTGTTGCATCAAAAGCATGGGCCACATATATTCGGCGTAGAAGATCTGAACAAGCCTAAATTTGAGAATTCAGACCTGATAGCTTTGTTCAATACATCCTCAAGTGTATACTGAAAAGAAGAGAAATAAACACACCTGTTCATTAGGAATATCTCCAAGAAATTGCAAGAAGCGTCGTGTTATGAATGAACCATTGATATCAATCCAAGCGGCATTTCCGGATTGTAGTCGAAGAAATGAAGCTGCAATACCGTACAAAATCTGCTAAAACTGCTTCAATAAATTAGCAATGATACCTGTGTTTTTCCTACAGCTTGTTCACCAACTAATTCATATATTTCTCCAGGCTCAAAGCCGCCCTTTAGTGAATCGTCAATACACTCCACACCAGTTGCAGTTTTTAAATTCTTTCCTAGGCGATATAAAACATCAAGGGCAGTCTCAGCATGCATCTATATCTGAAAAATGAAAAACTGAATTACAGGAGCCGGAGTTACAAGAGTTTCACAAATGATTGCTTCTGATCAAATTCAATTCAATAGTAGCGGCCATTTTTGAATGATAGGCGGGCGCGGCATAATTTTTCTTCCTTTGTTCGTTTCTCCTTTCTTCTTGTCTACTTTTCTCTTGTTGTGTTGTTTTTCACCTATTTTGTCTCACCACAATTTGCGTCGTATATTTTTTGTTTGTATTGTATTTGTTTTCAGGAATTAACACAGAGGAAAGAAGAAGAAGGAACAGAAGATAACAAGGAGAGAAAACACCGGTACTAAGGAGAAAACGAACAACGGTATGTTCGTTTTCTTGCTCTTTAGAACAAAATAACAAATAGTATGAATGTAAATCGGGGGAGTCTTGATAAAACCCACAAAAGTTTTTAATTTATTACAATACAAACAAAAAATACAAATATTTACGACGATTCTTGCAAAATTGGTACGATGAGATGCTCGGTAGACATAAGATTGTATTTGGTAACGTATTGTGTGAATCTAAAAAACATAACAGGGTTAGGACAAAAGCCGACCTCTTGCAGAGATGGGTTTCATTCTCATATTCATCAAAGATCTTTCGGTGATGATAGTAAGCATGAGAGAAGATGCGATATACCCGTCTACAAACGGATCCCAGCTTAGCGATAGATGACTCCTAAACCTTTTCATTGTCATATTAATTTACCCTACCTTGATATTTATTCGGCTTGGAAAATATTTGTTACTATTCAAAAGGATGCAAGCACCATCGAGCGTATGCCGAGTGTAATCGATGGCGGAGCACTAAATGTGCTTAATCAGGGCTTTATAAAGAAAAAAAACTCACTTCCTTGGGATTTTTATGTGCGGCACAAAGGAAAATCCATTGCTCGGTGGCGGTCATTTGCACGCATGATTCAGAAAGACACTCCGTCTAAAAAGTTTCGATTATACAAATTTAATGATTATCTAGCCTGCAGTTCAAATGTCAATGCATTAAGTTGTAGACAAAATTGGCGAAGGTGTTCGTATTTCCACACTCCTTCGTCCTAAGCCGAAAGTAAATTGATTTTATAAAATACTTACGAGGTCAGTCGGTGGCGTCAATATGGCCTCGATATCGGCAGGATCTTTGGCTACTAATTGTTGTATATATTGCTGAACGTTTAGCGTGGAGTCCATGTCTTCGAAAGCCATTGGGGGCCATTTTGACCATTCCTAATTCAATTTAATCAAATCAATACAAAATATGTAGAAACTAACATCTCTTTTAGTGCCTGGGTCGTTTCTTCGGATGATTCTGGGCGCTTCTACTTCTGACATCTGTAAAATGTTGGAAATTATGCGATTAATAAAGAAACAAGATTTTTTTGGATAAAATATGAAGAGAAGCGTTAGCTATTGATAAGCAGTAAAAGCGGGGGGATACGTGCGTAGTTCTTTTCAGGCTCACGTTCTTTCGTTTGAAAATTTTATAAGAGAAGTGGTTTCATCGTAAAACTTTGCTCAATATCTAGTTTTGTTGTATACTTTCATTACAGGCAAGATGTCGTCGCTCAGTGAAGATGGTTGGAACCTAAACGAACCACTGGTTTGTGTTACTGTAGGATCTTACAGTAATATTTAGGATTACATTTTCGCTGCCTACCAGCAGCTAGATAAAGAACTAACCAGTCATCCTATAGAAAAACATTTAAAAGAACCGGAAATTCTTCCTGATCCACGGCGAATTCAATGTCCAGACGAGGTTTTTTTAATTTCACGATTTCATATTTTTTTTCTTTACTGGAGCAAGTAATATACTTTCCACCAGACGATGATTCCGACGATGAAATCTATACTAATAGAAAACCTACATATTTTCGTCCTCCCCTTCAAGTGCAGCGAAATCAGTTCGTCCGAGATACTTTAAAAGAATATATAAAGAAGAAGAATGTCTCGCTTAAAAAGGTTGGAAAATGTTTTAGAAACTTCATAAATTTTCAGCTTGCTATCCTCGGCTGTGGAGAGTCATCTTTGGAAAGGTTCCTTGATCACGAACTGGGCCCTTTTGGTATAGAGCGAGTTCTTTCCGTTGATATCGAGGAAACTTGCCTGGCTAAAGGAATACAATTTCTTAGGTATTGTCTTATAATTTTCTTCTGTAATATTGTAGAAATCGTCTAAAGGAACAAGAAAGTTCGATAAAAGGCAGAGATTATCTTCCATGTCTTGTTGAGCATTTCTTAGGTAAGGTTTACAGATTATTTGTAAACCAGATTCAGGTGATATTCTAAAATATGATGAGCGGCTTGTGCATACAGACTGCGTCTGCTCTACAGAAGTGTAAATATGTTTTCTAAATATTCCACCCATTGCTTTCAGCATAGAGCATATTTCAGTTGAAGAAGCCGAAACTTTTGTGCGTCTTGTACTTGATCAAATTCAACCAAAGTTGTTCATACTATCGACACCTAATCATGAATACAATAAAGCCTTCGGTATTAGTTATACTAAAATTGTTATTTTATCATTTAGGAATGGAACCTGGTACATTTCGACATGATGACCATAAATATGAATTTACTAGAGAGGAGTTCAAAAATTGGTAAATTAAGCCGTCAAGTATTTTTATATTATTACAGGATTACAAAAATACTTATCGACTCCGGTACTGGTTATAAATATGATATACATTATGTGGGAAACATGACAGGTACAATTTCTAAATATGTTTGTTTAATTGAACATTTTTTCCCAGGATTTTATGAGCTTCAAGGCGCTACTCAATTTGCAGTGTTTTTCCGTGAAGGCAATGTGGCGGATGAACCTTATTCTTCTAATAAATTTTATGAAAAAGTATGTTTTTCTTTTATTTCTACGACATATTCAGGCTGCTCACACTATTATTTGTGGAGGTCTCTATAATGTACTTATAAAACGATCCAAAGTGGCTTTGAAATCTTGGTTGAAAGACAATAAGCTGGACTCTGCGAATCTTACAGTGAACCAAATAATTTTATAGATTACCTTGTTTAGGAGACCGAGTTTGCAAAGTTTTGGGAAATACCATTGATTGAGATTTTCAATTTAATGGAGTTACCTCATAGTATCAGCGTAAATGTAGATCGCCAGAAAATGCTGTTTGTTTCTGCTGTTTACTTATAAAGACTTTTTAAGGGAGATGTTAAAATCCTTATCACGCGGACGTCTCTTTGCAAAGTACGGTGGCCCGAATGTTGACGATTCCAACCATTTTATCATAGTTCCACACGATTGCCGCATCGAAGATCTCATCTGTGCCCTGTGAAACCTTCCTCTCCATTATCACTTATTTTATGAAAATTGACTGTTTGGTCTCTTGTAATATGTTCTTTTTCTGATCCCAATGCTCTCGGTGTTTTTAAATATTGCCAATAAAAGTTTATAAATATTCACTTTGTCTGCATTTGCAGGTGGTAAAAGATCGCCCCAGAAATAGTCGGCTAGTTGGAGTGGAGTTGGACTCTAATATGGCCCAGGGGTGTGGTTAGCAGATGACTGAAAACGCGGAAGTTGTCACTTATAAGGACAGGCCGAACCCTCAACTATTGTAAATTCCTCCATACACCTCTCTTTCACACATTGCCGGTCTGAAACCCAACACCGCCGGCGCCGACGAACCCAAATCTTTTGAAAAGAAAGGCTGTCGTGTGTGGCATTCCTCACGTCCTGTCTGTTTACCGACGATCCCTCAAACCTCGTTAAATATCCAGACGTCCTCCTGGAAAAACTATTTCTTCGTCGCCGGGCAGACGTCGCCTCTGGGCGATTTCCAATGGAAACAAGATTGCCCTCCCCCAATTAAACTTTTGGAACACTTCCGGTTCCTTTGTGACCTGCACATCATTTTGATTTTTGGATTCGGTGAGGGTGGAGTCGACGTCCTTCTCCTAATTGTCCATTCTTCGGCTCAGCCCTACAGTACCCCGTACTCTTACCGTTCCTCCGGCTGTTATTATCCCACCCAACTCAATTTCAACCCAAAATTACAGAAAAAACGGATGGCAAACAGCGAAATGTGGACGATGGCCAGGAACGCGTTCGGCTGTGTCCGGTCGACGGGGCCGGCCAATAAGAAGTGGTAATCAATCTCTGCTCCTCCAAAATAAGAGTCCCTTGTCCTGTTTTTGTCCTCTTTCCCCGTACTACAAAGGGTGTCTTCTCGTGATCCGGCCGCTATATTAGACGGGGAACGATGACGTCCCGCCCGAGGCCGTCCTCTCTTCTTTTCATATCGCGCGTCGTCCTCAATTAGTCCGTTTTCGAGTGGAAAATTAATTAATTCCTACTGTAAAAATAGAGGGGAGGGGGACCGGGGGAAGAGGCTGATCCGGCTATCTATGTTTTGATTGGGCCCTCCGGCAGACAGCTGTCTCGTGTTGGCTCGTCTCAAAAGATACCTGTCCCCGATTGACATGGCCAGCTACGAGTACCCGTAAGTCTTCCCTTTTAAACTACCCCCTCTTCCTTAGGGGATGATTCATGTGGGGGAGGGGGTAACCCGGGGATCGCCCTCTCTTAAAAAATATCTGGAGGAGGCCATCCCGTGAGGCGTCAGAGGTGGCCCGGGGGGTCAGTTGTTTTAACCAAATCACCTCGCACGTCAGTTGTCCCAATTTTAGAAAAGACCGGGGGCGGCTACAATCTCTGTTAGTCGCCCCCTTCTCCTCTGCCCTTGTATGCTCTGTCTGCCCCCCTCTCTCTCTCCCAAGGTGTAAAAATGAGGGACAGTGCCAAGTTATCATAACCTCCCTATGCCCCACCCGGCAGCCGCCCCTCGATCCCTCAAAATAATGGCCATTTCTTCCTGTTTTCTGCTCCCCCAACTGGCTATTTATCCATCCCCCGTGATTCATATTCGGCCAATGGTTATGCGTATCAGTGGGCCCATTTCGGCCATTCTCCCTCCCGCCAAGTTTCACAGTAATCCCCCCGCTGAGCCGGCCCGGGTAATAACGGAGACGGCGGCCGGCTACTACCAATTACCCTCTCCTGGGCCTTGTTCCCCTTGATTTCTCCCGGTCCCCGCCCAAATTCCCTTCTATCCACCCCCTGGTGCCCCTCCTACTATCCCCCCCCCCCCTTGGCCTAAAAACTACTTCAAGAGAAGACGTCTCCGATAATTTGGAGGGTGTCCATCAGGTGGAGACAATTCGATCAGGAATCAGGAGGGGGGAAGACCTCGTTAGCACTCTCCCCTGGACTTTTTGACATTTGAATTGGAGATTTTGGGGATGTCTGCTGTTTGGCCGCCTCCTCCTCCTGGTAGGGGGCCACCGTTCCGCCGGCCCCCTAATTGCCTTTCGACTTCAATTTCCTGTCTCAAATTTGGACAGGCTCGGATTGCCGCCACAATCCCTACTGTGACTTGCCCCCCCCCCCCCCCCCAATAAACGAATCTTCTCCTCTGAGAACTCCCATTCAATTGAGCCTGAGAGACTCATTCCGCCTCCTCCCTCTTCTCATTTTCTGGATATTTCCTTTCCCAAGACCTTTTACCACTGAAAAACAATAAATATAGGGTAACGTGATTGCCGTCCTGCTTCAAAAATTTGTCCAGAAGTTCATTTTGCTGGGGTAAACAGCGAAGAGCTAGCTGAGTGAAAACGCGAAAATTCGACACGAAACGAATATAAAAAATAATATCTGGATTTCCCTATAGTCTATTTTTTATGGAAAGTTAGGGCAAAACAATTGAAACTGAGAATAGCAAGAGGAGTTCTCATAGCGGCCAAAACACTTGAGATTCACTCGTCCCCCTCGGCAGGCCACTACCGTCGGATTACGGGGATTGCGTGCTAGGGTAGTAGTATAAAAAGACTCCTCGTCGACCTCTCCTGCCCTCTTGTGCCCCCACGTGGGGGCTGTTGCGTAAACGAATTGCGCCGTCCTCCGGGCATCAACACCTGAATTTGTTTTCCAACTACTCCTGTTCCAGTATGCCCGTCGAGAAGGACGCCCTCTTCTGGGAGACTCTCCTCGATCACAAAATACCCAAGAAGAAGCTCAAGAAGAAGGTCAGTTCCCATTCTGGACAGGGAAAAAAGTTCCTCTTTCAGCCGAAGCTCTCCAACGCAGCCGAACTGGCTCTTCGCTACGATGTAGCCAAGAGCGACGTGGAGAAGGTCTACAACATTTTCGTGTCAATGGACGACGACGGATCGGGGACCATTTCCGCCGGAGAGGTGGCCAAGATGCTGGCGGAATTCGGGGTTGATGTCTCGCCAAAAGTAGTCCAAGCTGTTATGAGAGTGAGCGACAAGAGCGGCGATGGAGAGATCGACTTCTCCGAATTCTTGGCCGCCGTGACATCGAAGATCAAATTGAACAACTGCAAGGCCGACATCCATGTTATGTTCCAGAAATTCGATCAAAACGGCGATGGATTGGTAAGCCATAACCAAATGAGAAACAGAAAAAACCTTTATAGCTTTCGGCTGAAGAATTGGTGATCGCCTGGAGAGAAACACTCAAGACTAAAATAACGGTCCAAGAAGCCGCTTCACTTATTCAACAAGCCGACACCGAAGGGCGCGGTGCCGTCACCATCAGTGAATTCATTACGATGTGCCAGACGGTATAATGGCAATAATATATAGAATACTTATTTCACTTGCGGATTTTGTAGTAGGCTTCCACCGCTCTTTAGTACGTGTTCACTACTCCTGATCTCGAATCAACGATAATAAATATAATCATCTGTATTTCAAATAATGTTATCGTTTTTCTACTTTTCGTGGTTTTGGCGGTACAGCTACTCCTCTTTCATCCCATTCATTGATCAAACTAATATCTAAGGGTTGTGTAGATTCTTCAAGTGGTACATTTCCAGGCGGTGTTACAAAGTAATCTTCATAAGAAAGTGTTGCATTTTTTAAAACCTATAATACATTTTTGCAATCCGCATATAGTACACGTACTTCCTTTACTGATAGTGGTTCTTCTGGAGTATCATCATGAAGTGGGCAATCCTGTTCTTCCCAAACTGTGTAACTTGGTTCTACATTCTAGAATAGATACAAATTTAAATGATCACAATTGAATACCGAAACATCAACAGAAAGTAAACGATTAGCTCGAGCTACTGCCTCTCGTAATGTACTAACAGCCTGAGATAACTATGCATCATGGTACAGCAAACCCCCTACATATTCGTCTTGGAAGCGTAACAATGACAGGCTTTCCAGATGTCTAATAACGTTTTTATCAAAATGTGGAACAGGTGGGACTTTGGAAGGATCAATCTTTAAAAATGTAAGTTGAATATAATAATATTTCTCACTTTACTGCAAATAGGTTCGTCATGAACAAGAACTTCGTCTCCAGGAAATGGCTTTTTAGTAGAGAACAACCGGTGGAAACGAAGATGTCTTGGTAATAAACTTGCTCTCATACTGAACTAGGTTAAATTCGTGGTAATACAAAACTTTTTGCACGAAAAAAAGATAAGTGGCACGATAAAGCAAATTGAATGGAAATACAGGTGTATTTGCGAAAAATTTATTGAGAAATATAAGCGGAAAGAAGCTCTTCACCTTTTTCTATCGGTCTAATAGAGACTAAAAGAACGGTCCGAAGGAGAGCTCTCCGATGAGGCGAATAAACAGAATAAGGTAAAAACTTACGGTACCTGTAAGGCCAATTTTCTATGTCGAGGTCAATGTATTGCACATTGTGGGAGGTGGACCCATTATTCACGTATTGGCCATTATTCAAAAAATTGAACGGCCGAGATTTTAGCCAGGTAATATCGCAAATGTTGGGGGAGAGATCGCGAAAGACGCACGAACGATGAATATAAGCAGAAAGGCGGCGATTATTCCCGTCTATCGTTACCCCATCCTATAAATAGCCTGTATATAAAAAGAAGAAGAGTTTTGATATACCTGACAGCGCAATATGAAATGGTTTCCAATTGATTGCAGCAGTATCGCATCAAAAGGATCATAAATAGTTCCCGGATAGACCGATACAACTCGTAACGATTCAATTTTACCTTCAAACTAATATACACCGAATAAACTTATCTAAAATGTACCCGACGAAACAAAGATTCCATCACCAGCTTCAACTATGGAAGATTTCCTCTTCTCTAAACGGAATCCTAAGCTTCTTTCAAGTTTATCGCTGGCTTTTTCAACTTGATCATTGGGAATGCTTTTAGCAAAGCTAATCCGAGGAAATTCTTCATCTAGGCTCGCTATTATGTAGCGATATTCTTCATCTAAGGAAAGACAGTGAAATTTTATGCTGATTATCTACCTAGACTCCTTTTAGATATGCTTATCGTCTTCGGGATGTCCTTTGTCCCTTCAGAAACTAGCCGAACTGCCACAGCTGGAGTAAAACGACGCCAGAAATGGGACCACCAGCGTAATAGTCCAATCTTAAACGTTTGCACTAAAACCATATGAAGAAAATACAGCGGTATTAGAGAAAACTGCAGTACAGAATGACAACAAATACCCAAAATCTTTATTATTCACCTACTACAATTATACAAATGTTATAAAATATTACAAGAGGAATGTTGCCTGAGTTCCTACGATTATGTTCTTCAGATATCCTTTATCTCGCCAGCGACAGCAATAGCCTCGATCTCGACAAGGGCGTTCTTGGGAAGCACGGATACCTAAACCCGATCTATATAAAAAGTCTGAAGAATTTACCTGGTATGCGGCTCTGGCCGGGAATTTCTCCGTGAAGTACTGCTTGTAGATGTCGTTGACCGTTTGGAAGTTGTTCATGTCCGACAGAAGGACGGTAGTCTTGACAACTGAAACACTCGGTAGTTAGACAGTAAGAAAAAAACTTACCATTATTATAGCCGACTCCAGCAGCCTTCAGGATCTCGCCGATGTTCTTCAGGGCCAAATGGGCCTGCCTCTCAATTCCTTCTTCCAGTTGCATTGACTTGGGATCCAAACCGAGAGAGCCGCTTATGTAGATGGTATTATCAACCCGAACCGCTTGACTAAACCATGTCTTTTCTTGGAGGATTCTGCAACTAACCTATAGGGGCCGATAGCAGCTGGAGCGTTGGCCGTGTGGATAATTTGACGGGTGATCTGGGCCATGGCTTCGACAGAACGCTTCCTGGAAGAAAAATTCTGAGACGGCTAAAAACTATGAAGTCTGCAACAATCTAAAGCGGTATGCGGTTTATGGCATGGCAAATGGGTAAGGGCACTTGTGGGTGATTACTGATCAACTGGAGCGGACGATTCGCTCTCCTCCGAAGAACGTTTTGGGAACTGCGGCGGCAACAGGGGCATTTGACTGAAAAGCAAACCACTTACATTGTTACACACCTGTCCTTCGCGCAGTTAATGGCTAAATAAAAGTAGCTTTCGCTTGGACAACAGGGGAACTTCGACGCAGCTTGTCTTGACATGGATGGATCCAACCCGATAAACTGTGTAGTGAAAAGTACAAATTATTTTATAACAAATTTTATGCAACAAGCAACAATTTAATAGGCTGGTGCGGGAGCCACCGATGGCGGCATGTTGACTGGAGGAACAAGATCTTTCTTCTCCTGGACGTGTTCGGAATGGGGTTCGCTGGGGTTGACCTCCGGAGCAGGATCGAGGATAATGACTTGGTCAGGAAGAGCATTTTTGGGTCCCATTTGTCCACGAGGATCATGAGGCAGCATAATCTTTACCTTGATACCGATGACACCTGCAATTATGATTTGAAAATGAACACTCTGCCAAAAATACCTTGACGGAGTTGTACGTGACGGACGGCCTGTTGGATATAATCATTGACAGGGTTACCGGAATGAATCATCAATCCATCAACGAACTTCATGGCTTTGGCACGCTGTCCACGGAGCTTTCCAGAAACAATGACTTCACAGCCCTTGGCTTCAGATTCCATAATGAAACGGAGCACGCCGTAGCAAGCACGACGAACAGCTAGTCCTCCAACGAGTTTATAACGGAGAGATTCGCATTGAGCAACTGCGCACAAACCGCGGTTGGAAACTTTCTCGGCATAAAGCTGAAAAGTGTATTTATATTTTCGTTCTTAATTTTTGGATACTGTAGATGAGGTTTAAAAAAAAAGATAAAATCACACCTCAACAGTTCCTTCCTCCATACCGAATCGTTTCTGAACAACGGAGGTAAGTTCCTTTATACGCCGTCCACGCTCTCCCAAAACAGACTGTGTGCGTGTAGCCATGATGATAACTTCGGCGCGGGTAGGAGTACGGCGCACCTAAAAATGTTGTTATATTAATCTTGTTTTTTGATAAGTGTAAGCTGCTCTTCGACACCTTATTCCATGAATTTACAACGTATCTTATTCTCTTTCATGTTCTACATATTCTACGCATCCAAAAAAACTTCTCCAACATTGGCTATTATATAAAAAAATAAATGTGTAAGACAAACCTCGACACCGGAATATCCATCCTCGGCCAACTCTTTCATAAGGAAGTTGTTTAGCTCGGCTTTGAAAACTCCATCAAGGACAGCCTTCTTCTTCTTAGTTATTTGATTGGGTGTAGCCATGTTTACCCAAGGTACTAAAATAATACATATTCAGTTAGTTTCCATGAACAAAAGATCAAATCAAGGTATACGTGAGTAGCACATTTTTTTCGAAATGGAGTTTGGCTGCTCTCCATTCGTAAAATCAAACTTGGCAAGTCCAAAAGCCACGAACAACAAAAGAAAAGACCGAAGAAAAATAAAATTTGGGATTTTATCGCGGCCAAAATTATAACTGAAAGGACTGAGCGGCTTTTCTGTGCGGGACTATTTGCCTCGGCTTGCTCCCGGTTCACTTGAATTTCACTTGAATAAATCGCTCAAATTTGACTCCAAGTAGAATTTTCTTCGGTGTTCCTTTGATCGTCGAAGAAGTTATAACAGTTTTTCCAAGTTTTAATTCTGTGTTCGGATTGTCACAAGGTATGTTCCTCATTCCGAGTAATGCTCTCTTTTTCATTTATGTAGAGAAGTTTGCCGTTTAGTATTCCTTCAATATTTTCAGATATCTCATCTACATATTTACAGAATTCTATTATTTGCCTTTCTTTATATCTCCGTACTTTTTTGTGCGAAGTATTGGTAAATTCAGAATCTTGGTATCTTTCAGACTTGGGCCCCAGTATGGATGAAGGGAAAATTGTACTAATCGGGGATGAATCTGACGTGCTTCATTGTGGATATAACTATGCCATCAAGGATAATGGAAAGAGGTAACTAAGACTATTTTAAAACAATGTTTGTAATATCCAGATATCCATCTACAGTTCACTATACCCATTCGATGATTTTAAGCCAGTTGAGCGTTCCAGAACATGCTATATTAGATTTACTATGCGTTTCTGCAAGCGAAGTTCCGTCATTGGTTAGTTAAAATTTTGAGAAATAGTTTCCAATTATTTCTTTGCTTCGCCAATGTAAAATTTAGGCTACTCAGTTACTTTCGGAGAATATGCCGAATGGATATGATTTGGAGTCTCTCGCTGAATATTTAACTCAGAGTAGGGAGTCATATACCATGATGGGTTTACATCTCAGAGTAAAACAAGACAAAGGTATGGTTTATTTTTACTGTTTGGTCAATTTGTTTTTCTTGTCTCAAAATAAACATTTATAGCTTTCGAAAAAGCATTACTTGATACACGAGATGCTCTTCTTATTGTTTGTGATCCATCCGATAGAGAACATGGTATTGGTACGTTACTTGTAAGAAGGTTATATTCTTGTATAAATTGCAGGTATGGACGAAAATCGTTTTATGGAATGGATGAAAAGAGAAAAAGTTGATTCTAACATCATTAGCTATTGGTTCCGAAATGAACATCTTCGTCCGGTTACTTTAGGTGCCAACAAACTTGGGTTAGTATTTCTACGAATATTATACTTATTTTTATAGTTTTTATCTAATGTATTTGCGACAAGAATTGAGAGAGGCTCGGCGTAAATCATTGCTTGATCCCGTAGCAGTTGAAGTTGAGGGCCTTTCTCTAGATGACGAAGATAACCCAATCAAGATAAAAGTCAACGATTTAGTCATTTCACTGCAGGTATACCGTAAACTTTTTAAAAATATAACCGCCATATTTAGGGAATATTTCGACCGTTAAGTAATTATTTTGCACTTCCTATTTTAATTAAAAACGATACCTATCGGTCAGTTGAGCATTATGTTTTTGAAAAGGTATGGCTAATAATGCCGTTTATGCCATATAATATTCAGCTTTTTAATGCTCTACGTCTTGATGATAGCGCTGTTGAAAAACTACAGACATGTGTTCATCCCATCGATGTTGAAAAAGTGGCCTGGCGAGTGATTGAAAAAGCTGAGGTTTGTGTTCTGGCTTTTGTTCAGAAAGCTTTATAGCTTGACATTGAAGAAGTTGAAAGTAAAGCTAGTAAGATCGATCGTTGGAGGCAATCAGCTATGAAGAAAAAGGTTTTCTAATATTTGATTATTGAATTTCTTTTTGTTCAGTTTAATCAACATGACTATTTAGCCCAATTGTTATTAAGTACTGGAAACGCCATTATTATCGACTGTGCAAGTGAGTTGCCTTTATTTTTTCAAAGTTAGTTAATATGTTTACAATCTTGTTATAGTTTGGGTCCGTAAGCCTTCTTGTAATTCGTTTTTAACTAGTCTTTAGTTTTAGATGGTGA
This sequence comes from Oscheius dolichura, assembly GCA_932521035.1. Taxonomy (NCBI): domain Eukaryota; kingdom Metazoa; phylum Nematoda; class Chromadorea; order Rhabditida; family Rhabditidae; genus Oscheius; species Oscheius dolichura. Next base: position 7,015,227 of record OW051494.1, read on the forward strand.
TCCTATGTGGTGCTGCGGAAGTTCGGAATATGAATTACAACATTTATTAACGAAAAAATACGTGACTCCTGCCACAATCATAAATTGGATGATAGATAAGGTAAGCTAAATTGTTGATGACCACACAGTTTATTTGTAGGATAATAAAATAAGCAAAGCTGTAGCACATATTAAAGGAAATAAAACGGGACTTCTTCTTATGGAACTTAGAGAAAAATTTGCCAGCAAATCTGACGCACGGATCCCATTGGTAATTTTCTATATTTATATCTTATTATATTTTTTAGATATCACCAATAACCACAAGTCTTTCAACTATTTCGCAGCATATAATTTGTTTCACAGCAGAATCTGTCTTTCACCCACTTTACCCTGCAGAAATTGTTGCAGATAATGAAAGGTTGCGCAGCCCAGCTCATTACGTAGCAATACAAGCAATAAAGTGCTATATTTTTACAGTTATTACTTAAAGAAATTTAGTTTTTTCAATTTTAACCGAGAGGATCGTGAATACGTGTTGGAGGAAGGACTATCATCGCTAGAAGTTTGGGAACGATTGCATGAAACAATAGAATATAGAGGAAGAGTAATGGAACGAGAACAGAGTTGGTGGATGGAAAGGAGGCAAAAGGTTTCTTTTGGCTTTTTACTTTCATTACGATTTTAAGGCTATTTATGACGGCCTTAGAATAATGTTAGAGCAGCATCTTCCAATTTTGAGAGCCCTTCTGGATACCGGCGATGCATTTCTGGTACAAAAGATAACCATGCTTTAACCGAACAAATAGGTGTACTGTGCACGATTCTCTTCGATCGAATCCGAATTATCCATTGGTATGAGAGAGCAAGATTTCCGTGTTTGGTGTAAAACCTGTGATTTGTCTTCTGACATGCTGATGCCTCTGACTCAACTCCCGCTGGCTTTTCGACCTGCGTATTTGGGAGGAAATAGATTAGGAGTCATACTTATGCAGCTACGAAGAGAGTTTACCCTTCGTGGAGTTTTTCCACATTCACTACCAGAGTTGCCACTTAGTACGTAAAACTCCTTGATTCCCTAAAGAGTTTTAGGCGTTGAAATTGCTCTTGGAACAGATTCCCCTACTGAAAATATGATCGCTTCAGAACATTTTGATGTTTTAGATTCTTACAATTACACGAGTCTTTTTATTAGTAAGCGGAACTATTATCCTCGGTGACCAATGATTTTAGATCCACTTTTCCTTCTAGCTAAAGCTAAGCCTGAGTTAGAATTATGGAATGTAGCATCCTACAAGAAAAGAGCACCCAGATATGTAACAACAGATCCAGACAAAATTTCGTCTATATTACAATTGATTGATACGAAGAAATTGAGAGTAACACTTTTTTCTCATCACTCACTATCAAAAATCTTACAGATTAAAGAAGATGATTTATATTCTTATGAAGCCGATGATCTGCGTGCTGTTTTCATGCATATGGGCGCCCGCCTGAAAAAGAGCCTCTTAGCAGTTGAACATCAACATCAGAAAATGAGTGCGCTTGCCCAAAATGTTGGTTATTCCTTTTTAACTAATGCGTTTATCAGGTTACAAGATTGCAAATGTTACGTAGAGGGCTTGAGGAAACCAAAGATCGTCATGAAGGTCGAACTGTAAGCGGTAAAGAGCGAGATATCCCAGAAAGAAGACGAGAGCGAACACCACCTAGAAGAATTTATAATGATACCGAATATAAGGTAATCGTAGCTTCATTGCATATATTTTGTTTAGATACCAAGACGAGCGCGGTCTCCTAATGATAGATTCAATCGTAGAGATGATAGCCATAGGAGAAATCGTTCGCCTTATCGTCGTGAATTAAGAGACAGAGAAAAAGATAGAGAACTCAAAGAGCGAGAACGAACACCACCAAAGAAAAGAAAAGATCCGACACCCCCACCCGCTCCAAAAATACCAAAGGTTCGTTTAAGCAGTGATGGAAAGTTTCTGATTTTCGCATTATTTTTCACCCATCAAAAATAGTGTAAGTAAGTTATATCGAGACATGTATTGTCTTTATTTTTTAGTCTATTGGCTTAATATGAGCATTTAGGTTCCTCGACCCCCTGATGCAGAATTGTCAGAAGGAGAAATTCTTTCTAGCGATGAAGATTAACCCCTAAATCCATACTGGTGGCGCCTTTCTCAGTGCCCTTCATACATATCCAAAGCCTTTGGTGGCTATATGGGTACTACGGTAATACTGTAGATCCGATATCTCATTATTGTATTTTTATATTTACTTGGTTATCTGGTCATTACCGCTGGTACGGTTTCCTTTTTTTGTTCTGGCTTCTTTAAAGAATCTTATAATTAATAATTTCCTCGGTTGAGGATTAATCTCGTAAATTATCTTGATCTCTTTCATATTCTGCCCATTTTTATTGACATATGAATGTTTTACAACTATTTATGTATGTTAGTTTCAAAGATTTAATCTTTTATTGCCTCTTCTAAAAACTTCTGGATTCATTTTGTTTTCTGCAGAATGTCTGTATTAAAGCTGAATCCAGCTATTGCCAAATCACTTGCCAATGGACAAATTCAATGTCTCATCTGCAATATTCAAGTTAGTTTTTCTATAAGTTTTATATATAGTTTGGCATTGCAGTATTTTTACCTTTATAGGTCAGCCAGAAAGCATGGTTAGCACACACTAACGGAAGAAAACATAAAGAAGCGATCGAGAGTAAGAAGAAACAATTGTCAGCGCCTCCAAAGCGGGTTGCTTCTGTTTCTTCTGAAGCTCCAGCTTCCAAGAAAGTTCGAGGTTTATCATACATTTTGTATATAATTTTTTTACCTTACAGAAGAGCCTGTTGCAGCTACAACATCCGTTGATAGTGGAAGTCTACCGTCTGACTTTTTTGACAGTACTATAGAGAAATCTCTCGAGTTCGTCTTTGCATCTTCTGTTTCATTAGGTTGATGATTTAGTGCCCAAACACCTTGGCAGAAAGCGCGAATTGAAGAAAAAGAAAAACACACAAGGATTCAAGCAGCTAATATTATAGAAGGAGTTCCTGTGGGATTCTTTGATGATAAGAAAAAGAATAGCATGGTAACATTCCCTTTTCTTGGTCATTGTTTTTAAAGGTGCGAGAAGCTGTAGATCACCGAGAAAATATGGAGAAAGAATATGACAAGTTTCTAAATGAATTAAACGAAGTGCAAACAGAAGAACAGCAAAAAGTAGGCATCCTCTTAGAATGTTGTTAGCTATTGAATGTTCTCTATAGTTAGAAGAAGAAGCTGAAAGAGAAGCAAGAGAACGTGATTTACGACTTATTGACGAGCATATGGTCGAGCTCAAGCGGCTCAATGAACTTGAGATTCGAAAAGAGGAACTTTTACGAGAGGTTGTTACCAATATTATATTTATTTATTTACAGGAAATTTATATTTTCATCGCTAAATACAAATATAAACAACTGCATTTTAGAAAAGAAACAAGAGAAAAGAAGACGATAGCGACAACGACGATCTCAACGATATGGATTTCAACGACTGGCGTTCTCATCAAATTATTTGAAATTGTAATATTTTCTGTATTATAAATCCGATGCATACATGTGTTGTTCATTTATATAGCAAATAGCTTGATTGCAATGTGGTCAAACTTGAAGCTCGTGTTTATATTTCTTTGTCCCTCACTCTCATAACAGCTTGGACTACTTTTGGCGAAACATCAACCCCGAATTCCGCCAGCATCTTGGCCACCACTCCGGCTGAAATCGTCCCCGATCCGTCGTCGTTCATTGACACAAAAATGTTGTAGACCTTCTCCACGTCGCTTTTTCGTTGATTCGAGATCAGGAGTAGTACTAAGGAGCGGTGGAAGCCTACTACAAAGTCCGCAAGTGAAATAAGTGTTCTATACAATAAGTGTGTGCTATACATTATACCGTCTGGCACATCGTGATGAATTCACTGATGGTGACAGTACCACGCCCTTCGGTGTCAGCTTGTTGAATAAGGCAACATCAGAAAGTCGCCTGGTGTCCCCCGAGGATGGTGAGGATACAAGTCAGCTGGTTGGCCAAAGTGGATCACACATTTTCTCTGGTTCGATCTATCCTGATATATTTATTTAAAACAATCCACGAATTCTGTCGTTATTTCTTCGTGTTGGATGTTCACGTGTGCTTAATTATCAGCTTGGCGTAATTATTTTTCAGACCTCCGCCCTCGTCTCCCAACCGAGACGAGTGCGCGGGACTGCGTGGTCTTCAGGTGGCCGCCGGACCACCGAACTCTTCGTTGGCCTCCTCTCGGGTTCTTGGTGTTCTTGGTTGGTAGATCATGGGTGGTACTGTGCCACCTCTCAAATGGATCGCCATTGGTTTACAGTCTCATAGATGATCGTTTACCCAATGTGCCGGAGAGAGAAGACCTCGTCCTTTTCACTGATTCTTGTCAAATAATTTTAAAAGAGGATATTTACTAATCTCTGTGCACTAGGGGAAAGTTCATCTGGATCACAACTGAGGGATACTTACAAGAGAGAACGGGAGACATGATAAGTACAAGGGACCGGCAGGCAGAGGGAAAGTCGGAGGATCAAAGGGCGCCAATAAATATGAAGGGCTGGACGGGACTAGAAGCAGCTCTCGGTCCTCTTCAGTAGAGGGCGGTTCACCGTTCGCCGGGCCGCCTCCACCACCACTGCCCAGTCGTACATCGTCGTCTTCGTCGTCGAGACATCGTAGATGTCCGGTAGCCTAGAATATTCTCCAATAATTGAGGAGGACACCTCCCTACTTGTACACTTTGCGGACTCTCTTTAGTCGTTTTGTGTTCTCATTGTAGCGGCTGATGTCCCTACAACGAGTACTGTCTTCATTTCCCCTCTAGGCCTCTCTCACCTTGAGGCGATGAGTACAATCGAGTTCAGATTCTTGTGGATCTCGATCTCCAGTCTCCAGAAGCAGGTTGAGCCGAGCTCTGCGTCGCGGGACAGTCCCATGCTCCAGGACAGGCCGCTCTCGGCAATTCGTTCAAATTTCCTGGTCTAAAAACGTCTCGTAAATCTCTGTCAACGATTTTTTTTGTGCTTATTGCACTAGAACTAAAGTGGCGGCGTCAGTTGTCGCTCTGCGTTCTTTTCGCAGTTCTCCGGTTGCGTCAGCCGCGTCGTCGGTAATACAATACCCGGATAAAAGTACGAAAAGGTGTGTACAGGAAAAGAGAACTCACAGTTCCATTCTTCTCCCCGGTGCCTCCTTTGTTAAACGGCAAACAGACCAAGAACTTATCCTTCATGTAGGCGCCGTGTGCCAGACCTAAATCCTTGTGGCTCTTCTCCTCCCTGCCGTCCCCCTCACCTTCTGTACAAAATGGCCACGACCAGGCGAAGCTGCTGTCCTCCAGTAGTTTCTCCGCCTCGAGATCATCACTATCCTGGCTTTGCTGAAAAAGACGCCCGGCTGAGTATCAAACGGACTACGCAGCAAAAAAGAGCAGAGTGGACCCACCTGGTTATTGTTGTTGAGATCGTGTTTCAGTGTGAATTTCTTCCTATTTTCTATGAGAAGAGTGTCGTTGAGGGTTGAGCATCGTCTCAAGGTGGAAGGGATGGTCATCTTCTGGAAGAAGACACCATAATCCGGGAGGAGAGGAAAAGCATGACAAGGGGATGAGGCTAAAATGTTCCGTATTGATATAGACTGGGGGAGATGGGCAGCGAACCACGGCGGACAAATTGTTTTCAACCGCAGGGGGATCCTCCTGGATCAAAGCACGAAGAGAGGCGACGAGCAGGAAGGAGGATGAAAGCAAGGGGACTGATACCTTCTGGCTCCGCTGACCTCCGAGGGAGGATGGCTTAAATAGTACCGAACGACTGGTTTGCCCCTGTGTCGGCAGCTGACTGCTGTACTCTGAGGACATTGCGGAAGTACAGCCAAGGAGCAGGGTGTAATGCCGCAGACAAGACCAAATGAGACATCTGGGCGGTGGTCTCGTTCCAGATGGACCGGGGGAGAAGTGATTGAGGGACAACACGGGACCAAGGAGAAAAGGCCGGAACGACCAGGTCGGGAAGTCAAGTGCGAGCCGGATGGGGCAGGCTATGCTTGGAAAGCTAAACATCCTCGAGGCAAACAGTCGTGGTCTTTTTGGATTTCCGCAAGCTCCATCATAAAATAAAGTCTAGAGGGGGGATACCCGGGCTGGCCAGTCTGGCTGGCGGTCGCTCTCTCTTCGTTGGCCATTACTGCTGCGAGAATGAACGGGGCCGACTACGAAGCGAAGACTGGCAGGAAAAGACAGGTGCCAGTGGTTTCTTGTGGGCAGAAGAAAACGGCCGACCTCTGAGGAGGAGATGACAGCCCCGAGGACAAAAAGTTACTGGATAAGTGACAGGCAGCCGGCCAACTGCAATCCCGAAAACTCATAAAACTCCGGAAGTAGAAGAATATTCTAACGAGAGCGTCGTCTCCGCTAGATAGAGAAAACAGCAGTACTACGATGGGCAAAGGCATCTTCCCCGCAACAGAGGAAGGCGCGAGACTACACGCAAAAAGTTACAAAGGGAAAAGTGAGACGGGTCTCTGCCCCAGCCGATTATATACATCGTAGAGGAGGGGAGAAGTGACGTTTTTCCCCTACTTTTACGTCCCGAGGAGTTACGTAGACACGTTGCAAATGTTTCCGGGTTGGAGTCCGTCTATCAAATGACCAGTCGGGATCATTTATTTAGCCAGCGACGTTTCGGGCAGTCCGTCTGGACCAAATATATTAAAAAAACAACTTTTGGAGACAACGAGGAAGTACTTCCCGAGAGGATGGCTCTGCTCCTCCGCGTTCACCATTGTCCATAGCCAGAAGGCCAATCCCGAATAGTACAACGGAGATCCTCCCAAAAATGTCAGGTGCTATAGAATCTGGCTACGTCTCCATTACAAGAAGGCCAATAGCCGCGTCTTCCAGTTCATCTTTTAGCTGTTGTCCAAAATTGTCAACAGTCTGTCTAATCTGCTCGGCCATTCTTCCACCACACCCATCCTCAGCGGGTGTATTTCCATTTTATCATGGACCCCGTAGGCTCTTCATTCTTTCGCCAGTAACCTGCCGTGTTTAGACTCAGAATGGCCGAAGAAGCACCTCCCTCGAGGAGCCGAAGAACCCGAACTTGGAGAAGCATGTTCCGCGCGGTCTCTCCCACCAGCCCCTAGAAGACGAGGAGAAGATCGCCTTCCATAGATGTGCCTGCCGTCAGGAGGGGGCACACCCGCTGAAACGAGCAAGGCACATCATCGAGGAGGTTAATCTCAGTAAGCTGGCCGATATGAAGAAGGTCATGCAATGGATGATCCGCCAAGTGGAGGAGGGACGCGTCCACATCACACCGGAGGATGCTGAAGATCTGCTGGAGAGGATGAAAGACCCGGCTTGGATGCTCCATCAAGAGGAGGAGGAGGAGCCTAACCCCAGCTAGCTGGAGGAGGATGAATACCTCCCGAAGCTCGAAAAATACCCGGACTTCGAATGAATATCATCAAATGTTTTATTAAATATTCTTTGACACATAACTGTAATCTGTGTACAAGGCAGAGGAATCACCCAATGAGGACATGTCTATGAGAACTACCAGAAGGGGAAGGAGGGGGTCATGAATACAGGGAGACGTGAGATTAAAGCGGATGAGAGGAGAGGGCACCTGAAGAGGACGATGATACGGCGTGAGAGACGAAGACCGACGGCTACAAATTATCACAGCGGACGAAGGCGTCCTGATCGAAGGCGCGACAGAACTCTTCCAACCTTTTCATTCTGTCAGGTGCTAGAGTACTCAAGGCGGACATCCTGAAGGGGGTACTGTCTTTAAAGGAGGAGGAGAGGGGTGTACCTGACTGTGAAGTGGTTACAGCCGGAGCGATCGATGGTCCACCTCCAGTCGACGTCGATCTTCAAAGGGGAGATGGTCTTCAGCCTCAGGAACTTCTTATCGTACCCCTCCATGGCCAGCTTGAGGTACTGCTCGTGTGGCTTCTCCTGGAAGCTTCTAGTCAATTGGAAGTGGACAAGGCCCACCTCGGATGGCAGTTGGACATAGGTGAAGGCATTATTCCACCTAGGCAGTTCCGTGTAATTCTGTGAGGTAGTGGCAAAGTCCTCGTTGGCTCCCCCATTACACGCGGGTTTCCTGCCTTTCTGTTTGTTACACGACGAGAGATGCCACCTGAATCCTCATGTTTCAAAAGAGTCGGCACTCCTCCCACCTGACGGCCACCTTGTCCCAGTGGCGGCACCTCAACACATCTGAACCATGCCACTCGTAAGTTCGAGAGCCGATCAGTTCCCACTGTTCTTCCCTTATCTGAAATTGTTTTGATTCTATCCTGGCAAAACCCAGGCGGTCACCGATTATTAGCCGGAATGCCCTCCCAAGGCGAAAGGAGGAGGACATCCCCGGTGTGTTCTACACGCCCTCCCCACAATCTTTTTATCCCCCACTCGCAGCTGATATTTACGGGCGCATGTGCCGGCTGGAATCAATGTCACCTCAATAGCGAGTGAGAGTGTAAAATGCCGGGGGATGAGGGCTCACGAACCCGGTGCCATCCCGGCATCCTTGTTCCCGAGATCACATTTGGCCCCGTCCTCTTCCCTTTGCCTTTTCCTCGGCTTTAGTTACCGTTTCCAGATGTCAGAATATCTTGGATGGTCCGAGCGTCGGCCAGCAACTAGGAGTGCCTCCACATTTGACAGGTGAGTCGCCTCCTCCCTAGCCGGAAGTCGGTCTCCCCCTTCCAGAGACGTAATCCCCGGTGGCCCAGTGACCCACAGTTATGAGAGTTACGTCAAGAACATCTTCCACCCGGCTAATCGACTGAAAAATAAGGTGGGATGGGAGCCATTTCTAATCTATAAGCGATTTCCAGGAAAGGGGAGCGAACAGCGGCATCTCGGCGGCGACGATGCTGAGGATGGAACGCAGTCTGGGACGGGATGCCATCGACGAGCGGCTGGATATTAACAGCGACGATTGGACATTTGTCAAGACGCCGCTGGAGTCACTCTACGATGAGCTGGGACTCAAGAACCCCGCCTCCAATGTAAGATCTCTTCTTAATTTTTATTGGCAGGACTCGTAGACATCCAACTACATGCGCCAATTCCCAGTCTACGAGCCGAAACAGTCGAGCGAATACTACTCGATTGCCTATGGCGGCCCGGAGAGGCGTGACCCCAGTTACAGGGTCAGTTAGTAGTGGTTCGTTTGATTTGACGGACAAATTAGGAACCCCTATCGGGTGGCAGTTTCCACAGTTCGTACATACAAGACAAGAAGGAGGAAGAGTACAACAAGAACAACCGGATGACGCTGATCGACTACAAGGACTTCAACAGCTCGCCCCTGTCGCCCTACCTCTACCGGGATCACCCTTACGTCCGGAACCAGGACAGTCGGATAGTCGGCTCCAATTTTGTTCAGGTGGGCGTTTCCAGTTAAACGTATTAAAATAATTCTAGGTCACTTCCCGTCCGAAAGACCGTTTCCTGGAGAAGATCGAGAAGACGCTGGCCGATGTGCGAGCCATGCCTCGCTACTAGCCGTCCTCCCCCGGTCCCCATCCCCCCTCGGCACTTATCACCTATGCTTTCTCTTGTAGGCAACCTTCCCCCGGTGTAATGAAAATGGACTTACGTGATTCTGTTGTGCTTGTGTGATGGATACGAAGGAGGTGAGGACGAGCAGGGACAGCATCCCCCTGAAACGGGCTGTCTTGCTCATTATCCGAGAGAAAAACGAGAAGAACAAGGTCAAAAATTAGCCGGGTTGACGTCCGATCTACTCAAATTTCTTTGAGCAAACAAATTTGAAGAAATCTCGATGGGTGGAGGAGGGGATATATTTAAGGAGAGCGGGCAGGAAAGACCTTGTAGAGGGGGAATTCGTGAAATGAATCGCCCCCATCCCGCCAGTTGACAAAGAATCCGTTCTGACAGCTGGCCCGTGCCTTTTTGGGGCCGGCGACACCCAAACACGATATATTACGCATTAATTAGGACAAAAACACACGAGGCCCTCTTTCTGCGGGAAGTAAAAAATAAGGGAGGAGTAGGTATAGTTCAAGGGGGGTTCCCTCCCCGATGAGGGGAACGATAGTCTGTAGTCCGAGCCGTCGAACCGGTAAGTTCTCAGCAGAATAATGGTGGAGATGGCTTTGAGCATTATGAAATGCGTTGCCGAGACTGTACGGGTTCGGGGAAACTATGGGGTGGGATGCCGCGGCTCCTCCCGGAGGCCGTGAGCTGAACTTTGGTCTGCCGGGAGAGGATAGCCGTACAAACAGATAGAGCAGAACAAAAGCGGTATAGACCATAGAAAATAAGGAAATTGAATGGGGATGGCCAGCTTGACTGGGCCAGCCACCCGGCAGAGGGGAAGTTATTGGGGGTCGGCACGCGAGGAACAGTCAAACGAGCCTGATAGGCGATGTCAACCCGATGGGTTTACGACCTCGTCGACATCATTATCCGGTGGAGACGAGAGAAATATAGTCAAAAATAAGACGAAGGGGGCACGGGTCCTTGAGAAGGGATTTTGGCCCATTGTTGTCCTGGCGAAATTCGAACCGGCGTCCTCCTCCTCAAAAGTTAAACAATCCTCCTTCTGCCCCCTCGGACCAAAGAAGAGAGAGAAAAAGACGAGAAAAATGATGGGGAGGATCGATAATCGGATGAGGGACAAGCACGGAGTTTCCGGGGCGCGAAAGTGCCCGTTGTCACTGTGCAAATATCGAAAAGAATCAATCGATCCACCCGAAGGGGGGCTTCTTCTTTCCCGCGCCCGGGGGTAAACTATCTGAACATCCGAACATCTCCCCGGGACGATGTTCTCAGCTGCAGGCGGAAGAGAGACGATTAATTACCGCCCATTATGGGATAAAATAGACACCATCAAAAGAAACAGGAAATTTTCCCGTTTGGCTCTTTTTTGTCGGTAGACTAGGGGCGAATAGACTGGAGCCACAGGTAGACAGCGGGGGGAGGGGGACAGCCCTAGGGTTTGAGGGAAGGCTTATCAGCGGAACTTGTCGGCCGAGGCGTTGTTTTACTCTCTCCTATACCAGAAAGATTGCACAGTCAACAGACTGCCCTCCGTGTCCCCTTTGTACTGGAGGATGTTCAGCGGCAGACGTACAGCTATTAGGTTGTAACATAAGTCTTGTCCCTGGGTTTCCCACAAATCCCCGTGCTCCAATTCTTTTTCCGTTATATTCTACGCCTCGTTTTATGGTTTTTTTCATAAACATGTCATATCAGCTGTGAAATAAATGCAAAAATGTTTTGCAAGCGGTGGGAGTCGAACTCGGAAGTGACGCCGCACAACCGACATCGCATTGAGCCATACGTATCACAACGGGGAGCTCGAGTTCAAATTTCGGAAGGGTGTAACCCCGTCAAATCGTTTCCGATTGAGATGATTTTTGCACCACTGGATTTGTCTCATTGAGAGGAGTCGAATGGTACTAAAATCAGAGTTTTTGGAAGCGAAATTAACCTAGTCACCCAAGGTTTGGCGCCTTGTTTCGGTTGTCAAAATTCACGGTGACATGCAAATGAACTGAAAATTGGTGGATAACCATAAAACGAGGCGTAGAATATAACGGAAAAAGAATTGGAGCACGGGGATTTGTGGGAAACCCAGGGACAAGACTTATGTTACAACCTAATAAGAGGGAGAGTCAAATGAGAGGGACAGGAAACGAGTCGCACGAGGGGAGAATCCCATAATTAGGCTAATAAATCTTGGAGGAGGAAATGCCCACATGAATCTATCCGTACGTTGGGTGGATGGCCCGGCGCTGCCCCACTGAGGAGGAAGACATGGGGCAGGCGACAGGGAACACAATGACAGGGCACAGAATGAAAGATAATCTTTGGGGAAGCGGGGAGGAAATGAGGAGAAAATGACTGAACAAACTATGAATATTTGAGGAGGGGTAATGGGTGGCCGGGTGAGATCTCCTCCTCCCCGTCCTCCTCCTTCTCCTGGAGACAAGTCTTCCTCGGCTGTTATGCTTGATAGGCTTGCATAAATGAGACAAACTCTCAATTATTCATTACTGCTGCTACTACATAACGTTTGGCCCAAAACACCCCCGACCGAAAGAGATTTAGAAGGGGTATACGTATTTGAACTGTTATGTACGTAACTGGCATCGCAAATCCGCTAATGAGGTCTCGTCTGCCGGCCCCCAAAAGGTCAAATATAGGGGGGAGGAAAGGAGGGGAAGTAGAGTAGAGGCAGGAGGATGAGTCAAGAGAAAATAGGGTCAACTGGTTTGCTTTGCGAAACAATGAGGCGAGCGGGGGAGAGGGGAGGGGGCAGAAAAAGAGATGATACTTTTGACAGGCGAGAGGGGGAGAAGGAGACGCGCCTCTCTCTTAATTAGGGGAGAAGATTACGCGGAACTGGGGAAAGGTGCCCCCGGGAGGAGGACAACAAGCCCATTCAGACGCCCGAGCAGAATAGGCAGGAAATGATGGAAATTACGCTGTTTTTCATCCAATCTTAAACGACTCCGGGCTGTGTTCCAGAGGAGGGGGGGACGGCCGGGAATTGTTGAGTCAGAATGATCAAGTGAGAAACGTCTACTCCCCCGGATGAGCGGCCTCGTTATTCCGATTACTCTCAGTCTTTTGATGCCCCAAAAGTCTTTTCTTTTTGCACTTTATGATCATGTTTGTCCCGAGAGTACGGTAACATGTTATTGAGAGGACACCGCAGAAAAAGAGGGCAAGCAGTTCAGGGAGGAGGAGGAGGAGAGGGGCAAGTGGCAATAGTCGGCTTCTAATGGGAGATCACGGCATTTGAAGATCTTTACTCGAAGAGCTTCAAGGTTACTGTACAAATAGTCAATTCCATTCAATGGATTCCTGGCGCGAACAGTTTTTTCCGACATGAATGGACTATATAACGAAAATGGCTGAATTTTAGGTTTCTCTCGGGGTGCAGAGAGGGAGGAGGGCAATCTATCTCCTGGGAGCGCAAAGGTGACCTCGAAATTGACTAATGGCAGTGGATTATTTAGTAATGAAGGTCTTTACCTCACATCAAAGGCCCTGCCCCCCGGAGAGGGAGATGTTCTCTGACTGGCGACGGTCTCTCTCAGCTGGTTGGGGGAAACAAATCGGTAAATGGGAAAGTGACAGCTCTCTTCAAACAAAAGTCAGCCGAGTATATTTCAATTCATGAGTACGCGCGTCAGTGGGCGAACGGGTCTCCAGTGACCAGTGTCTGCCAATCTCCTCCTCCTCCTCTCCTGCAGAATAACTGACAGTTCCAGGGAGGATGAGGGCAGGGCAGCTGATGGGGAGGGGGGAACGCGCTAAACCTGGAATGATGACAGTGCTGGGGGCAAAAAGCCCTGACGGGATTTCGTGTCAGGGGTGATGGATGGCCAGACGGTAGCTGGGTCGGAGGAGACGATATGGGCAGCCGGCAGGCTGATGATCACTTGCAGCTGTTCCACGACGGAGATGCTTAAAAATGGGGGATGTGCGGAGAAAAGAAGCCGACAAAGGAAAGTCACATGATTTATGGGGTTAGGCAACAGATGGGGAAGGGGACTTAACTTGGGTACGGGGCGAGAGGAGGCAGAGAGCCCCCGACAATCTGGTTTAATGCGAGCAGTCAATTAGAAACCCGGGAGAGACGAGCACCGAGTTGCATAGACGGCCAGTCCCCAGTGGCACGAGGAGCAGAAACGAGAAGGAATCAGATTATTCACTGATGAATGCATCAAAATGGCTGGCTAGAGAGGGGCGAGACTGAAAATTCAAAGGAGAAGATTCGTTGACAAGGCATATTTGTCGGGGAGAGGAGCCTCTAGCTGATAAGTAAGACCTACAAAACCGGGTTCTTCGTAATTCTCAGCTGATACCTCCAAAACTAAGCCGTGCGTCTTCCTCGCTGACCATCTCCACGGCTAATTATAGCCTATAATTTATAGGGTAAGGCATTTGTCTAGGCTGGGCTTCTCCTTCTCCGATGTCAATACTCGATCCACCTGAAAGATTGTATCGTCTTCCCATCTGAAGCATTGCTCGGCTGGAGGCCAAGTTTCGACCTGTCTGACCAGAAATCTAACTAGTGAAGCGGGTCAAAAATCAATCAATTTGATTATTCTACCGTAAGATGGTCGCCTACCAGATGTTGTTCCTGATTGTGCTCGCCGTCACCGGCCTCAGCGCGGCAAAACGCTTTAAAAAGTTGGTGTATTACTTTCTACGCGCGGTGGGGGGTTACAGCTGGCCGACACGGGCCAGGAGTATTTTGGCAACTTGCGGCTCATTCCGAGTAAACTTTTCAACAATTTCAATCTTCTATTACCCCGGAGATGTCGGAAGATCTCATTTCTTACCTCAAAAAGGATCAAAACCTATAAAGAAAACTGTTGAAACGGAGAGAAATGGGCCTTTTTGAACCATAAAATCTTAACAAATTTCAGTAGCCGAAGCAGCGGCGTGATGCCGGGAGTGCCGGCCGAGGACGCCATCCTCATCCCGAACGAGCCGTGGTCGTTCACCCTCTTCGGCCAGAGCCTGCCCAATGATGGCTGGGTGCTGACGTCTCGGAGCAGCTGCCAGGACCTCGACGAGCCGAACCCCGACGAGATCGAAGTGCCGCTGAGGACGGTTTACCCGACGGACGACATCGACCCGGTCTATCGGCGGAGAAGAGGACACGTGACGCTGCGAGCCATGGCCGGCGTGCCCTTCAAATACGACAGCCGGGAAAAGTTCCTCATCTGCCACCGGCAGGTGACCAAGAGCGTGGTCAGTCGAGTCTCCTCCTCCTAATCCTATCTTCCTTTCAGCCGATGGTGATCCGCTCGGGATACCGACGGATCGACTGGTGGAAGTGTATCCTGGTGGTGATCCTGCTAGTCGGCTCGGCTTTCTGCTCCGGCACGAGCATCGCCTTCTTCACGTACAACACGAACGAGCTGCTGAGCATCATCGAGGCCTCGATCGACGAGACTGAGACGTTCCACGCCCAGCGGGTCCTCTGGTACCGGCGCAAGTCGAACTACCTCATTTGCTGCTTCGCCGCCGCCAACTGCATAATGAATGTCACGTTGACGAATCTCTGCGAGGACATCTTCAAGAATTTCCGCGATGCCCATATGGTCAGCATGGTGGCCTCTACCTGTCTGACGGTGGCTCTCGGAGAGATCCTGCCCCAAGTGAGTGGCCTCATCCTTCTTGTATCTGCCTGTTTCAGGGAATCGGCAGCCGGTACGGCCTGTGGGTGGCCTCGTCGACCCGCGTCTGCACTCTATTCCTCTTCATCATCATGGCGCCGTTCGCCTATCCGCTGAGCAAGTTGACGGATCTGATCCTGGGCCGGGAGGCGAGGCAGGTGCTCTCCAATGACCAGGTGAAGACGCTCCTCACCCACCACGCCACCCACCTCTGCACCGACCAGGAGGGCGAGATCTTCCGCCGCACGGTCAAGTTCCAGGACATGACTATCCGAGACATTATGCGGCCGCTGTCGGAGGTCTTCGCCCTCAGCCACCACGTCAAATACACTCCCGACGTGAGTCTCCTCTTCTTATTTCAATGGAACTGCTTTCAGCTGGCGCTGAAACTCGTCGAGCGCGGGATGTACAGCCGAATCCCCGTCTACAACGGCAAGAACAGCCGCAGCATCTACGCGTGCATCAACATGTCGGATCTGCTGAGCAAGCCGAAGGACGGGCGGTCGATCGCCGAGATTGTGAGCCAGACGACGAGCCACCTCTGCTTCGCCCCGATCGACATGAAGCTGCCGATGCTGAGCGAGGAGATGAAGTCCGGCCAGCACCACATGGCCGTCGTCTTCGACTACCGCTTCAACAAGTCGGCTTTGCCTTTTTGTAATCTGAAATATTTGTAGGAATGAGGTGATTGGACTGGTCACGTCCGAAGACGTCTGGGAGCAGCTGTTTGGCGACATTCAAGACGACCTGGACCTGGCCTTTGGGAACAAGAGAACGGGCATCCGGGTGGACCAGGCGACACTGGACTGGTACAGGGAGAAGAAGGGCCCCTTCACGTGCAATCAGCAGCTGGCCATCATACAGCAGATCTACAACATGTGCCCGGAGCTGCGCTGGATGGGACTCGACGTCCACCAGATGAGAGGCCTCTTCCCGGAGACTTTGTCGATTCAAAAGGAGGGGACGCTAAAGTTTGATGACTTGTAAGTTTACTTCTTGAACAAATTATATCTAAATATTAATTTATAGAACTATTTATGTGATTTGTTCTGGTGAATTTGAGGGAACAGTCACTCAAATTTCGATGGATGGTTCGACTTCCGATTTTCCTATCGACAAGAAATATCATTGCGACACGAAGAGGAACGGAAGAGTCTTCGTGTTGAATACAAGATTGTCACGAACCATTGCGGAAGAGTATGTCAAGAGCTTTCCGTCTTTTCCATCCACACCACCTCATTTTGTTGGAAATAATGAATTGGAGGCGACCAAAGAAATCAAGGCCAAGAAGGAGACCCACTATTTCGTCATTAAGTATCAACAAATCGACGATGCAATTAGAAAAACAGTGGCTGAGGACGGTCCGGACCACTTCGATGCACAACTTGCTTCGAAATGTCAAACAGCGAAGAAGTCTCCACATTCAACTGAAAAGAAGGCAAGAAAGAAGTCACATACGAAGCTGGACACCACGCAAAGTGATGAGACGATCCCACTCATCGCAGACACGCAGCTGGACACCACGCAAAGTGATGAGACGATCCCGCTCATCGCAGACACGCAGCCGTCTAGTCGTGAAGAGGTGGAGAATTCTACACAGCGAACAGCTTGAAGAAGAATCCTTGTGATTTTTATCCTTTATGAGATAATAAATTGTAGCCTAAATCGATGTTACTGATTGATTGATGGTTTCCTTGGAAAAATCTACAAACAAAAATTTTACTGTAAGAATTAACAACTAATAAACAAGATTTAAAATAATAAAAGATCTTTGAAGCTCTTCGTTTACCTTCGACAGTAGGGGAAATCTGAAAAAGATGTCTTATATCATAAAGATGTTTTACTAATATTTAAAAAGAAACCGGTTATACCTTTGTTGATATTTTCGCGGGGTACGGCCCAACGATTGGGCACCTGCCCGCTATTAGCCGACATGTTCTTGTAGCTAATATCTTCCTTTCTATCAGCCGGCAAATTCTTCTGTCGTTTTCCTTTCTTTTTCTTTTGCCTGTGCTTATATCCGGACAAACGTCGAGAAGTTATTTCTTCAGGTGTTAGAGAGACCTACCAAAAATAGAGCGTCAACTCCTTTAAGGAACATTAAAACCTCATCTGCGCTAATTTCTATTCGGCCATTCAAGTAATTAGTAATAAAATATTTCCAAGTCATATTGTATTCTTCTAGAACTATACCATAATCGATTCGTAACTTTAAATCTAATGCTTCACTCTATAAAAAGAATAATAATAAGTATATATAAAACTAGCCTTCATTTTATCTGGATGTAATTGGGCAACCACATCTAAAACTTTGCTGGCTATTTCTTCTGGCTCCACATAATTGCACAAATGAGAACATTTATCTTTACAAATCAAATACAGATGTGGTTCAATCAGTAGTGTTGATACCTAATATACATATATAAATTAAAAGCTTTGTAAATCAAGTACCTGAAGGCCGCAGTATTTACCGAAGATATTCTCCAGCCGATGAAAGTTCGGCCCAAAATATTTTATTCTTTCCTCACGGTTGAATTCTTCGTTGTATAATTGTCTGTATGCATTGTGAAAATTAAGATATGGCAATTTGCAAGATTTGTGCTCCAATCGACTTTTTTGCAGCGCTTCAAGAACACGGACTTTCCCAACAGCCTGAAAACACAATGGACACATGAGATATAAACAAGAAAACGGAACCTCTGTTGTCATTACAGTCTCCTTTGTAATTCTTGGTGCCACTTTAGCGATAGAAGTTAGAGACTTATGCAAACTTCTTTTTCCGATAGACTTGGATTTAGTAGGAAATTTACGAGAAGGGAAAGCAGATGGTAATTCCTTATCGGTGACATTAGAAATTTCTCTCATGGCCACATCCGTTGAAAGCAATGTTATGTTTTCTTTAGTAGCAGGCTGCTCTTTCCTTATAGAATATTGCTTCACAGGGATTTTTTTCTTTTCCTTAGCAAGCATCGAACACCATTCTTTTTTGATATCGTACTGCTGTAATATTTCGCCTTCCTTAGCATCAGGCGGTTCCTTTTTAATGCTGTACTGTTTCGTAGACAATGTTTCGCTTTCTTTAACAATAGTCGAGCACTGCTCTCTTTTGATATCGTACTGCTTCGTAGATTGTAAACTATCAGCTTCCTTAGCATCGGGCGGTTCTTTTTTAATACTGTACTGTTTGGTAAACAGTGTTCCGACTTCTTCGGCGCCGGCAAGGGGCAACTCTTTGGTAAGTAATGGAGGAGTCGGTAGATTTGCAAAAGATGATGGATTCGGAAGATAAACTGGAGGCGGTTGTGGAAAATTAACTGGCGGTATTTGATACATGTTTTCTGATGGTGGTGGTGCTCCAGCCATAGCAGGTTGCCATGCTTGACTTTGTGATGATCTCCAGAAATTCAAGCCATTTGAATGTTGTGTCTGAAGATAATAGAAAAGTTTCGTTAGCATCTTACCTCATACCAATCTGGTCCATACGGAACAAATCGATTATCAGGATATGGTGCTCCATAATATATAGTATAATGGTTCACTACTGTCACAGGCGGGGCAGCTTCCGAGCTACTTGGTGGGCCATATGGCTAAAAATAAAATTAAAAAAAAAAACGAAATATAAGTAAAATAAAATATCAGTAGATGATGCAATTCTTACCGGCATGTTCGGATTCCATTCTGGGTTTTGTTGTTGGTAATTTTCGGCCATTTTTTACCAGGCTCAGTTTAAACTGACAGTAATAATGTAATAATCCAAAAGAGTGTAATGTGTGACAATATAGAATGTGGCAATCTAAAATATTATTGCTAATAATAAAATATATGAAATTAGAAGGACGCTCGACTATAAAATTATTATATTTGCTTCCGTTGGATATAGAGAACGTTGTATATATTTTAGACATTTTCTGTCATGCCCTCTAGCAATTAGGGGGAAACAAAAAAAACAGGAGAAAAACAAAAAAAGAAGACTGGACAGCACATTCAGCTTGCGTTATGTAACAATATAATTTGTCTATATAATTTGAATTTTCGCGCCGCGCTTTTTCTATTGTGTTCATTCCCGTTCGGTGTTTTTTTTCTATGCCTTATTTTTCTTTGTTTTCCATATTAGGTTGTAACATAAGTCTTGTCCCTGGGTTTCCCACAAATCCCCGTGCTCCAATTCTTTTTCCGTTATATTCTACGCCTCGTTTTATGGTTAT
The DNA here is from genome assembly GCA_932521035.1 of Oscheius dolichura. Classification (NCBI taxonomy): domain Eukaryota; kingdom Metazoa; phylum Nematoda; class Chromadorea; order Rhabditida; family Rhabditidae; genus Oscheius; species Oscheius dolichura. The sequence goes on from OW051494.1 coordinate 7,034,676, forward strand.
CCACCAATTTTCAGTTCATTTGCATGTCACCGTGAATTTTGACAACCGAAAAAAGGCCAAACCTTGGGTGACTAGGTCAATTTTGCTTCCAAAAACTCTGATTTTAGTACCATTCGACTCCTCTCAATGAGACAAATCCAGTGGTGCAAAAATCATCTCGATCGGAAACGATTTGACGGGGTTACACCCTTCTGAAATTTGAACTCGAGCTCCTCGTTGTGATACGTATGGCTCAATGCGATGTCGGTTGCGCGGCGCTAGTTCGACTCCCGCCGCTTGCAAAACATTTTTGCATTTATTTCACAGCTGATATGACATGTTTATGAAAAAAACCATAAAACGAGGCGTAGAATATAACGGAAAAAGAATTAGAGCACGGGGATTTGTGAGAAACCCAGGGACAAGACTTATGTTACAACCTAATATTCAACATTTTCAGTAATAAATGGAGCACCAAACCAGTGGTAGCAGCTCCTCGAGATGGAGTAGAATCTATAAGACTGACTCTTCACTGGATGAAATCCCCATTTGGAAGAGTCTGTCAGTAAAAAAGGCTAGTATTTATCTCATCGCTAAGTTTGAACTTTTTTTAGAAGTCAACAACAGCTTCTCTTCTTTCTACACGCGAAAATTCTGTTCAATCTGTAGAAAACGAATTGGAAGAAAGTGAAGAGGTCCGTTTATTGAATGTATGCTTATTTTTTTTAGTTTTACGTCGGTTTGGCAGAAGCTGTCCGCCCCCACCCTTGCTTGTATGCCCCTGCGGATAAATGCTATAGAACTAATGAAAAATATCGTGATGAATGTTGGGCACAGGTTGCTACTAGAATAAACTACAGAGGTGGGGGTTTTAGTTGGTTTTTTAAATTTTTTTAGCAAATTCGTATTTCAGGTGATATAGCGCCGCTTGCTAAGCAATGGGTCGCACTTCGCGAAAGATATCGAGAATGGTGTGGAGATCAGCTAGTAAGCATTGGCGGTGTGTTAATATTTTTGGCATTTTATAGAGCAACCCGGATAATATGGGCCACTTTCCTATGCTCTTTGCATCATTGAACTGGTTAGATCATCATGTAATACCACTTTATGAACGCAGTAAGCGTTCCTATTTTGCGAGTGTACTTTTCTTTTCAGTACCTTTATTTGCAACAATGGTAAAAATCCATAATCATATCGTTACGCAGAAAGAAAAAGCCGAGAAGAGAGCTAACAGCTGGAAAACTGCCAAGAAATCTAACGCTGTACGCACTTCAGCACCAAAGGCTCAGCAACAAAAAGATGTCTATGATATTTCTGTTGATAGCACGGTATGTTTCACATTAGATTTCTTGTAAACTTTCATTTAGGATACTGAAGAAAATAAAAAGAATGAAGAACGACAAAATAAAACTCCAAAGACTAGGATTAACAAGCGAATGATGGTGCCCACTTCAACACCACGCAGGATTACTCGTTCTTATCAGCCTGTGGTTGCGCATGAATATTCGGAATAGCTGCCAAGCCTCAAGCGGATTTTTCTGTCAGTTATTACCATATTTATGCGTATCAGATGTTATCCCATTTGTCATTTTTAATAAATTTTCCTATGCAGTCATTTTAGTCAACAAAAAACAATTTATGGCTCAAATTTTATTGGAATAAGTGGGAATTACACAAGTTTTATTGATTTTACGAGGCGGCATCTCTAGTAGAGAGGAAATTCTAAACAAATACATATATTTTGTTTTGAATATAGGCATTTACCATAGCCGTAGCTGGGGAACAGTCGGGATGAGAAGCCCGCGCGCGGGCCTCGGCCGCTGGGGTGTCCGTATCCTCCGTAGAAAGAGTTATGGCCTATAATCAGAAGGTGTCAGTTGTGGGAATAGTCCTACCGTAGCCATATCCTCCATAAGAAGGGGCATAGTGTGCCTGCCCGAAGTGGGGAGCCCCGTAGCCTCCATAGGAGGGCGCATAGGATCCGCCGTGTCCTCCTCCATAATGAGGTGACCTGTAGCTGGCCCCGTGGCTAGGGAAGAAGGGCGAGTAGTGTGAGTCGGAGTACTTGTACAGGGCAGGGGCATATTCTAAAGTGTTGGCTGATGGCAAATCAAGGCCGGAGAGACCTCCAGCGGCAGCCAGTCCGAGGAGAACAGCCAGGAGAGCGAGGGAGGACGAGTGCATGTTGTGATAATGAGGAGAACGGCGAGAAGAGCTTTTATACGGAGAAACTGGGACAGGGGACAATGGCCGGGGGACTGTACGACGGCCGGCAGAATGAAGCTTTCTCGTTTGCCACTGGGAGGAGGTGGCTACAGGTTCGGGCCTCTTGCTCTCCCCCAGTGGCCGTCGGCCCGAGTCCCCCCCTTCATTGTCCTTGCTCTTCCACTCCACTTCTCTATCCTCCCGCCACTATTTTCCCGATCTCCTCCGAGTCTTTTCCAATTGAGTCGACTCAGTTATCCTCCGGTCTCTGAACCCTCTCCTCTCCGAGGTGATGCTAATTGCATCAGATCAAAACAAAGGCTCTCCTCACCTTGAGACAGAGAGAGAGAGAGCGGCTTATTACCCCCGGCCGAGAAGTCGGCAATCAAGTGCCGGACCCGACCGAATTTCGTTTCCTCCCGGCTTTTGTGCCTCTTCTCCGTATTCCAACAGTCAAAAAACAGCTGTTGCAAAAGAGAGCCTCTCCTCTTCCGATCCCTCTCGCATCATATCCAATTGGGAGTAGAAGCGCTACATGGCCACTTCCTCAAATGCCATCCCCTTCGCTGACAGAAGAGGAACTGCCAGTCATTTCGGATAGCCCGTCTCGCGTCTTCCCTGTCCGATCATAACACAACTGGCATAAAGAGTCGCCCTCTCGAACTCTTTCTCCATCCTCCCCGTGATCTTCGTACAAAACGAGGTTCCGTCTTCCTCCGAATCGGAGCCAATCGTCTCCCCCTGCCGCTTCTGTCCTTTATTCTTTTCTTCCCGCCCGTCCCCCTGTTCCCCTTCGGAATGGATTCCACTGTTACTGCCCATCATCTCCCTGGGGATCTAGTCATTTTTTGACGGATGACATAATGGGAATGAACTGTTTAGCACCCTTGGAAGAGAGGGAGGGAAGTGGCGTCGAGGAGAAGAGGGCCCTCGAGGAGCAGAGCTGAGAGGGACGTCATAATTGAGACTAAAGAGCAGACGAGGATTCTTTTTAGAATAAGGGGAGGTGACTCCTTCCCGTGTTTATCCTCCTCCAAATGAGATTAGTCCCCGCTTGTTGCATCCTCCTCCCCTACAACTTCTCATCCTCATCCCCCCTACGGTAGTTGTGACAGTTGGGTGTTCGCCGTCGTCTTGCGCCCGTCACAGCTGGCGACAGATGGTTCCCCGGAGAGCAGGCCCTCGATAGATTTCTTCTCCTTAAGGCAACTTGCTTGCCCCGAGGCCATGACTCAACGACTTGACTCGTCTCCTCGGCCTTTTCGATGCTGCTAGAGCAAGGATCGTCTCCTCCTCCCGCCGGCTGTAATCCAATCCACACAAGGGCTACTACTTCAGCCGGCTATCTTGGCAACAAAAAGTCACACTTCTTCCTCCAAATTTATCTTTCTTCCCCCAAAGACTACGCCGTCTAGCTCATTCTGGATGTGTCCACAGGCTGCCCTCCTGACCATCCTCCTCCATCCTCCCGGCTGATTTCTGGTTTCCTCTCTTCGAGGGTGTAAACTTCTCTCGTCTTCTAGGAAGAGCCTTCTCCTTCCGCGTTCATTATTTAGCTCGTGGCGATAATGTTCCTGGCAATCAGGAGGAAGATCTCCCCGTGTGAGGTCGGGGCTCTTTCGTCTTTGTACTCCTCTGCCGTCTTCCCCTTTTCATCAATTATGTTTCCAGTGATTTGTAACTGATTCGATGAGACACGCCACAATGCTCCTGCCATGATTCGAATGGTCGTAAACTTTGATGCCATTGGCTGCTCTCCCCCTCCTCCCTGTCAGTCCTCCCCTGCTCCCCGTCCTCCTCTTCTGTCATCTCCGTCCTCATTTCCTTTCTCGGTTCCCGAGTGATCTCCCGTCCAAATCATCTTTCACTTATGTAAAGACGATTTGTTATTTCTCACGCTTTTGGTCGCCTCGAACTTTGACGGGCCGTCCTCGTCTCTGACGGGGGAGTCTCTTCCGCCTCCTGTCCCCCATCCTCCCAATATACATTGAAGACGAGGAGGACGACACGGCCCCTGGCTGTCTCCGTGTTTTGTCTAACCAGCCCAATTCATCCAATCATCTCATTCGCGCTTCCCGGCACAGATAATTGCAATTTGTTCGAGACGTGTCCAATCCTCCGGCCGGCGGACAGGAGACGATGAAGACGACGCCGTCTATTTTGGGATAGAGACCGGGTCCAGTCTATTTCGAGTTTTGCTCAGTCTCCCTCTCCCAGCCTTCTCTTATTGTAAAAGTGGCCAAATCAGGAGAGTTTCTCGGGAGCAGACCGCCCTGTCCTTTTGCATCTTCTACTTATCTCGTACCTCGAAGCCACCCAAGCCTGCTGTTATGAACTTTCCGCGTCTCATGTCAAAAGATTATTTCCCCTCTATGAATAACTTTCCTTCCTGCCAGATTACTACAAATCCCTACAGTATTCCCACCGACAGCCGTGCGAAGTAGCAGTTCTAGAGAAAATGAAACAGTGCCCAGACATGTCCAACGACCACCCGCTCGAAGATTGAGAATTGTCACGTGGACTTGTCTACAGTAATTGATCTGCTCTCTGTCACTGTTCCTTCCTCCAATCGGAAGGCTTTCAATTCTCAAAAAAGAAACATTGAACTGTCCCCTTCCTATCCTCCTCCCCGTCCTCCCGTCCCCAACTTTCTCGTTGCCATCTCTCTGCCTTTGACGTCTGCCGGTGTCATTAGACCGTCACCCGGGCGGATGTAGAGGGGACGAGGTGACAGGCCACTAACTTTATTGACTTCTAGGAGTTCCATAGGGGAAGATGCAAATGAACGAGGATCACATTGAGGGGGCGTGGGATTGTTCGCTATAAATTCGGGTAATGCTCTCTATTTTTGAGAGAGTGAGTTTCTTAAGGAGTTGTGATTGTTTATACGCGGCCGGCCCGTCACTTTGAGAATATCTTTTTGTTATTCATTTGACCCGGGACAATGGAGATGAATCGGGAGAGAGAAGTGAAATTCCACGGGGAGACGAGCCCGGCCGGGTATCAACACATTCGGAGCAGGGTCTTTTAGTCCCAGCCCCTGTCTGCCCCACTTGAGATGAGGATGTTCTCCTGCAAAAGAAGAAGTTCCCCCTCTTGGCGACTCCTCTCGCTGCTATTTTTCAGTGCATTAAAATGACGAAGAGCCGGGGATCCTCCTCCCGTCTGACGAGGGGCTCACCCCCGACTGGAGCCCCCGTGACGGCAATTTTCACCCCTTTTATGGTCTGCCCTTGGCTTTTGTTCTTGTCCCCGGAGAAAGATACGGAAGTTGAGGGCGTCCGAAAACAAATGGGGGTCATTTATGGGTCGGAGGGGATCTTTTGAACCCCTTTTTTTTCCTTCCCCAGTACAGGTACTAGCCCTCTCGTCCCCCGTTGACGAGACGACTCCCCACTCAGCTCCTATTACCCTCGTTTCCTGTAGTCGCGCTTCCCCCTTGTCTTCATTCTCCTTCCTCTCCTCCGATCCCCTCGTCCTCTGCTCACTCCCAGGCCAAATTCTATTGTGTCTCCTTTTCGGTGTTGTGATTTTCATGGCCACACGACCAGTTCCGGGGCGGTGTTCCGAGTGGGGGCCAATATTGAGACCAGGAAGACGAGGTTCGGGTGGAGGGCAGGCCAGGAGGAGCCGGGCAGGAGAAGGCCTAAATATCAAAAGATAGCCGAGCCTCTTTAGACATTTGTTGATGTTGTTTCAAAAATCCTCTAGAAATATTCAATTTGTATATTTTCTCCCTAGTAAGGATCATGTTCATGCTTCTCTTCACCTAGCGGTTCGTCTGTCCCTCTCTTGAAGTCTTTTGTCCTCCACCCTCTCTCTCTCTCTCAGTCTTCTAGCCTCCTCCTGCTCTATTTCCGTCTTGATAAGGAACTTTCCCACGATCAAAAACTCCTCCTTGTCTGATAAAATGGGTATCAGAGGACGTCGTCCCCCATCCATCATAGTCAAATTCATTTGTTTACCTCGAGTGTTTCGAGCTTTCTATTGTCTTTGAAAATAGCAATTGGTAGGGGAGCACGTGGCACAGACTCGGGAGATCCAAGAGATTGCGGAATATCAGCAGGAGTCAGTCTTTGGGTCTAGTTGAGAGCAGAGGCCATGTGAACTGACCAAAATATCTCAATTATTAGCCCGATGGCCGGCGGCTATTTGATATTTTGAGGATGCAGGGAGGGGAGAGGCCATCTCGTGAGAGTACGGCCCAAACAATGCCCTCTCCCTCATTTTCCCTCGAATAGCAGAGAACGATGCATCTGTTGACAGAAGAGGATGCACCACCATTAGCCTTATGTCCGGAGGCCAGGCCAAAGACGAATGCCGAGCCATTCCCGGGAAAAAACAACAATTGAGTTGCAAGTTGCAACTTCTTCGTCTAAATAGCCAGGGGGATTTCCCCCATCGGTACGATTTCTGATGTCTTCCGTCCCCCCGAATCACAATACCCCGTACAATATTCACCGGTTTATTGGTTTCGATAAGAATGGAAATATAATGCGACCCTAGCCCCAGGGAAAACAACTATTCGGGGATCCTTTCCTCCTCCTCTCTTTATCCCGATCTCCTGGTTCGAATAATGGGGACAGGAGGTCGGAAGAAGTACACGATTATTCGGGGGATCCCGTACGGATCAAATGTTTGGCTCAATAAATCAATCTGTCGAACTTTTGGGTCCTGCTCCGATTGGAGACAGTTGTCGTCTTGCCACTAATGATGAATTATTGCTGTTTTACGCGAGATTCCATCACTCACACGCTTTCCCCGTACAACCAGACGACAACTTTTACAAGTTGTCCTCCTCGCCCAGCTGGCTGTCCTCCTCCCTTTTATCAGCCCGGGACGATATTCCCCCCACCAGCGAATGACCCGGCAGCTGATCGACGGACCTATCGAAACACAGCTGCCGCCCGTCCACAATTTATATCCCGGCGTGTCCGATCGGAAAAAACTTCTGTATTGACAACACGACAAACTATAGCTCCCCCGTGGCCATGTGCCCGTTGAGGTGCTTGCCTGCCGGCCGACCTCCCCAGTTCCTACTAATATCCTCTCTCTGTCTCAATTTCCGGCTAGATATGATCGCTTCCGGCTTAGCAACCCGCTTGACTGAACTACGGAGGTCCCCGGCCACCACTTGACTCAAGAAGTATTAGTAGAAAACAGTCAAGGAGATCCTCATCCACCTGTCTCTCCGAGGTGTCACCGGAACAGCATTGGGTCCCCCCGTCAGCTGCGATCACTTCGCTGGCGGCGCTTATCGGCTTCTTCGACAATAACCCAAGAAATATGAGCACCCGCTATACCTCCTCGAAAGTTGTCTGTTACTTGATCAATTGTCAAAATTTGACTGTAACTTGAGAACCAATGCCCTTCCCTTTTACCTTTCTCTAAATCTCTCCTCTATTTCCTTTCAAATTGACTGGATCCTCTCCTATTAGGAGCAGCTTGCCTTTCCTCTACAGTAATCCTAAACAGCCCGAATGGCTGTTATTATTTTATGAAATAGCCCCTTTAAAAATTCCCAAAAGATTTAAAATGGCCCATAAAAGATTGTCCCCTCCCAGCTGATACTTTGACCGTTCTCCTGGTGTCATCTTCGCCCCCTCGGCCCCCGCGACTTCCGTCCTCCTTCCGCAACACGGCGGCCAACTGTCGGGAGGATGTTACCTCGAGATGGAACTAAAAACTCGGCTGGTGGTGAAGGATAACCCCCCGCACTTTCTCTCTCTCCTCTCTTTATTACTTTTCCATGTATGCTCCTATTGTTCCCCTTACAGTTCCCCAGTTTGGAGAGAGATGAATGAGACGTCGCCGTCGTATAACTCGACACTGGATTTGCTCCTCCTCCTGCCAGTTAACGAGTCGGCAGCCGAGAATTTGATCGTCGATCTGGGACAGGTTGATAAGTAAGTTTTCTCTCGTTTTTCACGTCTCTATTTTTGTGTATATCTTCCCTCCAACAACTGACCCTTTCCTCATGGGATCGGGCAAAAAAGAGCCTTGCAACTTCCCGCCTCTCCCACGAAGACCCTCCCTCACTGTACTCTCACTGGGAAGGGGGTTGTCTAATCCGGCAGACGGCAAAAAGCACAGAGTAAACAAAAGCTCAAATTTTGATATTTATGGCGATGGCCGGCTGACAAAACTACACCTATTAGGGGCATCCTCCGCTATTCTGGGGCTGCCCCGCGGTCTTGGTTCCCTTGTTTACAATAATTTAGACCCATGTCCTTATAAACAAAAGTAAGCTTTTTGTCGGCGAGAGGAGATCACAAATTTTGGTCTCTTATTATGAAATGAGGTGAGGGAAAAGGCGGGAAGGGAGGACGGTGTCGCGTCCCCCCGGGGAGGACGAAGGGAAGAACACAGTAACCTGGTCGAAAAGAACGAGTTCTTCCCCCACTCTGCTCCTATTTAATTCATTTAACTCAAGTTATTTTGGTCCTTATCTCCTCCCATCAGGAAAGCTCTCCGAGATGATGCCACGGGCTCTCTGTTTCTGCGAACGCGTTCCAACCTCCCGGTCAATTACCCAGAAACCACAGCCTTCATTCTTCTTCTTCTTTTTTTCCGATTGTGATCCATCGTCTAAACATCTTCTAATGACTCGAGGATTCCCATGAATTAGTTTCTGATGTCTGGTCAGAGGATACGGGCTGTTTCCTGTCCCATAGGTTCAACAACTCCTCTCTCCCCTCCTCTGCACAGTCCTTAAAATAGCCAAAATATGTAAAATGTTCCTCGAGTCCACAAGTTGTTTTCTGTTGTTTCGAGGGGGTCACCCTCCCGGCTGCCCCTGGCCCCCTCCTCTATCATTGTCGTCCCCGCCCCGCCCTCTTCTCCCTGGTTCGAACTCCGCCTCTATGCCTCGACGCCGTCCCGATCAACTGCTCTCCAAATCACAATAATATTATCTTCCCCTTTATCTATCCATTCAATTCTTCCATGAGGTAGGTGATCGTCTCATCCTCCTGGCCGACCCCCATTGTCCTCTTTAATCCTCATTTCCGAGGAATCTGATCCTTTGGCCCGTTAGTGTTCATGGTCCTGCACCCGTTCGTCTACCTTCCATCTGGGTATAATTCTATAAATTATCCTGACCCCGTTAACGAGCATAAAAAGTGGAAGTGACGCCATGCCGCCAGGCAGGTCAGTTTCCTCCCGTAGAAATCACGACATCGCGCTTGCACCGCCATCAAGAATATTCAATCTGCCCGGGGTGTCAAAGGGTAAAAAGTAGAAGGGGAGATCGCTTGTCCTCTTTCCCGGAGGATTGAAAATAGTCCGATCACTCAATGACACGCATCGATGGGCCATTTGTTTTGACTCAACGGGGTGAAAAGGCCCCGAGGAGGATACACCTTCCCAGGGGGCCTTGTTCTGGTTATAATTGCCTATTGTCTCACCACCCGCAACTAGAGAAATCCCTGAAAAGTCACAGGAAAAAGCACTGATGGCTCGTTTCAGTGTCTCATCTCCCGAGGTGTCCGCCTCGATCTGCCACTTCCACGACGAAACCGAGAATTATCTGGTGGTGGCCGTCTTCCTGACGATCTTCCTCCTCTCAGTCGTCGGTAATCTCCTCGTCATCGTCGTCATTACCAATGTGAGTCGAACCATTAGCTGCTTGCCCCCGCCGTGCATAATGTGTCTCCCACGTGGAATACAAGGGAGTACAGCCGACTGTTTTTAGTGTCTGGGTCACAGGGAGATCGAATGGCCACGAGGAAGTCTCACAGAGACTTTGAAAGGTCTGAATATTCTAGGACGGGAACCCGGCATCAACTGGGAGGATGGGCCTCGTCTCGTCTCTTAATATCAACAAAAGATGCTTAGATTGGGACCTCTATTGAGGGGTTTATAGAGACTCCTAATGATATTCACAAATTAACAACTGGTCAAAAACGAGAGGAGCTTTCCCACACAAGCAACAGGTCCTCTCCCTCCCTGAACATTTTCCCTTTTATTCTTCTTTTCTTTGCAATTGTTCCTATTTACCACATGGTGAAACTCTTATGAGTTCAAAAGCGATGTTTAACCCGACTGCACAGGGAGAACTGCCTTTTGATCGGGATTACCACCCGTGACACTTCGCTTATCATAACAGATTGCCTTTGAACTATTCCCCGTTTATGGCCACCAGTCTTTTTTATCGTTAGAAATGAGATAATTGGAACAAACAGCTGAACAATATTTTGATTAGGGAGGGCGTTAATCACTCTCTCATTCTCACCATGAGGGCATTCCCAGTCGTGTAAGAAGGCGGCATGTCTGTTATTGGTTTGAGGTGTTCTCTCTTTCGCGGGGTAGCCTTACCCCTTTGAAAAGGAACAATTGCATAGCCTCTGAAGGGGACGAGAAGCACGAGAAGGGAGGGGTAATGTCTTTTACGGGAGGAGAAGGGGGAGGACACAGAATAAACGAGGTGACACGGCTCTGTTCACACGGGGATTCCGACGCCAAGGGGGTGGCCAAGAGGGAACGTCCGCCGGGAGAGGTACGACTCCTCCAGGAGTTCAATCTTTACTCCTGTCCAGTGGATGTGTACGAAAATTGTCTCGCTTCTCGCAATCAGATTACTCAGGAGCCAGCAGCTCTCAGCTGGATTATACAATTAACCAGGGGGAGATAGCCATCCTTCCCAGAAAAGGAGGAGTGAAATGACATACTCGAGTCTTTGAGAGATCCTCCCCCACCCAATCAGTGAACTTCATATACAAACAGATCAAAGAGAGAACTGGGAATCCAACAAATATTTTGAACAAGATTGGGGGTCGAGATTGTTTGCTGGGAAGGTGCAGAAGGGCAGACGGCCTCTAGGAGGACTCTGGGAATGAGTGGCAGGTGAAGCCGGGACGGGACGGGGAGCAGGAACAATAGGGCTACGGTTGCACTAGAGGGGAATTTCGGCTATTATATCGAGGGGAATACCTCACGGCCTCATTCTAATGGTTCCTTTTCAGCAACGGTCAATGAGGTCGATCACCAACCTGTACCTGATGAATCTGGCCGTCTCCGACCTCATGCTGTCGGTCATCTGTATGCCGCCAACTCTAGGTACCGTCCTCCTCCTCCTCCCCCACATCTTCCCTTTTCAGTGTCGATGGTTACGAATTGTTGGCTGTTTGGGAATGCCCTGTGCAAGATCTTCGCCTACTTACAGCGTGAGTTCCTCCTCCCCCTCCTCCCCTGGGTTGTTTTGGCCGACGGCTCCAAGAAAGACTAAAACAAACAGGAAATTACGTTCAATTAGCCCGGTCGCAAAATAGCGAATCAAGTTCTTTTCGGCCATCCGACTTTGCCCTGGCCCGTAAGTGTCAAAGCGTCAATTACCCCGGAGGAGCATCCCATTTTGTCGGAAAACCTGACGGCTGCAGTAATTGCGTTACATAAGCGCTGAATGGAGCTTATTGCGGACAGCAATTCGAACACGCGGGGCAAGGAAGCCGACGGCAGAAAGAGAAAGAATCAGGGGGGAGGTGAACGGGAGGACAGTCCCCTCTCTCTTCACCTCGAGAGTCATTCTGATTACCGTCTTCCCTTTTCAGCGATGGTGGTGACGGCGTCAGCCTACACACTGGCAGTGATAGCCTTCGAGCGCTACTTCGCCATCTGCCGACCATTACATTCGCGTATCTGGCAGACGAGGTAGGTTCCGGGGCCTCATAATCGTCGTCGAATGGCTGCCTGGATCAGAGAAAAAGACCGACATCATTGGACCATCAATGACACGCGGATGACTCGTTGGCCAGGGGAGGCCGGGGGGAATTATTCAGTTGGATTAGACTACGCAAGAGGAGAACTGAAAGATTCAGCTACAGAGATCGAAGACTTCGACTTCTTTGGGGAGACGGGAGGATGTCCTAGAGAATAAGAAACATCCTTTACAGGTCCCACGCGTATGCAATGGTTACCATTATTTGGGCGATTGCGGTCATTTCCAACCTCCTGCTCTTCTTCATGTACGAGGAGAGGGTGAGTCCCGCTTTTTTATTCTCCTCCCCCGTCTCGTAACTTTTCAAAAGAGTTTTCGGGATAATTATTCACAGGCAAAACAACAGGAACGCTCTTCTCCCCATTCTTCTCCCTTTCTTTTTATCCACCGGGGGTATTCTCCCGGGTGTCGGTCATGTGCGTAAGCACACCTTCTCCAAATAGAATTGGGGAAGAGATGAGAAGCACAGATTCCCGCCGTTTCAGGAATACTTGGCCGGAGGACTCAAAGGCTACACCTGCACGCCCGTCCACCCCTCCATCTACCATCTCGCCTATCAGGTAGATACCGTAATCCTCTTCCTCCCTGAGTATTAAACGAGCCTCTTATAATAATTTCAGATCTACATGACGATAGTTCTCTGTGTCGTCCCGCTGGCCGTTATGGTGGCCCTTTATGGCCAAGTCATCCGGTCGCTAAAAACAGGAATCAAGGCAGAATCAGCCGCTGAAAACTCAGAAGCTGGGGAAAGTGAGTCCCCACGTAATCCCCCTTTCAACTTGTAACAGAATTTTCAGACAGCGTCGAGGAGCCCACTTCCATGGACAAAAAATGGACAAAGCTACAGAAACTTCAGCAGAAGTTGAGTATAAACAAGGAAAAAAACAACGAGAACAACAAATCGTCGTGAGTTGAATAGGGACAGACGAGAAGAGGAATGGCATCTAGGTCGATAGGCCACCACAGGAAGAGCGAGGTCTCGATGGTGGAGAACTCCCTCCGCTCGACGCACAATGCCAAGAGCGCCATCGCCAAGCAGCGGGTCATCAAGTAAGCCATCCTCCTGGCCCGAGCCATCCTTCCCTCTTCCAGGATGTTGATAGTAGTCGTGGTCATCTTCTTCTGCTGTTGGACACCGTCCTACATCTGGTGGCTATTGCTGATGGCCGGTGATTCCTTCGAGGTATCCCTCTTCCCTGCTTTATGAGTCCCTCTGTTCCAGAGCCTCGGGTTGAATGTGTGGAACCCGGACCTGAATACGATCATCACCCTGCTCACGTACCTCTCCTCCTGTACAAATCCCATAACTTATTGCTTCTTGAATAAGAAGTTCCGAAACGCCGTATACTCGATGTTCGGCCGGAAGAAGATCCTCCGCCACCATTTTCAAAAGGTCCGTTGGCAGCCATCCTCCCGCATGAGTCCCGCATGTGCCTGTTCCGTTACCTCTATTCTCCACCGTTTTCAGAGACGATTTTACACGTATTAACCCCTCTCCCCTGTAAGTAATAGAATAGCACGGCTTGCTCTTTTGTTGTCCCCGCTGGAATGGACTTTGCCTTTCTCGAAAACAGCTTTGCATGGCGGTGTCCCTCTACCCTGAAAATAACCTCGGCGGGATATCCAGAAGGGATCTCCCCCGGTGTCTAACATGTTCCACTAGAAATGACAGTCTCTCTTTAGGTCTACTACCCGGTCACCAACGCCTCCCACAAGGTTAACGATAGGGCGGCCCCCATTAACAGGTAACGGCTCTTTTCTCTCCTTTCCCTACAGGACCACCTCTAATTACAGTAGTCCTTCCTCGTATTCCGTTTTGATATTTGATCCCAACTATCAACATTAACCCCGGCCTAATATATTCTACCATCTTCAGAGAATTGAGTGCCTGTTCCAGTTATGTAAGTCCACGTCCCTCTCCTCTTTCTCCTCTCTTCTTTTCCTTCTAAACATTTCTCTTCTTCCTAGTGAAGTGGTTTAATCAACAAACTAATCTGACTAATTCGTCTCGAGACCCCGAAATGAGTCATTCCCGTTTCAGGTCGATTTCAACGACTTCCAATCCGCTACGTCAACCAGCCGTTTCTGAGTTCAAAATGGTCCGGAGTCCCTCTTCCCAATCATCGGTACCCATCTTATTCTATCCAATATATCCTCCCATTCCAGCCAAATTCGTGTCTTATTCGACAGGCGACAATCGATGCCGATTGTCTCTAGCCTCCCGACGATCTCCGCCTACCGTAGGCATCTCTTTTCAAACTTTTGGGTATTCTCAGCCTAGTGTCTATTTCTACGGGTTCAATAAAGAAGATTTTTATAACTCTCTGTTCAACGCTTGATTATTAGGACTCGGAAATTATGGGTGCCTTCCAGGGATGGGCGGATAATGGAATTTCGGTTCGGATAAACGGATAACGAATAATTCCGGATAAGAAAACCCCCGGATACCCCGGATACGGATAATCCGCGGATAATCCGGAGAAATTTTACTATAGGAAAAAATTTTTGGCTTCGGGAATAAACGGATAACGGATAGCGGAAAGCCAAAATGACCGGATTATCCGGAATTCGGATTATCCGCGGATAATCCGCCCATCCCTGGTGCCTTCTGCTTGTTGTGTGCCGGTTGAGGGAGGACTGCCTGGCCTGCCTCTCCTACTGAATTCCCTGTCCTTCTGGGTCTTGTGATTGCCGATCCTTCAGAGACATCCACCGGTTCTTCCTTGCCCGGTACTCTCATCCAAGGGCCTAGATGTCCCCTCCCTTTCCACCTAGAGGCGATCCCCCTGTCGTCCATCTGCCCCAACAGTGTGTCGGCCGATTATGAAAAGTGGGAGAGACAATTGTCGTCCCACAAGATGGCACCTGCGCCCTCTACGTGTCGACCGCTATGATCTGCCGAAATGATCTATTGCACCACGGATCGAAGTTTGTCAACTGACACCCCCCTCCTCCCGGGAAATGGCTCCTTGCCAAAGGGCGACCTCCCTATGAGAGAGATACAAAGATACGTGCTGAAGTCGCTTTATTGCGATAAATTGCATTATCCTCTTTCTTCTCACACAACAAAAACAGGCACGAGTCAACTGTCCAAGTCTACCCGAATCGTCAGAGAAGCCGATTAGCCGCGGTTCTCTGTGCTCTCGGCCTTCTGAAGATCTCGTCTTGTTGTCTCCGAGGGGTTGTTCGACGCCGAATAGTCCAGCGCCGCTGTTTTCGAGGGTCTCCATTCCCCTCTGGTAAGGAGATTTCTCAAAGTAACCCGATAGTCATGAATGAAGATGAAAATCAGTAGAGGGTCGATGATTTGAGCTATTGAAGACACCGCCCCCACGTAGTATTCCAGTCCGTAGGAGGAGATCTTCAGGTACGGGACGATGAGGACGAGGAAGACGGGGATCAGGTTCAGACCCAAGGGGAAGATGAACTGAATCGGGAGGATTTATTAAAAGAAAGGGAGATTACCTGAAGCATGAGGAGAGTAAAGATCCTCGTCTGCCTCTTCATCGCTGTCCGTGATTCAGCGAAACATTTTCTCAGAAAAAGGGATATTCGAATAGCACAGAATATGTTGATAATTGCACAGAGGAGAATAAAGATGACGAATTGGCCCAGACCCCAGAATAGTCGGAGATTGGTCTCTCCTCCCACCTGAATGATTACTGGCCTCGGAGGAGGACGACACCTACCGTTAGGGGGCCGCAGTTGTTGGCCGTCTCCCATAACTCCCTGCCCGTTATGTTTTGGAAGTCTGGGCCCAGTTCTTGGTAATACTCTTCTCTGGGAAAGGTACTGTAGAGAGAACAGGACAGCATAACGGTCAGGGCACATACCGACCCGAGAAAGAGGAGTCTCCCGTGCCGGTGGAGAGCATCCAAATTGTGGGCTCTGGAAGAGATTTTGAGGGGATTACTGTAGCCTTAGCCTACCTCAGCGAGACAAAGTATCTGTAGACGAAACACCAGGAGATGATGGCGATCATCTCGAGGAAACAGGCGGTGTAGTTCTCAATAAAGATAAGGGCCACGGGATAGGGTAGAATGTTGAGAGTATCATAGAAGATGTACCCATCCGAGCAGATGGCAAACTCCTACAACTAGAGACTGGAACAGAAAATGGGACAACTCACGGCAGCTGTGACAATTTGATTGGACGCGTAGATGGCGGCCGAGAGGGTGTAGAGGAAGAGGAGATGCTTGTACTTGCCGACGGAACTGCCTCGGGTGATGAAGATGATGTAGGCGAGGAGACTGTTGAGGGAGAAGGCCACGGAACCGGAACAGATACAGAAGGCGGAGTGGAGCCGACCCATGTTTGGGCAGACGGCTGCTAATGGGAACTATTGTCCGTATTAATATATGCCTGCCCCCCGGGGCGATATTATGGTGTCATGAACAGCAATTAGTAGTTTCTTGATACCTCCGGGGATTTGACTTTATCTCGATTTTTTTGTGTCCTGTCCTTTGACTGGTTAATTCCTTGCTTGGCATCTTCGCCATTGTTACGATTGTTCCATTGAAAGAGACGGTCGAAAAGGACAGCCGCGGGATCCAAGTGCAGCTGCTGGAGGACCTGTTCAGCCGGGAGCCGTTCCAGTCGGAAGACGATCGTCTGGACTTCTTCAAGAAATTCTATGTCTCCCTCGGTCCCTCGACCACCGTCCCCTTCGAGGTCTGCAACGCGGTCCACACCTTCTACAACCACAATATCGCGGTAGGACCATTTACAGACGTAATACGGGGAGATTTTCAGGTTGGCCGGCTGCCGGGGTGGGTAAAGAAGGACGACCGGCTACTGCGGATGGGACAGAGGGTGCTGACTGTCCATCGCAGCTTCGAAAACAACCTGAAAAAAGAGGAAAAGAGGAAGCGGACAAGTGAGAAGATTGTGGAGGAGATCAGGGACCTCAGGAAAGTGGTGAGCAGCCAGGAGAAGACGCTGCAACGGCTGGTGGAGGAAGTCGTCCAGATGAGGCGGGAACAGGCCGAGGAGACGAAGGAACTCAAGCAGATGATCATGTTCACGGCCGGCTACTCTCTCATCGAGGGGGAGACGGCTCTGCACAAGAAGTACCCTCCCACGGAGGAGAGAACACCCGGCGATATTTTCGAGGTGATTAGCCAGCCGGTGGAGCAGGACAGCGACTACGACTGTTGTCCTCTTCCCAAGAAGAAGAAGAAGAAGAGAATCGTCCGCTTTGAATGATAAAATGATTTTATAATAAACATTCAAAACCGTTACACCAGTTTTGGGAGAAATGCCCCATTTCTTAACGGTACAGTTTGATGGCCGGCCAATGTAGGGGTGACAGCAAAACGTAGTTGTCCCCAGAAAAGCTAAAAAAGGAGAAGATCAGATTTGTGTATCGCTTGCTCGTTTCAGTCATAACACACCCGAAGGTGCCTTTCTCATCGGCCTTATAATGTCATCCCGCCTTCTCCAGTCGGAGTCGAACTCGCGTCACTGTCACCATAGTCAAAAGACTTGGCACTCGGCCATGTCGACACTGAGGTAATTATAAAAAAAGCGAAAGGAATGGCTCGATTCCCACGGCTATCGAGGTAATGTCCCGGCTGATCTGCCCCTTCCCCCTCCGGTCCTGTCCCGCTCTCCTCCTCTTCTACCGTATGTCGTCTACATAATTCAGTCGCGCGGCGGCCGCGCTTTGAGCCTCCTGGACATCTTTCATCGGACGCAAACTCGCCAAACAGCCGCTAAAACTGTCCGCTAACTCTGGCTCATTAAAACCAGATGCCGGCCGGGGCTAATCACCGGCCGTCCCTTGTTGGTTTTACCTCTGCCCAGTCTATTTCCAGGGGGAGGAGAGAGTGATAACCTCCTCGTCGTCCAGCAGCTGGTTCCCATCCTTTCATAAAGTAGTCATAAAGTTTGACAGGTTGTCCATCGATGGCCTTTTTTGCCCGCCTGACGACAGGTTCGGGGTCGCTGAAAAAACGCCTAAGGTCATCATATCAACTGACACCGCTCGACACTTTTCTGTTGCCACTTTTCACACCTATCCCCCGTTTGTAGCCTTTACTAATTCTTGGAGAAGAAAAGTTCGGAAGATGGAGGACTTCTGGCGCCGGTTCCGTGGCTTGTTTCACTGGTCACGCTAGAACGGTCGTCTTGCGGCTTTTCACACTTTTCTCTATTTCTCAGCTACCCGACAGTCGGTCTTACTGATACCAGGAACAATGTAAAGACAACTTTGATTGACTTTCTAGACGACAGAAACGATAAGACCCCATGGTGTCGAACGGCTTGGGCTGACCGATGCCCTATCCAGTCCTCCTCTCTCCCTTCCCTTGTCCCTTTCCTCCCACAACTTCCTCTCTTTCACTTCTCAGCAGTCTGTAGTCTATTGTGGAAGTCATTCTAATACGGCATAGAAACATCTGTAGATGGTGGTAAAGGGAAGATTAATATCGAATATACCTATCGACCCCACCGTGCCGGCCACCAGGATGGCCAGCCTAACTCCTTCTTGGTCCTGTTCATCTCCTTCCCAAAACAGCCACTGTTCTACTTTACCTGGTTGTGTGCTCCCTTTTGGAAATCGCTATAATACCAATAACAACATCGAGGTGGCTCTGGCAGACTCAGTGGCCGGTTCACTTATCCTCCTCTGTTGAGGCTCGACCAAGTCTAACCGAGGCTCGTCTGCTCTTGGCTCCTTTCCCTTTCCCTCCCTTCCATTCCTCCGGTTAATACTTCATTTTATGTAGGTAGGTATTTTCCCATTTCCCAAGCTCCATTATTGGAGTTCTGTCATAAAGCCTGGCCAAGTGTCCCCCATCTGAATGGCCAGTCTATCTTTGTCCCAAATTAGCATCGGTTTACGAGCCTAGTCGTTGTCAGTCGAGAGTCAGTTCCTGGGAATGCTCTCTTCCCTCCCAAATCAATTAATCCAATCAAAAGAGAGAGAAGTACAGCTCGTTTCCCTCGGTTTACAGTGTCCCGTAATGCGTGTGTCTTCTCATTAGAGCCTCTCATTATCCCCCCTTCCCACAGTCCGTACAGCTTTTGTTCCCTCGCCAGCCATCGATATCGTTGTCTCTCGTCCTCATTTTCCCCCCTAATGACTTCAGTCGATGAAGAAGTCAGCAATCAACCTTGTCCGCTAGGCCCATTATCACATTTCGTGTCATATATCGCACTGCGCAGCCTAAGGTCGAGTCTAAGTTTTTTGAAGTTGGCGCCGCCAAAGACGGCCTCCTCCTTCTCGTGGGCTACGGTAGAGGGGCACACGGCTGCTGTTGGTGACCCCTCGGCACTTCCCAGCCTTGCAAATTATAGGCTACGCCGCGGCACACTATATGTCAATAGGCGGCTACCGTAATCCTTCGGTAGGCAAATTCCCTCCGATTCTTCTCATAACCAGCCTTCTCTCCATATTCTTTCTATGCTTATTCCATTTCCCTTGATTTTTCTGTTTCCAGTTGTTTCTAATCCCATCCTCCCGTTTGCAAACGCCGAAAATACCTACCTAATCCTCCAGTTACGCAGTCATAGTGGGAGGATGTCCTCCTCCTTTTGTCTCTGGTCCCTCGTGTGCCAAAGAGGGACAGATCCTGGGTCCAAGTTCACCATTTGGCTAATAGCTGCACTTGATTTATCTCGTATGATCCTCTGCTACTGTAGTCCAAAGGAGATTAGTCTCGGGTTGGAGGGGTTATTAGCAGTTCAGAAGCCCACTGACTGTACGAGAACCAGAAGATTTGGCCACCAATTTGGCAAATGGAAGAAGACCGGATTAGAGAGGAGTGGGGGTACTCTATCAGCCAGAAAATATTAGATAGCAAGCGAGTGTCAGATCGGTTCAAGACCTGTTCAGCCGGAAAAACCTAGAGGTCGAGGTGTCCATACAGCGCGGACACGGAGACGCCTAAAAAGGCCAGCTGAACTTTCGCTGTTTATTTATATGGCAAAAATATCGAAACTGTCTCTCTCGTTTTGCAGAGCTCTAATCTCTCCGGTCGCATTATCTGCAATTTGGGAAATGGAAAATTGCAGAGGGGGAGATCTGCTTTCGAGGATTAAACTGATTTCTAAAGGGAGGATGACGGGGAGGAGGGGGATCAGGTGGGACACAGGAAGAGGGATACGCTATTCGGTGGTCCCCAAGATGAGAATGAAATAGGCAGGGAGTGTCCCTTTTCCCCTTCCAAACCCGGCTCTCCCGGACTGTGGGCTCACGCGCGCCGAAAAACGCGCCGGGTCTTAAAGGTTTCATTGTGTTTGCTTGCGTTTTCTTCGTCTCTCAGATGTGTTCGATGTCTGTTTGTTATTCCAAAGCAGCGCGCCTGCGGTCATTGCAGGTTGGTTCGCCAGCTTAGTGCACGCAGAGCCGTCCCGATACGGGGGGTTCACATACCGATCCCTTTTTCCCGTATACTCTTCTCCTCCCTGGAGGAGGCGGAGGAGGACGACAGTCCCCCTGACCCACAGTCATCCTCGCCAATTACCATATTTCCATTACTCAGAGGAGAGACACGCGCCGCCTCGTCTCTCATCGTACCGACCCCCGTTCCCAGGATGACTCCGAGCATTCAAATCTCTGAACACGGCCGGCCAGTCAATAGGTTCAGTCGGAGTCCTTCCGATGCCCTTAGAAACTTTGCCACCTAGCCAGCTCGGCTACAAATTTCCTGTACTTTTCACAGCGTTCTGTCCCCCTATTGAGCACTTCTATTCTGACCTCGAGAACTTGACACACCGCTCCTTTTCCTTTATAATCTCTCGCACCTTCTGTGCCGTTTGACATTCCTATGGGACAGCGATCTCTACCGTAATTTGAGCCTATCCCCTTCCCAGTAGAGACCTTTGAAGCCGGGAGGACAGCTTTCCTCGAGGAAATGACGATTATTTTTGTGAAACGGGCCTTTCCCCGGCATTGTAGACTGGAGGAATTCCAGGAACCCTGGTCATTTTTGTAGCTCGCTGTCCTCTCCTATTAACCCAAAAAACTTCATTTGTATTCCGTCCGGCTCATTTTCCCGGCCTCCCTCCGGCCGCGTTTTTTTCCCGTCAATTGAGAGGGAGGCGTCTCGAACTCCACAGTTTCGGTGACCTTTTCTCCTCCAAAAATGCGCTCGACCGGGTGCGAAGTGCGTTTGTTTGGTGGCTCACGCGAGCAATGATACTCGCCAGTGTTGACACTTTCTCCTCCTGGTGGACGCTGGCCTTTTTTGGCCGGCCCTGGTCCCCCTCTTGAGGGAGAGACCACAGCTCTGAGAAAGATGATCAAGCAACTGATCAGGGAGGGGACACCCCCCGGAGGAAAGCTTCTCCAGGGAGAAAAGAACACCCTCCAGGCAGCGGCAGCTACCAGTTCCACTGTTTCAGGGGGATAATTGACCGGCTGCCGATTACTTTCTAGCTGAGGCGGCAGGGGCAGACAAGGCAGGGAGAAAACATCTAGCAGGGGCTATAAATGAAACACTTCCTGTACCAATAGACAGTACTCTTCACTGAAAGAGCACAGGCTGAGACATGTTGAGCCGAGGAGTCGGCCGAGACGTAGTCTCCCCATGTCTGAACATGGTTTGTAGGGGCCGGCTACAATATTGTTTACCTTGCTACAACTTGGCAATCAGGCTGGGGCTTTAATTGTCTGTCGTATCCATTGTTCACTTTTTTATAATATAAAAATTGGGTATTCTTTATCATAGTTGCCCCCCGTCCGTTTTTCGTTAGTCCGTGACTGTTTTGCCAAGGGAAAGTGCTTCTGGCCGGCCTGGAGTGTTGCTTCTGCAACTTAGCCACCCCTAGAATACCAGTTCCTCTGGGCCAGATCCGACACAAACAGACAAATATCCAAGTTGCTGTGTTGTTGCCATTCGCCATCTCCGTTCCCCTCTGCTTGGCGTCCCTTTCCCTTTCTCCGACAGTTTCTTCCTTGTTTCATTCGAAGCTCTTTGAGCATTCGACACTCGAATCTTTAATGAACAAATCCTGATAACGCCTGTCCTGGACAGGCAAATGTCACCCGGGACACAAATGGCGAACTACACGTGTACGGGCAGACAAATTGAGGCCGGCCAAGTTTTAAAAGAAACCTCACAATGTTCAGGAGGAATTAAAAAAGAGAAGCACAAACAAGGGGAAGATCTTGCGGAACACGGAAGGGATGCCAAAAATCGGCCTCTCCGCTCCTCCCAGACTCCTTATTTAGGTGCATCTCCTCCCCCACTGTACCCCTTTCCCAATTCTGTTTCACCAGCCTAATGACGTCTTCCTCTTCTTTTTATACCCCACTGGCCCTTGTTTCCTCATCGGCGGTCGCCCCCTTCTGACGCGGTCAGTAGTTATTTTTGATAGTGAGCCACTGTCAGGCGATCGTTACCAAATTGCCAGCAGCTATCAGCTACAAGTGGCCAGCCGCTGTATTGACTCTGTCCTTTTTTCCAGCGGGAGGCGGCTATCGCACCATGTCCCCCGGCAGCCGACTGTGATGATAAGGAACGGGGAAAAGAAGAACTGGGGACAGAGAGAGTGGGAAATCCCTCGGGGGCAAAGGGGCCCCCTGTGTTAACCAGTTCCTTCCGGGGCCACTCGCGGCAGACCTGGTGGCTGTTGTGACCATCATGCCAAAGCCCTCTGCCATCATGGCTAAAAGTGTCTGGTTTTTTGCCCTCCAGCTTCTATCTGCCACCTTACGGACTACCGTGACCAGTGAAAGCCGTCCTCCTTTCTCTGCTACCCCTTGAACCACGTCAAATAACCAAGATTTCAGGGATCCCGAGTAAAACTGAAGGTCGTCAGCGTGGAGAAGACGTGGACGCCGCCTTCCATCGCGTAAGTTCGTTTCTTTTTGAAAGGGAAAGAGCCAGACAGTCCCTGGTGGTCTGCTCGGTTAATTTTTGCCGCTAGCATTTATCTGTGGGCGCCGGGGAGGAGCACGAGACCAACGGGATCAAATCAGTTGGCTTTTCTCCGGGGGGCGACTACGGTACTAGACAGGAGGATGATCCCTGCTCTCTATCAGTGGAACATCCTATTAGAAAATCTCCTCGCTTCATCATTCGAAAGGAAAAGGCGCCAAGACATCCTCCCATCTGGGTATCGGATTACGGTAGGCGGGCAGAAGTCGTCGTGGCGGCGACTCAGGTCGCAAATAAGCGGAGGCGCTCTTTCCAGTTGAAGATAGCCGACTGAATAATGGATGGGGTCGCTTTGAGAAAACAAGGCACGGTAAAGGAAAAAAGGGAGGCTATTATGATGGGCCAGCAAAGCATGGCTGAGTGTTTTGGGTGGGGGCATTTGACTTTTCTCCCATCCTCCCCGGCGGGGGCCGATAACTTTACAGACTTCTCCCTCTCTCCTGCGAAAAACGTGATCAGTCCCCAATTCAATCCGAGCCTTTTTGTGTCCATTGAATTCCGATGACTGCTCCGTCTCTCGATATTCCCCGGGACAAAGCCCCCTTCAATCATTCTTGCCGCCGCCGTCGTCGCCGTCTTACAAGGGAACCTTTTCTAGGACAGTTTTTGACGATCTATCGAATGGCATAGGTCTCATCGCGTGAAGCCACGGGCAACTAAAAAGATTCCCTTGTTAGTCCCCTTCGGCCACCTGAATACGGTACTTGTTTTCTTTAAAACGAACCTCCCCGAACACGTTAAGAAGGGGCAAAAAAGCCGGGGCCTAGACTATAACTCGGGTCAGGTACAACTTTTTCGACGATGGGGGAGATCACCTGCGTGGAAAATGTTCGTGCCAGGGGGCGGATTGTGACAGGCTTTGCGTGTTATGCAGGCAGTTTTTGGAGGGGCTGCTAATTGGCTCAGTTTGCCTCTACTGGCCTGCTTCTGCTGGGATATGGTTCGACGGAAGAGGTATGCAGCCGTTTAGATGGTGCCCCTCGGGGAGGACTGCCTAGACAGCAAGGATTCGGCTGCGCGCCATCTGCCCCTGTCCTCCCGCCACCTCCCTCTTCGGGTGACTTCTAAAAATATACACCGTAGTGTTATTGCTACACTATTTAACCCGGGCCGAGTGCTGATTGGCCAGGCAAGTAGGTGCTCAAACAAATCTGAGCAAATATAGCTGGAAATTGAAGGAAAAACAGAACGCCACCGTTGAAAAGAGAAGGAACAACTCTCTTCCGGGTGGCCATCCCTGTCATTCTTCTAGTCTAAAATCTTCCAAATAGGTAGAATTGTCAGCATTCCTCTCTATTTCTGGCCAGCTCACCCCTCTCCCCCACCCGAACACGAGTTCTTTCCCCCTTTTTTCTCTTATCTCAGGCGTCTGCCTGTCTTCCGGCCCGGCTCGCCCCCTCCTTTCTAATTAGTTACCACTTTCCCAGTCGTCATGAAAATGGTCCTCATTGTCTCAGGTGGGAATTGTTCTTTCTCGGTTCAAATGGCTACAGTACGGGGGGAGGGGGCTCATGGAGAGAAAAGGCAGGGAGGACGGACCCCGTGGCCCCATTCAATATTTCCTCCTGGTCATACCGTATTCCTTCCCTATTTTTCCCACTCTCCGTATCCATTTCCAGTCGTGTCCTTAACACCTGGCCAAAATTGAAACAGGACTATTTACCCCGGAAAGTCGGCCCGGTAAAAACACGCGCCGAGTTCTGTTTGGCCGGCGGCCGGCGCGTGTGTTCGAGGTTCAGTAAATGGCGGGCGCGCGCCACCGCGACGACTCCTTAGTCAAATATTTTTATTTTCTGGGAAATCTCTTCGTTTTAACTGGGACGGGAGGAAGGTGGCCTTGTTTGCTCTTTTTATGTTGACAACAAGAGAATGGAACAGACTAGGCTAAAAGTCAAAGACTGTCCTCCTCTGTCTGTCTGGATGAGAAAGTGTCTGCCAGCTGGCACACAGGGGGATATTTTTCACGGTGGCCAGAGAGTACAAGTACACAAGGAGATGCGCCACACCTGCCAGTTTCCGCTTGGAACATTTCATATCCGCGAGAATTACGGTATAATTCTGTTCGGAGGCTTAGGATCGTTCCAGGCTCCATGATTTTCCAAATTTGCCAAAAGAGGATGGCACACGAAGATCCTCTTATCGTGATCTCGACTCAGGGGCTCATCCACTCTGCGTAGCGGCCGACCGACGTTTCAAGCCGCTTTTCCGGTTACGGCGAGCTTTCCAAGTATATTACTCCGGGAGAAAAGAACGCATAAGCTGGATTTGCCATTTATTCTGCAGAAAGAGCTCTTTGACTTTTGAGGCCGTTTGTAAAATAAGAGGCCTTAAGTAGGGACCGCAAATACAGAACGAGCTAAAATATTTTATCATATAGGCGGTTAGAAGAAAAACATGAAAAAGGTATATTATAAATTTACTTGAAAATTAGTAACTAAAATAAGCTGTAGCAAATTTCAGCACAGATGGATTTTTTAAATTTTTTATATATAAATTTTACACACCTTAGATAATATAAATCATAAATAAAATTACGCGTCCCGGCCTTCTAAATGACAAAAATCGTCTATTTAAAGTTAACCATGTTGTTTTGGCAATGAAAAACGTCTTCGTGACAAAAATCATTGATGAAATTCGATTCTACATCTAAAACTAGCTACTGGGGGTGATTATCAAACCAGGAAATCCATATGTTCGGGCGCACCTCGCATGACCAAATTTCCAATACAAAAACTGTTACCCACGTTTGGCGCGCCTTTGCGGTCCCTAGCCTTAAGACAAAAGAAAGATCTGCAGCAAACCTCCAAGTCGTCTCCTGCCCCCCCCCCCCCCCCCCCCCCATGTTGTCCTTCCATTTGTCTGTTACATTAAAAAAAATAGCAGATGAGTGTCTGATTGGATTATGGGTGGTGAAACGCTGTCTGTTTCCTCATTTCGCCTATTCTCGGCCATGGAGAACGTTCTCGGGATTAGACGATATGCCAACGAGCGCCCTTCTGTCTGATTAGCATGAATATACGGTAATTGTTCTCTTTATGGGAAATGACCACCCTGGGAGGTGCCCCTCCATTTTTTAGGAGGGAGTATCACCCACATTTCCGCCGAGGGTATTAGGGGTAAGCGGGGTCGGGGGGATTAGGCTGGAAGCCTGCCGAAGATGGCACCGAGCCTACTCGTCTCCTCTCCTCGGAGACTTTGGCCCGCCGGCAGCCACTCGGCCCATTTTGCCTTATCTAGGCTAGACACAGCCGCCTATCAATGTAAGCTGGCCGAGAGGACTCCTGACCCCCTCAACAAATGGTAAATTCTCTTTCTTTGCTTATGGTTTCTACCGTTCCAATTCGGGGAGGGGAGGGAATGATGTGACAGTTTGCCGGCCTCGCAAGCTGGATAAACAAATAGAAAAAAGGGAAGAAGAAGGGAGGACGATGACATCTCCGGCCATTGGCTGAGAGACCAGAATAAAAAAACAAAAAACAGGGTCATTCTTGGTGGAGGAGGACTCCGCTTCTTTTCCTATTCGCAAGCTTCTTCCGTTTTTTATTTTATTCCCGTTTCAAGTAAGTATTTCTCGAGGCGATGGCCACGCTCGCTTAAAAGGAGAGCATTCCCATTCCTTGCGCGCAGTACAGTTAGCCGACAGCTTCCAGCTTTCCCCGTGGCACGCTTTGTCGTCCCCTTCTCTTATCAATCTCCCCGATTACGGTATGACACTTTTCTGATCGGAGATCACAAATTAAACGCACCAGAAATGATACTTTTTGGCTATGTGCCAAAAATCGAGAGATCTTGTCAGTTTTGTATAAGCGAGAGAGCTTCGCCAAACGACTTGTTGACCATGGCGACGCTGATCAACAGGGAGGAGAAGGCAGCTGGGAAAAGATGCCACCATATGGGAGGTCTTGTTATCCCACTCGGCTAGGCTTCGGGGGATACGTAGTAGTCAAAAACAACGACTACCTCACAGACGAGGGAGATCCTCATCCCTCTCATCTTCCTTCTCTTCCTTGTCATTCCTTTATATCAATTGAGAAACTGCATATTTCTGGGCTCTTTCTAAACAATTCATCCAATCCTCTTTCCTAAACTTGAAATAAACCATCCTGGGCAGGCGCGAAACTCGGCCTCGTCCTCCACCAAGCCAGATTCTTTTGTTTCCTACCAGCTAGTCCTCCTTCATCTTCTCCTTTTTTTCCAAATGTTTACCGTGTGCCAGATGGTGTTTTTGCCTTTTGTCTAGCAAAAGCCTTGAGCCTACTGCTGCCCAATTTCAATTTCCTCCATCCTCCATCCTGGCCGTATACCGTAATCCCCATCCGCCTGGTAGGAGTGGCTTCGGCTTAGTTAGAAGTGTGCTAGCAAAGCCTGAGCTCCGGAATGGTTTCAGCCCAATTGTGATTATCTTCTTATGGTGGGGATATCCACGCAGGGCATAACTGATCCCACTTAGTTCCTCCCTGAGCAGGATATAAGGGCGCCCTCCATAGGTCGGATTCCAGTTCTCCGCCTGACTCGGGGCCAGGCTCCCAGCCTTCGGGCTACGGTACTTCCACTGCTTCTTTTCCCTTTTTTGGGGGTTTGCCTTCAAAGAGAAAATACTTCCTCCTTTTAATTTTTGGGAGGGATGCTGATAATTTGGCTATGCCTGCGCGCCTTCGTTTAGCACCTTTCGCCGTGGCCAGAGACGCGTTGGTCCCGGAAAGAATAACAGCCTCAACTGGCCAACTTACGCGTTTTGACGTAATCCGAGGGTGGCTTTGTTCGGCCACACTTGAAACGACCAAAATGAATGGTCACATTGACGGATGGCTCTGGGAAGAGCACACTTTTTTGTCGGTCAGGCTTTCCTCCAGCATTAGGTGACGCTGTCCCCTTGCCGGGGGCCTCTTTCTCTCTATTGAAACTCCAAAATGAAGTAGAGATGGCTACAGTAATCCAGATGCCGGCTTTCGACATGATTATTCATGACGCCCCTCTAGTTCACTGAAACGGGCCAGCTCAGAGAACAGGCGCCCTTTGTCTCCTACAGTCAAAACACGCGTGTCGATCAAGTCCCCAAGTTCAATCTGCCATCATAATTTTACTATTTCCATCCTCCTCTGACGTGTCACCGTATTATTCCCGTCTTCCTCTCATTGTGTCCTGGTTAATCTGGTGGAAGTAATTCCAGAGGGTGAGACAGTATGCCAGACTTCCGGGCTGTGAATCTTCCCATTGTTTGGCCGCCGAATGCCGTTGTTAGGTAAGGGACAGGGAAGACTTGTGACTTCCGACTGAGTCACGGGCAGAGAGATAGGAGGATTAGGCTCTAGCTGGGATGACACGCTACGAAAAAAGGGACAGAAATAACAATTGATATTTTAGAATGATGGTCGCTAATATGGCGAATGGTGTGGCGACGACACAGGCCCCGCCGCCGACCATGGTCATCGCTGCACCGGCTCCGCCGCCTCTCCAGTCGCCGCCTGTCTTGTCAGCACTCCAGCCATCGCCAACGGAGCGGCTGAATGCCAGGTATCCTCGGGGTCTTAGAAGGAAAGGACTTCCTTCAGCAGCACCTCTCCGACGAACACCTCTGGTTCGGATGGCTCGGCTGTCTCTGGCCTGGACATTGCCGCCCTGATTGCCGCGTCCCAGAAGCAGGAGTTCCCGCCAGTCCAGCAGGTCAGTTTGGGGTTTTTGTAGTTAGTAGAAAGTCTCTTCTCCCCCAAAGGAGCCGGATGCCTGGTCTCTTATCGGGGACGCTGTCAGGTTCCAGCTCTAGTTTTGTCAGCCCACCGAGATAAGTCAAACTCCGGGTTATTGATCATTAGAATTGCGTAATGGGACACCGGGGAAACTGTTATCGAGCTGTGTGTCAGAAAATGAACAGAAAAAAAAGACAGAAGGAATCAATATAATATACAGAGAGGGAGGAACGATAGGCACAGCAGAGGCTGACTGTCGCAGGGGAGGATGTCTCTTACTCATAGCTGGGCTGAATAGAGGGAAGGATTTGGAAAAGTGAGGGAAAAGTTCAACTTTATTAGACCTTTTTTGAATCTTTTTTTTTCATTCCGCGCGGATAAAACATGTTAGGGAAATGGGACAGATGAACCGGCAAACCGTTTCCAAAAAATTAGCAGAGAATCCCCATCTACCATGCCCGGCCATTCAAGGAATGCCCCTTGCAGCTGGCCAGAGGAGAGCCCGATCTCTGCTTGAACCCTCTGCTCCCGGCGGCAGTACTTGCGGAGTGTATTGTAATCCGCCCCAATTTCAAGTTTCCATTGGAATTAGCTCGCCCTTTAGCTCATTGGTTGAGGAAATGGCCTTTTACTCATCTGGGAGATAGTCTCGGGGTGTCGCAAGAGCTGCTTGAATCATAGGATTTTATGTTCATTCGGGGAGGAACAGTCTCGGAGATAAGAGAGGGGAACAGAAGGAAAGAGAGAGAGGAACACATCACCCGATGACCGGAACAATGAATCAAAACAACGTCTTCCAAACAAACTGGGAGATTTAAAATCATCAAATTTGATGCTCACGAGTCGGTTCGTGTGATTAAAACGTCAACGATCCCAGGAGGACGGCCTTTGCCGTTGCAGCCTGACAATGACCGCGCCATTTGACCGGATGTTTATCTTCTCCAATTGCTCATCATTCTATTGTCAGGTAGAGCATATTCTGGATATTATGCTGGAAGGAGAATCAGGCGGATTGAGATCGCAGTTTCTACTCGGGGTCAAGTTCCGCTAATCCTAGAAAGAGAAGTAATGCCGCTTCAGGGGATCTTCCAATGGCAGAGTCTCCTCGTCTCTTCTAGAAAGGGGACCTCCTGTTCCCCAGTCGGACATTAAGTTCAAAGTCCTCTCGCTGTCGTTGACAGGGTAGTTTTTCCCAATTCTGAGAATCTCTCCAGCCTTTTCCTGATAAGCGCACTCCTGGCCTCTGTCTCCCCCTCGATAAGCTGAGTCGGGAACAGTCTCAACTCGCCCTTATCTCCTCCTCCTTCTCTGACTTTCCATCCCCTATTCATCATGACCATCTTCAATGAGCTTCTCCTCTCCTCCTTAACAAAAATATCGGTAAGTATCCGATCTTCTAGCGTAGTGTCCATGCGTGTCATGTTGTCCTCCACTGGCTTATCCTATCCTCCTCCTCTTTTCCCGTCTTCGCTGTCTTCCATTCCTGTCTCCTTGAGAATCTCGTCCACCTAGGGTAATAATTAGAAAAAGAAAGGAATTGAGTTCAAAGATCTAAAAGGTTATCAGCAGCTCCTGTTATTTTAGACTTTTGCCCTTTGTCGTCTGAAAAAGCTGGATAGTCTCTATTTGAATAGGTTATCTGCTTCTGTTAGGCGGCGTGTCTGTCCCCCCTCTGCTCACTGTTCGCCGGCTCGTCTAGGTACCTATTTTAATTTGCATTTCTCCGAAATTAGAATGTTTGTTGACTGTGTTTGGAGTCTCTTTTATCAGCTGGCGGTTTATTTTTCTGGAACAAACATGTGTCTAAACAGAGATAAGCAAAGTACGCCTCCAGCGACTTGGGGTAGGCCTGGCCGTGTCTACGCGATCTGTAGAGGAAGAAGAGGACTGCTCTACGGGGACTCGTCATTACCGGGGGACTGCCGTAATTCGGATTTCATCCGCTTCCTCTCCCGCGGAGACTGTCCTCTGACGAGATCTGATCCTGATCTCCCAACCTTTCTCAGGGCTTAGACAATGACAAGGATACACGTATGCCTTCCTCATTCCAGAAGGAACTTGAAGTACGAAGGGAGGGCCAATCAGATTAACCAGAGATACCGTAGGCCGGGATTACCCTGCCTCCTCCGGCTATATAAGCGAAATAATTTCAGGACACGCCTATACCCAATCCGCTCTTCACGATGCCCGACGCCTCAGCCATTCTTCAGTTCTTCCAGTCACAGCAGGCTGCCATGATTCAGGTAAGCCAAAAGGAGAACGGATACGTTAGGGACAGTCCCAGTTACAGGCAGCTGCTCAGAGGGCGGCCGTGGCGCAGCAACAGGCACAACAGCATGTCCAGCAGGAGCAGCAGCAACGGGCACAGCAGGCCACCGAGAGGAAACGGGTACGTCTGCTCCTTTGTCCCCTCAGATAAAATAGAAAGGGAATTCCCCCAAGCAATAGGGCATCCCCCGAGATATCCTCTCCTCGGCAAGTGAAGACAGTGTCCATTTCAGAGCTATCCCTGTACCTTCCAATTCTGTGTCATCTGCCAGAAAGATGTCCACTCGTCCAAGCTACCCTGCCACATCCGGCAGTGCCACGTGGCTAAGCCCATGTTTCAGGTAATTTCGTAGCATTGACGGGAGAAACCAGAGAGATTTCAGTGCCCGGCCTGTGATTTCACCAGTACATATTCGAAGAACAATGTCAAGAGTCACATGGTCTCACTTCACGGACTCGCGGTAAGGTTTCTCCTGATGGCCCAACGGACCTGTTCAGGGTGACCCGATCTCCTATATGGACCGCTATGCTCCACAGGTCGAGGAATTCATGAGGATGTGTTTCCCCAACGGTTAGTCACCGACTTCATCCGTCTTGAACACGCGGTGCCCTATTGAAAGTACCCAAGTTCTTCCCAAGTCGGTGCCCTTTGTCTGAAATGGCCCCGCGTATTAGTGGGTGATTACTGTGTCTGGATTAGCCGTTTCCCGCCCTTTGCGAATAATGTTTCATCATTCTCTTTGTTCATTCCTCTCACCCAAGGGTTTTGTTGGATGTTCACAGACATTCGCTGATGTATGAAATTTTAGTCCGTGGTCGAGGTCGTCCGATGCAGGGACGCGGCTCGCCACGAAGCCCAGCCTCTCCTCAGAGCGTGGCTCAACGTCGTCAGAGCCAGCAAAATGCCCGACGGGCATCGTATGCCCGAGAGAATGAGCTGCTCGTCCAGGCTCAGCAACAACAGTTGCAGCAGGCTCAAGTACAGGCACAGGCCGCCCTCCTGGCTCAAGCACAGAGGTGGTGTCTCTCGGCAAAGGGGAAAGAAGCTCTTGGTTTCAGTTTGAACCAACTGTCTATCTTTCCCCAGCTTTTCAACAACAACAACCCGAGCCTCGTCAACCAGAACAGCGGCATGAAGACTCCGATCGCCGTCAAGCCCGAGCCAATGGAACAGGACACCGCTCCCGTCTCCTCTGCCTCGTCTCTGGATGACATTCAGACAGCACAGACCAATTGTAGGTTGGATACAGAAGACGGAAAGGAATAAACACATTTCAGCAGTCGGAAGCAGTCGCCAAATGTCTCTTGCCAGTACTGG
This sequence comes from Oscheius dolichura, assembly GCA_932521035.1. Taxonomy (NCBI): domain Eukaryota; kingdom Metazoa; phylum Nematoda; class Chromadorea; order Rhabditida; family Rhabditidae; genus Oscheius; species Oscheius dolichura. The sequence goes on from OW051494.1 coordinate 7,066,734, forward strand.
CAGTCTCCGCGTCCCGGCACAGACTGTCCGCCCTGGAGAGAACTGGCAGCCGCGGTACAACACTCTGTCCTTCTGCTGGACACTCCTCAACGGGAACCAGATCAAAGACACCATATTCAGTGGTCTCCCAGATATATTTGAGGTTTGGGAAGTTTCGAAAACATTGAAAGAAAGTTTTAGAAGATAGAGGCATTGGACGTCGAGGTATGCCTGGAAAGCGACTCCCTCTTGAAGCCCGACCAGGAGGCCAAGATCAAATATGTTCGTGGGGCTATCAAACTTCAGAATTTTGAAATTATCTTCGCCATCCACCGGTAAAAGAGCTCTCTCGCATTTAAACACGATATCTAGAATGGACCCCGCCATGTTGAAGACAGCCGAGAATATGGATCTCCTGATTTTGATTGCTCCTTCGGCCATTGATTCGCAGAAGATCCGCGAGTGGATGGAGGCACATCCCGGTTCTCAGTTCAATGAGGAGGAACAGCTCCTTACGACGGTAAGGGAGATTAATGATGACCGGGTGAAGAGAGAATTTCAGCTGGCTCAAATTAAAAACTTGGAGGAGCGACTGTGCATAATGCGCCACATGGCCCGCTTTGACATGGATCTCACTGCGATCTCGGACCAGTTGGCGTCGCTGTCCTCCGTGGCCAAGGCCCTCTTGTCCTCGGCTGCTTTGAAGAGTTTGGTCCAGCTGGTTCTGGCCTCTCAGAATGCCATCTACTCTGCTTCGACTCCCCCGATCCGAGGATTCATCGTCAGCCAGCTCGAGGACATCTGCCAGTACAAGTTGTCCTCTGGGCAGCCACTTCTCTCCGTGGTGGCCTCACTTGTCAAGGAGCACAGCGAGCTATCTGCCATATTTGAGCTCATCCCTATGTTGGAAGCCGCTTCAAAGAGTGAGTTTTTGTGGAAAGAAGACAAGACAGTTCAAATTTAGCTCCTTTCATCACCGTGTTGACCAGCATTTCCCGTCTGGAAGAGGAAAACACGCGAGCCGAAGCTGAGTTGAAGGAGTCCTTCAATGACCTGGTCGCCTCGTTTTTGGAGACCAGCCAGACCAAGCTCAATGCTGTCAATGAAACGGCTTTCTCTGTCAAGGTTTGTTAAATACCGTATTAGACAATGAATGAATGTTCAGGACGAGCTGCTTGGTCTGATGGCCTTCTTGGCTGAGCCTCTTCCCCGGGCGGCCGATGTCTTCGCTCCGGAGTCCGTCTTACTTCGGCTGGTCTCCTTTCTCCGCATCCTCCGCCAGGCCGTCGACGATGCCTAATCGCCTTCTCCCGATCTCTCTCCCCTCGTGTTGTGTCTGTCTCTCCCGTCGTCGTCGTGTTGTGTCTATGTCGTCTCGTCCCCCATATATCCATGTTTCAGTCTCCCTCTTCTCCTCCTGTCCCGGTTGTTGCTCTGCGTGTCAGCCATGCCTCTTTCCTCACTTCTCCCGGCATAATGCCCTCTCCACATCTAACCACTTTCTATCCTTCTTTTCCAATTGTGTAGTCGTTTTCCTCGTTGTTGTCTCTCCCTTTCCATTTTCATCAGTTACCGTACCCCCGAAAAGTATAATAATAAATGTTGTGTTGTGAAATAGACAAAATCTCCTAAAAATGGTTCTCCTTACACCGACGAGTACCCCAAAAACAGTTATAATATTTAGTATTTCTTCATATTTATTCCCGAATAAATGTTGTCTTGGGTGAAGATGTACTTATTCCTCGTCACCGTAGCCATAGTAGGCGGGGATGTCACCCTTCTTGCCCGGGTAGCCGTCGTGGGGATAGGTTCCCCGAGTGTGGTCGAAACCGGGGAAGCCGTAATATCCACCATATGAAGGAGCTCCTGAAATAATGACTTTATGGATTCTAGAGCCATGTGACTACCGTAGCCGTAGTTTCCATAGGATGAGTAGTGTCCAAATGAGGGGCCATGGTGGAATGGAGCAGGACTTCCTCCTCCGTAGTAGTCGGCGAAGTGGGGAGGAGCACCATAGGAGGGGCCGTGGCCAGCAGGAAGTTTTTGGAAATCAGAGAAGTATTCTAAAGTGATGAGAAGGGGAGGAGGCATCCGTACCAGAAGCAGCGACGACTCCGAGGAGGACGAGGACGATTGAGGGGGAGAACATGTTCCTGTGTCCTGTGGCAGGTGGCCGTGGGCTTTTATACCGAGAAACCAGCAGCCGAGACGATGAAGAAGCCGCGAGATTGGCAGTACGTCTCTCCTACGAATACTTCCCCTTCTATGTTTTGTTCTGATAGCTGTCCTTCTTTCTAAATGATCTTCGCTTGTCTCTAATCCAATTCATTATGTCCTCTAATAAGGAGAGTAAAATTGACTTAGCGCCGTGTAATTAGCACCCTTTTACTCATTTTCCGTTGTATGTTCTCGTTTTTATTTCTCTCTCTAGCTCAAAATATCGAAGCACTTTGTAAGTTCGTACATTCCCGCTTCAAAAAAAGTTCGTCTTTCAGTACCCTGTAGTAATCAGACGGTAACCCTGGGAAAGGTCACGAATAAGAATGACCATCCGTCTTGGATCCTGCCGAGTGGCTCCTATGCTACAAATCAGAACTGCCTTTACCAGGTAAGGCACTGTCTTCTTTCCGGGGTAAAGAATTCAGATCAATGTGCCAAAATACTATTCGGTCGAGGTTACCGTTGAATTTAGTGGGTTCATTGAGCCTAGTTTCTTCTCCATCTCGGATACCTACGGAGGGATCATCAGGTTTGCCTTTCTCTCTATAATGTGTCAATAAATTGATCTGTTCAGTAGCATTGACTGCGGTGACAACTGCTCGTTCTCCCTGGAATTTCCCTATCCATCAGTCTCCATTACCATTAGCATAGGGGAGGTCGCCGATCCGGCGGAGATGCCCACCATAGGGAACCTCTTGATAAGAAGTATCGAACGTGTGTTCCTTCCCCAGTTGGTTATATCCCTTTCAGTCAAAACTACAGTAATCCTCCTCCGATTTTCTTCCAGACAAGCCATTCGCCCAGGAGATCATGTTTCCTCTCGCTGCCCCGAGCGACGCCTCCTTCCGGCTGATTCCGGTCGGCCCGGCCATCGAGCCTTCGGTGATATTCCTCGGCGACTGTACCAATGACACATCCCTCATGTTCAAGTCAGACAACGATCCAAATGTGGGCTATTCTTCGGGGTGGCACACCGTTTCAGATAACCCTGCACACTCTCTACTACTCCTCGTTCAAGACGAGGATGCACCTGATCAATATCCACATCTACACTTACGATGACATCAATCTCAACAACTTCTATGTCGTCGGAACGTGAGGAACACCTCTCTTTTTGGATAATAAAACGGTTATAGACTCTTCTCTCCTCAGATCCTGTCCGAACTGAGGAAGCAGGCCATCTGTCTGTTCATTTCGAAGGCCGTCCAGCAGGAGATATTGTTGATGGTCACCAGTGATCAAAGTGGCTATTAATACCTCAATTTACAGTAGTTAGTTTCCAGATACAAACTATTACAGTAATTGGGAGCTGAGTTATTCCCTGTCCCCCGATAGGCCAACCTACCTGGGACCCGAATTCTGCATGGATGCCACCGACGGGCCGGCTGCCTATACGGTCTACTCCAACCTGAGCATCTTCGATCGCTTCCACAAAGCCGAATTTCTGACTAATCTCATCGTTACCTCTATTAACAGCACTTCCGTGAGTGACCCCTCCTCCCCGAGGAAGAGTTCAGGAGCCATTCCCTCCGATCAAGCTGTATACTACGTTTCCACGATATCTCATCCTCATGCAACCCGCCTACACCTTCACGTGGGTCTCCAATAGGCCAGGGCATTTCTCTTCTTTAGCGGAGATCCGAACCAGCTGCCCCAAAAGTCATTCAGCAGTATGACGACGTTTGTGATCGAGAGCGGAGTCGTCTGTATCACCACCAATTTCAATGCCATCCAAGGTAGTCCTTCTCTCCTTGGCCACTGCCATCAGTCTCCCACGATGGGCTGTCCTCCGCCTCCCTCGGGTCACAGACTGACTTTCTCCTTCCAGCTCGTTGGAACATTGCCTACCCAAATAGGAAAGGCTTTAACTTCGCTCAGACCCCCGTGGGCAAGGCGAACCTCTATCCGAAGGAGTTCCACTTCTTTTCGGAGGACGGGGTGACCAACCACCGCTGGCATTTGAATCTGAACCTGCCCAAGTCGGCTCTAAACGGTAGCCGGTGTGATATCCAGTACACCTACAACAATCAGACCACCTCAACACAGTCAGTCCTTCTTTATGTCGTTGGGAGTAGGATAATTGCAGATTGTTACTGAATTACAGTGACCCGACTGCTTTGAGGAGCCTGGTATTCGATGCGGAACGGGTGGATGCCGTGCTGCGGCCGGTGGTGGCAGGCGTAGTGTGGGTCGACTTCCTCATAGAGGAGACGTCCTATTCAAGCCATTTAAGGCATCTTTTAGCATTCATTCTAGTCTTGTTACAATGCTCCTGAAATGATCCTTGTGGTAGTAATAAAAACAGAACAGGGAGCAGAGGTGGTTTATTTGTGGAGCCTACGGAGGAGGCGGTTTTATACCGTGCCGTCTGCCTGTTAATATAAGGTTGCTTGAATAGTACCAGGGTAGGCAGTCACGATAGCCGCCATACTTTTGTCCAGTGTTTTTTCTCGTTGAATTCTCCTTTCTTCCTGTCTGTTCCTGCCAGCTTTGGTCAAAGCCGCACCGTCCCAAGTTGTCCACTTGCCACTCGTCTCTTCATTGCTCTCTAGTCCGGCTGTTCTTCTGCGTCTGCCAGCCAGGTCGCTTTCCACTTTTTTGCAACCCAAAATATCAAATGTACCGCGTGCGGGACCCTCCGAGGCCGGCGCCCCTGTCATGCCTCTGGCTCCTCCGAGAGCCGACAGGAAATCGCGTTGTGGGCTTCGATCCACATAAAATGACGCGTCCCGTTGATTCGGGTAGTCTCTTTTTTTGTCTAAAAATCGGGTAGTAGAGACGGCCAATGGGACTGGCCACCAGGGAATCCGCCTCTCGTGCCAGCCTCTCTTTTTGGAGAAGGCGTCCCGGCCCGGTCCCCCGATGTCCCGTGCATCCTCTGTGTCCACAGCGGTATTTGGAACAGCACAGATGGATCCGGGCATCGCCAAGGGGTGACTGGAAGAGCTCGAACCCACGATACTCTTTTGGCTAAATTCACTCTAAATATTCAACCTTTATCGGCCTTTTTATTGACTCTCGCTCGTTTTTTTTTCAATTTTCAGTCCGACTGCTGCAGATGGAACACTCGTACGAATAATCTCGAATCCGAATCGACTAGAAGAGGCTTGCTGGTTATGAAAAGAGAAAAAGCATCACAGGCATCTGGAACGTCTCTGTCTCCCCGCCAATGGTCCGTTAGCCTCTTTTCTACGGGGGAGATCTTCGGCATCCCGTATACCAGCGCTCTTCCTTTCACTTGAGCGTCCACCTTCATTGACCTCTCCTTTTCTACAGGAACAGCGCCATATAATTGTGCACAGTTGCCGCTCAAAAGCTTGGATTTCGAAGAAAAAAAATAGAACAGCCGTTCGTTGGATAAGAATGGCCTTGGCTTGGTTTGGCTAACAGGTCGGGTTTTGGTCTGGGACCATTTGGACCACAGACGAGTAGGTCGACCGCCTGCTCTAATCTCCCGAAACAATGGATGACCGATATCTTGGCAGTCAAACCGACGAATGGTCGAGTTGCCTGCGGGCTGCCACAATATCGAACGACCCACACGACTGTCGGCTGAAGCTGACCATATTTCGGCCATTAGGCAATTTTGCCGTCAAAATGTCTGTGGCTACCAGCAAAACCCATTATTGAAAAGCAACCCCACAGTATAGACGTTCGTTGTCGAAATGGCTTCCGACCGAAGCTCGGTCGAGCCACCAACCTTTTTACTTGTCCAACCTGGCATACCGGCCAGCTGACTAACCCATCTTCAAACGTGATCTTTTGCGCTCTTTCACTGATAAAGGAGGGCTCTGGGTCATACTTTTGTGAATTGTGGATAATAAAGAGCCGTTTCAGGATAACGATCGAAAGATAGAGGAGCCTTGCCCTTGTGGAGGACACGTGGAAAGAGGATGCTGGCCATTGGAGACTGAACCAAGTGAGGAAGACTTCTGGAAGAAAATGGACCTCTCTTTTGAAGAGCCATAGATGAGATAACGACGGATGAACACAGCGCGACGGAGGTAAGAGACCATTTTGTTTGTCAGCGTATTCTAATGTGCCCTTCGCTGTGCCCGGTTTCAAGATCGCCCAAGCGGAAAACTCCAGTTTCTCTTAAACTCCAAACTCGAATTCAATCTTTTTTAATCTGGAATCCAGCAGGATAGTTTAGCCGTCTTGGGCACCCTTGCAGGGCAGAGCTTTGAACCCGGGCATCGGTGGCTTCCCGCGGGAAGTTGAGCACCCAGTTGTCTCTTTGGAGGTGTTAGTACCTCTCTGCCATTTTCCGGGACGACCCTATGCTCGACGGGATCTTGCGGGAGGCAGGAGCTGGATAAGGTTACTGGCTGCTAGCACGCCGGCGAGGAGAGGCGGACGACGGCCTTGCTTCCGACACAAAAAAAAAATTAAAAACTTTTGTTTCCAGGTACGCGCTGTGTCCCCGACGGGAGTCTTCGCTTCGCCTAATGTCCAAAGAAGATAGCCCCGTAACCGGCACCCCTTCGCCTCTTCGTTTGTGATAGGCGTACAAGCCCAGTGGATGCGTGCCCACATGTTTCATGTGTTACGCCCTGTAGTTTTTCGACCTGGCTATCCCCGTGTCATCCTGATCGGATTAGACAGGTCCTGACGTGTCAACCGTCCTCGGAGTGGCCGGGACGATGAGCATCATCTTCCCGCGCAGCCTATTCTGTGGCCGGGAAGAGGGCCAGTCGGTAACGTCTTTCTCGGCAGTCGAGCGGCGACGTTCTCTCTTTTTTAAGAGAAGTCTGCGCTGCCCCCTGTCATAGAAGTCCCTTTAGAATAGACTGATACGGTGCAGGAGAGACGGCTCATCTGTGGCAATCCTGAAAATCTTTTAAAAAAAGAGACATCGATCCAAAACACCTTTGAAGTCATTTTTGCAAGTATTCAAATAAAATCAAAGTGAAAGGAACAAAATTCCACAGAATGCGCATAATGATACTGTATCCCTCTATAGCCTCTTCTCAACGAGTCGTCTAGAAATGGTTTCGACCGAACATTCTTTCTATGGTTGAACAAGCCATCCAAATACCTAAGCAGCCCCAAAAGATATAAGGTAATCTCGAACCTGCTCTGCATCCGTCCTCCCTGACCTCCTCCTTTTTCTATCCATCTTCCCTGCCCTTGTCCTTCTTCTGTCCATCCTCCCTGTCCTCCTCTTCTATCGTCTCCTTCCTATATGAATCATCGAAAGGCTTGTTCATTGCTGGCGGCTGATCTCCGTCATATTTCGTTCAATTTGTCCGGGCAGACGCGACTTCTACAGGTAGATGAAAAGAGAATAAGGCCACGTCGTTGGGCAGCTTCTCTATAGTGTCCACTATTTGCTCCGGTACCTGAAAATTGAAAAACGAACGGGAGGATCTATAAAAATAATGCTAGAAATGATAAAATTTGTGAAGGAATTTGGCGAAAATAGATTGTTTTGGGTTAGAGCACTTTCAGTCTTCCCTGAGCGACGGTTGGATCCGGTGGTGTGTGTTCCAAACACCGCTGTGGCACACCGGAGGATACCAGAGACCGCCGGAAAGCCGAGCCAGAACTCCGTTTTGAGGCGGATTGAAGTGAGCGGCGGATTCGCTCACGACATGCCCCATTGGCCGGCTCAGAAACCCATTTTTAAGGCAAAAAGAAGATGGCCCGAATCAACGGGAGACGTATTTTTACGTGGGATGGTGACCCACAGCGCCGTCTTCTGTCGGTTCCCGAAGGAACAAGAGGCGCGGCAGATGCGCCGGCCCTCGTGGAGGGTCCTGCACGTGTGATTTAATGTTTAGCGGCACAATAAGAGAAAATACAACCTGGATGGTGGATCCAGACGGGGCACAGCCGGGCGGGGGAGCAGTAGACGAAATGGTTCACATCGGTCCAACCAATTTCAAGAGGATAACCTGTTGAAATAAGATAAGATTACGGGGAAAATTGAGACGAAGGTTTTGTTGGGTCTTCTTCAAAGCCGATCAACAAGACTCACCTCAAAAGAAATGCCACAGTCTGCCACAATTCGGACTCGTCCTGCCTTCCGGTTGGCAATGCCTCTTTGCCTTCTGGCTCTTCCAAATGGGGCATGTCCTCTATCGCTTGGCACCAACGACATCCTCATGTTTGTTTCGTGTCTCGCTTCTCATCTGTCCACCACCAAACAAGGGGACTCCATCCAGATGATTGTATCTAGTAAAGGGTCTCATCTCCTCTGCGAAGCCAACAGAAAAAGAGATCCTAGCGTTCAAACGGCTTGACTTCCGAAGTATGTGTGCCCAGTCTAAATACCGTTAATGTGCTCGAAGGAGAACCGTAGACTGCGCGATGTTAAAGAGACGATCTTTTGCTTCTGGGAGACTTCTAGTGGAACTGGGTTGAGCCATCCTCGTGAAAAAATGCAGGGTGGCGGAGACGACGATGAACACATCCTAATCGAGAGAGGAGACGTGGCGGAGAGAGACCACTGCTTGTTTCTTTCTCGGCATCTCGGGAGGATGGGATGATTATGAGCCACTTTCTGGAAGGAGATAGCTAGTGTGCTTGAAAAATAGTCAAAATTCGTCCTTTGTAACGTTGGAAATGGGGATAGAGTCGAGCCACACCAGCTGGAAACCCATTCTTCTCAGAAGCAGAACCTTTTCCCAAACTATCGTCTTCCCAGTCTCGCCATCAACCAGAGCCATCCTCCTCCGCTACGGCGCCAAACATACTATTCGTAGGCGGATCCATTGAAAGGGCAGGTTGTCACGCCTCTCTCCTGAATACACGGTTCTTTTAATGTAAAGTTACCTTAATGGTGGTGGCCTTTCTCCCCTTGTCAATGAAGTTTGTTGAAACCCAGTGTGCAGATTCACTCTATCGTCTCTCTCGTCTGATCTCCCTACTAGTGGACATCTCTCTCCTTTCATTCCTATGTATCCGGATCTCCTCTTTTCTTCAGATGTACAGGAGAACAGTGTCGAACTCGTCTACTCTACTTTGGAGTCGGCCAGTGAGACGAAGAAGCTTCTTTTTCCAGAGGGAGAACAGCAGACCACAATGATTCTCTTCTTCTCATAACTCTGTCCCCTTACAAGCTGGAAATATTTCCGTAGCCATAAAAGAGTATAATCCTGTTACCAAAGCACGTCCTTCATGCGCGAAGACCTCGTCTCCGTTCTGTCGACTCAATCTGCACCGGGCTCGATGTCTTCTGCCTTCTCTCTCCATCTCCAGCAAGTCCTCCACACAAGCACTCCAGAGATCAGCCATCCAGACCAAGAGATCCTGAATGAATCTTGTCAGCTAGGAAAAGACGAGAAGAAAAGGGCACGCCCCCTGTGAAGATGGCGGGCTCCCGTCCATGGAGGTCCGCCTCGTCTCCCTGCTGGCCACCCGTCATCCCCCACAGTAGTCATATCCCTAAAATAGCCATGTTATTCCCCCTGATCCCAGTCTGTCTCACCATCAACCAGAGCAGTTCCCAGCAGAGACCACCGCAGTCTCCCTTCTGTCTCTCGTCGGCTCGGCCATCGCCCTAAATGACCTAAACGCGGCTGATTATCGCGCTGTTAGTTGCGGTGAGTGGAGTTAGTTAATTAGTAGTGTTAGTGATGTTAGTAGAGTTAGTTAGGTTAGTAGGGTCAGTGGTGTTAGTCGAGGTTAATAAGGTGAGTAAAACGCCCTGAACAGCGCGGGAAGAGGGCCAACTGGCCCAAATCCGGGGGGCGCGCGATACCTAGAGGGGGTCGGGCAGGGGGCGCGAAAGAGGAGGCCCCGGGAGCCATAGGTGGAACAAGTTGTCCACCTCCCCTCGCGCCAGTAACCCCAACCACATTTTAGAGACCAGAAGGGGAGGGACGTCCATGGGTACGGCGTTACTGGCAACCCTTTTCTTGTTTTTTTTCTTTTTTTTTGGGTGTCTTCTTTTTTTCTTTTTTTTCTTCTTGTTTTTTTTTCTGAAAATAACTAAATTAGTTCCAATCTCCTTTGAAAACCCACTTTTTTATTTCGAGTCCTATCGAAGTCTTCCATGTTGGTTTCCAATGACGTGGCCCGTCTTCCGCTTCTTCTTCTGGTCGTCCTCCTCCTCTTCTCTCCTCATTTTCTTGGCATCTCATCCAAATTTCCTTTCTGCTTCTTATTCGGCTTTTTGTCCTCCCGCCTTGTCTGCTTGACTCGTCGTCGGCGGTTCTCCCGTCCAAAGTGATCGAGTCCGGTCACTTCGCTTCCTCTGCTAGTGGTGGTGCCGGCTCTTCTCGTCTCGTCCTCATCTCACCAGTCCAAGGCTCGTTTCCACTTGATCCCAAGTTAATAAAATTCAGCTTCTTTGTCCTCCATTTCCAGCGGTCCAGATTGACCTTGTCCGGCTTCTCCTTGACGTGGCTCGGGGCGGAAGCCAGTCCTTGTATCCTTCGGCTATCCATTCTTCTTCGTGGCGTCCCTAGTGTCTCCAGCGTGGTCCAATTTCTTCGATCCATTTCGTTCCGTTCCCTTTTCCTTTATTTTCCGCTAGAGACATCTGCTGTCTCACCCCCGGCCGCCTGGTTAGAACGCGCAACTTATGAGCTTTGCCTCCTACGGGTGTCTCTGGGCGGGGAGGAAAGGGGCAAAAGTGGGAGACAGCCATCAGAACACGGCTTGACTCCAGCTGCAGACAGCATACAGAAGTGGCAGCTACGGCAACTGGCGGATCTTCTCATCGGCTATAGACGAGCCGGCATCGTCTCATAGGCGGAGACGGGAAGAAAGACAGAAGGCGAAGATCGGCCAGGGAAAATGGGAGAAGAAGGCGCTCCAGACGAGGGCCAGCTTTAAGGAATAGAAGAGTGTCGACTCCCGAAGAGCCAGAGACAATCCCTATCGGCAGCTCAAGGTCTGCTCGACTAACCGCGCACCTAAGGGGCTCGACGGACGCCGAGGAGGCGGGGAAGGGCAGCGGGGCGGCCGAAGACTTTCGGTCGGACTCTTCTTTTTATTTATTTTGTTATTTTTTTAAATTTTTTTTTGTTCTTCTACCCACCAGCTTGGCCTCAACCGGCTTGGACGTCCCCCCAAGGAAAAAACGGGGGTTGTGGTGGGGCACCTTGACGGCGCTCACGGGAGAGGTGAATGGCCACGGAGGGCATCTTTTATAAAATGAAACCCATGGCTCCCGGTGCCTATTGCGGTGATTTCTCAAAAAGTCCGACCCCCTCTAGGTATAAAAAAAGGAGCGACCTGAGCCAGCTGGCGATCCAGTCGACCACGGTCACTCCTCCGATTTGCTTCTCCTTTCGAGACGTCTTCTCGGAGAAGATGGAGAGAATGAAGTCGTCGGACTGAAAATAGAATAGTTAACAATTGGAATGAAGAAGACAGCTCACCGACTTCACATCGGTGTCCTGTTGGCTGAGGAGATCGCCCAGCTACTGCCCTCACCGGCAGCTGGAGCCCGGTCTGGAGGGAGGACGAGGTGGATGGGGCGTGGCCGGGGGACACGTCAGGCTGAAGATCTGAAAACAACTCATTTTAGAAGAGAACGAAGGGGGGATACGAACCTGGCAGTCCCGTCCCATCGTCCATCGTGGCATTCCAGCTGTCCCTCTTCTTGCCGGCTCCTCGGGACAGAAATTCCCTCGGATCCATAGCAGCAAGTCTAAAATGGGTCTCGTACTAATTCTCTCCCGCTGGGCAAACCTCAAAATAGACGAGAGGGAGCCTTCTTCACCATCGAGCCAACGTCGCTTCGATGACTCTTCGGCTTGGCGTGGGGGCGGCGGCAGTATTTCGACTTTTTGAGTCGGGGGTGGCCGTCTCCTTCTGCTGCAAAATAGCATTTTTATTCAGTTGAAATCTAATGCTCAAAATTAGACCTCTGCTTCTATTTTTAGTTGCTCTGCTTGATATTGTTCATCTTTTTTTTTACACAATTTTCAATATTTAGTGTATTCGCTGCCTTACAAAAGAACATTTGTGCTCCACTGAAATGTGAAAGAATGTCTTGCCCAAATTATATTTCTGTTGCGCAATACAAACAAGTTGCTTTTCTCTTGTTGTTTTCTCGCTTGTTATATAAATAACCACAAATAATCGCTCTGCCAACTACTAATTGACTCCTTGTCTTGTTTCTTATCATTCATGTTTTCACTTCCATACAATCTCTCTCTAGATTTCTAATTGATGATTGCTGTCTTGATCCTTCACACTTTTGTATTTATTCAATATAATTTTACAGATGTCATCGGCTGGCCGTTTTCTCAAAGCACTCAATAGTGCTCGCCTTGCAACTCGTACTATGTACGAAAGCCCTTATATAAATCGATTCAATGTCAAAAAGAAATTTTCTCCTGATTTTCCAAAGAAGGTAGCATTATTTTATATAATTTCAGCTGATAGCCTTTTATGATACGATAAATTAGCGAAAAGGATACAAAGTTGCCACGTTATATTTTTGTTACATGGTTTCTATGCTATTTCACTGGTATTTATAGGTTTCTGTGAGGTTCTAAATAACAATGTATTTACATTTGCTAAGTTCTTCTACAAATGTGATGTTTGCTTATATAAAAAATTGCAGACAACTGGTATCATTTCCTCAACGAGCATCCCCACCGTGATTTGACCATCATCTATGGACGTATTCTCCGTGCTCTTGAGCAGGTGCCTGTCGAGGTCACCTATACAACGTATACAGAGGATGTAAGTCATGGGCGCTTTTCCTTTTCAATCTTTTAGATTGTAAAACATCGCCCTCGTCCAGGCCGAAACCAATATCAACAGATTGGAAGAGAAGATCGGAATGGGACAAATTGAAGAAGTTATTCAACAGGTAATAGTTTCTGCTGTTGTTTTTTATATTTCTTGATGTGATTTAGGCCATTTCCGACCTAATCCGTTGATAAATGCTACTATACTGCTTCTTTTTCTAACGATAATAGTGATACTTGATATTTTTCAGACCGAATACGAATTTGAAACAACGCGTGCAATTTTGGAATCAAAAGCCTGGGAACCGCTGGTTGAAGAAGATCTCAGGGGACAATGGGCTTGGCCAATCTAATTGTTTTCAATAAATAGCCATGTTTTATAGCGAATAAATGTAGTACATTTTACCGTGTTTTATAGTTTACTTTTCTTGTAAAAACGAGTGACCTCATTTGACACCACACGCAATCGTGTTCGAGTTCAACAGGTTGCAAGTCTATACTCGATCTATACCGGCAAGGGCGAGGACCGCGAATTTTTCTCTTCTTGTTGTGTCACCTCTCCGTCGCGGTCAGTGATTTTAGTATTTGATTTGTTTCTTTTGTTGAGTTTCCTTGCCGTTTTCAATCAAAAAAAAAATAGGAAAGCCAACTCACGTGGAGGGCTCATGGACGGTAGCGCCCAGCTTGGGCCCGGAGCCGGCTCTTCTGGGGGACGTAGACCACGGGCAGGGTGGCGATGACTCGGTCGACGCGGCCAAAGGCCTCCTCCATCTTCCGGACGAAGGTGCCGTCCATCCGGCCGAGCGGCGTCTTCTGCAGCCGCAACAAGGTGGTCCTGTTGCGGGCCAGTCCTTGGGTAGCGTCGAGGAGGAGCGGCTCTTCCAGGTGAGCACCGCAGCGGGTGGAGATGGTGTCGAGGGTGGCGGCTATCAACGCCAGCTTCTCCCGGATCTAAAATGTTGTGTTCTTTCAGACATTCGGATGAAATGTTACCTTGTCGGCGGGGGACCGTACTCTTGGAGGTGGAGGAGGAGATGGCGGTGGCGAGGGAGTCCTGGCCGGTGGAGGAGTGGCCATCCTCGGGGGCCGTGGCGAACGGCTTCTGGACGTCGGCCGGGAGCGGGTCTTGGCCGGCGGCGACCTGGACGTCCTGGCTCGCGGCGGAGGAGATGGCGGTGGTGAGGGAGTCCTGGCCGGTGGAGGAGTGCCCATCCTCGGGGGCCGTGGCGAGCGGCTTCTGGAGGCCCGTCGCAGCCGGAGGAGGGGAGACGGCAGCCGGGCAGTGGCCAGTGGAGTCGGCGGGAGGAGCGGAGGTGACGTGAGGAGCTGTAAATAATTTTGTTGTTTTCAGGCAGATGCCCGGCTCTAACCTCCTTGTCGGGGTCCGGCGTCCGGGGTCTCTTCGGCTCAGGAGTCTCGGGCTCCTCACTCGCACGGCGGCGTCTAGGAGGCGACGGGAGCTGCGGCGTCGGAGGCCGGCTGCTGGAGGACGACGAGTCGGTCGACAGCTGCGACACATCCCCCAATGTCGGGTCCTCGATGGTCGTGTCGCAATGGGCGACCATCTGGGCCATGCGGCGGTCGAAGGACGAGTCTTCGTCGGAGGAGGGCTGGATGAGGCGACAGAGGAGGGTCCTCTTGACGGCCATGCGAGGAGCAGCAGGAGGAGGCGGCGGTGGCGGTGGAGGTGCACCGGTAGGAGGAGGCGGCAGCGGCTGGAGACGAGCAGCAAATTTGGCTGCAAGGTCCTGCTTTTGGAAGGGCCTCCTGGCCAATGGCACGAAGTTGCCACGTTTGTGGCATTCGGGGGACGTCAGCGGCAGGTCGCCCATGAGCTGCCTGCTTCCCACCGTCATCTGCATCTGGAGATAAACGGGCCGTCTCTTCCACTTCGGGTCCAAGTCGCCTCCGGTGACGTTGAAGAGGCCGGGCGAGCGGGGTGCTGGCAGGCCCAGCAGGGACAACGAGGGCGGCTTGACGGAGAGGCAGCTACGGACGTCCACCTGGGCCATGCGGCGGTCGAAGGACGAGTCTTCGTCGGAGGAGGGCTGCTCCGCTTGGAAGAGGCGACGGGGGAGGGTCCTCTTGACGGCCATGCGAAGAGCAGCAGGAGGAGGCGGCGGTGGCGGTGGAGGTGCACCGGTGACGTCGAAGAGTCCTCCAGTGCTCTAAAATGGTATTTATTTTATAATATTCCCAGATTTTTGTTTTAGGACAGAAGAAAGAAACGGAACCAACCTCGCTGGAAGTCGTCGAAGATCTTCCGCCGTGGCTGGAGACTGAGGCGGCCGACATGGCGGTGACGAGGGAGATCGCCTTGGCAGCTGCAGCCATGGCGACATCGGCTTCTGCGCTGGCCTCAGCATAGGCGGCTCCTATGGCCTCGGTCTTGGCGACGGCCTCGGCAGCAACGGCCACTGCTCTCCTGGCGGCGGCGACTTCCGGGCTTCCTCCACGCCCATCCACGACGACGACCGGGCCTCCTCCATGCCCGTCGGAAGCTGCTCGAGGGCCTCCTCCATGCCCTTTGGAGTCGCCGAGCGGGCCTCCTCCATGCCCCTCGGAATCCACGAGCGGGCTTCCTCCATGCCCCTCGGAATCGACACCCGGGCCTCCTCCATGCCCTTCGGTTACTCCCCGGGGGCACACAGCCCCCACTCCACCAACACCATCGCGGCACACAGCCGCTAACTCACCGGGATAAAAATACTCGCCGGTCGGACTCCCTTGAATCCGCCGACGAGGAGCAAGGCTCAGGTCGCTGTCCGTAGACGAGGGGGTGGCCATTCTTGCTGAAAATGAGGATATTATTAGGACGTACTCTATCTCGAATCTGAACTCCTAGGGACGAAAAAAACAACAACCGGCACTTACCGAGCAAGAATACAGGGTAAGGAAAATGGTCAGAGATTCGCTAATCGGGACTAATCCCCTTCTCTATCGCTTCGTCTCCCCGGATGGTGGCGCCTTCCTTGATACGCGCACCCTCGACACCGTCTGCCACCTCTTCAGCCGGATCTCCTCGACGTCTACATTGGCAAATTGAGTTAGCAGACGGATGGAAAGCTGATTTCTTTAAAGACAAATTACAAAAAGCTGTTGGAAGCCCATATTTTAAAGTATCAGAAGGACAATTTAGGAGAGATACGACGACGAGACTGGGGACTCGAGGGCAGAGGGCAAGGACGACTGGAGGATAAGACAAGGGTAGAAAACCAATTTATTATCAAATATCCACAAAAAAAGAGACGAGAAAGAAATTAGACGACGGGTTGGGCTTCTTGTTGACGAGACTCGTCCACGGTCCTTTCTTCTAGGAGGATACGATATGGAGACATGGCCGTCATCTCCACCAAATTATCTCCCCACCTAAATCCCCGAAGATTTACATCTTCTAGTAGGCGTTCACCTCCACTTATCCTAAAACATCTGCCCGCTCGTCAAGTCCCCAACTTTAATAAGTCAAGTCCGTCGGCACCTGCCCCTTCCTATTTGTATGCTTCTTTTATGGTTGTTAGTCTCTTCTGGTGCCAGTGGCGCAACCATCAGTAAGTTTACTCTTTCCCTGACCCTGAAGACTCCTTCAGAATGTAAAAATGAGACGGTCACTTTGGGAAAGAAGGGACTGAATCAGTGGAATTTGACGGGGACACTGGCAGCCAACCAGAATTGCGTCTATAAGGTTGGTGGCCACCTACTGGGGAGACAGGCACCCGTTCAGATCACCGTGCCGACATTCAGTTCAGCCCTGGTCACGGCCAACATCAAACTGTTCTCCGAGGAGCATCGTCTCATCATCTCTGATCAATACGGGGCCGTCATCCAGTAGGCCGTCCCCTCTGAGTAGCCGAGGTCCATTTCAGGAATGAAGGGGAGAGTTTCGTATTCGAGGTAGAGCTTCCCGATCCGGCGGTGACTATCCGCCTTGCCATCGGGGCCTACGAGGGCGAGGCGACGGCCCCCGTGATAGAGGCCCTGTCGGTTAGGAATGTGCCTTGTAAGTTGGAGCCCTCTCCTTTGAGCAGGCTATCCAGTTCAGATGAAGTATTCGAGCCACCATACGAGCAGTCCTCGGCCGACCTCGTCTCGGAGGTGTCCCTGCCCGAGAAGGCCAACGGCTCGTCCATCCTCTTCTCCTCCACCTCCAATGTACAGCGCCTCCGCTTCTTCTATCCACCCCTATCTTTAGGTCAGACTTATCGTATTTTCCCTGGAGGAGCCCAACCTTGATCTGCTCAACGTCCACGTCTATTCCTACACAGATGATTGGACCCTCCTCGGAACGTGAGCCCGTCCCCCTCCCAAATGTCAACATTTTCAGACTGTATGCCCCCGCAGCTTGGGAAAGTCACAACTCGAAGCACTTGGGTATTTTTATAACGAGAAAAATCGACTCGGCCGTCAGCATCATCGCGACCAGTGACACCAGTAGGGCCACTTGCAATTGCACCTGTCCGTTTGTCAGACATCGCCAAGTATGGAGGATGGAATTCGAGCTTCGCCATCGTCGACCGAGGGGACATGAGCAAGGGGCCATCCTTCTGCCTAGACTCGGAGGCGGGGATCGAGGCATTCTCCATCTACACGATGACACAGGAATATCAGAACAGGGGACTGGAGCTGTCGGATCTCATTGTGACGGCCATCGAGGCAAGGAGTTGCTTGAGGGGGAATAAGACCCGATTTAGGGCAACTACACCTCTCTCACCGTCGTAGAGAAATTCCCTTCAAGGCTAGGAAACCCTGCTATTTATTGGGCCGTTGGGTAATCTCGTTTCTTTCTTCTTTATAGTTTCAGTCCCACAATAACATCTGCCGAGCTGCCTCAACTTCTTTTCGGAAATATGAAGACCTTCGCGATCGAGGGAGGGCATGCCTGTATCAATACTTCCAACAGTCCGGCCCGTTGTAATTACGATTATTTGGTATCATAAAAAAATGGAAGTTCAGCAGGATGGAGACAGCCAAGAAGCGGAAGAAGTGGTTTCATTCGATTGACCAGTCCCGGCGAGAACATCTTCTTCTTCAAGGCAGATGACGGTTCCGCTTGGACATATAATTTTACTTTTGTCATCGAAGGCCTGCCTTATGGGCTTTGTGATCTCAGTGTATCGTTAGCTGGGAATATCACAAAGATCAGGTAAGCCAGTACTCTTCTCTAAATGGATTCAGCATGACAAACTTTCCTTATGATCCCTTGAATACAATCGTTTTCGACTCGGAGTACGTCAATGGTACTCTTTCCACAGAGTACTCGCAACCACTCACTGTTATCTTTTCAATGGCCGGTGCTGGAGGAAAAATAAACTCTCAATCCTTGTCATGTAGGTTTCAGGGAAATTCCGAGACGAACGATTTCAGTAGTCGTGATCCTTATTTTCCATTTGAGAAGGATCCGTGGCGAAACCAGATTCAGATAATTACTACTCAAAGTAAGATAAAATATTTATACCAAAAGACTACAATGCAATGTAACGAAAATAATAAGGCCCGGAACTGTAACAATAAAATGCGTGATAACACTGGAATAGATAACAAATAAATTAAGGAGTAAGCCGTTTGGGATCACGAGGGAAAAGGGAAGCCAGGCGAATATTCGGCAAGCCGAGGAAAAGCATAGTTACCCGCTCCAATCCGATTCCACCACCAGCATGCGGAGGGCAACCATATTTGAAGGAGTCGATGTAAGCTTGTATCTTGTCAAGCTCTATGGCGTGAAGTTTCGCTCTTTCGGTCAAAAATGTAGGATCGTGAATACGTTGAGCTCCGGAAAGTATCTCTTCACCTGAAAAAAAAACATTGAAAACATTTAAACAAACACTAACCTCTCATAAACATATCGTAACTGTTTGAATACCGGTTGTCCTGGGGGTCCGGCATAGTGTAGAAGGGCCTCACGGCCAGTGGGAACTTATCAAGAATGAAAAAATCTGTCTTGTATTTGTCTTTGACTAGTTTCCCAAGAAGGCGCTCATTGGCTGTGGTCAAGTCGTCTTCATCCCCCATGTCGGTAACTCCAGCGTTCCGTAAGATAGACACAGCTTCGGGGAACCTAAAGAAACGCAGACAATAAAGATACCTAGCTAAAATGGTGAGAAAAATAGTATTGAACCTACTTGAGAACTAAAGCAGGTTCGCAGTACTCGAAGGGTTCTGCAGGATATTGTTGGTTTACTGCCATGATTTCATCAGCATATTGCTCTTTTAAGCCTTTGAATATATTAATAAGCACGGCTCCAATTGTTTCCAAAACCTGTAAGCAAATTAGGATAGAAAGCATGAAAACGAACCTCATGATAATGGAAATTGAAAGCCATTTCTAAATCAAGTCCTACAAATTCGGTCATATGTCGATGAGTGTTAGAATCTTCGGCACGGAACACACCACCGATGGTAAAGACCTAAAAATTGTTAGTGAAACTATTGAAATTCGTACCTTTTCAAAATCTCCTGCTATAGCCATTTGTTTATAAAGCTGAGGCGACTGAGCAAGATATGCTGATCCTTTGAAATAAGTTACCTAACCTATTTTTAAAGGAACAATGATTGTCACCTACTTCAAACACATTCGCTCCTCCTTCACTAGCCGCAGAAATAATTTTTGGTGTGTGAATTTCCACAAATCCTTTGTCGGCCAATACTTGGCGGAATAAACGACAAACACCACTTTGAATAGAAAATATTCCCTGCGTAACAGTTGTACGCAAATCCAGAACTCTAAATTCAAATACTTTGTATAAAAGGTTTGAAAACCTAACCTGTTATCAAGTCTTGTGTCAAGGTTCACAACAGGAAGATCACTGTTGGGGTCATTTTTACGAGAAAGATCTTCAATCTGAATAGGAATCCGAGGCTCCGACGCTGAGACTACGAAAACCTGCACAGAATAAGTTGATAAAACATCAGCTATCACTAAACCTTCAGTGCCTGAAGTTCGGCATCCTTTTGAGTGCATGAATCAATCCGCTTTTCCACTTTGGTTACAACTCCACAGATGTCAATGATAGACTCTTTCGAAATGCCAGAAACAAATTTCAGCATTTGCTTGCTAAGTTTTTCAGTAACAAAAAGGGAAATCTGAAAGTACAGTATAAAAGCAAAAAAAGGTTTCCTACTTGAGCTGTATATACTCGTTGGCGAAGAACGATAAAGCAACTCTTTCCTTTGGAGCGAATATTATGAACTCGCCCTCGAACCCAAATTTCTTTTCCATCAAGTTCTGCTCCGAGCTTGCTCAAATAAGTAAATGCGACATCTTTCTTCTCGGCTGACTGAATCAGTCCGTAGCTTCCGTAGTTTCCCTGCGATACATCCTCCTCCTCTCCTTGTGCAGCATTCTCGTCAGCATTTTGATTTGAATTCTAAAACGAGAGTATAAACATCGAAAGAAAATTATACAAGCTTGTCTGCTTATAAAAGAACTTGCCTGGGATCTCATTTGTTCTTTCTTCTTTTGACGTTCTAACTTATTCAGCTCCTTCTTGGAGAGCTTCTTCTCGCCGTCAGCATTAGCAGCGTCAGCCATTATTACCTAAACTAAGTGTATGTAGAGCAGCTAATGTGAAAGAGGAGAAAGAACAAATGGCATACAAGGAAACTAAGCTCCCAGGGAGTCTTTCTAATATATACAGCCGTCAGATTGTGCAATCGACGGCCAATCTTACTGGCTTTCTATAGACAATTGAAGTGATGTTAAGTGACATAATAAGCAAATTCCACATTGCATTTCTTACGAACATTTGAATGTATTGTTTTCTGGCCAATGTTTGATTGTAAATAAGGAGGATGTAAAGGATGATGCAAACCACATGTTGCAATCCGACATTGATTGTCTCCAGTGTTCAACGGATATTATATAACCGGCAGTTTGAGACAAAGATGAATTGATTGTTCACTGTAAAACAGAAACAACACCCGAAATTTAGGAAAAGGCTATTTCAGATTTGAAAAGTAAATTTCAGTTGTTTTGGCACACTTCTCGTGGCACTTGAAATGCGCCATTCTCCCATTGTTCGGGGGGAGGAGCCATAACCGGAGGGTCGATAACTTGACTGCTGTTCACTCATTTTCACACTATATAGATTTGCGGCCACTTTGTGACTTATTCTCATCTGCAATCAACTCTATTTTATTGAATATCTCTAGAATCTTACTTATTCAGCAATATTTAGGTAAGAAACTTCGTTGGGTGCGTAAAGAAGAATGTCATCCAAGAAAACCCCGAGAACCTTAGGAAAGAAAGGAAAAGGAAAAGTTTTAGTCCCAAAATGGAAAGTCTTCCGTGCCAAGGTGAGCTTGTTTTCTTATAAAATACCGCCTCCAATGCCTGACAGATACTTTTTATTGTAATTTCTTCCAGCTGCCTGATACCTTACATTCAACAACCCTAGAAAATTTAGGAACCCCTTGTTTCTGTTTTCATGTGGGGAGTTAATCATTCAATCGATCAACTTATGCATGTAGCTCCTCCTGGTCTTCTTATGCCTGACGATTTCAAGGTAACCTTTCGGTTAAAAGGAAGTTGAGCGTTTTCAGGCTTATGCGAAGGTAAAAATTGATAATCATTGTTTCAACAAGGATATTATGCCTAGCCATTACAAGGTAACCTTTTCCCCAAACTTATCTATAGAGTTTTATAGGTGAAAGAATATTGCCCAAATGTATTCCGTAATTTGCGTGAACAGTTTTCTGTGGACCAAACCGAATACCTAAGATCGCTGACTAGGTAAATCACAGTTGTATTTTCTATACACCAATTTAAAGCTACGAGCCTGAACCTGATAGTCTTGATGGTTCTAAGACTGGGTCTACTCCTCGTCTTTTTATTTCTTATGACAAGAAATTTGTTATAAAGGTATTCCCAGCGTATCTTGTTACTTAGTTTTTTAGTCTATGGATTCTGATGCTGTTGCTGAACTCCATTCTGTTCTCCGAGATTATCATGAATATGTTGTTGAGTGTCAAGGAAAAACTCTCCTCCCACAGTATCTTGGGTTATACAGGTAGTTTGTTTTGATTTCAAAATATTTATTATTTTCAGACTGACCATTGATGGGAATGAAACTTATTTGATTGTGATGCGAAATGTTTTTGGTCGTAAATACAATGTTCACAAAAAGTTTGATCTCAAGGTATGTCATTCATTGCGACATGAAAGCCGTAACTTTTCGTTTGATTTCATTTACCGGGAATTTTTTTTCTGCAAATAGAGAAGTCCTTGCCATAGACTTTTGCACATTGTAAAGTGGTGTCTTGCATTTTCTGCATGTGCGTCACCGAGGTTAACTTGGGTGTCACGTTTCCACAAGGAAAAGTCTTTATACTTTGAATTTCTTTTACGGAGTGCTCTTTAGGGTTCTACAGTTTCACGCGCTGCTTCTGACAAAGAGAAGTCGAAAGAAGTTCCTACATTGAAAGATAATGATTTCTTGGATCAGAACATCAAACTCCGAGTTCCTGAAGAGGCAAGGCAACAACTATTGGAAATGCTTGCAAAGGATACTCAATTCCTTTCTAAACTACACCTGATGGATTACTCTTTATTAGTTGGTACGCTTTGATAACTGGGTTTAGCTTAAACGTTTCTTCAGGTATTCACGATTGCGATCGTGCAGCAGCTGAAGCAGCCAGTCGTCCTGTCGAGCAGGCGAGTGAAGAGTCGGCCGATGAGCTCGCTCCAACCCCTCCCGATTCACCCGTTCCGTCAATCGGAGCTTTTCCTTCAGTATCAGGTGGTCCGGACCTTGATGATGAATTCTATGCTATTTCTAGCCCTGCAGGTAAATTTCGTTCTATTTATTTTCTACGGTTTAATCAATCAATTTATTCTTTTACCTTTTAGAAAGCGATAAACGTCTCATTTATTTTATCGGCCTTGTGGATATTTTGACGTACTATGGTGTTAAAAAGAGGACCGCAGCTGCTGCAAAAACCATGAAATATGGATCCGATGTGGAAAATATTAGCACCGTTAAACCAGAACAGGTGATAATGTTATATTCATACATTTTCATTTTATTATTTCATGCAAATAATATGTTTCAGTATGCTCGCCGACTTCTTGAATTTGTAACCCGAGCCGTAACACCATGATCTTCCTTCAGTCTAACCTGACAGCTTAAATCTCACTTACAATTGCTACATGCTCTCTTTCTCTCAAAATCTCTTGACCAATTGTGTGCCCATTTGTATATTGTTGCCGTTCCTCGCCTTTCAGGCTTCACTTTTCCTAAAACAATTTTACTCATTTAGAGAGTATTATCTTGAGCTTATTTATTCCCCATAGGTGGTCTCCAATTGCCCTACCGTATAATATGTTTCCCACTCAGCCGAATTGGAAGTAACGGTAAAACATCCACTTTTACCCAATACAGGAGACGTTTACTTATAACTGCTTTATTTCTTGTTGTACAGATCGATGACTACCCTGCTTAATAAACCTTTTGTAATGTTAACTTTCTTTGTTATAAAATGGAGTTTCCATAGAACGAATACCTCTGTCATAATAACCTAGGCATTCCTAACCCTTTGTGAAGATGGAGGAGGAGGAAAAGGTGAAAGTAGTTGTCCGCTGTAGACCTATCTCAAATCAAGAGATCAACCAAGGTCACACGAATTCTGTGAACTCAAGTGCTGAGGATAATTCCATTAGTATAGTCAACCCAGCCGCTAAACAGGTACAAGTGATTAGTGAGCTACTGAGCGGAAGATTGTGTAGGAGCCACAGCGAACATTCTTCTTTGATGCCGTGTTTCCACCTGATTGTGATCAAATGAGGATTTACAATGTAGCTGCTCGTCCAATCGTTGAGAATGTTCTGAAAGGGTATAACGGTAAAATATATCGAGCACATCACAAATAAAACACTTTTTAGGTACCATTTTTGCATATGGCCAAACGGGAACGGGTAAAACTTTCACCATGACTGGCGACTTGGAAAAGCCGGAACTTCGGGGAATTATTCCCAATTCATTTGCTCACATCTTTGATCACATAGCCAAGTGCAAGGAGAATACGACATTCCTCGTTAGAGTCTCCTACCTAGAAATATACAATGAGGAAATCCGAGATCTTCTGGATAAGGAAGGAGGAGCAACGAATCTGGAAATAAAGGTAGAGGGAGTGGGAGCCGGAAGATGACGAGATTATTAGGAAAGGGCAGATGTCGGAGTCTACGTCAAAAATCTCTCATCGATAACCGTGAGCAATGCCGATCACATGCAAAAGATTATGGAATTTGGTAACAAAAACAGTGAGTTACAAAATAACAAAAGGAAAAAAGAACGAAGAATTTAGGAAAGGTGGGGGCGACAATGATGAATGTGGAGAGCAGCAGATCGCACGCCATGTTCACCGTGACCATTGGTTAGTTAGACTTGTTCAATTTGGCCATTTCCGTATGTTCAGAGTGCGCTACGAATGGCCACGTCACCCAGGGCAAGCTACAACTGGTCGATTTGGCTGGAAGTGAGCGGCAGAGTAAGACGGGAGCAGCCGGGGAGCGGCTCAAGGAGGCCGCCAAGATCAACCTCTCCCTATCCACTTTGGGAAATGTCATCAGCGCCCTCGTCGACAACAAATCCACCCATGTGCCCTACAGAAATTCTAAACTGACTCGTCTTCTACAGGATTCCCTGGGAGGAAATTCCAAAACTGTCATGGTCGGGACAGTCCTCCTCAAATAAATAGATCCATTTAGATAGCCAACGTCGGGCCGGCTTCGTACAATTATGACGAGACACTGTCCACGTTGAGATATGCCAATCGGGCGAAGAATATCAAGAACGTGGCCAGGATAAACGAAGATCCGAAAGACGCGCAGCTCAGGAAATTACAACTGGAAGTGGAGATGCTGAAGAAACAACTCGCAGGTTGGATTGATTAAAATATAAAAAAGAGATAAAAAAATATTAGAAGAAGAACATGAAATGAATGGAGAAAATGAAGAAGATTGGGAAGAAAAGATGAACCAGATGGAGAAGGATCTGGAGAGACAAAGGGAGGAGCTGGTGAACAGGGACGGGGGAGCAGATGACCCGGAGACGAGGAGACTCGTACAGGAAATGATGCAACGGTAATTATTGACAATGAAATTTTTTAAAAAACAGAAGATATTTAGGGAAGCGGAATTGAAGAGAGTCCGATCGGAACACGAGAATCTACGGTCTAAACTGAGCCAGATGGAGAGCAAACTGATCGTGGGAGGAGAAAACATGCTGGAGAAGGCCGAAATGCAGGCGAGACTACTGGACGAGAGCAATCAGTAAGAGGAGATTATATAAAATAGAACGAAAAATAACAGGGAATTGGAGAAGTCACGCAATCAGGAGTCGGAGCTACGGACGAGGATGATGGAGACGGCGGCGGCTAGGGAGGACATCGAGGAACGGTAGGGTTACTGTACGGGAAGAGAAAAGAACGGGCCAGATATTCTTCACTTCAAGACGAAGCAACCATGAAAACGAGGAAGATCCGACGGGTATGGAATGAACTGAACGAGGCGAAAGCCGAGCTGGGGGACATGGAGGCGGAACATCAGCGGGAGGTCGAGGGGATGTTGGACAGCATCCGGGAACTGAAGAAGGAACTGCTCCTGAATATGATGATCATCGATGAGTACATCCCTTCGGAGTATGTTGAACTCATCGAAAAGGTACCATTTCACTCACAAAAGAATAGAATCCTCCTATAGTATGTCTCCTGGAATGAGGAGATTGGCGACTGGCAACTAAAAGCCGTGGCCTATACGGGGAACAACATGCGCGAGGCAGTCATCCCCCCGGTGGAACCGATCCAACTCGACTCGAATCAGGCCATCCTCCTCTACTACTCCTATCGGTCGGATACCGGTGCCAATACGACCGAGTCGCGACCACCCACAAGGACTGGCAAGAAGTGAGATACCCTACTGTCGATAGTTAAATAACGATAATATTCAGAGAAAGAAACGTAGCCAAGCTACAGGCACTTTTGAAGTGAACTTATATACATATTGTACAGTAATCCTAAAGATGCAATCATCCTCTCTAGTTGCCATCACATGTCTTTTCGTGATCTCTCGTGCGATCTTTCTACATAATCTCTTGCCGTTACGTGTGCAATAAATTGTTGACGAACTACTGTACCCGCCATTCAAAAGCGACTCTTCATAGGCACAAAACTTCTATACGAACAGAAAAACGAAGCCTTACAATGTTCTAAAGTTGAAACTTCTCAAAAAATGTTATAATCTCAATTTTATTATTTAAAAAAACGACTACATAGAATATATAACAACAAACAAAAAAATATGCACATACCCGTTAATCTGTAATATCTTTTTCGTCAGAACTATCACTATCACTGTTGTTCGGATTCTCTCTGGTCAAATATTTCTAAAGCTTTGTAGTAATTGTCCATTTTAAAACATAGGAACCCGTCTTTTGTAATAACCTGAATGCCAGCTACTTGAATGAATGATGAAAATTTACATAATATTTCGGCTCATTTTCTTCTTCGATAGGAAATATGTTTCTAGCACCGAGTTGTTGAAATTGCATATCATACGCTGTTGTGAATAACTGAATCTTTTCTAAATCATGTTTGTAAAGATAAGCATCTAAACAAAACCTTTCAAAGTAAAGTTTCGATTTAATTTTGAAAGGATTTCTGTATCGCATTCAGTTAAATGTATTTTAGCGTGAGAATAGATGCATTCAACTTCTGACATCGATGGATCGTAGATATGAATTCCGCTGATTCCATAGTCAAGCAACCTAAAGCATTTGGTGCAAAACAAAATCTGTTTACATTTCGGCTAGACGATCCATGTGGAAATACTTCTTTTTCATCTTCGTTTTAGAAATAGCATCATCCTTTATACATTTTAGCAGAAGACGTAAAAACAAGCTAAATCGATCAGGAGAAATAAAAGCACGTTCTGTGAAAACCTAAATAAACTCTCTGCAGAAGCATACCAAGCAATAAGCCTACCTTATTGCACGCTTCTTCAAAAGCAATTGCTCCTATTTTTACTCTATCATATGATCTAATGTACTCTTTCAACAGTTCTACTGTTAATTCATTCCAGGCTTCTTTGCAACCTTTAATACTTTTCAGCATAATATTCCCAATCCTTTTAAAATTGATGGATTTAGTCAGATCAGCTAATTCAGAACGATCGCGACGCATAATAGCTTTTCTATAGTTCTAAACGGAATAGTGAATTATTTGCAACGACTCATTTACTCGATGGAAAGTTCTAGTTATTGGGAATACTTTAACCACCCTATCAACAGTATTCCAAAGACATTTCCAATGTTTCCGTCCAACATTTCCATTGATATTAAGAAAATGCCCAAGTCCCGCTTGAAATTTTAGCAAGGGACTTCCAACAATCTGAAATACGTCTATGGATACTTTTATAGCAACTACTAACTTTAACAGCTTCATACTGAATATACTTGCATTTAGGATAGGCTTCAACATAATTTATTAAATCAGCCAAATGCAAAATTTTACTGTTTCTGGAAACACATTGCAAAATAAGAAAAAAGGCACCTTTTTCGATACTGGATTGACACTTTTCCACTAACAACAGCGTCATCAAAAATAATGTGCATCCGTCTGTGAATTTGATAGCCACACCTGCATTCAAGATCTTTACCTGTAAATGAGATTAGTGGCTATATGAAAAGAAAATCCTACACATTCGGGGCCAAAAGTTAGCATTTTCACTGAAGTATCGTCTGTCGATCGCTTCTTGGCTCATCTAAAACGAAAACCTTTAATTTTCCTTTATTGAATATTAACGAATTCTTCTTCACGATCTCCCATTCCAGCATATTTGAGAGCTTGATCTAGTGGTATATTATATTCTTCGGCAAATTCCTTCCAATTATTACGTATTATTTCATCTTCCTCAGGAATGAAGTCTTGCTTATACTTATATTGAATATTTAGAAAAATAGCTATCGCATTAAATGTTGAGCAAACCATGTTCTCGTAATCGCCAAATCATTTCAGACGATGGATAAGGATAGCTTGCAACGTGGTGGAACAAAAAACCATCGTCCGCATGAACTCCTTTTTCTGGAAGAACTACTGTTCTTGTAAATCCTCGTTTCATGACTGAAAAAAAAAGTTCAATAAGAAATAATGAAAATTTGATATGTAGAAGAGATGTTGAAGAAATGAACAGCCACTTTAAATGTAAAACTACACAAACCCAGTTCATGTGATCGCCTAATCATTCGAGATTTTGGAGGAGGATGGCTTGCAATATAATCGTCAGCATGATTTTTTTCTTCTGGGTGAATGATTGTCTTTGTAAATCCTCGTTTCATGACTGAAAAGTAAAAGCATTTTTAAAAATACAATTATTATGGTAGTAATTTGTGAAAGTAAAAATGATGAACGCACATATGGCTGAACAGACACAAGAGAAATAAGTCGGTCAGATGTGAAAAAGAAAAAGTAGGCACACCCCACGCGAATTTACGCATGCTGTATAACAGCGTGCTTTTGAACGTTGGAGAATATAAAGGAACTTTCAGGAAACTTCTCATTCAAGGATCGCGTGTATTCTTCACCTACTACCAAACGAACATATTCCGAGAGAACCCCCCCCCCCCCATACTCAGTGCTACAGGCTTTTAGAAGTGTTCTTCGGTATTTTATTCTATAGCCATCTCGATAAGGAAACTATCCTCCACTCGCCATTAGAGATTGCCCGCTCAAGTCGTCTCGTGATTATTTCATATAACCTCTTGTTGTAAGCGTATTCCTAAGCCTGTACTGTCTGCCTCTCGAGGAAGCGATATCAGAAAAGCTGATACTTTGCAGCAAAAGCCAAGCCTCAGTGCGTCGCTGCCTCCTCAAATGGAGTTCCGTTAGCTTTTCTCATTATCACGAGAAGAATGCCGGTCGACTGTGCTGTCTGCCTCTCTCCCTACAGTAAGCTCTTCTCCCAGTATATAATTAAATCCTCCTCCAGATTTCCGCGCCTACCCCGTCGTCGGGAGATGCGGCCACTCGATCTGCCAGCTGTGCTCGTCCAATCTTCGGAGCAGAAACTGTCCCATCTGTCGATCGCGGGGAGCCTTTACTGATCCTGCCAGGAACCATCGAGCTTACGGTAATTGACTTCTGATTGCTTCCTTCTATTCGAACCTATTCCAGAAATGATGCAAGAGGTAATGATCCGGAAGGATGCCGATAAGGTCCTGCTAGAACGACTCAACCGAGCACAAGAAGACGTCCGGAGGACAAGGGAGATCGTTAACCGTAAGGGGATACAGCGCCTCCAATAATTACGATCCCTTTCAGGTATGAAAGCTCAGTACGAGCCTCAAGATTATATGGACACCGATTCGGACAACTTCAGCCTGGATGATGAAGGTGCCAGGGACATGGATCCCTTCGATCTGATTATGCCGATGGGAAGAGGTGAAGTGGTAGGGATAACCCGGGAGATGATGGGTGGATGTCTATTTCAGGTCAGGAGACAGCGTCCAGTAGGGGACGGCCTCGTCCGGATTAGGCGTCTGCCGCCCGCCGTCCATCCCCGGTACCAGCCAACTGCTCACCGGGAATGGATGCCGATCAACCAGGAGAGACGCGGCCGAGATCAGTCAAGAGACATCCGACCACATATACAGAATACTGTAAGTTATTGCCCTACTCCTATATCAATGTCCCATTTAGCAGCAATGGCCAGGAGCCAACCAGCCGACTCCCCCAAATTACGGTGTTCCAACTTATGGCCAAGTGAACCATTCTCAATTCATCCCAGCCGGTACATGGTATCAAGTGGTAAGTCTCGGTTCTTCTCCACAGTTAACCGCCCCGTTCAGGTCCAGCCCGTCCAGCCGGCTCCCGTCCTCCCGACGTATCCCTTCGCTGTCCACCAGTACAATCCCCGAAACCTGGTCCCCTTCCCTTTCTATCCTCCTCAACAATAAATATCATCTCTTATTGTCTTTTTTTCATCTGAAGATGAAAAGTATGCACTGTAGCCGGTTCAAAATCTGCTCCGTGGTTTGTTCTCCCGCCTGATTCATAGTCTCGATAAGACGGGCCTCCCTTGACTTTTTCTCTCCCCCAAATCCTCTTATCAGTGTCTTTTTCTGTTCAAAACAAACGAGAGATATCCGGTTCATCAGCTGCTCAAGTGAGATCAAAGCATTAAAATGGAGGAGGAGGGCGGGAGGTTAGAGGCCGAGTTTGGAACGAGGGGCACAGTGGCCGCAGGGGGCGATGCCGTTCTCATCGCAGGTGGCGCACTTCAGTCGGACGGAGAACGTCTGCCCGGCCTTCTTTCCACCCCGGCACTTGGAGCACACGGTGTAGCCGCTTCCCTGGCAGAAGGAACAGTCTCGCCGGCCTTTGAAATCGCGGAGCAGCTCGCCCAGCTGGCGCTTCTCATTCTCTTGAATGAGGGTGCCGTCGTTCTGAAATTGGCATGTTTGTCAGGGAGACGACTGAACAAAGCGGCGGACAACAATGGGAATCAGCTGTTTTCGCGAGAAAAGCGAGAACCACAGTAAAATGCCCGTATTCAACGGCTGCTTTTTTTTGTTTTCTTGAAAACGCGAGAAAAAACAGGGACCGAGAAGAACAAGACGAGGGATCAAAAAATCCGAGACGATTTCCAAATCTCTGCCATTTTCTGTTCTCTGATAAAATCTTGCTCTGGTCTTCCCGCACCCTGCCGATAACCGAGGTTGTAAAGATGCTTTTGAGAGAGACGGCCTACCCCGAAGTATTTCCCGTTGACGTAGACCATCGGCAGACTGTCGAAGATCAGCTCCCGGTCCGTCTTCTCCAACTTCATCCGGTCCAGGAGCTCGTCCACATATGAAGGATAAAGGTTCAGGTCGCGGACTTCCACCTGAAATGGGAGCCATTGACTCTGCCAGAATGGGGAGACGCACCCGAATGTTGTGTGCCTTCAGGAGGTCAACGCTGTCCCGGCACCTCTCCCAAACCCGACGGTGGATGCCACAGGATGTGATGTAAACAACCACTTTGTGTTGCTCCGCCGCGATGTAATCTTTCTGGAAATGGTCTCTGTCCTCCCCTGGCATCTCTTTTCTCACCTTCCACTGTTCCTTGTTTCGCATCCTCCGGATCGTGTTGAACACGTGGAGCTTCCTCCCCCGGACGGAGCCATCCCTCGTCAGGAGACTCTGCTCCTGGTCGAGTTCCCTCTCCAACTCGAGTCTCATCCGGTGGAGATCCAGTAACATGGCACGGATGTCCAGCGAAGAGCGCATTTGCATCCTGAACGGGGGAGAGAATAAGGAGATTAGAAGGCAAACAAGGAAAAGGAGATGGTACAGTTGTAAACAAGAAGGAAAACATTGAAAAAAGAGAAAAAGAGTATAAGAAATGGCACAGGACCAGCTGGGCGGCGGCCTGTCATCCAAGCCTTTCCTGGTCCGACGACTGGCTGTCACACTGCTGGGAGCAGTCTCGTCCGTTGTACAAATAAGCGAAAAGTGACGAGAAGAGGAGGGGACATCTCGAGTACGGGATGACGAAGACGGAAACGAGATAGCCGAGGAATCTACGAGGGAATGGAGCGGAGTAGATGGGCGGATGCTTATCTCCAAAGACAGAGCCAGCGCCTTCAACGACTGTGGCCATTTCGAGGGAGATAAGCCGCAGGGGAGACGCGAAGTCAATGGGTGGGTCATCAGATGTTTTTCATGGTCATGGAGACTCACTTTCTGGTCGCTGGGGGAAATGAAGCTGTCCCACAGACTCATCACATGGCTTATCAAAGCAACATGACTGTCGAGGAGCCTCCTTCCGGCGGGGAATGATATTAAAAATAGTGGGTAGAGAAGGACATCGGAAGTAGACAAAGAGTCTGATCTGCCCCGTAGCTGACTGTGGGCCACAGGGCATGGAATCAGATGCCCTGGCTATCCTGAGGGGCATAAAAAAGCTGACCTCCATCTGGCCTATCATGACCCTCTCGATTTTTGAATATTAGAGCTATTTGTGGCCTCTTCCCCCGTCTGCCTCCTCTGTCCCCCACTTTCCTTGGTATCTTCCTCCCTCAATTTCTTCTGATACGTACAGCTGAGTCTCTTAAAAAAAGTCCAAAATGCGTCAGCACTCTTGCCCCACCATCTCCAATAAAACGCCTTGAATTGCTATCGATTAGCCCTTATCGGCCGATGGCGTCTATGAGCTCAGCTTCCACTTCTGCCAATGTTCTCTTACACCCTTTCCTCCTGTCTAATTGAAGGTATTCACTGAATTCTGTACCCCGTGCCCCCTGCTTCCATCCTCTCGAATTAGTTAGCCAGCAGTTTCAACTGCCAGCCGTCTAGCCGTGATTGTCTGGGCTCACCTCCCACAGGCGGCACAGGATGCATTAGTACTGTGGCAGAGCAACTCTTATCGATTTTGGCCGTCCTTTTTGTTTCTTTTTGTTCCTATTGCAAGACACCTGCACGACAAGCTATTTATTCCCATAATCATATATTTTATGTGAGGAAGGCCAACTACTCTTTGTTGGTGGCGCGGCTCCTAAACTGGGCCACTAGCCGAGGCACTCTCCTTTTTGCCCAACTTCCTATCCTCCGTGTCTTCCTGGTCTCTGTCCACAAAATAAACCCATCTCAGAATGGCTGTCGATCTCCGCCAGGACCTGGAGTGGACCGATTACTTCGGTGCCCTGGCTGTGTGGTGCATCTTCTTCTTTATAATGTTCGTCGTCTCTGTCACCTGCATCAATTGGTTCTGTATTGGCAAGGAAGACGACATCACAGTCTTCGAAGAGGTTCGGCCTTCCCTCGTCCTCCTCCCCATCTATCCTCCTTTCAGTACGGTTATAACCACAAGATCGCCATGCGCATGGGTCCCCATCGTCCGTCCTTCATCGCCAAGCAAGTCCGCGAGCCGAAGACCGTCCATGAGTAACTCGTCTCCCCTTCTCCTCCCCGTACCGTAGCCAGGTCACAAATAATCGTAAAAATCTTTATTACTAGTAGTATTTTTGTGTTCGTTGTGTTCCCAGACGGTGTCATGGAATATAAAGAAATGTGTGAATGGCACTGTGGGGGACGGGGGACTGAGGTGAGATCGGGAAAGTGGAGTGAATGTAATCACCAGGGGAGGATGGGCGGGAGGACGGGAAAAACATAAGAATATCCTATAATATGCTCTGATATTATAACGCGAACCTGTAAGGGGAGGGACAATCAAGGGCGGATAACCGAGGAGGGATCACAGGGATTGGTGGCAAGGCAAGGGGGAGATACAAGTACAGAGAGCAACACTTATTTGACGAGTGTTATTGATTTGAGCCATGATATACGGAAGACGACGTTGAAGGCAGCTGAAGGGCAAGAGGAGTGGAGGAGGAGGAGGCGAGAAGGGCGGCTAGACCATCTGGATGTCCTTGTTCACAATGTAGAACTGGTCCTTCCGGCCGAACATGCCCACCAGCACCGCCGCGTTCTCAATGATAATGTTGAACGGGATGGTCAGCATGGCCCCCGTCATATACAGCACCAACTTAAAGAGACTATTCCTGAAATGGGAGAGGTGGCTGACGAGGAGGAGGTGGAGGACGAACCTATACTTGTGGGAGAAAGACTTGACCACGCCGAAGATGTACATGTAGAGGTTGACGGCGCCGACGAAAGACAGGGCAAAGTCGAAGGGAAGACACCTCGGCAGGGGGAACAGTGGGCAGAGGAATACCTAGAGACGGGGTAAGGGGGAGGAGGAGGATGGGGAGTACCTGTAGAGAAGTGAAGGGCATAGTGGCCCAGGCGTAGAGCGACAGGGCCAGGAGGGCCTTGTGGGCGATGGCGATCCGGGGCGAGTGCACGGTCAGCAGGATGCCTTGCAGCCATCTCTTCCTCTGCTGGAGGAAGTCCCACATCGTGAAGGGGCTCTTTTCGTGCATTTCACCTGAAATCGACATTTTGGAATGGAGGTCAAAAGAGCGCTAGTAATCGAAAAGCGATTATGTCTCTGGAAAAACTAGTCCGACTGTTCATCGGGAATAAAGAGAGAGTAAAATAGACGAACCCTCGATGAAGTCAAAAGTGTATCCGTGTGCCATGGCGACCATGGAGAAGAAGCAGTCCTCGGCGATGCTGCCCTCCATTCCGTGGTCGTAGGAGACTCTCCTCTCGGCTGCCAGCTGTGTCACCACGAACGAGCCCTTCCATCCGAAGAGCGGCTTGTGGAACATTTTAAACTGTAGCCGCAGTTTGCCCATGTCATCGGCGACCCGGAAGGAGTCGGACAGCGTCGTCAGCCAGTTGACAATCTCCCCGTTGGCATAGGTGATGACTCCCTGGCCGAATTGATGTTTTCCATCCTCGCAAAAGTTCAAGATTCCACAGATGGCATTGTGCGTCAGCAGGGTCTCCTCATCCAGGTGAACGATCCAGTCGTTGTCCTGGAGGATGTTGACGTCGTCCTCCAGGCAGTACTGTAGGGCACGGGCCTTGAACTTGGCACCACTCTTGGTACGGTACGACGTCGGCACCACCACCTCGCGGACGCGCAGCTGCTGGGTCAAGTTGATGGCTCTGTCCGTTACGACCTCGAAGATGAAGTTCTCCATCCCCGCGTCGTAACACGTCTTCATATTCAGGGCGATGTTCTCCTGAAACACGTCTGCCGTCATTTTCATCTTTCTCTCTTTAAGTGGTGAAGCCCCATTGACAAAAGACAACAAGCACATGAGAGAAGGTGGGAATATTCTACGCGAACTGACGAGGGGGGGAACGGCCTCGGCCATATTTCATTGAGCCACGTGGAGATGGTCTCCTGGGGTGATTCGGCCAGCCAGGAACCTCGGCCAAACACATGAATTTGCAAAAGGGGCGAGGGTCCCATCATTAAAAATCAACCTCCTCCCGCCGCTGACGAGTAAAAATCACCCGTTTCGCAATAGACAGCGGGCAGGTGCAAATCTCTCCCCATATAAACCAGGGTTCCCCTTTTTTCTTTCGAGAATTAATCACGAATATATGGCGAAATATGACTGTGATTGGTGACGTCGGCGGAAAATGAATAAAACGAAAGAAAGGCACTTACCTTGACGAGTAGAGGAAAGTCTCCTTTAGTCACGACACGGAAGCAGACAAACGGCGACAACAGGGGGGCTGCCTTCAGATGGACCTGGATATTTACGTATTAGATATTTTGTGAGATATTGTACCTTTTCTCGGAATGCATTGAACAAGACGAGGCCTAGAAGGTTACACAGACACTGGGGCAACACCAGGAGGGCAGTAAACCGCAACACATACAGAAATGTCGACCAAACGTAGCCATATCTGCAAGGAGGAGGATGAGATCTAATGGGTCTCGAGGGGAAAGAAAAAGAGAAATATTTAATTATAAAAGGCTATTTTTGTGTGGTATTGCCATGCTGGGATGAGTAGGCCGTTCTCATTTGCATTCAAAGGACCGTCGTCTTTCTATTCCCATCATGCCGGCCGTGAGCAATGCTCTCCCCAAAAAAACAATATTTTTACTGGCTTTTGGAACCTTCTCCGTCATTCTAACGGAAGATACTGTCAGTAGATAATTGGATTAGCCGGGTAACAGAGTTCAAAAAGGAAGAAAAGAGAAGATAACTCACGCTTCAACGGCACTTTTCGGCTTGAGGGCGCTGCTGTCGAAGACTCCGCAGAAGTAGGCGAAGCCGACTACCCAGAGCAGGAGAAACGCACAATGTAAGGCATGTTTGGTCTCACAGTTCATTACCTCTAGGCCTGAAAATGGAAGGTTACGGTAAGAGAGATTAAGAAGAGGAAGAGGAGGACGGGGGACGGGGGCAAGGGGAAGGCTTTACAGCCAACCGACTGACTGAACAGGCACAACCCGAAAGAAGCGCTGATTCAGTTCCCCCCTCAGTGTAGAGAAAAGCGCAGAGAGAGAGAGAAAAGAACGGGGGGACGATTCAACGAAAAATGAAAAAGAGCGATGAATAGTGGACGACGAGAGGAGGAGACACAGGAGAGAAGAAGCTGCTGCTTGGATACGCCACGGCCATGGGAAGGGAAAGCGGGGAGGACACGGAAGGAGAGGACAGCCGGCTTGGGTCAACTGGGGATTTAAACAGTGGCCTTGGCCAGGAGAGTAGGAGGAGGCTCGGCCTCTCACCGGGCTACATTTCCATCCCTCATTTCTCTAATTATAAGGAGGGCACCTTAGACCACCTCAGAGACAGGGAGGACAACAGGGCCGCCATCTGTTAGGGAATAAACAATGGTGGGGCAAGGGGAGGAGGAAGCATTTCCAGGGACGTCTCCTTTTTGACACGTAGGTAAAAGAATCTCAGCCCAATTAGGTTTCTTCTGAGAGCACAAAAAGGAGCAGAATGAGAAGCCTCATTTTGACCTGTGGGTGAACGGAGGCAGTCGGGGCGCACAGTGGCTGTTGAAATGAGTCAGCTGGACGACGCCAGCCGTCCGGCGGGGTCCCAATTCGAACGGGAGGACGGTTTGTTACAGAGGGACACAAGTTGATTATTTGGATTCTTGGGGTTTCAAATGTTTCTCGGAGAAGAATTTGATAAGGGAGACTGGTATACGGGTTGTTTTTGAAAAGGCGCTGTTGACCTTCTGTCAGCCGATGGCTTTCTGGTAAGGCGCCAAAAGAGGCGCGGCCTCTCCCTTTAATTTCCTCGTTTATTCCGTTGCCGGGAAGCGAAAAATGCAAAAGAAAGGTGAGATTAATTAGTGATCGACGGGGTGGACGAGGAAGAGGGATTCCCCGTCTCCCTCTGAGTCAGAGGCATCCCGTGCTGGAGTAAACTTGTTTTGTGATCGGGGTGAAGTGTTAAAAGATGCGCAGTTTATCACACGGGGTAAAACGGTGGCCACTATTGATTTAAATGGAATTTGTGGAAAGTCGTGGAGAAGTAGCAAAGTAAAAATGGTTACCTCAAACTAGCTGGATGTCGAGTAGGCCGAGATCGGGTACTGCCAACCGGTCCTTGGGGTCCCAATGAGAAGGATAGGCGGTGAATGGCCCAAATGGTCGGATTTTGGGATTGGCCGAAGCCGATTAAAATATACTAAAAATTGTCTAATATTTTAATCCGAGAGAACAAGAAAAAGAAGGAGAAGGAGAGAGGACGAGAAAGGACGAGAGGGGAGGACAATAGAGGAGGAACCAGTTGAATCACGCGGGGTAATTTAACATAAAAGAATTTAAAACAGGAAGAGAGACGAGGAGGAGGATGTACAAATTTCAATCTCTCTTCTTTCCAATTAGAAATTTCAGGCGCGTAGAAGCTGTTCAAACGGATGACGGCGGGAGGGGGAGGCGGCTGTATTGTGCGACAGAGACACGCTATACATATATCTATCAATACTTCGGCCTGTCTCCTCGTGTGGGAATATTTTCTAGCCATTTTGGGGCAATAAAATTGGGGATGATTCACAGAGAGAGAGAGAGAGAGGGAGAGATTTCCCAGGGACAATTGACTGTGCGTAGCCGTTTGATCCTCCATTGCCGGCAGACAGACATGGAGGAGGACAACACGCCGAATCGAGCAGTGTTTGTAGCGGGTATTTTCGATGGCCGGGGCATTTTGCCCGAATTATAAGAGACACTCGAAAACAGCCTCAATTTGATCAGAGAGGAGAGGGCATTTCAGTAAAAACCAGGGGTGGGGGCAGTCGCGGTCTCCCCCATCCCGTTTGACCTTGAGCCCCGCGGCCACAGCTGAGATCGGCATCGGCTACGGCCGTAACCGCAGAAGCCGCAGCCGGTGATCTCTCTATTTCTCTTTTGCTGGCAGGGACAGGAAGGGGGCAAACGAAGTGAGAGAGGGAGGATGTCTGTATGTTTAGATATAATCCGGCCATTTGTTGATTAGCTGCTGATTGGTTATGGAAAGGAGTGAATAGCAAATTATACCACAACTTTGAATGATCACCGATCGTGTCCGACCGACTGGTCTAGATCTCTTGATTCCTACTGGAAAAGGAACAAAAGCAGAGGAGAGGAGAGACGATTTATGGGAATGATTTCGGCAAAGAGAGAGACGAAATGAAAAAGACTTGTTGCCCGGGAATTTCAGGGTCGGAGGGGGCTAGAAGGGGAGACGGAGAGGCCGAAGAGAATTGTAGCTTTTATCAAGAGGGAGAAACATTGGGCTGGAGTGGAATTTGTGGTCGAGTCAGTCAAAAAGAAATGAGAGACAGATGTTCGACAAGGGAAAAAAGCGGCAGAAGTGAGGACGGAGACACCTGCACTCGGTCATTTCAGCCGACTTTTTCGAGGTGCTCCGGGAGGGAGGACGGGCAGAGGCGGAAGGAATCTGTGATGCCACAACAGGTCATACAATCGGCCGAGGAGGACGCTGAATGGACCAGCGGCAGGGGAGAAAGTTATCCCGTCAATATGACGAATTGTATCGAATAAAGAAGTCTAATCCGCCCCGAGAAAAACAGGCCACCCCCTGGCCGGGTGTTGTTGAGGTCGAGGTCTGTGACTGTTTGCTTGAGGAGGAAGTGGTCAGAACTGTTTGAGGCTGTCACTCACCCGGCAAAACACCTCTGCTCCGTTTAAAGAGGATTGGAAAAGGGGCAGTTAAAATAACAATCAGAGATGGAGGAGGAGGACGCGGGCAGACAGAGTTCTGGAACCCCTCTTCTTTTTTCTGATGCGGTACCCCAGAGGAGATGAGGAGACCGAACAATAGTGTCCATCTGCTCATAAATTAACAAGGATTTCCTCTCGGCAGATGACTGGGGATGCGGAGGGGTCTGGGGCCAACCGTCTGCTTTTCCCCTATTTCCGAGGGGAGAAAACAAACACAACTGGGGGAGGAGAGCTAATCGCAAGAGATTCCCGAATGGAAGCCGTGGAAATCCATTGGATAAGCGAGGGGGCTCTGCTCACGGGGATTAAGGCCATTTGGGGTCCTAATTACGGAGCCACCTCCTTTTCCTTCGCCGTTTTTCCAGGTCTTCTCCAAGGTTTCCCAATAAGACGCGAAGTCCAGCAACCCAATAACGACAGGAAACCACTCTGATCAGAGAAGACTTGGGTTATATACAACAGAATGGGTTGACTCAATAGGCAGGGGGCGACAAGAGGGCCCTGGTACAGGAGGTGAGACACCTCGGCCGTGTCATTACTGGCCTTTCCAAACCACTCAAAGAGAGCTGATCCATTAGGGGTGTAAACCAGGGGACACATTTGAAAAAGAACCTATCTATCACAGGAAGCATAGTCAGCCAGCTCGGGAGGGAAAGTACAGGCGAGGGATTAGGAAATGGCAAGTAGCCCACAGAGGGCACCGCGTGTTGACGGCGTCTAGTATAGGTAGAGTACAAGTTGACGGTGGTGTCATTTCCACAAAAAGGTCAAAAGTTTATCCTATCCTTCTCCCGGGTAAACAGTCAACACAGTAACCTCTCTCCCTTTTCCGAAAACAGGCCCCTTTAATCCACTCGGGGAACCGAGCCAAATGACGTGTCTGTATGGAAAAGGCAATGGGATGATCGAGGGAGACGGAAATCGATGTGCAAAGCGTAAATAATCAATCAACTGCGGGACTGGGGCTCCCGCTTGATCCCCATCTGTGACTAACACTTGGAATACGAGGTGAGAAGTATGCGGACAGGGAGAGAGAGACTGATACCCGGGCAGGGAGGTGGACACGCCTAAAAAACAATAACACGGGAGGAGGAAAGTGTGAAGGTAAATACCCCGGGAGGAGGAGGAGGACAAAGGCCGACCGGATGACACCCCCTCGAAAAGTAATGAGATGATAGCCGAAGAAGAAAGGGAGCAATCTCTCCGCGGTGTGTGTGTCTGTGTGTGAAAATGAAACGTGATCCGTCTCCCCGAGCTTCGTGCACTTGTACCGGAGAGGAGTAGGATGGACGAGGTGACCCCGGAGGAGGAGAGAGAGAATTGACAGAAGCGACAGATGGCACGCGCGGCAAGAGGTCGACGGGCATGCAAGATTCAAAAACGAGTGAGTGAGAGACATAACAACTGTTTCCGGTCGGGGGGCCGGGTGCACTCCCTCCCTCGTCCTGTGAATGGCGACCTCGCCGGATTAACTGCAATTATTCCAGCCGTTCTTCCGTCTTTACTCTCTCCCGGGAGATTTTTACTTTATGGGAAACCGTGTGTTTATTAGAGAGAAAAGTGAGAAGGACGGGGGCTCGGGCTTGGTCAAGAGCCGAAAGGGTCTGCAAAAAGAGACACGCGCACCCACGAGCCCGTTCCTTTTGAGGAATACTTCCGCTTTGGGAAAAAAAGGAAAAATTCTATAGAAAAGAGCGAACCGAGCAGGAAATGGGCTGTAGAGAGGACGGAAATGGGCAGGGGGGAAGAAGCCGTTCGCATTCCGGGGACACTCGAAGGTACTGCGAGGGAGAGGAGGTTGTTTATTGTGGTCAAGGAGTAAACAGAGGCGGAGAGCGCAGAGATGCCGGGGTGAGCACGGGCGAGGCAGCCCGGCTGCTGCTGTGCTGGCTCCATTTCAAGCGGCAAAAAATGCGTCCTCCACCCATTCCTTATTGACCTGGTCGACCCTCTCCCAGACGAGGGTGTGTAATGGCTCCGGCTTCAGATTATTAGCCCTCCGTAAGTGTTACAAATCCCCCCAATTGGCACTAATTTGAATCTAATAATTCAGAGTGATCAAAAACCAGCTGATAATTGGATAAATGGCGTGAGACGATGAACAAAACTTTCGTGCGCCCAAGGGGAGAGGATCAGTTGGAGGAGGAGAAGAAGAGGCACACTTTAAAGAGACGGACGAAAGTGGAGAAAACAACTGGTGATTGTGGGGGAAGGGGGACAGTAAAGAGACTGACGAGAGAAAGGGAGAAAGACAACGGAAACCATGTTTAGGGGGCCAACCGGTTTCCCGGGGGCAGGATAGGCACTGTTAAAAACAGAAAGCGTAGCCAAGGCAACGATGGATTAACAGACGTCAGAAGGACAGCTGGATGGCCGACGAGGAACTCCAATTCGAAAAAGGACAGACATCCCCTTTTAGAACTCCATTTTGGGAGCAGTTGAGACGTTACCTGTTGACCTGTTGAGACGAGACAGGATATCAGTCACCCGGCCTGTTGTCGAGCTGGCCATTTCATTTGGCAGCTTCTCATCTGAATGGCTGCTTTTTCATTATCTGAATTGGTACCGATTGCTGCTTACTGTAACTCTGGATATTTCAGTCGACGACTACTGCTACCGAAATAGACGAGTGGAAGATGCCGGCTGTGCGCGCACTATTGTCCATTGACGACCGGGCCATCCTCGGCCGCGGCATCCACTGCAACACGGAGCACTTCGCCTACGAGGACTTCATCTTCTCCATCAACTATCAAAATCGTGTACGTTTTGCTTGTTTTTGAACAGTTATTACAGTAAGCCTTCAGGAAGCTCAAGTAGGGCAGGTGGCACAGCTAGTGCTGTCGGTGGCTCCCCAGATCCCGGCCGAGTACAACCTTCTCTACCAGTTGAGAGTCCGCGTGGGACAGGAGAATGCCCATAACACGGAGGTGGTCGACAGACACATGGTGGAGTTCCAGCCTCACGGAAGCCCGCTGGCTATCGCCATCCCGGACGAGCGCGTCCGTTTTGTTAAACTGGAGATGCGGACAGTCAACAAGCTCTTCCTACCCCACCCGCTGTTCCATGAGGGAGATGTGACCATCCTCTTCGCCGACGGGAACAAGATGCGCACGTGGAGGGCTCTCCTGATCCTGGCCTCGCCTTATATGGCACAGACACTCGCCAATTCCCAATATGACACGGCCTTCTTTGACCAGTTCCCGCAGGACGCCGTGAAGGAGCTCCTCCTCCACTTGTACCTGCCTCGCCGTTCTGTCAACCGGGAGTTTGTCACTCTGGCCAAGGCGGCCGTCAGCTACGACTTCAAGACCATCATCTACAAGCTAGGCAAGACTCTCGTCGACACCAGCGACCGTAGTGTGGGCCCTC
This sequence comes from Oscheius dolichura, assembly GCA_932521035.1. NCBI lineage: Eukaryota > Metazoa > Nematoda > Chromadorea > Rhabditida > Rhabditidae > Oscheius > Oscheius dolichura. Next base: position 7,108,535 of record OW051494.1, read on the forward strand.
CTTTCTTTATTTTCTACTAGAAATTATTCAGTTGAGCATGGAGGAGAAGTGGCAGCTAGCATTGAAGACGGAACTGGTCGATGCGTTCCAAGAATTGATCCGCGAGGCGATAGTCAGCGGCTACTGGGACCAGAAGCTACAAGAGGGATGGAACGCGGTGCAGTACTTCTCCTCGGCCGTCTACGACATGTATGTCCGGCCGGTGGTGTCTGCCGTCCGTCCAAATGACGCCACATCTCCCCGGTTCCTGTCCAATCCCTGGGTCCACCCCGACTACTTCCAACCATGCTCTCGTCACAAAGTGCAGCTCTTCTTCCGCGGGACACCGTTCTACGTGAACAGAGGCGTACTCCAGCAGCAGGGATTGCAAGCCTTCCGGCCGGAAGTGGACGGCTCGCTGACGGCCATCTTCACCAAGGAGATGGAAGTGATCTGTGGAAAGACGAAGGTCGTGCCCGGGGTTGTGCTGATCGCCCTGTTGAACTCTCTCCACCCCGGAGGCCCACCGGTCGAGGCCCAGTACCTCCGCGGAGCCATTGCCTTTGCAGCAACGCACAGGTGGACCGTGGTCAAGGAGGAGCTGGAACAGCGTCTGCTCTTGGAGCCGCCCCAGACCGCACAGCACTTCCTGCAGCAGATAATGTTCGCCGAAAGATTCCACCTCCAGAATATGCTGCGCTCGTGTTTCTTCCGTGCTGAGGGAGCCTTCAACGGCTTCACCACCCAGCTGGCCAAGGACGGATTCGACGGCGTCTCGCATGCGACGAAGAATACCCTCGTGGACAGGCTCTGCGCCGGATGGGCCATCTACCCGAAGATTGTCAACAAACTGACGGTTCGAAAGGGCACGGAGCAGATGGAGAGGGAGGTGACCCTGGAGAAGGGCGGCCCGGCCGACACGGACCAGGACGCGCTCACGATGGCCGAGGTGCTCTCCGACTATGTCTACGGACCGTTGGCCGAGTTCCACAAAGAAGAAGGAGAACTGCCAGAAGAGATGCCAATCTAATTGTCTATACCCATAAATGTTTTTTATTTTCACTCTTTCTCGTTGTTAGACAGGGGTCAGGGCACCGATCGTCCGTTCCATTATGGTCCCGTCCTCGAATCGGACCTTTTGTGTACTTGTCAAGGGGATCTCCTTAGCCCTCTGCTCTGCCCTCCTTATGATCTTCCAGTATCTGTAGAGAATGATGGTCGTCACAAAGCGGCCGATGAACCAGAGGAGGAGGAGAGAACCAAAGACTGCTCCAAACACCCTCGCTGAAAGAGACCGAATGACCAGGAGGATGAATCGCGAACCGTTAAATTCCCGTCCTTTGTAATTGATGAGTTTGCCATCCAAGGCGGTCGGGAAGACGGCCATGGCAAAGAAGCCTAGTGATAAGGCCAGGTCCCAAACGAGAGTCAAACACTGGAACAAGAACAGCTGGAAGGAGAGAAATGGGGAACTGACCAGGAAGACCAAATGGGACTGGAGTAACTTAGGACGACGCTTGCTGACCGCGACCATGACGATGACCACCTGGACCGTGAGGATGAACAGGTTCACACTGATCACTATTATACTCCCTGAAGGGTGTATTCCTTGAAAACATCAATATAAATGAACTCACATGCTTCTCGGTGATTTATACAGGCAAATATCAAGACTATCAAATAATAGAACCAGTAGCCGATCTCCATCACCCCGACGATCAAGGAGGCCCCCTAAAATGATTCTGTTTTCATCCGGGCAGAGGGTACCGTACCCTATAGGTCAATTTTCCACAACAGGGCCTCTTCTCCTCTTCGAATTCCGCTACAATTATTGGATCTCCGAAAGTTGTCATGATAATCTGGAAGATTTAGGGTCTAGAAAGGGGAGTAAAAAGAGGAAAATGGGCAAAAATGGGGAAATATGAGCAGAGATAGGAGAATGCCGGGGTATTTTGGTATTTTGGAGAATCTTTGAAGAAATAAACTGGGCGCTATAATCGGAGCAGTCGGCCCGAGTTTGAATTTATCAATGTGTGTCTATTGATAAGGGGCGAAGAGGACGAGGGGACACCCCCGGAAACAAGAGCCGCGACTGGCTGACTCATGACAGATTTATTCTCTTTTCTCGGTAATTGCTGGTTAATATCTGAAGAGGAGGAACTCGTAGTTGCCCAGCTTGAAGAGGATGTAGCAGTTGTTGTTGTGCTGGACGAGGCAACCGTGGCCGTCGGAACGGAAGAGGATCGCCTGAAGAGGAGGATGAGGTGGAGAGAAGACATCAGGAGTACCTGCCAGTGGGTGCCGTACAGCTCGTCGAAATACTTGCTGATGAAAGCAGCGGCTGCGTCTCCTCGAAGTCCTCTCGGCCCGAAGACGTCCTTCACCACCTCCACGGCATATTTCTCCATCTCCGGGTGGAGATAGCTCTTGATAATTTCCATATTCTCCACAGTCGGCTGGTCTGTCAGATAGTTCTTGACCTCATTCTGAATAATCATAATAATCTTCTAAAATGGGGTGCTCACCTCGAGGAACTCGACCTTCTTCTGTTCTATGTGTAACTTCTTCGTCGTTTCCTTCAATTTCTCCTCCGAGTCGTGGTGATTCGTCGTCTTCTGGTTCAGCTGTCCTTTGAGTTCTTCCATCTTTACCATTAAATCGGCCAGAGTCTTGTTCTTTCTAAACAAATCTTCTAGCAATTGAACCAGGTCCTACATCTCGTCCTCCTTCCTGAGTCTCTCCAGTTCCTCGTCCCGCCTGGCGTGTTCCTTTTCTGTCCCCTCATAGGTCTTCACCTTGGTCTCCAAGTCCTTGACCTTCTTGCCCAGTCGATTGTTCATCTTGTCCAATACTTCCACCTAACGTTGCCTTGTCACTAGAAATTAGAGGTGTACCTGTTCTGCTAGACTCTCGTTCTCTTCCTGGAGCTTGGCGAGGATCCTATTTCCAGAGCTGCCAGCGACGAGAAGAGGCTCTTTTTGTCCTTGAATTTGGATGGCCTGGCTGAATTGGGCGAAGCTCTGTTGCATTTCTTGGCTGTTTAGAACCATCTGAACATATTGTGATCAAGAGAGGAGGAGGTTACCTGGTTGGCTTCTTCCGCCGACGGCTGAATAGCGGCCTGATGTCGGGATCCTGTTGGATCCTGGGGAGATACGGACTCTGCACTGGACACGGCTGAAACTGGCCATCCTCCTCTCGGAGTCAAATGTACCGGATAGGATAGACTGGAGGGAGGCTTCCATTTCAGGGGAGATGACTGCCGGCGGCTGCTCTTTCTTTACTTCCGCCAATCCGCCATTTACAAAAGTAGCAAAGCTATTCGAACTCCTCGGCGCGGGAAGAGGATGAGAGGGCGGGGAAGTGCCTGAAAGAGGGGAATATTCACCGGTTAGATAATTGAGAGCCATTGTCCGTTTCATTCTCGAGGATATAGAGCATGGCATTCATGACGTAGGTGACGGCCAGGAGATCCTCTAGCTCCTGGGTCAGGGTGTAGATCATGCAGTCCTCCTCGTCCTGTTTGTTTGTATATATTAGTAGCGAAATGGAGGAAATGAGCGGGGGAACAAAGTGCCAGGTGTTAGCAGATGCATGTGACTCTGTCTTTTGCCTGGGGCCGTAATAACGAAAACAGTTGTCACCACAAACAATTTGACTTTTACCCTCTCGCACCCGTCCTCCTCCCTGATCCCAATGTCTCACCCAGTCCGATGACCGTCGAGCACATCCCCATGAGGCGCCTGTTCAGTTCCTTTGTCGTCCGACCAAATTTGGCTGCTATTTTCTTCTGCTCGGTCTTGCCCAACTCTTCCTATTCATTCTATTGGACATGAAAATGAAGGAAACTACCATAAGGGAACAGAAGCTGGGCTCATGGTTGTGAGGAATCTTTGGAGTGAAGGTTTTTGTGACCGTGTTGTACTGCGCCGAGCCGGGACACGGGCCCATCCCTTTCCTCCGCCTAAAACAGGTCACTGGGAGGGACGAGGATAGTGTACCTATAGACACAGTAGTACAGCGACTTTTCTTCGTTATAGCTCCTCTGAAATCGGATGGGATACCCTTGGAACTCGACGGCCTCGTGAAAGACACCTTTCACTCTGGGAAGTAGTGGTTGTAGAAGAAGGGGCTCACCTCATTGGAACACAGAAGATCGTCTGCCCGGCTGTCGAGATACTGTCCAGCGGCGTTACAACTGAGACAAAATCGATTACAACCAAGCACGGGCTGGACAATGCCATAACATCCGAACGATGTGCCATCTCATCCGGGAACTGTTTCGGGCATTTCAAGAAGAGAGGATGGAGGAGGACGGCGCGCGAGAAGCACCAGCCGATGCTCGTGAGGATGAGATATTAGCTGGCAATTGCTCCCCCATTAGGATCAGTGATCCCCAAATCTCTTCACTTGATCACATAACAAGCCCTTTCATTCATTTCATCTATCATCTATCACCCCTGCCCGTTAATATCAACAGACAGCCGGAAATACATAGTTTTCCCCCGTTTATTTCTGTGTTTTCTTCCCGTCTCCTCTCGAAAATCACCACGGGCATTGGTTGTCATAGTGTCTCCGTCTCGCATGTGGCAGAGCGTTGTTTACGCGCGCACTTGCATATGGCATAACCTTCTTTGACCTCCCCTCCTGATTTCGCCTTTTCTGGCCGGGGTCGAATCAATTTGTTCCGAGTGCATCAATCATGTCTTTCTCTCTCTTCGATGTGTTTGTCTCCTCTTCTTAACTTTCCCAGACAACAGCTGAAGTCATCCTCCCTTCGACCTGGATCGATTGGGTCACAGGCCAGCCGGGTCTGCCACCACCACTATTTGTTGTGTTTGTCCTTCGGGAGAGGAGAGAGCGCCGCCTGGCTCAGCTTCCCCTAAAAATCATCCCATTTTCCCCTAGAAGTCAGCATTTTTCATCACCTTCGGGTATCTGTCTCCCTGTCGTCGCCCCTCTCGTTTATCTCTCACTGATTATATCAGGGGCCCCTTCCTGCCGCCTATTTGCCGAATACTACACTCATCGAATATTTTCCTCTCTTGTCCGCCATATTCCCCCCTTCGAAAAAGTTGAACATTGAGACCGGAATTACGGGCGTCTGTTCAAATATGCTGTTTTGTGTCTCTTCTTCCCAAAACACATCGGCCACTGTCAAAAATCGAGGGAGAGAAGCTTATCTCCGACATAACAACTTTTAGAACACAGAGAACAAGCCCGGCCACTCTCCTGCCCCTTCTCTTCCACAGGGAGAGAGAATTTACGACCATTTGCGCAACTAGAACTGTCAATGTTGCCCTTTTCTCCGTGAATACATCCTTATGACTCATCGTCTCCTCCCCTTCTTGCCACATGGCCCCTGTCCTCCTTGCCATCTGTGTGTACTCTCTTCTCTTCCCCCTTGCAATTCGTGCCGATCGTTTCAATTGTTGGTCGATTTGTCATCATTCGCCCAGCGAAACTTTCGGATCCGACTGTTCTTATCAGTCAAATCCAATGAATATTCTCTTCCAAAACTGTCAGCGATCGGCTTACTCCAGAGGGAGATTACGGGGGCCATCGGCGACGGCGGCAGTTCCGCAGTTCGCCCAGCCAGTTGTTGTTTGTGAACCCCTCCGGGGGACAGACACAACTCCGCGATAGTCCCATAGATCACATGTTGATCTTTTCGTTTTTCTTATTCTGTCTCCTCTTATTTACGGTCAATAAATGTCTGCCTTCCAGAGAGAGAGGCGCGGATGTCGGACGAGACGTCGTCCTCGTCGTCGCCGACGACGTCCGATGGCTCACTCTACCCGGAGATTCCACGGAATGCCGTCCAAATAGCCGAGCAGCTGGGTGTCGGCACCTTCGGATCAGGTTCGGTCGTGGCCTCCTCCGGGCAGAAATTGTTCAGATTTCAGTCTACAAAGGACTATGGACACAGCACAACAGCGTCATCAAGGAGGTCGCCATGAAGAAGGTCTTCATGTTGCAGAAAGAGGTACTTGCCCCCTCTATTTCTTCTATTCGTTCTTCTTCTTTTAGGCTGAGATTTTGTCTAAAATAAGGCATAGGAATATTATCGAATTTTATGGAATTTGCAAAACCGGCTCAGACTTTTACATCGTCACGGAATATGCCGAAAGCGGGAGTCTGTATGACCACTTGCACCACGACGAAAACATGGAAATAGACTTTGACACGGTTCTCAGGTGGGCCAGGGAGGTGGGCATTCCGCTTGAACCAGGGGAGACGGGCAGACTTTAGATAGCCGCCGGAATCTACTACCTCCACTATGATGCCGTGGTCACCATCATCCACCGAGACCTCAAATCGAAGAACGTCGTCGTCGACTCGAAACAGAGGTGTAAGATTTGTGACTTTGGTACTTCGAAGGATCTCACACATTCGTGTACAGCCCCCACCTGGGGAGGAACTGCCGCTTGGATGAGGTAGTTCTATCTTTTATCATTTTGAAGAAGTCTTTAGCCCGGAGATTATTAACCAAAATGAGGGATTGACGACGGCCTCCGATGTGTGGAGCTACGGAGTCGTTCTGTGGGAGATGCTCTCCAGGGAGATCCCCTACAAAGACTTCACAGAGTTTCGAATCTACACGTTGATTACCCAGACCGGTGTGAACCTCGTCATCCCGGACAGCTGTCCTCCTTCCTTGGCCAAGTGAGTCCAGTCTCTTTTTGGTTTAGAGATTCCCGTTCAGTCTGATGAGAGGATGCTGGAAGATGGTTCCCAAGGAGAGGCTGACCATGAAGAAGATCGTAATTGAACTGTCGGCCATGGAGAAGTGTCCCCAGACGAAGCAGGAGTGTCAGATATTTTTGGGGAAAGAAGACTGGAAGAGAGACATCGAAATACAGAAGAAGGAACTCGACAAGCAGAGGAAGATCCTCGAGAAGCAGAAGGAGAAGTTGAACAAGGAACAGAAGGCTTTTCTAAGGAGAGTCCGACACGAGACGGCCCTCCTGGGTGAGTAGATTCTGTCGTCCTTTGGTATAAGACAATCCCAGATGCCGTCGGTGATCCTCCGGCCGATGTATCCTTGTGGAATGAACAGCACACCATGACCTGGATTGGACGAATGCTCAAAACTGGTAGAACTTACGGCCACTTCAAGTTTAAAGTTTAGGTTTAGACGATTTGAAGCTCCTGGATAAGGTGAAGCAAGCCATCTGTAGGCATCGGATCACGGGGGCCAGGCTGCTCGAAATGACACAGAAGGACTTCGAGTCGCTCGGGGTGAACAAGCTCGGCTGCCGAATGGAACTGATGAAGGGAGTCCGCGGGTTGAAGGCCGCCCACAGCAAGTTCGTCGACTTCCCGACCCTCGAACAAGCACAGCGGCTATCTATTTCTGTTGTGAGTTACACTTTCCACCAGTCAACTTGAAATTACTTCAGAAACCAAAGGAAGACTTCCCTAACCCGTTGCTGGGGGGAATGCCGTTAGTCTTATTGTTGGGATACTATCCCCGTCCGGGGGCCACCACGACCCGGTTGAAATTTTATGTCGATGTGGATTGGGACGACGATGAGCCGTCGACCTCCTCCGCTCCGTCAAGTTTTATAAAATCCGTCTGCTTTACCGTACTCGATGACGACATGAATGTGAGGAAAACGAGGAGCAAAAGGAAGATAGGGATATTCAGAAACCATTGAATGAGCCGGCCTGCTACTCCGGATACAGTAATTTTGCTATGGAATGGGTCACAAAACCGGACGACGTCGACCGGATACGGGTCATCGCCAATATCCACTACTCGGATAATGTGGTAGGTATCTTGCTCTTTCCTTTTTCCATTGGAAGTGTTTAGAGCGAGCCGAGGAGTACAGAACTCGTGGCCGTGTTGACGACCTTCGACCGGCCTTCGAATATAATCGAACGGCGGGTGAGGGTGCGGACTGGCAGACGGTCTTCCATCACTCCTAATTCGAGCAGCCTCATCCACGTGAGCTATCCCCCTTTTTCATATGAGAGCTCCCTTTCAGTCAGCTGTGAGTAGTCCCTTCCTGCGCGGGGTGTGGCAGAAGAAGGCCAAGGAGACCCGGGAAACCCTTCTCGACTCGGGGATCGCCTCTCTCAACCGTAGGCTTTCCTCATCCTCCTCCCTATGATGTGGCTATTTTCAGCAGCATTCAGTGATATATCCCATCAGCCGTCATTTTTCCTGGAAGATGGGGTGAAAGACCAGAAGGAACAGAAGGATACCCCAACAGTTAGGAAGAAGAGACGGCACAGGAAGAGAACCGAGTCCGAAAATCTCGAACACACCGAGAATCCGAGAAGAAAGGAAGAAGTTCATGGGGGCAAGCCGAAGTGGGCCTGGAAGAGCCAACAGTCCAGGAATCTCCAGTAGTCTCTCTCATCGTCTCCGTTGCCTTGTCCCCTATCCACCGGTTATACAGTACCTCGTGCAAGTTGTGATTCCCCATTCACAGGTTTCTCTTTTTGGTGTCAGGATCTCTATCGCTCAATATTATTATCTATTACTGTATATATAAATTATTAGATCCCCCGAGAATGTTCCCATCTGTGTCTATCTGCCGGCCAAAAAGCCATCGCTTTTCGTTTTCCTATTGATTGCCCATTTTCGGTATAGGAGACCAGAAATAGCCGTCGCTTGTCAGGTTGCGTCAAGCCGACTTCGCTTCTCCTTCACTTGTCCTCCCGTCCTCCTCGGATCCCCCTCTCCTCCGTCTCATCCCCCTTTCTCGTTCCCTCTGCACCCGTTATCAAATGATAAGTTTGCATGAGTTGGCCTTTCGCCGGCCATCGAGGCTGTTTACAAGCGCCAGCCACGTGATAGAGTGCCATTGTTGATTTACCTCTCCATCTCCTTCCTTTTTATGTTTCCACTTCCGCTTGTTATTCTCATTTTAACAACGGGAAAAGGTTTTTGATACAAAAAAGATTCACTTTTCTGGAAAAGGCTAGAGATCTTTTTTGGAATTGGGTAACCCCGCGGAACCACCTGCCAGTAATGTTTATTGAGGAGCCAAGACAGTAGCCAGTGAGCATTGCCCTTAAACGGAGCTATCGGCAGTAAAATAGCGCGCTACAGTGCGCCCTGCCGACATCGTATGGGTGCGACGGCAGCGAATTACATAATCTTGAACTTTTAGTTTTTATCCATTTTTGCTGCTGTTTCCACATTTTTCAACGATTTTTAATGATATATTTATTAAACCATATCACAATAAATATCATGAAAGCAAAGTAGAAGTTTCTTGGGCAAACTGTAGTCTTCTATCCTTCTTTGTTCGATTCTGAAAACAAGCGAATGAAATAACAATTTTTAACAAATAAACTGACCTGAAAAATAATCTACGACGTTCTCTTGATCAAAGAGAAGCTTATCCTAAAAAAAGAAATATTAGAAAACATCAAGGGAAACAAAAATAGCAAAAAGAATTCAAATCCTGAACGCAAAAAAATTTGCGCAGAGCTTCGCCTCTATTTGATGAAATTCGACACATAAAAACACAGCAGAAGCTATAGAACAGCTTTATAATAATATAAACCCTATCTAAATAAAAAGATAACCATTGAAAACAAACTTACTTGGATATTCGTCTAATGTCCTGGGGAGAACTCTTGCTGCTCAATCCGATTCTTCTTTTTCTTCCTTGTGCATCTAAAAATAATGTATTACCAATTAGAAATAATAGAAAACAAAATAAAAATGATAAAACAACAAGAGAAAGCAATACAACAAATAATGAAAATGAAATAATGACAAAAAGCGCAAGCGACTTGCAATATGCTAATTTGGCTCACTTTTCACCAATTTTCTTTCTGTAATCGTTGTAAAACATTGCTAACATGCTTATCTATGTGTTAAAAATAAGTAGAAGCAAAAGCAATACAAGAATCAAAAGAAATTCATCCAATTCTATTTGCTGCGTTGCTCTCACTTTTCCAGTGTTAGTATCAAACGTTACATGCTCAGTGATACTACAAAAGAACCGTTATCGAATGTAGATAATTTAGCAACAAAAATAATATAGAGAAAACAAGTACACACAAAGAAATGAATGAAACTTCAAACGAATCAAAAATTAAAAACAAGTGGGCCTGATAATCAGGGTTTGGCTCCTCCACTTAGTCAATTTTTTTACTGCCGGTAGCTCCCTTTAAAGACTGTCATCCCATAAATGAACACGCGAAAGAAGCTGTATTTATCAGGAATCCCAAGGCAGGGCGGTATCTTTCGCGAAATTTCGTGCGCTTTCGAGGCCCAGGTCATTCAGGTCATTCAAATATGATGTTATTTACCTCTTCTTTATCGGCTATTCTTTTCCTATTCATATTTCCCTTCTCCACGTTCCCTTCTATTTTGGATAAGAATCCCTATCAGTTTTCGAAATAGTCGGCATTTTGAAAGCGGGAAGTATTGACTTTTTGAAATTGCAATTTTAACCGACCCGTCTCCTTTCTCTATCGATTTTTCTTCCATCTCTCATAAATGGCCAATTTAATTAGAATCAATTTCCAGATGGAAGCTCAGTACAACTTACTTCGCGACTTCACCAAATGTCTCAAGGCCAACCCGGCCATCCTCCACGATCCCAAGCTCAGCTTCTTCCGAGAATATTTGGAGAGGTTGGACTATTTCTTCGTTCTGTTCTTATTAAATTTTTAGCCTTGGAGCCAAAATCCCCGAGATGGAGGAAACCGCCGCTCCCACTCCCGAAGCCCCCAAGAAGGAGGAGCCCGCCCCTGCCGCTCGGGAGGAGACTCCGATGGAGGAGGAGGAAGTCATCCCCATGCCTGATTTGGACAATTCGGGAGTCATCGAGGCCGATTCTGGAGAGGAACTGCCCATGGGAGACGAGGGAAAAGAGGTACAGTAGCAGAGATATACAATTAAATTGGGCGGCCTTCAGGCTACTGAAGAAGAGCTCGACCAGGCCAACGAGGCCCGCGACCGCGCCATGGCAGCCTTCTCGGACGGCAACTTCGACGAGGCCGTCAAGGAGTACACCACCGCCATCACTCTCAACCCGGGATCTGCCATCCTCCACGCCAAGAGAGCCAAGTAGGCCATCTGCCTACTATCCATTCATATTTCCCTGTTTAGTGCCTTGTTGAAGCTGAACAAACCGGTGGCCGCCATCGCTGACTGCAACCAGGGTTTGTATTGACTGCTCTCAATTTAATATCCAATTCTTTTCAGCCATCAAGATCAACCCGGACTCTGCTCAGGGATACAAGTTCCGTGGACGTGCCAACAGACTTCTCGGAAAGTGGGTCGAGGCCCATTCGGACCTGGCCATAGCCTGTAAATTGGACTACGATGACACCGCTAACGAGTGGATGAAGGAGGTCGAACCCAATGTGAGCCTTTTAAATATTACATATTCATTAGCGGACACTATCCACCTAGTCAAAATATGTTAACATTAGCAAGAGTAGTCTTTAACCGTAGTCTTCTTTTCACTGGTCCGTCTTCTTCTTTCGGCACAGACGGCGGCCACTGGGGCCGATGGGCGCCTTCTCCTAAAAAGAGCAAATTATTCAGGGGAGCGACAGGGTGTTACCTTGGGAGGGAGACCCAACTTTTCTCTACAGGACAAGTAGTACTGGTTGCATTTGGTCCTCTGGGTCACGCCGGCGACTGTCACTGTCCTGGTTGGCGCCTCCTCCGGGGTGGCATTCACATAACACGACTTGCGATATTTGCAGCCGAGTTTCTGGCCCCTTTCCATGTGGGGAAGGTCCTCATCATCAATCTCGGGAGCCTCGGCTTTATCTTCCTTGATATCTTCCTTCTTTTGTTCCTTCTCCACCTCGTCGTCATCGTCCTCCTCCACCTTGACCACAGGGACGGGTTTCACATCCACCTTCTTCTTATGCTCTTTGGCGGGTTTGTGCTCCTTTGCCTCCTTGACCTTGGGAGCTTCTTTCTTCACTGGCTTCTCTTCGCCCTTCTTCACCTCCTTTTTCTTCTCACCTTCCTTTTCCTCTTCATGGCCAAAGCTCCATCCATGTTTCGAGTAGCAGGACTGTCTGTACTTGCATGCCAGCTTTCTGTGCTCGTCCTTGTGCCAGTTCTCTGGCTCCTCCAGATTTCCTTTCCACTCTTCGGGAGCGGGATTCAACACCTCGGGCAGGAAGCCAGTCTCATAACAGGACTTTCGGTACTTGCAGAGGAGGTTCTTCTCCGCCGTTTTGAGTCCCTCGACATGAACATTTCTTGGCTCATCAGGGGAGGGCGACGACGCCGCTCTTGCCCAGATGGTAGTCAAAGTCTGGACGATGATCGGCCTCTTGTTGGTCTCGTAACAGGACCGTCTGTACTTACATGCGAGCTTCTTGTCAGCCGGGGAGAGTTCGGCATTCTCCAGTCGGTCATAATGCTCATTGACGTGGGTATCGAACTTGTCAAAGAGAGTAGTGAGAGTCTGGTCGATGACGGGACGCTCCTTCGTGTCATAGCACGACTTACGGTACTTGCAGTGGGCCTGGAGTTCCAGTTTCTCCTTGTATCCCAAATTATTTTCCTTCTTTTCGTCGTCCTCCTCTTTGGGTTCCGACTCTTTCGGTTCCTTGGCCTTCTTCTGTTTCTTCTCCTTATGAACTACTTTCACAGCAGGTAGCTCCTCCACCACGGCGGTCGGCTCCGGCTCCTTCTGTTCAATCTCTTCCTCCTCCTCCTTGGACTCCTCTTTCTTTCCCTTCTTATGTTTCGGCTTCTTCGCCACTGGTTCGGGCTCCTTTTCTCGCTCTGGCTCTGGTTCAGGCTCGGGAGGAGTCTTTTTGCCCTTTTTCTTTAGCTTTGGTGGCTCTTCTACCACCGGCTCTGGCTCAGTCTCTGGCTGTTGTTCCTCCTCACGCTTGGCCCTTTTGAGCTTTGCTGGTTTCTCGACCTCTGGAACTGGCTCCTCGACTTTAGCCACCTTCTTCTTCGGCTGCTTGTGCACTACCGGCTCGGGAATCGCCTCCTCCTCCTCTTGTCTCTCTTCCTTGGCCGGCTCTTCCACTTGTTTCTGTTCAGTCTCATTGGCCTGTACAGTGTACCTCTTCGACTTGTGTTTTCTTACTCCGGCCTCCAGGTCGACGTCGTGTAACCTTCTCCTCATCCTGGAGCGGCGTGCCTTCCTCCGTTTGACTTCCTTCTCAATTACGCGCCTCCTTCGTATGTTTGTCACGGTCTCCACCGAGGCGGACTGGGCTATCTCCTCGTAGCAGCTCTTCCTGTACTTGCAGAACTTCTTCAACTCGCCAATGTTTGTCGGCACCACGGTGTTGATCTCCTTGTGGGCGATTTCGTGTTCAATCTGGGAGTTGAGGTCGGGTAGGATGCCTGTCTTGTAGCAGCTCTTTCGGTACTTGCACTTCTCCTGGATGGTCTGCTTCCTGGTCTCGATAACGTCGGGCAGATCTCTGAGGTCGCTGAAGCTGTTGATCTGGATATCTGGATCGATGTCCGGCTTGACCCCGGTCTCGTAGCAGCTCTTTCTGTACTTACAAAAGACCTTCCTCTCCAAATCTTCCATTTCCTGGAAATCGACCTCCTCCACGGCTTCCTCTGCCGAATGCGTCGAGAAGACGGGAAGAGACCAGCTGCTCTCTGCAATCTCCGGCAGCTCTCCCGTCTCGTAACAGCTCTTCCGATACTTGCAATGCAGTTTCTCGGATAGCTTCTCTTCCATCTTGTTTATCTTCCTCTCGACGATGATAGCCGAGGATAGAGGACGGGCAGCTGCCTTCTCCTCCGCGACCTTCACTTTCTGTACAGTTCTTTCGGCGATCTCCTTGAGGGTCTTCTTCTTTCCCTGTTGGGGGCCCGCCTTTCCGGCCAGGATGCTCTTCCTCTCTTCCCGCTCGCCATCCTTTCCGGACAGCTTGATGCCCTTGGCCTTGTAACAGTCCAGCCGATACTTGCATTTGAGCTTTCTTGGAGTCAGGTTCTCCTCGTCATCATCGTCCTCCTCCTCCTTCTTATGATCCTCCTCCTGGTCTCCCTTCTTCTCTCCCCAACTGAGGTAGCCGCTCACGGTGTTCCAGTCGAACCAATCGGAGGAGGAATCCTCTAGCTCGGGCAGTTTGCCACTCTCATAGCAGCTCTTTCTGTACCTGTAAATTGATGCCAAATCATACAAAAAGAGCCGGAGGAAACTCACTTGCATCCGAGTTTTTTGCCCGTTGGTTCGTGGCTTTTCTTCGGATGTTTTGGCTCGGCTTTCTCAATGTTTTCCATGATTCGGTCAACAATTTCTTCGACGTCATCCTCCTCGACTTCGATTGTTTCCTAAAGAAAACAACTGTATGAGAGGCGAAGTTCAGGAGGAGGAGGACAGCCAATCAATCAATCACCCACCTGGGCTTGCTTCTTTCTGTTCTGTTTCTCAGTCCTGGCAGCTGAGGCAAAGAGATTGGGCCAGAAGGAGCGGGCCGGCTCAATGGCCAACACCTTGGTGCCTTCTTCCAGGCTACGGATACTGTTGATATCTACCACTTTTCTGGAAGGAAAGACTCTTTTTTGATCCGGCTAGACGGAACAAACTTGACAATTTCCGGGGAGACATCGTTACAGAGATAGGCTCTGTTGGGGGAGAGGATGTCGGCGCTGGCTTCGCCCCAGCACAGCGCCCCCTTATTGAGAAGGGCCCTCGTTTGAATGGATTGTTCCCCTGGAAATGTCTCCTTGTTTGTGTGTGTCAGGGGGAGGACGAGAGATGTCAGCTGGCCGTCCTCCTCCTCTCCCCTGCTTACCTATTTCCACGACGATGAGTGGCTCATCCGTGTCGATATAGCTGTAGAGATGTTGAATATGGTCCAAGCTCATTTCCTGTGTTCCCAGGCGGGTGACCACGACCTGGGAGAAGTTGAGATGGCTGCCGCCGACAGTACGCAGCAGGAGGCCATCCTCTTGACTCAGGGAATCCGGCACATCCGACGAAATGACTACAATGTCCGAAGAGTGCGCTGTAACCGGGATCTCTTTCTCAACCTCTGGGGGTAACTGAAAACCCAGCGGATTCCCATGTGCCGAGGCGGGGGTCCCTTCTCTTTCAGTGTGTAAAATGCGCATGTAGAGGCGGCGAGGAGGGCAGGAAGTGCAAAAAGGACACATAAAGGCGGGGAGGATTACCAGCGGCATCTGGAGGAGACTAACCCCTCTTCTCGACCTCCTTGGGACACCTGTCATCAGTCTCAATTTTCTATTACACCCACGGGTCGGGGGATGAGTTTATACTAATTTATAGGGAGGCGTCTGTTGCTGTCCCTCAGGGGCGAAAAAGAGCGGGAGGAGGAAGTTACCTCGGTCCAGTTCAACTTGAGAGGCGAAATTCTGGGCGAATGCATATTTATATAGATTATTAGACGAGTGGCCGGTTATCAGCAATGTAGTACTTGCTGGAAAGGGAGGATTGAGGAAGAGAGCGGAGAGGGGACGAACCTGTGAATTGACCGGCGGCAGAGAGGACAATTTGGGGAATAACTAGTAATAATAACAAGAGTAGAATGAAATTCGAGTTCGTAGACATTTTTCGTGGCGTGGCGGCGACTAGCGGCGCGACATGCCTCGCACTGAGGCCCCCGTCCACACACAGCTGTCTCCTCCTCGCCTCAAGCGTTGCCACACCAGCCGCAACAATTATTCTGTGTGCTTATGGCTGATGGAGGAAGAACAGCTTCCGATAAGCTATGACTCGGATTTCTTATCAGGGAAGATGACGTCTGCCGTTGACGTCCGTTGATGTCTACTTCTGTGAAGATGTCGACAGTCCGTGGCCTTTATCCGCGGGACTGTAGAGAATAGTCGTTGGAAAAGAGTAGGGGGATATTAGGGGAGATTGTAGTGAAGATGACCCTCCGAGGGAGTCTAGTAAACGGGGGAGATTTATGAACGGCAGCGACCAGGGTGTGCGCCTGTAAAGAATCTCTAACGGCCTGGGAGGTGATCCGAGGCCGGAACTGAACCGCTGAGGGGAGGACGGTAACCATGGGCGTAATCTGTTTGTTCTGATCCACCCTTGCGATTGAGAGGGGCAACTTTGGTCAAATAAAATCCTGGCGATCTCTTGCCTCCTGTACCTTAGTCTCCCCTGAGATGAGATCAGCCGGCTGTTTGGTCGGTCGGCCTTTCACACCTCCTCCCAAGTGTTTGTATTGAGACGAGACAGAGAGCAGTAGAAACTGACGCAGAGACTCAATGTCATTTTTCAGGCCAAAAAACTCCAAGAGTACAATCGAACCGTCGCCCGAGCCAAGGAGGAGAAAGAACTTCGCGAGAGACGGGAACGCGTCCGCCGTGCCCAGGAAGCCAATGCCAAGGCAGCTGCCGAGGAGGCCAAGAGAGTACGTTCTTTCTATCTGCCTTTTGCCGCGGCTGCCCAGAGAGTGCCTTCCCCTCCCAACGGACCCTCTTGTTGTAGGTTACCCTGTTCTCGGGGTTCAAGTTGGAGAAGCGAGACGGCCACACAGCCGAGCCATCGGTCGTGTTGGCAGGCAAAGTGGTCGGCCTGTACTTCTCGGCCCACTGGTGTCCTCCCTGCAAACAGTTCACTCCCATCCTGAAAGACTTCTACGAGGAACTGGCAGGGGAGGGCTTCGAGGTGGTCTTCATGTCCATGGACAAATCGGAGCAGGAGCTGAAGAAGTACATGGCCGAACTGCACGGCGACTGGTTCCATGTGCCGTTTGACAAGCAGCAGCTCGTGCAGGCGGAGGCCCAGAAGTACGGGATAGCCGGCATTCCGGCGCTGGTCATCATCAAGCCGGACGGCACGGTCATCTCGAAGAATGGACGGGCCGATGTTGAGGGGAAGGCACCCAGAGCGGCTTTGCGTGATTGGAAGAGACTTTAACTGTGTTCTCTCTCTTTCGAATAATAAACTGTTCCTTCTGTAATCTGCGGGTATTATAGAGAACCGAGGGCGACGACGACGAGATGGGCGACATGCCCGGCATGCCCGGTGGTGGAATGCCGGGTTTCGGTGATCCGGACTTGGAGTCTCTTCTGAGCGACCCCGATGTGGCTGCCGCTCTCGAGGACGCCATGACCAACCCGGCCAATCTGATGAAACACATGAGCAACCCGAAGGTGGCCAAGGCCCTCGGCAAACTCCAAGGAATGTTCGGTAAGCCGTCCTCCTTTATTGTCAATCACACCCATTTCCAGGTGGAAAGATGCCCGGATTCGCAGGTGGCTTCCCCGGAGGCGCTGGCTTCCCGGGAGCTGGTGGATTCCCTGGCGGAGGCGGATGCCCCGATGCTGGTTGTGGTGGTGGTTCTGGATGTGGTGGCGGCGGTGCCCCGCCTCCTCCGAAGGCTCCCGAACCCGACCTGGACTAAGGTCGTCCCCCCGTTTCTCTCCAAGATATCTCCACTTTGTCCTCCGTTTTACCCGTTGATTTCTAAATAACACCGTGTATAAATAAATGTTTGTTATTGTATCTCCTTCATGTTGTAAATCTTCATTGTGGAGGTCACCGTAGGCTCAATCCGGAGGGCCTTACAGAGGAAGAAGTACGTGTCTTCCATACTCCGTTTAACAGCTTCCGCTCCTCGGAAACCATGCCCTTCGCCTGGAAGAGGATAACTGTCCCAGACAAAGGCGCCCCTACCTTCATAGATTTGTAAGGCAGTGGTGATTCCTCTGTCCCTCAATTTCTCGAATATCTCTTCGCTCTGCCGAAGGGGGACGACCCTGTCCTCTCTTCCATGAAGCAGGGCCACCGCTGCCGTAATCCTCTCGAGGTGGTTCGAAGGCGTCCTCTCCTGAATTCAAAGTATTTGATTTTCCTAGCAACTGACATAATAAAGAGCCTCCTCTTCCGGATATTTTCCTATCAAAACTTCGTTATAATGGCGCTCGAACTTCTCTGTAATGGCAGCCAGGGCTCCGATGTCCGCCACTCCACATGTCGACACAGCCGCCTTGAATATGTCGGATGCTACCAGACAGTTCAGGAGGAGGAGCCCTCCAGCAGATGAGCCCGTTATACATATCCTCTCGCTGTCCACTCGTCCAGTAGAAATGAGCATCCGAGCCCCATTGATCATGTCGTCCCTGTCGGCCACCCCATTCTGTTTCCTCAACAGATTACGGAATCGTGTTCCGTAGCCCGTGGATCCTCTATAGTCGACGTCGAAGATGGCAAATCCCCTGCTCGTGAAGAATTGCTTTCGGAGGTCTAGAATCGGCCGGGCAGAGCAGGTCGGCCCTCCGTGGCCCATTAGGATAACTGGAGGAAGAGAGCCAGATGGAGGACAGAAATCTCTATTCTAAAAAGAATACCATAACCTGAATAAAAGCTTATTACAAACCTTCGGCTCATAGAAATATCCGTGGATAGTTTCTATGTCTGATTGGAATGCCAGTTGGTCCGGCTCACTGATATCCATCCAGTCTTCTACCCGCCGCGCCTCGCTAACCACTTCGACTATTATTTGCTGAATATGATTCATCTGGTAAGGCTAAAAACCTCACCTTATCGTCATCAACAGTAATTTTCAAAAGAGTGGAGAATTTCTTGGGTCCAGCCGCAATACAATAGATGATGCCGGCGGGGGTAATGGTCAGGTGGATGAAGTGATTGAAGTCGGGGAGGGACAGCTGCCTGCCGACACCATTCTCCAGGAGGATTAGCTCCTTCACAGTGGATAAGACCTGAAACTGCCTTCCTCAACTGGATGGCCAAGGATTACTGTTTGTCTCCCATTAGAAGAGTATCGTCTGTCACCCAGAGTCCAAACCGCGTGGCCGATCTCCTTCTCAGCCGGGTAGATGTTCCTCTCTTCGTCTAGAAACAGATAGTTGCGGTGCTCTCCATGTCGTGTTACATTTCCCACTCTGTAGTTCAATCTCGTAGACATTCCACCAGTTGGTCCCGTCCTGGACGGCGAAGAGTTGGCCGGAGGATGACCAGCTCGGGCAATTGTAGTTGACGCCTCTCCCCCGGCCACTTCGGACTACTCGAATATTCTCGATCTCCCCATTATCCAACACATCAGCCAGGCAAATAGAAGTCTCGTCCCAGGGCTGAACTGGCTCCTGTATTTTTAATAAAGAAATATCCTACCATGTTGATGTGGTCCCACTCCATCCAGACCAGGTGCTCTCCATTGGGAGACACTCGTGGATAGGCATAGAAATCGGCTCCTTTGGCCTAGACTCTCTTTTTTTTTACGTAAACAAGAAGATGCACTCACTATTACTGTATATTTCTTTGTTTTTCGATCAATAGAAACGAGTACATTGTCCGGGTCAAAAGAACTCTTAAGATGGGACTCGTGGACAGCGAAAATATGGATGACGCCCATGCAGAAGTCGGCAAATCTGGTTATTTTTGCTTTCTTATGGATTTTAACCATACCGAGATGTGTTTCCATCGGAAGAAATAAGAAGAACAGGTTCGGAGGAGGCAGTCTCCTGCTCATAGAGACCATTTTTGGTGGAGAAGATGACTCCACCCTCGGGGGTCGGCTGGAATGACCCGCCACCATACTCGTGTACTGAATTTGTCGCCATTTTCCACTAGAGTATAACAGACCATAGCTCTGGACAGAATGGCCGACAGCCCACTGTTCTCTTTCTCCATCGGATGACTCAGAGAAAAGTGCTCGCTTTCCAGTTGTGCATGACTGTTCGGTCCAGAAGACGCCATCTAAAAAAAAATTCCTTTTGGAGACATAGATTATAACATTTGTTGACTTCAAGTTCACATATAAGTGTACAATTTCCTTGACTAAAAGTTCCAGGAGTCAGGGGGCTTACCCAGCTTCCAAAAGGGGCAGTTGTAGGCATGATGGATGCATTTGGCATACGTTCACGACCATTTATAGTCATCTTCTGATTAGATAAGGACGGCACTTGACAAGAAAACAAGAAGCCTGACGAAATTACATAGCGCTTCAGAGAACTCGCCACTCGTCATTGATGGAGACTATATACTATACTGATGTATATAGAAGTACCAATAAAAACAAGGAAATGGGTCAAAGAGAACGAGCACACACTCAAACTCACAAGAAACCCGCCGAGTTGTCTTCAGACGACGACATTTCGGGAAATGCATTTTTGAGCATTTTTGACCTTTCTCTCAAGTCGAAGTGTCTTGTTTGTTGTTGTTGCAGCTGTTATTTCGTTTCTTTCAAGTCATCTATATATTCCTGAAGCTGTCTGTTTATGTGATTTAGAAGAACGGGTATTTGCACCGTTAAAAATCCAAATTTTAATTTCATGATGTTGATTACTCTCAAATGTTTCATTATGGTATAAATTGGAATCTTTCAGCGTGCAACAATGTCGTCACCCAGAAGCCAGCCTCCAGGAGGTAATAATACTATTGAATCTTTGCAGTCCCTGCGGCCATTTTGTTTCGCTATGAAACAATCAAGTTGTTTTGGTCATGCTTTTATTTGATAATTTTTTTACATATTGAATAACCAGCGTAGAAGCAAAAAGCCATCAAGGGCATGAGGGTTGCCTATATGTAATATAAAGAGTGGCTAAAAGGCATGCACATCTTGTTGTTTTGGTTATTCATGATAACATCCGTAGCAGCAAAAGCCGGCGGGGGCATAAGTACAATAATTCGTTATAATCACCGATTATTTTCAGAAGAGGAAGATCCTATTGATGATTTATTCAATAATGATCAAGATGTCGAAGACGAAGAAGAGGGTGAAAATTTATTTGGCGACGATATGGAAAGGTTTAGCCATTTTTCGTCTTTTGTGAATTTTCGTATTGCAGAGATTATGTATCTCAGCCGGAGTTGGACCAGTATTCCGAATCAGGTCTAGATGATGCTTCGGAATATTCTCAGCTATCTGTTGGTGCTCGCCGTGCAGCTGAACGAGCAATGGCGCAAAGAGATCGTATGGATGATGAAGATGCTCTCTTTTACGAGCCTTCCGACGATCAATTGGTAATTCTGGAATTTTGACTCCATAAAATGTATTTAGACCCGTAGAGATAGAAGACGGCGTCATGTACATCTTGATGACGAAGTCACAGAAAGAGGCGATGAAGCCGTGCCCATCGATATTCTAGAAAATATGCGTGGGAGATCTGTCAAAGATCATGTGTCAGATGAAGCTGTATCTCGTGAAATTGAATACCGTCTCAAGAACTTCCTTCGTGCCTATAAGGATAAGGATCGCGTACCGAAATACATTAATGTTATATTGAATGTTAACTATTCGAACTTTTCAACTTTAGGCTATCAAACAAATGACTGCCGACAACAAAGAATCCTTAGAAGTGAGCTACAGTGATTTAGCCGACGGAGAAAAGGGAGAGACAAATATTGCATATTTTTTACCTGAGGCTCCCGTGCAGGTATTCAATTGGTATAAGTATACATTGCAGTTTAGATACTTGAAATATTTGATCGAGCTTTGACAAGTGTTGTCCTGGCTATGTTTCCCTACTATTCCCGGGTCTGTAGCGATCTCCGCGTGAGAATCTCCGACCTTCCGGTGGAAGAAGACATCCGCTCCTTGAGACAAGTCCATCTGAACAATCTCATTCGAACCACCGGTGTTGTAACAGTAACTACTGGTAGGTTATATTTTATAGAGAAAAAATGAGGGGAATTTAGGCATCCTCCCCCAGTTGGCCATTCTTCGCTTCAATTGTCTAGCTTGTGGTTATTTGACTGCTCCCATTGTACAGAGAGATGGCGAGGACGAGAAGCCAACGAACTGTGCCAGCTGTCAGGGTCGGGGACCTTTTGAACTCAGTGCTGAAGATGTAAGTTAGCTGGGGATGGAAGATCCACCTAGGAGGGGGGAGCTTTGGGGTTTCGGACCTGGGCTGCTCGAGACGGAATCCCTGGATAGAGCCATAGTAATCCATCTTCTCATAATTCCTTTATAGACAATCTACCACAACTACCAGAGAATCACGATCCAAGAATCGCCCAACAAAGTCTCCGCTGGTCGCCTGCCCAGGTCCAAGGATGTCATCCTCCTCGGAGACCTCTGCGATTCTTGCAAGCCTGGAGATGAAATTGTTTGTTCCTCTTTCTTCCCCTTTTATTATCAAATTTAGGAAATAACCGGAGTGTACACGAATAATTATGACGGAGCAATGAACTACAAGCAAGGTTTCCCCGTCTTCAATACCATCATCCATGCCAACCACATCGCCAACAGGGACAAGATAGCCAGTGACCAGCTGACTGATGAGGATGTCAAGGTACTGTTTGCCTATATTAGATTTGGAGTATGAATTATTGTAGGCGATTCGGGAACTGTCGAAGGATCCTCATATTTCGGAGCGTATCTTCGCTTCGATTTCTCCTTCCATCTATGGACACGATGACATCAAACAGGCTATCGCGTTGGCCCTGTTCAGAGGAGAGGCCAAGAACCCGGGAGAGAAACATCGACTGAGAGGTAGGTTGATAATTTTGGCCCTTAAAATATTGGTCTTTTTCTTCTGATTACGAGGATATCTTTACTTTGGGAAATGAGCGAAAAAATCGCGAGAAAAATGAATTTTGATGCTACACGGCGGGAAAACGGGTCCTGTAGCGATTTTGTAGACCTTTTAAAAGTCCATTTTCCGTGGTAAACAGCTACAGTAACCCGCCTAATAAGTCACCTAAAGTTTATTTTATAAATCCCTCCCCGTTTCAGGAGATATCAACGTCCTCCTCTGCGGAGATCCTGGTACTGCAAAATCGCAGTTCTTGCGATACGCTGCTCACACTGCTCCTCGTGCTGTCCTCACAACTGGACAAGGAGCTTCTGCTGTTGGGCTGACAGCGTATGTTCAACGCCATCCTGTGACGAAAGAATGGACACTTGAAGCAGGAGCTATGGTCCTTGCAGATAAAGGTGTCTGCCTCATCGATGAGTTCGACAAGATGTCAGATCAAGACCGCACTTCCATTCACGAAGCAATGGAACAGCAATCTATTTCAATTTCAAAGGCCGGCATTGTTACTTCACTTCAGGCCCGTTGTACAGTCATAGCAGCAGCTAATCCTATCGGTGGAAGGTATGTCTTTCTTTTAACTGTTACTGGTCTTTTAAGATATAATCCTACTCGTACATTTGCCGAGAATGTTGACCTAACTGAGCCTATTCTTTCTCGTTTCGACGTCCTCTGCGTCGTTCGAGATATAGTCGATCCAGTCGAAGATGAAAGACTCGCCAACTTCGTCGTTGGGAATCATATGAAGCTACATCCAGATACACTGGCTGATGGAGAACCGAAAGAAGATAAGGACGCACCTCAAGTATTTTTTTTTCAATTATATGATATTACAATATTTTAGATTGATCAACGCACTGGATTGCTTCTTGTTCCTCAAGAATTACTTAGGAAATATATCCTGTATGCCCGTGAAAAATGCCATCCTATTTTAAGTGACCGTCACACACAGAAACTTTCGGAAGTTTTCGCTCAAATGAGACATGAATCAAAGGTTGCATTTTTTTTCCAGCATCATAGTAATTAATTGTAGGCTACCGGCTCCGTAGCTATTACTGTACGGCATGTAGAGTCTATGATCCGTTTATCGGAAGCTCATGCCAAACTTCATCTTCGGCCTTTTGTAAATGATGATGACGTATCGGTTGCAACAAAAATTATGCTGGAGTCATTTATTAGTACACAGAAGGCTTCAGTAATGAGATCAATGAGGAAGGTATCACTTTTCTTGTTACTTTTACATTAATTTTAAGAACTTCTATAAATACCTCAGTTCTCACCGCTCATCTAGTGAACTGTTATTATACATCTTGAAGCAACTTTCTAAGGAACAGCTACATTATGAGAATGCACGCCATGGAGGAATAGAAAATATTTCTACAATAAGTATCTCCGAAAGCGATTTCATTGAAAAGGTATTTTTTTTTCTTCAACATTAGCAATACTTCTAATTCAGGCTAACCAATTTAAAATTGAAAACATAAAGTCCTTCTACAGCTCGGATTTGTTCACAGGCAATCGTTTCGTGTATAATGCCCAGAGAAAACAAATAATCCATACACTCTAGTTTTTTTTTACGTTGTACAATGTCCTCCGATTTAATCTTTTGCCAACGTTTGTAATTTTGTAAGTTCAGACAATAAATTTTTCTTCTACACATTTGTTCTTCTATAAAATTAAGCATGATATAGTTTGATAAAAGATTGTTCGCAATGCTTACAGAGTAGACTAAACGAACATTTTAATGTTTTAGTTTGTGGATAAATAAGATACGCTTGCAATGGAACCCAATACGTCGGCTACAAGTGTGTTGATCTGTGAACTAGAGTGAAGAAAGTGATTGCAAGAAATCGGCAGAAGATAAGCAAATGTATAATTTATTTTGCTGAATTATATTCCTCATTAAATATGGAGAACCGTAAAAAATACCACAGACGATAACCGTTTGGGGGAGATTACAGATGGCTCTTCAGATTGACGATGTTCAGCTGTAACGGGGTAATTCATCGAAAGAATTATCGGAAAAGCTTACATCGGACTCGATAGACGGAGTAATTCCAAGTGCCTTGCACAAGAAGTAATACGAGGCTTCTGAAGACTTCTTGACGGCTTCTGGTCCACGGAATCCATGTCCTTCCCCTAAATGGTACTTGTTTCCCGCGAATGTCTAAAAAACCTTCGTAGAGTTGTAGAGCCGTGGTGATGCCCTTGGCCTTGAGTCCCTCGTACATCATGACACTTTGCGAACTGGCCACCACGGTGTCCTCCGTCCCGTGGAGGAAGGCCGTCGGTGTCGTCAGCTTGTCCACATGGTTGATGGGGCTCCTCTCGTGGTAGATTTTCTCCTCCTCCGGATATTTCCCGGCCAGTGCCTCGTTGTATCCCTTCTCGAATTTGTGTGTCTCCTTGGCCATGGCCACCAGGTCGGCGACGCCGTAGACCGAGACGGCCGCCTTGAAGACATTCGAGTGGATGAGGGCATTCAACACCAGGTATCCACCGGCCGAACTGCCCATTATACAGACTTTCTCGGAGTCAACTCGCCCGGATTCTATCAGATAATTGGCCCCGTTGATCATGTCGTCCCGGTCAACCACTCCCCAATTCCTCTTTAATCTGGAATAGTCTATTAGTGAGGAGGAGGAGAGGGAGACTGACAGATGTCGGAATCGAGATCCGTAGCTGGTCGATCCCCTGTAGTCGACGTCGAAGATGGCAAATCCCCGGCTCGTGAAGAACTGCTTCTTGAGGTCCAGCGTCGGGGAGGCGCAACTCGTCGGACCGCCGTGTCCCAGGAGGATGACAGGTGGACGAGTGCCTGGCAGCCCCTCGTACTTTCGGTTCTAATAAATATTATAGGGAAGACGAATCCAGATTTACCTTGGGTGGGTAGAAGTATCCTGTGACTTTCTCTCCTCCCGATTCGAATGTCAACGGCTCCGGCTCACTGATGTCAATGTTGGCCAAGTCTGCCGGATCGCGGGAGTCACGGACGACGGTTACAGTAAAATCCTAGGAGAGGATACTCAACGGAAATGAACACAACGAACTGGGTCAATCTTGAGCAGAGACGACGATGTCCGTGGTCCCGAGGCGATTGTATACATTGTCCCGTCTTCGGTGATACTCAAGTGGGAGAAGTAGGTGAACTCGGGAGTGTGGATGGCGTGGACCACGCCCTCCTTCAACAGGACCAACTCATTCCCGACCCTCATCACCTGAAATGATTAATTTAAATTGAGCAGAATCAAAATAAAATTACAATCCGGTCACTGCTGATGGCACAGGGCCTGTCGCTGAACTGCCACAGCGGGTTGCCGATCTCCTTCTCCACCTCGTACATGTTCACCTCTCCGCCTAAACCGGGAGGATATACTGGCGAGAAGAGGACTGGCCATTCTCATCGATTTTGTACAAATTCCACCAGTTCGTGGCGTCGTGGATGACGTAGAGCTCGTTCTTCGGCGACCACATCGGATTGTAGTAATTGATCTGGAAATAGACACTTGACTGGCCCTCCTCCTCGGCTTGCACCTGGCCGACGCGCGCCCATCCTCCCCGCTGCCTTCTATGTGGGACGACAGGTTAGGATTAAGCTAGAATATATCTCCAGCTCAAGAAGGAAGACAGTCCTGTCCACTTCTACCCGGTGGACGGTTGCTCTTCCCCTTTTCTCTCACTAATTCTGATATTTTCTAGTCATGGTGAACATTGAGGACCTCGTCAAGCAGCATCAGGAAGTGGAGGCGGCCGCGGCCCACGGAGAGATGAAGAAGAAGAAGGGCTACGACAATGTCAAGATGGAAGACATGGAGCAGTAGGTCACGGGGGTGGACAGCGAACAATAGACTGATTTTAGAGACTTCTTGTCCTCGAGGAAGATGAAACCCAAGCCGGAGAAGAAGGAAAGAAGCAAAGAGACGCCCAAGTCGCCCGAGGGGAAGACGGGCTGCTTCGAAAAGCCGGAGAAAATAGAGAAGCCGGAGGAGAAGAAGACGGTCAAGAGGAAGAAGTCGAAGGAGCGCTCGATGACCCAGGAGGCCGACAAGGAGATCCTGACCAAGGCCTCGATGCCGACGACGACGAAGACCGGGAGCAACGAGAGCACCAGCGGGGGCAAGGGATCTAAGGACACGGTCACCAAGACTAGCGCTGGGGCGACGGAGGAGCCGGCCAAGGGACGCCGAGAAGGCAGCGCCAAGTGCTGCTACATTCTCTAACTATTCGATAGAAATAAAGATGACCAAGAGACGACAAAAGAGGGAGAGAGAGACTCACGTTCTTGCCCACTCCGTCGCGAATCTTCCTCGGGTTGGAGACGGTGCCGTCCTTGTTGACGTCGGCCAGGTGGATGGACGTCTCGTCCCACGGCATATTGATGTGGTTCCACTGCATCCAGACGATCTTCTTGCCGTCGGGAGACACCCGAGGGCAGGCGTAGAAGTCAGCTCCACTGGCCTAAATCTCGTCTTTTTAGTCTAAACAGGGAGGAAGAGACTGACAATGACTTGTTGGTTGCGGGTGGAGCGGTCGATCGAGACGAGGCGATTCAACGGGTCCTCGTCCTTGTTCTGATGCGATTCATTCACACAGAAAATGTCAATTGAAGTCACAGAGAAGTCAGCAAATCTGAAGGGGCCGGTTGGAATTGACAGAATCGCTCTCCGGACCTGAATGTTTTCTCGACGGAGTTGGCCAGCTGCTGTGGGGCGCCGTCGGGGCTCTTCTGCTCGTAGAGGCCCTCGACCGTAGAATAGACGACGGATCCCTCCGGAGTGGGCATGAAAGAGCCCCCGCCGTACTCATGGACAGAGTTTTGGACAGACTGCTCCGGGGCCCAGCGAATTCTTTCGGAGGAGGCTTTCCCCTGGAAGTAGAGCTCCCGTCGTCCCGTCTTCGCCGACTGTTCCACCCAAAAAACTCCATCTAAACGAGAAATTAGTCACAAAAGACAAGAGAATGCCTACCTTTCGTTGCCTGGAGTTCACAAATAGCCTTGCAATTGCCCTGGCTGAAGGAGTCCGGGGTGAGGGGACTCGTCCAACTGCCGTACTGTGCCGCGGTCGCCATGTTTCTCACTTGCCAGACAGTTGACACAATTCCTCGAACAACACGAATTATCTGGAATAGTTCGCATTGTACGCAAGAAGAGGGATTAGAAAAGGGGAAAAGGTTGATGAACGTGGCAAGAGGAGCATACCACCCTCCTCCCCGTGTCTTCTCCAAACGTGTTTCGACAAAAGCGAACGCTTTTGGCGGGCTCTTTATTTGAAATTTAAAGCTTTGAGGGTATTTGAAATGTGGAAAAGGACGAGGAGACCGTCCTTCTGACTCAATGGGCTCAAAATCCAGTCGGCCCAGGGAGGATGACAAAGAATAAAAATAACCAGCAAAATGAAATGTGGCAGATACGTGTCGATCCCGTGGAACAAGAGACAGAAAGAATAACTGATAAAAAATAATATTTATTTGATGAGAAAATGCTCTGTGACTCGTATAACAACTGGGTGACGACGAGGAAGTCACCGTCGCCTCATTCGAACTTGATGCCCTGGGCCAGAGGCAGGCTGCTACTGAAGTTGATGGTGCACGTCGAGCGTCGCATGTACTGCTTCCACGAGTCCGAGCCGGATTCGCGGCCGCCGCCCGTCTCCTTCTCGCCTCCAAAGGCTCCGCCAATTTCAGCTCCGGAGGTGGGAATGTTCACGTTGACAATTCCACAGTCGCTGCCTTTGGGTCTGAAGAGGATGAGATAGAAGATAGAAGGGAAGCGGGCCTACCCCATCCATTTGAAGACATTCTGGATGTTGTTTGTGAAGAGAGACGAGCTGAGACCCTGGCCGACCTCGTTGTTGATGCGGATGGCATCGTCCAGACCGCTGAACTTGATCACGTAGAGGATGGGGGCGAAGGTCTCTCGCAGGACGACGGGGGCATCGTGGGCCAGGCCGGTGACGATGGTCGGCAGGACGTAGTTGCCCTCCCTCTCGAGCACCTTTCCTCCGTATTCGAGCTTTCCTCCGGTGGCGATGGCCTCGGCCACGGCTGCCTTGTACTTCATCACGGCCACCTCGTTGTGCAGCGGCCCGATGATGGTGTTGGCCTCGAGGGGACAGCCGATACGCGACTCGAACTGCACGTAGGCCTTCTTCAGCCGGTCGACGACCTCGTCGTAGAGCTTCTCGTGGACCAGGAGACGACGCGTCGTCGTGCATCTGAAAACAAGCCGATAAGAAACGGGGAGGAGGACGACGACACCTCTGACCAGCGGTTCCAACGGCGGCAAAGACCGTGGCTGGGATGACCATGCTCAGGTCGGCGTCGTCGTTCACAATGATGGCGTTGTTTCCTCCCAGCTCGAGGAGGAGTTTTCCGAAACGGGCCTGGACCTGCTGACCGACGATACGGCCGATGTCGGTGGAGCCGGTGAAGGAGACCAGATTGACGCGTTTGTCCTTGACCAGGGCCTGGCCGACTTCGGCCTCGCCGCAGACGAGGGAGCAGAGTCCTCCAGGCAGGTTGTTGTCCTTGAGGACGCCTTCGATCAGCTTGGTGACGGCGATGGCCGTCAGCGGCGTCGAGGGGGCCGGCTTCCAGATGACGGAGTTGCCCGTGACCAGGGCCAGTGCATTGTTCCATCCATAGACGGCACACGGGAAGTTGAAGGCCGAGATGACACCGATCACTCCTGAATATTAGGGACGATAAGAGGAAAAGGGCGAAAGATATACCGAGAGGGTTCCACTGCTCGAGGAGAGAATGGCCGGGCCGCTCTGAGGGGATGATCTGCCCGTTGAGGGAGCGGGACAGGCCCGTGGCGTAATCGCAGATGTCCACGTATTCCTGGACCTCGCCGACTCCTTCGGCCGAGATCTTTCCCATCTCCAGCGAGACCAATTTGCCGAGGTTTTGCAGCTGGGAGCGGAGACGATCGCCAATCTGGCGGACGATTTCTCCTCGATGGGGGGCCGGCACCTCGCACCAGCTCTCGTAGGCCTTACGGGCCTCGGCGACCGCCGTCTCGTAGTCCTCGACCGTTCCATTTTGGATCTGAAACGGAGAGGATGGGGTAGGATGGCATCTCGACGTACCTTAGCAATGGGTTTGTTGTTGGCCGGGGCGAGGGATTCGGTGACGGGTCCGCTGGCCGACCACTTGCCGTGGAAGACGCCGCAGTTGGTCTCCGCCAAGCCGAGGTCCTTGAGGAAGGTGTACTTGCTGTCGTTGACCATGTACGAGGTCATCCTCTTGTTCTGCAACAGCCAGCGGTTCGCACCGGTCAAGAGAAAGCGCATTGTGGATCCTAAACTACTGGCATGGGCACAAAAAGGGGCAGAAGCGAAAAATTTTATGGCTTTTAGAATTTTTTAGGCAGGAAAAAACAGCGCGGGGCCACGTGATAAGGCCGGAGAGGGGACGAGAGGCCGACTTACATCGCAACGGGAGAACACTCTCGGCAGATGGAAATCGGATGACAAACGCGTTTTAAAGAGCAAAAATCATCAAATGATAAAGAAAACATGATAATTTGGAATGATTTTTAGGAAAATAATCATTTGGCAGACGGCTCCGTCCACTCGGCCGGGAAAAATCGAAGAACCGTGCGGCAGGCGGCTCACGCCACTTTGCAACCGAAAATTTCGTTGAAATTGTTGTAAAATGTTATTTCTTGAGTAGAAATAAAGACAAATGAACTGTGTCGTGTGGATGAAAAATTGGCAAATGGATAAAAATGGGGATTACTGATAGAATAGCAGGGATCGGGCCTGTTTCGACTGGAATCGACCGGGAGGATGAGATCGGCGGCAAGAAAAAGAGACAAATAGAAATCTTTATTATCTCTGTTAGGTGGAAAGAGTCTCACAATTGGTAGGTTGTCCCCTGCAACTCGTCCAAGACGACTCTGGCTGAAATTGTCTGTCATCCCGGTCTCCGTCCCCGCCTCACCGTCGGACCCGGCCAGGTGGATTACAGTCCGGATTACCGTGTCCGTAATCAGTGTCAGAAAGCGTAGATTTACCTCAGATATCATGTACAGGCCGTCACAATAGGAACAGTACTGCTTGACTCCGCGGTGGGTCACTGAATAGGAGAGGCTATTGAGGAAGGCCAACTGGGGGACGACTCACACGTGTCGGTGACATAGGCCGTCGGGATGTCGATGTCCTGGTGAGAGTGGAAATAGAACGAGGAATGGTCGGCGAAAATGTACGGATGGACTCTGAACCCGGAAGGATAAGGGGACCGGGGGACGACTCCTACTTGTAGATATTCTCAATTGAAGTGAAATTCTTGAGGGGCAGAGCCAGCGGCATGATCCAGGGACGGAAGGACCAGTCGTTGACCAACTGGGAGGACGAGCGGACGAAGGAGGACACGAAACTAGAGGAGCAGCTCTAGGAGAAGGCTACCGCCTTACCTGTGGGCCACGGTCTCGTCCATCCCCGCACGGCTTATCAACTGAATAAAGTCGCCCATGTGGTTATGCTGCTGGAGCTCGTCTGCCGCTCCGGGGAACACCTGTTCCAGTTCATAGAAAACAAGAACAATTAAAGTCACCTCCTCAAAATTGTCAGGCATGGATTGGCTTGTCGGGAAACCGTCAAAATGGAGCAGTCCGTCTAGAACAAGGGCCCCGGCTACGGTTGAATTGGACCGAACCAGGAGAGGCAGCAATACATCCTCCACAAAGGCGTGGCTTCCAGAAAAGGACTAGAATTATGTCATCTTCTATTTTCTATACGGGCACCTGATGTTTCATATCCACAAAGACGTAAACCACTGTATTTTCTCTTTTGTAAAGCCTATCCAAACTAGCAATTGCCCGAGCAGTCTCCAATGCGGCAGCCACACCGCTCCCATTGTCATCCACTCCTAAAAGATCCTTCATTTTGTTATTTTGATTGTATTCTGTACCAGGGCTGTTTTCTTTTGTGTCATAATTAGCTAAAACGACAACCAATCGATCATCCGATGTTCCATAATGTGGCCCGGCTTGTATCGATATGACATTTGCTCCTATCTCATCCTTGAAAATTTCTTTATATCGGAATAATTCGATTTTTACTGTTTCTTCTGATGTGAATGATTGTGTAAAGCTGGTGAGTCCAACACCTTCTAAAGCTTTTCTGAGTCCTGCTCTTGCTAATATTTTTTCTGTTTCATTATATCTAGGCAATGTTCAGCAACATAACAAGCACAAATAACCTGGGAAGAGCTAGAAATCGGCTGAGGTCGTGTTGAAGTCTATCCACGTCGGCTATTTGTGCAAATATTGTAGAGAATAACAAGCAAAGATAGAAATATAACATGGAAACGATCGAGGAAGCTAGGATTGAACAGAATAGACTGATCCACCAAGCCTCGGGGTCAAATAGAAATCGCCTTCGCCCGAATTGACATATTTGTTTTATGTTTATTGTTCTGAGCCGGCTCAAAGCTATTTCCAGAATTGAAACCATGTCAGTTGGCCAAAAAGGCATCTCCTCACAGATGCTATGAAAAGATTTGTCTGATGCAGGCAATGGAAGAAAGGCTGCACTTTTGCAGCGCCTTCACGCTCTAACTATAACATCTTCACTTTTTCTTCGTCTTGTTTGTCGATAAGTTACTTGGCAGTGGTTATTTTTTTTGTCAAAACAAACAATCAGATGAGCTCCGCCTGGTTCCGTTGGTTTCCTCCAGTACTGCAGTAGGTCGAGGTTGAGTATTGCATACGCAATACGCAGATCGTTTTTCAAACGAGGATTCAACTTCTTTCCCATTTCTTCTTCTTTCTGTCTTGTTATAGCTAGCTTTTCTCTTCTTTCTTTTCTTTGTAAAATAATCTGTTTCAGTCAGCATGAACTCATATGGTATATATGGGAAGCCTAGTTTTTTTGGACCGTCGCCTACGCGCAATCCCTTGCCACCAAAAAACGATGGAAGTGTAGTAATCAACGGCAAAATATGTAATTTTACATTATTAATTCACATTCCAGTGCAGCGCTTTAGTTAGACCAGTAGCTCAAGGAAAAAACTGTGACGCCCCAACACCAATGAATGAAGATTTTGAAAAAGAATACTCGTACAGATTGGCCTTATCTAAACCGTTCTTTGAGAAACTTG
The DNA here is from genome assembly GCA_932521035.1 of Oscheius dolichura. Lineage (NCBI taxonomy): Eukaryota > Metazoa > Nematoda > Chromadorea > Rhabditida > Rhabditidae > Oscheius > Oscheius dolichura. Next base: position 7,141,026 of record OW051494.1, read on the forward strand.
CAGAAATGATTGGAAGTCAAGTTTTAGAAACAACATGTGTTTGTTAGTTACATTGATACGATTTTTACTATATATTTCTAGGTGGAACAGACAAGCGTAAGAGGCTTGTTGTCCATTTCTCAAACGTTCCCGCGATGCTAATTTGTGGAGAACGTGCAAAAGCCGGGCATAAAGTTCCGGACTCGTAAGTTCCATTTGTTTTAGTTATGCAATGATATAGATTAAAAGCAGCAGCCTCTTACATGGCGTTTTTTCACAAAATGACTTCTTTTGAACTAATTCCTCCTGGAGTATACGACTTAGCTTGCCGGAAGCAGGTATAATTTTTTAAAACAGTTCCATTGTTTAGAATGTTGCCGCATGCCTCGATATTTTGGTTCCTTTTATGTCTCCCACAATGGAGAAATTGAAAAATATGTTACAAAGAGGTTTAGCTTTCGAATTACCTTTATGCTTTGTATTTATAGCAGAAATTAAAAACACTAGTTTTGAGCCATTAGGTGCGTCCATTGGTGAAAAAGATACGCAAAGAGCCCAGTTATGTTCTCGACTACAAACAGAATGGGGAGTCTGGGCAAAAACTTACTGGACACCCTTGGAGCAGAAATTAACCGAAGATATTGTAATAAAAAATCAGTTCAGATGTATATCGATTCAATTTTAGCAAGCAGTTCCACAAGGAAACGACCATGTGCCTTATGTTCGTAAAACCGAAGAAGAGATAGCACTTTCTAGGGTGACAACGGTTTCTTAATGTCTTTTTATTAATACTTTTTCAGGAACAAAGCCGTCTTATGGGAGAGCAACACAATGTCTCTGAAGCTTCTAAAAAACGAAAGTCATCCCTGGATGGACCACCGTCAAGGTTTGGTCCACCTGCTAGGCGCACGCAAATCAAACACATTGAAACAGTTGGTTCATACGGTATATTTTTAAATTTTTTTTCTATGATTATAGATATCACCACCTTTTGTTACATCCGATTATCTGCATCCATATACGCGTTCTTTCGAACCGCCTGCTCATTCATACAATCATGGGCCGACACCTCCACCGCCGCCACCGCCTCCTCCTCCAGAGCCCTATAGACGTACTCCTTTATTAAGTGAACCGCCTAGGACGAGGTATAACTTTTTTCCCGCTCCTCCTAGCCGCAAGCCATTGTTACCAAGTTTGTTTTTCTTATGGCATTGAGAACTGTTTTCAGCACCAGGGATGCCTCCTTATCATATGATAGATCACCGCCGTGCTGATTTTGTTCACAATGAAATAAAATATCTTGTTGGAATGTTCGAAGAAAGGTTTATTAACCCGGATGGGACCAGGTTTCCTATAATGGATTCACCTATAGTGCAAAGAGCACTTAATCTAGACTACACGAGTCTACCAGATGCAGAACATATTCTTAGCTCGCTACAGGTTAATTTTCTTTTATCTGAAATATATTTTTCAGAAAGCATGGACAGAATTATCGACGAATAATACTCATGATACTAATTCTTATTCTCTTTCTAATTCCAACGTATGTTTTTTTATTGATTTTGTTTTTGCTGGAATTAAAAAAATAACCCAAAATGGGAAACATGTTTCTGTAAGCAATTTTTCATTCATGTTTCTTGGGTAGACGATTACAACCGAATTTGCTTGCTCGTATTTTGTATTACATACTAGTTGACAACTTTTTAATAATTAAATTGTAGCTTTTGATGTTCAGTGGTCTTACATATCACCGTCTCCGGCCAGGTGAAGAAGTACGAGAAGGACAACAGGCGTTATGGAATCGAACAGGATCTGATGATTTTTGCCCAGTAACGGTAAGATAATTTATTGAATATCACCACAATAGTTTTTGTTGAGCGGGAATGCGCAAACATATTCGTTATTGCTTTCCGTATTTTGCTGCGAATACCATCTACCGGTTTTTATATTTACTAGGGTTACCAAGTCCTCTTGCATTTTTAACGGCTCTGCAATTTAATTTTTGTTTAAAAATTATCGTTACGTCCTGATGCCCAATTGGTATAATTGGAATAAGTCAGGTCTGTCCAGACCCATTGGCCCATTGTAGTTCGATATCCAATTGGCATATATGTGAGCCTGTCGGAAGCTACTTCTAAAAACACAATTTATTAAATTCTATAAAGCGAATACTTGATAGCCAATTTATGTACTGCTCGTTTTCTGCGTCACTGGAAATGGAAGGGAGATGACCGAGAATGGCAGCACATTGCTTCTCCGATTCCAAAACTTCCGCCTCCTCATAAATAGAATGGCTTGTAACAAACCACCTAGAGCCTTACAGTCTTCACACATTCTAGTCTTACTTTTGAAATTTATCCGCATAAAATATATATGGATTCTTATCATTTGGAGTTATCAAAGGGGCAGCAGACTTACCGTTTTTGCAACGGGGTATCTATAAAATTATTTGCCGTTTCCTTTATATCACTTCGCAAATAAAAGCGTTTAAAGTCTGGTCGTTGTCCTCCATAATCTGCCATGTGACAGCTAACGGGAAGTTGTTGGCGAAAACTCCTACAGAAGTATTGGTGGGTGTTGTTTTATTTTCTGCAAATGTGTTTTTTCTTGTGTTTTCATTTACTGAAATCGCTGTAGCTGAAGCTTTTGCCATCAGACCACTGCCACTTTCCCTTAAAATGGTTGGCGCCAATCCAAGCGTTATCGTACTTATCACTAAGGAAAGCTAAAATTATTTAATTTCATATTTTTTCTAAATATGTTTCCAACATGTGGTGATAAATGTTTCATGTTCTTTACTTCTAATGGAAGTAAGATGCCCGCCGTAAAGGTTACACGTCGCATCAGCTGAAGACCATCGAAGCCGCACGCTAAATGTAATTAAAAAGGCTAAGGTGGTGATATACTGGCTAAACAAATAACATGAGTTGTAAAGTGTAGACTCTACGGTGTTTAATGGGCAGATTCCATAGGTGCTTGCAACAGCAGCCAGAAATAAGAAAGTTCGCAGCATCTGTTACGGCACGGAATGCGCTCTTATCTTACCAGGATTTCGCTGATAATATGTTATTCAATTTCGTTATAAAAATGAAGTGTATTCTGTTCATATAATAATCGTGTATTTTCAGATATCACGGGTGAAGTTACAAAAGGCTGTAATCGATTTCGACGATGACATGGAAATTGTTCAGTTGAAGGATCTCTATTTTTTAGGTTATTAGTGATACAGCTAGTTATTATTGAGCCTATTGTGATAAAGTTTTTTTTTACTAAAAAGATTTATTCGTTTAAAAATACTATGAAAAAAAGGTGTTATGAAAGTTGCGCTCATCATTTGAGTAATAGACGCATTATTTTTCTTTCTTCGATTCTAGAGGTGCACTGTCGGAGGCATTATCCACTACCGCTGCGTTGTCGTTTGCGGATGGTTCCATAGAAACTCCAAATTCATTGACACGTTTAGGGTCAACGCGATAAACCCATCGCTGATAAAGGTAGATCTGGAAGTTATCATTAAACAAATAAAATATATGCATACTAAGAAGATAATATCATCTCTAAAACAGCTGACACGGTATAACCACGGCATGCGAGTCACAAAAGCAAAAAGATCATCAATGAATGTATTTATAAACTTGTAAGTCATCATTCGCCATGGGAGATGAGCCACAGATTTTAACTTGTAATTGATAAAGAGCTGAAACATTTACCATTTAAAGTTTACAATTACACTACCTGTGGAGTCATTGCAATAAAACCAAACGTAAGAAGGAATCCGTAAAGGATGTTCAAGACGAAAGAGTACCATCCTTTATGCTCATTATAAAGAAGGCTATATATGCCGTATCCAAATAGCAATGGAAATAATGCCCACGATAGATATTTAAAAGCCATCTGAAACAATTTGAAAAAAGAGTAGTACATACCTCATCATAAACTTTTGTCTCCGATTCTACATATGAGCCCTTATCATTAAAAGAAACACGGGGAAGGACGCCAAATAGTTTTTCATTCCAATTAACCTGAAAAATAAGTACGCCAAGCTGATAATTAAGCACACGTGAACATCCAACACTTTCGGGATTTTCCAGCATTCTATTAGAAGTCCTACTCCGGTCGAGCATTTAATCATGAAGTTGGTATCATTGTCACAGACGTACAGGAATACTACAGCCGACTAAACGAAGTTAATGGAAATGGTCAAATTAAAACCTGGAAAATGTTGAACAGGACAGTTTTTACGGACAATCCAGAGAGATCATTACGTGAATTCCAGAATTGAATGTCATTTTTAAAAGCAAGGAATTCGAAAATCATATGAAGAACAGAGACTATCAAAGTAATACCTAACAGGATAATAACATATAGATCTTGAAAACTAACCGAGTAAAACGTGGTTGGTTTCAATTAGAGCTATCTTGAGGCTATCGTCTCCTTCCTCGTCTTGTTCCAAGTCCAAAAAGGACATTTTATTTTGGCTTCTTGCATCCCATGAACTGTATAACATGAATTTCATCATACTTATAGGCTGAAAGACGATTCGCAAATCGATATCTTTCATCGAGTCGTCCAAGGGTTTGTAATCGGTGTTGAGATTCCAAAACGTGTTAAACATGAAAAATGGATGGTAGAAGCGCCCATCTTCACTGAATTTAACTTCAGCCTGAGGTAGCGACCCGCCTAGAAAACATTAGAAAATAATGGTAAAATGCAAACCTTTGCTCAATATTTGTTGGTCATATGCCAAATTTAACGTAATATTTGGATGCCAATGATTTAAAACTTCAAATTGTAGGGAATCAGCCTTGCTCTGCTCAATAGGACTTTTTTCACTTTCTCCTGTTAACAAATTTGACGTTCTCTTGTAATATTTTTTCTTATATTTGTTGAGTTGCTTGACATAATGAGCCTTCTGCAAATGATTAGAAATTATACCCAACATTTCCATGGGCAATTTATACAAAACTCAAGGCAGCGCTTTATAGAAATTAGAAATAGGGAAGTATGAATACCTGCTTCCATGGAAGGTATTCAGCGTCGCTATTAGGATCTTTGCTAATTAGAACATGTAGATATAACGATTCGTTACGAAGAAGACATTCAGGTGTGGAAATGGTTCGGTCTATTTGAAAAACACTATCCTTAAACAACATGCTTATATACAATATAAGGACCATTTACCTGATTATCTCCCTCACTCCAATTACCGTATTCTAAGCCCTGCAAAATCCAAAATGGGGTTAAATTATTAGGTTCTGGAAGTAGCAGCTGATCATGTAGATATACAACGAGATCGTAGCGTTGTCCAAATGCAAAACTGTTCTGGGCAGCTGGCCAACTGCCAGTAGCTGACAATGGATTCTCGGAAGAAGTCGAGCTCGTCATATACTAAATTTAAAAACGTGAAGGAATAGTAGAAAAAACATACCGTAATGACTTGCTTGAAAATGTACATAAGTATCAGTTGGCGTACAATCTTAGCAGCAAGTCCAATAAAACCACCCTATAAAGATAAATATTGTGCTATTCACAATTATACTCTTTCAGCTTGTGCTGGCTCAGCATTATTGTCGACTTCCATAGTGCCTTGTGTAGCCAAATGTTGGAAGGTCACTAAATTGCCAAATATTACGATGTTAGTCAAACATGTTCGCATATATGAAAAAAAAATGAAAAGATGAAATAAGTTTGCGTTCGCCGAATTATTAAATTTTTGTATAGCACCTTACAAATACATATATAAGTTGGATAATCCCAGCATAAGCATAAGTTCTCAAACGATCATCAGAAGTAAATTTAGATTAGAAACACTTGTTGGAAATACACTTTCACTTAGTTCTTCGCACCAGCCCGAATTGCAATCATGCATACAAGTTAATACTATACCAATGAGAGAATATAACATATAACACGAGTTCAAACAATTCATAGTCCGAAAGGACAAAAAGAATAGTCCGCTCACCAGAAACAGTTTTTGCAACTGCCGAAAGCATTATTGTATGTCACGCTACCGGATTGCGCCATCGAAAATTTGAAACCGACACCGAGTGTCCTTCTCATTTCTGCCCTGACCGACACCTAGTTTTGCTCCTCACAGTTATTTATTTAATGTAATTATGATTCTCCTTGCTATATCAAACACTGAGCAAAATGACTACCTCTCCCATGAACAGGAAAACCTTAGTGTTTCTCTTTGATCAACGGAGATGCCGTCTACTCGACTAATTTGTCTTGCTTATCTTCCAAGATTCGGAGATGATACGGCGAAAACGTTTCACCTGCTGAGCGTCTGGGAAATTCCAAAGAAATGCATCAATGCCGCAATCGATAGTCACCGTGACTCAGTTCAATTCAGTCTTCCCTAATGGTTCTTCCCGAGGTATTCCCTCTGAAGCACATCAAACGTTCCCGGTCGCCATTGAATTTCAGCCGAATACCTGGTCTTCTTTGTGTTCAAATTATTTCAAAGGTGATTCCGTTTCTTTCTTTTTCAAGCAAACATCTCGTTTATCTTTAGCAAACCGCCAGAACGGTTTTCACCCTCCCCCATACAGATGCGAGATGTTGCTGCCTGTGGAAATGTCTCTTCGTCGCAACCGCTATGCGGCTTTGGTTCGTGAAGTTCTCGAAAAATATGATAAGGTACGAGAGGAGAAGTTCCTCGGACAACCTGTCTCCTTCGTCTTTCCTGTAAAAAGTGTCTCGCATAGCGTGAAGAACGCCAGATTGAGCACTGTTGGCCATAAAAAACAAGATAAAATATGTCTTCAGAGTGAACTTATGGATTCCAAAAATATCCAGCTGTTGTTTCCGATCTACATCTCCTCTCATCCTCTTGTCTTCTTCTCTTCTCTCCGAGTTGGCTTGGTTTGGCGCGGGCGGCCAGGTCGCCGGGCCCTTATTCTTCCTCCTCCCCAAACACGCCTCTTAACGCGTGTTGGGCTCCTCAACACGTCTCTTAACGCGTGTTGAGGCAAGAGTTGCGTCCGGCCGGCGCCTGCTCGACCTCCGGCCTCGTCTCCCATCCGAGACGAGTGCGCGGGACTGCGTGGTCTTCAGGTGGCCGCCGGACCATCCAACTCTTCGTTGGCCTCTCCTCGGGTTCAACGGAACCGGGCTCAACATCAATCAAAAACAACAGCCACCCAGGCAAAAGGCAAGCAAACTGACGAGCCAACTCGCCTGAAGAGATTAGTTGCTGGCTAAGCCGCTTCGACTGGTCAGCCGACAGGACCGGCCGGATACCGGATCGGATAGTTTCATTATACGGTATCCGAAATTTTTCGGATAATGAAAATCACTATCCGCACAGGCCGGTGCTCGACCTCCGGCCTCGTCTTCCATCCGGGACGAGTGCGCGGGACAGTGCGGGCTTCAGGTGGCCGCCGGACCGGCTGTCTCTTTCCCTTTTTGTAGAAATAGAGGGGATGATGATGTATGCGAGACATTCCTGTACCCACCAAGAGAAGAAGCAAACGAACCTTTGGGGCTTTTCAACTGGGCAGGGCTATACAGTGTTCTCGTCCATCGTCTGCCCTGCTCACAATATCATTCTTTATAGAATAAACTTCATAAAATAATAGATATATATTTCTGGGCAAAAATAGGAATAAAATACGGATATCTTCCCAAAATGAGACCGGAATGGTGGGTGGGTGTGCGGGGGCGAGATCAAAAAGTGAATCAATGGCTTGTCTTCTCCCTGATTTGGACTGCTCCTAGTCAAAATAGCCCGGCAGCCCAGTGAACGGAGTACACTTGGCTGCAGCAGCTGCAGCCGCCGCCGTGGGCATTATCCGCGGTGCTGATGTGCCGTTGCGACATCGGAACTGGGAGCGAAAGTCTCTGAACACGACGGATTGAGAAGAGGAATAGGGAGACAGACGGACCTCTTCTGCTTCTGTCGCTGGTTACAGAACCACACCCGGACCACGTTCTTTTTCAGGTCTAATTTCTCGGCAATCTGGGCAATCCTCTCACCCGAAGGCCTCGGCTGCTGTCTGGAAAAGTGGGGCACGTGTTGCAGCCACCCTGGACAGGAGGATACCTGAAGTAGTCTTCGAGAAGACGCTTCTCCGGAGCCGCGATGCTGGTCCTTTTCCTCTTCTTGTCAGTATTGGGGAGGATGCCCGAGATGTCTCCACAGGTGTCCTTCTGCTTCATGGCCTCCTCCGCCTTTTCCAACCACGAATGGAGGATGGGCTTTAGCGCAACCTGAAAATAACGATAGACTCTAACAGGGCGGACACTGACCATGTTGTTATGGGACAGGGTCAGGGACTCGAATCTACAGATGGTCGACTGCGAGAGGCTGCCCACCCCGGGCATCTTCAGATGGGCCAGGGCCTTTCCGACGTCCGCCTGGGTCACTCCCAGTTTGATCCTCCTCTGCTTGAAATGCTCGGCGAACCGTTCCAATTCCCGTGGGTCTGTGTCGATCTCTGTAAATTCATTTGTTTATTTCTCTTTTTGGTATCACATACCGGCTGAGGGGGCGGCGAGGGGGTATCTGGCTACTTGAGATGGGGCCGAGATAGCGGAGGTAGCAAAGGACGGGGCCATCGGGTACTGGGTGAAGTGAGTGGGCCCACCGTAACCCATCTGGGAGGCCATGACCTAAAAGAAGAGATTGGAAAAGGGCGAAAAGGTAGAGAGCTACTTGTTGGAGGGAGGTCATGGGCTCCATGGACTGGTCGGAGGAGGTGGGGACGAGGGAAGATGCGTCAAAGGCTTCGGAAGAGGTAGGAAGACCGTGGTAGATATTGGTCGGGTCCTGGCCACCCATCAGATAGTTACTGGAATTGGTCTGCTTGGTCTGCCCAATGGAGCTGTCTCACCTGAACATGTCCTGCGGCCTCATTAGGGGGTTGGTGAGGTTGACGTTCTTGACGTCGATGTCCGCGAGGGCAGCGGCCTGGGCTGCTCTCGCTTGGAAGAGGGAGTCGTCGAAGGGGGCGAAGAGGGAGTTGTTGAACTGGAAGAGGACGAGGATAAGTACAGGCGTACGAGAAGGAGGAGTGAGCCTGGCCAGCTCGCAGATTCACCTGGCCAATTAGCCTTATGATCAGAGTGTCTGTGGCCGGTTATTAATAATTGGGAGAGGAAATGGGCCCTGAATTATTGAAGGAGATCCGGTGTTTTCGGTTGCTTTACTATTTACGAGCCATTATTAATTTTTCAGCTTCCCTCGGGAATTCCTCGAAACTCCTCAACCTGCCCTCCAATTTGTCCCTCTCAGGTGTGTATGCCGCCTTTTTCGGGTTGTCGCCCCCTTCCCCTCTCGGGATGGATCAATGTCGTGAGGAGAGGAGGCAAGCGTGAGAAGGGCCTACCGTAATCGTTCTCCCTGCCTTCGAATCCAACGCGAGACGGCCGGCAGAGTCATTAATATTTCATTGACTCGTTGCCCCCGACGAGCCGGGCAGCAGCAGCAGTCCTCCCTCCTCTCTTTCTCTTTAGCTAACATAGAGAGAGAGAGAGAGAGAGAGCTAGCTAATCTAATGGGGAAGGAGGCGGGGGAGGAGGAGACGCCTCAATACCATATTCAAATCGGAATACGTGAGAGGGATAGGGAGGACAGGATGAGCAGAGGCCAGGGATGTGAGTGAGGAGGTTCTTGGGGAGGTTCTAGGAGAGGCACACCATCCCAAAGAGAGTGCCGTGCCTGATAAATTACTATAGACAGGCCTGCGCGGCGGTCTAGGTGAACGCCCGGCCTTCCTTCCCGTGTCAAAGTGGAAAATTCAAACTGTCTTGTGACAGGGAGCTTGATTCTCGACAGGACTGCCCCTTTGAATCTCTTCTGACGGCCAATTTAAACTGAAGGGATACGGTAACGAATGTAGACCCCCATCTCCCTAACAAAGGAGATTCTCAACGGGAGGGGGGAGGGGAGACTCAGAAAAGCTGTTGAAAATGTTAAGCTTGATGAGATATTTTCCAGCTGTCGACAGTGTGCCGTTTGCCTTTTCTGCTAATGGGCAAAACCAGGCAGCCGAGGGGGGGGGGGGGGGGATCTACTGTCTTCTATTCGGGGGAAGCAGAGAACAGTCGACAGCTGGAAAATATCTTCGGGGGGAGACCTGCTTGTGCTCTTTTGATACTACTTGGCAGATATTCCCACACACTTCCGGAGGAGAAGATCTTTCCATCCTCTTGGTGGGAGGACAGGTGCCGGCCAATACGGTAATACAGGAGGACCAGAGAGGAGGATGAGAGCGAGTCGCACTTCGATCGTACGCCGTAGGCTGTTTATACGTAATTATAGGAATTTGATGACACTGTGTTTCGGGCCCTAACTTTTTTTTGGGTTTCTGTTGATTAAAATTGATTGAAAAGAAAAAAAGAAACCTGGGAGCCTTTCAATATGCCCCCGGAGAGCATTTCGATCACCGCGTATCATTCAACCTCAAGCGCAGGTGAATTTTCTTGTCTAAAAGAATCCGCACCCGAGCCGCCCTCGTCCCCCTTGTCTCTCCGCCTGTCTTCCCCGGAACCGGTAAAGTTAGTTTTAATTGCAATCCGCCATGTTTAATTCCGGCGTCCGTGCATTTTCTATGGATGGGTTCAAAACATTGGCTAGCTAATTTTCATTAAAAATTGACCACGAGGAATAGGTCGACGGGGTGGGGAAGACAAGTGGCGACTTGTACTTTTAAGAGGGGAAAGAGACAAGAGGGAAGATGGATCAGGTGGATCAAATGGGGAATTCATAGGAGAGCAGGACAGAGACTAGTGGCCACGGACAGGGAGACTAATTGGGAGGCCGTGTGATCCAGGGACGACTGTATTCCCCAGTATGAAACGATCTCTTGTATTGTTATTATTCATAAATTCCGGTTTAGTTAAAATCCCCGAGGATCTCTCACCAAAAGGAGATCGTCCTTTTCGTGAGACCTGTCCTCCCCGTCACCCTGTGCCCGCCACCACCCTCAGAACTGTATGGTCTCAGTCCCTCTAGTTCAATTTTCTAGCGGATTAAAAATTGACCAGAGCCAATAATAAATAATTAATTCGACTATAAAACATTCAGAAAACGGCGTCGAGTCTCCCCGAGGCTCATGAATAGTCCAGGAAGTGTTCGCCCAGTACTTTCCGCCGTGCCGTTGATCATATCCCTCCCTGATTTCGGCCAGTGGCTATTCGAATTCGACCATTTTGGAGGGGGTAAAAGGAGACGGACAAGCTCACCGATTGCATTCTGTTCTTGTAGCTGTTGGGGCTGTATCGGCCGCCGTTGAGCTGGCCGTGAAGCTGGTTTAGAGACGGGTAGAGCGGCGCCTGCATCGTCGAATAGAATATGGGGAGGGGAAGAGGAACGACCGTAGCCGACGACGACCACGCCCACTTGAACCAATCACAGCCGTCCGCCCACGAGGGATGAGACTCCGAAATAGCCTGAAACTGTCGTTAGCCGATAGCTGGCCCATCAGTTATCAGTCACCAGCCAGGTGGTGGCCACCTCGGCCGACGAGGAGGCGGCCAACTTCTACCCACTGGGCCCCTCCTCGGCCGAGATTCGCCCCCCTTTTTAGAATGGCTATCAATTATTATCATCAGAATGATGTACATCAAAGCCAAAAATATGAATGAACTCGCTCCTTCGGCTGGTTACGAATTCATAAAGGGAATTATTCGTTTTAATTAATCAAGAGAGGGGGCTGCAACAGCCGACCCGGGACATGAATTGTGTATGGGGGAATCAGTCATACCGCTGTCTTATTCATCACGATTGTTTTGGATCCCCTGAGAGGGAGGAGATAATTAGATATGAGGAGAGGAGAAGTCTGTTTTATGGGGGAGGAGACTGTTACACTTACTCAAGTAGGGCCATCGGAGGAGGACGCGTCTGCGACGAGGCAGGGTGAGACAGAAGGACTGAAAATGGTAATCACTGTTCAACAAGGGCTTTAACAATGAGAAATAAAGAGGTACTGTAGGAGAAATAAGGTATGCCGGCCCCAGGGAGGAAAGACATGGGAAGGCGTGCACTGGCGACTACAGTAATCAATCTGGGCTTGGAAGTGATTTTTTCAAAGAATTCTTGAACCAAAAAATCGTGTTTTTATAGTTTTAAAATGTTCTCTTTGTACTTATCGCGTCCTTAGAACTAACAGATCATGGTTACGTGCACCCGGCTCAAAGTGCCCTTTAGTCCTCCTCCACGGATAACTTCTAATCAAAAACTACGTAGTTCATCTCTCAGCCAAGTTTCCCCTTTTTTTCTGTTCTTTCCAGCCGTCAACCATCTGTCGGCAGCTGATGAAACAATCGGGTGCGCGTTGCGGTAATTGTCTATTTGCATTGGAGCAGGTAACACGAGTGCTAATCCGCTGACACCTCTTTGGAAGGGATACCGTAATCTATATACGAGAAGAAGAGGAAAGGAAGAGGAGAAAAACGACTGTTTACGAAAGAGTGGGGCGCCGGTGGCGGCGGCGGGCAGTGTGGGACCTATACTTCATTCTTACTTGAGAATTATTTACAATAGCCGCTGCGGTCATACATATTTCCATCGAGGCGCCCGTCATCACAAATGACTGTCCTCCTCCTTCCGGACCTGGGAACTTCTTCGTCCTTACAGTAACCCCCTCCCAAGAGGGGGAGAACAATGCCCCGGGGGTGACTCTATTTATCGGGCTGTACCTTTTGAAGCGGAACCGCTAAGCGGACCAATAATTGGATACGGTAGGGAGACAATCGCCTCGTAAAAACAAATAGCCGAAAGGGGAAAGGGGGCATAGGTGGAATGTGATGAGGGGAACCTGGTGGCCGAGTCGCCCAGATGGTCACAATACTGGAGATCATGAATAGTTTATGCCGGGAGAGGCGATCCATTACCTCCTCCTCCTCCAATTGGCCATCCCTTTCCTGGAAGATCACCATCCTCGTCGAAGTTCTCTCCTCACTCTCTGTGTCTTATTATTAATGTATGGGGAACTCTTATCGACGAGGACAGGGGGAGCCTCTTCTTCTTCTTTGGGGGGACATTCCCTCGCGGGCGGTCCATCTGGTGGCCACCCCTAATTGGGACTGAGATCATTAATATAAAAGAATGTCGGTGAGGGAGGAGATGAAACAGCGCGGAAGCATGCGAAAGATGACGGATGATCAAGGAGAGAGGGCAGGCGAATAGGTCGGACTCTGTCTGCCAAGGGGAGGACAGGGTTATGGTCATTGTCCCGGGGACCATGATAGAGAGTAGAGGACAGCCACCACGTCTGCCCCTCTCCCTCCGAATAAAATGAGGCTGTGCTTCAAAATTCTATCATGAATTTTTCCATCCTCCGCGCGTTCCTTGTTAAATAAACCAAGTTTGACTGCATTATTGACTCCCTTCATCAGTTATTACTACCAGCCCTGTGCCCCTTCTCTCTCCTCCCAGCTGAGTGTCTGCTATTCTCTCCTGTAGGTTCGGAGGACCCGGCTGATCCATCCGTAGTAGGCCTCTCCAAGTCCTCGACTCCTACCGTAGTCGGCCCCTTCCAGAATCCATTAGGCAGACGAGAAATCTCACACGCGAATGGTCACATCATCATGACGAGCTTCAATTCAGGTCGACGACACTTCCAGTAAACAAGCCACATCACGTACTTCATCCATTTAAAGGTCTGGGGGACTGTCTGGTTGGAGGTGGCCCTCGTGTCCCGGCTCTTAGCCACTCGTCTCACAGTCTCCAGCTGCAGTGGCTCTCTTCGTCTTCTTGGCTAATTGTCTTCGGAAATGTCTCGTAGTGTCGTTTAATCGCTCGTCCCAGCCGAGAGGCACCCGGCCAGATGGGTAGGATCACACGCTCTCGTTCACACGAAAAGTGGCATAGAAAGGGGGATCCTCTCATCCAGTACGGTATTGTCTAGAAGCAGCCCGGATATGGTTTATTTCCGTCTCCGGAGGCAATTAGCAAAACGACCTTAACCGTTAGGCCACCTGTGATCCCTGCCAGGAGGATGAAAGCCGTCCGCTCCCGCCGGCTACAAGAGACATGTCGTCGGCCGTCTTTACGAGCCGGGACTGTATGATGGATACGCGCACTGTGACGCAATTCCGAGTCAATTGACGAGATCATTACGGAATTAGGAAGGGTCGCGGGGGTCAGCCAGGGGCGGAGGGCAGATACTGTAGAAGGGGAGGACAGGTGAAGTGAAGTTGACTCGATCTCTGTCAATAGACAGGCAGCTGCTCTCTATTACAGGGACTCCGGCTAATCGGTCCGAGTATCGTAATCCGATAATAACCATGTTAGCCCGTATTTGCATTGGGATTAACAGCTTGTACCTCCCGACCCGGTCAATCCAGCCGGGGTGGGCCAGAAAGCGACAATTGGGGACGAGTTATCAATGGCCGGCTGACGGGGCTCAAAGGGAGGAACACCTGCCAGCCACAGGTAATTAGACTAAATACCGCACACACCCGGAAGCTGCCAATAAGCAGACGAGTCTCGTCTAACATAAGGGGAAGATTTATTCATTCTAACAAATAACATGACAAGCAATTTTAATTGAAGTTGAACTTTTCCAAAATTGTTGCCAACTCATCGATGGAGATCATCGTTCGGGGGCCTTCCATTAGCTCTTGGCTTTTCTTCTCCTCTTCCTGTGATGCTGCCTCCTTTAGATGACTGGCTGCTCTCTTCGGGTTTTCGTAAGTAACTTTCTGAGTGCCTAAAATGGGCAATAAGATTTAAAAAAAAGTCGCTTACAAGGAGCGGGGAAAGGCCTCGAAGGGAATGGCTTCACCAGAGCCTGTGGCTTGATTCCGGCCGCTATCTGGCCTTGTGGAGATGTCTTTCGCTTCATTGGAATAACATATTTGGGAACTTCTTCATGAGGAACATAGCTAAAACAAGTATTAGACTAAGCGAGAACCTACCCTTCCTTGACTCTCCTCGGCTTCCTAAAAGTTCCATCAGGTCGTTGCGTCGCTCCGATGAAAATGCCCTCCTCAGTCTTGATACGACGGTCACCTACCATCATCCTGCTTATAGAAATAAATAAAAACATTAGGAATATAAAAGCTGTAGCGAAAGCAGCGATGCCGCTTCTGTCATTACGCGTCGCTCTCTCGGAAGCGGCCAGCCAGGCCCTTTCAAAAGAAGAAACGACGAAGAATGACTCCCAAATGTGCTGTCTGTATTTCCAGTTACGGTACTGTTCAAACATCTTTTTTCGAGGGAATTATGGCTTTAGATTTGCGTGCCTATCCCGTGGTTGGGAGATGCGGCCACTCCATCTGCCAGCTCTGCTCCGTCGGCCTTCTAAACTCGAAATGTCCTATCTGCCGCTCAGTCGACTCATTCCTCAATTACTCTAAAAACCATCGGGTATATGGTCAGTATTCCTCTTTGCTTCTTTTTATACAGAGCCGCTCTAGAAATGGTCAAGGATATCTTTGTCAAAACTGCAGAGGATGAGCAGCTTCTACAGCGCATTCAAGTGCTCCAGGAGAAAATTCGCCTCAAAAGGAACTCTATCACAGGTTTGATCAAGTAAGAAGAAAAGCAGAGGTTATGTCAGCTTTGAGAAGACAACTCGAGCATCAAGACGACGATGAATCCTATCACAGCGACTCGGATGACATTCCCGACGAGGAGTTTGCCCTGGTGGAGGAGATGTTGAGTCAATTCAGCTGGGAAAACGTCGAGTCAGCTCGCCCCGAAAGCATTTAGGCCCCCTCTCTGATTACTGTATTCTTCCGTGCCAAATATAAATATTCATATTGATAGTACTCTCACAAAAAAAGACATTGCAATGATAGAAGAAGTAACGGACGTCGGAATGATAGAAGGAGGGGGACGAGTAGGTACAGGACGAAGTAGGAGAGGAGGATATGGGGGGATGCTAAGGCACCTACACGACATCAATACGTACAAATATAATCTGGGAAGGGAGGAAGAAGACTCATATCACGGTTGGAATGGTGGAAATGATAGGGGGAGGGGAGGAGAGGAGATGTAGGACGGACCCGTATGCTAGACACCGCGCTGGACAAGAAAGGATGGGTGGGAGGAGGACGACGGCCAGAAGGCGGGGTCACCGCCGCAACTTGTAGTTGTGCTGGGGCTGCTTCTGTTGTGGAGGCTGTGGCGGGGGCTGAGCGGGCAGGGCCCGGGAATGGGAGGCGGCCGCTGGGGGTTGTACTGGGCCACCGGGCAGCTGAAACAGAGGCATTGAACAGGGATTGAAAGGGAAACGAACCAGCCGTAGTCGGGCGACCTCGGCGAGAACTTCTCGTTCGAGCTGCTCGTCCCGGAGGTAGTCCAGACCCAGGATCTGCTCTCCTCTCCTGTCTAGGATGTCGTCCAACGTCTTCCAACAGAGACGGTTGTTCATGATGGACGCGTACGTGGCCCTTCCCTCAGGGACGAGGGCTGCCAGAATACTAAAAACTCCTCATCAACCACAGTTCACTTTGGTTGGGCTCACTCAAACACGGGGACAGCAATGTTGTCCATGAATTCGAGCTGGATCTGTGCCACGTTGGCCTTCTCCCGGTCCATCATGTCCATGGGCACCGTGCCGTGGGCCTTCTCCATGTCTCCCTGGGAGAAGAATTCGCGGTAGATGTTCTCGGCGATGGCCTTCGAGTTGTGGAAGTCCTTCGACTGGTCCGACAGGTCGCTGGCCGTCATCACCAGGCACATGAACAGGTAGTGGTGGTCATCCGAGAGGTCGTTGAACCCTACTGAAAATATTACTTTGCTCTTGATCCTGTCATTTTTTGAAGTCAACAAACATAAAAGGAGAAGGATGCTTACCGCGAATGAGCTCCCTGAAGCGGGGCACCTTCTGGACGTGGACGGCGATGTCCGTGGCTAAGATCGACTCCCGGATGTTATTCATGACACACTGGTACTGTGTCCGAGTAAGGGAATGGAGCACATTACACTCGGCTGACCGGAGGATCATCACCGTCTGGGCGTAGTGGTGGCGCTCGAGGACACTGCCCTCGCTGCTGTACAGCTGTGCCAGGGGTGTCTTCCTCTCTACTTGGAACTTGTTGTTCGTGCCCCGGTGGTCGATGTCGTGGCAGAGGCAGGCGATCAGCAGGGCCAGCCGTTCCATCTCGTGGAGGTTCCTCCGGACCCGCTGGGTTTTCAGGGCATTCCAGGCGAAGTGGGCCACGGCGAAGGCATGGGACCAGTTATGATAGGCCACGTCGCGGTAGCCGTTGGCCACGCGGAGGACAAAATTGGCTAGGATGTCCTGTCGGATACCGTAGATCTGGGTAAAGCCGAGATCCTAAAATTTTATTTAAATAAGCGGCAAGGGGGCGGCTGAACTTACAACGAAGAATGTCATGGCCGCTTTACAGTATTCCAAGTCGCTGCCAATTTGACGAGGGGCGAAGGCGAAACTGGCAAAGTCAGGATGGATTGCCTGCCAGGGGGCTACCGGCTGGACTGCGAGACGCTTGGCTTCTTGGGGATCCACCTGAAGACACGCTGTCTGTCTCTATCTTGGACTGTGGATTGTCCCGGCACATAATAAACGACGGCGACAAACAGGGTCTCTACCACTTAGAACAAATATTTCAACCACACAAAAAGACAGTCACTTTGACCTTTTCTCGAGTAGATCCAACCTATTCATTTAAACCCAAGAAGATACAGTAACCCCGGGGATAAACGAAGAGAACTCACAGAATTGGGGTTGTCGAGCCATTCGCCGGCCATCCGAAAGCGTCGCTGGGCCTCCTGCACTTTTCGGTAGAGTAGACACTGAAAAGGGAGACAGTCAGGGCCATATCCATTTTTGAATTTTTATAATGAAATTTCTGCTGAAGATGGTGGGCGGTGTGTGTGACCACGGCTGAGTACACAGAGAGGGAGGAGGCGGCCTTTTTTGCGGAAATAGAGAACACCCGCTGCAGATGGTCTCAAAACACGAGGGAAAAAAGGGGATGCAAACTCCTCCCGGAACCGGGGTCTCTCTGTGTGCCCAATTTGGGGGTGGACGGAAGGGGACCGTGTGGTGGTGGTCTCACGCACTTTCTACGCATTTTTATTTGCCCACATGGATTACCGGATAGGCTGTGGGGGATCAACTGCGTATTCAACGGACTACGCAGAGAAATCATTGCGGGAGGAGCGCATTTTACATAAAAGGCAGGGGGTAAACATGGCAAAATGGAGAGTTGAATATTCACGGGGGGACTGATTTGGCAGGTCGTCGAAGTTTACAGTGCGGCCGCCCGGCCAGAGACCTCCCCTTGCTCGGCAACTTTGCAGAAAACAATGGGAGACCGTTTCCAACTAAATTCTGCAACTGGAGAACTCGGCTTTTTTTGCTCTTTGGTCGGGATCAGGACGGAATGCTACCGGTGTATTTTCTGTCCACCTTGGGGATCAGGAAGTATCAAAAGGGGGGAAATACAATTACGGAGGCCAACAATTTCCAAGAAACACACCTGTCTCGAGTTGTCTCACTGGAGGAGGGCGGGCCTCCCGGGAGGATTACCCCGATTAGAGAGGTGAGTCAGGGACGAGTCACTCTCCCTCGGGGAAATCAGTTGGGACAAGGAAACTCCAGGAGGATGACGCGGTCCCTCGAAAATAGAAAAGGCCCGCCGACAAAATGTCTCGAGTTCGGTTTAAATTAGCATAGGATGGCTTTGTTTACAACTACGGGTGTCGGCGGGATACCCCGTCACTTTTCGGGAGAACTGATCAAAACAGAAGGCCCGTCGCCTCCTGCCCTTTTTTGGATATTTAATTAAGATAAATGACTCTGTGAGGTCTTTTTATAAGGGGAGAAAAGAACTCACATGCGATAGGCTGGTAGCGCAGTAGACGGAGAAGGTGTCGGCCCGGTACTCGTCCTGTCGAGTGAAGCCACGGTTGCCCTCCTTATTGCACAGCTCAAGCACCCCAACGAAGACACCTGAAATTCTCTTTCTCATTTAAATATAGAAGATGCGATAGAAGAGAGTGGGGGAGAGAGAAAATCAATCTCTTGACTCGGTGTTTCGCCTTTTTTCAAAACAGCCTAACTAGGTAATATGGGGAGGACGGGACACAGCGTGTGACGCCAGATGTATTCAATGCGAGGGCCCGGAGTCAAAATTGGAGGCAGGAAATTGAGTCAAACTAGAAAGGCCAGCCCGGTTGAATCTCTGCGAGACCCATTCGAGGAGGAGATAGAGAGCGAGGGTTTTTGAATATTTGAGGGTGTCGGGGCGAAGTGGCCAATAAATCTCGAGGAATGACTCCAATCTACTGGGAGGAGAGGGTCAGCCCCCTCGGGGGGCACCGGGGTCATTTTTGCTCTTCTCAGAAGAACAGGAAAGGAGGAGGGCGTCAGAATCAACTTTGCCGACTGATTGGATTCGTCCCGGTGGCCCCCGTCTCTCCTCCTCTCTGCCCCCCTCAAAAGGGGCCGTTCCCTCTGCCTAAAAAGGCCCGGCCTCCCGTAAGACCGGCGGAGTGGACGCAATCAACCGTAAATCCCCCTGCCGACTGGGCCCTCGCCGTCTCTGCCCCCGAATGCTAATTAGGCCCCCAGACGTAATTACTTTATCGTCGAATCAATTGGCTGGAGAAGCCGGGAGGAAAAGAGAAGAATATTCGAGAAATAAAAAAACGAAGAGGAGACATTTCTCTAGTAGTGCTTAAATACGAGCTAATGAGCGAGAGAATGAGAGAAGGGCCGAGGGAGGGAGGGGCAAAAACAGCCTCCAGGGGAAAATAAGAGAGGGGGAGAGGACAATCTATTCGAGGGGCAGGAGGAAGGGGTCGATAGCCCCCTTCTTTTTCTTTCTCTCCTTTTTCACCTGGGGGCACTTCCCCTGCCTTTAAATGAGAGGGGCAGAGAGAGAGCAACCCCCGTGTGCCTTTTGTTGTTATCTAGAGGCAGCTGGCTGGCGCCGCTCTCTCTCCTTTTCTCTTTAAAGGAGAGCTTTTCCTCCCTTTAAAGGAGCCTCTACCCGGCAGGTTAAAGAGAGAGAAATAATGTTCAAATCAATGGGGGACAGCCTGACCCCAAACTGACTATAATACCATAATCCGATTGAGGAACTCGGAGGAGTAACTCCGTCTCCCGCTCTCTCTCTCTCTCTCTACCGGCCGGCCGGCCAGGGGGACACCTAATGATTTCTTCTCTTCTCGGAACTATGATAAATGATGTCAACTGGGGAGAAAAGGAGTTATCACACACCGGAAGAGACGAGAGAGAGACCTGAAAACAGCCGGGGAGAAGAAACACATGTGATGGCAGGAGAGAGAGACGAGAGAGAACTTTCGAGTCCGATACCATCCGCCGGCCGACCCGAAGAATGAACTAAACTATCAAGTTTTGGACTTTGTGTAAACAGAAGGCGGAAACTACCCCAGGAGGAGGAGGCGACGGGACGGGGCGGGACGGCAGGCGGCTGGCAGGAGGAAAACGTTTTTGGGGACAGATAAGACGGAGAAGAAGATGGAGTCATAAAAAAGAGAAGGCAACGGGAGAAGGAAGACATAACACGGTGGAATGTACTTGAACGGGGCCGGGTGCGAGAGCGAGATAAATGACTTGTGGTTTTACGGGGAATCAAAGAATCAACGAGGAGACCCCGTGTTCCGGGGGACACGCCTCCTCCCGGACAGGGGAATAGCGACAACTTGGGAGAGGTGGTCAAGGCAGATCTCTGGTCAGCTAGCCGATGAAAGGGAGGAGGAGAATGACAGGGAAGCGAGATGGATCGAATGGCAGGCGAAAGAGTACAGGAGACAACGATAAGAAGTCGTGCCATGGACTCACGCACACACACCCGCACAATGGGAGAGAAAACAAATAAAAGTCGGAACAATAACCAACAGTGCTTTGCCTCGAAACCATTTTGAACTCTGCACCCATTCTTTTTCTTTAGAGGGAGGAAGTTTTGACAAAAATAGATTTGCCGCCAGCAGGGGTCGAACCTGCGACCTTGGGCTTATTAGACGTTTAACCATTATGTTTTAACCAGACTATTTAAAATAACATTTCTACAAGTTAGTAGTGGAGAGTAACGAGTACCAAATGGTAGAGACATAATCTTGGATTAGGCTGAGGCAGCAGAAAAAAGAAGTCGAAAATCTCTACACTAGTGCAGAAGGGGGAAGTCGAAAATCCCGATCACTTTATAGTAACCGACTGAGCTATGGCGGCCGATTGTAGGACATTGTACAGACAGAAAGGGAAAAGCTTACCTGCGTGGTCAATGAGTGGGAAGCAGAGAATATTCCTGGTTTGGAAGCCAGTCAGCTGGTCAATGTGAGGGTAGAAGAATGGGCATCTATAAAACAGAATGAGAAGGCGGCAAATATGTTCCTGGCTCTCCGGGAAACGAGGGTGGCGGGAGGGGAGGCCATTCGGAGGCTTCAGAGATCGTTAAGTGGCCCCGGGGACTCGTAGACCGCGTGACTTTTGGTTCTCCCTTTTTTCTCGCTACTAATTAGAATTTTCTGCCGCTTGTAAACAACTTGCGTGGGAGAGAGACTCAAAAAAGTCGGTTCGATAAATTCGTGGAGCCAGCTGATGCGTCTGATGGATTGGATTGGCCCCCAGGTTGGAGTGAGGCCAACTGACAGCCGCCTGTTCGCCCCTAAAGAACTCCTCCCCTGCTCCGGAGAACGAGTCCACACTCGGCGACTAACCTGTTGACGTCGCGGACATTCAGGGACTGTTTGAGGGCGACCACCTGGCCGACGATGCCGCGGTCCATGGGCATACGGATCTCTGAGAGGTGGTCGGCCCTCTCGAAGACGGTGGCCACCAGTTGCTTGTGCTCGCTGTCCACCAGGAAGAGGGAGACACTAAACACGCGAGGGTTAGCCGCGGGAGGACACTGACGTCTCGGACTTGATGAGCCGCTTGGACTCCTGGATGATGGTCCGGACGAGAGGCTTCAAATCCTCGGACTGGGTGATCAGTCGGTGATAAACATCAGGGGAGACGCATCTCGGGCAGTCCTGAAAATGACGGATGTCACCGGAGGAGGCCTCCCAGGAGACGGAAGGACTACCGGGGATAGGGAGATAACGCGTTGTCAATCAATTCCCGACCAGACAAACTTTTTGGGTTGATGCCTCACAAATCAAGTAAATAGAGACGGGAGGGGTCGCTACCTCGTCCATCTCGTCGTCTAAGGGTATCTCGTCGTCCTCCTCCTCTTCCGGAGCGGCAGGGGTGGCCACAATGACTATCTGCTCCCGCTGGATAGCCAACGGAGGATGGGAAGCCTTACGCCAGACGGGAGGGGAAGCGACCAACGGCAGCACGCCGAGGTGCGGCAGTGAGTTGCGGCGCAACTCCACCATAGACATACGGCGGAATCAGTCTGAAAACAGCGGATTAAGGGAGGATACGGGGAGGAAAAGAGGGGAAAAGAAGAGAGGATAACAAGTTATCAATATGGTTGCCATACCCCCCGAAGGCCGGCTGAATCCACAGAAACCCATGACTACTCCCTGTGTTGATTCGGGGGGAACTCTCTTTCCAAAGATTAATCCCTTGAATCAATCAGGAAAGACGCGTTCCCTCCCAGTTCATCGACCCCCGTCAAACACAGACGAACTGTAATATGAGCAGATGACGTCGGGAGGAGGAGACACCTCCCGAAGGGACAAGGCCGACGAGTCACCGTTCCCAGAAAACCGATCGACGACATCCCTCCCCCTTCGGGCATACCGTAACCAATAATCTCGTGATAAGTCGGGGATTCGGAAGGAGACGTACAATAACGTCAACTTTTTGAAATATTCCAGGGAGAGAGACAGCGGCAGCACATGGGAACGGCCGGTGGCCGACTGGCACCAGGAAGTCGTCCCTCAATTTTTATGAGATAGATGAAAGGGATAGAATTGTTTGTGTGAGGCATAGTGACCACGTCAGGGAGTGGGAAATTGAGATGGAAATGAACTGGACCGCATCATATTGCTTACGTGAACTGTGTGTGATAAACACGGCCGGCTGTGAGCCCGGCCGCACCGGGGCCAAATATGTGTATACGGCAAAAGGGAGGAGGAACGTTTTGGAGCGTGTAAAACAATGCGCGGAGTAGGGTTTCGTGTCTAAAATTTGGAGGGTCCTGTTTCCATCTTTGTAGTATACTCGGCCCGGTCCCCTATTCCCCAGGTAGTCGAGCTTATCGAATTGTTCTCCCCGGGCTGAGAGAGATTTTATGGTGACAGGGAGAGTCTTTATGGAGGCCAAAGATAAGAATACGAAGGGGGCCCAGCTCAATTTTTAGAAAGGGGGGAAAAGAAGGGGGAAGGCCTATAAAAAGAGAAAAGTAGACGAGATTGAATGGGAAAGTCGCCTTTTTATATGGACCTTTTTATTCCCCCTCTGCTAGACTTTGATCCGATCCGATTCAGTCTGGGCGATGTAAAAAAAAACGGGACAGATCTAGACAAAAATGGAGCAGGGCAGGAGGGGAGACCAAGCGGGGCAACTGATTAGAGCGAGAAGAGACCGGCGGCCACGTGAAGAGATGCCTTTTCTCACCCGACAGGACAGCCCCGAGAGAGGAGAGATTAGTCAGAAAGATGCTTCATACGAGGACGACGCGTTTTCTTGTAATATCGGGGACAGATTTGTAACGGGGCAAAGAACGGCAGGAGGAGGAGAATGTTCTGAAATAGGAGACGGGGATAAGATGGAGGAGATTACAGGAAATAAAGAAGAGCTGATCCGGCAAGAAGCCTCATCCATCTCGACCGGGGATAGAACGGGATGACGTCCAAATATTAGTTATTAGGTGATCAAACAGCCGCGAGGATGGGATACACTCGAACTCGTAGTCTCGTTGTTTATGGGCAAGAGTTCCGCTACAAATACGAATATATAGGGATATGGCTGATGAGAAGAGGACGGCGAAAACAGGTGGAGACGAGGAGGAAGAGGACAACGTCACGCAATGGAGAGGGGAGAAGGCGAGGAGGGAAAGGGTGATAAGGGAGTCGGCCCATAGGCGGGAACCTCGTCGACTTTGAACGTTGGGAAATCCCGACAAACATGGATGGATGGCTTCCGTCTCTTCGTAAACAGGAAAACCCCGAGAATAGTAAATCCGGATGGACTCTATTTGGAGAGGAGGACAGCTGACTGTTCCAATTAGGACTACAGTACCCGGGGAGGAGGACAAGAAGAAGAAGTGCCCCGATAATGACTAACGGATAATCAAATCTCCCACGCTTTACTTTCGGTCATTTTTAGGCACCTCATCTGACCGAGAGACTAATCGGATGAATCCCATTGCCGGCTTATCCCCTCATATGGGCCTCTCTAACTTGCGTCAATCGTGCTCTTATGGAAATTTTTCTCTCTTTAAATACACAGAAGGGGGATTTCGCGGAAAGGGGGACTAACAGGCTCAGGCAGGCAGCAATTTTTAATGAGAGAAGACGGTAATCTTTGAGGCCGGTAAGAGGAGAAGAGGAGACGAAGGTCAGCCGGGACCGTCCCGGGAGGAGTGGAAAAGGAGGGCCATTGAGAGGTCTGGCCAGCTGGCACGACGGTGAAGTGGTCAGCAAACAGCCCCGGGACCGTCTGTAGTTTGGAGTATGTTTTGAAAAGGGAATGAGTCGAGTCAGCTGTTGCTTTTTAGGGCGGCTCATAAAAACGAATTGAGGGGGGACGGCAGATAGGGCTCACGAGGGGGACACGTCTCCTGGTAACAAAACGAGGGCTAATGTATGGGATTCAGTGGAGAGGAAGGAGACGAGGGCAATAAACAACCAGCCCCCGGAAGAAGTACGTATTGACCTGGCTGGTGTGGGGGAGGGGGAGGAGGACGACCAGAATGTCAAATCTCGTGGGAATTGATGGATCCCCTCGGGGGCAGCCCGCGTAGTGTGTCTGTGTGATATTCGACCGCCACAGGTGTATCGAATAGAATCAACGGGAGGAAAAAGGAGAACTTTGAGACCTCCCCCCGCCACCTTAAAATAGAAAAAGAGTAATTTGTGAGAGGGAGATGCCAGTTGGAGATATACAGAGGAGAAGGAAAACATGGCCGCCGGTACGGGAGGAGGAGGCGAGTGGATCGATGAAATTAGAAGAAACTGGAAAATGAACGAAGACGACTAGTCGACGCTTTTCGGGCGGGAAAACAAGAAGAGGCAAGGCGAAAGATTAGATCAAAAAGGGAAGAGGAGGTGACCCGAAAACAAGCGAGGAGGGCATCCCCAGAGAAGGGCAATAAAACAGGGACAACGGTGAGAAACAGACCAGCTGCCCTTTTCCCATTGGGGGAAACCCGTGGGGCGAAAACGACAATTGAAGCCATCTGACAAACCGTGTTTCTTTTAAAAGGACATAAAACAAAGGGGGAGACAGGCACCACCTCATGAGAAATGGAGTAATCTCCCCCGGGGCATACTGTGGCCAGCTTTGTGGCGCCAGCTGCATACAGATTGAAAAAATAATGATTGCCCGTTGGGGAGTCAACGATCTGACAGAGGAAGAAGACGGGAGGAGAGAGATTTCAATATAATATTAAAAAAGAGGGAAGAAGGCCTGTTTATGAAAACAATGGAGGGGGAATTCTTGATGAGGAGCGGCCCAGGGAGGTCTGGCCGTCTAGGAAAATAGAATTTTGGAGCAGACTAGCCAGATAGAACTTCCTCCTGCCTCATCAGGCTGTCCGCCCGCTTTTACGAAAAGGAGAAATAAGGAAATGGCGGGGATTCGGGTCAAATACAAGGAGGAACGGGAGATAAGAGAGTAGCCTCAAAGAAACGGGCGATACCATTAATTCTGCCCCACCCCGAAGACAATGAAGAGTGAGATTAACGGGCCCGGGGGTTACTCATGTCCCCCTGTATCTCTGGCCTCACGGACACGTGGGAAAGACAAACAACGCGTGTCGCCACCACCGTCGCCGCCGCCGCCACCACCAGCGCTACTCTCTCTCACCGTCCCTGCCTTTTTTGTCTCCCTCTCGCCCCCACCCCCCTTTAAAAGAAACCGAAAGAGATATAAAGGAAGAGGATGTGTATATAGAAGATGGGAGGAGAAGTTTTATCCCCACGGGGGGTTAATTAAGAGGGAAGAGTCGGCTGGTTTTGTGTGTGTGGACCTCCCTCAGTCTCTTCTGAAAAATCAATAACGGACGCCTCGTGTGCGTGTGTTTAAGCCGCCGGAGGGCAAGGCAAGGTTATTCACACACACACTCTGCTGGTCTGATCCCATTCCAATTATTCGATGGGTGGCCCTCTCCCCAATAAACAATTACATGGTCAGGCGGTAGGTAAGGGGAGACGCTATTTATAGCCGGAGAAGAGAACTCCCCTGAAACCCGAGAAGAACTATAGTGAGGGAGGATGGGAGACAGCTGTTTGCGGGGGATGTTTTCCCCCTTCCTCCACCCGGGAGTAGTCTAATTTCCCTGTCCAGAAAAACGCGGGAACCGGTAGGAAAAGACCATCACGAGGGGAAGACATTCCAATCGAAAGCTGAATAAACAGAGGAAAAACAACCAGATTAGGGGAAAATGAGAGAAGAGGATAAATATCAAGAGGAACAGCTCGAGCCATGAGAAAAACACACTGACAGATGAGGACAGGTGAAAGGGATGAGAGCCTAGAAATAGTAGGTTAGACTTGTGGAACCGGTGGGCAGGTGGAAAGGGAAATAGAAACACAGAATACTGGAGAACAAGCACGTCGAAGTTAGAGGAGCCGAAAATAGAGACAGGAGGGGAGAGTATCGCTTCTATTGACGAGAAACGGACGGATATTTAAAGAGCGGACAACGCCTCTCAAAATTCCTGTTGTACTCGAAGTTTCCCGTGGGTTGAAAAGTACACAAACCCGGCCCCCTCATGGCGTGGCCCCTGTCCTCTCCATTTCCAGTCGGATGTCCCCTGGCGGACATGGTCATTGATGCAACTTATTTTAATCACTCTAATATCACCATTTTTTCTATTCGGCAGGTGAAAAGATGGATGAATAGAAATTGAACCAGGTGAATTTCTGTTGTCGAGGACTTCACCTGGGAGAGAGGATAAGAGGAGAAGGTGGCAAGAGAGTGCGAAGGGAGGGCAGGGGCCGAGTACGGTAGAGGCGGTGGGATTCAATGAGGGCAATAACAAGTAATAAAAGTTGAAGGAGAGAGAGTTCCGAGCTCATTGAAAACATTAAAAAAGATAAGGGATAGTGTCTGGCGTCACTCTTGAGGCCAACGACAAAAGTCACAACAAATGGGGGAAGGGTAAACATATCAAGGAATAAGGCGGCCAGAACAACAGCCGCTCGGATGATAACCTTTCTCTCTCTCTCTCTCTCTCGAGTAAGAACAACAGGAAATGATGGGCTAGTTCAACTGATCAGAATGTCCTCTGGGGCAGGTGCCCCAGTCCCCTGTAGCATGGGAGGGATGACGCGGTCCCCCTCTATCCTCTCTCGGTTCGCATCTCGAGATACGGCTTAAAACGACCACAAAAAGTCGAGGAGAACTATGATGCGCATAGAATTGAACATTTCACTGCGATATTTGACTGGACTCGGAGGGAGAATGCATTGCCAGTCGACTGAAAGTAATCGGTTCAGAGAAATACGACGACGACGACTAAACGAGGCTGTTTTCTTTCGACGTTTAATCTTTTTTCGACGAGAGACTTCTAGAAAAAAGGCTGATATGGAATCCAAAGAAGGAGAAGGGCAATATATCCGCCGGGGGATGAACGGTGGCGGGGAGGATGAAAAGGGCGCGGGAAGACGAGAGAGAGAAACGGGGATATTCCCGCCAAAACTGGATCGACAGGGGCAATTCCTCCTCTCTTTTACTTGTCTCCTCCCCAACGGACTTGAGGGGGCTGATTTCTGATACGGTTGAGAGGAGAGAGAGGAAATTGCCTGGGTTTTTTTCGGGGAAGCCTGTTTATTTTCGATGGAAGTGTCACATTTAGTTAGGCCTAAATTGGCCAGACCGACTGGCTTCTGTTTTTACCCGGAGAGAGACCTTTGTATCTAGTTTATAACCCAATAAACGGAATGATGATGAACAATAACGGAGTGTCGAAAGGGGAAAGATTCGAGATTCACGAGGAATGACCGTGTGACAGACAGGGGAGAGAGAGGGGCCACAACACCTGTTCCGAGTTTATTTTGGGGTTGAGCCACGTGGAATGGAGAAAACGAACTCGGGAGCAGAAAGATTCAACCAGCCACACAAAAACATCCGATTTCAACCGGGGGAGGATCACTGTAAGAGACGAAGGAGGCTCGGCAAGATACGGCCGGCCATTTCAGTTTTCTCATAATCCACTTCCGAAAACGTTGCCTGGCAACTGGAGGCCGTTGCCCGGGGCTACCTACTACCGGGACCAAAATGGAGGCGGGGAGAGGGGAGGATGGCATATGGAACGGGAGGACAGGCAAACATGGGAAGACCGGCCGACAGGGCTCGAAATGCCCGGGCATCCGACCTGTATCCAGCAACACATATCACAGCGGAACCAGCACACATTTCCACACGGAAAACTGGGAAGGAACACCTCGCCAAATGGAAGGGAGGAGGGGGCAGATCAAGGTTTTCAAAGAATCGTAAAGGGCGAGAGAGAAGAAAGGAGAACGACTTCCGCGGCGGCAACGATTCGGGGGCTGGTCGATAGAGTGGACAAACAGATCAAACACGGCCAGTCAAAAAAAGCCCTCTGTCCACACTCGAAAAGAGAAGTCCCAGGTCAGAAAAGGCACACGTCCCGAACCGGTGCGAGCGAGGATATCCCAGTCTTCCCCCGCTACTGCACTTTGAACGAATGGAAGAAAATGACCAGGGCTTTTTGAAAAAGGAGAGTTAACCTTGTCAGGAAGTGACGAAAGCTGTACGAGGAGGAAATGAGCCAGACAGACGCGCGTTCTCCTAAAGTTGATACCCTGCGCAATGGGGCCCAGTTCCGGGTCTCTCTCGCATGTGATCCTTGTCCTCGTGACCCCGATGAACAGCAAAGAAGCCATCTTTTATGTGTTTGGAGAACCTCACCGGTCTTCTACATGATACAGACGAATTACTGTAGCAACAAGAGATCCCCCGGGGTCGATTATACTATGAGACAAATTGGGAACCGAGGAGAGTGTTGGTACCCTAGGACACGGTCTCCTATTTATCTTATCCATTCCGCTGAAAGAAGATAAAAAGCCCAACAGTAATGAAATAGTAAAGTTAAAGAGTCAGAGGAGAGGAGTGTGCCAGGCGGGCCCTCCGTGTTCCCACGGGTAGAGTTCACCGGTCTGTCTCACGTGGTGCTCTAGGAGGATCGGGTTACTTCACGAGAGAGGGTGGTGATCTCCGATCATGGATAAGAAAACGGCTGGGGCACATCAGCAGACCTCGATCCGTCAATAGTTCGGGAGGACGGAATAATTGGGGAGTCACGTTGCCCATTCTATTCCGGGCCGGATCCAGAAGTAAAAGAAAGAGCTGTCGTAATGACTTCCTCTGCCCGGTGTGCCAATTCTTCCTCCTCCCAATATTTTTTTGGAGGAAGTAGCCCGAGTTTCGTATAAATCTGAATGCTGTTCAGCCATGTGGCTCAAATGAAAATTTAATTACTGGCCGTAGGCGACGAGGGAAGAAACGCGACGGTGATGATGATGGGCATGGAAATGAAATAGACATGTCACAGGGACCAGGAGACAGACACAACATTGGCGACGGGGGGTGGGCGATCATCGGGAAGTGGCCGTCGTGGTCGAGCGGTTATGGGCCCACGTCACTCCGGGGGACGACGACGGCGACTTCAGGAGACTGCGGTTGTAGAAGAGGACGATGAATCTGAACAAGAGGATGAGTGGGTGGGCAGGGGAGGATGGCTCAACTGACCCGTCCAGCATGACATGGGCTTGCCACTCGGCCGTGTTCACGAAGAACTGGTACCAGTCGGTGGCGAACCAGGGGAACATATCGAACCACACGATGTAGACGTCGATCGTGTAGATGAAGTTCTCCACCGTGTTCTGAACATTCTCTTATTTTGTCTATTCCATGGCATGAGTCAGTTAAGACTCTCTCATGAACTCTAAGCATTGAACACCCTCAACGGCCATCCACCATGAAATGTCTGTCCTCCCCGGGGGTCATAAGCCCACCTGAGCCAGTAGCCGCCAGTTTCGACGTTCTCGTTCTATCAGCACTCGATCATTGGCTGTCTTGACTTTTCTCTGAAATGCAATCACCTCTGACGAATGGGTGGGAACTCACAAGAATGTGAAGAATTCTCACAGCTGTGACGAAATTCAAGGAAGTTGTCAGGATGAAGAAGGCGGTGAAGGCCACGTTGATAAAAGTATTGAAGCCTTCGGCACACTCCCCATTGGGAAGGAACGAGATCAACTCCGGGTTATACTCGAAGCTGCAGCCATCTGAAAAGGGTCCCTTTATTGGTCTTCGTATTGGCAATTGGTAAGAGGCATCAGGCCCACTTGCCCCCCTAAGGGTACATAGATGGCCCCCTCCCCTACCTCGCATCCCGATTCCAAACAGTATCGTACAGTAGACAAGGCAGATGAGGATGAGCAACTGAAGTCTATGTCAAATTGAACCATCTGAGACAAACCGCAGCATATTTGGGTTTCTCAATAGTCCTGAAGAAGAACGGGAAATAGGCGGCTATAAAGCGGGTGATTGAAATGAAGGTCTGCGTCGATGGGCCCATCCAGTAGGCGCCCGAGCCTCCGAGCTGCCCGAAGAACTGGCTGAACACGTGGGGGAGGATGACCCGATTACTGTAAGGCTTTGTTTGAAAGGACTAGGCGAAACTCACTAGGCTGTGCAGGGGATGACCCAGAAGAGGAAGACGAGCAGAATTATACAATTGGAAATCATCCTCGTCCTGAACGGGGTCGTCCTCCCCAGTAAGGGGGCACCTTACCGGTTGAGGAGATGGAATATAGTCCGATATTTGGATTTGCCCCACATTCTGAAGAAACAGAAGCCATTGACTCCGATGCCAATTGTAGAGATCTGAAGCCGATGCTGGTGGTGGCCAGCTAGAGTCCTACCAAGAACATAACAATGCATGTGGAGAGGCGAAAGAGATCCATTCCTTGGGCAGACGAAGAAGTCGGAGGGGTCGACGTTCCGGGGCTGGAATTCCCAGGATGAAAGGACATGAGAACGATCACGGATTTAATTTGAGACCACCCATGGAGGCGGGGAGCAAGATTCGTCTCATTAAATGGAGACAGGAACACAATGATCTCTGATGAGGGGAGGATCACCGGGGCAAACAAGGATGGCCTATTGTGACTCAAAGACACTGTCGCTCGAAGGCATCTTCCATAGGGATGCTTAAACAAAACGAGAAGATGGATGGCCCGCTAAACATAGAAAGAGTATTTGATGGAGGAGTCTGAATGGATAAATCTAGCCGTCTACTTTTAGATTTCTCACGGTTCAGTAGATGTCTCATTCACCGTCTTGAGCAGATTATTAGATTACTGTGAAATGATGATTTAAACTTTAAAAGGAAGACATTCTCAGGTAGCGTCAGTTATGCGGTGTCCCCGATGGCTGCCATTGGCTAAGCAGTCCTCTCCAGGGAATCTTCGTCTGCCTGGCTCCTCCACTTTCTGAGCATCCGAAGAGAAGTCTTATTTTCATATGGCTTATTCAGTTTTCCCCCTCTTGTCCTTTGTTTGAATGACTCTATCCCTCAGTATTGTACCTACTCCCGCTGCAATCCCATCGTACTTGCAGAAGATGAATGCAATTTCGATCCATTGACGGTGTAGGCGATTGACTGAGGAACAACCAAAATACCTGTGTATCCTTTGAAACGACGTATGTCTAGAGCAAAAGCCATCTCCCTTCTTTGAAAGGTTCAGTTCGACAAGATGGAAAAACTCCCCACTTTGAGAAAACAAGGGAGACTCGGGTGGCTGGAGGAGAATGTCAAAAATAAGTTTAGAGAAGGGGTCAGCAGGACATTGGCTAGACTTATGAAGTGTCCTCGAGTCACTGGGGTATCAGCAGGTGGGAGACCACCCAGTGCCCGCGGCTCCTTCCAATAACGGTAGGCCACTCCATTGGTCAAGCCTTTGCATCATAAGGGTTGTCTACTAGAGGACGGGAGAGGCTACCCCTAAGAGGATGGTTCAAGATACAGACCATCAGCCGCGGGCACCCCGAAATGAATCTCGGTCTTCTTCTGACAAGGGAACCTTTTCAGCTTAGGCTGGACTCGTGAGACGAGACCTAGTGCATTCGAAAGAGCGTCAAAAACTATCCCAGGCACCGGGTTCTGTTTTCCCAAAATGTCTCGCGTTACGGTGTAGCACGCCAATTGAGTTTTATATGCTAAATTTGTCAAAACCGGTTTTTGCTGTTACTTACTGCAGATTGTGCTCTGTAAAATGTGAAGTGGTGGCCGAGTGGATAATATACAAGCTTATTAAAGTTTTGCTTTTTTTTCTGGCCGGGTTCAAGTCTCCATTGGAGCAATAGCCTTTTGCCTCTTTATTTTTATGGGAAAACAGTTTTGATAGGACGAATTAGCTCCGGACCTTTACCAAAACGAAACACAACATAGTCGAAGTATAGAAATGAGGAAATTTTGCATCTCCGCTTCGGGGAACATGCCGTCTCATCCACTCCTAACCGGATTCCGTCTGGGAACAGCAATTACAGTCGAAATCTACTCTCCAAACTGGAAGAGAAGCTCTGAACAACGAGCCCCGATCATCTCCTCTGTCACGGC
This sequence comes from Oscheius dolichura, assembly GCA_932521035.1. Lineage (NCBI taxonomy): Eukaryota > Metazoa > Nematoda > Chromadorea > Rhabditida > Rhabditidae > Oscheius > Oscheius dolichura. Next base: position 7,173,663 of record OW051494.1, read on the forward strand.
CACCCGTCGGATGGCTGCCCGCCCGGAGACGCCATCTCCTTGATCAGGTTCGGTGTTTCAACAGTTTCCATTTGAGAAAATGTGATTTCGGGAGGAGGCACCGCCAGTCTCGTCCAATTCCCTTGTTCTCCACATCTCCCCGCCACAGGAGTCCACTGCTCACTGCCCATCGTCCTCCCATCGTTTGGATCCCCTCCTCGACACTGGAGAATACTTTTCGCGGGAAAGGAGGACGGCCACGTAAAATTCAAAAAGAAGAGCAATTCACTCCTAATTTGCGTCAGCGCTGGCGAGTAAAAATTGCACGGGGAGCATGATACAGCATGGGGGAGGAGGTGCTGGACAGGGGGGATGGAGCTGGGAGCCGAGGAAAGAGCCTGGCCTTTAGACACTGCGCGAGGCAACAAAAGCATTGCGCGACCGTAAGCTTGGCAAGGAAAATGCGATGCGCAAATCTCAAAATAGGCTCTTTCGCGCTGCAAAAATAGCGGCAGTGTGTTGTGCCCAGCTCTTTTCCGCCGCCTCGACTGGTCAATAACAGAAATAAGCAAAAAGAACACGAGACCCTCCAGGGCTTGTACGCCTGAGGGTCAAATATCACAAAGAGGAAGACGGGGAAGCGTCTCGATGGTCTTCTTGCGATGGAAGGAGCGGCCATCATGGAGAAACACCTGAAAAACGAAGTTCAATCAAGGAAAATCGAAGCAATTCAATTATTTGACCAAAATTTGAATTTTGGAAATCCCGCCGCTAAAAATTCGACATCATTTTGCCTTTCGGATGACGAACGGTCGGGTCGATATGAACCGAGCCTTTGCGTGAGAATTTGACCAATTTGCTGGCAAAAATGGATATACCAAATTAGAACGTACCGAAATAATATCCACGAATACTGCCAACGGCATCGGGAATCCAAACGGAATTTGGAAATGCATATGGCTGTCCACAGGTTGTTCTTTGTCTTCTTCTATTTTCTCGTGTCTCGCTCTTCTGTTCTCGCCTGAAATATGACTTTATAGTTTTGCATGATCTTCCTTATTGATTCGTTTGTCCTCTAACATTGATATACAACAAACCATTACCAAGGTTTTTCTAATTTTGCGTTGAGAATTGTGCATTTACTTTTCACTCGCTGTTAGAAGCTTCCGAACATTGTTTATTTTCTTTCGATCTCTTTTGTTGCAAACATTGCTCTCCCTTAGATTGTCTATAGGGGATTTTCATTGAATTTGTTTGAAAATCGTCTTTTGTCATTGACTAGTTTTTACAGAAGCTTGAATTGAGTTTACTACCAGTTTAGAAAGCTTCAGTCTTGCCTTCAGCAAATGCTACATGTAAATACAAGTAAGCTTTTTTTCGTTTGTTTTCAGCATATGAACAAGACGAATTGACCTGCTTTTGCACAAGTCCCAACTGGACCCTTTTAATTTTGACAAAAATGCATCAAGTCAAATGGCACAAATTTACAAGAGTTAGCATGATTCAACTTGTCAAGATTATTGGAAAATTCATCCGGCTGTTCGCTCAAATGTAGCAAAATATTCGCGATATTTTTGAGCAAAAGTTGGCCTGGAGCAGTGGCAGCATTTCATTATTTCTTTTGCAAAGAACAGGATTGATGCATCTTTGTTCATATCCGATCTTTTCTAATACGCGTGATCATTCTTTTTCTTTTCATTTGTCTAAACAAATTTCTAAAAACGAACCTCGGAAGGTGATTGCTTTTAGGTGTGCTCTTGTCGCTACTGTAGAATTGTTTCTCTTGGACTCACAGCTACTATTTTTGCAAATGTTTTGTTCTTGCTGCTGTCGCATCACTGGCTTTTGCATCGGCTTTCTTCCATGAGCGCCTATAAAACGTTACTAGTCTCATTTGAAAAAGCTATTGAAATCAGCCTGCTTCTTTTTTTCTTTTTTACACATTTTATAGATCTACCAACCTTTCTTCAGTGCCGTCCTCCATTTCAGTTGCATCCTCCACGTAGTGTCAGCCAGCCAAGATACCTGAAAATCGGAAAGAAGCACAAGTAAAACAATGGATGATGGACGTTAAGGATTTTTTTCATTGACAATTTTGCCAAAAAGAAGCGTCAGGATCGTGTATTAAGGTGCAGATTTCCCTTTTGGCTTCGGAATCGCATCGGAGCCAAAGACCGCCTTGGTACACAATGGATTCAACCAGCCAGGAAATTGCCAGGACACCTGCTTTGAATGACTTCAAAGGGTAGGTTGCTTCGAGTGGCGGTCTCTCTCCGCTTGTCCCATTGGCTACCCCATACGACCGAGACTTTTAGAACAAAAGAAGTATATCCGAATAAACGGGACGCGTAATGTTGCGTGGATCGAAGCCCACAACGCGATTTTGATTCGTCCGAGAGAGGCATGGACCGAATCCACTCCAACGGAGTGATGCCCTTTGTAGGACAGGGTTAGTTACCAAAAGTTACCCCCAAATAAGAACAAAAACAACCTAATTATGAAGAAGACGACAGATGGCCATTCCAGGGCAGAGCAGACGAAGAACTGACGTCTGACCAGGATCGCTTCCGTTTACCGGATTTGACAAGATTCGACAGGATGACCTGTTGAGTTCGGTCAACTTCGGGGTATCATTCTGGAGCTCTCTGAAAGACGAAGATGCATAAGAGACTGGTGGAACACTGCTAAAACAACATAAATACATACCAGATACAGTATAAAATCCACGTGGCAGAGGGGTATGCCGGAGTTCTAGGAAGCGAGACGAGGCGGACGCCGTTAGCAGGAAGCCTGAAACGAAATGTTGTGTGTTGAATGGAATTCTAAAGGATCTAATAAACAATTTAGTGATATAAAAGGAGGGGAAGGAGGACACATCGCCGAGGCAGTAGCCCAGATGCCTTCAAGGCTGTCGCTCATGCTGGAAGTGACTCGTGGGAGGCGCAAGGGGGAGACCAGATAGAGGATGGAAGAATAACATACTGCGGGGAAATTATGACGGGGGAAACTAAGGAACGAGACCAAAGAATGCAGATTACGGTAGTAATAACATTTAGGGCAGTCTCTAGTTAGTCGCCGCCACGGGCTTCACTCGATCCTCTAGCCTCCCGGTATTCAAAGGGGCACATGGGAATTCGATAAAGATAACCAGACTGGGATTTCAAAACGATCACCGGTAGTTGATTGAACCGTGGACATAGGGGAGAGGAGAAACAAACCGTTGGAAGTGGTCGGCAGACAGGGAGGAGACAGCCTCGAAAGAAGAGTTGGGAGGGCGGCAGTAGAAGTCCTAAATTCTTGGATTGTTTATAAACTTGGTGTAGAGGGAGAGAAACCAGACAAGTCCTTACTTTAATAAGAGTCGTCATCTCCTTTTCGCGGGTGCTGCCCAGAGGCATCCAGTGGGCCGCGCGTCGTTTACATCTGCCGCAAACAGCCAACGGGGGCAGGGAGACATCCATCAACGAGAAGACCTGAAATAAATAGTGTTATAACAGCATAAAAGACTAGAAACTGACCGAAGAGAAGGATGGCAGGCGAGGGGCAGCTGGCTTCCGGCGCCTCGTCGGCGGGAGGACGACGATGACAGGAGGAGACGGAAATCTGGAGAGGACTCGTAGCTAAAAAGAGCTCGTCTATTTGATCTGAACAAAAAGAAACCTTTAGAAGTGCTAGTAGCACTGCCTTCGTCTCCCAGTCGTTTAGCAGCATCTTCTTTCGTCTCTACTTTCCTAGTCCGTCCACTTTCTATGCGGCATACTGTCCAATGGCTACCCTCCCGTGATTCATCTTCTTGGTTCCTCCAGCCATAAACGACTCCTCATCTCCTGTCGGCGGTGGCCCGTTACCAAAGGAAACCTGAAAGATAAAAGTAGTCCTGGCCTTCACCCTACCCACCGTCTAACGGAGATCCAGTGGAGTCTGCTTCTAGGTCCTCCCCCCATATCCCTCTCTCATCTAGCGCAATAGTGGCCGCTTCTTCGCCAGAGCCAGGAGACCGGGTGGCAGGTCTTGCCGTCCGTCTTCCCATTTAGTTATTTGGATCGGAGCAGGCTCGAGAGGCAAAGAGACGGTTCTAACTCTAGGACTGTTTCTTAATTCTCCCAAGTAACACACCTTTAAAATGCCCGGCTGCACCCGGCCATCTTCCCCTGTGCTGGAGATTCGGTAGATCGCCCTCGCGCCTCTCATCTCGGCAGTCAGCCTCCCGTCCTCGGCCATCCAGAGCCAATAGCCTTCTCACTCCTCCCATCTAGCAGTCCAGCCAACCGTATCCCGTTCTATTTTAAATCTGATTTTGATACAAAGACAACTCACTGTGTTTTTTCCATCTAATGTTTCAGTCGACGGCGGTCCGTGCCTCGTCTCCCTGCTCGAGTCCCTCTTCTTCTTTCGAGCATTCGGTAATCTTGGCAGGCATCCTCCTCTTATTTAGCACGATGACGCTACCAACGAGTGAGCTGTTCTGTAACATAGGAATAGCCAAGTACTGTAGCCACCTCACCGAATGCCCACGCCAGTACCCGGCCAGTCTCCTCTGGCAGGGCCGTCTCCGCATGCGAAGGGATTGCTCGGCCGGTTCCAATGGTTCCGTCTGCTCGTCGTCTCCATCCGCGACAGCTGCCTCCACTAGCATTAGAAGGAAATCTGAAGTCGTGGTTACTCACAACTTCCCAGACAACTCGCCAGACAGCGGCCGGCAGTCGTCCATCCATAGCAGGAGTGACGTAGAGGGGGGACTGTAGACTGGGACCGTTGGCATTCATCAGGTTGCATGACTAGAACGATATCATCAAGGCAATTGGAATCCAACCTTGGAGCTGCTTCAGCAAGGACGGCCGGGTACTTCAGGAGGATCAGGGCGGCTGCATAATAGATGACGTCTTATCCACATCTTCTTCTCTTACTGTGGCCCACCAGCTTGAAAGCGAAAGAACTGCATCAGTGGTTATTCAATGGCGTCAAACGAACTCACCTCTAATGAGACAATACTCTGGGAGGCGTCAAGAGCTGCCACAAGCCCTTTGTCATCCGTCTCCAAGCTGCTCACATCAGCGTCTCCCGCATAGCTCAGCAGTCCCCAGCACTCTTTCGGGTCATCATTGGGTGCCGGGTTAAAGAGGTCCCAATATCTGAATAACACGTCATAGATGACAAGGAGTGGAGGACCTTGAAAGAGGACGGGGGCGCGACTCAACGAGGCGTCGGTGTCGTCCTCCACCAGCTCTTCTTGTCTTCCAGGTGGGCGGCTATCTCCATCCACCAGATCATCCTGCTGATTCGGTGTTACACAATTTATAAGACAACTCACCTATAGAGATTGTCCGGGCGTGCCGTCGCCCTCTGCTCGTCGTCCATCGTCCTGGTAGAGGGCATTCGCAAGAGGCGAAGGAATCGCAGCTGCCGGGACTAAAGATACCCTCCTAATGCTGTTGGGACATCTTTCTCCAGTTACCGGCCGACTAAAAAGGCCATTATGGCCAAGAGTGTCCAACCTTTGGAAGGGGCCGATCTCCTTCAGCTGTAGATCCGAGAGGACGGCGTCGAAGTCTTGCGGGTGGGCTTTTCCTGACAGCGACTCCTCGATCGGTGGAGAGACGGTTGCATCAGATTGAAAAAGGGATAAGGCTAAACACAGTCAACGGCTTCACAACAACCTACCTCTAATTTGGAAAACAGCTGAAGGGCGGGTATCTGCCATCTCGTCGTCCTCCCACGCCAGTAGCAGCAGAGGCGTCGTCCTTCAGTCGTCCCTTTGGTTCAAGTTTTTTCTTCGAGTCCGTTCTGCCTGAGAAACGGTTACAGTACGAGGTCAGCTCACTTTTTACGTGAAGACTTCAAAGATCCTTCTCGATAACCGGTGGATGGCCGCGCATTGTGGAGGAGAGCCATGGACTGAGAGACCTCTGTAACATGGGAATAGCCAACCATTCGAGCCACCTCACCCGTGGCAGACTTCCTCTATAGGCTGGAGGCAAATGGGTCAGTGTGGAGTCCCCTTCTTCATCCAGTCATCCTTGTAGGGATCGGTTCGTTACCCACAATGGCTAGATGGTCCATCCCGGTCACTGCCAGTGGCTCTCTTGTTCTTCCTCTATATACTGATCCATTTAAAGGCATGTCGTCAAGTCACCTCGAGCAGGCCATCGGCCACCTTATCTTCTCGCTATCCATCCTCCAGATACCCTCGAAGTTGCTGTCGTCCTCCATCGGCGTCATCCAGTCCTGAAAGAGACAACAGAAGAGCCAGAGCCACAAAAAGCGCCGGCACCCCTCCACCTTACTGGAAAAGTTTGCCAAAACGAAGAGTGCCGGGTGCAGGTTCTCCCGGTTTCCTATAGCTCGAGGGACACCCCGACCTATTCCAAACACCGCTGTGGGATCGAGGTGGAGCCCGTCGTGCCAGGACCCCGGGCCGGGACGGCTCTTCCGAACAGAATGCTCAAGGAAGACGCCTTTCGGTCGGGCGGATTCCTCCCTGTGTCGCTGGTCGAGCCAGCGGCTGCCCCATTGGTCGCCCCTGCCAACCCAAATTTTAGACAAAAGAGAGTAACCCGAATAAACGGGACGCGTAATGTTCCGTGGGAAGAGACCCCACAACGCGATTTGGATGTCCGAGAGAGGCATGGACAGAAGCCACCCAGAGTGGGCGACTTCTCGCGATAAAAGCGGGCGAAATCAAAACAACCGACCGGGCCGTAGAAGTTGTGGAAAAGCAGCAACGGCAGCCAAAGTAGCAGGAACAGCAGCAGACGTGGAAGAAGCCAACAGGCCAAGGGAAGGGCCAGATCAATGAATGAAAGTGAGCCATGTCAGTTTGACCCAACGGGATCCAACCGGCGAGACAGGTCAGAACAGACGACAAGACAGGTTGACATCACCTTTTGTCTTGACCAAAGGTGAGAATGAAGATGCGGAATGAGTTGATATTTTTTCGTGCTATCGCGTATCTGTGATACATCCAAGACGGGTGGTACAGAGAAAGAACAGTTTTGTGTATACGGGACGACGTGTGGATTCTTACATAATAAGTTCACGTTAAGTTCGGGACAGAGGTGGCTTGATGAAGCATAGTTCTTCTAAGCTTTGTGAACTCTGGGGAGACACACTCTCCATAGCTGTGTCCGTTTACAAAGCTTGTCCGGAAGGATGTCCTGGAAGTCTACGTCGCCGGCGGCTCCCCAGCCAATTTTCTATGCCGACAGGCTGGGTTTTCGGGTAATAAGAGTACGATCCTCCCTGTATGAATTTTGGGACCGAACACAAAAGAGGGGCTCGGGCCGAATCGTGGTATCCGGCGAGCAAAACTTTCTGGGGCTCACGACTGACCTGCTCTTTTAGAGAGTCAACAATGGAGAACAGGGCAGCCAGCGAATGAGTAGGCTAACAGCAAGTTCACGATGATTCTCAATTCCCAATCATCTCGCCTGGCGGCACAAAAATCATACGGGTGATACCGATGGCAAAGGGAGGATGGCGAGGGGAGGGCAACGAGAGGGCGGCTCAGCAATTCGCCGGTGAACAGAAAAGAAAAGAAGAAGAAAGGAGGACGGAAGAGTCTGAACAGGAAGACGAGCCAACTGGAGGATGCCCTCAAGGCGAGCGGAGAGTCTCTGCCCGTCGACGGTCGCGCCTTCGTAGGGCAATTCGACGAGCTGGAGACGGTCGTACCGAAAGACCTCTGTTCGCCTGGATGGAAAACGTGGCAGCCACTGCAAAGATGGAGACTGGCAGTTCTACGACGAGACTAGTAGTTCCATTGAAATGGAGGGGGCTTTATAGAACTCGGCTAAAGCATTTATTCGATAGCATAGTTGATGCCCTCGTTGATGGCAGTGAACAACTTGGCCCGTAGGATGTGTCTCGTCGGGTAGGAGGGCAGGTCGAGCCGGTTGAAGCAGGTGTGTGCCCGTGGCAGACTGCACTCCTCTCCCCATTTCTCGATAGTAAATCTCTTCAGACCGTTGCTCCCCCGTAACATGGAAAACCCCTCGAAGGGGACACTGGCCGTTCCCGTGACAAACTGAAATTCCCTTCATTAGAGGTGGCCGGCAGTGCACCTGGAGTAGTTTGAGACGGTCGGCGTTGCTCATCTGCTCCACGGTGCCCCAGAACCACTCGACGACCACGTGCTCGTCATGATATCCTCCCTGAAGTTGTGAATTTAGGAGGAAAGGAACGAAGCCCCGCCTTGTATTCAGTGTTACTCCTCCAGTCGTCCAGGTTGATCTCCACCGACCCGGATAGGACCAGCTCCAGTTGATCGGGAGTGAAGACGCGGAGGAAATCCCTGTCGACTATCTGAACCCGAGTATCCAAAATAAATGAGAGGAAAGGGACCTGATGAAGCCCCCTAAGAAGAGCTCGCGTCTGCCGGAGAACTCCCCGCTCTGCTCGCCACTTGGCCATCAGGGAGATGAACTCCTCCTTGTTGTCGTCCGTCACTAGGAGGTCGGCCCCCGCGGGGAGTAGTTCCTTTTCTACCACCTAGGACCGCTTCTTCACCTTGCTCTCCCAAATAAAAACCTTCCCATTGTTCCATAGTCGCTCTGTGGTGACAAAGGTCATCCCCAGGCTTTCGTCCACCTTGTTGGTCCGCAGCCAGATGAGGCTCCTGTAGAACTCCGGGTCCTGCTCAACGAAGTCGTCCACTTCAATTGGTCTGAAAACGAGTCGACAGATAAGGGGGAGACTAATACAATTCCAGGAGGGTCTTATAGAAGACGGGGGAGAAGAAGGTGTCTACCAGGCATCTGTGCAGCAGGGCCAGCCCCAGTATCCTCCCGGCCAACTCGAACCTAAACCTTTCTATCACAAGGAGACGGAGCGAACTGCCATTGGAGGTGGTGCTCGACCAGGGCCGACTCGCTGTTGATTTGGACGGTGTACTTGTCCACGGCCGTGTACTCGAACAGCCCGTAGTAGGGGTTGAACAGCTCCCGGGACAGGAGGAAGAACAGCTCGCGAGAAGGCCCGCCATAGTCCAGTCTATGCCATACGATCTCACCCTGGCCCAGATGCCCCTACCCTTCCTCGTCATCGAAACTGATTGAGAGCCGAGCCTTCCTCAACAGCAGCGGGTCGATCGCCAGAATCTGGTCGAAGGCATCACGGAGGAGCTGGGACCGACTGAACCGTAGTCTGAAACGACCAATTATAGAGAAATCGGTAGGCGGACTTCAACTTCTGAGGTCCGCAGCCGTAGCCACTCCTCTGGAGGGAGGTGTAGAAGTGGTTGAGCTTCTCCTCCAGCTCGCTAATGACCACCGGATCCTCTGCTTCCAGTATACTGTATTCTTCTGTTTTGAACTCAAGAGGATGGCCTTACCTAATGGCCATGATGAGGTCGATGTCGTTGGCCATCCGGTTCAAGGCCAGGTGTCCCAGCCTCTCGATCAATCGCAGCTTCTTCCGGATCTTCGGGGCCAGGTCGGGCAGTCTCTTCTCCACGAGGCTGGCTATCTCATCCGTTCTGTTCACAATATCCAGCACATTCCCGTTGTTGTCCACTGGAGTTCGCCGGACGGGCGGGGCACTCTTCCCCCTTTTCCGATCGGGGGCCGCAGTGGTAGGCAGACGCGGGTCCAGTAGTGACGTTCTCTTGCTCCCGTGGTCAATGAATACCACCTAAAGTTATCTCTTTCGCAAAACCAGAAGAGTCTACAGGTTTCGTTGCGCTGGCATTCCAGTTGGGCGGAAGGGGCTGGGTCGTGTCGGCGAACAGATTCACAAAGGCGACGAAGTCCTTCTGGGTCTCGAACTTCTCGCATACGTCTCCGCATTTCCGTATTCGGTGGAGCATGTGCTTGAGCAGAGGAGAGGCATTGTAGATGGACAAGGCCGTCTACAAGCTGGCTATCCTCTCGAAAACAGGAAGCGGCTGACCGGATTCTCGTGCAGAAGGCTGACGAAGTCCTCCCGTTGGAGGAACAGCTGAGCAGGGCTGGAACAGAAGGGAGGCGGACTGAGGCCGACGGTTCGTCGGGCCATCGAATATCTGAACCGGGAAGATAAACAGGAGAGGCGACGGGGGAACCGCTTGGTGGCCATGGTATCGTCCTTGATCCTCGTCCCCGGCCGCTGCCAGGTGGTCTTCTTCGTGACGTGATCAATGTAGAATGTCCTCCCCGCCCTGTCCACGCAGGCCTCCCACCCTAATATTTGGCTATTTGAAGGGAAAAGAGGGTACCTTTGGGGAGGGGTGGCAACGGCTCGACCGCGAATTGGGAGGAGGAGGACGTGCTCGAACTCGACTGGCTCATGAAACTGCCCGAGGAGGACGGTGAGACGACCGCGGTCAACCAGGTCATGTCCATAGTGTCTGCCCCAAGATTTCAGTATTTATTGGGAAAGGGGATACCTGTCTGGGGTTCAATGGTTACCGTAATCTTGAGGATAAAGGAGCTCTGGTGGCCGGTGGGCAAGGAGATGCTGAGATTCCTGTAATGGGGTTTTGTCTCCGGGGATTGTTTACTCTAGCCAAGATGAGGTCTATTTTGATGGATTGACGGGATTATCCCCTGGCAAAAGAGCAATCCTCCCAACTCACGACGCTAGGGCTTCTATCTCCTTGAGGGGGATCCTGACGCGATGGGCGAGGAGTTCTACGGAGAAGATGGAGGAGTCGGCAAAGGGAAGACTCTGAAGCCTGTTCTTTTTCAAGGAAAGGAAAATCAGTACGGTATCCTCGAGACGGCTACCGGTGGATACGGTAGCGGAGTGGCTGCCAATAGAGAACTTGACCTGTTGTTCCTTGATTCCTCGGAGGGAGACGCCTAAAAGGCGATAGCTCGGGATAGAGGGGACGGCCCCACCTCTGATGTGGAGAGCGGCCCTCGAAGTAAGGGGGATGTCGGCCGAACGGGCGCGTACTCTTCCAGTGAGCCCGTCGATGTAACTGAAGCATAATTTTTTAGGGGAAAAGGCATAAATCAGGTGGACGGGGGTCCCAGAAGGATAGTTGAAAATGGGAAGGACATGGACGGGGGCGCAATCACATGCCCATCCATCCGCCGTTGGCCGGTCTCTCTGGGGAAACAAAAGGGGAAAATGGGCCGGCCAAGACGAACAGGTGTTCCTTCTTCCATTTGTATATCACACGAAATATTTAAAACATTTTAAAATTACTGCCTTCATAGAATGAGAGGGGAGGGGAAAGTCGAAGGCAACAGGGCTCGCCAATGTGTGACCTTTTCAAAAAATAACGGCGTGTTCCCGGTCGTTTGTCACTTTTTTGAGAGAAGAAACATCTCGAGGGACCCGCTGGACTAAATGGGATGGTAAATAGGGAGAAGGGGCCCGGCTACACAACAATCGCGGCACGCTATCTGATATCCCGGAGGCATTTGCCACATTTTGAGGAATCGGCCTGCCAAACTTACGCGAAGAAGATTTTTCGGATGTGGCTAGGCAGCGAGGAAAGCGAAAGACTCCAGGCTATCCTCCCCTGCGACGAACCGATGACTCCGCGACCCCGGTGATCAAGGAATTGAGAAAGGTCACGGCACTCTGAAGGGGGGAAATTTCATTACTTTGGGACAATTCACCGGAATTGAAAAGTCCGATCCAGTCCATCATGTTTGATGCGGCGCGGATATTCCAGGAAATGTGAACAGTCTGAAGAAATCTGGAGGTATTCAAAATAGAATGGTCATTTTATAACAGCAATTAGAAAAACATGATAAACATTAATCCTTGAAGCATTAGCGAGAAAATAACATTTTTGAATAGTAGAAGAATAACAACAAATATGCAAAAAATGAGCTATATATATATATACCTGTGTTGTAGCCGAGCTGATAAACATCTTCTTCCTGGAAACAAGAAGGGTGTTTTCCTCATCGGCCACCATATGCTCTTCCGCCTCTTCATAGCGGGAAAGAACGATCATATAGTTTACCCTAAATAAATACTACTATGGGATATAGATAGCAGAATGAAACGGAGTGCTTTTTGTGCTCCGGAGGATTAGAGGGAAATCATCACTCATGCCAACTTCTTTAGCGTGACGCCGCTAGCTTTCGTGACTCATTAGGACTTCCTATTCTATTTCGTGACTCTCTTTTTGACATGAATCGTAAAATGTATGACCTTTTGATTACTGTAAGAGAGAAATATTCTGGAGTAAAGAGCATGTCGAAGAAGAGGGTTTTACATTTTGAGAGAGATTTAGACAACGAAGAAGATGAAAGTGTATTTTTACGAATATGTTATTCGACCGGAAGATCTCGGGAAGAGATCGTGTTTTGGCGGAGGTCTCTTCCATTTTTGGACCACTTCGCCACTCTAACACGATTAGAGACGGAGTATGGCAAAAGAGGTGAGAAGTGCATGACAGGACATTTCGAAGCAATTTCTGGTGGGTGCCTCTAAATGAGAAAAGTGCACATGAATAAATTGATAGAATGTGTGTGAAGAAATCTACTAATTTAGCATATGTCAGTAGGTGGAGGCGATCGTGTTTGATGTGGACGTTGGTCTGGACATCCAGTAGGCTTAATGACCTCCGCCATATCTTCTTTCAGTGCCAACTTAGGCAAATTATGGCGCTGGGAGTCCACAAACGTTGAGCCGGTTGAGATATATAACTTTGTTCGAAGAATACAAAATTGGTGGCCTCAGTTACAGCAACATCTCAGAGGTTATATGTGAGCTCCGAAGAAACACTTCCCCTGGGAATTTTGCCATATCAATTGCTGTCGTTTGACATTTTTCCGGGATAAGGCGAAATTGGTCGATTATCACTTTCTAAAAAAAGCAGAAGGTTGGATCTTTTCCAATAAAAACTGCTCGTCGAATTCGGGTGACTCTAGTTTATCCATTAGCATTACAACATCTCTCTATGCCAATCTGTCTTCATTATCGACACCTGAGAAGTATAGTTATTTCTTCTTTTGCCCATATCCTTGTATAACCTAGGTACCTCACCTAGGTGAGCGAATTTTGTAAATAAATATCTACTGCGGAGACATTCGAATCTTTATGTATTTGCCTGGTCCCAGAGCGAATCGCGTTGGGTTTGAGATTTCATTTGCACATTTCATTCGAAAAGACTCGCTTTTACTTTATCTTATTTTCTTGTTTTGTGTTGCAATAAACTAAACTCTGAATTTTAGAACTACTTCAACTCGTTAGAAAATGACCGGAACGGAGAGAAAAGTCTTTCAAGTAAGTGAAGTTTTCAGCTATATTTTGCTAAAAATATAAATGTACTTGCTTCAAAATGTTGTGTTTTTAGAAGTATTATCCCCCTGATTTCGATCCATCGAAATTGAAAAAGGGAAGACCTTCTGGCGGTCGGAAAAATCGTCAGTTTGTTCAACGTGTAATGACTCCCTTCAATATGCAATGCAACACATGTAATGAGTACATTTACAAGGTTTGTAATCTTGCATTTTCTTTAGATGTAATTATTTAGGGTAAAAAATTCAATATGAAACGTGAGACTGTCGAAGGAGAAACATATCTGGGATTAAAACTATTTAGATTTTATTTTAGGTTAGCTATAATTGCAATTGTTTTCTATTTCGCTCGATTTTTAGATGTCCTAATTGTTTGGCAGAAATTACTTTTAAAACAGATCTTGCAAATACGGATTATCAAGCGGAATACGGAGCTACACGTTTATTTGAGGCTTTTAAGCTTTATAAAGACCAAGCTAGAGCTGAAGAGGCGCAAGAAGAAGAAGACAAAAAAGACCCTATGAAGATGTTAGAAAAACGTACAATGATGAGTCGTGCAGAAATGGAAGCTATGGGTTTGTTATTCGATTTTCGATTGTTTTTGTAACATTTTATTTTCAGGTGAATTAGAAGATCTGCAAGAAGTGAGTCGCAATAAGGAAGGTATTGATACTTTAACTTACCTTCAAATGACAAACCCCCATTTAACTGTAAGGGAAATACATAAGTTGCAAGAAGAGGAAGATGAAAAAGTTGTCAGGTAACAAAACAGCAAAAGTATTCTACAGGTATTCAAAATTTTTAAGACAATTATGCGGTAAAACAGATGATGGCAAAATTTGCCGACGGATAAATGATTCAGATGACGAAGGGGAAGATATTAAACCAGGACCAAGTCATGTTGCTCAGGTAGGTTACTATGTTGTATCATCTACGAAATGTTTAGACACACTTTGATAGAAAGGAAGATGTGAAGCCATCGTTCAAACACGCGGAAAGTACATTAAAACGCGGAAACGATCAGAAGAGTTTATTGTCAAAACTTGTAGTAAAGAAGAAAAAAGAAGTTTTTTAATGTAAATGTGTAATTATATATCTTCTTTAGGGCGTTGCATCAGTAGAACCTGCAGTTCAGCCTGTTGCTATATCTAGAATGCATCGAAATTCTACATCTTTAACAATACCATCTCAAAATCAAGCTAATGGTCTATTGGGTTTAGCTGGATATGGCTCTGGTTCCGAAAGCGATACTGATTGAAGTTCTAGTGTATTTGTACTCGTTATTATAAACTTATATTTTACTCATGAGTTCGCTTCAGTGGATTACCAATTGTGTTTTTTTCGCATTACCCAATGCTCTTGTTAAGCATTTTTTAGATGGACGATGACCTCTTTGGAGGAGGACTTAGTGAGAGTAGTGATGACGAGCTCTCCGATAAAGAAGACGACAAAAGCGCGAATGAAGCTCCAAAGAGTAATTTAGATTTATTGCAGGAAGAACCAATTGTCCTCAAGTTTGAATATTTACAAACTTTTATGGAAATCTTTAGACAGGAAGTGAAATTTACGCTTTCATCTGATGATCTTAACTCGCTAGACTTACCACCAAGTACTTCGGCTTCTGACGTTGCGTCTTCTGCAACAGGAGCTCTAGCAACAATGTCTACAACAGCGTTCGATCTTCTGGGAGATCTTGATATGCCAACCGAACTTTTTGTCAAAGCTACTATAGAAGATAACCGTGGTAAAAGAAAAGTGCTTTTTTGTGTGGTGCATTTTCTGTTTTTCATTTTAGGCTAGTTCTTCTTCACCACTCGATAATCAGGAGACTAAAAAAATTAGAACTGAAAATGATGCTACTGAGAATGCCTTCCATGAGGTTTGCAGTCATATTAGAAAGAAAACCAGATGATATAGGCTCTCATACTTCTAGAAAATCCTTTAGCAGTTCCATCTTCCTCATCGATGAAGCCACCCGCTACTACTGTTGTTCCGAAGAAACCAAAGGATAAACCAAAAATAATAGTACCCAAAGTAAGAATCTTATACCTAACTTTAAATCTGAATTAGGAAAACAATCAGGCAGCTGAAAATAAAGACGCTGATGCTCCCTCTACTTCAAAAAAAGATTCAGACCAGAACAAGGAAGAAGACGAGGAAGAGCCAGAGGAGATACCTGTAAAACCATTAAATGAAGACGAAGAGATAGCTCGCTTAAAAATGCAAATCCTTATTTCGAATTTCAATCAAGATCAACTTAGCCGTTATGAAACATACAGACGGTACAATGATTTTATTTTTCCTCATTAATACTTTTAAGGTCGTCTTTTCCAAAATCAGCAATTCGTCGTCTGATACAAAATTATACAGGAACCCAACCGGGGCAAAACGTTGTAATCGCAATTGCGGGACTCGCCAAGGTTTTTTATTCTCTAAACGTTTATCCCAATTGTCAGGTATTTGCTGGTGAATTAGTGGAAGAAGCGTTGGATATTCAAGAAGTAATGAAAGAAACCACAGAGCCGTTGAAGCCGCATCATCTTCGACAGGTATTTTGTTTCATAAACATAGCAGGCAAAAAAACGTTAGGCATACTATTCACTGGAACGAAAAGGGAAGTTGTTTCCAAAGCTCCCACGTAAGAATCCATTGGTATGAAATAACTCTGTTTTCATAATAATAATAAATATGTATATTACACGTGGCTTTTTAACCGTGGTTCTCGCCAATGCAAGTATATTTGGCTTTCATACAACGGCGGAGTTCAAGATCGAATGCGGATAACTCCTCACGAAGTTTTCTTAGTATTCAAAGGAAACAGCTAGCGCCGGAAAAGTTGCATATTATATATGTGCTTCCGTTTATTTACCAAATGACTTTCTAATAAAATGTAGATTTGCGGTCTTCCGATATGAGCTCCGGAGTCCCTTCCATTCCTGTCCCAATTTTTTCCACTGTTTCAACGGTAGTGGATCCGCCCAAGCCCCTGCCCATGACATTTGAAGTTGATCAAAGACCGACTTCTCAGCCGGTAACTCAACTGCCGTTCTGAGTAGTCTCCAGATTCATGTTCCATACTATGATCCTGCCATTGCTGGGGCTACTGTGCCTACTCTTCCTCCAGTGGCTCCACGAATTCCAATTACACCCTCTTGTAATATAAAAAAAGAAGAACAAGTGAAGACGATGATGCCTTTCGGAGGAACAAAAAATTATAAAACAAAAAGAACATTCAAGGTTGGTTGCAGCTCCCAAAATAGAAAAAAACCCCTCTAGGTCATCATAGTGGGAGATGCCAACGTTGGCAAAACCTGTTTATCGTACCGTTTTTGTTGTGGAAAGTTTCCTGAGCATACAGAAGCCACTATTGGAGTTGATTTTAGAGAAAGGAGCTGTGTGATAGAAAAGGAATTGCTACGGGTAGGCAAAAGAAAAACCAAATAGATAGCATATTTCACCTTGTAGGTTCAATTATGGGATACGGCCGGACAAGAGCGATATCGCCAATCTATAGTGGCCCATTATTATCGAAATGTGAACGCAGTCGTCTTCGTATACGATGTTACCAGGTGAGTTGCCCCTTAGCCTTGAAAACTAGAAAAACATATAGTAAGCCATCATTTGACTCGCTGAAGACATGGATTGCTGAATGCGAAAAGCACGGATTGACAGCCGATGCGGAAATTCCGAGGATTTTGATCGGCAATAAATGCGATCTTGTGGGTAATGAGAAAGTTTTGATGGATGTGGCTCAGGTGGGTATTCTTTAGCCACAACGACTTCCGCGGGCCTCGGAAATACTGGTATAATACAAGGGATTATACAAAAATACAGACAAAAAAAACTGTAGCCCGCCTCCTTTTCTATCGAAAACCAAAGATTTTCCGGGCACAACCGAAGAGTATTCGTATGGGGCGATAAGTATTGGTTGCAGATCTTCGCTGACAAGAATAATATGGCCTTATTTGAGACTTCAGCAAAGTCAGAATCGGAGGCTGACCATGTTGAATCCATCTTCCTCACCCTTCTTCATAAACTCCAACAAAGCAAACCAATGAATGTTCAGACACAGGATGAGCGTCAAGCTCATGTGAGTATCACCCCATAAACAAGCCAGAATTGCATGCTTTCAGGAACAGGAAAAGTTAGTGTTAAAAGCAAACGAGAGAGCAACTCTGGAAGATGACAGTTGGTGCTGCTGATGTATGAGTCTCTAATTTTATTCAATACGGGATATAACTTGTGAGGTGTTTCCAAATTGTATTTTCCTGGTTCACACTAATTTTGTAACTTGTATACCTTCTCTTCATAAAAATGGGTCTGTAGCAGAGATGTGCGATACAACGATATCGAAATTTCGATACGATACGATACATATCGTATCGAGCACGATACACCGGCCGACGATACATATCGTATCGAATCGAAAACGATACAAGAATAGCCATATGGTATCGTATCGTATCGAAATGGGCAAAAATTCACGATATAAACCACGCTACAAACTACCCCATTGGACCAAGAAAAAATTGCAAAAATCGAGGCCGTAGCCGGGAGTCGAACCACCATTAAAATTCTTCCAATCCAGCTCACTAACCACTTGACTATTTGTGCACCTGTTTTAGGCCTGTTAAGGCCCCTATCGTATCGTATCGTATCGAAGTGAAAATTTTTGTATCGCACATCTCTGGTCTGTAGTTCGCATTCACACATTCAACGCAACGGAAGGTTGCAAAGGACCTTCTAAAAAGAATACCTATTTCTATTGTTGGTTCTCTTTTCAGTTCTTGTTTGACAAAACAAAAATACATGCTTATATTCAACTATATATCTACAAATTTTATCTATACTAGCATACTAAAAGAAAGATGATAGGGTTTCAAACAGCCTGGTCATATCACAGCAAGGAAAATGGCAAGAGAGATTTTCTAACTACTGGTAATACCGATATCGATCAGCTCATAGGTAAGTCTTTGGTTTACTGTCACCAAGTTATTATAGGTGGAGGAATAACATATGGTACAATAACTGAAATTTCTGGAGAAGCCGGCTCGGGAAAATCACAGTTTTGGTAAATTTTTATTTCAGTTTTTGTCATACATTTTTACAGCATGCAATTAGCTGCTAGTTCAATTTCAAACGGCAAAGAAGTGCTATACATTGACACTGAAAAAGGATCTTCTTTGAAAAGAATACAACAAGTATGGTGAAATGAAGAACAATAATAGTTTATATTTTAGTTGCTAGAAAAATTATCTCAGCCCGACGGTATCACCAGAATAGATGCTTTAACAATTGCCGAACCTAACTCAATTCAGTCATTGATTATAATATTAAAGCAAATCCTGCAAAAAGATGTACGCATCGTTGTATATAGTGACAACTTATTCAGAAGAAGCCAGATCTTATTATTCTTGACTCAATTGCCACCCCGTTCAGAGGAGAAGACCTAGCTGAGAAAGCTCTGGATATAGACACCTTAGCCGTTGATTTATGTAAATTAGCTAGCCGAGAAAGAACTGCAGTATGTTTTTACTAAGATTTATCAGATTGCTGTTAGATCGTATGTACTAATCATGTTACTACAAAAATTGATACAAAAGGGTCCTCAACATTGCACCCAAGCCTAGGCGCAGTATTTCCTTCAGATTGCAAATTTTTAAAATCATTTTAGTATTGGTCCCATCGTCCTACAAGCCGAATATGGATGGAGAGATTAGGAAACAAAAGATATATGGAATTGAAAAAATGTCCGTTTGGACCGAAGAGAAGAACAGAGTTTCAAATCAAAGAAGCAGGACTCTTTATTTTAAAAGCTAATTTGTTGTATATTTGAAACTAAATATCAAGAGCTGGGAAGTCTTTGAAATATGTCATTCACTACTTGTATTTGTGAATGTTACTATTCTTGAAAATGTTTTAGGCATGAAATTTACTGCATCATTCAGTGATCAAGGCGCTATTGAAACTTTTACAAGTAAGGGGTTTTTTTTATTTTCTGTAGAGTTTCAGGGTGTGTGACAGCAATGGCTCGGATGAGTAGAAAAAAGTTCATCATTCGTATGTCACCCATGGGAATGTGCATAATCACCTGCCCGGCTACAGGAATTTGCCAAAAAGATGGTATTGAATATTGGATAGGCGTACTGTTCTCTTGGCAACCGACATTTCAGTCACATGTAGACCTAAATATTTTATACCGTATACTAATTATCAGACGTTCACTGGCCTTTCCGAGGATAAAAATGAAATCGTTATAGATGTAGATGCTTCTGATTTTTCTCACTGTCTTTCCGGTAATCATGCAAACACCAAGTTGAGACTTAGCAATCGTGATAACGTTGGTCTTTATTCTTGAATTACAATCTTTATTTCAGACTCCTTTCCTCAAAATCGAAATTCGCTCTCATAATGTAATCCACGAACTGCCAATAAACATTGTTCAAAGTAAAAAATGGCCGTCTTATGATCGGCCAAACTGTGAAGGAGAGAAAGTACATTAAGTTGTCTTTTTTACTTTGTTGATTTTTAGGCAGTTGTAACATTACCACCGTCTAGAACAATGTTGCGTGTTTTGAATTCGATGAAAAACATTCACTGTAAATTCGTGGTATTTGATAAATAGTTATAGGCTGGTTATATAATTGTAGAATATGAAAATAAGCTCAGCGGGTGATTTACATCTTCAAACGACTATGAGAAATGGTGATATTAATGTATATTTTTCGGATCTTGTGAACGATCCAATATGTTTGTCGGTTTTTTTCTCTTGTTTTTACAAACTTTCAGCTGGTGGGCGTTCCGATAATCCAAGTCAACCAAGCTGGTCAGCTGCAAAGTTGCATGTAAAACCGCTACAACAATTTTTTAATAATTTTCTTTTTGCACACGGGAAGGTGAAGCTTGGTAGGTATCTCATAGGTTTTCAAATTTATTGTTACAGCTGTTCTCAATGAGCGTGCAGCAGAATTTTCCTTAATTCAAGATGATTTTGAAGTTTCTTTTGTAATTGGAGATACTTCTGACTAGTTTCAAGCTTCATTTTTTTACATTTTTAATTTTGACTTCCTTCGTTTCTTCATAACCTACCGCCAATGGTAATCCTTAAATAAACGAACACTCGTGTTTACACTTGCTTTGTTTTGATAATAACTGCATCACGATTTCTGTTAGTGATCATTACATCTCGTTGACATTTCGAAATTTCGATAAACCATCTATTCCAAGTAGTTATTATTGCCTCCTTTTATGTGTTTTATCACTAAGAATTGATTTTTTTTTGCAGCGTACTCAACTGATTTGCCCTCTTGTGCCTCAAATAGTTTTATTTGTATAATGTTACAAGCTCGCATAATGAGGGAGGTCACCGTTATTCGTTGGTACGCAAGCAGATATCCA
Organism: Oscheius dolichura; assembly: GCA_932521035.1. Taxonomy (NCBI): domain Eukaryota; kingdom Metazoa; phylum Nematoda; class Chromadorea; order Rhabditida; family Rhabditidae; genus Oscheius; species Oscheius dolichura. The sequence continues at coordinate 7,194,221 of OW051494.1, forward strand.
TCAAACATATTTTGAGGCCGTTCTTTGCTTATCTGAATAGTCCGGATACTCCTGCGACTGACTAGGGAAATAGCACGGCGCAATCGGAGACACCTGCTTTGGTCCTATGTTCCGTGCGGGCAGACTTAGTCATCCAACCCCTCGGTCAACCGACTCCCCCATTTCGCACCCTCCCGCCGATTATCGATTTTACATTTCTTTCAAAAAGCTAAGTCCGATGTGTTTTTCGGAAATTATTTCTACTTCCAATGTACCCTAATTGTATATGCGCAAATATCTGTTGTAGCTTTTTACTCATCTTCTACGTTGTGTATAGAAAGAATATTTCCATTAGGCATTATGCGATGGGAGGAATTCCATTATCTTTCGAATATGTTATTGGATTTTTGCATCTATTTGCCTTTATATACCGCCAACGCCTGGTGTCTTATTATTTATTTCCAGATGGAGGATCAACTTGCCGATTGCCGTGAAGTCTTCTGCTATTTTGACAGTAAGGGAGACGAGAAAATCAGTGTTCAACAGGTTCGTTTTAAAATATCTATTGATCACGGCATTATTATGTTGCTAAATATTTTGTAGGTTGGAGATGTGCTTCGTGCTTTGGGACAAAATCCTACTGAGGCAGAGATAGGACGTTGTTGCGCCAACTTTGACAAAGAAGCTCGCCTTACTTTCGAAGATTTTGTCCCAATTTTCCAAAGTGTCAGTAAAAATAGGTATATCCTCTTAGCGCTGTAGAATATTTGGTTGTAGAGAAAAGCATTCTGTAGAAGAATTTGTAGAGGGACTATCGCATTTTGACAAAGAAGGAAATGGCCTTATCAACGTAGCCGAACTGAGACATTTGCTTACTACTCTGGGTATGTTTCAATGTTTCTGTGCTTATTTATATTCAATATATAGGTGAACGCCTGACTGACGAGGAAGTTGATCAACTATTATCTGGTCATAATGACTCTCATGGAAATGTAAACATTGCCGACTTCGTCAGGACTGTCATGAACACCTAATACACTTAAAATTTTGTTTCAATGCTTCTCACATACCACATGCACACTTTTTTAAAGGCGGTGTAACTTATCATGTATACTACTGTATGTCCAATAAATTTTATTAAAATAATATTTGTCTTTTGCCGGTTCGTCGCCTTAAACTATCATTTCTATAGTCCAGTACTCCAATAATAGATCAGATGACAACCGCTAATGGGACAACGTCAGGAGGAAGTGAAGATGTTGCAAGAATGCAGGCGCTACTGCGTGAGGCTGGAGTAACTGAATATGAGCCTCGTGTACTAAGTCAACTGCTTGATGTATGGTATTTTACAAGTCGTTCTAAATTTGTTTGAAAATGGCATTTTATTTATATAAGAAAACAATGAGATTTTAGATAGCCTACGCGACAACAGCACAACTTCTAACTGGCGCACGGGCTATATCACAACATTGTGGGAAGATGATTATTGAAGAGGGCGATGTACAAATGGCTATGGATTTTAGTGGTTAACATATTGTTGAAAGTTTTAGTTTGTTTTAGGAGCTCTGCAGGATCATGCCCCAAATCGTGATCGTTTAATAATGATGGCCCAAGAAAAAAATATTCAGCCACTTCCCCAGATTAGGCATAATTTTGGATTGAAGCTACCAAATGATAGGTTGCCACAACTCTCCTTTTTGTCTCACAGATTACTTGCAGATTTTGTCTTCTACAACCTAATGTTGAATGGCGTGGTTTAGAACAACAGATGATGCTACTACCACCTACTCAAATAATGGAAGCTCCGCCACCAGTACGGCCCCAATTTGCTGAAAATATGTTGAAACGTAAAGCAGAAGACGATTTTGATTCTTAGAATCAAGGGTTATATCTATGTGTAGGTTTTAATATACTTCCAGTGATCTCATCATTTTTTTGTTTTCAAGAGTACGGGTTTGCGTTCTCACCTAACATCATAAGTGCCGAATTTAGACAAATATGTCATTGCTTTACATGCATGTTTTATAGTTTAAATGGTAATGAACATATTTTTTTCGATGTTGACCACTTCAATCATGGTTTTGTTACCATAACTCGTACTGTATATGTTCTAGCAAAAATACCTACGCAAATGTACGTGATATGCGCAACTCCTGTTTTCAAATGAGCAAGCCCATTTTCGGAAACAGTCTTGCCTTTTTTACGTTTTAGGAACGAATCTATCTTTTTTATTGTATAATTTGTATTCAACTTTATTTAGTCACTTTTTGGCTTACTTCTGTGGGAGATTCGTATTGATAAATACCTGAAACCTGCATTTTTTTAAATTAAAATTGCAGTTTTCAACAAATAGCCTCTTCCCAATGCTGCCAAGGCTGGGAAATTGTGTGAAAACCTCTTTTTACTTTATGCCATCACCGATTTCACCCACGCATTATTCTATCGATTTTCGTCGCGGAGATCTTTGATCGTTTCCGATTATATATATATAAAACTATATAAAACTCTTTTAGTAATCTGTTTAGAGTAGCGCTCCCTCAAATGCGGCTTTGAATGGATGGACGCGTCTCTTTAGACGAAAAGACATTATTGATTGTTTTTGCGAGCGGCGCATTTGCCGCGTCTAGATCTGAATTGATTCCATGCTTTTAGTTGTATCTGTATAATCAAATATTTAGAAATAATGTCCGACGCAGCCCCTCCAAGCGAACCAGTTCAAGTTCCCGAAGAGCAGCAAGGATCCGAAGTCATGGATGCTCAAGAGAATAACTCGGTTCCTGAACAAAAAGAGCCGAGCCCCGAAAGGACCGCTCCTGTCGAAAATAATGTCGGGCATAACGCAACACCGGCAGTCGCTCTAGCGGCTACTCCTGCCGCATCAGTTTCTAATGCCGCTCCTAATAGCTTCACTACACAAAGCAACCTTCCTACTCGTCAATATTTGGACCAAACTGTCGTTCCAATTCTTCTTCAGGTTAGTGTTTTTGATTTTAAAATTATCGAATACTAAACTCGTTTACTGTTCATTAAATGAAAGTTCTTTTTCCAATTTTCAAATGAGGTTTTTAGGGACTGGGTGCACTGGCTAAAGAGCGACCAGAGAACCCCATTCAATTCCTCGCAGATTTTCTTCTTCGCGAGAAAGACCGTTACGGCAGCAGCAACGAGCAATAATTCTTTTCGGTCGGACAATCCTCAATGTGTTAAATTATTTTTTACGACCTTGTTAAATTTTACAATAAAGATGACCGTTTTTATCCACTTGTTCCCTCTTTGTATCGGATTAGAAAACGTTCCGGGAAACTGCGCAAATTTCAGCTCTGAAAAGCCCTCTGATATTCATCACTGATTAAAACGCATATGGTTTATTCGTAGAAAATACATACATAAATAAGACAACTGATATATCGCTTACTAAGTACATAAAGAGATGGGAAAAAATAAAGATCATCGACGAACTCGTTTCTCAGGTGGAAAATCCCCACTTCCATAAAGTCCCGAAGGGGGCCCACCAGCCTGTTGTTCCATTTTAAACATTGATCCCATTTGTGGTGGTGGAACGCCTGAAAAACCACATTGGAAGGTAAACTGAATTAAATCACCTTGAGGTCTGCCTGTGTTTGGATCATTTTTGAAAATTTGTAATAAACGTTGTACGCCTTCTAACATATTACTGCCACTTGATCTTGAACCTCCCGGGTGACCTCCAGGCGGGCCTAGAACGAAGCTTCTTAGTAAGTTGATATTAGTTATATATAATTATTGCTTTTCCACAATATGGATTTTTTAAATAAAATTCTTTTTCACAAGAAAAAATGTTACCTCTCTCTATATAATGTCTTATACACGAACCTCCTGGTCCACCTGATCCTCCTCCTTGTTGTCCTTGCGGCATTCCTTGCTGGGGTGGTGGTCCTTGTCCAAAAGGCGGTCCACCCGGTCCCATTGGGGGCCCACCATGCATTGTCATCGGTGGGGGTACTCCTTGTGGAGGATATGCATTCATTGGCGGCATTCCTTGATTAAAACCACCTAAACTTAATGTTACAATTTTTTAAAGTCTTTCTACCTGAATGTCCTCCAAATGGTGGCATGTGCCCAGGCCCTCCCATCGACATACCTAGCCCACCCATGGGTCCACCAAGCATTGGCCCTCCTGGTCTCATGGTTGCCATTCGCTCCCGACGTGCCGCTTCCAGACGCTCAAGCTCTTGTTGACGACGTTGAAGATCTAAAGAAATAATTTAGGATTAATACATTATGAAATATAATAGATCGGCTAACATATGAGCAAGGTTATAAGAACTAATAAAGTCCGCAAAGAAGACCTAGATCTGATAGAAAATTTAAAACAGGTCCATCTGTTCCCCAGTATCTGATGTAAAAATGGTTTCGCTTTCATTTTAAAAAGTGTATTAAAAGTAAGTCAAATTAATAGTCTCGTATCCAAATCTCAAATATTTCTGCAACTATATATTTATGGGTCTGAGCAGAATAAAGCACAACTGACCCTCTCTGAGCATCTGAGCTTGATAATCTTGATACGCAAGTTCCATATCTTGCTCCAGACGACGCCTAGCTTCCTTTAAATCTTCGTCTAATTGACTACGTCGTTGTTTCTCCATTTCATAAAGTTCTTTCCACTTCATTCCGTAGACGAATTCGAAGCTATTTTGTGCAGGAAACCGTGGTCCTAATTCGCGTTCCCTAACAAAGCCCATTATGAAAGATAGACACTAGCGAAACGTATTTAAAATACTTCAAAAAAAGTAATAAAAAAAAAGGTATTTCACTCCAGAACCCCACCCAAGCTAACTTTCAAAATATCTCCAAACAGCAAAAAGTCCAAAAACCTACTTATTGAGTTGAGGAGTGCGTGGTATCATACGCTCGGCAAGTCCGTCATCCTCGTCTCTGGGTTCCAGCGGCTCAACAATCAATGGTTTAGGGCTCCTAATATAAAACATAATGTTTATTTGAAATATTCACAAAGTATAGTGCAAGACTGAATCCAGCCACGTTCAAAAACTTTTTAAAAAATTGACTTACGCGGTAAGAAGAAATACTTTATCCCTAATCGCTTGTATTGCTTCCGTGCATGATGGTTTCCGTTCGAACTCTACAATTCCTTCGCCTGTCGGACGTCCTTTTTCATCCACTATATGTACAGCACGTTCAACCTCGCCGAAATGGCTGAACGCATGGTAGAGCATCTCATTGGAAACGGTGGGTGAAAGTTCTTTGACACGAAGAGCGGCTCCATGTACAGCAAAGCGGACTCTCACTTGTCGTCCATGAATAACTTTCCCGTCAATAGCTTCCTTAGCACTTTCGGCATGCGCTCGTGTGTCCTGTTAATAGTACTTAACATAAAAATGAAAACACAATAAAATACTACCAATATTAGTTTAAAAAAACGCCTACGCCGAAATATACCCGAGTCCTTATCTACTGTGATCTACGTGAATATGAATTCCCTTTCAAAATAGTCAATTTCTTCGGTTCCGTTCTTTAATTACCTTTTTATCATTTTTCCAACTAAATAATAACGGTCTAGTGATCTTTTAAAATAAATAAGTGACTAGTAAAAGATGTTTTAAAACTGATAAAATATTGGTAATTCACAATAAAAAAAATTACCATTCTAAGAAATGCGAATCCTTTTCCGCTTAGGTAACACTCTGCAATGTCACCATGAGGTGAAAACAGTTCCTTCAATTCGGCTTCTTTCACTTCGTTGGGCAAGTTTCCTACGAAAAGTCGACAACGTCCCGTAAATTTCTTCTTCGGAAGATCGTTCATAAGTTCCGAATCTGTGAAAGCCATTCCGTTGAAATTGTTTTGGTTTCTTGCTTGGGTTCCTCCGGTGTGTATAAGTTGAGAATTATTGCGCTCAGTATTTCCCGAGCGACTACTAGGGTGGTCACGGCGTGACCTGCTGAAAAAAATATATACATGAACATTTTAAAGAGCGCATATGGAAAAGTAGATTCAAGATTAGGCAGACATTAGAAAAAGGTAAAAAAAATGCTAGAAACTCCAAATGCAATAATTTTTCGTAGCACCTAAATATCTCCTAATAATAATAAATCTCGGGTAGTGCGTGCTTAGTAAATAAAAGGCACTTCGGACACTTCGTTCCGAATTCGGAGCGCAGGCCTGTAGGAACTGGCGCGCGCACCCTAACAGTAACTTTTTTCTCTACTCCTTGACGATAACTGTTCTAGGTCATTACATATTGACGAGAAGATATCACATAGTAGGCATTTGTCAAGATACAACTAAGAAGTCCGAATATTGGGGCAAAAAAATGCAGATAAATAATGTCGCATACCTCTCATCTCTTTCTTTATATTTTCTCTCGTCCTCGTGGCGCCGTTCATCCCGTCTTCCATCACTTCGTCTATCTGAGCGTGACATCTGCAAATGTAAAGTGTATAACAAATTCATTTAGAGAACAGCTTCAAAGAGGAAAATTTCGAATGATTTTCGAAAAGGATTGTTACATATACGCGTATGAGTTTCCTCTTTTAGTTTTCATATAAATTTGCAAAAAAGCGTTGAAGGTGCATGTTGGATCGAAGTGGAGTGAAAGGAAAGCGGCAGCGCAGATGCATACTCTGCATCTCCCACCCTAGCGCTCGCGAGAGAATAACCGTCATTTGCGCGAATATGTTTGGCTTTTAGGCAAATAAATTTGGAAATGTCTACAAAAGTTGTTTTTTCTCCAAAAGAAGGTCTGTTGAATGTAATACATTTTTAGATCATCTAGATGAACAATGCATCATGTTTGCCGTTTCGAATGCTGACTACGGTGAAAAAACTGAGAGTAAACGATTGTTCTGTGGTGCTAAGAAGATCTGCAGCTGTAGTTCACCAAGTTAGGACAAAGGTGCCAGAAGGTAAGAATAAGTTTTTCCCTTCCATATAGTTTCAGATGGACTCACACTATCCGACTTTATAAAGCCAGGACGACCAAGACTACCAAAGATTCAGCCAACTAAAGAAGAGTCTAGTGCTTATCTGACAGTTGAAGATATTTCGGGACAAGGACGAACAGTCAAATATGTTACTTATGGATGCCAAATGAACGTCAATGACATGGAAGTCGTGCGGTCAATTCTTCAAACAAATGGGTATATAGAAACTGAAGACCTAGAGAAAGTCAGATATTTTCATTTTATTTTGCAGTTTTTTAGGCTGATGTTGTGGTTCTTATGACATGTTCTATTAGGGAAGGAGCCGAAGATAAAGTTAAAAGAGAATTAAAACGTATTAAAACAACAGCGAAGCGCTCACAAACTGTCGGGGTTTTAGGTACTATTTGCTCGTTCTGATATAAAGTTTTTAGGTTGTATGGCTGAACGGTTACGCCATGATCTGTTAAAAAGCAAAGGTTTAGTAGACGTTGTTGCAGGTAAATTAATTTTTTTTAACAGATTTGAAAACATTTCAGGACCCGACTCATATAGAGATCTACCTCGTCTTTTAGCCATAACAAGAGCGGGTGTAAACGCCATAAACGTTCAACTGTCTATTGACGAAACTTATGCTGATGTTGCTCCAGTTCGAGTAGATAGAGCAGCCAAATCAGCATTTGTGTATGTTTTTTTTAAATCAGATGTTTGTCTATTTTAGATCTATAACACGAGGATGTGACAATATGTGCACATATTGTATAGTACCACTTACTAGAGGACGGGAAAGGAGCAGGCCTATTGATTCCGTGCTAGAAGAAGTAAAGAGACTACGCGACGAGGTTTTTATTTGATTAGCTCGGTTTAATATAAATGTTCAGGGGGTTCGTCAAATTACACTTCTAGGACAGAATGTTAATAGTTACCGTGATATGTCCGAGTCATCGTATGTTATACAAGACTTAAAAGATACAACAACCGTGCCAGGATTTAAAACTGTTTATAAGTTAATGGGGTTAGTATTTTTAAACAACTAATGTTTAGACAAAAAACTGGAGGAAGAACTTTTGTTACGCTGCTGGAGAAAGTATCAGAAATAGATCCTGAAATGCGAATCCGTTTTACATCACCTCATCCTAAAGATTTTCCTATTGAAGTAAAACATAGGGTAATTTTAATTCGTTTCTCAGGTTATTGAATTGATACGCAGCAGACCGAACATATGTAACCAATTGCATATGCCAGCCCAAAGTGGATCTAACTACATCTTGGACAAAATGGGGCGTGGATATTCCCGAGAAACATATTTAAATCTTATTGAAAATGTACGTTCCATATTACCAGGTGAGCTCTTTTCTTTTTAGCCGTGTAAAAAATCCAGATGTTGCTATTACAAGTGATTTTATTGCCGGATTTTGTGATGAGACTGAAGATGATCATTTATTGACCATTGACCTTATGCGCCGAGTGAAATATTCAAACTGCTATACGTTTCCCTACAGTATGAGAGAGGTAAATAATTCTCGAATCGGTCCATTATTTTTCCAGAGGACTAGAGCCCACTATCATTTGATGGATAATGTTCCTGAAGACATAAAGCGAAGAAGACACGAAGAGCTTGCTCGTATATTTAGAGAAGAAGCATTTGAATTAAATTCCCAATTGGTAAACTCACAGCAGCTCGTTCTTGTGGAGGGGGTATTTTTGAGTATTTTTCTATGAAAATACGTTTTAGTCGTCAAAGCGTTCAACATCAGATCTTCAAGGTAGAGCCGACAATGGAACCAAAGTTGTATTTAAAAACACTGGGAATTATCTTCCTGGCGATTACGTAGCGGTCAAGGTGATTTTTGTCGTTGGGCCGTCTTTACGTAGGTTTAGATCACTTCTTGTTCGTCACAAACTCTTCTGGGAAACGCTCTTCACAAATCATCACTAGGCAGATTCTATAGTAATTGTTAAAACTACTTTATTGCCTTATAAATATTATCGCAATTTCTCGAGATCTGCCCGCAAACTACGATTTAAATGTCACTCGCCCTCCTCGCTATCTTCGGAATCTCTTCTCAGAAGAGTACTCTGTTTTAATTGGCGACTAAATTTGTCGTAAGCGTTTGTTAGACGTGCAAAGAGCTCATCGACTTCTTCATCAGTCATTCCTTAATTTACGTTATTGTGTGAAGTATTTAGCGATACCAATTCCACACGCTAGATTCAAATAACCCCCATGCTGCTCATGCGTGTGGGAGCCGAAGTTTTTAAAGTCGTAGTCACATCCAGATATACGCGATATATCTGTGGTGCTCGTTACAACCCTATATTGGTTTATATAGCAAATCACACTACTTACCTAGCCCCCGTAACACCTCTGCTGAAAAGCACAGAACCAAATAAACTTTGCTTATCTTGAGGTATTGAAGATATTGTAATAGCAAGACTAATATGATTATCTTCCACATCGTAAACAAATTCTCCGATATCAGCTGCAAAGTGTTTCAAGCGACTTTTCATTTTTAAATATAGCCTAGAGGCATAAATGATGTCATAATTAATATCCGTTTACCGTTTTTGTGTTTCATACGATTTTACTAGCCCATCTGCACCTTGATGCAACAGTGTGAGAACAAAATCTCTTGCTGGAACAGAAGATGCTCTACCTATTTAAAGCAATGGTAATCAATCAGAATAGTTACCTGGATATGATTCTGCTATATTGTTTATTGTACTTTTCTTGCACACTGCAATAATTGCACCACCAACAGGAACTTGAAAATTCTTATCTAGTGACTGAACAACAGCATCAATCCGGCCTGCTGAGTGAGCCTTAATAAAAATACACTCTTTTCTGTAAATAAAAAGTACAGTGTTGATTCGGCGAAGACACTCATCACTTTGCAATCCATATGCATTATTAACAACATGAGGAACACCATAAAGTTGGCACAACGCTGCAATTTCTTCTAGAGAATCTGGTGATCGAGGAGCAAAGCATGATGATGTAGAAAGAACGCAAAGAATCTGAAAATAAAAGTTTGCCCCCAATACAATGAAAACGACTTACCTGCTCGGCACCTTTTTCCATCACAATATTTAACTGTTCCAAATTGGTCACTAAGGCATCACCCACTCTTACCGGATTAACAACTATGGGGTCGTATCCTGAAACATTTTCCGTCAGATTAAACAACGCGACCAACCAGCATGCATGATTGATTTCAAACAACTTTTTTGGTCAACCCTTAACCAGACGACATATCGAGCAGAAGGTCGCTGGCGACGAAATGTAGTCATACAAAGAGAAAGGCTCATTCCGGTGCACAGAGGCACAACAATTGCGGCCTTACAAGAAGTAAAACCTACAAAATAACCGTTATAATTGCAAGTAGAAATACCTAGAAGCTTTAGGGTTTGATGAGCAAAATCATTAGCGAGGCTTCCTAACATTGAGGAACCTAATGCTTTTGGTTGCACTTCAGTGAGATTTCCACTTCTTCCTATTCCATGTGACATGCTAAATAATCAAGACCATTTACATATTTTGATCTTCTTCTACTTGCAGTGAAGTCTTTTCACTAAGGGGCATGTAACTCGTCCTTCACGCTCTCCGGCCCCAATATTTTGCTGAGATTGGATTCAAACTGTATTGCGACTGAATGATACCACATCGATACGATTATTGGAGTCATGACTAGCCAACCAGTTCAAGAAAAATTCTAACTGATACTCTTGCCAGCCAATTTCCGGAATACCTTGCTATAAATATTAAAAAACCTACTATATCTAAATGAACGTACCTTTTCGAATAGAGAATGGATTAGTTTGTCTACAGACTTCTGCACAATCCGAGAGTACTCCCGTTCTTTCTTTCCAAATATAGAGCTCATTCTAAATAAACTTGATATATTGAAAGAGACAAATAAAAGTAAACGTAATGAGAGAATCAGTGAGGCGAATTCAATAGCACAGCGGGTGCCGTCGCTTGCAGTCGTAAAGCCGGATACGAACACGCGTTTTTTAGTAACAATGAAAGCATTTTGGTGCTCTTGGGGCAGACAACAGGGATGCATTTGACCAATGCGGTACAGGGGTTCAATCGTGAGAGCAAAAAGTTGCAATGCATTTCCACTGCAACGAATGACTGTCCCGGGAGGTTTTCTTCATATATATTCGTTGCAGTGGAAATGCATTGCAACTTTTATATATATATATATATATATAGACACCAACGTCTAGACTTTGATAAAATTTCTTACTACTTTTGATCAATTTTCATATTGTGAACTCATGTTCTTTAGCTTTCAGGGTGGATTTCAGGCCGCTATGAAACAACGCCTTTCAGTAGCGCTGGGCCGTGCTTCTGGGGATCGTGAATGCGGTTTTGGTGAAGAAGTGCGGGTAATGGAACCATTAACACTCCTTCCATCTTTCTGCGCTCAACACGCATTGGACGCTGAATAGTAAGTTGGTAATATTTAAAACTCTAGATTGTTGAAGCTCGCGAATATGTCGGAACCCCATCGATGGTATATATATCGTTCCCAGCGCAAAAGATTCGCATTGTAAGTTTATAGTATCACATCCTTATTTTAAGATGTAGGCTGGTATGGTACGGTTTTTATACGTGCAGGTGCCTTTTCTGGAGGAATTTTCCGTTTTACTCTGAATATTCAAAAGGATTATCCTGCAACAACGCTTTTACCCGTGAGTTCATTGTTCTTTATTCTTATAGATTGCAGGAAATGGTTTTTGACCTTGCAATTTTTCATCCACATATTACAGGAAATACTCATCTTTTAGAACTAACACGGTAGCTCTATCTTTTTTTTAGAAGCTACTAATTTAAATAGATACTTTCCTGATGGGTGGAAAAAAGACAAACATCATATTCAATATGTACTTTTGGTTGCACAGGTTTGTGAACTGGTTTTCCTTATTTTGATTAGAGGATATTCTTTTCATTGGACGCCGATTACGAATCATGTGCGAATCCAAAAGCAGCCAAGTTATGGAGAGATGACCGTCAAAAATTCAAGTAAGTCATATATCACGTCCATTGAGTGAGTAATTCTAGCGAAATCGCAAAAGAATGCGTAAACGAAAGCCGTTCACATGTTTATGATGATCCACCAAGTGACGACCCAAATTCAATTAGGTATTTATGCAATAATTTCAATCTTGTTTAGTTTTACACCGTGGGACTCATCTGTTCATGATAAAACGAGACAGAAGATGAAATACGTTATCTTGCCTAAGGTGACATACAGCGGAATTTCTTGGTTTGACGTGGACAGACTGGCCTGCATAGTAGAACCCCTTCAGGTTTGCATCTATCCAATTATATTCAACAACAAGGTTTACAGCGGCTGGTTGATATATCGCCAAAGTATAACCCAGGATGTCGTTCCGTTCCTATTGAACGACTCGACTTTAGTGGAATATCCGATCCTATTGCAACCAAAAATGCAGATTCATCTCGAACATCTTCCTTACCTGAAGACATCGAAATTTCTGATATATGAATGATTCGTGATGTAAATAAACTGTAAATAATGCTGCAGTCTTGCTTTTTTCCTTATATCACAGCTCGCCGCGGAAGAAGAGAGGTCAATGCGACAGTGGTCGTGCCAGGACCAGTGCAATTTTTGCTCTTCGGCCAATACAACTTTGTCGAAGTCAGCGAGACAAAACGACACATTTTTAATTTTTTCTGTAAATTGCAATCGATCCAGCATGTTCGAAAGAGCCGGAAGTAATTTTTGGGGGTGATGGAAATGTACCATTGAAAAGAAAATGGGTTTTTTGAGTTTTTCAATATCAAATCCTAAACAGATTTTAGTGAGAAAATTACTTCCTGATCAGTATTTTTTTCTGTATCGAATGAACCCAAGAACACCAAAAATGAATATCTAAATAAGGCTGCCAGACGTCGACAAAGTTGGATACCGTAATTTGAAGAACAAAAAGCCCGGCCGTTTGCTGTTTACACACTGTTTCTGTCCAACTCTTCACTTTCGAGAACTTCACGATATTCTGTAAGCATCTCTTTCTCAAAACTGTGACATCCGATTTTTTTATTGTTCACGGAAATCAATTAGCCACTTTATGGGGACTATTTGAAGTTATCAACGAAAGAATATCATGGTGAAAAGTTATCTTTCGAATTTTGCTGTGTTTGATTATTTTTCCGGTTATTTCATAGTATTTCGGGGTCGGCAAGACACGAGAAACGGTCAGAAATACATAAAAATGGTATTAGCATTCGAGCACTGCGCGAATTTTTATACCTTTAAGGTATTGGCCTCGGCGAGCTGTGATATATTAAAAATCGTTCACAAAGCGCTTCACGGTAGGAACTTAGCTCTCCAACAGATCAAAAACGGAATGGATGAAGAATAAGATGATCCTCTTTCTTTTTATTTTTTTTCTTAAGATTCGCATTGTAAGTTTATAGTATCACATCCTTATTTTAATATGTAGGATGGTATGGTACGGTTTTTATACGTGCAGGTGCCCCCCCTCCAACAAAAAAAAAGCAAGCGAGAAGACCATTTACACTGAACTTTATATAAGCACACGACTCGGAGAAATCGTTGCTATACTCATAATATACAAAGGTGGAGTGAGATCGAGTTATGTCAGTTAATTTATCCACCACGGAGTCGGAGAACAAGGTGAAGAGTTGACTCCTTCTGGATGTTGTAGTCGGACAAGGTACGCCCGTCTTCGAGCTGCTTTCCTAAAAATTGTATTTATTTGATTCAGTAAGTTTTTTTTTAGTTTTAGTTTAAAAGAAAAGACGCCAAAGATGAAGAACAATCTCTCACCGGCAAAGATCAAGCGCTGCTGATCGGGAGGAATGCCTTCCTTATCCTGAATCTTGGCCTTCACATTTTCGATAGTGTCCGAAGCTTCGACTTCAAGGGTAATAGTCTTTCCGGTCAAAGTTTTGACAAAAATCTGCATTCCTCCTCGAAGACGAAGCACGAGATGGAGCGTAGACTCCTTTTGAATATTATAATCCGACAAAGTGCGTCCGTCCTCAAGCTGCTTACCTGTAAGACACGATGATGGATATCAAAGCAACATGTAAAAACAGAAGAAATTAACACGTACCGGCAAAGATCAAGCGCTGCTGATCAGGAGGAATACCCTCCTTGTCCTGGATCTTGGCCTTCACGTTTTCGATGGTGTCAGAAGCTTCGACTTCGAGAGTAATGGTTTTACCCGTAAGCGTCTTCACGAAAATTTGCATTCCACCACGAAGTCGAAGCACGAGGTGGAGAGTGGACTCCTTTTGGATGTTGTAGTCGGACAGGGTGCGCCCGTCCTCGAGTTGCTTGCCTGAAACAAGTATGATTAGTTTCTGAAATAAAAGCATAGCAAGAAACGTGATAGAAGAAAGTGATGAAATCCTCACCAGCAAAGATCAAACGCTGCTGATCAGGAGGAATACCCTCCTTGTCCTGGATCTTGGCCTTCACGTTTTCGATGGTGTCAGAAGCTTCGACTTCGAGAGTAATGGTTTTACCCGTAAGGGTCTTCACGAAAATTTGCATTCCACCACGAAGTCGGAGGACAAGGTGGAGAGTGGACTCCTTCTGGATGTTGTAGTCGGACAGGGTGCGTCCATCCTCGAGCTGCTTGCCTGAAATAAATATATCAATTCATGAACTAGGCCCTAAAATTGGTATCAAAAGAAACGATCCTTACCGGCAAAGATCAAGCGCTGCTGATCAGGGGGAATACCCTCCTTGTCCTGGATCTTGGCTTTCACATTTTCGATAGTGTCAGAGGCTTCAACCTCGAGCGTGATGGTTTTTCCGGTCAAAGTTTTGACAAAAATCTGCATTCCTCCGCGAAGACGAAGCACGAGGTGGAGAGTGGACTCCTTCTGGATGTTGTAGTCGGACAGGGTGCGTCCGTCCTCGAGCTGCTTGCCTGAAACAAGCATGATTAGTTTCTGAAATAAAAGCATAGCAAGAAGCGTGATGAAAGAGTGATAAGTGATAGAAGAAATAGTGATGAAATCCTCACCAGCAAAGATCAAGCGCTGCTGATCTGGAGGAATGCCTTCCTTATCCTGAATCTTGGCCTTCACATTTTCGATGGTGTCGGAGGCTTCAACCTCGAGGGTAATGGTTTTTCCGGTCAAAGTTTTGACGAAGATTTGCATGGCTGAAAAAGATCGTTCATAGACATACCATGTTTTAGAAGAGCATGAAAAAGAACTGCAACAAAATGAAAGAGCCGAGATTTGAGAAGGTGAATTATTTTCCAAATAAATTTGACCAGGAAAATCAATGGTGATGACAACAGCAAGTAAAATCAGCAGCTGTAAAATAGGAGCACCAACCACTGGAACGGACACCGAAGACTGAATGGTACAGCCAGACGCGAAATCAACCGCTCCGCCCCGACGAGTTGCAAAACGCGACGCGACCGCTCGCTAAGCCCAAAGGACGCGTGAGCTTGATCAGGTGTCGAAATAGAGCGGCAATTTCAAGACCCCAAATTTATAATCCCTGTAAAGCCAGAAAACATTACCAACCCAGCCTCAAGTTGGTAAGCCAACCAGCAAGAACACAAAAAAGGAACACGGGAAATTCGCAAATAATACTTTTTAAAAAGTTCTTTTGATCCTTGATGATGAATTAGTCTAGATGTAATAGATTCGTGCCTATGAGATATGCTCTTTCCTTCGCACAACTGGAACGGACATAAAGTTGGAGAAGAGAATACAATGAAGTGAAATAAATGAAACTCGGCCGGAAAGACCTTTTATAACCGACAGTGAGCATATCTTCTAGAGCGTCTCGTTCCCTTGCGAAACCGGATTGCGTCACTCGTCGCCCGACCAGGGATTTGTCACCGAGAGAAAACTCTAGGCAAACAACTGGAAATATGAGGTGAACGTCTGGGAAGTGTTGCACTTTGTATTCTATAAAATATCCTCTGCTGATAAAAATGAGCTTCATTCTAAACTTTCTGATTATTATCACTAGAACAAAGGTCGTCTATGTCATTACTATTTCATGAGGCAAATGAGGTCCGAATGAACTTCTGATTAGTTCAGCTCGAAAAGTACCACTGAACGATCAAAGGGGAAAAGAAGGTCAGTACGTGGCGAGGTCGAGGGGACGAATAGTGCAGCCGGTCGGAAGAGCAGATCGATTCGAGAGAAAGGACGAATGGCAGCTGGGCCACCCGCCGGGGGCCGGCTCGCCTCGGAAAACGCTATATACACCACCTGGGCATGCTCCGACCACCTTCCAATCCCTTCCACCGTTTACTACAAGCGATCAGCCGGGGAAAGGGAATGTTTTCAAAAACAGCGGTCATCATTAGCCGTGTACTTGGCGGTGCTAGCTGGGGGCCGGCGAGCAGTGGTCACGAGAATGTTCCCCACCGAAAACACACTCTATGGAGAGAGGTGCCCAAGTCGTCCAAAGGTCATTCCCTGCCGCCGGTTCCAGTCATGAAACCGGCCCGTCCTGATCATTACAATCGAATCTTTATTCTCAGCAATAGACGAGTTTCTCCTCGAGGATGTTCACCGTGCTCGTCTTCTTCTCCTTCCTCTGGGTGTGCATCATGAATGCCGCCTGCTTGTTGGGGTCCCGGTAGCCGCGGGAGGTGACTGTGATAGGCACCTCGCACTCGATACCTAGACAGGAGGATGACACGGGCCGGGCGGCGTCTCTCACCCGGGGTGGCGGTCAATTTCAAAACATAATGGATGGTGATGATGGAGGTCTCCCCGTTGCCGCGGTTGTATCCCTCGGTGGGGGGAGCCCCGTCCGGGATCCGGATTAGACACCTCTCGAAGACCTGTAAGCTGTCCTTCTGCCCTGGGAATACGAGCCGAACCGGACCGCCTTGCTCCGCGCCCGGACGGAGCCGAGTGGGATGACCTCCAGGAGTTGCTCGCTGAGCTTCTTCTCGTCCACGTGCTCGTACCTAAACGTGTTATCACTCTGATCACGCGGGCCACCCCGGGACAAATAAGTAAACGTGATGGTTATTGTTGTTTGGAGAGGGGCTGTTCGCCAGGGACTACTCCCCTCACGAGCCACTTGAAGAGACATAAGGGGTGCCCCATAAAGAAGGTCGGGATGCTCGAATGCCCCCACCTGCTCATGGCCTCGAACTGGGTCTTCATGTGCAGCGCCAAGGTACAGTCCTTGAGTCCCTTCCTCGTTCGGTTGTTGACGGCCACCTGGGCCTCCATTGTCTGAATATTACTCTCCTCCCGCCGATAACAACCCGGTCCACCTCTCCCAACTTGTATGCCGTCCTGGGCAGGGAGATGACGATGGTGACGCAGCCGAAGGGAAGCGTACAACAAGTAAAGTCGACCTGAAGGGGGGTGGTGGCGGGAGGAGGGGCAGGAGGACCTCGTCTTTGAAGTCGATGGGGGTGAGGACATTCATCGGGACGTCGTCGAAGAAGGACCGGGAGAGGACGACCACGGGAAAGCATTCGGAGCAGGTGGCCTGAAGGGAGGATGGGTGGACGAGAGAGTAGGGGCACCTGCTCCGTGTTGCAGTTGAGATTGATCTTGACCTGGTAGCGGATGGTGCCGAACTGGCTCTCGTAACTGCTGGGGGCATTCTCCGGTACCAGCATCTGCAATCCCCTCCCTCATCCCGGCAAAGGCCACGACCCACCTGCAGAGGGAACTGATGCTTCCCGACGGGCAGCCTCATCCCCTCCGGACAGAGACCCAGCTGCATATTTACGAAGACCTTGAAATAGAAGCCGATCCCCCGAGATGTCTTACCTTCTCTGTCTCGAAGATCTTGTCAGTGTGGATATTGACCCACCCGGTTCGGCCGACTCCCTTGATCTCCGCTGTCAGCGAGTGGATCACCGTATCCGGGTCGGCCGAGTCTATCAGCACCTATAATCGTCGTCCTCCTCTTGTCTCCCAGAGGATAAACCTTGGCTTGAAGCAGATCTCCCGCCAGGACACGTGGCTCGGCCATCACGATGTTGACCTGCGTCGTCGGCATCTGCAACAAGCGGGTCATGGAATCAGCCGACCACCGTTGATCCCCGGCCGCTTACCCCGAAGTCGCTCGGCAGGACTGGGAACCTGGCTAGCATTCGGATGAAACCCAAGAAGTATTCGGAGAGAGATTCGAGGAGGTATTCAACACCAGAGGGAAAGTGCCATTCGCACGCCCCATTGTCACCGCCCGCTGGGGGACGTCGTTCTCCCGCTCACCTTTATCTCCGGAGCCTCGTAGCTCGGTAGGAAACTCTGTGCGAACTGTTTCAGAGCCTGTCCAACGGATTGCCGACGATTGGCCATGACTGGGTGAGAGTCTACAGAGGCGGGATGGGCAAATAAGCAAGAGGAAGGCCCTGCCGTGAGCTAGAGGAGTAAAACAACACCTCATTAGCCGGGGAGGAAGGAGGACAAGGGCCAGAGTAATTGGGGGCAAAATTTGTCATATGTTGTGTGAGCCGGATGGCCTTCGGGGTGTAATGGCTCGCTGTGGTAAAGAAAGAGGGCCCACGGCTCGCGTAACTTGTTAACCTTTTGACCGGGAATAGTAGAATTTCCTCCGGGATCAAGGATTGGCCGGCCGGGATGGGGCACCCTCTTCCTAGGCGACAAAAAGGTCGAATAAACCAAAATCCACAGCATTTTATCCCCTGCCCCGGGGTATTCGCCCCCAACTTTCAATAATCCTTGTGAGAGTACGCATCTCCGATCAAGAGAGCACTTATCCCGGGGATTGTCGTGCTCCACACGGATTTGGAGGGGGACACAGCTTAGAAGCCGACTACAGACAGGGGGGATACTTCAAATACAATGAGATCAAATGGGGGAAATCGGGGAAAACGACACGAGATCAGCATATTAGACACCAAAAACGATAGAATTAGACTCGGGCCGCGTGATTTTGACCTTCTTGGCGGCTTGAGGGTGGTGGCTGTTACTAAAAAGGGGCAGAGCCGAAAAGATACAAAAAAGAAGGAGACAATAACAAGTAGGAAGTCATATCAAGCACTTATGTCCTTCAACTGGCCCTGGTCACTGCCATTTCCCGCATGCATCCATCCCGCGCCGAGCTGTCCCCAGGCGAGGAGATCCTCTTACTGCCCTGTCCCGTACCGTACCTTGAGGAGATCCAGATAAAAAGTCGAATTCATGAGTCCAGAGAACATTTGGGACATTCGAGAGTCATGCAGCGCGAGTTCTGATGGGGACGGGGCTAGGCAACTAGAGGAGGAGGCAGCCAACCGTTTGAATTGTGTGAAAACAGGCGACAGGGGAGACTCACCCTCGTGACGCGGGGGATGAAATGGACATCGTCCGCTATCCTCGACCGAGAAGCCGTCAACTTGCGAATAATTTCCATAGGCCCCAATCCTCCGCTTCCTCCACCCAAAAAGATCAAATTTCCAAGGGGGAAGATGAAGTAAAAGTGGGAGAAATCGAGGCAGCCGGGGTGAAATTCGAGAGGCGAAAACGGGTGTAGAAGATCTCGCAGTCCGTGTCCTCCTCGACTGAGCAATCCGGGCAATCCCGAGAACTATTTACAGGGGGTTATGAGGGGAGGATGTCCTCCCTAATTGAGATAATTGGATACTTTGTCCCCGGAAGGCGAGACAACTCACATTAGTCGAGCTGTTTGGAGCAGGGCGTAGAAAGTGTCACTGGCTTAATTAGAGAATGCATAAATCATGGGATCGACGAGGGGGACAGGGGGACAGGGGCGAGGGGGCCTCTTTCGAGGGAATATCCCCTTTCATTGGGGGCCAAGATGGCGGAATATTGGCAGATGGCGGACTCACCTCGTCGAGACGTCCTCCATAGCATTCGCCGGCGAGAAACATCCTGCTTGGCTCTTTAAATGGCTTGTTTTGAGAGGAGAGAGGACGGAGTACGAGAGGGGACGAGGGCAGTTCCCCCTCGGAAAGGGATGTGTTCCAATAAAAGAGAACTGCGGAATGTGGAGTCCGAACTTGTTTACCCGCGGTTGCCAATTGGTTCCCAGGTAAATCCAATTTCCCGGGCGGTCTACATTCAAAACGGACAAGGAGAACTGCTCGAAAAGGCGGAAGGCCAATTCATTGGATTAGTCCAAATGGATTCAATTCACAATAATCTGGGAGGAATGCCGAGGGGACAGGAGGAGTACGAGAGGTCTCCGGCGGGCCCTATCCAGTTCAAGTAGACCCCCCAATCTAATTAGCCGGGGGGAAGTTGGCGGAAGGAGGAAAAAGAGAAATGATAAGACGAGGAGAGCAGTCGACCAGGTTGACGAGGATGACGAATAGGCGACATGCCACTCGGCTGGCGGTCACTTGGCCCTTTCCTAGGGTGTAATCATTCGATTGTCCTTCAGATTTGAGAAAAACGTGGCTAGTATCCAGTCTTTCGGCAACCCACCTCGAGGAATGGCTCTCTGCCAGTGAGAACGCTACTCAGCCGACGAAACATCTCCTAGCTGTTCATTCCGGTACTCCCCGACATCCGAGGGAGGCGCCAATTGCCAGCGGACAATTAGCGACACTTTAGAAGTTTCTATAACTGCACTGATCCAGGGCATACGGAATAAGATTGTCGCCTTGGCAAAGTAATCTGCCACCTCGTCCTCCTCTACAATCTGTGCTGTCCTCCTCGTTCGCTCTCCTCGCCCCCCTTCTACAATGCCCTCGTCCCCCTTCTATGCTGTCCTCGTTCTCTCTCCTCGTTCCCCTTCTGCTAAAGAGATGAAAACCGTCCAAAATTAATCTGCTCTAAATCTCCCCATCCCTTGACAGTGTTATTCCACGAAGGTGAAGGGGATTAGACAGGTCTTTTCCCCTTCCAGACATGTCGCTCCTTGTTGAAGCGAAATCGTCACTTCTTCAAGTCTGGTTATCGTCGGTTGGCAGTGCTTCTTTCTAAATTCAAAAAGTACGTTTTCATGTGTCATAATCAACAATAGAGGGGCAGTTAAAGAGGAACGGCGGAATGAGCGGAACCTGCGGTTACTAGAGTCCGCGCTCCTACTTTTGAGAGGGGGCTTCCTCTTTGCTAGATAGTTGATTAGGGAGCAACCCTGAAGAATTTAAATATACTTCATCAAAAAATATAATAATTTTTAGATGGTACAGAAAAAGAAAGGAAGAAAAAGAGCACCGCCCAAGCAGAAGAAGGCCCCCGTTATTGGTAATGTAGATGTCGGGAACAAGAAGGAAGAAACGGCTGAGCTGAAGAGAAACGTGGAGAAGCAGAAAGAGACGGCTGAACTGAAGAGCAGTTCTGGAGCCACCGACACTTTAACCGCTTTGCTTGGATATCTCGAAAGAAATCCAAATAGGTAATCGAGAAATAAGGCCGAAGTAAAAGTTATTTGCAGGTTGTTCAAGATTAGTGACTTTAAAGTCGAAGAAATACTAGGTGCAGGTGGATTCGGAAGGGTCCACAGGGTACTTCATTCGGAAAGTCAACATGAATTGAGCCTTAAAGTAAGTGCCCTCAGAAAACTATCAGCAACTGCTTCAGATATTGTCAAAGACCGAAGTTCTTCATAAGATGTTGGAAGACGAAGGAGACTGCATGAAAAACTATGTCATCCGAATGTCATTCATATGTTCGGACGGTTTGACAACCTAACCTTTTACGACATCCTTATGGAATATGCTGAAGCAGGCGACTTGTTACAACTTTTGGAAGACCGATTTAAGAATAACGAAGGACCCTTCCAAGAGGACACCGTGTCCCAGTAAGTTTTTGGGTTGAAGAAAATAAAAATGAGCGGCTTTTATACTAAGCGATAATCTCTGAAAACACAATTCTAGACTTCCTTTCAATAATAAAAACACGCTGCTACAGTTTCTTCCAAATGGAAAAGGCCGAGTTCTGCGAATTTTATACCTATGTGCAGCTATCGTGTTCCAGTGTTTCAACCGCTGAGCTGGATAGTCAGATACTTTTTCCTGTTTATTTCACCTGAAAAAAAGGAAAATGAGAAAAAAAGAGGATTGGTATAAAAGAGGATATAAGATAAAAAGGATAACCAGACCTATCGACTGAACCCTTTCTCAATTTTCTCAATTCAGGTGGACTTACCAAATTGCAAGCGGTCTCCACTACCTCCACGAAAAACAGATCTACCATCGTGATTTAAAATTGGAAAATATACTGCTCTCGAAAGGAAAATGCAAGGTAAGTAATTGTAATTGCTATAGATATTTCACCATTTGAAGATCGCTGACATGGGATTGGCCGCACAGGTGAAAACCAGAAGAACTCGCTTCTCGGTTGTTGGCACAATAAGTTTTATGACCCCGGAAATCCTTCTAGAGGCTGGCCATACAAGAAAGGTATGATTTCGTTCATAGCATTCGCAAAGAACTGTTTTAGGCCGACTTTTGGTCCTTAGGGATCGTATTATTTGAGCTGCTTGTGGGAACAAGTCCCTTCGTGAGAAGCAAAAGATGAATACCAACAACCTCCAACATCAAAGCCATCTTCTCCACCGTCTGTGTAGATTCCGAATCGGATGTTGTGACCTCGGCTGATGGAGTCGTCTCGAAATTAAACATTTCTACAGGTCGGTCGGTTATTTCCCTCATGATCCATAAAAATTACCTTTAGGAAAAGACAGTGAACCTCGGAGAGGCTTTTTTCTCTACTGCTCTCTTCATCCACGACGTCCTAAATTACATTACCGACAATACATATTCAACGTACCTCAATCTTAACCTTATCTAACCAAAATATTACTGAAGACTCAAAATTTGAGCATTTTTGTTGGAGAGGGGCTGTTCGCCAGTGACTAAGGTCCTTGATCCGATGGATGTTACCGTTTAATTGGATGCTTTTCTCAACTGTTGGACGACGTTGCCAATATTCTTGCAAACTTTCTCGTCATGCCTCTCACCCCAAGTTGATCTTCTCCTTCTTCTCTTCCATCTGCCCTCTGGCGCGGTCGCCGACGGCAGCTGGCCCTGCACTTGAAGATACCCCTCAGCAAGGCCCTATCGTTGTTCGGCCATCACCAAAAAGGAAGATAGAGACAACGTTTCATTCTTATTCTATAGAGACAACGTTCCATTCTTATTGAGACTTGAATTTCAAATGAAGGGGGGAGGTCGAACTGGAGCAGGGGCGGAGACGGGACAACCCCGTTGGGCATTTCGCCGGCAGTTGGCAGTGACTGTCCTCTTCACGAGATTAAGTTTGAACTATCTCTCCCTCTCTCTAGGATACTGATAGGGATAAAGAGCCTCGACTGTCTTCTCTGCGGAGTTAACAGGTTAAGTGGATTAGACAGGTCTTTGACTTGGTGCAGACGTACGACGCCGTTTTGACGTGAAACTTTTGACGTGAAACTGTCACTTCTACATCTTTTCCCTCTTCGCTCAAGGTTCCTTTTCTTTTATCATAATAAACAATTAGGAGCAGGTGGAAGGGACGGTGACAATGATAGGGGGACGGACTATGCGAGAGAGGTCGCCCATGCTTTTGATAGGATTTTCTGTCATTTTTGGCTTCTAAAAAATAATTTTTGCTTGAGACTAATCCTTGTCCAATCCCCGCTCATATCATGTTTACATTTCACCTTTTTTTGAGGGAAATAAGCTCGCATAGAAGACTATTCCTAACAGTTTCCGAATTATTCTTTATACTATTTCCTATCAGCTTCTTGCGTATTGCGAGTTCACCAGGCAGTTAAAATCTGAACGTCTGGCTGATTTCATGATACCTCATCAGGAATAAAATATCTTTTAGATGGCGCCCAAAGGCCATATGAAGAAGCCGAGGAAGAAGACGCATCCCAAAGCAATTAAAAAGGAGAAAGCTGTGATGGTTGACGTGACAAGCCACATGACCACCTCGGGAGGAGAAGATAAAGCCTTGCCTCACCTCAGAAAACGTGAGAAGGTCGTGGAGGAGACAGCAGCCACGAAACCTAAAAAGCATAGGCAAAATTTAGAAAGCCTTTTACGTCGAAAGTGGCCGAGGTAAATTATAGATGAAAAAAATCAAAACATTATTTGCAGACTGCGCCTGAATCATTTCCAATTATACAAGCAGATTGGCTCGGGGACCTTTGGCAGTATACGAAGCGGAGCATCTTTCAACAAAAAAATCTTTAGCTTTGAAAGTAAGTGACATCGGCAGATATCCAAACAATTTTATATTTCTTAAGAGGACCAGCTAAAAGTAAACCCTCTTATTTTGCGAGAGGTTCAGATGCACATCAAGCTAGTGCATCCGCACATTGTACGGCTTTATGGTACATTTGAAGAAGATTCCGCTTTATGGCTAATCCTGGAACTTGCTCAAAATGGCGATTTATGCGACAATTGGAAAGCCATTGACGAGAATCAGTCGGCAATGTAGGTTTTCCTTGTCTAAAGAAAATATAAATCGGCGGATATTATTAGCGGTAGTATCTGAAGAACAAGGGACCCTTTTCTTGTTTATTCCAGAGCAGCAAAATACAAATTCTGCGATAACAAACCTCGTTGGCCTCTTGAAGTAACAGTTAAATCAGATTTTCATCTTCCTATTGATCTCTACTGATAAAACGCTGCAAACACAGAATTTGATAGGGAATGGGAGGCGAAGGGAATAAACAAACCATTCCAACAGAACGCTTCTTCAACTGACTCAATTCAGATGGATTGGGCAAATAACTTCTGGACTTGCTTATCTGCACAATATGTCAGTCATCCATAGAGATTTAAAGCTGGAAAATATATTTATGTCGTCCTCATGGATTTATAAAGTAAGTGGTTGTAATCTATTGAAAATTTACCCTTTTGAGATTGGAGATCTAGGCTTATCTGATGAAGCCAATTTAGATACCCTCCGTTATACGAAATGTGGAACA
Source organism: Oscheius dolichura (assembly GCA_932521035.1). Taxonomy (NCBI): domain Eukaryota; kingdom Metazoa; phylum Nematoda; class Chromadorea; order Rhabditida; family Rhabditidae; genus Oscheius; species Oscheius dolichura. Next base: position 7,218,963 of record OW051494.1, read on the forward strand.
CCACAGTATTTTGCACCCGAGATGTTAGCCGAAATCGGGCATACAGCAAAGGTTCGGTTGTTTGAATAACATACACCCAACGTTCCAGGTCGATTATTGGGCGTTAGGAGTGATCCTCTACGAACTGATTACTGGTATCAGTCCTTTTGATGGTGATTATAAGAGCATACAATAGAACATTCAAAACAATCTATATCATGTGAGTTCAAAACTAGAAACACAAAATTCTACTTATCAACCTGATTTGCCGACGAAAACTAGGAGATCATGGGAAGGACCTGTATCACTTTTTTAAACCGTAGACATTTTTATAACAAAGCAAAATTGTCAAAAAAAGGAGGTAGAAAACGGCTCTTTCTGAACAAAAACGAATGGTCTTTCTGTTTCTTTTGCACTCTTTTATATGTTGTGAACAGTAGAATCGTTCTCCCACGACCTATATTTATTGTAAGAAATACTCAAAAGTTGTTGATAGCTTTGGAAAATATTCGCTGCGCTTTAAGAAAAGAGAACAAACTGTTTTGCCAAACTGTTGTATTCACTGAAATGGACGTTGGCTTGTTTCCGTTGTATGTCACTACCGCAGCTTAATTTTTTTAAACAAGTATTTTACGCTGAATGAAAAAAAATATAGAAATACATGTATGTTGAAGATTGAATATTCCATTGCACATAAATAGAGTCACATGTCGATGACCATTCCGAGACTGTGCTCTATACATTCAATGATCTTGTAGGTTTTGTAGGGGTTTTCCTAGTGTGGCTTTTTCATAACGTTTTATTAGATTCCCGAATGGATTTCGAACAACGCTAAAATATTGATATCAAACTTGTTGCAAAGGGAGCCGGCGAGACGATTCGGAGCCAGTGAAATATTCAACAGCCCCTGGATGACAGAGAAGATTGGAGCAGCGCCAAACCCCTTGGCGCGTATGGTAAACACTCACCTATTCTGCTATATAGTCATTAAGAATCCTACAATTATGTCATCCCTTCGGATGATATACAGTACTGGTCCTGAATATCGTAATTCTGATCGAGCCAAGGTGGAAACATCTTCAGCTGTTAAAAGCACTCAATAGTATATGTGATAGGTATTTTTAGTTTTAGTACTCAATGCTATTAGTATAAATAATTTTATTTGTAACAATGCATTCTTTTTACAATAGGATAATTTATATCATCGGCGATGTCCACCGGGGATGTTCCCCCATTTGAGAATTCCCAATCTTACAGTTCGATGATCCGAAGGCGACATAGGACAACCTTGAAGTCCACCAGCTTTATTCGCTGTTAGATCCCTCCTCCACTATGACAAGGAGACGACAGGAAGCCAGAAGGAGAAGACAGCCTGACTGATACATGAATGTAGCATATAATGGGGGGGGGGGGGGGGGCAGAGAAGAGCGGGGGGAGGACAGGACAAAAACGGAACACGGGGTGGGGGAGAGACGAGACAAAGACACAGAATGGCTCATGATAATTTTGGGTCCTCTAAAGATCAAAGAAGAGAGATATATTGGTGCAGCCAACAATGTCAGATTCCGTTGTCCATCCTCCCGTCGTCCCTGCCCCGGATCTCGTGTTTTTCTCCAGTCGACTGGTCTCTGAAAAAAAGAAGAGTAGATGAGTTCTCTATTTTTGGGAAAGAGCTAAGGAAGGAGGGCCCGATTCTGTAAAGGTGTTCCCAACTAGCAGTACCTCCTGGCCCACAATAGAGTAGTCTTCTTCCACATTTTAAGATCAGACATCATCAGACGAAGGATTGGAAACGCACTCGAGGGGGCAGGACAAGGAGCACTGAAGGAGGACATAGGTTGGGGAACTCGGAGAAGGGCATGGACACATGGGAGTGGAGAGGAGAAGAGGGGTGGAAAAGTGGGCAGACTGAAGAAGACGTCGATGACGGGGAATAGGAGCAACAAGAGGAGCCTTCGAGAAGGAGGGGATGAGGAGATCTAGCATACCAATGCCGAAGTTATACTGTAGCTGTATTTGTTTCTGGTCAACATGCCTGGATGACTTCTCCTATTCAATGAATAATTCCCAGAACTGTCTTTTCATGAATTTCAGAAAGTTCGGATCCGCCGGATACAGGAACAATGGATATTCGGAAAGTCGGGTGGAGCACATGGGAACGAGAGAACAAAAGGACGACTATTTCTAGGATCTCTGTCAGAAGTCACTCGTGTCTGTTTGCTATACTATGGACAGGTTGACGGTTAATCTGGAGGAGGAGATCCGCAGCTGAGTATGTCGTGAGAAGAAATAGAACAATTGGACTATAGGAGCTACTCTAGGTTCTGTCTCTCTCGCAAGAAAGTTGCCCCTCGCTCATTCCTTATGTCAGCCACATGGTGGACTGATCTACATCTGTGTCCAATTATCGTCTCCTCAGCGAGCACATCCAGGGTTAACGTTACCCAGTGGCCGCCTCCTTGAAAAGCCACAAGATTATGGAAGAGGCCGTGGCTGAGACAATGGCCACCCTCCGAAACGTGGGTGCCTCCTCCGATTCTCCAGTAGTCAGCTCTTCTAGGTGACATTCTATCGCTACTACCACGTTTTTCAGAAGGGTGAACTGGGGAGATGTGCAACGGGGTCGTCGGGGTCTCCTCCTCCCTCGGGATGGCCATCGTGGTGAAGATCGACGAACACGTCTTCTGAGCATAGCTCTCCCTAAGCCTCCACACACTTCTCATGCATACCCTTTACCGATAAAGACATTGAGGATGCCAATGAAAGATTGAGCTGGTGAGCTAGTGATAGCAGCCGGTCAAAGGCAGTTATGAACCTGTCCATTAGACCGTAAACAGATGCGGTTAGCGCTGGTGTCTTCCAGTCACCCCGCTTCTTCTCTTCAACCAGAGTTTTTCGTCTACATTGGAAACATTTTCTACAGGAAAGAGATATGGCTATCTTCGAAGTATTGCTGATTCAAGGAGGCTCTATTTCTGGATGGCCATCGCGGAGATCGTCCATTCCAAGCGCCATTAATGACTTCAAAGAAAAACAAGAAGGCCTCAACTGAATCAGATAAGAAATGCTCAACAAATGTTTTGTCAACGAGATTTAGATGACGCCGCGAACTTTATTGGAGCCAGGGGTTGGCCAATAAATGGGCGGCCGTGGGGCGGGAGGCCGGATCGACTTGGAGGAGGGCGATGAGGAGGGACCGGCAGCCGGGCGAGCAGGTGACGGGGATCTAAAGTTGTCTGTTGGAGAGAGAAGAGGAGGCGGACGTACCAGGTCTTGCTTCTCGTCGGCCGAGCAGGTGTAGGCTTCCACGGGCAGGTCGCCATGGATCGTCTCCAGAAGGGAGACGCCCAAAGACCAGATGTCAGCCTTTAAAAAAATATTTGCGAACTGTTCAAGACAAACCGGGAAGCTGTATGCCTGCTCGGCCGCGACTTCCGGCGCCATGTAGAGAGGCGAGCCACAGCACTGCGTGATGGCGACGCCCTCCACCTTGCGGACAGCACAGTCGAAATCGGCCAACTAAAAAAAGTTTGACTGGGGCATGTATAACTTCTTACGAGGAGGACGTGGTCGCCCCTGAAGATGAGGATGTTCATCGGCTTCAGGTCGCGGTGGATGATGGTGGAGGTGTGGACATGGTCCAGTCCAGCCGCGATCTGAAGCATATATCTAAACAGCGAAAAAAGGTTCAAACGTGCTTTTTGACGAGGTCAAAGACCTTATTTGGTAAAAAACGGTCAAGACTCACATGTTGCTACTGGAGGACGGAGGAGGTGCCGGCTACTGGTTCTTCAACGGCGGTACTTTCCGGCGTGGCGGCGAAGGCGGGAGGCCGGAGCTGGAGGAGTGGCTGGAATGGCGTCGGCCAGCTTCTGGATGCTCTCGGCCACTCTGTCCATCTTCAGCTCGTGGGTGTAGTCCGGAGCCAGAGGGAGTTCCTTCTTGAGACGGCAGAGGGTGCTGGTCAACCGGGTGAATTTGCCCGTGAGTTCCAGGAGGCGGATGTCTCCATTTCGAGCGTCACACACATCTCCGATCTCCTCGAGTCGCTCGGTGATAAACTCGAGGAGGCTGGTAAAAAAACATTGCTTTTATATTAAATCTAGACAATATTCTCACTCTTCGAAGGACGCGGCCTCTTCTGGCTACTGCGTCGGCCTGCGGATCGAGTGGAGCAGGGACGAGGACAGCGGCAGGAGCAGCAGCAGGTGGTGGCGGCTGCTGGACTGGCGCCGGCTCCGGTTTGCCCTTCTTCGGCGTCGGGTCATCTTCGGCAGGAGGAGCAGTCCTTTTCCTAGGCGAGGAGGAGGCGGCCTTGGATCTCTTCGGCTGGGGCTCTTCCTCGTCGGCAGCGGCTGCCCTCTTGCGGATGAGAGGAGTCGCGGGAGCTGATGCCGGCTCCTCCAGGATCATCCGCTTCCTCTCAGATTCTTCTTCGGCGTCAGGAAGAGTAGCTCGCTTCCTGGAGAGCGCGGCAGGAGGAGGTGTCGGCTGGTCTTCGGCTGCGGGAGGAGGTCCCGTCATCCTGTCCTCCAGGTCTTCGGCGTCGAGGTCGGCGGCAGGTTCGACGTTACCGGATTCCTCATTTTCTTCTTCTTCAGCACCAGGCGCTGGGGCCTCATCCCAGATGTCGGCATCAAGGGCAGGGGCTCCGAAACTGGCATCCATCTCCTCGTTGGCGGTTGGAGGAGGAGTGGCCGGAACGAGAGCAGCTGCGGTCCTGTTCTGTAAATAACTTTGTTGTTTTCAGGCAGATGCCCGGCTCTAACCTCCTTGTCGGGTTCCGGCGTCCGGGGTCTCTTCGGCTCAGGAGTCTCGGGCTCCTCACTCGCACGGCGGCGTCTAGGAGGCGACGGGAGCTGCGGCGTCGGGAGCTGCGGCGTCGGAGGCCGGCTGCTGGAGGACGACGAGTCGGTCGACAGCTGCGACACATCCCCCAATGTCGAGTCCTCGATGGTCGTGTCGCAACGGGCGACTATCTGGGCCATGCGGCGGTCGAAGGACGAGTCTTCGTCGGAGGAGGGCTGGAAGAGGCGACGGGCAGCAGCAGGAGGAGGCGGCGGTGGAGGTGCACCGGCAGGAGGAGGCGGCAGCTGCTGGAGACGAGCAGCAAATTTGGCTGCAAGGTCCTGCTTTTGGAACGGCCTCTTGTTCAATGGCACGAAGTTGCCGCGTTTTTGGCATTCGGGGGACGTCAGCGGCAGGTCGCCCATGAGCTGCCTGCTTCCCACCGTCATCTGCATCTGGAGATAGACGGGCCGCCTCTTCCACTTCGGGTCCAAGTCGCCTCCGGTGACGTCGAAGTGGCGTGGTGAGCGGGGTGCTGGCAGGCCTAGCAGGGACAACGATGGCGGCCTGACTGAGAGGCAGCTCTAAAATGGTATTTATTTTATAATATTTCCAGATTTTTGTTTTAGGACAGAAGAAAGAAGAAAGAAACGGAACCAACCTCGCTGGTGCTCTCCTGACTCCTTTCTCCTGGGCTGGTGACCGTGCCAGACGAGACGGCAGCATACAGGGCGACGGCCTCGCGAGCAGTGGCCATGGCGACTCTAACCTGGTCGATGGCCCGAGCCCTAGCAGCGGCTACGGCTTCCGGGCTTCCTCCACGCCCATCCACGACGACGACCGGGCCTCCTCCATGCCCGTCGGTTACTCCCCGGGGGCACACAGCCCCCACTCCACCAACACCATCGCGGCACACAGCCGCTAACTCACCGGGATAAAAATACTCGCCGGTCGGACTCCCTTGAATCCGCCGACGAGGAGCAATGCTCAGGTCGCTGTCCGAGGACGAGGTCGCTTGGTGGGCCATTCTTGCTGAAAATGAGGATATTATTAGGGCGTACTCTATCTCGAATCTGAACTCCTAGGGACGAAAAAAAACGACCGGCACTTACCGAGCAAGAATACAGGGTAAGGAAAATGGTCAGAGATTCGCTAATCGGGACTAATCCCCTTCTCTATCGCTTCGTCTCCCCGGATGGTGGCGCCTTCCTTGATACGCGCACCCTCGACACCGTCTGCCACCTCTTCAGCCGGATCTCCTCGACGTCTACATTGGCAAATTGAGTTAGCAGACGGATGGAAAGCTGATTTCTTTAAAGACAAATTACAAAAAGCTGTTGGAAGCCCATATTTTAAAGTATCAGAAGGACAATTTAGGAGAGATACGAGACTGGGGGCTCGAGGGCAGAGGGCAGGGACGACTGGAGGATAAGACAAGGGTAGAAAACCAATTTATTATCAAATATCCACAAAAAAAAGAGACGAGAAAGAAATTAGACGACGGGTTGGGCTTCTTGTTGACGAGACTCGTCCACGGTGACGTCGGCCTCATCCGGCCTCTCCCGGCCGACAACACGATCCCGCCGGCCAGTCGGCTTCCTCACTCCGACGGACCAATACTCCTTGTTGACGGGCACGCAGTGCCAGTGTCCGCAGCATGTTCTCCAGTCCAAATGTCTCGGCGAAGCGGACCTGCTCGAAGAGTTGTTGGCTCGAGGTAGTCGGCTCCGTCAGCAGACGCTGTTCCAGGTTCTCCTTGGCCCGGGCCAGTTGGTAGGGTACAGCTGGCACAGCATCTGCTCGATGTCCTTGCGAGGAAAGGCTTCCAGATTGAGGCCGTCACATTTCGGAGTGGAGGAGAGCATCTCGGCCAGGTAGGGCGACGCCCCCGACAGGAGGGCAGCCCACGTACGGAGAGGCGATCTCTCGTCGAAGAGAAGCGTCACGTCGCCCTCGTAGAACCCGGGAAGAGGCCAGTACACCTGGAGGCCGTTTCTCTTGTTTGAGTCGACTGACCCTATTAATGGTACTCTTCTGGAGCTGGACAATGCGCACGTCCTCGCCACCTCGACCGTAATCGGCTTGCTTCCCGGCAAAAAGTCAGCGTTGAACTGGTCCACGGGGAGGAGGTTCTTCTCGTCCCATCCGGCACAGATTCGCAGGCCATTTACCACAGTGGTTTTCATGTTGACGGTGAAACGGAGCCCGCCCTGGGAGAAGATCCACTGCTCGTGGTGGAGGTCACCCTGGAGGACGACGTCGTCGATGGAGAGCAAGACGGACTCGAACTCGTCGGCCGTCAGCACACTCCGTAACAGGCAAGATCTCTGTGGATTCCAGACAAAAAATGAACCTGATCCGAACAGATGGAAACGGCCATAGCCGAGAAGAAAAAAGGAATGAATGGTGGGAAAGAGAGAGAGGCAGAGTTGTGGCGACAAGGGCGGAGATTACTTCTGTCGGCCGGGAGCTGGTCATTCTATCGAAGAAGAACTCTAGCTGATGGCTGCTCGTCTATTCTGGCTGTTCGCGACCATTGCCGTCGCCGCTGTCTCGACTGGCCAACATGCCGTCGCCTTCCGTCCGCTGCGTATCTACGCGCAGGATGCCGATGCCGCTAAAGAGGTTCGTCTGCCAATGTATAATGTACCGTACCCTTTGGCCGGGTAGTAGATTTGAATAGCGTTAGACTGGAGTAGTCGCCATGAGAATGCAGCTGTCCCAGCGCCTTTCCGGGTCAAAATCGGCATTATTAGCATAACGTTATGGTGGCCAGGAAAAGTTTCCTCTAAAACGTGCTCTTTTTGTGTCACGCCCCCTTTGCAGTAGTCGGCCACTCGGCTTGGGAGGATCACCTTTGCGGCGCTTCATCGCAGCTCGCGCCGGACTACCGTATCCTGGGGCAGCCTGAAAGTCGGCATCGACCGAACCTTCCAATCTGTAATGAAATCAAAATGTAGCATTGTTCTTTCATTTAGTCTTCTATAGTCCTCGATTTCTTCACTACATCTTTCTCTTTTTTTTACAAAATTACAACCAAAACACTTCGGTGCTCGTGGTTACCCCGGTAGCCTGCCCTCCCATCCTCTTCCCGAGTTTCTGATCAATGGAGTATGTCTCTGACTCGTCTTCTGACAAAGTTGATCTGCCTAATCACTCTGCCCTGAAGAGCATCGTCTTCCACTCACCTGCACCTACATAATAGCGACTCTGAGAGGATCCCCCCTTCAGATGGCCTTTCGGGACGTGATCCAATGGGTCTCTATGCTGATGATAGCCCCTTCTACCCTCCTCATCCTCCTCATCGTCTACGTCATCTACAAGGCCAGTCCGACGCCCATGGCCAACTACAAATACGTCCTCATCACCATGACAGTAGGTCTCCTCCTCTGCCAGTTCAAATCTACAGCTTATCTGTTACAATTTCGACTTCATCGTGAGTTTCGCCGTGGCTCCTCGTAACATGCCCGGGATAGTGGGCGCCCAGTTAGCGGGCGTCGTCGCCCGAGCTTTCCCTGCTGCAGGCCCCTGGCTGATGGTTTGCCTCTTTTAGCGACAGAGAGTCTTTTTTCAGTTCGCTTGCTTCCTCTCCCTGGCCATGCAGATTGGAAGCAGCGCCGTCGGCTTCTGTTATCGGGAGCACACTGTGACAGTGTCTCTCGAGGCGTCGGCGCACTATTACGTGAGACTCGTCCAGATGGCCTTGTTACTTTTGGGACTGTCTCTGCTAGTGCCGTGTTATGTTGGGACAGCGAACACCGAAGAGGAGAGTCGGCAATATTTAAACAATGTAAACTTCTCCTCTATTCTTTCAACATAATTACAGATCTCCCTAGTCCCGTGCCCCGGCTGCGCCGTGTTTCTAGTAACCCGGCAGGCGACCCTCCAAGTGGGAGGCCTCTACAGCGCCCTCTTCGTTGCCATGGTGCTTCTCTTCATCATAAAGAGTGTCTACCGCGTGAGGGGGGATATCGAATGAAAGAGGCACCCTGTTCAGATTAGGGCCACACTGGCATCCCACAAGAATATGAGCATTTCCACCGTGAGACTGCAGAAGATGCTCTTGAAGGCCCTCCTCTGGCAGGTGGCCTTGTCTTTCGGTCATGAACAGGGATAATTCAGAGTATTATGCCGTTCGGGCTGGTTATAGTGCCGGTGCTCGTCCTCATGTTCAACTTCATCCTCTTCCCAATGACCGAGGGTGTCCGACAGAGTCAGTGAGACCCAGGCCATAGAGGACAACCTATTCCAGCCAACGAGTTCCGTCTCAGTGTGACCGGACTGGCCATCACCACGCCGTCCCTCTTCACCGTGGCCCACATCTTCTGTATTGTCTACTTCACCACCCCGTATAGGAGATATCTCCTGAGACGAACGGGACAGTCAGGAAGCGGGACCGACCCGGCACCGCGGAAGGCCACCCGGACGATGGAGGTCGAGTAGAAGGAGACGGCGAGGATTACGGTTTATTTGTATCATAAATTGCATCGGAATCAACACACGAAAGAGATCGACCGCGGACCTTTCCCGCCCAGTGCTCTAGAACCCGCCGAGCTGCTCCTGATAGACTTCGATGACGTCGTCCTCCTCCATCTCCAGCGACTTCGGGGTGTCCTCGTCTTGGATCCGGCGTCCGTCGAACAAAAAACGAAGGGTGCTCACGCTGACTCCAGTCCGGTCGGCATACGACTTCTTCAGTTTGCCCATTGTGGTTCCGAATTTGACACGAAAGTGGACCTCGTTGCTGTCCTGGCCCACGACCTTCAACTTGATGTACTCCTTCTCGCCACCGTTCGCATTTCCGCCAGCATCGTCAGCCATTTCTATTTGTTCTGGAAATAACTATGTTTTTGAAAGAGGATATGGATTCGAAGCAATGGAAGGAGAGGGCAGATAATAAACCGACTACTCGTTTGGCTCGGGTGAGGCCAATAGCCCAGGAGACAACTGGAGCAGGCAGGGACACTGGCGTGTACGCTGGATTTGGAATAGGGAGAAAAAGGGACGGGGGTGGGGCTTATGGCTTACTTATTCCGGGAGAAGTTTTTTAATTTGAAAACGATAATAAAGCGACTTCGAAGGAAAACGGTTCAAAGAAGGATGACGATAATGTGTGTGGAGGAGGGGGTGGATGAACGATCATTTAGAATGGCAGAATAAAGCGAAACGTGATAGAAACTGCATCTTGGTTTTATTATAAAGGACGCTAAAAAGCAAAAGCGAATTGAAGACGCGTATTTCTCAAAATTTCGAATAGTTGGCGAATGATTTCGAGAGATGTTTTTGGGGGTCGAACGTTCGCGAGACGCACGCTTCCCGCGTGGCAGTAGAGCATATTTACTGGCGGGCGCGAGACTTAAAACGGCATTTATGGACGGGAGGATGTCGTAGTTCACAGAATGGTAACTATCCAAGGGTAGAAAAAATGGAAATAAACAAAGAACATGGGAAACCGGCTATATTTCCTATAATAAGTAGGGGCCGCAGCCATCTACCGTATCCCTCATACGCAGATGGCCTTGTACAATTATTGTTCGTAATATTTCGGAAAATGAATAAATTATGGGATGGGCAAGACAGTTTCATCTATCAAGACTCCAAAGTACCGTTGCTCGTCTACAATCAGCCAATGCGTCGTAAACCACGTAGAGGGGTGATCACATCGGATTGTAGTGGATGATCTTAAATGTCACTTGACACCGTTCCGCCTCTCCTCTCCTTCTAGGGATCGCAACTGGTCGGCGTGGCCCAGTACCGTAGTCCCCGCACTTCCCGGCCACCGGATCTCCCCCTCCCCCTTAGCCAGTCCAAAACACAACTCCTCTGCCGTATCTTTCGGTTATCCCAAACATCTCTACCGGCCATCTCGGGATGTGAATGATTCTCGAGGGAGGTGGCCCCCGGCTATCTATGGCTCCGGTGGGAGCCAGAGATCACAAAAAGCAGAGACTGGTGACGCCGACCCTGCTCCCAAAGGGGGACTCTTTGTCCGGAGCACGGCCATCTGCAGCCAAGGTTTAACTTCGTTTCGAGATGGAAAACATAACCGAATATAGCTGGGAGAGACTTCCGCCTCGGCCCCCTTCCAACGAGATTATCTAAGCTCATATTGGCACTTTTTGCCATTTTTGAATTATCTCAGACGTCAAAACAGCCGTCGTCTCTGTCTCTGTCCTCCCAGGAGCACATCCCCGTAGCTACAGTAACCTGAGATCATAATCCCCAAAATAGCCAGGCTCCTCTTGTTCAGAGGTCTCTTTCGTAAAGTTTTCTGCATCTCAAAATAATGCCCTCTGAGGCTGCATATAATCGTCGGGTCTGCAGGAGACCTCCTCGTCCTTGGATGGCCGGGAGACGGGTCCCTTTAATAACCGGCCGCCTTAAATCTTGCCCGGTGCAATTTCCACCCCCTGGACTTCTGCCGAATTGGAGTGAGCTTGACAAATGGCTTTCCATAATATTTCGGGGTGGGTGAATTCATTTCCTCGAAAAAAGGGGGACGCGTCCTCCACTCGACCTAATGGAAGTGCCCGAGCTCGCCGGTCAAAAGGTTCGTTCCCGGTCTATTATAGGAAACGAAGTCCTTTATTTTGAAAAAAAACAAGAGAAGAGAATGTTCGGCATGAGTGGGGGTGTCATATTTCAGGTGGGGCACCTGTCATCGGCGGCCCTCCTTGAGGCCGGGCGATCTCCCGTTCCCGTTATCCCTAATCTCCTGAGGGTACTGTACGTGTTCCCGTTTTAATTGCCTCCGGACTAGTGTGCCATTCATTCGGGTTGGACCTGTCACTCACCTCCGCCGCCAATCTGCCTCCTTAGTTCCTATTTTAGAGCAAGGCCCTGTCCTCTCCCTACCTCTTCTTCTGGGCCTTTCCGTTCACGTGGGCAGCCTCGTGTTGTTTCTAGGAGGATGGCAGATGATCTCCCCCACAGCCTCAGATATTCATAAAACGGGTGGAGATGGCCGTCCTCCTCCTCCCCTGTTCGGGTAGGGTGTTCCAGTGTACCTCTCCTCCTCGTCCTCCCCTGCCTGCCCGAACTACCAATTGACTCCCTAATCAAATGCCCTAGACCTAGACTTTTATAAACTAATTTGAAATGTGAGCAGAGGCCGTCAAAGTTATCCGTCTAATGAGCCGGGGTTCTCCTCTATGCTCGTCACCCAGTTCCCAGATCGTCGTCCTCTGGTCGTCTCGAGGAAACTCTTTGAAATTTCCCTATGGACCAATTTTCTTTTTCCCCAGGATCACGTTGCCATCAGATAAGGCCCAGCATTTGAGTCTGTTTTCATAGGGATCGCGCCGCCGGCTGCCAGACCGTGATCAACGGGTCCCAAGAGCCATCCCGCACCTCCACACGCCCCCCCCCCCCCCCCCCCCCCCCCCCTTCTCTCTCTCCTCACGTATCCTTTTTAACTGAAAACAACCAACCAATCTATGTATCTTTTTGACCTTTTGTCGCTGTTTCTCCCGGCTGTTCCCGTATGCTAACTCCATTTACGACCTGGCTAACAGAACGCCTTTCCCGGCCTCTTACCTTTCGGATTGCAGTATCCTCCTCCTCGACCTCTTGTGTTGTTTTTGATTATGTGGGCATTAGAAAATCACTATTCTTTGTGAAAATGACTCTATTTTGGAGCAATTCTTACGAGCATCCGGTCCCACCAAGGTCACCCGACTGTGTGCAAGGCTCACCTGCCCTCCTCGGAAAGGTGTCTGCCCGGCCCCCGTCTTCTGAGAATGCTTATGGCCCGCTTAAAATGCAGTCCCCCTCGGTATCTCCTATGAATTGTTGATCCTCCCCGGCCTGATCCCTTGTGGACTCTCCTCCCAACTTTCGCACACAAAAGGCTTCTCCTCGGAATCAAATTAAAGCAGAAAAACATCTATGAACCAGCAAACACCCTGTGGGCCCCCTCCTCCCTGTTCCATGCCGATCATCCTCCTACCCCCTTTACTATCCTTCTTGTATGCCTCGTCTCCCTGCTTTGGGCTGCCCTGTCCGGCGGTGGCCGTCTCCCGTTTGGTTCTACTGAATTAGCAGCCCGTAGTTTCCCTTATAAACAGGATACGCCCCCTTCCAACTGCAGTTTCTAAAGTTGGCGGGTACTGGTAATTACCCCGACCAGGGTCCAGGGGCGACGAGTGCCCCGTATCTTGGTCTAGGGGAAATGGGGCAGAAGGGAGGCCCATGTCAATTGGCCGAGTGTCTGGCCGTCACTGTGAAATATTCAGGGCCACTTCCATCAGTTTCCCTCATCTGATCACTGGTGCCGTTCCAACTGTTTTCAATAATTTCACACTTGCCTGGCCGATTATTCGCCTTCATCTCAAAAACAGCCGCATCCTCCCTGAACCCACCCGCCTATAATTAGAAGGCCATCGCGTGTCCGCCAGAGAGGAGGCCATTGTCTGACTCCGTGATTCCCTCAATCCCCAGGCGATCCTGCTCCCTCCCCCAAGAAACGGCCAGGTAAACGGATAACCGGCTCAAAGGGCCATCAGGAAACACGGTTATCTCTGGCCTTTTGCCCCTTCAAAACCTCGAAATATCCAATTATTTCTCTCTTTTTCTCAACCAATTTCCCCCAAATTGCCTTAACTTTCATAGAAATTTCACGACCGTTCTTTGCGGGTCCAGCCGGATGATTAGGTCAATTCCGTGCTATGGCTCCTCCATGAGGAACCTCGCCCGAAACTTGTACTTTTTTCGACTGCCGGCCGTCCTCCCTTTGACCTGTCCCTTTTCGAAAATTTCTTTGTTTTCTACCGAATGACTCGAAATATCGTCTCGGTTGAACGCCCAACAACGGGGGAGGCTGGATACGACCTGGCCATCCAAATGGGGAGGACTTTCTTACGGACAACGACGAGACGAGGAATGGGAAGTGGGGAACACCTGGCTGAGGAGGCTTGTGACGATGTGATTAACCGGGGCAAGACGGAACGCTAATAGATTTCGATGACCATTTGAACTCCTCCGCAGGCCCTGTCCTCCCCGATTTGACTGGCCGGGCTTTGTTTACGGATTGTCCCTTTGGTTTATCCAATACTTAATCCCCCAAAGAGGCTATGAGCGATCGCAGCGACTACTTTTCCGTCAGAAATAGCCCTTAAGAGCCGATCTCTCTTCCCCCCAAGATCTAGCCAGGGACGGCCGAGGTGGCCCGAGCCCTGACTAACCTAATCTTTCTCCTCCCCGGAATAATAAGAGAGGTCACATCGTTCCCCCCTTTGATCTTCGAAAAGTACTCTTCCCAGCTACAAGAAACACTGCAAGCCGTCGCCTTTGTGGTCCATATCAGGTTCAAATTTGAATGAGCCGGCCACTTCTAACCTCGTCCTCCGCCGTTTTCAAATTCTGATAATTTATTTTTCTGTTGGCGGGCTCCTCATCAAAACATTTTGCTTCATTTTACCATTCCACTGCTCAACCTACTGCGCCACACTTTCACTTTTTTTACTGGCTGTTTGTAAAATGACAAGACAAATCAAATCTCTTGACTGTATAAACTTAATAATAAAAAATCTTGTTAGAAAATAACTAATCGCCCCCCTCTAATCCGCCCCAACTTCCCCCCTCCCTCACTTTTTTTGGCTGTTTCTGAGAGGGGGGTCGCCCAACTTTTGACCGGCACGTGGCGGGGCACGTCGTCGTTCCCCCGCCTTCTCACCTGATGCCTCGTCAACAGTCCTCGCCTGGACCCACCGCTGAAAACATTCTAATGGCCCTTGTTAGCGAAGCGCTAACTCATTTTGAGGGCAATAAGCAGAGAAAAGCCTGTGTTTTGATTTCATTAACGGACCAGAAGATTCAGATCGGAGCCTTGCCCTTGCGTGAATTGATCTCGGAACAAATCAATCCAAGTTCTGCTTTCTTGGTTGAGTGGTCAACATGGCCCAAGCGGACGGGAGACACGGCCGAGTGGTCTAGTGGTATGATTCTCGCTTAGGGTGCGAGAGGTCCCGGGATCGATCCCCGGCTCGGCCCGACTTTTTGTATTTTGACTTTCTGGGGACGAAGGAGCACATAATACTGCTTTTTGTTTTCTATATGAGGAACAACAAAAGTACGTCACGGCTCCACCTCACATATCCGCTAATGAATAATTTCTAAGGCTGCAAATACCACGTTTGCGCAGAGATTCTTTTTTGTTGAAATCCTCGATCCGTCTAGTTCGCCCACTCCCTCTTTCCACTTTAGATTCTGTCCTGGCCAACTTCTTATTCTTTTCTACCTTCTCATACTTAAACCAGATCCTCAGCCAGCCTCCTTACCTATGATGAGTCTGGTGGAAAACATCCTTTTGTCCTAGGCTCCCATCCTCTCTTTCAGATGGCAAAATCCCAGATATTCCCAATAAAAGTTACCCCGTGCCCTTTGGATTGACCTAGGACCCAAACGAAGCCGTTTCAGATGCGCTGTGATGTCGATCCGCCATTTTTCGACCTCTCGGACAATTCAACACAAGCATTCATCAACAATCTGGATCAGTTCAACGAGTAAGTTGTTTCTCCTTTCCTTCATTTGCAATGGATAACTTTTCGAATGGCAAGTCGCCATCTCAAACTAGAACAAAGATAAAAAAGAATAAACAAAGAACAATAGATCATTGAAGTCTATAATAATCAAAAACTCTTTCGCAACATAAGAAATGTAGAATTTTTTCAGGACATACACCTTTTACCATAGGTATATCTGCACAGTGGTCTGCTCCGTTGGCGTTGTCCTAAATAGCATGCACTTCTTCGTGCTCAGGTAAGTTTTCGAACACCGGCAAATAGTTTCCCCTTCAAAACCAGAAGCTCCCTGAAAAGGGAATAGTGTCCCCAAACACCATAAATATGCAGCAGAGGTTTTCAGTCGTCGTCCAATGAGAGCTTACATCATCAACGCTCTTCTCTGCGCTATGGCGGTCTGCGATGCTTTTACCATGGGATCTTACCTCGTGTACATCTTACGCTTTAGGATATTTGACAACACCGACGGGATCACTTTTGGGTTCCATAATAATAAGGCCCTGAATATTTCAAATAATTAAGATATTCTTACCCATGGCTAGTCTTCCTCATAATTCATGTCACTTCGTCGATTGCCCTCCATACTGGATCTCTGTATCTTTCCGTTGTAATGGCGTACATCAGGTGGACGGCTTTGGATCGGCTAGATGCTAAATGGATCAACCACGGTGCCATCAAGTAATTCGAAGAAGAAGTGGTTATACTCCCTAATTTAGAAGTATCTTCTTTTTTACGGCTTTTTCCGTTTCGATAATCTCCGTTCCTACTCTTATGGTTCACAAGATCGTTTCTGTAAACGAAGTGCTGGGAAGTAATATCACTGACGTGGGTAGTCCCACTTGACACTAAAAGTATCTATTAAAGCTAGAAAACTTATACACAGTAAAATTAGACGAGACCGATATCAATGGTTGCACACTTTTTCGTGCCAATCTTTGGATTACAGGAATTCTCTTCAAGGTGGCCATTCTAATTAACAAAAAAAGAATTGAACAATTTAGGCTCTACCGTGTGGATTGATACTTTGGTTTACAATTGCACTGATATGGAAATTGTGCGAAATGAGCGCAAAAC
Organism: Oscheius dolichura; assembly: GCA_932521035.1. Lineage (NCBI taxonomy): Eukaryota > Metazoa > Nematoda > Chromadorea > Rhabditida > Rhabditidae > Oscheius > Oscheius dolichura. The sequence goes on from OW051494.1 coordinate 7,235,324, forward strand.
GAAAACTTTTACGAGGGGAAAACAATAACAAGTGAGTTCTGGCAAAAGAGTAACTACGTGCCTTTTAGAAAATGCAAAGCTATTTCTATGGACAGAACTAGCCTTATGCTTATCATAATGCTGCTAGTTTTTCTCTGCACAGAACTTCCTCAAGGTAGTTATACTAAACACAAACGAAACCTCCTTTTAGGTGCTCTAGCGATCCTATCAGCTATCTATCCGACGCATATCGGAACACTTGTTTATGTTAATATTGGGGAACTGATGGATCTTCTCTCCTTAGTCAACTGTCTAACTTCTTTTATTTTATACTGTTGTATGTCTTCTACATATAGGCAGACCTTCAAAGTATGTTTTCCAAATAACTCACTGCAACTTCGGTTAGGCCGTTTTCTTCAATAGACGAAAAAAGAAAACCGTGGCACAAAAGAACACACAAGCTATGCACTCCTTGCGTCTTCTTCTTCCTTGATTCGGCTAGATACAATGCGGGTAACCGGGTTATTTCTGTGATTTACATTTAATCTAAATTAATATAAAAGCTCAATCGAATAAAGATTTTTCATTTATTAGACGAACAATAAAGACAAAACAACATGCGCAGAAACAATACGGTTAGACAATTCGGCAATATCACAGAGAAAAATCTGACAGAGAACGGGAGAACAAATAGATGGACACTTTTACAGACCTACGATCGAGGAACATGGTGGGCAGAAGCTCTATGTGATCCATGGTTGTGGTGTCCTCGCTTACGTGTGAATATGTTCATCCAAGATCTAGAAAAAAAAACCTATAACGCAAAATCAAAGCCTACAAAGGACAAAGAATAGATTGTGTGGCCTGGCGACGACGTCTAATTTTTTCACGATATACATCGGCCACAACATCTCCAGGCATTCGGTCAAAATTCATTTCCGATAGATCTTCTTCTTTTATAGAGGCGAGTCTATCCACTAAGACACTCATTGTCGTGCTGTTAGGATCACATCGCGACATGGCGCAAGTTACCTGCAAAAACAAATATTGAAGAAAGAAATAAGTATTCATATTTACCTGAAAAAGCTTTTTACGATCGAGTGTATTGGCATTCTGAGAGATGAATCGGTCACATCTAGCAATTACTGGCCGCATTTCAAATCTAGTAGCACAACGCAAGACCAGGGCAACGTTAGTTACTGAAGTTTATTGTTAAAAAAAACAGTCATAAAGGAATAGTTAATGAACGATGAACTTACCTGATAACGGTTTTCTCATTGGACAGAAGAATATGCAACGAAAGAATTCGAGCATGTCTTGATAGGAAATGTCATCAACGTGAATACGATTTCTGGGAACCTCTCCGAAGCAGTAATCGGCAAACCAAGGAGATAATTCCGCTAACCATCCAGCATTGAGAAACCTAATATAATTTAATAGTATACTTAGCAACTTACAAAGACTGTTCTTCAATGATCACCTCAAATTTACGCACATTGGTAGGTTGAGAGAAGTCGTCGTATAGAGATTTTGTTACAAGAATATCTTCGGTCATAGTCATTTAAAATGAGCACTTCTCTGAAAGCACAAGCTAAATCATTATGTACATATTTATGAAAAACAAGTACAAAGTACACAACAACTAAAGAAATACAACAAATACACAACAAAAACCGTAATTATTACTCATTTCATCTGCATCATTTGTTTTTTTCACATCTTTGTTTTACAAAACAACTAAAGAACCGATCTCATCTGCATCTGCATCTGCATCTGCACATCTTTATTTTTCTTTGTTTTTGTTTTTGCACCATATTTCCGCAACAATCTCATAAAATTTACATTGTAAACAACAGGCAGTGCATTTCGAGCAACGTCGTTTTGGCTACTTTTTCTGACGCAGGCCTCTCCATAAAAACTTGCTGCTTTTGTATTAATTGGTGTGGTTGCATTACTGTATATCTTATTTTTACATCGTACTCATGTATATCTTCCGATTGATCATTATTTAGTGTTCCATTTGCATTCTTGCTTGCGTAAGCAAATGTTAGAAATACTGTAGAATCAGCCTTCTGTTTAGTGGCATGTGCGCCCTTACCAACATTCATTCTGAGGTGTAACACTTATAAGATAATTTGAAATTGCCGATTTTCTAATCTAATTTGATGTGATCTCTAATTTCAATAGTTTCAGAGAAATTTTAATAGATATGACTGAAGATATTCTTGTAACTAAATCACTGTACGACGATTTCTCTCGGCCTACTAATGTTCGTCAATTTGAAGTTATCATTGAAGAACAGTCTTTGTAAGTAGCTCATACTATAAAATAATAAATTAGGTTTCTCAATGCTGGATGGTTAGCGGAATTATCAACTTGGTTTGCCGATTACTGTTTCGGCGAGGTTCCTCGCAATAATTTAAACGTAGATGACTTTTCCTATCATGATATGCTCGAATTCTTCCGATGCCTTTTCTTTTGCCCTACGAGAAAACCTTTATCAGGTATGGCTATTTATGCTTATTTCTACTATTCTTTAGAAAGCAATGTATCCTTAATATTACGAATAGCCACGCGGTTTGATATGCGCCCTGTCATCGATGAGTGTCAAAAGTTTATATCGGAGCAAACAAATGTTTTCTTTAATGAAAGATCAGTACACATAAAAAGGTCACCATCAAAAAATGGTGCGAACAATATGTAAGTATTGTGTTGTTGCATAACTAATGGCACTACCTCTAAACCTATACCCCTTTCTGATAGCGGTGAAACCAGTTTCCTTTTTTTGTGCATTTTATGTACAGCTCGTCTAGTTTTATTTAATACGGGCCTACCTGTTTGTCTGGGCAAGACTTTAAGATACGAGGCGAAATATGCAGAGACTGCAAGCGTTCCTGCGGCTATCACGAGTTTTGCAGCCTATATTCCAGAAGGTATGCGTCGATAAAATAAGGGAGACTTTAGTATGTGCATGCAAAATTACAAACAATTACAAACTCAGCCTGACTTCCCAGCCTTCCCCGAGGATATTGCGTAGATGACGGGGGCGCACTTCTGAGAACTTCCGCGTTTTTGTGTGTTTGTCTCCTATTTTGCTTACGCATCGACACGTTTTTGTACTTATAGGATGACAGACATACGTTTCTTGCAGTAGACCATCTACTATATGCATTGATGCGAAATAGTCTCAGAAAGGTTGGAGGATAACAGATATGTAAAACTAAGGCTCAATGCGATCATTACCATACAGGGCCTGATTTGGTGTCGCAGTTATTTGAAGCACATATAAGTGAAATAACGTTATCAAACCGTCAAATAGGTTTTATAGGGAAGACGGGGTTGCAACATGATATAATAGATTTCTTAGTAAAAGCTAAGGACAGTGACGGTATTTAGAGTCGTCGTCATTACTTGTACAACAATCTAACATTTCTTGTGTTTTTTTAAGTGGTAAATGGTTGCTTTCAGTGTTACAACCGGATTCAAAACAGCTAACGACAATGAGATTACCGTTAGTGAGAAAGCTTTATCCAAGGGGCGATCGCTGATATTAGAATCTGAGGTGGACAGCGAAAATACTCCTGTTACTCCGATTTCACAACCTCGAACACCCAGCTTGTCAAATTCTTTTCCCAATACACCGTTTACCCCCGTTGTTTCTGCATTAAACGGTGTCAACTTGAATAGGTATGTTTACTCTAGAAAACAATTTCTGACATACATATTTAGCCCTTCAGTAAATTTGTCATTCACACATAGCTGTGCTCCACGTATAGGATTAACTAGAAAACGCTTATCAACACCTTACAGAAAGCCAGAGTTTTTAACACCTCCTCCTAAAAAAACATCGCCAGGTATTTTTTGTTTGCACTATATAAATGAAAGATTTTTTTGGGGAATGACGAACACCCATCCGTTTCCGCGTCAACGAGCGCCGTAGACTGTATTTCTTTGAACGATTTAGAAAAACGCAAGGGGGAAATATTGGGTTAGTTTCATTTTTCCATTACATTTCAATAATTTTTTTAGAAGTCGTTGGCTGTGTTGATGATAATCCCGCTCATAATCCAAGAGATAGCGGATTGTACTGTACTTCATTTACATTACGAGATTCATCAAAACGCACTGTAAAATGTGAAGTTTGGCGTCGATCCAAAACACCTATTGAATTGGTTAATTTGAATATAGGTGCAATCGTATTAGTCCAGGGCAAAGTTTCAGTCGTCAAGGGTGTGTTTTTAATTTGTTTTCAATAGTGTTAATAAACATTTAGGTGTACCATCACTAATATGTGCAGTTAAACATTCGTTCAAAGTTAGCCCCGACATAACTGACGCTGAAAGAATATGAAGACTTTATAAACTGGAACTCAACGTCTATATCAGTAGAAAGAATCATACGTATTTGCCTGGTGTTTTATCTTGCCTATTTCTTCAATGTAACTTCAACACTTCAAGAGAACATTGCAGTATTTGTTTTTTATGTTGTTGGTTTTAACCACCCTGATTCTCGGGAATATCGTTTATTTTTTACATTTTGTTAAGTCTAGAATTACTGTAGCTGAGATGTCTGAGCACTCACACGAATGTGATGATGAGGATAGCCATGGGCATTCGCACGGAAATCATGGACACTCACATGCTAATCACGGTCACGGACATTCCCATGACAGCCATGGGCATTCTCATGATGGAATGCCATGTGCTGGGCATCATGGTGAAGGATCTTCTAATAACAAATTGCTGAATGTCGACGAGGTTTAGCGTGACTTTTTTCTGTAATTGTTATCTGTTTAGATGATGGATCTCAATCGACGGTTTCGTGCTCTTGAAACCGTTGACCCTACCAATAAAAACTACGTTTTTTGGGATACTCAGCCTGTACCTAAATTAACTGAAGTTATTGATAAAGATACCAACACGTTTATTGAACCGGATTTGCCAATTTCGAAGGTATTTTTTATTTAGTTTTTGATATAGTATGTGCAGATTCGACCTGAACCGTACACACTACCTGATGCCTTTAAGTGGTCTGATGTTGACTTGGATAATCCCGAACAACTCACGGAATTATATACTTTGCTAACTGAAAACTATGTTGAAGATGAAGACAACATGTTTCGATTTGACTATTCAGCTGATTTTCTTACATGGTAATATGATTGATATTCGTATATACAAAGTTTAGGGCTTTAAAAATACCAGGATTTTTGAAGCAGTGGCACTGTGGTGTTCGCTCTAAGACAAATGGAAAGCTTCTAGCCTTCATTTCGGCTGTTCCACAAACAATTCGCATTTATGAAAAAACGGTAAAAATGGTCGAAATCAATTTTCTATGCGTTCACAAACGCCTAAGGTACGCCCTTTCCACTATCTTTCAACGGTACTTGTCTAGATCTAAGCGGGTGGCACCAGTACTCATCCGCGAAATAACTCGACGCGTTAACCTCGAAGGCATATTTCAGGCAGCGTATACAGCTGGAGTTGTTATTCCTAAGCCGATCGCTGTTTGCAGGTATGATTTAATCTTTAAACATTTTACTCCGTTGGACATATCGCTTTATTTGAACAAAAAAACATCTGCTCGTCACAATAATGCGGTTTGTTTAGATATTGGCATCGTTCGCTGAATCCCAAAAAATTGATCGATTGCCAATTCTCTCACCTAACAGCGAAAATGACATTGGCAAGAACAGTAAAACTTTATAAACTACCAACGGTACGTCTTTGTTGCCCATTAATTTACATTTTTCCAGGAACCAGCAACTCGAGGAATTCGTCCGATTGAAGATAAAGACTTTCCCGGTGCTTATAACATTCTTAGCGAGCATTTAAAGAAATACAACATGGCACCCGTGTTTAGCCTTGAGGAATTCAAATACATTTTCACACCTAGGGAGAAAGTGGTTTATGCCTACGTAGTAGAGGTTTAGTTTGATAATATTGTTATCGATGTAATTTCAGCATGATGATATCGTTACTGATTTCGTTTCTTTCTATAATCTTCCTTCTTCGGTTATGCAAAATACTCAACATAAAACAATATTCGCTGCATATCTATATTACCACGTGGCTACAAGTATCCCACTCAAGCAACTTATCAATGATGCACTCATTTTTGCTTTGAAAGTATTGAACCATTGTTTCCTGTAAATTTTTTTTCAGAATGGATTTGACGTATTTAATGCTCTGGATTTGATGGGTAACAAATCTATCCTTGAGGAGCTCAAATTTGGTATTGGCGATGGCAATTTGCAATATTATCTGTACAATTGGAAATGCCCTTCTATGCTTCCTCATCAAGTTGGCCTCGTTTTGCAGTAATTTTAATTTTCTGTTGTTCTAAGAACTTAGAAAGGTAATGATGATATTTCCATATTAGGATTTGTTCAAGTTTTTTTTTGAAAATTGTTTTTCTTTCATGTCTTTTTAATTATCACTACATTTCGTTCTGTTGAATGTGTTGATGATAGCGCCGGCTTTCGCCTGCTTTCTTCTGATAAATTTATTCAAGTTATTTCCATTTAGATTACTCGTGGGGATGTTGATCACTGGGTCAGTGTCTTGTTTGAGCGTGAATTATCATTTCAGTGGCTTTCTTTGTGAGATTATTCATAATTGGGATCATAGTTTCATGATATTGCTTCTTTGATGCGGCTAGCAGTTGTCTGAATAGCAATCAGCTTGTAGCCATCATTTTTGGCAAACCTAGAAGTGAGGTCAGCTCGTTGGATGAGCACAATCCCCAAATCAGTTAGTTGCTTTTTCGTGTCATCGGAGATGAGTTTCATCGTCGGAAGGATCATCACCACGTTTTCAGGGCGGGGAACGTTTTCAAAATCTAACGTTTTTTAGAAGAAATAGTAAGGTAGACGTACCTTCAAGCATGTCCCAGTCATTACGCTCTTTTAGAACTCTTTCATATTCTGTTTCTCTTCGTATAAAACCTAAATCTGGTTGTTTCTCTTTTGCAAAGTCACCTTGTTGTTCGTCTTCCAATTTGGCATTTTTTGCTCTTAGCTGCGCGTGTTCTTGTAAAATTGCCTCCAATTCTTCTAAATGTACAATTTTAGTTTTTTTTAGAGGGAGTCTCACTTTTATAATGCTCCATAGTCTTTTCACATCGATCTAGTCTCTCAGTCAAGTCTTAATTTCCTTTTATATTTTCTGATTTTTCTAACAAACCCGTGTTAGACCGCTTCAACGCCGTATTTTCTTGTTGTAGCTTGCCCAGTTCTGGAATGATTTCCCATTCATCAATATCATTCTGCCTCATACCATCTGCTTTTTCCATCTCTCTTCGTAGATTCTGGTCCATTGTTTCTAGTTGTGTTTTAAGATCTGAACAATGAGGCTCGGGAGATGTCCAAACATACCAATAATTACAGTGTCACGACGTTCTAAACTAAGTGCCTGCCCTTGCAATGCCGTTGCAGAAGAAGTGAGTTGCTCGTGAAGCTCTGAAGGGAATTGTTCCTTATTGCTTTCTAATGGACCAGCCGTCAATCGATACAAGATGACCTTATATTGGCATTTTACGCATGTTAATTAAGCAGAAACTGTCGCATTCCTTGCTTTCATGTGGATAATCAACGCTTCGGTTTTAATGGAAAAACTTGGCACACCTGTGGCTAAGTAGTTGGCTGTGGGTTGAGAAAATGCGGATTTCTTTCTGCAAGTCGGGCAATTCTTTCCTTCAAGTTTCGGTGCACACTCGCAGCAAACAGAATGGCCACAGCTACCGGTAACAGGACGATTTTCCCCTGAAAAATGTAAAAGTCGGGCCGAGCCGGGGATCGATCCCGGGACCTCTCGCACCCTAAGCGAGAATCATACCACTAGACCACTCGGCCATGGTTTGACCGATCTAATGTTGCAAAGTCTAAACGGGAGCTTATTTCGGGACTGTTTGCCTTTGCGGGGAGATTTCGTGTGCGGCGAGGAGAAATGGCCGCTGTCTGGCGATGAGAAACACCGTACTGTGTAGTTATTTTAATAAATAAAATACGAATGACACAGTAAACAAGGAATGGGATGACTTACCGTAGTTGAAGGAACAGACGACACACTCCATACACAACTCCATTAAATATCCTATATGACCATACACCACCCTGAACTGACTGTTCCTTCTTTTTTCAGACTAAAGGAAAGAGGGAAAAGCGAAGAAAGTTGTGAAGATAAGGAAGACAAGTAGGCGAACGGAGTCAAATCGATAGCCGAACCTGTACATAAACACTGCTGCCAGGAAATCACATGGCGGTTGCGAAAGAGGACACGGGTCAGTGACACGCCGTTCGGGAGCACCTTTACCACTCCCCGAGTCAGAGAAAGGATATTTACTGCTGCTATCACATTCTGTCTCGTAAGGTTGCCTGTGTCTATTGTTGTTTCTCCTTCTTCGAAGACTTCTTCTTTTCGGCCGTCTTTCTCGGCTCCTTCTTGGTTATTTTGGTCTTGGAACGACGATCCAAGTGAGCGGCGAGTAACCATCCCAGAATGGGACAGATCTAGACATCCCGGATGAGGGGAGAACGGCCGGACGACTCACCCAGTACTGGAGGATGAACCACTGTTGGCTCAGTCCCCGGCAGCCGAAAAAGAGAGACGAGGCCACGACGGGATCCAACCCGGCGTCTCCGACATACAGAATGGCTGGAGATTGACTCTTTCCCGATTTGGAAACCAACTTACAAAAGGAGAAGATGGCCGAGACGAAGGCGGGGATGGCGTACTTGGCGGCCTTCTCGGGTATCCGGGGGATCGTCGTCCTCATGAGGAAAGCCCCGAAAATTTCGAAAGCCATCATAAAGTAGAACTCGTGCTGAACGAAGGAAATTATGAAGGGGGACAGAGACGGGGCACCTTGTGGGTCAGGGCACACTGCCCGAGGCCGGACCGGTAGAATTCGAGGTGGGCCTCGTGGTAGAAGAGCGACTGCCGCCACAACTCCATGGTTATTCGCCATGAGAAGATACCTCCGAGTACCTCGGCCAGGCACAGAACCGCCAATTTCAGGGGGCTGAAAGCGGCTAGTCTCGAAAAGGACAAGAGGAGATGGGGATGATGGCTCTCTAGCAGAGGTCAGCAGGGGCGACCGAGCTCCGATGAGAGTGGTGTAGGGCGGGCCGAAAGAGGAGGAATGGGAAGGGTAAAGGGGAAGAGTGCCCAGTTAGAAAGCGACTCACGACAGTTCTCCGTAGAGAAATTGTTCCACGGGCCCCATCGGCGTCCCGTAGGCCCCTCTGCCCAGTGTGCCGAAGAAATAGCCCAGAATGGAGCCGACGACGAAGAAGGCCCCGGTCCCATAGTTCACAAGGATGACTCCTCAGAAGGCGAAAACGGTCAATATGAAAGGAAACGAACCATTTTCGAAAACACAAACGCAGATGGAGACGGTGCCGATGAATTCGATGAAAAAGCGGTGAAGGAGCGATGACTTGTGGAAGACTTTGTCGACGGCTCTTCTAAACAGAAAGACTCTGGCTTTTTGTTTTCTTTTTTAGGGAATTGTGGGAATTAGAAGCAAAATTAAAAGGTCGGGCCGAACCGGGGATTGAACCCGGGACCAAGCGAGAATCATACCACTATATCGTTCGGTCATGCTTGAACGCAACGATTCCTTACGGTGGCAGCAAAAAAAACTACCTTGGGGTTGAGGGGGGTCGACGGCAGCTTCCCCTCCACAGCTAGAGGTGCTTTCTATAGCTAACTGACCATAAAGGATCAAAAAGTGCAGTTAGAGGTCTAATGGCCTGGATGGTCAGCAGGGGTGGTCTTCGAAGGTCAGAAAGGCAAACCTGGACAGTTCGGCCACTCCCAGGACTGCTGTGTAATATATTGTGGCCACTATAAATGGTCCGTAGACGACTTCTGTCATCCTGAAGAGAATTCCTTGGAAATGATACAAGATGCTGGGAAAGAAGGACGGGAAACTCCCACTTCAATCAGGCGGGGTAAGTCAAGGTGGGCCAGGGAAAGCAGGGGGAACTGATTCAAAATTCGGAATGTTTTGTTCTGTGGCCGATTGGTTATGAATAGACACGGGAGGGGAGGGGGGCACTTGCCCCTGGGACGGCTCAATAGTAGGAGGACGGGGTGGGCTTATCTTATCACCCGGAGGATGGGCATGGTCATCCCTTCGAAAGGTCAACTTTCTGCGAGTAACTCTGGGTGACGGAACGGGCTATTCTCGCAAAAGTGGCAACCGGGGGAAAACCAGTTGGTCGAATTTGGAGGGGGAAACCGACGCCGAGTGGGAGGAGCATATTCACGGGAGATGAGGAAAGGGAGCAGAGACCGAATAAATCGAGACGACGGGCTCATTTGTTACAATCGGAGAGGGGACACGTGACGGCCAGTTGATGATGGGAGTCGCGTAGGTCTGGCCGTAAAAGAAGTGGTTCCAGGAATTCCGAGTCGGATGGTATGACGACGTCCTCGACTGCAAACAGAATATATCAACTTCAAGTATAATTTTATTTTAATCCATGTTGATTTTACAAAACACGTATGGCGGAACAGATGATTTATTGAGCCAACAACACGGTAAAATTGCCTTCACACCTGCCGGAATGCCTCTCAGAGTCACTTCTTCTTACTGGCGCTGTCCGACAGTACCGCCGTTTTGGTTTTGGGGGAGGTCATCTCGGAGGTGGAGTACTTGGTCCGGTCCGTCACCAGATTCGACGAGCCAACAAGTCCGCGGTCGTCGTCTCCGGGCAGTCTCGGCCGGCCGAGTCCCGGATACAGTGGCCCGCATTCGACCACGTTCGTCGGCAGCTGCTGCGTCTTCGTGTGCTTAAACTCGTCGATCAGGTCGGACATCGTCGGAAAGTTGTCGTCGACACTCCACTTCGGCGTCCGCTCGAAGCTCGTCGAGATGCGGATGACATTGTTCTCTTCGACGTTGGCGCGTGTCACCAAGATCTTCGTCGACTGGCTCAGGTGCTTGGCCAGCTGCGTCGTGGCCGTGTTCATCTGCTCCCTCGTCCAGCTCCTCTCGCCCGCGTATTGGAAACAGAACTGGCCATAGGGACAGTCTTGAGGGCCTTGAATATAGGCGAGGACAGCATGCCCCAGTCGCGGAGATCGGCCATCCCCGTCTCGGGGGCCGAGTCCTCCGGGGTGACGGCCATCGCATCCAGGAGGATCTTCTTGTCCCTGCCCTCTGCCCTCGAGTCCCCAGTCTCGTATCTCTCCTAAATTGTCCTTCTGATAATTTAAAATATGGGCTTCCAACAGCTTTCTGTAATTTGTCTTTAAAGAAATCAGCTTTCCATCCGTCTGCTAACTCAATTTGCCAATGTAGACGTCGAGGAGATCCGGCTGAAGAGGTGGCAGACGGTGTCGAGGGTGCGCGTATCAAGGAAGGCGCCACCATCCGGGGAGACGAAGCGATAGAGAAGGGGATTAGTCCCGATTAGCGAATCTCTGACCATTTTCCTTACCCTGTATTCTTGCTCGGTAAGTGCCGGTTGTTTTTTTTTTCGTCCCTAGGAGTTCAGATTCGAGATAGAGTACGCCCTAATAATATCCTCATTTTCAGCAAGAATGGCCACCCCCTCGTCTACGGACAGCGACTTGAGCATTGCTCCTCGTCGGCGGATTCAAGGGAGTCCGACCGGCGAGTATTTTTATCCCGGTGAGTTAGCGGCTGTGTGCCGCGATGGTGTTGGTGGAGTGGGGGCTGTGTGCCCCCGGGGAGTAACCGAAGGGCATGGAGGAGGCCCGGGTGTCGATTCCGAGGGGCATGGAGGAAGCCCGCTCGTGAGTTCCGAGGGGCATGGAGAAGGCCCTCGAGCAGCTTCCGACGGGCATGGAGGAGGCCCGGTCGTCGTCGTGGATGGGCGTGGAGGAAGCCCGGAAGCCGTAGCCGCTGCTAGGGCTCGGGCCAACGCCGCCATCGACCAGGTCAGAGTCGCCATGGCCACTGCTCGCGAGGCCGTCGCCCTGTATGCTGCCGTCTCGTCTGGCACGGTCACCAGCCCAGGTGAAAGGAGTCAGGAGAGCACCAGCGAGGTTGGTTCAATTCCTTTCTTCCTTTTCCTTCCTAAAAACAAAATTATGTGAACTTCCAGGAGCTCAAGAAGGCGGCCGACGTCGCCCCGCCTGACATCCACGCGAAGATGATGGAGCTCTACGGCGACCAGCTCGAATACGCGCCGGACCTCTCCCTGTTGAACCTGAAGCCGATTACGGAGCTGTCCCCAAGGAAGAGAGAGAAGCTCAAGAAGTACGACTTCATGTCACCTGACGGCCACAAGCGTGGCTACATCCCTCCGAAGGACGCCGATCTCTCCTTTATCTTCGGCCCTCGTCCGCCTCCTGTGCCTGCTCCAGTCGTCATGGACGACGTCCAGCCGCAGCAGCCCACAGGAGATGACCAACTGGAGGAGATGGCGGACCTGTTCACCGCCGACTACAACTCCCAGCCACTGGAGAACGAAGGATCCCTGAATGGAGAGGACACGGCCATGGAGGAGAACGAACCGATGCCCGTCTCCAGGAAGAGGTCCGCCGACGCCCACGACGATGAGCCGCAGTCCAAGAGGGCCACGCCCGAGCCAGCCGCCGCCATCACTCCTCGAAAAAGGGCTGCACCTCCTGCCGAGGATGATCCGACGCCGAAGATAGCCAAGTTGGACACTCCGGAACCAGTAGAAGACGAGCCGATGGTGACCAGTACTCCGGCGACTCCTGTTCCACCAGTGGCCACTCCTCCATCTACTCCAGTGGCCACTCCTCCATCTACTCCAGTGGCCACTCCTCCATCTACTCCAGTGGCTACTCCTCCGCCTACTCCTGTCGCCGTCCGGTCTCCTCCCATCGATGTTCAGGCCAACGCAACTGCTGCCAGGAGAAGACGCATCGTCCGAAAAGTAAGAATATTAGCTAGTATTCATATAAAAACAACCTATTTAGATCGACGACCTCCTGGGCATCGTCGTCGAGAAGCTGGAGGAAATTGAAGAAGTCTGCGGAGCCCAGACTGGTGACCCGTGCCTCCTCGACATCACCAGGGGCCTCAACAGGAACATGAGCACGCTGCTCCGCCTGAAGAAGGAATTGCCCCTGGTCCCCGGACTCGCCTTCGAACAGAACCTGGGCAAAGTAGAGGAGCGGCTGATGAAGTTTGCCGATGCTGTGCCAGACGCTCCTCCAGCTCCAGCCCCGCGCCTCCGACGCCATGCTGGCCGCTACCGCCGCTGAAGAGCCGAGAACTGAGAGCCGGCGCCGTCTCCTCCCTCCTGTCAAATCTTGTGAGTTTTGTTCTTGTTTTTATCAACTCTCTTTTAAAAACGCGCGTTGTCACAATTTTTCGCTTTGGACGTGTTTTGATCCTGTTGAGACGAAAGAAAGCGCGCGACCACCGAACAAAATGAGAATTTGAATCATCAAAAAGAGTAAATCAATTAGTAGTTGAGAAGTGAATGATATTATGAGGATAAAAATGGGTCAAATTCGTGATATAACTGTATTCTTTAAGGTCTCTTCTCCACCCTCCTCCTCGTCCTCCCTCGCCAACGGCTCACAGAGACGGTTTCTTCCGTTCCCGGCCTTATCAGAGTAGGGATCCGCCTCGTACAGAATCATATACCTATTTTCTAGGATATGGCCCACTTCGACGAGCCGAATCTCGGTGTCGGCGACAATAGGATGAGACGAGAGAAGAGCAACGACACCGCCCTCTCCAACGATGGGTCTCCAAGCCAGGAGAATTGCCATTTGGGATGTACGTCGGCTCCCTCCACTCAAATTTAAGGTTTGTTTGGAAGAAGAAGCTAGCAACGGATCTTTTCTAGGCTTGCTGCTACGGATCTGAGGGAACTTGACCCCGAGGAGCCGCCAAGTAGAGGAACAGCTGGAATGCCACGATGGCTGATGGGACGGGACAGCCAGGTTCGTGTCCTCCTCTCTTCCCGCAATAATCAGTCATTTTCAGATCTTCAGCTTGACGTGTCCCCCGGCCACGCCCCATCCACCTCGTCCTCCCTCCAGACCGGGCTCCAGCTGCCGGTGAGGGCAGTAGCTGGGCGATTTCCTCAGCCAACAGGACACCGATGTGAAGTCGGTGAGTTGCCTTCTTTATTCCAATTGCTAACTATTCTATTTTCAGTCCAACGACTTCATTCTTTCCATCTTCTCCGAGAAGACGTCTCGAAAGGAGAAGCAAATCGGAGGAATGACCGTGGTCGACTGGATCGCCAGCTGGCTCAGGTCGCTCCTTTTTTTATACCTAGAGGGGGTCAGACTTTTTGAGAAATCACCGCAATAGGCACCGGGAGCCATGGGTTTTATTTTATAAAAGATGCCCTCCGTGGCCATCCGCCTCTCCCGTGAGCGCCGTCAAGGTGCCCCACCACAACCCCCGTTTTTTCCTTGGGGGGACGTCCAAGCCGGTTGAGGCCAAACTGGCGGGTAGAAGAATAAAAAAAATAAAAGAAAAATAAAAGAAAAATAACAAAAAATAAATAAAAAGAAGAGTCCGACCGAAAGTCTTCGGCCGCCCCGCTGCCCCTCCCCGCTTCCTCGGCGTCCGTCGAGCCCCTTAGGTGCGCGGTTAGTCGAGCAGACCTTGAGCTGCCGATAGGGATTGTCTCTGGCTCTTCGGGAGTCGACCCTCGTCCCATTTTTGAAGCTGGACCTCGTCTGGAGGAACCTCTTCATCTGTATTTGCTGGCCATCTTCGCCTTCTGTCTTTCTTCCCGTCTCCGCCTATGAGACGATGCCGGCTCGTCTATAGCCGATGAGAAGATCCGCCAGTTGCCGTAGCTGCCACTTCTGTATGCTGTCTGCAGCTGGAGTCAAGCCGTGTTCTGATGGCTGTCTCCCACTTTTGCCCCTTTCCTCCCCGCCCAGAGACACCCGTAGGAGGCAAAGCTCATAAGTTGCGCGTTCTAACCAGGCGGCCGGGGGGTGAGACAGCAGATGTCTCTAGCGGAAAATAAAGGAAAAGGGAACGGAACGAAATGGATCGAAGAAATTGGACCACGCTGGAGACACTAGGGACGCCACGAAGAAGAATGGATAGCCGAATGAGACAAGGCCTGGCCTCCGCCCCGAGCCACGCCAAGAAGAAGCCGGACAAGGTCAATCTGAACCGCTGGAAATGGAGGACAAAGAAGCTGAATTTTATTGACTGGAATCAAAAGGACACGAGCCTTTGATTGGTGAGACGAGGACGAGACGAGAAGAGCCGGCACCACCACTAGCAGAGGAAGCGAAGTGACCGGACTCGATCACTTTGGACGGGAGAACTGACGCCGACGAGTCAAGCAGACAAGGCGGAAGGAGAAGAAGCCGAATAAGAAGCAGAAAGGAAATTTGGATGAGATGCCAAGAAAATGAGGAGAGAAGAGGAGGAGGACGACCACAAGAAGAAGCGGAAGACGGGCCACGTCATTGAAAACCAACATGGAAGACTTCGATAGGACTCGAAATAAAAAAGTGGGTTTCCGAAGGAGATTGGGACTAATTTAGTTATTTTCAGAAAAAAAAACAAGAAGAAGAAAAAGAAAAAAGAAGACACCCAAAAAAACAAAAAAACAAAGAAAAAATTATAAAAGGGTGGCCAGTAACGCCGTACCCTTGGACGTCCCTCCCCTTCTGGTCTCTAAAATGTGGTTGGGGTTACTGGCGCGAGGGGAGGTGGACAACTTGTTCCACCTATGGCTCCCGGGGCCTCCTCTTTCGCGCCCCCTGCCCGACCCCCTCTAGGTATCGCGCGCCCCCCGGATTTGGGCCAGTTGGCCCTCTTCCCGCGCTGTTCAGGGCGTTTTACTCACCTTATTAACCTCGACTAACACCACTGACCCTACTAACCTAACTAACTCTACTAACATCACTAACACTACTAATTAACTAACTCTACTAATTAACTAACTCCACTCACCGCAACTAACAGCGCGATAATCAGCCGCGTTTAGGTCATTTAGGGCGATGGCCGAGCCGACGAGAGACAGAAGGGAGACTGCGGTGGTCTCTGCTGGGAACTCCTCTGGTTGATGGTGAGACAGACTGGGATCACGAAGAATAACATGGCTATTTTAGGGAGAAGGCTACTTTGGGGGATGACGGGTGGCCAGCAGGGAGACGAGGCGGGCCTCCATGGACGGGGGCCCGCCATCATCACAAGGAGCGCGCCCTTTTCTTCTCTTTCGCTCTCGGCTGACAATTTTTGTTCAGGATCTCTTGGCTGAGACGGCTGATCTCTGGAGAACTTGTGGAACATGTGGAGCGGAACGATCTGGTAGAAGGCGGACGAGAGGGGACAGGAGACATCGAGCCGATTCTAGAGGGAGACGATTGGACGGAGATGACGGTATCGTGCTGATGTGATCGGCCAAGAGAATGAGCTTGTTTCGTGGCAGCTGTAGTATTTGAAGCGAACACAATGCTACGAGAACAAGGCGACCATCGTGCCCCTGCTGCCTGCCTTTTCGAGAGAAAGACGCCCTGACCAAGAAAAGTGAGCCTGCTGCCGCTTTGTCAATATACAAAAGTTCAGACAACCTTCATTCTCTCGAGGTGGTCGCTGTGAAGAAGAAAATAATCATAACAACAGCAGGGACGGGGCAGAGACGGTCACCGGCAGGCAGAACGGAGGGGACTGGCAGACTGGTGTGCCGGCAACCTCACGGAGACTCAAGTAGATGGCCGAGAAAGACTCCTCCACAGAAAAGAGACACATTCATTTGGATCGGCACAAGAGATGGACGATGGATTCAATTCGAGGTCAGTCCGTTTTGATGGATCCTGCGCGTGTCTGCCTGACATGGCCCGCCACCGTACGTTACTCAAGACGGAGATGACGTCTTCCTGTATAGGAATGGGCTCCAGAGGATACTCTGTTTTGTTTACGGAAACATATTTTCAGATCAGAAACGGGCACAATGCTATGGCGGAGGTATGATGGAATGTATTGTAAGAGTGGGATGATCGCCTAGTCTTCTCTTCGATGGGGGACAGAGACTTCTGCAAAATAGAATTGACGCCTTAGGAAGATGTCTACTGAGGCGGATGACGGGTGGCCAGCAGGTACACGAGGGGGCATCCATATTCGCAGGGGGCGTGCCCTTTCTTTTCGTTCTTTCTCGGCTGACAATGTTTGTTCAGGATGACTGGGCTTGGATGGCTGATGTCCGGAGAACTTCTGCGAAGACGAAGACGAGCTGTGTCCCGAGAGACGAGATGTAAAGAGACATGAGATACCGTGCTCGATTCGGGATGAGACGACCGGATGGAGATGGCGCCTTCAACCTTCAAAATGGAGGATATGTTCTGCCAAAAGAATGAGGTGTTGATGGCTACAGAAATATGTTTCGATCTTTGGATCAGCAGCAGAATACTATAGGAGCAAGATGATCATCGTGGGCCGTTGTCCTCCTTCTGGAAAGATAAGTGTCTTCGTCATTGGCCGTCTGGTATATCTTCATATAACCCCTCAACAATCTTCATTTAGAAAGAGGGATTGAGGCAACGTTATTTTTGGATAGTAAAAGGAGTCTAGAATTCACGTCTGGGAGACACCGCAACCTGCCCCTTTCAATGGGTTCACTCTGATCAGCCGACCCCCCGAATGAGATGCCCTTTCTCATTAGTATCCAGATCCAGTGACGGCCAGATTTGGAAGTGGATCCAGGAGAACGAGGTGGACGACTTGCGTTTCCTAAGCGGACATCAACCCCCAGCAAGGGTTCCTGAAATAGTTGAAGGACACCAAGCGAATGCAGAAAATAGTGGAGGTCGTATCTTGAGAAGAGAAAATAGATTG
This sequence comes from Oscheius dolichura, assembly GCA_932521035.1. Classification (NCBI taxonomy): domain Eukaryota; kingdom Metazoa; phylum Nematoda; class Chromadorea; order Rhabditida; family Rhabditidae; genus Oscheius; species Oscheius dolichura. The sequence continues at coordinate 7,253,078 of OW051494.1, forward strand.
CGAGACAAGAAGAGATGGCCCAGAGGAGCTCCTCCGCGGGAGAGGATGGGTAGGAGGCCAGCTGAACTCGCACCATTTCTAGGGAGAGGATCAAACGGCAGACGATGGAATCAGTAGTCGAGGTTAGTCAATTTTGACAGAAAGACAAGGGGACCCACGAGGCATCATCCGCGATCGGCCACTGCCATTGTCTTCCTCTTCCTAGTATTACACAAATCCTTTATAAGTGGAGGGGGATATCTATGGGAAGATGGTGAAGAGGTCGGGAACCAAGTTCCGGGGATCGGGCTTGTGAGATCGGGGTGTCTTCTCGTGTTGTCCGTCCACTGCCCAAAACAGTAGCTATCACACTGAGGGTTTTGCCCTGGCCCTCGCGTGAATAAGACCCAAAAGAGAATGTCGAGATGGTTTATTCTTTCCCCGCACTTCCAAGTTGGCCTAGAGTCTGGAATCCTACAAAAATTACCTCCCCGTGTTAACACTTACACGAAACTGCTCTTGACCTGCCTGAGCTACCCAAGGGGTGGGAAGGTTAGAAGGTTCGAGCTGGGGCAGGTCAAACACAGCTTCGTGTAGATGCCTTACAAGGCCCCCTCTCATCCAACGTGGCCCTTGTACGGCTCTTTTTCGTTCTCGTCCCCCTTTCAAACAAATAACACAAATTCTCGGACACAGATCCGGGAAAGGGCTTGTACGCCTATCACAAGGGGAGGGGAAGCCATGTGGTGTCCTCCTTCTAGCAGATCTTCAGACAGTTCCCCTCTCGTCTCTCTGGCAGGTGGCAAAAGAAATGGGCTTTAACGACGGCTGCCAGTTCGCCCTGGCCACGAGGTCGGGGAGCATTGGCCATGCGGCATCCCCCGTCCACTCTGCATGGCCACCCTCCACCTCCTTCTGGACGAGCCCTGAAACAGTTGTCACATGATCAGGTGAGATTCCCCGTGTCACATTTCATTTCAGAAATACTGTAACCATATCAGGAATCGTCCATGCGCCCGAGAGCCTTCCGAGAAGATCCTCTCTATCCAGGAGGCTACCGAGCCATCGCATTCTCATGACCCCAGCTTTCACAGGCTCGCTTCCCCTTTCAACTTCACCCACCTTTCATATTTCCCGCCTTTTTCTGTGCAATCGGATAGGCTCTCGACATGTCTTGACGTGTCGACGGAGCACAGAGTGGCCGGGACGATGAACATTCCGGAGGCCGCCCTCTCGCAAAAAATGGGGCTCCTCCGTTTGTCCTCTTCTGGACGGGGACAGCAAGTCAATGGTAGGGGCAGGGACTGGGAGCCGTTTCTTTTGCTTTTCTCTTCCTTATGGCCGTGTCTGTTTTCCTCCATTTTCAAGCAGAAGGTGTCGTGTCCTTTGCACACGGCCAATCTGCTTCGTCCTCCGTCGCCGCAGCTAGCAGGGGAAATTAGACCACGTCTCCCAATTCAACCTAACGGGGAGCCGATGGCCGTTCTACCAACCTCGTCACATTCGGTCCAATCGGCTTGGATCTCGACATGTCCTGACATGTCAACGGAGCACAGAGTGGCCGGAACGATGCGCACTCTGGACGCGGTGCTACCGTCGTCCAGTCGAGGCTCTTCTTCTCTCCTGGCATCCCAGTAGGCGAGCAGCTGTCTGCCCTCATCTTGGTGTCTCTGGTCCTCCTCCAGAAATCAACCAGATTATCCGGGCGGTATTCCGTTTGGCATCTCGCTTCCTCACAGTGACAGTGCCTCATATCTCTCTTTTCCGTTGAAGATTCCAGGCGGATAGCGTTTCGACGGAGCTGGTCGGAATTTCTCTTGTTCTCCTTATATTTTGTAGTGGCTGTTGTCTTCTCCAGAACTGCCTCGTCGGGGCGGAGGAGGAAGAGGAGGGAGAGGGAAGGCGACGTGGCACCAACCGACCGGCTTCTTCAACTTCTTGCGCGACTATCCTGAAATATCTTGCTCATTTGATTATCTCACAGGGAAATTCATATTTTTCGGAATGGCATTCTTTTGCAGAACAACTGCCGGTGACCTAAATGCCCCCAGGAGACTAAAGGGGCCACTGTAGCTAATGAACAGGTGGTCTACTCAAACGGGCAGGGGACCACCCTTTTTAGGCTTGTTCCCGAATGGCAACAGACGAATAGATTTCTGCGAACCTTTGGAAATCTCCTTCTTGTCCAGTCGGTCGGTGTGGAGATCAGTCGGATCAGACGGGCGCTCTCGGCGTCTCTTTGGATCCCTTGAGGTCAGTCCAAGTCGATAAAGGCGCCATCGTCTTCCTGAGCCATCTTCATCGGGGCATCCACAAGGATTCCTGGAAATGGGGAAAACGAGCGGGAGCCAATAGAAAAGAAGACAACAAGAATTGAATATTTTGATTGGTTTTAGCCGAAAGAGAGTGGTGTCAGGGGTTCGAGCACTTCCGATTTTCCTTCGTGGTGGCCCGAGTCCAAACGGTGTGTCCAAACACCGCTGTGGCACCGTGGGACAGCGAGCCACCGGGAGACCGGGTCGGAACGCCTTCTCAAGTAAGAGAGGCCGGCAGGAGAGGCGGATTCCCTCGTGGCCAGTCCCATTGACCGTCTCTACTACCCCATTTTTAGACAAAAGGAGACTACCCGAGTCAACGGGACGCGTCATTTTATGTGGATCGAGGCCCACAACGCGATTTTCTGTCGGGAGAGGCATGACCGTTGCGTCGGCCTCTGGAAGCGGTCCCGCACGCGTGATTTCATTTTTAGAAGATCAACAAATTGGAGAATACAACCTGGTTGGTAGACACAGTCGGGAGACAGCCGCACAAGAGAGAAGAAGACGATGGACTGGGCGGCTGTGGTGGCCCGGACAAATTTTGACCGAATGGAGATTACGACGCCTGGCTTATCCCGCTATCAACTGTAAAGACCATTGTAGATTAACGGAAAAATTTGTGTGGCGGGAGTAGGTCTTTTAAAGAGGAAGAAAGAAGAAGGGCCATTCGGTGTTTGCCGTGAACAACGCGGTGGCCATTTTGATGAAGATCTACAAATTTGACTGCAAGGAGGAGTAGAACGTCTTCGAAGAAGGCATTAGACTACGGCACTTTCGGACTGGAGAACATGCTGCGGACACTGGCACTGCGTGTGGAGACGGACTGCAGCGAGCTGTGTAAGCCTCTCCTGGAGAAGAAGTCGGGCATCGCCGACAAGACGCGTCTTCTGCTGAGCCAGAGGATGGAGCAAACAGCCCATCAACAAGGAGTATTGGTCCGTCGGAGTGAGGAAGCCGACTGGCCGGCGGGATCGTGTTGTCGGCCGGGAGAGGCCGGATGAGGCCGACGTCACCGTGGACGAGTCTCGTCAACAAGAAACTTTTTGTAGATATTTGTTAATAAACATTGTAATACTCGGAATGAGAACAGTTCATGTTATAGGTCACGAGGGGGATCTATTCCAGCTGCACCTGCTCGTAAAGATCAGTCCGTCGCTCGTGTTGTTCCGTTGTCCTCCTCCGGGCCATGTCCTCTAGGCGGATGTACTCGGCCGGCGGGAAGAGCTCCTCCGTCACGAGCTGGCTCGTTGACTGGTAGGGTGAGGTAGTAGCCCGAGTGGTGGTGGCGGTGGCCACCGGCGTACGACGCTCCGACACCACATCAGCCGAATCAACTCTGGCCATCTTCCGATTCTCCATCTGAATATGCTGAAGCAGGATCGGCTGCTGGTCTTCATAGCCCGTCGGCTCCGGGCGGAAACGGAAGGCCAATCCGACGTCGACTCCGATCGGCACATCGTCGGCCATCTTCTTCAGCTTGTTGAACAGCTCACCGTAGGCAGCCATTGATAGCGAATGAATGGCCGACTGGGAATTTAGGATAGCTATATATACAAATAAAGATTATCCGTATAATTATAATGACCTGTCGTTATGGCCGGAAAGAACAAAAACACAAGATGAGCCCATCCATTGAGGGGACCACAGAAGGTGCCCGCACCAGATGAGCTGATGACCTGGCATTCAGACACCCGTTGTATTATAAGACCGGGCTCATGAATGTTTTTTAAATCCAAAGAATTTCAAAGAAAAGTTCAAGGCTTATACTTGCTTTCAACGAGAGGCCGGTGACCGTGGATCACTTGAACCTCTATGAACGGCCTGCCGAACTGTTTCTAACTCCAGCTGCTCTAGAAGGACCGATAGCAAACCATTAAAGGGCCTGCTTTTTGATTCCGATGGTTGTCAATCGCCTAAAGGATCTTCTGTCAGCTCTTCGAATAGCCGGAGACGCGGAAGGCAGCTGTCCCATCCTTCTTCTCCTCCACAAGCGGGCTCCGCCTCTGGGTTAGCTATCTGACGGTAGACACTTTGGAGCGCCCGAGACCAAGAGACCACCTCTTTTTATAAAGGAGGGCTTATAACTCTAGACTGTCCCGCATGAACCAATCCATTCCATCCTCCTATCATCGACCAGTCAACAGTTTTCTCTCTACCCGCTCACCTACGTAACCGAGTCTGCCCGTCGTCCGTCACCGATCGCTTTCCCCCCGTTTTTGTTCCTCCTCCCATTAGCATAATCGCATTTTCTACTGCGTGTGAACAACATTGTCGTACACGGCCCTCTCTTCTTCAGAACTTTGTTCTTGTCCCCCTTTTACAGCTGCTCTGATAAAGATAAGCAACGAGTCGACGGGGCGGCTTCCTTTCATCTGCAATGCTCGTAAAAGGCGTATAACACAGCTCTCAATGACACCCTCTCGCTGTCGTTGGGACCTATAATTTCTACTCTTTTTTGGATTAGCCCGGGAGAATAATTGCCCCGTTTTGAGAAATCTGTCCTCTCCCGTGTTCTCCTTGCAATGGGCTCAAGTTCTCGGATTAGCCGGCCCTCGTCCGCCCAGTAGCTTTGTGCCCCTGTCTCCCTGGCGCATTTTACTACCAGACCCGAGAGGGACCGTTTGGCTCCGGGGAGACTGGCCATAAACCTGGTTTGCCTTCATTATATGCTGCTGATAAGACTCCAGTCTCCCCGGGAGTTATTCCCCTCCTCTCCGAAATACTTACTCCTCCCCAGCCGCGGCCTCCCTCCTTTCATCTGAACTTGGCCCAGGTGGAACGGGTACTTTTTGCCCGTCCGAAGTACCAGATGGTAGTATTCCGTCTCTTTGAGGGGCGAGCTCGTTTAGCCGACAAAAGGTGTGAAGTATGAGGTCCCGTTGTGATGGACAGGCGGTCCTGTGAGAAAGGCGAATCATAACAGACAATTGCCGCCCGGTCAGAGATGCGATCAGGTCAACCCAGCCAGGATATATAAACATAAACACACGCGTGTCATTCCGCCACTTCTCCTTCCGATATTTCTCATTTCGCCCCGCCAGCAATGGGTTTTCCTCATCCGTCGAGCCACTTCCGCTGATTCTGATTAGAAAGGAAATGAGTTCCCGCCGGCGGATGGGTTGGAAGACAAGAAAAATGACAACACCCCGGCCGGGTCGGGCCTCGTCCTCCGGTTACTGTCTCTCCCTCATAAATGGGTCATATACTTGGTATTTATGTCTTTAGAATGAGCCGTGTGAGTAGCCCACCGGATCTGAGTCACAGCCGCTCGGGTTATTGTCTCCGGAAGGGCTCGGACACGGCTGGGAGCGTCTTCCTCCCCGGGAGGACAGGGCACTCCTCCTTGAGACGCCGAGACGTGACCTCCTGTTGGGGCCAGATCGGGATAGGCGCCATTTTTAAACTGAGAGAGGGAGACGCGCCTTTCTAAATCATTTCCAGTTCAATGAGGATGTCTTTCCCAATCTTTCAGACCATTAAAATGGAAGATCCCACGGCCGACTACAGCCGCCATTTCATAACATTCATGTTCCCTCCGGTGGCCGCGTTCGGAGGCCTCCCTCCTCGTCGGACCACATGTTCTAATTATACGATTTATTTCTCTGCTCCCTTTGAGCGACATCGATCGTCACGACTCGAATCAGCTCTCCTCGTCCTCCCTTATATCATTTTTATGTGCATCGTCGTCGTCGTCGTAAGCCCCGCCCTTCAGGAGGGGGGCGACGAGTGACCCGACCCCCCGCCTTTTCTACCCGGCTCTTCTTATTTTCTTCTCTCCCAATTATCCCTCCGGCTAACTTTTCCTTGTTTCAGATACATGAAACCATGCTATATTCTCTATTAATATGTGTCTGTTCTGTTCCCTTCTCCTCAGCTAGGCCGCTGCTCTCCTCCATCCCGCCGGACAACGTCGACCTCGTCGTCAGTCGACTCGGGACAAACATTCGACTGTTTGGAACATTTTCACAAGTCGGCTATAATTATGAGACCGCTGGGAAGGTCGTCCAGGTTGGTGAAACTTTTCCTCCCACTTTTTTGAAGCGTCTGCCCCTGGGAGAAAGGGGGCGCCTCGCCCTGTACCTGTAGTCCCCAGCTGTCTTCTCCCGCGGCAGTTCCTTTTTAGCACCTGTTGTCCTCCTTAAAATTACCGTCTCCAGTACCTAATCGCCGGCGTGTCATTTCCTGCCAGATGTCTGAGCACACCTGTCCCCCTCTACAAAAGGGACACTGTCCTCCTCCTCCTCCTTGAATGGCCCCGAGGATAACTAAAGATGGAAGGGGAGATGGCTTTCTTCCTCCGTTTTCTCGTCCTTCTCCCTCGCTCCTAATTGGCCCCAATTTGTCTTCTCCATCCGGAATAATGTGCTCTTCCCCCGTTTCTCTTTTAGTCGGGAGGTCCCCCAATTTAGTCGGAAAGAGAGGAAAAGAGAGAAGAAGAAAAAAGAAGACGCGTAGAATTGTCTCATAAAAAGAGAGAAGAGAAAAGCCTCGCGCCCTCCTGCCCCCTCCTCGTTGAAATATATTTGCCCCGGGTGTCAACAAGTCCCCGGAGGGTCGTCCATTCTCGACGCCGTCGTCAAAGGAACCGCCACCACACACGCAGAGAATTTTTCGGCATCACAATCCGACGGATTAGTACGAGAGACAGAAAGAGAAGCGACTAGGCCGGGATGTAACCGAGACAGGATGATGACAGTCCGGGAGATGCCACTGGCTCCTATTCTCCCTCTCCCTCGACCAATCTCCCCAATCCGCGGTAGAAGTCAAAAATCAGTCGCTTTCCCACTGATTGTGACATTATAGAGAGTACTTCCTTCCCTTTACGACCGCCGCGCTTCCCCTCGCTCGGTCAGTCTGTAGTTCTTCACATTCTCCCTGCAAAAAGGAGACGGATCTCTTGATTCCACCCAAGACCCCCAAGGGTACTGTATAGTTCCGGATTTGTAGAAGAGTCCCAACAATACGCAGCCCACAATGCTAATCTCCATTAGCCGGGACTGGAGTCGCTGGGCCTCCGCCGGTAATGCCGTCGTCGAAATTCGATTCGTCTCCGTTTCAATAGGATGTGTGGCAGATAAAAAGGTCCGAAGACCGCCTCCACACACACATACATGACAATTACGAGCGGAAGGAAGCCGCGATGACTTCTCCTTCCTCTTTTATAAGACTGGGAGGGGGACAGAAGAGCCGCGCCATATGGGAACGTCGTTAGAGAGCACGATTTACGACTGACAGCCCACCTGAACGGGGGCAAAAACCATGAGGAGGTCTTCAGTGGGGGGCCTCCTGTCGTCCTCCTGGCTGATTTATTGTCATGCTAGGGCCGAAGACGAGGGCGACCGTGGTGGTGGCCGCCTGGCGTACAGAAACCCCCCTCTTCCCCGGGTCGTAAACGGCGTCAAGGAGACAACAGAAAGGGGACCGCCGATGCGAGAAAGTGCACTGATTAAGAGGGGGCCGAGAGCGCGGGGAGCTGTTATACGAGGGGCCACACGGATTAGACGGATTTCTAATAGAACAGGGGGAGGAGGACACAAACACGGTCAACTGATCCCCCTTCTCGGGGGCAAACTCGTGGGATTTCCTTAGAAAAGCCTGGTTTTTGCCATAGAAAAGGGGTAGAAAAAAGCCTTTGGCTGACTAAAAAAGAGAAGGGCTTTCTTCCTTCTTCCCTTTTTATCGAGAACGGATCAAACAATTTCCATTTGCCCGCGCGTCGTCGTCGTACGGGAAATGGCCACCGCCAAACCCATAAATAACGGGCCGTTCAACGACCATTTGAAGTTGCCGCAGCTGTGGACAGAAAGATTTGGGTCTCGCAAAGATTGGGGACCGGGAATTTAGACGTTGTCCACTAATAGTCGCATCTTTTACAGGTGTCCACCTTCCGTGCTTGTGATGCCCGAAGGAAAGGCCTCGACCGGACGCTCTTCGGCCACATCGCCGTTGTTTTCGTCGACGAAGTTCAGCCCTTTTTGACAGGATGTGTGGCCATTGACAATCAGGTAAAATAGAGAGAGATACCCAGGAGGACAGCCCCTGTTCAGGCTCGATTCGCAGAGAAGTCCGGCGCCCTGGCTCTGATCGTCGGGCCCAGTTCCAGAATCCAACGAAGCAAGGCCATCAAGGTAGTTGCAGGGGTCTCGTCACGAAGAAAGACGATTTCCAGGTCCGATCCTCGAAGATCCCCGTCGTGATACTGGACGACAATGAGACTGCCCGGCTGCGGACGGCCCTCGGCGAGGCGGCCGCCACTGGGGCCGAGACCACCATGCAGTTGGTATTCGTCGAGCCCCGCAGCACCCAAGTCCTCAAGCTCCAGGTATTGTCGGTCATCTCCTCCCTCCAATTCAATTCAGGTCTTCCGTCCGACCCTGCTCAACTTGGCCCTGGTCGGGCTGCTGATCCTCCTAGTGGCCTTCATCACCGTCCTCGTCTTCGTCAAAATTCGATGGCGTCCCACTGCGCATCGCGACCTCTGGCTCCGGACATTGGCCCGCTCGGCCATGAGCAAGATGGAAATCCGGAAAGTACAGAAAAACGACAACAAAAAGAGGCGCCCCTTCGCCCGGCTGAGGAAGGTCCGCTCCAGCTACCTGCCCGTTTTCGGTTCGTTGACATCGGTGGCGAACACAGTAGCTGGGCAGGTGGGGCAGAGGCTGTCCCCCATTTATCCGAGATATCTTTCAGGATCGGTGTGCCATCTGCCTGGAAGAGTATCGGGAAGGCGTTGAGCTGCGAGTTCTCTTCTGTGGTCACGAATTCCATCCAAAATGTGTGGATCCGTGGCTTCTGTCCAACCGGCGCTGTCCTCTCTGCCAATTCGACGTCGTCTACAAACAATACCCAGCCATGGAAACCTCTCCGAAGAGCAGAACGTAGGCCACTACTCGTCTCGCTTCAACGGATACATTCAGATCAGCGACGGACCCCTCAGCTGTCCCTGAATGTCAAGCACCTCTCTTGGGCCTCGAGACACCCCGAAGAGAACCGCAGAGGAGCAGAAGAGTCACCTCGAGGCCCCGCTCCGTTCCGAGGCGACGACCCTTGCGCCCGAGAGAACAAGTCTCCTTGGCCGTCAGGATTGGCGGCTATTCCTCGGATGTTTCGTCCACCTTAGATCATCGGGAACTCGCTCCCAGGGCACACCTCTAGTCGTATTAATTTTCCCAAACCGGTTATAAACTAGACAAATACGATCAGTATTACAGAACGGGTATCTATCCTCCCCTCATCGGGGGACAATTATGAGATTCCCATTTTTCCTAATAACTTACTGGTATTATGTATGTTCAAATTATGCAACCAATTCAAAATTATCATTGTAAGCCTCCATTTGAAACAGAGTTTTACGATAAATGTTGAACACATTTACTTTGTTTACAGAACATCTTCTGTGGGCAAATACAGAGGAACACATTTATTGTCAGTGATTTTACAAGGTTTTCGGCAAGTTTAGACAATCGAGTAGCGTACAATGAAAGACATTACAAATTTACATGTTGTTATTTACAGTAGTCTTGATCTTGTTGAACGCATTATGAAACCACTCCTGGACGTTTTGCATCGTCTATTAACAGACAATTTAAAAACAACAACGAAAATACCTCTTCCAGCTCCCAATCCTTAACTTTGGTGTTAACAGATTCCTTCAGCTTTCTCCACAGCTCCTTGATTTTATCAAGCGTACGACACTTCCAGTCACATTCCTAAAATTATATGACTTATAAATTATGACAATTTAAAAATTACCTCATCGTCCACAGCGGAACACTTGAACTGTTCGCTAGGAGGCTTTCCACAATCACTGTTGATCACAACTTGTTCACGAAGAGCGGGAAGTTCAGAGCAGTCAAGATTCGGATTTCCCTCAACATCAATAGCTTTGAGGTCCGGGAAAGCAGCAAACAGAAGCTCTGATGTAGGAAGATGGCGCACGTCGTTGCACGGAATTGCTGAAAATATTTGACACAAGTTTAATTGGCATAGAAATGTACCAAGAATTTCGTATCCAGGCATGGGCTGCGTTGGCAGCTGAATGGTAGTACGCTTTCCGTTATCGCAACGAATCAGAGGGTTACTTTCATCTTGCTCACAGAGGCAATCATCTAAGCAACTGCGAGAAGGAATTGAAGAAGCGAAAGCTAAAATAATAAAGAAATATATAGTCTTTGAAAACATATTGGTGAGCAATGTACTCTCAACAAGAAGAGTATTTTAATTAAAACACAAGGGAAATACAATAGCCTGAATAACAATACAAATGACATACCTCCAGTGGTCAGAAGGAAGGCGATCAGGTAGCGAAACATTTTTTTCTGCTTTCAGCAAAGACACTTGAAAGATCGAGGGCACTGCGTCCAAAATGGTTCAATCTAAACAAAAAAAATGTATCGACTTAGTGCTAAATATAAAGAAAGGGATAGAATAGATCAAAGAAGCCTTTTACAAAGCGATGACGAATAAAACGTGCTGCGAAAATGGGGATGTGAGGGGATGTGTTCAGCACAAAGGTATTATACATGCTTCACTGGGTAGAGTTTAATACGTCTGTTTCTTTTACCTGTTTGCTGTAGATACTTCAAGGCAAAACATTCTGAAAAAACGATGTTGCATACGCTATTACACTACGTGCTTGGAATTTTAATGATTTTATGGGCAAGGAGTGCGGTATAAACAAAAACGTAAAACAGAACTATTAAAATAAAGACGAAGTATAATAAGTTTCAAAAAGACAAGGGAGGAAAAGCTGCCTTTTATAGAGAATTCAAAAGTAAAATTTAAAATATTTATTGAAATAAAAACAGTTTAGATATACCCGTTATAATATGATCCGTAACTTCCAAAATATCACCCAATTACTCCTCACGAGCAATCTCCATCTTACGAGGATACAAAATGCCGTTGTATAAGGTGAGCCGAGAATGTGTGTTCTTTATATTCAGTTTACAAGCTCTAAATAAAGGAAAACTTGTAAAGGAACGCGATCAAAACGTACGTAAAGACGTCAGGTTTGTACTTCATTGTAGCATGTTGAAGTTCACACTTCTGAAGAGCAAGGAACGTTTTGTTCACTTCCTTATCAGCACGGAATATTTCCTCATCATTGTCTGAATTTTTCTCGGGATGATCATCCAGATAGTCAAAGTAAATTGTCTTCTGAAATACAAAATGGAAAAGAACAATCACTCTTGTACTAACCTTATTGGTAACTTTGACAAGTGCTTTATACGTACTGTAAGTAACCCTGGTAATATAATTATCCTGTAAGTGTCCCAATGCAAATTGTCCCACAATCAGTTCATAATATCGACGACATCTTTGAGTAACTCTTTGCATCTTCAAGCAAGTTTTATTGTAACACATTAGACACATACATCCACTTCTTCGTCATTCCTAGTTTTTGGCATTACAAGCCAGCTACCGCCTTCAATCTTGTGATCTTTTCCTAATTTATTGAAATATTGGTAATTATTTTTTTCCCAAATTTCAGATGTATTGATAGTATCCATGTTCTTCTAAAACCCTCGAAATTAGTTTTTAAAAAATAGCTAAAGACTCACTAAGAACTCTTGGTAACACTCTGCGTATCCGGCTGTATTAAGTTGATTGCTGTATTCTATTGTATCGTAAATTGTAAAAAGGTCATCAGGCTTAATCGGCTGATTTTCAATAGGCGAAGCCTCTCTACTTGCTCCTCTATAATAACAGGTACTGAATAGCTACCCATCTTCTTACACTCGAGCAAAACTTTTGCTAAAAACGCCCATCTCCCGTGGCGTCTTCAGAGCAAGAGTCTCCTGAAGAAAAGGCGACCCAAAAAGCTTTGTTAACGTATCCTCTTCTGAGTCAGTTAAATTGTAATTAACAAAGATACACAGATCATAACTGAAGAATGTCGATAAAGTTAATCAATGAAAGCAAACCAAGCAACTCCTGTTCTACTAGAACGAAATAATTCGATTTCATAAACATCGCTGCGATAGGCAAGCTTCTTGACAACATGAATCCATTCTCGTGGCTCAGCCGTTGTCACAAAGGATACAGCTCTTTTTTTCTGTTCCTCATATGTTGAAATCCAAGCAACCGACATACTTTTATCTAAACGTAAATGTATCTCAATTTACAGCAAATCAAGGAGTCACAGCCAAAAAATAACGCAAAAGAAAAAAAACATTTTTGCAGGGTAAAGGGCGCAATTTCGAACTAGGTTTTCGACATCTCCTCTCGCATTTTTTGGAGATATATAGTCTATTTCAAATGGAAAAACTTTTCCCGCGCGGTTCAGACCTTCAAATTTTTCAAGTTCAATATCTTGCAAATTTTTCGATAATTGGATTTGACATAGATTCCAGCTATTTTTATGTTTTTTTGGTAGTTTATACTTCAAATAAGCAAAAGAAATAATAAAAACGATGACAACATATGTGAAATCCGCATAAAAATGCATGATAAACTTTGAGGTTGGGCCATCTAGACGGGAAAATGCTCGACCTAGATCCGACTTTTCCTTTAAAAAAATTCAATTTTGAGTTTTTTGCATTGGAAATGGACTATAACGAACCTAGAGGAACAGAAAAAAGAGCTGTCCTGTGTCAACTAAATGGATTTGACATCAACCCTCCAAAATTTATTGTTTCACTGAAACGAAAACTTCAAATTATTTCAAAAAATTAACACTGTGAATCAGCACGCGTGCTAGACAATCAATTACAATATAGATATAGAATTCTTTATTAAAAACATATACTTGTGGTATATATCACTCGTAACATAGGGAGCATTGGCTTAGGTTTGAGATACACAGGGATATGGCAAATGATTAAAATACCCAGTATTTCAGCTATTTTAATGCCCTACAAACAAGTTCTAAATCATACTAATGCAAATTAATGTAAGTAGACTACAAGTCTATCTAAAGGTGAGACTGATGGTTAGAGTTGAGTAAAAAATACGCTTGATAAAAAATGAGAGATAGGGTTCAACAGATGTAATAATACTTGATGTGCTCATTTGCAGGTTACTTCTATACTGCCTTTGTTTGAATAATGATACCTGATTCAAAGAGTGTATGGTAAACAAAATTCTTACTTGTATTGTTTAGAGGTAAGCCAGCCGGTTATAAACTTTTTTACAATTTCCCGACCCCCACTTGTTTTGCCATATCCAGTCACAATAGTTAAATGTCTGCTAGAGCCGTTTCGATTACCATCTTTACCTATTATCAATATGAAGAATAACATGAGATCAAATGCTTACGATCTAACTGCTCAAGCCTCTCTTTTACCACCTTTAGGGAGTCTTGTTGAGATAGATAATGCAAATCCAAATATTTACTTTGTCTATTAGCTTCAAAGATAATCTCTCGAATTGTGTTCAATTCCTCACGCTCTTGTTTTGCTAAAGAAGCGACCTACAAGATTGCATAAAACATAAGATAAAATACAATACGATACCTTTTCTCGGTGCACGACAGAATGAATGCTTTTTAAGCCGGAACCAGAATAACATTTATATGTTTCGCTTACTATCCGGTCTTTTTTTTCTTTGATTTCGTTAGCCTTTTCTATGAACTGTAGTACAGTCTTATGTGCTTCATCAAAATATCGAGATTTATGGTTCTGTAACAGGAGTTTATATGAATGCTTATCCGTAAAACCTTCTTATTGGCAGAGTCAAAATATGATGGTGTATCAACTTCACGACTTGTACATACAGGAGTTTTTGTAACTAAAGGTTTCGTGGTATTACTGAGTGGTTTCATTGATTGAAGCTGAGATTTTTTCGGTGGGTGATCAGTCCCAGTCAAGCAAGATATAGTCGTAGTCGCATTGTATCTAAGAAACTAAAACAACCTATGATAAGCTCACCCCGTTGAAGTATAGAGCTCTTGCAATGTTGTGACACTAAAATTAGGATAATCGCGAAGTAATTGTTGAAACTGAAGATGCTGAGCTCCATTCATTTCTCTTCGTGGAGGTATCCTGATGTCATCCTCCATTGCCTGTAGTTTGCGTGCGTACTCGGCATCTTTATCCACATCTGGTGTATCTAGCCCTACTACAGCTGAAATACTTTTCCGTTGAACAATACATATACAACAAGTTCTTCATTCTTAATAAAAAAAAACTTTTCAAAAGAAAACACACCTCGTTGATGAAGAACTGCCTCATATATTTTTCTCAAAAAAGATTCAGGAAGGAAAGCAATGGTAGGCGTTGATCTACTGTCATTGGGATAATCACCTGAAATATGCGTATACTGAAATGTTTAAATAATAGCTTAATACCAAAATGAGTGTCTAATTGCTTGAAAAAATCTTTGCCAATATCTACTTGGTAAATTTGTTCATTTACATCGTCTGTTTGGTCAGAATTTGATGTTGAAGTATTAGCTTCAGAAATAGTATCAGCAATAAACTCGTGATCAAACGATCCTGTTTCCAATGCTTTTGCAATCTCTTTATTGAAAGACCCCTAAAAAAAGATCATCACATGGAACTGTAGAACGAACCGTAATAACATCTGCAGTGTGGTCAGGCATAAGACCAACATCACAATTCATTTTAATTGTGTTTATCAGACCATACTGCTGATAGTTATGGTATAATGTAGACATGTCCTCGCTAGGATATACACTTACTAGTAAATCTAGCTCTGACGCGAATGCAAAATCGTCATTTTGCCATCTATAAAACGGTGAAATCATCCCAATTTAATACGTTAAAACCTTCTAACATATTGGGCTTGGCGTTCTCTAGTCTCTGGCACTTCCATCATTTTTTCGTACTCCTTATATTCCCCTTCAACGATATCATCAATAATCTCAGAAAGGCCAACTAGCGAGAGAGTTACTATAACAAAATTATCTGAAAAATTATATGAAACAAAGCTAACCTATTACATCAGTAGCTTGTGTTGCCATGTCTCTAGTTACAACTATTTGTTTTATCGGCTTAGGAATGTGTAGTAGAGAGAAGAGAGGATCGGCAGAAGAGATGTCTAAGATTTGGTACGATTAGTGTTTTAGAAAATTACTTGGAAGAGGCAGTCCTGGTGGTGGTGTAAACAATGGAGGCATGGATCTAGAACCTGAAACAAAAATTAACGCCAAGTCAAACAAATACCGAACGCTCGGGTAATAGGAAGATCGTTAGTATTCCCACTAGCATCTTCATTATCATCCTCCATTGGAGGCTCCAATCTATAAGGAATACCGAAAAATAAATTACACCTTACACGACTTTATATCCTTTTCCAAGAAGCGACTCTAAACTTGGGTCCTGCTCCTGATCCATATCATCTAGCATCTCCATAATTTGCTCTTTTGTCACTCCATGGATATTACGTCTACAACAAACTGTCTAAGTAATCAAAAATAAAAAAGCACGCTGCACATTGCCCAGCTTTTCTGTTCCACACAGTCACTGGTTCCACGATATATATTTCATAATAATTTTTATACGCCTAAAGAATTTGAAGAATGAATGCAATTACGTTTTTTACCTGAACGATATATGGTTTCATATGCCTACTACGAATATTTGTGTTATCGATAATGACGGGGGTTTTACAATGTAAAATAGCATCCCGAGCTAGAAAAAAATAACTACTAAGAATGATATTGGCTACCTTTATTATAGTTCCTCTTATGATATTCACCTAACAAACTCATATTGAAATTGTAATTTCCCCTACTATCCACAAAATAATCATCTGTACTACATATTATTCCATCCTGTCGTAAATCGAGTAGTTCCCTATAAACTGAATATATAATCAAAACAAACACTCACCTGGCCAAATACGTTTTACCGCTACCTGGGACCCCACGCATTAAAATGAGAACCTGATGGCCATCTCGAACACACTTTTTAATGTGTTCGACTGAGCTGTAGCAGTCATAACATTGTTTGTGCTCTTTCATGGGAAAACAGTGAAGGCTGGATGTACAAGTACAGCTCAAAATAATGGGTTAATACTCAATATAGAGAATAATGGAAAAATTAGTCAACAGGGGGATTGGGGGGATCCATACCCTGAGGATAATCACTTTTCCGGTTTAGCGCAAAAAAATTGATGTTGATGGCCGAGACTATAGACTAGAATACACGTACTACGAATTTCCTGCTTTTTAAAGCTTCACCAGACAGGTATGATAGCATAAATAAATACATAAGATTGTAGAAAAACATAATAAACAAAAATATTTATCTAGGAATAAAACATGACCAGATTCCATAGTTAGAATACATAATTACAGTTGAAATAATATTCTTGCCGTATTCAATTTATCACAAGTATTACCGCTACAGGACAAATCACCAGCAACCCACGACCTGGTAATAAGAAAAGTCGACGCTTTGAGTTTATATATAATAAGATGAAGAACGTCGAGTTTGAATCAGAATGTTAATGAAAAAGGTAAAAGAATGTAAGCATGAGACATGCTGAGATCACGAGGCCCAGAATAATGGTGTCTTTCTGCTTCTTACGTTGAATTTTTTGCATAATATTATTGAGCATGGGATATTTTTCTAGAAAAATTTTGTTGAAAGTACTATGTAATACTTACGAGTTATCGACTGCATTTTTCTAGTAATTCCACGCAAGGAAATACTTTGCCTATTAAGATTTTCTTTTGTAGACATCGCAATGCTGAACTGTCAATAATTAAAATAGCAGTAACAATTACCTTATCTGCTCATCTAGAAGCCGATCACAGCTACCAATGTGATCGTTTTCCTTCAGATACATGTCTGAAGCTTTTACACGATTATTTAAACATGATTGTTCATTTGTACTTCCAGCCAGCAAGATTTCTCTGAATAATATAGTATAGTATACTCAGATAGCAAACCTCTGTAACTGTTGCTGAACATTTTCTCTAGCTCTACGAAATTCACTTCGATAATCGCGAAGAATCTCCTGATGTCTACGAAGTGTATGCTGCACCGCTGGACTTTGTGACCATCCAGAAGAAGAAGGAGCTGCCAGCAGTTCGCACATCTAGTAATAAATTACTGAAATCAGCTGACAAACCTCGTCATTTATAATGCTTAACTTGGTAATGAGTGCATCAATCTCTTGTGTTAAAGAATCGAAAATTGCCTGACGGGCAGCGGCAGTCTTTTCCTCAAGATCTAATCTAGCTGAAACTCCCGATCACTCACTTCCCGGGCTTCAAACAAACTTGTATGTGAATTGAGTTTATTCAACGATACCAACTTGACATCTATATTGTTTTCGGTGCTACGAGCACGACGTCGTAAATCTATAAATGCCTGTTTTCATAAATGTAAGCATTACCTTCCCACGACGATGAAGCCATTATTTATGTCGTTATAAATTCTTAGAACATTAGGCCAGATCAACTGAAAATATGAACATGAACATGAACAAAAAACTGAAATTATAAGCAAAAGAACAGCGAGACAACATAAAGTAATTTCAATGCCATTTCTTCGTTCATTAAATTTATGCTAACAAGAATCTGCGTATTCTAACAACAATAACCTGCTCGGAAATGACATTGCTAGAATGAAAAACAAAGGAAAAAAGAGATAATAGAAACCCGAGGATCCACGTGCAAAATAATTGCGTAAACAGCGCGGCACCCAAGCTTCTTGTGTTTTGTGGGGGTTGCTGAGGAGAACTGCTTCATTGTACTTCCAAAAATAGTAAAAGTATGTTTATTTGGCTGGTTAGTTATGAAGAAGAGATATACTACTCGTATATTCCTACACAAAATATACATGTGCTCTATCAAAAATGATCATTATTTTTATACTTCAACTTATCATATAGTCCATTTCCAATGCAAAAAACTCAAAATTGAATTTTTTAAAGGAAAAGTCGGATCTAGGTCGAGCATTTTCCCGTCTAGATGGCCCAACCTCAAAGTTTATCATGCATTTTTATGCGGATTTCACATATGTTGTCATCGTTTTTATTATTTCTTTTGCTTATTTGAAGTATAAACTACCAAAAAAACATAAAAATAGCTGGAATCTATGTCAAATCCAATTATCGAAAAATTTGCAAGATATTGAACTTGAAAAATTTGAAGGTCTGAACCGCGCGGGAAAAGTTTTTCCATTTGAAATAGACTATATCACAGCTCGCCAGAATTCAAATTTCTGGACATTGCGCCTAAACTTATAGTGAAACCTGGGTGGACGATCTTGAGCAAAACTACACATTTTTTGATTTTTCAGTTTTTTGCATTCGATCAGGCACATCGAGATCTACGCAAATGAGTTTTGGCACCAAACATTGTTCGGTCAACTTTTGAGAAAACATGAAAAGAACGCATATCTTGACTATTCGATGTTCAATTTTTCCGAAAAAAAAACTCATTCGCGTAGATTTCGATGTGCCTGATCGATTCCACAAGACGGAAAAATGTGTAGTTTTGCTCAAGATCGTCCACCCACCCAAAGACTTCCAAATTGTCGCGCGACTCCGACTGCTTCGGCTACCCGGGGAAATTATATAGATTTAAAAAGAAAAAGAAAAATTTTTTTACAATAAAAGAGAAACAATAAAAGAGCTATAAAGCCACCGCCCCAGCTGGCTGTCCTCCAAGGAGACCCAAGCTGCCCGATCTATTCCACCCGGGACTACCTGGACCAAGATCTCGTCTATTGGATGCTGCACTACCTCATGGATTGACAAGGCCACAAAAAAAATAAACGGGCAAAAGGACAAAAAAACCAGTAGAAAAAAATAGGTTCAACCGATCCCCTCTGAATCTGTCCCCCTGCCCCCGAGTGCCCCGTCCAAATCGCGGGTGTGTGGTGACGCCAGGAAGGGACGGAGACTGGTGCCGGGTTAAAATGTCCAAAAATAGAGGAAAGGCTCCTGGTAGTGGATTACCCGTTCCAAATTCTGATAACTCTTTTGATATGATCGCATTCTCTCCTTCTTATCAATTGTTCGCAAGTGAACCGGCAGACACCGACAGAGACCGACTGCCGACAGACAATCCACGCCGAACTGGCTCATTTCTGTTCATTTTTGACTTTTAATTCCCTATGGAATCCGCTCTTCGCGAGCTCTTCTCGAAGTCTTTCGACTTCTCTTCATTTTCTTTCACCTAACTTTGAAATCAACCGAAAACATGGTTCATTTTGTCATTCTTTTTTATTTATTCCCAAAATTGTGGAGTGAGACGGTAACCAGACTACTGTAGCTGCCTGGAGACTGTGGTGATAGAAGGAGACGACTCTGTGGGACTGGGAAAGGTAGGGGCAGACCAGAGAAGAGGGGGAAATGTAGCCATTGGAAGTGTGATTTCGACTTGGAGGCTGCCACCTGGTCTGCTCGTCCGTTGGAAGAAGGGATTTGGAGGAAACGACAAACTAAACCAGAATAGCCACCCTTTTTTGCTCACTGAAACAGTTGACATTCCAGGATTGACACAATACAATGGTTCCCCGTCAAGTCATCGAGACTATGAAGGATGCTGGTGGCAGGAGACGACTGACTAGAGGCGAAGGAGGACACGGCAAGGAAGAGGACCCGGGGACAGGAAGACTGTGATCTGGCTTGCTCATTTGTGGGAGGGCTTACCTGGAAAGAAGACGAGGCATAGCCAGTGGGAGACGAAGACGAGGGCCGCTCGAGTGGAACGTCGTCTGGACTGCCCTACTCGTCGACAGAACCTCAATATAGGGTAACCTGTTGTCTTTTAGTGGCTAATTGGGTTGTTATTTCAGGGGGACAGGGTTCAATGGCGGTCTCCTTTGAGTCATCGAGGCTAGGGAGGATGCTGATGGAAGGAGACGACTGACATGGCAGGGAAGAGGACGGCTGGCCATCCGTCAAGCTTGAAGCCTTCCATCTGCCCTGTTCGGAAGTCGTAGCAGGAATAAGGATGAAGTGGGGTCAACTGAACGGGCAGACGAGGTTCGGCCGACTGGGCATTGTTTGGACTACTGCACTCGTCGGTGGAAAGAGGACCCAGAATAGGTCCCCTTCCATTTTAGGCGCAATGGCTGTATTTTAGGAATGCCCGAATTCAATTGAGAGTGGAGGACGCTGTTTCTGATCCCGAATGGCCGGATTTCCGTGGGGAGGATGGAGAGATTGAACGAGGCACCTCCTTCTGGTCACTCCTAACCGGATTCCGTCTGGGAACAGCAATTACAGTCGAAATCTACTCTCCAAACTGGAAGAGAAGCTCTGAACAACGAGCCCCGACCGATGGCCCGATCATCTCCTCTGTCACGGCCACCCGTCGGATGGCTGCCCGCCCGGAGATGCCATCTCCTTGATCAGGTTCGGTGTTTCAACAGTTTCCATTTGAGAAAATGTGATTTCGGGAGGAGGCACCGCCAGTCTCGTCCAATTCCCTTGTTCTCCACATCTCCCCGCCACAGGAGTCCACTGCTCACTGCCCATCGTCCTCCCATCGTTTGGATCCCCTCCTCGACACTGGAGAATACTTTTCGCGGGAAAGGAGGACGGCCACGTAAAATTCAAAAAGAAGAGCAATTCACTCCTAATTTGCGTCAGCGCTGGCGAGTAAAAACTGCACGGGGAGCATGAAGCAGCATGGGGGACGAGGTGCTGGACAGGGGGGATGGAGCTGGGAGCCGAGGAAAGAGCCGGGCCTTTACACACTGCGCGAGGCAACAAAAGCATAGCGCGACGGTAAGCTTGGCAAGGAAAATGCGATGCGCAAATCTCAAAATAGGCTATTCGCGCTGCAAAAATAGCGGCAGTGTGTTGTGCCCAGCTTTTTTCCGCCGCCTCGACTCGTCAATAACAGAAATAAGCAAAAAGAACACGAGACCCTCCAGGGCTTGTACGCCTGAGGGTCAAATATCACAAAGAGGAAGACGGGGAAGCGTCTCGATGGTCTTCTTGCGATGGAAGGAGCGGCCATCATGGAGAAACACCTGAAAAACGAAGTTCAATCAAGGAAAATCGAAGCAATTCAATTATTTGACCAAAATTTGAATTTTGGAAATCCCGCCGCTAAAAATTCGACATCCTTTTGCCTTTCGAATGACCAACGGTCGGGTCGATATGAACCGAGCCTTTGCGTGAGAATTTGACCAATTTGCTGGCAAAAATGGATATACCAAATTAGAACGTACCGAAATAATATCCACCAATACTGCCACTGACATCAGGAATCCAAACGGAATTTTGGAAATGCATATGGCTGTCCACAGATTTGTCTTCTTCTATTTTCTCGTGTCTCGCTCTTCTGTTCTCGCCTGAAATATGACTTTATAATTTTGCATGATCTTCCTTATTGATTCGTTTGGCCTCTAACATTGATATACAACAAGCCATTACCAAGGTTTTTCTAATTTTGCGTTGAGAATTGTGCATTTACTTTTCACTCGCTGTTAGAAGCTTCCGAACATTGTTTATTTTCTTTCAATCTCTTTTGTTGCAAACATTGCTCTCCCTTAGATTGTCTATAGGGGTTTTCATTGAATTTGCTTGAAAATCGTCTTTTGCACGTCATTGACTAGTTTTTACAGAAGCTTGAATTGAGTTTACTACCAGTTTAGAAAGCTTTAGTCTTGCCTTCAGCAAATGCTACATGTAAATACAAGTAAGCTTTTTTTCGTTTGTTTTCAGCATATGAACAAGACAATACAAGACGAATTGACCTGCTTTTGCACAAGTCCCAACTGGATCCTTTTAATTTTGACAAAAATGCATCAAGTCGAATGGCACAAATTTACAAGAGTTAGCATGATTCAACTTGTCAAGATTATTGGAAAATTCATCCGGCTGTTCGCTCAAATGTAGCAAAATATTCGCGATATTTTTGAGCAAAAGTTGGCCTGGAGCAGTGGCAGCATTTCATTATTTCCTTTGCAAAGAACAGGTTTGATGCATCTTTGTTCATATCCGATCTTTTCTAATACGCGTGATCATTCTTTTTCTTTTCATTTGTCTAAACAAATTTCTAAAAACGAACCTCGGAAGGTGATTGCTTTTAGGTGTGCTCTTGTCGCTACTGTAGAATTGTTTCTCTTGGACTCACAGCTACTATTTTTGCAAATGTTTTGTTCTTGCTGCTGTCGCATCACTGGCTTTTGCATCGGCTTTCTTCCATGAGCGCCTATAAAACAAGTTACTAGTCTCATTTGAAAAAGCTATTGAAATCAGCCTGCTTCTTTTTTCTTTTTCACACATTTTATAGATCTACCAACCTTTCTTCAGTGCCGTTCTCCATTCTAGTTGCATCCTCCACGCAGTGCCAGCCAGTCAGGATTCCTGAAAATGGAAAAACAAGGACGAGCCATGAACGATAAACGGAAACGATTTTTTTTGCTAACAATTTTGCCAAAAGAAAGCGTCAGGATCGTGTATTAAGGTGCAGATTTCCCTTTTGGCTTCGGAATTGCATCGGAGCCAAAGACTGCCTTGGTAGACAATGGATTCAACCAGCCAGGAAATTGCCAGGACACCTGCTTTGAATGACTTCAAAGGGTAGGTTGCTTCGAGTGGCGGTCTCTCTCCGCTTGTCCCATTGGCTACCCCATACGACCGAGACTTTTAGAGCAAAAGAAGTTCACCCGAATAAACGGGACGCGTAATGTTGCGTGGATCGAAGCCCACAACGCGATTTTGATTCGTCCGAAAGAGGCATGGACCGAATCCACTCCAACAGGAGTGATGCCCTTTGTAGGACAGGGTTAGTTACCAAAAGTTACCCCCAATAAAAGAACAAAAGCAACCTAATAGTGAAGAAGACGACAGATGACCATTCCGGGGCAGAGCAGACGAAGAACTGACGTCTGGCCAGGATCGCTTCTGTTTACCGGATTTGACAAGATTCGACAGGATGACCTGTTGAGTTCGGTCAACTTCGGGATATCATTCTGGAGCTCTCTGAAAGACGAAGATGCATAAGAGACTGGTGGGACACAGCTAAAACAAACATACCAGATACAGTATAAAATCCACGTGGCAGAGGGGTATGCCGGAGTTCTAGGAAGCGAGACGAGGCGGACGCCGTTAGCAGGAAGCCTGAAACGAAATGTTGTGGGAGGTAAACGTTTCTAAAGGATCTAATGAACAATTTAGTGATATAAAAAGGGGAAGGAGGACACATCGCCGAGGCAGTAGCGCAGATGCCTTCAAGACTGCCGCTTATGCCGGGAGTGGCTTGTGGGAGGCGCAAGGGGGAGACCAGATGGAGGATGGAAGAATAACATACTGGGGGGAAATTATGACGGGGGAAACTAAGAAACGAGAGCAAAGAATGCAGATTACGGTAGTAATAACATTTAGGGCAGTCTCTAGTTAGTCGCTGCCCGGGCCTCACTCGATCCTCTAGCCTCCCGGTATTCAAAGGGGCACATGGGAATTCGATAAAGATAACCAGACTGGGATTTCAAAACGATCACCGGTAGTTGACTGAACCGTGGGCATAGGGGAGAGGAGAAACAAACCGTTGGAAGTGGTCGGCAGACAGGGACGAGACAGCCTCGAAAGAAGAGCCAGGAGACCAAAGGAGACCGGGTGGCAGGTCTTGCCCTCCGTCTTCCCATTTCGTTCTTCGGATCGGAGCAGCCGGCTCGAGAAGCAAAGAGACGGTTCTAACTCCAGGACTGTTTCTCAATTCTCCCAAGTAACACACCTTTAAAATGCCCGGCTGCACCCGGTCATCTTCCCCTGTGCTGGAGATTCAGTAGATCGCCCTCGCGCCTCTTATCTCGGCAGTCAGCCTCCCGTTCTCGGCCATCCAGAGCCAATAGCCTTCTCACTCGTCCCATCTAGCAGTCCAGCCAACCGTATCCCGTTCTATTTTAAATCTGATTTTGATACAAAGACAACTCACTGTGTTTTTTCCATCTAATGTTTCAGTCGACGGCGGTCCGTGTCTCGTCTCCCTGCTCGAGTCCCTCTTCTTCTTTCGAGCATTCGGTAATCTTGGCAGGCATCCTCCTCTTATTTAGCACGATGACGCTACCAACGAGCGAGTTGTTCTGTAACATAGGAATAGCCAAGTACTGTAGCCACCTCACCGAATGCCCACGCCAGTACCCGGCCAGTCTCCTCTGGCAGGGCCGGTTCCAATGGTTCCGTCTGCTCGTCGTCTCCATCCGCGACAGCTGCCTCCACTAGCAGGAGAAGGAAATCTGAAGCCGTGGTTACTCACAACTTCCCATACAACTCGCCAGACAGCGGCCGGCAGTCGTCCATCCATAGCAGGAGTGACGTAGAGGAGGGACTGTAGACTGGGATCGTCGGCATTCATCAGGTTGCATGACTAGAACGATATCATCAAGGCAATAGGAATCCAACCTTGGAGCTGCTTCAACAAGGACGGCCGGGTACTTCAGGAGGATCAGGGCGGCTGCATAATAGATGACGTCTTATCCACATCTTCTTCTCTTACTGTGGCCCACCAGCTTGAAAGCGAAAGAACTGCATCAGTGGTTATTCAATGGCGTCAAACGAACTCACCTCTAATGAGACAATACTCTGGGAGGTGTCAAGAGCTGCCACAAGCCCTTTGTCATCCGTCTGGAGGGCGCTCCAAGCTGCTAACATCAGCGTCTCCCGCATAGCTCAGCAGTCCCCAGCACTCTTTCGGGCCATCATTGGGTGTAGATCCGAGAGGACGGCGTCGAAGTCTTGCGGGTGGGCTCTTCCTGACAGCGACTCCTTGATCGGTGGAGAGACGGTTGCAGATTGAAAAAGGGATAAGGCTAAACACAGTCAACGGCTTCACAACAACCTACCTCTAATTTGGAAAACAGCTGAAGGGCGGGCATCTGCCATCTCGTCGCCCCACGCCAGTAGCAGCAGAGGCGTCGTCCTTCAGTCGTCCCTTTGGTTCAAGTTTTTTCTTCGAGTCCGTTCTGCCTGAGAAACGGTTACAGTACGAGGTCAGCTCACTTTTTACGTGAAGACTTCAAAGATCCTTCTCGATAACCGGTGGATGCCGCATCGAGGCCGCGCATTGTGGAGGAGAGCCGAGGACTGAGAGAGAGTCGGGCAACAGCGGCCTCGCTCTCGGGAAAGCCTTTGGCGGACTTCAAACTGCCATCGGTGATGGCCTTGGCCGTGATGACGTCCTGCTCGGGCTCGGCCATCTGGGTCTTCTCAACGGTGAGTTCGGCCTGCGTAGCCGCTGTTGCCCGACTTGTAGATGGCCAGCAGGCCGCTTTGAAGTAGCAGGGCCTGGCACTCGCTGTAGCGGGCAGGGAAGAAGCTATTCTAAACTGCGATTTGTACACAGAAGACGAGAAGATAACCCTTCGATAAATTTTACAGAAGACATTTCCCGCGAAGGTGCAGTCGTCGGCGGCTCCGATGAGACCCAGCGACGGGAGAGTCGTCCGCTGAAGAGAATGTCCACCTGGGGAGAAGGAAACCAACGAACCTTGTTGAAGTTTTGATTGACCGTGATCAAAGTGGCTAACTTCATGGAGCAGCCTGTCTCTAGGCAGAAAATGGGAAAAGACTGGGAAGTGCATTAGACTGGCAGGACTCTCTCGACTAAAGGATTAGCACAACCATTTCTACTAGAGAAGAATCCGACCACCGGTCACTGTGTGCATACGCGTACCAAATGGCCGCCCATTGTTCGGAGGGCCTGTGCGGTCCGTAGAGAATGCGCATCACGAAACAAAAAAAAAGACGAAGAAGCACACACGAGATAAAGAGAAGACAAGAAAGAAAAAAACAGAAAAAGAGTCCGGTACTCAGCATTTATTACCAGTTCAGTTGGGAGCACCGCCATCGGTGGACTTGCCATCCTTGGACTTGGACTTCTTGTTCTTCTTGTCCTTGCTCTTCTTGCCGTCCTTGGTCTTCTTCGAGCCGCCAGCCTTCTTCGAGCCGCCAGCCTTCTTCGAGCCACCAGCCTTCTTCGAGCCACCAGCCTTCTTCTTGTTCTTACTCTTCTTCTTTTTCTTCTTGTCCTGGTCGTCCGCCGTCTTTGTATTCTCCGTAGAACCGGTGTCCGTGGCGGAGGAGGTTGTAAAGGTGGCAGTCGAGGAGGCGGTGCTGGTCGGAGGAGCAGCCTCCGGTGCAGCAGGAGGAGGAGGAGCCGGCTGGCTCTCGGGTAGACTCTCAGGAGGGTTGACCGGTGGGGCCACGGGGACAGTGTTGCCCGGGTCACCAGGGGCCATGTCTTTGGCCGTCTTGACATCCTGCGTCTCGCTCTCGGGAAAGCCTTTGGCGGACTTCAAACTGCCATCGGTGATGGCCTTGGCCGTGATGACGTCCTGCTCGGGCTCGGCCATCTGGGTCTTCTCAACGGTGAGTTCGGCCTGCGGCTGCTGAGGAGGAGTCGGTTCCGGAGCGGCAGCAGCTGGAGGAGGCTGCTTTGCAGCAGGCCGAGCCGGTGCAGCGGCTGGCTTGACGGGCGTCGGAGTCGGCTCGGCAACAGGAGCCGGAGCGGGTGCGGCTTCCGGCGCAGGAGAAGTAGCGGCTACAGCTTGCGACGAACTGGCCTTGGCTTCACTCGGCTCCTTCTTCTTAGAGTTAGTAGACCGTCTCGAGGAGCGCACATTGGTAACAGGTGCGGGCGCAGCCTGTCCACCACCGCCGCCCTTGACGACCAAAAAGTAGTAGGCGCCAGCGGCTACGGCAGCCAAGACGATGTAGACGAGTACCATACTGCTAACCTTCTTCTGGATGAAGACAACGATACAATGAAACTAGAGCCAGCGAAAGCCTTATGTTAATTCTTAATCCCCTTCCATGGTACATTTCGACGAGATCAGACCCGGCTAATCGGGATACCAGTATCGGGACATTTCAATTACTTTTGTTTTTTTCGAAGTGAAATATCAGTTTTCCTATAGAATCAATCAGTTCTTTATTCTCCTCTATGGACAATAATAAGTAGAATCGCAGGGGGCCGCCTGGCAGGCGTAGAAGTAGCCATTCCGGCAGTCAGTCCCCACCCACTGCAGCTGGTTGTTGATGTCGTAGACGTAGACACAGTCCCTCCCCGACTGGTGGGTCATGTTCCTGTACCACGGCTGGTAGGGACCGGAGACGAATGTCCCATCCCCCCAGCGGTATGCATTAGAGAAAGCGTCCCACTTCATTCCGGCTAGGAAGCTCGACGGCATGGAGAATACTGTAACCGTGTAGAGGAGATTGACTTGAAAACATACAGGACTCTATGTAGGCAGACTGGTCAGCTGTCTTCCTCTGGGCAACAGTTCCTCCCATCAGGGAGCATTTGTTCGTAGCCTCCTGGAAGATCCTCCTCCACTTCGACGGCCGACGGCCCCTTACCTGGTAGTTTCCAAGTGTGACAACGGGCGTGTAGCATCCGCTGGTTGGCTTGCCCGTGTCCGAAGCGGCGCTGTAGGACTGGGAGGAGGAGGGGCACTTACAGTTGGCTCAAGAGGGCATTTCTATTCAAAAGACGGCGAGTGCCTACCGTCACAGAGAGCATCCTGGAGACACTGGCCGTTGTCCTGGGTGTTGACGATGAAATAGCCAGAGGAGGTGAGATTTTGTAGCACCGGGTTTGCAGGACTCAGCGGTTGAACGTAATCTGTAAGACGGGTCAGCTGTGTTTCTCCATTTCCCTGCCGTAGACGATGACGACTCCTCCAGCGCGGCGGAAACTGTCAGCAGCTGCTTGAGGGAGGGGATAACTTCCATAACTGAAATGGACAATTGGCCCTGGGCTCCCCCTGGCTACCTGTAGGTGGTGCCGAGGAGGACGATGACAGGACGGGCATTTGACCGGGCATTCGAACCATAGACTTCATTTGTGGCGTATTCGAAGGAGGACGCCTACAGGTTGAGATTGGTTCCTCCTCGCGCGTCATAGGGCAGAGTCCGGATATTCATCAAGCCGTCGCTGTCTAATGTTCCCAAGGGGCTGACCACCGTCGCCGTGTCAGAATAAGTGACTATTCCGACCCGGGTGTGGTACTGTAATTACTCTCTCTTCCCAGAGGATGTGGCCACTACTCACCGGGGTCGAGTTATTTCCCGCTTTCTGGATATTAAAATAGGCCATCGAAGTCTGCACGTAGCCCAAAAGTTCTTGCATCGACACGTTACCCACGAAGTAAGAACTCTCGAAAAGGAACATCACGTCGTTCCACGAGGTGGCATAGTTGCATTTGCATTCTGGTAGGTAATCATCCTCGGAAGAGAAGGAGACTTAGTTTGTTGATCAGTCTTTGGGTGGGAGGACGACGGACACCCTCTAGTACTATTGTCAGCTAATTCGGATAAGAGGAGCAAGCACTCTTCTGTACCCCGGACTATCTAATCATCTGCAGTTCACCGGAAATTGGGGGATAAGTAGTGTGACTTGGAGTGTTTAGACGGGTGAATCAGCACTGGCCACGCTGTCGTCCGTAAGGGACAGCAGAGCAGAGTCGGTAGAAGGCAGCGTCGACCTCCTTGGGAGAGTCTCGTGAGGACAGTCTCCCGGAGGGGGAGTGGGTCGAGTCTTGATTTGGTGGCTCCGTCCGTAATAAATAGGGAGGACACTGCTAAAAGGCAAAGGGCGGCCTGGGCCGTTATTTTGTAGGACCGGTCCTAGACACACAGCCGCTAGCGTGGCTCTTGACCAAAGGAGGAAGAAAGTAAAGTGTTTATGAAAGGCGACGGTCTAGAATTCAGAGTAGATGGGATCCTTCTTCTTCTGTGGGCGATTTTTGAATTCCGGTCGATTTTTCTCCTTGAAATGGCTGGGAAACTTTTCATTCGGCAGGGAATGCATCACAGTCGAGGCCGTCGGCTGCCCATTTCGGTAGCTTTTCAACGTCCGGAAAATGTGACGATACCGTGGACTGGGCTCATGGAAAAGACGCCGATGTGCTACAGGACGATAGCTGGAAGAGGACATTAGAAGAAGAGAGACAACGGTACTTGATCCTCTTGGCCATCTCCGTGGCCTGGAACATGGCCCGTCGAATCTTGAACTCGTGCCGGAGGTGGTCGTCCATCTTGTCGGCCTCTGTCTCGTACTTGGGCATCTCCTCGGCCACCTCCGCGCTACGCACACTCCTGGCGCTGTTCTCGGCCGTCGGCTGGACGCCTTTGTGCCACAGCTGCTCTCTTTTCAGGTACTCCTCCGCCACGGCCACCAGCAGCGGCTTCCTTCCCAACATCGCCGGATCTAGCATGGCTAGTCGCTCTCCTCGCAACTCTTCCACAGCCTCCGTCAGCCATGCCGGCGCCTCTCTTTTCTGAACTCGTTTAAATAAATCAAATACCAAGAAGAACGCACATGGCTGTAGAACTGACGAGAAATTCGCAGATCTTGGAAGTACCGAATGATTTGAGGGTAGTTGCGTAGGATGACGAGGGACTGTAACGAGAAATTGAGAGAAATGGGAAAGACGTTACATAGACGAGTAGCAGGAAAGGAGAGAGGACTATAAACAGACTGGAAGCATCGAACATGCCCAACTTGTCCCCTTTCCGATGTGGGAGGACAGGTTACTTGTCAGAAATGGACAACGGACGTGGAGACGCGTCTTACAGGGCTTCAGGTTGTCTTTTCTTGATTTCTCCCGCCTTTCTAACCAGTCACTTTTTGAATAAAGCTTATAAGAGAATTGAAGAAACCCGGAAAAGTTAAATTTCAAATCAGAGGCAAGGGAAGGAGAAGAATGAGGAGGAGGGACAGCACCTCCGCCGTATTAGACTAACGGAGCGATCGCCCAACTGGCAGAGTCCGACTCTCAGTTTTTAAATAGCTTTATATACAGATACGAGAGCGAGGAAGAAGATCAGACGGTGGGAGGAGTGCGGACAGCGAGCATTCGGGCGATCTCCTCCGAGAGGCGGGTGAGCTCGTTCATGGACAGGGCGTTGTCGCGGTTGGTGTCGAGGCGGGCGACAATCTGCTGGATATCAGTCAAGGAGACCTGAATGGGTGGCTAGAAAGGGTGGAGGAGACAGTGGCTACGTTGTTGTACTGCTTGGAGAAGTTGAAGATCTCCTGGGCGTTGAGCTTGTGGTCGCCGTCGCGGTCGATGACGGCCACCAGCTGGGCGGCCATCTCGCGCTGCTCTTCCTCCTTGCTCTTTGGCTTGTTGTAGTTGAGCTGGATCGTGAATTCGGCGAACGAGAGCTGCCCATCGCGGTTGGTATCAGCCACGGCCAAGACCCCGTCGACGATTCTAAAAGCCATCCTCCTGTCCTCGGTATACTCACTCTGCCCCGAATTGCTTCCTAGCTGTCGCGATCTCCTTCTGGTCGACGATGCCGTCTCCATTGGTGTCCATGTTCTGTAATCCACCCGTTGGCGTCCTCCTCCCCCCAGCCTACTTTGAAGATCTGCTCGGCCGTGTTGATGGGCTTCTGGCTGATCTCATACGCGAGGGGAACGAACTCCGGAACATCAAGTTTTCCATCCCTGCTCACGTCGAATTTGGTGAACATTCCTAGACTCTCATGGCTCGGGGACAGAGAGCAAAAGACCGACCTCGGAGGATGGCGTCATTGTGTTCGAGATTCTTGCTCTTCTGCCATTTTTCGAACTCGTTGTAGTCGATGGAGCCGTCGAGGTTGACATCGACCGAGTCGAAAGAGTTTACTGAAAATATCTGTGCTGTTTTCTTGGGAGGACACGGAGGAGGGAAGGATTACGCAGCGAGAAACCGGTCCGACTCGGGGAGGAGGCTATTAGCAGCCCTTCAATGAGTTATGGATACTTTATATGAGGGGGAAATGGAATAAGAAAAGTTTAGAAGTGGTCAGCTGGACCTACCGTTAACATTAGCTAGTTGGGGATCGGCCAAGGCCAAGGCGGCCAACGACAGAGCCAGGACGGACCTCATCTCAGCTGGCTGAAATAATTGGGATTGAAGGAGAAAGTGACTGGGAAAAGGAGAATATGTTGCAGAAGACAGGGACCGGGCTAAGACAGTAGAGTCAGATGGGGGGATGTGTGTAGGGGGAACCGGGGGAACTCGTTTGTCGCCAAGGCCGGGGGCCCTGCGGCAAATGCCGTTCCATTCGCGGAAAAAGTGAAGTCGACTTAAACTGGATCGGGAATTGAGAAGAAGAAGAAGATGCCAATTACACAGGAAACGGGTAAAAAGCACATAAAGAGAGACGCATCATTTTCATCTGAAAACTGTAGCCGCCATTGACTGAATCTAAAACGATAGGAGGCGACAAACAATAGACATCGACTTTTATTATACAAACTTTTCCTTTTTTTGTTGTTATCTTTGAGAAGAATCGCCTAATGGGGTCTGCCCAAACACAAATCGTCACCTCTTTCTTCCCCGATAAGAGGCCCATTGAAACCGCCATCTAAAAGTGTGAAAAAAGCATTCGATAAGCGGGTTAGTTCCAGCTGTGAAGACGAGAAGAATGCCCTTTTCCATTTCTCAAGAAGAGGTTTTCCTGACCACCATCTCTTTTCTATGCTTCAGGATTTTGTATTTGTGGAGACATCTCATGGACCCCACCATGTTATGGGAGATAAACAACTGATGGCAATGGCTAGAGACCACCCGGGAGAACTTATTCTTGGTAAAACAAACATTACAACTTTTGGATTGACTAAATTCATTGAAGTGCCATTCATCCATACAAAAAAGATAGCATTTTAGGAACTTACAATCGGATACAGAAAGATTCCTCTCTGTACACTTACAGTGAATCCAGCTCGCTGTAATATCACAGCAGTTATGTATGGGTTCAAGGCAAAGTTCAATCAAACGAGGTAAGTATCTCCAATAAGACAAACGATAATGTTTCAGCGATGAATATGAAATTCACAGCAAGGCATATTCAGTTTACGTTCTGATAACAAGAAGATCATCGAAAAGCTTGGAACCATTTGACGTGCGTATAAGGGCCGTTTCTTTGTTTGAGTAAATGAAATAAATCTTTTATCACCCTATTTCTGAAACACACTATTTTACCTGCCAAATAAACTCTCACCAGTGCATAGGCTTTCTTCTTGAAGTGTTGACTAGTTGCATGCTGGTTTTCATTTTATAGTGTTTTTGTTGAAAATGATCTCCCCAGGGATATATAAGGAAACCAACAATTTACAAAGTGCTGCAGCAATTCAGCGCAAGTTTATTTTTTATGGGGTTATTCCTTCAGTTCGCACGACATATCTCTTTGATTTTCTAATATAATTAGTAGATATTATGATTTGTAATAGATTTTAATTATTGATTTGTTCTGTAATACCGAATTCAATGAAGTTGTACATTTGCATTACATGCCTAAAACATTTGCCCATCGTTATACCAACTGGTATATTCTAGTTCATATTCTACCTTACTATACTTTTATTTGCATTTATTAGATGTTGTTCGTTATCACACGTAAAAAAGCTTCCCCTTTTATATGCATATTATCGGTCAAATTCTTGATGACTTGATATCTTTCATCTTTTTGTTTTCTTCACTATGATCACCTGTTTTTCAGATTTTTGGAGAATGGAACCGCTGTCACCAAAAGATTCGAGTAGTGAAGCTGACGAGGTAGTTTATTTTTCAACTGAAAATATATTTGTAGCAGTTCTTCACTGTGGATAAAATTCTCGATGTCGACATTAAAAATAATATTATCAAGTACAAAGTTCGATGGGAAGGGTATACTTCTGATGACGATACTTGGGAGCCTGAAGAAAATCTTAATACAGGTATTTTTTTGTTGCGACATACTTATAACATTTTAGGTGCACCTGGAGTAGAACAGTTGTTTCGCAAGTTTAAAATGAAGAAATGCGAGAGAATTCAAAAACTTAAGGAGACACTTGCAAACAGAGTAACAAACCGACGCCAAAGTTGGTACTATGATTCGCACGTTGTAAGTGAAAGTGTTATTTTTTTTAAGCTGGGAAATCATAGAGTTATGATAACTGTGAGGAGACTACACCGAAAGAAACTATTATTGAAAATGGCAAATTTTTTGATGAAGAGGTATCACAGATAACCGGTGAAACGAAAAAATTATTGGATATGTCACATAAATATACTAAAACAGAAATAGTAAGTATCGATTGGTCTATTATCAGCTTTTTAAAAGTTTTTGTCGGAAATAGCAAGCCGTGACCGCATTACACGAACACAGATGAAAGAACTTCGTGGAAATAACGCTGCCAACAGTCTTCTAACTAGTGATGTTCAATCTGCTGGTGATATTGTTTATTTGTTTCATATCTTTGTTTGTTTAGAAACTACAACACGAGCTGCACTTCGAATTCCTAGGACACCTGGTAGAGCAAATAAAGGAGAAATGGAAAAGCAAGCTGCTTCTCGCACTCCTGGTAGAACTAAAGTGGAAACCGCTCCTCGAACTCCTGGTAGAGCTAAAATCGAAAACGCTCTGCTCACTCCTGGAAGGACTAAAAAGGGAACCACTTCTCGCACTCCTGGTAGAACTAAAAAACAAAGTGTAATGGATGTGGGGAACGATTTGAACAACGAGGATACTAATTGTGTAGTTGGAGAGGATATCGTTGACTCGGACATGGAAGAAAACCATAATACATTCACGGATATACGAAGTGATATTATTATGAAGAAGAACCAATACACACTTAAAAGGAAACGAGAAAGTAGATCTTATTGGGAGTATGCCTCGGAAACAGTAAGCTAGATTACATTATTTTATAGAATATTATTAGGATGAAAATGAAGCAGCTCTTGAGAGAGAATTGGATGATAATGACCTATTTTTTGGAGAAAAGGTTTCTGAATTGAAAGGTGAAAAGAAGAAGTTGGTGGATAAGAATCACAAAATGTCATCTACTGAAATGGTAAACGAATATTTATATATTGTTATATGTCATTTACAGATATTATCGAAGATGGATGTAGGGCAAAGAATAACCCGTAATCAAATGAAAATTTTATCTACTTCCTCTGATTCTCCGCTAACCTTTAGTTCGCCTACGATTTCTCCAGTAGTTTCATGTTTATATCTCATTTTTTTCCATAATTATTCAGGTATCAATAACAAAACCGCGCAAACGTCGTAGTTTAATCAAAAAAGACTCCTTTACCATAGCAGAACCAGAGGAAAAAATTTTAACGCCCAAGCGTCCGGTAAATTTGATTGCTTCTTATTTTGTCTTCCTGACTGGCAAACTGACAAAACTGTTTAGATTCTTCCTATTGCCCATGCAAATGCTTCCAAGGCTACCGATATCAATGCTTATTTGGAGCTGGACAGATTTCCTATTATTACGAGTTGGGAGGAGTACAGAAAGAATAAAGAAAGACAGAGAATGTCTATTCGCTCTGCGGCGGAGCCGAGCCCTCAAGTGAGACTTTTCCTTAACAAATCTGCCGAATTCATTAACACCTTGACGAACATTAAGGAATTTCTCCGTGCTTGTAAAGACATGGACGCGAAGAAACTTAATGATGTTTATGCCGCTGTTCAAGAAAATCAGTTTGCTAGTTATTGTAAATTAAGATTTCCGGATGATTCTAAAAATATTCTTCATTTTGTATGTTTTACTTTTTTTAAACCATTCCAATACATTGTAGATCGCAGCACAAGCAAATTGCAAGGAACGTAATCATATCGCAGATGAAATGGTTTGTACTATCTGTAGATCTACCATAAAAGATCAATTGCTTCATCAGACCGATAATTATGGAAAAATACCTTTACATTATGCCGCTATAAACGGATTAGTATGTTTTTACTGTACGTTGTTAGTCTTTTTTTAGACCTGTCTTGCTTTACTTTTCATAGAAAACGGTTCTCCAATAAATGTAGATGACAGAAACGGTGATACCCCACTTCACATAGCGTACAAGTGAGGCCGGTTACATATTAATATGCAATTTAAAATTAAAGGCTAAATCAAACAAATTTGATCACGCTTCTCCTTCAGTACGGGGCCAGTTGCCATCAAATACATAGCGACATTCAAAATAAGTTAGTTCATTTGAATATGAAGGAAATTTGTCATAGCCTGCTAACACATAGTTATCCTGAAAGTTCTGAAGCTCTGAACAACCACATGAATAACATTGGCAGACTACTCAAAGAGGCTCGCGAAAAGTCGCTCGAGTAGGTGATGTCTACAACGTAATATTTTTTCTTCAGGTCCATAACTGAAATTATGGTACTTTCTCCCATTTTTATCAAGCCGATTAGTGAAGGCCCTGAATTTTATTTCAAAGTAAGTAGTAAACGTGTATAGTTTTTATGCATTTCAGTTCCAAAATACGCATTTCTCTCTTTCCGAAAATAAGCATATCGTACTATTAGCTGTTTATTTATGTAAACTGGATGAAGAACGTGGAGAGGTTCCATGGAAAGTTAACTGCTACCCACGTCTGAAGATGCAGACACTTCCTTTGGTCAATAGGCATGTTGTCCATGATGCTGGTCCAGACACACCAATGATTTATCCATGTACTCTGGATCCAGGAATTAATGATATCTTAATTAGACTCTCTCCAGAGTCGATTATCGCGTTAGTTTCTATTTTATCAATGTACAAACGTTTTTAGACATAAATATATTCTTGCGTGCCACTTATTTCTTGGTGTCTTAGTCTAACCAAGACACCGTGTTCCATATTTTCATACGTTTCTTTATTGTTTTTTTTTCACTTTGTTATGTTGTTTTTTACGTAATAAAAATGTTATTAGTTATCCATAATGTCTATATTGTGGCCATCCTTTCTTACCGGTTTACAATCAAATATTTCTTTTTATTTGCTTTTCTAGGTATGGGTGTAAGTGGTAGCCAAGATTCCGATGTCTCTCGAATCAGCACGAAAGAATGGGTAAGGTTTTTAAATCAGAAATTGCTATTATTTTCTTTGTCGTAAAAGTTGTACCGCTTTTAATCTTGTGTACCCTTCCAGTTCTTCCTCTTTCAGGAGACGTTTGTAGCTTTTCTTTTAAAAATAATTTATTTGAAACTATTATTTTTAGGTAAGAAAAGCCTTTACATCTAATGCATCATGGAATGAAAAAGATGATCTTTTAGACGCTGTTTACTGGGGTCGGCAGGTGAGCTAATTAACAAGTAGATAAGTATAAAGTTTTTAGATTTTTTCTGCAGTGTTTGGAAGTATTGTAGGAACGCTTTCAATGACCGGAATTACGGTTATCTTGTTGTATCTTCTCCTTTGTATGAAGCTTTGTAAACTTTATGTCGTTAATTTCCAGAAGGTTTGAATAAATCGGTGATTATTTTGTTGCATTCAGATTAGCCTCGATGATGTTGATGGAATATGGTCCCTTAATCAAGAAGGTTGGAAAGAAGGTTTTGCTGCCTTTTTGGTTTCATGGATCGCGTTTTATACAGCTTTTATTCATAAGTAATCTTCTCTTATACTTTTCTACGTTTACGTTTACTATTTAAAAATAAATATTTAAGTTACCGGTATTTTTTGATACGTCTGTAGCATACCTAGTGCAATATCTTGGTCTGTACTTAATTTTGCATGCTCCTGTACCTTTGTAATTGTTACCTTGTTTTTTTATCGACATTCTATTTCAGTTCACGTAGATCATCGAATAGTAATCTAAACAGTTTGTTCGCCAGAAGCCAAACCTAACTGCTGACTTCTAGGTATGTTTAGTTGCCGCTGTTAACGAACAATTGCGTAAAACCGCATCTATTCTCTTCATATTTCAAGTCGGCAATTCCCACAATGCCTTGCTATACACCATACCCATAATTATTTCCTGCTTTGCATAAAATTATCAGTTATAGGTTTCAACAGTTTAAGTGGGATGTTAAATAAATCATATGGCTTGAACGGATTTTTAAAAAAAGGGGTAAGATACTTTTGAAGAACAAACGTATATACTTGTTTTTTAGAAAGCCGACAAGGTGACAAATGAAGTTCAACAAAAAGGAAAAATGCAGAAAAAATTTCAAAACAAAGA
The DNA here is from genome assembly GCA_932521035.1 of Oscheius dolichura. Taxonomy (NCBI): domain Eukaryota; kingdom Metazoa; phylum Nematoda; class Chromadorea; order Rhabditida; family Rhabditidae; genus Oscheius; species Oscheius dolichura. The sequence goes on from OW051494.1 coordinate 7,290,191, forward strand.
AAAATCTTTTGGATCTCCACTAGTAAAACATCGTGAAGACCAAAAATGGTTTGAATATCAGGTTGGTAACATTTTTATTTTTGGTAAATTTCAAATTGTAGATAAATGAAAAATCGTCAGATCCAAATGACTCCTTAACTGGTGCTAAATTTCAAGAGATTTTTGAACATGCTTCCTCATTATTAGCAAAAGACAATGATTTATACGCTAAAAGTATGTTTTTTTTTCTTCTCAGTGTTTAACCTGTTCCTCATGCATGTAACATAATGAATAATGTTTAGTGTCAAAGTCTCAAGGGGGTTCTGAAGCTGCATGGTTACTTAAGGTTGTAAAAAAAGGAACAGCTTCTGATAGAATGACGGCAATGCAGCTACAGGTTTAATTTTGTACATATTGTTTAATTTGTTGTTATAGATCCATAACTCACCTGTTCACTCGCTTGTTTACGCCGAAGCAATGATATCCCAATTGGCGAAGAAAATTCAAAGAGAAGTCTTAGAACTTCTTCGTATGTCCTGTAAATAAGTATTTATTTGGTGTATTTAGCTATTCTTGAAGAGACTTTTTTGAATCATTTTCTCCCCCCTTCAAGGAAACTTGTAACATTTTCGGAAGTAAGTAGAAGTTTAACATAATTTTTTATATATTTTAGAGACCATTGGCAAATCTTCATAAACTGGCGAATAACGAAAACAGTAAAGCGCGCACTCTGACACTTTGGATTTTTGAGCACCAATTGAAGAAGATGTATTCCAATTTTATCCATGTGTTAGAAGTATGCCAATCTCTTACTACAAGTACACTTACGTTCAGTCACTAGCATCGGGACAAGTTCTTGATGTAGCAAAAAAAGCATTACGAACAGCAATGACTCTTCTCGCTGAACGGCCGGAAGCCGAGCAGGTTACCCACAAAAATATAAGTATATTAAATATATAACCTTTGTAGACGTTACTATCGATGTTAGCAAACAAACTTGGCCATCCAAATAGACATGTAGGTGCACATGTAGCAAGATTGCTCGAGGAGCTTACAAACAAGCAGCCAAATATGAAAGGTGTCATCGTCAAAGAAGTTGAGCGCGTCATTTATAGGTTTGTCATGATTTCTACTTTATTATTTTTTAGGAAGAACGTGCATCCCCGTACTCATCTGTATGCTGCCACATTTCTTTCTCAAATTGAACTGCGGGATAGTGAAAGTAGTCTAGCTGCTGAATTGATCAAAATTTACTTTGGACTCTTTAAAACCATTGTATCACAAAGAAAATCAAATATCGCAGGAGAAAAAGAAAGTAACAGCCGATTACTAAGTATATTACTTTCCGCAGCAAACAGGGCATTGCCCTACAGTAAAGGTAAATATCATGATATAAATTTAAAATCTGAATAAGAGAGCGCATCACTTTTGGAAGACGACATCAATGCTCTTTACCGTGTAGTCAACACCGCCTCCTTCTCAGTAGCTCTTCAGACTCTTAAATTATTACATCGTATTCAAAGCCTTAGGTAACATATTCATTTCACTTTTACGTCTTATCATATTTTCAGCGAAAATTTAGCTGATAGATTTTACTCAGCATTATATAGGAAATTAGATGAGCACGTTCCTACAGGTTGTTATAATCAGTTGATGCTACTGTTATTCAAATCGCTTAAAGCGGATGTGATGGATATGCGAGTTAGAACTTTTGTGAAAAAATTGCTTCAGGTCTATTTGTATGAGAAATGATTTAATACTACTTTTATTTAGATGGCAACAGCTTCACCTCCACCGTTAGCCGCAGGGATATTGATTTTGGTGTCTAGATTAGCAGAAGAACGAAGAAATCTTTTGATAACCGTTCGAGACGCTGATGTAATGCACGGATATTTTATATAATTATTTAATTTTTAGAAGCTTACAAAGGTTGCAACTGTAAATCTCAAGGATGATGAAGAGTATTATGTTGATATCGGTTTGGATGGAAAACCTATACAGAAATTTACAGTGAAAAAAGTACCTGCTTTATGTATTTTCTATTGTTTAACCTTAGGGAGAGCCTGAAATTCTGAACTGTAATGATGAAGCATCCGAAAAGGAAGATGAGGACGAAAAAAAACCACTGAGAGGATCACTAACGCCCACTGCTAAAAACGGGTGGCTTCATAAATGTAATATTTTCTCAGCAACCACTAATCCTTTATTTAGCTGCTAAAACTTCTCGGACTATCTATGATAAATCTGCGAGGAATCCACTATTTATTGATTGTACGAATCTAGCCGATGCTGAGTTACTTCTACTCTCTAAACATTATCATCCTTCAGTCGCAGTATTCGCGCAACAAATGCTCGAAGTAATTTTATTTGTATTGCCATATATTAATTTTAGGGCAAACCTGTAAATTATCGTGGTGATCCTTTGGAAGACTTTACTTTAATGAAATTCCTTGATAGATTTGCTTATCGAAATCCCAAAGAAAATAAAGTTGTTTCATCCAGTAAAGTTATCAAGAAAAAAGCTTATGACCCATGGGGTGTAAGAGCATTATCTGTCACTTCTAAAGTAAGTTGATTAAAGGCAGCTGAATGAGTTTTAGGAATATCTTTCGAAAAAGGCCGACGAACTTCCACCAGATGAGCGGTACCTTCACCGTTTTGCGCAGCTTAAATTTAAACAAAAAGAAGAACAAGTCAACCAGGATGAATGGGAGTATAGCTCTGTTAATTCAGAAGAATTTGACGCAATCATTGGTATTCCATTATTGTGTTTAAAACTAGCTATTGTGTTTAGACCGATTTGAACCCGGGGAAGCAAACGAAGAATTCGATGATGTCGATTTCTCTACCGAATTTTCGTCTGAAAAACAAAAGAAAAAGACGACGACGAAGAGGAAAGAAGAATCGGACGGTGAAGACGATGAACTCAGTGATTATGGAGACATGGAAGATGATGAGGTTTTTCTAAAATTTTATTTGAGTTACACTTTTATCCAGGAAGATGATATACCTGACGGTGGTGACGAAGACGATGAGGAAGAAGATGAGGATGACGACAACGTTGAAGAAGATGGAATGGATAGTGATGACGAAGAAGAAAGAGCGTTCAGCCGTAAGCCGTCTGCTGGTGGGGCCGATTTCAGTGATGATGACGATTATGAAGAAGATGTTGAAATGGCCGCTGATAGAGTATGTTTCGTGCCTTCGTTTGCAAGATTTTTATTTAGTTTGGGGCAATGCTTGAGGATATGAATGAAGAGGATAACCACAAGTCGAAACCACGAAAACAGAAAACGCGGAACTTTAAGAAAAGACGTTAGTTTCGTTGTTGATTTTGTTTATCTTCTACTTTGTTATAATGGATCTGCAAAAGATTCTTGTTGCTTTTATTGTTGATTGTTGGCCATAGAATAAAAATTTTCAAATGATATTGAATGAAATAGAAAAACTAGATTCTGACGCGCTTTCTTCCAAAAGGCCGCTGCGCTTCCGAAGCGTCGCCTCATAGCTCATGGGGGTATAGCTTATAAGTATCACTTCGCTTCAATTTTACCCATAGACAAAAAAGTCAATCGGTTGTCACTTCATTGGTGTCTCAAATACCAAGTGATGCATTTTAACGGTGTCTCTTTTATGAAAGACAATATGTTAACCTCGCCAGTACTGCTCAATATCCCCGAACTTCTCGAGTTTCAGTTTCAATCGCTGACCAATTCCAAGGTAACCAATTGCTTTTGTATAAAGTTTTTGATTTTTCAGAAAGTATGCCCAAATGTTAGTGAACAGCATTGCTCGTCGATTGAAATGGGCACCCAGATCCCCTACTCAGTTCTCATCGGATTAGCTCTCATAAATGCCAAAGGAGTACCGATACGAACTATCGATATTTACCATTTTATAGAGTTTTTTAATGGGAATTAATTAAGATGTTTTTTAGAGAATATTTCCCGAATTCTGTTAATCTATCCTCTCGAAATCGAGCATCCGCATACGCCCTGTGCAAGTATGCCTTTGTCGGCAAAATCAAGCCCCGTAACTACGGATGTTTGGGAGAGAATGCCTGCCCATCTTCCTCAACGGATGACTGTCCATCCTCCCCAGGAGACGTCGGGCCATCCTCCTCAGCAAATGCCGTTCCCTCCTCTTCATCCGATGTGCCTATTCAACTCCATGTCGCCGTCCTTGATGTTCTCTTCGATGGCGTCGCCATTTTTTGACACCTATATTGCCCTCCTCAGGCAACAAATCGCCTTCATAGAACAGAACTACCCCTCCAATTCGTAAATAGGTGTAACTCTAATAAAGGGAAAGTCAGCAACTCCTCGACGCTCCTTCAGTCGCGGTCATGGGTTACGGTAGTCCATTCTGCCGCCTCATCACTTCGCTGGAGACAACTTGTCGTACCGTTTTAGTCAGAAACGGGATAGTGATTTGTTCAGTTCTGACCGTTCAGCCGTCATAAGTCGCCTTTTCGCCCAGTGGGTCCTCGTCCTCACCATCCTCCGCGTCGTCTTCGTCCTCCTCCAGGGAAAATACTTCGGTATGAAAGGCGCAGATGGGGAAAGCGGGTAGCCCGGGTACCTGTCTCACTCGTTCGAAAGGAAACGGCTCGACGGCAAAGGGATCAATTGCCCTATTCAGCGTCTGCTAGGAGCGGTCGCTGGTGGCAAGTAGTTTCAAGGGAACACGCGAGAATATAAGACTAGAAGCTTGAATTGAGGCGGTGATCGAGGGCAACGGGAGAAAAAACAAGGAAAGGACAACGGTGGCTATGGTTTTCAAATCTTCCTCCCCGCCACAAGCTCCATGTACAAAGCTGCCATTCCTCTATCCCCGGATTCTTTTCTCCATGTCTTTCTTTCGAGACTGGGACAAGGGAATGACTTTTGTGTACGGAACGTGTAGCCACTTGCGTAACGGGGCAAAATGAGACAGCTTCCGGCGATGACCACCTCGCTAATTTGGCCTGCCCCTCTAGGAACAGTCTCGCCTTGATTTACCATGCGAGCTCTCCATCTACTGGTCGCACTAGGGCTGCGTCTCGTAGTCTTCTGCTTCTTCTTCGTCCGGTTGGTACGGCAATCCGCCTTCTTATTAAAAGGGGCAGATCTAAATAAATTGGATACAGAGCAAATGGGAAATGAATTGTTCGTTTCAAAGGGTGAAGACAAAGAAGGCCAAAAGAGCGAGATCACAGATAACCTGGCCTATACGATAGCCCTCTTCCAAGGGCCTTTCCATTCCAATATCAGTAGTTCGCCTAAAAATAATGAGTAAACGCCTGGAAAAACAAACGATGTCGTCGGCAGAGTAGATTCTGGCGACTGCCTTCTTGGGTCCTTGTTGTCTCCTGTTCAACGTTACCAGAAGAGGACACGGAAGAAGCATTCTCAGGTTAAATGGAACCGGGCTCAACATCAATCAAAAACAACGGCTCTACAACTTCTCTCCTCTTGTCTTCTTCTCCTCTCCCAGAGTTCGTTTGGTTTGGCGCGGGCGGCCAAGTCGGCATAGTAGACGGGTGCCGGGCCTTTATTCTTCCTCCTCCCCAAACACGTCTCTTAACGCGTGTTGAGGCAAGAGTTGCATCCGGCCGGCTCCTGCTCGACCTCCGGCCTCGTCTCCCAACCGAGACGAGTGCGCGGGACTGCTTCGACTGATCTGCCGACAGGACCAACCTAATACCCTGGTTTGTTAAAGAAATCATCATGTCCTAGGCGGACAACCATAGTTCGAGGCCATTTCAGCAAAGGATGATGTTCTTGGTTGGTAGACCATGGGTGGTACTGTGCCGCCTTTCAAATGGATCGCCATTGGTTTACAGTCTCATAGATGATCGTTTACTCAATGTGCCAGAGAGAGAAGACCTCGTCCTTTTCACTGATTCTTGTCAAATAATTTTAAAAGAGGATATTTACTAATCTCTGTGCACTAGGGGAAAGTTCATCTGGATCACAACTGAGGGATACTTACAAGAGAGAACGGGAGACATGATAAGTACAAGGGACCGGCAGGCAGAGGGAAAGTCGGAGGATCAAAGGGCGCCAATAAATATAAATAAATAACACTTTTTGTTGAGATTTCTTCTTTTCCAACAAACGAATTTCTAACAGACTTCGCCAAAGGAGGCACAAGTCTGGAAGAGCAAAGAGGAGTTATCTCGTCCTGTTGTGCGCCCTCATTCACTTGGCGCTGGCTCTCTGCTAATTTGTTAATCCTCTCCATCCTCCGATAAAATCACCTCCTTTAGGTAATGGCCCTTATATTCTCGCCAAGTAAGGGCATCCTCTTTGGCTCATCAACTGTTCCAGTTAGATTTATGGCATCTCTACGGGCACTAGGAAGCCGCAATAATGGAGTATGCCGTGCCTGTCGTAATTGCCCATATCCTCGCATACCCAAAACCTAATTCCAGAGTATTTCAAAAGACGTCGAGAACATCGTTGTCGGCCGAGGCTTTTGTCTTTTCTCGAAATTCCCAGACGACGCCCGCCTAAGCGGTCGATTTTATTTGCCTCGAGGGAAAATAAATGGTGAGACCGGGGAACCTATATAAGCGGGACGACCCTGGCTCCCTCAGCCATTCCTCCTCCCGCCTCGACTACAGTATCCCTCATCTGTTGGGAACTCCAGGTCACAGGTCTCTTGTCGCCACTTCCCGGAGACGAGAAAGATTTCAGGACAGGTCCCAAAGATCATTTCGCTGGAGGAGGAGGCTACACGTCAGTCGTCTCTCCTTCGTCGTGTCGGAAACAGCTAAAGCCATGGGCCCCATGGACGGGGTTCTGAGTCTCGTCCGACGTCCGTCAGTGTCCCTGTCGTTGTCCCCACAGTCGCCCCGAAAAATGAAAACCTAATCGAGACTTTAGCTCATCCCCATCAATTTTAGGCAGTGTCACCCCCGGCCCTATTAAAGTTGATCCAAGCGACCCAACCAATTGCGGAACTTCGGTGAGTCTCCCTCAAACTGGCCACGGTGTCTTCAGGTCAATATGGCAGCTCTTCGAGGTGACAAATGCTTCCAAAAATGGGCAGCTGATCCGACGGGCACCTGCGAGAGCTACCCAGGATCGGATGAAGACGACACCCTCCTCGGATCGTACACAGGAACCATCTGCCGATGCGGCACAAAATTCACGACCAGTGGCTACAATTGCAGTATGTGGCACTTATTCGACTACATTAGCCTCTCTCTTTAGCTGAAAAATGTTCGGCCAAGAATTTCATTGATTGTGGCGGCAGTGACCAACTGTGTTACATGGACGACAACAAGAAGCCGGCCTGTAAATGTATCAAGGGCTACAAGCTGGAGCAGAGCAAGTGTACCCGGCAGGCCGACTACTGCGAGACCTGCGAATTCAACTGCCACATGTCACAGAAGTGTATCAACTCGAATAACTACGAGAGTGGACAGGGTTACTCGTGTTCCCCCTGCGATGAGAGTCTCGGCTTCAAGACGACAATGAATGGTGGCGACTCCGGCTGGTGTACCAGTGAGTCGACGGGGCTGTCCTCCCCTCTATCCTCTCCTCTTTCAGATATCAATGAATGCACAGATGGGACACACAAGTGCTCCGTGAACGCCGAGTGTGCCGACAAGGATCCCTCAATCCACAACGGCACCAAATACACCTGCCAATGCAAGACCGGATGGGTGGGAGTCGGCACGGTTTGCAACCCCTGTACGAACGCTAACGAGTGCCTCACCCCCAACGTCTGCGGCAAGAACTCGAACTGTACGGACACACCGGGCAGTTACACCTGCAAGTGTCTGACGGGCTACAAGCCAGGCGGCACCACCTACTCGGCCCAGGGACATCAGGACTGTATCGACATCAACGAGTGCACCGAGACTCAGTCTCCCTGCATGGCCTTCTCCCAATGCAACAACACCGAGGGCTCCTACGAGTGCCCCTGTAACACGGGATACGTCGGAGACGGAAAGACACGAGGATGCAAGCGTAAGCGACTCCACTCGTCCTAGACTCCTTTTCAGTGGATGACCGGATCTGCCTCACTTGTGACAAAAAGACGACGACCTGCGGGGTCAATAGCGCTCAGACTGCCTACGAGTGCAAGTGTATCGCTGTAAGTGTCATATCTCCCCCAAAGTGGCCCCTTCCAGAATCACACGGTGATCCCTGGCAATAAGACCAGCTGCCAGCCCGTGACCTATTGCGACAAGAACCCCAGGTGTGCCCCGGCTCCCAAGTCCATTTGCACCGACAAGCCCGACGGTTCCGGCTATACCTGTGAATGTGCACCGGGATACGTGGACGAGGGAACTGACGACAAGGCCGGAAAGGGATTCGTCTGCTATTGTAGGCAGTCACTCCCTGCCTTTTATGAGTTCCAATTCCAGCCGAGGATCCCTGCCAGAGAGGTGCCCCCTGTGCCCTGGTGGCCCACACTGTGTGCACGAGGACCAATGCGAAGAAAGAAGGATACCAATGTGACTGTCAGAAGGGCTATGTCCGCCAGGTTGCAGGCCAAGGCAATGATTCGGCCCCCTGCTTCGGTAGGTTATACCAAAAAGAGAGAAAAGCTTTCTCCAGAGGAAAATGGACCCCAAGCCAACAACTGCACCCAGTGTCGACCCAACTCGGAGATTTGTTTGTCCGTGGGGAACGACGACAGTGGAAAACTGAAGCAGTGTTCATGTGCCCCGGGATACAAGAGGCCGGAAGGAGAAGGCTACGGCGAGTGCATGAGTAAGTATTCTCAGGACATAGGGGAGGATGAGTTCAGATATCAACGAGTGTCAGAACGCCGCGGCCAACGAGTGTGACCCTATCCGAGCCGAGTGTTTCGACGAATCCCCGACAAAGGAAAACGGCAATGCCAAGTACAGATGTAAATGTCTGGCTGGCTTCACTGGAGATGGAACCAAGAACACCTGCGTAGATATTGTTGAGTGTACGGAGACACCAGATATCTGTGGGACCACGGGGGAGAAGATCTGCGAGAACTTGGTCCCTGGGTACAAGGTAAGTAAAGGAGACGCTATGAGGAACTCGATGATAAATTTCAGTGCAACTGCAACAAGGGCTTCGTTGAGAATACGGAGGATAGGAGCAAGTGTGACAATATCGACGAGTGCGCGCTCTCCCTGGCCGACTGCAATGCCAACACCCGTTGCGTCGATACCGTAAGACTTGTCTCTGGCCAGAAGAGATGACTTTCAGAACGGTGGCTACAACTGTACCTGCGACATCGAGAAGAACTTCTTCGTCAACGGGACAAACGAGCACGGTGTGACCTGTGGAATCTACAACGTCTGCAAGGAGGGACTCCAGGTAGGCAGACACCCCGGGGGAGGATGACGACCATTTCCAGGGAAAAGGAAACGACGTGGCCAAGGCCTGCCCCGACCCGAACCACATCTGTACCCAGGATGGCAACAGCTACACCTGTAAATGCCCCGATGGATTTGTTGCTAATGGGCAGACTTGTGTCGACATCCCGGAATGCCGGGACGAGCAGAAGAACGACTGTGACGGGGAGTCGACCACCTGCGACGAGAGGGTTCCCGGCTACGTTTGCGTCTGTAAGCCAGGCTTCGTCGAGATTCCTGGCAATAGCAAAAGATGCGAAGGTACACCCCCTTCCTACCCTTCGATATTTAAATGATTGCAGACAAAAACGAATGCGAAGACAAGACCTTGATAAACATCTGTAACCCGAATTCCAACTGCAGCAACACCCGTGGAAGCTATCGCTGCAGCTGTAAGGAAGGTTTCGAGATTGCCCCTGGAGGGTCAGTCAACATACCCTACTGCCAACGTAAGCCAGAGCTGGCTACAGTATATCCGTACCTTTCCAGCCAAGAACCCCTGTGCCAGTTCCATCAATCCCTGCTACGGTGGAGACTGCATCTATGACCCGTTCAAGGCTCCCTACTACAAGTGCGCGTGCAACTACGGCCTGATGTTCCACAACGGAACAACGTGTATTGGTAGGAGCACGGTCCCCTTCCCCGTTACGGTATTTTTAGACTCCAAATACTGCGACTCCAGCGACTTCTACAAGTGTCCCCCCTACTCGAAGTGTAAGGGGAAGATCTGCGAGTGTGACCCGGGCTATTCCTGGGGAGCAGTGCAGATGCCGCTAAATCGAGATACCTTCCAACAGCGAGCCTGTAACCAGATTAACTGGTGCCAGGTCTACGGGTTCAAGGAGTGTATCCAAAAGGGAAAGAAGTGTAATAATACGGGACCTGGAACAGGAGAATGCTTCTGCGACGCTGGGTTCCGGATGGACCGCGACGGTTGTCACAACATCGAAGAATGCAACGAAAGCCAAGCCAAGGGAATTTCCATCTGCCCGGCCAAGAGCGACTGCATCGACACCCCCGGCAGCTACCGTTGCGAATGTTCGGATGGCTACTACATCATTGCGGCCAAGAGCAACGAGACCCATCCCACGTGCGAGGACCTGAATGAGTGTGACTACAAACAGGACAACTGCTCCTCCTACAAGAACACCGAGTGCAACAACCTGGACGGAGGATTCGAGTGCATCTGTAAGCCAGGATTCGAACCGGAGCAGATCGGCGGGTCAGAGTGAGTTGAGGGAAGAATAGGGGAGACACAGGGCCTGTTTCAGCGAAGGGCGTTTGTCCAACCGAAACTGTGTCTGGCAGGATCCTTGCAAGAATAACCCTTGTGAAGAGGTAGGCTGAAGTTTAGATAAGACCATTCTCGATTTGCAGAGAGCCCAATGTGACTCCAGCTCTGGATGCGCCGTCTGCAAGTGTCCCCCCGGCTACCATGGAACGGGAACGAAGGAACAGCCATGTCTTGATGACGAGGAGTGCGATTGGGGAAAGGACAACTGCACGGCCACCACGGAGAATTGTATCAATCTGCCAGGCTCATTCCGATGTGACTGCAAGCCCGGCTTCGAGAAGAATAGCAAGGGAGTCTGCGAGGACAGGAACGAGTGCAAGAAGACGCCGACCATCTGCGCGGAGACGACGAACAGCTACTGCAACAACACCTACGGCAGCTACCTCTGCGTCTGTAAGGACGGCTTCATCTTTGACCCGAAGACCCAAAAGTGTGTCGGTGAGTCTTGCCCTCCCTGCCCCTTTGAGAGATCCTTTTTCAGACTACAAGGAATGCTCCCAGCCAGAAATATGTGGTCCTGTCCCTGGAAACAAGTGCAATGAGCTGGAGGGATCGTACGAATGCGTCTGTGACCCTGGATACGAGAGGCCGTGCAAAGCCAAGAACAAGGGCGAGTGCCCCTGCAAGAACATCAACGAGTGCGACAACGCGACCGCCTGTGACAAGAACGCCATATGCATAGACATACCCGGCTCTTTCATCTGCAAGTGCAAAGAAAACTACCAGGGAGATGCTGCCAAGCAGGGCGGATGCAAGTACATCTCCATCTGCGAGCGGAACAAATGCACCAACCCACACACACATTGTGTCTCGGTGAACGAGGAGAAGATCAGGTGCGATTGTGACGACGGCTACATCATGAGCAACGGCGTGTGTCAGCCGAACCCCTGTCTCAAGATAAAATGCGAGGGAGGCACCTGCACCCCTAAAGAGGACAGAGGACAGCTGGTCGCATTCTGCCAATGTAGCAGCGGTTCCGAAGTCTACAACAACAAGACGGACAAATGTGTCAATTCCAATGTCTGCAAATGCCCCAATGGAGCTGTCACCTGCACTAACAGCACGGCCTGCTCCGATCCCCCGGTGATGAAGTGCACCCCAGCCGGCGCTGAACCCGAGTGCCAATGCTTCCCATACCTCAAGTTTAACGAGAAGACGCGGAAATGCGAAAGTATGTCTCCTATCATTTATCGTAACCAAACGACGTTCAGACTGCGACGAGTGTCTGGGCAAGTGTCCTCCGGACGCCGTCCGCCACATTCTGAAGAACAACCTCGGCTACAACTACGACCGCGACTGTAAATGCAAGCTGGGCTACATCTGGCAGAAGGCCCATGGTGACCCTCTGGCTCCCGGAAAGTGCATAAGTAGGAACTGCCACCTTCTTGGATACCCCCATTACAGTTGACAAGGACTGCAGCGAGCAGGGCTACTGTGCCAACAACCCCAACACCGTCTGCCTCAACGGACTGTGCGTCTGCGACCCGGACAAGGGATACGGAACAGATATCAGCGGCACCTGCTACAGTGAGTGGCCATCCTCCTTTTGAATAATCCCCTCCTTTTGAAGAGCTCGATGCTTGTATAACGGCCAGGCAGATGAACAGTGGAGACAGATGCGAGGGAGAGGGAACCATCGCCGACGGACGAGGCGACTACTGCGACTGCGACTGCAAACCCGGATATCGGAAGGACTGCATCGACGGGCAGACAGTCTGCAAAGGTAGACTCCTCATTCTCCTGTAAAGATGACGGCTTCCAGACATCCCTGAATGCAAGCAATATCCCCACCCGTGTTACAACCGGCCAAACGCTCCGTACTGTCTCGAGAAGTCCGGAAGCTACGAGTGTACCTGTAATGGAACTTCGGCTACACAAGGCTACATCCTCAACGACAATGGCGAATGCGTACCTCCGGATCTCTGTAAGAGCCGACCACCCTGCCCGGGACAGTCCAGCTGCATCCCGGCCGACGGCACCTGTCTCTGTGACGACGGGTTCCAGGATAGCGGTGATGTCGTTGGAATTAAGAAAGACGTGAGTAAACAGGAAATGGGGTATCATCCTCTCGTTTCAGCCAGTTTGCAAGGACGTCGACGAATGTGCAAAGAACAAGGCCGTCTGTCCCGAAAACTCATTCTGTAATAACACGATCGGCAGCTATGAGTGTCTTTGCAACAAGGGATACGAAAAGGTCAGCACGACCGCCTACCAGGCATACGGAAAGTACGAGGCCAAGCTGTATGACTGGAAGTGCGGCGACATCGATGAATGTCGGCAGAGTGAGTACTTCCCAACAGGGGGCACTGACCATTTTTGCAGAGGACATCTGCGGAAACGACCCGAATATCGAGTGTTTCAACTACCCCGGAGACTACAACTGCACCTGCCGAGGCAACTACTATCAGCTGACCTCCAAGACGTGTATGTCAGATGGAAGTAGGGATTGGCCACGCGGCTTAGGTTACTGTCTCTTTCAGAGATGAACGCGACACTGTGCAACACCTGCAGCGAGCACTCCACTTGTATCTACGTCGTCGGCAGCACAGAGGCAAGGAACTGCACCTGTATCGCGGACTACGAAGGAAACGGCGTCGGAAAAGACGGCTGCAAACGTAGACTTTTCTATAGTTTCTACAATTTATCGGTCCCTTTCAGCTATCCAATACTGTGGCAGAAACCCACCGGTGTGTGTCGACAAAGCCGAATGTGTCAATCTCAACCCCGGTTACAAATGCATCTGCCCTGAAGGCTACACAGGAACTGGTAAAAATCGTGGTGATGGCTGCTCTCGTGAGTATCCTTGTATCGACTCAGCAGAGCGGAGAGTTTAGTTATCAACTTCTGCTCATTGGCAAATCCTTGTCCCCGCGAGGCCAACTGCTCCCATATTGGAGGCACTCCCAAGCCGACACCCGATGGCGCCGTCGCAAAGGCCTGGACCACCTGCTCTTGCCGGGAAGGATACGAATTCAATCGGGAAAGCTTTACCTGCAAAGGTGTGTTATAATGGAGGGAGGACAGAACTCTCTGTCGATTTTAGACGTGAATGAGTGCGAGCTGAAGAAGAGGATGATCGACGACAACCACACTCCGTGTCCGAAGATTGCCAACTGTACCAACACACAGGGCAGCTTCACGTGTGAATGCCGGCCCGGCTGGCTGTACGACTCTGGGAAAAATGAATGTGACGATATCAACGAGTGCACCTCGGGACAGGCCGACTCGTGCAAGCCGGCCACTGGAAAATGCCATAATACTGAAGGCTCGTGGGTTTGCAACTGTCTTCCCGGCTTCATGCACAAGGAGGACACTGACAAGATCTGTGAATGTAAGTAGAGACCTACAGTAACCTCAGAGAAACATGTTCAGATGTGAACAGATGTACTACACCAGCTAATCCCTGTAATAAGACGACATCCGACTGCTACGACGACTTCGCCGGTGGATTCCGGTGCGAGTGCAAGACCGGCTACCAGCAGAGTCCGAACGAGCCTCTGAAATGCGTCGACATCAACGAGTGCACCTTCCCCAACAACTGCAATACCCTGACTCAGACCTGTGAGAACTTCGACGGCGGCTACAAGTGCGAATGCCGGACCGGCTACCACCAAGACGTAGGCCCTCTCCTCTCCTCCTCTAGCCCCCTTTCAGGACAAGGGCCTGTGTGCCCCGTCGATCCCCTGCAACCAGACGTGCCCCGACTATTCCATCTGTGTTCTGAACAGAGACAACTCGTCATCCTGCAAGTGTATCGACCACTACAAGTGGATCGCAGAGAACAGGACCTGCTCCATCGATGCCTGCAAGAACACCGACTGCGGCGAGGGCGGCACCTGTGTCATCGTCCAGAACAGAAACGATTCCCTCACCAGTAAGAATTTAGAGGGCGTGGGAAGGCACAGCCATCTTCAGATGCCCAACTGCCGTACAGATGCGAGTGCCAGAAGGGATACACCCTAGACCCCATCAGGAACCTCTGCAAAAAGGGAGACATTATCAACTGTGGCAAGGACGAAGCCTGTGGAGTGGGCTAGCCTATCCCTTCTGATAGTAGTGTCTGTTTCAGATTGGCAGCTGCAAGGTGGCAAGCAATGACAACGGTTACACGTGCGATTGCCCTAGTTCTGGCTGCTTCCCCCAATGCAAGGACATCGCCTGCGATCCCCTAGCCGAGTGCCGAACGGCCAAGCGAGATGGAAAGGTCGTCATCGCCTACTGCCAGTGCCCGGAGGGATACAGAGGATTCGGAACGGCCTCCACCGGCTGCTTCCCGATCCAAGACTGCGACGAGAGACTCTGCAGCAAGTACGCGGCCTGCAAACTGGTCGACGGCAAGTCCACCTGCGTCTGCGACTCACACTATGTCGGAAATGGAACATATTGTATTGGTGAGGACGGGAGAAGGGGCTGGGTAAGACGGGAAATATTTAGACAGAGACGAGTGCGAGGACAAGACACACAACTGCGATGACAAGGCCAACTGCATGAACATCCAGGGAGGATTCGTCTGTACATGCAAAGTAGGATTCACCGGATCTGGTACCAAGGGCAACTGCAAAGGTGAGCCAATCTCCGATGGCCAATAGTCTAAATGTGCCAGATATCAATGAGTGCGACGTGACCCTCGGTCTGTCCGAGTGCAACATCACCTCCACCAGCTGCAACAACACCAACGGCGGGTATCACTGTGTCTGCAAGGACGGATACCGTAACACGACCGAAAAATTCACCCAGTGTCCAGGTATCCTTTTCAGTTGGGTCTTTTTAAATGAACTTCAGATATCAATGAG
The DNA here is from genome assembly GCA_932521035.1 of Oscheius dolichura. Taxonomy (NCBI): domain Eukaryota; kingdom Metazoa; phylum Nematoda; class Chromadorea; order Rhabditida; family Rhabditidae; genus Oscheius; species Oscheius dolichura. Next base: position 7,305,591 of record OW051494.1, read on the forward strand.
TGTAATGAGGAGAACATCTGTGGACTCCACGATTGTACCAACCTGATTCCGGGATACGAGTGCGTCTGCAAACCTGGTTACCGCCTAACCACCAACAAGAGAGCCTGCGAAGATATTAACGAGTGCGAGACGGGCACCCACGACTGCCACACCCTGGCGACTTGTACCAACACGGAAGGCGGCTACACGTGCGTCTGTAAAGAGGGATACACGGGAAATGGCAAGACGTGCGAGATCATCGACAAGTGCAAGAACGACAAGGACAACAACTGCAACAAGGACACCACTACATGCAGAATGTACTCGAACCAGCCGAACTACAAGTGCGAGTGCAAGTCCGGCTACCAGAAACCGGCGGGGCAGTCCGAATGGCACACCTGCGAGGACATCAACGAGTGTCTGAACGAGACGATCTACGACCAGTCGACCACGACCTGCAACAACACCCCCGGCAGCTACGAACTGCAGTGTCTCCCCGGCTACCTCAACATCAACCCTACTCCCAGTCCCCAGGATGTCACCTGTGTGCCACGGGATGAATGTGCCGAGGATCCTGCCTGGGCGGAGAACAATGCCCTCCTCGAGTCTGGAAAGGTCACCCCGGCAGACTGGAAGACATGGATGATCCCCCCGAAGAAGAACGACTCTGGCTACGCCTTTTGTTACAACGAGGCCGTCAAGAACAACCGCAAATTCGGAGCCGTCTTCCTGCCCAACTGCATGAATCTAGAGCCCAATGTTGCTATGCTCAACATGCTTACCAATCCCACGCCTGTGTTCAGCTTCCCTCGCGGTTTCACATGTGTCTGTCCTAACGGAGGTCTCAAGACCATTCCTGTTGGAACCTTTGTCAACCCCCAATGCGATAACGCCGTCTGCAATTGCAACAAAGACTTCAAGTGTTCCCAAGGACAGTGCATCTGCGCCGATCCCAAAGACCGTATCCGAGTGGTCCACAACGTTTCCCAGTGTAACTCATTGGAATGTGACTCGGACTATCTTGTGCCTTCCAAGCTGATCGCCAAGCAGGATCTCATCCTCTGTATCAAGAATGTCTTCGTGGCCAAGACCGGCTACCGACTGGTAAGAAATAACGCCACACAGGAGGTCGAAGACGTCGTCGGTAAGTGGCCATCCATCCTCCCGACCTGATTCTCTCCACTTCAGATATCGACGAGTGCACAGAGAACAAAGGCATCGATCCCTGCTGTAGTGACAAGGACTCCTGCGTCGGAGACTACTGCGTCCAGTGCCAAAACCTGCCCGGCACATACAACTGTGCCTACCGGAAAGGAGACGGCTCCAAGTTCTGCGACCGTGACTCCGTCGACAGCAGCCAGTGCCGTTGTAACCGTAAGTGTCCTCCCCTGTCCTCTGTAGCAGTCTCCCCTTGTCAGAACTCTCCTGCGGCTACAGTCAGTCGTGGTACTACAGCTGTGAGAGCGAGTGCAACGTAACCCTGGACAGGAGACTCGACGACGCCAAATACAACAAGCCCCTCTGCTCCAAGGTCGTGGAAGCGAACACGTTGAAGTACGTGACGTTCCCGTCGCTGAAGAGTCTTTACGAGTTCATCTGCTCCCGGACCAACGTGAACCAGAACAAGCTGGCTTGTCTCTTTGACAGCTCCAGCGCCGATCTGAGCACCTCGCCCCTCTTCAACTACTGGGGAGCGTGTACAAGTCAGTTCTCCTCCCTTTCCTATGTTATTCCCATCCTTCAGATGACGTGGCCGCCGTCTCCTGTGAGGGAGGCAGCAAGCCGAGCATGTCCAGCCTAATTAATTCCCCTCAATGTCCTGCGAGATTTACCCCCATCCCTAGGAGGTTTGTCATTTTTTCTGATATAAATGGATGTGTTCCCCTTTCAGGCCGGCCATCGGCCAGCCAATTGGCCAAGACTGGTCCGCCATCCCGACTTGTATGCTCAAGGACAGCGAAGATTTCTACCGTAAAGGAGACTTCTTCGTTTTTTCGAACGAAGAATCTCCGAATTTGTATGACAGCTACGTCGTTTAGATGAACATATGATCACTAAATCACTCGCTAGATAAATAGATTCTTAAACCGGGACGAGCTCGTGGAGGCACAGAGGGGGAATAGTGGGCGGCCATCGTCTTTTTTGACCACCTATGGGAAGAGATGGGGGTGGAGGATGGGATGGTTTGTTTCTCAGCTCAGGTTGAACATATTGCGACGACATGAGGTTGAGAGGAAGCCATGTGACTCTCCCTTTCCTCATGCGCTTAAAATGCACAGAAGTCGTCTCTACCTTCAACAGGCTCTCCTCCCTTATCCCAGGCAGTGGTTCTAGTGGCCTTCACTACTTCCCCGCTTCTTTGTAACATAATGAGCATAAACTATGACACCCCTCCGGACTAGGCGGCGATAAGGTCCCGATAAGAAGGAACAGGGTACTCTGCTATCGATTTTCCAGCTACTTTTCTTCGTTGTCCTCCCTGCCATGACTATCGATACGTGGAGTCCGACGACATCCGAGATGGGATGTAGTCCATCTCCTTCCAAGTCTCCCGGCAAGCCGCCAATCCTCCAAGTGATTCGCCATCATCCCCTGGCCATAAGCCATTCAGATGGCGACCTCCCTACATACGGATCAGGCTGTCAAACACCTCCTTCACAGCTATATGAGGACAATGGAAGATCAGATGAGCCAGCTGGGCCCAGAAGACTATAAACACTTACACGCCTCGGAACAGGTTTGTCTTTTGATCAACTGGATAAAAGAGAATCTTTAGGGGAAAGTCATCCGAGAGCTAGGTTACAAAGTGCCCCTGTCCAGTTATGCCTCGGCCAGCCACAAATTGAAGGAGATGATTCGAGTGACTGTGCCATCCCCTCTGACTTTACCCCCTTGTTTCCAGGAACATTTCGATCTCTACAGTAAGATCAACAAGGAAGTTAATCGATCCTTCTTTTCTTCTTCGGGTATAGAGCCACTCTTCAAATTGAGGACAACGAATTCTAAAGGCATGTTTTTAAAAAAAAAAACGAAACATCTACGGGGCACTTTCTAAACATGGCCGGCCAAGATACGGAGGAAGATCGAGAGCATGGCTGAGCGCATCCTCGCAGTGGGGCAGTGAGCCAAGTATTGTTCCATCGTTTTTGGGCTCACGGGAGGAAGTGACTTTGGGGACAATAAGAGTCCTCTTTACCCAAGCAAACCTCGGCAAGCAGTGATAATTTTTTCATTGTGAATAACTAAAATGATCATATGGAATGAGAGGGCAGGAGGCGCCTCCTGGCCACCTGCCTCTTCTCCAAGAGCGAGGCCGATCCATGGGGCCTCCCTTTTCCTGGGAATCCCCCCTTTACAAATTGCCTCGGGATCATCCCCCCAACTGGGCATGTCTGTTCCGAGGGGAAGATACTGGTAGACTATCCTCCTTTCTTTTTCCTGTTGCCCAATTGATTTCTCTTTACAGGCTTTCCCACGACTCCTTCCACTATTTCGTTATATGCCACATCTGGTCTGAGTCTTCTCCACACTAATTCTTATCTTTTTAGGATACAAGGCATTACAAAATCTCCTGCTTCTGTGTGCCGGTGCCGTGTCGATCATCTCTTTCGTCTACTTGGGCAATCACTTCGCCTACCTGGTCAGGAGTCTCCTCTTCTGGGCTGAAGTCGTCCTCTTCGGATTGGGAGTGCCGTCTATCTTCCTTATTGGGCTGGCCTTTGTCTACTACGAGTGGGCCCAGCTGACCAATGCTCGAAATGATCTAAAGGACAGTCTGGAGCCATATTTTGGAAGGAATTCTAAGAAATAAAGGATTTATTCGATTTTTTCAAAGGGGTGGCCGCGGCTAGAAGAGGAGGAGATCGTGGTAGATGACAGTCTGGAGAGGGGAGGACGAATGATCTCCCATTGTGGATAGACATACCGGGTAGTTCATCCTTTTCTCGCGATGGCTGATGGTGTTGGCTGACCCTTTTCCTGTAAATTGGATGGATTAGATGCCTTCTCTGAAAGTCTTTTTTCCCGGGGACAGGGACAAGGGACAGGGGACAGGGACGGGCATGACGGGACAAGCAGATGGCTTTGGTTGACGATCCTAAATGGCTGAAAAGCTGGAAATTGATAGAAATGAAAAGAGAGAGGACTGATCTGACGAGAATGTAGAGAAGGGTGGAGGAGACGACTGCACCCTACCAGACGGCCCAGACCCTTTTGTATAGACTCCATTAAAACAATTCCCACGACTTCGTTCTATTAGACTACTAGAAGAAATCGCTTATAGTCTGGAATAGAAAGCAGACGACACACTAGGAAGGGGACAACTGCGTTGGGGAGACTCTGGTTACAGTCAAATCGGCATCACGAGTAAACGCCGAGCATCATGTACCCGACTGAAATGTGACCCATCTAGTTTATTGACAAAAAGTATAAGAAGATGTATTCCATAAATGGTAGACAACCTGAAAATAAGAAGAACCGAGGTGTGATCCGATGTGGCCCCTTCCTTGGGATTTTGGAGGCATTGTGTGGAGGGACGTCGACAAGATCAAACGGTAAAGGTCATCCCAAAATGGTCTTCTCTTCTAAAATTACAAATAACACTGCCCGATTTATTTATTTTAAAAATCTGCAAAGTATCAAAATTCCATCCCTCTGTGGCAAGTCCTTCCGCATGTCTCTAATGAGCAGTTCCGGTCGGGCCACGCCCGTTCCTTATCAAAATTTCCAAGTCTAATCAATTGGATAGCATTCTCCTCACCTTCGATCGGCCCTTTTTTCCTTATTTTACAGTAATTTTTCAATTTTTCAGGGTATAAATGGGGGAAATCTACATCCTCCTCCCTCTGTTATGTCTAATCGCAGGTAGTTCCTCATAGCAAACCGCAAATACTCGAGTATTCAGGCACCGCCCAGACTGATCCTCAATGTCAAAATGGTGGCTTTCCAATTGGAACAATATGTAACTGCCCCAATTTTTGGGGAGGAGAAAACTGTAACAAGATCGAATGCCTGAATGGGGGATATTCGAATGTCCTCCTTGATCCGAGTGTCCAACCCGAGCGATGCGTCTGCCCTTCCGGCTATATAGGCATCCATTGTGAAGCTGGTAGTTTATTTGAATCGGATTTTCATGTTATTCTGTTTCAGTAGGAACCATGACCCCTCCTCAGAAGTTCTTCCCCAACAAGAATTCAACAGAGACGAGCTTCAATCTTGTCTTCGTCAATCTCCTGTCCAACTACTGGGGAGGAGTGGCCTACACCCAATTCCAGACGGTTCCTGCCCTTATCCACAACAATTCATACCCGTTTTAGGCTCTCACCAACCATTTCTCTAATTCGAACTACGCCCAATACAACCTGCTAACTAACAATGAAAGTTGGCCGGTATCGCCCGGTCTTAATGATCCGGCTCTCGCCTTTCAACGATTTGACTTCTTACAATATAACAATCTCGTTCTGCCTGACTTCAAAACTCCCGGACAATACAACTGCTATCAAGTTGATTATTTAAAGGAAATTCTGCAAAAGCTCATATTGGGTAAGTTAGACTATTCAGGGCTATATTGGGGAGGGCCCGGCCCGTTGTAAATTACTAGAATTCATTTTCTTGGAAAATAAAGACGTCTATTGGGAAGCTGGCTGTAATCAAAAGATCTGGATTTCGAAAGCAGATCACTCAGAACAACTGGTTTACAGGGCAAAGACTACGAGAGACGGCCATCACAATTTTCACCCAGCATCCGCCGAAAGACAACCCTGCAGTTGGTACAGAGCCTAGCGATCTCACCAAAGTACTGGAATTGGCTATCTCCTTCGATATTCGGGTAAGCGACTCGTCTCTTCCTGGGAACTGTATACCTTTTGAGATCAACGTCATCTGGTCAGCCGACAGCACCTTCGTCCGTTGCGGGAACAACGACACCCAAGTGAGACATCTGCCGACCGGAGCCTTCCTCCTTTCAGGTGCTGAAGATGCTGGCCGAGAAGACTGGCGGTCTGTTTGTCACTCTGAGGAATGAGGGCGACTACACAACCAACTCAACGGTAGGGACGGGTGGGGAGGACAACAAACGTGGCCTTCCAGATCATGGACACCATCCTCGCCACCCATTACCAGTACGAGCCGCTGGCCATGACCGCATCTTCCAATGGAAGTACCAGTATCACGTTCTACATGAATCTTCCCGCCACGAAGTCCTACTATGTCGTCTTTTTTGGAGCCGATAACTCGTGAGTCCTCTCACCTCTTCTACAACGCCGAAAGTCCTATCTAATGGGTCTCCCGGCTGACGAAGTTTGAGCCGGGCTGCTCTCCTGTCGTTTCGAGAGCCTAAACTGGCATGGGGAGATTGCCAGACACGGTTAGACGTCCCCTTCCCTTTCAGGACGACCGTAATCCAAACGAATTGCCCTGCCTTCTACAATTCCGTGAAACAGACGTCGGCCGACGGGATCTGGAGTTACACCATTTCCGATTACATGGGACCCACCTGTACCCTGTCGGGTAATGGTCCTACTAGAGTGCAGGTAAGTTGCGGGAGGATAGGGCAGTCTATACCCTCCAGGTTTTTGGAAATAACTTCGTCAACGGAGGACCAATAAGTGCCGGCCTGTTCAAATCGTACGTGGAGGATCCGGCTATCGATACATCGAATATCCAGCCGAACCAAGGTTTGAAGTCCTGGCTCTTTCCTAAAGATATAAATTCAAGGAAATTCTCTGTATTTCGCTCTTCACGTCGAGGGGAACAACGGTTTCGCCGCGACTCTTCAGTCGGCCACCTTCTACCAAGGCGACATATCAACTGACCTGAATATGACTAGACGAGATGCCACCATGGAATACATCTCAAATGTGGGCAGATTGTACCTGACGAGGGCCACCCCCATAAGGGAGAGTCTTGGGTTACGGAGCTCCTTGGGGTCACATTTACTAAGATAAAAAGTGGCCTTGTCCCCAAGAAGGTCAAAGAACTCCCAGGGAGATCTCCTCGGTGGGGATCGAGCCGATATCTCTCGCCCTTCACAAAGTCGACATCACCGAAAGTCTTTCCCACCAGATTTCCTGAGCCAGAATTCTCGGCCGGCCGCTTCATCCTCCTTTTGGGACGGGCAGACTTCCGGGGTATTTTTCCAGACTCGGGGCTCGAGACAGTGTATTTGAGAGAATCAGAATTGCTCCCAACAGATCCACATTCCGTAATAATCCATTTCCAAAAGCATATTACAGGAGGCAATCAAGTGCGACACCGCCCTGGCCCCCGCTTGGATTGAGGTAGGAATCCTCCCCGATATCCTCCCCCATTGTCGAGGTTTCAGCTCAGTCTACAAGGCAGTCTAGGATTGTCCGAGAAACGCTACGTCCTCGTGAATTGTCAGACCGGTGGGCTCAGTTCTCCCGTCCAAAACAATTGAGACTTCAGCGAATTCGAGTTATTTCCCTGCCGATTACTCCTATATTGAGCCAGACGAGGAGGACAACTCACCTACCGAGACAACTACTCCATCGCAGATCACTCCGAAGTCATTCATCCTGGCCTATTCAAATCTGGCCCTCTCCGGAATTCACAGCGCCTTCGTCCTAGCCGCTGTGCCTCCCCCTGACTCGGGCCCCTACTCCCCGTATAAATCCAGCTTCGGGGAGATCCTCTTCGACTCAAAAGATTCAAATGTTAGAAAATACTTTGGATCTCAGGAGAATTACACGTTCGTTTCGGAAGTTTTGGTATTAAACAGAAGTATTGTAGCGACTTCAACACTGCCGTGCAGACGGTTAATTATTACAATGTGACTGCCAGAATTAGCGATCCTGCCACTAAATCACAAATTCTTGAGGCTCTAACGGTATGGTTTTAAGAACAACTAGAAATATTCATACAAAACTCAGATTATACAAGGCAATATTAGCGATTCCGGCCCTTTCCGTCAAAATTCGATCGTAGCCGTTAACGTGGGAAGGCTCCCAAAAGACGAGGCTCCTTTACCAACTCTTGATCAGTTCTACCCCTTCGTAATGAACAACGTGAAAGTGAGTGGGACTGGACGAACACAGTCTTATGATTACCCGGATCGGGAGGGTAAATAATCATCTAGAGAAGTGGATAAACCGAGGACGATGGAGACCCACAACAGCGTTGAAAATGACCCTGCTTCCCTATGAGTCGCCCTATTCCAGGTTGTCTTCTTCATTGGAAACTCGACTTTGAATGTCGACCCTACCGTATACCCGGCCAATATCGACATTTTAAATCAAATAGCCGCCATCACCTCGGGCCACGTGATCGCCTACGACGACACCGAGACAGAAGGGCTTTCCTCCGTGAATCTTCCTCATTTCCCTCTGGTCTAAAATTTGTTTCAGTTGGTCACGTCTGTCCTCAGTTCCGGTCCCGGGCAGAATCTTCTGCTGGCTAAGAATATCCCATCGGGGAATCCCGTTGCCATGACCCTGGGTGTAATCGACCTCTCCCACGTGAAGGAGAATATGACGGTCTTTGTCACTCTGACGACGGAAGTCTTCGGTGAGAATGGCCTCCCCGTCGGCTCGAGTCGTCCCTTTCAGCCAACGCCACCACTTCGTTGGTTGCCTTACCTACCGTATACCTATTTTTCGCCAATTCAAGCGGAAGTACTGTGATTACTACCACGATCAGCCGACAGGTAGCCTCTTCTCATATTTTGAAGGGTTACTGTGCCCTTTGGCTTTCTCCGGCTAGACAGCGAGAGGAGACCTTTTCAGGGTACGAGCAACTACTACGTGGCGAATGTGACCCTCCCTGGAAATATGATATACACACTCTCGACGTCGGCCATCCTTTCTCTCAATGCCAAGACCATTCGAGTCTGGACCCAATACAGGTACCGGTGCCTCTCCTTTGAAACAAGTTCTTTAGCCCCGAGAATCCCGTCGACGTCCAGGTGAGCTACTACAATCTGAAGAACATACCACTCGCCAACGGGACGACACCCGATACGAGTAACCCATCCCGTTGTATTCCCTGAAAGAGCCGTCTTTCAGATCAAGGTGCCTCGCTAGTAGCACAACTAGAAGGCGATGTCAACGCTACAAACACGGTAAGAGCAGATGACAAAGAGCACAATCCTTATCTCTAGTTGTCACTTCTTCTCACTGACTGTACCGGGGATCCGATTAAACTGTACGACAGCCAACAGGTGGCTTTAGCCGTATCTGATATAATCGGGACAATTTCAGTCAGAAGTAGCTATCAATTCGAGTGGTTTAACCCATTTTGTCCCCTTCTTTTGCACTGTTCAAAATAACAAGAACTGTTCCCCGGGAACTGAAAAACTGTACTCTGCGCAGGTTTGGAGAGAGAGCTCCTCGTTTACTGGAGACATTACAGTTAACCTCTAACGGTGGCTATATTTCCACAAAGTCCTTTATCTGTGACGATGGAGCCGGCCCTAAGCCTGAATGTAATCACACAGATGCTCATGGAAACTACATTTGTGGAGGCAGCGAACAACCATACACTAGAGGCTAGAAACTACGGCATACTCCGTTATTAAGCGGTTCAGGACCTTCAGGAGAGCTGATAGACTGCTCTGGGAGTTCTTTACTGTTCTATAATCCAGCTAACATGCTTCTTTTTCCAAAGCATGCGCCCTTCAGCTGTAATTGCCCGGGGCAAGGCCCATCCTGTGCCAACGGTGAGAATCTCAAGTAGTTCCCACAAGGCCCTTTTAGCCATATGTGACGTGCCAAATACTGCCGGAGGGGTGGTCGACATGGTCTTCCGGACGTATACAGTCATCCTAGGGCTGGATACTGTAAGTGTGTCCTGGATAATTTAAAATGAAATGCAGTATACTCCGGCTAAACAAATAACCCAAGATTCTATCGGAATGTTGACTCCAACCAGTGCTCCCTCGAATATATGGCTCTACCAACTGATCGCATACTGTAATTCGGGGCTGGGTCAGATTTTTTCGGGATGTTATAGACGAAACTGTTCAGAATATATCCTTTACATAGGAACCGAATTCTCACAATTCAAGGAAAGCTTCAACCTGGCGAATCCAATCGTGTGCAACGACACACGGTCGTTTGACTTGAATCAGATCTTTGAGGCAAGTTTACGAGCGGTGGGAAGACAGCAGAGAGGACTCGTCGTCTTATATACGGAACTGCCGGGTGGTGCACAGTATAATATTACGATAGATAAAGAACGCTTTATTGAAACGGCGCAACAGTACAGACAAGAGGTAGCCCCGTTAGAAACAATAGAAAGAGACAGATTTCAGCTATACGTCTTCAATCTGTACTATCCAACTCCCATTTCGGTCAACTCTGATCTCATTGAGGCTATTATGTCAACAGGAGGAACATTCATTCCAGCTAGTGAGGATATTTACGACCAAAAAATATTAACAGACGTGAGATTAGTACGAACTTGAGAAAAGGTTTCAGTTCTTTATTAACATCCTGACTGTGCCGTCGACGTTCAATGGACATTCTGTGAAAGACAGGAATATTAATATCGATATTGAAGGATCAAAAAAAGCATACGTCATAGTAGGATCCAATAGTCCAATAGTCGGACGAGAAGAATGTAATTATTTTATATGTCAGAGTTCACTTGGATTCAGGGCAAGCCATCTGCAAGGATTTGACCATGGATGATGAACCCGTGTTTGGGGCAGTGTGTCCTACGGAAACTCCAATTCAAGTCTTCTTGTATCAAACATAACAACTATTACTGTTTTAGGCGTCCTTTACCAGCGATATCTGGTATACAGTAGTAGTCCTTGAAGAGAATGAGTTTGACCAAGTCCCCAGGGCAGTAATTATCCAGGACCGGACTGATGACGTGCAGACATCCGTGGCCGTCGACTATTCCAGTACACAACTGTACTCCCTATACTAAAAATGGTTCTTTATAGCCGGAGGTCCTACTCTGGCCATCTACTCCGGGGGATATACAGATTTAACAAATGAGGATGGTGACGCTCGCTCAGCTAACCGTAGTTGCACCTATGATAGGACGACAGTAAATGCATTCAGTCCACTTCCTGCTGGATATCAGAATATAAAGGTGGAAAGGTGACAGTGTATTTCCAACACAGTGTTCAGGTTGACATGACGATGAACTCCATGAAGGTTACTAAAGTCTTCCCATTCGGTGTATCCAGCACCATAAGTAAGCATAACCGAGTCCATTTCCAGTTCCCCTCATCTTTTCTATTCACTTTTTAGATTGTATGAATAATGGAGAAATAAACAAAGGATATGGACAATGTGTAGATACAAAAAGGCAATGGGAAGGTAGTTTGTCCGTTAAAGAAATGGAAAGAATGATTTCTCAGGGCCAGACAACTCTCGTCCCATTTGTCAATCCGGTGGCAAAGTATCAACATGGGGAACTGCCTGTAATTGCCAAGGAACCGGGTATGGTGGACGATTCTGTGACACAGGTAAGTTATTGTAGAAAAAAAGAAGAATTTATTTAGCTTTGCTACAACCGCCTACAACGCCAGCAGTATCTACGACACAACCAGCGTCTACACCTTCATCCACACCCACTGAATCCGCTGAAGCCTCTGGTTGATTCCAATGAAATGAATATTTTATTTTATCACCGCATGGGGAACGTTCTGTTGGGGGCAAACACATGCAATGACTTGATAGCCGAGCATCTTTGAAAAGGTGTAAACTTTCCGCATTTCAAGACGTGTTTTCCCGAGGAAATCGGCCACTCGATCAACCAATTTGACGAATTTGATGAAGAAAACGATAGGAAGGGGGTGTGCCCATTCGTAAATTATTTTTTGGGAAATCGACATCCTCATTTGGAGGATAATTGACTGGTAGTGAGAAGCCGTTGAGGTTGCTACTGTGAACAGCTACTATTTCACTCTTTCTACACTTTCTAATGATTCCGTTTTTTCTCTTCAACTGTTTCTATTGAGGCCCAAGTCTTTTTCATAGAACTTGTTCAGCTTTTCCAGGTGTTTCAAATGCCCCGTTCATTTCCCGGCTAATGGTAGTTGCGCTCTATCTTCTTCAGAGTCAGTCCTTTACCACTTCAATTCAATTTGCTAGATTTTGCTGACAAATTTCCCTTCTCTTCTCCATACTTCTGCTCTTGTTTTCTTTGAAGTTAGAATTGAATTGTAGAGAAAGCAGTATTTATAATCTCAATACTACACTCTATTGCAACGATTATATTAGCACCACTCGATTTTTATTATTTTCCAATAAACTAAAACAGTGGTAATTTTCAGCAGAGATGGGTGACCACTACGGCTTCTCCCTCACCACTTTTAGCCCTTCGGGTAAATTAATGCAAATTGAATATGCTCTAAATGCTGTGAAGAATGGGCAACCATCTGTCGGACTTAGAGGTAGGTATTATTTTGTAAACCATTAACTCCTAACTATAGCAAAAGATGGAGTTGTTCTTGCCACTGAAAACCTCGCATCCATTTTATTCGAAGACCAAGCAAAAATAGAGAAGATTAGTAATCATATTGGCTGCGTATACAGGTATATGCAATTTTGAATATTTGCATCTTTTTTCAGCGGAATGGGGCCTGACTTCCGAATTTTGATCAACCGGGCGCGGAAGATCGCTATGGAATATGAAATGATGTACGGAGAGGAGATTCCCACCACTCAGCTTGTCACTCAGACCGCCGCCATTATGCAGGAATACACGCAATCTGGGTATGAATGATGCTTACCGCTAATATATTTCAATTGGAAAAATTTATAGTTTTTTTTTTCTTTCAATAAGTTTTGCAATATAGCAAACACTGCAAACTTGGTACATTCTGATTGGTTTGTTTGATATGCTATTTTAACGTTATTTTCCACGTGAAACAGCTGCTTGCTTGTGCTATGTATCTTACATATATAGCTAATTTTCAGAGGTGTGCGCCCCTTTGGTGTTTCTTTATTGATTGCTGGTTGGGATAAAACGCCCGGTAGACCGCTGCTTTTCCAGTGTGACCCTTCAGTAAGCAAACATACAAATTTTTTTAAATAGCTGAGTATAGTTCAATCTACAATTTATTTTCAGGGTGCCTACTTTGCTTGGAAAGCTACAGCCTTGGGTAAAAATGATGTCAATGCCAAAACTTTCTTGGAGAAAAGATTTAACGAAACACTTGAACTCGACGATGGTATTCATACATCGCTTCTCACATTGCGTGAATCGTTTGATGTTGGAATGACGGAAGATAATGTTGAGGTAATTTTATATATTTTTAACAAGCGGATTGCAAAGGAATGATGATTTCATAAGGCCGAGCTTTAATGTATATTTATATGCATGATGACTAAAACGACCAAGCGATAACACTGACCTTTGCCTTTAGCCAGTACGGAGCTAATTTGATACTCCGCAAAATAGAAAGCACATCTGCTTTTTTTCCTTTCGATATTGATTAAATAAGTATTCGTACGATAATATTTGGTTTTTAGGTAGCTGTATGTGATGCTAATGGCTTCCGTCGTCTTACCAAGCCACAAGTAAAAGATCATCTCGGAGCTCTTTAATTCTTTTTGTCTGATTGAATGCTACCGAATTCGGTTTCAGTACGGTGTAAAAGTCAAATGTTCTTTTAATTATACCAATAAAACATTTTCACAATCGTTTATTTTCCACTGCCAAAGGGCGAACGCGCTCGAATGTTCTAGAAGTATTCGCTTCAATTGACAGAATTAGCTTTCTAACGCAAGAAACCTACTCGAGTAGCAAACAGTAAATAGCTTAGATGCCACGTCCTCGGTGAGTTTAAAAATTCTTGATGTTTAAATGTGCATAATATATAATATAGATGTTTATAGCTTCGACTTTTTCCAAACAGATTCGGAAGTGACGTTATCTGTCATGAAACGAAATGTAGAGTTGGCTAATTGCCGGGTGGCTTTCAACAAGAACTTCATTACGGTGTATGTAGGAGAAGAAGTTGTTTTTGATGGGCAGTTGGCTGGAACTGTTGATGAAAATAATTTTACGCTACAGTGCACCCCCGCTAAAGTAAGTCGCGATTCTTTTCAACTGATATATTCATTAACTGTGGTGGTTCAGATAGAGATAAAAATGCCCAAAACGGCGTTTGGGAGGTGGTCCAGTGTATTAGCGGAGGCTGCCCCAGCACCCACCGGTGTTGTCAAATTTGCAACAAAAAATTGGGATGAAATCGAAAAGGTTGCGCATTATTATAATTTATTGTATTAGTTTGTAGAAAGTCGTAGAAGAAGAAGAACATGAGCAGCTTGAAGGAGACGCCGCTGTAAACCGGATGTTCAAGAAAATATATGAAAGTGCTTCAGATGATGTCAAAAAAGCCATGATTAAAAGCTATTCGTACGTTCAAACATTGATTTCTACCCAGTTTTATTCTAGTGAATCCGGTGGTACAGTGCTTTCAACCAATTGGGCTGACATTAGCAAGAAGAAAACAGAAGTTAAACCACCTGAATGTATGGAGTACAAGAAGTTTTGATGAAATACTGTAGTATCTGTATTTCTAACTGGAAATAAAGTCGTAAAATATATTTATTTTTTTCTCAATAACATAAAAACAGGTCTAGAACATATCGTCTACTACATGCTCTAAAATATCTATAACAATAACTCACAAGAACGGAAAAAGATCACAATCAAACAAAAATTGAGCAAGACAGAATAACCTCACTTATTTCTTCGTGGAATAACATTGAAGTGTTCCGCCATGAGACCTGTCATACTACCTAGAGAAGCAGTATAGGAGGAGTTGAGAAGATCAACAACGTTGTTATAATTATCTTGCATAAAAGTCATTACAACCTAGAATTCGGTATTTTAATATGTATGGTAAACTTACCCCATCATAAACATCCGATTCCAGAGATGGAACCAACTTCGTTTTATTCGAGTTGATGTGTGAAACAGCGTTTATGAAGATTTCGTTTAGCTTATATAATTCCTCCAGCACTACCTTGGACAGATCACGGCATCTTTGGTGAATAGGGTGCAAAGGCTCCGCCTGAAATTATTCGCAATTATAGGACTCTTAAAAAACTAACAAGAGAACTTTTTCAGTAAGCGATGCGTTCTTGCCAAACAAAGTACACCATTCGATAGAGAATGAAAAGTTGTACAAGAAGCTGGTGTCAGGAAGTGCCTAACGCGCCCTACGACATTTTCCTCATGCTGTACAAAAGAACATCATTGTTCTAATTTCATCCATTTCCAAACAGCATCATGGCTCAACAGGTAAAAGGTTGGGCTATGGCTGTACAGACCCAAGTTCGGTCTCGGTTGCGTTTTTTGCCCTTTTTTCTGGCTCACTTCTTTTGAGCGGTCGCTTTCATTTTGCAAAGGAATTTCTTTGAAAAATTTACAAGTCTTTCCCTATATGTGTTGCTGTGTAACAGGGTGCATTAGGCACTTCCTGACTTCGTATTCATAGATAAATTTTGATTCTCTATCGAATGGTGTACTTCAGTACACAGGAACGCATCGCTTTTTGAAAAAGTTCCCTTGTAAGCAATATTATTTGAGCAATCATACTACCGAAACAGTAAACGTACCTTTGGCTGTTTAGTTTTTGAAGTTTTAGGCTTTTTAATCTCTACGCAGCTTATAATACGCCTTTCAATAAAATCTGTTAATAGTTTACATGTAGCCAAAGATTGGAAAGCTCGAGATGCTTTAAACAGTGGTTCATGAACAAAGAATGCCCCGACAGAACTGTCAAAGACGGGTAAAATACCTCAAATTAGATCACATTATGCAGAATATTTAAAAACTAACCATTAAGCGATTCAGCTAATTCGGTAACTGAAGGTAAAAGTTCCGGCGTCAGCTCCGCTTTTTCTTGATGTGTAAAAGCAATCTCAACAGCGGATTTCATAAGACGCATAACTGGGCCAAGGTGCCCTTGGTGAATCCAATCACCCAGTCGACAGGGAGACGCTGACTGCAGTTGGCGACACTAAAACGGTTGATATTACAACTAATAAATAAACATACGGCTCCTTGAGTCGGATAACTACTGCGACAGTGTTCTATATGATTATTAAGCAGAACAACATTATTTCTAAGTTTTTCAGCTGAACATCTATGTACGAGACCAACTGATGCAAGAGCTTTACAAATATAATGACGCAACTGTGTTATATCAACCTATTAATAACGTAAACAGCAATTTAAAAGAAGTTTACGAATTCTCTCTGTGATCTAATTTTCTCTCGCTCATGGTGCGTTGCAAAATCACCAGATCCACTGCCAGGAAGAAGACTTAATTCACGATTATCACACAGACCATCCCAATCTAAAGAAGATTGAAAGAAAATATTAAACTTGCCAACCTATAACTTCAGGATCTCCTTCAAGAATGGAAAGGGTTTCATCAACCGCTTTCAAGGAGAATAAACAGGAAAGATATCGTGACAAAACATCATTAGCGCATTGCTAAAAAAATACAAATAAGACGAGAAATGACTCACTAAAGTTGATTTTTGCATTCTATCATAGAGATCAATTATGCCCGTGGCTTGAAGTACCGCTTTGTTTTTAACTGCACTGACTAATGTTTCGCCTAACTAAAACAGAAATATTTGATATTATAAATATGACCTCTCTATCGGCTTGTGTAAAAAATCCGCTTAAACTCTCGTAATAATGTTTGATTCCCAAAACATAACGACCACAGAGCTCGTATTGGTGGAAAATTATGTGTCCTAGGGTTTCCTGTTGTACAGACTTGATATCTAGATTTGCATAGAGATCTCGGCAACGATCTATTACTCCTACAATTGCTCATTATCAAAAAACAAAACAGAAAATACTAACCAATGTGACTGTAAAATCGGCAAAGAGCAAGTTTACTAGTGTAGTCATATTTAACCACTTTCAGAGCCTGTTCGCATATTAATGCAGATTCGGTTATGCTGAGCCAATTGTTATCTTCTAAAATTTGTTATAGGTTATGGGTAACTATAATACTTTTATCACTCCAATCCTTCCAAAGAGACGATACGCACATTAAAATCAGCTCGCTGCTACACTGTTCCAATGCAGACGATTCTTTCAAGGTGAACGATAAATTTGCCAACTGGAAACGTTCATTATTAGTGGATAGACGCATTTAGAATAAGCGCTATATTGAAACGAATAAACCGTTTTAAACAGGTAATTCTATAACTTCACCTCTTCTTCGTGGTCAAGCAGTTTGGCGACCATTGAAAACATTTCCTTTCGATTTTCGTATTTTCTGCGTCCGATACGTGCTTTAATTTTTTCTTGTAAAATAAGTACCCGACCGCCGAGTTCACAAGATTGAACTGCATCTTGCTCCTTCTGAATATTGCTTATTATTAAAAATGGATAAAACACCAACTTGGTCGCTATTAATTTGGTTTTTATAGTTTGTATACAATTCAGATAAATACCTATTCGTTTCATCAAACCACTGTTCGTCATCTTGCACAAAGGGAAGATATGTTTCAATGTCAACGTAACAGCAGGGTTTCTTATGAAACTTCTTTATGTAGTCGAAAAGGTTGAAACCAATATTTCCTAAAAAAGAATGCAACGATGTTTAAAACGCATACCCAACAATTCAGATAGTCTTGTATTTGTAATATTATTAGTTTTTAAGCGATACAGCATTTCTAGTTTTGCTAAATATGGCCCTCTTTGAATCACTATTTTCTCATTCAATATATCGGTCATCACTTTTACGAATCCTGTTAAAAATCTACGAATACCGTTTTTATTATTTAACATTAATAGTAAATACTTATCAACTTCCTCTTCGGCAAGATCTGGCTTCTGCAGAATAGTGATAATCATGTCCATATAAGTGCTCCACGATTTCCAATCATCACCACTAAAAATTTCAAAGATATATCTATTAAAGCATGCACACTTGATAATGACTGCACTGGTGGAACAAAGGGCTACTTCTTCCCATTCCTCTGCTTTTACGAGCAGATCCAATTCTTGCTGTCTTACAAACTTAATATATGGATGATTATATACGAAAAAAAGCTTACGGCATCAGGCTTTCCATTGAGAATCTCCTTTTTACTATGTAACAATTTTACAGCTTCGTTATAATTCCCAAGACCCTCCAGGACTAACAGATGAAGTTCTAGTCCTATAAAAAAATAATGTATAAAGTTCTTCTATTTACCAAACAAGTCCTTATAGCCAGTCTTCTCGACAAACGATTGAATGGATTTGTTGGCCACTGCATATGACAATTTTGCTTTATCCGGGAAAGCTCGAGCCTTGAAATAGCAATATTACTAAAGCAGCCAACCTCCTTACCTGCATAACAAGAGTGATCATATACCAATAAAAGTAATCCGGCTTCGAAAACTCTCTCCATAGCCGCTGCACAGTAGCTAGCTGTTTGTTATAATCTTGTACCCGAACATAGGCAAAGAAGAGAAACGTAAGATTATGTTCCGTAGGGTTCCACGCAATGACTCGTTCATATAAAGTGCATATGTTCCTACTTAGATTAATTTCCTGAAAGAGACTGTTGCTGTAAAAAATCATGTCCTACTTTGTAGCATTGGACAAATGCTTGTAGAGTCAGCTCATTATGTTTTGCGCCATCAACGTCCAATTCCTCAAGTATGTTCAATGCATCACCATCTTTATTCATACGAAGAAATGCAATTGCTTTTAAAACCTAAACAATCTTAACGATCTGGAAAGTTATTAAAAACCTTTAGAGCTGCATCTTGTGGGTATTTTTTAAGTATCCTATCAGCATTCCGAATAGCTAGTGCTGGCTGATCATTATCAATATTATCTGAAAACAAATTATAAAGGTTAACAAAAGACAGACCATATATAGGCTTTAACCGGAGCTCGATAACACGCTTCTCAGTTTGAGACAGCATTATAAACTAACAGCTAGGTACCCGTATTTCTAAATAAAAATAACTGAATATCTCGGCATCTTCACTTTGAAATTTGAAATAGGAAATTGGAAAAAGAAATCATTACAGTAGGAATTTTAATTTATGCGTGTGACCGCAAATATCGAGGAACAAGGAGTACTCGAGTACTCCCTCGCTTTTGAAAGTAGCTTTCGAGTGACTTTGATTGGCTGCATATGTTCTGTTAGCTCTAACTATTTGCTGCTTTTAGGGCAATCAACAAGATGCCTGACAGACCGGCTCCACTACACACGCTAAAAGACCTCGGCTACACATTCAATGATAAAGGAGAATTGAGAACAATTGAAGTAAGGTTGTATATCTATAAGCAGCATAGGTAAAAACGAGCAGAGCGAAATGAACTTCTTGGATTTCCATTGACGCGAAGTCGGAAACGTTACTTTAGCCCGAAATACCCTGATTTTTGTAATCCGCTTTTTTTTACTTATTCAAATGTCGATTTTCCTTTTTATTTATTAGACCCAGGTTTGTGTTTATTCTCTCAAAGCTACGTTTACGTCCCTCATTTTATCGGTAGCTACCTTACCGGCACTACCTCATTACAGTTTTAAATGCTTGCTAACAAGTATCTTTAGGGAGACCAGCCGTTCAAATTCACAAATCAAGAAGAATATGAACTTCTTGGTGATGCAATGACTCATGAAGTCTATCAGCTCATGGAAAGTATTGGGCTTCAACGCACACTGGTAGTCATTATAACTTTCTTTAAAAAAATTTAGTTCAGCTGAAAAAACCCACGGATCAGAAACCTGACGACCACTACAGTTTTGTTTTCACATCACCTGGTTTTGAAGAAAAACATACCTTGCTTATTTTGACCCATGGGTTGGGGGCAGTTAGAGCTGGACAATGGACTCGCAGGTATAAGTTTTGAGGGTATGAGCAATTCTTTTAGATTGATTCTAAATGAAAGCTTGGAAAGAGGATCTCAACTTCCGTATATTGAACGTGCATTGTCTAATGGCTGGGGTGTCCTTGTCACAAACGCCAATTTAAATACGCATTTACTTGAGTGTGGTATTAGCCAGCCAGTAAGTATCTGGATCTAACTCATCTTTTAATTTTCAGTTGCAATACAGTAAAAATAACGAAATGCACATGGAAAATGTTTGGTATCGATTTGTTCGCTTTGCGCGTGCAAGTACTATCTATGTGGTGGCCCACAGCCGAGGAGGCCAAGATATGTCAAATATTGTTAGAATCGGCCTGTTTTTTCTGTGATATTATTTTTAGATGGAAGCATTCCCTGAAGAAAATCGAGTATCCTGTATTTGTCTCACTGATAGCTGGTTCGAGTTTTCATATAATCGGGAACACCAGCCTATTGTACTCAACTGGTCAACTCGAAATAAAGCGGAAATTAAAAAATCGACGGCCAGAGCTTATCGTGACGATCTGAAAATACATCATATATGGGCAGGTAAGGAAGTACTTTTACCGTTACAACGCTTACTACACAGGTACTGCTGATCACGACCGGTCCTCTTATATGGCAATAGAAAGCATTTTCCATGTTTTGGAAAATAATCCGCATGAGAATAACCTGGACAGGCTGTTGCAGGATGTGATTTATATTGCCGACAACGGTGACAAACTGATTTAGGCGTGGGATATAATGGATCCTCCTCAACTGGTCCCTGAGGGTGAATTAGACAAGAAACATGGTAAAATTATTTCCACAGACGAAGATGGTATGTTTTATTTCTGAGTATCCCACATTGATTCAGGGAATATAAAAATTAACGAAGAGCCTTTTAATGTTGTTGAAGCTCCATCAATTGCAGAAGAAGATCGTAATAATAATGGTGATGGTCTGGAAGAAGAACTCGAAGTACCAAGAAGTGAAGCTAATCACGAAAATTGCGAGCCCACTGCTAAGCAAAGGCGGCTGCGTGAATAGTCGTTTCCACATTTTTCCAAAGATCTCACTGATTCTTTATTTATTAATTTTTGTTATATTCGTACATTGCTGCATTAACTATATTATCTACTTTTATTTTCAAATAAATCTTCGTATTGATAAAGAATTCATAACTTTCGGAAGCCGTACTTCTTGATTAAAAGTCCTGAGCTACCAACTACTCCAAAAAGTAGAAGAAAACTGGGAATGATGAAGAACAACATGGCCCACAAGCTAGTTTTGACCTTATTCAGCTGCTTTCCATTAGCGTCATCGAGTGCTCTTTTCAGCAGATTATGAATTACATCGGTCTGTGGTAAATAGTTCTAGATTGTATTTATTTTTCTTATAAAAAGTGAAATACCAATATGAGCTCCGGCTCGTTACATAGATCCGTTTTGCAGCGACAAACGATCTTCTTAAATTTGTAGAATCTAGTGCCGACTTGGTTGTGATAAATTGTTCGCCCCCTCTTTGCTATCTTTTCGTAACAGTTGGGTAATTTCTAGAAATAATATCAGAAACTGTTTGTTCTAATACCTTGCTATAATTGCTGTTCGTTTCCGGAAAGAAATCCATTGAGACGATATCCAGTGGTGCTTCGTCGTAGATCACATGTACTGCACATACAGAATTCGAAGGAGCATCCACAAACTAAGCCAATATCTATGTTTTATGAAAATAATACCACAAATTTTTTATTGAAGACCTCATTAGCTGTCAACTCTAACTCATTTAAGCATCTCAAAGTGAAGACATCTTCACAGAGACACGTGAACAACAGTAGAAGAAAACGACGAGCCACCATTTGCAAAAAGTACGGATAGGAATGCATAAGATTAGGTTAACAGGTATTATTTACTAGTAAAATTTATTCAAATTTACAAACATACACAACTTGGGATAAAAATGATGATGAGATCATTATTACTGATTTTAATTATGTATATTACCACGCATGGAGACGAGAATAATAAAAGAAAACAGACGTTATTCATGTAATTCCGGAGACTGAGGACGGGAACGGTTTCGTATGGTGCTACTGTTGTCGAATGTGGGACTATCAAACGTGACATGGAAGAAGTCGTTGATGGGCATTATTGGGGAAGCGTTCATGTTCAGCGACGGTGGTCCTGTTCCATATCCAGTAGATGGGGACGAGGTGGTGTAGCCGCCTTGAGAAACCTTTTCTACGCCTTTCTCAACAGCTGGAGTAATCTGAAAGCGATGATGAGACGCAACATATAAACCAAAAACAAACTTTAACTTTAGTAATAGGCGATCTTGGAACGTCTACGATGCAGCATCCTCTAACAAAAATTGAAAGCAACACAGGCAGGAAGACAATTCCATGAAGAAGACCCAGAGAGATGGAGAGAACGACTGTTTTGAAGAATGTTACCACCATGTAAGCTGGCACATCCGCAAGTACTATCACTGATATAATAGTGGACATAGCGCCCTGGAAAGAAAAAAATATGCAAAAATGGAAATAGCAAACCTGGCATAATGGCCAGCCAAGAGAGGACAAAGCGTCTTTGATTCTTTCCGTTGCCTGGTGATTAGTAGAGACTACATAACCATAGGTGATATGAGCGGCGTAATCAACAGAGAAGCCAATTGACATAATTATTGTAATCATGGAAATGGCATCCTGAAATCGAGTATAAGATTATAGAAACTTAGAAATACCAAGTTTACTCCCCACAGGGTCATGTAGCCGATAACACCATAGTCTATAGAAGCGCATGCCAGTGCTACCCAAAAAGCACATAGAGGTTGAGGGATAAGGCAAAACGCAATTAGAATCATACAAGCGAGAGCGATAATGATGTTTTGCACCTGAACTAGCTTATTATTTAGATACCAATAGTTCTCTCACCGTATTAGGGACTACAATAGCATATTGGTCGGTAAATAGCCATAAAGGCATGAATGTTGTTACATTGAATTCTGGCCATTTACTTGCTTCATGTCTAAAAACATTAGTAGCATCGGTTTGCTCCGTCGTGGTTGAGACATCCTTCATTCCAATAACAAATCTGAAAGTAATGAAGTAGACGCGAGAAACGAATAATGAGCAACCTGAATGCTGTTATAATATCTTCGCCATTATCGTTCTTGCTCCACACAATGTCTTCGGTAAAGTCGTTATTCTTTTTCGAAGCGAGCCAATGTTTTACCAATCCATAAAATTCGCTGTCGCTTATAGGTATATCCAAATTTTTATAATAGCTGAAATAAAGAATGTATCTTTAAGGAGAAAAATAGGTTATACTGTTGCATTTCCTGCATCCAAAACTGTAGTGATTCCATTCCGACCGAATGAGGGGTTGTATTCATATCCAAAATCATAGCTTGTACTCTGTCGCGAACCATAGGATCTCTGAGATCAGGAGCATTGTTGACGACTATCTGAAGAAGATTTATACTATTAAAGAACTCGTCTGACTTGGAGAGTGACACCATATTTCCAAAAATATTTTTCCATTAATTGATAATGGGGCACGGCGTATGAGTCTTCGACAAGCAAGTTTACAGGATCCAAGCCTTCTTTCAGTTGAGAGCATCCATAAGTTGCGCCGGCAAGGTAGACGATAAACCAAAACATTGCCAATGCTTTGACGATAGGATTCATAAGAAGCGGAGCATACCTAAGATTAAAATAAGAGTTTACCAAAAGCGATAGTAACCAGGTTCGGAAAAATGTGGAGGTCCACGGTTCTCTTATATCTTTAGCGCTGTCTTTCTGATGCATAGGACGACGTGATCCCATGTTAAATATTTTTTGTATTATGCTTGCCGTCTGAAATAAATAAAAAGTAGACAAACATACAAATAAGCAACGACCTTAATATCAGTATCCGGAACAGTTTTAACATGATAAAAGACAGCGTGTCTACCTTCAGATTCATATTGAATGTACAAAGCCAATAACGCTGCGAAGAAGGTGATCTAAACCTATTTGTTACAATTATATTTAGCTATACCTGGAAAATGAATGCGAACGTTATAGCAAAACCTGTGTAGACACAAAATATTTGAACCGCAGGAATTGTGGTAATGGCTCCGATTCCAAACGAAAATGCGTCTATTCCAAAATAATACAAATAAGTGAAACAAAGTTACCTGTAGTAGCAGTGATCAAAATAGAAACCGCTGCGTCAGACATACATTCTGCCATACGATCACCGGCAGAATGACTTCTTGGTGTGCGTCGCACAGCAGCGACCATTAGAAACATGTTATCTGTGCCGACGGCTACTACGAGAAATGGCATCACTGCCACAATATCGTTAAAAGGCATTCCAACAAGCAAAAGGAAACCACATGCTGCAATAATGCCCATGCCTGCATTAACAACACCTGAACTCGAAAATTATAAACAAGAGCAAATGCCATAACCTAAGATGGATAAGATGGGTTTGCTCAACGTCCAATCTATATAACAAGTGCCATCAACAAAACATATGGAGCAGAGAACGGAAAACGTCAGTAGCAAAGTTAATGCTAGAGCAAATCGAGGCACTGTAGTCGAACAATTGTAAGGGTTAAAAACAACACTTACTAAGCGAGTCTGCATTCCTTTTGAGCTCATCAGCTAAAGTCTGTGAGTGGAAATATGTTATTTCTATGTATGGGTCTTCTGGATAGTTTTTCAAAGCTTCTCCTAATGCCTATAATACATCACATTCACAATTGTTTTTAAACCGACATTTTCCCATAGTCCTGATATGAAACTAGTTTCCAAAGGAAAGAACTTGACATGGTATAGCATGAACCACGCACGAGCTTTCGCTAATAAATGTGTTCCATTTCCGCCATCCCAGAGAGATACACCTCCTAAGGAGGCTCCAATGTAACCTCCTCTACAAAAAAAATTATCAAAAAAAGTCTTATTTAGACTAACTCGGTCCCAAATCTAAACGTTGGATAAGTGATATTGAAGCCGTGATTGTATAGATCGGATAATATGTGTACATGGTCATTTCCTCGCTTAGTACCGTGAAAAGTTAGACATAGATCTTCGTATGTATAGTTTTTTCCTTCGAAGGTTACCACAATCCTGCAAGAGGTATTTAAGCAATGTGGAAGCAAACCTATTTCTAATATACTGATCTAACCGGTACACTGCCTCGGCGTAAGGCTTTTCCAGAATATTTCCACCATCTCTTGCAAGGGTTATCACCTACCAATAAACGGTAAGCTACTTCGGTCATCTTTTACCTGAGCTTCCCTGCTTTGTGTAACTGCTCTGCCAGGCACGTAATTATCTGACGAAAGAGGCCACTTTTCGTGGATTGCCAACCGTTCCATTTTACTAGGTGATCCTAACGGCGTAAAAAGGTAGATAGCATCGGTCAGTGGATCAAGGTGGAGGAATCCTGAAAGCACAAATAGACCATAGTACAATATCTAACCAATTGACATAGCTGCTGTGAAGAGAAGTGGAAATACTATAAAAGGCCATGGATGTCGGGCTACTACGTAGCCATATCGATGAAAAAATTTGGAGACGGGCCGTTCGATGCAATCGAACCGCATTTCCGTCTGAAAAATGCTGTTAAAATGGCTGAACGCAAGAAAGCCAACAAAAGCGATGCATAGAAAATTGAAAAAGAGCCAAATTATAACAAATGAAAATTCTAAAATAAGAGCATGACAGTTGAGTGGTCAAAAAATCAATCTAGTATATAGCGATTCTATATGCCTTAGAAAACCGCTGTTCCCGCCGCTGGCGAAATCCTCAGCTGCCTCTAATCCGCAATCGGGTACTAAGAAACAGGTTATGAATGCATCATAGACAGTCCGCTTCATGTATACGTCACGGTGTTCACAAGATGATACCACATTCCGTGCCGAATGGGGATGGACTACAGCCAACCTAGTGGGATGCGTGAGCCACCACAGAGTGTTTATGGCTATTGCTCTTCCCGTTAGCAACAATAATTACGATCAATCAAAGAACAAAGAACATATATAGTGAAGATTATGGGAACATTTCTCAAGGAAACAATTTTAGGTATCTTTGCTAACTGGCATAGCTTGAATTGTTTTCTCCATCGAATAAGCTGTTCAGCCATGTAGTCTATTCATTTTGAGAAGACTATGTATAAAATCAATAAAATAAATCTTCGCATATAAACCAAAAGCGAGCAGACAGAGAAGGGGGAGAGCAGAATGGCAAAAGGCACGCTGCTTTGAATTTATTCGCGCCACTTGAGTTGAATTTTATATTTGAATATATTTTTGCTCAAGATCGTGCACCCAGGTTACAGTATAACTTTTGGCGCAATGTCCAGAAATTTGAATTATGGCGAGCTGGTACCAAGTGCCACCAACGGCCCGCGAAAATCGTATTTGAATTATTTTTAAAAAGTGGAATACGAAAAAGCGGCGGTGGTTAGGTTCCCCCGGCATACAAAAAGCGGAAGGAGTTGATCGAGCGATAGGAGAGTAATATTGGGATGGGGATCAGACAAAAACCGAGCAATAATGAGTGGAATGAGCAAAAAATGACCAATATCAATACAGGAAACCGGACAAAAGTAGAGCAATATAAACTGGAAAAGCCCAATCAGTTTTACCTAACCACCGCCTCTTTTAAGAGCTGGGAGAAAGCTGTCTGGGCTCTTTGAAACGTTCTTCATCGCGCAGCTTCATGTTCAATGCTGTCTATTCTTTTCTTTTTGTAACTAGCCACCCTCATTCCATTTACAGCTTTCACATTTCTTTTTTTGTCGGGGGGTTGCCGGTCCCCGCACCCCCAGCTGATTATTTCACTTCAAAGATTCCGACAAAGGGTGACAGAGTGAAGATCCAGACTTCTTATATTTTCTGGATAATAGCATGGTACAAGTGGGAAGAAGAGACTGGCAGGCTAAGAAAGGCAGTCATGAAAATTGTAAATGTGAGAGGGCGAGATAGAGCTGGTAAGCCGATTTCTTTTTGGGAACAACTTCCCGCGCGGTCGGGGGCGGAGAAGGACGTCAGTTCCTCAAGATCTTAATTAATCGGACTCCAAAACATTATTACTTCTTATTATTACTCAAAATTTACTCCTTATATAAAACTCTTTGTGAGCTGAAATGAACCCGGAACCAGTGAGGGGGAGGTTTTCTCTTAAAAGAGGCGGTGGTTAGGTAAAACTGATTGGGCTTTTCCAGTTTATATTGCTCTACTTTTGTCCGGTTTCCTGTATTGATATTGGTCATTTTTTGCTCATTCCACTCATTATTGCTCGGTTTTTGTCCGATCCCCACCCCAATATTGCTCTCCTTTCGCTCGATCAACTCCTTCCGCTTTTTGTATGCCGGGGGAACCTAACCACCGCCGCTTTTTCGTATTCCACTTTTTAAAAATAATTGTCCTCTTTTTGTACCTATTTGCTTGCAAATAGGGCCCTCTGATTATCCTCCCATTAGTTTGGTTTACAATTACAAATACAGCTTTATTAATCGATCAAATGGTAGCGGTTAATCACGTCGACAAAATCTTTGGCGAGAGCTGTAGTGGCCTTTCCGGGTAGGACGGGCAGAATGAAGGGACCATGGCTGATAGTTCCAAAAGGTTCTACTTGGAATAAAGAGTACTCCGTAGCCAGTTCTTCCGTGCCGACGAGAGGTGCGCATATTTCAGCTATAATCTTTGAATTAGACGGTCTTGACATAGCTTCAATTTCAAGAAGCCGTAGCGCCTTTTTTGGAAATATCTTGTAGATGGAATCTTCAAAATGTTGGCGGCCAATAACATTTTTCATAATCTCGGTGAATTGTTCTTCTGGAAATTTGTTTTTACTTATAAAAAATAACGGGAGTCTGCTGAATGAGGGGTAAAAAAATAACTTACCGCTGGCAAATAGCTTTCGGTTCACGATTCGGTGGATGAATAGATTCTGCAAAACTTCCATGAGGTCATTTTTGACCAGTTGAATGTTATGTTCCCAATATTTTTCCATCTTCTCATCTACTAAGCTCATAACTTCGTATTCATATTTTTCCTCAACTGCTTCCAGCATCGTGGCGAAAAGTTTCTGCAATTTTTTAATCTTGTTTCTTGGGCTAAAACGATCTTACGGAATTGTCGGTATCGCCTATTCCGAAATAGGATTTTATGGCTCCGATAGCCTCATGTCCTAACGCCCAAACAACAATTCCACCTGCGACTACTGCTGCGAGAGCTGGGACGAAGCCAACGGTTGTCGGGAGATATTGGTCAATGTTCTTTTTGACTAAATCCTTCAACTTTACTTTTTCTACCTTTAAACGGATTTCAAGCCTATTTGCTATCTTGGGAAATCTGTAAATTGAAGTTACAAGTCTGTATTAATACGACAAAGGAAGCGGATGAAGAAGAACTCACTCTGTAGCAGTATATCTGGAGTGTGCCTTGTGTAGCTGCAGATTGCGCAGAACAGGTTTCATTAGGTCATCATAAACTGTTCCATAATAGAAATCTTTGAAGTCGATGACGATAGGCCCGCATAGAATGGTTGTGTACTCCTGTACCGTTCCCTTAGACATCTTTAAATACAGATTCGGCCAAGCTACAGATTCAACTCACAGCAACAATTCCATGTTGTTCTCTCAGGTTATTGACAAATTTCTTCTCGTCCGATATGTCGCTGTCGTCCTGTCCGGGGAGGAGAGGAGCTAATAAGGCGGGATGAAACAGCTGGAGAAGAAGCAGCAGAGAGATCCAACTGTAAAGACGGCAGACCGAGAAAGGGAGCATAGACGTGATAAGCATTTTGCAATAGATTCTGAAATAGAGACATATTTATAATTTTAGTATTTAGTCTATAATTTTAGTATTTAGTATACCGTGCAAAAATGACGATTTCTTCAAGTTTCACATAGAAAACTAGCTCACAATAATTTGTGCTACCGTGGATTTTGCTTATTTTTGACTAGAAATTAGGTAACAACATACTTATTCGATATCACAAAAAAAATTGGTGGAATCGGTTGAAATGAAAGTGCAGTAACTATTTTTCACAACTTCGAAAAATGCTCAAGTTCATAAATTCATTTTCTCACCAATTTTGATATATTCTAATGCACTTTTTTATACCTAGTTATTGTAAACAAGCTGAAAAAAATTATCAACGCTAGAAAAAATGTTAGTTATGATAAAAATGTCTACTTTGAATGCAATCAAATTATGCAACTTCTAATTACTATATGATTTTTGTGCTGCCGTAGATTTTTTTGACTTTTATATATAAATTATACATATTTTTTACTATATAAAACAGTAAAAAAATAGGTGGAATCGGTTAATACTAAAAAGATATAAACGAAAAACGATTTCATGATGGATTTTATCATAGATAGAGCAGATATTGTGAAAAACTGTTGTAATTGAATTTTACGGGGGCGACGAATTTTACGCCAAAAATTATATATATATTGGTATTTCACTTTTGAAATATATTGGTAGTTCACTTTTTATAAGAAAAATAAATACAATCTAGAACTATTTGCCACAGGCCGATGTAATTCATAATCTGCTGAAAAATATATATAAAAAATAAAATTGGCCCATAACCCCCTAGATTTACAGAGATACGTCCTTTTGTAAAAAAAACCCAAAAAACGTGAACAAAAAGTGTTACCCTCTTTTGGCGCGCTTTGCGGTATTGGCTTTGGTGTGATTTTTAGTTTGGAACAGACTTGGCAAAGGGCCACGCTAGACGGGTTCCAAGCGAAAAAGAACGCGCACATATCATAACGATGAGAGAAATCATCTTTTACGCACATGGGAACTGTGTCTCTGACTCGCTATTGTCGTTCCCACCCATTAGCCTGCCTAATGAAGATAATAAGCATGACTTGTCTTCATTGTTCAACTTGCATTTCTGTTCCCTTTTTTTGAATCCAAAACGGCCCATATTGGGTCCAGGGGCGACGCGTGCCCCATATCTTGGTCCAGGGGAAATGAGGCAGAAGAGAGCCCCGTGTCAATTGACCGAGTGTCTGGCCGTCACTGTGAAATATTCAGGGCCACTTCCATCAGTTTCCTTCGTCCCGTCTGATCACTGGTGCCGTTCCAACTGTTTTCAATAATTTTACACTTGCCTGGCCGATTATTCGCCTTCATCTCGAAGCTCCCAGAGATGTAAACAAGCCGGTACCGTCGTAGGAACGCCTTCCATCCGGCCTCAGCCCGGTGAAGAACAGAAAGTGGCTGAATTGAGCCTCCCTTGGGTCATAGCCGGTTGTCTCCGAATTTACTCGAAGATATAGGGGAAAAACAACGTTTATCTCTATCGGAAGACATGCATAAGACGTATGTCAAAGAAGAAACGCTGTAAGTCGTCGAATATCATTGTTCTGGAGTCATCTCAACAGTCGTCCCCTTGGCCATCAGGCGGTGAAGCCTCTTGAACAATGGAGCGGAAGGATGTCTTCCTGGGGATCGGCAACGAATAGACCCTCTTGGCCATCCTCCACCTTGCGCCCCTACAATTGGACGATGTTCCACGAGTCGTGGCCCATGCCCCAAAGCCAATTGATCAAATTTTAAGAAAGTTATGCTTTGAAAAAGTTATATCTTCCCAAAATGGCATATCTTTTTGTCCAATACATGGGGAAACCCATCTGCCTGCTCGTTGTCTCCCGGCCACCGAATTTATTCACATAAATGAGCAATCTTCGACATTTCTCTGTTGAATATGTGGTGTCAATTGAGCTAAAGATGAGTCGGAGTCGTCGTCAGAGTTATCAGAATCTTCATCACTAGAATCTTCCTCCTCCTCATCATCCTCGTCCTCTTCCTCATCGTCCGTGTCGTCCTCCTCCTCCTCTTCAGAGGATGACGAGTCCCACTCTTCTTGTACTTCAGTTGTCCGTCGAATTAAATCTGAAAGAGTCAGATTCCAATATTAAAAAGAGAGAGAAAGAGAAAAAGGCTACTCACCGTCGTCCGTATGCCGCTGGCTCGCCAGAAGGGCCTGTGCCAGGTCGCGCTCCTCCCTCAGCTCTGAATCGTCTGCTGTCTCTTTTCGTATTTCCCCTACCTTTATTAGCCATCTCCTGATTATTCAAACTCTCCGTCAAGTTTAAGACCTGCTCCTGGAGCACTGAAACACTGTTTTTTCGATCTAACCGGATGCCCTACTATTGTTGACGTCGTCCCGAAGGGCTGCTTGGTTAGAAAACTCTTCAATTAGTCGCTGGAGAGAGGCGTTTTCCCTGATGGCCATGGCTATGGCCTCGTGAAGATCTAAACTTCCTATTCTTACAGTACTCCCCGTAGCCGTCACCTTGGGCATCGTCGCCTTCCGGGACAGCCGGGGGGCGCACTCTCGAAGGAGAACCTGTCGCCGCAGGGTTCTGGCCACCGCCCGCAGCTTCTATGTGTTGTAGCAGTTCTGAAAGACCTCTCCTTCCTCAAAACAGACGGAGCAAACCTTTGGCCAGGTAATTCTCGGAGGGGCTGTCGAAGGCCTCGTCGACCCGGCAGGTGGGACAGGAGGCATCCCTCAAATTGGGCACACAGCCTCCGCAGATGGAGTGGCCACACTTGCCGACAAACGGCTTCACGGCGACACCTGGGGGTGGGAATGAGTTTGGATAAGGGGAAGGAGACTAACTGTAAGTGGCCCAGCAGACACAGCACTCCATTTCAGTGATAAGGACAGGGCAGAGGAGTATTGATAGATGAGAGACGGGTGATCGCCCAGTGAGAAATTCACTAATGATTTCCCCTCTTTAATCATCTTTTTATTGATAGAAACGTCGAATCAAGCAGCGAAGTTGGGAGGAAACAAGGAAATAAACAGGGAAATAAGTGGAGAACGTCTCGACGAAAATATACCAATTCGAAAGCCAAGATTCTCGCGGGAAAACGAGGCTCGGAACTAGTTGGTTGGTGAAGGGCAGCGAATGAATCAGCACCGATAAGACCAGAAGGTCTGGAATGACGGATGGGACGAAGAAAAAGTAGGGGACAGAGGGCACAGCTCGCCAGAATTCAAATTTCTGGACATTGCGCCAAAACTTATAGTGAAACCTGGGTGGACGATCTTGAGCAAAACTACACATTTTTGGATTTTTCTGTTTTTTGCATTCGATCAGGCACATCGAGATCTACGCAAATGAGTTTTGGCACCAAACATTGTTCGGTTAACTTTCGAGAAAAAGTGAAAAGAACGCATATCTTGACTATTCGATGTTCAATATTTCCGAAAAAAAACTCATTCGCGTAGATTTCGATGTGCCTGATCGATTCCACACGACGGAAAAATGTAAAAATGTGTAGTTTTGCTCAAGATCGTCCACCCAGGATCCCAATACTAAAATTGACAATTGCCCGCTGTTTACGCGCTCTTATCACACAACGCCACTTTTATCAAAACTTCGCAAATCTTTTTTCTCAAAACTGTGACATACAATCTTTCCAATTTTTGGTGCAATCAATTGATCTCAATGAGACGAACATTTTGGGCTATCAACCAGCGTTTAGCTCATCCGAAATAGAAGGTTTTAGTTGAAAAGGCTTTTTCAGAACAAAATCTAGTCATTTTTTGTTTCTCCTCTATTTGGCGGTATCTAGTGTTTTTCTCATGCGTTCTATAGTAATTGAGGGTCGACAAAGCCAAATAAACCACCAGAAATTGATAAAAATGCATAAAATCGGGATTAGCATTGGAGCGCCCGACCTGCCGGGGTACCCCGGACCCGGGTCGGCGAGCAGTGAGGGCTTGGATCAGTCTTTTCCACTAGTTGAAGATTATTCTGTGGAAAAGAGATAGTTTTCTTTCATATCCAATCGACTAAAATCAATGAAGTAACAGAATTTCTTTAGTAAACTGGTATATTCAGACCGAGTCTCTGTGGAGGTTTCAATTTGACTTCTTATCTCCACGAAACTGCAAAGAAGATTTATCAAAGAAGAAGATTTACAAGCTGCAGATTTCCTTGCTAAATGTAGTCAAATATATTTGTATAATAAGTGCATTTCTACTATGTTTACTCGCTATAAAATATATTAAAAACAATTAGATTGGCCAAGCCCATTGTCCCTTGGGTGCTTCTTCAACTAGCGGTTCCCAGGCTTTGGATTCCAAAATTGCACGTGTTGTTTCTAATTCGTACTCGGCCTGAAAAGAAAGTTAGAAGTGAAAATCTATGCAATAATGGGCACTTTTGAAAAACTAATGAAGTCGGCTAAATAATGAAACGAAAAAAGGCATCAAAAATGTTACTTGTTGAATAACTTCTTCAATTTGTCCCATTCCGATCTTCTCTTCCAATCTGTTGATATCGGTTTCAGCCTGGACGAGGGCGAGGCGATGTTTTACAATCTAAAAGATTGAAAAGGAAAAGCGCCCATGACTTACAGCCTCTGTATACTTTCTATAAGTGGCTTCAGCAGGCATCTGCTCAAGAGCACGGAGAATACGTCCATAGATGATGGTTAAATCACGGTGGGGATGCTCGTTGACGAAAAGACCATTGATACCAGTTGTCTGTAATATTTTAGAATAAATACTGTTGAATATCTGTAATAATTAGTTACTGGAAATTCTTTTGAGATTATTATCAGACACATAGTTGAGGAACGTTTAAATTTAACTAAAGAAAATCTATTCGAAAAAACAAAAAGAAATGGAACGCATTTATTTCTTTGGGATAAAAATGCAATTTTCTCGTGATTCCGACGTCTATATGCAAAAATAAACATATCTTCGTGATCAGGAGAAAACAGTGAATTTTTTTTAAGCCTATACTGAGTTAGTTTGCTAGCTTTTTGAGAGAGAAAATGCGGAAAACGCTACATGATTCGTAAAATACGGACAAATGACTCCGAAACGAAAAGTTGGATAGAGAATAGCCCCCATATGGATTCAGTCGCTTGGGACTCGACTGCTCAGGGTCAAATGATCACTTCCACTGGGTCCCTGACAGTTCCTTTAAAAATATCGTTACCTTTTTTGGAAAATCGGGAGAGACCTTCCTTTTGGCATTAAATCGATTTATATAAGGATTTTCGTACATAGTA
Source organism: Oscheius dolichura (assembly GCA_932521035.1). Classification (NCBI taxonomy): domain Eukaryota; kingdom Metazoa; phylum Nematoda; class Chromadorea; order Rhabditida; family Rhabditidae; genus Oscheius; species Oscheius dolichura. Next base: position 7,339,413 of record OW051494.1, read on the forward strand.
CGAGTTGCAAGACGAGTACTATTGAGTGCCTTGAGAAAACGGCCAGCCGATGACATCTGCAAAATTATTTCTATAAAAAATAAGTAAAAATTATTTGAACTATATATGGAATATATAAACGGATATACAGTTTGTGTTTTATAGAATAACATATTGCGCAAAAACGTAAGCAATAAATGAAGCAGCCCTCTCCAGATGTAGCGACATGTGGTTCAGCCGTCGGCCTATTTCCAAGCCGTAGTTGCGTACGTACGTACACCACCCCAGCGATAATGGCTCCAGCAGACTGATCATTCTTTCTAGAATCCTACAAGATGTTTTCTGGAGTAACCGTAAGAATGAAGAAGAAAACAATCGAACCAGTGCTAGGTGAATAATTGGGGGGCATGGAGGCGCGCGGGCGCATTAGAAAATGACCGTCGGCCAAATAGTAATTGATCATTTTTCAGCAATCCTCTGGGGAAGATGGCTCTTCTGGTTGCAGATCTACTCCTCATCGATAGCTGGCTGGACGACAGGAGAGAGAAGAAGCCGGTCAGGAAGCCGATGGCGGAGTCGGCCGTCTCCCCGCTTGGCTTCCTAGTCTGCTTCATCCGTCTCCTGTCGTCTCTGGTAATGCTAAACCTGGAGCGGGGACAACAAGGACCCAAGAAGGCATCCGCCAGAGTCAGTTTCTGTTTTCCCAGACGTTTACTCATTGATTTTAGGGATATGAAGATGGACTGCCGATTCAACGGAACCAAGGAGGATCCAGTGGAACACGAGACGTACGATACGAATGGCACCGAGCCCGTACGGCCGGGACCGTCTTCGTGCGAACGGTGCCAGTTTCGTACGGCTGGTGCTTAGTTCGCACGAGACGGTTCTGTCCTACGACCGGTAGTCAGGCTGTTGGTCCAGAGGACGACACCCTTGGAGGATGCAGCACCGACGGGAGAAGATCAAAAGAAGAGAAGAAGAGGAGGTAGAAGGATTCTCCAGAAGGCCAAGAGCAAGCTACCTCGAAATATCGCAGAAATAAATCACTGTCTTATTCTTGTCGTCGGCGGCCTCGTGTCTTTCTCCTTATCTGCTCTCACTTCGTAGCAATGCTCTTTACTCACCGCTTCATAAAGCCAACTAGGGGCAGTTGACGATCCATCCCGTTCACTGCACCTTCTCCTCTCCCCGCGCGGTTACGGCAAGATGCTCGGGCAGGAGCCGCCCTGCAGCTCCCCCAGAAGAGGGCAGTGTCATTGTAAAGGCCAGATTGAATGACGAGGATACCCCTCTACGCGGCCGATGTATGTTACAGAATAATTGTTTTTCTTCGAATAAATTGAAAAATGTTTATGGATGGCTAGAGTAAATCATTACATAGGCACAACCTAACACACGGTAGACATCTCAACGGGGATAAGTGATCCATACACAGAAAAGCTCATTTGCTTGTTTTACCTAGAGATTCTTCGAGTTTTACCCGTAACGAAGGTAGTCGTAAAGTATTCGGTCAAATATCTGTACCCTGCTATTTACCAAAAGGATGAGGAGGATGGGGGCATGGCAAGGGGGAAATGCCCGGAGGCGAGATCGGTGGGGATAAAGCTGAGAAGAGACGAGGAGGACAGGAGATTAGACGACTTGGTTGGTGTCGATGGGAGCCGGCCGGGTGGACGAGGGACGCTCGGCTCGGCGGAGGGGGACGGACCGGGTACAGCTCTGGGCTCGTGCTCGCACCTGAAAATGTCGTGTTTTGAATATTACGGTAGGAAGGTTTTACCTGGATAAGGTTGACGATTTGTCCCTGACTGGCCGCCCTGGCCGACGCGTGTCGCACCGTGGCGGGTTCCACCTGCCCCACGGGGACGATCCTCTCACTCCGGGTGCTTGGGCCAGCTTCTACCTCGATCGGGGCATTCGCGGTCGTCGAAACACTCTTCGCATGAACAGTCAAAGGAACAATGGCGAAAGACTTGGCCGTGGAGGAGCTCATGACCTGAATCAAGGAGAATAAAGAAGGGTAAGAGGAAGTTACCAGTTGAGGAGAAGTAGTAGGAGTGAAGTGAAAGTCATGGTCGTGGCCGCCTTGGTAGGGGAAGGCCGTCGACTCGGAGCCGCTGCTCGGCGGCTCGGGTGATTCCGCATCGCGGGGGCCACCCTCTTCCAGCCGATTGCCTTCATTGCTCGAGAGCTGAAACAAGAGAATATCTCCATGGAAACAGGGAGAACGGGTTGAATACAAGTGATTTTTATTGTTTTTTCTAGAGTGGTGGGGCGCTGTTGTCTTAAAACAAGGATAGGCTTGGGATTGAGTACCGTAGTATCCTCTTCCCGGCCAAACCCTATGGCCTACTCACGTGATATCCAAAGTGTTTGACGATGTCTGCCTTACACATGGGACACGTCCGGTGTTCCAGGAGCCACGGATCGATACACGACTTGTGGTAGACGTGCCTGAAAATGTCCACGATTGCCGGTCAGGTTGATCTCCCCCGGTTAGGCTCCCCGGCCCGGCTGACAAATTGAATATGCAACAGAGTCCAAGTCGAAAAATAGCCTAATTGGGAGAGAGGAGGAATTGGATAAAATGGGGGACAAAGAGAAACAAAGACCCACTTGCAGGGCAATTCCCGGACGACGTCGGCTATCTGGTAGGGGTCGATGCAGACGGCACAGTCCGTGTCCAGGATGGCCTCCCCGGCCCTCAGGGTCCGTGTCTGTATCCGGGTTAGAGCCTTTCGGGCAGCATTGAATAGCCTGTAACCGGGCGTCTAGCCTCCGTCCGGTTCGGGGGTCACCTCCTCTGTAGACGGTCCTTAGCGTGGGCATAGCGGAATCTCTGGACATAGTAGAAGACGAGCCAGGCCAGGGAGATGACCATCAGGATGATGAAGGAGATCGAGACGAAGAGGACCGACGTCTTGGAGAACGACCGAAGGGCGTCGGTCGACGCGTTGCCGTCCCCCTCCATCTGCAAATGGACATGTCTTTTATCCGGTGAGAAGCCAGCCACCCGGGCTGTCTTCCGTATAGATAAACACGTCTGTTGTTACCCAGTTGCATGATCTCCCTCACTTCGGAGGTGAGGAGACAGAAGACTGGGTCGGCCACCGGCTAGGAGGGAGGATCGATTACTCACCCCTTGTTCCAGTGTACACGTTCCAAGTTGAGCAAAGTTCGGGTGATACTCGTTGGGGGCGATCTTCAGGATCAGGGCCCGGCTGGCATCCGACAGCTGCTTGTCCGTGTGGAGGACGATGTGCTGCGGCTCGAGGTTCTTCAGGCAGGCCGGGGCACACGAGCTCGAACTGCACAGAATGTAGCTGGGTGTCTTCGGGACTGAAAATAGAATCGGTCACTTCCCTGTCTCTTATGAAGGAAGCCCGGCCACTTCCTGGATCGGCTTTCCCATTCCCAGGTGCAAAACGGCAGGGAAATGAACTTGAGGTCCGAGAAATATGATCAGGATCGCCCCTCTCGCGGATATTTTTACCCCGCTGACTGTGGATAATTGGTGTCAATTAACACTGCTCCCTTTTCCTCCCCAAATCGCTCCAAAAACTCCGAGGACGATCAGGGCAAAGCAAATAAACTGGTGACAATGGGGCTGACGCCTTTTACCGGTCATTTGCGGGCGGGAAATGTCGTCTATTTGAAAGGGAAAAAATACGGAGAGAGATGGGCCAAGAAGCTATAAAAACACGAAGAAGAACAGAGAAAAAAAGGAGGTAAATACTTACGGTCTCCACAGGGATCCACCTGGGGCCAGGGCTCGAACGTCTGGCCGAGCTTCGCCTTGGCCACCTCCGGCGTGTCGATCGTCACTTTAACCTCGGATGTACCGGCGCATTTCAGCCTCATTTCCTGAAAAATAAATGAAGTTTTTCCTTTCTTTTTTTTTTCTATGTGTTTGTGTATTCTGCAAGAGTTGAAAATATCAGGTGGCGGCCAAGTTAAACACAAAACAAAATAGCGTCACCCCGGGGGAGAGCAGGAGGAGCCGGGCAGGGTGGCCCCTTACAATCACTTCCTCCCAGAAAAGAGGGCAGCGTTGCCCTTGAACCCAAAACAAACAGATCAGAGACTGTTTGCTTTTATGGAAAAGGCTGTAAAACTTACGCGAGACGGGGCCAGATGCATGATATTGCCCGGCATGGCGGCTCACCGGCCGACTGAGTGACCATAATGAGCCTCATGAGCAGTTGCAAAGCAACGTCTAACATCAGCTGGGGAGACATTATGAAGTCAATTACACGAGGAGAAAGGAGAGACAAGAAGAAGGGAATAGGGGGACAGGGAGGGGGACGAGGCGCTACTGTCCTCCTGCATCTGCCGAAACGGCAGTTTCCTACTTCCCTGGATCTGAGGCTTCCGGGGATCCCTCTATTCCCTCTCCGTTTCTATCCATTCATTGGATTCAATTGGTACCCTCCTCCTTTCAACAGAAAGACGTCTCTCCTATTCATAATTACTAATTCGCCAGATTCCTCTGCTCCTCCAAAAAGGGGCTGCCGTCCCTCGCGTGTTTAGTCGTCACTTTTTCCCCGAAAAGGCTATCTCGTTGAGATGCCAATTTGCCTACTTTGCGCCTCGAAGAGCAGAGGAAAATCCAATCAGAGGGAGAGCTGGGAGGAGCCGACGGCTCTCTCTATCTCCCTTTCTGGCTAATTGCCATCATTTGGATCTCAAGAAATTAAAAGAAAATAGAGGAAGAGAGGAAGGAGACAATAAGGTGGAGACACCCCTGGAAGTGGCCCTGTCCCTAATAAAGAGGATGACCCCGGCGGGGAGGAGAGGACATTTCGGGGGAGGAAGACGAAAGTTCGATTGGCAGACGCCACCACGAGAGCCAACTTCCGTCACCCCGCATAAATCAGACTTTTTCCTGGCCAAAGGGAGGGAGAGATTCATTATGCACATTCAATCACTCTCCCTGCTCTCTATCGCCCCCTCACGAGGAGGAAGAGGAGAGGAGACGACTACTCTGGTCAAGTGGGCATCCTCCCCGGGAGGTGGCCGGGTCAAGAGAACTTTTCCGCCTAATCCCCGAGAGAGAGAGACCCATTTTTTCATGACTCCATTTGTGCAGTTGAAAATTGAGGGGACAGCCACCGCTGAATAGGGGCTAATTTCTGTTTTCTGGTCAGTTTTCACTCGCCGCTTTGTTTATGCCCTCCCGGGTGAGTCTAATATTCTCAGAGATCAAACTCGGTGAGATCAGAGAATTCCCCGGTAAATAGGCGCCGCGTCGTCGCCCCCCGTTGAATATTCAGCTGTTTGCCCTCCTCTTCTCATTGTCTTCCCCCTGGTCAAAAGGACATCAACTACGGAGGTTAAAAAACAATCAAACGACCGGAAAGAGTACAACAACAGCAGGGGAAACTAATAAGCACAGCACCTGGAGGCTCTTATCCGGCTGGCCCCGTCCAAACCAAATTAGCCATCAATCAGCCGACTATTGACGTCAAAAGAGAGAGAGAGAGAGAGATTCCCTTTTGAGGCGAGCCATCCTCCCTCTATGAGAACAAGCTTTTTGGGAGGAAAGGTCAGTTGCCTCAATTATTCATAACCAGCCACGTCAGCCAGTCAGTCCCCGGCGGCGGTTCCTATTACGTCTCCCTCTCCCGTCCCCTGCCCTAATTAACTCGACTCGTTACAGTCATTATGCAAATTGAAGGAAGAACAGAAGAAATAGTCTCGAAGGGAAAAAGGAGGACGAGAGGATATTGACCTTGGCAGGAAGGGAAGAACCAGATCATCGGTCACGTCTCTCGACAGCTTTCAATATAATTTCGAGAGAGAGACAGGGGAGCGGAGGGACACCGGAAGAGGCCCGACCAGCCAGGTGAATAATTTTGGGCTGTCTCCCTCCGTTGGCTGGCAAGTGCACTTGAACGGATTCCGACAGGGCCCTTAGCCTCGATATTTCCCTTTCAGGGGCTGATCTCGCTGGGAAATCGAGGAAATGGCAGACAGGGCAGGCAGGAAGCTGTCGCACAGGCAAAACGCAGTTGCCTGGAGACGGAGAAGGTTGTCTGAAGGCGACGTTGAGGCGCGAACAATGAGTTGGAAACAGGGAAAGGGCCATAAACTGTAAGAACTTGGGGAAACCCTTGTGAGGGAGGACAGGGGCAGCGCCGAGATGGTCATCCTCCCAATCCTCCTCTTTATTTCCCATGGGAGGATGGGGGTTTTCTTCTTTTTCCCAGCTCCAAATGCATTATACCCGGGGCCAATGGCGTGGGCAGCTGCTAGGCCTCACTATGAACTGGCAATAAACGAACAGCTGTCGGTCATCTGGTGGAGGGATTAGGTCTTTTCTCCCCCTAGACGAGACAGAGAAACAGTCCTCTCTCACCTGTAGGGCCGAAGGGACGACGCCTTCCGCCATTCGGACTAGATGTAAAAGTAGGAGCAGCAGCGGAGCCATGGACGACAAGGCGGCAACTGAAAACTGATCAATAGGCAGCAGCATCAGCTGGTCGGAGAGGGGGAAACGAAGGGGGATATAAGGGGAACGCCCCTCTGGGGTAAACCCAAAGGAGGAGGGGGGAATTAGACAGGGGGAAGTGAATATTTGGGGGAAAGAGCGAGAGGCGCCTAATCAAGGATCTTATAAAACACACGGAAGTGCGGTCTCCTTCTTTTCAAATGGCCCGAGGGAAACGTGAGCATGTAAGCCGATCCCCCCATTTTTGAGCCCTCTCTTCAGACATTTTTCAGTAGAAAAATGTGATCCTGGCCATCTGGCCAGCCCCTTCTGACTCCTCTCCGGGCCGACTAACTCCACCAAAATAACCTGGATCACCATAAAACGGGCTGATTTGGATGTATATCTGCAGGGGATAACGAGTTCACTAGAGAAGGCACCAGAGACTCCAGTGGCCAGATTTCTGGGAATTGGAGAGGGGAGGGGGCAGATCTGGCCAAATGAAAGGTGTCCTCTAGGAGAGCAAAACACCTGAGGGGAGGATACAATTAGGCGGGCAGGTGACGGGCCTGCTCACTGATCCGGCGCCTCCTAATCAGTGGATAGAGAGGGAGATTTTCCTGGGAGGGAGAATGGCCGCCTCCTTGGCGGGCAGAAGGGGTCGGTCTCTTTGAACACGGGGCCGTAACAACTTGCACCCCGGGAAAGTTTAGTGCACCCATTAGCACGAGGGGATAAGGAGAACAGGTTTTACCTGGGGGAACAGTCAGAAAATCTCGTAAAAATGGGATAAATTGACCACATATCCGGCGGAAGGACACCAGCTGTCCTAGGATACATTGTTCCCGGGCTCCCCGTGCACTGCTATACGGTATGGGAAACAAATTACAGCTCTCCCATCTGGGACAACGGCCCCTACGCGTTGGTACTATTGAGAATCAACAACTAATCTCAAAAACAGTCGCAGCATATTTTAATCTTCTAATAATTAGTGTTAAAATGAAATAGAACCCCGGGTATCCGTAATAAGAAGGAAGTCAACAAAGTTTGAAGGAAGCAGCGCCAAAAGTGGTGATCAATTGGTCCGGAGACAGAGACTGATAGTATCGGACAGTGCTGCTGTTCCGCTTTTTGTAAGAATCGCCGTCGGCACTAGAAGCTCCCCGACGACGGCTGTTAATCATCGGCTATTGGCCCACAAACGTCTTTCTTTTTCGCTTTTGTCAAGGTGGAAAGGGGGAGGGAATGGAGGAGGAATGAGGGCGGGTCACCTCTGGGGCAAATGGCGTAAATTGGAGGATGTCTAATGCTTTTTCACCAGGGAATAACAATATTTGGAAAACAAGAGGCTGTAAATTAGCTAACCAAGCTGGTTCGTGGGGGATAGTTTTATTCTTTCTCGTAGATCTTGCTTTTGTCGAAGGGCACGCCGCGTTCCCCCGAGGATCGGATGAATAATCCCGAAAGAAGTTAGGCTTATTTTGTGACGTAGACGAGAGAAGTAGAGATAGACGGATTTCTAAGGGGGAATGGTTTTTGAACTGTGGGCAAACGGATGTATGAAATACGTCATAAATATTAGAGACAAGTTCAGCAGAAAAAGCCCTGATGATCTGGAGGAGGGCGGGGAATGACTTCAAACTTTGCGTGTTTCGCCAAATCCAAACATCCAATCTTAATATTCTTGGTAAGTTGAAAGCTAAATCTTGTGAAAGTGCTTCTTATAACGGAGAAGTGACACATACAAAGTAAAGTGACGACGAGAGTTCTTTGGGCAGACGAATGTAGGCGGAAGATAAAAATTAGCCATCATCAAAACTGTACAGATGTTCCAAATGGGAAGGAAGCAAGGAAAGAATGAATTGCAGGAAGTCATCAAGAAATTTGTCTTAATTTTACAAGCCTCAAAGAAAATAAAGGAAAGTTGGAGAACGTCGGCTGCTATCAATCTCACAATTCTGTTTGCATTCGAATAGATTGTGGGAAAATTGAATACGGACGGCTGTCGAGTGCTTTCGCGTGGCAAGTAGAATTTCCTATTGGATCTCTGAAGTTATGAGGAAGTAGAGAATTGTCACCTGAAATAACAAAAATAAAAGAGAACCGAACCTGTAAAAGAGCTCGGGTTGATGTGTTGGTTATGAATATCCGACTATGGCCCTCATCGATGGCTCGGTACTTCCGCTTCCGCAACATCTCTATATTATTCCCATTTCTGATATTGAACTTACGTCAGCTTAGTCATGAAAGGCTCCTTTGTTCCCACTCTTCATAAAAACATTCGAGTCATGGGAAAAATAATGAAGGGCATTTTCCCACCCGGACATCATCAGTTAGTCCATTCTAGGGAATGTTTTAAGCTTTTCATCTTCAATTTGCATCAGCTCGGAGATTGGGTAGACGACGTGATGAATATTCAAACAAAAGACCACGGAGCCTTGAACTTGTTGGGCGAACCTCCAATGAACACAAAAGAACCGAATTGCAAAAAAGAACATAAAAGATCAAAAAGGCATGATTGACTTCAAGCGTATGAATAGAAAAAAAAATAGAAATATATATATATAAAATGAGAGAATCACGACTAAAATCTAGAACGAAAGGGAGTAACGTCCGATCGCTACGCTTTCTAAATTTGCCGCAGTACCACATGCTGTGATGCCTCATTATGCAAACCAAATAACAATGATGAAAAGAGACGGGATGTCATAGTTATGAGAAGAGAGAAGAGACACTAATGACGGATGGATTCGGCTATAAGTGGAAAAGAAATAAACAGGCAGCAAAACATCGATGAAAAGAGATGGCGCACTTTTTCAGGTTTTACCTTACCAAACCGATAAAAAAAGTTCACTTCAAAAAGAGCTTCAAGTGCGATTTCGAAGAATGCATTCACGTGTGTTTCTTTCCGCGCCGAAGGCCCAAAAATATCACACCCTGCAATGTCTTCAAGCCATTTCCGCATGCACATATTTCTCGTTTCCCTATCCTGATTTTTGTAATGTATCCTTATTGTTATGCCTTTTCTTCATTCAATATGTTACAAGCACATCAGCACCAGAATATATCAGCAAAATGTGCTAATATAATTTGTTGCTGATGGCGCCAATAATTCAATTGTAGCTGCTCGTTATTTGAAGAACATGCCTTGCACTTTTGGTAAAAGAAAGTGATGTTTGAGATGGAAAATGCGAAGAAACGAGGTTTATGGAAAACCAAGATATAAAAGCAAAGCCAAAGAAGTCCTCCAAATGGTGCCTGCTGGTGGATCCCAGCTGTGAGGATACCAGTTATTGAAATGAGGCACGGTTCCACTCCTTCGGGAGCGATTATCTTTTTCTTTTTTGTTAATTGATAAAATAAAACATTTCCGGGAGGATAGGCGATGAGATGAAAAATGAGGATGTATCTCTCGCTGACCATTCGGGCCAGTTCAATTGGCATTCATAGGTAGCAACTAGTTGCGAGGAGTGGACAGCATAAACAACATCCAGCCGAATACCTCATCTGGTAGTTTCGAAGTTTGTTTTAGTTGGACAGAATATTGAAGTAATTAGAGGTGTAAATGGATCAGTAAGTTTTATTAGGAGAGGTGCTAGGACCGAATGAAGTAGTTTAACAATTAGATGCTCTTTCGATTCAAGATGGACTCTTCCAACACAAATGACCTGGATTGTTTATAACAACAAACCGGAGCGAGAACATTTCCGTGCCCTTTTATTACGCGAGAAACCAAGTAAAGAGCGGAAAGTTTAGCTGTGCGAGAAAAAAAAAACAAGATTCTGAGGAAGTTACCAAAGAAGATTATGAGAGAAGTCCTTGAACGCTTGTTAGAAACAGGAAATTGGATGCAATTTGCGGACTTCTGTTACAGGTCACCCCACGCCTCAGTGAACCCCTTCAATTACTGTGCAAAGTTAAAATAATTTGACTGGCATCTTATTCCGTGATCCGGAAAGAATTACTCCGAGCAAAACACCTCATGAAGTGTTTGCTAGAAAGATTAATGTTTTCTTTTATATAATTTCAAATGAAGATCTTTGTTATTCAAATGTACGAAGATGGCTAGACATAGCACATTAGTGCCACAGGATTGTCTACGTTATTGTCGAGACGTATTCAGAGGGGAATAGCAGCGGTAATTTCAGTGATAGGTAAATAATAAATAAAGAAATTGAATCGCAAATGTCTGATAATAAAAGTTATTGTTGAAGTCTCAAAAATCCTCCAAACAGTCATTGTATCATTGAGCAGCAGCTGGACAAAGGTTGTGAGGCCGTCCCCCCTAGTTAATTCACGGCCAAACCTATAATTTGGAACTAGTCTGAAGTATATCTCAACCCTAATTATGGCTGCGCAAAGCCAAATTCAACGAAGATGAGAGAAGTTTGAACATATAAAGGATAAGCTATTTTGGAAATAATTAACAAATAGGAGCGAAAGGAGATAATTGAGAGCGCTGCGTGTCCACTTGACCTCAAATGGGAATAATACTCTCCGAAGACACTAATCACACTGCCGCACCTTCGCCCTCTGACAGTAAATAAGCTTGACCGGAAGGAAGACGGGGAGTCAACTAACCTTTTAGCCACGCGCTAATCATTCGATACATTTTTGGCTAATTGTTACTTCTTTAGAAGACATATAATTTATTCATGCTAAAAATTACAAACATAAAACTGTAAATACCCATAAGAAAAATGTTGTGACTTGTGGTTAGTCGACTTCCATGACCGCTTCCAGCAATTCAAAGAAACGAGAGCGATCTTGCGAAAATACAAGTATCACTAAAACGAGATAATAGTATTACAACAAAAAGGTACTTACTGTCCAAATCAAAATAGTCCATATTAATAGAGTTCTGCATTTGCGGCCTTTTACTAACTTCACGAAAAGCTCGACCAATATAGCTGAAACGTAGTATTTTATTTATAAGATACATTTGACCGGAGATATTAATAAATAAAATAAAAGTTGTATCTCACCTTTTTTGCCTGTCATCGTCATATGCTGTTTTCATTGGCATAGTACCCGTAACCAAATGCCAACCTTTCTTATCCCCTCCTAAAGGAAGCGCGCAAATGAACGGCTTCTTTCCTCTATTTTTTCCCGAATAGGAGAAGGCTGTAGCTAAGAATCGGACAAACAGCTTCAAAAAATGGCGAGACTCCAAGAAATTATTATCTAAAAAATAAGTCTTGTTTTTAAGTTTTCAAATAGTGAATTGAACATAGATAAAGTGTAGCCATTAATATAGTACCTACCAATTTCTTTTGAAGAACAATGAAGATAAAGTGGCCCTGTGTGGATGATTTCAGAATGGTTAAGAGCAGATACAGCAATTCCCCAAACAGTTTCTAAAGCCAACTAAAGTGGATAAAATTAATAAATAATAAAATAAAAGGTACCATATACTTTGCACAAGCTTTTTCCAAATGTATAAAATCCACATTGACCTCCATAAACGGTTTAATAACATCCGTCGCTTCACCAAATCTTTGGGTTATCGGAATATTCGGTGGCGTAGAGATCTTTACAGCAAGAGCACGAGCTGTATCTGCTGCACTAATGGGGTTGAGATAGCCGAGATGAGCAAAATAAGTGCAAAATTCTGATTTCATTTCGTTGTGCAAAATTTCGATGACTTCTTTTCTTCTTGTGGTTTCCATCGCTTCAAAACGTTGTTTTGTTTCTTGAATAGTCAAGCTATAACACATTTTACACACAAGGTTTAATAAAATTATGTCAACTTACCCCATTTTAGATAATAACGCTTTAGTGTTTTGCTCACCGCGTTGGCTCCAATTTTTGGTTAAACATGCAAAATATTCATCCACTTTCATGGCTTCGTAAAGATTCCATCGATTATACATAGCTAGAGGAAGTCTGAACGTCGCAATAATAACAAAATCTCAATAAAAAAATTTACTCCTTTTCGACTGATATTCTCAATACATCATCTGCTCTAGGTCCACCCTGTGGCCTGAATCTATGAGAATATGGCCGTAACTTTTCCAAACATATATGAGAGTAATATTCGATGGAAATCTAATAAATATAATGATAAGAACAACAAAAAATAACTTGCTAGTCTTTCAGCCCATTGACTGTTTAAACCTACTGCTGCTAGCCAGAAAAATTCGGGTGAAACTCGATTTAACGAAACAGCGAGTTCCATAATACTGATAGAAGAGGCTAATCCATACCAAGTATTTTCATAGTATGCCCATTCTAAATCTTGTCGACGCTTTTCCCATTTTCTTCTAATTTCCTTAAAATGATTTTACATTTTGTAGCAGTAGAATCCAACTCTTTTCAATTGTCTTCGTTCTATTCTAGCAAATCGGTCTTCTCTACTAGCAACTTCGTCATCCTCTTCATTAGATTCTGAATCATCTGATTCAGGAGGTTCTATAATCTCTTCTGGTCTTGGAATCCTATTTCTATATAGATATAAATAACAATTTTACTTACCTCATATTTTCTTCTTCATCTGGATCTATCACTACATAAAGTTGCTCGTCGCTATAAACATTCATCAAATTAACGGGCCTTCTTGAATCTATTACGAATACCTAAAAGTACAAAGATAAGGCACACAGTGTATGTAACCTTGCTTTCTGGTGGGATTTGCATTTCGTCCACCGGCCTTGTTCCACCACAATTGATAAGAACGATTGCAGGGCCTACAATTTATTCATAAATAATATATATGGTAGAAAACTTGCGAAATCGTGGTAAACTTACATTGTTCACTGTGCTCACGCAGTATCTTATGCAAATGCTGCCAACTCTCAACTGTTGATAGAGAAAAAGAGATGTCATCAGCAGAGAGAAGACGCTGAAAATAGAAGTATTATTATTGTAAAATTGTTTATATGAATGACATAAAGCTTTTAGCTCATTTCCAATACTAATAAAGTAAGTAAGTAAGTTTATATTATACGACACATCTCCTGTGGGATGTGTAAACATGCTCAGTTGGCAAAGTCAGACGATCGGTAGTTGTCCTTGGCGAAGAATCCAACACCCAATAGCCGCCTCATTACAGGGGATCATGCCTTTCATCCCATATTCTATACCCTATCCAGTATAAAATGCCTGCTTCCTTGGGTCAACGATGTTTAATGTTATTAGCTCAGGCAGGACTGCCACTTATAGCCCTGATCGTTTATTTGGTATGTTATAAATTCGGATTTTAAAATTAGATGGCACAATAGCTATTTATGCCTCAAATGGTTTGTTACAGGATGGAGGCTTGGACAGTCAGCCAATATTCATGTTTGTCCTTTTATTATTAGGAAATATTTTTAATGTGATGTGTATTTGCTATAATATATGGAGCTGCCCAGAATTCAGGAGGTTTGAAAGCTATGCTGAACTGTGGGACTTCTTTCTTAATATACGAAAAGTATACACATATCAACTAAGTGAGTTAACACCATTCTGAATGGAAGGATTAAAACAACTCATAAAGATCATTTCACGAGAAAAAAGCAACAGTTTCAGTTTGTATGCTATTGCTGATGGTATTTGAAACACTACTTTTTATCCGATTGTATTTACAAATATCTGCTCCTATTTGGCTGATTTTGGTACCTCTGTGGTGTATTTTTACAATAGCATTGTATGATTTAACTCATAGATTGTATAAGATTCAGAGTTGAGTCGATTTTCTTGTGATTGTACAACAAGCCATATAATTTCCCAAATTTAACAACGGGTCTTGTAGAGATTGTAAAAATAACCAAAGAAATGTTTTCTGTGATTATATCCCCGATTATAAACCTTGTGAAAAAGACAGAATAAATCATTCACACTCATAAATCACTCACCGTAAGGATTGTGGCAGCACAAAGGGCATCAACATCATCTCCAGCAATAATTAGAACATGCTGAAAGTACCATTTTATATCAGCGTAAATTACACAAAAAACCTGAAGTTATATTATGAATACCTACCTCTAATTTAATAACATCGTAGAACTGATGACGCAAATCATCACGCCCACGAATAATCATCAAAAAATAGTTATTCTGAAAGAGTTACAATTATAATAAATATATTGCAATCCAAGAATTTTAAAGTAGTGATTGTCAAACGTTCACTCAACTAATTTGTTGCTGCCTGTCGCTGCAACATCAAAGCAGCAGCTTTTGTCACTTTTTCAAAGTAACACAATGTTTTTCAAAGTAATAAAACGCAAGTAAGACTACAACTACTCAAAATGAGGGACAGTTGGGAAAACCGATTCGGTACTGAAGAACAGTTCAAAAAATCGCTGTTCGCGGGCATGGTTACCGTACTCGTAAATGTGTCACGGAAAAAGAATTTTTTTTCGAAAAAGGGGCCACAGCTCGCGAAGGCCAACAGCTTAAAGGTCTAAAAATTCGCGCAGTGCTCGAATGCTAATGCCGTTTTTATGCATTTTTATGTATTTCTGACCGCTTCTCGTGTCTTGCCGACCCCGAAATACTATAAAATAAACGAAAAAATAATCAAACACAGCAAAATTCGAAAGAAAACGTAAATGAGTGCATTTTGTTCCGGAATGACCCAAAAATAATTTTTTACCATGATATTCTTTCGTTGATAACTCAAAATGGTCCCCATAAAGTGGCTAATTGATTGCCGTAAACAAGAAAAAAATCGGATGTCACAGTTTTGAGAAAGAAATGCTTAAAGAATACCATGAAGTTCTCGAAAGTGAAGAGTTGGACAGAAACAGTGTGTAAACAGCAAACGGCCGGGCTTTTTGTTCTTCAAATTACGGTATCCAACTTTGTCGATGTCTGGCAGCCTTATTTAGATATTCATTTTTGGTGTTCTTGGGCTCATTCGATACAGAAAAAAATACTGATCAGGAAGTAATTTTTTTCACTAAAATCTGTTTAGCCGACGCGATTTGATATTGAAAAACTCAAAAAACTCAATTTCTTTTCAATGGTACATTTCCATCACCCCCAAAAATTACTTCCGGCTCTTTCGAACATGCTGGAGCGAATGCAATTTACAGAAAAAAAGTAAAAATGTGTCGTTTTGTCTCGCTGACTTCGACAAAGTTGTATTGGCCGAAGAGCAAAAATTGCACTGGTCCTGGCACGACCACTGTCGCGTTGACCTATCTTCTTCCGCGGCGAGCTGTGGGGCTTATGCCATTCAGTTCAATAGGAGTAGAGCATTATCGATATATTTGAAGTAAATAAATGAATAATTCTGCTACTAGAATGATATTTGCAGCGAGCGAGTTGATTGGAGTCAGAAGTTCTAGGAAAAGCGGTGTCAAGGTTATCTGTTTCTGAATAAAAGACAGATTTGAACTTCTGCCTCCATCCAGGTCTTCCAAATTGGTCTAATCTATCGCTCTGATTGCTTGTCGACTATTCGAGATGTCTTCAGCTGTGCTGTAGCATACTGACCCAAGAGGAGTCTGCCATCGGCCATGGCTTGCATCTGCTTGTCTCGGTGCTGTCTCCAGCATCTTCCCGCTGTCTCATCCCCTCGTCCCTCTAAACGGGCACGGCACCTTGCTGAATAGCTAATTAATTCCAGCCTACGATGCCTCAGGCGTCGACACTCGTTGTTTGTGTCTGTCGTTCCCTTACCACTTCGAGAAATGCTAATATCCCTCACATTTCCCTCCAATTCACGGCCCACTGCCCCTGTTCCAACCATTTCCCGGCTTCTTTTGCATCTGTCTGCCCATTCAAAATTCATAAAATGGCGGTTGTCGAGGCGTCGGGTTCCAATGTCCTCTCCTAGGCAACGGCGGCCCTTCTTAGACCTGGCTATATTTATGTCGACGCCTGCTCACGTATAACACGGCGGCGAATCAATGCTGCCAACAGAAATTAGCTGGGCCTTGCCTGACCGAGCACGGGGAAGAGCACCACCTAGGCCAGTTATCCCCCCGGGCGTCTAGAAACCGATAGAGATCGCCATCGGCCCCGTCCTCCCGTTCGAGGATTCCACCCAACTACTGTAATTCCTGGCCTGTCCTCTCTCTCTCTCCCCCCAAGAAGCTCTAATCTGCTCTCCTCCCCGGCCGGCATCTCCTCATCCCCCGTCGATTATTAGAGACACGTTGTTTCTTTTCTGCTCTGGAATCCAATGCAGCTGGGAGTAAACACTTTTGACATATGACATAGCCTGGGAACAAAGCGGCCTCCTTCCTCTTTTGTTTCAATTTGGCCAGATTAGTAGCCTCCCTCCGGGGCGATGCTCCCCGATCTTTTGAGAGCGCCTCAAATGCAATGAGAGATTGCATTAGACCGAGTCAAAACAGCCTTCCTCCACTGTGCCCATCGTCCTCTACTCGGAGAACGGAGAACTTGTCCCCAATTTATAATGATAATGTATCCCCAATTTTAAAGATAACAATCAGAGGTAGGTGTTCTTCTCAGCTCCCCGCTTATAACGCGATTCTTTGATATTCGGATGCCTGTAGGGGATTAGTGGCCTCATTTCAGGCAGTCAACATCCTCCACCCTGCCCATCATAAGGTTTCTTCCTCTCTTATCTCTTTCTCTTCTTCTTGTCCCGGTGATCATTTCCAATCTCCTGCCAGTTCCCCCTGGTCGCCTCCTCGTCCCTCGTCCGGGTGACCATCTCCATCCTCCGGACTGTTTTCCCCCATCGTCCAGGCACAGTCTCTATCGATTTCAGCCACAATGCCCACTATATGAGCGCTAAAACCTTGGAAAAGGAGTATGTGCACGCGGTGTACTCTCGTCTGGCCAGCTACATCCAGAAGAAGGAGACCGGCAACGGGCACCGGATATGGCCCAATGTTACCAAATTTCTGGACGCGCTGCCCAAAGGGAGCTGTGTCATCGACATAGGCCAGCCTCTATCTCTCTTCCCCTTTTTACTCTTGTCTCTTTCCAGGATGCGGAGAAGCCAAATACCACCCGATTAGCTGTTTTATCATCGGGGTGGATACGTGTCCCGATGTCCTCCTGGCGGCTGGCCATCGTCCGAATGTACAGCTCCTTCTCGGAGATGCCCTCTCCCTTCCCTTTCGGTGTCTCTTTCTCCTTTTCTCCCAAACGGTTCAATGTATTCAGAGATAATTCAGCCGACGCTGTGCTCTTCGTCTCCGTCCTCCACCACCTGTCCACCCCCACCCGGAGGAAAGCCGCCCTGGCCGGTGAGATCCCCTCCTCCCATTTGTCAATCCCGTCCTTTAGAGGCTATCCGTTGTCTAAAAGTGGGAGGCCGCCTGTTGATTTGTGTCTGGGCCTACGAGCAGCCGAATGCCTCGTTCCCCTCGCAGGATGTCCTCGTCCCCTGGCGACTCCACGAGCAGAGTATAAATGGTCCGTTTGTCCCCGCTTGGATGACTCGCCGTCTAAAAGTTTAGGCCGCCTGCCCCAAGTCAAATTCCACGTCAACTCGACTAAAGAGCAGCGGATCATTGAGGTTGTCCTCGTAGGAGGCGGTCGCCGTAGTGTCAGATTTTAGAATTCTATCCCCGTGGCCGTGCCCGGCGAGTCGTCCTTCTGTTCCAGTAATTGGATTGGCAACTTGATCAATAGGGTAAATTCCGTCTTCCTCTCTGTAGTATTACACCCTTTCTCATAAAATGCCCCAGCTGTTCCAGGTACAAAATTTCCGAACCTCGCTGTCCTTCCTGCCTCCTCGTGAACAAATCGCCCCCATCCCACCAGCTGCCCCAAAACTCCTGGGCAGTCCCCGAGTCGCCTTAATTTCTGGGATCCGTCGGTGGAGTCCGATGTTGGGAAGGCGACTGGCCTCTCTTCTCGTCCCGGTGGAGGAGCAGCTGGCCGACGAACTGAGTCACAGGATTATGGAAGAGGCCGTGGCCGAGACAATGGCCACCCTCCGAAACGTGGGTGCCTCCTCCGCTCCTCCAGTAGTCAGCCCTTCTAGGTGACATTCTATCGCTACTACCACGTGTTCAAGAAGGGTGAACTGGAGGAGATGTGCAACGGGGTCGTCGGCGCCAAGGTCGTCTCCTCGTCCCTCGAGCACGCCAATTGGACGGTCGTCGTGGAGAAGATCGACGAATCCGCTTTCCGCGCATAGCTCTCCACACACTTCGCATTCATATTCTTTTGTGAAAAAGAAGTTTAAAAACTCTATAAAACAATATTCCAGTCTCGCAGAGAGAGAGAGAGAGGGGTGTTCTTATTTGATTGTTGCCTAGGTGGCCTCCGGGGGATCATCCCTCGGGCTCTTCGGGGTCATTTGAAGAACGAAGAATTGCTGCCCTGGAGAAGATAAGACTGAACAGTATAGAAAATGTTGTCCGAGAGGAGCTGGGCTAGCGAACTCGTAGCAATATCGGGTCAACTGTAGAAATGATCCTGTCCTTTCGACCAGTTCCGTCACCACTCGCGCTTCTCTTTTCTATTCGCCTCCGTGTTTATTTTTTGACAGATTTCTGTCTCGATTGGGCTCTTCTCTTTTGTCTCTCTTCGCCAGTTGATACAGAAAATTCCCCAGGGAATTGTTCAGCGTTCCAGCACCCCCCAAAGCCTCTCATAAAAAACGGACACGGTAAAAACATTTTTTAGAATACAGCGGCCAAGAAGTCCGCCGTGTTTTGGATGGACGCATGTCTCGTCTATCGGCTTCTCTCCATCGCAAGACCACCAAAGACGCGCCTTCAAAGCCTTCCGGATGATGAAACACGGAGAAGATAGGAAGGAAGGAAAAGGAATGGCTGCTCCAACTGCATCTGTCGTCACTCCGTGGTCCTGAAATGGTGAAGAGAACGGAGATCGGACGGGCCACAGGGATAGAAAAAGGGAGACGTCAAGCAGAAGAGAATACCTTGTTGGCTGCTGGAGAAGTGGGAGGAGCCGCAAAGGCAGCTTAAAAAATAGAGGAAGGCAGAGAGCAAAATGACTAGGCACCGTTCTCTTCCCTATGATCCCATCAAGATATATGGGCGAAATCTGTTGCAGCATTGCACGGTAAAGCTTCACTTGCTTATAATTCCAAAAATATTAACATAATGATCTCTTCTAGGAAACGTATAGGCTCTGGCCGCCTCCCTTCCGACCTAGTTCTTCCTCTTCCTGTTCCAGCCTTCTCTTCATAAACTGCTTCCCGCCACATGATTATTTATGGTTTCTACCGTTTACAACAGTATACCGTAAGCCAGGCATAATCCACATCTCGTCAAAATTTGTCCGGGCCGCCACAGCCGCCTAGTCCTTCGCCTTCTTCTCTCTTGTGCGGCTGTCTCCCGACTGTGTCTACCAACCAGGTTGTATTCTCCAATTTGTTGATCTTCTAAAAATGAAATTACGCGTGCGGGACCTTGTTCAGAGGCCGGCGCAACTGTCATGCCTCTCCCGACAGAAAATCGCGTTGTGGGCCTCGATCCACATAAAATGACGCGTCCCGTTGACTCGGGTAGTCTCCTTTTGTCTAAAAATGGGGTAGTAGAGACGGTCAATGGGACTGGCCACGAGGGAATCCGCCTCTCCTGCCGGCCTCTCTTACTTGAGAAGGCGTTCCGACCCGGTCTCCCGGTGGCTCGCTGTTCCACGGTGCCACAGCGGTGTTTGGACACACCGTCTGGACTCGGGCCACCACGAAGGGAAATCGGAAGTGCTCGAACCCCTGACACCACTCTCTTTCGGCTAAAACCAATCAAAATATTCAATTCTTGTTGTCTTCCTTTCAATTGGCTCCCGCTCGTCTTCCCCATTTCCAGGAATCCTTGTGGATGCCCCGATGAAGATGGCTCAGGAAGACGATGGCGCCTTTATCGACGAGGACTTACCCAAGGGATCCAAGGAGATGCAGAGAACTCCCGTCTGATCCGACTGATCTCCACACCGACCGGCTGGATAAGGAGGAGATTTCCAAAGGTTCGCAGAAATCTGTTCATCTGTTGCCATTCGGGAACAAGCCTAAAAAAGGTGGTCAACGGCCAGGTTCAGAAGGCCCGTTTGAGTAGGCCACCTGTTCATTAGCCACAGTGGCCCCTTCAGTCTCCTGGAGCATTTAGCCCACTGGCTGTTGTTCTGCAAAAGGATAGCATTCCGAAAAATATGAATTTCCCTGTGAGATAATCAAATGAGCAAGAGATTTCAGGATAGTCGCGCAAGAAGTTGAAGAAGTCAGTCGGTTGGTCCCTCTCCTCCTCCTCCCGAAGGGACACCACCCGAGAAGGCATCCAAAGACCAGGTCATGACAAATATAAGGAGAAGAGAAGGCTGCCCAAACAGGCTTCTTCTGAACGTTGTCCTGAAATCTAATATAGACGAACTGAAAAGAGGAGGGATCTGAAGCGACACTAAGAAGCGAGATGCCAAACAGGACACCGTCTGTATGATCCATGGATTCCTGGAGAATTGGAAAACAAGGGATACCAAAATACAGGCAGCTGCTCACCAACTGGCATGACGTCTTCGAGCAGAAGAGCAGAAGAGCCTCTACTGGACGACGGTAGCACCGCGTCCAGAAGGCGCGTCATCCCGGTCACTCTGTGCTCCGCCGACATGTCAGGACCTGTCGAGATCTAAGCCGATTGGAAGGATATGGCGGGAAAAGGCGGATGAGATAAGGTGGGTTGAATTGGCTGAAGTGAGTCTAATTGGTGAAGCAGAAGACGGAACAAATCGACTATGCCCCAGGGGGAAGTGCCGCCGTTTTCCATTGGAAGACACTCAGCCTGATTGTCGAATGTTGATTAGTTTAGCTTTTCTTCCGTTACTCAAACGTCACCGTATTCTGATGGGTCGGGGGCATTCCATTCTTTGGCTTCCCTTGATCACTAGTAAAAGGAATGTTTCAGGATTGGCGGCATCCTCGCTGCTGGCGGCGGCAACTGAGGACGAAGCAGATTGGCCGGCTACAAAGGACACGACACCTTCTGCTTGAAAATGGAGGAAAACAGACACGGCCATAAGAAAGAGAAAAGCAAAAGAAACGGCTCCCAGTCCCTGCCCCTACCATTGGCTTGCTGTCCCCGTCCAGAAGAGGACGAACGGAGGAGCCCCATTTTTGCGAGAGGGCGGCCTCCGGAATGTTCATCGTCCCGGCCGCTCTGTGATCTGTCGACACGTCAAGACACGTCGAGAGTTGATCCGATTGAGCAGGAAAAGGCGGGAAATATGAAAGGTGGGTGAAGTTGAAAGGGGAAGCGAGCCTGTGAAAGCTGGGAAAAGCATAAGAATGCGATGGATCGGTAGCCTCCTGGATAGAGAGGATCTTCTCGGAAGGCTCTCGGGCGCATGGACGATTCCTGATATGGTTACAGTATTTCTGAAATGAAATGTGACACGGGGAATCTCACCTGATCATGTGACAACTGTTTCAGAAGGAGGTGGAGGATGGCCATGCAGAGGGGGATGCCGCATGGCCAATGCTCCCCGACCTCGTGGTCGTCGATGCCCTTTTCTTTTGCCACCTGCCAGAGAGACGAGAGGGGAAGTTGTCTGAAGATATGCTAGAAGGAGGACACCACATGGCTTCCCCTCCCCTTGTGATAGGCGTACAAGCCCTTTCCCGGATCTGTGTCCGAGAATTTGTGTTATTTGTTTTAAAGGAGGAAGAACGAAAAAGAGCCGTACAAGGGCCACGTTGGATGAGAGGAAGCCTTGTAAGGCATCTACACCAAGCTGTGTTTGACCTGCCCCAGCTCGAACCTTCTAACCTTCCCACCCCCTGGGTAGCGCGGGCAGGCCAACGCCAAGTTTCGTGTAAATGTTCATACGGGGAGGAAATTAGTGGAAAGTATTTGAAAGAGATGTGGGTTGTGACGGATTCTAGCGCAGGGCTAAGCGAAAGGCGACTGAAGGGGAATTGGCGAAGGAATGATTTTTGGCCAGGGGACAGGCGGGCTCGTCCGAGAGAGGAAGCCATTGGCAGTGGCCGATAGCGGATGATGCCTCGTGGGCCCCCTTGTGTTTCTGTCAAAATTGACTAACCTCGTCTTCTGATCCTCTCCATACAAAAGATGTGAGTACCTCTGGTTCAGCTGGCCTCCTTCACATCCTCTCCCATGGAGGTGCCCTTCTTGTCTCGGCGAGAACGGCTAGTGGTTAACCTAGTTGTGTTCTCCACTATTTCCCCTCTTCGCTTCGTGTCCTTCAGCCAGTTCAGGAATCCCTCCACCACGGCGTCCTTTGGTGGACACCTCTACTCCTCTATGTTCCTCGATATTGTCCTCTCCTTGTTACACCTCTTTCAAAGGGCTCGTTGTGTGGTTGACACATCATGGTGGAGCTAAACTTTTAAATATAAAGATATGGGGCCGACTGACAAAAAGACGGGCTGCCGGGGGTGGATGTCCGCTTAGGAAACGCAAGTCGTCCACCTCGTTCTTCTGGATCCACTTCCAAATCTGGGCGTCACTGGATTCTAACGAGAAAGGGCATCTCATTCCCGGGTTCGGCCGACCATTACAGGGCAGGTTGCGGTGTCTTCCTCCTTTTACTATTCAAAAATTAATGTTGTCCCAATCGCGGTGATTCCTCTTTCTAAATAAAGACCGTTGTGAGGTTATATGAAGCTATACCAGGAGGCCAATGACGAAGACACTTCTCTTTCCAGAGGGAGGACAACGGCCCACGATGATCATCTTGCTCCTATAGTATTCTGCTGCTGATCCAAAGATCGAAACATATTTCTGTATCCATCAACACCTCATTCTTTTGGCAGAACATATCCTCCATTTTGAAGGTTGAAGGCGCCATCTCCATCCGGTCGTCTCATCCCGAATCGAGCACGGTATCTCCTGTCTCTTTACATCTCGTCTCTCGGGACACAGCTCGTCTTCGTCTTCGCAGAAGTTCTCCGGACATCAGCCATCCAAGCCCAGTCATCCTGAACAAACATTATCATCCGAGAAAGAACGAAAAGAAAGGGCACGCCCCCTGCGAATATGGATGCCCCCCCGTGTCCTTGCTGGCCATCCGTCATCCTCCTCGGTAGACATCTTCCTAAGGCGTCAATTCTATTTTGCAGAAGTCTCTGTCCCCCATCGAAGAGAAGACTAGGCGATCATCTCACTCTTACAATACATTCCATCATACCTCCGCCATAGCATTGTGCCCGTTTCTGATCTGAAAGTATATTTTCGTAAACAAAACAGATCCATAATATCCTCTGGAGCCCATTCCTATACAGGAAGACGTCATCTCCGTCTTCAGCAACGTACGGTGGCGGGCCATGTCAGGCAGACACGCGCAGGATCCATCAAAACGGACTGACCTCGAATTGAATCTATCGTCCATCTCTTGTGCCGATCCAAATGAATGTGTCTCTTTTCTGTGGAGGAGTCTTTCTCGGCCATCTACTTGAGTCTCCGTGAGGTTGCCGGCACACCAGTCTGCCAGTCCCCTCCGTTCTGCCTGCCGGTGACCGTCTCTGCCCCGTCCCTGCTGTTGTTATGATTATTTTCTTCTTCACAGCGACCACCTCGAGAGAATGAAGGTTGTCTGAACTTTTGTATATTGACAAAGCGGCAGCAGGCTCACTTTTCTTGGTCAGGGCGTCTTTCTCTCGAAAAGGCAGGCAGCAGGGGCACGATGGTGGCTTTGTTCTCGTAGCATTGTGTTCGCTCCAAATACTACAGCTGCCACGAAACAAGCTCATTCTCTTGGCAGATCACATCAGCACGATACCGCCATTTCCGTCCAATCGTCTCCCCCTAGAATCGGCTCGATGTCTCCTGTCCCCTCCCGTCCGCCTTCTACCAGATCGTTCCGCTCTACATGTTCCACAAGTTCTCCAGAGATCAGCCGTCTCCGCCAAGAGATCCTGAACAAAAATTGTCAGCCGAGAGCGAAAGAGAAGAAAATGTCCTTGTGATTATGGCGGGCCCGTCCATGGTGGCCCGCCTCGTCTCCCTGCTGGCCACCCATCATCCTCCACAACAGCCATCTCCCTAAAATAGCCATGTTATCCCTCGTGATCCCAGTCTGTCTCACCATCAACCAGAGCAGTTCCCAGCAGAGACCACCGCAGTCTCCCTTCTGTCTCTCGTCGGCTCGGCCATCGCCCTAAATGACCTAAACGCGGCTGATTATCGCGCTGTTAGTTGCGGTGAGTGGAGTTAGTTAATTAGTAGTGTTAGTGATGTTAGTAGAGTTAGTTAGGTTAGTAGGGTCAGTGGTGTTAGTCGAGGTTAATAAGGTGAGTAAAACGCCCTGAACAGCGCGGGAAGAGGGCCAACTGGCCCAAATCCGGGGGGCGCGCGATACCTAGAGGGGGTCGGGCAGGGGGCGCGAAAGAGGAGGCCCCGGGAGCCATAGGTGGAACAAGTTGTCCACCTCCCCTCGCGCCAGTAACCCCAACCACATTTTAGAGACCAGAAGGGGAGGGACGTCCAAGGGTACGGCGTTACTGGCCACCCTTTTTTAAGTTTTTTTTTGTTTTTTTTTTCTATTTTTTTGGGTGTCTTCTTTTTTTTCTTTTTCTTCTTCTTGTTTTTTTTCTGAAAATGAATAAATTAGTCCCAATCTCCTTTGAAAACCCACTTTTTTATTTCGAGTCCTATCGAAGTCTTCCATTTTGGTTTCCAATGACGTGGCCCGTCTTCCGCTTCTACTTCTGGTCGTCCTCCTCCTCTCCTCTCCTCATTTTCTTGGCATCTCATCCAAATTTCCTTTCTGCTTCTTATTCGGCTTCTTCTCCTTCCGCCTTGTCTGCTTGACTCGTCGGCGTCAGTTCTCCCGTCCAAAGTGATCGAGTCCGGTCACTTCGCTTCCTCTGCTCGTGGTGGTGCCGGCTCTTCCTCGTCTCGTCCTCATATCACCAGTCCAAGGCTCATGTCCTTTTGTTTCCAGTCAATAAAATTCAGCTTCTTTGTCCTCCATTTCCAACGGTCCAGATTGACCTTGTCCGGCTTCTCCTTCGCGTGGCTCGGGGCAGAGGCCAGGCCTTGTATCCTTCGGCTATCCATTCTTCTTTGTGGCGTCCCTAGTGTCTCCAGCGTGGTCCAATTTCTTCGATCCATTTCGTTCCGTTCCCTTTTCCTTTATTTTCCGCTAGAGACATCTGCTGTCTTACCCCCCGGCCGCCTGGTTAGAACGCGCAACTTATGAGCTTTGCCTCCTACGGGTGTCTCTGGGCGGGGAGGAAAGGGGCAAAAGTGGGAGACAGCCATCAGAACACGGCTTGACTCCAGCTGCAGACAGCATACAGAAGTGGCAGCTACGGCAACTGGCGGATCTTCTCATCGGCTATAGACGAGCCGGCGTCGTCTCATAGGCGGAGACGGGAAGAAAGACAGAAGGCGAAGATGGCCAGCAAATACAGATGAAGAGGTTCCTCCAGACGAGGTCCAGCTTCAAAAATGGGACGAGGGTCGACTCCCGAAGAGCCAGAGACAATCCCTATCGGCAGCTCAAGGTCTGCTCGACTAACCGCGCACCTAAGGGGCTCGACGGACGCCGAGGAGGCGGGGAGGGGCAGCGGGGCGGCCGAAGACTTTCGGTCGGACTCTTCTTTTTATTTATTTTTTGTTATTTTTTTTGTTATTTTTCTTTTATTTTTCTTTTATTCTTCTACCCGCCAGTTTGGCCTCAACCGGCTTGGACGTCCTCCCAAGGAAAAAACGGGGGTTGTGGTGGGGCACCTTGACGGCGCTCACGGGAGAGGCGGATGGCCACGGAGGGCATCTTTTATAAAATAAAACCCAAGGCTCCCGGTGCCTATTGCGGTGATTTCTCAAAAAGTCCGACCCCATCTAGGTATAAAAAAAGGAGCGACCTGAGCCAGCTGGCGATCCAGTCGACCACGGTCACTCCTCCGATTTGCTTCTCCTTTCTTGTCTTTTCGGAGAAGATGGAGAGAATGAAGTCGTCGGACTGAAAATAGAATAGTTAGCAATTGGAATAAAGAAGGCAACTCACCGACTTCACATCGGTGTCCTGTTGGCTGAGGAAATCGCCCAGCTACTGCCCTCACCGGCAGCTGGAGCCCGGTCTGGAGGGAGGACGAGGTGGATGGGGCGTGGCCGGGGGACACGTCAGGCTAAAATCTGAAAATGACTGATTATTGCGGGAAGAGAGGAGGACACGAACCTGGCTGTCCCGTCCCATCAGCCATCGTGGCATTCCAGCTGTTCCTCTACTTGGCGGCTCCTCGGGGTCAAGTTCCCTCAGATCCGTAGCAGCAAGCCTAGAAAAGATCCGTTGCTAGCTTCTTCTTCCAAACAAACCTTAAATTTGAGTGGAGGGAGCCGACGTACATCCCAAATGGCAATTCTCCTGGCTTGGAGACCCATCGTTGGAGAGGGCGGTGTCGTTGCTCTTCTCTCGTCTCATCCTATTGTCGCCGACACCGAGATTCGGCTCGCCGAAGTGGGCCATATCCTAGAAAATAGGTATATGATTCTGTACGAGGCGGATCCCTACTCTGATAAGGCCGGGAACGGAAGAAACCGTCTCTGTGAGAGGACAACCGTTGGCGAGGGAGGACGAGGAGGAGGGTGGAGAAGAGACCTTAAAGAATACAGTTATATCACGAATTTGACCCATTTTTATCCTCATAATATCATTCACTTCTCAACTACTAATTGATTTACTCTTTTTGATGATTCAAATTCTCATTTTGTTCGGTGGTCGCGCGCTTTCTTTCGTCTCAACAGGATCAAAACACGTCCAAAGCGAAAAATTGTGACAACGCGCGTTTTTAAAAGAGAGTTGATAAAAACAAGAACAAAACTCACAAGATTTGACAGGAGGGAGGAGACGGCGCCGGCTCTCAGTTCTCGGCTCTTCAGCGGCGGTAGCGGCCAGCATGGCGTCGGAGGCGCGGGGCTGGAGCTGGAGGAGCGTCTGGCACAGCATCGGCAAACTTCATCAGCCGCTCCTCTACTTTGCCCAGGTTCTGTTCGAAGGCGAGTCCGGGGACCAGGGGCAATTCCTTCTTCAGGCGGAGCAGCGTGCTCATGTTCCTGTTGAGGCCCCTGGTGATGTCGAGGAGGCACGGGTCACCAGTCTGGGCTCCGCAGACTTCTTCAATTTCCTCCAGCTTCTCGACGACGATTTTCAGGAGGTCGTCGATCTAAATAGGTTGTTTTTATATGAATACTAGCTAATATTCTTACTTTTCGGACGATGCGTCTTCTCCTGGCAGCAGTTGCGTTGGCCTGAACATCGATGGGAGGAGACCGGACGGCGACAGGAGTAGGCGGAGGAGTAGCCACTGGAGTAGGTGGAGGAGTGGCCACTGGTGGAACAGGAGTCGCCGAAGTACTGGTCACCATCGGCTCGTCTTCTACTGGTTCCGGAGTGTCCAACTTGGCTATCTTCGGCGTCGGATCATCCTCGGCAGGAGGTGCAGCCCTTTTTCGAGGAGTGATGGCGGCGGCTGGCTCGGGCGTGGCCCTCTTGGACTGCGGCTCATCGTCGTGGGCGTCGGCGGACCTCTTCCTGGAGACGGGCATCGGTTCGTTCTCCTCCATGGCCGTGTCCTCTCCATTCAGGGATCCTTCGTTCTCCAGTGGCTGGGAGTTGTAGTCGGCGGTGGACAGGTCCGCCATCTCCTCCAGTTGGTCATCTCCTGTGGGCTGCTGCGGCTGGACGTCGACCATGACGACTGGAGCAGGCACAGGAGGCGGACGAGGGCCGAAGATAAAGGAGAGATCGGCGTCCTTCGGAGGGATGTAGCCGCGCTTGTGGCCGTCAGGTGACATGAAGTCGTACTTCTTGAGCTTCTCTCTCTTCCTTGGGGACAGCTCCGTAATCGGCTTCAGGTTCAACAGGGAGAGGTCCGGCGCGTATTCGAGCTGGTCGCCGTAGAGCTCCATCATCTTCGCGTGGATGTCAGGCGGGGCGACGTCGGCCGCCTTCTTGAGCTCCTGGAAGTTCACATAATTTTGTTTTTAGGAAGGAAAAGGAAGAAAGGAATTGAACCAACCTCGCTGGTGCTCTCCTGACTCCTTTCACCTGGGCTGGTGACCGTGCCAGACGAGACGGCAGCATACAGGGCGACGGCCTCGCGAGCAGTGGCCATGGCGACTCTGACCTGGTCGATGGCGGCGTTGGCCCGAGCCCTAGCAGCGGCTACGGCTTCCGGGCTTCCTCCACGCCCATCCACGACGACGACCGGGCCTCCTCCATGCCCGTCGGAAGCTGCTCGAGGGCCTCCTCCATGCCCTTTGGAGTCGACGAGCGGGCTTCCTCCATGCCCCTCGGAACTCACGAGCGGGCTTCCTCCATGCCCCTCGGAATCGACACCCGGGCCTCCTCCATGCCCTTCGGTTACTCCCCGGGGGCACACAGCCCCCACTCCACCAACACCATCGCGGCACACAGCCGCTAACTCACCGGGATAAAGATACTCGCCGGTCGGACTCCCTTGAATCCGCCGACGAGGAGCAAGGCTCAGGTCGCTGTCCGAGGACGAGGTCGCTTGGTTGGCCATTCTTGCTGAAAATGAGGATATTACTAGGGCGTACTCTATCTCGAATCTGAACTCCTAGGAACGAAAAAAAAACAACCGGCACTTA
Source organism: Oscheius dolichura (assembly GCA_932521035.1). Taxonomy (NCBI): domain Eukaryota; kingdom Metazoa; phylum Nematoda; class Chromadorea; order Rhabditida; family Rhabditidae; genus Oscheius; species Oscheius dolichura. The sequence goes on from OW051494.1 coordinate 7,368,267, forward strand.
CCGAGCAAGAATACAGGGTAAGGAAAATGGTCAGAGATTCGCTAATCGGGACTAATCCCCTTCTCTATCGCTTCGTCTCCCCGGATGGTGGCGCCTTCCTTGATACGCGCACCCTCGACACCGTCTGCCACCTCTTCAGCCGGATCTCCTCGACGTCTACATTGGCAAATTGAGTTAGCAGACGGATGGAAAAGCTGATTTCTTTAAAGACAAATTACAGAAAGCTGTTGGAAGCCCATATTTTAAAGTATCAGAAGGACAATTTAGGAGAGATACGAGACTGGGGGCTCGAGGGCAGAGGGCAGGGACGACTGGAGGATAAGACAAGGGTAGAAAATCAATTTATTATCAAATATCCACAAAAAAAGAGACGAGCAAGAAATTAGACGACGGGTTGGGCTTCTTGTTGACGAGACTCGTCCACGGTGACGTCGGCCTCATCCGGCCTCTCCCGGCCGACAACACGATCCCGCCGGCTAGTCGGCTTCCTTCGTGGAGTCGTCAACGGAAGCCATCTTGTGTGTGTACACGATGCACGAGATCACCAAGAAGCCGGTCTTTTACGCGAGCAAGGAGGCCCACCCTTGTATAGAGAAGAGCTGCAAGATGGCCATGGTGCGATGCCGCTCGGTGCCGACGGAAGAGCGCAACAATTGGGGGATGACGGCCGGGCAACTGGAGCAGGACATTCTCAAGGACAAGGAGAGGGGCCTCGTGCCGGGGAGGTGGCCAACAAATACGGCCTCTATGTCCATGTGGATGCCGCCACTTCCGGCATGTTTTGGATCGACCCCAAGTACCGGACCAACTGGTTCGTCTTCTGTCTCCTCTTATCTATTGTCATTTCTAATTCAGCCAGGGACTTGAGGGGGCCAACTCGCTGAATGTGAGCCTGCACAAGGCGATGCTGCAGTTGGCCTCGTCGGCCGTCCTCTTCACCCGGGACAAGAAGATCCTCCTGGATGCGATGGCCGTCACCCCGGAGTACTCGGCCCCCGAGACGGGGATGGCCGATCTCCGCGACTGGGGCATGCTGTCCTCGCCTAAATTCAAGGCCCTCAAGACTGTCCCTATGGCCAGTTCTGTTTCCAATAGGCGGGTGAGAGGAGCTGGACGAGGGAGCAGATGAACACGGCCACGACACAGCTGGCCAAGCACCTGAACCAGTCGACGAAGATCTTGGTGACACACGCCAACGTCGGAGAGAACAATGTCATCCGCATCTCGACGAGCTTCGAGTGGACGCCGAAGTGGAGTGTCGACGACAACTTTCCGACGATGTCCGACCTGATCGACGAGTTTAAGCACACGAAGACGCAGCAGCTGCCGACGAACGTGGTCGAATGCGGGCCACTGTATCCGGGACTCGGCCGGCCTAGACTGCCCGGTGACGACGACCGCGGACTTGTTGGCTCGTCGAATCTGGTGACGGACCGGACCAAGTACTCCACCTCAGAGATGACCTCCCCCAAGACGGCGGTACTGTCGGACAGCGCCAGTAAGAAGAAGTGACGCGTCTGGGAGGCATACCGGCAGGTGTGAAGGCAATTTTACCGTGTTGTTGGCTCAATAAATCATCTGTTCCGCCATACGTGTTTTGTAAAATCAACATGGATTAAAATAAAATTATACTTGAAGTTGGTTCTATTTGCAGTCGAGGACGTCTTCATACCATCTGACTCGGAATTCCTGGAACCACGTTTACCAAAAAAGTGTAAGATAAAGAACTCTCCGTTCCCCTTGTTGCAGCGTCTTTGTCTTACTGGAAGCTCACCAGCAATACAAATTTTAAAATTGTGGGCAGTGAGTAAATGCGCTGTAATGCTGAAGGGGCACCTTCCAAATTTCTTTTTCTTTCTTGGACGTCCTTTCTCTCATGATTTTTACTTTTACCTTGTAGACAAATGTATAGGCAGTCTTATTTTTTTTTATTCTCACCTATGTAGCAGTTGTAATACTAACATTATGAATCGAGACGTTTATAGTGCCAAATAGACATGCATGCCTAAAAATTTCTAATTGTTTCTATTTCTAGTATATTGAATTGTGTTTTGTAGGAATGCAATGTTGTCAGCCCTCCTAATCAAAAATGCAAGTAGAATAATAGGGTTACGAGGAGAACGGCTTCTCAAATGGTCATCAGTTATACAAATAGGTTTTCACTCTTTCGATCTCTAATTGGTAATTTCAAGATTATCGTCTTGCTAAGACCCAACGAGGGAAGAGGAAGTTTATAGAACCTGTAGTGGTGAAGAAAGTCAAATCGGAAAAGAGAGTGGTTGATATTACCAATGATATGAATGTAACGTAAGTATATTGTATAACGTTAACCGGCTAATAATCAAAAGCTTACTTATCGTAATAGATTATTACAGGCAATTAGCTTCCGTTTTAGAAGCTTCAGTGGATGATGTAGTCGACTGTGTTTCTAATTTAGACCAAAAGAATTTTAATTTAGCCGTAGATGATAAACCACTAGATATAAACACTATTCTTAAGGTTAGTTTCTATACCTTGACTAGATAGCCTTTGCTGGAATGATATCATTACTAACTTGAACTCATAGGCTGTAGCGTTTTTTGGTTGTAAACCTAGGATATCGAATAAGAGAAGCGAAGAAACGAAGAAATTAGTAGACGATGATATACATCCACTGTAACTACTTCATGCCAATAATTATTTTATGCGCATTTTCTAGTCCACCTGCTCCAACGGAAGAATGCGAAAAGCGCCCTCCGATTGTTACTATTATGGGGCATGTAGACCATGGAAAAACGACACTGTTAGATGCTCTCAGAAAATCGAAAATTACTGAAGGAGAATTTGGAGGAATAACCCAACATATTGGAGCTTTTTCGGGTAAGTTAGTAGTTATTCTTTCTACACAGTATTTTTCATAGTTTCTCTGTTTGTACCTTAGTATTGTTACAGTAAAATTGGAGAAGTCTGATCGCACAGTAACATTTCTTGACACACCTGGCCACGCAGCTTTTGCTGCAATGCGTGCTAGAGGCGCACGTGGTGCTGACATGGTAGTTCTTGTAGTAGGAGCAGATGATGGAGTAAAAGAACAAACTATACAATCTATAAGGTAATCTCGCTAATATGATGCACTCATGCCTACCTAGAACAATTTAAGATATGCGAGAGAAGCTGGAGTCCCTCTAGTTATAGCCGTTAACAAATGCGATAAACCAGGAGCAGATCCAGTTTGTCAAAAACAAAAAATTATTTCCATTTTTGTAGATGAGAGCTAAACGCTCACTTTTGGAACATGATATTGTTGTGGAGGATCTGGGAGGTGATGTGCAGTGTGTCGAAATTTCGGCCCTTTACTCTCGTAATTTGTCAGCATTACAGGTATATTTTAAATACTAGTGACGTTCAATTGATTAAGTTCTGTTAATTTGTATTTATGGATGATTATTTTAGGAAGCAATTCTTCTCCTCGCTGAAGATCTGAATTTGGTATCTCCTCTTCGTGGTCCTGTTGAAGGAGTTGTAATTGAATCATCTTTATCTCAAGGTAATATGAGGAGTTTAATTTTATTTATTTGTTGCAGGCATCGGAAAAGTTTGTACCGTATTAATTACACGAGGTGCACTAGAAAAGAACGATATTCTTGTTGCGGGCACATCTTTTTGTAGAGTAAGAACAATGACAGATGAAACGGGAAAACATTTATCACAAGTTACTCCGGGTAATCCAGCTAGAGTAAGTAATATTAAGAGATTATGATGATCTTATTTTACCCTTATTATAAATTGATTAAGATATCCGGATGGAAAGATGATTTACCCGCTCCCGGAGATGTTGTATTGGAAGCATCCTCAATGGATATAGCTACGAGAGCTGTAAACTTTAGAAACCGAAAACAAATGGCTGAAAAAGCAGAAAGAGATTGGGTTGGGATTTTCTTAATCGAGTTTATATACACGTTTAAGGAGTCTATACAAGACAAAAGAACAGAAGAGCGCCAAGCTTATTTAGCGAACAGAAATAGTTTGTTAGAAAGTGGTATCCGCTTTGGCTCTACTTTACGACGCATCGTTCATAAGAAGAACCGCCTTGAAAAAGATATAAATGATGATCATCCAAAACTTAATGTTATTGTAATTTTTTTGAATATTTGTAGTACAGGAAAAATGAAAACATGTCTTTTTTAAATTTATTTTTTAGATAAAGTCGGATGTGGAAGGTACTTTGGAAGCCATTATGGAAATTTGTGATACATACAACTGTGAACAACAATGTAAATTCCAATTTGTTGATTTTTCCGTAGGCCCTCCGACGGAGAAAGACGTCGAACTAGCTAAAGAAACTAACGGTAGGAAAGGATTGTTTGTTTTAAAGTTTCTTTTTATAGCGATTATATATACGTTCAATGTTTCTCCACCATCGTCTGTTAAAACAGCGGCAGACCAAAGCTCCGTCCGAATTGAATCCTATAATGTTATTTACCGGTTAATCTCGGCCATACGCCAGGAATTATCTTCACGGCTTCCGGTAAAAACTGAACTTGAACTGGTGGGAGAAGGACATGTTTTAAAAGTTGAAGAAATACATTTACATTGAAACTTCTGGCTTTTAGGAATTTTTGATTTCTGATCGTGCAAGAAAAAAACAACCCATTGCTGGTTGTATTGTTCATTGGGGAGCCTTCAAAAAGTTGGAATTTTAAATGTCTTATATTTGTTTAGGAAAGGAATCTTCAAGTTCCTCCGTGGAGGAGAAGTAATTTATGACGGAGATATTGAATCCTTGAAATGTGAAGCAGAGGTAGTTTCATCAGCAGCTACTAACCAAGAGGTTTGTTCTAGCATTCTGGCTTATAATACAACGTTCTCAGGTGGGGATAGCGCTCAGCGACAAAGGAGTTCGATTTAAACCTGACGATATTGTCAAGGTCTACGAAGAGAAAGAAATTAGGCAGGAAATAGCATGGCATCCTCCTGGATTCACAAATCTCTAAATTTTCCGTAGATTAGTTTTGTTTTTCAATGCGGGTATTTGAAATTCTAGTTGTTTTTTATGCATATTAAATTTTTTAGTTTTTATTCATCATATTTATCATTTTCATAACGAGTTGTACTACTCGCCTATCTCTATCTTCTTTCCTACACGAATTACTAATGTTATTTCTTTCTTTGGGTAAATTTCACATAATTATTGTCTTTTTTATTCATGATGAACGCGTTTTTGATCTGGTCTGGGCAGCTATTCGCGCCCTATTCGCATAGCGTCCAAGGCTTTAGTCAATTGAAATCGAAACAATACTTCCATGTTTTTTTAAACTTTACAATACTATTTGTAATTTTTTAATTATGCTCTTTTCAGAAAACTGAGCGCTTTACTACAAATGCTTGCTGCCAAAGATTTACCGAAGATGACTGTATGTTTTTGAATATCTAACTGTTTGCAGCTATGAACTACTGGTTTTAGAATGCCCAATTACAAGTGGAATTGAAGAAAAGAGGCCTCGCAGAAAACGGGAAGAAAGTAGAACTTGTAGAGCGTCTCTCGGAAGCAATTAGAAAGGTTAGCTGCAGCAGCACAAAAAAATATGTCAAATTAGGAAGAAGATGCAATTTTGAATGCAGACGCTAGCTCCGCTGTCCTTGCTGAAGATGGTTTGTTTACACGATGATTCAAACAAGCTTACTTTAGATTCGCTAGCCGATGCTGAAGCTCTTCTCGATGATGAAAACCCTTCTGATACTGCTACTACGGAAGCAGCTACTGAAAATAAGCCTGCTATTGATGCTAGCCAGAAAAAGACGGAGGTGAGTTTTTCACACTTTCTTTAGAATATAAATTTATTTATAGAAAAATATTCAAGAAGAAACCCAAGACGCAAAGGTTAAGCGGGCTCAACGTTTCGGGCTTCCAATAGGGGTCGCATCCGCTGGTAACCCGAGTGATCCCAAACAAAAACGAGCAGAACGGTTAGCTTGGTTAGCAGTTTCCATTGTATATTTTTTGTCAGATTTGGTTTGGCCAGTCCTACTGCTGATAACGGTAAAGCTACTTCTGACGACGCTAAGGCCAAAAGAGCCGCACGGTTAGTTTGGAGGCGTTTTTATATAATTAAATATTTCAGGTTTGGAATACCTGTAAGCTCTGAAAGCGAGAAAGTTGTAAGCGACTCTGGGGATGCCAAAGCTAAGCGGGCTGCTCGATTCGGAACCAACAACGAGCCAATAGAAAACAAAGACAAGCTTATGGCTAGAGCTCAGAGGTTTGGTATTCCCGTAAGTGGTGATGGAAAGCGGACTGCCGACGTTTCCGAGGTATATTTATTATTGATAAATACTATGTTGTTTATAGCTTGATGCTAAAAAGAAAGCCCGTGCTGAACGATTTGGAATGGCTTAGAAATAGACCGCTCCTCTTCACTTCAATTTATACAACGCATCTATATTTCAACTATCTCATTTAATATTGATACTATACATTACTCTCTATTGTTTAATCTCCATGCCGACTTTTAGAGCAATTCTTATCAGTAAGTTTACTCTTTTCTAGGTGGGCTTCGATCTCCCAACTTTTGTACTGTTAGTTAACATGATTGTGATTTAACTACAAGAGGAGCTCTATTCACTTGAAAGATCGTTTTGGCTGAGAAATGTTATTAATTTATTCAAACAGTTGTCTTTGCAATTAGCTGTATAATCAGAATAAACATTCTTCTATATATAATGATATTTTACTGCCTATATGATATTCGCATTACAATTTTTCTTAAAGAAGTGTTTGCTAGATACTATCGAAGTGTTGAAAGCAAAACTCCGCAATTAAAAGGATTATTTACTGATGCATCCCTTCCCTTTGTTAAAAAACATATTACTATCTTTCGCAGATTTGTAAAATGGAAGAGGCCCATATGGAGATTGAAGCTCTCCGTTCCATATTTGAGAAGGAACTCATTGTGGAAGATAAGGAGTAAGAAATGTCATTTCCCTAGAAGTTTTCGCAGATCATTAATCGTTGTGACAAAGAAAGTTCGGCCGACAGATGATGAAAATGGTCCGTCTGCCTCGGTTGTCTGCCAATTTACTCTAGGGGAAGGGGTATTTACATCGCCTTCCACAATTTGAAACGCATTCAGTATCCAAACAAAAGCCCTGGGATAGAACTTAGCAGACCACGAGGTCTATCCGATACTGATTTCACAGTCCTCAAAAAGAATGTAAGCAGTTGGCTTACAGAGCACCAAGGAATGCCGGTCATCTTCGACATACTCCAAGTTTGCTTCGATAACAAGGTAAATAAAAAGAAATTTTAGCTCTGTGGTGATTTCTTTTTGGCACACCAGAAATATTCTGAACTCCTTTGCCCTATTTGTCTCTGCTCATTGGCTGCCTCTGCCTCTATTTCAACCCCATGCGACCATTATCTACACAAGGACTGCATGGAGTAGGTTCTATTTGCATAAAGAAAAAAAAGGATTACAGTAAACATATAGTAGAAAGCAGAAAAGGTGTCGCCGCTGACCTCCAAAATCCGGAGACACGGGCATTACACAAAAAAGTGGATAAGGTGGGTCTATATCCGGAATAGCGGACCCTTGGCTCAGGCTCTCTATTGTCCAGTGTGTAGGGAATTAGTGGAAGAACAAATTGAACCACTCTACGAAGACAGGAAAAAAGGAAAGCAAAAAATCTCAGAAGAAGGGCACCAAGATTTCATATTTGATTGGGCTAAGTGGGTTTTGGTTTAGGCTTGTTCGGCCCTATATAAAAAAATTCTAGATGGCGAAGAGAACAGGCGAAACTAAATGAAGTCTATCAAAAACAATTGGAAAAGGGTGGTATCATCGATTTGGAAGAGGAGCGCCAAAGGCATGTTATCACTGAAGAGACTGTGAGTAGAAAATACGGGTGTTGCATGCTAAATGAAAGGTGGTAGAAGTTCCTCCGCCTGTGGATGTCAACAGAGCAGAACCAACACTGCTAGAACCTGGAGTAACTGAAAAACCACCCAAACGCCAGAAACGAAATTATAATCGATACACAAGAGACCGAAGGTAGCCTAGATAGAAACAGTAAAAGCATACTTTAGATACCATAACAATATCCAATGGTATTCTAAACGGCCACCTGAAAGCCAGAATGAGTGAGTTGACCACTATATTTTTGACTCCTACGTTACAGGGTTCATACATCTCACAATTCAGCGGTAGAATCTTCCCAGGGCAATAGTAATATATAAAAGTCTCATGCTCATAACACTAGACACATGGGTATAATAAATATAAACTCGTATTTTATTGGACATTTTTGGATATAAACAGACAAAGGAAAATAAAAGATGCTGAAGTTATTTCTTTTTCTGAATTATCAATTCACCTCAATTTTTGCCTTCTTCCCCGGCAATTCCTGCTCGAAAGCGGTCGTGTTTTTCCTTTTGCAAACTGTAGCAGGAACACTATTTTCATAATCTCTCAATAATTCCCTGGACAACAAAGCAGAGTTATTCTTTTCTTCGGAAAAAAGGCCACGCACCTGTTTGTCGATAACCTAAATGGATGAAATATAAATTTTTAAAAAAAGACGAATCTTACGTATTTCTTGAAAGTAGTGGGAGGAATCCAATCCTGATCGTGCTGTTTTGCAAAAAGTATCACGGCCTCCACTATCGGGGTTCGTCGAAGCCCTATGAATTGTTTTTTGCTCGCTGTCTGAAATTAAAAGAATTGCGTGCTATCCGTGAAATACTACACAGTCGCGGATGTTTTCAGCGCAAACAGCGACTTCTGTCTGATCTGGTAGTGCAAGCCCAATTTTTTCCATTTGTCTATCAAAGGCCATACTAATCATTTGAATTCTTTCTAAACACAACATTATCAGAAAAACTATTCTTACCTTTTAATCTAAATTTGTACAACAATTTTGAAAATATATAATCTTCACATTTTTCGAGCATCAACCGGGCTTTGTTTAAAAGGTAATTTAATTCGGTATCCAGAAAACCTTCCACAGAAAATCCTGTGATGCCCATGCGAATCATTCTATAACATATAACACAATCGCCAAAGAAGCTGAGACGATACCTGTACTCCAAATCGGCTAGATTGAAGTATTTCTTATTAAATGACTCGTAACCCGCTGCTTCGTTGGTGCAATTAATGAGTAGTCGAAGAAATATACTGAATTTTTCTGCCGATATCGTGTTTGCTTTACAAGAAATCTGAAATAATTAAACATGTAGCAGGGAGGGCGTAATGAATAAAATAAGCTGTGTAAATGAACTCACTGTATTTACAGCTTCGTCCCACGCGACCTTCTTATCCTGTGAGTGTAAATATGCATTTGAATATAAATATTTCACCTTCTCAATTAGCTTATTCCTAAACTCTTTGGTCAAACACATTTAAATCACCAACCACGCATCCTTTATAAACAAATGCTTTCTAATTAAAATGGGCTCAAGCTCTTTGAAATCAATTGCGTTTGACAAATTTTCGATTGCTTCGTTATCGTTCCTTCTTATTGCTTTTTTCAATGTCTGAAAAAAATTATAACCCCAAAAGCCACAAACTTTGGTAAAATTTATTTCTCTCTGCTCCATAACACGTAAAACTGTTTTCCAAAGGCATATCCATTCGCTTCGATTTATTTTACCTAAGTCGTTCATGTACCGTCTATAGGAATTGTTACATACTACCAGCGGTTTTTTAATTATCTAAAAGCATTTACGAGTATAATTTTAAAAACCAACCTCAGCTGCTGTTCTCATGTTGCCATGAATTTGATAACCCTCAATAAAACTCATAAGTTCTGCGTAAGATAATGGGTTTCTGCAAAGATATGCATATGGCAAACTTTTATACAAACCGTTTATTGGGTGTAATCTCAGCATTGCCTTCCATAATGGCTTTGTCAAAAATAATCAACATCCGTCGCTTAACCTGATGACCACTTCGATGTACAAGTCCTTTACCTACAATTGCAAATATGAATGTTTCCTCACTTCTAATTACACATTCGTGGCCAGAAGTTAGTTTCTAAGCAAAAGTGTCGCCTTTTCATACTGCCTCTTATGTCCTGAAAAAAGATTTACATAGAAAGAATAAATAAAATGCCCAACTTTATTTATATCCCTATCTCCACCTCCTGCGTAGATGCGTGCATTTTCATAAGGAATATTGTGTTCTTCGGCAAATTCTGTCCAATTGTTACGCACTATATCATCTTCTTCTGGAGTAAAACGTTTCCTTTGGTGGTAGTTAATTCCTGAATAATTTGCCAGCATATATTTGATAATTTGACAACAGATACTGTAGACAAAAACAAACCACACTCATATAATCGCTCAATCTCTTCAGATTTCAAATTCACTGTTCCAACATGATGGAACAGAAAGCCGTCTTCTGTGTGTACTCCTTCAGATGGAAGTTCAATTTTCCTTCCAACCATACGAGAGCTTCGATTGCGGCTATCTGCCATTCTCTATGAACGCTATTTAGAGAAAACTTCATTTATTTCTATAGACAATTTTTTTTTCAAAAAAGAAACATAGTCGGAGAAATAACCATTCTCGGGCCAGTGGAAGGCGAAGGCCAACCATATAATAACATTTATTTGAGCTGATTTTAGTTAGCATGCCAAATTCACAAAATATAATGCTCTTCCAGCTGGACAAAATAAATATTTAAACTAGTTTGCAAGGGCAATGACACAAGAAGAGAAGAAGGAAAGGGAAAATAGCAGGTGAAGCAACAAAAACAAAAAATACCCGCAATAAAATTTAAGAAAAACTGGGTTGAGGTGTTAGTCTAACCGACATTTACAGAGTAATCTAATCCTAAATGATTAACATAACATCCTACAGCTATGTGAAGCCGACCTCTGGGGATGACATAGAAAAGTTTAGCCGCTTAGGTGCCAGACTTGGAGTATTTTTTGGTTGTTCTTCACGTGTTGGAGAGACAGGCGTTACTTCAATGATATTTGATTTAGATTTGAATAGTGGACGACGTGCTTGACTTTTAGGCGGAGAATGTTTCTCCCGACGCTTTTGTGGCCTAGAAATTTACAATAACAAACAGCAAATGGAGGTAATCGGACTTTGCATTTTTGGCAGCGAAACAATTAGTTTGAAAATAAGATGTGGAAGTATTTTCCAAAAGGCGCGTAACAAAAATGTAGACTATACAAATCGAGAAAGGACAAATTGTATAACTTACATTATTCTTAGTCCAACAGTAGCACGAAAATTTTTGCGATGGAATGTGAACCTGCGTAGTTCTGTTGCAAACCGGTAATCGTTCATTGGAACATAAGCGCATGGTGTGCATAGCATCTAGACTATTTTCATTAATTTATCCAAACTTGAGGTGCACCTCCGTCTCCGATTTTTTGGTCCAGTTATAGAAACCTTTGTAGCCTTCGTCAAGTACATAAATTTCACTAAAAATAACACTTGGATAACGATGGACGTTTCGGCATCGATCGTTGCTACGCAAGAGAGTCGCCCTAAAGACAATGCTATAATATAGAAATAATAATCATGACTTACATAGTTGGCCCTCGTTTTTGTGAATATTCACAATAAAAAATGGGAATGCGGTTTCTATTACAATTTTCACCGAAGAAAAAATCGTCGCACTCCTTTTGCTCATAAAAATTAACGGCATATTTAATATGTCCTCCATGATATTCATAAGGATAACGGCAGTCGACCAAAATAAATCGAGAGAGAAACTCTTCTTGTGTTAGGCTTTTCATTAGATTGCCCAATGTGCTGGCTTCCAAGCGACGAAAAGCCATAGTAGAATCTTTAACCTCAACAATAGGTAGAGTATACTTCTAAAAAAGTAGTAAGTTAAAAGAATAATGAAAAACCCACAGTAACATAGTCGGGAAAGGGATCCTTCTCCTCTTCATGTTGTTTTATTTCAAGCACCGATGTTGAATTTACACGAGAAAAACTTCTAACTTGTAACGGCCGTGGGAACTTTCGTGAGGGCGGTGTTTCATTCTGCAAGAAGACAACAAATTAAATTTGGATTCAGTCTGTGCAGCGTGAAACGTGCATTTCAGCTCAAAAAAGTCAAATTTACATCAAGACTAGTTAGTACGTTCCGGCACGTTCGCTTTACATCTATGATGTCACATTCTTCGGAATTAGCGATGGCACGTTTTCGGGGAAGGACAAGCGTAGATGATCGATTCAATACACGAGTTTGAGTTGTTTGGACAACGCTGGAAGTTACGATTTTATGGCTTCATCTCTATAAAAACGTGAGGCACACAAAAACCTCGCGCATGGTTACATGGGAAAAGTTAACCCTGAATTAGAAATAGACGATTGAAATATACAGTACAGCGCAGGTAAAAGCGATTTTAAAAGAAACCTGATGTTTTGCGTTATCTTCACACGCGTTTGGATTTCTGGAAGGTTTGTGGTACCAGTGAAATCGTCCGACATAAATACTTCGTCCATGTCACGAATTTCTGAGTATCCACTGTCTCGAGAGTCTCCACTGTCTCGTGAGTCCCCATCATCCGTGTACATCGCTGATAGCCCTGAAATTTAACAATATAGCTATGGCTAATTTCATTTCTATTACGATAATATTACAGACAAAACCAACGACTGAAGTAAAAGAAACTTCTTATTCCCTCTTATAATGAGATAGCAAACACAAGAATATTTCATCGAACAAGCTCGGTTCGGGCTCAAGACCCCCAACACTCGTCAAAGGGGTCCACATCCTATCGTAATGTAAAGTAAAAATTAAAAAATACGTTTCAGTTTGCTGCTTGCATACTAACTATATACACCGTACATTCCAGATTAAGAACAATAAAAACAATACCTATATATAAACAGTTTAAAATTGTTTTGATCTAAAAGAACTATTATAAACCGCCAAAGGTTAGTTTCAGCTTCTGCCGATAGCAAATTGCAAAAATGGCTTACAAGACGCATGAACCCCCTAAAGCGGACCGTATATTGAAAGCAAGAACTGCATGAAAAAAGGTAACTGCAATGCAAAAAAAAATCAAGAGAGCGACGCCGGCGAGGCGCGAAATTTAGCATTCCAATATTTTGCCGCCGAAGATTCTTTGGCGACTTCGTTTGTTCGTTGGCTTAGAATAATAAATATATACAGGTTGCTTGTTATGCCGATAGCATGCATTTGAATGTGTTACAGTGATACGTTTCACATGAGTATACCCGGATTTCAACTCTTTGTACAGAAGAAAAGATAAACCGAGATGAGAGAAAAGATAAACTCACTTTTACTGATTGTTGTCAGCTGCTGGCTCATCTGAGTCTCTTCGGGAATGGAGAAATGTAGCCCTTGTTTGTGTTTTCTGAATATTTCGCTATTGCCATGTATTGCTAATGGAAGAAAAGTAGTTTAGACTTGCGCGGAGAATAAAGTGATGAATGCCAAGATGACTTCAAGATGAAAGCGTCAGGCCGGGTGTATATATCAATTTTTTTCGTAATGGAAACATCCCCCACATGGAAAGCTACAAAGTCTCGCCAAATCGCTTTCTCACCCTTCTCATTCATCACAGCCTAGCCGTATTGTACCCCGTTTACAGAATAACGTTCGCTTTCTATACAAATTCTCTGAACGCAAGGAACGTATCGTTTGAATTTTTCGCAGCTGTTGCTCTTCCAAGCAAGATGGCAATACTAATTGCGGCACAGTTGAGAGCTCATTCAAATGTGAGCACCATGGACCTATAGGAAACACCGAATGTGGGTCTATAGGACATAGAAGAGAAACACCACAGCAGGGGTTCCCCTTGTAAAGAGGTTGCCCCTGTGGATAACTTGAATAAATTTGAGCAAGACAAGCTGCCAAGTATTCTAGTTATGTCAAACGAGGAACCATTCTTCACAAAACTTGCTGTTTTGCCCGCTGGGAACCGGAACAGTTGACATCTAATTTGAAAATATCTTGTTTTGGGCTCTTCTGGTTGAAAAAGCCTTCCCATTATGGATATTTATGACCTTTTCCTAACGAATTTTCAAAGTTGCAAAACGGTAAGGTTGAGATACGGCAAAGCACGAGACAAGAGGACGATGGCGACTGTTTGGACGGGGGCGGGGTGCCGGACACTGCGGGTCATTGGCAAAGAGGAAGAGAGATGTGGGCGGGCTTGTTTATCCCCGTAGAAGTTGCCATCCACTGTTCCATTATACGTGAAATGGAAAGCAAGAGAGACGACCTCCTAGGAGGTTACCGGGTGGCCTTGTCGTCGCCCGCGATTCAAACCTCATCACGGGAAAAAAGTGTCCCCGGAGTGAATGAATTAGCACCGTTTTCACTTTTTCTCCCTCCTGGCGGCCATACAGGTGCCATCGCGGTCGGCTTTGATCCGGGAGTTCCCGCCAATGGCCAAAAGGCTCTCTCGAGGACGTGGCCATTGGCTGAGGTCAGGTAGCCATGCGAGCGAAAAAGGTCATAATACAGAAGATAAAGGGTTATTTCCGACGTTCCCAGCGAGTAACAGCTCTAAAAGTGGCTATTTTCTATTTCCCTTCTCCCGAAACACAAATAGAGATTCAAAATTTGAACGGACTCCGGCTCCCCTGTCTATTATGCATCCATTATGCCCTCGTACGCATCGATTACTGGGTTGTAAGGTCAGCGATGACCGTGCCGTCCCATGAGAGAGCGTGTGTAAACGGGTAGAAGAAGAAGCTGACCAGGCATTACTCCAACCATTGGCTGTGAGAGAATTTTTGAATTTCAAACACTTTTTATGACATTCCATATACAAAATAGCATACTAATCGGTTGAATAAGTCGAGAAACACTGTACCCAAGTAATTATTTTCTCATTGGAAACGACTAATTTTGTAGACTTGCAAAGAAAAGAAAGGAAAACGCACCGCCGGGTAGTCATAAGGCAGAAGAAATAAGGACTGGTGGTCCGCTTGACCCGGACTCGGCGTCACGCCCCTTATTCTAGGCTGTGCCGTCTTGCCTCTAGCCAAGCTACCGGGTTGAGTATGTGTTATAATTGCGAAAATACCCCGAGGTGCTAGAGTTCTCTATCGATGGGAGTCATTCTCTCCGGCTACAATTACATTCAAATTTGTCCTAATGGGCAATACCGTCTGGACACATACCAGCTGAAATAAGAATCGGGCAGGGTGAGATGTTGCTCTACGTATCAGCCGCTATCACAGCGGAGCTAATCTGGGAATCCATTGTTTTTGCTTGACCCAGAAAATGACCTCCAGTTTTATATGTTCAGTTGCATTCGGGGGACTTATGCCGTAAAATTTAACTTGTTCCCGTTCGCACAACGGCATTTGTTCATAAAAAAGTACTGTGAATTTCAAACACCTAATATGAGACGTACAGAATTTGTCAACGGTTGAATGGTCCCAGTGCCTAGGGGACATAAAGCCGATGAGTTGTTCGCCCGTTCTTTTCGTCGCGGTTGAAGGGATTTGTGTTCAGATGTTGTTTGCCTTTGAGGTTCGACGTAGGAGCGTTGCAGTCAAACTTGGAGATTTAGTTGAAAATAAAGGCAAAAAAGAAATCGAATAAATCTTTATTTTTCTATAAAGAAGACACATCACAGAACACTGGAATGGGACTGTGACTGACTAAAACACGATAACAGGTCTGTAAGGAAGATCAGTAAACATTGACATCAAAATAAAATGAGATAGAATCTCAGCTCTGAGCACATTGCACCCTGGGTCCGTGACCATGGCCTTCCATTTCTTCGTCTTCATTCTCTCCATCTTCATAAGCTTGTCCTCGGCCTCTTCCATACTTGTTTTCATCAAATTCCATCAAGGAAACTTCTTCTGCTCCAGCAGGTGCAGTAACATTTTTGACACTGGGAAAGAGTGAACGCAGAATCTTAACAAAACAATTATTTTTCAAAAATTTCAAACCTTATATTTTTTGTCATCGTCAAAGAAATGGTCTTTAGGGAAGCGGACATCAAAATTAACAAGTAAATTTCCTTTGAGATCAGTATGCCGACTAACAGGCATTCCCTCACCGACTACGCCAAGTTGAGTGCCTGAAACAAATAAAAATATGAGACACTTATAATAAGAGAATTTAACAAAAACATGATGACAATTTTTACCTGGAACAATAACTTCTCCTGGCTTGCCTGTCAAAATAATACGACGGCCATCGAGATGAGCAATACCGATTTCAAAACCACATAGAGCTTCGTTTAGAGAAAGCTCATGTTTTACAATAAGGTCATCTCCATCCCGAGTAAAAATAGGATGTTCTTTGATTTGAAAGACAACGATGATATCTCCAGGCTCGGCGGTTGACTGCAAATCAAAAAAAATAATGAGTAATAACTTTACAAATTACATCAGCATGATTTCCTTCGCCAGCTAGACGAATCTTTTCACCATGTTGGGCTCCCGGCTGTATTTGAATCTAAAATATGATTATCTATGTCAGTTTAACATATAACCAAACCTCATGAATCTTAGTTACGTCGCAATTTTTTGATCCTTTGCATTCCGGACACCGATCACTTGCAACGACTTTATCACCTAAACATAAGTTTGATAATATATACACAGATACATACCCGTTCCACTGCAGTCATTACAAGAAACTTGCATTTGCTGCATCATACCGGGGCCAAGCTGCCGTAACTGCATTCGCATTCCACGGCCTTTACAAGTAGTACATGTGGTGCTTTTTCCACTTTTAGAGCCTGTTCCATTGCAAGCTTTACAAAGGCCTTTCTGTGTAATTTTTAGTTTTGAAGTCTTCCCTGAATATGCTTCTTCGAGAGTAATATTCATTGGATACACTGTATCCTGATGTTTTCTACGACCTCGCCTAAAAATTCGTTATAAAACCATTAGCAGTAGACTGAATACCTGCCCCCGCCAGGCATTCCTCCAAATAGTCCTGAAAACGGGGAAAATCCCTCATCATCTTCGCCGCCCATACCAGAGAAAAACATCTGAAATGGTATACGATAAAAACATTATTAGAACGAGATAAAGGTACTTTCAAGATTATAAAGATAACATCAAGTGTAAAGAAGAAGAACATATTCTCATGTTGTCGCAGCTATATGAAATAAGGTACATGCACTTAATTTGCAAGAGCGTTGGTGATTTTTATAAATAAAAATAACAGATACCGGCTGTACAATTGTTCCGTAAAAAAGGATGACAAAAGTTTCATGAAACATTTCGTCAGAAGTAAACGCCGCTCGATATACATCGTGGTGAACAATGAAAGAACTGAGAGATGCGAAACCACAATATAACGAGCTGTGAAAGCAACAAAGCCGTGAAAGCTAGAACTGAATTTACCCAAAGAAAGCGCGAGCAATTTCTAAGCGCAAGCAATTTCTAGAAGTATCTACCGTATCTTCAAATCACACGTCGGCATGAAAAGTGTATCACATATATTTTTGTCGACGACAATCGGGGGGTTTCAAGGTTTTGTGTGAAGAAGAAGAGTGAAAGGCTACATTTGGCATTGCGATAGATATAGAATCGAGCAACTAGTGGATTGAACCGAATTTCAATAGAAACCGGACTCATTGAAGGATAACTGTAGTGATGCAATGATAGCAAACGGATAACATTCATTACACTTTCAATTGGTGGATGAGTTTTCGGCTTCCTACCATCCTATGCGAAATTATGTCTATCACTGGTGTTTTTCAAAGTACCGTAGATGATGTTCAGTTGAATCGGGAGTAGAACCCGATGCAGCACCATGTACTGAAACAGACACTTTTCGTCATTTTGAAACCTTACATCAAAGTTATTTTTCCTCATGAAGCTCTTGTAACGCGGCAGATCAACATAGTCCAGATAAAGGTCTCCTGCTAAATTGACAGATAAGTAAAGCGTTAAAATTTTCAGCAGTAGACAGTTGATTTGAACATTTTCAACCAGTTGATACGGCGACATTAGCTTGGCCTTGCATCTAAACTCTTTTCTTCATATTCAATAGTATACAACTTACTGCATGAGCTTCCGCTTGCTGATACAGTAC
Organism: Oscheius dolichura; assembly: GCA_932521035.1. Lineage (NCBI taxonomy): Eukaryota > Metazoa > Nematoda > Chromadorea > Rhabditida > Rhabditidae > Oscheius > Oscheius dolichura. The sequence goes on from OW051494.1 coordinate 7,386,257, forward strand.
AGAATAAGGCAAGCAATGGTTCCATGGAAAAGTGTAACCGTTACGAAGAAATTCTTGACCTTATTGGCTTCGTGAACCCTGTGGGCATAAGTCAAATCAACGCTGATTCCAATTATTCCGCTGCCAAAATACGGAAAGATTGTGTGGACTGCTACTCCACTCATCTACAAAACTGTTCTCTAGTTTTTTAACCGAATAAACCGCGATAAGTACTAAAAATATGGAGAGGACCGGCCCACTGGCTTCGTAATTTCTCCAGCCCATTAGAGCAGCCAGTCTTTCAAATATTAGAGCAAGGAGGAACCAAAAGGGAGAGTTGCTACAAACCACGTAGACCAGATGGGCATTTGCATAGAAAGGTAAAACCCATACGGATACACAAGTTGCCATTTCAGACATGAGGATGTAGTGGAGCTGAATCTTTTCTTTTGTCATAATTCCCTCACTTTGTAAGTCATGGCGATGACTGAATGTCCCAGAAACGTCAAGAGAAAAAACGTCAGCAAGATCTGTATCGATTGTGCCCCTTTGGAATAACAATCAAACCTTCGCATTGGTGCTGACATTTTTTGGATAGAGTCCCCGACATCCAAAAAGGACAACAAATCCCAGAACTGATAGACAGTTGAGGGAGAGTTGGATTTCCTGGACGAGAAGATAATTGTCGCTTTTGAAATTGATCAAATCTTGTGGCAAAAAGAGGGAACTCTCATTCTGAAAGGGGAATACGCACAGGAATACGGGAAGCAACAAACAGAACAGTTGTAACTAGCCGCGGACTTTGAGAGCCCCATGGGAAGAGGCGACTGAAAACAGCTGAAGACGACGGGAAAGGGGATCGATCGGGGGACGCAATCACATTCAATAGTGAGACAGGGGGTGGATAGAGAGAACAAAGGCTGTCTTCGAAACATTTTATTGTCTATCGAGGCTAGTCAGTGTCCCCAGGTAGGTTCAGCTCGTCCGGGATCTTCTCCAGCTGCCGGGCCAGGATTTCAATTTCTCTGAGCCGTTTGAGCGGCTCCTCCAGTTGGCCGAGGGCCCACTCGACCCATGCCTCCTCGCGGACGGCCCTCTCCAGCCAGTCGGACAGTCCCTGGATCAGTTCTCTCTTCTCCACGACGCTCAGATCCGTCCTCGTCATCGTCGTCTCGATCAGTTCCTGCTCGCGGAGCTCCCTCTCCTCAATGAGGTTTCTGTCCTCCAGCTGGACGACGTCCTCCTCCCGCTCGGGGTGGATTCTTCTCAGCGAGAGTTTAAAGAAGGCGATCAGCTCGTCTTTGGCACTGCTCTGGCCGTCGTCCTCGCTGCTCTCGCTGTTTTGGCTGACCTGACGAGCCGGCAGACGGAAGGTGGGCCGGTCCCGTCGAATTGGTCGACGAAGGATACCACGCAGCATGGATGGACCGTATGCTAGACGGCAGCGAGTAAGAAATGAGCCCGACGGGGCGACCGTGTCTAATCTGACGCGACTGTCTAATCCATCGGCCGCCATTCTGCCTCTTGACCGCGGAAGAAGATCGTCGAGATGGCTAGTGCTCTGGTCAACGACAGCAGCCAGCAGCTGACTGTGGCCCAACTGCACGTGGAAGAGCGCTTGAAACACTACAAGAAGCTGATAGCCGAGAACAAAAATCCCGGCGAATATTACCTGGAGGAGAGCGTCACGCTGAAGGACGGTGGCCAGCTGCAACACCTGCAGACGCCGCACGGCTCGGCCTACCACCTGGTCAAGGGCGAGCGCTGGATGTTCGTCGAGAAGACTCCCGCCACGAAGGCCCTCTACGTCTGCGAGCTGGACGAGCACGGCCTGAAGAAGCTTAGCCACAATACGACCTTCCTCAAGTAGTCCCCGCCATCTGATCTCTACCAATAAAATGTGGCAATACTTTTTGTCTCTGTGACCGACTGTATCGGCCGTGATATTCTTTCGATGTATAGCGTTTCGAAGTCGTCTCGCCTGTAGGCGGCAGTGCCCGACCCAGACGAGCCGCCTCTTCGACTGGCCTTCGTCTCCCAGGTTCAGCACAACCGGGCGGTGTCTCATTCGGAGAAACGAATCAAATTCAAAGCATTTTCGATAGAAACATGCGGCCGATCTTTTACCGCGGACGATACAAAAGTGGCGAGATCGGGCGGCGGCCGAGTCACAATCATAGCCGCCATTCTCAGGGATAAGTCTTTCCCAGCGAGGGAGTAAACAATAAATGGGGTGGAAATCTGCCGCAGAAGATGGCTGGGATACCGTAAAATGGATTTTGATTGTGCACACCCGTAGCCCAATGTTGAATTGAGCCGGCTCGCCGCCCACTTTCGGGGGAGGACGGCCTCGGCGCGCCTCCTTCCAAGAAGGAGACAGCCATCTGTGGTGCACGTCTCAGATTCAATATATCTCTCAATCCAACTCTTTTCTCATTTCAGCGAAGCACTTTGTTGTCTACCGAACCATCTTATGATTGAGACACTTGGAATGGCCCAATAGGCTGGAGGATGCTGAATGATCCGGATGAAGTCTTCAATTAGGGGAAATGTGACCCTATAGCCCATAAGGAGCGGGTAACAAAGCCAACTACCGTATTCTGGAATCTTTTATTTGATTTTCTACTGTAAGAACTCGAAATGCACCGAGGGAGAGGAGCTCCTCTCACGCCTGCTAAACATATCGCACACAAGAACTAGACGGTTTGCGCTCAGAAAATACAAGGAAAAACTTCTAAGAATCTGCAACTTTATTCATAGATCCTATGGCAATTCTTTGTTTTGTGTTTATAAGAGCCGAAGACGACGAATAGAGCCGAGGAGGAGCCTCGGTGGCATACGGCTCTAGTCATGTTTCTCCTTCTCTGAAATGTATTCATTGTCTCAAGAGAGCGACAATGACAGACCTTGTATAATATAGGAGGGCTGTAAATGGACCGGCTCGAAGGGGGCCGGCCGATCGGGACGGGGACTGTAGCCGCGGACGGCCTCCAGCAACAAGGCGCCTATCCACCTTCCGAGATCCAGGGCGAAGACGGTCAAGAGGACAAGGAGAGGCAGGATGGGGAGGACGCTCTCCACCAGCAGGCCAACCGGACCCCAGCCACTCTCATCTGTGTTCTGGTCAAAGGTGAAGTTGAGACGAAGCTGGAAGAGGAGCAGAGTCAGCAGGACCAGCGGCACGACGACCCGCAACAGGAAGCGGAACACCTTCGACTGGGGAATGTAGCGGCTGTGGACGGTTTCTAAACGAGTAGACCATGGTTTCTCTTGAAGGACTCACTGGTAACGGGGTAGAAGAAGCATAGGTCCACGTAGAATTCCCCACTGCCGTAGAGATGAACCGTGACGAGGTAGAAGAGGAGCAGGAGGATACCGCCGAAGCAGTGACCCACGACGCCGTGCCACCGGCCGGCCACAGTCGGATACTTGAGAGTCACACCAGCCACGTAGAGGACAGCTCCGCCCATTAGACAGGCGAACAGGATATTGACGACTGGGCGCGGATGCGCTAAATTGTCATGGTGGCGTTTCAGTTCACACAGAGTAAAGAATGGACCTAAATAGGGGAGACTACATAGAGAGCCGAGGACAGACCCAAAATGGGCATGAGATGCAGGCAGAAGAGCATCAGGGCAAAGATACTGTAGGAGGCCGCCAGGTCGTAGGTGCTATAAAATTCGGGGACTATGCTCTGCCAGAACTCGTCTGAAACGAAAATCAATGGGTTGGGAGACAGGGAGAGGCACCTCTCTTGTGGAGGAGGACATCGGCCACGGAGGGGTGACTCGTCACCGGAATCCCGTACCGGTTACCGTCCGTGTCCAGCCGGGCCGTCATGGCAACATTAGCAGCCAGGAAGAGAATGGACAGAAGTAGATGGGCCAGGGTCATCTGGGCGGCCATCTAAACCGGGCTCTTTAGATGGACAATTCAATAAAGACAGACCGAATAGGCATCGCGTCGTTTCTTGCGGAAGCTGGCCATTGACACGACGAAGAATTTGAGGTTAACTGGACTGATGAGGGCGTTGTATAGGGCGTAGACGACCTCGACCGAGCAGAAATGCTGCACCTGGGAGAGACGGATCAGGCGATTGAGTCCGGTCATCAACGAGCCCGTAACCAGTAAGATACCGCAGTGGAAGAGGACCAGGCAGACGGTGAACATTCCCAGGCAGGCGTATATGATGTAGAAGGTCGGATTGCCAAGACCGGCCACAGCTACACAGCCGACCACCATCAGAGTCATCGCGACGTTGGCCTGGAACAGTAGCCGTCGGCGGAAGAGGCGAGGAAACCCACGTAGGTGCCCAGGGGGAGATCGGCCGGCAGATGGTCACTCTTCAGATACAGCGAGGCCGCCGGCTTGTTTCGAAACATCTCGATGTCGGTCCTGTCCCTGCAGCCGGGAGTAGCCATGGCCCGGTGCTCGTCGTCGATGGTGCCCACTATCCATTTGCGACACTCGTGATCGTCTCTATTGTTACAGATCAGTGTGGTTCTCAACGAGCTACAACAAAACGGCCGGTCACAGTTCAGACGACAGTCCGTGTCCCTCGCGTAACACTGGATGAAATAGTCCAGATGAGGCTCCATCATGATATTGTGGCCGAGTTGTACGACGGCCTCTTTGACGAGTATGCCCTGGTGGACGACGTGCCACGCGATCATGGCATAGCCCAGTGCGCGGAAGGCGCGGCCGAAGTGGTAGGTGACGGTGGACAGCCCCATCTGGGAGGACTGCCCCCAGTGGAGGAGGACAAAGGTCAGCGGCAGTTGGATAGCATAGGCCAGGACGAAGTAGGCCAGCAGGAAGTAGACTACAAAAGCCATCTGGATGAGGGGATGGACTGACCTCCTCCGAAGACTCGGCTGTACTCGTGTAGCAACTGGGCCTGCGAGGGGTCCAGGACGGCGCTCCACAGGCAGATATCCAGGAAGGGGGACCAGTCGATGCTCTGGTACCATTTCTGACCGTCCTCGTTCTCGTCCTGTGGAAAGAGGCCCTCTTCCCGGGCAGTCTTCTCCTGACCGATGGCCTTCGCTGTATTCCCTTCAGTTCTGGTTGACTGCGGTGTCTTGGCGCTCTTCTAAAAATGGTTTCTTCCGGTGGAGGACGAGCATACCCCAGAGGAGACCAATGGTGTGGCCGTCTTACTTGTCGGCTGGGGGTTCGTGTCCGGGGCCGATTGCTGGCCTGATGTGGCCGTCTTCTGGATATAGACATGAAACAGGCAAACAAAAACAATCCACCTTTTCGGAAGCATGAGGAGAGACGCGTAAGTCTGGTTTGATATCCGCCGTGCTCGTCTTGACTCCAGAAACGGCAGATTGTTCACGGGAGATTGGGGTATTTTCGGTGGAGACTGCCGCACTTTGGGTAGTGGGTATCAGAACGGCAGATGACTGTTCCTTGTCGGCGGATGCTCTTCCTCCCGGATCGTCCGCCATCTGTCCGCCTTTTAGTGAGAATGAGCTGATTTTGGCTGTAGGGGGATTATCATGGGCGTTTAACTTGTCCACCAACGACACCGACGAGCGCAATACGGCATTCTATACTGAGTGACCACATCCACAAGAAATCTCCCCAGGGAGTCCCCTGAAGAGAAAAAAAAAGGCCAAAAGGAGGAGGGCGGAAGGGTTGGAGGCAGGCGAGAGGGAAAGAAGAAACGGCTTTCACTCGAAGAAGTATCCTCTTTCGGTTAGTTTATCAATTCCGTTTCATAAGGAAGCTATTTTAGAGAAGAGTGGTAAGCAACGTCTTTGAACGCAACGACAACTTTTGGATGTCAATGGCTGCAAGTGTCAAGAGAAGGACAAGATCTTTATTGAATATTTCGCTGATTGTTTTACTCAGGACTAGGTGAAACTGTATACAAAAAGTTGAGCCGCCCAGACATCGAAACTTTTCAAAACAAAGCCAAAATTATTATCTACACCTTTATTAGTATAAAAATTGTTAACATAAAATTCAATCAAATTACAATGTATAAAATCAAATCATAGCTTATAAAAACGTAAAACTACATTGTACCATTTTGCTTTAATTTTGCAGCTAACCGGGCTCGTTGCAACTTGAAAAGAACATGTTCATCTCCTCCTTCTTCAGCTCCATGGCGTGTGTAACCGTCCGCTGCATGGCCTCCTCCTCCTTCTCGATTGACATCGAGCATTAGACGAGCTAAAATGAAGGCGAGATAAGAGGAGTAAAAATATCCTACCAGCAGAAAGTATTCGTTCATCGTCGCTGTGTTTTTTCGTTTGTGAAGTTAGAATTTCGTGCAACTGATCTACTTCTTGAAAAGCTCCGATGAGAGTATTTACTCTATGAATAATCATTCCTAAACGAAGATATGAAAAAGTAATAAATTAAACCAACCTATTGTTTGTACAATAAGAATACCCATTAAGAAAACAATGATTGCCATCCCCAACGGATCTATTTTGAGAGGATCATCTGTTTCTTCATATTTGCCTTTTTCCTCATTCATTTTAGTCCACTTAAATCCATCTAAATGACGAAATTTCATGAATATTGTACTACAGACCATAAGGAGTCCAATGAATGCTAAGGACGTTCTTATGCCTTTGGATAAGATAAATAGCCAAAGCCAGAAGCGCATTTAGAAGCAGAAGTACAAAGGCGATTTGATTGCGAAGGGAAGCAAGTCCAGTCGCTACGGCCCGCTGCTCTTCTGGGCTAGATTTTATAGGCTTAACAAGAAATAGCAAGAGTGTAATAATTAAAATACCTTCAAATACTTTTCAATAAGTTGTGTCCAAAAGTCGTGCTCAGCTACCTTTAAGCGGCCTCTCTCACACACCTTCAAATAGTCGTAGTCCATCCAAGCCATAGGTGTCTGCACTTTTTCATGTACAACAACCTGAACACTGCTATAATATCAAACGAATAGTACCTGTTTCAAATTAATTTCCTCTTCCATCGGCTTAGGCTGCTCTTTCTTCAGCTCCTCTTCAGGATTCGCCATAGTAGCTAACCGTGTTTCCAATTCCTGCATTCGTTTTTGCATCTCATCCATTTCCGGATCTTTCCCACCACAACGTCTAGGAATAATGCGTCCAATAGTACTCAATCCTTGTTTTAGCCATTTTTGGAGACCGCGAGGTTTGTTCACTTGTCCAGTTGCTTTTGCTACAGCTTCTCGAGTCCCCCAGTTGATTACATTCAAATTGATCAGTGAATATAAAGAAAGGAACACATAGGTTGATGGGATCATGAGGAAGAACACTGTTCCATAAATGATGTTGCTAAATTCGCAAGGATGAAGGCATGCAGCTCCAAAGAAAATAGAGACCATCGCTACAATAAACATAGAAGTAGGTGAAACCACAGCTGAAAAAAAATGAATTTATAATTAGCAATATAATAGCTTACTTTCTAGAACAATTTGGCTAGTTGTAGCCACCAGAACTGCCAACATGACAAAAGCATAAATTATTGACATTATCTTGGCAAACCACAGTTGAACGTTGGATTCTGTTGTAAAACACAGAAATATGAAAGTGGCAATTGGTATGCCATTATACAAAAACATGGTGGCACTATCTACACCAAAAGCTGCAACCTGAACTGAGTGATCAAAAATGCTTTTTTTGAAAACAAACCTGTGCGTAAACAACCATACTAAATATAATAGCAGGTCCCAGCATGGAGAATGCAATGACTATGAATTGATAGGCTATGTAGGAATAAGATATAGACTCGTTATTTTCAGCAGCGCGTTTGTAGTCCATGAGCAGGTCAACAGTATTTGCAATGGAAGAAGGTGTCCATCTTCTTCTTTGATTGAAAAATTCTTCGAACCCTTCGGGTGCGTATGTTTCGGCATCGGAAGCGGCTGCATACTCAATTCTATATCCTTGTTTAAGCATTAAGGTTGACAGCCATCGGTCTTCACCTTGATCATATTGGACAAAATGTCGAGGTTCCATAGCTGTTTTTGTGTATCTACAATACAGTATAGCCTACGTTTACCGCTGACTTACTTATGCATAATATTATCATCCATTAAAGCAGATGCACGGAAAAGAGAAAAACATCCAGGCGCACATAATACACAACCAAACACATGCTCTGCTGCTTTTTGAAACCAATGAGCAATAGCATATTCGAACTTCTGGTACCACACCATAACTCCTGCAACCATTGATATGACATGAAACCTCACTAACCTGATCCAATCGGATGAATACGTCCACAGGCACACCCAATATCGTTTTTCTGTTGCATAAGAGACAGCAGTCGTACGACTGCTTCCGGCTCAAATTTGCTGTCACCATCAATTGCAAGTATAAACGTTTTCTCGGCCATTTGTTGACGATCCTCTAAAGATAATGGCGAATCCATAATACGATGTCCTAGTAGATAGTACATGTACATAACCTGAAAGTTAACGCATGTATAGAATGCTAATAGCTTACTTGACTCCACCGTTTTTTGTGCCTAATCTGGGTTTTATCTTTTAAATGAACAAAAAGTAATGTTCCAGCTGGAAGTTTAACCACAACGCGGCCACCATATGGTGTATTTACAAGCACTCGACTTGCCAAACGACCGTGTTCATCCAATTTTTCACTGCAAATATTTGTTTATTTAACTTTTAAAGGAACAGTGGCACAGCTTCAAAAATTAGACGCGCGCGCGCATGTGGTTACGGTAGCGTGCCATTTTTAAAATTTTCAACTTTTGTTTTCCGCAAGAGTTTTTCAATATTTCTTTTTGCTAAAATGATCAGCATATTCCAATTAGAGAAAGCAATAAAAATCACAAAAATCGTATGTCACAATATGGAGAAATACAACTCGAAAGCATTTTTTTGGCCGATGAAAAGCAAACGCGCCCCGAGCATCTGCGCTGAGCGCAGACCGCGAAAAGCTGTGCCACCGTTCCTTTAAATACGTACCCAGTAAGTTCATTGAGTGTATTGAAAAACAATTCAAAAAATTCATTGGGTACTTTTATGCCCTCTCCATTCATTGTCCATGCGTCGTCAAAGAAAATATGCGCTTCCAATAGAAACTGAAGCTGGCCAGGCTTCTTATTATTTTTCCTTCGAATTTGTTCTTCGTCCAATCTGCAATACGCAATCAGGTAAGGAAAAATAATATTTACTTTAAAATGGACTTCATCATTTGGGTCATTTCTGTAGTAGTTTCATGCCACATTGTTGCGCAAATGTAGACCGTCATGGCAACATCGACATCATCGTTGCGAACAGTTTGTTCATCACTGGCTGCGGCATCATCAGTGCTCGTCTCCACAACAGGAACCTTCTTACTTATTGCATGATGGTATACTACAAGAGATTGCTCAATACAATAACCCACTGTAGACGGAGCCAAAGCATCAATTCTAAAAGAATATATTTGCAGAGGAATTAGATAAGGCGCATACATTTCAACAGTTTTGTCGTGTTCTTCTTGTAAGACATAGCGGAATGCTCGATAGCTACCAACAACGAGCCAAACATAAAAAAGAATCCAATCTTGGAATGGCTGGGCGTTGTTACCCCAAACATCACATTTCCACGTCAGTCCAAGGCCATTAAATAACTGAAAAAAAGGTCTTGAAACTGTTAATAATACCTGCGCCAGTCCACAAATTTTATTATCACAGATATAGCGGAATAACCCTGCTAATATGAGAGGTGATATGGTAGTTGGATGAAGTAATAGAATCAATCGCATATTCAAAGCGGCGAGGAAACGTGCACAACCTCGTAAAGTAGCATGAATCACAACTATACCAAGAGAAAACAACAATATCTTTCTAAAATGCATATTAGAATTTCAACACGACAACAATACATACGTTTGTGCGTATTGAAAGCTGTATGATGATATTACTTCCCAATATGTTCCTCCATTCACACCAGCGGAGGAGAAAATTACAGCGGCAATAATAACAACAATCCTTGCAAGGCTCTGAGAAATTCTTGTAGCAGGATTCAGTTTATCCATTCCATATTTCACTTCAAAAAGAGTATGAAATGCTGTTTTCTCATGGTGTGGATGGGTCCATGATTCCCAAAAACCAATTGAAGCCAGCACAAGCCCAATAGGTAAAGCAATTTTAGCCTAAATCATTCTATTACACATCACGTGAAAGAGTGCCTTAAAAGGAACATCCATTATAGACCACAGATATGTGGAACTAAGAACAAGAAGCATTCCCAAAAAGTGTGGGAATGTGAACATCATACGCACTAAATACAGAAATGAGATATTAACATGGCTGTCATACTAATGCGTGTGGAAAAAGACGATGCATTCCTTGAGGCATTTGCCATCGCGGCAAGAAACCTTTGGACGACAGCAATAATAGGTAGGCAGAATAGAAGATAGAGACCACGCTGCACATCTAACTGGGGTAATACTTGAAACATCAATATGGATAGTCCGATGGTACGACATGTTTCAAGTATGACAATCTGATAAAAAAATAACATTAAAACCAATGAAACTGGTTACTTGGCCATAGACATCGCCAGCTTTTGTGCCTCCCTTTAGTCGAAGCATGGCTTGAAGAATAGAGCAAATATCTGGCACGCACTGCACAAGAGACAACGCTATATACACAGCGGCACGAACCTTCTCAGCATCACCTAAACGTATGTATAAGTTTCTTCGAGCTGCTATTAACCGATAGGTAGAGAGCATGTCTGTTGAAAACTATCAAGGCGGCTCGACTTATCCCGCAGATTTGTACTAAGAAGAAGTATCGAAGCTTTAGTGAAGACGACTCCAAATGATAGGAAAATACTTCCACAGATAAATAAAAGCAGCTGGAAAAGAAATCATGACATTTTCAAACAATGAAATACCTTTAGCAATTGTATAGAGGTCACAATCCAAGAAGACACTGACGGCTCTTCTTGTGAAGCCCGTTTATGGGATCGAAATACATTCCACGGCTCTTCTTCCCAAATCATTAACAGCTGAAAATTGCGAATTTGCCACTGAAATTTTAGCTAGTGAAGAACCGTGGAATGTGCATAATGTAATAATATCCATAAAGATCCCAATAATATAAACAATTATTTTCTAGCCTGTAATACAAGTATATCGCATGTTACACTTTACCACCACCAAGTTTTCCGCCGTTTTTCACATTATTAATTTGTAACAAGAACAATGTCTTCAGACTAGGAAAAAGAACAGCAAATTTTTAAGTACAAGTGTTTTTTGGGAAGTGAGCGAAGGAGAAAGGGGAAGAAAACAATGGAAATGGAACGGGCACGCACCATGCGCGGCAAATAGTAACCTCTTGAAATGCCAAAGAGATTCACAATTTGGAAGACATCAAATGTTTCCCAGTTTATCGACAATGAAAACTGAAACTGTAGAATAAAACGAGAAAGAGCACATCATTTATTGCCCTGAATATTTACGTTAGATATCATGGATTCTCCAGAACGTAGTGATTCTTCTGCGGATCCTTGGCTCCCGGGGGGCAGCGACAAGGGCCGCTAGCACAGAACGGATGAGCAAATCCACAAAGTTCGGCTTTCCAATGGCAGCGAGGATAATATCTAACAAGGGAACCTTTTCACCTTAGGTTGGACTCGTGAGACGAGACCTAGTGCATTCGAAAGAGCGTCAAAAACTATCCCAGGCACCGGGTTCTGTTTTCCCAAAATGACTCGCGTTACGGTGTAGCACGCCAATTGAGTTTTACATGTTAAATTTGTCAAAACTGGTTTTCGCCGTTGTATCCTTGAAATTGCAGTAGATTAAATGTGAAGCAGTGGCCGAGTGGATAGTATACTCGCTTACATGATTTTTGCGTTTTTTCTGGCCGAGTTCGAGTCCCTGTTGGAGCAATCGTCTTTTGCTTCTATATTTTCATGAGAAAAACGATTTTTGATGGATAATAGTTGTCAACTGATACCCAGGGTGAGTTTGCAGTCCTATCCAAGCATCACGAAATGGCTAGCATTTCATCTCGGGCATAACGTATTCCTTCATCAATATGGGTCGTTTTGGATTCAAAAAAAGAGGAACAGAAATGCAAGTTAAACAATGAAGACAAGTCATGCTTATTATCTTCATTAGGCAGGCTAATGGGTAGGAACGACAATAGCGAGTCAGAGACACAGTTCCCATGTGCGTAAAAGATGATTTCTCCCATCGTTATGATATGTGCGCTTTCTTTTTCGCTTGGCACCCGTCTAACGTGGCCCTTTGCCAAGACTGTTCCAAACTAAAAATCACACCAAAGCCAATAGGCTCTAGGCCATTTGTGGCGCTTGAAATGGAGTGCCAAAGCAATTAAACACACCCTGTTGAGAACTGTTATCCATCAAAAATCGTTTTTCTCGTGAAAATATAGAAGCAAAAGACGATTGCTTCTACAGGGACTCGAACTCGGCCAGAAAAAACGCGAGTCATTTTGGGAAAACAGAACCCGGTCCCTGGGATAGTTTTTGACGCTCTTTCGAATGCACTAGGTCTCGTCTCACGAGTTCAACCTAAGGTGAAAAGGTTCCCTTGTAAAAGAAAGGGAAGATGAATTTGTAAAGGAGCGAACAACTCACGAGCAGGCCTGATGAGGATGCCACATCTTGCAGTTCGTCTCGAGGACCGTATGAATTTTATTATTCCATTTGGGGCATTGTTGGGCATTTTTCGTGGAGTCGGCCATTTTCTCGTGGTTCACTGCATCTTTCTTCCATCTCACAACCATTTTCGGCTTTTTGGATTTGGACAAGGACGGCGCAACATCTGCCTCCGGGAGACCCAGCAAGGTGCGGGGACTCTTCGACCGCTGAACGCTACGAGATGAGCAAGGAGTGACGACGGCCAGATGCTCCTGAATCCATCTGGTTCGTTGGAAAAATAGATATAAATAACCAAAAGCAATTCTTCTGGAAAATCATTTCGCGTCTGGAGAGCTTCGAGGACGAGCTCGTGGTCCAGGTTGACCGTGTTCCAATGGAGGTAGCCGGCCGTCGCCGGGGAATTCTTCGTCGGCCGGACGGCTTCCTGGCTGGAATCCCTTCGTCTACGTCGCTCATACAGCCTCACATGATCGCTTTTCTGGTGTCTCTCGTCGCGGATCGGCAGCTCAATGCAATCGGCCACCAGACTCAACATCTCAGGGGACAACTGGGGCGGATGGACGACTACACATTTCCAGCCGTTGAGCTGGATCATTTTCACGGTCAGGGCGAACTCGATTGACTCGTCTGAAGAAGATACCAATTACGGAAAAGAGGGAGGACAACACCTGAGATGAGGAGCAGGGTGCCGGAGGAAGGCGCCCTGGTTATCTGTTGCCAGATGGATGACACCACATGATACGTCTCTTTCGACTCAAAGAATTCCAGCTGACAGTTGGGAAGGGCCCGTACAGCCTGTAGCACGTCGGAGGAGGCCCTCTGGGGGTCGAGGCCGATGAGTATCCGGTCGAGGGACTGCTGGAGGCGCGAGGAGACCTAAACTCTCCTGGCACATAGGAGGAAGCGACGAGAGGGACTCACATAGTCGAACATTGTGGAAATATTGCACGGCGGCAGAGGCACGGAGTGGTAGTTGTAGAAGGCGTAGACGGGAGGCCGTTTGTCTTCCACCATCTCACCGGGCGAAATGAAGCCGGGCGGCGGCAGGACGGATAGAGATCGACAGGAAATCCGATCGGACAGGAGAGTGGCAGCCATGTTGAGACAGATCTTGTTCATTACAGGGAAAAGACTGGCGCGAACAGATGCGAACGCCAACTCAAGAATAAGCCTCTTTTTTTCGCTTTCGGAAAGCTGTCGCTCTTTGGGGACGAGGCGTCTCCCTTGTGAAAGGGGACAACGACGCTGTCCATTGCCTGAACCTCATCAAGCCATCCCTTACCAAAGACCATGACAGCCATGTGTCGAGCCAGCCTCTTATAAATCGACGCCTTGGCCGGAAGGGGCATGTGTCCTCGTCCCCGCGTCCCCCAAAGTAACGGTAGATGCCAGACTGCCATATGGAAGAGGATCCGTTGTACCGTAAAACTTGTGATAGAACTCCCCGGGGTTGTATTTTTCGATCCTCTTTTTGGAGGGAGTTCTATTACAAGGGGGGGGGGGGGGGGGGGGGGGGGGGGGGGGGGGGTTGTAATACAAGTTTTACGGTATATACCCTAGGAGACTCCAGTTGTTCGTTTCCTCTCTAGGAGCTTCCAAATTTCCGATATCTGTCAACTGTATATCTGTCAGCCAGCCGAGGCCTCCGCCGCCGATTTAATTAAGACCTTCGTCGAAATTCCCAGGCATCCCCCGTCAATTGTCTCTACCTCGAGGAAAATAAATGGTGGAAGAGCGGGGGGAGCCAATATAAGCAGAGAAAATCCACTCGCCTCAGCCACTCTTCACCATGTCCCGACGACAGTATCCTCCCACCTTGGCTGAGATTTCAGGCTACAGGGGTGCCCCCGCCTCTGCTCCCCAAAGACAGAAGAATTTTAGGCTTGAGGCCGGAGACACTGTTTTTTCGTCGAAGACAGCCAAGGACAGCCATGGACCATCCCGGAGTTCTGAGTCCAGTCCGACGTCTGTCCATGTCCCGGTCGTTGTCCTCGAGAATTCAATCAAGTTTTCAGCACCCATTAGCTTCTATTTTCTAGAAAGATAAAGTTCGCCTCGAGAAAAAATAAAGATGAGGCTGGAGACAAGAAGGGAAGGCCTCCTCCCGTGGCCTGCCCCCGCCTCGCCTACAGTATCTTGGTTGGAAGATGCTACAGGTCATTGACTCCTCTCCTCCAGTCAAAAGGAATTTCAGCTTAGGCCCGTGGAGACCGTCATCAGAGTTGGAGGAGAATCCGTCGTCCTTGGGTGGTCGTCGGAGACAATAAGGCCATGGGCCTCATGGGCGGGGTTCTGAGTCTCGTCCCACGTCCGTCCGTGTCCCTGTCGTTGTCCCCCGTCGCCTCGAAAAATGAAAACCTAATCGAGGCTTTAGTTCATCCCCATCAATTTTAGGCAGTGCTGTTCCAGTTCCCATTGAAGAAGATTCGACTGACCCGACCAATTGTGGAACTCGGGTGAGGCACGAGGGGAGCCAACTGATGGCAGCGTCTTCAGGTCAATACGGCATCTCTTCGAGGTGACAAATGCTTCCAAAAATGGGCGGCTGATCCGAGGGGCACCTGCCAGCGCTACCCGGGATCGGCGAACGACAACACCCGGCGTGGATCGTTCACGGGAACCATCTGTCTATGCAACATCGGGTACACGACCAGTGGCTACAGTTGCAGTACGCGATACATCCTATCACTATAGTAGTCCTCCCTTCAGCTGAGAGATGCCCAACCGACATGCCCGATATTTGTGCCGGTGGTCGCCAACAGTGTTACTTGGACGACAACAATCAGCCGGACTGTATATGTCTCAAGGGGTATAATCTGACGCAGGGAAATTGCATCCGGCAGTCCAATTACTGCGATACTTGCGAATTCAACTGCCACATGTCCCAAAAATGCATCGCCTCGAGTGACTTAGAGACAGGAGAGGGATACACATGCTCACCTTGCGATGAGAACCTCGGCTTCAAGACGAGCATGAGCGGAGGCAACTCCGCCTGGTGTACCAGTGAGTTTCCTGGGATTGTCCTCCCTTCTATCTTCCGCTTTTGCAGATATCGACGAATGTACAACAGGGACACACAGGTGCGACTCGAATGCCGAGTGCACGGACAAGAATCCCGAGGTCGAGAACGGCACCAAATACACCTGCCAATGCAAGGCCGGATGGGTGGGGATCGGCACGGTTTGCAACCCCTGTACGAACGCTAACGAGTGCCTCACCCCCAACGTCTGTGGCAAGAACTCGAACTGTACGGACACACCGGGCAGTTACACCTGCAAGTGTCTGACGGGCTACAAGCCAGGCGGCACCACCTACTCGGCCCAGGGACATCAGGACTGTATCGACATCAACGAGTGCACCGAGACTCAGTCTCCCTGCATGGCCTTCTCCCAATGCAACAACACCGAGGGCTCCTACGAGTGCCCCTGTAACACGGGATACGTCGGAGACGGAAAGACACGAGGATGCAAACGTAAGCGACTCCACTCGTTCTAGACTCCTTTTCAGTGGATGACCGGATCTGCCTCACTTGTGACAAAAAGACGACGACTTGCGGGGTCAATAGCGCTCAGACTGCCTACGAGTGCAAGTGTATCGCTGTAAGTGTCATATCTCCCCCAAAGTGGCCCCTTCCAGAATCACACGGTGATCCCTGGCAATAAGACCAGCTGCCAGCCCGTGACCTATTGCGACAAGAACCCCAGGTGTGCCCCGGCTCCCAAATCCATTTGCACCGACAAGCCCGACGGTTCCGGCTATACCTGTGAATGTGCACCGGGATACGTGGACGAGGGAACTGACGACAAGGCCGGAAAGGGATTCGTCTGCTATTGTAGGCAGTCACTCCCTGCTTTTTATGAGTTCCGATTCCAGCCGAGGATCCCTGCCAGAGAGGTGCCCCCTGTGCCCTGGTGGCCCACACTGTGTGCACGAGGACCAATGCGAAGAAAGAAGGATACCAATGTGACTGTCAGAAGGGCTATGTCCGCCAGGTTGCAGGCCAAGGCAATGATTCGGCCCCCTGCTTCGGTAGGTTATACCAAAAAGAGAAAAGCTTTCTCCAGAGGAAAATGGACCTCAAGCCAACAACTGCACCCAGTGTCGACCCAACTCGGAGATTTGTTTGTCCGTGGGGAACGACGACAGTGGAAAACTGAAGCAGTGTTCGTGTGCCCCGGGATACAAGAGGCCGGAAGGAGAAGGCTACGGCGAGTGCATGAGTAGGTATTCTCAGGACATAGAGGAGGATGAGTTTAGATATCAACGAGTGTCAGAACGCCGCGGCCAACGAGTGTGACCCTATCCGAGCCGAGTGTTTCGACGAATCCCCGACAAAGGAAAACGGCAATGTCAAGTACAGATGTAAATGTCTGGCTGGCTTCACTGGAGATGGAACCAAGAACACCTGCGTAGATATTGTTGAGTGTACGGAGACACCAGATATCTGTGGGACTACGGGGGAGAAGATCTGCGAGAACTTGGTCCCTGGGTACAAGGTAAGTAAAGGAGACGCTATGAGGAACTCGATGATACATTTCAGTGCAACTGCAACAAGGGCTTCATTGAGAATACGCAGGATAAGAGCAAGTGTGACAATATCGACGAGTGCGCGCTCTCCCTGGCCGACTGCAATGCCAACACCCGTTGCGTCGATACCGTAAGACTTGTCTCTGGCCAGAAGAGATGACTTTCAGAACGGTGGCTACAACTGTACCTGCGACATCGAGAAGAACTTCTTCGTCAACGGGACAAACGAGCACGGTGTGACCTGTGGAATCTACAACGTCTGCAAGGAGGGTCTCCAAGTAGGCAGACACCCCGAGGGAGGATGGCGACCACTTCCAGGGAAAAGGAAACGACGTGGCCAAGGCCTGCCCCGACCCGAACCACATCTGTACCCAGGACGGCAACAGCTACACCTGTAGATGCCCCGATGGATTTGTTGCTAATGGACAGACTTGTGTCGACATCCCGGAATGTCGGGACGAGCAGAAGAACGACTGTGACGGGGAGTCGACCACCTGCGACGAGAGGGTTCCCGGCTACGTTTGCGTCTGTAAGCCAGGCTTCGTCGAGATTCCTGGCAATAGCAAAAGATGCGAAGGTACACCCCCTTCCTACCCTTTGAGTCCGGGTAATTGCAGACGAAAATGAATGTGACACCATGCCTCTGGAACGCCTCTGTAACCCGAATTCCAACTGCAACAATACCCGTGGAAGCTACCGCTGCACATGCAAAGATGGTTTCGAAATTTCTGGAGGGCAGATGAATAAACCCAATTGTAAACGTAGGCCAGAGACAGCTACATTTTACCCACACCTTTCCAGCCAAGAACCCCTGTGCCAGTTCCATCAATCCCTGCTACGGTGGAGACTGCATCTATGACCCGTTCAAGGCAGCCTACCACACCTGTAGGTGCAACTACGGCCTGACGGACCACAACACAACAACGTGTATTGGTAAGTGAAGAGCCCTCTCCCCCTGATTTCGATATTTTTAGACTCCAAATACTGCGACTCCAGCGACTTCTACAAGTGTCCCCCCTACTCGAAGTGTAAGGGGAAGGTCTGCGAGTGTGACCCGGGCTATTCCTGGGGAGCAGTGCAGATGCCGCTAAATCGAGATACCTTCCAACAGCGAGCCTGTAATCAGATTAACTGGTGCCAGGTCTACGGGTTCAAGGAGTGTATCCAAAAGGGAAAGAAGTGTAATAATACGGGACCTGGAACAGGAGAATGCTTCTGCGACGCTGGGTTCCGGATGGACCGCGACGGTTGTCACAACATCGAAGAATGTAACGAAAGCCAAGCCAAGGGAATTTCCATCTGCCCGGCCAAGAGCGACTGCATCGACACCCCCGGCAGCTACCGTTGCGAATGTTCGGATGGCTACTACATCATTGCGGCCAAGAGCAACGAGACCCATCCCACGTGCGAGGACCTGAACGAGTGTGACTACAAACAGGACAACTGCTCCTCCTACAAGAACACCGAGTGCAACAACCTGAACGGAGGATTCGAGTGCATCTGTAAGCCAGGATTCGAACCGGAGCAGATCGGCGGGTCAGAGTGAGTTGAGGGAAGAATAGGGGAGACACAGGGCCTGTTTCAGCGACGGGCGTTTGTCCAACCGAAACTGTGTCTGGCAGGATCCTTGCAAGAATAACCCTTGTGAAGAGGTAACTTCGTCCTCGGAAGAGATCATCCGGCCGTTTTCAGAGAGCCGTATGTGACTCGAGTTCTGGTTGCGTCGTATGTAAGTGTCCTCCCGGCTACCATGGATCGGGAACAAAGGAGCTGCCATGCATTGATGACGAGGAGTGCCTGTGGGGAAAGGACAACTGCACGGCCACCACGGAGAATTGTATCAATCTGCCAGGCTCATTCCGATGTGACTGCAAGCCCGGCTTCGAGAAGAACAGCAAGGGAGTCTGCGAGGACAGGAACGAGTGCAAGAAGACGCCGACCATCTGCGAGGAGAGGTCGAACAGCTACTGCAACAACACCTACGGCAGCTACTTCTGCGTCTGTAAGGACGGCTTCATCTTTGACCCGAAGACCCAAAAGTGTGTCGGTGAGTCTTGCCCTCCCTGCCCCTTTGAGAGATCCTTTTTCAGACTACAAAGAATGCTCCCAGCCAGAATTCTGTGGTCCTTCCCCTGGAAACAAGTGCAATGAGCTGGAGGGATCGTACGAATGTGTCTGTGACCCCGGATACGAGAAGCCGTGCGGCAAAGCCAATAAGCAGTGCCCCTGCAAAAACATCAACGAGTGCGACAACGCGACCGCCTGCGATAAGAACGCCATCTGCGAAGACAAACCCGGAAGTTACATCTGCAAGTGTAAGGAGAACTACCGGGAGGAGGATGCCCGCAAGTCGGGCGGATGCAAGTACATCTCTATCTGCGAGCGGAACAACTGCACCAACCC
The DNA here is from genome assembly GCA_932521035.1 of Oscheius dolichura. Classification (NCBI taxonomy): domain Eukaryota; kingdom Metazoa; phylum Nematoda; class Chromadorea; order Rhabditida; family Rhabditidae; genus Oscheius; species Oscheius dolichura. The sequence goes on from OW051494.1 coordinate 7,405,749, forward strand.
ACACACACATTGTGTCTCGGTGAACGAGGAGAAGATCAGGTGCGATTGTGACGACGGCTACATCATGAGCAACGGCGTGTGTCAGCCGAACCCCTGTCTCAAGATAAAATGCGAGGGAGGCACCTGCATTCCCCAGGAGGACAAGGGCCAACTGACCACATTCTGCCAATGTAGCAACAGCTCGGAGAGGTACGACCCGGAGAAAGACAAATGTGTCAATTCCAATGTCTGCAAATGCCCCAATGGGGCTGTCACCTGCACTAACAGCACGGCCTGCTCCGATCCCCCGGTGATGAAGTGCACCCCAGCCGGCGCTGAACCCGAGTGCCAATGCTTCCCATACCTCAAGTTTAACGAGAAGACGCGAAAATGCGAAAGTATGTCTCCTATCATTTTTTTACCGTAACCAAACGACGTTCAGACTGCGACGAGTGTCTGGGCAAGTGTCCTCCGGACTCGGTCCGCCACATTCTGAAGAACAACCTCGGCTACAACTACGACCGCGACTGTAAATGCAAGCTGGGCTACATTTGGAGACCGTCGCGAGATCCTCTAGCTCCTGGAAAGTGTGTCAGTAAGTGGAGGACGGCTTCCGCGGCTAAATCTGTCCGCCTTCAGTTGACAAGGACTGTCAGCTGCAGGGATTCTGTGCCAGCAACCCGATGACTACCTGTTGGGACGGCGTGTGTATCTGCAACTCGGACAAGCTATTCAAGGCAGCTGACAATGGCACCTGCTACAGTGAGTGATCTTTCCCATACCTACAGTAATCTTTTCCGTTCAAGAGATGGACAGCTGTAAAGTGTTCAAAGAACACTATAGAGTGGACCGGTGCCAGGGGAATGGAACCATCGCTGATGGACGAGGCGATGAATGCGAATGCGACTGTCTGCCCGGATACTGGAAGGACTGTGTCGACGGAAATACCGTCTGCAAAGGTGTGGTTTCCCCTTCCTCCTCCTTTAGAGATGATGGCTTCCAGACATAGACGAGTGCAAAAAGAACAAGTTGTCGCCGTGCTACAATCGCATAGACGAGCCGTATTGTGTCAACACGCCCGGCAGCTTCTACTGTACCTGTAACATGACCATTGAGACACAAGGCTACATCGTCAACGATAACGGCGAATGTGTCCCTCCGGATCTCTGTAAGAGCCGCGCCCCCTGCCCGGGACAGTCCAGCTGCATCCCGGCCGATGGCACCTGCGCCTGTGACGACGGATTCACGAATGGGAAAGACGTAAGGGACCAGGTGGATAGCTGGACAACGACTTCCAGGGTGCTTGTGTCGACCGAAACGAGTGTGCCGACAACACATTCGTGTGCCCCACATACTCGTCGTGTAACGATACGTTCGGTGGCTATGACTGTATCTGTGACAAGGGCTACGAGAGGAAGGACTCCAGCCCGTACACGGCAATTGGAAAATATGGCAAGAAGACACTTAACTACACCTGCGAGGACATCAATGAATGCGAAAACAGTGAGTAGTTACAGTACCGTCTCTAAAAAGGACAGCAGGTGGAGCAGAGACGATGGCTCTGAGAAAGGCCGATCCCTGCCCGACGGGCGGCGAGTGTGTCAACTATCCCGGCGATTACAATTGTACCTGTGGGGAGGGCTACATCCAGCTGAACTCCAAGGAGTGCCAGCCAATCCTGAGTAAGAGCGAAGGCGGATGGCTCAGAATCGTTGTCTTCTTCAGGAGACTCGTGTGCCAACTGCAGTGTGTATGCCAGCTGTCCGTCTGACGGCGACACCAGGAAGTGTCAATGTAACATGCACTACAAGGGAGACGGCATCGGAGACGGCGGCTGCACAGGTACACTAGCTTCTAGTTCTTCCAGGTAGTTGTCTCCTTTTTCAGTTATCGACTACTGTAACCCTGCCAAGAAGACGTGTCACACATATGCCAAGTGCACCGACCTCAAGCCCGGCTTCAAATGCGAATGCAAGGAGGGATACGAGGGAGATGGATTGGCCTCCGGTAACGGCTGCAACTGTGCGTGTCTTATCGATTGGATTGAACGGAGAGTTTAGTGATCAACTTCTGCGCCAGGGAAAACTTCTGCCCTCAGGATGCCAACTGCACCCATATTGGTGCCACTCCCCAGCCGACGCCCGACGGCGTCCTCGCAAAGGCGTGGACCACCTGCATCTGTCGAGAAGGATACGTATTCGTCCGGAAAACCTTCACATGTGAAGGTATATTTTGGTGTAGGGGGAGCACCGTACTTGTGCCTTTTCAGATGTGAATGAGTGCGAGTTGAATATGACGATCGACGAGAACCACACCCCCTGCCCGAAGATGGCCAACTGTACCAATACACAGGGCAGCTTCACGTGTGAATGCCGACCCGGCTGGGTGTACGACTCTGGGAAAAATGAATGTGACGATATCAACGAGTGCACCTCGGGACAGGCCGACTCGTGCAAGCCGGCCACTGGAAAATGCCATAATACTGAAGGCTCGTGGGTTTGCAACTGTCTCCCCGGCTTCATGCACAAGAAGGACACTGACAAGATCTGTGAATGTAAGTAGAGACCTACAGTAACCTCAAAGAAACATGTTCAGATGTGAACAGATGTACTACACCAGCTAATCCCTGTAATAAGACGACATCCGACTGCTACGACGATTTCGCCGGTGGATTCCGGTGCGAGTGCAAGACCGGCTACCAGCAGAGTCCGAACGAGCCTCTGAAATGCGTCGACATCAACGAGTGCACCTTCCCCAACAACTGCAATACCCTGACTCAGACCTGTGAGAACTTCGACGGCGGCTACAAGTGCGAATGCCGGACCGGCTACCACAAAGACGTTGGCCCTCTCCTCTCCTCCTCTAGCCCCCTTTCAGGACAAGGGCCTGTGTGCCCCGTCGACCCCCTGCAACCAGACGTGCCCCGACTATTCCATCTGTGTTCTGAACAGAGACAACTCGTCATCCTGCAAGTGTATCGACCACTACAAGTGGATCGCAGAGAACAGGACCTGCTCCATCGATGCCTGCAAGAACACCGACTGCGGCGAGGGCGGCACCTGCGTCATCGTCCAGAACAGAAATGATTCCCTCGCCAGTAAGAATTTAGAGGGCGTGGGAAGGCACAGCCAGCTTCAGATGCCCAACTGCCGTACAGATGCGAGTGCCAGAAGGGATACACCCTGGACCCCATCAGGAACCTCTGCAAAAAGGGAGACATTATCAACTGTGGCAGGGACGAAGCCTGTGGAGTGGGCTAGCCTATCCCTTCTGATAGTAGTGTCTGTTTCAGATTGGCAGCTGCAAGGTGGCAAACAATGACAACGGTTACACGTGCGATTGCCCTAGTTCTGGCTGCTTCCCCCAATGCAAGGACATCGCCTGCGATCCCCTAGCCGAGTGCCGAACGGCCAAGCGAGATGGAAAGGTCGTCATCGCCTACTGCCAGTGCCCGGAGGGATACAGAGGATTCGGAACGGCCTCCACCGGCTGCTTCCCGATCCAAGACTGCGACGAGAGACTCTGCAGCAAGTACGCGGCCTGCAAACTGGTCGACGGCAAGTCCACCTGCGTCTGCGACTCACACTATGTCGGAAATGGAACATATTGTATTGGTGAGGACAGGAGAAGGGGCTGGGTAAGACGGGAAATATTTAGACAGGGACGAGTGCGAGGACAAGACACACAACTGCGATGACAAGGCCAACTGCATGAACATCCAGGGAGGATTCGTCTGTACATGCAAAGTAGGATTCACCGGATCTGGTACCAAGGGCAACTGCAAAGGTGAGTCAATCTCCGATGGCCAATAGTCTAAATGTGCCAGATATCAACGAATGCGACGTGACCCTCGGTCTGTCCGAGTGCAACATCACCTCCACCAGCTGCAACAACACCAACGGCGGGTATCACTGTATCTGCAAGGACGGATACCGTAACACGACCGAAAAATTTACCCAGTGTCCTGGTGCCCATCCTTGTTTGCCGTTTAAAATGACCTTTAGATATCAATGAGTGCGACGAGGAGAACACCTGTGGCGACCACAAATGTATCAATCTGGAGCCAGGATACGAGTGCGTCTGCAAACCTGGCTACCGCCTGACCACCAACAAGAGAGCCTGCGAAGATATTAACGAGTGCGAGACGGGCACCCACGATTGCAGCGCACAGGCTACATGCACCGACACGGGCGGCGGCTACACATGTGCATGTAAGGAGGGATACGAGGGAGACGGAAAGACATGCAAGATTATTGACAAGTGCGAGAACGACAAGGACAACAACTGCAACAAGGACACCACCGTCTGCAAAATGCTCTCGAACTTGCCAAGCTACACATGCGAGTGCAAATCCGGCTACCAGAAACCGGCGGGGCAGTCCGAATGGCACACCTGCGAGGACATCAACGAGTGTCTGAACGAGACGATCTACGACCAGTCGACCACGGCCTGCAACAACGCCCCCGGCAGCTACGAACTGCAGTGTCACATCGGCTACGTCAATATCCACCCCAACCCGAGCCTTCAAAATGCCGATTGCGTACCACGAGATGAGTGCGCAGAGGACCCAGCCTGGGCTGAGACACGTGCCCTTATCGAGACTGGAACTGTCAACCCGGCCGACTGGAAGACATGGATGATCCCCCCGAAGAAGGCCGACTCCGGTTACGCCTTCTGTTACAACGAAGCCGTCAATAACAACCGCAGATTCTCGTCCGTCTATCTTCCCAACTGCATCAATTACGATCCCGAGTTCTCTATGCTCACAATGTCAACCAGCCCAACGCCTTCCTTCACCCCGCCCCGAGGCTATTCCTGTGCCTGCCCCAACGGAGACCTCAGGACTGCACCGCTTACAGGCAACTACTCTTATCCCATCTGCTCCGATGTCCCCTGTAATTGCCAAGTCGGCTTCAAGTGTTCCCAAGGACAATGCGTCTGCGTCAACCCCGACGACCATATTCGACAGGTCAACGGCATCTCCCAATGTCACCCCATGGAATGCGGCTCCGACTACAGTGTGCCGCCGGTCCTCGTTGACAAGCAGGACCTCATTCTATGTATCAAGAATGTCTTCGTGGCCAAGACCGGCTACCGACTGGTAAGGAATAACGCCACAAAGGAGGTCGAAGACGTCGTCGGTAAGTGGCCATCCATCCTCCCGACCTGATTCTCTCCACTTCAGATATCGACGAGTGCACAGAGAACAAAGGCATCGATCCCTGCTGTAGTGACAAGGACTCCTGCGTCGGAGACTACTGCGTCCAGTGCCAAAACCTGCCCGGCACATACAACTGTGCCTACCGGAAAGGAGACGGCTCCAAGTTCTGCGACCGTGACTCCGTCGACAGCAGCCAGTGCCGTTGTAACCGTAAGTGTCCTCCCCTGTCCTCTGTAGCAGTCTCCCCTTGTCAGAACTCTCCTGCGGCTACAGTCAGTCGTGGTACTATAGCTGTGAGAGCGAGTGCAACGTAACCCTGGACAGGAGACTCGACGACGCCAAATACAACAAGCCCCTCTGCTCCAAGGTCGTGGAAGCGAACACGTTGAAGTACGTGACGTTCCCGTCGCTGAAGAGTCTCTACGAGTTCATCTGCTCCCGGACCAACGTGAACCAGAACAAGCTGGCTTGTCTCTTTGACAGCTCCAGCGCCGATCTGAGCACCTCGCCTCTCTTCAACTACTGGGGAGCGTGTACAAGTCAGTTCTCCCCCCCCCCCCCCCCCCCCCCCCCTTTCCACTGTATATTTGACGTTCAGATGACGTGGCCGCCATCTCCTGTGAGGGAGGAAGCCAAGCCAATAAGAATCTAGTCTTGTTCGTTGAAAATCCCCAATGTCCTGCGAGATTCAGTCCCATCCCCCAGAGGTTTGCCACTCCTCACAGCAATTTCATGTGTCGCCCTTTCAGGCCGGCCATCGGCCAGCCAATTGGACAGGATTGGTCCGTCGTCCCGGCGTGTATGGTCAAGGAGAACGAAGAATTCTACAGCAAAGGAAACTTCTTCATATTGCAAGACGACTCCTCTCCGAATCTGATCGAAAGCTATCCCATTTAAATGAATATATCCACGTTTTTCTAATGTTCCTAGTCGCAAGGAGAGCAAGAATGAAGGAGACATTCCTCTTCCCAGCGACGGCATCAAAGGCCATTGGATCCGCTTCGCTTCTGTCTCTCAAAGCGGTGGGCTTCTCTCCCACCCTGATAGAAATCATTTGGTCCTTCTTTTCCTCTCCTCGCTCTTCCTCCCCTTCTCCTGGAACAAGTCATCACCAAGGTTCTCTTCCATCTTCTTTTTCCTACAAATAGACATTTCAGATGGAAGGAGACAGTTATTTCTGGCTGCAACAGACAAACGGCCATGTGCATGAGTTCATTCGAAGGAGCCGGTATATCTCTGTCAACATAGATTGGGACTTCTTCCTCCGGTTTGAAAACATCCCATGGGGACAGCTCCGTTGCTGGGAATATAGGAGCGGAGAACTCATTGAAATGGACAGATTGTATGAAACTACCTCAGGGCAACAACAAGCTGAAATGTTCCGGAAGACAGCTGGTCCCCAACGATGTCCATCGAAGGGGCCAACCACGACAGGTGGCGCCTCAGCCCGAGCCATCTGACACCCCCTTCCCTTCTTCTTGCAGCCCACTTCCAGAGAATGCTTCAAACGCCGCAGAATGTCTGACTAATCCTTTCCTATACCACCTAATCGTTCTACCAGTCCAAACTGACTCACAACCAGCTCGTCCTCGACCCGTCAGCTCACCGCGATGAGCTGCTAATGACTCGTGCGTCACGACCCCTTATCAGTTTTACGTAATCGGTTGCTTTTCTTTGGCTTCTTCCTGCAAAATGAATCCTCGACGGTGTTGATATGGTCGAATGGAGAGGATGACAAGACTCTGAGTCAGCAGCGGTGGCTGCAAACCTGCAGGGCAAAGAGAATCAGGAATTCTGAAGTGGCCAGAAAGGGGCGATTAATAAAATTGAATATTATTAGAATTCTGAATATGCCCCTGAATTCTGTTTGATATAAATACCACCAGGACGAAATTTTTTTTTCCAGAATAATGGGTGTCCCTCCTGAAAAAGGGTAGCCACGACTGCTCAAAGACGCTCATCTCCGAGACAGGCAGCTGGTCATCCAGTGACAGTTTCCACTTTTGTTCCGGTGGTAAAGTCGTCCGAACAGTCTAGAACGTTTTCCCCACGTCTCCAAGGGGAAAGAAATACCTTCTGACGGAGAAAAGAGGACTACGCTGGACAGGAGGACTGGCATCTTGTCCTCCCTGGATCGGTAGAAGCCAGCTGCTCTGGAAGTCCTTGTATTTGACTGTTATTTCTAATAGGATGCTTCTATCGCTTCTCCCCGTTGCCCCGTTAGCTGCCGCCTCCTGCTGACAAGTCCCGTTGGCCATTAGTCGGCTCCTCCCCCTCGTTACTAATCACCCGCTTTATCAGCTCTGTCATCCTGACACACCGCCTATAAAGGGGGCCACTTCCCTGCTTTCCCATCACTTCAAGCTGCCTACCAGTCCCAGCTACTCCGCCTTTTCTTTCCTCTCATTTCACTTTTTCTTTTCAGAAACGATGTCTTCCTATAAGGAACAACTCGAGGAGGAAGAGATCCGCCGCTATGAACTGGAAGCGGAAGAGAGACGACTTCAAGAGGAAATGGATCGAGAAGAGCGACGAATGCTGAACGAGCTGGAGAAACAGCGACGAGCCGAGGAACGGGAAGAAGAACGACTGCGTTTGGAAGAACTGTACCTGCTGGAAAAGCTGCTGAAAGAAGAACTCCAGCAAGAGATGCGACTGCTTAGCAAACTGGAAAGGGGGTAAGACCCACTCCCCCTCCCCTCTTCCCTCTTCCCATCCGCCACTAATAATATTAATAAAAGAGGTAAATGAGGTACTAGTATATAGCCCTTCTGTTCCCTGGAAATTAGAGCCATCTGGCTGTTGTTTCATTCCCATGGTATTGCTTAGGATAGATGTTTTCCAACTTGTGGATAAGCTAATATTGTAATAATAATCTTCCATAATAAATTGCATATACTCCAATTGTTGTATTGTTTGATTTTCAATGGTCTCAGTCCATTTGTTACTTCTACAGAATATAAAAACAGTAATTTTTGCTTGCAAGCCCGGATCAATGTCATTATCCCTTTCTTTTCGTGAGTCCCCCCAGAATAATTGAGGAATGGCTTTATGTTTTTGTGGAATTGAAAATGATTGAGAATCTTGACGATCTGCTTCAAAACAAGAGGAAACTGGGCACAATGAAGTGTAATTCGGGAGATAAGCACCTGCCCTAGGTTATCAGCTGACCGCCGCCGAAAACATTCGCAAAAATGGTAGATCTGCTTGTATGATTTGATATTTCGATTTTTTATTCATTTTATGTCCAGTTTATAGTTTATTTGAAGGCGGAAGGTCCTGCTGATCGTCTAATTTCATAATCCGGAAGTCGCTGCCAATGTTTTCTTTATCGATTTCGTATTCCTGATAGTGGTTCTTCTCGTCATATTGTGATATTTCCCCGAATTGCACCCTCTTCTGATGTGAACTTCGTCTTTCTCTAAAAAAACTTTTCTTTAAATTTCATCAGATATACGGTGTTTCTGTAGTCAGCGTTCTTTTCATATAGCCAGCAATTTGATTAGCTTTCCTGCTGCACAGCAATTTCTAAAATAAATGGAATGCTCTGGGAAATGGGGTGGCAGATACTTCTCTTCTTGTAGAAAACGGGGACTCCATCTTTTTGACAAGATTAATGAGAAGACCATAATTATCCAAAACTCCTTTTCTATACTCCTCGACTACCAGCTTTCCCCAATGGGAACATCTGTACAAAGCTATGACCCGTCCTTGTTTCATCTAAAAACCATGTCCTTACTGAAGAATAACGCCTTTTATTGTTCTAAATGTATTTCAGAATTAACTAGAAAAAAATGACTCCGATATGTACCAGTGCATGGGAAACGAAACATACTCACCTTTGTAACTACTTTTTCCATTATTAGTGGCGGTAGATCTGATAAAATAAACATGCCAAGCAAGAAGCAGAAAAACGAAAGTGGTCTGCGCAAAAAAGGCGATAACAACCACGTGGGCAAGCGGTTATTGATTTTGCCATACAAGTTTATAACTGATAAACAGAGATTTTGTTGATTATGGGTTCCTTCTCAATGGGGCTGAACGCTTCCGCGATCCATCTTCAAATAGTAACAGACTCGATGAATGAAGAAGTTGATTTTCCTAACTCGCTTATTTTTTTAACTAGTTTATTAGAAAAAAAAATCGCGATAGCATAACATAGCAACAAAAGATTATACAGATTTTAAAGCAAGGAGTTAGTTGGCGAAGGAAAGTTCTCTGCGAGTTTAGATAGACGCTCTTCTGCCTGAGCTACAAGCTGAAATTAAATGAACACATAAATATAAAGTTCTATATAAGCAACCAATGAACACATCAAAGCTACCAAAATTTTAAAAGCGCCATGAGAACTTTAGAATCAAGCAAGTATTCCTCAAAATAAAACAAAACCTACCTCAGGGGCAACTTGCCATAACTCTCCGGTTGGAACGCACTCACATACGTATTTAGGTCTTCGTCCAGGCTGATTTTCAAAAATAGTCATACTCCAATCGCGTGGCGGCTCACCTCGCGGAGAATCCAGAAATGTGACAACGAAAAGTGGCTACAAGGGTTTAGATATTCGAAATCTTAAACCTTATATTCAAACCTTTAGTGTGTTTAGAGCATTATATTTCCTTTCCCAGCATTCGTTGGCGAAATCTTGAAGAACCATTCGAGTACCAGGATAATTCATATTATTTAACATATACATGAGATTTTCTGTTGAAATCTCAGGGCGGTACTCCTGTAAAAGTAAGTGAGACATTATTTTAATATTTACTTTTTCTGAGCAATCCGGAACTTCTCCATCCGAGCTACCTAATACAATTTCTTCTGAGCTATCTAGTATTTCTCCTTCTTCTAGTTCAACGCTATTGCATTCTGCTGCGTTTGCAGAACTAGGAACTTGCACAGCAGAATTACCAGGCCGAACAACTGGAGTCATATCTGTCTCTGACCATGCTTCCTCGACACTCCTAATAGAAGAAACATCCTATAAATTTCGTTTACGATGCGAAATAACAAAACCGTGTAATCTTCATTGTCGCCTAAACGCGGAGTCGGATTAAATTTGCAGCAGTCACTTCCAGGAGTAATCATCATTTTAAAAAATAATGTTGCCGACATTTTAGAATCAGAGATGCGCTAAAATGCTTTACACTAGGTGGCGTAGCAAATGCTTTTTTGGTTGAAAATGCAATGTTACATACTCTTTAGTAACGAGTCGTCATTAAGGTCTACAAAACAAGGCCGCGGTTAGAAAAGCTTATTAGCGCTCTGCGGTTAGGAGCTTTTTAAAATTCCTTTAAATCAACGAAATGAAAGAAAACCTTGTCAGAATCCGATTTTTTAGGTGTCACTTCTAGAGGTTGCTCTCCATTAGGTTGCTCTTAAAACTTGTTAATAATTACTACCATTACGTACCATTTTTTACCGGAGACTCCCTAGGAACACCATTAGGATGCCCATTTCTTTTGTTTATATGCTAGGTCAAGGTAATTCAGATAACCAAATTGTAACCTCGCTTAAAAGAGATTCCTTTGCCTTATACGTGCCAGCCTTTGCTTTTCTTATCTCCACTTGGGCTTTTAAATTTCTTACAGCAGAATTAATCAGTAACATACTCTCCGCATTCTATACAATACATATAGAAAAAAAAACTATATACCATATCTACTGAAGGCCGAGTGCGAACGATCGAACGTGCTCGTACAGGATGTTTCACTCCTTTGCTTATCAAACTTCTACTTTTTAAATATACTTTTTGGATATCTTTTTGAATTTTAACATCCGTAGGGGCTGGGGAATCCGGGATCCTATTCTCTTCCCCAACATCATTCCTCTTATGCGAAGATTCACTACCCTGAAGAAAATGATTATTGTAAAAACTACAAACCGAGCTTTCATTGTCATTATCTCCTGTAAGCACAGGGCGCACCCAGAGACTTCTTACCGTATTATCACTATTATATTTGGAGTTATCGCGAGAGGAAGAACTTGCATTATGCTTTAAATAAATAATATATTATGCTGTATGTTACTAACCTTCACTACTCTGCCAGAACCATCACGAGTTTTACCCGATACCTTCTTGGCATCTTTTCGCATACTTGGGTCACAATTCATACGAGCAGTTTGCCTTTGGCGAGGTTTACGAGCACTCTTGGTAGCAGGTAATGGTTTATTTGCTGCTGAATTCGTAGATATTTCTGGATAATACAAAGATGGGCATGCGGTACCAGCGATATAATCTAAGACCTCAGCTGGTGGCTTAATAATCAATGGCGTTCTGCCTTCGTCCCTCTCTTTGCGCACCGCTTTCCAATACTCGTCGATAAGAGTCGGACAAGCCTAGTAATTTTACAAAGTTGATTGCAAATAAAAAATTAAACGTACCATAGAACGCTCTGGAACCCAATTTTCGGAATCCGGCCAATCTTCTCTCTCTCCATGCTTAAGTTTCCATTTGACATAGTAAAATAATTTTGGTGTGTATGCGTTTCCGATGGGTGGCTGGAATAACAAGAGGATAACAATCTATAGTGGAAAATTTGTACCCAATGGCTACGAATACCCTCGACTTCCCATGTTTTGATGTAAGAACTGAAATCAAGTCAATTGTGTTCTATCTATCTAATGTTACCTGCGACGTTTTCTAGGTTTCTTACGATGTGCTCCGATACCAACCATATTAAAAAGTTTCCTAAAATAGTCGAATTATTGGTTATAACTGCAAGCGTAGTTTATCTGGTGTGAACAATGCTTTTTGTATGAGAAATAGACAATCAAAAAATGAACATGAGGAAGAAGGTAAAAGTAGAACCGTTACGGAATGATAAGAAAACGAAGGCAAATTGTACTTCGCATGCGAGGCCTACAATTTGCCGAAAACGAACTCCGGCGACCTCGGCCATGCGCGGCAAGAATTAAAATTAAAATAGGCGCTCATTTTGAGTGGGGGGAGAAACTGACTTGAGACTCGATTTTTGGCTGATTTTTCTATAATGCACATTTGTAATTCTCGCAGTCATGTATAGAACTGCTTTCTAGTCACTACTCGTACAGGATGTTTCACTCCTTTGCGAAGCTCTGTAATTGCCATCGTATAATTTACTTGGGATCACGCCTGCTACTCGATTGCATGATACTAATACTGTATGTACTAATTTATTCCTTTTCAGCTACAAGCATACTACAAATATCTTTCAAGCTGCTAAAATGGAAGAAAATGTTTCGCTGATGCATGACCATACTGGCTACTGTCTGAACTATCCGCTAGCAACAATCCCCGATCATCTTTTCGAAGGAATTGTAAAATACGTAAGTATTTTTGATGAGATAATAGTTATTGGATTTAGCTGACTCCTCGTACTTTCTTCAACTTGAAACAAACTAGTAAAATGATGCACAAAAAATGCTCAATTTTTGAGTCTTCAGTAATATTTTGGTTAGATAAGATTAAGATTGAGGTACGTTGAATATGTATTGTCGGCAATGTAATTTAGGAAGATTATACTGTGAAATACTATAAAAAGGGCGAGCCTATGGGATCGGATGCTTTCTTAAAAGCACAATTTAAACTCCTGGTTAACGTTATCCAAGTTTATGTTCGCTACGTGTATGCTCTCATTATTTTCACACGTTTAGAATCTTGGAAACAATGAGGCAAGTCTTCTTAAAAAGATTTTTGATGGAAAAGAAGTTCGTTCGGGACAGCTCTATGCCGTTAACGCAATCCATTGTGGCACTAAGCTCTTTAGAGAAGTTATAAAGGTAATTTTAATATTATATTAAATACTTTTCTCCTGCTATTTTAGAATCTCAATATTTTCAAAATTGTCTGTTCTAGCATGCTTCCACGATTACAGACAGATGAGATGATGCAAAAAGTATTTCTTTCGACGTTTGCTAAAGAACGTTAAGATCGTGGTATTTATTTCTGAAAGTCGCCAGCCTCTGGAATGGAAAAATGGCCTTCTTTTAAAAAATCAAATTGAGGTTCTACACATTGTTGGATTCTTTTTCACGCCTCAAACAATTCATAAAGTTTTGAAGGTTGTTCATTTTATTCTTCTATATTTTCACTTATTTAGGAATTGGTTGAAGGCAAACGCCATATAAACTCTTGGTGCTTGGAGAAATGCTATTTTGAAGGAGTGGAAACAGATAAAGTTGTTAAAACCCTTTTTCGTGGTTGGAAGACTATCAAGCCGGAAGATGAGCCTGATTTCGTCCATAAGCGCCCTTATGTGGTTAGGAAGGATGACGAGTTGACTTTCAGACGTAGGATTGTTGTATATTTTATTATCATGTTTTTAGTTGTTTGCCTTAACGGATTCGAGTTCATCGTAGATATAAATATGGGTGTGGTGATTGAAAGAAAGTTTCCGCATGAAGAAGAAGAAGAAGATGAAATGGTGGAAGAAGAGTAAACGAGATTTAATTTCTCAATAATTTTTGTTGATTTTTATGTAATAAACTTTTGTGTTACTCTTTATAGTAAATGATTCAAGTATAACTGTAACATTAGTTAAAACAACTTTATTGGCAATATTTGTGTACATAAAAACTACATTACTCATGAAGGATTATTAGCAATAATCAATGAGATCAGGAAAACAAATTGCTCGGAGATGATCGTCGCGACTGCCAATGAATAATGAATCCGAAACTATACGAAGCTCTCCAAAGATTTCTCCTGTACCAATTTTGTAGCTGATACAGAGAGGAGATTTATGAGATCTGGAAATAGCCATGTATTTCTTTGGAATTTCTCAGAGACTCACAAAATGTCGCTGCTTCTAACGATGAGCAGCCGTCCATCTTTGCTAATCAGCGCCAAGAAACTCGTATTCTCATGAGGTATAAGGTATATTGATGGTGCTTTGACAAATGAACATTCCGCGAAGGAGAATACCCTAAACTTGGGTATACCAAAGATAGTATAAAACAAAGCAACCTCAAAACTTCTAGCGTATCCTTGTCCAAAGCAAAAATCGAGCCTTTTTGAGAAGGAGCCAGGTAGACGTCGTGGATGAAGAGAGCAGTAGAGAAAAAAGCCTCTCCGAGGTTCACTGTCTTTTCCTAAAGGTAATTTTTATGGATCTTGAGGGAAATAACCGACCAATTGACCTGTAGAAATGTTTAATTTCGAGACGACTCCATCAGCCGAGGTCACAACAGCCGATTCGGAATCTACACAGACGGCGGAGAAGATGGCTTTGATGTTGGAGGTTGTCCACAGCGGCTCGAGGTGGAGATCATCCTCACACGACTGGAATTGGTTTTCATATAGGGGGAACGGGAAAGAAACTGACAAAACGAAAGGCTTCTACTGTCCCTCTAATGGTCGTGGCGATGATCATCCTTTTCTCGGGGAGGACGACAGGCGAGGCCGTGCTGCCAGCAGTTAGGGGAACGGCTTTCTGCTGTCGATCTCGCCAGCGGAACTGAAAATTTATTCTGATTTATTTCTCTTCAAATTAAAGGCTTTTCACAATCCATGAATTCATTCTTCCAACTTCAGGCTACGGTAATCTGACAATTATAGGGGAGAGCAGACCCCGGCTGCCGAGATGAGTAGCCGCCTGCCTCAAATTCCCCAAACTTTTCTCACCATGATCAGCTCGGCTCCTGCATTTTTGTAGCCGATAACGAAGACAACGTCGCGATATACGGCGGCCTCCGCCCGGATGGTCGTCTCCTCGAACAGATGGCTGCCCATCAGCCGGCCGGTGAGGAAGTCCACTGCCACCAGGTGACCGTCGTAGCTGCCGATGATGACTGCTCCATCCGACAGGGCCGGGGAGGCTTCGAAACGTCTTCCTTGGAAGGTGTGCTGAAAGAGAGGAGAAGAGTAAGAGACAGAGGGGAGGACGGTCCACCTCCCAATGGACGGCCCGCTGGGTATGGTTGCGGCAGACGATCATCCCCGAATGCGAGGCAGCCACCACGTAGTCCTCCTCATTGTGTCTGAAATATAGAGAATATCACTTAAAATAGAGTTCTGTCAGAGTCATAAATTATCTGTGGTGGTGACCGAAGCATCTCCTCCCTCCCCCTTTCCCATATCTCTTATTCTCTCGTTCAATCAGGGGAAAATACCGTGAGTGTACTATTGAAGCCCTATATAACGACGTCTAGAGCTGTGATAAGACGTCTAGAGCTGTGATACTGTTCGTCCGCTGCCTGAAGAACAAGGACGATGCCGACCCCGGAGGAGAGACAGGTGAGTACTTCCCCTCGTGGATACTATGCAGTCTATTTTAGAGAGAAGAACAAGAAAGACGAGAAACTGAGAGGATTAGACAATTGGAACGGGAACTGTGGGAAGAAGAGAGGAGGAGCGAACGGAACAGGCGGGAAGAGAACCGACTACTGGAGGAAGCGTGGAGACGACGGAATGGACGACGATGAGCGGCTGTCCCCTCTCGGAATGAAGAGTCACTGGTGTGAATATAATAAATGGTACACATACGGGTGGAAGTTGGAAGAGAAGATATAACTAGATGTTCGAGTGGGAACGGAGGTCGGCCGCTGCTCGGCTTGCCCGCTTCTGGGGACAGGGACAATAGTCGGTTGTTCCTCATATTTTTGAACATGGTGTCCCAAGCCAGAATGTTTCTGAGGGCAGATTACATTCAAACGTATTGCCCTGCTCTATCCTTCTGGCCCAAACCAGTTATAAGGAGAACAAGTCGGCTCAGCACCCAGGAAAGGGGGAAAACAGCAAAGGAGGTTGAATTCGATCGTGTTAGAAGCACAAAACCAGCGATTACAGTAACCCCAAGTAAAAAACTCTTACTCAATTGGAAGGCATCCGTTTATCGTTGAATTATCTCAGCTGAAGTATGCTACCGCGTGGCCGGAAGCCAAAAGCATGCGTCACTGTTGTCATTTCTGGGAACGAGATAAGTTGTTTAGTGTAACGATAGAGTTACTGGAAATGACGCCGAAAAAAAGTCAGAAGGAGTGAGAAAAGGAGATAAGGAAACGGGCATTCCAGGCGCAGTTGGTCATGTGATGTGAATCAGCTACAAGGCTGTATTTTTTGTGAAGGATGGCGTAACATTGGGAGAGTCGAGAGGAGGAGGAGACAATTTTCGAACCGATAGGCCAACGAAGAGACTCTTCGTTAGCTGATAGGCAATTATCAAACGGTTTGAGAACCGATAGGCCAACGAAGAGACTCTTCGTTAGCTGATAGGCAATTCTCAAACGGTTTGAGAATTGTCTCCTCCTCTCGACTCTCTCAATGTTACGCCATCCTTCACAAAAAATACAAAAAAGACCAGGGTCGCCGACGTCAGACTACAGTCAGCCACTGCCCCGTTCCCCATGAGCTAGGTTCTGGTCTATAAAAGAGGGCAGCCTCCCCCTCACTATCACTTGCCCCCACTTCTACCGTATCCACTGCCAGAACTATCAAAATGTCTTGCGACGACGACAGAAAGGTAGCTTTTCTTATCATATTCCCTTTGACTAACTCTTTTTCAGAGAGAGCTTGAGGAGGAAAGAGAAGAGACTGAACGTATTCTGCAGCTGGAAAGAGAACTGGAGAAAGAGACCAGGAAACGGGAACAACTGGAGAAGGAGGAAGCAGAGGAGGAAGAGCGGAGAATACGTCAACTGGAAAGCGAACTGGAGGAGGAGAACAGGAGGCGAGAACAGCTGGCCAAGAACGAGGAGGAGGCACGGCAGGCACTGGACCAGGAGTCCGCGTAGCCGGAGGACTGTCATCCACCCGCTCCTGTCTTTCTTTCCTCTCCCTCCACAAAATGTAATAATAAATTGTCTCTATTTTAAATGTTAACCTATGTTGAGTAAGTCTCTGGTCAGTAGATCAAGTTCATCGAAGGTAATGAGGGGAGGATTTCCAAAAGAACCAAGGCGGCCGACTATTTCGGGCACTTTGAATTCCTCGACAGAATTCTCTGCGGCATTACGGGAAACAGATCAAGAGCTATCTTCTATGATTCTAGAAGCCAAGATTTTACAGTGAAAACCACCACTGACGGAGGTTTTGGTCTGCCTTTGCACAAATTGGTCCGCTTTTCAGCTAAAACTGCAGCATCGGCCCGTGCCGGAGTCCGCGACTTATCAAATCCCTCGCTTATCCGTGCCCGTGTCATCTGCTATGAGTGCGCTTCATCTGCCTAGGGGATCTTCCGACTGATAAAAATCCTCAGGACTGTTTTCAAACATCTTTACGCTCCCTCCAAAGTTAAATCCTCCTGGTAGGAAAACAATCTAGATTATTCCGTATAAACGTATAAACCGACAAAAAAACAAGGATACTCCTCGGAGGACGAGGACAAAGGAAGATCACACGGGAGGAAAGTGATTTTCCTAGAATTGCTCTCAGTCAACGTAGATTCATATAGAGAAATAGTTGGAAAAGCAAAAAATCCACGACAGCTCCCCCAAGAGTCTGGTTTCCCTGTTCTTTGAAAGCTTCTTCCACGTTGACTAATTCCAGAGGAATTTGTTTGTTTCTTGATTTACAATGCCCCCGTTGGCCTGAGAGAGATAGGTAGGGGAAACGATTTCAAAGAACTCGGAATACGACCACCTGATAAAAATAACGAAAAAGAGAGACTGACCTGATGATCAGTGGATTGCCGTCGATGCACTTCTTCATATCGTGTTCCCATAGAGATTTCAGCGGCGGGCCTTCGACCATCGAGACTTCCAGCCGTCGTCCACCTGGAAGAGTCCATTCCCAATGGATAGAGACGAACCTACCCTGTTGCAGGCCCTTCTCCAGACAGGCCTCCTTCCTCTTGAGATATTTCTCGATCATCTGGCCGACTGTCGTCCCCTCGGAGAGGATCTCCCGGATGGCCACGCCGTCTCCCAACACGATGGCCAGCTCAGCGGCTGTCAGACTCTTCACTCCTGAAAAGGCCTTATTTCTCTCTTGTATATCCTCGACAACATGACTAATATCGCGGTTATGAATCGGTGTTAAGTCACTATTTGATAAGGAACGCCAATTTGGTTATCTCATGGTGGCTTCAGTTTAATAGGGGGGTTGAGTCAGACGGAGAGGCCGAGATGATCAGGCAGACGTCAGGGTTGTGTAAAAATATAGATACGAGTTGAAATAGATGTTTTTAGCCCAGTTCATTTGAATGGAAATGCCAATAATGGAAGGGACCTGGCTCAACCTCCTCTTCGGATCCTTATGATACAGGACACTCTTCCAGGCTCATTTGGACCCTTCTTCCTACTAGATACAGGATGGCCAAAAGTCCTATCTTCCCCATGCTCTCAATAAATGAACCCTCCGAGAGCTACCCCCGTCCTCCTTACCGAGTTCCTCCCGTCGGCCACCGCCTGGGCCCAGCTGTCTCTGCCCTTTACTCAAACCCGCTCTTATCACTGCTTACATTCAACAAGGGAATATCAGCCCGAGAAGGACCGCGATTACACATTCGCTGGATATCGCCAGGGACAACGCGTCTATTATGATTTGATAAGACCCTATATGACTAACAAACCCCGTGAAAGGACCTGATTATAGGACCTGATTATGGGAGAGGATGGGAGAGGAGAAGATGCTAGGGAAAGAAGAAGGAACCCAGGGTTTTTGACGCAAAAATGGAAGGACAATGGATATTTCAGCAGACACCCGTCGGGAGAGCCTGATCTTCTTACTGTCTGCTGCTGGACTTCCAGTCCAAATTCCCATAGAAGATTGATAGAGAATGATCACAAGATCCGCTGTATGATGCCTCTCTTTACGGATGATCGTGCTGGCCGCCTGGGGGTCTATCATCCCTACACCGTGTCCCCTCGCGGATACATTGGCCAGCCAGAAAGAAGATTTGCTCTCCCGTTCCCAGACAATTCACAATGTTTTATTTGTTTTCCCCAAAAATTAGGGGGTTGAGTAACTCTTCTCCCCGCAGGAGTTGTTTTATGAAATGTTTCGACCGCGGCAGACAAGAGATAAGGAAAGTCTGAAATGAGCCCTCCATGATTCAACGGGGGTCCTCACGCCTTTGTTGATTTTACAGCCAAGCAACGGGAGGGGATGATTCAGAATGCTGTTCGTAAGTGGCCAAGAATTCGACCAGGTCATTTCTCATAAATGGTACATTTTCCAGTGTCTTGTGGCCGGCTTATTCATCCCCCGGTGGTCGTCCCTTATCTCTCTGAATAATAAGGGGGCAACCCGGGGAGGAGAGCCCCGGATCTCGGGAGGAAGAGGGCAGGTGGCCTCTGTTTTGACGGCTGATTCACACCGTTCCGCTACCTGGGTGGAAAACAGCCAACTAAAAAGTACACACCTCTTACGTAGGTTCTGGCCCCTATCAGGCTGTTATGTGTACAAAAGTTGTTCTTTTTCGGCGTGTACCCGGATGGTCTTTCCAAAATATCCTTTTCCGTACAAAAATAGCAGCAAAGGGGAAACCGGCCGGGCGGGGAGGAGGGAAGAGGAACGAGGGACGAGGACGGGGGTGAAGGCAAAATAAATGATCTGCCAAATCCCAGTGAAGCAAAACGTACAAGAAAGGATGATCATTAAAGAACAAAGGGCAGTAACCACTTTTAGGGGAACCCCGTACAAAATTGTCCGATTACGGTAGGAACAGGGCCGTCTACCCCCGTGGCATCCGGTAATCTTCCTCTATTTTGCAAAATAAGAGAGAGCCCCATCCAATTTCCTAAGATCCGGTTATTGCAGACGAGCACAGCCTCATGCGATCCATCCTCCCCAGTTGGTCTTTGGTGTTCCCTTGGCTGTTTGTTAAACTTTGCAGCCTTTACTATAGATTTCGTTCCTTTCCCTTATCAATCCCCGAATTCTGCTCATCCTCTCAACAGCTGGAACCATCAATAACTCCTGACGATTCTGGTAGTTAGAATAAATTTGTTGTCCCGTTGAAATGGACGGTTTGAGAGATTCAGAGAGGATCCCGGAGGGATAAGCGGTACTGCGCTTGGCTCAGTAGTAATCAGCTGATCGTTGTCGTCCATCTCCCCAGACATGTTATTTTCTGTCATTTCCCAGTGGAAGCCGCTTTCTTCCCTTTGTACAGCCCGATTGGCGGGTCCCAAAGTTAAAAAATCAAGGATTATATCATTTTTACAGCCTCAGCTGTTCATAACAGGGAAGGCATGATTCAACCATATCTGGGAACCTCAAAACTAATCAGTTCGGTGGACACAGATGATAAGCGGTGAGAAAAGAGTCCGGCTATCTATCTACACTTGGTAAATCCGGGTCTTCGCCTAAATATGGGCGTACACGGGCGTAGCCAGCAATAGTAGACTGACTCATTGATAAGGGAAAGGGAAGAACCCAGGAAGAAGGCATTTGGGTGCCTATTTTTCTAATTTTTTGCACGAATAAATACTGAAGCGTTTCTAGAAAACGGTATCCTGTCCATTAGCCATCCCCCAGGGACAAGTAGAGGCTCTCTTCGGAGAGGTATGGGGGGATTAGTGACGGGCTGTCAGGTTACTGGCCTTAAAAAGTCTTTACCAATTAATTTTGTCTTTTTAAATCGTCTGATTGATTAACATCTTACGAACGGTGAGAAAACCGAGGTCTGCCGCTGGGTGACGTCGAATTCCTTGCCCTGTGCCCCCGCCCCTCGATCTTCGCATAAAAGGCGGGCTCTGCCTGCCCACCGCCACTGCCAGGTCTCGCCTGCACTGCCACCCAGCTACAGTACTCCCTCACACATCCACACGAAACAAGAGACGAAATATGTACGTGGACGAAGACAAAGAGGTATCCTCCCTTTCTGCCTGGTTACTGTAGTCCGGTCATTTTAGAACTACTGGCAAGAGATGGAAAACGAGAGAGAAGAGGAACGACGAAAGGAGGAGGAAGAACGCGAGAGGGAGAGACAAATGGAATTGGAAAGACAACTGGAGGAGGCGGAAAAGGCGAGCCGACGACGACAACAGGAATTAGATCGGATGGAATGGGAACTACAGCGAGAGGTAGCCATCCCCCTTTTTGGCCTCCTATAATGAAATTTATAGAGAGAAGTTGCTCGGCTGGCAGAAGAATTGGAAGCAGAACGACGTCAAGCCGAGGAAAATCAACGCATAGCCAATGAATTGCAAAGACAACTGGAGGAGGAGACCAGGCGACTGGACGAGGCGGACAGATGAGATGGACGAGGAGAGGACGGACGGACCAGACGAACCAAAGATATTGTACATAGTCGTGACTAATAATACTAATATTGTCTAATAAAACTACGCTAATAAGACTTGAATCTCGAGAAGGGTTACTGTATCGGGGCAGCTGGCTGTGAGGGAAGCCACGTGGCCAGGGAAGACACACGAAGAACACCGGAAGGCAGATGAGGGCAGGCGGATTGTTTGCCTCTCTAGCTGGTGGCATGCAGTTGTTCAGGCCAAAATGAGGAAACTACAAAATAGGGAAATCCAAGTTTCCTCAATTTTTCGATAGAATAGGGAGGAGGACAAGGTGCCCCATTCCATTTTGCCTCCTCATTTCATTCACGTGTACCTAGCGACCGGGATGAGACGCTTTAGCCGAGGCTTTGCCTTATTTCGCAATAAACAGCTGGATCAGTTGTATTTCATAGTGGAGAACATTCTGTCGAACAGGAGAGAAGAATTTCATCAGAAGGTGACCAAGTTCGATCAGAACTATCTCTGTTGCCTGTTGTACGGAATGTTGTTATTCTCTCCCAGGCCCCTTTGACTAAAGCAAAGGGAAGCTAAAGAATTCGTAAAAATTCTCTATTTTCTTCCTGACTGGGATATATTGTAGGGCACAGAAACAGACGGAATCAGCGGCTGCAACTCTTCCAAAGTTTGAGATAAAGAGGCGAAAGAACGCGGCCTGTCACGCTTATTTTTGATTCACGGTGGAGGGAACGGGAGATAATCCTTTTAGTCACAGGGAAAACAAAGACCACGATAAGGAGCAGGGATTGAGAGACGGGGCGTTTGAGACAGACAGTAGACTTCTGCTTCTTTCCACCCCGCGGGCGGTCGGTCCCCATTTCTCTGCCGCCAAAGCAGCCAGCTGCGGTTGCTGCCGACTTTTTCCGACTTCAACTGCTGTTGCTGCTCGTCCGCCGCCGTGCTGCCGTGATAAAGGACAGGATCCCGACCTCAAGCCGGACTGGAGCACCGTGAGGCCGTAGGCTCTACTGGATTCAACATCCTAGCCGGCCAGCGACTTCTACCAACAGAAGCAGCAACAACATCAACGGTTATGGATGCGGACTCCCTCTCCCCGTCGACTTGGCCACTTGGGAGAGTACCAGCCTACTACCTCGCCGTTCCGCTGTAGCAGTTCAAGAACTCGTGCAGCAACAAGGGACAAGAGGCCTCCCTCGAGTGATATGCGCTGATTATGGGAATAAAACTTGAAACTTGAAATGCAGTAGAAGAGGAGGATATAATTGGATAAATTAGGATAAAGACCGCTGAAGTAAGAGAAGCTAGACAAGAAGCCGTGGTATCGTATGGCAAGAGAAGGAACACCACCAGGGAGATAAACCATCTGAGTGCCGAATACCGTATTCCCTTCTTGTGCTACGACGCCCACTCTTAGGACAAATTGACATTGGGCTGTCTCTCCAACCACATGCGAAGATTTTGCGACACGGATACCCTTTACTATTCTTGTTGAAAGAAACACCTCAGCCTTTTGCCTATTCTACAATTCCCGGAGGACAATGGCAAAAGTGACAGGAAGCAGACAGAGACAGGACAAGGAGCTCGGCTCGGCGGGCAGGGCAACGCGGAGGACAGCCAGCATAGAAATCCCCTCGCTTATTTCACAGATTCAAAACGTAGAAGATTTTCTTGCTCATAAGGTTCGTCTAAAGTAATTCTGGTTGTCGTCTACAGTAACCCATTGTGGGTAGACTAGACTACCTAAAATGTTAGCTTCCTCCCTCATCCTCCTCTTTTCTGTCCTGGTCAGTGTCGGACGAATGCCAGCCCAAGGAAATCTTATGCCGTATTCACGTTCAACCCTTGTCTCAAAATCTCTTGTCAGATCTCTCCTCCAAAATCTCCAGGATGCTCATGTTGACGTTTTTCTCTTGCAAAAGGCTTTCGCCAAAAGTCTAGCTGACCGGCTACGGTAACTCCTTCTGGGTGCAGCCATGCAACCCTCGCGTGCAAACAGTCCCACATAAAATGCTGCCTCTTCCAGCGGGATCTACGTCAAGGGGGAGTCTCCATTCAGTCTCTGACGCTATCAGCCTACACGGTGTTCGATGAATGGGGAGGACAATCTGCTAGAGGAGAGGCCGCCGGTGGCCACTGCTATAGTTTATTACGGAAGGCCAGAGAGATAATCTTTGAAGGCTGTTTTGTCCATAAATAAACAGTATTCCTACGTCATTTGACTATTTCCAGCCGCCCTCCAAGTTCAAAATAATACGTGCAATAGGTGACATTTTTCTCAGGTTGTGTCCACCACAGGCCCTATTCTTCCGCCCCCGCCCAGCTCCCCCCATCCAGCAACAATAAATAAACAAATTACTTAAACGGGGGTTCGTCGTATTTGACCTGTTGCTATCATTTCGTGTACTCGAATTCCTGTTTGTATTGGGGGTGAACGGCAAACAAACGAGGCAGAGAAGAGTAGAGATTGTGTGGGGGCAGCCGAAAAAAGGGAACACCCATTGAGGGGGGACAGCTACTCGGGGAATAGCCACTCGCCAAGGCCTCATTTGGGGAGGCCAATGGGATTAGCCACTCGAGGAATGTGATCGGTAGGGAATAGAAATGAATTTTGAAGTTTGAAGACCAAGGAGATCAGGACTCGAAAAGGTGAGGGATACCTCCTGCCCATTAAAACGACTGCCTACCGTAATCCACCAGGATGGCGTCGTCCATCCCCCGCTGTATCCCATGTCGGCCAAGGATCTCCCAGAAGCGGGCCTCTCTCCACTGGTCCGTGTAGGTCGCCTCAATCCCTGTCAACAGGCGTTCGTTGTCTACTTTTCCTGAACATTTCACCATCAAATAAGTTCAAAAGGAATAAATACCGTTATTGGTCAGAGGAACCTCATGGACAGTGAGGATAGTCACGGGCAGAGTCGGGGGACAGTGCTTCCTCACCAAAGAGTGGAGTCCGGCCTCTGATTGTCTGTCGCTTTGGTGAAATTTCACAAAGAGGACAAGATATTCCTGGATAATAGAGTAAGTAGGATGAGTAAAATAAGATGAAATACCTCTTTCCAGACGAGAAAACGAGCAAAGTCGACTTCGGCCACTTGGGAGAGGATGGCCTCGCTGCAATCCTCCAGATTCAATTTGACTCCGTTAATCTTTTTCTGTAAATTTTGACGAATTACTGTCGATTTCATAAGTTTTCAATGTGAACTATTACAAAAATTCGACTAATCTCCCCCAGGGAATACTTTCCAACGAGGGCGGAAGCCGCGATAAGCGAGCAACCTACAAGGTCCTTTGTCTTTTCCGGCGCTCATACACTCATCTTTATCGGATTCTGACGAAATTTTAATTCAATCCAAAATGGGAAGAGGATTGGAAATCAGGAGGGGTCTGCCGAAACGAGGGGAATCAGTGTTTTCCGTTCAAATATCAAAAATCGCGTTTCGGCTGTCTAACCGCGGCAGCCATCAACGTTTTCTCTGTATTGGGTCTTGTGATAATCGTCGAGACGTAAAATAACTTACGATGTTGTCAAGTCTGCCTTGTAGAACAATTCCCTCTGTAGTCTGGAGAGCCCAATCTCCTGTTGGGTGGCTGGCAGGTTGGATGCCGTTGACGGTACAGAGCCGACGGCCCTCGATGTAGACGGCGCCGTCCTCCCCCATCCGAATGGCCGTCTCCTCAATGGGAATGCCAAGTGGTACAACTTGACAGCTAGAAGAAGAGGAGTAGTGGGGGAGGATGGTGGGGGACGTACTCTTTCTCTACTTGGTATACCGTAGCCCAACAGGAGACCTCCGTGACCC
The DNA here is from genome assembly GCA_932521035.1 of Oscheius dolichura. Taxonomy (NCBI): domain Eukaryota; kingdom Metazoa; phylum Nematoda; class Chromadorea; order Rhabditida; family Rhabditidae; genus Oscheius; species Oscheius dolichura. The sequence continues at coordinate 7,430,814 of OW051494.1, forward strand.
CGTAGACATCGTAGACTCGGGTAGAGGGGAAATGAGACGGGCGATAAGCTTGGACATAAGAGAGCGGGAACTGAAAAGGTCAGAATTAGTCTTGATGTCCGTTTACAGGAGGAGACGATCTCCCTCTATGCGACTCCAATCCCACGAGGCGATTCTCCCTTTCTGCCAGTCTCTGCCACCCCTTGATTACCCCCGCCATAATCGCTTGTCCTCTCTTCACCGAGATAAGATAACGGCCCAATCGGCTGCCGCCCTCGAAACTGACCTTTTCGCCTCCCAGAAGAATTGTTTTGACCGAGTCCATGAAGTTCGTATTGTCCGGGGTAAAGTTGAGCATTTTGAAGAGGGCCGGGGTGAACTGAAATATCTCTTGGACTACTAATCAACGGACCGAACCTGGACAAACGTGGGCTTGTATTCCTGGATGACTTTGAGCAGAAGATGAGGAGACGAGCGGATCTCGTCAGTCACATGGATCATTGTAGCTCCTGAAAAGACATCCGGCTGTCTAATTGTGGATGTCCCTTACCCGTCGCCATACAGAGGAAGATCTCCACAATGGAGGGATCAAATAGAACGGAGGTCGAGAAGAGAACACGGTCATTCTCGGTCAATTGGAAACGTTTTCTGAAGAAAGAATAAGAGAAACTGTCAAGGGAAACTGATGGGAAAGGGAGAAAGGGGACTTTCCAATTGATTTTTCCACTCTAATCAGTCAAACCGGGGTGATAATTTAGCAATAAGATAAGAGGACAGCCTTTGGAAAGTCTGCCCTGCCAACGGCAGGAGATCAAAAAACGAAGGAACTGACCGAAAGTCTGAGATATTCGGCCAGATGGCCCGATTGGGCACGGCTACAAGCTTGGGCTTCCCGGTGGAGCCGGAGGTCCGGATGGCGTAGCAGATCTGCTCTTTGAGGAAGAGGCATCTCTGCTGGTCCATCTTGTCCTCGTCATATTGCTGTAAATGAAGGGATAGAAGGTGGAGGATGACGGGGAAGAGCACCTTAATCCGGTCTAATAGCCAACTGGGACGATACTCGGCCGGAGAGATGCCAGGAGGGAGAAAGACGAAGGGGCGACTGGTGAGGAGGCACGCGTGGAGGATTGCGATCGAGCGGACGGCTCGGCCCTGGATGAACTGGATTGGATGCCGGTCACTCTTCTGCCGGAGAGTGCCAAACTCTTCCCAGACCTGGAATATCCACTTTTATAGTTTAAAATTGAGGGAGACTGACCATGTTTTCGTATTCCTCTTTGGAATGGACGACAACTCCATCACTGGTGGCTTCGATTATTGAGAACGGGTAAAGCTCGTCCGTCGTGGCGGTTCCTTCAAAGGACATGGCATTCTGAACCGAGGACATTTGACAGGGAGAGGAGAGAAATAGGAAGAAGGAGAAGGGAAAGCATCGCTTCTTATTCGGAAGCGGGCCAGGAGGAAAGAAATGAAATAAGCCATACAAAGGGAGGAAGGACGGGAGAGACACTGTAAGGAGGAGGAGAACTCATATTGCTCGGAATGGCGTGAAGACGTGGAGACAGTCAACTTCCCCGATAAATATCCCGCATTGACGCGCATTCTGACTGTCCGGGAGACAGGAATTCTCGACTTCTATTGACTTTTCGACTGAGAGGATGACAAAAGAGGATACAGTAGTCAGGCCCGCTCATTTTAGGAGAATCCTAATGTTTTTGTCCCATGTTTCCTCTTATTTATTTTTGGACAAAGTCTTCGCTATTCTCTTTCCTACAATAGAGCAGCTAAATTATTCAGAAAAGACGTTAAAAGCAGCCCAAAGGCAGAATGACCGGAGGAGGCGGCGGGAGGCGCACCAATGGCCGCCAAAAGAGGGTAATGACCACTGATTACTCATTACCTTCTACTTTTCCGACGTTAAGTTTTAAATTTAACTGTTTTCTTTGCCAAACTCCAATAAATAAATAGAAATAATTTGAAAAAAATTGAGTCTCGTCCGTGTGGAAACGTCCGTCCCGGCAGGGCAACAGTAGCCGAATTTCAATCTAGAAATTCCCCCTTGTCCACTTCTTTGATTGTGGCTGGCCTTGGCGTGAAATCCCCCGGGACAGATGTTTTTTCGTGCTCTGCTCCTCGTCCTCCTCCTCCCTGTCGTCCCCGTGTCGTCTCAGGTATCAAATTCCGCGTTGCGTCGTCGGAAGCCGTAAAAATTTGAGCCCGGCTATTTTTATGTCCGTCTCCGGTGGCCGGCAGCAGTCAAAGGGCACCGACCTCCGGGGTGGCGCCTCTCTCTTTTTTTAAATAGTAATTCAGGAAAAGCGAAAAATGCGGACTTCCCGAAAAGGCTGAAACTCGCCGGCGATTTGCTTTCGTCCGGGGGGCTCTTCTGTTTGCATTTTCGCCTTCTATTGCAGACGAGAAGGGGGAGAGGCGACAGCACACACGTCCGCAGGTCACGCACACGCGGAAAGAGGACGCGGAGGACGAAAAAAATGGGAAGAGGAGCGGAAAGAAGAGAGCATTTTGCAGGGGAGAGACAGAGACACAGTTAGACAGCCAGTCTCTGTCCCCCTGCTAGCCTTCCAATTCCAAGTCAGCGGCCGGCCATGTGGGGTCTTTTTTTCTGCGTGTTTATAGCCCCGGAATTGTTTTCTGTTTTCAGCAAAAGACTATTTCTCCTTCCCGGACACACGGGGCACGTGGTGTACTTACCCCCCTTATTGCTGCAAAATATAGAAAATGGAGAGAACAGGGTGGGTGCTTGGACTCCCGGGTCACACCTGGCCATGGGAGAAACGAACGAACGGATGATGATAATTATTAGGACAAAGTCCGTCTGTTCGGGAAATGGAGACGAGATGGAGCAGGGCGTACTGAAGCAAGGGCAGAGACCACGAGGAGGACGGGGAGGACGAGGAGGACGAGGCGCTAGGAGGAGAGGAAGAGAACCTTTTCCATACACGGTCTATCAAATTTTCTGATTTTTACGTTTACATAAACTGTAGACAAAGTAGCTGTTGGATTACTGTAAGCAAGTCAGGCGTCCTTCCGTGCCAACGCGGCTGGCCTTCATTTCTCTGCTCAAAATGAACATTCAAAATGCTCTTGACCAGTAGCTTTTCTAGATTAATTTTTGACTTGGCGGTCAATTTGAATGAGTACAGTAAGCCTAGAAACGCCAGTAGTTGCTGGGGAGGATGAGGACGGCGACAGGAGGAGAAGGACCTCCGCGGGACCAAGACGGCTTCCAAGGATCTCGCCTAGACTTTGAGGATGAATTTTCCTTCCGATGAAGAAGACACTGCACTGAGACGTGTTCTTTTGCTCGCAGTGATCTCTCCTCCCGGCCCGGAGGAGCAGTCGCCCGCCCTGTGTGTTCCCAAACTTTGGTAAAATCGTCTGGCACTGTTTGTCTAAACAAATATCGGCAAGAAGACAACTGGTTTCCGGGAAGTAAAAAGTCAATTTGTTTATTGTCTCGGTGAATTCTGTGACCCCGCCTGTCCCCCAGACTATAGACGGACGTTGATCCCCCACTCTTCCGTTTCCGTTGAACTTCCCCTTCGTCCTCACTTTCCCCCTCGTCCGTGTGCCGCCCCTTTTGCCCCGAGGCAACCATCCTCCTCCTCGTCGGAAAAGGCCCCGCCTCCCGATCGGACCCCCTCCGCGTCTCTTCCGTTGCCGCGGATGATACAATTCAATCGCGGCGGAGATCGTCACCATCATCATCAGCATCTATTACAGACTGTCAACAAAATGACACCGAGGATCGACGAGGAAGAGGTTAATATTCAATTTATCTGTTCTAGTCTATATTCTGTCTGCCCTTCTCCCCCTAAAAAGAGGAACTTCCCCGCCTCCTCCCCTCCCAAAAATAATTATTCCCAACTATTTCCTTCTTCTCATTATCTCCTAATTCCGGAGGACATGTGATCGGCTACAATTTCCGGGGGGATTTGGGGAATTTCATGTCTCCTTTCTCTGCAATTCCCTGCAAACATTGAGATACAGAGAATATTATTTTTCCGTACTCTTTCTTGTTTTCGCTACAAATGACGATGTCCTCCGAGCAGGTGTAAAACCTGCCCTGGAAGAGGTCCCCTGCCCTCGGGATTATCCTGATTTCTCCGGCTCCTCCCCGGTCTGTCATGTGCTCTACCAATTAAAATGACTAGTCGAGCCAGGTTCTTTCGCTGTCTACCTCGGATATCTCCTCTCAATTCCATAAATACTTGTCCTCTTCGGGGATCTCTGCTCCCAGTCTTCTACCTTTTATTCTTCCCTCTCTCTCTAGTTGATCCCCCGTCGTCCTCCCCTTGACCAGTAGCCACTGGCCCTTTGTTTTCCTTCTATATACCACGGTGAGCCATGTGCCTGTCCCATTCCCATGTCCTTTTCTCCCTATCCTGAGAATAACATGATTTTTATTCCGGGGGCCAATTGGTCGAACCACACCCGGCGAGTCTGTTCCTTCTTCTCCCTTTCGATCACAAACCGCGCTGCCTGCTGATCGAGACCCGAGAGAAGGGGGACCGGTTGAAATTTTCGACGTCGAAGGAAGTTACGTATGGTCAGGGGGGCTGACGACGATGACCATTTTTCGGGGGGATATTTATCGATTCTCGAAACAGATTTATCGCCTTGTCTCTCCTCTCTCTCACCTTTTTCTTAATTCTTCGACGGGAACGGGGGCACTTGGGACAGCGGCTATCAGTTGCACAGATCATATTCTATCACTTCCCCAGTACAAAAAGAGCACAGTTCACACTATTTTCTCTAGGAATACCAAGCTCCGGGAAGAGAATTCCACCTGTTTATAGGATGAAATCAGCTGGACCATGCCTAATACTCTGCCTGCCCTTCTGAGGCACTGGAGGGCGTTCCTTTCGCCAATTTCGATAAATGGCCTTCTTTTATATCAAATTTGATACATTTCTATCTTTAAAATTTCTCTATTTTGGTTTTGTGACGAGAATTCTGGAGGGTAAGGTCGCGCTATCCCTAAACCGTCAGCTATCCCCACCTTTTGAGCCATTTCTTCTCATTTTCTTCGGTTTTTCATACATGGTTTTATTATCCCCATAAAAAATGAAGAACAACAGATTTTTTGCATTCCCTTGTTTTCCCATAACTGATCGGCATACTGATTACCGCCCCCATAGATTCCACCCCTCAAGGCGCCCATTCTCCAATTTCCATAAAGCCCTGGGATTGATTATTTCCTCTCCTTTTCCCCTTTTAATTTGCATATTTCAGCATCCGGATATGGAAGTAAAAATGGAAATAGACGACGAGATACGCATAGAGCGGCCGACGCCAAAATACGGCGACGGCCGGCGGACATCGGCCCCGGCCATCCTCTGGAGTGCGGCCAGCTTCGTCACAGACCAGCCGACCACGTCGGCCACCACCCCGGATTCGATAAATATCCTACAGAGACTCCTCGAAAAGCAGAAATGTGCCAGCGCCTCGTCCAGTCCCGACTCTGGTTCGTCTTCCCCTCCTTTCCCACTGTCAATTTATCCTTTTCCAGGTATTGGCCTCGATCTCGGTGTCGATCACGATCCTCCCTCGTACTCCGTCCATCCTCACGTCCTCCTACCCGGCTCCACTGTCCCCCTGCCGGGAATTACTATAGGTAAGGTTCTTTTTTATTCATATAAAGGGGTTATCCATTCAGCCCCTCCAGCGCCTCCCTTAAATACGACAAACCCGCACAATTCCCTGTCGTCCTCGTCAAATCTTCCCCCGTTCCTTTGGTCCTGGATAAATGGTGAGTGTTGGGTGTCCCCCTTCGATCAACCAGGGTAATCAAACCGGGTAATAAGAGTAGCCGCATGCCGTCGATAGCTCAGTTGGTAGAGCGGAGGACTGTAGTAGTCGCTGATATCCTTAGGTCGCTGGTTCGAATCCGGCTCGACGGAATTCCTTTTTTCTTTTCCCAATCTATCCTCTGCCTCTTGTACTGTCCGTAAAAGCCATCCAAGGTGGGGCTACTTCTCCACGAACATTTCCGTTTTCACCTGCTTCCCCATTCCATGTTTGTGTGTACATTCTGACCACACGGCCCTCTCCTTGTTTCAAAAGTCAACAACCCGGGGAAGCTCGCCACACGTAGTGAGAACCCCGGGAAGGGTGAGAAGGATGCGCTGTGTAATCCGAGTACACGCACGAGTCTATGTCCCCGGGGGAAGCAGATGATTTTCGGAAGGCCATCTCCGGGGGATCCTCTCCCCCTTGACTTTCTGTTCCCGGAAGGGAGCAATTAGTGATAGTCGAACGGGTCAAGGCCGATTTTAGTAGAAGAGGAAGTACAAAGTCCGCTCTTTCCCTTCTAAAAGTACAGTATGCCAGCTTCTCTCCTCAGGGCCATCTCCTCGTCCTCCTCCTTCCTTTCCCCTCCCAAAGCAAATAGTTAGTAGTGAATGTTGAAAATGTTAAAACGGAGTGTCTTCTCTTCTGTGTGCGTGTGTGTGTTTGTATATTTGAACAACAGGAAGTAGAAGCCCGAGTGAACGCGTTTCTTGTTGACTTTTCCAGGTTGTAGGAGGGAAAGTCGGGGTCGGCCCGGGGTTACGAAGTTCGCCTGCCGGGGGGATCGCGCCTGCAGCCGGGGGAGAGGAGATAGTCAGTGTCTCCTTCTCTGGAATCCATGGGACAATTTGGCCAGCATTCTCTTCCAAACCAAAAGGCTAGAAAAGGTCTTACTCTACTAGAATAATTAGCAATAAAGAGCGATCTCCTGCCAGGAGCTCGTCGTCCCCTGTCTCCCTGTCTCCCTGTCCCCTTTGAGGTTGTTTTCCCTGGTGGCCTTCTCCCTCTTTGATAAGTTCTCCTCCACTTTCTCCTATCCCACCCGACTCTCTCTCTCTCTCTTTCTCTCTCGAAACTTTCTCTCTCCGGTCCGACTACGGCCGCTTTCCGTGTTCCGTATGCTGGCTGCGCGTGTGTATGTGTTTGCGGGCCGCGGCACGAAACCTCAAAGGACGACCGTTCAGCAAATTATTACGCAAAATCCAGAGAGAGCGAGAGTGTCTCCCCCAGAGGGGGTATCTGCCCAATTGACTTGATAATTGAGAGAGTCAAAAATGAAAGGGACAAGTCTCAAGTTCCTCCTCGTCCTCTGAAGTTCCAGTCTCTTCCCGGCGGTCAACTGCAACCAGTTGCCTCTCCCCACCTCACTGGCGCCTTCTCTTTTTCAAGTAGTTGACCTCCGGAGAGGCTCGCTCGAAACTTGTTTCGACGGTCATTTCACCACCGCCTGGATTTACTCCTTTCACTCTTTGGCAGTGGGGGATTAGAGGGGGGACGGGACTGTGAGAGGGGGTGAGATCTGTTTATAGAGGAGGCTGAACAGGGGGCAGTTCTCGGGGTAGATTAAATGAGGGGGAAAACGGTAAGAAAGATATCTGCACTTGGTCAGCCGGGAGACAACAATCTCACTAAAAGGCAATCTCATTCAATTGGAGCAGTCTTTGGAGTCAAGAAAACAACGATTGAGGCACCTTTGATTTGTCCTAGAAGGATAAAAGAAAAATTAGGGGAAGATACCGGTGGAAAGAGGGGGAGGATCATAAGAAGGCACTGTCTAGGGGAGGACGTCTCTGAAGACTTCACAAAGAGTCCCTGATGATATCATCTGCTTCTTTCCGGGGGAATTCTACAGTAGCATGGCCAGGCTCGCCGGGAGTATTCTCAAGATCCTCCTCCATAGATAAGAAATGACCACTGCGAATTATAGAGAGTTCAAACGGGGATGAGGTTATCTTCTTTTCCAGGGGGTTGACTGATAAGCCTCCACTTTGGGAGACGAGCCTTCACAATTTATCCTTGCCCAGTATTTTTTCTGTTCTCTCTGGTCCCTAGCCACCCGATGTTTGACGATTTGCTGTATTAGGGAATAAATAGCCGGGCCAGCAGCTGGAACCAGTCGGTCCTCCTCAGCTGAGGCGTAGTTCCTGCCATCGACACCCCTTGACCCCCGAGACGAGTTCCCGTGTGAGGATTTCCCTCGGCCGGCAACCGGTCGGCTGTCCCTCTTCGAAGCGTGAAAGCGACCCCATCCGGCCGGCGTCGGATTTGTGGCGGCAGATTTCTCTCTCTAGCCGGAGATGTACCACAGCCGGGGATTGACCATCTTCAAAAGTTCCGAGGGGGATACTATAGCCAAGCCGGGGGGACATGCTCCCCGTCGAATTATCACTGATAGCAAATATTTGATCACCCCCGGGCGAGGAGGAGGACGGAATTCACACGGACGGCCACCACCGGCCAGGCTTCCCCCGCTGCCGTTTTCGTTCAGTTCAAGAGGAGGACCGACACCAACACACAAACACGGCATGTTTTCTCAGTCGAAATCGTCGGGATTTTACGATGGAATTCATAGGGGAAAAGTTATTGTACGAGGGACAGAAATAGACGCGGGGCAGCCGAAGGGGGGCCTGGGCCGCCAAGTGACCACAGGGAGGATTGTTGCCTCGGTTCCTTGGAGACTCCTTGAAGATATCTCCAGCTGCTTTTGTATTTGCTAGCTTCCTAATTGTTGAATAATCGAGTGAGCATTAGGGGATTCAAAGAACAGATGGACGCGGGGTAGAGCGGGGGCCTGTCCTCCCCGTTACCACCAGATTCCGGGAGGTGTGTCTCTAGGCTCTTTATCAGCTCTCGGTGGACAGCGAAGATCTCTTGGATATACAGCTCCGGAGATCATTTTGCCCCCTTTTATTCTGCTAAATCCCCGAAATGATTGAATTGGGAACAGGCGCTGATCACGCAATCGGCCCCGGCTGATTAGTGGCAAAGGTCAACTGGCCCGGGACGATTTGTATCTGGGGAACCTTTACTCTTCGAAGCGGTTCAGGTTACTGTACCGGTAAAAGCCACAAACTTATCCATTTTTCCCGGTTCGTTCTTCGCTCGCTCACCCCCGGCGCCTATACAAACTCTCTCCCCAGGTGAACTGGTCTGCGAAAGTTCCTGCTTCCTTACCGCCGGCCGGCCGGTCGCGACCTCCTCAAGCTACGAACGCCTCGCGTGTGCCGAACTTTCCATCCCATTCAAATACTAGCCAGAATTATCGCCACTGACCAGGATATGAAAAGTCGCCAGAAGAGACACCACCTACAAAAAGCGACAGCGCCGGTCCATGAGGCGGAAAGGCGCGGAAGGGGGGAGGACGAACACCTTCTGGCCGGAGAGGTTTGGTGCTTTACGAGGGGTCAAAATGGCCGGGAACAAGAGGATAATTAGGGGGTTCTCGAGCGGAACATTTGAAGGGAAGGAGAAGGACAGAGAAGAGATGGCCAGGCGCCTAGTGGCTCCACCCTAGGGCCCTTCTGGAAGCGAAAGGTAGATATTTGATTTCCTGTAAAATGACTTGTCAGAGGCCACAGCTCGCCGAGATTTGAATTTTACAATTTCGCGGCAAAAAATGATACGAAAAGTGATGACTATCGTTTTTACGTAAACCTGAGCGAATGAATGCGAATATAGTCTCCCTGAGTGACGGCCAAGGTGTAAAAAAAAAGGTTTGGAAGGAAGTAAAATATATAAAAATAGAAGAAAACGGTGGTAATTAATCAAAAACGAGCAAAAACAATTTATCAGATTTTTTGCCGCCGCACCCGTAAATTCTCAGCTGAAATTAGTTGGGCAAGGGCTACCGCACCACCCGTAAATTGTCGGCAACTCGATTTGGTTGGGCAAGAGATTTCCATTGACTGCGAGCTGTGAGGCTTTCCTTGGCATTTCTCTTACCCCTTTACTGACCGATTTCCTCCTGGAACCACTTTTCTTTTCCGTACAGTATCCTCCCGAGAGTTCACGTTCTCTGGAGCGTCTGTCCTCCTCCTCCCGTGTCCGCTCGTCTCCAAAACGGCGTGATCTGTTTTCCTTGCCCGTCGTTTTTTGCCTTCCTCTCTGACGTCTATGGTGGTTCGGTGTCCGTCACGCAGCACACGTTTTTCCGCCTTTTCCGCGACTGCTGAACGCCGCCATTGTTGCGGTGGCCGCGGGACGAGAGCCAGGCGGACAGTCCTCCGCGCGCGGAAACAAACAAATGCTCACGCCGGAGGGGAAGACGCGAGGGGAAGAGAGAGTTATATAAAAATGGGAATAAGAGGTTTCTTTTCCAGATCAGAGACTCGTCAATCCATGGCTCTCCGCGGCTCTGTTACTGCCTCAGCCGCCACCGCCGCAGCCACCGCCGTCGGCTATCCCGCCGCCTCATCCGCCGGCCATGGCTGCTCCTACCGCCTTGAGACCCACTGGCCTATTGGCTCCAAGTGAGCCATTTCCCCTTTTTTTACAAGAAGGGGGTGCCTTCAGGTCTGACTTCCCAGTCACTGGCAGCCCCAGGCGCTCCTCTCTTCCCGGACCCGTTGTTCCCCACAGGAGCCAGCCAACCCCAGACAGCTCCCTTCTACTCGAATCTGCCGTATATGTTCGAAGCTAGACGGTCAGTTGGAGAAGAAATGGAGAAATATGGGCTATTTGTAGGTATAGCGAGCCCGTTCCCCCTCCAGCTCACCTACTAGCTCAGAGGAGGAAAAGTCGAGATGGTAAGTGGCCCCATCCCACGAGAAATTCCATGGTATCCCTTGGTAAAATGTGAAAAAGGAAGAATAATAGCCGATAAAGTCATAAAGGTCGTGATCGAGGCGCCCGTGTCGGTGCGCCCGCACCCGTAAATTCTCGGCAGCAGCGGCGACTGTGTTCAGCCGGGCGGCATTCTGCCGTGACCCAGATGAAGAAAACAAACCCAGCTCTCTGAGAACTGTGAGGATAAACAAATCTGAGGGTGTTCGATCAGAAAAAAGGAACATTTTATAAAAGAAGAAAGAGGAAATGAAAAAAAAATCTCTTCCAGGACAAGTGACATATTTGTGGGAGTTTCTACTTCGTCTGCTTCAAGATAAAGAATATTGCCCGAAATTTATCAAATGGATTGATCAGCCGAAGGTATTCCATTGAAATTAGAGAAAAAGAAGGCCAACTCCAGGGAATATTCAAGCTGGTCGACTCGAAAGCCGTCTCTCGTCTATGGGGAATGCATAAAAATAAGCCGGGAATGAACTATGAAACGATGGGACGAGCATTGAGGTGAATTGTCTTTCCCCTCCCAGAAATGCCTCTAAACTTCCCAGATATTATTATCAACGTGGTATTTTACAAAAAGTCGATGGACAGCGACTGGTTTATCAATTCGTAGACGTGCCAAAAGAAGCCTTCCAGGTAAGCAAAAAAAGCAAAAAGATTATTCTGCCTCATGCTGGAATCGAACCAGCGACCTTCTGTTTACTAGACAGACGCTCTGCCACTGAGCCAATGAGGCGCACGGGCACTCGCCACGGCGAACAGTTGACACCTCGCCGGGGCTATTGTCAATTGTTACACACCGAATTAGCCAGAATAGACAAAAGACAGACGGAATTTAGGATCCTCTCTTTGATTCTGGGACAGACTCGTCCAGCTCGGATGCGTGTGAAGACCCCGAATCGCCTAATCCTCCCACGACCGCCACCCCCCTCTCCAAATCCCCGGCTCCCGTCGTCGGCACCTGTGCCTAACCGGGGCCAAACAGCTTTAATCCGAGCAGGATCTCCGCTCTTCTGTGATGTTTTTCATGCCCCCCGTAGTCCTCCCCCCAGTAAAGAGCAGTCTAGCCCACCCCCGCCGTCCCCTAGTCACCTCCTCCCCAAATATATTACGGTATCCACAAAAAGAACAAGTGCAATGTCCTTTAATAATCCATCACTGCCCCTATTTATTCCCTACCGTAGGACCCGTGGTCCCTCTTCTCCCCCGTTGTTCTCTGTCTTTCACTTCTCCCTCTGTTGGTGTTGTGTCTCTCTATTCCAATGAATTGTCTCTGTATCATCTTCTAGATGGGAACACGGCCAACAAGCCTCGATAGCTCAGTTGGGAGAGCGTTAGACTGAAGATCTAAAGGTCACCAGTTCGATCCTGGTTCGGGGCAATCCCTTTTTGATTCGGTTGATCCCATGTTCTCATTTTATACATCACTTGAAGCTGTCGGATTGTAATCGAATTGTATCGTAGACCGCCACCTGCCGCCCTTCGGCGTGGTCAGAGAATACAGATCACCGACAACGAAAACTCCGAAATTGGAAAGTTCAGTTGTGAACTGGACAGACACCACTTCTTCCTTTCGTCCAAGTTATTTTCCCCCCTTGGGGAATCCAAAAATTCTGCCTCCTTCATGCTGGATGCATTCTTACCCAGAGGCTTAGGTAAGAGCAGAGCATGTCGGGGACCCCGTGCACTTGAGTGAGCTCGTGTGAGACATCACCCTAAACACGGGATTTTATCTTTCAGACCTACGTGTCTTCGCGGGAAGAAGCGCGCAGCTGCCGTCATTGTCGTGCCAAATTCTGGGGTCAATAGATAATTCTGCCGAGAGTTTACGGGTGCAGCCACCACTGGTTAAGAACCAATTTGCCATTCAATTTATTTCTCTCCCTTGCTTTCCTCCCACACAACTCTCCCTTTTCAAGTATCCGTCTAAATTTATTTTCTTTCTGCAAGTGTACTGCATAACTTATTCTTTCTTATTCATAAATGAAAAAAATCCGTCTTATGTTAGGAACACTCACTTTTTTAGAATGACAAAGGAAGAAAAGCAATCTTCGCCATAAACTTCAATATTTCATTTGTTAGTTTTCCTTTCTGATCTCTTGATTTTTATGTTTATATTGTATTTTTTTTTTCTATGGCCATTAGCTCTAGGTGATTCTCTAGATGTTATCTATATACTCGAGCATCACAATTCAGCCTTTGATTCGACAAATATTGCTTGCTTTCAACGTTGTGATTCCTTTAGAGCTCTAAATTCTCGTACAATAAGAACATAGCTCAAAGCATATTATAGATCGTAGAAAATTGGTTCCTTATGAGCAGCTGCTGTTCTAAAAAAAGGCCTTTAGTGATGCCAGACACCAAAAACAATGAAATAAAGTAAAAGATCATTTCATTGGGAACGAGACGCCCTTCTTGGAAGAAGGTGGGATATTGCAAGAGGTGGGAAGTTCACTTGGGATAAAGGAACAATTTCTATTGCAATTCACATCCATTTTACACAGCTTATCAGATATAGTTCAAAAGACTGATTTCTACTTCATTTCAATTCCTGTAATCAGGATAACATTGTGCTTTTTGAACTGTGAAATGTGAGATTTCTTCGAGAAATTTCAATTTCAATGGTAGCTGATGAACAAGAAATCCTTCTCCAGTTTCTTGTTAGATGTGACACTTTTGCTCTCCTTTTTAAAAAATAATCTCACCTGTTTTCATGACTCTTTCCAAAAATTACTCATAAGATAATCTAGCAACCACATGTTTGGCTGGAAAAGCTTGTCTGGGGTTTCATAGAATTCAGAAAGCCTCCCCAACAGCAGGTGAGACAGCTGGTATATATAGCCAAATCTAATGAACACACTGAACCAGCAACTGACAGAGTAGTTGTGAATACGTCTCTGTTTTCATTTCAATAGCACTTCATTTATTATTCTTCATGTTTTGCCCATTGCTCTTTTCCGTACACAAATTTGTCTGTAAACTATTCCTGCTTCTCGTTCATATCACTCTGATTTTCCTTGTATAAATGAATACTTTCAGATGATGTTGAGTAATTATGATCTAACAATTAGCGACAATAAAACGATACAGCTTTTTATCGTAGTTCTCGTCGAGCCTTCGTCAATAAAATCCAATCCTCCTTTATTTTATACTATTTTTGCCTTCGAGATGCTGAACCTTCTAATATCATTTTGTTCCTTCTGGACAATAGTTTACCTGATGCCAAAGTTTCAACTCTATCATTTGAATGTAATTCGTCTAATACAACTATATTTCGGCTCTTACTATGTAACAATTGCTTCCCGTTCTTTGACTATGTCATATCAGCTAGGGATCATCTCCACCATTGGTAAGTAGACAAAAAAAACAAGAAAAAAGGATGTTCTTTTTTAGTTTGGATCGAACACAAAGGAGGTTTAGGCCGCTTACCCGAAGATTTGCTCCTTCTATCAAGTTGTATCATCAGAATTATGTTTACTGCTCAATATGCTTGCATTATTCCCGGAATGCTAGCTGAAAGAGCATTTGCCACATTGTATGTGACGGACTATGAGCAGCGAAGAAGGCCGTGGGTGGCGTTCGTTATCTACGGATCCTCAATGTGCTACACACTATTTGCTGCAGCTATGATCACCACTGGTAGGTTGTCCAATCCAAACATGGCGGTAGGCTGTCTTCATTCCTCTAAAAAAGTGACGAAAAAAAGTTCACCTGTCTGAATAACCACGTTGTTTCTATTTTATTTACGTCAATTGCAATCTTCGCCAGGTGTTATCTCTAATTCAGTTTGGTTTACCCAGTCGAACATCAAAAAGAGACTATTTCAAAACTTTAAGGTAACATCTCCTACACATTCTGCATTATTCTTTTTCTAATTATTGGAATAGGAGTAGTCAGTTTTATCATATTCTATCGCTACAACAAAAATAAATTGCTCGACCTCAATTCCAAATATCATTCCAAGGAATTGTACACGTTGAGCATAAGATATCAAGTTACGGAGAACGTGAAAGTTATGAAAGTATTTTGTTCGTTTCGACCGCTTATACAAACGTTTGTTCAGAAAATTTTGATGATGGCAGTGGTAATGTCATTTTTTCTTATTGTTGCTGTCATAATGACAGCGTTTTGTTTTTTAGTTTACGATATTTTTTCATTTGAAGGGCAATTATTAGTGGCTTTGCTGGAAATGTGGGTAGCTTTGTGAGTTTTCGACGGTTCAAAAGACAAATGTTTTAGATCAGCAAATCTTATCACAGCTCTACTGTTTTTGATGAATATGAATTGGACTAACACTACTCTACTTCATCTTTTTGCTAATGATGATCTGCGGATTAAAAGATTACAGGTCGAACAACCTCAACAAACGGATACCTATTTTGCCATATTTGCTAAACAATGGTAATAATAAATGTCTCGCTAACCTGGAACGGTGAAATAATATGTTATTTCCCTATTCAGCTATTCCGTTGCGACATCAAAGAAAGAATTGTAGAAAGATTCATAAAAAAATTTACTTCACATGTACAAACAGAAAGAAAATAAATAAAATTTAGTCAATGTAAGAAAATTATGAAATCAGTGAAAAATATAAAACTTATGCTTTCTTTTTTTTGTCAAAAATCAAAATCGATGAGAAATTTTTACATGAAGCCCATTGACTGGTCGAAGTATAAGTTCGGCTTTAGCACGTGCCTGAAAAAGGAAGCGTTTAATTAATATAATACACAATAAATAAAATTAGAAAGCAAAACACTAAAATAAATAACCTACATGATACGTTTTTTCAACAGATGTTACAGAGAATTTATGCAAGACTTTGGCAAGTAATGTTTTCATTTCCAACATAGCAAATCGTTGTCCAATACAGTTCCTGCTTCCAGCAGAAAAAGGAACATATGAAAAGGCATGAGTTTTTGCTCCTTTTATATGTCTTAAATATCAATATGATTAGATAAAGTATGACAAACCTCTCTGGCTTGAATTTATCGGGTTCTGGCCATTCTATAGGATCTCGCTGCACTAGCATTAAATTTATCAATATTATTGTACCTTTAGGCACTACCGTCCCATGGAAATTCTCATCTTCACCTAATTCTCGAACAACAATGGGAACGGATGGATATAAGCGTAGAGTTTCCTAAACACTAAACCTATAAATATATGAAAGACTAACTTTAACAACAGCTTCGAGATAATTCAGTTTGGAAAGATCTTCAATAGACACATAATTACTTTCTCCCAAAACTTCGTCCAACTCTTGTTGTATTTTGGCTTGAACTTCGGGATAATTTCCAACCAAATGAAGAGCCCAAGAAAGGGCAGTTGCTGTCGTATCATGCCCTTCAAACAAAAAGGTGTCAACCTAAAAAATGGGTGGGAAATATGCTGGAAATACAGATACAAGGAAATATTGAGGTTGAAAAAAAATTGCAATTTCATTTACCTCGCCAGCAATATCCTCCATTGGAAAATCTCCTTTATGAGCCATTTCTAGTAGAAGATCTAAGAAAGCGCGTCTTCCTTCTAGCCGCCACCCAGAGGCTTCAAGCTCTTGCCGACGCTCTTCAATTACCTTCTTAGTGAAGGTGTGGAGAATATTTAGACACTTATCCTGCTCTTTACCTTGCCCGAATCTGAAGTACTACACTGTAAGAAACAGAAAATATTTACAAGTAGAAAATAGTGTCGCTCCAAACGAAAGGATTTTTTGTTCTGTCTTGCACAATATCATTAATTTTGTGAACAGCGTTGACATATTCATTATCTCCAGCAGTTTGTGCATTGACACAGCGACCCATGGAAGTCTCGCATATTATATCCAAAGCGCAAAGTGTTACTAATGAAAGAACTTCAAAAGCAGGTTTCTCGCTGGAAAAAAATCTAAAATATGATAGTAGGCCAAAAGTAACCTATGGGCAACGACGGCAAGTTTATCGAGAAAAATTTGGCCTTGTTGATTGAATATGGGAATGAAGTCGCGTAAGATGTCATAATGAAATGTGGGAGTTAAAAGCTTCCTCTTAGGCCTCCATCGTTCAGCTTTGCTAAAACAACCATTGTCATACATAACACAAACATCGAATACCTGATCAGCAGACTATTTCCTAGCCATGGTACAAGGAATGTGTAGATAAGACCTTTATTTAGGTGTTTTCCTGTCATAAAAATAGGTTCCAAAAGTTTTGCGGAGTAGACCATCAATGCAGGGAAAGGCCCTATCCAAAAGAGACACATACGAGGTTCGTTCGGGTAAAGAGCACCCATACCCATTACCTATAAAGAGTGATAAAATACATAATACATTAAATTAAACAATATGACACAATATACCAATGCATATATTTACTATAAGCTACACCCATACCTGGTTCACGAAACCCATTGGATCAGGATTTGTGATGAGAAGATGTCCAAGCAGGGGAAACGATCTTGGTTGTGGTATATCCTGATTATATCATGACACAATTAGATGATACACATGAATACCTTTAGTCTGTACCGTAGAAGTAGATGCCGTACAAACATAGTTACTAATAAAGCGACACCAAATGGTATGATTAATTGTAGTAATAAACCCATCTTTCTTCTAGTAAATGGATTGATCTGAAACGATTGAAATAAGATAATAGAATTACAGAGAAGTTGATAATTCAATTACAAGCTGCATATATATATATAAAACATAAATCGAGTAAATAATGTGCACGCTGTCTTGAAATATTTGAAATGTACAATTATATTTATTTTAAACGTGTGACCCGTAGGCATTTTGCCTTCTTATTTATTCTCTTCTGAGTAGCAATTGTGATGACTGAAGGAACTTGCTGAATAGACTGGAAGTAACACACGCAAAAATACAACATACAGAGAAAACAGTCTGGGAGTGAAAAACCTTTCAGCTCACGGTGAGCGTTGCTTTTTATTGAAGACCGCCAAAACAGAATTTTCGATTCCTTCAAAGTCTGTTTACGGATTCTACTGTCACTTCCTGACAATGTGCCGTTCTATTGTGCTGATCATCTTTTTTATCAGAGACACTGCAAACTGCGTAATCACTTCTACACTGTCCGGGTGTCTAAGGGCATTTTTCAAGCAATGCACCAAGATTCACCAGTTGCAGTCGTACATTTCCACAAGGTCATTTTGCAATGCAAGATAATTGGTCAATCATTGTATTTGGCAGCGATTGGCCACAATTTATTGCTGATCTGCTTGTGTATTTGTTGCGAAAGCCGTCTAAACATTCTTTTCTGGGACAGGGTGCTCGGTCACACCATATTTTATGCTGTCGACACTCGAGCCTATTTGAATACCAAATGAACAAACCAACAGTCATCCTTCCGACTTCCCTTTCGGTTTCGAGAGACGTTCATTCCATTTTGTGCCTTTCCATTTACATTTTCATTTTACTTGTTAGAGAATCTTTGATTTCTTTTTTCACCTCTCTTGATGGTCGGCGCTCCCCACTTCTCAACTATCCTATTTATTAGCTCTACAGTTCAGTTCCACGTGCTTCTCGTTTACGCATTTTACAAAAGCTCTTGCACTCTATAGCACTTGAGAAGATCGGCGAGCTGGCGATCAAATAATAGTTCCATCGGCCTGCTGCAGCTACTGGATGGACGTCATATCTTGATTGTTTGTTTACTTTCTAGTGAAGCGAGGCTAGCCGGCGAGGTACCGATAAGGTAGATTTCTACATTCCATGCTTCCTATTGCTTCAGTTAGCTAAACATTCCAACACAGGTGGTACTGCTTCTTTACCATGTTTCGGTGCATTTTAGGTCCAATCAATTTCTATCCAGTCCCCAACGACGTTGCAAAAAACTAATCTTGTCTCTGATTAGCCTAGATGATCTTGTTTCCTTCTCCTGGAAAAGTTGACTTTTGTGGCTCCTTTTCGAAACTTATCTCTGTTGATAAGCCAACATTCCAATGGCCCATTGAAAGTATCTCTTTATTGCAAAAGGAACTCTTTATTTCGCTGAAAATTACCTTTCTTATCTAATAATGAGGGCTATCCACGTTTCTTATTCCGTTTTACACATTATATTTGTTCTTCTTTGTTTTAGCGACTTAGCGATACTTACTTCTTGACGTGCCTTTTTGCCAAGAAATCTCATTTTTAGAATGAACTCTACTGGAATAGCATTGGGTATTGAATACGTGTCGACAGCCTTATCCCTCTTTTGTCTTCCCATAAACATAATATTTGTCTACGTGGTATCCCAAGAAAGGTATGCTTCCACAGCTTCTCAGACGTTTTGTGGCCTTGAAAGTGCAGTAGATAAAATAATTATTGCCTTCTGTTCCATTAAAAATAGGCATTCCGAGTGACAAAACAGCAGTCCTTTGACCCGATCTGCTTCTGTACCTCAATATTCTTCCATTTCAGGCATCATGCACCCTTCAATACGCCATTCTTCCGTCTATGTATTCATCTTTCCGTGGCGGATATCCTGTGCTGTATTTTCATCACACTTTTCTTCAAATTCCCCATGTTCGGCATCTTTCCGGCCTCATTTTATCGAGAAAATTGGTCTGCCGTACCGCTGGTCGGTATGAATTATCTCGGCCATGCACAAGCAGTTGGAATAATATTCATAGCTGTCAATCGGTGTGATCCCCTCAATGTATTGAAGACACTCCTTTTCAGATTAACAGCTGTTTATTTTCCAATTCGCCATAAGCAGAACTGGTGGACTCCAAAGGTGAAATCTCCCCCAGACCAGATAAAGATCCCCTCTTCCAGGTCACTGCAATTCTTTTGGTTCTTCAATGGACTATCCCAATTATTTTTATTCTACCTTTATTCTTTTCCCGATTTGTCTTCATTTTCAATCACAGTTCTGTGATTTTTACAGCTATTGATATGAGATTTCATCGGGTAAGTCTTCCAATTATATTCGTCAGTTGATTTTGAATTTGTTCCCAAATCGATAATTGCTTTTTCGTCATCTTTTGGAGTGATTTCTGAGCCCAATTATGGGCAGTTCCCTTGTAAAAAGATAGGGGGCAACCGCACCCGGGGCGCTGTTTACCACCTTTATCGAACACAGAGAGAGAGAGGTCATTAAATATACAGTTTCTAGTTATTAAATGGTCATATTATATAAATAATTATTATAAATAAATAATAATATTTCAGATCTATTTCCTCGGATTGGCTCTCCTCGACGGGGTGGTGATCAATGTCATCGTCTCCGTCCTGTACATAGCTATCTTCATCCGTGTCCAGACGAGAGTAAACATCAAGAAGCCGGGGGAGTTGGCCATGCGGCTGGCCTTGTCGGCCTTCGTCATCTTCATCAGTTATCTCTGCCTCGGGGTAAGTTACTTTCTGGCCCCCTACCGGCTGTCATTCTCTGTCCCCCGTCTGCCCCTTATCAGGTTGTGATTGAGCAAGGGGGGAGAGGACAAGACGAGAAACTGAGATAGGGTAATGGGATTGTTCGATTGGAACAGATTCATGGAAATAATCAGTACAGGTAAAAAGAGGAACATTTCTGACTTGAACGGGGGTGTTGTCCTCCTCCTCCAAGTCCGCCTAGACTTTGTCCCCCCGCCGTGGCCATGTCCAAAGACCGTCTGTCTCACTTCATAATCTAATATTCCCCCTCATAAGCCGATTGCCTGTGCCCTGTCCGGTTGCATCGGGTCATCCTCCTTGCCCTGTCATAGATCAACTAATCCCAGGTGTTCTCCGTCCTCTCGGCCATCTCCCCTCCTCCGGATGCCTGGATGTACCGGACCCTGTGGTTCGTAGTCAACGATGTGCTCTGTGCCTCTAATGCGCCGACTCTCTTGATATTGAACAAACCCATCCGCCAGGTGAGTCAGATCCCCCCATTTCCTTGAAATCGAGATATCTTCCAGGTCTTTTTGAGGAAGATCGGAGTGAATGCCAAGAATATCGGCAAACAGGGCAGTCTCCTCCAGCACGTGTAGCGACCGAGGAGAGGAGACCGTAGACTAGCCGACCTCACGAGACGAGATCTCAACCTGGTGCTGACATCTATCGAGGACTGCCATTCCCCGTCCATAATAAAATAATTTATACCATTTATTAATATCTCTCAGGCAGGCAACCGCAGCCAGAGCACTTCAAACGGGATCCGGAGGCCGCCTCTCGTCCGGAAGAATGGACCGTGGCTGTATTTCAGGGCGAATCCATATCTGAAGACTTCTATCCATTTAAATAAACTTCTTCCCTACTTGACAAGCATGTGGGAATGTATCGAGAAGTGCGAGGCGACTTTATCGCCCTTGTCCAGCTTGGTGTGCATATATTCGAGACAGGACGGCTTCAGCTCTACTCGACCCTCGGGGATCGTGTCCCCCGTGTGGGCTGCCCATACCAGCACGGCTTTTCCCAGAGTTCTAAAGAGTGAAAGATGAGAAATTGAGAACACATGGATGATGCCCTCCGCCCAGGAGCAGCCATAACCCCCTGAGGCGGCCTTTTATCACCCCTTGGTGACGTCTGGCCTCGCGTTCTCTTGGGAACAGGAGAACTACCGAAGGGACCCCCGGGACTGGGGGACAGATGGGGGAGGATGTGTTTTCGAGTAGAGGAGTAGCCACAGCACCAGCCCATCCAGTTCAAGTAATGGCCACTTAAAAGAACCGCCGAACTGATACCACGCGAACTTGGAACGACATTATGGTCGGCTGAACTTGGATTCTTAACTTGGGTCTCTGCACAATTTATGACGGGGGGACATCACGTCACTTCGACTTTTTGATCGGGATAAGCACTTTATTTACTACTGGTTCTATAGGGAAAGGGGGAGATGATCGACCCAAGGGAACCGATCCAGATAAATTGAAGTGTCCTCCCCGCATTGCCCCAGGGAGAGGTGGCGCCTCCCCGACCCCTGTGTTCCTCTTCGCCTCCTCCAGTTGGCCGTCTGATCTCCTGGTTCGTGTTGATTGCCAAATTTGCCGGGGCAAACGTGTTTGACACAACTCACTCGTTCATGGCTTTGACGACTTCTTTATCGAAGGTTTTCAGATCAAATCCGCGAACTTTCATCAGGCCGGTGAGCGGCGCCTCGAAGTGGCCATCGGGGCAGGTGGGAGAACTGACAGGGCGCATCGGGGTTCCCATTCTGCTTTTCTGAGTCTGGAAGCGGAGGATAGGTAGAAAAAAAATAGGAGAAAGAGAAAGAAAATGAAACGCCGATTAATTTGGTTGTTTGGCTGAAGAAATTTGATCTTGACCACAGAGGCCGCGAATCTTCTGGACGACAACCGCCCATAACGGTGCCACTGGCCGCGCGACTTCCACTCTTCTTCTTTTTGAACAAATTTTAAGAAAATAAAGAGAGAATGACGAAAAAAAGTAGTTATGACAGCAGACGAGAGTGGACAATAGAGAGACGTCTCCATTCACCCTCTGTCCCCCAAAAAGAAGTCGATGACTAGGCTATAAAACCGTCTATTCAACGGGAGAACATAACATCACAACATGGAGGCGTAAAATGATCGGAAAATCAAAATATATCTATGGATCTTTTGTCGTGGGATGGTCAAACGAGCCTGGAAAATGATTTCTTGCGTCGCAACCCTCTAGAGGCTTCTGGAGGACAGATAGCCAGGTTGCATGGCCCATGGGAAAGAGAATGAAGAAAATTTCTGGCACTTGACCTATGAGACATCTTTGTTCTCTTGTAGGCTCTTCAAAGGCATTGCTGTCAGGAGGATGAGATAAAAATAATAATATAATAAAATTTGAAGCGGTTCTGGTGTCCTAGAAATCCTATCCCTCAGCTGGCTCGATTGTTACGGATTGTTCATTCCCAAGCAAAATTATGAGTTGGGCCATGCTGCCTCTAAAGAGAATCTGAGGGAAAATGGTCTCTTGCCCAGAAAAATGGCTCTTCTTTTGAAGCAATCCTAGGGTAAAGGGGGTCCGAGTTCTCCGGAGATGGGGCGGAATAAAAGACGAAATCGAGAAGGAGATGCTGGCTTCTTTTCCCAAATAACGTGTATTACCTCCTGTTGTCTCCCAGTCGGAAAGACAGAAGGGTTGCCATTTTACGAGGAGCGGAAACCATAAACCGCCCAGCAAACTACGAAGGGAACTGTGGGCAGGGGGACGGGCCGTTTCTATTGAAAAGGGAGGATAGCTATAAGGAAGATTGTCAAAGATTAGCCAATCTTATTCTCATCAACGGAACAAATATCTGTACGATGTGTGGACGAGAGTGAGTCGATCCGACTGACTGATTCCCGAAAGTGACGGCGGGAGTCATAAATTTTTTGTGGGTAAGGGGCCTGTCCGGGGCGACGGGGGAGCGAATATCGGCCTTGACGACAGAAGTAGGAAGACGCCTTTTATATAGAGATTATCATGGGAGAGGCAGCGGGAGGTCAAACCATATTTTGACGGGGGAGGGAAAAGACTTCGAGGGAGATGAACAGGAAAGAGACGAAAAGGAGTCTCAGATCAAAATGTCAGCAGGAGACGTCTCATGGGGAAATATTTTGATCCCGGTGAGGGCAGAACTCCACGGGGAAGGTCGACGGCGGAGATCGCCGGCATTCTGGGGTAGGTCTTCCCCTTTGTTGAGAGGGAGCCCGTCTATTTTTGGGAGAAATGTCCGGAAACTGTGGAACAGCAACACTGACCACGAACGGTATAAATTTAGCCCGTTGACGTGGGTTGGACCGGGAGGCTCAGACGATGGCCACCCGCCGCTCGCTTTGATCAATTTCTGGACTGGGTTCTATTTTTGTCATTATTTTAGGGGAGATCTCCATTGTCCTGTCGGGGACAGTAGATCGCCGAGAACTCCCGCCCATGTTCGAACGGGATAAAGTCGTGTCCCGACCAAGCTGGATTATTATGGCCTTGTGCCGGAGAAGGCCCTTCTCTTTACTGTTGCCGTCCCGGAAAGGTCCATTTCCCAATTTTTCTGGAACGGGATGACGACAGCCAGCGACGCGAGCCAACAGCTGAGACCGGCCGAGAGTACGAGCAGTATTGTCCGCCAGCGAAGGACTCCCCTCCCGGTGCAGGAGGACTCGGGCAGCGGCACGGAAGGACGACCGCGGGAGTCGCACAACACGAACAACACGAGCTATGTGACCAGCCACTCCGTAACGAGCAAAGGCGGCGCCGACTTCGCCGAGAAAAGAGGCCGCTCCAGCTCCTTGTCCCCCGAGTGCCACCTCTTCGCCATGCTGTTCTGCCTCGTCCTGCTGGCCTCGTCCATCTACGTCTACAAGCATATCACATCTCTCCCGCCGCCACTCGACCCGGTACCTCGTCCTCCCTTCTACCGTATCCTCCTCCAGATCACCCACACCTACATCCGGTCCCGGGAGATCAAGCGAGCCGTCGTGGCCATCATCTCCGACAGTTTGGACTGCTCCATTTACATGAAGTTGGCGGCATTTCTCCCTCTCTAAATGGCCACCCTCTTCAGACAACTGCAGATGAAGAAAGTAGCGGACAACGCGCTCCTCCTGCACGGGATGATGTGTCTCTACCTGACGGAGCCACACTCCTTCGCCCCGGATGCCGGCTACTCCCTCTCGTTCCACTTCCACCAGTCGCGGGATGCCCTGGCCGCCCGCTATGCGCAGGGCTACTTTGACGGCGACCGGATAGAATGCGTCAAGAGGGAAAACGCCACAAGGAAGCACGACTGCCCCCTCCAGTAAGCGGGTTACTGTAGCTCTGAGCCTGGCCATCCACTTTAGAGTCTTTACTGTGCATCGATTCGCGAAGGCCTCCCTTGAAACGAAGAGATTTGCCGACTCCGACATCCCGAGCCAGATGCTCATGAACCTGGACAGTCTGTACAGGTGGATACCGTATTCTGTCCATGAGAAATAGATTGATTATAGGGCAAACTACAACAGGACATTCTCCCTGTTTGCCCGGTTTGCGGACAGCGGCCCGAACCCACGGTATCCACAGGCCCTCCAGACAGACGGCTATAATCGTGGGTTTACGGGCTACTGGCCTCTTCTACTTTCAAACAAGACGGTCTCCTTCTTTTGTCGGCCTTCTGCCTGGCCATCTCCTCCTCCGGGGCCACGCCCAACTTGGCTTTTACCAGCTGTTTTAATCTTTCCCCATTCTTTCGGCCCAAAAAAGTGAATTGTTCTTTTCAGAGACAGTCGGGGAGGAGACGAACCACCGCGTCTTCCGAGTCTCTCCTCTCCTGGTCAAAATGAACAAGCAATATCCGAATAAGCTGGCCAATTGGAGGACGATGATCTTTGGCTCGGACGGTCGGACCCAGATGACCACAAATACGGAACTCAACGTCACGAAGGAAGTCGCCCGCGACCTGGTCCATCATTACTTCTACACGAATAGAAGCCGAGAGGGTACCAGCGCCCCTTTTCAACCAGTCTAAACTCTTGTTCAGACTATAATCAGGAGCTGAACGAGGAGAGGATGAGTGTCTCCCAGAAGACGACGACGGAGTTCGTCCTGACGTGGCCGAAGGGAGCCGCGACGTCGAGTGCCATCACGGCCTTCCTCATCAAGACCGTCTACAAGGCGATGGCCAAAGGCACCAAGTTCCGACACCCGGGCCAGAAGGAGGCTCTTCTCTACGCGTCGTTCTTGGTGGCCCAACGCCGAGTCTACCAGCTGCTGCCGAAGACGGCCGAATGGGACCCGATAAAGAATACGGTATGCTAGAGCGGAAACAGGCTACGCACCTTGTGCTCTCCCCATTTTCAGAAAAGCCTTTTCGACTACCAGGATGAAGTTGTGGCCGTGTTAGAAGGATTGAGAGAAACGCCAGAAGGTGTCTCGAGCCACATGGCCATCCCGTCGGACGTGGTGACGAGAGGCGAGGCGGACCGCGTGGGCACGTTGATGAGATGGAGCGCGGAGAAGGGCGAGACGGCCATCTGCCTGCTGAATTCGGCTCTTCCAGGATCGTATGCAATTTGTTTATTTAGTGGAGGAGTGACATCCGTTTTTCAGATTTGATTCAATCGACGTGACTAGTGGAAAGAAGCTGAAGAGGACGAACTTTGCCCCGTTTTCTCAGAAGGGAGGCGGCCAGAGCCAGCCATTCTCGTCGGCGGCGGCCATCTCCGTCTTCGAGTCATTTCACACGGGCACGGCCAACGGCTACATTCCACGAATCGTGGCCTCCGCATCAGGATCTCTCCGGACCATCGAGGCCGTCGCCTTTCCCGTCTTGAGACACCTGCTGCTGAAGGAGAGCCCGGGCGAGGCCGTCTACGCGCCGGCGGCCTTTGTCAGCCTGCTCGACGGCAGTGTCCGTTGTGAGCTGGCCAGGAAGACGAAGGACGAGGTGGTCTTCGCCTTGAGCAACGTCATGGCCATCTTGATGAAGATCTATAAAATTGACTGCAAGGAGGTGGAGAACGTCTTCGAAGAACAGGTGAGAGGATTTATTGTGGGAAAGAGGGAAATGTTCAGGATCGAGCCGCCTACCTCATCGTGAGAGAGGGAAAAGGCCGCACCCAGGCCACACACCTGAAGGCGGCCGTGGACGAGCGCGCCCCCAACTTCAACTATGCCACCGGCTATTGAATCTCTTTTGTTAATAAACGTTGACATTGTATTACTTCTTTTGTTGTATTCAGAGTCTTGTACTTGTGTATTACTAATTGAGGGGACGAGTCTCCCCGTAATGACGTCTTCCTGTACACAGCTCGCCGGCCTGACCAAAATCGCGCCACGACGTGATTTACGTAACTGGCGCGCTACAGTAATTAAAATTATTTCCCATAGTAAACTGTCTCATCTGGGTGCATCTAGTTCTCTTTAGTGGTACATCCGATTTGATTTCTGTTTTCTGCAATCGATTCAGCACATCAGATTGTCTTTGAATAGAACTTGCCACCTAGATCTGACAACTGTATGTAACAAAAATATCGAAAATGCCACTAAATTTGATGCCATTTATGCATTTTTCATTGTTGGAAGTCCAAACATTCTATTAAAAGACAATTTGATGTGCTCTAACGATTGCAAAAAACAGAAATGAAATCGGATGTACAACTAAAGAGAACTAGATGCACCCAGAATAGATGCAAAATTCCTTAACAAAATTTGAAATTTTCCTTTCGCGGGTGGTATTCTTTTTTCTTTAAAAATATTTTACTCAACATTGCTGACATTGGATTTGTATAATTTTCATGGAAAACAACTAGTCACATCGTGAGCAACATTTTGATACCAAGAATGACCAGTAACGCTTCGGAAAACTCTTTTTTAATAGTAAAAGGGGATTTCCTGAACAAAATTCATGAATGCCACATTTCTCTCTATTTCTTTGGTATTCTGTGTTTTTCTCCTTTGCTATATAGTAATTCGTGGTCGATAAAACCAGAGAAACCATCAAAAACGCATGAAAATGCAGAACATTGTTTTTGGCATTGGAGCGCTCCGACCTTTAAATTGGCGGTCGCGGCGAGCTGTGTAGATGCCATACAAGGCTCCTTCTCATCCAACGTGGCCCCTGTACGACTCTTTTTCGCTCTCGTCCCCCTTTCAAACAAATAACACAAATTCTCGGACACAGATCCGGGAAAGGGCTTGTACGCCTATCACAAGGGGAGGGAAAGCCATGTGGTGTCCTCCTCCTAGCATATCTTCAGACAACTTCCCCTCTCGTCTCTCTGGCAGGTGGCAAAAGAAAAGGGCTTTGACGACGGCTGCCAGTTCGCCCTGACCACGAGGTCGGGGAGCGTTGGTCATGCGGCATCCCCCTCTGCATGGCCACCCTCCACCTCCTTCTGGACGAGCCCTGAAACAGTTGTCACATGATCAGGTGAGATTCCCCGTGTCATATTTCATTTCAGAAATACTGTAACCATATCAGGAATCGTCCATGCGCCCGAGAGCCTTCCGAGAAAATTCTCTCCACCCAGGAGGCTACCGAGCCATCGCATTCTCATGACCCCAGCTTTCACAGGCTCGCTTCCCCTTTCAACTTCACCCACCTTTCATATTTCCCGCCTTTTCCTGCTCAATCGGATCAACTCTCGACGTGTCCTGACGTGTCGACAGATCACAGAGCGGCCGGGACGATGAACATTCCGGAGGCCGCCCTCTCGCAAAAAATGGGGCTCCTCCGTTCGTCCTCTTCTGGACGGGGACAGCAAGCCAATGGTAGGAGCAGGGACTGGGAGCCGTTTCTTTTGCTTTTCTCTTCCTTATGGCCGTGTCTGTTTTTCTCCATTTTCAAGCAGAAGGTGTCGTGTCCTTTGTAGCCGGCCAATCTGCTTCGTCCTCAGTTGCCGCCGCCAGCAGCGAGGATGCCGCCAATCCTGAAACACTCATTTTGTGAGTAAACGAATCCAAAAAGATGGAATGCTGCCTGCCCAGAATGCGGCATTGTTTGTGTCAAAGAAGTTCGAATCAACTTTCTCTCAGCCTGGATGTTTTCCAAGAGAGAATGGCAATACTTCCCCCCGGGCACAGTTGATTTGTTCCGTCTCATTCGTTCAAATTAGACCACGTCACCCAATTCAACCTAACCGGGAACCGATGGCCTTTCTATAGTCTGTCAAGAAAAAAGACGACATTCAAGGTCTAACTGGCCGAGAACAAATTTTAGTGATGAAGCGAACTGACAGATAATTTTTGAGCGCCTAGAAGAAAAAAAGGCCAGTAAGTTCGGCTCGCGGCTAAATCGTTAGACCTTGAATGTCGTCTTTTTTCTTGACAGACTATACCAACCTTGTCTCATTCGGTCTAATCGGCTTAGATCTCGACAGGTCCTGACATGTCGACGGAGCACAGAGTGGCCGGGACGATACGCACTCTGGACGCGGTGCTACCGTCGTCCAGTCGAGGCTCTTCTTCTCTCCTGGCATTCCAGTAGGCAAATAGCTGCCTGTCCTCATCTTGGTGTCTCTTATCCTCCAATTCTCTAGGAATCCATGGATCATACAGATGGTGTACTGCTCAACATCTCGTCTTCCTCATAGTGGTATTGCCTCATATCCGTCCTCCTTTTGTTGAAGATACCAGGCAGACAGTTCAGCTGGAGCTTGTTTGGGCAGCCTTCTGTTTTTCTCTCTATTTTGCATTGGCCCGGCTTTTGGGATGTCTTCTCATGAGCCGTCTCGTCGGGGAGGAGGAGGAGGAGGAGGAGGAAGAGGAGGAGGAGCGGGACGGAGACGTGACGCAAACCGACCGACGGG
This sequence comes from Oscheius dolichura, assembly GCA_932521035.1. Lineage (NCBI taxonomy): Eukaryota > Metazoa > Nematoda > Chromadorea > Rhabditida > Rhabditidae > Oscheius > Oscheius dolichura. Next base: position 7,459,548 of record OW051494.1, read on the forward strand.
CCTTCAACTTCTTCTGCGACTATCCTGAATCTCTTGTTCATTTGATTATCTCACAGAGAAATGCATATTTTTTGGAGTGATATACATTGACAGAACAACTGCCAGTGGCCGGAAGACAGGATACGATCACTGTGGCGAATGGGGAGTGGCTGCTCAAACGGGGACGAGTCCGCCGAAGCCCTCTTTTTGTGGATATATTAGTCCGAATGGCAACACACGAATAGATTTCTGCGAACCTTTGGAAATCTCCTCCTTATCCAGTCGGTCGGTGTGGAGATCAGTCGGATCAGACGGGCGCTCTCGATGTCTCCTTGGATCCCTTGAGGTAAGTCCACGTCGATAAAGGCGCCATCGTCTTCCTGAGCTATCTTCATCGCGGCATCCACAAGGATTCCTGGAAATGGGGAAGACGAGCGGGAGGCAATTGAAAGGAAGACAACAAGAATTGAATATTTTGATTGGTTTTAGCCAAAAGAGAGTGGTGTCAGGGGTTCGAGCACTTCCGATTTCCCTTCATGGTGGCCCGAGTCCGGACGGTGTGTCCAAACACCGCTGTGGCACCGTGGGACAGCGAGCCACCGGGAGACCGGGTCGGAACGCCTTCTCAAGTAAGAGAGGCCGGCAGGAGAGGCGGATTCCCTCGTGGCCAGTCCCATTGACCGTCTCTACTACCCCATTTTTAGACAAAAGGAGACTACCCGAGTCAACGGGACGCGTCATTTTATGTGGATCGAGGCCCACAACGCGATTTTCTGTCGGGAGAGGCATGACAGTTGCGTCGGCCTCCGGAAGCGGTCCCGCACGCGTGATTTCATTTTTAGAAGATCAACAAATTGGAGAATACAACCTGGTTGGTAGACACAGTCGGGAGACAGCCGCACAAGAGAGAAGAAGACGAAGGACTGGGCGGCTGTGGTGTCCCGGACAAATTTGGACGAGATGGGGATTATGCCTGGTTTACGGTATACTGTTGTAAACGGTAAATGCTAAAGTCTTTGATTTTCCAAATTTTGAAGGAATAGTAATGGCTGAAAGGAGCAACGACTCCCAGCTGGGGCAAAAATGCTGCGTCTCCTAAGAGGGCCTGCCTGGACGGCCTCCCCAACGACCTCCAACCCACATTTTCGGTTGTTTCATAAAGTTCTCCCTTCCTCTTTTCCCATTACTGTAGAAGGTCATTTCAAGCGATGTTGCAACGTGGTCCGCAGCTGAAAATTTCTTTCTATGAGGTTCAAATGGCACTGAACAACATGGTACAGGTGTCGCCTCGGGAGACGATACCATCCTCGTGCCATTCCCTGGCTAGCCAACCCAAGTCTCAACGGGGACGAGAAAGGTCAAGCTGGGGCAGGTCAACCGCAGCTTCGTGTAGATGCCATACAAGGCTCCTTCTCATCCAACGTGGCCCCTGTACGGCTCTTTTTCGCTCTCGTCCCCCTTTCAAACAAATAACACAAATTCTCGGACACAGATCCGGGAAAGGGCTTGTACGCCTATCGCAAGGGGAGGGAAAGCCATGTGGTGTCCTCCTCCTAGCATATCTTCAGACAACTTCCCCTCTCGTCTCTCTGGCAGGTGGCAAAAGAAAAGGGCTTCGACGACCACGAGGTCGGGGAACTGAAGAGAAACGTGGAGAAGCAAAAAGAGACGACTGGGCTGAAGAACAACGCGAAGGAGAAGCAGAAAGATACGGCTGGGCTGAAAAGCAGTTCTGGAGCCACCGACACTTTAACCGCTTTTCTTGGATATCTCGAAAGAAATCCCAATAGGTAATCGAGAAATAAGGCCGAAGTAAAAGTTAGTTCAAGATTAGTGTCTTTAAAGTCGAAGAAATACTAAAGCAAGGGAACGATTTTTCAGAATTTTTTTCGATTCCTAGTCCAAGAGTCAAAAACAAATAAAGGGTAGCAAAATATATTTATTATGACAGACAAAGAAATAAGGCAAAAAATGCCATAAACAGGCTCATTACAAATAAATATCTATCATGACGATTAGAAACACTTGCGATGAACTATACTAGGTCCTGCTTCATCGTATTCCTGCTTTGAAATCCACATCTGCTGGAACGTGGACAGAGAAGAGAGGATGGATCCTGGACAAAAAACCCAATTCAGACAGAATCATAAATACAAACCTCCAATCCAAACGGAATATTTACGCTCAGGAGGAGCGACGATCTTGATCTTCATCGTGCTGAAAAGATTTGCAATAAATTCAAGAAACATTAGGGACCCCATCATTTTTTGTTTGATCATAATCAAACGGTTTACTCTCATGGCCGACAAGCCTTACAAGGTCCTCGCAAGCAGAATAATTAAAAACGAAAAAACATGTAAAGAATAAAAACTAACCTAGGAGCGAGGGCAGTTATTTCCTTCTGCATTCGGTCGGCAATTCCAGGGTACATCGTGGTTCCGCCCGACAGGACGGTGTTAGCGTAGAGATCCTTGCGAATGTCGATGTCGCACTTCATAATCGAGTTGTATGTAGTCTCGTGAATTCCTGCTGTTTCCATACCTTAAAGTAAGAAGTTCTCGGAGAACTTGAACGCTAATCCATACCGAGGAAGGACGGCTGGAAGAGAGCTTCGGGACAACGGAAGCGTTCGTTTCCAACGGTGATGACTTGCCCATCAGGGAGCTCGTAAGACTTCTCAAGGGAGGAAGATGAGGCAGCGGTAGCCATTTCCTGTTCGAAGTTCAAGGCCACATAGCAAAGCTTCTCCTTGATGTCGCGGACGATTTCACGCTCAGCGGTGGTGGTGAACGAGTAACCACGCTCTGTGAGAATCTTCATGAGGTAATCCGTGAGATCACGGCCAGCCAAATCGAGACGAAGAATGGCATGAGGCAGAGCGTAACCCTAAACATGATAAATTTCAAAACAACAGCCGAAATATTACCTCATAAATGGGGACCGTATGAGTAACTCCATCACCACTGTCGAGTACAACGCCGGTGGTACGACCAGAAGCGTACAGGGAAAGTACTGCTTGAATGGCTACGTAGCAGGCCGGTGTGTTGAACGTCTCGAACATGATCTGAATGAGAAAGTATTAAAAAAACTACAAGGAAAAAAAAATACCTGTGTCATCTTCTCTCGATTAGCTTTAGGGTTGAGAGGAGCTTCAGTCAGAAGGACGGGATGTTCTTCGGGAGCAACGCGCAGCTCATTGTAGAACGTGTGGTGCCAGATCTTCTCCATATCTAAACAGCAATAGTTGAAAAACATATGATACTGTTATATTCGTGAAAATGGTCACCCTACCCGGGCATAGTGCATCACCTCCTCTTACAAATTGAAGTCTTCAGTCTTCATTTTACTACGGTTAGCGAGCTCGCTCATATCGTAGTTGTGCGTTGTAGTTAAGTAAAACGAATAAAAACGACGATACTTCCACCAAGCTTCGTAAATGCGCAAATAGGTTAGCCATTTTCACCACCAAGCTAATTACAATTAAAAAAAACAGACCATCCCAGTTCGTGACAATCCCGTGCTCTATCGGGTACTTCAGCGTGAGAATTCCTCGCTTCGATTGTGCTTCGTCTCCGACGTAAGAGTCCTTCTGTCCCATTCCAACCATGACTCCCTGGTGACGAGGGCGACCCACAATCGAGGGAAAGACAGCCCGCGGTGCATCGTCACCGGCGAATCCGGCCTTGCACATTCCAGAACCATTATCGACTACGAGAGCAGCAACTTCTTCGTCAGACATAGCGACTGAAACGAAGAATTGAATAAACAAATGAACCAAGAAATAAAAATGAATAGTGACAACTGCAACCTGAGGAAACCTAAACGGCATCTCTTGAAAAACAACAAAGAAATACCACAGCATCGAAGTAGGAGCTGAAAAACGGTGAACTATTTGAAAAAGAATTTTGGCGCGAATAGAATCAGGCATTTTCAAGCGCGGGCTTTTCTTCTTTCAACGAAAATTTTCTGGCAGGCGAGTTCTCCAAATTCTTTTTCCATAGACAAAACTAGAAAATCCCTTTTCACACCTCGATGACAAAAAATGCCGCTCACGTCAGCTTGGAAATATCCGTTAGGTCGTAAAAGTGAGGACTCCCAAAGAGTTGACGTATCTTCCCCGTTGTTTCAAGATCCCTTGTCCTTTGTAAACCTCCAATAGGACAGTAAAATGTCTGTAGCAGTATCCACAACAAGCTGGGGAGACCTTCACGGGAAGATTTCTTGTAGATCCGACAACTGGGCAAAATAAAAGAGTAAAATAAAACAAAATGAACGGCAAAAAGGTTTGCCGCCAGCAGGGGTCGAACCTGCGACCTTGGGCTTATTAGACCCACGCTCTAACCGACTGAGCTATGGCGGCACGTTGACCCTGTTACTCAGCTGTCACCAACTGTTGTTCTCTCCTGTATTGATGCGATCACTATTCCATTTCCCAATCGTTAATTTCAAAACCGTCCGTCGTGTTTCCATCCAGTTCCAGCTGTTTATTTGAACGGGGTGACTCATCCCACCGGAGGACACGTTATTGACCGGCGAGCGTCGGTTTATAGCCACCCTCCGTTGTACACCTCGGTTGCTTTGTTTCCTTCCTTTCCCAGTCTTCCATTTCTTCTCATTTCTTCTCTGATAACCCCTTTCAGAATGTCCGAAACAAAGAAACCGTACGAATTGAAAGAAGGCGACTTCTGCTACATCAAGGGGGAGCCCTGCCAGGTGGGGAAATTGGCCATCCCCAAAATATGAGAATATTCAGGTCCATAAGATCCGAACCGCCTGTGGGGAGTATTACATGGCGGGGAATCCCGTCGCCGGCGAGAAAAAGGAACTCGACCACATTATCGACTGCACCGAAACCGTGGAGGTGCCCCTTGTGGCCAGCCTCAAGGTGGGTCCCCTCCTCCCTCAGATAGATTATCCCCTTTAGGTTGCCCGGGTGGTGGAGGATACTGTAACAGTTGTGAATGAGAAGGGAATCGAGCAGGAGATCCCCATCGTGGCGGGACCCCTGGCGGATAATATCGCGGCCCTGGTGGAGGAGAAGAAGTCCGTCTCGGTCAAGGTGATCTCAGCTAACGGGCGGCAGATAATCGTCGACGTGGACGAGGAATACGGGAAATAAAAAAAGACATTTTAATGTTAAAAAAAAACAAGGGAGATACGGTGGTTGAAGGTAGTGTCTATTCCCGGTGGATGCAATCCCTCGTCTCGCCGTCGAACTTCCCGGCCAGCTGGAGGACACCCAGGTCGAAGACCTTATGGGCTGTCGTCCCGTGGGCGATGTACGAATCGGGCACGTGGATGGTCAGTCGCCGCTGGCAGGGCTGGAATCTCCCTCTTATCCTCCCCAAAAAGCGGACAACTCACAGTCCAGCCATCTTCGCAGTCGTGGTAGATGTTGACCCGGGGGTCGATCGACGATATCTCCGTCTCCGTTCCCTTCAACTCGAATTCGCCATTCGCATCCGAGGTCTGGTCGTCCATCTTGCTGTCAAATACTAGAAATTTCATTGTTTTCTAATTTTTGAGGAGATAAACTCACAGACTCCTTTCTCGTACAGCTTTATTCGGACATCCTTCTCCGGTTTATCGTTACACATCAGTTTTCCCCTGACCGCTACGGATTGACTGAATCCAATGGCCGAAATGGCCACGGGCAGGAAGCAGAAGACGAGCAGCTTCATTCTGAACTCGTATTCTTTCTAGGGGAATTATCAACCTCAAGCTGAACTACTCGAGGTCTCCAAAAATTATTCTCTGGGTCTCGGGTGAGGCCCTAGAAATGTTTATTTTGTGTTTCATCAGTCGGAAGGGCCGAACGCGAGACTATAGTCTATAGAACGAGCTGCCGAAATTTTACGGGTGCCCCCGCACGAGGACGGGAGAAGAGGATTTCCAGAAAGGGCAAAGTGTTGTGGTAAAATGGCAACCATGCTATTATTTGTCTACCTTCTCTCTATAAACCTGATTGTTTCAGTGTAACATTCGATAACACAAAGTCAGTGTCAAGACAATTGGGCGAGTCATACCGGAAGTGAAATGGTTATATTTATAAGAAGGTGAGTCATATAAACTAACGGTTAGCTGTTTATTCGTAGTCACATGCACACAATAATCAAATCAACAAAAAAACTACAAAAATTTAAACAATACCAACAAAAAAACATGAATAAAAATATTAGCCTCTCTGGAGAGTAACCTTCACAAGCACAAGGCACTCTTCTCGGCTATTTGGATGTGTTAGACCTGGATCCACAAGGTTTATTACTGTAATGAGGTAGTCAAGTGGAGCGATTTCGAGCTGTTCATCGCATAGTCGAATAATTAAAGGAAAATCAAGAGCTTGAGAACATCGATAGAGCCGAACGAGCATTGTTGGCAGAAGCGTAGGTAACCTTTGAGGAATAACTAGAAAACGATGTTCTATTGAATAATTATGGCTTACATTTTTGTTTTACATGATGAATAATTCGCAGCGCGGCACGAACAGTAGAATATCTTTCATTTGTTTCTACTCTCCAATGACCTCTCCACTAAAATTAACTACACTTCCTACAATGAACCACGATACCTTTTTTGATTTTGAATATGGATAATCTTTAAAAAATGGTGAGAAAATAGATAACATCTAAATAATTTTTATTGGCATATGAACTCCTGCTTACAGTTCTATTAGCAAAAAGAAAGCGTCCTCCTGAACCTAATGTTTCAATTGCGATATCAGATAAAACCCATGGTGTAGTGAAATCCATAGGGAAAATCATTTCAGTTTGTGGATCACATCGAAAATATCGTCTCTGTAGTTGGAAATATATTAACACTAGTGTTTCTTACCGGATGTCGAAATTGTATGAATTCTAACGTAGACCAAATGATGTCAAGATCTGTGGAATGTGTCGCCTGTGCAGTTGCAGTTATATAGCTTCCATATAATACAAATTTTAATAAATCATGAAGTTCAGATTGATCCATAAATGGCAGGCATCGATTCTGGAAATAAAGAAAAAAAATTGGAAGATTAAAGAATGAAGCCACTCACCGTGATTCCATGGAGACCTAAGTTATAAGATTTCAGAGCTAAATTGAGACCAAACTTGTCAAAAAGTTGTTCTTCGCAGAGACGATAGATTATAGGCATATCCAGTTGATGGGCGGCTCTAGCTACCAGTAGGAGAATATCTTCGGTATACTGTCGGAAATATATAGCGGTGACTATAAAAACGCTTCAGCAACTGTAAATTTAAATATTTACATTTTCGATCACAATGGTAAAGCACTCGTAAAATTTCGCGCATGGCGCAAAAGTCCACATCCAAATAGAGTTCCTTCTTGCCCTGTAGATATTTACCATAGAAAAATTGATAGAATGTATATGAGTATAAAGCTAATATCTAAAATTTGTCTATATAACAACTAAATCTATAGAACCTCTCTACAACAAAATAATTTTCTTCCGAAAGAGTTCTTTGTGATAAGAACAAGATCATCGAACTCTGTTTGAATTTCACAATTACTCGTCCTAAATGTACGACTCTTATCATCAATAATTTATTGTTATACCGTGTATAATTGGTAAGAACAAGTTTTCCGTTAGTTGTGAAATTTGAAAAGAATACATTAATGTCTGCTCTAAGAAAAGTCATGCTAAAATGGAAATCAAGAACATACATCACATACGGAGGGCTCTTGTCGGCTCGTCTAAGATGCTTCAACCATCTTCTTAGCTCTTTTAAACCAGGAGGGAAATCATATACATTGTTCGAATCTTCTTTTATACTTGTCCATTTATAAAAGATTACAGATATAAGACGTGTCACATAAATTGTAAAATCCTGGAATTATGGATAAAAATAATACCTATAACCATACTGGATCAAAATAAGCTATTCTATTTTCTTCAAAATTATTTGTTTGGAAGAGCCGTTTGATATAATAACGAATAATCTTGGGAGGGCAAATACCGAAGTTGTATAAATGTCCAAGCAGCCTGATAAATATTGTTTATTATCAAATTTTCTTACGTAATATATAAAAAGTTGGTTTTCTTTGTCTCTTCATCGGGCTGCTCTTCACTAAAAATATTAATTTTGATACATCGTAAAATTGCTCGGACAAAAGTACTTCTTGATTCCCAAGATAATCGATCACACTGAATGTACTTATTAGAATGGTTGGTGAATATGCTTTACCTGATATTTACAAAACTCTGCACAATAAAAAACGATACCAGGTCTTTCTTCGACAGCCGACAGCATACAATCAATCAACTATAAAGACAATTTTCAGTAATAATTAAATAATTCACTTCAATACATCGGGAGACAGAAAAATCATCAGATGATATAAGACGGTGAATATTAAATTCGCCATAGAAGAAACGGCGATCGTATTCTTGGCATTTCGAGACTTGACTAAATTTTTTAAGAAAGAACGTCTAAAGAAATATACGACCTACAGAAAACAGTTACCTGAAGTTCCTTCAATAATTTACGTTTAATAGGATCTTTTCTTCGAGTTTTCTTTAAACGCATTGGTTTCACTGTAAATTCTCGCAAAATACTAGCATTCACTAACCTATTCGAGCATTTGTCAGCTCCTGCACTTCGAAAACACTTTCATCATCACTTGTAAAAACTCCACCATCGGGCTCAACACGTACACCATACTGAAACCATTTGTTACACATAACACTTGAGCCGCCCCAATAATCAAAATATTTTACATACATGCTTAGCATATTTATATAAAAGCTCTTTCTCTTCTAGTGAAGGCCAGTTTTCAACTTTCGGAACAATAAGTTTGGGTGGTGGGTTTGGATCCAGTGCATTATACGCTTCTCTGCATTTTAAAATTGCTGCAAATTATTATTAATAAATTTAAACTGTAGTAGTCCACTTGTTATAATGGGATCACAATCTTCTTCGTCTTCACTTGAATAGCATCCGTCTGATCCACACTCGTACTAAATACAGTGTCAATGAAGAGAAGAAATCTCACTTGACGTTTCAAATGCTCAGCTAGTAATTTCTCGCCAGGGGAGAGGATGTCCTTATCATAAAGTTGACTACGAACTGGAGATGAAGTGCTCTGCAAAGTACAGTCAAAGTCTGAAGAAGAAATGAACAATGACCACATAGAAATCCACCTGTCTCGAAGCTATCACTGAGCTCGTCGATGGGATATAATTCATGATATTCAAAATGTGAACTGTCCTAAAAATATATTTAAAAAAATCAACATCGGGAAAATTTTACCAAAAAGATAGAATCACTGTCACTGTCTGCTTCGCGTATCACATCAACATTATTTTTATCGGCGTGAAGCTCTGGTTCTTGATAGCACCAAACTGTTTTCACTTCAAACAAATTTATTATTACATCAAAAATGTATCTTACAGCCCCAGATATTGCTATTTCGATCGGGCATATCCAGTAATGCTTCGGAATCTGGCGGCTCCCATAACGTTTCAGGAGGCGCGCATCGAGGAATTTCATTATCAGTCATTCTAAATACACTGTATACTACAAAACTTATTATGTAACAACTGAAAAGTAATTTAAAAAAAATTGAAAACAGCAAATTTATATAAAATGGAAAGAATCATTACTTCGAAAGAAGAAAGAGTTTGAATTCTCATTTACCGCGAACAAACAGAGTTCCCTGATCAGGCGCTCTATTTTGCATAATTGAATAAATACTTCGCAACTTGTACTTATGGGAGATCGGGTTTTTTCTGGCACAAACTGTATATTTTCTTGTTTCATTGGCTTTTTCATATTGAGTCATTGCCCAAGGCTTTTATACAGTTGAAAGTTGCAAATTGCATGTATTTTGCCATATAAAACGAGATCTTCTTTTTTTACTTATTACATTTCTTACTTTGTGTGTATGCAATTGATTTTGAGCTTCCGTGATAGACAGGTGTTTTTATCTCATGTGCCATGTGTGCCAACGCGCTCCAGCTGTGCTATTTAGCACATCCCATCAAGCATCAGTTTGCAGTCTTTTCTACTAAAATATATAGCTTACAATTCTGATTTTCCCGTTTTTATTGTTTTGCTCATTTACTTCAACAACTGTGTACATTTTTAGATATGCTCTCACACGCTAACTGGTCGTGCTTTCTAGCGCCTAACTTTTCATTCTTCGTTTATTTCATATCTGTCTTTCAGCACTACCTTGGAGGACACATGCCAGGTGTAGATGCAGTAATTGTTCAAATAAGCCGAGAAGGCTCAGGAGCAAGAGATTTTCAAACTCGGGATAAAAATACTAGACCCCAAAAAAATAATTGTAAGGTTTTAAGTTATTAGCTTCTTATTGGTTGTTTAGTATCCACCACTTTCTTATATAGTCGCGAAGTTGGTCTTCTAAATTGTTCGGACTTGGACGAAAACCATCAACCAGGGGACTGGGTCAAGTGCTCTCCCATCTGGATTGATAAAAGGGTATGTTTAACATGTTATAGAAGAAATAAGCTTCAAATGCATCAAATACACTCCATAACTACTTATTTATAAAAAGAATATTTTTCAGGCGACCCGAGGGGGTCCCAATTTCCAGCTAAACAGCAGATTGCTCAAAAAGTCCTCAAAGAAGTGTGAAATTGCTCCACAGATAAACGAGCACGGTTACGAATCGTATTTTTACAACGGTATGCTCTTGAGAATAGCTTGTTTACAGAAATTTTAGGATCAGGTATTATCCTCAATATTTACAATGTCGAAGATGAAACGAAAATAAAGTCATTTATGCTCATTTGGAATGACTATATGGGTCTCGTATGCCATTTTTCTCCGGAAACTAATTCTGACTATCAAATGATGCAAGTCGTCAATTTTAAAGCAGTTGGAATGTCCGAGTCGAGGCATTGTGCCTTTCATGTAGGCCTCCGAAATTATCGATCTTTTCCAATACTGTTTAGGCTGTCAGCGTATCGCCAACTAACAAAGTACGATTCATGAACTTAAGATTTTGCACTGCTAAAGTGGAGGTCCTCAATGATATGTTATATGCCCATTGTGAAAACGAAGACAAAGTTGTTTTACTTGACCTGGAGACTAAGTCGCTTTTAGCAACGACATGCAGTTTACAAGAAGGGGTAAGTTGATTTTATACATTCATATTTTATTGATACTATCTAAGGAAGAGATTAATGTTATCTATTACCGAATCGAAACTCGTATGGGAAAAATATACCTTTCATTATGTTACTTTCAAAATGGCGAAGAGGATGGCGAGTTCTGGGAAGCGCAAATGGTCAGTTGCTTCATTCCGAGAATACGAAGCACTTCAGGAAAACCTTAGAAAATCATGTAGAGCCTCAAATGAAGACGACGAAAGTCTTCTCAACTGTACGCCATCCAAGAACCCACTCAGTTCACATGATTTCCGTACATATTGGAATAAAGTAAGTTGATGAATTTAAAAAAATAAAAGATTGTTGTATTTAAGTATTTTCCGAATTTTTGGGACCCGGAAAAGGATAAATTAGAATGGATCGTCCCTTTCCTGATTTCCTCAGGTAATTACTCGGTGTACGAAATGTTTTGCTTTATTACAGATGATATATCATCAACGGACACCTCACAAAGCTGCGACGAATCACTAGATCTAACGAGATCGGAATCAAATTTGGGTATTCCGCTAATGGAAAACCAATCAGTCGAGGAAGACCAATCTATTGAGCCTGAAAGACACATTGATGAAGAAGAAAACAGTGATAAAAAATCTGGTGAGTCCAAGTCATAGAATAACTTCCTTTTTTTGCTAAAAACATCGGAAATAATTTCTAGCTGTTAATTCTTTGCAGAGAAGGAAGCTACTTTGACGATTTCATCAACATCGGTACCATCATCGGTTTACCTATTCAAAGAACCAGTGGCTGACTCCTCCTGTGACAGCAGCGTACGCTGTCGGAAAACTAAAAAAAAATTGGTTTAGATTGATTCTGATAAAATATCGGAGGAGGCATCCTATGATAGAACTCCGTCTTATACTGAAGAGCAAGAATATGTTTGTATTTTTCTAATTCTTCCATTACACGTCTATTTAAGGTAGTAACTATGGAGGATGCCACTCCTACGCTAGATGCCTTTCAAAGTTTGGAAGTAAACAGTGACGATACGGTCTCCATATCCAGCTCGTGTGGATCGGCTTCTGATTTGGAAAGCAATGTTGATGAGCACAACGCAGTTCAGGGTTTGTTTCGTATTAGTTAAATTTAAATTGTCCTTAGAAGATGTTTCTGACAGTGAAACCTTCTTTACTGCAAATTACATGGGTGGAAGTAGGGCTGCAAGCCCAGATTTAGAAGAAATGCTAGAACATAGATTAGCCGCGATCGATGATAGACAAGAGTCTGAGGAACCGCATGAAAAAGAGGAATATGTGGCCGTAAATCAGGAACAGCTTGAAAAACTGGAAAAGGAATGCAATTTTCGACATGAAATTCTACGCCCGAAGATTGCAGAGCTTAGCACAGCTGAACCAGTACGTTTGTTGTGCTTCATAGTTTTATGCCTGCTTACAGGATAAACTTAAAATGAGAAGATCGAGTGAAAACTCTTCAATACTGAATTCATCGACGGATTCGACTCATTTTGCTCCGCTGACAATTGGAAGGCTAGAAGATCCTCCGTTACGTCCCTCTTGTAATAGACCTCGTCGTAAAGAAGTAACTCCTCCTTGTCAACCACAACAACCCGAAACTCGTTGGTTATTTTACATATGTTATTATGCGTCGTTTTAGCCCTCCTCGTAACTGATCAGTCCGTTTATGTACCGTTCTTTGCCGCTTCTGCATCACCTTCTACACAATGGACTACAGCAGACACTGAATTAGTGGGATTCGGTCTTCCTAATCCATCCAAAAAAGTTCGCACATTACGAGAAGAAATTCCGGATAACACTAAACGAATAAATGGAAACATTTCCAAGGAAAATGGACAGAACGGCTCGAATAGTCCACACCCAAGACCCACAAGAGCACAAGATTTCATACCTCCTTCTATTCCTATCACGGACCAACCCGTTGGACATTCAGTGTTTTCTAGGCACAACTCAGAGTCGAGCCTGTCAAGTCCCAGTCCATCTACTACCAATTTAAAACCGGATAGTAGATCTTTACGTAAGTGAACATATTTATGGTAATTTTTTGACTTTCAGAAATGGTTAGTAAAGACGATAGTGAATCTATCAATGATTATATTAATCGAATGCTGAATCCATACGATGACCAAATGGGACAAGTAAAACGTTTAATACTGCAATACATAATGGAAAGTAGATTAGTTTTGTGGGTTTTTGCCTTATATTTAGTGGAATTGTCTTTTAGAAGGTTCATCAAAAAACAGTACCGCTGTCTTTTTGATTGCCTTACGCAAATGTACAAGTTCCCCGAATTTGTATGTTTTTATGACTTGGAGCGTCTGCAAATTCCAGGGGTTAGTCTTAATTAAAGTTTTAATCAAAAATGCCGTAAACATTTTTAGCTATCAATGGAGAGTTCTGGTTCTCCCCAGATCGACAGAATTTCAATGGAACACCAAATATTCAAATATATGTATGAACACAAAGATTTATGGGATGAAATCGTCAGAAAGTGAGTAAATTTTTTGGTTTTTTTTTAAATTTTCGAATTTAGCATCGAATGTGTAAATTCAATGATTGAGCAGTTTAGACACAGAATTTAAACACTTGACCGTATAGCCTGTGCGATACTTTGAAATACATATAAAGCATTATTCGATAACATTAATATTGTAAGTTCAGCTTTGTGTGTTTTATTTTTATAATAAAATGTTTCGAATTTCACAGGCTATTCAACCGCGGATTTATCCAGATAAACTTCTTTGATGACTAGCGTTGAATCATTTTGCCTTATACGGCTTATATAGTTTCCTCTCCTTTTTATCCGGATAAAATATGGAAAAAGCCGCATATTTATTTTGAAAATAACATTTTCATTAGCCGAGCGATATCGTCTTCCAAGGATTTTGTCTTGTCCCTAAAATATCTGGTTTTCCTGTAAACTCGGTATATCTTTCCTGGAGAACAAAAATTTTTGTAATTGTTCTGCTTCCTTTTGATCATACGCGTCAGGATATTGCTTTCTCATATCACTTATTGCAAAGTTGCTCTTCTGGCGAGACATCTTATTTGGACGAGGCGATGTTTTCCCAGGTTCAGATTCTTTAATTTTTCTAATTCAAAATGTCTCGTGTAAGGTTTTTTAAAATTCTATAACGAACCCGTAATATCCTTCCTTGAGATGGGTGTTAATGTTCTTCGCCGTGCTCCAAAAACAAATTTATCACCAGCGCTCTTCGATCTTCGCATTCCCGAGGGGCCTGATGTGGGCAGAGGAGTGTAAAGAACTGGAACCCTCTTTTGTAGACTAGAATTAACCTACCTCTTCCCCTTGCCTGGAACGGGCTTGGTGTTGTTGCTTCGCTTTCCATTGCGAATAATTGACGTTTAGATCAAAGGAGGATTCAGCCAGGAGGATGGCTGAAGTAATTCGAACCTATTGTGGAGTACCCCTTCACAAGGATCTTGTTGACAAAGGGAACGTGAGAGAAATGACTGGGAGAAGAGTGACAACTCACAAGAGGGACGGCGCTGGGGAGTTGTTCATTCTGTTTTTGGGGGATGGAGCAAAGATTTTCTGTGTATTTTTAGCCATACAAACCCAAAGAAGGAACTATCAGTTGTAATGAGAAAGAAAGTTTTGAAAGACATTGAAAGATAGTCAAGAACGGAGCGCAGAAGCCGTGTGCGTGGTCGTTATGTGTTGTCCCGTAGAGACGTGGCGGCTTATATTTGAGCCTTTGACATGAGAGGCGGAATTAGAGTCACCGCGGAAATAACAATCCCTCAAAGTTACTTGTCCCCCGAATGATGCCTTTTGGATATGGGCAGAGGCGGAAGAATGGCCAGCAAAAAGGGAGCAAAGGCTTAGAGCAGCGAGGAAGCGCAAAAACATGGATGGAATGTGAAATGGAGCGATGATGGATGCCTCTTCTCCCCCTCAAAATCGAGTTAATGGGTGGTCTCTTGGGTTCGTCCGTGGACTGAAAATAGTTCGAAGAGGTCAAAAAAGTCGGGATAACCTATTAATTTAGAGAAACTTTGATATTTTCAATAATTCATGCTGTTTGCTTACTTTTCGCTCTTATCTAATCAATGCGGTCACTCTGCAACACTTCCATCTATTTTGCTGGCTTATTTCCGCTCTCTTCCCTTTTTATTTATTTATTTATTTACCACTTCAACAAGTAGAATCTATCAGTTTGAGAGAGCCATGACATTTGGCAAATCACT
This sequence comes from Oscheius dolichura, assembly GCA_932521035.1. NCBI lineage: Eukaryota > Metazoa > Nematoda > Chromadorea > Rhabditida > Rhabditidae > Oscheius > Oscheius dolichura. The sequence continues at coordinate 7,474,848 of OW051494.1, forward strand.
GGTAATAATCACCGGCGCGTCACGCGGAATCGGCAAGGAAATAGCCTTCCAAATGGCTAAAAACGTCGACACCGGTTCTGTTTTTATCCTAACCGCCAGGAATATGCAATTACTATCAGAAGTGCGTGAAGAATTCCATAAAATGTGAGTTTTTGACCAGAAATAAAAGGAAAAAAACTGTAGAAATAAGAATCACATAGTGGAAGTGTTTACAATGGATCTGGAAGTTTATAACCAGCCGGAGGAGCAGAGAAAACTCCCAGATGCCACGAGAAACTACATCAATGGTTGGTTTTTGCAAGAGAGAATGGAATAGAGAGAGGAAATTCAATGAAATCGAAATGACTTCGGGGGGAATGACTTTACGGCGGCGGGGGATAATCAAAGGGAGGACAGGCTAGAGAAGGGGTTCAGGACAGTTCGACACACTCCTCCTGTTCCACAATGCCGGCACAACGGGCAATGTCAAGCTGCCGGCGGCCAAGTTGAGTGACCCGGCCGATTGGAACACCTACCTCACAGTCAATTTCATCTCGATGGTACAGATTAACAATCAGATATTGGAAGACTTCAAAAATACCGTAATTCTATATAAAATTCTATATTGTATTGATCTTTTCAGGATATAAAGAAACGAATCGTCGTGAATATAACATCCCTCGTGGCGATAAAAGGATTCCCTTCGCTAGGGGAGGTAAACCACTCGTTTTACCCATATAAAGAGAAGGAAATTATAGTATTCTGTAGGAAAAGCAGCGAGAGAATCATACTTTCGGGTCCTAGCGGCGGAGAATCCAGACCTTCGAATATTGAACTACTCGCCGGGCCCCGTCGACACCGACATGCACGACGGCGTGGCCAGGGAGTTCGTCCTCCCCCGGGCTGCCCTCTCTAGATATCAATTTCAGTTCATTTGACGCCGGAATCAGGGCTGCGTTCAGTCGGAACAGTGAGTCAAGTGAAGTCAACCGGTCCACTTTGACTCCGACACAGACGGTAGCCAAGTTGATGAAGTATATCCAGGTAGGGGAGGAGGGAGGATGGCAAGGAGACACGTTTCAGGAAGATACCTATGAAACCGGGTCTCGGGTGGATTATTTCAACCTGGAGTGAGTTCAGTGAAGAACATCAATCCTATTTAAAACACCCTGTTGTTTATATAAATACCGTATTCTCCCTACTTGAGCCACCTGGGAGGCGCTGAAGAACCGCGAACCCTTGGTGGCCGCCAGAGCCCCGGCCTCTAGTGGTGCTCCTCCAATTTTTCTTCCGTATCCCTACTAGCATTAGAGATAGTACAGTATCCATTATTTTGCCAGTAGAGGGCGATTACCGCTACTCTGCCCCTTTTTCCCCAAAAAATCTGGCATATCTCCCAAATTCACTAGTCCTCCGCCTTCTAAACGGTCATTCCCAAAGGCCACAAATAAATGTTATTCCTATTCATATTTCTTTATGTGTAGCTCGTAGGACAGCTTCCCCTGGAGACTGCCAATATTCCGTATGACCATGTAGGAGTAGATCTGGTGGAGGGTGTCGGCCACTTCCTGAAGGAGGATGGCTCCCGGGAGGATAAGGATAACCTTACCTTGACTAGGGGAATGGCCCCCAGGAGTCGCTGTAGCCGGTGGAGCTTGTCCTCCTTAGTCAGCTGGGGGTGCTCCTCCTGAATCAGCTGGCCCAAGAGAACCGAGTACTTCTCCCTGGCTCTTTGGGCCTGTTCTCTGCCGTCTGCCGTGAGTGTTACAACTGAAAGGTGGTCAAAAATAGCTACAGTAGTCCGACCTCCGGAGAAGAGGCTAATCATCATCAGGATCAGGAATTCCGACTCTTTTACCTCGACCTCCTCGAAGAATTCATGAATCGGGAAGATCTTTTCCACCATCCACAGGGCGAGATTTACAATACTGAAATCTGCCGTCATCTGCCACCTACAGTACCCCGTACAAGTCCCTGTCGTGGTCGGAAGCGAAGTTGTAGCGCTGTCCCCGTCGGCCCACCTGCTTGGCACTCGTTGACCCCTTCATTTTATAAAAGGCGACACACAAGACACCGAAGCAGCAGGTGTTCTGCTGGATTATTTTGATCTGGAACGTTTGTTAGTCAGCGAGGATGGCGGCCGACGGGGATACCTGGTCAGCCAGGTGCAGTTTCTGCATCTCCGGGGCGGCACTGACGAAATCGGAGAAATATGTCAGGATACGGCAATAGGAATTGACAAACGAGTACTTCCTCGAGCCGTTTGAGCTAGACTTGCCGAGGACATCCCACGCAGCCTGGAAGGATGCTGATCTTTGAAGGAAAGGGAACGGAAGAGAAGCCTTGTTGGCCGAGCCACGCACGGATAATGCTGGACACCTACAGTAACCCCATCCTCCTGCTCCAGTCTACCGGTTTGTATCCAAAGAAAGTGACAATACATGATTCCGCCGTCAAAATGGCTAAAGAGCTTACAACATCCCGAGAGGAGCAGCATTCCGGGTCTTGGATCAGGTCGGCCAGGCTGACATTCCAATTACAACGACCGTCCGACGGCGAGGACCCCTCCAAGTTGGTGCAAAACTTGGAGAAGGCTATGAGGCAATTGGCGAATTCGCCAGCACTCTTGGCATATTCCAACTGGTTGACTAGTTGAACTCCCTTGGGGAAGTTCTGTCTCATAGTGACCTGAAACTATTTACAGGGAAGGAGGATGAAGAAACCTACAATTCTGCTCATAATCTCACTCTTCTTAAAATGGGGGACCACGTGGTTCGGCTTCCGACTGTTGCCAACACCTGAAAAGGAGGATCTGCCAGGGAGAGAGGGCCGCCTCACCCCTGACTTGCATGTTGGCGGCCAGACATTTTTGAAAGCGGCAGGATGCGCAGAAAGGACGAACGGCTGAAACAAACCTCATAATAAACAGGACTCCTTGTGAACATGGTCACAAGTGCCAAAAGAGGGTCGGGGCAGTAGCTGCCTTCCCTTGAATGGTCGCTTCTCCCGGCGGACACTGGCCTCCCTGCTCCTCTGACGCTTGGCGAAGTCTGACTTCTGGTCTTCTGCTTCTCTTCCAGGCCTCTACAGTCTGTCATTATCCGGCTTCTGCTCCTCTCCCTATCAAGTAGCGTCTGTCATTATCCGGCTTCTGCTCCTCTCCCTATCAAGTAGCGTCTGTCATTATCCGGCTTCCTCTCCTCTCCCGGTCAACAAGTGCCTGTCTCAACCCGTCTGCTTCTCCCTCATTAGCATACCGATCTTCGGGTCGGCCATTCTGTTTCTCCTTCTTTAACATGTCAATGTTGGGGCCGGGAGAAGTATAAAAGAAGGCCGGCTCGACTCGACAGCAACCCAACAACAACAACAACAACAACAACAACAACAACAACAACAATGGCTCAATCCGTTCCCCCTGGTGAGCTCTTCTCGTTTCTTTCTTGCTTCTCTTCTTGTTCGCCTTTTTCTCGTGCTTGCTTTCTCTCTGACTCTCGTTTCCGTTTGAAACCGTCTGGCCAATCAATTCGTTGCAACATTGACCCTCAGCGCTCTTCTCGACTTTCTTGCGCTAATCACACGTACCACATCAAGAACGGCGCCTTTTCGAGCACTCTTCCAATTGAAACCGTCTGGGCCATCAAATAGTTGGAATATGCACAGTTATCCATCCTTTTCCTAATTGAATATTTTCAGGAGATATCCAAACCCAGCCTGGCAGCAAGATTGTCTTCAACTCCCCCTATGTGAGTTGCCTCTCAAATTTTTGGATAACCTGATACTTTCAGGACGACAAGCACACTTATCATATAAAGATAATCAACACGAGTGCACGTCGCATCGGCTGGGCCATCAAAACTACGAATATGAAGCGTCTTGGCGTTGACCCCGCTTGCGGAGTGAGTTTTCCTTTTTTATAGAAGCTGTTTCGTCCCGGACGCTCAAAATTTTTGATTTTAATCCTCTCTAATCCGGGATTTTGCAGGTCCTCGACCCCAAGGAGGCTACGTTGATGGCCGTCAGCTGCGACGCCTTCGCCTACGGCCAGGAGGACACGAACAACGATCGCATCACCATCGAGTGGACCAACACCCCCGACGGTGCTGCCAAGCAATTCCGCCGCGAGTGGTTCCAGGGCGACGGAATGGTCCGCCGCAAGAACCTCCCCATCGAGTACAACCCCTAGAGGGCCCTGTGTCAAATAAAGGCTTTTTGGCCTGTAATCTCTCTCTCTCTCTCTGTTCCCTTCGTCTTTCATCGTTGATTCTCTCCGGAAACGCGAATCTTACTCTTCATAGAAGGGAGAAGGTTATTTATTTTCTGTCTTGTTGGAGGGGAATTTCTTCGTCCTACGGCACGGGCCATCAATTCTACCAACAAAGCTTATCACGTGTGAATGGCGTTCTGGCTCTGGGACGCGTCTCTTTCGGGACCTTGTGGGCGCGGGCCCTCTAGAGGCTGCCATGGTGATTTCCCCAACTCTCACGATACAAATATTCGGACGAGTTAAAGACTCGTCTTGAATGGTTACGCCGAGGGATGCTGTGCTCTGACTCACTCGGACTGATGAGACACCTCCCCGTCTGAGTCAAGCACTGGAGGGCCTTCTGCTGGACGACGGACCGGATGAAAAAGACGCGGCAGCTCCTGCAATTTCCTTCCTGAAACATTTAAAGGAAAGGTGAACTTACTGGCAAACGAGGCCGTGATAATGGAAGTGTGCCCCTGGGCCGCTGCAAACTTCACAACGAGGCGGTGGCTCCATCCGGCCTCTGACTCAAAGGGGCCTCCAATTGTGAAGACCTAAAAGGGCAGTGTTTCTCAGTTTATCCATGAGAGTTTCGAGAGATTAGAAAGAACAATTCGACGTAATCCAGAGGATTGGAGGAGGCGGAGTGTTGGGTGGAATGAGACGGATATGTGGAAAGGCTGTTCGGATTGGAGTAGTCGCCTTGCAGGCCGAGGATCTACTTGTTCAGAAAAAAAGGGGACAACTGGGAAGATGTGTGTTATTTTTCGTGTATTTATCATCCGTATTATGAGCCCCAATCGAGGTTAGATTACTCGGGACGCCAAATGGGAGGCTCCCGTATCAAATGGACTGAAGTCCGATAGCCTAGAAAACATAAAATTGAGTTGATAAAAGCACTTGGGAGACCTACGTGGGTGTGAATAATTTTTGGATTGTATAACACGGGAGGAGGAATTTAGCGTGCCCGGGAGGAGGACAGAAGGAGGACGACAGTTGGAGGAGGAGAGGCCCGGATATGCCCCAAGGGTACAAGTTGTTCTACTTCAAAGAGCTATTTTAATGAACGAAAAGAAAGATAAACATGGCCTTTTCCGGCTACCCGGCCACGTGAACGTAATCATAACGCATTTCTTCAACCGTCACTCATCCTTCCGCCTCATTAGGGTGGAGTAGAATGAACTTTCAGCTATCAATTAGGAGGGGACACAGGGCAGCCGGGACTATTCAACTGATAGATTGGAACGTTGAGAAGTAAATGAAAGAGAGATGGAGAAGGTTACGGTAACACTGGGAAAAGAAAGAAGATGGGCCTTGTAGGAAGCAAAGTGGCTCCACGGGCAGTGAGACTGGGCGTCCCCCGGAAGTCGACTCTTATATTGGTTATGTGGTTTTTTGTTTGACTATTTATGTGCCGGATCATAAAATTTTAAACGGCACCACAATATTATAATCTATCGCAAGTCTAATAAGCGGTGGGAGGCAGCTGGGCCCGGCAATGAGGAGAGAATCACAAATGGGGGACACGTTATGTCTTTGAAAATCCAAGGGCTTGCATCAGTTTTTTTAGATAAAGAAAAACTAAGCAATACATTTTCAGACTTAAAGAATGTGGAGTAGAAAGGGAAGTCCAACTGCGCTTCAACCGCCTGGGCATCTCCTCCTTCCTGACGAGATGCTCTTCTCAACCATGTTTCTTGTTTCCATTGAACCGATTACAAGATATATTGGAGATAAAACAGAAAGGGGCAGCTAAAAGGAAGGAGCGGACTCGGCAGCACTATCGTCCCGGGTGTGGGCTATCCGGCAGATGGATGTGGAGACCGCCCGAGATGTCGCACACTCTTTCGCCTGGCTTCGAGAGCTTCCCGTGAATATCTTGCAGGTTAATCTTTTGACAGACCTCCTTGGTGCCCACTGGAGAGTGAATAATTAATCCCGAATTAATGGGCCAGAAGGCAGCGGGGGATGGAGGAGGGACGACCGCGTTGATGGACGTGACTCTCGTGTGGCCAACTACTGTCGAGCCTGCTGCTGCTAATCGGAAGTCTGTGGACAAGACCCGCAGTGTCTCGACAATGTAAAGCGGATCAAATTAAACCCCTCGGATTATTCGGTCATTCGCTGTCCTTGCTCATACTTCTGGTGCAGTTGTGCCGAGCGGTAGTGTCTCCACTCCGCTGCTGCTATGGGCGAACTGGTCCAGCTGAACCGTCAGTTTTCTGATTTTCTCGGACACACAGTTGTTGTTTTCAGCCGGTGAGAAAGTCAACGACTGGTTGATTCAGAAGAAATTGGGCGAGGGTGCCTTCGGCGCCGTTTATCTGTGTAAAAAAGAAAAAGAATCGGAACAGTATGCGCTGAAAGTGGAGGCGGAGAACGACCCGCTGGGTCTGCTCAAGATGGAGGTCTACGTGCTGCTGGAGCTGAAGAAGAAGAACCTCGGGGACCGGCACTTCCTGGCCATGATGGACAAGGGCACCATCAAGGGCCGCTTCAATTACCTGGTCATGACACTCGTCGGCAAGAGTCTACAGGATCTCCGAGCGCAGGCGCCGCTCAAGAAGTTCTCCATGGGCACGACCATCTCCGTCGGGCGGCAGTGTCTCGAGGCGCTCGAGGATCTTCACAGCGTGGGCATCCTCCACCGGGACATCAAACCCGGCAATTACACCATCGGACGCAAGGATCTCAACGAGTACGGCCCTGTCTCTTCTTGTTTAACTGGTCGCCTTTAGACTCCGCAAGGTGTACATGCTGGACTTTGGCATGGCCAGGAGGTACGTCAAGGAGGACGGCACCCTGCGCAATCCGCGGACGAAGGCCGGCTTCCGCGGAACCGTCAAGTACGCGCCGATAGCCTGCCACATTATGAGAGAGCAGTGCCGAAAGGACGACATCGAGAGCTGGCTTTATATGCTGGTCGAGCTGACGTGCGGTCGTCTGCCGTGGAGGAATCTGCCCGACTCGAGCGACGTCGGCATGTTCAAGAAGGACTGCAAGGGGCCGCGCTATCGGTGCCTCTTTGGCGGATGCCCGCGTGAATATCTGGAGATTTTCCCGATCCTCGACAAGGGCAAATACTTCGACGAGCCGGACTACACGGCCATCTACGACTGCCTCAAGAAAGCCCTCGAGAGCACCCAAGCCCAGGAATTCCCCTACGACTGGGAGATGTGAGACAAGACAAGAAGGCAGATAAACGTTTTGTGAACCGCCCTCTCGAAAGTTTTATTCTGTAGCATCTATTAGTGCTCTTGTGTCACTATTCCCTTTTTGCCGTGTCCTCCTTGAAGAGCGGCCGGCCGCTGTATTTCCGCGGAAGCGATGACCGTACTCATGGGCACAACTTTGAGCAGCTCCTCTGCTTCCGAGCCACGCGAACCTTCCGCCGACGTCTTTTGCTGGAAGTCGAGCTTTCGTTGTCCGCCGTCGCTGCCTGCCCCCATCCAAACTCATCGGCTCTGCTTCTAAAAAAGGCAAATAAGAGGTTGAAAGCGCTGAAAGAAGGACAAGCAACTTTTCGAAAGTTTTATTCCATAGTATCTATTAGTTTTATTGTTTCTTGGTCTTCTTCTTGTCCCCCTTGACAATATTCCTGAGCTTCCTCCTCTCCCGCGTCGGCTGGATGTTGCAGGGCACATCCTCCCGGTAGTATCTGTGGGCGAACAGCTCCTCGTCCCAGATGACCTTGCCCGTCTGCTCCGACTTGACCGCGTTCGGGGACCCCTTGCCCACGTGCTGGAGGTTGACGACGCTGCGCAGTGTGTTCCGTATGATCTCGTCCTTGTCCGGCTTCTGGGTCATCAGCTTCTCTATCGGGCACTCGTCAAAGTTCGGGTATTTCTGTTGGCTCCTCGGGAATGCCAACATTTTCGGGTTCTTGATAGCTAGGGCGATGGTCTCGAGATTGATCAGGGAGTCGTCCTCCTCCTTGACGGTGTCGTCGTCGCTCTCCGACGTCCAGAGCGGATCGCCGTCCTCGTCCAGGGGGAAGTTCTCGAAGTTTCCGTGTTTTATGCCCTTCAGGTCTTCGACGGGATCCACCTTGGGCCGTTCCCTCTTCGTCCTTATCGTGACTATCTCCGTCTCCGGCGGTCTGCCGTCCCTTTTCTCGCCGTCCTTCCTCTTCACCGGCCTCATCACCTTCTCGCTGTCGACGAATCTCTTCTCCTCGCTCACACGGAACTTCCTCAGGTACTCGAGAATGTCCAGTCCCATGTAGTGGCCATCGGTGGGCAATTTGCCCGTCCAAATCGCGTATTTCGGATTCGGCTTCTTCGTCAGCAGATGGGCCTTGTAGACGCCGAAGTCCATTCCTTGTCCCATTTTAAGTGCTGGGAATTTGTCGTCCGTCTCGCTGTACTTCTCGAATTCCTTCAACGAGGCCGTCCTACTGTAGTCGATGCCCATGTTCCGGTGGCTGAAGACCTTCGTGTTGGCCAGTAGCTCCTTCTTCCTCTGTTCCACGTAGCTCACCTCTTGTTTCTTGGCCTTTAATCTGAATAGATACTGTAATTCACCATTTAATAAACAGATTGCCTTCTATCTCGACTGTCCTTCTTGACGCCGATCTTTCCCACGAGGCTCTTCAGTTTGGAAGATAGCTCCTCCGCATTCTGGTCGGCGCCGTCTGCCTTGTTTACATCGGCCTCTTTGGAACTTTTAGGAGGCATGCCGCACACGAGAAGAAGGCAACTGAAAATGAACGAAGGTTCAGTTAGGGATCAGACCCGTCGGGATTTACTTTAGTTGACCAACAATACAATGGATCATATTGGGCAACAAAAAGATGAGGTCGCGGAGGTGGACGAGATGGGAGAGCAGGCATTACCGGTTGGTCCTCCCCATCGTCTGTGCCATGGTATGCCTAGTTCGAAGTAAAGTACAACAACGTTTTCATCGCTGTGACAGCAGGATTTCGCACAAGTGTGCCCCCCCCCCCATTATTAGGGTAGGATACTATACTGGTGTCGCACCAGTGGTGCGTGATGTTAAAAACTAGTAGTTTGATCAACAATTCTATTAGATTGGTAGTATCTTCCCCTTTCAGCTGCCCTTCGGTCTGATCAATATAGATCTTTACCGGTATCTCTTTTTGTTTCTCTTCATCCAACTCCCGTCTTCTGGTCACCCCATCATGTCGAAACGGCCGCCTGCCGGTAGGAACTTGTCGGCCCTTGTCCGGTCATATCTGGCGTTGGTCCACTGCCATTCAGTCTTCGTGTTCTTCTCTCCGAATGTGGCCGCTTCTTCTTCTCGCCACTTTTCAACCGATAGCCGGCGTCCCTGACTATCTCCACAACGAGGTGCTGACCTGTTCCGTCGGCTCGAACCCGTACCACGAGATATTCGAAACGTGCCCCGTCTACCAGGCCACTGGATTCCTGCCCTTCTGTGTCTATATGCGCACCCCGTGAGTTCTCTTCATCCAACTCCTACTTATATTTTTCAGGTCGACAGAGACGACACGCGGCTACTCTACCTACGGCTGTGTTTACTCGAAGAACCTGCCGAAGGAATGCGTCGAGCGCGGAGAATACTACACGGATTGGGCTACCGTAACCTTCCGCGGGAATAAGACAGTCAGCGGAGCCATGATGTGCTGTGACAAGAAGTACTGTAACCGGGTCGACGATGTCATGGTCTCGATGGTCCGCCTCACAGCCACGAACAAGCTCAATACCATCTGGGTGCCCGTGGTGGCCGGCGTCTTCCTCTGTCTCGCCGCCTTGATGCCCTGCTTCCATTGGTATACGGAAAAGAGACATCTACTCGACTCTCAACGAGCCGAACAATCCGAAGCCATCACGGAGGATCTCACCTTGACGGAGCTGGCAACGATGGTGGGTTAATTTGAAGCAGGACTCAGAAATGGGAAGAAGGGGGCAGCCGACCTACTCTCCTCGTCCCGGGCGGGAGTACCGTGTTTTAATGTCTTTTTTTCAGGTGGGAGATCCGACCGAAATGGTACAGATGGAATTCGAGCATTATGAAGAGATCGAGCACGTGATGAAGAAGATGTCCAGCGAGCAGCGCTGTGTCGCCACTACGTCCGGTACCGCCGTCGTCGGCAGGAGCAAGACGCCGGGAGCGGCAAAAGAAGAAAAGCCCGAGATGGAGACGGAATTTGACATCCTATGGGCCAAGCAGGCCACTGTCTTGATGAAGGATCGAATGTTTCCTCAGCCGGTTAGTTGTCTCTTTTTTCTGGATTTTATCGTCTTCCTGCTTTCAGGTGCTACGTCTTCATCACACGAAATTTGAGCACCTGGCCATGAAGATGATCGAGCACGGCCCATACCGCTACAATTTCGATCCAGTGGAGCTGGGCGAGCTGTTCGAATCCTGCATGGGGATATTCAAGCGAGAGCAGACGCTGTTGCGCCTCCGCGCCCACGAGAGAAAGGAGAAGTCGGAGCTCATCGTCTACGGCAATTTGGAGGGTAACTATGGGTCAGTTTCTGATTTGTCAATACAATTTTACTTTCGTTTAGCGATCTGTTCCGCTGGTTCCATATCAATGGCTGGCCCTTCAAGAAGACTCTCATCTTCCTCGGCGGATTGACCAGCTCCCGGGAGGAGTACAGCCTCGAGACGTTGGTGCTGATCCTCGCCCTGAAGAAGATCCTCCCCCATCGGGTCTACATTCTCCGCGGGCCATCTGAAGTCTATCCCTTCAGCTTTAAGGTAACCACATTTTCCTTTTCTTATTCAACTTTGAACATTGCAGAATAGAATGCCGCTACAGTTGGCCAACTGCCTGACGGAGGCCCTGTCCCGGACTTTTGACTATCTGCCGCTGGCGGCTCTGGTCAACGACACCATCCTCCTGTGCCACGGCGGCATCTCGAAGAATATCCGCCACGTGCGGCAGATTGACAACATCGGCCGGCCGCTGAAGGACATCCAGATGGGAACGATTGCAGCCGACTTGATCTTCAGCAAAGTCGGCTCGGAACAGCGACTGATTGAAGGTATCCCGTTGACACTTGGGAGAGGAGTACATGTCTCTTGTTCAGGTGCCCGTGGTATCTGCCTCAGCTACGACCAAGAGCCCCTCATCACGACGGGACAGCATCAAGCTCATGATGTCAAATTGGTAATCCGGGCTAGGAACAGCTGTCCCCAGGGCTTTATGGTCAGTTGGCCGCTTTACTCGTCCTGGTAACCGACTCTTTTACAGGTCCATAACGACAGGATGATGACACTGTGGTCGTCGACGAACCATATCGCCGAGCTTGGAGCCGAGATTGGCTCCGAATTGGACCTGGCCACGGCGGCCAGCGTCATCATCACCATAAAGAGAAATCCGAACCAGAGTTTTCCGTCCGAGCTGGAGCTGGACCTTTGCCTACTGGTGCCACACGTAGAAAGATATTCTGACTTGCGTAAGTTTCTCCTTCTTCTCTTTACCAACAAGTATGCCTCCGGCCGTCTTCGACGGCGCTGGGGTGAACAAAAAAAACAGTCGACAGCGCCGGCTCCCCCTTCCCAAAGAGCTGTTCTAGTTATTTTCTTGTTGAATAAGCTTTGACAGTCGGATAAGGTCAGACGGTCGAAACTTTCTGCTTCTCTCACTTTCCCATACAACCCGTCGCATCCGTACAGACAACAGGTCATACAGACAGACAGACAGACACACAGACATCTGACCATTATTAGGGTAGGATTTATTGACATTTGCAGCCAAGTTTGAGACGGAGGCGTGCAAGGCGCTGATGCGGAGGATTCAAAAGAGGAAGAAGAGGACTCTCAAAAGGACGACAGAGGACAAGGAAACGAAACAGATGAAGAAGAAAGGACTGATGGCCGCCGTGATGGCCGACCTGCACACGGGAGGATCCGACGAGACCGACGGCAAGGCTGCTGCTCCTCCCGTCCTCGCCACCGCCATCGTCGCTGCTAAGCCGACTCCCTCGGCCAAGCCTCCGCCTCCCAAAGAAGATAAACAGACACAGTAATCTTTTTTTATTCATGAAATAAAATGTCTTTGTGTTGTATAATTGCTTGTGTCTTTGGAGCAGTAGCTTTAACGTTCCATCCTCCGATCTCCTCCGGGATGAGTTGGCCCAGCGTGGCTGACGTCGATAGACCATCTCATTGTCTTTCCTTTCTTCATCGTAGTTGCCCAATCAGTTTTGTAGTCATTGGGATGATATTTTCTCGGATGGGAACCATTCTCCGGAGGTAGCCTGCTGGGAGCCCTCCGCCGTCTGCCACCGTCTCCAGGGGCAGCCTCCCGAAGGCGTCTCGAGCTCTCTCGTGCCATTTATATTCCACTGAGGAGGTCGACAGAGTATCCTTAATGAGATCCTCTAGGACACCACTGAATACAGTAACATTGTTGTTCTCCGCCCCGCGGCTGTGTCGTCCGTCCTCCCTGTCTCTCTTCCTGCAAGCGCTTCCTTGGAACTGTTGTCTTCTAGAATTGATAACCGCGAGATCAAACTGCAATCTCATGTGGGCGCATTTTACTGGCCATGAAAAAGGTAATAAAATCGTCTTTTTATGAAGACAAAACAGCGGAAACAGTCACTTGTTTCGAACATCTTATCGGGAAAATGTTCGGTGTTCCTTGAGCTCTATTCTCTGTTGCCCCCTGGCGGGGATCTCCATCCTCCCGCCCGTTTCTACTGTATTCCCTTGAATGGCGGGAGTAGGCCTTAAGGATTAGAAACTTTTATTTGATGGGACTAAGCTCTGTTTCCATGGCCGGTAAAATGTGTTCCCATGTCTTTCCAATAAAACGTGAAATATATGGGAAGAGAGTAATTTGTTCAGGCGCCTAGTCTCTAGTCTCCCGTCTAATGACCCCGGAAGACGTGGAAGTGCCATTTTTCTATGAGGAAAGAATAGAAAGGATAGAAAAAAACTAATAGCAAATCTGCACTCATATCTCCAGTTGTAGTGCCCCTAGTCAATTTGCGACAATAGCCCATTGACCATGCTTCCGTGGCTCAGTCGGCAGAGCGTCAGTCTCATAATCTGAAGATCGTGAGTTCGAGCCTCACCGGGAGCAGTTCTTTTTGTTTTTTTATATTAGTATTTCACAGCTGCTGTCAACCTTTTCCTGGCCTTTACCCCCTCCCCCAAGCGTTCATCTGCTAAATAAATCACTCGGCTATAATTGGAGCCACCCTTTTTGCATAGGAATCCCCTGAGAGCCAGTGTTTGAGAACCTCATGTGTTAATAGTTTATTCCCCCTGCTCTTCGGCTCTGAGGAAAGATTGCAGACTAGAGAGCCAGTCTCCCCTCTACAAAAACCCGAAAGTCTAACCTATCCTCCCCCACACTGTGGGGTGAGGGGCCTGCGTAGTTCGCCCGTATCTTGGCTGATTCCTGTTCCCTCTCCTGTTTGTTTGATCCTCCGTTATCAGAGGGAGATCGTTAATGTTTCCGGTAATAATCGGTTCAGTTCTCTCCGCATCTTGGACAGAAGATGCTGCTGCTCCTGCTCTTGGGGACACTTCTAGGTAATCATTTCCAACTATTTCATCCAATATCTCTTTAGGTGTACAAGCATTAGATTGTCCGTCCAACTACACAGACGACGGTAATGGGAACTGCATCTCGGCTCCGATGAAAGGCACCCGCCTAGCTGCCTACAATTACTGTTCCGAGGAGGGTGCCTCGCTTTTCGAGGTTCCAAACGGATTTGTAGGAATACTACAATGTATAGTATAAAGTGATCACTTCAGACAAACAACGAAATTCAAGATTACGGTAGCGGAGTGGAGAAGGTCTGGCTCGGATTGACTTGCACCTCCAGTGACGCGGCCAGCTGCCAGTGGGACTCGGGGAAGAGCCTCCTCCCTGGCTATTCCAATTTTCAAGGTGAGAATCACTTTTCCACACCAACCAATTATTAGGCCAACCGAATTCGAATATTGGAGCGTGTGTGGCGTTGATCGTCTCCACTAGCATATGGGAAAGTGTGGATTGCTCCCAGACGGTGGCCACTTACGGTTGTGTGAGTACTCCCGGAGTCACAGGTAGGAGTTGGCCTCCAATACAAAGAAGAGCCCATCAGTTCCTCAATGTGCCCCCGGCTCGAATTACTTCCGGGGATATTGCTATTGGGGAATAGTGGCCGACAGTTTCGACAGCGCGTCTGCCACCTGCGGTGACCAGTGCGGGGCACTCGCCTCCATCCATTCTGCCGGGGTAGGCTTTTCCTCTTCCGATAATTTGGGTGAATTTAGGAGAACAGCTTTGTCCGAGACATTGGCTTGGCCGTCAGCAGCGACGCTCTCTATCTCTACACGGGGCTCACCTATTCCGGCGGGAGGTACAGTTGGGACGACGCCACAGCCTATGACTACAACCACTTCGGTAGCTACTTCTCCTCCTTCAAATAGTAGAAAATTACAGCTTATCAGGACCTGAACGGAGGAACATGTGTCTCCATGAGCCGGAACGGCATCGTGAGCCAAGGCTCGTGGATCAACTCCAAGTGTATTGGCAGTCCCCAGGTGGCAGTGTGTCAGAAAAACCTGACCAATCCCTGCGACTCGCCGGCCACAGAGGCTCCTCCCCTGACTCCTTTCCAATGTAACGAAGCATTCTTTTACAGTGGATTCGGACAGGCAAGGAGGGAATAGGGAAGAGATGAGACGGGATTCAGGTGTACTCGCCGGGCTATCCCTATGGCAGCCAGCCCAACCATTGCGATTACCTGATCACCGAGGAGGAAGGCCGGCAGCCGACGATCTCCTTCCAGGAACTGGCTCTTGACTCTTCCACCTCCATCAGCCTCTTCTCCTCCCTCTTCGACAGGATACCTTTCGTCGTGTAGGAACTATTGCAATCCTCCATGGTGTCTGTCCTTTAGATTGACGAACGTTGTCTCATCGGATGGCCAGACGACGTACACCTCGCCCACAAACGTGATCAGAATCAGCTACAACACTTCGGGAAGCGATAATTATAAGAACTACTGGGTAGCTAGTTATTTCGTCCAAGGAGAGGGGACAACAGCTGATAGCCGCGGGCCATCCACAACAAGGCAGTCGACAGCGACACCGACTACGACTACGACGAAGGAAACTACTACGACCAGCGTCCCGACGACAACGATGACTTGCACTGATAACCAGGACTTTTATGGAAAAGGAAGTGTAAGTTTAATGGTAAAAAGACTGCAGTCATCCTCTTCTCGAGGGTATCAGCGTGGTCCAAGGCTACGGGTCAGGAGTAATTTGGACCTAACCTGTTCCCAAATCAGAGCCGTTTCCAAAGATATCCTCCTCTTTTCCAGCACTTTGTCTACCCGTACACCTGTGGCTCCGTGTCCTTCCACAGCGTGGCCATCGGCAATTCCTATGACCGCCGCTGTGTCCGCTTTGAAAATTATCTGGGTGCCCAGAAATTTGACCTCTACCGTACTGATTCTGTCTACTTCGCTAGGTAATCATTTCTCTGGAACCGTAAAACGCTACTTTTTAGACTGCAGTATATCGGACGATACGGAGACATCACCGACATCAGTAGGCTCACATTCTGCCCGGGCATTTGGAATCTCGTGAAGGTGGACTACTACAGTACGAATTCCATTACTCAAGCCTTCTACGGAGGTAGGGCGATGTGGATAATAGGCTAATTGTTTATTTTCTAGTCACTCCTTCTTATTCGAACACACTGCTAGCTGCCGCCATCCAAGTGGACGCCGTGGCCACAACGGAGAAGAACCAACCTCCCACCGAGAGGCCGGAGGGAACGTATCCTTATCCCGACTGCTCTTTTGAGTATTATACGGAAGGAAATGTATCTTTCCATTAAACTAGAAAGAGGATGGAATTCAGATAACCAGTCCCGGATACCCTGGAAACTACTACGACAGTATGAACTGTACCTATAAACTGAGAGGAGCAAGGAACAGCTAGTAAGGGAATGCCTCTAGTAGAAACTCGATTCAGCGTCGTCCTCCGATTTGACGACTTCGATTTGGAAAGCAACTACGACCGGGTGACAATCTACGACGGGGAGGTGGAGGACGGGGTGGTGCTTGGATTCTGGTCAGGAGGGGATGATATTACAGTAATCCAGTTCAGGTTGACGGGCACTGCTGATCCCGCGATGGTCGACGGATACTATGCCTTCAGTGGCCAGCTGACCTTCGTCTTCACCACTGACAACACCGTCGTCCGGAAGGGATTCAGTGCCACGTTTACCAGTTTCCCGTTAGCTGGATAATGCACCAAAATACATGTTTACTCTATAAAAATGATATGGTTGAAATGAGTCACTGGAGGATATGGCCACCTGGCCTTCTCCTCAAACGACAAGGATACTTTTGCATCTTCTCCAACGAAAAGACTTTCATTTCTTCAACCCCCACGCTTGTCGCTTTTACAAGTAACCCCTTCAAAGGAGCCATCCCCCGCGCCTCTGGCGCTTGCTGCACCAGGCCTCCTCCTCCCCTGACTACAAGGATACTTGTACATCTTCTCCACCGTTTACATATTTCTTCAACTCCAAAGCAATCTTCTTGTTGTCTTTCTTCCTGCGGTTCGCTTCTCCCTCAGCCCCCCTACTGCCTGCCCTGCTTCTCTTCCTCCACTATACCGTCTGTCCTCTGCTCCTCTTCCAGGTCTCTACAGTCTGTCATTATCCGGCTTCTGCTCCTCTCCCGGTCAACAAGTGCCTGTCTCAACCCGTCTGCTTCTCCCTCATTAGCATACCGATCTTCGGGTCGGCCATTCTGTTTCTCCTTCTTTAACATGGAGGTAGAGAATAAAACGCATTTAGGGACACTGATAAATGAAAGTCACAAAAAAGAATAAGAACAGTCAATTCTAGTGAGCCACTTTTTATTCTTATCATTTGCGTCTAACTTTCTTGGAGACGGACTTGGCCCCCTTGGCTCCCTCCTTGGAGGTAGTCTTGCCGGTCCTCGTGTCCTTCTCGCTGCCCTTCGGCTTCCTCGTGTCCTTCTCGCTACCCTTCGGCTTCCTCGTGTCCTTCTCGCTACCCTTCGGCTTCCTCGTCTTCTTCACGCTCACGGCCTTCTGGGTCTTGGTCTTCTGTTCGACGGCCTTCCTCACCACGGCCCTCTCCTCCACGGACGTGCGGGCCAACTGCACCGGCGGGTTCATGTTGGTGAACTTCTCCAGGATCCGGGCCAAGTCCGTCATCGTGGCCCGCTCGGCGGTGTCGAACAGCCAACAGGCCGTGATACACTCCACCGCGTGTGGGGGAAAATCCGTCGGAATCTCCTGCGGCATGACGCCGGCTTTGAAGGACCGCTTCAGGTCGGGCGTCTTCACGGTGGCCAGCGGCATCCTGCCCATCGAGTAGAGCTCGTACACTGAAATGGCCACAGTCTAGTGGAAGAGACAGATCAACTGACACATACAGCCGAAGCTCCAGACGTCGGTGGCATTGCTAAAGCGCTGGTTGAGCAAAGCCTCCGGGGCCATCCACTTGACGGGCAGGGCAGCGTTGCCCCTCATGTGGTAGCTCTCGCCAATCTTGCTCATACCAAAGTCCGAAATCTTCAGCGTCAGCCAGTCATTCTCGCCGCGGTGGAGGAGGCAGTTGCGGGCCGAGATGTCCCGGTGGATGACGTGCTTCGTGTGGAGGTACTCCACGCCCCAGCTGGCCTGGACTGCCAGGGTCGCCTGCAGCTCCGGGGCCAACTTCTCCTGGCGGCTGTCGAGCTCTGACAAAAAGGCCTTCAGCGAGTTGGAATTGACCTGGAAGGGATATTAGTAGAGGAAGAGAAGGAAGAGTACCAGCTCGATGATCATCATAATGGGTGGCTTCTCCACGACGACGCCGTACAACTTGATCACGTGCGGATGGTCAATGTGCCTCATGGCCGCGGCCTCCTTCAGCGTGTCTGCCACCAGCTGGATGTCGTTGGCACCCGGGGTGGGAGTCGTCGGCTTGCTCGACGTCTTCGTCGAATCGCCATCCCTCGTCTTGTCGCCGATTTCAGCAGACGGACGGACGGATCTGTTCGATCGACACTTGGACTTGGTGCTGCGGATCTCGCTCTTGGCCCCCTTCATGCTGACTTCGGGTTTCTTCTTGACCTCGGCAATCTTGATGGCCACGGAGATGTCGGCCCCATTGCGGCGGAGGAAGCCACGGCGGACACTGCCAAAGTTACCGGCTCCCAGAAGATTTTCTGGGCCTGAAATTGATAGAATTTATAGACGAGGCTTCCAGCGCTATGTGGCAGGTGCCGATATGCCGAGTACAGTAGCCACAGGGGGACGACGCAGGCAGAGACGCGGGCCGACCAGGATAAAATAGAATACAACCGGTGCCACCCTGTCAAAACTGTGTAAATGCTCAATAAGCCGGCTCAATGAGATTACCCCGTTTTTTGCCAACTTCAGGTCGACCCGGCCCGTTATGAACGTGACTTGGCATCCTAGGGCGGCGCGGGCGTCTCTAACATTTGCGCGGTTACTGTAGCGAGTTATAAAGGGCGCGAAGGATAAATAAGTGACAAAACGAACCGTCAAGAACGGTGACATCGGCCGGCTTGACCTCCCATCTGGCCTTCTTGACACATTTCGTCATCCGGGTCTTTTCGACGGTAGCGGCCGGCGCGGGCATGACTCGGCTCATCCCCGACTTGAGACAGTCGGTCGCGTCGACGGTCGGCAGCTCGGCATTCTTATCCGGATTGGAATAGTAGTCGATGAGCAGCTCGATGCTGTCGAAGAAGAACTGCTGGTCGAAGACGCCGAGCAGGTGCCACTTCTTGTCCAGGGCCTCGGTCACGATGTCCCATTCGGCCACCGACGTCTTCTCCGGCGTCGTCTGCACCAACACGCTCAGCACGTACTTGCTCGTCTTCTGGACAGGGGCGCCGGGGACCGTCGGCTCGGGCGCTGGTGCTTCTTTGACCAGCTCACACCGCAGCAGGAATTCGCCCGGAGTCTTCAGAATTTGTTCAGCATCTTCTCTGTAAATGCAACTAATTTACGAGACAGCCAGGGTACGCGTACTTGCGAATAAAACCGTGGTAGTAGTCCTGCTCCTCGAGGCCGCGGAGCGCGTCCATCCGGCCTTCCGCCATTCCGAGAAATGATGGTCTCCAGGCAGCTTAGTCGACACGATAATTTGTTCCGGAGCGTTTTGGGTAAAGATTAACTGCTGGGGGATTATTCTAAAGAGAAAACCCTTATCCTTTTGGAAGTGCTCCCTGTTGCTGTCGTCCTCCATGACCGTTGTCTTCCTTGGGGAATGGGGCATCCTTCTATGACGAGGCCGGAGAGAAGGACTTCGGTTTGGAGGGTAACTACAGGCAGGTGGAGGACCGCTCGGATTCTGGTCAGGAGGGAGAAGACTACAGCAGTCCGAATCAGTTCAGATTGCACTACTGACCCCGCCATGACCATCTGATATTATACACCTTCAGTGGCCGGCTGGCCCTTGTCTTCACCATGGGCAACACCGTCGTTCAGAAGGGATTCAGTGCCTATTTTACTTTTTTTCCTGGATAATAAAAGTTTGGTTCAATTTAACACCGGGGTCGGGCATGCCCACCTGGTGGCCTCGTCCTGTCCTTCCCTCCCTGCAGGGCGCCAACGTCTGCGTTTACCTGTGGGTGCACCTCTCTCTCTATTGCGCAACTTCTCAAGAGGTCCAGAACCACCAGACGTACCGGCGAGACGGGCGGGCCACTGGTCTTGTGCTCCACCATGCTCCTCCCCCTCGGTCTTCCTCCCTGGTAGCATTGATGGGACAGGTTGATTCTTCTGATCTCCTCATTTATACCCGGCCTGAGGTCGGCTCCGCTATTTTCCTTTGTTTATTGAATATGTTCAGACCGAAGTAATTGTTTCTTCCCTCCACACGGCTAAAGATGGCCTAGCCTTGTGGAATTTTTACCAGAAGAAGCCGTATCTCTTCACTGATCCGAGTTATGCTTCGGAATGCCTTCTCTTCGGTATTTTGGCTCATTTATCTGAAATTATACCCTGTTTAGGCTATGTCTTTGCTCTTTTTTCTACCAAACATTATGAAATGATGTTTAAAATTATCACGGAGTCGAATTTTGATAAGAGACACTTCAAAGATCTACATGAATATTGGTTTGAAGGACATTATCATCAGGTAGGACGAGAAAGGAAGACATATTCCTATTTTTCAGTATATGGAGAAGACTAAGAAGCCCTACCTCACATCAATTATGAAATTCCGGGTAAGGGCGAAAAATCCGGTTCCTTCGAGCATTTTTGACGAGGCAATGAAGTGGGGAACGAGACAGTCTGTTCAGAAGGCATGAAACCAGCTAAAAATAAAGGGGGATATCATGTTTAGGAGCTGTTGAAGGCCTACGAAGGAACTAGTTTCTATTTTGGAGTCGAAGAGTTGGCTAAAAAGACTGGACACACTAAGAAACAGGTCATTTTATCCCCCGCTTGCCCCATTTTTTTCATTGCAGGTCAGTAATTGGTTCAAGAATCGACGTAGCCGCGACAGAAGAAAGGAACAAGACGAGTTCCTTCAGAATTACTACAACATGGATGCGTGCACGTCTCGCTTAGTCGAAGACACCAGCCTATATCCACCGAATATTTATCACTCTGGCTAGAATATGTTATTTTTTTTCATTTGGTGTTGAAATAAAACTCAATTTTCTTTGTAACCTATTTTTGCCCGAATTTCCCATTTCAAGAAATTTTTTACTGGGAGATGAGAGTAGATCCATTCGATGGCGTCTCTCGCCGTCTACAAGGAGAATTTCTTTCATCAGTTTGGGAGCGTTACAGTGAGGAATCGACAACATTTTACCAGAATTAAGCCCTTCTATAAGCCTCGACAAAAGTAGACCACTCATAGAAAAAGGCTTAATTCTGGTAAAACGCTGTCGATTCCTCACTGTGACGTTCCAAACCGGTAGAAACCAGCTCAGCTATCTGACGGCCAGAGGCGCTATCGAATGAACCTATTTTTCAAGAAAAAAATTTTCCAACTTGAACGAAAAACACCAAAGGGGGGACCAAGGCAAAAAATGTTCATTTTTGAACACATGGGAATGAATGGGTTAATGCTGCTTCTGGTTAGGTCATTGTTCTCCATTATATTCTCCGAGGTCCATTGTAAACAGATAAATTGGGGAGATAAAGGATATCGTGTTTCCAAAGACATCTGGATAATAAACAGGGTAATACGGAGGTCAATCACGGCTGCGGTGACATGGGCCGACAGCAATAACCGGCAGCTGACTCTACTTCTTTCTAAAGATGCCCTCAATTTGTATCACCCTTCATACGGTTTTAAGTCCACTTTGTGCTGTTTAAAATATTTTTTTTCGTAAAGGGAAACTTACAAAATATAAAACTGTTCCAGTTGAAGAAAATATTTGAAATAGTTGGCAAGGACTATGGCACAAGAAGTGGACTAGGGAAGGGAAGGTGGAAAGTAAAACGATGAAAGGGAGCTATAGCAGGGGAGGTAGGAGGTAAAACGGCTAAAAAAAGGTATAAAATTAAGGAAAAACCGGGTCGAGTAGGTGAGAATCTAGTGGGTGAGGATCGAGTTTGTGAGTTCGTTAGGATCGGGTTAATCTCACCGACATTCAGAGTATCCTAACTAATATTCTGTCTCATGTGAAGTCAACCTCGGGAGATGACATAGAAAAATTTAGCCGCGCAGGTGCCAGATCCGGCGATGTTTGTTCTTCACGCCTTTGTACTATTTCTCTTCTTGTAGGCGTTTCTTCCATTGATTTCGATTTGTATAGCGCAATACGTGCTTGACCTTTAGGAGCAATCTTTTGCGGTCTGAAATATTTGCCATAAAGAAGAAATGAATATTTGTAAATGCTGTAGACATTACAGACAAAATTCTAAACAAAACCTACATTACTCTTTTAACTGTAGGACGAAAATTTTTACGATGGAAGGTGAACCTGCGCAGTTCTCCTGTAAAGCGATCATCATCCATTGGAACATAATCGCATGGTGTGCATAACATCTGAAATATATTGAATAACTAGTTGGACTTTTGTTAGGCACCTCGTCTAGTTCCTTTTCTTTTGCCCAATTATAGAAACCTCTGTAGCCTCCGTCAACAACGTAGATTTCGTTGAAAGTGACGTTTGGATAACGATGAACATTTCGGCATCGATCGTTGCTACGCAAGATAGTAGCCCTAAAGGCGATGATATACCATACAAAATAATAATAACGACTTACATAGTTGGTCCTCGCTTTTGTGAATATTCACAATAAAAAATGGGAATGCGGTTACTATTACAATGTTCACCGAAGAAAAAACCATCGCATTCCTTTTGCTCATAAAGATTGACGGCATATTTGATATGTCCTCCATCATATTCATAAGGGTAACGGCAGTCGACCAAAATAAATCGGGAAAGAAACTCTTCTTGTGTTAAGCTTTTCAATAGATTGCTCAATCCACTGGCTTCCAAGCGACGAAAAGCCATAGTGGTATCCTTTACATCAATAACAGGTAGAGTATACTTCTAAAAAGCAAACAAATATTATACAATAAAGAGAATGAAAACTCACCGTAACATCTTCGAGGAATGGTTGCTTCTCTTCTTTCTGTTTGATTTCAAGAACCGATGTTGAATTTACACGAGAAGCACTTCTCAATTGTAATGGGCGTGAAAATCTTCGCGAAGGCGGCGTATCCTGCAATATCATTTGAAAATGAATGATTTCTGCTGAATATCGATCACGCTTTTTGAAAGGGTGGAAGAAGGGTGAACAAATTTACGGTAATTGGTAATTAGTAATTTACATTTCAAGAATCAATTGTTCTTACTTCAAAAGCTATTTCTTATGTACAATCAATTGCCATAATGCAGCTAGCAGAACGAATAGAAAATGAGAGAACGTTGCACAGCAATAAAAGTGAAACGGAAACGAGCAGCAGAAGCGCTTCCACCGAAACTGACTTCATTTTAGCAAGAGAGTGAACAGCAATGAAAACATCAGCACTTACCACATTTTGGCGTATTTGTTTGTCTTCAGCGATGCCAGAATCTTCGAAGACTGCGGTGAAAGGTTTACGAGTAAGGTGAGGAGAAGGCGAGTTGCTCATTTTATGGGACACAGTCGTATAACTCAGTGACGACCTCCCAGTCGGCTAGACGCATTGTCCTGTTTCGCTTTCGGGCTAAAAGCGTCGTTTTCCGGACCAAACGCATAATAATTGGGCTAAAGTCATCGCTTTCGTGAATAAATACATCGCTTTTCTGAGGGAAAATACACATATGGTACAATGTTTAACGAATATTAGCTGTTCGAATGGAATCAATAGGACTCCACAAGGGTAATTAGAAGCTGGAACTTCTCCTAGATACAAATTCTTCTCTACATGGCCTTTTTGAGTTTATATCTATCAAAACCAGCGGGCCTTCGGCAGCCTACGGCTGTCGTCTATCTGTCAAAGTTATCCGCTTTGACCTTTCCGCTCTTCCACCGAAGACCGCCTGCGGCGGCCCCCCGGGATTAAGAAATTAATAATCCCTTTACCGTCGGACACTTTCCCATCGGACAGACAGACAGACAAACACCATAGCTCTTTAATAAGAGGGGATAAGCCTACCTTGAAATCAGGACATGTTGAGACGGTCCAAGGAGCGGAATGCCTAATCCAGCCGTCTATTCATTTTTCCTACAACTTTCCATGCGGCTGGTACTTCTTCTGTCCGTCGCAATTGTGCAAGCAGTTCCGCCGGATATTTTGCGCAAATTTGCTGTTCATTTGAACGCCATAACCGGTGCGCTCTACCATTATTTCTCGAGTAAAAATGGATAAATCCAGATGTGAACCTGACTTCTTCGACGGAATTTCAAGTTTTGGAAGAGATTCTCGTCCGGGTGGCCGACAAGATCAGCCAGATGGGCGTCTACAATGAGACTGTCCAATGGGCCGGAGGAGTCGTCCCCGCCGAGACGAAGGACTGTTTTGCCGCCATGGCCAAGCTAGCCACCTCGCTCACCTGCAAATGGAAGCCGGAGGACGACGGCTCGTGCCGGGAAGAACTGCCAATGGACTTGATGAAATTGGTCGACTCGTGGCCGAAGTTGCCGTCTGGAATTCTTCGGCGCGGTCCATTCTTCTTCCTGGGAGACTATGACCAGTGTGCCGAGTTGGCCCGATCTGAAACCCCCGTCCACTACTGTACCGCCGATATGCAAGTGGAGATCTCGAAGAAGACGCTGCCCCTAGCCACAGGTGCAATCCTCTTGCTGTTGACAACTCCCGGCGTAAATTAAGGTCTCTGCCTGCCGAGAGGATGCGACGCGCCCGTCATTCGGGCACTCCTCGACTACGCGATGGAATTGACCCCGTCCGAGATGAGGGAAGACGGACCGCTCGCTGTGAAGGAGATTCGCTGCCAGAAGACGGAATTCGGATGGTGGAATAAGGTCAGAGTTGACTTCTAAAGGGAGAGAGGGCAGAAGGAGACTGCTATTGGCCGTTCGGCCTTACCTCGGTTCAATATGAGCCGGAAAATGCCCAGAAAAATGGCTCAGCTGACCTGCATATTATTACTGTATACGCTGCTGATCCTGAGCAAACAGAAGAGAGGCTAATTGAATATTGTCGGAGTTGGCATTTGACGGAAGAGAATGTGATGGAGAAGTGCCGGGCACGGTGTTTTCTGATTGAACCTTGGTTCAATTGAACCCGAAGAGAGGCAACAGTATTAGTTGACAGTCAGAAATCAGCTTCAAACGCCCTATCTTTGGCCATCGGAAGCTCGAAAAGAGATCACTACATAATGAGGAGGATCGCCAGTGCAGATGTGTAAAGAGATAAGGCGGAGGGGGAACATCCCCAGACTAGGAGTCAAGGCCCTAAGGCTTTTGTTGAAGGAAATACGGAGTGATAGGCATATGGCTTACAAAGTTACGGACTGTATTAGGGCACTAATTAATAAATTACGGTATAAGACGGCCAATCTCCATCTATTTTCAGTTGTTCCTCGGAGTGGCCATCCTCCTCGTAGTGTGCCTCCTCTCCGCCGGCACGTATTTAGACAACCGGAGGCGGAAGAAACTGGCCAGGAAGACGACTGCCATGGATTATTTTGAAGAAGAAGCCGACGAAGGGCTGGAGGATGAGGAGGAGAAGGGAGACAACGAGCGGCCGCCCATCTTTAATGCGCCTTCCATTGCCCTGACCTACCGTAGTGCCCCAGACCTGAAGAGGACATTGATCAGTAAGGCAACAGTTGGTGACATTGTAAGGGACCTGATTTAATGTGGAAAACGAAAGAATTTCAGTTGTGTGCCTTTAGTATCCGGATCTCGTTGAACCATCTCTTCCGTAACAGTGCCCGCGAGGTGTCTGTCCTCCATGGGATCAAGGTTTTGAGCGCTTTATGGGTTAGTTTCCTCTTTTTATACGAAGATTACTGTAGTATTTCAGGTAATTCTAGGCCACTGTTGCCTCTTCTCGGTCATGTACATGGATACGGTGTTGTCCTTCGCCTCGGGAAGCATCTCCCCCTGGTTGTCCTCGCTCCTCTTCAACTCGTCCCTGGCCGTCGACTCCTTTCTCCTGATCAGTGGAATTGTTCTAGCCTTTACCATTAGGAAAAGGATCCTCTTCCGGTTTTTATTTCATTTTCATTTTAAATAACAACAAAAATCCAGAGGAGAGCGCGAGGGATCGCATCATCCCGTCTACCGTCTGCTATTGTTCTATGTCCACCGGGCGGCGCGTCTCTGGCCGGCCCTGATCCTCTTCTCCATCTTTATGAGTCTCTTCTACCTGCCCCTTGGAGACGGCCCAATGTGGAACGAGGACGGCATCTTCGGAGCCAAGTGCACCCTCCCCGAGGTCATCAGCCATCTGACCTTTGTGTCCAACTTCACCCCCTCGGAGTGCCTTCCCTGGTTGTGGCACATTTCTCTCGATTTTCAACTTTACCTGGCATGTTTCTCAATTCACATAGTAAATTCAAATCCTCTAGATTTCTCCATTTTTCCTCTTCTTCCTCGCCAAAAAGAGTAAAGTTCTCTACATTGGCGCGGGTGTTGTCGTCGTGGCCAGCCTCCTCTACCGCGTGGCCATGTATCTCTATTTCAAGTGAGCCATCCAATTTTTAATACGGTAACCTTTAGCTTGCCGACGAATATCTTCCTGTCGATGCTGAAGGATCATCGAATCGAGGAGGGGCAGGTCGCTTTCACGATGCTCTACGCCTCGCCGTTTTCCCGCTGTCCTCCCTTTGCGATCGGCCTCGCCACGGGATGGTTCATCTGCCGGCGGACGAGGAAACAACCGAGCTGGTGGGCCATCGTCGGCGCGAAGCTGTTGGCCTACACTCTGCTGGTTTATTCGCTGTTTGCCCCGTTCTCCGACGAGGGGCCGGCCTCCATAGTCCATGCCGCCCTCCACCGTACTCTGTGGTCGCTCGGGTTGGCGCTGATTGTCTGGCTCGTCGAGAACAACCACCACCCCGTCGTCCAGTACATCTTGTCCAGTCCCAAGCTGTTACCCATTTCGAGGTATTTTCCCTGCTATTTTATAACGAACAAGTTGAGGTTGTCATTTGGCATCTACCTGACCCACGAGCCCATCCTCCTCTGGCTGATTTGGACCCAGCGACAGCCCAGCTCGGCCGTCTTCTTCAGCCATTTTGTCCTCCTGGCCGTCACCGTCTCGGCTCTCTCCATCGTGGCCGCCTTCTTCTTTGCCGTTTGTTTTGGTCAGTCCCTTCTCATGACCCCTATATTCAATGTGTTTAGAACTGCCCATGTTGAATATCGAGCGTTGCCTCTTCAAGAAGACGGACTGCCGCTTCAACCGGGCCACGGAGAAGCCCCGCCTCCGCCGAATGCAGAGACGACTGGGCCGAGGGGCCGCGGTGCTGAACTTTTCCGAGAAGACAACACTCTGGTTGGAGAATATGGACGAGCCGTATCGAAATATGGTGGAGAGGATGGAAGAGGACGACGAGGGCCGGCCGGACGAGGAGGAGTCGCTGAGAAGCGTCTCGAGCATGTCATACGAGCGGCTCCTGGATGACGTCGCCCTCCTGTCCCGGCAGAGGAGTGAAGATGACTACGGCAACGAGTCCGACGCATAATTTTTCCGCTTTGCCCTCGTCTCGAATAATTGAGGAATAAAATATGTGTCTTTATCTGTTTTTTCCAAGAAATTTGCCCTTTATAGTATCCCTGTCTGCCGAGATTCTGTCTTCTTCTTTCATTGTTTCTCCTTCCAATATCAGTTGTGATCTCCTCCCTAGACAGACGTGTCGTAAAACTAGCGTGGCCAAATCGCAACAAAGAGCAGATATCACGTAGCTGTATCCAGGGCCGACCTTCACCTCCCCGGAGATATGGACAGCCGCCGGTCAGATCTGCCCCCCCTTGTAATCTGTGATGTGGGGTGGCTTCTTCCTCCTCCTCTGGCTGCTGGAATATGCCATTGCGGTACCCATCCCCTCTTTTATTACTCACTTGACCATTTTCAGTACCGAGCCTATGATCTGATCCAGAAGTCCGACATCTCCGAGGAGCACCTGGCAAAGATCCAGGAACACATCGAGCGGATGAATGATATCCAGGCGAAACTGTTGAATGTGGATCCGAAGAAGAGCAAAGTGGTGGGTGATGGGAAGAGGAGGGGATACTGTAGAGTTCAGGGCAAGCGGCCTCCTCTGAATGAGAGCACCTCCGAGAAGCCGGACCAGCTACCGTACCTCTGGGAAGGAGACATCGTTTTGAATGATCACCAGATGGACGAGATGTACAGGTTAGTTCTTTGCCTTTATATCGTCCAAAAGAGCCCAGGAATGCCAAAGACATGCTCTGGACTCAGAAACCTGGGAAAAAGCGACCGGTTCGGTCAATGACGTCCGACTTGTCCCTGAGGTGGACTTTTCCCATCCCGTACTACGTGAACCTGGCCACTGGAGGTATTCCCTCTTCTTCTATGCCAACCATCCTCTTCCAGTCAACGAGGCCGCCATCCTTGCCGGAGTCCAGCGTTGGCAGACGGACACCTGCGTGACATTCACCCGCCTCTCTTCCCTTCCAATCAGCAACGCGCTTAATTTCATTTTAGGCGATGGGTGAGTCACTCAACATGGGTAAAAATGAAAAGAGCAGGTGTTATTCGTATATTGGACGACAAGGATCCACGCAAGTCGTTTCCATCGGGGTCGGCTGCGACAGCCTGGGCACAGTGACCCACGAGATTGGCCACGCGCTCGGCTTCTACCACGAGCAGGCCCGCTACGATCGGGACAGCTACGTGAACATCTTGACCCAGAACATCCAAAACATCTATCTGAGTCAGTTCTCGAAGCAGTCCTTCTCCTCGATGATCGACTACGGGGTCGGCTACGATCTCGGCAGTGTCATGCACTACCCGAGCACGGTGAACTTGTCTCTTCCCTCTTTGTACCACTCCTTTCTAGGCATTTTCTTCTGATGGACAGTATACAATCTCGACATTGGATCAGAATTACCAGGTAATTGGAAATAAGAAATAGGGCAGAGGGAGGACGGCTTGTAGATGACCATTGGACAGCGCGTCGCTCCTTCCTTCGCCGACGTCAAGAGGATCAACTTGGCCTATTGTAACTGTGAGTCCTACTTTCTCGTCCAATTGAATGAAGTATTCAGCATCCTGCTCAATCCAGTTGAACTGCCAGAACGGTGGCTACACTGACCCCAAGGTATTGCTTCCCAATACCGTAATCCCCCTCCCTTTAGAGCTGTAACCAATGCCGGTGCCCCGATGCCTTTGGAGGGAGTCTCTGTGAACGGGCGGCCACTAACCCCTCCAGTTGTGGTGCTGGAGATTTGGTGGCCTCGAGCTTCGCCCAGACGATCCAAGCCCAGGGGGCTGTCAGCTGCTCCTATGTCATTACAGCTCCTCCGGGGAAGAAGATACTCTACCAAATTGGGGCCTTCTCCTTCACTTATTGGAACCCGTGTACCATCGACTACCTGGAGATCAAGTACGGCTCGGAGTTTGTCTCGACCGGGGCCAGGTTCTGCTATAATTACCCGCGAAGCTCCCTCTCGGCCACGAATAAACTGGTCGTCATCTATTCTGGGTCGAGTAGCTCGCGCTTCTTGTTGAATTATCGTTACGGTAGGGCCATTCTCTTCTGGAAATCAATTCAAGACCTTCCAGACCCTCCAGATACTGTCCCCGTGACTGCTCCGCCTTCTCCTCCTCCGGCGACGACGACGGCCACCATCCCCCAGTGGACGCCTGCCCCCACCACTAGACCGTAGCTTTTCCCTTCCTACTGAACAGAGAGCCGCTTTCAGGTCGATCTGGACCTTCTTCCCCCAGACGAGCACCTTGGGTCCCCAAGGCTGCTCTGCCTGGTCCGATTGCACTGCCCTGTGCGGTGCCTGTGGGACTCGTTCCCGATCGTGTAATGGATTTGTAGAGAGCCAAGTCTGTAATGTCCTTCCATGTGAAAGAGGCTTCTGCTGTGCTCCCTATCGTTACAACGGGAGGGGGCAGTGCGCCAGGCAGTCATTCTCTAGCTCGATGGATGAGGAGGCGGAGACGGTTGAGGGAAGCGGCCAGGAGGAGAAGGAAGAGAAAGGAAGTATTCAATAAAGACGTGTGCCTTTTTGTTTTGATGACCTTTGGACCGGATCTGATTACGGGGGATCGGGGGATCAAACGGGAAGATATGGCTTGAGGTGAGGACAGGAGGCTCCTGCCTTCTAAACCCGCCGACGACAGAAATCAGTCTATTTTTTGAACTGCAGCTGCCGCCTCGACGACATTCTTGCCTAGGTGCCCAGGTGCTCCTCCACCAGGTACACTCCACCCCACCAGACTCTTTCTGATCTTACCTCCTCCTTTCTAACACGATGGCTACCTCTTTGTGCTCATTGTTCCGAAGTGCAAAAGTAGATTCCTCGCCTTCTCTGGCATTTGGAGAACTACACGGCCCCATACTTGTACTGGCTTCACTCGTCCTCCTGCCGACTCGTCCACTACTCGAAGCTGTCCTCCTCTGGTTACTCTACTCGGCTACGGATTGACTGCTACTCGATGATCATCAGGGCGACTGACTGCTACTTACTGGTCCACCACTGACTTTTGTCATTGTTGGACATTGTCAGCTAATTCGGATAAGAGGAGCAAGCACTCTTCTGTACCCCGGACTATCTAATCATCTGCAGTTCACCGGAAATTGGGGGATAAGTAGTGTGATTTGGAGTGTTTAGATGGGTGAAAACTGGCCACGCTGTCGTCCGTAAGGGACAGCAGAGCAGAGTCGGTAGGAGGCAGCGTCGACCTCCTTGGGAGATTCTCGTGAGGACAGTTTTCCGAAGGGGGAGTGGGTCAAGTCTTGATTTTGTGGACCTGCCCGTCATAAATAGGGAGGACACTGCTAAAAGGCAAAGGGCGGCCTGGGCCGTTATTTTGTCGGACCGGTCCTAGACACAGCCGCTACCGTGGCTCTTGACCAAAGGAGGAAGAAAGTAAAGTGTTTATGAAAGGCGACGATCTAGAATTCAGAGTAGATGGGATCCTTCTTCTTCTGTGGGAAAAAAAGACTGTAAAATGTGAAAAAAAATACAAGAAAGGGGAACGAGAGAACCCGCCCATTGCCTGATAAGGGAAGGGTACTTGCTCGGCATGACTTGTATAATATTTTTTAGCGCAGTCTTGTAGAGAATTTTACGGCGATCAAGACATATTGTCGCGATAAAAAGTAATTTCTTTTTTCAAATTGAGAGTGATCGAGCAAAATTTCAATGAACTTTCTGCTGTGGTGGATCTGGCTCAACATCCTGTGCCCACTTGCATGAAACTGCCCTTGGCCTGCCCTAGGGATTAATTTCCATTGTAAAATGCCTCAAGGGCAGTTTCGTGCAAGTGGGCACTGGATACAATTATAAATTCGTCATTGATAAGCATAATTTGACTGATACGAACATAATTTATGAGGCGGAAGATGACTTGATCTAAACTTGAGCAGGATTCCATCCTCTACATATTCCACAACACCTATGTGAATTGAATAAATCATTACTTCACATTTTTCATTTTTATAAGCACATTTGAGAGAGACAAGAATAGACATGGCTGAAACATTGATATGTTCGGATAAAAGTAAGGACTGTGTATATATATGAGGCTTTACAATCACTGGAACTTACTGGGACATTCCTTGTACTCCCAAATCAAATGTCGAATCAAGTGAAGCAGAAAGAAACACAGAAGAAATCTGAGAAAATAGTTGAAGAAAGAAACCGCCCATTGCCCGAATTCAAATTTCGGTCTCATTGCGAAAAAAAAAAGAAAGGAGCGTTTTCCTACTCGTCTTCCTGATTTCTACGCTTGCTTCAGCTCTGTTTTATCGTGTCCCTTTTGATCAATATATGAATATGCAGCTGTAATTGTTCTCGAGGCATTTAGCAACTTACAACACCTCGGAATCTTGCTTATTAGCATTTATTACTAATTACAGCATTTATTTTTTTTATTCAGGAAAATGAACAAGCTCGTGAAACCTGAAGGCGCTGTTATATCCGCCATAGAGAAGCAAGTATCCCAGGCATTGGTCGAGCTTCAGACTACACACAAGGTGAAGTCCCAACTGAAACAGCTATACTTCGTTTCCGCCAAGGTTAGCATTATTTTCCATTCGTTCATTTGCGCTTGACAGTAGTCGATCTATAAGTTTTATTTTAGGAGGTTCAAGTCGGCAATAAATCTGCGATTCTTATCTTCGTTCCTGTTCCCATGCTTCGTCAATTCCAGAAGCTCCAAGTCGCACTAGTTCTTGAACTTGAGAAAAAGTTTTCAGGAAAAACGGTGATCTTCCTGGCCAAGGTAATTATTTTTGATGATCGTTTTTAGATGTTATATTTTTGCTTCGAAATGCAATTTATTGTATATGCTGCTAGAAGTGTAATATCGTGAATATTTCAGCGCCGCATTCTTCCCAAGCCTCTGCGAGGATCAAAGCACCGTGTAGAAAAGCAGAAGAGACCTCGTTCTCGCACTCTCACAGCAGTTCACGATGCCTGGTTGGATGAAATTGTTTTCCCTTGTGAAGTAGTTGGTCGTCGAATCCGTGTCAAAGCCGACGGAAAGCATATTCATAAGGTTGGTAAGAAATTTAAATTTTCTCAATTCTTCTATAGTACACTCATTTATAAATTTTCCTTTTACAGGTTCATCTTGACACGCTGAGCCAGGTGAGTATGCAACACAAGGTCGACACCCTCGCCGAAGTCTACAAGAAGATGACTGGAAAAGACGTCGTCTTCTCGTTCCCAACGCCTATCTTCTAAACTGCAAAAGTAAATTGTTGATAAATAGTTATAAATTGTTGATTATTATACTAGTCTTATTATTTGAAGAAAATTTTTCCTTCGAATTGAATTACAGGGGAATGTTTGTCTCCGTCAGGGCACCGTTCGCCTTTCTCGTCTAGATAATGACGACGAGTCTGCGGTACATTTGCATAATCCAGTTGACAGTCGCAAATCCGACCATTTTAATTCAACCCAATGAATTTTCTCCAAAAGTAGGTTGCATTTTTTTCTTGTCCGACTTTATTTACTATCTTGTGGAGTAAAATGCGCAAACCACCGCGCACCCTCCTCTTAGTAAAAATGGCGGCAATATACAGTTCTCCTCATCGCGTGGGCGAGGGGCATTTACAGGTGCTTCTCATCTGGAGGTCAGAAAAGAAACCAAAGATAAGGATCGTCTACGTTGGCCGCTTATTTTCCTCGACCTATTAGCCATGGTTCTCCTGCATTTATTGTGCTCCATCTGCTGTGAACTGAATACTTTCTCAGGTTTTCTTATCTAAAATGGGGATTCGTTCTTTTCTTTCGTTCTTGACATTCTAGACGTTCTTTTGGATGAGAATTTGCTACTGTGAAATCCGTTTTTCACTTCATTTTTATTCAAAGGAGCTTTAGAATTTGTTGAATTTTTGTGGGATTGAAATTGTATTTTGTACAGGGAATTATGGGCTCGAGCGAATTTTGCTTCCTTTTCGTTAAACGAAACCTCCGAATCTGTAGAAAAATACAGGTGTTATTTCGTTTTTAGGCTGAGAAACGAGAAAGACTCCTAAATTAGCAAATTACAAGACGAATATATAACCAGGTGCCCTTCTCTTGGCCAGAGGGATTGGTGGCACATTATCTGTGATACATTTTGATCCATTTGTTGTTGTTGTTTTGATATTTTTAACTGAAATAAACATTATAGTAATAAAATTCTCCCATCTTTCTCGTGTTTGCAGCTCTTGAAACGTGGAAAAGCATACAACGCTGCTCCGGGCCATCTGTAGATACCATTCCTCGTCTCCTTTCCTTCCCTCTCGACCTAGCCCGTTTCAAATATTTGTCTAAAAATCAAATTATATACAATAATTGCTCAATTACCTGATTGCAATATTAATTCTCTTTTTTAGTCTGGTTAAAACGGCTAAGGCCACAGTGAAGTCCTGGATAGCGCCGGACACCCTCCCCTCCTGGAACAAGAAGGGCCGCTTCGTCCAGCCGCCCTGCCCTGTACTCCTCTCCACCTATGAGGAACAGGATGACGACTCGGAGTGGGAGGATGAGGACGCCGCCCCCATTATCGTCGCGGACCTAGAGGACTCGCCCACCTCTGGAAGAGGAGTTTGTGGATCTCCTTCGTCAATCCATGAAGTCGCCACTACTACCGGCGCCAGTTCCCCGTCGACTTTGAGCCCTGATGTGGAGGAAAGTGGCCCTCCCATCAGATACCTCAACATCCCCTTCGATGGCAATGATAATCGACTGGCGGAGCTGTCCTTCCTGGAGGAGAACGAGCAGATGGAGCATGCCGTCCCCACCGAATACCCGAACTCGTACGACTCTAACATTACGTACGATTCGGATGACTTCCTCTGGTGGATCGGCGCCAAGACGGATGAAGATGAGCAGCAGCTGAAAGAGGAGGAGAAGGAAGTGGAGGAAGATGGAAGAGGAGAGGATGAGATGGAGGAGACGCAGATGGAAATGGAGCAGCTGGAAGATGAGATGGAGGAAGAGATGGAAGGAGAGAATGAGACGATGGACGGCATGGACATGGAGGAGGTCCCCCCATTGCCGGAAGAAGACGACCTGGAGCTGGCCCGCGCCCTCCAGTCGGAGACCTCTCCCTGCCACAGCCCGCTCCCTGTGGCAGACGACTACCACCAGCTGCAACGGAGCCCCCAGCCGCGCAGCCCCCTTCCTGCCCCGCTGCAGCAGAAGACGCCG
Source organism: Oscheius dolichura (assembly GCA_932521035.1). Taxonomy (NCBI): domain Eukaryota; kingdom Metazoa; phylum Nematoda; class Chromadorea; order Rhabditida; family Rhabditidae; genus Oscheius; species Oscheius dolichura. The sequence goes on from OW051494.1 coordinate 7,509,277, forward strand.
AAGAAGCGCCGTGCCTCCGAAGATGACTTGCTGGGACCCAGGCCGCCCAAGAACCCGCGCCTCCCCTTGGACCACGGAAGGGATCGTCCCCCCACTCGCGCCAATCCGGCCGCCATCGAGAAGCCCGACGTGCTGCCGACGCCACCACCGCTTCCCGGCCCTCGGACGACTCTGGCCAGCGAGGTAGCCAAGGTTTGTACTTCCCCCTTTCCTAAAGTCAACCTACTTTTTCAGCTATACCTTAGCGACTACCCGTTGCGAATCCGGCTCGAGTTGGACAGTCTCGGCCGAAGAATGAGACTGGGAGATGTCCGAGCCCTCGACCACGTGAAAGGGATTTGCCGTGATCGGACCTCGGCTGCCCGCCTCCTTCGCCAAGCCGACTCCTTCAGTGACGGCAGCTTCCCGGCCAAGGTCAAGAAGGTGTGTCCTCCATTCCATTTCTTTCTTTTCTTCCATTCCATCGTTCAATCCAATGTTTCATTGAGCGTTTTCAGCTGCTCCTGAGGAGCAACGGCCGTTATGCCTCCGGCCGCCCGTAGATGGCGCGCCCGAGGCTTCTACTCGAAGGGAGTGTCCGACCTACTACCGGTCTCCCTTTACTCGTCCACCACTTCTACTCGAAAATATTGTAAGTCGTTTCTTCTGAAAACAAACTGATGAAAGCATTTTCAGACTCGAGTTACTTGTACTGGCTTCACTCGTCCACTACTCGAAGCTGTTCTCCTCTGGTTGCTCTACTCGGCTACGGATTGACTGTTACTCGATGATCATCTACTGGCTTCTGTTACTGACTGCTGCTACTCGTCCTCCAACTGCCCTCCTCCAACTGACGCTATTCACCCGACTGACTGCTGCTACTCGAAGGGATTGTACTCGTCCTCCCTCTACTTGTTCCCGCCTTCTACTCGACTCCATTGTAAGCAGCGTTTTTCTCTGAAAAATAATTGGAACATTTACAGACTCGAGTTATCTATCTACTAACCAACTTCTACTGGTTATTGTGATGTTCTCCCGCCTACTGGCTCTCCACTTGCTGATGCTTGCCCGTCTACTCCCCGATGTCTTCCACCTGATCTTCTACTAGCTTCATCAACTGGCGGCTGCTACTCGTCTTCTCGCTGACATCCTCCAAGCGATCTCCTCCAGATGTCTCGTTGTACGGCCCGACTGACTGATGCTACTTGAAGGGTGCCCGGCTCCATTCCGGTCTCCCTATACTCGTCCACGCCGTCTACTCGATTATATTGTAGGTTAATTCTTCTGAAAGATTTTATAGAATCATCTTCAGACTCGAGAGACTAACCAGCTACTCCTCTACTGGCCGATGCCCGCCTACTCGTCGTTGTCCTCCACCTACTCGACGACTGACTGCTACTTACTGGTCCACCACTGACTTTCCATTGGCTGCTCTACTCGTCTTCCCGCTGGCCTCCTCCAACTGATTGCTGCAACTTGAAGGGAGTGCCCAGTTCCACTTCGGCCTCCCTTTACTCGTCTTCCTCGTCTACTCGATTGTTTGGTAAGCAGTTTCTTCTGAATGGCACGATGTAAATATCTTCAGACTCGAGAGACTAACCAGCTACTGGCCCACCACTCGTCCTTCTCTACTGGCTGATGCTACTCGGCGTCATCCTCCACGACTCGACTGCTGATCCTCCATTGAGCGTTTCCACTGGCTGCACTACTCGTCCTCCAACTTGATGTCCTCCTACTGGCCAATGGTTGCTGCTGATCTACTCGCTGTTCGCCGTCCTCCATCCAACTGGCCCGCTATTCGTCCTCCTGCTGGCTACTCGCTTCCACCACTGGCGTTGTCCTCCACTCGTCTCTGCTACTCGAGTACTCCCGAAGATCTTCTACTCGGAGGGAGAAGCGACGACCTTCCTCTACTCGCTGGACGACCTGCTTCGTCTACTCAGAAGGAGTCGCCCCGACCTGCTACTCGGACTCTACTCGACGCCTACTGGATCCCCCTCAAGGTAAGCCGCCCTTCATGAAATAAATCGCAGAAGAGGGCACGCGGCAGAAACTATGGGAATACGCAAGTTTTTTTTAGAGATCCGGATGGCCCGCTGTCTCCCAGCGACCCTGCCACGCTGGTCGGGATCTGGAACCGCCGCCACAGGTCAAGGAGAAGGGCAGCGACAAGGCCTGGAAGATGTGGCTCGAGCCGTATTGGCAAGAAGAGCCGAAAAGACAACAAGCAGTGGAAGAGGAAGAGAGGAAATAAGGAAAAGAAGACGCCCACCGAACCCTTCCAAGCGCTGCCTCCACTGGAGTATGCCAAAAGGACGCCCATCCCCTCCGTCCAGGTAATTTTCTTTCCATTTCAATAGCGCGCTTCTAAATTATGCAAACAAGAAGAAATTTTGAACAAAACAGTGAGTGACTGATAAGTTTACTTAAAAGAAAATATCACGAAAACCTCTTGAGTGGACGGGGGAAGCGAATGAGACGCGAAATGGACAGGTCGAGTCGAGGAGGTGTCCACGCGGCCAGTCGTCTCAACCAGACAAGGGAAGACTCAACTTGACCAAAATCTTGTTAACCGGGAAATTTGAAAAGCTTGAATTCGGAACTTTGAGATAATTGAGGGAGAAACAAAAGAATAAGCAGTGTTTCAGTTGTCCAATTCCAAAGGGAAACATGGGATAGACCTCGACGGCCGAGAACCCGTCCTCTGTAGAGGGAGACGTCCCGGACTATAGCTGCCCCCCGCTGGCTGGTTGACTCCAAGCCGTTGGAAGGAGCCACCCTCGAAGAGGCCAGGAAGTATCTCTTCCTCCACCAGATGAGAGATGTCAAAGTGGTGGGCGATGGCCTCGTTCAATGGAAGACATCTTCCCGCCCCCGATGAATCCCTCCACTCAGCTTTGAGGTAGGTTTCTTGAGTGTTACTAGAACTGACTGAAGGGATTGCTAAAAGGGGTTGTTGGGGGAAGGCATTGCCGTTTTGTAACGAGAGCTGTTTCAGTCTTGCTGCTATCCATCTTGGGAAGTCTGTCCAAAGATGTAGGCAAGAGGGAGGAACAGCTGGAACAGGAGGACGACGGGACGAGACAGCTAGGTTCGTGGTTCCCCCGTTCCTCTGTAACACAAGGTGTTTAGAAACTCATTTCTATGTGTTCTCCCATGCCCCGTCGAGACATCCACCCTCGACACCGGCTACCAGCTGCGGTGAGGGCGTATCCGGGAGGACAGGACAATGCCCACCGGAGAAGGGGATGCAAGAGAAGAGAAGGTCAGTTGTCTTGCGGTAGATCTCTCCTAATCCCCAATATTTTCAGACGTCCTCGTCATCTCTTCGCCGTCGTCATCTGGACGACGTGGCTCCTCCTCCTTCGGTGCAGGTGGGGTGCCGCCTTGCGGTTATTTATTCCGCGGGGTAAGGGGCAGGCCGAGAGGGTTCCGGGTGATTGAGAACATGTCTTTGGCTCACTCTACTGGAGGAGCCAAGGCCATGTGGGGCGACTGCGGCATTCCTGACCTGAGAAGTTCGGGTTATGCCGGCCTGGGGCGGGCATATGGAACGAGGGGTGGCCTCCGAGGGTCCAGGGTAAACTCGGATGGGACTAGAGGCCGGGGAAGGACCCCAGAGAGGGGATGTCGGCGAGGTCTACGGATGATCGCTTAGGTCTTTTCACTTCCGGTGTCGATGACACGGGCGGAATCTCTTCGGGGTTACTCTGCTCGAGGCCTTTTGACGGAATGCATCGAGCAAGTGACAGTGTCAAGGTTGGCAAGGAGCGGGAGGATAGGAGAGGCGACTGCGGAAGGGGCACACAGGGACGACGACAGTAACCCCACGCTTTCGGCTACCGCTGGGCGTCGACACGGGTCCCAGGTCATGTTATCCCTCTACTTTTTGTTTGGGTGGAAGGCGGTGGCCGGGGGACGGGTGCGATAGGCACAGTAGCCCGCTAGTTCATAGAGCGCGCGCCTCTTCGCATGGATCACGCCTTTTTAATAAGTTCCAAAAACATTTCCCTTCCTCCCTAGTCCCGCTCCTCTTTTACTGTATCCCTCTCCTTTTTTGTAACACCCTTCTCTAGCGGAAAAGTAAGGCACACGACACTTAAGAATGAAGGGATGCGTATGGCAGGGCGAGAGGAGGACGGGCCCGGAGGGCGGGACTGAAGTGGGTGGGGGTAGGATTATTCCAGAGTTCTAGGAGAGGTCGGGGATGCGTAGCAGGGATAGGAAATAGAAGAGGACGGGTGTGAGTGCAACACGCGAGCAGGTCAGTTGGAGCGAGCGACACAGACACACGGACGGGGCAGTATTTCAAGGGCCCCCATCTCTATATTTCCCCCTCCCATCAAAATTGACCGCTACAGTAACCCAGTCTCTCTAACCGTCCTCCCAATCCTTGTCTTCCGTGACACAAGTCCCCTTGTTCGATGCAGTGTCCGTCCTTTGGCCGAGAAGAGAGTTTCAACGAGGGCCTCCGCTCGTGTCGTCTTCCGGAGGAGTTAGAAGGCTGCTCGTCCTCGCCGGCTCCCTCCCCGTCCTCCTCTCATCCGTGAGCAGCCTCGACTCTACGAGTGCCCCCCTCACTCCCGGAAATGCCGCCGGCTAGTCGCCCCCACCTCGGCGGGCACCCCCATGTGGATGCCCGTCCACCCGGATGTCGGTCCACAAAAAAGCACACCGGCAGCCAAAGTGCCCCTCCCGGCCTCGCCCCGAGGCATTCCCACTTCTCCTTGTGGGCAATGCTTTGCCGGGGCAGGACGCTGTCCGGGGGCCTTTCCTCCTCCTCTTTTTATTTCTATACCGGGCCAGTTGAACTCCCCGGTACGGGGGAGCCACACACCTGCGCGGTCACTTTCATGAGGCCCCTTGCCCCATCGGTTGAACCAAAAAAAGAAAAAAAAAACAAAAAAAAACAATTATAATAAGTCCGCCCCGGCCAATCCACCTCAATCTGACCAAGACCATCCTCCACCTCCTGGACAAGAAGAAGCAGCCGCGTACCTGGGTAGTCGGCCGACTGGCATAGCCGGCAGGGGTCTTTGGGAAGTCATTGGGAGTCGACTCTCATCAACTGTATTTGCTGTATCTTCATCCGCCTCAAGCCTTCGTCTTCAAGCCACTTCTCGAGCCATTGGAACACGAATCTTTCTGTCTGCCGTTCCTTCTTTCTCCTGTCCCCGAGTGGACACGGGACCCGATCCCCTGCCAAGGGTTCGTGGCGGCCTTCGGGCCGAAGAAGCAGCTTCCCCTCCCTGCCAAGGAGATCCGGAAGACCGTTCCCTCTGCTGCCTCTCTCATCTGCAGCCGCTCCCAAGACGAAGCCATCCTCCACCTCCTCCTCCCGCCCAAAGACTTCCAAATTGTCGCGCGACTCCGACTGTGTCGGCTACCCGGGGAAATTATATAGATTAAGAAAAAGAAAAAGAAACAATAAAAGAGCTATAAAGCCACCACCTCAGCTGCCTGTCCCCAAGGAGACCCAAGCTGCCCGATCTATTCGACCCGGGACTATCTGGACCAAGATCTCGTCTATTGGATGCTACTCTACTCCACGGATTAATAAGGCCACAAAAAAATAAACGGGCAAAAGGACAAAAAAATCAGTAGAAAAAAATAGGTTCAACCGATCCCCTCTGAATCTGTCCCCTTGCCCCCGAGTGCCCCGTCCAAATCGCGGGTGTGTGGTGACGCCAGGAAGGGACGGAGACTGGTGCCGGGTTAAAATGTCCAAAAATAGAGGAAAGGCTCCTGGTAGTGGAATACCCGTTCCAAATTCTGATAACTCTTTTGATATGATCTCATTCTCTTCTTTTATCAATTGTTCGCAAGTGAACCGGCAGACACCGACGGAGACCGATTGCCGACAGACAATCCACGCCGAACTGGCTCATTTCTGTTCATTTTTGACTTTTAATTCCCTATGAAATCCGCTCTTCGCGAGCTCTTCTCGAAGTCTTTCGACTTCTCTTCATTTTCTTTCACCTAACTTTGAAATCAACCTAAAACATGATTCATTTTGTCATTCTTTTTTATTTATTCCCAAAATTGTGGAGTGAGACGGTAACAAGACTACTGTAGCTGCCTGGAGACTGTGGTGATAGAAGGAGACGACTCTGTGGGACTGGGAAAGGTAGGGGCAGACCAGAGAAGAGGGGGAAATGTAGCCATTTATAGGTCTAGAAGTGTGATTTCGACTTGGAGGCTGCCACCTGGTCTGCTCGTCCGTTGGAAGAAGGGATTTGGAGGAAACGATAAACTAAACCAGAATAGCCACCCTTTTTTGATCATTGAAACAGTTGACATTCCAGGATAGATACGGTACAATGGCGGTCTCCTTCGAGTCATCGAGGCTATGGAGGATGCTGATGGAAGGAGACGACTGACTAGAGGTGGAGGAGGGCAAGGAAGAGGACGACTGGCCATCCGTCAAGCTTGAAGCCTTCCATCTGCCCTGTTCGGAAGTCGTAGCAGGAAAGAGGATGAAGTGGGGTCAACTGAACGGACAGACGAGGTTCGGCCGACTGGGCATTGTTTGGACTACTGCACTCGTCGGTGGAAAGAGGAAACGTAAGGAGACTTCAACAGAGAATAACCGCCGTCTGATGAGTGGTTAAATGAGTTGATGTTCAGGTCGACACGGACCAAAGTCTCTCCTCGGGGCTCCGGCCACTGGTCCACCGACGATCTCCAGGCGCGACATTGAACCGTTTGAAGATGGAATCAGTTATTTTGGAGGTAAAAAGTGACAAACCAGGGACCAGAACCCTCTCAATTTTAGAAGATTGAAGGTGGTCTGACATTTCTGAAAAGGAGAGAAGACCAGCGGTTGAGTAAGCGAATCGGCCCTAGAATCTCCCCGGATGACGCGATACCCGTACGAGAGACCGAGTCTTTTCTGCCCTTATCATACCCAGAATAGGTCTGTCCCCTTCCATTTTTAGGCTCAATGACTATTTTAGGAATGCCCGAATTCAATTGAGAGTGGAGGGCGCTGTTTCTGATCCCGAATGGCCGGATTTCCGTGGGGAGGATGGAGAGATTGAACGAGGCACCTCCTTCTGGTCACTCCTAACCGGATTCCGTCTGGGAACAGCAATTACAGTCGAAATCTACTCTCCAAACTGGAAGAGAAGCTCTGAACAACGAGCCCCGACCGATGGCCCGATCATCTCCTCTGTCACGGCCACCCGTCGGATGACTGCCCGCCCGGAGACGCCATCTCCTTGATCAGGTTCGGTGTTTCAACAGTTTCCATTTGAGAAAATGTGATTTCGGGAGGAAACACTGCCAGTCTCGTCCAATTCCCTTGTTCTCCACATCTCCCCGCCACAGGAGTCCACTGCTCACTGCCCATCGTCCTCCCATCGTTTGGATCCCCTCCTCGACACTGGAGAATACTTTTCGCGGGAAAGGAGGATGGCCACGTAAAATTAAAAAAGAAGAGCAATTCACTCCTAATTTGCGTCAGCGCTGGCGAGTAAAAATTGCACGGGGAGCATGAAGCAGCATGGGGGAGGAGGCGCTGGACAGGGGGGATGGAGCTGGGAGCCGAGGAAAGAGCCGATCCTTTACACACTGCGCGAGGCAACAAAAGCATAGCGCGACGGTAAGCTTGGCAAGGAAAATGCGATGCGCAAATCTCAAAATAGGCTATTTCGCGCTGCAAAAATCGCGGCAGTGTGTTGTGCCCAGCTCTTTTCCGCCACCTCGACTGGTCAATAACAGAAATAAGCAAAAAGAACACGAGACCCTCCAGGGCTTGTACGCCTGAGGGTCAAATATCACAAAAAGGAGGACGGGGAAGCGTCTCGATGGTCTTCTTGCGATGGAAGGAGCGGCCATTATGGAGAAACACCTGAAAAACGAAGTTCAATCAAGGAAAGTCGAAGCAATTTAATTATTTGACCAAAAATTTGAATTTTGGAAATCCCGCCGCTAAAAATTCGACATCCTTTTGCCTTTCGAATGACCAACGGTCGGGTCGATATGAACGGAGCCTTTGCATGAGAATTTGACCAATTTGCTGGCAAAATGGATATACCAAATTAGAACGTACCGAAATAATATCCACCAATACTGCCACTGACATCAGGAATCCAAACGGAATTTTGGAAATGCATATGGTTGGCCACAGGTTGTTCTTTGTCTTCTTCTATTCTCGTGTCTCGCTCTTCTGTTCTTGACTGAAATATGACTTTATAGTTTTGCATGATCTTCCTTATTGATTCGTTTGGCAGCTAACATTGATACACAACAAGCCATTACCAAGGTTTTTGTAATTTTGCGTTGAGAATTGTGCATTTACTTTTCACTCGCTGTTAGAAGCTATCGAACATTGTTTATTTTCTTTCGTTCTCTTTTGTTGCAAACATTGCTCTTCTTTATAGGTTTTTTTCATTGAATTTGTTTGACAATCGTCTTTTGCACGTCATTGACTATTTTTTACAGAAGCGTGAATTGAGTTTACTACCAGTTTAGAAAGCTTTAGTATACTTTCAGCAAATGCTACATGTAAATACAAGTAAGCTCTTTTTCGTTTGTTTTCAGCATATGAACAAAACAATACAAGACGAATTGACCTGCTTTTGCACAAGTTCCAACTAGATCCTTTTAATTTTGACAAAAATGCATAAAGTCCAATGTCACAAATTTACAAGAGTTAGCATGATTCAGCTTGTCAAGAATATTGGAAAATTCATCCTGCTGTTCGCTCAAATGAAGCAAAATATAATCGCGATATTTTTGAACAAAAGTTGGCCTGGAGCAGTGGCTGCATTTCATTATTTTCTTTGCAAAGAACAGGTTTTATGCATCTTTGTTCATATCCGACCTTTTCCAATACGTTTGATCATTTTTCTTTTCATTTGTCCAAACAAATTTCTAAAAACGAACCTTGGAAAGTGCTTGCGTTTAGCTGTGCTCTTGTCGCTACTGTAGAATTGCTTCTCTTGTGCTCACATCTTCTTTTGTGTACTTTTCTATTCTTGTTGTTGACACATCACTCCTTTTTGCATCATTTTTCTTCCATGAGCTCCTGCCTGTAAACGAAGTTACTTGTCTCATTTGAAAATGCTATTGAAATCGGTCCGTTTCTTTTTTTCTTTTTCGTATATTTTGTAGATTTACCAACCTTTCTTCAGTGCCGTCCTCCGTTTCAGTTGTATCCTCCACGTAGTGTCAGCCAGCCAGAATACCTGAAAATGGAAAAAGAAGCACGAGCAATAGATGATGGACGAAAGGGATTTTTTCATTGACAATTTTGCCAAAAGGAAGTGTCAGGATCGTGTATTGAGGTTTCGATTTTCCCTATTGGCAGTGAAATCACATCGGAGCCAAAGACCGCCTTGGTACACGATGGACTCAACCAGCCAGGAAAGTGCCAGGACACCTGCTTTGAATGGCTTCAAAGGGTAGGTTGCTTTGAGTGGCGGTCTCTCTCCGCTTGTCCCATTGGCTACCCCACACGACCGAGAATTTTGGAGCAAAAGAAGTTCACCCGAATAAACGGAACGCGTAATGTTGCGTGGATCGAAGCCCACAACGCGATTTCGATTCGTCCGAGAGAGGCATGGACCGAATCCACTCCAAAAGAGTGATGCCCTTTGTAGGGCAGGGTTAGTTACCAAAAGTTAACCCCAATAGAAAAAAAGCAACCTAATTGCGCAGAAGACGACCATCCTGAGGCAGAGCAGACGAAAAACTGACGTCTGACCAGGATCGCGTCCGTTTACCGGATTTGACAAGAATCAACAGGATGACCTGTTGAGTTCGGCCAACTTCGGGGTATCTTTCTGGAGCTCTTTTGAAGACGAAAACGAATTAGGAAGTAGTGGGGCGATGAGAAAACGACATAAATGTATACCAGATACAGTAATCCACGTGGCAGAGAGGGGCGGGGAGGAGCAGCCGGAGATTCTGGGAAGCGGGGGTCGTTGCCGTTAGCCGTACTGTAAGAAGACTAAATGATATAGTGTCGGAAGCTGATAGCAATGTATAGTCATCATCACGAGAAAATGATAACGAGGACCAAAACCACCAAGAAATGTATTCGGCTCCTTCGAAAAAATACGTTTTGAAAACCCCGGGATGGTTTCCTGAATTTCACTGTAATCTCTCCGGTTTTTGGCGAGATGGCCTATTGCTATCCTTTGCTTGATCGTTTTCCGTGATGTGTGTTTGGACCCGCTGTGATGTGTATATTTTGCTTTGCCAGTGTATTCCACATTTCTCATATTCCAAGCCAATTTATGGCAAAATTGTCTCGAAACTATTTATCGCTTTTTTTCAGAAGAAGCCATTCTACGGCAAATTTTCCGTCATGTCGTCGACTAACGCTGATGAAGCAGCCGATAGCGCCTTGCTGGTGAAGCTGGACAATTTGAAAATGGGAAGTGGCGATGGTGATGATTCGCCTAAAGAAGAACCAAAGGGAAAGATGAGCGGCAGGCGTTATCGTAAGAAAGATGTAAGTTTTGCTCTATAGGTGTTATTATTTGTTATTACCTCGCCTGGATGGCACAAAGCAAATGGAGACTGCAGGAAAGAATCAGTTATTATGTGATATACAAATATTGATATACAATACAATCATGTGAGGAAGTCGTAAAAATGCCAGAATGCAAAGAGGAGGGAGAATAGCGTACGTTGAGATTATATCGAAGATATAAGTTCTGTCATATCGTATACGAGGTTGAAGCTGTAATGGTGAGAAACACGAGTAACTACAATCCGCAATTTTTACCGTTGAAATTTTACAAATTTTACATAATTATAATGTATACTTGTTCCAGACCCGCAGTGATGTTGATCGGATGCGTGAATGGGAGGAGAACCAGGAGAAGAAGAACCAGAATGTCATCGAGACGGGATTGAAGGGTACTGTCAAGTGGTACTCGGTTCGTGGGCATTATGGCTTCATCGCACGTGACGACAACAAAGGAGATATCTTTGTTCACCAGGTTAGATTATTATTACTATTATTTCAATACAATTTACTTAGAGCGCTATCTGGAAGTCGCCAACGGAGAAGTTCTACTTTCGCTCTCTTGCTGACGACCAACCCGTTGAATTCAACATCGTCAACGGAGAGAAAGGTCTTGAAGCCACGCATGTCACCGGACCGGATGGTAGTGAAGTCAAGGAAGCTCCCAGACAGCCGTACCGCCGAGGATTCAGACCGTTCAAAAACCGCTATCACAAGAACAAAGCCAATAACGGAGAGAACGGTGAATCCAGTATGTTAATTACCGTTTGCTCTTTATGCTTAGAACTATTTCGGTTTTTTTAAAATTTAATTCCGATGGTTTCAACACCACTGGGGTTTGGAATATTGGTTGAAAGGGAGCTTTTGAAATAATGCCACTTCGGATCAGCTAAGGCACCGTTCCACAATTCCTCTGCTTTATTAGCGTCAATATTAAACATTTGATTTTAGAGCGCTCCCCTTCTAAGAGCGAAGACAACGGTGATGGTGCAGCAGATGAAGACAAAACTGGCAAACCTCGTCGTCGTGGCCCCCGCAAGTTCTTCCGTCAGCGTCCTAGAGGTGTTGAAGAGGTTGGCGCCACAAAGTGTTTCATATTTTGACCTTTTGAGAAAGATGGTGATAAGGAAGGAAACGCAGGACCTCGGCGTCGTCGCCGTGAAAAGTCTGAATCCGCCAAGTCTGCTGAAGGTCGCCCTGCTGATTCTGGACAAGATAGCCGCGAAGGCGACAGCCCTGTTGATACCAAGGTCTAAATATTTTCTGTTATTGTTATTACCTTCTAGTTTTCAATTTTACTTGACTACTAGACTAAAGGACTGTTGATAATTTATGTTAATGACTGTTAAAACACTTAAAATAAAATGGCCTTTTTTTGTTCTTGTTCGCCTTCTGGTGGGCTGGGTCATCTGGGAGAGTCGGCTGATCAGTGATCACCTCACTGTTCCGCTTTGCCACTCTAAGAGCTCGGGTCAGCACCGAAGAACTAACTGTCTTTCCAGAGTAAACTGCATCTGTCATGTTGATCCCAGTTACAAGGGAGAGGATTGTTCTGTCGGTTTTCTCGGACTCGTAGTGGGAGGGGTCTTTTTCACGGGCTACATTTTTAAAAGATACGAGAGAAAAAATTGGCATTGGAAATTTGTTTAAAGAGCTTTGCAAGCTCTGTATCGATGCTGATAATTGTTATGCGAAACTGGAAAAAAAATCTGCCGTTTTGACATGCATGACGCATCATTTTCAACTGTTGTAGGTAATTTTTTTTTCTTCTAATAGTTGGAGTAGGTAATGAAACTGATCTATGAATAGTTGTAGTATATACTATACATATTAAGTACTTATTAGTCACAATATTCTCCTCGGAAGAAGTAAATCAAGCTGCCAGTAATGAATGATATCAGCTTTTAAATATCAACGTCTCTTTTTGTCCAACCAGATTCATAACACGAAACCATGAAAAAGTATTAAAAATTTATTTGATTAAATAGTAGATTTTTGATTATAAAAAAGCAAGTAAAAACCTAAGAAAAGACTAAGATTATTTGAGATCATCCTCATCGTCAGCGCAGACGCGTTTCTTAATTTTGAGCAGAAGGCAAGTGTGCCAGTCGTCCAGTCTGCTAATTCTGTCAAATGCTGCAACTTGTGCAGTGTAGTTTACTTCATTGTTCTCTTCAAGGCATTTAATTAGTTCCTAAAAATAACGATGAGGTTTCTACAAATGAAAAAAAAACGACAGTTGCGACCGAATATATAAGATACCGATATTCTGATGTTGTTCACAAACCTTAATAAGTTTATATTCTCTTGAATCAACAAAAGCCGGACACACAATCTCGTATCTATTGAGAGCCTGTTGCGCGTCAAGCTGTAAAACAACAATTTAACAAAACAAAGTTAGATCATTCAACTTACAGCATCAATACACATATGGCACAAAAGGGCTTGGAAAAAATGGTTTTTGGCATTATATTTCAGAGTGGGATGTTCCATTTCCGAAAACCCCATTTCTTCAAAAATAGAGATGGCTTTTCTGTAGTGTTCCATTTGAGCAGAATACTGAAGCTTGCAGTCTACAAAGCAGATAAGCAAATTACCTTGGCTACGACTTTTAAACATTTGTACGCCTGACTTCTTTGTTCTTCTCCTTTATAATAGTCAGCCGCTTTTTGATAATGTTCAATGCTTTTATCAGGATCGGGCATTTCTTTTTCATAGCTGAAAATAGAAAGATGAAACTTACAGTTCGATGGTATAATGAAGCTTACAGTTCGGCGATAGTAACGTGATGTTTTGCTGCCATATTAAACCTTCCCATATCGGCGAAAATGTCACAGGTTCGTGCATAGCATTCAATAGCTTTCTGGAATAGCAAAATATATAAACCAATGAAGCTTAATTACTTACATATGCATCCACTTTTCTGTAACAGTTACCAGCTTCGGCATAGTGGGAGGCACAATCGTGTTTTGAATCTGTTCCGGCTTCGCATAACTCGGCAGCTTTATAAAAGGAGTCGCCGGCGTTTTTCCAAGACTGGACAGCTTTGAAGAGAATAGCAGCCTAAATAAAATGATAGAAATTGTAACACAGACGAGAATGAATGGTTGCAATGCAACACGCTAGTGTCAGCGGATGTCGTCGTCGTATCTGTAGCGGTAATCGTTGACCAGCATAAACGGCATTTCTAGTAAGTGGTAAGAAAAAACACCTGAACATAGAGGGCAACGGCTTCGCTGGTATCTTTTCCAAAAAATCTGCTGAAGAAACCGCTGGGCTGCATCCTCTTCTCTGCCTCCTTTAAAATTTGGTGCGCTTTGACTTCCTTATCTGCCATTCTAAAAATATTATTGTAAGCTAAAAATGCAGATTAAAATAAGTTTTTCTATTGCATAGAAGTACTTCATACTCAGACCTCTTCACAAAGCAAACTTTTTAAAATGAACATTTACACCCAGGCAACACTTTCACCACTGGTTGGGGGGAAATAGAAAAGAGCAGTCGGGAAATAAAGTTGAAAAATGAGGAAAAACGACGGCAATATGGCAAAAAGTGCGCCAACATCCCAGAACATGTTTACTGTGGCTTGATGGGGATCCCGGGATATCCTGATCTCACGGGAGAACTACGGAAGCCGCGTTGTTCCTTCTCTGTGTTTCTCTTTTTGTTCTTTGAACTACTTCAGCATATCAAATTTTAGAAGAACTATGGCCAACAATAACAATAACAAGCGTAGCCATCTTCCGAACGACAACGATGACAGAGAAACAACAAGCACAAGAAAATACGGAATATGTCGATGTCTCGGCCGTCTTGTACCGGTTGTAAAATTTGTTTCTCGAGAGAATGTATGCAGCAAAGTATTTCTTTTTGAATTTATAACACTAATGCATTTAGAAAGACCTGCCGACAAAGCTGCCATCCTGCAGTATACCCTCTAATTGTAATGGTAAGTTATTCTCGTCAATTTGTACATTACTTTTTAGAAGAGTTTCATGTTGATGACAAAAATAAGCGCACAGAGTGTTCTGAATGTTATTCTTCTGTAGAAGCATTCTTTGTTTCTCTTGAAGAACGATGGAAAGTTATTTATCTTTGCAAAGTAATTTCGCTTTTTTTTGCTTAGGTCTTCTTTACATATAAATATTCTCTTTTAGAATGAGGCATGCTCCTGGGTATCGGATATCTTTGATGCAACTAGACTGCCCATATCTCAAAAGAAATTGGAAATTACAAACGAGAAGCTTTTTTGGTGTTGCTGCGATTACAGAGCCGAGCAGTCGGAAGTATGTATTAACATGGATGGTATAGACGACACATTGTTTAAAGTAAACATTGAAAGAGTAAGTTTTCCATACATTTTACTACTTGCTATTATAACCTAGTTTCCATTGCAAATTTTAGAGTCAAAGAATAACGGAAATACCATGCCCCTTTTTCGACTCCGAAGCTAGCAAAGACTTTACTGAAGATTATCCATACATTACAGAATCTTCTTTGCTGCCAATAGATTAGTCTATGTTCTTTTGTTAATTTGTATGGATTGAATAATAATTTGGCTTGTCTGTTTAACTTTTCATATCGAGGAAGGTCTCTAAAGTCTTCTTCACCCAGTGTCGGACTATTTGAGAAAGTAGATTGCCTCTTTAGCTTCAAGAATAAATAACATTCATCTAATAGGTAATATTTTTTCAACATCTCCGTTTTTTCAGCTGCCAACACATCCTGGAAAAGTTCGCAATTAGGAATTGCCTGCTTCTATAAATAATCTTCAATGTGCATTAGTTAGAGTCTTGTTCCGTCTACTGTACAACGGAATCATCGGCGTCTAGCTGACTCAGATAGGTCCGTGTCGTATGTACGCCCAGTCTTTGTTCTTTTCATCGTAGCTTCTATAAAAGTATGCGTAGTTTCTTTGTCTCCACCTTTTTGCCGGCAACTATGCGTAGTATCGCCTACTTATTCCCGCTGATTCTTTTGGCTTGTGCCAAAAATAATTCCACAGATTTGGATAAGCTTGTACAGCGTATCACTGCCGAAAATGGCCCGGTTGGTTAATTTTCTATCCTCTAAAAAAATTTTAGCTGTGGCATCGGATCCAAAGCCTTTACATGCAAAAGGCGCTAGCTGCAACCGCTCTTTCAACAAACCCTGCTGGAACAACTACCCCCGCTCCCGCAACCATCGCCTCATCTTCCTCAACCACCACCGTCGCTACCACCACCACTCCTGAGGACTTCCGAGTACATCAAGAGCGTCTCAATCAGGCAGTGCTGGCCGACGCCAAGATTCAGGCCCTGATTGCTGACTGGATAGCTAACGGACTCACCGATATCTCATTTTACCAGCTCAACGGAGTCTGTTACGTGAGTTTCGCCTTCGTCCAATTGAATCTCGGCCCCTTTTCAGTTCCACAACGCTAACAACTGGGAGCAGATTCTTCACACCGTCTCCTGCAATCTGTAAACAAGCGAAAAAAAGCTCATATTTTCTAAATTAATAAATATTCTCATGGCTTGAAATAGACAAATTTTCGGAACTAGGAACTCTTCTTCTCGACGACGACAGCAATTCAATTACCCTGAAAGTTTTGGTGTTCGGTTCGGCGGCGCCATTTCTGCCCGCTCAGCTGTTTGCTGTGGGGGAGTTCGCCCTTCTGTTGCACCCCGTGTTCAGCTGGAATTGGGCAGATTTGTTTTATGAGGGGAGGCGAAACTTTTTCCTTCTCTGGGGTTTAATTTTGGAACATCAATGATCAATGGTGATGATTCAGAGAACTGGAGGCAGAGAGCGCCAGGACGGCTGCCTCTGTTCCTCCCAAAATTATCCAAATTCTCAGAAATCCCCTTTTACTGTTTTTTTTAAAATTATTTGAAAAATTAGGCAATCAGCGACCTGGAAAATTGTGGTTTTCGACCCTCACGCGGTGTGTAACAGCCGCGGTTGCCAACTCTTTCAAAAGTGCATCGATTCCAGAGTACATGCGTTCCGGTCCCGCTGGGCAGCCTTACCCGCCGTCCCCCTTGAACGATCCCTACTCCCCCGGCCACTACCCGCCCGAATATCAGCCCTTCCCCGTCCATGGCTTCCTAGAAGGCGATCCCATCCCCACCGGCCCGACAGAATACAATGTCGACACGAAGCTCTGCCTCTCCGTCGGCTTCTACCTATTCATTGTTCAGCACATCGCCGTAGGTCACTTTCCCCTGTCTAATTAACAGATTCCTCAGAAATTCGGGGCGGTGGCTTCCTGGTTCACGGACAACAGGCAGCATGAGAGCTCTGACTGGCGGTACCTCGGCCTCCTCCTGGCGGCATCCGTCTTCAATCTCTGGCTTCCTTTTCTTGTCAATCACAGAAACTATATGGTCGATTGGAATCTTTTTGGAGAGGAGACACTTGATTTCAGACCCATGTCCGGTATGAAAGGAGCCGGCTGATGAAGACGCCCTATCCCTACATGTTCTTCCTTGTGGGTTCATTTTGAACGAATTGGGGTTCAGGGATAGACCAGTCCAAATTCGATAGTAAGATGTGATAATCCAGAAAGTAGAAAAAAAGAGACTGCCCCGAGCCACTCAGACCCGATCTCCCAAGACCTCCAAGAGAGATAACCACCCTGGCATGCGATGCCAGTACAGTAATCCCGACTCCTTTTGGGGAATATGTCTCTGGGATGAGATGAACATGAACTTGTCCATAGAAAATGAGAATATACCGTAATCCTTGCTCTGGGACTCAGTCGCCCCTCTACTTTGAAGGAGACTGTTCCAACAGGCGCGCATCGTCCTGTCCTCCAGGCTCTTTTCCCAATAGTGAAGACTTCTGGATTGGTTGAAACTCCTTATTTGTGATCCTTATCGGATGAAAATTACAATTTTGTACGGTTCTCGTACAGGCGTCTTTGATCCTCTCGGTAAAAGTATGGGAGGATGAAGGAGTGGAAGCTAGCTAACTAGCCTGGGGCGAGCCGACCAGGCTGGGAGGCTCTAGAGCTTTTGGAATCAAATCTTTCTCTATAAAAATGACATAAACTCATTCTAGGATGAGCTGATCCTAATTACAGTACCCACCATCGGAAAAGAACTGGGCCTCGTGGCCGATCTCCCCATCCTCATCTGTATGTCTCCTCTCCGACCAAGAATAATGGTTTACCGTTTTCAGGCAGTGTGGTGGCCGTCCTGAATTTTATTTGCTTCTACCTGGTCCTGAAACGAGAAGTGATCAATTACCAGGTGGGCGAGGAGCCCGTCCTCCCGGTGTACGGTAGTTCAAGTACAGCCGCTGCAGCACAACTGCGCCTTTCCCCATTTGACGAATTCCCAGGAGGAGAGGACGGACGACCACCAGCTGAAGATCATCGAGTCGACTGCTTTTAAAGTGGTCATCCAGAATATTAGCTCGGAGGTTTGGAGTTTGATTATGAGGGGATATAACCAATTCCAGCCGATCAGAGGAGACTACATCGTGGTGAGGAAGACGCGGGAGGAAAGAGTCACGCGGCGAAAGGCGCCCATCAAGAATAAATGCCAATTCTCATTTAAAATAGAATGGTGGCTGGATCCCGGAGCCACGATTACGGTAACTATTTATGCTTTTTTCTGGTCGAATCGCTTTCCAGCTGATCCCGGAGACCCATTCCCTGCCGGGAGCCATCCAGATCAAAGACTACCGGTCATTCGGCTACGCGAGGAAGGATCGCGTCGAGACCAGCATTTATAAGGACGTGGAGGACTGGAAGGAACATCTCTGTGTCCGGTTCATTCAGAATTACTCGAAATAAAGGTGTCTGCCCTGAATCAGTATACTCCACGGGAGAGGAGGGGGCACCCGTCGTCCTCCTGATGGCTTTTGACGTGGCCAGGGGCGGTGCCGTGCAGCACGGGCTTCCACAGAGGAAAAATAATCAGAGCTCTTATTTTGTTGTCCGTAGCAACCACCTGCAGTCCCCCGACCCATATCTCATGGCCGCCACCCGTTGCGCCAACCCCGAAGACTTCAGCCGCCCCTGGCAATCCTCCGACTCCATCCTCATCCCTTCCGATTCCAAGGAGAGGAAGCTACACGTCTCCAAGGCCGTTCTGTCAGCCTTTTCCTCCTATTTTCACAGCATGTACTTTGGAAAGTTCCCTGAGGCCGAAAAGAGGGAGATAGACGTGGACTGCCAGCATGAAACCCTCCTGGAAATCCTGAAAGTCATCCACAGCGTTGACAGGAAGTGTGAGTGTTCGTATAGCCTTTCCCGGATTGCCAGTTTCGATTGATTGAACCAATCCAGCGCCTCATTGGCTCAGTGGCAGAGCGTCTGTCTAGTAAACAGAAGGTCGCTGGTTCGATTCCAGCATGAGGCAGAAAAACTCCTTTTGCCATAATTTTTATTTGGATTATTTACAGACGGCGTGAATGGCCATCAATCGTACACTATTGACATGCTCATCAAACTTTACAAGGCAGCCCAGCTGTTTAATATGCCCGTAATTGAGGAACTCTACAAGCAGCAGTTCAACGAGGCCACCCCCAAGGCGCAGTTCGAGCTCGTCGTCAGGCTGAAGTTGCCCGATCCGGACCGAACGGCCGTCTTCCAGAACATGCCCTATGGTGATTTCAAGGAGATCGTCGCCATGAAGAAGTTCCCGTTCCACCTGTCCCTCGAGGAGTACGCCATCATCTTGGCCAAGCAGACGGCCTGCGTCAATTGCGAGAAGAAAAAGAAAGGGTGGTTTAATTAGGACGAGAATAAAGCGTCTTCCTCTCTTCCAATCGGTGTTTACAATCAGAGACGAACGAAATGACCACGGTTCCCCGGGGAAGAGACAATAGAGGAGCGACTACTAGCGGTTTTTTACCCGCTGCAGTGTGTTTTAAACAGCCGATGGCCTGAGAAAGTCACCATTTTGAGACACTTCCGCCTCGTCATCGAATTTTCTCTCTCCCAGGTCAAAAAGACCGTAAAAGCTCGATTTCTTTTCATTCCTTTGAAGGTGATTTCACCATGGGGAGTGACTTCCTTCCTGTCTGGAGTGACCTTGGCCACGGTGACCTCTTGGTCACTTTTGGTCCAGCAGGCCATCCTCCTCCATTCTTCCACAGTCCATTCTCAAACTCCTCCGTTTTGCTCCTGTTGTGGTCACTTTCTATCTGCCGGTGTCTGCCAAGGTATGACCGTTATCCGGTACCCTGGTGGGAGACGGCCAAGCCCCAGAGGAAGTACTGGCCCCTTTCACAAGTGATTTCCCCTCTATTTTTTGGGTGGTGTAGAAAACTTGTTAGTCGATAAGTAACAAACAAGTAAATACGTAAGGAGTTGTGGCCGAGTGTAAACGAGATGATCCTTGAACAGCGTCGTCTTCGAGGGACGAGGGCCATTTGCCGCGGTGGCCACCGCTTTCCTACCATTTATCTTTTACAATCTCTATTCTCTACCTATTTTTCACCTTGTAATGTCAAACAAAGAGATCTTAAATCTCCCCCATGGCCACTATCTTGCCCCCGCCGGCCGCCTCTCTCCTTCCAGTAACTGAACTTTCCCGGCCAGGGAGATCGCGTGTGACAGGGCTCCTAATGTCTCCTGTGTTCCCGGTGATTAATTACCCTTTGTAAGTCGTCTGCAAACTGGCTGACCCCGTCCCCTCTGTCTGCCCTACTTACAGCCATCCAGACATCCGTGAGCCCGTTCCGTTCCCTCTGCCACTTCCGTCCCCCCGTTCCCTTGTCTCCGACGACGACGACGAATAGGAACATTTTACAACTTCTCCCGTTTTCCACCCACAATTGTCACTACTCGATACAGCAAGAGGAAGCCGGTTTTATTGTGGTCTATTAGGAAATGGGAAGCAAAAAAAGGGGAGAGAGAAAGCGAGACGAAGGACAGCCGCGGCTACTACTCGCAGTCGCCGCTCTCGAATGCCAGAAGGGCATGGGTCCAAGCACTCGATCATTTTCTCTTATCCTTTTTATTCTAGCTATTCTCTTTCATATCTAGTCGCTTTTCTCTCCATATACGCCCTTGTCCACCAGTTTCCTCCTCCTCCCATGTCCCAGCAAGAATGAACGAGGAAGGCTCCTGGACACTTGAGCCGCCTTTCAAACTGCCCGCCCATCCTTTTCTCTTGGCCATTAGCCACTTGGCCAGTCAAAATGTCGGTCGTCTGCAAATTTGACTTTTCAAAAAGAAAAACTGCGGTCAACATGTCAAGGAACTGAAGTGGTCAATAGCCTAATCAGATTCGAAGTGCCCGGCAGACGACACGTGGCAGGGCTAGGATCCCTTACCCCCAGTGCTACCTCGTCCACTCCATCGTGTGGCTATGGCCCCTGAACCTTGGTCTCTGCTGATCACGACAACAGAACAGGACCGGTGGCAGTCTGTATTTGGTAGAATTGTATGTTTAGACAGAAACAGAAAGCCCTACTTCTTCTTTGTCTCTCGTCCACCCGTCCTCCTCTCCCAATTTGTTCTATTTCAGCATAGCAATGAAATATCTCGCCGCCGTGCTTTCCACCCTCTCCCTCGTTTCTGCCCGATTAGAAGTGTTGAGTCCCCTGGATCCAGGTACTCCTGCCCCACTAGTCCCCCAAAGTATCCTCCCCTTCCAGCATCTGACGCCCCTGAAGGCTGGCTTCAAGTCTGCTGCCAGGACAACGACAGAAACGACGACGGGGCCATCTCGTTCCGGGAGTTCACCCCATTCGTTTTGGAAATTTTGGATCTTGATAGGAAAAGTACCGTCTCCCTCGTTTGTCTCCATTCTCCCTCTTCTTTCAGCCCTGGGTGAGATCTTCCTAGCCGGCGACTTGGACAGGAACAGCGACCTGGATGGGAACGAGTGCCCCATTATCCGGTCCCAGATCAGGGACAAGATGAGGAGGAAGGTCCAAGATGCTCTAGCCGTTAGTTTCCTCCCATCTTTCTATCATTACCGTAATCCAGACTTTCGATTCTGACAAGGATGGCCGTTTGTCGAAGGAGGAAGTCCAGAGGCTGGCTTTTAAGCAATTCCGACTGATGGCCCCTGAGGCCGACCAAGTCTTCTTCGAACTCCATGGGGTAGAATTGAAATCTCCGAATAAAAGAGATCCTTTCCAGGCAATTTCCGGTGACAACGTGACCAAACTTCTTCTGGAACTCCGCGGGCGGCAGATTCAAAAATCCGGAGGAAAGCTAGTCGTACGTAATTAGAGTGCAATCCGACTAATCCTCTCTTCCCACTAATAACGAGTTGTGTGTGTCTAAAATGAAGATATTTTGTCTGTGTTTGCTGTGATGGGAATGGTTATGGAAAAGATTACCGTAAACAGATCAAAACTCAAGAAGTGGGATGACAATTCGGACGGGAGGATCAGCTATGAAGAGCTGAAGAGAGGAGTAGACGGCTCCGTCGCCCCGAAGACGCTGAAACAAGTCTTCAAACGGGCAGATCTGGATAGGGTGAGCCAAAACAATGACAAAAAGAGTTTTCCTGCCTCATGCTGGAATCGAACCAGCGACCTTCTGTTTACTAGACAGACGCTCTGCCACTGAGCCAATGAGGCGATGTGATAGACCGATTAGGTAGCGAAATTGCAGATTGAATAATCGAAATCAGCTAATCAAACAGACTTTTGGCTAGGGCAGACGGGATTTTTGGGATCGGGGGACTGAAAACTGAGCAGTGTTTTAGGACCTGTATCTGTCCAAAGACGAATACCTCACTCTCCGGGGTGGATTAGAGCGAGGCCGGGTGGACACGGCTCCTCTCCGGCCGAAGAGATCAGATGGTAAGGGTCCGTCCCTCGAATTACTCTTTCTCTTGATGGTTTTAGATATGAAGAATTCGGACTACGAAGAAAAGACTCTACAGCATGCCCGGTCCTCCAGGAGTATCCTCTCTGAAGACTGGGACTACCCGGGGGAGGTCGGCCATCGAATAGTCCCAAGAGACGCGGCAGAGACAGCTCCTCCTCCTGTCGAAGTCGGCCACGTGAAGATCAGCGACTCGGGAGAGATTGACAAGGAGTTCGCCGCCCTGATCAGCGCGAGGACAATGCTGGGAGGAGGACGGCCACCAGCTGAACTGGAGGTGGCCACTGTCAAATACGATGATCCCGATTTTCAACGGTGGCGGTCAATTTGAGACATAAAAAAGAGAAACTTTTATTCTTTTCACTTCACACGGCCGTAAATGTATCGATGCAGCCGGTTGAATTTTATGGTACAGCACTAAAATAGGCACTCCATCCGGCAATAGTCGGGCCTCCTTGATTGAATGTGTAAGTCATCGTAAGATACTGTTGAGAGGACTGGTAGGCCATCCGCGAAGCGCTCAGTGATCTGCATCTGTATTTTGAATATGAGGATATACCCCTACCCATAGGCCAAAGCAACCGTGGCGTTGGTGGGATATCCATTTAGTACGATTATGAAATGCGGATCAGGCATTTGAAGAAAAGTTAAGTTTGCCGTTATCCTAAACCATCGGCTTCAAATGAGAATTTTAAAAGAAAACTTGCGCTTTATTTGGACTGCCAGAAGAATAAAGGGTATACCATCTGCCGTAATTGTTCGACAAATAGTGACTATCTGTAATGCAGGCTAGGCGATGTTGTAACGACTGTGTCAATGCCAATTTGGATTATACACGCAAATGTTCCTTCTCATACTACAATTTTTACCAAAAACTCATGTATAAAACAACATCCCTTTCCATTGAAAACGGATTATACCTGTTCGAGGGACAACAAGGCCTTCACTTCCTTCGCTGATGTAATATCCCGTAGCCACGGGATTCAATACCGCAGGGGAATCTGTACTGATTTATAATCTGCATAAGTAACGATCACCTGCAGCTGTTAATACAAACATTTCATAGCTGAGTCCGGAGCTGGCCGATGTAACAACCGTCACATAATTGGCAACGGTTGTACAGAGAGCAAGGCTCACCACAAAAATGTTGGCTACTTTTGAAGCCAAGCTAAACGTGTGAATATATCCGTCGGATTTGTAGCTTTACAATCCGATTTGGTTCTGGGAACTGACGGGCCCGTCATAGATGGCGATCGAGTCGCCCGGCTGGACATTCGCAGAACTGAACTTGATACATGTTCTACCCGTGGCCGCTCCCATTCGAAGGAGATACACACAATTCTGAGGGAAATGGGGTCCGGAGATCTGTGTTAATCGTGTTCGTAGATGGATGGCTACTTACGGTAGACGGGGTAGTATTGAAAAGACCGCCGCAATGATTATCCCCGGTCGAATGGCCACCTGAAAACAAAGAGACGGTGCCAAACAAAAGCTTTTGATTGCCTCAAGGCGGGCCTTCCCTTGGGAGGATAAGGAAGATAAAATACAAATGCCCCCTACCGTATTTCAATCTCCAGTGATATCTCAAGCTGTTGGCAGTATTGTCGGTTGTCGTGTCGTACGTAATCTTCAGAAAATTACTAGCAGCAAAGTAAACAATCCCGTTGGTAGTACTACTGCTATCAATTCTGAACAGAGGCTACTTGGCCAGTATCCCCCTTCTCTACGTGACGAAAGGGGCCGTGTCTGCGGGTGAATTATACGCCTTGATGGTACTGTTCCTATCTAGAGCCAGTTCCTGGATTGTAAAGGTCACGAGCATTCCTGGATCTTGTGTTATGATGTACTGACAATGGCCAGGCTCGCCACCTACCGGATAGCCAGGAGATAATATCTTAAATTTCATGAATAGGTCAATAAAGGGGCAGACCCCTCGCCGTCTCCCGAAAGATACTGTGTTTCCGTACACTGAGGCGGCGATTGAGTTGCGCATGTTAAATCTGGGCCGGATACTTTGAATATAACGAATCTCCGATCACCTGTCTTACAGACGGCTACCGTATCCTCGCTACAGTCGCCGCTCATCCACTGTTCCCGTCGAACGACGTCGCCGTCTGCCGTGGCCATAAACACACAAGTTCCGAGGCCAAGATCCGTGAATCCGAATTTATCGAAATTCATCTGTGTGCCGTCGTCCCATTGATACGAGCCATTGGAATAAGTCAAGCCAATGTACGTGTAGAGGTTCTTCGTACTGTTACTGACGGCTATATCACGGACGTAGCTGTTCTCCTAGAAAAATATGTAGAAGTTCGACTTTCTGGACTCCCTCCAGTCGACCATAAGGCAGCTAGGGAAGGTCAAGGTTCATGGCCACTGGCCTCTTCGACCTGGCTCTAGCTTTGCTTTGGAAATAAAGGGTCGAATAACCTACCCCGTCGTTATGAATGGAAGCAATGTTTCCACAGTTAGCCGAGCACGTGCTAGCCACTGTGCCGTAGCCAATGGCATTCAGAGGATAGTAGCAGTGGCCACGGAAATAATAGGATGGAGAAGGGCACTGAGGTACTGAACATGATTTTAAGGACGAGCCAAACCACTGACCATAGACTCCTGGACTAGTCTGACAGACGTAAGCTGCTAGGAAGCTTGTACAGTTGATGCTGTACCACATTCCCCACATCGGGTCCATGGCGACGCATGCTCCCACCGCCGCATTTGGTTGCCCTATACTGTTGTTCATGGTAACGGCCAGCGCGTACCAGAATAGAAATTCGAGTAGGAGCTGTTGGTAATCGAAATTCCATTGTCCCATAGGCAAGACGTCTTCTCGGAAGAGGCACAGGTCAGTCCAAGCCACATGGCACTGCTCCCTCCGGCGAGGCTGGCCACGTTGGCATTCTCCTAGAACCTTTTCTTCTTTCACTTCCACTCCCTTGTTACAAATGCGTTGCCCACTGTCGACATGTAAGCATTGTCGGAAGCACACGAAGCGTAGGCCTTGTGTTGAGGAGAGGGATCATGTTTCTGCAAACGACAGTTAGGAGGGCAGGGCCAGCCTACCGCCGATTGGCAGACTCCATTTCCTTTGTCGGTATACCCAGCAGTGCAGTTTGTGGCAACAACATCTAGGGAGGGAATGTGCTTTAAAGAAGAGGTGGAGTACCTCCGATTAGGAGGAGGAAAAGAAGCAAGGAGAGCAGGCGACGCATGGAAGACAGCAACAAACCGGAAGCTATCTCTTGGAAGATAAGCAAATTACTAGTCTCTGTTTGGAAAATAGGGAACAGTCAATGGCTGTAAATGCCTCCTGTTATCAGAAAAGAAGAAGAAATCCACACTCGTGTGGCTGAAAGAGCACCATTGATAAACAGAACAACGGCTCTGTCACGTCGTCTTTCAAGGGGAATCGACAGAGATCATCGAGTAGTCCCAAGAGAAGCGGCAGAGAGAACCTTCTCCTCCCGCGGAAGTCGGCCACGTGAAGATCAGCGACACGGGAGAGATTGACAAGGAGTTCGCCGCCCTGATCAGCGCGAGGACAATGCTGGGAGGAGGACGGCTACCAGGAGGTGGCCACTGTTAAATATGACAACCCTGACTTCCAGAGGTGGCGGTCGAATTGAAACATAAATCTTTATTTCTTGTCCTTGTTATACGGCCGTAAATGTGCCGATGTACCCGGCAGAGGACGGCCCTCCCTGTTGAAATTGATAAAATATTGTAAGGTTTCGGTGGCTGGATTGATACGTCATCCTTGAATTGGTCAGCGATCTGTAACGGATAAGAAAAGCCAATGGTCCGTCATTTACCCGAAGGCTAAAGCAACGGTGGCACTGTTGTCTCCATCCATTACAAACAGATAATCAGGATAGGGCATACTGAGATACGTTAGGTCGGCCCTCACCCTAAACGATCCCCGTTAAAACGAGAATATCCGAATAAAAACTCGCGTTTTATTCGTCTCGCTTGTGAGATAAGCAATACTGTAGTAATTGTAATAATTCGAGGCAAGACGCTGATCTGAAAAGAAGACGGGTAGGGAACAAGGCAGGGCTGGAATTGGATGAGGGAATTACCTGTACAGGGGACGGATAGGCTATAGTAGCTCATTCCTAGGGACTGAGGGCTTAATACTCCTGGAGAATCTAAAGTTTTCGTTTATTCTTCCCAGATTACTGTCACCTCCGGCCGTCAAGACGAACATTTCATAGCTGAGCCCCGAGTGCCCGGTAGTGGTCACTGTCAAGTAGTTTGCCGTGCTTGTACAGAGAGCCACTCTGGTGATATAACTGGAACTGCTCCATCCCAGGCTAAAAGTATTACTGAAGACGGGAGATCTCTTATCCTACAAGCCGATTTGGTTTTGTGAACTGACTGGCCCGTCGTAGATGGAGATCGAGTCGTTCTGCTGAACATTGACCGAGTTGAACCGGAGACATGTTCTACCGGTGGTCTGCCCCATTTTGAGAAGATACGTACAATTCTGAGCATAATGCGGTCCAGAGATCTAAATTAATTCAATTTGGAGAAGGGAGCAGCCACCTACGACTTCGGGAGACGTGCTGAAGGTGCTGCCACAGTGATCAGGACCTGTCCCATGGGTGCCTGAAAAGGAGATCATCCCCCGTTTTCTGGCCATGCCTCGAGCCACCGCCTGTCACACTTACCGTATCGTAACCTCCATCGATTTTTGAAGCCATTAAAGGTGGGCCTGGTCTGTGTAACGTATACGATTTTCAGGAAATTCCCAGTAGCAAAGTAGGCAGTACCATTATTTGTATGACTGGTGCTGTTAAACCTAAAAGGGCTACTTGGCCAGTCTTCCCCTTCTCTACGTGACGAAAGGCTCCGTGTCTATCGGCAAATTGTATACTTGGATGGTACTGGTGGCATCTAAAGCCAACTCCTGGACGGTAAAGACTACAGTAACCCCGGGGTCTTCTGTGATAATGTACTGGCAGTGGTTAGGCTGACTGCCCAGAGGATAGCCAGGCGATACTATCTAAACGTTCGACTGTATAAAGGAAGAATAAAGGAACAGACATCTCCTCCTCCCGAAAGATATTCGGTTTCCGTACATTGAAGAGGCGCATCAGTCGGTATTGGGCAGGTTAGAGCTGAAATTAAGCCTTGGGGGGACCAGGACAGGAGGATGGCCCTTTCTCAGTGTGCTGAGACGACGTCTCCTTTTAGAATATAATGGCGGTTCTACCTGTCTTGCAGATGGCTACCGTATCCTCATTGCAGCCGCTGTTCATCCACTGTCCCCGCGGGACGACGTCGTCATCTGTCGTCGCCATGAACACACAGGTGCCAAGATTGGCATTCTTGAAGCCGAATTTATCATAGTCCATCTGTGTGCCATCGTCCCATTGATACGAGCCATTGAAATAAGTCAAGCCAATATACGTGTAGATTGTTCTCGTATAGTTGGAGAGGGCAACATCGCGAACGTAACTGTTCTCCTGGAATATTACCATTGAGCAAAGGAGGACCACTTGGTCTCTCCCAGGGCCACGGTCAAGATCCTGTAGAACACCAACGGGACAGACTCGAACCCCCTTCTGGCCACGGGGGCACTCATTGTTAAATCCCCCTAGAGTCGTTTTCAAAAAGATAAGAGACCACAGTAAAGATTGCTTGTTTCAATTTCCTTGGGCGGGAAGACAACGGACCTACCCCGTCATTATGAATTGAAGTGATATTTCCGCAATTGGAAGAGCAGGTGCTAACAGCTGTACCGTAGCCGATGGCATTCAGGGGATAGTAGCAGTGGCCACGGAAATAATAGGATGGAGCAGGGCACATAGACACTGAATAGGGCGTTGAGAAGTCTCGAGCGCTAACCATTCACTCCTGGACTGGTTTTACAGATATAATAGGCCGAATACCCCGTGCAGGCGGAGCTGTACCACTGACCGCTCACGGGGGCCAAGTAGACACAGGCTCCAGCCGCCATATTTGGGTGGCCTATAGAAGTATTCAAATCAATATCTCATCCTCCACCTATATAGAAATTTGTAAAAGAGTTATTAGTGACGGGAATCCCGTTGTCCCAAAGACAAGAAGTCTTCTCGGAAGAGGTACAGGTCAGTCCAAGCCAGATGGGATTACTGCTCCCGGCGAGATTGGCCACGTTTGCGTTCTCCTAGAATATCTCTTTTCTATTATTTGTTTCTAGTTACAAATCCATTGCCCACAGTCAATATGTAGCCGTTGTCTAGTGCACAAGAATCGTAGGCCATGAACTGCGAGGAGGGACCGCGTTTCTGCAAAATAAGATAAGGGAGATGGAGGGAGGATGGCCAGCCTACAGCCGATTGGCAGATTCCATTTCCCATATCGGTATATCCTGCGATACAATTGGTAGGAACAACATCTAGGAATGAAATAAGTTTTAAAGAAACAGTGGCCACCTCCGAATTGGAGAAGAAACAGGAGTAAGGAGAGGGGGCGACGCATCGAACAAAGCAATAAGCAACTATCTTGCTCAGATAAGCGAATTACAAAGGCCGTCTGGGGCATGAGCGATGGATAAATTACGGGGTACAGTCACCGAAGGGAAGTCAGTGAACAGTTCCAAGAACTGTGATAGAGACAGTTACACTTCCAGTCGAAGTGCCCCATGTGAAGATCCGCGGACTACCCCTATGAGACCATTGAATACTCCCAGGAGGAGTCGTATCTGACCCTCGTAACTTGACAAGAGGTGTTTTCGTTTCGAGATGTTCCTTTTCCCATAAAATAGACATAAAATGACCTGTCCCACCCTTACGAAAAACCCTAAAAGGCTTTATCAGTCGAATTTGGTCAGGACATCCGGCTGGCCGCTGGTCATTTGCTCGCTTCTTCTGCCGGTGGTCGGCTGTTCCTTCTGTGACGTCTTATCAAAGTTACGTTGCTTTCTTTTTATGATTACAAACAAAAAAAAAGCGTGCGGGACCGCTTCCGGAGGCCGACGCAACTGTCATGCCTCTCCCGACAGAAAATCGCGTTGTGGGCCTCGATCCACATAAAATGACGCGTCCCGTTGACTCGGGTAGTCTCCTTTTGTCTAAAAATGGGGTAGTAGAGACGGTCAATGGGACTGGCCACGAGGCTGTGGCTGTCAATTTAAAATGCAAATATTTATTCTTGTTTCTTTATAAGGCCGTAAATGAACCGGTGTACTGCGTACTTGACGTTCCGCCTGGTGAATATATGGAAGCTATGAGAAGGTACCGTTGAGAGGACTGGTATGTCTTTCGAGAAGAGCTGGGCAACGATCTGGAGCCAATTTTGAAAACAATAAATTAACGAGATACCCATAAGCTAAAGCAACAGTGAAGTTTTGTGTTTTGTTTTGTCCATCCATTATGACTAGATAGTTAGGATCAGGCACAGTAAAATAGGAGAAGTTAACCTGCACCCTGAACTATTTGCGCTAAAAGGAGAACTGGGCAAATTTCCCTTGTTTTTGAATTATCACTTGGATAATAGAAGGTGGATCCAGTGGGATAACCACGGCTATCTGAAATAAACGTTTCATTGAAATCAAACCGCTGGGTATCTCCAATGAAAATATCGTCTGCCGATGTTATCACACTAACCTGTAACGGGGACTGACTTGCTAATGTAACTAAAATGCATCTCTGTAGGATTCAATACAGCTGGGGAATCTGTACTTATTGTATACTCTGTACTGAGCACCATCACCTGCAGCCGTTAGAACAAACATTTCATAGTTGAGTCCCGAGCGGCCGGTAGTGACGACTGTCATGTAGTTAGAGGTAGTTGAACAGAGAGCAACGGCAGTCGCATAGGGGTTGACTATGACAGAAGCCAGACTAAACGAGTTGCCTAGAACGGGAAGTCTCCATTTTTACAATCCAATTAAGTTTTCGGAACTGATAGGTCCGTCGTAGATGGTGATGGAGTCGCCCGGTTTTACATTCACCGAGGTGAAGCGGAGGCAGGTCCTGGTCGTGACAGCCCCCATTCGGAGGACATATGTACAATTCAGAGCAAGATGGGGACCAGAGATCTGGGAGCATTGAGCATGGAGAGGATATTAAAGGGACTGTCAGGGACCTTTGGATTAGTGAAAGACTTAGCGTCCTTTTCTGTAAAGCACTTGGCGGGAGTTCCCATTTTCAAACGCCAAATCTGTGCTTTGCGGCGGTTGGTGAACGTTCTTGGTATCAGTTTGTAGAGAAAAAATCGCTTGTAAAGGCGTACTATGGACGGTTTCTCCAATAGACCACAGAGAGCTCCAATTTCAAAAATGGGGAATCCCGGCCAAGGGCTTTACAGAAAAAGGACGCTAAGTCTTTCACTAAACCAAAGGTCCCTGACAGTCCCTTTAATATCCTCTCCAAACCTACGACAGATGGTGACGTGGTAAAGGTGCTGCTACAATGATCGGCGGCTATCGGATGGCTGTCTGAAATGGGCTTCTTCTGCCTGTTCTGACGGGGCCATCTATCATACCGTATTTAATTCTCCAACGATTCCTGAAGCCGTTAAATACATTTTTGGTCGGCGTTTCATATACAATTTTCAAGAAATTGGCAGCACCAAAGTAGGCTGTCACGTTGCTTGGCTCAGTGGAGCTGCCAAACCTGAAACGCGGGCAATTGCCCCCTTATTTTTGCCATTTACGTGACAAAGGGCACTGTATCCGTTGGTGAATCATACACTTTTATCGTGCTAGAGCTGTCCAACGACAGCTCCTCGACAATCAAGATTACGGTAGAACCTGAATCTTCTGTGATGATATATTGGCAGTGGCCCGCGTCGCTGCCTCTTGGATAACCCGGCGACAGTAGCTGAAATCTCGCCGGTAAAAAGATCAAAAAATGGGCAGACTTCACCACTTCCTGAAAGATACTGTGTTTCGGCACACTGGGGTGGCGTGTCAGTTTGGCAAGTTAAACCTGTGACACTGGTTCCAAACGGATACTGTAGAGGCTACCTGTCTTACAGACGGCCGTGATATCCTCGCTACAGTCGGCACTCGTCCATTGGCCACGTGAAACAATGTCGCCGTTTGCTGTGCCCATGAGCACACAAAATCCAAGCTCACTGTTCTTAAAGCCAAATTTGTCGAAATTCATCCGTGTGCCGTCGTCCCATTGATACGAGCCGTTGGTGTAGGACAAGCCAATGTACGAGTAGACGGCTCCCGTACTATTGGAGACGGCTATATCGCGGACATAGCTGTTCTCCTGGAAAGATAGGGGTGAGCAATGCCCGAAGATAATTTTAGAGTGTGTGGTTTAGTTAATCTCTCCATTGATTCGGATAAGGGACAGCTACGCGGAAAGAAGGTTCTACGACCAGGGCCTTTGATTTACGGCACTCAGCCTTGTTGGATATGGATATGGATACTTGTGGTGGGAAAACGTACTCCGTCATTATGAATCGAAACCAAATTTCCGCAATTATTTGTACAGGAGAGAACAGCCTTACTGTAGCCAAGAGCATAGAGAGGATAATAGCAGTAGCCGCGGAAATAGGATGTTGGAGGAGGACATTGGGATACTAAAAATGTTTAAAAATTCGCGTAGACGACTAGCCATAAACTCCTGGACTAGTTTGGCAGACGTAATATACGGAAGTTTGTGTGCAATCTGAACTGTACCACTGACCGCTCGGTACGTTCAAGTAGACGCAGGCTCCGGTTGCCATATTTGGATGGCCTAAAACCTCATCTAATAAGGGAAATGATATATCCACCTGGGGCAAAGTTTGAGTAAGAAGTATTGGTAATGGAGACGCCGTTGTCCCAAAGACAAGAAGTCCTATCGGAAGAAGTACAGGTCAGCCCGAGCCACTGGGCTTCTCCGTTTAGACTAGCAATCTTTGAATTCTCCTAAACCGCCTTTCCTATTTTCGTGTCGAGTTCTAATTACAAATGCATTGTTCACGGTCGGCATGTAAGAATTGCTCGCAGCACAGTAAGCGTAGGCCTTGTACTGGGGAGTGGCACTACGTATCTGTAATGAAGGGGAAAGTGTTGGGGAACGCCAGCTTACATCCGATCGACAAATTCCATTCCCAATATCGATGTAGCCTGTTGTACAATTGGCGGACACCACATCTACGGAATAAATGAGTTTTAAAGAAAAAAGTGCAGAACCTCGGGCATGGAGAAGAAAAAGAAACAAGGAGAGGAGGCGAGGCATGGAGGAAAACAACGACCTGACAGTTATCTAGCGAAGATAAGCGAATTATAAGTGTCTTCTCGAGAAAAAAAGGAGTACAGTCACTGGAAACTGCTCTTGATATGGTGTTTTCGTTTCGAGATGTTCCTTTTCCCATGAAATAGACATAAAATGACCTGTCCCACCCTTACGAAAAACCCTAAAAGGCTTTATCAGTCGAATTTGGTCAGGACATCCAGCTGGCCGCTGGTCATTTGCTCGCTTCTTCTGCCGGTGATCGGCTGTTCCTTCTGTGACGACTTATCAAAGTTACGTTGCTTTCTTTTTATGATTACAAACAAAAAAAAGCGTGCGGGACCTCGTTTAGAGGCCGGCGCAACTGTCATGCCTCTCCCGACAGAAAATCGCGTTGTGGGCCTCGATTCACATAAAATGACGCGTCCCGTTGACTCGGGTAGTCTCCTTTTGTCTAAAAATGGGGTAGTAGAGACGGTCAATGGGACTGGCCACGAGGGAATCCGCCTCTCCTGCCGGCCTCTCTTACTTGAGAAGGCGTTCCGACCCGGTCTCCCGGTGGCTCGCTGTCCCACGGTGCCACAGCGGTGTTTGGACACACCGTCTGGACTCGGGCCACCACGAAGGGAAATCGGAAGTGCTCGAACCCCTGACACCACTCTCTTTCGGCTAAATCCAATCTAAATATTCAATTCTTCTTATTCAATTTGAACCCAGTCCAGAAATTGACCAAAGCGAGCGGCGGGTGGCCATCGTCCTTCCGGTCCAACGGGCTAAATTTATACCGTTCGTGGTCAGTGTTGCTGTTCCACAGTTTTCGGACGTTTCTTCCAAAAATAGACGGGCTCCCTCTCAACAAAGGGGGAGGCCCATTGAGTACGCCCCAGAGTTCCAGCGTCCTCTGTTGTCTGTCTTCCCCGTGGAGTTCTGCCCTCACTGGGATCAAAATATCCTCCACGAGCCTGCTTCCTGTTGGAATTATGATTTGAGAAAGTCTTCCATCTCCCTCCCTATCTATTCAACCACCTCGATAACCACCAGTCGTTTCATTCCTCGGTCAAAATACGGCTTGCAGTAAGGGGCTCTTAGGAATGATCTGAAACTGTAAAGATCGAAAATGTAGAGGATGTAGATAGAGACGGAGATGAGAGAGGCAACTTCGGCTAGTACGTAGTCAGCCGGGGAACACAACTCAGACAGCGAGACGGCCGCCGCCGCCTCCTCCTCCGGGTCGTCTCTCCTCTCCTCGGCCTCTTGGATTGGCTGTTGGCATACAAAACGTTTCTGGTAATTTCACTTGTTGCTATCTTCCCTCTTTTCTTCATTTCCATTTCAATTTTACTATTTCACCGCGAAAACGCGCTATTCAAATCAGTTTGTGACTTTTGGTCAAGTCGACAGGAAAAGTGACGCGTCCAGCCTGTCAACTTTTGGTCAAGACAACGGCTTCTTCCCAGTCAGTCGTCTCTCTTCCTCGGCAGCATGCGGACGTCTTCTACTAAACCCAGGTCATGTTTTACTCTTTTTTTTCTCGAATTTTCTCTAAAAATCATACGAATCCTCGCCATGTCGAGGGTGCCCTTTCGGTCTAAATTAGGTGAACCATGAGACGGCCACCAGGGACAGACCGAGTAGAGAATCCGCCTCGAAAGGTAGCCTGCCCTCCCTCCGGAGAAGGTGTCCCGGCCCGGTTCTCTGGTCCCGGGGTGTCGTCTGTGTCCACAGCGGTGTTTGGAACAGCACAGAAGGCCCCCGGCGCCGCCAAGGAGAACTGGAAGTGCTCGTTCCCCTCTCGACGAACATTCGATCAAAATTGATAATTCATCGTGTCCCAGTCCCTTTCCTGCCTTTTCTCCCCCCGTAAACCTCCAGACTGGCCATCTGGCGTGGAGAGGACGCTGTCGACCCGTCAAGAGGCGAGACAAGCAGACGATCCACGTTATACTTTGGCAGTGTCGGGGTTATCCGCTCACAAACGAGGGCACCCCGGCGCTTATCCTATCCACCGGCCATCGGTTAAAGGCAGAAAAGGGAAATGGGCGAAATTGGCAGGACAGGAGACGTGATGACAAGATCCGCCACGTTTCCCGTCCTCTCTTTGCATTGGAACGATTCCATGTAGAGTATCCTCCTCTTCAGGAGAAGTGCCCTCCCCAGGTTCTTCTTCTGCCTTTTCTCCCCCGTAAACCTCCAGATTGGCCATCTGGCGTGGAGAGAACGACGTTGTCGACCCGTCAAGAGGCAAGACTCGCGTACTCCACGTTAAACTTTGGCAGCGCTCGGGTTATCCGCTCAAAAGAGGGCACCCCATCGCTTATCCTATACCCCGGCCATCGGTTGAAGGCAGAAAGGGGACCGGAGGATACTGTCCTTGCTGGCAGGATACTCATCCCTCCCGCATGACAAAATCACTTTATGTACTTTGCTCTGCTTTCAATTTTCAGGAGAAGCAGCGAGACGACAACTGGAAGTGTGGCGGCAATTGGGAAGAATGACGAGGAGCGGCAGACACATGGAAGGAGGTGAGTGGGCTTTCTATCCAATTTAGACTCATCTTTGCAGGACGATCTTCGTACTCATGGGCCTGGTTGAAAGAAGAGACGTCTAGAAAGCCGTTGAAATCCACAGAGACGCAAAAGAACCGACGAACTAGACAGAGCACGACAAGGAGACGTCCAAATGGTGGAGACGGGGAGTGAGTGAGCTTTCTGGTCAATTCTTATCATTCTTACAGGGATTGGAAGGACAAGACCGTCTGCTACGAGAAAAAAAAGGAAATGGGCAAGTGATCTCGGAGAAGCGAAGCCACAAGATGACAGTACCTCGCTATAGCCCGTCTTCTCAAAACGACAGGGGAGAAGGCTGCCGCCCAAGCTCCCTGGAGCTGCTCGCCACTGTCAAGAGGACTGGAAGATTATTGGGACACAGGTGTGTTCAAGCTTGTATTCTGTCTGGGTTCTGTCTACCAGTTTAGACAGAATCTGGACAGTTCTGCGCAGCTGTCGATCCTTTTTTTGGGTCAATTAGCATATCATTTGGGTGCATTAGCATAGAATTTTTGATAAAGATTGATTATTTTCAGGTGTCTGGTCATTTTCTGGCGAAGTTGGAGGAAGACGACGTCAGGAGAAGCTTATCGACGGCAGAACAGTGATATTTTCTTCCTTCAACAGGCGTAAAAGCCCTGTTTGGAGGAATTGTGTTTTTGTTTTTGCGGGAGCTTCGTGTCTATCTTTGCTCTTGCCTACTCGCTGGTGTCCCCTTGCAATATTTTGAGGCTAGGGGGCCAAAATGGAGCAAATAACTGGCCGCGATGGTTACCCTCGTAGCCCCCATCAGCCCACCCGTAACCACCATCATCTTGTTCGTCTAAAGAGTGGCCAAGGTGAACCCGAAAGAATTGCTAAAATGGCAGATATTGGTGTGAAAGGGGAGGAGGAGGACAGGATGTAGATATCCAGGGTGGTGGAGGGGGGCACGGGGGTCGACATGGAGAGGACAGCTTTTATATTTGTGGTCGTTGTGAGGACGAGGAAGAGGAGGTGGAGGACGGGAGACGGGGGCACGAGTCGATCCCTGTAAGAGAGCTTCTGATTACTTTTGAAATAATTGAGACGCTTCACAACTGTCTTTCTCCAAAGAAGGGAAGGAAAACTGTACAGGAAATAAACTCCAGTGGGGAGACAGGGGCAGGTTATAGGAGACGGGGCGAGGAGAAGGACGAGGAGGAGGACGAGGTGGATGGGCAGAGACTGTCTAACTTTCTTTGACTCTTTCTCGTAGGTTTGAGTGAGGAGGATCTTCATTGAGACTCCTAGAATAGTAAACCCCGTAGGTATTTTACCCAATCACAAAGACTGATCAAAGATTTATAGAAATCCTCCTTTTAAAATACAGAATAAACAAATAAATCCTGGCAGAAGAAACAAGTCCTCTGGGTTAATGGATGTTAACGAGCTCATAGTTAATTATTGCTGTTTTCCGACCCACTCGGAATTCAACCCTTCTTCTATGGGCAGGGAAATCAAAATATAGGTACTGTTTACGATAATCATAATACGGGTACTCTCGAGTCGGATGAAGATGATGGAACTCGTACATCAAGTCACTAAAAGTCGGCAAGTATCTGTCCCATTGGGCACTAAAATGGAAGAGGCGAAGATTTGGAAAGTATTCGGATCGGAGTAACTGAAAAGAGGAAAAAGTTGAGATCTCCGGCCGTTACCACCTCTAGAACGGTAGTCAGTAGGCCGAGAAACTGGGCACGGCCCAAATTGTACGCCGGCCACCTTTACTTCCGGGTATCTGACTAGAAGCCCCTTGACAGCAGAAAGCGAATCGACAATATTGACTGCCACCTCTATCTTTTTCTGAAATTCGGCAGGAATAGTTTCAACGAGCGGGGAAGATACTCACCAGGCCACAGCTCGCCAAATTCAAATTTTTGGAAATTGCGCCGGAATTATACCCTAGACCTGAATGACACTTATTGAGCAAAACTACACATTTTCACATTTTTCTGTTTGTTGCAATCGATCAGACATATCTAAAACTACTAGAATAGACAGTGGGACCAAACATTGTTCGGCTAAATTACGAAAAAAAAACTGAAAAAATATTATATCTATAATACTAGATGTGCATATGAACTGAAACTCTCCATTCTAGTAGATTTAAATATGCCAAATCCATTGGAAAAGACAGAAAGAGGTAAAAATATGTAGTTCTGCTCAACAAGTGTCATTCAGGTTTTCCATAGGAAAGTTCCGGTTTTGTCCGCTGTTTACGCGCCCTTTTCGCCCAACAAGGCTTTTATCAAAACTTCGCACATATTTTTCTCAAAATTGTGACATACGATAGTTCTAATTTTTACTGCAAAAAAATAAGCTCATGGAGACGAACATTTTGAGCTATCAATGAAAGGCATAAAATCGGTTTTAGCTTTGGAGCGCTCCGACCTTTAAAGTCCCGGTCGCGGCGAGCTGTGAGGCTGCGAACCGGCCGGAAGAGGGATTGAAATCGAGTCGATCCATGATTGCTGGACAGGATGATTTCTTCGGGGCCGACCCTCTTGACCAGCTGGGCACACTGTTCCTTATTCAAAGGTACGTCAAAGAATTCGAATTTAGCCGTCGGAACAACGAGCAGACGTCTGCCAGTTATACGGTATTTCCTGAGGGTGTCATAGAGAACAGAGAAGTCGTCTTTGAATTCTGTATAGTAGATGGTGATTGACAAAAGCCAACTGACCTAAGTCTGTCCACCGACACCTCTATGTTTCTGTTATTCCGGGCGAGGGTGTCCATGTAGCGGCAGGACTGTCGGAGACGGAGGTAACTCTTCCATTCGAACTGCAACTGTCAACGCAGGAAAGAGGAGAAACACACCTTGGAAATGATTTTCCCCAATGGGAGGAAAGGAACATTGGAAAGGCGAAAGGCGGCCATCGAAATGAACGGGATGGCTTTATCTTCGTGTATGAATAGAGAAGCAACACGAAATTATCGATTATCGCATCAGGTAGAAGGGCAGCCCGCCGGAATGAACAAGGCCTTATTTTGGGATCGTGTCTCTGTAAAGGAAACGGGAGGATAGCCAGGAGGGATCGCCGATTGGCAGACTCCGTTGCCGATGTCCGACTCCGCCAATAGGGCCATCGTTAAGGAGGAGAAGCCCTGTGTTTCCCCCGGAAATCCCTGTGGTGGCCTTGGACAACCCCTGTTCATCAAGGCGCCGAAAGAGGTTACTCCAAGAGGCCTCCCTCTCCCGTAAAACTCTCTAATCTAGGTTATTCCTTTTATAAAATTGGCCTGGGTATCGGCTGCTCCAAGTGGAACCCCGATTCTGAAGGCGCTCACGTTTGAAACTCCGAAAAAAGCTGGTCAAAAGGGTGAAGAGAATTTTGACACTGGGACGCGTAGAACAATACGGTAAAAGGTGTCAACATTTATCCATTGATTGAATATAACCACTGTTCTTTTAGAAAGTGACGGTGCCGGGAGTGGTCGTGTCCGTTGCATTTAAGGTGAATCCAATCATGTCTTGGGAATAGGTCCGTTGATTGAAGAGGTAATAGACAGAGATTTCGTCCATGGTTGATTGAAAATTCATATTTTTCCAAGAAGACCCACTGACCCTGAAAGGGAAGAGTAATAAAACGTTTGATAAGATTCTCCTTACCCCATAGCCAAGGCAACTGAAAAGGATGGTCCGTCCATTACCAATAACGTATTATTTGGATACGGCATGTTCAAGAACGAGAAGACCAGCTGGATCCTTAAAATATCACAGTTAATTTAACAAGAGTATTCACTCCATATGATCGTATGATCGTATTTGATACCAAGAGGTAGATTGCGCCTGATGAGCCTGTTGACTGTAGACTCGGGGTGTAGGATAAAAATAGACATCAGGAGAGTGCAGCGGAACAGGAGTTAGTTCCTCGGGTGTGCCTATAACAATTTTCATATGGGAATATCTTGAAAGAGACCTGCAGCTTCCAGAATGAACATTTCATAGGTCAATTTCGATTGTGCCGCAGTGACCACGTTCAAGGTGTTCGTCCGACTGCTGCACAGCGCCACACTTCCAACTCCCGTCTGTAGATTCTTGTCAATTCTGTAGGAATACAGGACATCCAAAAGAGCAATTAACTTACTGTCCAATTTGGTTGTTCACCAAGATATCCCCATCGTAGACGAAGACAGCATCCTGCATTTGAAGATTGGCTGCGATAAACTTGACACAAGTCCTGAGCTAACATTTAGAAGGCCGTCTGCCCTGCTCCTACCTCTTTGTCCCGATCCGGATACTGTAGGTGCATGCCTCTGCATACGTCGGCCCACTAATCTAAAGCCAGAGATCTTTCGGCCTTACTGGCGCATACCCTTCCCGCCTTTTTGTAGATTCCTCCACAGCCGTTGGCATTCGATGCTTGTGTCGCTGAAGAATCATTATGTATTGGCAACTGATCCGAATTCTTATAATTTATAAGATCTTTTATAACTTATAAAAGATCCCGGCAAAAGTAGAGAAAGACACGCTCTGGCTACAGTGAGCCCAAATAGAGCCGAGCCTTCTAGTCCAACCCCCTGGCTGCCTAATTAGTAATTACCGTAATCCACTGTCCAGAGGTTCTTGAAGAAGGTGTTGTCCTGGGTCTGGTATACCATTTTTAAGAAATTTGAGCTTGAATAATAAGTGAAATTATTCGAAACGGTGTCGGTGATCCTAAAGAACTTTCAGGTTCTCCGAGGAGACAACAAACGTGGCGAAGGGAACCGGGTCCAGGGCGGAACTGTACAATTTGATGGTGCTGTTGCGGTCGAGGGAGATCTCGGGGAAGGTAATGGTCACAGTGAAGCCGGTCTGCTCGGTGAAGATGTATCCGCAGAGGTTGGACACACTGCCGAGAGGATAGCCGGGGGAATAGAGCTGAACTCGAATTAGACAAGGCGCCTGTAACCCAGGCTCACGGTTCCAGACCCAGACAAGAATTGGTTGCCCGAGCAGGTGGGTGGAGCGACTGTCGGCACGGCACAGGTCACATCTGAATGGCTTAGAGGTGTCTCTCCTTTATAATCGAAACGAACTCTTCTTGCAGACAGCTACGGTTCCGTAATTGCAGTCAGCATTCATCCACTGCCCTCTGGGAATGATATCGTTGGTGGTCGCCACAAAGGCGCAGGTTCCAAGAGCCGGCATTTCCAATCCTAAAGATGGCTGGCCTATCAGGAAGGGCAACAGAAGCTCACCCCAATTTTTGTAGTCGTAGAGGGAGTAATCGGACCAGATATATTCACCGCTGGTGTAGGTCAATCCAATGAATCCGTAGGCAGAGGAGCTGTTCGAAGTGACCATGTCCCGGACAAAAGCATTCTCCTGAAACGTCTTCTTGAAAGGCCAACAGAACTATGAGCGGTGCCCTGGCCAGGAGCCATTGGGGGACGAGTAGAGATCCAACGGGACCCTCCCAACAGCAGTTCGATCAAATTGAACCTTGGGTTTTCGGCCTGGGTGAGTCCTCTGTCTTAGGACCCATCTGCTCCTCGTCCCCGGCGCCGCGGCCAAGTTGGACTACGGCTGGTCTCGCCCGACCAGAACTTACACCGTCATTGTGGATAGAAGCCACCGTTCCACAGCTGTCAGAACATTGAGCAGTGGCATCCGCATAGTCGAGGGCATTAACTGCCAGATAACAGCGCTCGCGGAAGTAATAAGAGTAGCCAGGGCAGAGTGTTACTGTAACTTGATGTCTTCGCCTTTTCACCCGATAAGACACACCTTTGATGCCCGGCGTAGCCCGGCAGACAAAAGGCGCCTGTACTCCCGTACAGCTGCCGCTGAACCACTGTCCTGTGGACGAGGCCAGGTAGATACAGGAACCAGCGTCGAGGTTGGGGTGGCCAGGGTAGAAGTTGACATAGGAGTCGGAGGTGAGGGGAGTGCCGTTGTCCCAGAGGCAGGAGGTCACGTTCTTCGAGGTACAGGTCAGGCCGAGCCAGATTTTATCGTAGGCCCCAGCCAGGTCGACTACTTGACGGTTGTCCTAAAGAGGGTACTGTACTTTGGTCTCCAAGCAGGATCCCGAAACGGAAAGAACAACCCACAAATCCGTTGACCACGGTTACCAAGTAGGCATTGTTCAGGGCGCAGGTGGCATAGGCCAGGATTTGGGAGGATGGACCTTGTCTCTGAAATCTCATCTGTACAAGAAGACGAAGGAATATTACGGAAGACTGGCAGTTTCCATTGCCATCGTCGCTGTAGTCAAGAGGGCAGATCAGGCAGCAGGCCCCTGGAAAGCCAAATTCTAAAGGAAGGAGGAGGATGCTCACCGGAGATGATCGCCAGGAGCAGAGCAGGCCGCATCATGGCAAGATGACGACCGGCAGAACGGCAGCCATCCTTTTGTAGAGCCAGATAAGGTTATGGTTTAATGGCTATGTTTAATGGCTATGGATGAAAGTTGGGGAAAATGAGGCGTGATCGAGAGGAGTTGAATAATAAGGTAGAGAATGGAACCGCCTGCTCCATGCCCGAAATCGGAGCCCAAATCTCACCCGGCAGGCTGGAGAACGGCAACTGGAAGAGGAACAGCCTATTTAGAGACATCGCGAGTGTTCAGCAGACCCTTTCTTAACGATCTTCCGCGCATAGTCAGCCCTCAACTGGGCACAGTAAGCTTATCTGTTTCGTCGGCAGTCTTTCGAAAGTTTATCTCTCGTAAAGGAAGAGTTCTCCTCGACCAAGAAACCAAGAAACAGTACAACAGCACCGACTGCTCGTTTCTTGAACCCACAAAGTACGATAATGCCCAGTTGACAAGGGGGAGGACGAAATGGGTTCCACGAATTGCATTTGAAGTCAGTGGTCTCTCCACCTACGAGGACCTGGAAAGATCTCCCTCAACACCGTCTACAGTTGTCAAATGTTTCCGGGGGAATTCCGGGAGGTGGGGACAGGCACATCCACCGCACCGGAGGATCACTTGTGGATCGGGACTGTTGGTCTTCGGAAGGTTCGGGATTTAAAAAAAAGCCTCCTTGGCCATCGAATAGCCACAAACAACCATTCAGC
The DNA here is from genome assembly GCA_932521035.1 of Oscheius dolichura. Taxonomy (NCBI): domain Eukaryota; kingdom Metazoa; phylum Nematoda; class Chromadorea; order Rhabditida; family Rhabditidae; genus Oscheius; species Oscheius dolichura. The sequence continues at coordinate 7,551,260 of OW051494.1, forward strand.
AAGGCTTCGTCCTTCAGATGCGGGATCTGCCGGGCATTTCGGCCATCGGGCCATCCTCGCACCATGTCGGCCACTGACCGTTTTGATCTTGGACATATCGCTATCTCAACGCTTTTCCCGCAGTAATTTGGCGATTTAAAAAAATAAAATTGACAAGCGACCGAAATTTTTTACTGGCCTCGTGTGCAATGGCCAAAATTGAGAAACGGACGGAGGCCATTTTGCAAAAGGGCCCAACGGACGAGCGGCCGCGGCGCAAACGGCATGTCTTTCGAAAGAAAAGAAACATGGGGAACTTGCCATTACTACGGAAGGAAAGTGCCCATTTTTCCCACGTAGTTCAATGAGGCCTTCGGCGCATAGTCAGCATCAAACCGTAAACACTGTGCTTATCTATTCGGCGGCTTCTTTCCATTCGAGACTACGGTTTCTTGTCTTTTGGGGGTCGAAGAAAGGGAGACTCGCTTTAGGAAAGGCAAACAAGGCCAAAATATCCACTCTACAGATTGACAACGGGCGGAAGAGGGACGAGGCACAAGAAGAGCAGATGGCCACGCGAGGTGAATGTCGTGTAGATGGCCGGCTGTGACTATGAATAGACTACCGGTGCGGGAGAGGACAGATTTTATGCTCTTCGCATAGCGTGAACATTACCCCTTCTTTAAATCTCGAGCAAGTTGTAAAACATGCGAGCCGGCGGACGTACTTCGTCCAGAGCAGCTGTTGGATGTTCTACAAAAACGGCAACCCCGAGTCCATTGGCCTGCTGCCCGCCGGCTGTTGAACTACTCCCCCTCCCTTCCCTTGACCGAATAATTTCATCGAAGTGGAGGGGATGGTGCTGCTCGAGAAACGGCCCTCCCTCGAGGCCAAGTTGCCTTCTTTGACGACGGCTGCCCTACCCTCCCGGCCAAGGAGGACTTACTCTCGGACGAGAAGTCCTTTCCGCCTTTACCTAAAAGAATAGAAATTCGGTTCAGCACTCGCCTTTTCTCCTCGCGGGTCAAGAAAAGGAGAGACGACCTGTCGCTGCTGGCCTCTTTGAACCTCTCCCTCGGCCAGTGGGCCCTGCCCGTCTCCGTGAAGTTCCCGTCGCCGCCCAGCTTCGGGCTGCCGACCCCCGAACTCAACTGGACTTCAGAAAATGCTGCCTTCTAACCGAAATCCACACGGGATACCCAGCACTACCAAGTTGTCAGCCGCCAGTTTGCGTGCCCTATACAGCTCAGCAGTCCCCCCTTGCCCGTCTGCCCTTTGACCAAAATAAATATTTCTCGAATAGCGAAGTATAGGAACGAAGTATAATTTACACATTTTATGAACATGTATTGTCTGTTTACCGTACACCTCAACAATCATCCAACAATGTGAAATCACACTATTTTTTGAAATTTCAAAGTGACGGGCGAGCCGCGCCTTTTTACTAGTCCTTACAAGAAGAGAAACGGAGACATTCCTCTCTTTTTCCCTTTTTCTTCATTTTTTTCGGCTCGAGCGTTTGTTATGGCTGTTATGTTTCTGACAGCGCTGTATTTCCTCCGCGAGTATATTGTTGCATCTCTTTTCTTCTACATATTATTACAATAGTACATTTTTTTAGAACCCTTGCGGCACCACACTAAGAAAATCGCAAAATGTCCATGTGTAAGCATATTTTTCTCCTTTATGAATATTGTATTCTTCAGTAAGCGATGACGGATGGGATGACGTAGCTCCTTCAAAAAATGTTGTGATTGAAAAGGCATCTGGAGACGGAATCGAACGGGCTGTCGCACAGGTTCAAGTTCCCGAAGATACGCGAGCTGCTGACGTCGTTGAGGAAAAACTTTATAATGCATCAGCAGATGCCATCAATAACAACATGACCCAAAAGGAGCAGTTTGTTCAACAGGAGTCAACACGAGTCGAGCAGCCTGCTCAAGAAACGACAGCTCCTACTACTTTTGTTGTTAGACAGATTTCTAGTAAGTTTATTTTGCATGTTTTACCGTGAAGAGCTATTCAACTTGGTGTTCCGCCAGACACTGCCCATCTTAAACGAAGAAATGTATTGACTACCCTCTTTTTTAGTTTTGATGTAATTTCAAAGGCGGAATCCACAAAATTGAATAGCTCTCGTACAATATATATATTATGTTCATTATACCGTTGCAGACACTAACAATACTCCCAAAGTTGATGATCATGTGATCTTGCCAGAACAACAAACTATGGACGAGCCAGCAGTCTCCAAGCAAAATCAGACTGCCCGTAAGCATTTTATCATACCGTTATTATTCTATTTGTTTCAGCTCTTATGACTGGTGATCGTGAAGCCACTTTGGCTTATTTTTCTAAGCTTTCAAAGATTTACGCTGATTTCGGCCAGGTGAGAATGCTAATTCTTGATATGTATTTTGTATTTTAGAACCTCGCTAATCTTCACAAAGAGTTCGCTGAACGTTTAGGAGGCTATTGAAAAATATATGTATTAATTATTATCGTTCCTTGCAATAAATGTTTTTGTTTTTCTCAATGTTGCTCTAGTCTTTTCTGGGGTTCGACAAAGCGTGTTAGGCGGAAACGAAAAGAATGGCATCTTTGGAGTTATTGTTCGTTGAGGCACCATTCGATCTCATATCCTGACAAGCCGAAACCAATAGAATTCTGAAAGCGAACCCAAAAGACTGCAGAATAAGAGAACAGATGATAAACACTTCTTCTATACCACTGTATCCACCTCTCCTGGTCTGGCCAGGTGATCAGTCCAGTTGTGTTTTTAATCAGCGACCGGCTACACTACTTCTCGCTGTCCCAGTCCTCCGTCTCCCTGTCTCCCAGTTCACTCGTCCCTGTCGTCGCCTCGGAGACTCCGGGGGCTGTTTGGTCCGTTTTCTTATCATAGACAAGAAACCTCGTCTCTCCTTCTATCTATCACCAAACAGTCCCAATTGATTGCCGTCCTTAGCGGGGGTGAGAACGAGTTCCCCGTCGAACATCGCCCTTTCCAAAAAATACTTTGTACCTTCCTTTTTATTTCCTTCTGCTCTCTGCTGAAAAATAAAAGTTTTTTATTCCATAAATTATAAAAAATATTTCCTGCCTCATGCTGGAATCGAACCAGCGACCTTCTGTTTACTAGACAGACGCTCTGCCACTGAGCCAATGAGGCGCTTGGAGGTGGAAGCAGGATGCCGGTACAGCCAAACTTGGAAAGTTCCCTAGCTTCCTTCCCCAAGCCCATCCTTCTATCCATTACTGCCTTTTTTAAGTAAACAAAAGGTTATTTGTCCTATTTATCACCTTTCCTAATCAAAACACGGCGAGATCCGCCGTGTAATCGGTCACAGTTCCCTCGCTATGCCAATGAGTCGGATCGATCGGACAGGGGACAAGCCGGGTCAGCCATCAGCTGGCTATGGACTCCCCTGCCTCGAGCTCCACCGAAGAATTGGCTCAAATTAACGGGCTGCAGGTAAGAAAGAACCCCCCGACCCCAGTGTACCCCGCCCGTCATTTGACTGTCTCCTCTTATCACGAGGAACCCGGCCCTGGTGTACTTCTTCTCACCATATTTTACTATTTTCTTTTTTTTTAATAGAGAACGTGTTCCAGATGGAGCAGCAGTCCTCGAGCCGTTCACTCCAGGCTGAACTGGACGTGGGCATCCTCTCCGCCTACGAGGACGCCCTGGACGAAAGTGAGGCCGAGCTCAAACAATTGTGTGATGACGCTGTCAAGCATCTGAAACGGGACAGGTAGGCATTCATACATTTCTTGCCTTTGTGCATTTTTATTCTGCGGAATTCCTTACCAAACCAGAGAAATGCCTTAAGAATTACCCAGTAAATGGAGAAAACATTTTCAAGAGTTAAAATACTGTAAAAATGTTCAGCAGCCTTCACTTCAATTTTACAAATCATAAAACTTCCGTGGATTTAGGAGAATATTTCATAGAAAATGTCGAAAAAAGCCTGTCAATATCTTTTTTGACGCTCAGGGGATAGGCAAAAAAAGTTCAGCTTTCCAATGGGTAACCCAAAACAATCGGTTGTTTCCAGACCACGTGTCCAGGGAATCCTCCTATCGCCGAAACGGCCATCCTCCCTGAAGCCGAAAGAGAGGTCGAGCAGCAGCGACCACTCTAGCATTGAAAAAGTCTCCGAAGGTACCATTTTTGTCCATTTCCAAGAGAAAACAATATCACCAGCAGGTGCACTGCGTAGTCGACGAGCGACAAATGGACAGTCCAGCCGCCATGGAAAGGGTCGACGAAGTGGAAGCGACGAGTCCGGAGAAGAGTGGCGAATTATGAACTACGCCGTAGGTTATCCTTGTTTTAAAAAAAGAAAGATATTTCATCTGAAATAAGAGACGAAAAGGGGCTTTCAGTTTCAAGAAGTGGCCCATTACCCCGTCCTGGTTCAAATAAATCAACAACTTCAATTGTTGAGCCGTCAGCTGTATGAAATCGAATCAACCAATTCCCTACAACTGAAAATTATTTCAAATTTGATTGGAAAACTGATCAACGTAAGTTGACTGGCCTTTTATATGCAAAATCCATCCTGAAGGCCAGACATCGCCCATGGTTCTCGTTCGGCAAGATAATTCGCTTCATTCCGGTGGCCTTGTGCATCGTTTTTTGGCCGTTTGTAGCCCGTGCAATATTCGTCTGGCTGTATAGGTAGTTTCTAAGAAGAACAGAGAAAAATAACTTCAGATTTACAGGAAACGGCACTCGCTTACCTTCTTTCGTTACCTTTGACGGACTGTGGGACGATGCCAGTCAGCAGGCTATTGATCTCTTTCCAACTAATCCATTTTTGCTTCTGTTGAGAGCTGGCAAAAAATAAATTATTGATTGACAGCTTGTTGCATCGCTTCTATCGAATCTAATTCTACTCGAAACTCTTTCAATTAGATCAGTATTCTATCCTTTTCACATAAAAATAACATGAAAAATGAGCATGTACATAACAAAACAATACAAAAATGAAAAATAGCGTTCAAAATTTGAGGCGACGCCATTTGAGTTCGACCTGTCAAGTTGGCAAGCCGCGCAACGCCTTGTGTAACTCCCATAAACACTGTTCACTCTACTTGTACCATTCATCGCAGTTTTTCCTTCAAAAGGTGAGATCATTCTTTATTGATCTATAGCATCATACCGATGCTACACCCAGCTGTGAGTGCTCGAGTGAGGTCATTCGCTATACGCAGCACGACTGACGCCGCGAATATTACGTTTTGAAAAGGAGCTACTTGATTAGCTGCTTCTTTGTGCCCGGAGAATGCAGATCGGCTACTTTTTGCATTTTTACTGCGGTTATTCCGCTATACCTTTATTGCATACCATTTTCTATAAGAGTGCAACTGTACATTCATTTCAGGTAAGGTGGAGGCATCATAGCGGAGATGTCGCAAACTAAAAAGAGGAAATCGGATGTACATGTAAGTTGTTTTTCTTTACTTATTTATTGTTTTACAGAATGAACATACAGATGTAACAATCCCTAAAAAAGAGAAATGGTACGATGAAGAGCAGGTAATAATTTTGCCGTTGAATATATCGATTTGCTCTGTGTAAAAAAGTGATATATAACTTTTTCAACAAATTATACTATATACTATTTTCGCATATTGGCTCTTATTATAAGCATGTAAGATCACTCGTGGTCATGGATAACATTCCACAATTTGTTTCCAACTTGCTCTATGGCTAATGAGGCATCAGTACCCGCGCCCCAATGCTAAACAGGTCACGCCTGCACGCTGTAAGCAACACAGCCTATTTTTGTCGGATATCTCGCGCTATCCATAGTCCCACCTGTGCTTCTGGTAGTTAGATGGCGTTCCTCTTCATCACTTCAATGTTTAAAAATGCTTCACAACAGAAAAATTTGAAAGTGAAACGGACAATCGTCAAAACGGTAAACTTTTTCAAAATTATAATATCAAACATTAGCATACTGAAAGGCACCCTTTTATTCAGGGTACCCAATATGCCAATCAGGTTTAATACCGTAGGCCGATCCCATTTCATTTCTTCATTTCTAAATTTTCAGAAAGCAAAGATGTTGTCTACTCCTTTGGAACCTACTCAAAATACTACTAGCCGCAGAAGCAGTTTCTTACATGCTCTCAAGCGTATGGTCAGTGGATCTGCCATAAAAGTATAATTTTTTAATTAAAAAATTAGACAATTTTAGGAAAAGACACGATCCACTTCCAAATTATCTGCAGCCCAGCTGTCGTCGGGACCAACAGCCTACAAGGAAAACGATCACTCTTTTGCTTCGGAGACCGTATATTTCGCTTATTAAGGCTTATTTATTGCATGCTTTAGAGTCAAGAATCAGATCACATTCCAGCTGACAAATTGGTGTACAATGATGTTATCCGAAAATTTGTTCAAACTGGTGAAGCTCCCGAGGAGAGGGTCGAAATGGACGTCACTTCTAGTGACACATTCGACACAACTAGCTCTGCTAGTGTTTTGTCAATGGTTACTCCGTCCCGTGCATTTCAAAGAGATAGAACTAGACGTTCTAGCGTTCGTAGTATGCCTGAAAACCCCAGCACGACAGATACAGCATCAAGGTGAGTTTTGCCTAGCTGGTCTGTTGTGCTTAACTGCGCATTTCTACTATTTTTATAGAAATGCAAACTCTCAAACTACTTGTTTTTGTACAATAATAGTGTTTTCAGTACCGTCCGTCGCCATGGCTCGGTTGCTATTGACCAAAAGCCGCCCAGCTCTCCTCTTTCTCGCTTTGGTGCTCGCTTCAATCTTTCGTCCTCTTTCCGAGTTTTTAAAAGCAAGCAGCCACTTCCTGACTTTTCAGAAAATCGCGCTCTCAACACGGTATATTGATCTTGAAGTCGTGTAATTATTCGGTTTAAGTCTTTTGCTCCTCTTGCAGAAGCTGATGAATCACAAGATATTATCGCAGTTACTCCAGAATCTATGACGCCAGTAAAAAGCAAAGAATGTACTATGAGAGCATCTAAAATATTTGGATCTACCAGCAAGAAGTGCCCTACAATCGCTTCTCCTAATGAGATGTTCTCTATCAGCATGACTGCTACAGGAGGTTTGTTATTATAGTGAATTAATTATAATAACGTGGTTGTAGGAGACCCGTTCGATTGTGAGACACCTAAGAATACGACCCCATCTACGGTATCTCCCGGATCATCTGGTCTTCAGAAGCGAGTATCTAGCGCATTCAACACGTTTTGTCCGTGAAATTTATTTTAAGCTTCTATTTCCATTGTTTCAGTCAGGTCAACACCATCGCCCGGGCGTCGACATCGTGTAGAGCGCTCGAAAACTGAGAATCCGAAGAAAGATCACAGAATACACAAGAGAAAGGAAGGAAATGCTAAAAGATCTTCGCTTGCTCCTGGCGGTTTAAATTTTTCACGTGCTGATATGAATAAGACACTAGACAATCAGAAAAGGGAGAAAGATGGAGGTTTCCTTGTTATTTATTTCATTTATAGTTTGCTTCAGCTCTAGCAGATCTTTTCCGTAAAAAAGTGCATCTTTCAAGTCAGCCTGTTCCTGATGTTCTAAAAATTGAAGAGTTTGATGCGGTTTTGGTTGACTTAATCGATGGAAAACCGGCTTCATCCGCTGCACAGGCAATTCTAAATTTCTACTCGGCTGTTGGCGAAGTAAAAAACGAATGTGACGCTGATATGGACAAGACAGAAATTGTTTACAAAAAGGAAGGGCAGCCTTGTAAGTAGCTATTAGTTTCAATTTCAAGTTTGTTTTTAGTCCTTATTTGTATCAACCTGAATTCGCATAACATGAAGCCGTTAGATGTTCGTGTGAGAAAGGGAGTTGGTAGTGGTCTCCTCCAGGTTTGGAATCTGAAAACTATTATCAAGCGTGTCCTCGTGTATCCCATGTTCTGCCTTAATGAGGAAGATTGGAATAATACTGAGCATTGCGTAAAAGAATTTTTTAACATGGTGCTTGTAGTATTGGAATGGAATAGCACTCCCGAAAACGTTCGTTTTTCAGCTATTTTTTTATTGCTACTTAACATTTTGTTTACATGAAATGATCGATTTCAGATTGAGTGCGTCGTCTTGGCCGGTCTTTCTCCAGCACATACGCAGTTGTTGAAGGAAGGGTTTCAGCACTTCCTGTCTATGTTGCCATGTTCCGACATACAAATGGCCGATATTTAATAATAATGTTCTGTTAGGTGCATGATATTCTGATCTCTCCGTTGTTATTGTAATTGTTTACATTGTTCTATTCCTTTTTCCTTTTTTTTAATAATTTCCAGCCGTTCTCTCTTGTCTATAGTAATAATTCGGTACTACCGAATCGGTAGTAAATTTTGTTTTTGCATAACTTGTCTTGACCTTCTTCGTTCAAATGGATGACTCCGATCAAGTGAAAAGGATATGTGATCGAGTTCCTTCTTGCAAATATCTTTTCTACAAAAAAGTTGGGTGGGGGCAAAACGTATCAGTGGCCTTTACTGTTCACCGCTTCTCCCCACCACCAGGAACTGTCCACCCCGATGGCAGAACAGTTACCTGAAGGATTTGGGAGCTGCTCGCAGAGCAAGGATGTTTGTCATCATCTACCGGGACTCGAACTTTTGACCTCTGGAACACTAATTCAGACTGGTAACCATTGGGCTATGAGGTTCGATCGCGTCGTTCACTTGGCGTCTAACTAGGAGGGAAAGCTGAATGGTGAATAGTTAGCTTTTTTGAATAGCTTTATCAACTACAACATACTACAATTTCTCTGAAATGTTTATATCCGTGTTGCTGATGTTCTAATAACAAAAAGTATATTTTAATCCAGACTTCCTGATTGTAATTAGTTCCCTGTCCTCTCCCGCATCTGCTGCTCTTTCCTCCTTTTTCTATTGGATCGGCTTAGTCATCCACCTTCATGGGAAACCCGACATGGATAAATCTGGGTGCCCTGAACGTTCCCAGTACAAATTCTGTCGGATTCGTCATCTAACAAGAAACGGCTCGTGGTTTGGGGGGAATTATTGTCGACTGCTCTCTTCCCTTACACTTTTTGATAGCTTCAGCCAATTAGGAACACTTCGGGTTCAAACTTCACTACCGATTATCCTTTTCTATGTGGATCCCTCCCTCTCACCGGCCCGTATTCATTATAATACATGAACTGATCTCATCTTTTGATCTCGGCTGATGAGTAATCCAAACGAGAGGCTAATTTCACCTGCATAGACGATTATTAGCGGGGACAGAGAGCGAAAGGTGCAGCCATGGGCATAATTAGAGATCAGAGCCACTCTCTATACGAAAATCAGTGAATAAAATGTAGTAATTGGATGGAAAGGAAATAAGTCGAATATTTATAACTGGCAGAGATTGAATTTCGTCGTTTTCATTAGAATATAATTGTCAGAGGAAAACGATCGCTAGGTGCCTTTCTATTGAAATTTGCTTTTTTTGAGCCAAGAATTCTAATTTCTATAGTGTTTCGATTGTTTAGAAAATTGGGAATGATCATATTCAAGATAAACATAAGAAAAAATGATTCTAAAATGCATTTGTGTCCCCCTTGTACGGGAAGATGATTGCGACTCATGGAAATAACATTTCCTGCTTATTGTGAGTAATGTGCACTAATCCAGTGAACTAAATGTGAAGCTAATTTCATCCGAATAGAAGCAGAGATTAAAAATTACTCCGTACACATTAAAAAATGTTTGACGAGAGGAGAGCAAAGATATATTAAGGCGGTTGGAAAGGAGGATGCAACAAATCTTTTTCTTTATTTTCTCTCTAAAATTTAAGTTTTTACCTTCGCAACATAAAATGGCATCTAGAGGGAAATATGTACCAGCTGCTGGAAGTGGATACGGCGAGGACTGTAACTCACTGGGAGGCGAGATAAGGGCACGGGCGCCGCTTTAGGGCAGGCCTGTTGGGCTTCTGTTCAGCCATTGGAATATGACAGCTCATTCTGGTATTTTAAACTATCAGCTTCCATTTTTGGTTCTATTTATTGTTTGTCTGCCACCATCTACCAGATTCACCGCCCTGCCTCTAATTGGCGACCACCCGGAGGTATCCTGGCCGCCGGTCTCCCTCTCTCCCAGCCCCATCACTTCCTTTTTCTCCCGTTCCTTTCTTCCAGAATCTCTTCGAGATTATTCTGGCCGCGACCAGTGAGCAGTCCCGAGACCGAGAGTCGCCGTTTCTCATAAACACGGCGGTGCCCCTCTGCTCCTTATCTGGTCACGTTGTGCTCATCAGTGCTTATCTGCCCGTATCCTCCCGGTGCGGTTTCTGTTCGTTGTCAGCTTAAATCTTCTGTTTTCTGGTTTCTGGAGTGTACACCAAAGCACGGTTTCGGTTTTGTTTTGTTATGGAAAAAGAGATCAGACGGCGCATTTGGGGAGGACAGTCGGCTCTGTAGCAGGATAGGGAGGGGGAGACGTCAGATCGTGCTAGGGGATGAGACGGAGTGTCCTGACCGGAATACCTTTTGGTATCGGTGGAGAAATTCATAATGAGCAGATACGGTAGAAAAGAAGGGCTTTGCGTCCCGTGGGAGATGTCTCCAGGGGCTAGAAGACGATCAGAACCATCCGAGCCAGCCATTTCGTCATCTGCCGATCCTCCACTAGGTCCTTTTCCTTTTGTAGAATTTGTAAAAATCAACGAAAGCGGGCTTCTTTGTTTTATGGAGATGGCTCTTTTCACCAGGCGAACCTAAAATCTCTCTTGACTCAAATTCCGGCCTCCTCCTGGAAGGTGGCATGAAAATGGCACCTGACCCCTTGCCCGCCACTGGCAGACATTCCACGGCTCTTTGAGTTCTCCTCACAGAAATGCCGGTTCGGGTAACCAGCTCTGGCCATCTGCCCCTTCTTGCCCTTCCCAATAACCCTGTGAGCCATCGGATCTCTCCCCAAATCCGCCTACCGTACTCCCCTCTCCCGTCATCTCCCAGCCGGGCTTCTTCTCGATTTACGTCTATTCTTGCAAAATGATAACTTTTCCGTTCCCGCGTGAATCATCCGTACAATTTGAACCCGCAGATGACGGATTGTTCGCCTGCTAATTGAGTTTCCGTACTTTCTTGGCTCTGAGGTCACAAGATTGACGGATCAGGGTCTCTTCTTCTCGCCTTACTCATATCTAGAGAGACTTTTTGAGCCGGAGTCTGGATTGGGATGCCATTCTATTTCAGTCGCCTCTCCTTCTCTTTGCCGGGAAGTATCCTTTGCCTCGAACGATTCCATTATGACTTATTCGCCATATAATGGTACCGTAATTGGGAGGAAAGACTAATTTTAACCGCTTTTCAACGGAATGAACTCCAGCCTTTCTCAGAGATCTTCTATATAAAAAGACAGCCTAGACTGTAGCCAGTTTCAAGACTTTTCCCTCATTCAAAATAGAAATTCAAGCTCTTTTCGACCCTGGCCAGGGTGGCCTTCCCCAGCTGTCCCTTTCGTCCTCATCATTCCTAGAGATTTGCGGTAGCCTCCCAAAGCCTTCTAGAAATTACTGTCCGCTCATATGTCCTCTGGTGTTTCATTTATTACCCCCTCTGGCTCATAATATTTATGACTATTGGGGATCGAGAGAGAGAAGCATTACAATGTCATGTGTCTCCGGGTGGTGGAGATCTCTCCTCCCATCTTCTCCTGTTTGTCTCTTTTTGATCCTCCCCGCGTCTAAATAAGATTAAAATCACCATTCTAGCTTATTGAGGTCAGGGGCTAGCTAACAGAGGGGCAGGTTTGGGTTACTGTAGGGTTACTGTAGCCATGAGGGTCTCTGATAATAGAAGGCGTTATTCGGGCCTCTCCAAACCGATCTCCAGTCCCAAAAGAGAGGACAGGAGGATGACTCGTGGCTGCTCTTTGAAACTAGATAGAGATCAGTTGACCCTCTCTCCCGGAATCCTTTGAGCTCCACCCGCATTTTTATTTGTTTTCTGAGGAAGACCTGGCCGCCCACGGGACACGACTCCCTACAGAGGTGGCCTGCCTCGTCGGATTGAGTCACGGCCCTAATCAGCTCCTGATAATGCCCCCCACCCGAGGAGGACGAGATCAAAAGAGCACTCGTCCAGTTGACCATCTGCTGACTAATTCTCGAGTCTCTCTCCTCCCAGTCAGGGTACGACGTGATCCGGTCGGAATCCTCTTATCTCCGGGAATAGTCAGATTAGAGACAGCCGACTGTTCAACTGTTCACCTCGTCGGGTTTATCACATTTTGTTCTCTCTCCGGGGTTGCAAAAGGGAAGCCATACCCTCTAATTGGCTCGTTTCATCCTGGGAGAGAGAGAGAGCAAAAGGTGTACAAGGTGGGATATTAGTCACTGGCCGGGGGGCATTTCAATGGCGAGGAGGAGGACGACGACGGGGGTATTACTGGAAGGGCAGAAACACTGCAGCTGATCCTCTTTGATATATTCCATCTGATTATCATTCAGAAGAAGTTTTTGTACTTTAAAAGGAGGGGGAAGGAGAGGCCCATGTACGGACGGCTGCCCTTGTCCTCCCGCGGCCTAGGGATAGTTTACCAGGGAAAGTACAACCAGGGTAGAACGAGCAGACAACAATCTCATGTGCATAACTTACCAGGAAACAGTAAATAACCAAAAACCGCCCCCATCTCCTGTTCCTAGGCTCCTCTCGCGGCAGGCCGCGTGCTACAGTATTCTTTCCCCTACCAGCGCTTTCAAGGCGTAAAAGAGGTGGAATATGGTATCCTCGTATAGACACTGATGGTGTCATCCCGTCAGTTCACCGTACTACCGTAACCTTGAGATATTCCTGATTCACAACGTGTCTGCCACCAAAGGCCGGCCGCCCGCCCCGTCTCCCATCCTCCCGTCCCCCTGGCTGACTAGTCTGATTTGTCTTTCGTTCTTTCCCGCCGTCGTCGTACTTAATCATGTTCGAGTCATATAAACGGCAGGTGACGGCTGCTCGAATTGGCCGTGTCTAATTTGGACAGAGCTGTACGCAGAATGAACCGGGCCCGACTAGGAGACGGAAATTGTTCTCACCCTTTGTTTTTGGAGGGTAAGGACAATTCGGAAGACTTTTGCAAATTGAGAAGGGGGGGGGGGGGGGCGAAAAAGTTGCGACGTGGCCTCGTGAAATGCGAGAAGACGGAGCGGGTACGAAGATCTCGAGCACAAGATCATATTTTGCCCATTACATCATCTGCCGCCTCAGAAATCGGGAGCTGCACGGATCTCACTTCCGTATTTTTTCGCCGAGTTGTCTCCACATTTCAAGGCGAAGGCAGACGAGTGTTAGAAGTTCAGACGAGCTGTGGTGTCGTTTCCACCTGTACCTTGCCCTTGTGGGACCGTTTACCCACAGCGACTGCCCTATTTATTCACCGAAAACCATACTTCAGCTGGGTTGGGGAAGTTTTACCGTCCCCTTGGGTAAACGGCTACAGCATTCTTTTGAAAAAGACCTTTGAAACGTACTAGTCCACTAGTCCCCAGATTAATGTAAGGTTCCCTCGTCTCTCTTGCTCGAAGTTGCTTGTCCTCCTCCTGTATCCGTCCAATCCTCTAAAACCCCAGAGGGCAGCCTATTTTCGAGCTGACTTGGCCTAAAACTACCGTAGCCTTTGACGACAACAGTATCCCTTTAATTTGCCCTTTAAAGCCACCTGTCCTCCTGGAACCGTTTCCGCCTGCCCTTTCCCCTCGTTTATCCTCCACTTATCCCCAGTTCTCCTTCTTCTCTCCCACAGAATGTGCTTGTTCATCCTCCAGTCCAAATATCGACTACAGTAATCCCCTGTCCTCCCGACTCTGTCCAGGATCCTGCCCCTAATCTGTTTATCGTCGGCAACTGGCTTATCCGTCCTTTTTTACGTCTCTCCATGTCGGGAGGAAAATAGGCTTTTGCTCCCTATTCCCTGTCCATTCCAATTCTCGGTGACTGACCTTTTCAAAACACAGAAGAAGTTGTCCTTCTTCCCGATAACACGGTCCTCCTCCGTCCTCAGGTTGTACTCTTCTCCTCCTCCCGGGGGTGTCAAAATGTGTACGTGTTCCAGAATCCGTGAACATTTGAGAGGCGGGCTAGAACGATCAGGGGAAAGCCGCTCTCCTCCTCCCAAAATATCCGTCCCTATTTTCTAATACAGTCAACATTTTCAGAAGTAGCCGAGACGGTGGATCCCCCAGGAAATAAAGACAAGATGAACCGAGACTTCGCGTCTTTCCGGCAGACTGTCCAGGTTGGTTGTCTCTCCAGTCCCCGCACCCGTAAAGTCTCGGCTCCTCCGGGCCAAGGCTGTCCCCCTGGACACCAGTCCAAGCAACTTCCTTTTGGCTAAAGTGAGAACCTGAAGTGTGTTCCGGTTCTTTGTACCTTGAGCCGTTTGACCCAACCTAGGGGGAGATTCCCACGTACTGGATGATAAACTGGCTCCGCTCTATTTAATTCCTCTAATTCCATGCACTTTACCTATAGTCAAAGTATTCTTGGCCTTTTGACCGTGGGTAGAACAAACGAGCGCAAAAATTCTCCCAGGGAATAGGGGCTGGGGTAATCCGACGGTAGGCAGGACGGCCGAGCTTTCCAGCGTTTCATCTTATTTCTTGTCGTTTTTCACTTCTGATCCAGGGAAAAACTCATATTTTAACTTCATGTACCTGGATTTATCCTCTCTTTTAAAAATGGCTACTGTATTCCATGAAAAAATCCTTTGAATACCTATTGTTCTCTTGAATAGGACGATCTCCCACCCGGTGGCCGCTCGGGGTGACCGAAGGCCCTCGCCCTATAAATAGAGGCCCGGATCTCCCCAAGTCCCCCTGCATTGGTTCCCCTTCCCCTTCACCTCGACTCATATAATCGTAAAAGGGAAGTATTCTGTGAATCAACTCGACATTTTTGACCCCATTAGTGAGGCCAGTATATCATTCTCCGTTCTTGATTAGTCAGGACTGGAAAATGTTGAATAGCTGGGTCGAGAAGGCAAGGAACGTCAGGCGGGAATGAGTCAGAATGTCATCGTTTCCATTTCAAAGAATTCGAGATGGCTGCAAATGAAGCAAGCGGGATTGGTCATGGTTGTTACTATCTTGTGACTCTCGAACTCTTACCACGTTCGAAGAGGACAGGGTAACACAGTCAGAGGCCCTCTAACAGAAGGATGACGCAGTCTCATTATCCTCCCCGTAGACTTCGGGAAAGTGCTTACGGTGGCTAAATCTGTCTGCTCTTGCTCATCCAGCTGCCAGGAAAGAGGGAAGAACAGGAGAGCCGGGTGGATTTCTCCTCTACTGGCCGGCGGCTATCTACTGAAATTCCTGGCCATCTGCCAGTAAATAAAGAAGAAATGGCCCTAGTCCTATTTAGAGAGAGCCTAATTCTGCCCTCCCCCATATCAGAGATCCACTCAATTTCAAGGAAGTGTCCCTGTCCTCTGTTGGCCTCCGCCCCGACCATCAAAATGTGCACGATTATTGTGGTTCATTTGGTTGGAAAAGAAGCCGACGTGAAGGCGGTCGAAATATGTTCGTACTAATTATGTGCTCAAAGATCTTCAAGGGGCAATTGCTTATTCGGTGATTCCATCCGAAAAAACAGGGAAGTACAGTGGAGACACCTGGACCCGTATGCATAGTCGATATCCCCGGGGAAAGATTTATCCCCAATCGGATTAAATCCGTATTCACAGTCATTTTTCTGGGGAATCCCGGGGATTGTTGGATGCATTGATGGAAGTTTGATCAAAATCAAGGCTCCCACTCGCAACGAACACGAATTTGTTTGTCGGAAGGGTTTCCATGCCATTAATATGGCTGCCGTTTGCGATGATAGGCATCTCTTCCGCTGGGTCAACTCTTCATATCCGGGATCAGCTGCCGATTGTCGCATTTTCAACGAGAGCCATTTAAAGTCAGCTCTAGATGATAAAACCCTTTCCGGGTGTCTTCTCGGTGATAGCGGCTATAAAAGCTCGCCCTCTTTGCTGACTCCGATTCTGAAACCTTTGTCGCAAAAGGAGATGAATTATAGCAATGCTGTATGCCTTGGGCGCGTGTTCATCGAGCAGGCCTTCGGGAATTTGAAGAGACAGTGGAGCTGTCTTCACTCAGGACTTCGCTATGACCCCGTGACTAATTCTTTCTTCTCCACGAAGACCTGTGGATCAAGAAGACCAAAAAGAATATATAATATCTTCGGGGATACGTATCCCCATCGGGGATATCGACTATGAATGCCAAATTTTATCCCTGGGGATAAATCTTTCCCCCGGATTAGTTTATCACCGGTGATAAGTATCCCCGGGATTAATTTATCCCCGAGGATATGTCTATGAATACGGGTCCTGTCCGGCCATAATTAACACGACGAATTGGATGAGTCAGACCGGACGGGGAGAGGCCGTCGCATGCATATTTCATGCTACAGGTTACGGTAGGCCGTTCCCGATCACTGGCCAGGAACTTGGATTCTTGGAACGGAGAATGAGGGGAGATAGGCCTTACTGTAGCCGGGATATTGTGCACTAGTGACTCAATGGTTTTTTTGGAATCTTGTCACTTTTATTAAGTGACTAGTATGCCTCCGGCGGCCTTTGGCCGCGTTTGGATTAAAAATATGACAGTCGAAAAAGATTGGACGGTCGAATAAAACCGGACCGGTCGGATCTTTCTGCTTCTCTAACTGTCTGCGTTTGACCGTCAAATCCGTATAGACGACAGGTCTTGCAGACAGACAGACAGACAGATCTGCCTATTATTAGGGTAGGATATGGGGCAGACAATAACAACCCAAGGCAGCTCTTTTTAGCCAGGAGGTTTTAAAAAATCCCGGCTCAACCCAATCCTCCTCGTTCCCGGATGTTTATCTCCACGTTATTTCAGTCTAAAATAGCCGGGATACTGTAAATAAACAGGTGAATAAGGGGGAGGAGGAGGTGTCTCCGGCGCTCTATTCCCAAATTCGGCCCTATCCTCCTACCGTAATCTCCTCAACTCCCCGAGGTGATCAGAACACAAAATCCTTTAAAAGCTGGCTCTGTTTTCTGGTGTCCAAAAGTGGCGAGACCCTCTACCTCAAATGCTGTTATCCTCCCTGAGCCGCGGACAAGGATGAGCAACATCTCGTTCATCTGGTCAAATCGGCCTAGATGACTCGCCGTCCCCTCGGTTTCCTCCTTTATTTTCTACTTTTTTCTATTCCATTATTCCTTTTCTATCCCATTAGATGGTGATAAATAGTCGTCACCCCTCCAAGAACCAGGTAATTGACTCCATCTCCCCGTGGCTTACTCAGAGCCGCCGAGTCTCTAGTCGAAAGATCACCGATCGTACAAACAACAGACGACGACGGCTTTTTCTAGTATGATGTATTTGTGCACGGAGAAAAAAACAGCGTGATAGGATCGAGTGCTCTTTGGCTCAAAAACAAGCAGAAGAAGATATGTGGCCGGTCATCTTCTCGCTCCTCCGACAGGCATCCGGTGGAAGCAGCTCTATTTCAAGGACTGTTCTCATTTTTGAATTTCTTTTTATCGGATCCTACAATACCTTGGCCGGTTGTCTAGTGTTTCAAATTGTTTGTTTAATCTTCCGAAGAAATGGAACTTCCATTTTTCAATGAAAGAGCCGGCTCTACCGGTCGGGAAGATTCATTCTCTCTGGAACAGGGGGGATCGCTGGCTCGGAAAGGACCGTCCCCTAATTTTTATGGGAGTCTCGCGAAACCGGGACACCCAGGTGGCAACGGGACTACATACTAAAGGCCGGTCCCGCCCGTTGCCAACCCTAGTTTGGCCTCTCCGCTGGCTCTGATCCATCCTCCCGGAAACTGACAAGTGTTCTTTTTCTGTGCCGGCACCGGACGGCCTTCAGAGCATCTCCTCGGAGCTCAAACTCCTATGGGAGAATTCCAGGAGATCCACTGGATACTGGGAATCCTCTCCTCCTCTCCGCAAGTCACCTGGTGTCTTTTGTCTGCCGTCCTCGTACAACTCGTCTAATTCACTTGTTCCGTCCAGCTGTGCTCACTCTGCCCGGTGTACCATGACGTTAGATGTTCGCCGGGGGCTAATTTCCTTATTATTCTCTCGTTCTATATGACTCATTCTTCGAGGTAATAGAGAAAGATAAACAAAGTGATCTTGTTATTCTTTCGGTCTCCAAATATTGCTTCTTCTAGCTAGGGATCCCCCGCCTGCGTCAATTCAACCATCCAGAATAATTTACTAGAAATAATTGCTGTATTTATAGGCAAACTACTTCCAATTTATACCTTCCCTGATCAGAAAAATGTTCGAAATTGTCTTGGATTACGGTAGAGTCTCGGGTAGTAAGTGTACCTGGCCCAAGATCACCGTAATCCTCCCCGCTGGCCTCTCCTCTGGGAAGAGGAGAAATGCCCCTGAATGAAGTCACTGAACCATTTCATAACGTGTTTTGCTGTTCGTTTTCCACTTCCTCGTATAGATGCATTTCCCCGAAGAAGGGATCCCTCTCTCTCCTCATCTGCACGTGCCAGCTCCCTCTCCTTTGGTCCAAACTCTTTGTTCAGTTGACCTTTCCCTTTTCTTGGTACGACATTTCGACTCAATCAAATCAAGCTACAGACTGGTATACGAGTATGCCAAACGGTAAATTCCATTCGAGAACTGGGTAATCTCACTGTTCATACGGTAGCCTACCGTGTTTCGCGCTCTCTCTTGGCTTCAAAAGTAGAGATCATGAACTGAAACCTTAGAAAAACATTTAAAAACAGTGTTAATCACCTCTAATTCTAATCGTTTTATCTCTTTATACTACAGTAATCCTAGAGCATGGCCTGCCCTCCTCCTCTCCTTTTATTCTGAGCCTAGTCGTCTGCAAGCGCGCCCTATTACCGTAATCCCTCTCTTCTCTAAAGGAGGTCCTTTTCCCATAATTTCCTGTCTTTGTGAGTTTTTAATGATCAGGATACTGTAGGTGGAAGTGTATAGAATGAGTAAGCATGCTTATGCCTCAAAGGCTGGCTCGTCCTTCTGTGGGACTTGGAAATCTCCCGGCTTCTAGTCAGCCCGGAAGCAGAGGCAGAGGTGCCTAGTATCGTATGCCCTACGCAGTGAAATGTTGCTCTTTTGCTCTTTTCTTGATGACTAGCCGGGCTGTTTTGTTCTCTGCCTCACCGCCGCATATATATAAATAACAGGACGACCCCACCTGTTGATGAACTTTGAGGGGATCGGTGTACGAGGAAGTCGAGCATTCCCTCCCATTTCAAGATTCCGTCTTGTAGTTTTAATCTCCCGCGTGTCCGATCCTCTCTTATCTTCTGCTGGGATATTCCATCTGGGGAGGAGGTGGCTTGGAGGAGAGCCTTCCTTTGCAATAACATTGAGCGAGAGGTCCTCTAGTCCTCGAGGGAGGTATAGTCCAAAAATGACCGATTTGCCAATTATGGGCAAGTTTCCTCTGAATCAGCTTATAATTCCATCGCTAGTACTTCATAAAAAGAGGGCTAATCAGTTCTGTAACAATATGAATTCGTGAACTTTGGCTTCGTCCAGCTGTGACATTTGCAAAAATGAAGTTTAGTGTTGGCTTACCCTTTCCAAGAAGAGGTATACTTCGTTTTGTGCGAAATTTTTATCCAGCTCTTCTCTTTTGTCATTTCCTTGGGCATAAAGTACCCTCGTTGACTTTCTCATGTTAGGATGCTTTTTAAACTGGGCCGGCGATGGGCACACGGTGGCCAGATCGCGGCCGGCTCGGTTGGCAGCCGTGCTTTCTGGTCCTTTCCTGGAAACAGATCTCGTCACAATGGTAGGACTTCTGTTCTGCCCATTATGAGAGTTGTATACTGTTAGTGATAAGCGACAGGCTTTTTAGCCACTCACTGTCCCGGCCACCCTGGTCACGACCTCACGTTCTGCTAGAAGGGGCCTGCAATCCACAGTACGTGAGCAGCCGCGGGAATACGGTACCCGGGGAGGATAGGAGTGCCCGACCTCTTCCACTTATTCTCCCCCACTAAAGAACAGCTCATACTACACGATACCCAAAGATCTCCCCCTCATTTTTTTCTCATTCCAAAGGGGGAAAGATCAAATCATAGACTGAGCCATTTCAAGAACCGGTGTACGTGCGGCAGACTATAAAATATTCTATGCGGTCGACGCCCTTTTTTGTGCATTTTCAGCATTTTCTTTGGGGGTTTCTCGTACTTTCTTGGAATCTAGTCTGGTTAAAATGACCGGCCTTGTATTAAGAGTCTCTTACCGTACGGCAGACGGTCCTCCTCTTCTCTAGATGATGTCTCCCCAAAGGGGGCAACAATCCCCTCTGAATATAAGACACACGTGTTTATGATATTAGCCGACTCCAAATCGGAATCCAATTCTGTCCAATTACTCTCCCCGCCGTGCAACTGTTCACGCCACCAATCGGGTTACTGTAATTCAATCTGGCTCCATTGGGCCAATTTCCCGCTTTCCTCGAATCTACCCGTACTATTCATCAAATATAGAAAGAAACGACCTCGGCTTCCGGTAATATTTCGAAAAGTTCATTGTGATTCATGTAAACAGATGCAAAATTCGTTTAATTATCAGCTGCTGGGTACGGGGTGGGGCAAACACACACCCCGGGGTGGTGACTACTCCCGGCCGGGTTACGGTAGCACTTCCGGAGGGAAGGGAGCCGGGCCTTATCCAGCTACTTTTCGGTTTCCAAGACTACAGTAACCTACAGTAACCCTTTCAGTCCGTTGTACCTTTAGTGGTCCAAGGTTACGGTATCTGCCCTTCATGGCTCTGATACTGACTCGGCCCGCCTCCTTCTCCTGCTCTTCCTCCTACTTTCCGCCGTCCTGACCTCTTGCCTTGTCCCATATTCCCTCTGTCTACTGATTTGACTTCATTCCTACGGTACCCCTACAATTTCTCAGGTCGGGATTACGGTATCTACCTGCTATAGCCCGCACCCCCTCTCCAGCTACCCTTCCTCCTATTCCTTCAACTTCCACTCCTGGTCCCTATTTAGCCATTCTTTAGATTTATCTTGGCTTCTACAGTAATCCCCCACGTTTCAGGCAATGGGTCCCCGTGTCTCGCCCGTCTCCAACTATCCTCCCTGCACCGTCTGTGGCAGTGGCGGCGCTCGCTACCATTACCACGGGCTCGTCTGCCAGTAAGTCTCCTCCTCCTCCTCTCTACAAAATGCCCCCCTTCAGAAGTTGTCGCGTCTTCTTCATCCGAACTGTCGGCCAGAATAAACCTCTGATTTGTAATCGTGGCGGGAGTTGTGCTACCGTACTCGGTTCGTCTGCCCTCAATCGACAAGTAGAGTGAATTCAGGGAATTCCTGTAATTCGTGTGCCGCCTGCCGGTACAAGAAGTGTCTCGACGCGAAGATGGACATCTCGGCGGTGGGGAGGAAGAAGAAGCCGAGCACCTGTGTCAATGTGATCACTAACAAAAACAAAATGTGGAGGGTAAGCCAGCCATCCTCCTCCAGGAAGACAAGAATGTTCAGGAACAGTTCCACGAGATTCTCCTGCCGCCGTCAGCCCAATGGATCCAGCAGGTGTCCGGCGCCAGTAACATCGTCGACTTGGCAGTTCAGCTGGTCAAATTGGAAATGTAAGCCATCCTCTAGGCTCTTGGAACGATAATTTTAGGGAAATCAACCCGCTTGACAATCCCACCACCTCAGAATTTGGGCAGGCCGGCTTCAAGGGAGAACTTAAGCTGGGGAGGAACAGCGAGACCCTGCTGAAGCAGAAGCATCCCTCGTCGTATTATCACCAGATGGCTCAAGATCTCATGGCCAATTTGGCATTCTATCCGGTGATCAAAGGGATGGACCACCAGGACAAGGTGAGGAGGGGATACTGTAGTGGAGGACGGGTTACTGTAGGTCTCCTTGCCTCTAGAAATAGTTTCCAAGGGCTGTCTAATCCACCTCCAATTCCAGCAAACCCTGATCGAGCACAACTACCAGGTGATGGGTCTCTTTTCCCACAAGTACTATTCCTGGACGGCCAAGAAGTCCTTCGCCTCGGCCTTCATGGGTAAGGACTGCCCGCTCTTCCCTCCTATCTGCCCTCTTTACAGCGGTAACCCCGAATATTCTGCCGCCTATCCAGGCCGAAACAGTGGAGGACATCTTCGAGCACACCCAGATCACCGACAGCGAATTTGTCCTGCTTAAAATTATCTGCCTCCTTTCTCCAGGTACACCTCTTCCTCGCCTACAGTAATCACAACATTTAGCTCAAAATTTGACCCAAGAGGGACACAATAGCGCCTACTTTGCGCGGGGACAATTCGTCACAATCTTGGCCGAGCTGTCCCGGAGGCAGAACCTCGAATATTATAGCGAACACTATCAGAGAATAACAAAATTGATAGACATAATTGGAAAGGTCAAGGTGAGAATAAAAAGAAGTGAGGAGAGAAAAGAGAAATTATAGGAGCAGCTGACCTACGAGACGAAGAACATGGCCAACATCGACATTCCCCGCCTGGCACAGGCGCTGAAACTCTCTCCCATTTACGCAAAATATATATGAATCTCATATTACAATCTCACAATCTCACATGTATCTTTCAAATGAAGTTTATCGCGAAACACGCCTTGAAGCGAGGACGAGAGGGAGGACAAGGAGACGGCAGGCCGGGAGAGGACAAGGGGGCGGGAGATCAAGTGGTGGGGGGACGTCGGGCCAAGTGGGAAAGGGAGGGCAACAGGCCAAGGGAGGACAGGGGGACCGCAGACCAAGGGGTGGCGAGGGGACGTCGGGTCAATGGAGAACAAGGGGGAGACTGGTCACGGGAGGATAGGGCAACGGCAGACCGAAGGAGGGCGACTGGCCAGGAGAGAAGAGAGACGGGAGACGACTGCTCAAACGGGGGCGGCACACTGATGGAGGACAGCTACAACTGAAACGTGAACGTAACCTACCTTATTTGGAGAATTCTTGTTAATTTCCCGCCAATACTAGCAGATGCTACAACATTTTAATATCCAGTTTATACAGAATGTGGTTAAGCTTCGCCATTTGCCCGGTGGTCATTCATTCATCTCTCCAACTCTCCTTGGAAGCGGTCAACAATGTCGTCTCCTCCTGGAAGTACTATCACCAAGCAACAGGACGAGGCAGACTTCGTGACTCCGTTCCTGATTGCTTTCTTCATCGGTCTCGTGGTGGCCGGTCTCTGCGCCTTCTGCAATGTGCTGGTCGTGAACAAGCTGGTCAGGAACCGGCTCGAATACATGCCCAAGGCGAAGAAGGTCAAAGTCAAAGTAAAGAAAGGCAAGAAAGGAAAGAAGGGCAAGAAGAAGAAGGGCGGCAAGAAGGACAAGTTGTCATTTTCGAAGGAGTCCAAGTCCAAGGAGTCAGGGTCTAAGTCTAAGGAGTCGAACAAAAAGTCTAAGAACAAGAAGTCGAAGGACAAGAAGCCCAAGGACAAGAAGTCGAAGACTAAAGTATCCAAGTCCAAGACCAAGTCTAACTCCAGCCACACGAAATAAAGCTCTGGTCACGTTGCCAGCATCCATGTTGTGGTTTGGTTAACTCGGCCGCTTTAGTGTCTGGTGTTGGCAATAAAGCTTATCGAGAGCAAAAATACCGTTGTTTTTATTTGTTTCGTGACGTTTCTATCGCTGGAAAAAGCGGCCACTCGATGGTTTGGTTGCTTTAAAGAATGGCCGGCGCCCGTATCCCCCATTTTGGCAATTCTCCGTTCGGTCGGTCAAAATGTCGGTCGTCTATTACTTTTACTTTCTTGAAAAGAAACGACCGTCCAATGACTGATAAGTTTGGCATTCCTCGAGCGACAGCGCTATAGCAGAAATTGCTATGACCCTCACTCACTTTGAAGACAACAAGAAGTGGTTGTTTCAAGCATAAGCAGCACTTATTGCTTGCTAACGAATACTGAAATAAACAGAGTCTTATGAAAACAAAATGTATTCCCAGTTAAAGGAACTCCTAGGAGCCTAGGCGGGTTACGGTAGCAGAGGAAAATGGGGCGGCGAAATCGGCCTTTTCAGAAAAAAACAAAGAACATCATCAAATTCAGCGTAAAAAACTGAATCGAATGAATAGGTTTCCGCTCATTTCCCTTTTTCTCTGAAAAGTAATGTCGCAAAACAGAAAGGGTGCGCACAGTCGCTGCGGGACCACTGCGCAATCAGGCAAAATCAAGGGGTCCCTCGGGCTTCCTATATAAAAACAAACATTTTGAACTATTAAATTTCCACAAAGAAATTCACAAACTACCAAAAATTATTACTGGGCGTGTCTTTTGGGGACTCCTTTGCAAAAGGCGTGGCTCCAATTATAGCCGGGTGATTTATTTAGCAGATGAACGTTTGGGGGAGGGGGCAAAGGCCAGGAAAAGGTTGACAGCAGTTGTGAAATACTAATACAAAAAAACAAAAAGAACTGCTCCCGGTGAGGCTCGAACTCACGACCTTCAGATTATGAGACTGACGCTCTGCCGACTGAGCCACGGAAGCATGGTCAGTGGGCTATTGTCGCACATTGACTAGGGGCACTACAACTGGAGATATGAGTGCAGATTTGCTATTAGTTTTTTTCTATCCTTTCTATTCTTTCCTCATAGAAAAATGGCACTTCCACGCTTTCCGGGGTCATTAGATGGGAGACTAGAGACTAGGCGCCTGAACAAATTACTCTCTTCCCATATATTTCACGTTTTATTGGAAAGACATGGGAACACATTTTACTGGCCATGGAAACAGAGCCTAGTCTCATCAAATAAAAGTTTCTAATCCCGCCATTCAAGGGAATACGGTAGAAACGATTAGAAAAAGATACTGTGTCTGTTTTTCTTCTTTTCTTCTTTGGCCCGCGCGTCCGTGGAGGAGAGGGCCGTGGTGAGGAAGGCCGCCGAGCAGAAGACCAAGACCCAGAAGGCCGTGAGCGTGAAGAAGACGAGGAAGCCGAAGGCCAGCGAGAAGGACACGAGGACCGGCAAGACGACTTCGCAGGAACGGCCAGGGAATATGAGAGAAGGTGTTACATACCGTATCCCCTTATCCTCCGCCAAGCTAGTTGGGATCTGAGCATACTGGCTCTGGGAGAAGCGAACATGCAACCTGATATAGTTAAATGTTTTACGAAGAAGATCGACAAGAATGTTTGGCCTCACATTTTCATCAACAACGGACAGTTGATTACGGTAATTATTTGGAATTGCTGGTGAATTCGTGTTATTTAAAGGAAGAATTTGGGATAGCAAACGGCACCACCGTAGAAAAGAAACGTGGAAGGAAAAAAGGTGTTCCTAATAAGAAGAAGAAGAAGACTGGCCAGCCTGCACCAAAGAGAAAAATCCTACAGAAAAAGAATAATACTACGAACGGAGATTCCATGGCGGCTGTGAGTGATCGTCTTCTAAAATGCCTCAAAAATGATTCAGTATGCTCCCGATTCCTCTACTGCCCTGCATTCTACTAGTGAAGCCCCTGAACAAAAGAAGTAATCAACTGGGAAAATAGAAGAATAACCAGATCGGCAAAACCACCTTTCGGAATGAGAAATCTTAGGAATACTTGCTACGCCAATAGTGTTGTACAGGCTTCTATAAGGATGTGGAGACCCGAAATAGAACATTATGAGGGAAACGATCCGTATCTCCAAGCATTGAAGGAAATTGTCACTGCGCCTTATCCTAAAGATGCAAAACCACTTCTATTTTTAAAAGATGAGAAGCCTCAAACAAGGAACTTTGATCTTTTTCAGATATGCCCCAGAACTACCGAAATGTTAATATTCAACAGTCAGCAGCTGAACTAATTGGACTACTAATTGACCGTATATCTCCGGAGTTTCAGTTGCAGGTTGCTCACACGAGTTCCCGCTTTGTAACATGCCATCTCTGTAAAAAACAGTTAGGGCACTAATTGTGTTAAAAATCTCTATTTCAACGGTGCCAAACTGGACATCCGGCAATACAGGGCATTTTGACCATTTCCGGAGAAAATGATCATTACCGAACCTTCAACGAGTTCGTCCACTCTATTTTGCGTTGCTCGGAACCGACAAAACAACACTGTGAACAGATTAATTGCCTTGCTAGAAACTGTGACCATGACGAAGAGTTGGCAGTAACCATCCCCCCAACCTGTAGATATCTTCTTATGGAGTTGGGCCTTTTTGCCAATGATCGTGTAACTGGAATCAGCTACCGAAGAGATCGTACCATCGGGAACCCGAACAGGAGAGAACAACTCTTTGGTGACTGATACTTAAAATAATGTGATCAAAAACATTTCAGGAACATGGTTCAACCCCGTTGCTGGTATTTTATTCGAATGACGAGGTCAAGGAAAAGAAAGCGAGAAGAAGGAAACTGTCGAATTAGCCAGTACTGTCTTGTTGTATCACTAGTATCATTGTTGTACATAAATCGTATTTTATAAATCGAGACATTCTCCGAATGTCAACAAAAAGGGAACAATCCGTTTGTTAAAAAGAGGGATCTCAATAAAAAGAGTGATTTGGGAGACTCTACAAAAAGAGAACAATACTTTTTCGGAAAAAAAACAAACCCAAATCACTGCTGACATT
Organism: Oscheius dolichura; assembly: GCA_932521035.1. NCBI lineage: Eukaryota > Metazoa > Nematoda > Chromadorea > Rhabditida > Rhabditidae > Oscheius > Oscheius dolichura. The sequence goes on from OW051494.1 coordinate 7,577,823, forward strand.
TCGCGGTACTACTCATTTTTTCCAGAAAGAGTTTCCAGTGAGCTCTCCAACCCGGTTCTAGGTAGCAACTGATACAGCTCCAAATACGTGGCAGAATAGTAGTACACACTTGTTATAGGGACAGTCTCGCACTAGTTTGGTTCGGCACGAATTACTGTAAAATTTGGCTTTGTGTACAACAATGATACTAGTGATACAACAAGACAGTTAACAAACGGATGCGACTGCTCCTTCCTGGAGGTCATCCAGGCCTTTTCCCACTTCCTCTTCCACAGTCAGAGTCTTTTAGTACTCGGAGCAATTTATTCCAAGGTAACATTTTTACAAAGGGCCATATCTAGATCTTCCCCGGCGGTTGTCAGTATTTCCTCAAATGGAGGTCATGTGTCAGCGTCCCTTGCAGTTCTCCCACGTTTTTGGAGACCATGACTTCAAACAGGCGACTGGCCGGATCGGATACTATCTGAACTCGTCTCTCTCTCTTGCCATCCTCCTTCTCAAAAATATACCTTGATATCCGTGGCGACACGGAGAAGTTTCGAGAGGCGGACAAAGGTGTCATTGGCATTGCACTCGGGCAGGACCTGGTTGATATAATCGGAGAGGATGACCGAGTAGCGGTCACGAGCAACGGCCGCTATTCGCACTCCTTCATAGGAAAGGTCCGAAGCTAAAAAATGTATTCCTTCCGTTTTAAAGGATATCCTACGGGTAGCGAAGAGGCAGATGATCTTCAACAAGGCTATCTCCTGGTCCGTGATGGCTATCTCGTCGAAGATGTCCCGAGCCGTGACCACGTGGCATTGGTGCATCGAGCTGATCGTGTTCTTGTACCTGGATGAACCATATCTCAAAGGGAACTTGAATTCCAGTATACATCACTGGAGACCATCGGACTTGGATAACAACATACCAATTTTTCAGGAATCCCGAGCTTTCGGAGCTATCGGAGGTTGAGCTAGAATATCTGGAGGTGCGGACAAGGGTCGTGTCCAGGTCGATTCCCTGTTTCCACGCGTGGTACAGCTTACTCAATGTAATGAAGGACATGAAGTTCTGCTGGGCTAGTTTCAACTGAAAAAAGTCTGTTCAAAATATCATTTTCGCGTTCATTTCTGTATGGAGAATTTCATAAATTAGCCAGGGGTTACTGTAAGGCAACCATGGCTCGATAGCTTCTAGTGGCCTGCGGCCAACGGGACGGCTACGGTAACGGCCACACATCCGATGACTTTACTTCAGAATCTCGTTTTTAAGAATAAAAATCACCTTATCCGAGATGTGCAGTTGTTGCATTTCCGGCACTCCACTGGCAAAGTCCGCATAGAAGGAGATCAGCCTCGCATAGGTGTTCTTCATCCTATATTTGACGTCTGCCCTCAATTCAGAAGGCTTCCATAAATCCCATCCTGCCTGAAAGTGCCTGCTCTCCTCTTCTAGCTCCTCGTAGATACCGTCTGCCTGCTGGAAGAACTCTCCGGATTATAGAGAACGTCACCCAGGGACACTTCCAAACAGGCCTCCGTCTCTGAGGGACTCGGCCCTTCCAGGTTCGATATCATCCTGGAATGGTTCATTTAAACAGGAGGAGGATAAGGAGAAACCGATCGAATTCGGCCATCCGGTTGGCAAATTCGACGGACGACTTGCAGCCGTTGATCTTCTTCAGCAGGAGGATGCCGCGGGGGTACAAGGCCAAGCTGATCTCCTCCTGGGAAAAGGTCACCTCTCTTTCAAAACCCACGATTCTCTTGTTGATGTCGGCCTTCTCAAAGAACGGTACACAGTATGCTCCTCTTTTGATTATTCTGTCTAGAAAAGTAGGGATCAGAGATGAGAAAAATGAAGAGACCAACTCGGGAGGGGGATATTCGCGCCGATGCACTTTTGTAGCCGACAATAACGACAATAACGGGGACTGGCTGGAAACGGGGAATATGGGGGGAGAAGGAGGACGACTCACCGCTGAAGAACTCACAGGTGCCTCCATTACTGACACATTTCCATTTTCCCTCTTGGGGAAAGGAACGGACGAAGAATTCGCGGCAATTCCTGGAAAAGGCTATACTCCTCGTCTCTCCTTCTCGTTTTGGGAATCCGTTGATTATTAATGAAACTCTGTTCTCTCTTTTCTCTCCTTTTCCAGAGATCCCATATTTGTGGAGAGATAGAGGCAGAATAACAAAAGCCCTTACTGACAAACGGAGATATATGAGCTGGTTAGTCGGCCGCAGACAATACACACCGCCTTCTCGGCCATCGCCGGCTGAAATATGAACACACGTTCTTTTCTGAGCTAGGGAACAGCTTGATAATGACGCGAGAGAGATTGAAGGGAAAACCTTGAAATTATCTTTGGAAGCTATTTTTGGTCGGTGAACGTAACGACCTCGTCTCGGCTCCAAAATGTTTCAGTTCTCGGAGGGACGAGATCTTTTAACGTCGACAAAAGTTTTTTAGTAGGGCACATAGATTGAAGGAGAAAGATCAGGAAAAGAAGAAACCGGCTGGAATGGGCAGTTATGGGAACGGGCCCATGGGATTATGGGTAGAGAGCATGTTGTCCTTGGTGTTATTTGATTGTTTTAGGGGGATTAGGAGGACGGTAACACAATAACAGGAACGGTTACTTTGGGATTGGAACAGGCCGGAAGGATGTCGAAAAGAGAAAGGCGGGAAATCGATGTTTGAGAGAAGCTGGGACTAATTGCAGAGGGAGGGGATTATTGCCAGAGATCGGCAGGTGAAACAGAGAGACGAGCCGCCTTTTCTTCACGGGCGGAGGCCGATGATTAGTGACATAGTAGGGGATATTCTGGACCTAATCAGCCGAGGGTGTTCTCAGGGGAGAAACGAAGTGAATGGGAGGATGAGAAGAAGGTGAATGGCAGTGACGCACGAGCAGGTTGTTTTCGAGTGAAACTTTGAATCTCCGAAAGGGCAGATGCTTACTCATAGCTGGAGGAGGACCGAATGAATCTGCCCGGAGCGATGGCAGGAATGGTCCGGGCCAGTTGTCAAAATGGGCAGGTGTGAACCACAGTGCCTTGGAAATTTTTTGGCAGTTGACTGGCAGACGGCAGACGGCAGCCATTGAAAAACAGCTGCCGGCAGACAGTTAGAGATCACTTGGATAGGGACTGCAAAGTGAAAATTAGATTTTACGGCAGCCGGGAAATTTTGATACCGTTCGATAGGCCTCTTTGTAACTTACACTTTGGTTTTTAGAATGTACAGATTGCACCATCCAGTCCCGAGAAATTTGCGTTTTAGTGGAGCATTCTCGCCTTTTTTTCTCTTTCTATTGAAAGTGTGGTCGCAGGCGCAACAATCTACCAACCCGAGTTCGATCCCCGCCAGTGCCTAATATTTTTGCTTTTTTGGTTTTTTTACATATAAAGGCTCCCCATGATGTGACAAGACGAATGCAATAAAAATTAGAAAAATTGCATGGAGGAGGATCCCGCGGCGGCCGGCGATGGCTACCCTTATTTATGGGAATCAAACTTTGAATCCCGTCGGCTGCCGGCATTCTGATCGACGTTGACTCGTCTTTGACAGTTTCCACAAGGCAAATGGAGTAATTATCTGGGTGTGTCTACAAGTAACTATGGTAGTGCCTCTCTAAACCTCCCAGTTTCCCAAAGCCTTCCTGGTCTCTCCCGGTGTGGCCATGAGAAAGACCAAGCCTTCCGTCCGAAAATAAGTTCCTGGTCTCCAAAGCATCCTAAAATAGCCTTTACCCTTGTTTCCCTCTATTGTTCTATGTGCACATACGAACGTCAAGGCACAATCTCCGTCAACATACTATTTTCTTGTTATTCGGGTGGGAAGGAGCTCGAGGAGGATAAGTCTGATGTGCATAGTTGTGCACTTTTCCTGTGCTCTAGTGTGCAATCCTTCTCAGAAGGACAGGTCTGTGCCGGAGTGCAAATGAAGACCGGCCGTCTTTTGGATCATCCCAACCTTTCTACAGTAACCCTAGAGCTCGGCTATGATGTCCGTAACACTTTATACCAACTCTGTACCAGCTGTCTCGTATAGGATCCCTAGGAAACCACACAAAGTGGCCGGTAACAGATGACGGGCAGTTGTGTGTAAATTTCAGATGAATAGAAGCACTTCCGTGTCCAAATTACCGGAATAATCCGAAGCATTTCTGATAAATTGTCTTTCCAGAAGAATGGAGTTGTTCTTCGACTGAACTCTCGAATTAACCTCGTCTCAATGGCCCAAAGGACACGTCGTTTTGCCGAAAAGGTCATTTCATTAGAAGGGAACAAACAAGAGAGTTCCAACTACAACTACTCCTACCATAATCCCCTCTCCGTGACGCGGGGGAACAGTGTGTTTTTGTAGTTTCGTCCCTGTTTTTCTACTGCTGACTAGTCGGGAATTGGTGATCAACACATCCGGCAAATTGTGTCTTTTAGAACACACTGTGCTTCCCGTCTGAATAACACCACACACCCCCCTCCTCTTTCGACAGCTGTCATCGGCAGACGATCCTCTCTGAGTGTTAAGCTTGAACTTATTTTTTCCCGATTTGCTCTTCTGTTACTGAACCATAATCCCTTTTCGTCCTGGTTCTCTTCCTCCTTCTCTCGTCGTCCTCCTTCCGCTGTTCCGCTTCGTCGTCATCCTCCTCCTCCTTATCGTCCTTCCCCCGATTGAGACACGGCTCATCGTAGGCTATTATTAGCTATTGAGACCGAGCAGAGACCACCGATTCTCGAAACGTTCCCGTCTATCCAAAACTTTGTGAAAAACCAGCGGACGATCTAGTTGGTGAGCCACTGGGTTCTTCCACGTTCAGGCATCCGTAAACCCCTGTCCTTCCTCCGAGTCCTCTGGGCTAAAAGAAACAGGATTGCTTGTAATCTCCCCCTCTTTCTAATGAGCCGTCTTCTCCGTCTTCCTGTCTGTACTTCCACCAAGAGACAATCCCCGTCTAATGTGCCGTCTGTCTGTTATTCTGCCCCTTGTGAATTTTGGCGAAGAGGCCTGTCTGATGTGCACAACTGTGTACGACTCTCTTGCAAAAAGCACTGCAATGACTATTTTTGACCGGGGAAAATGAAAAACAACCGCTAATTTTTTGTGTAGATTACGACTGAAACGTGTCTACAGTCATTTCATTGTTAGTTCCTGGGAGATCCTCCGCTTCAGATCTCTTTGAACTCTTTGGGGGGCCGACCGCCGGCCATTCTGATTTCCTTGTGTTGCCCATAGAATATTCAATTCCAAGACTGTCTACTCTCTATAATATTCAATTTGGGAGGTACGATCAAAGCATATGATCCCACCGAGTACAAAATGTTGTCCGGGAGGGGGCGGATGCCGTCTACAGGTGTGTGTGCTGGGAGGATAATTTGTAGAACGGAAATGAACATCGGCAGGCCTTATTTTTACCCCTTTTCTGTCCTCGGTAATTGACTTGATTACCATGTGGAGCACAGCAAATGAATCTGATCAGCGACGGAGATTGGATCCCGTCGTTCCGGACCGTCCTCCCTCTAGTTAGTCACTCCTCGGCCGGTCGGGTTAGCCTTTGGTGCAACACGCCCTTTTTGAAAATTGTTCCGATTCCCATAAAAGAAGACCATGATCAAGGGGAAGGGCAATCTCCGCCCCTATTAGATCCGTAGAAGGGCTTCCCTAGGTCAAGGGGAGATCCTCCTCTGGGACTGATGGCGCCCGCTCTGACTGACAGTACCCATCCCGGCCCTTAACTCTTTCTGCTCTAAAATTCGATTTCCAGTGCTCTATTCGACTACAAGTACTCCGTTTAGTCCCTTTTCTCCTCAACACTCCCCCCTCCTCGAAATAATTACCGTCCCACCGCTCAGCCTCATCTGCCCCTTCCTTATATAGTACCTATAGTAATTCTGCCTCCTCATCAGATCCACCACCGCCATGTTCTCGTCCCCCCGCTATTCGTCGACATGTCCTTTTATCCTTTTGTGTCGACTGAATCAGACATGTACAACCCGTGCTGTACTTAATGTTCAAGGGTCGACGCCTCTCCTTCCCGATTACACCTGCCCAACTCCAGTCCATTTTGGGCGTCCCCTTTTCTAACCCGAAAAAAACGAGAGAGCCGAACCGGAAAGAGGATTAAAGGGGGAATATTTAAGCAGCGATCAAAACACATTTTTATGGAAAATAGAGCTTCTAGTTTAGGTAAAAATTCATTCTCCCCGGAATGAAGAAAACGGGCATATCTCCCTTCCCCTCTTTCCGGGGTCTGCCGCTATCATCCCCTTATCTGGATCAACTCTGATGTCATCAATCCTCCTCCCATGGAACTCTGCTGCCACCCGGCCGTGTTCTCCCGCCCTGATCTCTGACAGCGTGGCTTCCTCTCCCCTAATCAGAGATCTCCTCCCATTGTTCTCATCCCCTGTCGTCATCGAACATTTTCCATGTTCCCAGTGGTTCTCCCTGCTCTCCGTGTGTTCTACACCAATTGAACTATGACACCTCGCCGTCGAAAACAATTAACCTTTTTCCGTAGTGACTCACTGGCTATAATTAAAAATTCTCTTTCCACCCGGTTCCCAGAAGACTATAGGCAATGTTTTCCCTGCTCTCTATAGCACAAACAGATCCGGTGTAGAGGGGCCTCGTACTCGAGAAGAGGTGAAGCACCGAGGGTACTCTGCCCAGCTACAGGAGGTCACGTAGCCGGGTTAATCGGCTCACTCTCCGTTCTCTTTCTTCGTTTTCTGAACTCTACACGTTCGGAAATGAGGAAGAAGAAGCTCAAATGATCCGGGAAGCCTTCCCGGGACATCTGGCTTCCGGGGGCACACGGTGAACGAGAAAGAGCAGAGGTTCTCTATCCTTCTTGTTATGATCTATTTCTCAAAGAAGCACTTCCTGAACACCTCCAAATTTTACAATAACACCCGGATTATTTGATTGTTACAGTACCCCGAAATTTTCAAAACTCGTTAATCCCGCGTCCTTGCTTTATGCTGTGTATCACCCTCTTTGAATGCATTTTTCTCCATATTTTTGTATTTTTACTTCAATGATATTTGATCCATTTTGATCAGTAAAACATTCTGACTTTTTATGGCCTGGTCACCCTTGATGTCCTTCCTCGTGGAAGTCTCCCCTCCGTCCATTTTGTTCTCTCTCTTTCCCAACGGCAACGTGAGAATGAACACCCGGGTGATCTCATCTGAAACATCATCCTTCTCTTTCTCCCTCTTCTGGATCATCATCGTCTCATTTTATTGTACATCATTTTATATTTACTCTCCTTTCTCGTTCCAATAACAGGGAAGAGAAGAGAGATCTTGTACTCCTTCCCCCATAAATTATGGGCCATAATGACATGGCTCCCCCTCTCATTTCCGAGGGCTGACTCAGCTGCCCTCTCCAGTTCCAATAATTTGATATTATCACAGCGATAATAGTAATAATTTCCTGTTCATTCTGATGAGATAAATCAAGAAATCAGAAAATACACGGGTGAAAGAGGGCAGAAAATTACGTCGGGAACGTATAGAATAGTCAAGTAGGGCGACACGTCCGCCTCTAAAGACACCTACACTTTCAGTTGCCCTTTCTCGTGGTCCCGTGTGGAAGATACTGTAACCATACATTTCAGGGGAGAAATGGAAGTGGCTGCCTGTTCACATCGCCGTGGAGGGAAGCAGAATACGGACTGTAATGCGGAGGAGCCCATGGAAATGGAACTGCCAAGTATTGAACCGGTTGAGGAACTTTTGGTCAAGAAAATGGACTTTACACGGCCACTGGTAAGTTCATACAGCTCTTTTTTTATAAACTACAGTATACCCTAAACAATTACCGTATCCCCAAGTAAAGGGAGATCGGCGTCCCTCCCCGCGCGTCTTTTCCGTAATGGCATAATCAAGCTCCCTTGTCCAAATTATACGGATAGAGAGACTTTTCCGTATTTTTCCCATTGGCCAAATATTTAAAATGATAATTGGGAATGCATTAGCTACCATATCCCTCTAATAGAAGGGTGTAGTTCAATCGTCAGTTCTCCTCCCGGATAACCATGGGAAAGCCATTGAACCGCGCCAGGCCATCAGAGGGACGGGTAACTTGTCACCCTTCCAGAAGACAAAAGATGGGATTTTACAATCAAAAGAGGGATAATTTGGTGCGCTGACGGTCAAGTACCGTACTCCTGTCCCCCGTCCACCCTCATTCTCCTTTGGGTCTTGTTCAATGTTCCCGGGGCAGACAGAGCCGTTCGTGAACACGGCCTCTTGCCTTCCTTCTTATCCGGGGATCATTCCTGCCCACAAGATGACAAGTCCATAGACTCAATCCGAAGAGCACGTGTCGTGTTTTCAGACGAAATATTCTCTCGTCAAGGCCCCCGCCCGGATCTGCTACTCCAACATGAACCTGACTCCCGTGGAATATGTCCACACCCTGGTGCAGTTGAATAGGTAAGCCCCACGTTTACTCTTTATTTATATCTGCCCCGCGTAATCCCCTCCGGCCTTCGTTTCTTTTTTTTTCTCTGCTCGAAAAGTGCACACTCAGAGAAGGTGGCTTGTGACGATGAATAGCCGAGTAGTCGCACATTGTGTTTCCGATGAATTATTCCCCGATGAACTGGAATAAGATAACAATCTGAACGGGGTCGGGGTGACTTCGAAAGATTATTAATATTCATCAGGTGTAAAAACAGAGGGGTGGGCGGAGAAAAAGGACGGGAGAAGGGCAACTGGCGCCATCGGGGGACGGGTAACTATGGTTATTTTGGAGAGGAGGCGGGAGATCGTTGACCAGCTATTTTTAATGGGAGGGAGGATTACGGCAGGTCTGGGGTTCCTCGACGATCCATAAAAGAAACTCATCCCAGTGAAGGGCAGCCCCAGAGCAGCTGACCGTCCCGTCTGCCCGAGCTTCCCTCTGTCATCTCTCCGATGACTACCGTACTCAAAATGCTTCCAAAGTATGTCTTCCCATGTCTTCCAAAAAAAAAATGTCTTCCCTTTGGATACAGTAATCCTGCCCCCCGTACGGAATGCCCTTTCCCGGCTGTCTCCTAGGTTATTCCCCCCAAAAAGAGAGGGAGGACGATCAATACCCTATCTAATTCCAGATTTTGTACCACTTTTGCCACCACCAGCACCCAAGTGGCCAATCTCGACGTCTCTCTGAAGAGTGTCATCAAACGAGAGGCCAAGGCTGTCCGGCAACGAAAGGTAGTTCCATCCTCCCCGATTAAGCCAAGTCTTCACTTCAGGACGACGACTGCCAGTGCCAGGGACATCGGTTCTCCAATACTTACGCTAAAATGGTCCAACTTTATGTGAAGAGATTCTCCGGGATCGAGGAGATGAAGAGATTGAGCCAACAGGACCTGGTCAGTCGGCCGTCCCCTACCCTCCTAGAAATGGCTGTTCAGATGAGGCAGATCCAGTTCTGTTTCTGTCGATTCGTCAGTTTCAACACGGCTTATTTCAACTGGAAGGAGGCCATGTCCGAAAAGTTTCATGGCACTTTGTAAGTCGATAAAATGAGAGGAATAAGTAGATTTTATAGGTACAAAGAGATGGAGACACTGGTCGAGCCGGAGCACCTGGAGGCCGTCCACAACGACATCGACGACTTGTTCCTCAGCGACGAGGAGTACGAAATGCTCAACACCATCCTCTTCTTCTCCCCAGGTTCGTTATTTACAAAAGAAAAGGAGAGCGGCTCCCTTTTCCAGGAGCGAATCTCTCGCCCGAGGGTCAGACCATCCTCCAGACGACGAGGAAGTCCTACGTGGCCGCCTTGACGGAATATCTTCGAGACGCCTACGAGCCAGACTTCACAGCCGCGGATATCCTCATCCGGAACTGGCAACTCCTCCAGGTCGTCGGCAACGTCGGGGTTTGTCTCTTTCTGATTAGAAGAATGTACCGTATTCTTCAGGAAATGGCCGAGGCGCTGAGCCGGTCCTTCGTCATGGCGGCTGCATTCGACTTGGCCCATATGAAAGGAAGCCTCACATTTGATCTACATTTGAGGGAATTTTAATAACAGACGGCAATGAATTGTAGAATATTGTATTTTCTTCTGTTTTGGGGAAAGAGCAGGGTCAAATGCCAATTTCGCAAAAGAAGTGTGTTTGAATAGAAAAGCAAAAATGTTTTGACCACTGAGTGATTCGAACACCCAACCTTTCGATCTGGAGTCGAACGCGCTACCGTTGCGCCAAGCGGTCACACGTGGTTTAGTTTGGCGCTACTAGTGAAGAGATTATGGATAGCTGGGAAATATGACTATTGTGCGATTTCTGATAGCATCCTGAGCTTCAGGAGAACGCTCTTCCCAGTCCCATCGTCGTAGGCAACCAATCCGAGACCCTTTCTCTTACCAGGCAACGAAACAGGAGTCGGCCGCCTCTTCCGCCGCCAAATAGAAAGGACACCAGTGTCGTCTCCATTTATTGCCTTGAGGGAGAACAAGAAGAGAAGGACGGAGACGACTCTGTAATCAACTATCGGCCCAGCCGATCACTCTATCTAAAGAAGGAGCGCGCCAATAGCCAGGAGATCGGGGGGCTTTCTCGTCCCGTTGCCTTTTCAACAACAGGGTTCTCTACAAAATTCCTTATTTACAGTATGATAAGATGATGAACCTTTATCATTGAATATTTACAATATTAATACAGTGTATGACTGGATATGTGCCCGTCTCCTCCTAGGCATCCTTGATTCGTTGGATGCTGACCTCCCCCATCTTCTTGGTCGGCTGGTGTTTCTCCACAAAGAGGAGGAATTTCTCCTTGAGTCTCTTCCTGCTGCCCGGCTGTATTCCCTGGAGGATGATCTTCATCTCGGTCACGACCTCGTGGTATCTCTCGGCCCTGGCCGTCTGCTTCTGGAAGACCAGCTCGATGTGTATCTTTCCCTGGAGAGCCTCGGCCACTCGATCCCCCGAACTCCAGTAGGCCACCCGGCCAGAATATTTAATATATTTCTGTAATTTTTTTATTTATTTAAAACTAGAGTAAACATACCTTCTGCAAATGGACGAGACGAGCAACCCGGTCTAGTTGATCCTTGCTGCTGATGGCCAGGAGATCGTTGATTCGGGTGCAGGTGGCCGCCAGCTGGACCGTGGAGAGGATGTCGACCTTTTTCAAGATACTGATGGTTAGGTGGGGAGGAAGACAGGTCACATAGAAGGGCATACCCGCTAAAATGGATATATTGTATTGTTGAAAGTGGTGGCAGGACGGTAGGGGGCTGGGGAGGATGGCCCGGAACCATTTAGAACAGCTCATTTCAAAATTGGAACTTCCCGAGTTTTTTTCTCTTTTAAAATTAGAATCAAGAGGATGTTGTAAAGGCCTAGATCACGATTGATTACTGTAAATCTTGGCAAAATTGGTACTGAAAGGTGGGCGCTGCAGTCTATTTGGGGGACTCCATCCTCCTGACTGGGCTTTATAAAGCTTTCCGCTCTTTTCCAGTGGAGGAGAAGGGGTCGATGGAACAACAAAGTGAGAAAAAGAGGGGTATCTGGTCAATAAATCCAGAAGGAAAGAACTATTTTGGTAGCGAGCCCCCTCCATTGCCCTCTCCCTAGCCGTCTACTGTTTACAACTCGGGCCTGCAAATCGAGGAAAATACACAAAAACGGTTGTTTTCTCGATGCTGTTATTGTTGTGTATTTCGAGAAGGAAGGGGGATCCGGGGGGAAAACATGGACTGGTCAAGAAGATGATCTCCTTTCTTTTATGCCTAACTATCGCCAAGTGGGGGGAAACTCGTTATGCGAACTGGAAAACTGGGGGGCAGGGAAGCTATGCGTGGGGGAATATAGCTAAATGGCATAGTCCTCAATGAGAGAAATACATCGGGAAAGGTGAGAATTATCTATCGAGGGGTTATGCGCCAGGGGGCCGGCCGATAGGAGGCCGGTCGGGGAGGACAAGACTGTCGGCCGGAGGAGACGGTAGGATCGGAAACAAAGACCTCACTCCGAAGGGGACCCTCCAGTCGGTGAAAATATATATTATAGACCGTCCGAACTGGCGGAATATTCAAAACACCCAATATCACTGTTAAAATAGAGACTTCTGTCTCCTCCGCCCTTTTCTCATCATTCTTGGGATTTATTTGAAAAATACAATGAGGTACAGCCCATTCACTTTAACCAGTTCACTATAAAATACAATAAAAAGCCAGAAAACCAACCTCCAACTGGTGCTGCTCCGGCTAAACTTGATCCCTATGCTTTATTAAGCGCGAGGCCGCTTTTCCCGAAATGTTCGCTTTCCTCCTGGAAAATCTATGGGGAGAGACTCAAATTGTACTCATATAGGCTATGAAAACCCTTTTGTTGTATTCAGCATCGTCTCCAAAAAAGCTCCAGAATGAGACACCGAAGTCAACTGAACAGGTCATCCTGTTGATTCTTGTCAAATCCGGTAAACGGACGCGATCCTGGTCAGACGTCAGTTTTTCGTCTGCTCTGCCTCAGGATGGTCGTCTTCTGCGCAATTAGGTTGCTTTTTTTCTATTGGGGTTAACTTTTGGTAACTAACCCTGCCCTACAAAGGGCATCACTCTTTTGGAGTGGATTCGGTCCATGCCTCTCTCGGACGAATCGAAATCGCGTTGTGGGCTTCGATCCACGCAACATTACGCGTCCCGTTTATTCGGGTATACTTCTTTTGTTCTAAAAGTCTCGGTCGTATGGGGTAGCCAATGGGACAAGCGGAGAGAGACCGCCACTCGAAGCAACCTACCCTTTGAAGTCATTCAAAGCAGGTGTCCTGGCAATTTCCTGGCTGGTTGAATCCATTGTGTACCAAGGCGGTCTTTGGCTCCGATGTGATTCCGAAGCCAAAAGGGAAATCTGCACCTTAATACACGATCCTGACGCTTTCTTTTGGCAAAATTGTCAGCAAAAAAAATCGTTTCCGTTTATCGTTCATGGCTCGTCCTTGTTTTTCCATTTTCAGGAATCCTGACTGGCTGGCACTGCGTGGAGGATGCAACTAGAATGGAGAACGGCACTGAAGAAAGGTTGGTAGATCTATAAAATGTGTGAAAAAGAAAAAAGAAGCAGGCTGATTTCAATAGCTTTTTCAAATGAGACAAGTAACTTCGTTTACAGGCAGGAGCTCATGGAAGAAAAATTATGCAAAAAGGAGTGATGTGTCAACAACAAGAATAGAAAAGTACACAAAAGAAGCTGTGAGCACAAGTGAAACAATTCTACAGTAGCGACAAGAGCACAGCTAAACGCAAGCACCTTCCAAGGTTCGTTTTTAGAAATTTGCTTGGACATATGAAAAGAAAAAAAAATGATCAAACGTATTGGAAAAGGTCGGATATGAACAAAGATGCATAAAACCTGTTCTTTGCAAAGGAAATAATGAATTGCAGCCACTGCTCCAGGCCAACTTTTGTTCAAAAATATCGCGAATATTTTGCTACATTTGAGCGAACAGCCGGATGAATTTTCCAATAATCTTGACAAGTTGAATCATGCTAACTCTTGTAAATTTGTGCCATTCGACTTGATGCATTTTTGTCAAAATTAAAAGGATCCAGTTGGGACTTGTGCAAAAGCAGGTCAATTCGTCTTGTATTGTTTTGTTCATATGAAAACAAACGAAAAAGAGCTTACTTGTATTTACATGTAGCATTTGCTGGAACGAGACAAAAGCTTTCTAAACTGGTAGTAAACTCAATTCACGCTTCTGTAAAAAATTGTCAAATTCAATGAAAAAAACCTATAAAGAAGAGCAATGTTTGCAACAAAAGAGAACGAAAGAAAATAAACAATGTTCGGAAGCTTCTTCTAACAGTGAGTGAAAAGTAAATGCACAATTCTCAACGCAAAATTAGAAAAACCTTGGTAATGGCTTGTTGTATATCAATGCTAGCTGCCAAACGACTCAATAAGGAAGATCATGCAAAACTATAAAGTCATATTTCAGGCAAGAACAGAAGAGCGAGACACGAGAATAGAAGAAGACAAAGAACAACCTGTGACCAATCATATGCATTTCCAAAATTCCGTTTGGATTCCTGATGTCGGTGGCAGGATTGGTGGATATTATTTCGGTACGTTCTAATTTGGTATATCCATTTTGCCAGCAAATTGGTCAAATTCTCATGCAAAGGCTCCGTTCATATCGACCCGACCGTTGGTCATTCGAAAGGCAAAAGGATGTCGAATTTTTAGCGGCGGGATTTCCAAAATTCAAATTTTTGATCAAATAATTGAATTGCTTCGATTTTTCTTGATTGAACTTCGTTTTTCAGGTGTTTCTCCATGATGGCCGCTCCTTCCATCGCAAGAAGACCATCGAGACGCTTCCCCGTCCTCCTTTTTGTGATATTTGACCCTCAGGCGTACAAGCCCTGGAGGGTCTCGTGTTCTTTTTGCTTGTTTCTGTTATTGAGCAGTCGAGGTGGCGGAAAAGAGCTGGGCACAACACACTGCCGCGATTTTTGCAGCGCGAAATAGCCTATTTGAGCTTTGCGCATCGCATTCTTGTTGCCAAGCTTACCGTCGCGCAATACTTTTGTTGCCTCGCGCAGTGTCTAAAGGCCCGGCTCTTTCCTTGGCTCCCAGCTCCATCCCCCCTGTCCAGCACCTCCTCCCCCATGCTGCGTCATGCTCCCCATGCAATTTTTACTCGCCAGCGCTGACGCAAATTAGGAGTGAATTGCTCTTCTTTTTGAATTTTACGTGGCCGTTCTCCTTTCCCGGCCACAGACCATGGACGACGCCTGCCGTCCGAAGAGAGGACGAGGGACGAGAGCCACGAAGGCCACTCGAGGAAAGAAGAACATCAAAATGGCATGGAGGATATTCTAAACGGGTAAACGGAAAGGAGTCAAGAATTTCCTCGTGTGCGACTGTATGAATGGGCTATAGAAGGTCGAAAAGGGAAGCGAAAGATTGTACCCCGAAGAAACGGCTGAATGGGGAAGAAACTGAGACAAATAAGGAAGGGAAGGGTGGAAGAAGATGTACAGACATCCTCAGGACAGGGGATGGGAAGAAAGGGGATAAACTCTGAAGGGGAGAGTGCGAAAGGATCCTCCGATGTCGAGGAGGGGATCCAAACGACGGGAGGACGGTGGGCAGTGGACTCCTGTGGCGGGGAGATGTGGAGAACGAGGGAATTGGACGAGACTGGCAGTGTTTCCCCCCGAAAATCACATTTTCTCAAATGGAAACTGTTGAAACACCGAACCTGATCAAGGAGATGGCGTCTCCGGGTGGGCAGCCATCCGACGGGTGGCCGTGACAGAGGAGATGATCGGGGCTCGTTGTTCAGAGCTTCTCTTCCAGTTTGGAGAGTAGATTTCGGCCTCGATGACTCGAAGGAGACCGCCATTGTACCGTATCTATCCTGGAATGTCAACTGTTTCAGTGAGCAAAAAAGGGTGGCTATTCTGGTTTAGTTTATCGTTTCCTCCAAATCCCTTCTTCCAACGGACGAGCAGACCAGGTGGCAGCCTCCAAGTCGAAATCACACTTCCAATGGCTACATTTCCCCCTCTTCTCTGGTCTGCCCCTACCTTTCCCAGTCCCACAGAGTCGTTTCCTTCTATCACCACAGTCTCCAGGCAGCTACAGTAGTCTTTTTACCGTCTCACTCCACAATTTTGGGAATAAATAAAAAAGAATGACAAAATGAACCATGTTTTCGGTTGATTTCAAAGTTAGGTGAAAGAAAATGAAGAGAAGTCGAAAGACTTCGAGAAGATCTCGCGAAGAGCGGATTCCATAGGGAATTAAAAGTCAAAAATGAACAGAAATGAGCCATTTCGGCGTGGATCGTCTGTCGGCAGTTGGTCTCCGTCGGTGTCTGCCGGTTCACTTGCGAACAATTGATAAAAGAAGAGAATGAGATCATATCAAAAGAGTTATCAGAATTTGGAACGGGTATTCCACTACCAGGAGCCTTTCCTCTATTTTTGGACATTTTAACCCGGCACCAGTCTCCGTCCCTTCCTGGCGTCACCACACACCCGCGATTTGGACGGGGCACTCGGGGGCAGGGGGACAGATTCAGAGGGGATCGGTTGAACCTATTTTTTTCTACTGATTTTTTTGTCCTTTTGCCCGTTTATTTTTTGTGGCCTTATTAATCCGTGGAGTAGAGTAGCATCCAATAGACGAGATCTTGGTCCAGATAGTCCCGGGTCGAATAGATCGAGCAGCTTGGGTCTCCTTGGGGACAGGCAGCTGAGGTGGTGGCTTTATAGCTCTTTTATTGTTTCTTTTTCTTTTCTTTTTAAATCTATAGCATCAAGATGCGGTAGGAGGCCAGGTACAGCTAAAAAAGGTGGTTAATTTAAATGTTTAGAAAGAACAACCTCGCACTCCTTCCTCGTCAGGCGTCTGGTTACCAGAGGAAGTGGCGGCGGCGTCGGCAGGAAGGCTGACTCGTCGACTGGATCAGGATGGCCGCGGGTAGAGGGGCGGCTCCGGCCATGGTCGAGCGGCAGGCGAGGATGCTTCCTCTGGACGGGACACAGCTGGTCGTCGGCGGCTGGACGCTTCTTCGGTGTCTTCTTCGGCTGCACCACAGGAAGAGGACTGGGCGGCTGCGGGCTCCGTTGCAGGTGGTGGTCATCTGCCACAGGGAGCGGGCTGTGGCAGGGGGAGCTCCTGGAGTGGACGGCGCGGGCCTGCTCGACGTCGTCGTCTTCTTCTTCCGGAGGAGGGAGCAGCTCGGCCAGCTGGCGGTCATCGTCCTCGTCGGGTAGAGGCGGCAGGCTGTCGTCGTCTTCTCCTTCCTCTTCTCCAACACTAACTTCCATCGTCTTCTCTCCTCCATCATCTTCTCCTTCTTCCATCTCATCCATCCATCCATCAGCTTCTCCTCCACTTCCATCCTCCATCTCTTCATCCACAGGTGCTCCTCCATCCTCATCTTCTCTTTCCAGGCCAAGGTGCTCCAGGAAGTCGTTGGCATCGTACGACACCTGGCGGTCGTAGCTGCTGATGGTGTGCAGGCTGCTCGGGCGGTGGCGGATCTTCCGGAGGAACAGCTGCTCCTGGTCTGCAGGATCATCGCCACGGCTCAGACTGAGCTCACTAGTGGGAGGGCCGCTTTCCTCACTTACATCACTAGGGCTCATGCTGACAGACCAAGAGCAGGCGCCAGACGAGGGGGCGACTTTGCCGTTTTTTATAGATGACGGAGAAACATCTCTTCCAGAGGTGGGCGACTCTGGGGAATCGGGCACGATGACGGGGGCCCGATCTTCGTCCTCGGCCTCGTGATCCTCCTGGTCCTCGGAGGACCGGTGGATGACGGGCTGGGGAGGTAAGACCCATAGAGGGGGGTCACATCTCCCGGAGGACGGCATGGGTTGGGGTGGCGCTAAAAATAGTGTTGAGTTACGGAAATAGGGAAGGACAAACCTATCCACCCCTTCACTTTGGCTTTCGCCGTTCGCACCAGCCTAGAAAATTCACGAATCAGTATGACAATCAGGTAAATTTTATCATTATTGTAATTTAATTCGAGATTTAGAAGCATTTATGGAATGGGACGAGCCCAGAGGACCGGGAGGAGACGATGGCCTTGGCGGCGCCTCCATTCCCGTCGCGGCTATTTTGGTACACACTAGGGACACGTCTATATCTCGGCCATTTGCGGACCATTTTCGAAAATTTAAAAAGGAAAATGGGTAGTTCTTCCCGGCTAAACACGTCAACAAATTTTCAGCTTGAAGCGTCCAACAGAAAAATTCGTGGCAATACGAAAGGAAATCAGAAACAGTGGCGCCCGCCTTGTAGCATTGCTACAGATTTTTCTGCTGGAAGCTTCAAACTGTGGCCCAATTTACACATTTGCCGGCAGAAGACACTACATGTTCTTTTTTAAATCTTTGAAATTGACCCACAAACGACCGAGATATAGCGGCGTCCCTTTTATGAGCCAAAGTAACCGAGCCGAGCATGAAGGCGCCGCCAGAGAAAGCGCGCCGAGCCAGGCAGGCCCAAAGTGACCTCGTATGGTATAACTGAACTGAAGCAAATCCCTATTAAAAAATGAAATGTTCCAGAAAATTTGTACAAGTTGCGCGGCAGACTCTCAACGGGCCGACGCGGGGAGGTGGCCGGGGAGCATCTCCTTGCCGACCCTTATCTTTGACAGAAAACGAAAAGAGGAAAAGAGGGTGTGGTGGGCACTGTGTCGGAATGTTTATGCCAAGAATAAGGATCTCGCGCTTCCTCCATTGCTTCCATTCTTCCCACTTGGGAAGGATGCGCGGGGGGACGCGCTATTTACTCGAAAAGATATTATTTTTTAGTGAGAGAAAAAAGAAAAACAACCTACTTCATAAAGAAGGACATTTTGGTAAAGAAAAAATGGCCGGGATTTGTCAATGACAACTGGGGATTATACTAATCCTTCTGTACTGTATAGCAGGCAGTCAACGGGCCGGCGATGTGGTCAAGATATTTAAGGACTACCTCGAGGAGGAACTGAGACATCGTAGGTACAAAATAAACGATATCTACTTTTCTTCGGGCTCTTCTTCAGATCCATCCTAAAATGAGGACCGTTTGGGGCTGTCGGCGACGGGAGGAGGCGGGTGCTCCGCGAGGCAGCTCCATTCGTCCTCGTCCGGCAAGCGGGGGCCGGCCGCCCATGGTGTCGTCTTCGTCTTCTCCTCCTCCTCCATTCCCTTTCAGCATCTAGAAGTTGGGCAACACATGGAACAGGACGAGGTCTCAAGAAGCGGGACAACGTCCAGGAGGCGCGGCACAGACTGGGCTTGTCCACCTGTCCCGCGAGGCGTCCATTCCCTCTTCCCAAAATCGTTCCCCCAACCTTCTGTACTCTCTCTCAGCATCGTAAAAGGAACTGTCAGGGACTATAAACAACTTGGGCTTAAAAAATTCGCCTTTTTTTGCTGATCACGATGCTGTATTTATTTTTCCAAATAGACGTCAGAATCACGAGAAAAAATACGTTTTTAGTACGAAAATTCCATTTTTGAACGGTCGTTCAATTTTTGATCAATTTAGTATTTTTACTCCGTTTTCCTTATTTTTCCATGTTTGTATACTTTTTCTTATTGTAGAAATCTCTACATTTTATAGTGGATTTTTTGCAGCCCCACTGAATATGTGGCATGCAGTAATTGTGTCAAAAAATCTATGACAAAGTACAAAACGATTTATTGGAATATTGCGATTGCTGAATTTAGCTTGATTATTGTTTTGCTTGTGCTTCCACTTGTTCTCTTTGCATGTTTGAGTATGTTAGCAACCTATTGCAGCTATTGCAAAATGTTATAGAAAAATTGTAGAAAAACGTTTTTGATCATCGACACCGATGGAGACATCCTCCCGAGCCGAGGATTCCAGGCGCGCCCAAGGGAGGCGCAGAATCATCGCCACGGCTCACAACTCAGACTGAGCTCACCTCGCAAGGCCCCCATTCCCTCTTCCCCCAGGAAAGATGGTGACCGGATAATTAAATGTTTATGTCTCTTTGATCTCTATGGCATGCTGTACAGTCAGGGTATTCCACCAGGCGCGGCTATTGCTGAACCAGATCTTGTAGACGCCGTCCTGCCGGATGGTCACGGTGTCCTCCAACGGCACAATGAGTGGCCCCGGCATCCAGGTGAACGTGGGACAGACCTGGTCCATCCTAAAAGAAGTATCTTCCTTTCCCAGCCCAAAAACAGTATCCTACGTGTCGTAGTCCGTGTCCGTCTCGCTCCTCGCTTTGAAGAACCCAAATCCCATGTTCCTGTTCCCGGTGATCCAGTAGCTGACCGTGGCCCCTTTCTTCAGTTGATAGGTGATCGCCTCCACTTTCCCGGCGTAGACATCCGTTGACTTTAGATTGACCGGGGGCTGAAACGGATTTTCATTTCTAGGGGGCGGACGGGCCACTGACACTGGTGCCCCTCTTAACGTAGTACTTCTCCGCCGGATAGGGGACGGGCCTCTCCACGTGAGCCGGGAATTCGTGTTTCTCGTCGTTCCAGATGTCCGGAAGGGATTCGAACTGGGCATATTGGAACATTTCCTCCTTCCAGCTGGAGGCCGACAGTACCCGAACCTGAAAAGAGGCCATTCGGGGGAGGATGGCCGGTCTAGCCTTCTGCTCGGTCCTTTTGGGGAGGAGGGGCCGGACAGCCACGTAGAGAGCCGTCGCGAAGGTCGGCAGATTGACGGGGATGAAGTATTTGATCATCTCGACGTAGTGGTCGGCCATGAACTCGGCCAGCGACCTCATGGCCCCGGTCACCAAGTCGTACAGCTTACGGTTGTATTCCAAGCCCGTCACATCCATCACATACAGGATATATGCTTGTTTACCTGGAAGAGAGAATGTGAGGAGGGGGTTACCGTAACCCAGCAAGATGCTTCCTTCATTTTATTGCGATCTCCCTCTTTCAGAAGAGGGGAGACCGCTCTATGGTGGATTATCTCAATCACAAGCAAACCCCAATAACTCCTTATTTTGAAGGGTTCTATAATTTTTACTTATATCACAATAATCAGTGGAAAATTCTGAACAAGATGTACTACATTTTGACCCTATAACTGAAGGTCGGCTTTTACTCACCTGGAGCTTTGGCCACCATAGAGGAAGGCCAGAATCACGAAAAAACGAACCTCTCGTTATTTTTATTTGAATACATGTTTCTAGTTCAGTTTTTGATGGGAACTCCAGTGGTCTATTCCATTTTCCAGGAAAATCAGTAAATCGTGTGACATTCCCATATTTCTATTTGCGCGCAAAATTCAAAAATACACTGGCTTGGATCTTCTGATAACTGTACTCTGATTTTACGTTTCTGGAAATTCTTATCTATACAGGCGTAATGAGAAAAAAATTCTGAACAAGATGAACTATTTTTTTGGGTCAATAAGTCAAGATTGACTTTTACTCATTTCGGGGCTTCTCGGACTTTGGACAGAGAAAACCCAAAATGATGAAAAAACGAATCCTCACTTGTTCTACTTTATAGACATATTTCTAGGTCAGTTTTTGATGGGGATTCCAGCGGTGTGTCTCTTTTTCAGGAAACTCAGGGGTTAGCGAGATATTTTGGTATTATAGACCACTGGAGTTCCCTTCAAAAACTGAACTAGAAACATGTATTCAAATAAAAATAACGAGAGGTTCGTTTTTTCGTGATTCTGGCCTTCCTCTATGGTGGCCAAAGCTCCAGGTGAGTAAAAGCCGACCTTCAGTTATAGGGTCAAAATGTAGTACATCTTGTTCAGAATTTTCCACTGATTACTGTGGTGTTGTCAAAAATTCAAGAACTGCTCGAAATAAAAAGTTGTGGCGGTTTGATTGCATTCGAAGTCCAGAGGGGTCTCTGGGCCGGGTTGGGAGAGAATTGAAGAGAAAAGGGCTTGAAGTGAGATTGTATAACTGTTTAGCCGTGTGTTTTCCTTATTTTCAGTTCACCCTAGGCTTATTCTAAGCGCCAGAAGGGCCCGTCCCTCCTCTTCCGCCCTCTCTCACCCGTCTTGCTCTCCAGTTCCATACACATGCCCAGCATCTCCTCCAAATCCTGAATCCTGGCCGCCATGACATCCTGAATATTGTAGGATTCCATCATCCCGGAGTAGTCCGTCGTCCCGCACTGAAATCTTCCCTTTCAGTCGTCTAATCCCTTTCAAAACTGGCCTGTTCAATATTGACGATGACGTTTTCCAGTATCCCCGACTCTCCTGTGATTCCGTATTTCCAATGTTTATGAATCGGGTGGTTTCGTGGCTTTTTCCGGATATTATCCAGATCCCAGTAGGATTTTCTGGAAGGGAATTACTTTGGGTGGTCTTTATTTTGATGGGAACCAGTCAACCGCGTCACAAGGTCGACCGCAAAAGGAAGAAGGCTCAAAGAACCATCGAGACTTTGTTCCGCGACCCCGCACCCGTACGGTATTGACAGCAGGAAAATTTTGTTACTTGGAGTCATTGCACACTGCTGCCGAGGCCTTTCAACGCGACCGAAAATGTGTTTTTGGGAGGCAAACCTTGTTTTCAGATGAATTCTGAGTTTCTTTGAAACTTCCAGAATTGGCAGATTGCCATGTCCCTGTAGCCAGCGGAGTAAATTGAAATCTGTATCATAATAAGGCGTGAGATCGTCTTGAACCAGCAAGCGAAGCTCGTCTATCTTTATTTTATCCTGTGCCGATATATGATTGACAATTTCTGGCATTCTCTGAAAGTACCCGATCAGTTAAGTAGGAAGACGAGAAAACGAAGTCTTTGCATGTGACAAGCGGAGAGTTCAAACGGGTGCGAAAACAGCGAGGCAAATGAACATAAACTGCCCCCCGTAGTAATGGTGGATCAAAGGACCGGTGTCAGGTGTTCTTCGAAGGAGTCAAACAAGTTTTTCGAGAGAAGATCATAGTAAAGTCATAAAATAGAGATGAATTTTGGATTTTCGAGAAGAGAAACAATTTAGAGAGGTTGGGGGAGAAAAAAGATCGGATTTCTAGGTGAGTGTCTAGTTCTTTTTGTTTTTCGTAAGCATTATTTTATAAAATTGTAATTTAGGAAGCAATTAAATAAAGATTGATTTTATTACGAGAAAATGTATGGAATATGGAGAACGTGAATTGAACAGGAGAGAATCAGCTGGCTTGAGACGGTTCCACCCCCGTGAGATCTCATTTTCTCTTATTATTCTTATTTTTAGCGTTTGGATGGATTTTTTCATCAGTTGAAAAAGTAAAATAGTGAAAGATATTGCTATAAATTAGAAAGGAAAAAAATAAACAGAAAGAACATTGCCTGCGTGCAAAATGAAGCTGTAATTGCGGTAAGGGGTGCGAGAACCGGATCTCAGCTGACTGGAGGAAGTTTTCTGTTCTGTTCCCTGTAGAAATAAAGAACAACAGAGAAGAGGAACAGGAGAGTTTTGGCTGAATTGAGAGCTGATACGGGTCTTGGTTCCAGCCGACTGGCCATCCATGCAGAGGTCAGTCCGGGGGCCTAAACCTCACCATCACACCGGAGAAACCTGTTCTCTACTCTGGAACAACTTTTAGAAGAAAATGCCACCCTCTGACGATCAATGAATCTTCCAAGGAAAATCCTACCCTAATAATAGGCAGATCTCTGTCTGTCTGTAATACCGGTCGTTTGTGCAAATCCGACGGTCAAATGCAGACAGTTAGAGAAGCAGAAAGATCCGACCGGTCAGGTTTCATTCGACCGTCAAATTTTTAACCCCAACGCGGCCGGAGGTATACTTATAACTGGAGAAATGAGGAATTCATACTGTGGAAAAATAATGTAAACCGCGATCACAGCGGATAGTCTAATCTTGATGGACCGGACGTGTGGTCAGGGTCGGACTAAAATATCCCAAGAAAAAGGAGAGATGGCTACTGGGCACATAGAAGCGAGAAGAAAGGTGAAACGCGTGGTTTCACGGAGAAAACAAAACAAAGTAAAGAAAAACACAACGGAACAACTGACGGGCGACGTGTTATGGTACACGCATCGGCAAGTGCCGAGGGCGCACTTGTCCGGAGTACAAAAATAAATCACAACATTACAAAATAAATTTTATCCAAATACTTAAACGATAAAAAATGAGTAAACGAGTACACGAGGATGTTCTTCCGTATATCTTCTAGCCAGTAAGCTTCTTCAGGGCACAGGAAAGATCATATAAGCTAATACTTGGGGAAGCAAAATTATTCATAATTTCTTCTAATAGTTCATCGCATATTCCGGGAAGCATCTAAAAACGGCTAGTAAACAAAAAAAAGAATTTGTTATACCTCTTCTGCTTGGCGCAATGCTACAGCAACGCTATGGGAACGAGATCCATGAGACGTGCGAGAAAGTTTTTCTAAGCATGGAATCAACGATTTTTCTAAACCTTTCTGCAAAGGCCAAAATGAAAAGGTTGATTTAGAACTAACTGAGGGTTGTTGATGGTTTCTCGTGTAAGAATACTGCATATCGGCTACAGGCCGATCTTCCATTCCAAGTCCACCTGTGTAGTAAGGAACCTGCTTCTGTAGTAAACTAAAAAAAATAAAAGGAAGCTAATATGTATATATTCCCTACCTTTTCGGGTGGTATCTATCACGATCATCTGATATTGCGGAAATCCGTAACGGAGCAACAGACTCATTCTATAGTATTCGGGTAAGTTATAAAATATCTGCATACCATGAATAAACTACTTTTTTCTCGAAAAGGCTTTTCAAAATTATCGTCGTAGCTCAACTTTTGAGAAACACCATTTGAAGTCTAAAAAAAGTTGTTGGTGTAAAATCAGTACCAACCAGCAATGTCACAGGGAGAGCAGATTCATCATTTTCATTATTTATAGTAGAAAATCCCTGCGTTGACTAAATTGCAATGTATTAAATAACTAGTGACCTAACTTTTTTTCGAGTAACATTCTGGTCTAATTCAAGTCTCTTCTGCTCGGTTAGACGCTTACCTTGACTCTCATGTGGCAGCTAATAAAAGTCATGATAAAATAGTAACCATACCTTTGAATTAGATTTGGACAATGAAGATAAGCTAACTTGCTTATAAGCAGATATTGATTTCTCACCGACCCTAAATTGTAAAATTACTGAATATAAATATTACTACACCAGTTTTCCGTAAAAAATTGAGCTTTATTGCTTTTTAATGTAGGATATTCCCAATTGGAAATATTGTCAGCGAGTGATCGCGTATCATCCTCACTATCCGAAACATCTACTGAAGCTCTAAAAGAAAATTAAATACAAATATGTTTAAACAACTTTTGCAGGCTTGTATAACGGATCAAATCTTCGAGGATACCGTTTTTCTTCGCCTTTTTAATAAAAGGATGCTTTAATAGTGATAATGCTGATGGACGCTAAACGAAAAGATGAACGTAACAAATGAATTGCCCAACTTCTTCTGGTATTTTATTCAAACACAATTCTACAAAACTGTGAAAAGACTTGCTCCAGTACGGCCCTCTTAATTGCGGAGGCGGCGATTTCGGAATTGTAAAAAGCACTGGAACTTATACGGTTACATGAAAATCAGAACGCTTACCTCTCATGGGGTGGAGATCACTATGAGGTGGCTCACCATGAGCTAACTCTAGTGCTGTGATTCCAAGAGACCAAATATCCGCCTGAAAAAAGGACGTTTCAAGAACAAACAAAACTTGCCTTATAATCATAATTTGACTGCTTAATAACCTCTGGAGCCATCCAAAACGGTGATCCTACAAAAGTGACACGCTTCTTTATCGTTTCTGTTAGCTGTCCAGCAACACCAAAATCAGCTACTTTTACTTCACCTCGTTTTGAGACTAAAATATTAGAAGCTGAAAAGAAATACAATTGTAATCTCAATCTTGAACATTGGATGTCACCTTTGATATCACGATGAATTTTTCTTTCTGAATGCAAATACTCCAGCCCTTTGAGTATTTCTCTTAAAATAACAGCAATATGCACTTCTTCCATTCTTCCACTACGTGTTAGCTCTAACGCGGATCCTCCATCAAGATATTCCATAACAATCCATAATTTCACGCCCTAATTAACAATAATTATAATACAGGAATATACTTTTAAATAGCTTTCGTAATATTTTGTGACATACGGAGAATCGCATTGGCTTAGCAACTGAAAAATGTTGTTATATCACTGATCTTGAGAACGCATACATAAATTTCCTGCTGAATATCATCTATATCGTCTTCTGCCGACTCCAGATCAATCATTTTGATAGCTACGATCTGCAAATAAAAAAGCATTGCTACTCTTACATATATATAAAAAATTGCGGGGTTAGCATAACTTACTTCGCCATTTTGCTTCCGAACGCCTTTGTATACTTCACCAAATGATCCCCGACCAATACGGCCCTGTTTTTCAAATATATCGTCCGGATCCACATGCTAATACATATTGAAAAACAATATACTCAACCTACCGACTGAGAAAAACGGGCTGTGGATTTAGTTGCCTTCATTCACCGTTTGGGACCCCTAAAAATTAAAAGGTTTGCCTCCTTGAAAGGCTAGCATGCTAAATATAGAAAAAAGAGGAATACATACAAACGAAGCATGATCACATAGTGTTTCTAAAGAAAAACAAGCACTGGCGAATTGTGGATATGTTGGAGAGAGGGCACTTCACCGCATTCTCGTCGCATTTGTATAACTGATGTTTACGCGGAAGTTCGTTGGGAGTTTTTCATTCCCTTGTGTTTTTCCTATTCCTCGTTTGCAGCTTTCTAGATTGTCGTGGACAATTTTGTTTCCATATAGTAAGGGCTACGTTCGATCTACTCCAAACAACGCATCTGATTTGCAGAAGAAAAATTGCATCCCTTGAAAAAGAGTTACTTGCTTTTCATTAGTTTTTCTATTCCATATTTCTTTTCTTGTTACTACGTTTCTGTTGTATATTCGAACTCAACGCATTGTTCATAGATAAAATGCCATACAACTACCGCTCCCAGTATCACGAATCACGAGTTCCTTCAAATGCGCAAGAGCAGCACTCACAAAGGTATGAGTTCAAAATGTTCTTCCATCTTTTTTGCAGACCAACGTATCACGTTCAGCAGCAACCTCAACAAACATATAGACCATTGTTAGCCCACTGTTCAGATAACTCAAATTTTAATTCTAGCTCTCAGATTTATTCCACAGCTCAACGCCGTCAAACTACACACATTCCTTCTGCATTGCTCACTCCTCAGCCTTTGCCTACTGAGGTTGTAATAAATTGAATTTTTGTGAACAATATTTCAGACTAGCGATAATTCGTTCACGGATAGATTCCTAAGGCAAGTTGAAGAGTATGATCCCGTAATTCCAATAGAAGTGACGAGATATTTTATGCAACGAAGTGGCTTAGGTGGACAAGATGATACGGTCGCAAAGTTCGTTCTTCATATTCACCTTCACTGTGTTTTAGTGTTTAAATATAATATCTTTCTTTCAGACTCATTTCAATTGCCACTCAAAAATTCATTTCTGATATCATTCTCGACGCCCGTGAACAGGTATTTCAGAATTAAATATATTGTCATATATCATATTTCTTCTATATTTAGCGCCCCAAGTTTCCCGCTAGTTTCTCGAAGAGAGTGGTTGTTAGAACAGGGGCGCTAATTAAAATAAGTACGCTTATAGTATCCTTCAAATTGTTGAATTTTCAGCATCGGCTGCAGTCTACACGTAATGGTCCTTCAGAAGAGCAGAAAATCACTCTTACACCGGAATTACTTGAAACTGTACTTCGTGTCCGCGGAATCGAATATATACGTCCTCCTTACTATGAATAATTGTTGTTTTAACTTCTTGTCGTTTTAATGCCGATCTGCTTTGTCAAGATTCTGGTTAACTTATCAAATATGCTTTACCCCGAATCTTTTGTCGCAATATTAGTAAACTTATAAAAGGTTTTATGAATTCCTACAGGTTCCCTTAATATTTCAACCCATAAGAAAGTTATGCAGTTTATTATTGTGTAGTAATACAAAGGGAATACATATATCTAAGAAGGAAGCTTATGCAAGAGGATGCCGAATTAGAAGGCGTATAAGGAGCAGCGAAATTTGCAAGTCCTCAGGTCGCCCAATTAGGCAAAATGGGTGTCAGACAAATGACAGATCAAAATACTGTCGAGAGGGAAGCCGTGTATACAGCGGCTGTATGAAGAAGGGGGGCAATCCGCAGGCTGGGCGGATATGACGATGCCCAAATATGAAGAAAAATGATGAGACTGGTAGCCATTATGAGTTTCCTTTCGGACTTATAATATTCAAAAATGTATGGAAACGCGCATGTGAACAAAAAACGGCATTACCTCGAGCGGTTAGCGACCAGCGCACAGAACATACCCAGTAAATTATGAGATTACAATAATAACAACTCTTAAACAAATAAACTAACAATCTAAAAGAAAAAGTACTGGCTCACGGGGAATGGACAATAACGAGACGACAAGATGATTATGGTTGTTGAGTGGCGAAAGCTTCTGGAGGAATATCACCACGCATCTCCACAAAAACCTTTCCAGCAGCCTGAATGGAAGCGTGTATTCTGTTAATTACACAAGCCTACCGCGTAATCCCAGTTACTATCTTCTAGACATTTTGTACTCCATTCTATAAGCATCCCACTATCACTGAAAAAAAAAATTAAAAATTTGATACGAAAGATGAAATAAAGTAAAAATAATTATAGAAAAACGTACATGCAGAATTGGGCCACCATGGCGTTTTTCAATTCATCAGATGGATGTACCATTTGTGGAGTTGAGGCAGGGGCTGAGATTGTTGCTGGAGCTGGACCATTACTGAGGCACTGAACAACCATTTTGAGAAATGTGGCACAAAAATCTACCTTATTCATGAACAACTTGTATCTGGCCATGCGATCTGTTGAAATAGCGCTGATGTAGAGCATATCCGAGATAATGGCAACGGTGCTAAATGCCCGCAAATAATTACACTTGATAAACAAACTCACTCTCCACCTCTTGGGGCTACATAAAATGAACGCGAAAAATAATGTAAAACTGGCACAGCACCACCGTTGGCAAAAGGTCCTTCTTCGAAAAGTCCTTGTAAAGTGAAGCCAAGAAGGTTAGCCTAATAAACATTAACTACGTATAAAAATACCCACGGTTTTAAGGTGAACATCCACGACAAAACTTTCTTTATAATGATTTGTAATAGGCATTTTTGCCAATTGAACAGCGATTTCCATAGCACCTGGAAAATAGCTATACAGTGGCAACAACAAACATTTACACCTTTAAAAACTCTACTAGCTCTAAATCTATCCCATTTTTCTTGCTGTTGGATATTGTGGGACGAGCGAATCAAAAAATTGTAATTTTCACTGTAATAATTGTAATTGAATAATAGTCATTGAAACTAACGAATTGGTGTATCGAACAGTTTCTGCATCTGCAAGGTTTGTTACTGTCAATGTAAAGGTCGACTAAACCAATTTAAAAATTTTGCATGAAAAATGATTTACATTGGTCTCGTCATAAGCGGGAATAAGTTGTTTTCTTGTAGTTGCTGCTTGTGAACCATCATACATATCCAAATAAGCAATAATAAAAGTTTCGACTAGCTGTCGTATGTCATCATCATTAAAATAGAAACCAGGCTGAACATTCTGTTATAGGACAGTGTTTTTTCTTACCCTTCCAGGCAATTCATTTGTGGTTTCCTCTTCATCATCGGGGTTAGGTAAAACAGCGGATGGAGGCACATCTTGCCCGTCCTTAATTATGCATTATAAAAATAGAAATGATTCTTACTAGTTTAATAACCTTGGGGAAGACCTGGTGGACAGCACTGCAAGAGAAACATTTGTAGTGACAAAAATCTTTTAACAATACAATAAAAGAATAAAAAGTAAAGATTATTAAAAAATAAGCTTAGCTGCACTGAATACTTTAGATAATCGGAACTCCTAGTGAGTTGTTCGCATACGGGATTTCCCTCAAAGAACAACATTTTCACCGGCATGCCGCGAAGTTTTGCTAATTGTTCAAGACTGTCTATCTAAAAAAAGAGATAAAGAATAGGGAGAAAATCTCACCATATTATCAGAAAGATCCAATACTGTAACAAATTTTGCAATATGTACTAGCATTGCTGCAAAATCAAGATGCCTCAGTCTGTTTCCCTAAATCGTGTTACTGGTACAGATACAACAAAAAATAAAAATAATGAGAATAAAATGTACCTTTAGACTTAATGCAGTAATATTTCCAAACTTCTCATCAATTCTATCAATTACTGACAATAAAACATTAGATTTGCTCAACATCATATGAAGATCGTTGGCTTTGAATACTAAATAAGCAAATGGATAGAAAACTTAGTAGGCTTACTAGGGTCCAAGAAGAACTCAGAAAGATCTATTGCCTTGCTAGCCTCGTTGTATCTACTATCCACTACTTGCTAAAACACATTTGTTAATATTTAAAACGGTTATTACATTAATGAATTCAATGTCTTGTTTATTGAGACGAGTCCATGGCGCCGGGCATCTTTCCACTTTAAACATAACTCGCTCGCCAGTCTTTTGGTGAATAATACGTTTACTAATAGCTTTAATAGCATCTGTTGCATCGTCATTCTTCAATTTAACGATATTATAAGGCAAATAAAACCAACTTTTAAGAAAAACTCAATTTCGCCTTTTGAGTTACTTGTGATTGAAATAGGCTTGAAATCTTCAATATCCTGCTTGTTTAATTGTTGTATAATCCAACGTTCGCCATATCTGCGTCCATTCACAACCTAAACATTTATTCCATTAGTATTACCAATATCGCACTTTGATTTTGTTAACGATTTCAGCATTTTTCCCGGCAGCACTGAGAAAATTAGTCCTTTGTCGAGCTTGGGAGACAATGTTTCGAATACCTTCGCGGACGTTTCGCTGATCACGTTCATCACGACGTCTAGGC
This sequence comes from Oscheius dolichura, assembly GCA_932521035.1. NCBI lineage: Eukaryota > Metazoa > Nematoda > Chromadorea > Rhabditida > Rhabditidae > Oscheius > Oscheius dolichura. The sequence continues at coordinate 7,608,272 of OW051494.1, forward strand.
AGACGGGGGAGAGCTAAAATAAAGGTTAGTCACAGAGAACTATTTATACGAAAAGACTACACAAAAAAACTAAATTATAAATAGAACCAACATATTTCTTCCTCTTGATCTTCATAGTTACTCATAATATCGGGATCAAGAGAAGCAAAGCGATTTTTTGTCATCTGTTTAGCTCCTTGACGAGGGCCATTTCCTCCACCTCGGTTACTACGACCATATCGTGACATTATCTGTAAAAAAAGTATAATTTGGCGAGAACGTGGGTATAAGTTTGCATATCACTGCAAAAATAAGAAATAAATTTTAATACTAAAAAAGTAAGCATTTGGTATGTTTAGATACTTTTATGGCGTAGTATGGCCTCATCGAAACACTTGCGGTGTGATGCACCATTGCCTTCCCCGTGTGACTTCAATCGATATTTTCAAATGTAAACGTGCATATGAATTAGTTTTACATTCACATCAAGCAGAAATAAAAACAGAAATCGGTGATATCGCTTTTTCAGTTAAAAAAAGCGCAACCATTTTATGCCGCTTTCATAAAAAAACGTTCAGTTCTTTGAAGTGCATATTTTTGCAAAGTGTTTCTATGAACGCTCTTTACACAACACATGGTAGCATAATTTTATTTTAAAAAAACAAAAGAATCGGTATGATATAACTAGTTTCGTATATTTGTCGGAGTAGCACTGTAAAGTGTTTCGAAAAGTGATTTCGAAAATGGAATGTCTAGATTAGCACTTTTTCGTGTTTATATCGAACATACATTTTTAGCAAACAAATGCAAGAAAACTTCACAAGGAAGAGAGAAGGGCAAAGAGTGAGCGAGATGCGAGGAGGAAATGAAATGAAATGGTGGACATGTCAGAATTCAAAAAAATAGAGGCGCAAACTGTTCCTCAATTGCGGGAAATGGTCATTTCATGACATTGTTCTTCCGAATTGTACGGCGTGGTCGGGGGACTTACATTTTTGTTGTCTTATGTACATTTATTTATAATTTTCCTTTGTACAATAGGATACACATAAATAATCGTTCGAGAAGCCCGTGAAATTTAGCAAAAAGATTGACTAGTCGAGCACATCCGTTTGAACTTTCGCACCCAGAAGTAGACAAGGGGAAGGGACAGGAAGCTTTGTAATTGTGCTTCCTTTTTACAATAATTGAGTAGAATGTTGACACTTAATGTCGACATTATGGTTATTCCTGGGATAGTTGAAGAGGTGTGACAAATATCAGCATGTGTGTTGTTGGGAAGAAATGGGGCGAAAGTCTCACGAACTCATGAAATTGAAAAATACAGGCTTCTCTCACGCTTACAATATAAGAAGAAGGAATATACAATGAATATTAAAAAATCTAACAAAAAAATGAATAAAAACGAAGAGGACCAGATGTGTTCAAGATGAAAAGGCTTCCTGAGGTATGCTAGGTCTGGCATCGAGAAAAGCTTGTCTGGCTTTCTGAAAGTAAGCTCATTTTTTTATGTTTTCTTATTCAGGCAAATTTTCTTGAAGTTATATTTGTGACTCACTTCATATTGCCAGCCATTTTCTTCCAAGCATAGTTGACTGTAGTGTAGATTCATCCCGCTTTGCCTGTATTTATTAATCTTTCCTTTTTGTGTGTGTGAAACTCACTGAGAGAATGTCTCGACCATTTGTTTCTTGATGTCATCGCTAGGAGCGGAAGTTGCTACATCGCTCACTTCGATGGAAGTAAACTAAATTTCTTTTATTCTTTCAGACTAGATAATTACCAACCTTTTTCATTAGAGCTCGGTATCGCTCGAGTCTAACCACTGAAACAGCGCTAATGTATAGCATATCTGATAAGATAGAAATGCTAAAAGATCTCTTATTTTAGCGGGAGTGTCATATTTACCCATTATCTACCCGAACAGTGAAGGTGCGGCTGAAGAAGTTGAGAGGAGAACTTTTATCTGACCCTATCAAGCAGTCTTCAAAGAGTCCTTGGATAGTGAAGCCAAGGATAGATCCCTAGAGGACAGGATTTTTATTATTTCGTCTCCCAACTCACCATGCACAGATGGACATCTATCGTAAAGCTGTCTCTGTGATGCTTCGTCAGTGGTAATTTAGCTAGCTGTACAGCAATTTCCATATTTCCCTTGAAAATACGGGTTCCTCTGCTTCTACTCCATTTTTCTTCTCTCATAATGTTATGGGAAGGATAAATGTATTTCTTGAAGAGCTCACTGAAATCGCTGTCAGGGGAGACTGGTGGAAAATCTTACTCGTCGTGATATTTGATAGTCTGAGTATCCCTTAGATTTTGGATGGTGAGAGTAAATGCAGACTGAAAAGGACTTGGTTGCAGTATCTATCTTCAAGGAAAACTTACATTGTCTGGGTGATAAGCTTGGAGAAGCTTCTTTCTTGTAGCAGCTCCTTGAGGGCCGTCATAAAAACCAAAATAAGTGGTAAGGAATTCATTCAGCAGCTGCTGAACTTCGGGACTCTTGTAGAAATCTCCCTAAAAGATGTCGTAAAATTGATCAACAGGGGAAAACCTTGACTGGAGCATCAGGTCTCAATTGATCTTCAGGAATATCCATATTATTTGGTGGACCATATTGTACTCCATCCTAGAATGGAAAAAATGCTCAACTGGAGGGTAAAATGACTCACTAGTGTGGTAACGAGAGGGAATACCCCACGAACGGCACTGGAAGAGAGAGTTGATAATAAAATGACCTGTTTTTATAAATAATATATACACAAAAGAGAAAAGAAACAAATCCTGTACTTCAAATAGTCCGCGGTGTTGGTGTACTGTTCACAGATGGGGTTCCCCTCTAGGAACAACGTCTTCACTGGCAGGCCTCGAAGCTTTTCCAGCTGATCAATGCTCGCAATCTATAAAAATTTGTCTTCTTTTTGCATGGAAAACTCACCGAATTGCCCGAAAGGTCCAAGACTGTGATGAATTTACAAACTGTAACAAATGTGGAGGCGAAATCCAGGTGACGGAGCTTGTTTGACTGAAATCATTTGGTTATCCTGACTGCTTTTTTGTTGAAATTGTTGATTTTCTCCTAGTTTTGTGTTGAAAAGCCGTACCTCTCCTCCCTCGAGGCTCAGCGCTATAATATTTCCGTATTTCTCATCAATATGATCTATCACTTCCAACATTACATTCGACATTGTAAGATTTAGTTTGGCTCCTGCTGCTTTGAATTCTGTAACAAATACCCCCCATTTTGTTTATTTTCTATGGAACTAACCAGGAGCCTCGTCAAATTTAGCCAAAGACAGCGACTTTGTATTCGTATCATAACGGGTGTCTACTACTTTCTGAACTTTTTGATAGGAGAAGGTAAGTGGAACTCACTTTTACAAGAGCAGAATCTTTTTTGGATAAGGGCTGCCAAGGGGCAGGGACTGGATTCATTAGAAGGATGATTTTATCGTTTGTTTCTGTGTGAATTAGACGTTTGTTGAGGAATTTTACAGCTTTTGCAGCTTCTTCACTCTATAACCCCATATTTCTTTGGGTATTGCTGTAAAGGTACCTTCAAGTGGAACTCCACCTCATTTTTTTCGTTTACACGGATCAGTAAAGGTTTGAAGTGATCGATTTCTTGTCGACTGAGGAGTTGAATGACCCAACCGGCTCCATATTTTCCGCCGTGAGGCACCTGAAGACTCTGGCTGGTAGGAAACAACTTACTCTTATTTTATAGGCAGTTTCCTTTCTGGTAGGAAGTCCCCTCCGCGGGGGAAGGTCAGTCAGAAGAGGTGTGGGTCGTTTTGGCCCCTGGTATAAAGGACCTCGAGGGCCACAAAAAAAGGGCGCCCGACCTCGAGGGCCACAAAAAACGATTCCTGCTCCCGGTTGTCGATTATCAACTCGATCTGGAAATATTTTGCTTTCTTCAGCTTTATTAGGCCCTTCGGTTTTTATAGCTGTTATTTTGGCTCATAACTCACATCGATTCCTATTTCTTGGCTCTTCTTCTCTTCTAGTTACACGAGTAATTCTGGCAGTAATATCTTTGACTCCTGAGTGACTCATTCCTGTAAAGTAAATGTGGGCTCAAGCGTATGCAGAGGAGAAGAAAGGTAAAGCGAAATGCCCAGCTGTTTCGAAACAAGCGCTTGTGCTCGGTGATAAACCAGGAATTCGAAAACGTCAGAGGCAAACAAGCTAATTATCGATTATGGGATCCTGGACCTTCCGAGCATTTATAGCCCGGTTCGTTGAACAGGAATGAAATAAACATGTTGCAGGTGAAGATTGGAAGATATCCTCAGAAACGTAGATTGATCCACTTGAAAGCTAATAAGCGACGGTCCTTCGTGTAACAAAAGCACATCTATAATCAGTTTTCCGTGTTCTTCTACTTGTTTCGGGCATATAATATGGAGGTATCGAACAGGAGAATCAATGAAACTGCCTTGTTTGTGACCTTCTTTTGGCGAAACTGGATCTTTTCGAAATTGAAATAGTGAGAGAGCAATACGCACAATTGCGACCGATTCTCTCGAAAATTCAAACAGTTTTCAAATTTGCACATAAAAGGCTGAACTTCAGCCGATTTGTTGTTGTTGCTCTTGTTTATTTTTAGAGATATTTGATTGTTTTAGCACGTTAGGAAGTAGACGAATGAAATATCGAGATGTCAAACAAATATCTATAATCTTTGAACTTACAAAAATAGAACCAAACCTCAATTCTCACATTTCAGGGCACATAAAATCCTACAACATGAGAACATGGAAGGATATTAGAGAAGAATTGATGAGTACAAGTAAGTCGTTATTTCATTACTGCAGCATGATGTACTTTCCAGATAGTGTTTGTACAATTCTTCAAGGCAACCCTGTTGCAACTCATTTTTATAAACATTTAGATTCAGTAGTAAGTCCATATTTGATCAATTCATTTGAACAACTCTAGTTTAATGCATTTGAAGATGTTACTCCAGAAGAGATGGAAATTGTATGTGATGAAGAAATGCGACTCCTTCTTTGTGGCTTCCAAACTGACAATATTCGACTAATTTTTGATGCTGAAACGAAACGGCCACATGCATTGAACCCAAACCCTTCATTGGATCCTTATCTCAGGTTTATATATTTGTTTTGTCTTTAGTTTTCTTTTAGATCTGCAATAGATAGATTTTTTGATATAATTCATGATCTTTATATCGTACGCGTTATGGGGCACGGTTAGAGTTTTATAGGATGTTAAATTTTATTTTAGAAATACGTGCTAATCTGTTGCGTTCACGCATTGCTAGAGTCATTGTCTTTAAAATAACACAGAGAGTTGAAGATGTCTTATCACCCATATTGATGGATAATTGGTCGCAGAGAGTATCGGAAGGGGTATGTTATTCTGACCTGCTCTATTGTTTTGCTAGTTTCATGATTCCGATTACGGTCTCAACAGTCTGAGCAGAAGTGTTACTGCCATTAAATCAACGATTCACTGTTATGCTGAAATCGTTCTTGCAATTTATGAGGTAATTAATTTAGCATAAAAAACTTAAATCTTTCAGAAAAATTTATCAGGAGGTGAGGTAATTGATTTACTAGAAGAAAAACTTCAAAGAGCGATTCGAGACCGTCAGGAAATACAATTGTTACAAAAGGTGAGATTTATAGAAAGCAAGAAGTACTTCATTTTAGGAGGCATGGAAAATATTTTTTGAAATTGCTGGGACATGGATTTCTTTTGGATTGCTCGAAGATATCAACCGAGAGTTTTTTATTTGGGAAATAAAGGGTATCAAATCAATGGATATCGAGCTTATAGAGAATTTGGGGGCAACCAAGTAATCACGTTTCCCTTTTCTCTTATACTTTTTTATAGTGGACTGTATACCGGTAATAACCAATACGTTCTGATACCCGATCTATGCCCGAGGCAAATTCGGCCTTATATGAATCATATCTTCCAATGTGGCCATAACAGTCGCCCAAATATTGAGAGTAAGTGATATTATAGTATAGATAAACGTCATTATTTCAGGAAACGAAATTAATTGGTCTGCGATTGAAAATCCTAACCGCTTCATTCAAAAAGTTGTCGGCTTATCCTCGGAAATGTCGGCTAGCGCTTTGAAACAAATGAGAAACGAAGGAAGGCTAGACGAATTCTTACAGTTCGTTTTTAAAATTCATTTCTCCCCTAATTTCAGATGCTTCTTTACTACATTGCTTAATAGTCCATGGCTCACGAGAATAGCTGTAACATTGAACAGTAAAGGACTTCCGGATCGAATTTATAACGAAGTGGCCGATGGCGTATTGAAATCTCTCACCCATTTGACACTACATCGAGATGTTGGCCATCTTCCCCTTCTGCAAAACTTCCGGTAAGCAACGAGTTTTTCAGCATTGAATCTTTTGTCTTGTTTTTAGATTTATTAAAGAACGAACTAACCTTTTTGAAGCCTTGGTCAATTGTCAGTATATCACAAACAATCCTTCATCCATGCGATCTAAATCCGAAACACAGGTGAATGTTTTCGTTCAGCATAAAATAAGCTTTTATAGCCGACATTAGCCGATCGACTATCAATTTCCGTGAAACTACCGCCTGGCTTGGAACGAATTATGACAAATGATCTCATTGAAATCCACACCCTTATTTTTCGACTTCAGTTGAGGATCATGCTAGCCGTTATTACGCTGGATCAAAAGTAACGCTTTTTGCATACGTATAACTTTCTTTACAGAAAGGCGGAACTTTGTCGAAATGAGGTCCGTACTGGATGTCAAGACGTAAGCTTACGTCAACCTTTTCAACTTCTCAATCATATGAGCCAATATCTTCTTCGTTTTCGATTGATACTGTTTTATGCGGTACGCGATGCTATGAAAACCTTCAACGAAAGACTTTCGAAGGTTTGGCTTTAATTCTTCAGGGATTTTCAAATGCTACGACCATGCTCTCATCTAAACAAAGCTTTAGGCCAACCAAGTGGAAGACATCGCCCAAATTCAAAGAGATTGTCTCACTCATTTGTTTAAAGTATGTTAACATGGTGCACATTACTAGATTATTTTTTAGGAAGGCCAACTTACAGAAGAACATATCTATATAATCGAAGATCTGGTCAGTCTTATCGGATCATTTGCCGCTGATTACACTGTAAGTTTTGATATCTATCTATTTCATCGAAGACACTACTCCCAACTCTGCTACTCAAAAAAAGTATGCGTCGCATAGTGGCTTTTTATATAAAAAAGTGACACAAATCTATATCCGTTGTTTCAGTTTGACACATTGATAGAATCATACAATTTATGGCTGGAATCTGTAGAAGCAGCACGCTTTTTAAACAACGATATTGCAAGTTTTAATTAAACAAAGTTTGCGGGTCCTGTACATTTATGTTCGTCATTCTCCATCGAAATAAAGCTTATAACATAGCGTTTTTTTCTACGTTTTTACACTGAGCGTCGACCAACCAGTTTCAATCAAGCATTGTTTTCATTTGGCGACCTTCGTCGATTACACCATCGCCTATTCTTTTTGTGTAATGTAGTCCTATCAACAACAGTCTTTCGGGTCGTCTTCACAGTATACTCTCCTGTTTTGCTTAGCAAAGCTACATTTCCTTATCTACTCCTACCTGCATAAATTTTACCCGTTTAGAGATGAAATTGATGCTTCTCATTTCCTTTGTTGGCTTAGGCGCTGCTATCAACCTCATCGGAAGAACCCAGTCGGCCGCCGTAAGTATCCCCTGCTCCGAATTATCGAATAAATTGGATTGTTTAGGTCAGGGGCAGATTGACGTGCGAGGGTAAGCCATATTCTGGTGCGGAAATTAAACTTATGGAATCGGACAACTCCTTCCTTCCCGGGTTTCTTGATACAGACGACGTGATGGCTAAAGGAAAGACCGATAGCAGTGGTAGCTTCTCACTCAGCGGAACATCGAAAGAAGTTACCGGAATTGAGCCGTACTTGGCCATCTACCATGACTGTAAAGATGGGATTAAGGTAAGTAAATGAATGCCTCAAATAACAGAAAAATCTAGCCTGGAAGCCGTATTGTTCGTATCAATATTCCTTCTTCCTATGCGAGCAGCGGCAGTACACCTAAGAAGACCTACGATGCAGGAACCCTTGAACTTGCTGGTAAATTCCCCGGAGAGAAGAGAAGCGGATTGTTTGGATAAAGATGTGACATAATTGACAATAAACATGAACATTTTCTTGTTGTTTGTACTCGGTGTGTGAAAAGCGGCCCCCTTTGTAGCAGCTACCCACGGTGCAGGAAAATGAACCTCTCACCGCCACTTCATTCCACGATTAAAATCCAAGGTTACAGCTTCCCGAGTCGAAAATATGACTTTCATTCTGAATTTTAACATAGAATTTCACTATGAAAAGAACGGAAGATACAACCCCTTGAAATACTGCCAAAAACCAAATTTATTGGGCCAGAAAGAGCAAATTGTGATTAAAAACTGTTTCACCTCCATTTCATCCGGAAACCCCGATTTTTCCACCGATAAAAAGCGTATATATGGTATTTCGGACATAGCCAATACTAATAAAGCAAAAAGAAAAAAAGCAAAAGGGAGTTTCGCTGAGCGGATCCGTTTCCGAAAATCCCTTTGTTCTTATTTGTGGGGTAAGGTGGTTTTCAGTCCGATTGAAGGCGGAGGCTGCTTCATCGAAGAAAACTGAACGGAAGAACAGGTAGAGCACGGTATACTGAACATTTTGACGTCAAGAACTCATGAATAAGAAGTGCGCAACATGGTTTAATTATGTTCAATTTGTTGAGAACACGATGAGAAGACAATTTTTGACCAAAATCAATACAAAAAGGCAATTTTCGAGTTCGTTGAGATTTATCAAGGTCCGGCGTTTCACAGGTGCGAGGTTAAAACAAATTCCGTGTGTCAAAATGCTCGGCACGCTGTGCGCTACCTGTTTTTCCGTTCAGTTTTCTTCGATTTTCTTCATAAAGGGGACGTTGTGGGACGTAAAGAGGAGGGGGAGGCGAGCAGAGCGAGGAGGACGACGGGGGACGTGAAGAGGGCACAAGGGGGACGTCGGGGGAGGTGAACGTGGAAAATGAATCGGAAAAGGGTAAAAGTAGGGGAAAAGTCTACGCGTACCCGAAATTGTACCATTCAAACTAACACGAAATCTTGTACTTTTATTCTGATTATGTTGGCAATAAACATGAACACCCCCTTCTTCTTTGCTCTCCCAAATCGACAAATAGAAGGAAAAAATGACAAATAGATAGAAAGACTGAGGAAATCTGAGAAAATCGGAAAGAGAGAAACCGCCCATTGTCGAATTCAAATTTTGGTCTCATTGCGAAAAAGATGAAAAAGAAAGAAAGGAGCTGTTTCTTACTCGTCTTCCTGATTTCTACGTCTGCTTCACTTCTGATTTATCGTGCACCTTTGATCAATATGTGATCATGCAGCTGTAATTGTTCTCAAGGCATTTAGCAACTTGCAACACCTCGGAATCTTGCTTATTAGCATTTATTACTAATTACGTCATTTATTTTTTTATTCAGGAAAATGAACAAGCTCGTGAAACCTGAAGGCGCTGTTATATCCGCCATAGAGAAGCAAGTATCCCAGGCATTGGTCGAGCTTCAGACTACACACAAGGTGAAGTCCCAACTGAAACAGCTATACTTCGTTTCCGCCAAGGTTAGCATTATTTTCCATTCGTTCATTTGCGCTTGACAGTAGTCGATCTATAAGTTTTTTTTTAGGAGGTTCAAGTCGGCAATAAATCTGCGATTCTTATCTTCGTTCCTGTTCCCATGCTTCGTCAATTCCAGAAGCTCCAAGTCGCACTAGTTCTTGAACTTGAGAAAAAGTTTTCAGGAAAAACGGTGATCTTCCTGGCCAAGGTAATTATTTTTGATGATCGTTTTTAGATGTTATATTTTTGCTTCAAAATGCAATTTTATTGTATATGCTGCTAGAAGTGTAATATCGTGAATATTTCAGCGCCGCATTCTTCCCAAGCCTCTGCGAGGATCAAAGCACCGTGTAGAAAAGCAGAAGAGACCTCGTTCTCGCACTCTCACAGCAGTTCACGATGCCTGGTTGGATGAAATTGTTTTCCCTTGTGAAGTAGTTGGTCGTCGAGTCCGTGTCAAAGCCGACGGAAAGCATATTCATAAGGTTTGTAAGAACTTTAAATTTTCTCAATTTTTCTATAGTACACTCATTTATAAATTTTCCTTTTACAGGTTCATCTTGACACGCTGAGCCAGGTGAGTATGCAACACAAGGTCGACACCCTCGCCGAAGTCTACAAGAAGATGACTGGAAAAGACGTCATCTTCTCGTTCCCAACGCCTATCTTCTAAACTGCAAAAGTAAATTGTTGATAAATAGTTATAAATTGTTGATTATATTGCTTTGTTTATGTTTAGTTGTCTTTTTCTCTATTTAATTCCTGAAAATTTTGCGCGTGCATTCGGTGTGAAGGAGATATACCATATCACATGCTGCTGCTTCGACATTCGTACGAATTCAATGTCAATCTTTCAAAGCTGATATTAGTATAGATATCTATCGCCGATATTGGTGAAAGAATATTTTGAAATTTCGACATTGGTTTGATATGAATATCGAGCTTATGTTCTGACGTATGCCGTTTATTTTATTATCTTTTTTTGGGTTGGACACTTTAGATAAAATATAATTAAGCTTTTAGCATGCTGTTTATAATGCTGTTCATGGCCACAGCTTCAGCTAAAGACATAATGAATCTTGACGGAAGACCTCTCGATGAATTGGGAGAACGATTTGAGGCTAAGAATTATGGATTTGCTCCTCCGTACAGTCCTAATCTTCATTGGTCGCTGGCAGGACTAGCGATGATCACTCCTCAGCGAGTTATTTTAACACGAGATTTGCCGTCATTATATGGGGCAATTTGGAACAAGAACCCAGTTCAGATGCGTGACTGGATGGCTGTGGTACGTATTTCTCTTTTTAAAGTTCTGTATCCTACTGTTAATGATTGACTTCAGACTTCCAACTTGCAAGATTTAGGTAAACTTCCGAATTATGTCTGCTGCTAATCATCACGCTGATGGGATGGCCATCTGGTACACAGAGAAAACCGGCGTTGGTAAAGCATATGGAGCTCCCCATAATTTTTCTGGAATAGGTATTGGTTGGTTCGATATAATTTTTCCCTTAATTTTTAGTTTGTAGCACTGGACACATATTCAAACTATGGCAACAATGACGAGAAAATTACCGTTTTGTTAGGTCGCGGAAACGAAGAATTCAACGCAGATGATGACGGTAAAAGCCTATCATTAAATGATCGCGATAACCGAATCTCTTGCGACTTGCCAAGGTAAACATTGAAAATATTTGAAACCATAGATGAGCGGAACAAATTAGATAGATTTTACGGCATAAGCAATTTTTTTATTCCGTTATATTTTTTTCCTTCAATAAGTTTTTTGTAGGAACAGAATGTTTACCTCTGTAGGTGGAACTGGCACATCGAAAATTCTTGTTCGTTATTATGAAGATACTTTATCTGTTTACTATGCAGGTGTGGATGAGAACAGTTGGACTCTATGTGGTGGTTATGATGGTTTGTTAGATGTTTTCATCATATTATCTGTTTTCGATATTCTCCTACCTCTTGGATACTATTTCGGCGTTTCGGCCGATACCGGCGATCTACACAGCAGTCACGAAATTATAAGTATCAAAATGTTCTCATTAGCTGGAAAACATGATAGTGATGCTCCTATGGTACCTTCAGCTGCAAGCATCGTTAAATCTTCCGGTACGGTGTTTCATATATTTCTATTACTTATTTTAGACACTGAAGATGCCCACCGTGGCCTATCGCCAAATTCTGCATGGTGGACAGCTTTCAAGGTTTCTGCTTACAGTGCTTTTATCGCCGTCACAGGAATGCTGCTTGTTCTCATCTATAAAGAATTGGCCAATCCTAAGAGACGTCAAAAGAAGTTCTACTGAAAGTTTAGTTAGCACCACTATGTGTATTTTGTTATTGGTTACTCACACGAGGTTTGTTTTTGGATGTATAAAGTTTTAGTAATAAATTATTATTTATTATCCTGTTGTGATGATATGTAGGCCCCCACATATTCTGATGAGAAAATTAGAACTGGGATTCTCTCCGTGATGAGTCATTGGTACGCTTGTTGAACATTACTCATCCCTTCAGACGATGTGCATATCAGTTGGAACAACTAACGTCCTGTTTTCATATTATTTTGTCGTTCAACTGGAAGAGGTTGTTGTCTCGTGACTGCTTTTTCCAGCTACGGATCAGAGAACGTGACGGAATCGCAATTCGTGAATATCTTCTGCTCAGTTACTTCAATCATCCTTCTTGGTTGATTCACGGAAGTTGTCGAGGGAGAACAAGAATATAAAAGGAACCGCAGCTCAAGCATAAAATTAAAACCTCCCCAATTAGACAAGCTATCAAGTCCCGAAGTACTGTGCAGCAGGGCTGTGCGGATCATCCGGATCCGATCCGAGTGAAATTCGATGGATCCGGATCCAGACCGATTTTCGGGCCCAAGGTTTTCAGTTGATCCGGAACCGAACCGAGTTTCGGATAATTTTAAAAAAAAAGTCGGATCCATTTCGGATCTATATGTTCTTGGTGGCTTTGCCTGGGATACTTTTGATACACGACAGGAGTCGAACTTCTGACCTCCAAGTTAGGCAATTTTTGATCCGAAAAGGATCCGGAAAACGGATCGGTTCTGGATCGGATTATCCGGATTCCGGATTCGATCCGCACAAACAAGTCCGCCTCCAGACCCGACCCGGATCCGAACCGAAGATTTTTTGGGGAGGAGCGATCCGATCCGGATCCGATCCGACCTGAAAAAGGCTGGATCCGCACAGCCCTGCTGTGCAGTCATTTCCGAGCGGTGCCCATCAAAGCACCTGTACAACGGGTAATGCTGATCACCCCAGTGCAGTCATGTCCGAGCGGTTAAGGAGATTGACTAGAAATCAATTGGGCTCTGCCCGCGTAGGTTCGAATCCTGCTGACTGCGAACCATTTTTTTGTTTTTGTTCTATCACTGTTTTCAGCAACGGATTCCCGGAATATTTGCCCTCAACAGGCTACGGAAAACTTCTGTCTAGTCTCAGGATGAGATTCAATAAGAAGAGTGACGCGGGCTATAACATATTGCTGTATAATTTAATAGAAACCTCGTACGTCTCATTGCCACGCTACTTCCATCTCGTTCCGGACGAATACATTGTGACCCTTTTCATACGACGTCAGACAACTTCTTCTTAAATTATTTCCGACTTTTCCACTTGGAATAATGTCAAATTGTCTGTGTAGCCCGTCGAATGCGCAGCCAACCCAGTAATTTCTTAGTATTTCTCCTTCTAATAGCAAACCAAAAAGTGTAATTCATCATCGCGATGTCTTTTTTCGGCTTCGCCGTATAGATAATTCATAAACGGCTGGATAAAAAAAGATCGGCTGCTCATAGTCCGCCATTATTCTTCTGCTGCGCGTATACTGCTGAGAATAGCTCTTTTCATACTTTTCTTTGCAAGGGATTCGTTTCTACTACATCCAATAGGGGTTGTGTGTGTAGTTTCGTGTGTAAGGTCTTCACGAACAATATTTGCTAATTTTTGACTAATTATAACTATAAAAATAAAGAAAATTCGGCTATTTTGGCTTCTTTGATTCCCGCGCGCGCCTGCACCCGTGAAATGTCGGGAGCAAAATGTATTTTGAACAAAGTTGTTTTCTCATGCCCTCCGTCCTGCCGAGATTCTACGGGTGTAGGGACAGCAAAACTGAGTAAGAGAGGGGATTTTTGATGGCTACTCCTCCATGAAATATTTCACCTTTTTGGGTACACCCCACGTCATTTTTATTGTCCACTGCTCCACATTAATACGAACCATTAAAATGGAATTAATTAAACGAGGGCGAAAACAACTGAGGGCATCCCCCTCCAAATTAGCCACCACAGTTCCATTTGCGTCCTTTTTATCCAATTCCCCCGACGCGGCTAATTCCGCCGAGTAAATGTATAAATTTATAAGAAGAAGCAGGTGTTAATCGGGAGTGGACACTTAATTCAATTGGGGGAGAGGAGGGAAAATAGTCGGCACTCCGTTCTTTTCTGTATCCCCCGAGTCACTCCTTGGCCAATAGAAAAACAGGATCATCTTCCCCCGGTTGAGCTGGTAATATGTACAGATTAGAGGAAAGAGGGCAGCCTGGATCGGGGGACGACGAAATAACAATGGGGGAACTCAACGGACGGATTGATGAAAAATGGGAAACTGGAAGAAATAGCCACAATTCATTGGGATATCCCTTTTCTGATTCTTGGAATACTGTAGCCGCGACTCGAACCCCTGCCTCCCAGGGCAGAGGCCGTTGGATCACTTCCCATCGTCAAGGTTCCTTGGAGACGGGGATTAATGGTCTGGGACTCTGTCCTGATCTTCCTTACCTGCCCTGGTTCAAAACTTCTACGTCACGAAAGGTTAGCCTCCTGTCCTCTCCTCCCTCCGGGGTTAGACAGAGCGAAACAGCCTTCCTGGCCATGATGTTTCAAAGCTCAAATTATGGGCCGGTACTCATTCGGATACCTTCACGGTATAGCCGATGAGCTCTAGAATGGATTACTGGAAAGAATTTTATCCGATTTGGTGGGAAAGAGGGCGAAATAGCAAAGGAAGGGCCTGCGACGGCCTGTTTCTCCCCGTTTGGCAACTTTACTCGGATCTATGGCAACTGCCTCGTAAAAAAAGAGCATTTCTCCTTTTCCGGAACCTCCCCCCTCCCTTTCAAGGCCAGTGACCTCATCCTCCACCTGCAGGCCCTCAGCCGCTCCTCCCTTCCCCCGTCTGCCGTTCTCTTTGTAATTATGTTTTTGTTCTCCCCGAGCCTGGATCCTGTTAGTTTCGCCTTCCAGAAAGAGAGGGATGCCCCTCCCTCCGTCTGTTGTTTGTGATGATTGGGAATTGTGGTCGTGGAATGTGTCAAAGACCCATCCGGATGACCTCCCCGGCCCGGCATCCCTCATTTCCTCTCTGCCAGTCCTTTTTCCCTGATCATGTTCGCTTCTTCCTCCCGATCAAAGAACCACAATAAGTTGGGGGAATGGTCTCGAAGGGAAGGCCCTTGTCTAGAATGCCCCGAGGGGTTCCAGAAGGCCTGTAACCTGTTCTAGGTGCCAAGGGAGAGGGGAACAGGCGACTGAATCAACCCCCACCCCGGGTAACTATGACCGGGGGGACAGGTTGTGTTCTGTCGCTTTCTAGCCCCAGTGTGGAGGTCAAACTGTCTCCCCCCTCGTTGAAATTTTGAAAGATGGCAATTTGTGACGTAGTGGCCACCACCGTCAGCAGATGTGTGTACTGGTTTCTACAGATCGCCATCACCCCTCGAGAGAGAGACGGGGCAGGTGCCCCTCTGCCCCGTCCATTTCCCCATATAATCCAGCCTTGTCTCCTTCGTCAAACAGCCGATTCCCAGAGGCGGAAGAGAGTGAGATATTTCTCGGTTTCTCTACTTCTCACGGGGTACGTCATCCCCTCGCCTCCCCGGCGGTCTCCGTCAATTATTTATAGATAATTGAAACATTTTGTTATGACGGGATTTCGGTACTTTTTCCTTTTTTTTGTACCATACTTCATGGATTATTTATTGAAAAGGGGGCGCGCCACGGGCCCTTCACTTCCCAGGGCCCGATCTCCTCTCCTCCTCCCTCTGGAACGCCTCCGACTTTTTAAAAGAGCGTCCTACAATATTCTGGCAGTTATAAATGCTCTGTTTGTTCCTAAAAATGGCAAACCCCCCAAAAAGTTCAACGGGTTCACTTTTTTTTGATCACCCTCGTCCTCCGCTCCTGCCGCTGATACAGCCGCACGTCGTGAACTGGCCGGCATCCGGGAGATCTCTCGATAGAAGAGAATCAAGCGGTGATTATTAGAGGATTAGTCATTGGGTGTAAAGCTGTGTACGCAAAAGTAGTTGGGGGGAAAATCTTTCTGTTGTTTCGGACTTGGAGAAGATCAAGTTCAAGAAATCACAGTGGAGGTTCGCGGGGGCAGATGAAGATGGAGAAGCAGGCCAGAGGAATACTGTGGCTGTGGTGCCTTTTCTAAGGTGCATACGATACTTAGGGACCTCTAGAGAGGAGGAGAGGAGGACGAGGAGCCCGGGTCCCGGTGGTGGCAGACCTCTCCTTGAAGTCTCACCCAGAGGGGGTGGCCTGTAATAGTGTTCCCCAACGGGTCATTTTTAGCCTTTCTCCTAACGAACATTCACGTGGGCCTGTGTCTGCCGGTCTGTTCTTTGCCCAGACTGTCCCCTTCTCGCCGAGTCGGCCCTGTCTCCCACTCCACCCAGTCATCCTCCCTTGTCTGGAGATGAGTTTCCCCACCTCGTCCCTGCCTCCTCCCTGTATATCCAGTCTCCCCTGTCCTTCCCATAGTTGTAATAATTGCAATTGTCACGTCTTCCGATCACTTCCCGCCCCGATTCGATTCGCTCTCCTCGCCTATTTGAGACGGTGCCCGTTCTCTCCCCAGTGTCTCCTGTCTCTTTTCGTGAATCTGCCCCCATGCTCCTCCTCCCATCTGTTGTTTTCTCCTCCTCCCAGATGATGGATTCTCTTATCATCGCCTCCTTTCAGTAAATAACAGTTCTCCTCCCTGGGCTCTAGTCTCTGAACAGCCTCCTCCTCTCCCACCCGTCGGCCGCTCATCACTTTCCCAGTTGTCCTCGTGGGTATCGGGTTAATTATTCCCTCCAGGCCTTCTCCCACCCAAGATCATCTCTTCCGCTACTGTATCCCCTTCTCTCGTAATATGAAAAGGAGACTAGAGCCCTTCTATAATAACAAGTCGTCACTTCCCATTTTGGGTAATGGGGCAGAAAGAGGAGGGAAGGTTTTGAACGACGTTCTTAGAAAAGTAGCAGCTGTTTTTTTCCTTTGGGGGAGGCGAGGCGAGCAGGCGCGAATATTTCAAAGAACACAGCGGACCTGCTCTATTTTTCACAAATTCCACCCTAAAAATCCCGAGCCTTATTCAAATGTACCGTAACCCATCCCAAAGGTTATCCTCCCCTAGATGGCCGCTGGGATAATCCACAATTTTTCCTAATTTTCCCCATTTTTCAGCAAAAACGCAGGTCCCAAGATCAACAAAAGCCAGTCCTGGATCTGTAGAATAGTATTATGTTAAAAATTCCTCTTGAGATGAGTCGAGAATCTTGTCGGCCTACCGCCGTCCTTTTGAAACCCTCCTATCCCTTTCTCTCGTCCCGGTAGGCACGCTCCATCGCTGATTTATATCTTTATTATTGCTAGAAAAAGTGAAGGTGCCTGCATTTTTAATTGTCAAGGAGTGGTCACTCGGTTCGGAGAGCCAGTGGTCGCCGGTGTCCCTTATCATCCTCGATAAGACTGGTCACTTGCTGTCCTCCCTTTATTTTCCTCTCCAAATAGTGGCCACGTCGTATTCTACTCTCCCTTTTCCCCCATCTAGTGATTTAAATGGCAGTTTTTCATCGAGAATAGTCTTCTCCTCCGCCGTACGAAGGGTAGAGAACATCAGGGACACTGGGAGTCAGGCGGTGACGGCATCCAGTTCCATTTGAGTTCGTCTAACCGTTCCCAGTAACCAGTTCCTCATGTGAACCCTCTCCTTTGTCCCCTAAGATATCATTATCCTCTCCTTCCCAATATCCCCTCCCCCCAAAGAGACTATATGATCAAAATCTATTCCCGGAAGTCGGACATCGTTCGCCGGCCGTATGGCGAGTTAGTCGCCTAATTGGGCAAAGGTTGTTCCCTGGCGGAGGGGTTGTAACAGTCGTCAACGTCCGTGGTCATTTGTTTTTTTATCGTGTAGTATCTTCTCTTCTCTTCTTCTCTTCTCCTTGATCAGTGGTGGCAGTAGTTCTCTTCCTCTTGTTAGTCTCCCTTTCATCCCTTGTCCTCCCTGCCCCATTGAAGAGGGGATTGACCCCCACCTACACCGATTGCTTCTGCTATCAATGCCCCCTCCTTTGATTGACGTGTTCCTGGTTTAAAGGGGAGCCAATTTTCTTTTGACGGCATCCATTCAAATTTTTCTTGTGTTTGGCAGGAAAGAAGTTCATTCAAGTACACATCTGTACAGGGGGAACGACCCGTAGAAGGTCATTAATCTTCTCTTTACCCTAAAAAAAGGTAGGAGGTTCAAAACCCCTAGAAAACTGATCCGGAGTCGGTCACATTTCGGCCCTGAATCAAATAGTCGCATGGCCGAACCGGCAGGTGGTTGAAGTTGAAATGCTCAACATGCCCAAAAGGCAAAGTGTCAAAAGTCTAATTGGGTTGAATGAGGTTGAGCTCAATTTATCAAATCATTCTAGTCTCCATTTTTCCGTACACGGTTTACTATACGAATGGGAGTGCCTCTGCTGGGCACGGGACCGCCTTCCTCTGCCGTCTTCGAATCCCATCACTGGGATGACAAAAATTAGGGGTTATAGTCATTACCTGTGGCCTACATTGTATTGACTAACTGGATTCAAATTATGTTGAGCGGTTATGACAGGTGTTTTCTGTAATCCAAATCTCCTTCAGGAGGGTACCATAAATTGGACTGGCGATGGTCCTTGTCTCCCAAGCCAATCCCCCGGGTCATTGACTCCTGATGCCCCCTGGCCCCTGCTTGATCTGTCCTCCCTCGTGTCCTAATCCTTCGTGGGATCTGCTCCACGTCGAGATAATTCTAATCGTTGCCTAATCCCCTTCCTTTTTCTAATTGAGAACAGACCCGAGTCCAATTGCGTGACTACGTTCGTCAATCGCTAAAGATCAAGACGTCGGGTTTCCTCTATTCTTGGACGGGTCGTAAGAAGAGAAAAGGCCGGAGGGGGCAAGAAGAAGCACCTCTCAATACGACGTAATTATCCCCATTTTTCTATTCTCCTGGATCAAATTCGTATAGATAGCGTCTGCAAGATCTTGAGCCAGGAATCCTGGCTCGTGGGGCTCGATGAGCCGATCCATGGCCTCTGTGGGTCATCCGGGGGACAGAAGGCGGAACTTGACCGGTCGGTGAGTAACGCCCCCGGCGGGGTTATACAGCCCGGGCCAAGGACGACGAATCCCCTGGATGGCTCTCCCCTCCCAAGACAATTCCTTGTTTACACCTTTTTTTTGAGTGGGAGAGGCAGTCCTCGCCTTATCAGCCGCCGTAAGCAGAGCAGTGGGCCATTTCGTAGAAACAGAAGAGGGAAATGGAGATGGTTCTATTAATCCGGGAATGGCACCCCCTCGTCTCGTATCTAATCGAAAACTATTGTCGAGGTTTTGTCGTAGAGAGCTGGAACAGGGCACATGGAACGATCTCGAAAAAACGGGCTATCCAAGATTACGGTTGCAGGGGTGGAGAGGCGGCAGAGAGAGTTTATGACACTGTAGCCATTCCCAGTAATTTAGTTTTTGAAAATAAGGAATCATTTGTGGCATAACAAAATAAGCTGGGGAGTCTTACTGTAAGTCGGAGGATCTACGGTTTTACGGTTTTTTCAAGGTTCATGGAAGGCTTGAGGCACCACTGTGGCCGTACAAATGTAACCAAATGAATCAACCTTATCCGAGGAAAGTTCTCTATAGCTTCCGATGGCCTACAGTCTTCTTATATCCACAGGGTCCTGAGACGACAAAGAGGTCGAATTCTCGGTTTGAGAGGGTTCTTTTGAACGACTCCTTGGGTACATAGGGCGGTGTTTGAGAGGATATCCCCGAGAGACCCTGATCTACCAAGAACCCAATTCCCTGGCCCATTTCCTGGGATCAGAAAGCTCTTCTACTTTCCAATCTTTTTTGTCTTTCTCTTTCTTTCTCGTATGAAAGATTCACGGCGGGGCTTTTCCCCAGATCTCCAGACCAATTTCCCTAATACACATGTTCCCGCCTAAGATCATCCCGAGCCGACATCATCCATTTCCTATCCTCTCTTCCCATCGTCTCAAAAGCTCAGGAGTTTCAATCCTCGCGTACACTGGCTCTCTTCTTCCTTAGATCGCTGTCCCCTTGGCTTTAAAAAGGCCGGCTCTCTGATGTCAGTTCTTACGTTTTATCTGGTACAGATTAGGGAGGATTACACTCGCTCGCCTACATGTCCCTTTTGTGATCGGAGAAGGGGCGGCACCTAGTACTCTGCCCCGTCTCCCATTCCCAAGGAGGCAGCCTTCTACCGTGTGTGCTCGGGGTTGATCTCTCCCTCTTCTGGAAAAGACATTCGTCACCATCTACGTAATCTTCCCTTTTGTGTGCAAAGTAGAGGGGGCGGGGCGGGACCGGGAGGATTTCCATTGACCTCCAGAGGGTCCTCTTAATTGGGCCAAAGATTCCCATTCTCGCTCACTCGACGACGGTGGGTTTCATTTGATTTTCCTCGTTAACAATGTTTCACACCCTGGGGTTGCAGGTGCCGGGGGACCCGAGAAGGTCACCGGCCACGTAGCTCTCTCCCCCAGGACCCCGTCCCCCTTCTACGGTACCCCCTTCTTCGTCTTCCTCTCCTCTAATCTTCAGCACTTTTTGCCCTTAAAATTGTGGTCTTTGAAGGAAACGGCTAAATGAGTCTAATGAACGACGGCCCCCTTGTCAATCTAGCCTCCGGCTCATTTCCCTCTTGGTCACGTTTTCGAGGAGGAGAAGTCTAAAAAAATGGAGGATGACACATCCCCGGCGGTCCTCCTCTAATCACTTTAGCATTTAAAGGCATGCCTTAAAATAAAGCGCCCCCTCATCGGGGAGATCTCTATGAACTTGAGAAATTGAGGGGTGGGAACTGGGATGGCCTTGATTTCCGACCACACACACGTTTTTTGATGGGTAAAACGTGGCGGTAAAGGGGAAATTGGTAGGGATAATGACGCATAGGGAAATAGAGATCAACTTCTTCTATTCCTACAGTATGCTCGGGGACGTGTTTAAATTTACGCGGATCCTCCTCCTAGGAGAAGGCCCGGGAGACGCCGCCTTCGTCCTCAGAAGATCGGGATCAGTTCGGAGCTACCGTACTCTCCCGACCAAGACACGGCTCTTTGATGCAATCTAACCTACGTCTTTGGCTTGCAGGTGTCCCCCTGTCCGTGATTTAAACTACATTCTAGAAGGGGGATTTTTAGAAATTTGTGGGGGGGGGGGGGGGGGGGGGGAGAGAGAGGATAGCGTGTCACCAATTAGCAGATCGTTGGTTTTCTGAAGTGGCATCCAAAAAGTGGGCAGTCTATTCCGGATAGGGGCACGCGACTCTTTTTTTCACTTCCAGGGACTTCTATACAGTTCGAATTGCCCCTCTCTTGACCGCTTGTCCTCCGGATCTCCTCGTCCCGTTTGATCCGACCCCAGCCATTTCCCAGCTTTTCAGCTCATCCCATGCCTATTCCTCGCCTCTTTATTGCTTCTTTAAACCTTCTTTGGCTTCCTAAATTTGCAATAATTCGGTCAGACAGGAGCTATTTCCCGCTGGGAGGATGATGAATCCAAAGAACTGGTCAATCCCTTCCCTGGGCTTCTTTTCCTGAACCCGAGCTGGATCCTCCCTAGATCAGAGCCAGTCATGTAGCTGTCCTCTTCTCCTTCCTCCCACCGCGACTGTTCCCCTCCTCCTTTTCCTCCTCCTCTTTTTCCTTATCAAGAAGAAGCCGAGGGGAAGAGAAACACGGCGCGTGAATGGTAGACGAGCCGTGAAATGTGGTTATTTTCTCCGTGACAAAGAGAGATTCACCTTGACGTAGACGGTCTCCCTCCCGCCCCTCGTCCCCCTCAGAATAGACGGCGGCCAGTGAAGCGTAGTGTTTTGACTGCCTCCTCCTCCCCTCGAGTTCTTCTTCTGATGAAGTTTGATGTTACCGTATCCTCTTACTCTCCCTCGCGAAGATTTATTTAATTCTTGACGTCGTCTTAATCTCATTTTTTTTACTCTATCGAGATCATTTCCTTATTAATAGAAGAGGGTTCGTATAGAGAGAGGATCCCCCGATTGCTAGAGGTGGATGGACCTGGTGATCTTCTGCCATGGGCCATCTCTCTCTTTAACTTGGGAGTCTGACCTTCGACCCCGTCCTTAGCAGAGAGAGGGGGGTCTCTTAACTCTTAATTCCTCCTGCTAGCTCTAATGTTTATGGAGAGGTTCTTTCGTAAGATTGTCTTCCGAGGGGAGGAGGAGGACGTCATCTGCCATCGCGCCCTCCAAACTTGGAGTAAACTTTGGCCAAATTAATTGAAGCTGAGAAAATTGTTTAATTGTGGGGTTCGGGGCGTTCATTTTGATACCAGAAGCCTGCAGGAAAGCCTTTAGAATAGTTATTGTACACTGAGGTGGATGGGCGGACTCTCCCCTGTTCCTCAGTCTCCTAGTCCTAGTCCTCCCTCCAGTCACTCCACGAGACCTTCTGCGAGGACGGGACGAGGAGTTGGCCGCCGGGAGGATCCGCTCCCCAATTTTAACACTTTCGTGCTAGTTTGTTGGAAGAAAACGCATTTGGAAATGCCCGAGGTCCCTCACCCGGGCGCCTGCCTCGAGCCTTCGGATAGCGTCGGCCAGCTGCGTAAAACTTCTTCCGGCATCTGCCCCCCTACCCAGTATACCAATATCTAAATTCCCTGAAAACGTAGAAGAGATGAAAGGTGTCTGGAAATAGGTGTCTTCCAGTTGATCGGCTCCCCTCTCCCCCCACACAACGAGCGATATCCAGTGATCCATGGAGAGAGGGGCACGGGTTACCTCGTTATTACCTCGTGTGCCATCGTCGTCACCGGCTCTTCGTCTTGTTTTCCTCTTTTATCTCTCTCTATTTTCTCCCATTTAAAGTTCAGAAAAGGGGGATCAATTGTCTTTTTTTGGCCGGGCCGGTCTCCTCCTCGAATCCAATCACAAGATAGGTATACACATCATGATGTCAGAACTCAATTTGAGGGGCCCTCTTCTTCTCATCTCCGTTTTACGTCTTGGGAAGGACAGAGAGAAAAACATTTGCCTTGGATGGGGAAGAGGGAAAGGTTACCCGGTCAGGCATCAGATCTACTGTATTTTGACCCCTTTTATGTTTTCGTCACAGATGGAATTAAACATTAATTAGGGGAACATTAGAACGGAGCAGGGAGAACGACAGAAGGCGGCCGGCACCTGCTCCTGTCCAGCCCGTCCACCCCCCACCCACCGCCACCGCGAATTGTGTTTTAATCCTGTTCTCTCCACCAAAAACCATTCTTCCTCTTCCTAAATTCACCTGTCTAAAATCAGTCTGACCCTTTTCTAAAAACTGGAAACCGAGAGATCATCGTCCCCATTTTTGTCCTCCTGTTCCAGCTTGACATAATGTGAGCATCACAGCTTCCGATAGCAGGAAGTTCTTCCTGTTTTTTATCAACTCTTTCCCAACTAGAGAGTCTTTTTTCTAAGCTATCGCTGTATCACAGAGAGAAGGGACAGGTCAACAGGGTGACGGAGCCGACAAACAGAACCTATTTTAGGGAGCAGGGGCCCAGAGGGGAGCCTTGACAATAGAAATCCCGCTACCGTATCCCAGCTTCTTTCGGCAGCTTTACCATTCAATTTAAGTTGGTTGAAACACTGCACAGGCTCGGTAGTCCGGTCATTGTAGACCCAGGTTACCGTAAGACTGACGGGAAGGGGACCCAGAGCCCGGGCTAGGCGTCATGTCGTCCCTAATTCCTTGCTCTTAATATAATTGCCGTAATGGCCACTAAAGTACAGCTCGTACTGTAAAATAGCTGCAATTGTTCTTTTTCCCAGTAGTGGTTGGATTCCACCTGGGCCAACTGTAATATCTCCTCTCTTGATCCTCCACCCGCATCCTCCCTGATTCTGCCGCGGAGGAGCCGCAATTGGCCGGCCGGGCCTCTCCATTTTGAACCCATGATTTCCAGTTTTCTTAAACTTACAAACCAATCCGTAAAACCCCGTATTCAAAATTCTAACTCCCTATGTATTCCGGTAGCTTCCCCCAAGGAACTCGGATGATCCTCCCCCGCCGCGTACATTTCCTCCTATTGTGCTGTCCCCCCTTTTCGGCCTCTTCTCATCCATTCTCGTAAATTGAAATTTAAATGAGCAGCTGTTCCGTGGTCGCCCGTTAAAAACTACCTTCTCGGGGCTACTTTCCCCCGTTCCAGCCATCCTCCCGAAGAGCAAAAGGTACCTACGTAGCCGCCGTAGTGTGAAAATAGTCGTGTCCCTTTGAACGGGCCTCCTCAACCGATAAATCCCCCCTGACTCATCCCACCGTACTCGTCTCCTCCTTTCTCTTTCTACTCTCGAAGATCAGAAAAGTTCTCTCTCTCCCTTGTTGTTGGCATTCCATAATTTATCAGTTCCCTTCCGTATTTTGTTTGTTCGCTTGTCATAAGAGGGGGAATAGGGGAGCCGGGAGAGAGAGAGAGATAATTCACGGGAAGATCACAGATGCGCCCTGTGATCGCTTGTGACCCGGCCATCTTGCCCTTCCCTGTCAAAATAATCTTATTTTAGCCATTTCCTAAGCTCTTGACCGTAAAGTGGCAACTGGAAAGCCGCTAAATTCAAAAAAAATCCAAAAAGAACCCCACCAAGTTCCAAACCAGCTTACATCAGCTGTTGACAGCTCCGTGGGCCTGATTGTCCAGGTTCCGGGCATTTCTCCGGGGTGATACAGTACCTTATCATTAGTTAGGAGCTCTTCTTGGTGTAGAGTCACCGCTTCTCTTAAAATGGGCCATTTCTGTTGGCTAAAATCCCAATCCCCTCTCCGCGTTGAAAACTAGCCGCTGGCTGTCCTCCGAGGGGCTGATACTCTGAATTTTGAGCAATTCCCCGGAGGTGTACGGTATTCTAGCCTTCTTCAAGACCTCAGCTTACCATAGAATCTTTGCTCTTCCTAATTGCGCCATTTTCCATCTAGGTCGCCTCCAATCCCTCCTCGCACCGTCTAGAGGAGGGAAAAACACCTGACCCGGCCTCTTCACTCATTTGTACACTCCCTTCCCTTCCTTCTTTTTTATCATCAGAATATCAAATATGTTCTGGTACTTTCTGAGAATAGGCCGAGAGAGAGAAGGGGATCATTAGACCAGCCGCACCTGTCCAAACCGGGTGGGTGGTCTCCCTCCTCCCTGCCCTTGCCTGCCCTTTCGGAGGTTGACCAGTTTAAATTCAATTTTCGAGCCGCGGTCGAATGTCAACAATAAATACGTATAAAAGGTAGTATATAACAAAAAGAAGTCGATCTTGTGACTTTCTCCCTCCTCCCGGTGAAAATATTTGTCCTATGATGAGAAGGAGATTCTGGAGAGTTCAGTGACCGGGGGCCGAGCCCCCTGGCTTACTGATAGCGGCTGTTTTCTTCTATTCTTCCCCTTCTCCTGCCTTCTCTTGTCTTCTTCCTTTTCCTTCTCTCTCTCTCTCTCTGGCTACTGTACCCTTCCCCTTTCTTCTAAAATGCCCGTCCTTTCAGGGAGATGCTCATATCCATCGCGGCCTTCCTCGTCTCGTCCGTCCTCGCCTCCCCCCAATTCGGTGTGCCCAGCTACGTGTGTGACTCCCTGACGGACCAGCCCCAGTTGAATTGGGAGATCGAGCTGAACGACGTTACAGTACACCGAGGCGATGAGGTCACACTCAAGTGCAGCGCCTACGGAGCACCGCAGGTGGGAACTCGCTCCTTTGACAATTGTAACATTCTGCAAATTGCAATCGGATATTGAAACAGGTGGAAGGCGTTTTCTGAAAAGGGCAGATGGTGCCGGACGTAGATAGACTGCACTTTTTACAGGGGGGTCAGGGACAGAGGCCATTTTTAGAAGGGGAACGGCGTCAGGGACAAGGGGCCGGAAGGCGAAGATTGTTCTTGGCGGGACCCGGAAAGAAATGATAGTTTAAATACGGTATCACATCCCATGGGAGGATAGAGCCAGGCTCCCCACTTTTGAGGGGATGGTAAAATTCCTCACCGATTCCCTGTTGCCACCTTGAAGACAGGGCCCATCTGGATTTTAGGTAGAAAATTTTTGTTTTTGTTCGTGGTGGAACCCGTTTCAGGATCCAGTTTTGAATGCCCATAGACAGCGTACCTCATCCACTCGGGCATAGCCAAAGGGGGAGGCTAGGGGACGAGACTCGGCTGGGTCCCTCCTTTTCGGCCTCTGCCCCTTCCAGCACAAGGATTGTCTCCTCTTCACATAGAAAAGCTATCTCTCTCTCAATCCTGGTTTTTTTTAAATGGTAGTTTTCGTGGCAGGGCCCGAGAAGAATGTTGAGTACGGTACCACAAGGGGCAGCTCCTGTGCCACCCGTTTTTATGAGGTGGGAGGACCGCAACTTCGCAGAATCGTATCAAAGCGACCGATAATAAATCAAGGCGATCCAATTAAAACAGACTGTTATTCACTTCGGGACCTAACCCATTTACCTTACCCGAGGAAACACATGAAGAAGTGATATCCGCTGTAATTTCTGCTGTTGTTCGTGTTCATTCGTACTCCCCCTCCGGTAATTGTTTATGACGGTGGGAAAGGACAGGAAGTAATCGAGCTCTGCACTCATTTGATTGTGTATCAATTTCCCCTGACGAAGTTCCTGTCTCTGGAAAATATTTGATTAGGAGAGGGAGATGGGAAATTATCTCATTTATACGAGGGACAAACTGAACCAGACAAATTTCAGGCTGCGATCACCTGGTTCCATAAGGGGCGACGGCTGGAGGGATACCCGACCGCCGGCCTCGAACTCGCCCTCCCGACGAAAATGATCGGCAGTGGGCTCGTCGAATCCAGTAGGTCCTCCACCCTGTCCTCCCCTAATCCTCTCTCTTTCAGCCCATCGGATCTGTGCCGACGCGAAGTCTGCCGGCGACTACATCTGCGTGGCCACGAATCCCTGCGGGCAGTCCATTACCAGCGAGGCTACCGTAACCCTGGCCAAGGGAGGCAAGGGCAAGAGCTGCAACTCGAAGAAGGTCGACATGCTGCCGTATATCGCGTTGACGACGGCCCAGCGGATGGAATACAGCGGCAATCCGGTGCAATTGATGTGCCGCGCGGCCGGCAACCCCAAACCGCAGATCAAATGGTACCGGGTCGACGAGGAAGAGCAGCTCGAGGAAATACACAACAATCACAATTACATGGTGAGCACGGGAGCCAAGGAATCCACTCCACCGCACCCGTAAAATCTCGGCAACTGGAGGGCCAGAAAGGCGCGGTGCTCTGTACCCAAAGGATCCAGGCGCCGAGATTTTACGGGAGCAGTCAGAGGGGATCCTCCCTTTGGAAAAGCATCATGTTTAGCTCTAAAATTCCGCTTTTTTCAGACATTGGCCAACGGAGACCTGCTGCTGGTCGGCGAGGACACGAGCGTCGTCTCCGATTCTTTCCGTTGCGTCGCGAAAAACAAGTACGGACAGGCGGAGGCCGACTCGGCCGTCGTCTTCTTGGAGGAATAAAGACTCTCCCTCCCCGTCCCCTTCTTCCCTTTTCCTCTTTCTCTCTCGATTTTTGTTTTGAATTTGGCGGGAGTTTCTAGCCTAGCTTTACCTCTATTTCGTGTCGTTTCCCCGCTATCCTATCAGCCGGTTCTTCCCTATTTTCCCGTAGTCTCCACACCGATAATCTCCACTGAGTGTCATCAGTTATTGTTAAATATCGCGAATGTTTTATAAAAACAAAGAAAAGAGACCACCTCCTCTCTCCTGTCCTCCCCTCTCCTTCTCTGTCCCCTCCTCCCCTATCCTCCCCGTTCTCTGCTCCTGTTGTATTTATCTGTGTTGATGAAAAAGATATGATGAAGAATTAAGTGATTTCCTCGAGGCGGTTCCGCGGTATTGTGTGTATACAGAGACGAGAAGTTACGTTGAATGAAGTTTTGTTAATAATTAGAAATTTGGAAAAAAGAAATTTGCCGCCAGCAGGGGTCGAACCTGCGACCTTGGGCTTATTAGACCCACGCTCTAACCGACTGAGCTATGGCGGCCGATGGGAGCAATTCGAAGAGGATACACTTTCGATTGAGGTCTTTTCTGGCTCCCGGGGTTCTTGGGAAAGTTCGCGGACACCCAACGGATGATAGTGCCTTCCTAGGCGATTTGGATGCTAAAAACACTCCAGAAAAGGTAGTGGCTCTCGGGGCATTCGCTTGGATGGTTGGGGGCCAGGAGACAACCAAGCATCGTAAAAGACAAGGAGGAGGACTTCCTCGTCCCCTATTGAACAAAACAAAGACAAACACACAGCCCGGGCACAAACCCAGGAGCATCGGGCTTTTACGCCTATCACAAAAGGAGATCTTCAGCTTCATTGTAGATGGGACGATCCTGAAAATGATGGAAGTATAGACACATACAGGCAAAGCTTTTTTCGCTTTCTTGGAATCCTCTATTCGAGCTCTCACACAGGCTTTTCTTCTTTCACATCTTTCAAATCCACCCACCTATTTTCATATTTCCCGCCTTTTCCTGCTCAATAGGATCAGCTCTCGACATGTCTTGACGTGTCGACAGATCACAGAGCGGCCGGGACGATGAACTTTTCGGAGGCAGCCCTCTCACAAAAAAATGGGGCTCCTCCGTTCGTCCTCTTCCGGACGAGGGCAGCCTGGTGCTAGAGGAGCAGAGACTGGGAGCCGTTTCTTCTGCTTCTCTCTTCTTTCTTCTTTATGGCCGTGGCTCTTTTCCTCCATTTCCATATTGAAGATGTTGTATCGCTTCTGCTCGTTGAACCAGCTTCGTCCTCCGTCACCGTAGCCAGCAGGGAGGATGACTCAGTCCTGAAACATTCCTTAGGGTATCCTCTTCGAATTGCTCCCATCGGCCGCCATAGCTCACAAGGGAACCTTTTCACTTTAGGTTGGACTCGTGAGATGGATAGTGCACTCGCTTTCAAGATTTTTGCGTTTTTTTCTGGCCGAGTTCGAGTCCCTGTTGGAGCAATCGTCTTTTGCCTCTATATTTTCACGAGAAAAACGATTTTTGATGGATAACAGTTGTCAATATAATTATAATTGGCGGGCTACTGCGTAAAGTCCTTTTGGGAAAATGGAACACAGTTTCAGGGATAGTTTTTGATGCTCTATCGAATACACTAGGTCTCGTCTCACGAGTCCAACCTAAAGTGAAAAAGTTCCCTTGTCAGTCGGTTAGAGCGTGGGTCTAATAAGCCCAAGGTCGCAGGTTCGACCCCTGCTGGCGGCAAATCTCTTTTTTTCCAAATTTCTAATTATTGTGGCGGATGGGGAGTGGCTGCTCAAACGAGGACAAGTCTTCCCATGGCCGCCCTCTTTTGGTGGATATTTTTCCGAATTGCAACAGACGAATAGATTTCTGCGAACCTTTGGAAATCTCCTCCTTATCCAGTCGGTCGGTGTGGAGATCAGTCGGATCAGACGGGCGCTCTCGGTGTCTCCTTGGATCCCTTGAGGTAAGTCCACGTCGATAAAGGCGCCATCGTCTTCCTGAGCCATCTTCATCGGGGCATCCACAAGGATTCCTGGAAATGGGGAAGACGAGCGGGAGCCAATAGAAAAGAAGACAACAAGAATTGAATATTTTGATTGGTTTTAGCCGAAAGAGAGTGGTGTCAGGGGTTCGAGCACTTCCGATTTCCCTTCGTGGTGGCCCGAGTCCAGACGGTGTGTCCAAACACCGCTGTGGCACCGTGGGACAGCGAGCCACCGGGAGACCGGGTCGGAACGCCTTCTCAAGTAAGAGAGGCCGGCAGGAGAGGCGGATTCCCTCGTGGCCAGTCCCATTGACCGTCTCTACTACCCCATTTTTAGACAAAAGGAGACTACCCGAGTCAACGGGACGCGTCATTTTATGTGGATCGAGGCCCACAACGCGATTTTCTGTCGGGAGAGGCATGACAGGTGCGCCGGCCTCTGAACGAGGTCCCGCACGCTTGTTTAGAGTAAGAATTTGAGAAGTAAAAATGACCTGATACGGTAGAAAAGAAGAGATAGACGACCGGGAAACAGGAGAAAAAGACGCGCAAATGGCGGAGAACAGGAGAGCGGTTTTGACATGCCGGATAATACCCCTTGGACTTGTCATCCAGTGAACGTAAGACATAAACGTACCACCCGGGCCGCCGTTTCCCTCCCTTGGATCCCAAGTATTCTATTGTTTTTTTTATTTATTTCAAAAAATACTAAAACAACAAAGAAAAGGGTATCGCAGCCAGAAGTCGAAGTTGGATCTATGGTTGGTTATTGCTTTCGAGCGTCTTGGAGAGGATGATGTTGACCTCTTTGAGGCTGAGGTCGACGATGCGGCCCTCCGTCTCCATCTGCCTCAGGAAAGTCCTGATCGTGTTGAGATCCAGTCTTGTCAGAGCCTCCTCCTAAACAGGGGATATCCTCCGAGGAGCCAACTGACTCTCTGCTTCATGAGATCCAGGGAGCCGACGAGTTCCTGCTGGTTGAGTGGCTCGTTGTAGTGCATTAACCCGTCGACGGCCAGTGCCCGGATCAGGGGAAAGTCGTACTGATCCCCCAACAGTAACAAGTGGTGCAGACCCTCGGGGGAGAATTGGCCAACTAAAACAAACCGTTTGTCAGTGGAAAGGGGGGAGACTGACAGTCGTAGTAGACGAGGTAGATCGTTTTTAACATTATCATAACGGCATCGGGATGGATGCCCTGCATGTGAAACACAGCCTCATTCTCCTGAAAAGAGGAAGTTCACCAGGAAAGAAGCGTGAATTCCGCGCCCCCGTACAATCTCGGCAGTTCAACTCTTTTTTATTCTGGGCACGGCGTCTTCCTGTCCTTCCCAACTGCCGAGGTTTTACGGGTACAGAAATAAGCGGGAGAAGTTGGCTGACCATTGGGAACGATCCACAGAACATGGCTTGAAAGAAGGGAGAATGAAGAGCCAACATCTGAAACTACCGTATCCCAGGAGAGAATACCCCACGGTCTACCTGCTTATGGCAGTGGAAACCCCTCAATTCGCCTCCCTCGGCCTGAGCTGTCAACACGAAGTCAGAGATTCCCCAAGCCGAATGAAAGTCCTCTCGTGGATTACTCCTTAAAATTGTGCGAGAAAGGAGGAATCAGGTACATTTGAGGGGCCGCAGGTTGGCCAGACGTGTTGCTCCCTTCGGGCGCCCCTTCCACTTGCAGGAAACCGACAAGTAGGACAGAGGAGCGAACTTCTAGCACATTATTTTCCATTTTAAGCTGAAAAGGAACTGTAGAGGGATACACAGACAATATAATAAAAGGAGCGGCCCAATTTGGTAATAGAAACGCGCGATCAATATGATAAAGTTTATAAATAATAAGCGGGGCGGCAGATGAGGCCCCGGGGATCGATGGAGCCGCCCCGCGGCAAAATGAAGTCTTTTGTAGAAAGAGCACGGCGATTTCATAACAGCTTATCATCCTCTAGGGGCAGAACAGCTAGTCTTTTGGAATTCTTCTAAAAAAGAACAAAAGAGATTTGCCGCCAGCAGGGGTCGAACCTGCGACCTTGGGCTTATTAGACCCACGCTCTAACCGACTGAGCTATGGCGGCTGTTGAATGTCCTCATTGGGGCAGAGGACTTCCTCTCTGTTAAAACTTTTGGCAGGCGGGCACTCGCCGACCTTCCGCCGAGAAGGAGACACTTCAAGTGAAGATATACGGGAAGAAAACGATCTATAGCCAACTTAGTCGTGCTGACTCTGATATACAAAAAAAATAACCAAAAAAAAAATAGTTTCCAGGCAAGTCTTCCAAAATTCCCAACTGTCCCCAATGTCAGGCATTCTTTTCGGTCTCCCAGCTTTCCTTCTCGAATTCCAGTAATTGTAAGCCAAAATAAAGTCTTCTTTTAACCAGTAAAGTTGTTTCCATGAATATTAAAGGTCTACCGTAATGGGTCCCGCCGCGCCGGATGACGAAGTCCCCCCGCCCCTATCGACCGCCATCGCGTCTGTCGCCTCGCCTGTCCCTGCAACGCGGCTTGCGTTGCGATCTCCAGAAGAACGGCAGTTGCGTCGCGGCTGTACGTTCCGCACCAGGTTCGCGCGTGTCTGCGAGGCGGTCTGCGAGGCGTACAACTCCTCCTCTTTTCCGTGTGGCCGCGTCGCTGCCGATGATCGCGACTGCGGTCGTCTCTCTCTCGGGTCTGACACTTTTCCGTGTCCACTCTGTCAGTCAGCTTGTCAGAAGGAGGACGAGAACGATGGTCTCCTCCTTTCTGACCCGAGAGATGGCCGACGGCGCGGCGACGGCGCGACGACGAGAAGGAGGAGGACGAGGACGTCTCCAGGTCAGTCCACGGGGAATTCAACCTGGAGGGAACGAGGGAGAAAAGTCGAGAGCTCTTTTTTATTTGTCTGTCTGACAGTTTCCAACCCAAAATGAGCGAGAGGAACCAGTACTTTCCAAGGCACGCCACCTCCCAGGAGCCAATTATCCTCCCTGCCCGGCCGTCGTCCCAGAATGGTAGTCCTCCCCCTAGGAGATCTCCCTCCTCATTAGCCACAGCTTCCTTTCCCGGCTATTTATAACTGAAATTATTCTGTCCTCCCACAATTTTTGAAGCAAGCAGAGAAAAATTTCATAAGACGAGAGAATACTCCCCATTCCCCGGTTGTCATGCCATGTCCAGAAGAGATTATTCATAAGAATTGGCTACCCATGCCCTCCGTCCTCTTTTACACTACTAGAACTCTCTGGATAGGAAATATTAATGTTTTTATCTTTTTGAATACAAAAAAGAGCTGGAAAAGTCTTCGAAGACTTGTTTAATCCCCAAGACCCCAAGAGTGGCTCGGCTCCACCCCTGCTCTTGATCCCTTTCTTATTTTGAAACTGTGAAGAGAAGAAAAACTCGGAGAATTCAGTGGGGAATCAATTTTAATTATCCAAAAATACGCTGTAGTGATCCTCGGAGAGTATGGAATGTATCCAATGGCGATCTCCCCCAAAAACCTCCATTTCATGTCCCCCAAGTCCCCATTTTTGACCACAGCCAATTTTCAACGGATACCCCTCCATTCTTCAAGATCTTCCCCATTAGTTTATATCCTTTAGTGGTTTACGCTGTCCGTAGAAATATACAACTGTGCCCAGTTGGTTCCCACAACGGAAAAACGTTTGTCAGTCCTTTAACCGGAGAATATATGCTGCAATCAGACAGACTATAGCTCGTGTTGGCGTCTTTTTTTTAATAGAAAACGGGATAGGGAAGATCTCCGGAGAGTTTAGAAGGCAGTTGGAGATATCTCAATCTCTCAAATTGCCCTATTGCATAGTTAGAAGTGCTCATTTCTGTCCACTGCTCCGTCTCATCCCCTATCCACCCCGAGCTTTCACTATTAGGGTCTCCCTCCCATTGGCCCCAATTTTCCAGTCAAAAACCTCCTTTTTCAGATAAATGGATGTCGGATGCACAATCAGTGGCCATCCATCCAGTCAGAAGATGTTGTCGGCTCACGACGGCCGGCCGGAGGACGAGCCCAACCTGGAGGACGACCTGGTCGGCGGGGACGAGGAATACGAACTGACTGAACTGAAAAATGTCGAAACGGCTAGAGGTATCCTGGTCAAATTGGGAGTAGACACCGATCCCCCTTTAGATGCGAAGCCTCTTGTTCATTACGACTCGCCGGACGAGTTGGAACATTTGGAGGAGATGACGGAGGAGGAGAATCTGCAGAGCACCTCCGACGAGAATTACTCCCGGAGCATTAAGGTACTCCTTTTCTCCTATTTTTATCTATTAATTGTGTTCTTCAGTTCGATATCCACCTGGCCAACGCGGTCGCCCACTACCCGTCCCTCTACGATCCCCTCGACCCGAACTACAAGTCCAATATGTACCGCCAGCAGGTTTGGAAGAAGATCGCCGAGAATCTTCTCTGGCAGAGTGAGAAATCTATCTATCTTGAGTCTATTTGTGAGTATAGATGACACCCTCTCTCTGCAAAAGAAATGGAAACAGCTGAGGGACAGATACGTCAAACGGTACGAGAGGGAGGACAGCCAGATGGAGAGCGAATTCCAGCCGTTGTGGAGCCGGATGAAATGGCTCGACCGACACATTCTGCCACATCATGAGAGAGGTAGTTTTGAGAGGAAAATAAACATATAAGTCAGGAAAAATCATTACTTTCTGTATAGGACCTTGTAGGAATCCATCAGAGGCGAAGAAAGCGCGGTAGGAACGGTATTAGAGTAGAGGGCGGCAGGAGGATGGGCTTTCGGCAATTGTCTTGTCAAAATGCTCAATATTTTTGATAGAATAGCACAAAAACAGCATACTATAACTAGACAGCTACATAAATTTACGAAAAATCAATGAAAACTGGCCGAAAACACGGCGGAGGATAACAATATTGGATGTTTCTAAATTAGAATTTGACGATATTTTTGATGAACAACGTTAAAAATAAGGGTTTCTATCTGAAAATATAGAAAAACTAAAGGTAAACTGAGAAAAATTAACAGGAGCCATGATCTCATCCTCGTCCCACCACTGTGCCGCCGTGCCATCCCCACCTCCGATTAAAAAAAGCGAAAAATTATAGATTTTTGTCGTGTCCTTTTCTCCCCTCCACCAAAAAAACCAATAAAAATGGCCTGACACGTGTGATAATGTTCCGTTCAGCGATCATAACCCATTCAATCCCGCACCATTCCCAGTCACAGCCGAGTCATTCCACCCAGCGGACATTCTACGTCGATGAGCCGCAGACCGTCGCCCAGGATGTTATGATCGGAGGGTCAGTTATACCTTTAAATCTCTATTAATGAACTTTTTTTCCAGAGGGCAGACTCAACCGGCTCCGTCGTATTCAACCTCGCACCGAGAGCCGGCCTCCCATGTCACCCAAGGCGCGCCCTCTGTCCAAGGGGAGATGCGGTCCGCCTCCTCCGGTAAGGCCGCCCTCCTATAATCGAATTAAAGGACTGTTCAGGTTCTTCTAGCGGTGGAGGGACGAGTTACTATCTCTTGAAGAATTCAAATAGTAATTCTGGCCATCTTCGACTAGTCTCGGATGTCCCCGGGGGAGGCACCGCCGGCCGGGTGACTGTCATCCCCGCCACCAGGACATCCAACGGCACCGCGGTGGTTCAACTCCCTCCAGGGAATTATCCCCGTAATCAGCGAGTTCAAATCGTTCGTTTTCTCCAATCTTCTAGTCGAAATGTCTATTTCAGATCCACACGCCGACGAGCGTCTCCAGCGCCTCCTATGAGCACCGTGTCCAAGTCGGCGATCCTGGCGTCACCGTCACTGAACGAGGCACCGTCGGCCGACCAATCCATGTCGTCAAAAAAGGTGCGATATGTGTTTATTTACTTCTTTTTATACACAGAGAAGGGGGAAGAGGGCTTACTTTCCCTGTCCGATGGGGTACTGGGGGTACTGGCTACCGGGATATTGCTGGCCGGGGTACTGTTGGCCGGGGTATTGTTGGCCAATGCCAGGGTATTGGCTTCCGGGATATTGCTGTCCGGGATATTGACTGCCAGGGTACTGCTGGCCAGGGTATTGTTGACCCATTCCAGGGAACTGGGGGTACTGGCTGCCTGGATATTGCTGTCCTGGGTACTGCTGGCCGGGGTACTGCTGACCCATTCCGGGATATTGAGGATACTGCTGGCTCATTCCATTTCCAGCTGGGATCATGGGGTATCCGGGGTAGAAGCCGCTTATTCCCAGGCTAGGATATCCGTAGGGAGAAGTCTGCTGCTGTTGGAAGGGATAGCCGGGATACATCTGGTTGCCCATTCCGCTGTTTCCTCCATATCTGTAGCCACGGGCGATGTTGCCAATAGATCCGGGATAGCTGGCGGACATCGAGCCGGGGAAGCCGGTCATTCCAGGGTATCCGTAGGGGGACGTCTGCTGTTGCTGGTAGGGGTAGCCAGTCATCTGCATTCCCGGGTACATCTGGTTGTTTCCGTAGGGCATTTGGCTGCCGGGGTATTGCTGGGGGTAGCCGTAATTGAGCCCGTTGGTTCCGAAGGAGGTGGCGGCAATGGAACCTATAATTTTCGCTGTGAGACCCTTCCCATTATAACAGCCAAGCTGTCTAGCTGTGGCTGTCCAACTGACCTTGTTGAGGCTGTTGTTGAGCGAGAGCCACAACGGCGAGAAGAGAGAGAATAGCTGCTTTCATTGTCGAGTTGATAGAACCAGGTGATTCCTGCCATTGACCCTCCGATCCGCCCTTTTATACTCTTCAAATTCTATCAAAATATTTAATGATCTTGTCCAAAAAAGGCCGAAAAAGACAAAAATATTTTCAAATTACAAGCTTTTCCACTGATTCGAGCTGTTTGAACAGGCGAACGTGTCGACTGTGACGAGATTGGAACTGGAACCAAGTCCAGATCAAATTACCGTAACCCTGGAGGTAGTCCTCCTTCTTCCGGTCCCCAAAATGGTCGAGAGTCTCCTCTTCTTCCTCGAATACAGCCCAGGTCCTGCCCTGCCTCATCCTCCTCCAGAAATCCCCAGAATCTCCCCGAATTTTTCATATTTTCCCCATTTCAGAGCCTCTCCTCCTGGATAATGGTGACTATTACCCGTCCGGAAATAATGAACAGAAATTCATCCGGGTTATTCCGATGCACGAGGGGATCAACGTCAACCAGCCGATAGGCGGCCCCCAGTCGAAGAGGATGCGCCTCATCCGGACACAGAACCCCTCCAACCAGGTAATTCCCTTCTTTATCCTTCTCCTTACTGACCACCCTTTCCAGGTGAATATCGTGACAATGAATCCGTCGACGAGTCGCCACACCGTCCCGATGGCCACCCTCGGGGAAGAGGTCATAATCGACGACGGAGTCACCGATCGGATAGTCATCGACCAAGACGTCGCCCCGGATTCGCCTCTCCTCTCCGAATCTCCGGGAATGGGATCTATGATGCTCAGTGGCCATGTTCGCTTCCCTTGAAAATGTTGTATTCTTCCTTTTAGCAAAGTTTGGGTCCTCCATCTCCTTCCAATCATCCCGGCTATCTACAACAAAGCCAATACGATGCTGATCTTCAATTCCAACAACAGATCAGCAGTCGACTAACTGCTTACGACGAGAATGACGTGAATTTATAGTATTTCCATGACAATTTATAATTTTTAGAAAGCCTTGATAAAATTCCACATACAACGGATACTGCTGGAGGCCAGATATGGACAAGGCATAATAAAGAGCATTCTACAGGAGGAGGTGGACCTGGAAGCAGGAACAAATGGTGTCTCACACGAGCTTATATCACAATAATGATCTTCTGAATTATTTATTCCACCTCTCTATTTTCGATTTTCTTGTGTCATAAATGTCACTTTTTCTTCTTGATGTCCCGTTTCTGAAGAGCTAAAGAATCTGAACGTTTTGCAAAGGGGCTTCTTTTTATAACAAAATTATGGGCATAAACTGATAAATATTTATTGATTTCAAAAAGAATAGTAAATGATATAGATATAAACAAATATTAAAAGAAATGACACGCAATTTGTACACTTGAAACTCACTGGGCTCGAGAAGGTTCTACTTATAATCATCATCATCGTAAACCCATTTTGGACATTGTATGGCTGTGGTGTCGGGAAGTTTGTCCCGTAGCGATTCTAAATAAATAGGTAAAAAGCTTTCTAAATCGTCAAGCAATACAGTGATAATTTTAATAAAGGATAAAAACTCTACCTCTTTGCACATCGAAGACGGTCATAGCGTTTGGCAAATATTCCAAGATATTTTTGCGTTTGGAACGCGTAAAACGATGAGCAAAGAGTTGTTTTGCAGATGGTCTAGAACTAGTTTAGTGAGATATTTGAATGCCTGAAATTACAAACCTTTTAAACTGAATAGATCTGCAACATTGACTAACAAAATCGTGGAAGTGAGTTGTAAACTCCCTTGCACGATGGGCTGGTATCGATACTGAAAATTATACCATAAAAATTGGAAGAAAAAACATACAATGGCTATCTTCGATAGTTGTGCGATCTAGAAGTCTTGGAAGCGTGCCTAATCCCTTTTCATAAAGTAATCGTAATGGTTCCATATCTTGAAAGGGTACAACTCCGTTAGCAAGTTCTACAAGTGTTATTCCCAGACTGTAAATATCTGAGGCGGTAGTATACCCGTTTAGATCCTGAAATACTCGCAATCATCAGAAATAATAACGCAAAGTGAACCTGTTGCACTACTTCCGGTGCTAGCCATGGAAGCATTGTAGCCATATTTCGGTCAAATTCGACACAGGTTTTGCGATTGTCGGGAAGTTTGACGGCATTACGGAATCCAGAAAGAGTTACTTTCCCCTTTTCATCGACTAAGAGATGTGATCCTCGAATACCTCTTAAAAAAGAATCATAAAATAAATAAATATATATATATATAGACAGATTACACTGAAAATACGTGCAAAAAGGTAAATAAAAAGAATTGCAGAAAAGTTCAAGAGAAACCAACCTATGTATAATTTCCTGTGTATGTAAATATTGCAATGCTTTTAGTATTTGATAAGCAACGGCGGAAAGTGCTTCTTCTGGTAATCCTTCTGTGAAATTAGTTTCTAGAATATCTTGACATGATCCATAGGGAAAACTTGTAGTGGTAATGACAATACTGTCGCTAGAGACAAAACACCTTGAACATTCAATTATGTGAGGATGGCGTAACTGGCGCAATATTGCAGCTTCCTGCTAAATGTACATGTACAATCTAAGAAATAAATTTAAAGCTCACCACTACTTCGTCTGTATCTTTGAGTAGGTCATATTTTATTGTTCTGATACAATGGCTTGTGGCGTCATTATTTCGGGCCATATAAACATCTCCATAACAATGATACCAATGTCCTAAAAATAAAGAATAAATATATGAAGAAATGCTTACCGATCCATCTTTGTACAAAATACCCGTCTTTTGAGAGATCTATTGGTGGCGGGGTGGCCATACCCTATAACAGAAGTGATATACTAGGTTTTAGATCAAGAGATGGGTTGAAACCAGACGAATTGATTTTAAAGACAGTGTATTGTGCTTCACTACTGTATCAATAAAATATCTAACTGATTTGCTTGATAGCACAAAAGTTATGCAAAGGAAAAACAAGAAGATAAGGAAGAAGAATAGTAAAGCTTATCACAAAGCGTGCTCACAAATGTTCACAAATTGAAGAAAAAAAATAACTGCTGGTATCTGCGCCCTGTAGTGAGGAATAAAAGTTGCCTCCAATTCAAAGCGATATTTCGACGGGTAACACGGGGGGTGGTGTTCATTTTATTCAGATCTACAACGATCTACATCACTTTCCAGGCCAATACATTTGATTTGTTGGATACCTAATGAAAAGGACAAGCTATGCCGTTATTTACAATAAGAGAATGATCAGTAAGTTCATCTTAAGTTAGTAAAGTTCAGATTATATAATGACTAAGCAACTGCTACCTTTCAAAATAAGTCAGTTCAATTTGTCTAACTTGGAAACTAGCACAGGGAGAAAGACTACACGTTATGGAATTCAAGAAGATATAATATTCGGCATAACAAAGGATAGGGCAGAGTTAGCAGTCAACAGGACGAGACAGCTCCATCCGTTCAATTTCTCTATCTACCTGGAATTGTTTCATTATTCTTCTGTTATTTCCTCTGGTTTCTTTCCCAGAAATAGCCTAGATACGCCTGCCAGCCTTAGTTGTTTACACAGCGTTCCTCTCCCATAATCAATGCAGGCCCGAGGTGTCTACTGGTTCCCCCCGCGAACAATCTCGAGCATCGGTGGTTCAAGGGTAGAATTCTCGCCTCCCACGCGTGTGATCCGGGTTCGAGTCCCGGCCGATGCAAAATTCTTTTGCCCATTTTTGTCTTCAGCCCTGTACCTGTTCCAATTCTTTTAGGAGGCAGCTGGCCTGTGTTCGGGGATCCAAGCAGTCCATTTCTCGTTCTGCTATGCGAAGTTCCTCTCGGAGCTGTTCACTAACAACACAAGAGACCGAAGAAGCTGAAATTGTAATTTTTTTGATGGGGGCTGGGATAGGGAAGCCTACAAGTTGCATCTTGGAGCCGTTCTTTTACATCCAGGATGCGATCGAGCGTGTTGGAGACGACATCTTGGGGGTCGACGCTTCCCACCAGGGGGACGACGACGGAAGGCATTCCTACGGCCATTATTGGGAGGACGACGGGGGTAACTGAAGGAAAATGTGAAAATTAAGGGAGAACGAGCCTTGAGTTCCTTGGATGACGGCAGTTGGAAGTGGCTGGCTGACAGAGTCCGTGATTTGCATCTCACAGATGTCCGATTGGACGGTGGCCGGCTTTGCTCCTTCTGCTGCTCTCAATCCTCCCGGGCAGGCGGTCAGTACCGTGGTAACTTGGACCTAAACCATTTCGCGTGGCATTGTTATATTTCAGATATTGTTTTTCATGTGAATTTTTAATATTTCTCACTCGTAAAATAATCAGCGTCTTCTATTTAATAAAAGCAATAAAAATGGGAGAAATTATACGTCTCAAAATTGGGAAAATTAAATTTCTTTTGAATAAAAGCGTTCAAGATGGAAAAGGGTTGAATTTACCTGGATCATTGGAAGACTGGGCGCCCGTGGGCGAGCCTGCATTGCGGCGATGTCTCCCATAATCATTCTGAAGTGTATTTTCTTTAAAATAATTCTCCAGCTGGACTTACATGGTCTCATCAGGAGGCCCAGCTGGGAGGACGGGGGCATAGCTCCCGGCGATGGGGGGCAGCTCCAGCGGGGCGCTGTTCCGGTAGGAGAATTGGAATTCGCCCCTCTCGTCGAGCACCGAACTGGCTACCGTATAGGAGACGTGTCCGATGCCGCCGTCATTCTCGCAGTCGTCGTCGTCGACAATCTGGAACGGGGCCAGCCGGCTCAGGATCTCCTTCCTCTTGAGGAGCAGCTGATCCGGGTCCTGTTCGACCTTGTTCTCCCTGCCCCAGACATTGATATTGTTGTTTTCGAGGGGGTACATCGGCATCGGGGTGTTCTGTGAAATCCAGAAGGTCTGGTGGTTGGGACTCGGCTGGGGGGCCTGCTGGATGAGCATCGGCTGCGGCTGCCACATCGAGGCCAGCTGGGGGACCTGCCTCGAGCCAGGGGTCATCAGCACCGGCGGCGAGGTCGCTTGGTTCGACGGCATCAACAGCATCGGCATCGGCTGGTGGACGGCTACCATGCCGGCATCCATCATCCGGCCGTCCGATTGGATGATCGACATCCGCCGGACTGGGGTATACGTCTGCGGAGGGGTCATCATCGGCACTCCCACCGGCAGGTTTATCGCCTGGGGACGCTGAAAAAGATAACATAATTTGGAGAGAACAGTCTCAAAATTCAAAATTCCTATTATAGTCTGTTTCAAATGGAAAAACTTTTCCCGCGCGGTTCAGACCTTCAAATTATTCGAGTTCAATTTTTTTCAAAATTTTCGATACTTATATCTGACATAGACTTTGGCTGTTTTTATATTTTTTCGGTAGTTCATAGCTCAAGTAAGCAAAAGCAGTGATAAAAACGATCAAAATATATGTGAAATACGCATAAAAATGCATGCAAAAATGTCGGGTTGGACCATTTAGACGGCCAAATGCTCTATCTAGACCTGACTTTACCTTTAACTAAATTTTATTCATTTGAAATGGACTACAGTCTGTTAAAAAAGTATAGATACACCCCACTTTCCGCTGAATTGCGGGCAAGAGAACTGGTTTTCGACCCAGGTCTGTTAGTTTCAAAGAAAGTATCATGTAATACTCCAATAAAAACGTTATTTTGAGAAAAGGCTACAATCTGGCAATAAACGTTTTGATTTACAAGAAAGTGCCCATTCGCTCTCCATTTGAGCTGCAAAGGGCGCGAAACTGATCTCACTCTCGCCTTCGGAGATGGTTCCTGGACGGTGGATAGGTCAAATCACAAAAATAAGCTAGCCACAATTTGAAACGGGCCTCAATTTACCCATATTTACTCACGATGCTCATCGAGCCACTAAGAATTTCGTTTCTTGGCGCCCTTTAGGTTTTTATTACATGATACTTTCTTTG
This sequence comes from Oscheius dolichura, assembly GCA_932521035.1. Lineage (NCBI taxonomy): Eukaryota > Metazoa > Nematoda > Chromadorea > Rhabditida > Rhabditidae > Oscheius > Oscheius dolichura. The sequence goes on from OW051494.1 coordinate 7,650,339, forward strand.
AAACTAACAGACCTGGGTCGAAAACCAGGCCTCTTGCCCGCAATTCAGCGAAAAGTGGGGTGTATCTATACTTTTTTAACAGACTGTATACCACGCGAAACCCTTCAAGTTCAGATGCTGCTCGAGTATTTCGTCCCGTTTTCCAATTTCTTGGCATTTATTTTTTATAATTTTATGCTGCATTTGTTCAGAAAACGATGCTAATTATTTTAGAACTAAAAAAAAGTTGTTAAAAAACGGTGTAAATTATGAAAAAAACTGAAAATTCTTCATAACCTGGAGATCATAGATCATAGAAATTTGGAGCATTTGAATGTTTTCTGGCATTGGAAGGTGTTTCTCAAACCAGAATATGTACAGTAACTCACCGTAGTCATATGATTCATCGTGATGAACGGTTGCCGTTGCTGAATCGGTGGACTGCACCTCTGCCGGGCCTCCTGCATCTCGTTCTCCGAATGGGCCCAAGTACAGCGATTTCCTCGAGGACAAGACGCTCCACAGAGGATATCTCTTCAAATTGTGATACTGATTATTTTCTGGGGAGTACGCTACCTGCACATTTTGGTCTTATAAGTGTGGGGCGACGTGGTTGTGCTGTTCTTCTTCCAGTACGTGTCTTTCGCGTGGTCTCGAGCTCGTCTTTCCATTCTAAAAGCGCAAAATAGCCATATTTCTTTGGGGGAAATGTACCGTCTTGTATTGTGTTGAACAAGAAGATCTAAAAGAGAAGAAAGGTTATCCAGATATTCCGTAAACCGCTCCAGATTGACTTTTTCTAAAGAATGATTTATTTTTTTATTCTAGAAACTCGAGAAATGAGAATAAAACACTGTACCATGATGAGTGGAATGTATTCCCCTGAACGAATTCAGTAGGGGCATCATGGCGGTGGCCAATTCTTCTCCCTTGCTTGAAATCATCGCCACTTCTTCTAGTCCTTGTTCATATGATTGCATAGATGATAATTTATCTATAATATTTATTTTCTCTTTATTTTATGGCTCCTACCAATGATAGATTGCATATGGGATCGGTGGGTCAAGTCGCCGTAGAGGAGGGACGACCATTGGTCCGGGCAGATGCGCAATCCGGCTTCTAGGGCCATCTACGGGAGAATTTCGGATAGATTGGAATTATTCAGATTTTACCTGAACAATTTGAGTATCGTGTTCCCGTCTCAAGTCTTCATAACTCCGGAATTCTTCCTTCAATTGCATCAAAGACGATTCGCCTTCTCTTTTCAGGACATGGAAACAAGAAGCTCGATAGAGCAACTGGACCACGTGGCCGACACACGTCTTTGAGACCTAAAATTTATATTTTTCATTACTTTCTATGTGCTAAAAACCTGTGGATAGTCGTCTGTGAGCATCTGAACCACATACATGACAAGAGTCTTCCTGGCTATGGGTGCCCCCGTCCTCAAAGTCAATAGAATCAATTTCAGGACGTCTTCTTGCATGGCCGGTCCCAGAAACTGGCAACCCCGAGACCTGACAGCCGTCCAGAGCTGGGTACTCAAATGGGAGGGGACCTGCTGGCTCAAGATTATCTAAAACGATTATTTTTTGCACGTTTGGAGGTGAACCTCAGTCATAACCCTGTCGGCCACGGCTCTGCATGTTTTCAAGGCACGGGAACGGCCTTCCTCTTCCACCAGTTGGTAACAAATAAGGGAGACGAGCTTGCGCTGCATTGTACGGGAGAGAACCTCGCTGTAGACGGTGCCGCCTCTCTCGGACTCGGCTCTACACAAATGAGAGGCTAATTGATTAAGAGAGCTGTCGATAGTTTCTAGGAAACGCTAAATTCCTCGATTATTTTTAGAAAAGAACCTATAAAAACCTCCGTAGGAGCATCCAACCCGTGATGTTTGTATCTAATGGAATTGTTTTGACCACCGGTAACAATATGTAGCAAGGCAGAATTGGGCGGATATTTAGACACGGGAACTTTGCCTTCGGTCTCATCAAATGGGCACATGTTATGATTTAGGGAGACTATACATGGACGGCAAAGCACGTGCCCACATGCTAAGTTTACTGGCAACCGTTGAGTGGAAAAAACCTGAAGGAGTCTTCTTTTTCTGATCAATGGGGGAACTTACTTGGCTACACACAACGCAGCAAAGCACATCGGACCAGACTTGTCCTTGTCCAGCCGGGGCCATCTCTAGGGGCTGGTGTATACACGGTATACAGATTAGGAATAAATAAAAATATTTGTAGAAAAAAGCTGTGCTTTTTTACATTTACGGATGCTCTGAAATTGTTCTCATTTTTTCAGGGACATCAACTGATATTTAGGGCTTATGGCTCATGTGGGAAAAGTAGATAAATAAATGGTAGGAAACCACATATCTAGTGTGAAAAGAAGAGAAAGCAAAATTTATGTAAAACTAACAACAACTTTGTCAACAATATGCACATAGAAAAATCAAACAAGGTATTTTGGCTCATAATTAACAAAACTTGCAAAATCATTAGCCAAATTGTTAGCATGGGAGGGGCTAAACTGAGTCTTCTTGACTCCGAGGAGGCGCAAAGCCTGAAGACATTTGTATTATAAAATGTATGGTGGCTATATGAAGTGATAAATAAGAAGTAAACACTTACAATTTCTTCCATTACCGCTCCGGTGCATAAAATTATTTTGGCGTCTTTTTTTCCTAGCATGCGCACGGTTTGGGCAGTCTTTACAAGGCACTCGTCTGCTAAAAATGGTGGATCGGCTATAACGACATCGAAGATTCCTATAATTTATTGGGATAATAAGAATAAAATAGCAAACCTTTCACTTCTTCTGGAATATTGTGAGGCTCATTATAATCATAGAAAACGTAATCTTCCGGATATCGTTTTCCAAATCGTTTATCATATTCAAAAATTTTCAGCTGTATATTACCCGAAGAGCATTCCTACAACGCTGATATAACATATAATATTGGGTAACATAAAACTTACTTCCATTTGATGAAAATATCGCATAAGAGTCGGAGAAGAAACACATGCTATCCGACCTTTCCCTTCACAGGCAAAAATGGCTTCATTACACAGTGTGCGCGCAGTCTCTTCCGAGTACCAAAACTGGGAAAGCTATAAATGTCTTTGATGATGCGTCAAGTTCAAAGGGTTAACTACACCCACCTGCCAATCTTCATCAATCGCCAACTTTCCTTCCGATTCCAACTTTATTCTTTCGTCTTGTTCCTGCCTAAAACCAATTTCCTGAGATAGGAAGGGGCAAATAACGAATAAGAACAAGCAATATACAAAAATAACCACACCTGAACTGTTCCAAAATAGCTAGTGTATCTGTTGGTAATTGTGGTATATCATCATCTTGTGCAGTCATTCTATCCTGAAAAACAGCAACTAATTGCTATGAAAAATATAAAGTAGAACAGTATAATGGAAAACAACAAAATGCAATTGAAGGGGAGGATTTACTAAAGAGGTGAAAAATCCAAAATAATTATCAGCTTTTTTGCAAACAAATTGAAAAGCAAAAAAGGATGAGCAGACAAAGGAATTCCAGGAGACTACGGCCTAGGCTCGTGACAGAACGAAGGACAAACAATAACGACGATCGCCAACAAATGAACTCGCGCGACAGAAACGGCCTCGGGCAAAATAGAGATGTATTACCCATTCGCATATTTCGGTAAGAGCAGTTTGCCTTCGCTTTTACGTCAAGCAGAAAGGTTTCTAAAGATATCAATGAGGCACAACAAATAAGCAATGACAGCAACGTCAAGGCAAACAAAAGAAAGCAGACATGGAATTGATGATCTTTCCAGCGTTTCTTATCGAAAAAAAGTGGAAACCCCGCATGAAGCTCTGTTCATGCATGTGGGAATATTTAGCTGGAGGACTCATGTTACGTCAAAAGCCCTCACTCGATGAAAAATAAAATGGGATATAGCCATAAGCAACTTCAACAAAAAGAAAATTGGGTGCATCCTTCATTCAAAACAATTTATTGAAATCCGGTAAGACAGAAAAGTAAAGGACATACAATAAATACAACGCTTATATAAAAGGCTTACTCGTGACAGGGGGTGAGCCGACGATCCGGCGTAAACGGCTTCGATAGGATTTTCTTTACATGTGCGAGAGCGCTATGAGCTTGATCATCGCTATCCTGCAAAATAAAAAAAATATTTACTTTGATCTTACGACAAATATAAATACAACGGCCGGAACTTATAAACAAAAAGTGTAAGACTAGGATTATCTGTCTCTAGTTTTCTAAAATGATTTGCCAAGTGAAGCAATGCCGACTTTTAGCCGTATATAATCTAGTCCAAAAATTTACTAGCTGCAATAAAACCGAAGGCAAAAATTGTAGAATTGATAGATTTAAATTTTTGAACTGAAAGATAAAACCCCAATCAAATTCACGAACCTGTATAGTTTTCACGCTGTCTACATTATAAGGAGGTTTGACTAGCACTCGTCCTAGTACAGAAATATCACGACCCTGCAAATGTGAGAAAAATGCGAACGGTTTATATTTTCACACCTTCCAACGCACATCATCAAGAGTCTTCCGAAGTTGAATAAATGCGTATTGACCCTCAAGAGAAACATCTTCTTCCATAAGCTCTTGACGCAAGCGTTTTTCAGCTTCTGCGCTAGTCTTTTCAGGAGCCGCATGGCAATTATTAAGCAAACTATCAACAGACTCTTTAGTGGAGGATCCAGCTATTTCTTTTATCTACAAGGAGAATAAGAGAAAGCATGAAAATAACCTACATCCTTAATCATTGCCATATTAAATAGTCTCAAAATAGGTTTATTACCCGAAACGGCATCTTTAATCACTAGCGCCTAAAGCAAAATACAATAGTTAGAGAAAGTAACCTTTACAGCAGGATCGAAGCAAACGACCTCGCCACGAACGGTTGCATCCAGTGCTGTGACAAATTCCACCGTAGATCCTGCAGGAAATGCACCTTCCCCTCCCAAGGAAACCATAAACCTGGAAAATGCAGCACATTTTCATAGCCATACATTAGGCAAAGCCTTTTATCGGAATCATTACTTTTCTACTCAACCGTAAATCGCCAAATATTAGTAAGCGAGCCTAGACGATATCACCAAAGAAGAGCAGCGGAACGAACCGAGGACAACATACAAGATTGTGGTATTATACAACGATTTATTCGGTTCCCCGATAACAGTAACAACTTAGGCGATGGAACCAGCGTTGGCGGCGATTCTGGGCCAGAGATCAGCGCATTCCTTAGCTACTGGGCCTGTAATGGCGGATCCTTTCATTTCTCCCTTGTTGTTGACAATGACTCCAGCATTATCCTCAAAATAAATGAAAGTACCGTCCTTTCGTCGGAACTGCTTGCGCTGACGGATAACGACGGCTTGAAGTACTGAAAGCGAATTGTTCGTTATAGAAAAAAACAAGATGTCGATGTTTTTTTCTTTCTACTTTTTTGGCACATTCCAAGGTATAATAATATCAAAATGAGATTTACAACAGGTTTATTTTGTTGTTGAAAAGACGATCTCAATCAGTCATCCAGACAAATACGTTTAGTAGTCTAAAGAGTAAAGATTTGACGGAAACGTACCTTTTTTACGGAGCTCGGGCTTTCCTTTCTTGACCGAGGCGACAAACATATCTCCTACTCCAGCACTTGGTAAACGGTTCAAACGACCACGGATTCCATAAACGGAGATGACGAAAAGATTTTTGGCACCGGTGTTGTCGGCGCAGTTCATGACGGCTCCGACGGGCAAACCAAGGGAAATACGGAATTTGGCTCCGGAAGCTCCTCCACGTCCTCTCTTAGACATTTTACCTGGAAAAACTGACTATAGAAAGAAATGTTAGAAGTAGACGAAAATGAAAAAGTATATTGAGACATTTTTACAATCTTCCATTTGTAAGCCATTTGAGCTGAAGCAGGTACAAGAATGTAAATCAATGCTCCTTCTGGTAAAAAAGCAGCTCTATTCATAGAAATTCAAATAAGAGGAACAGGAAAAAAGAAAGGAAAAATATTTAGGAAAGGGCCGCGAAATCTCGTTCGATTTTTTCGATACGGTGGGTGAAGGCGAGTAAAAGGTCTTATAGCGGGCAAAAATCCTTTAAATTTTTGGTTGGACCAGCGCCAAGAATGGCAATAAAGACGTGTTTTTCTCTTTTTGTAGTCCCCTTTTGTGATGGTCTTTTCTGTGACAAACCATCGCTTTTGCATTAGTAAAATATAGTGAACTAGCCTCGGTAAGGTAAGATCGATGTTCGGTTTGCTATTCATAAGATATTGAGTGCGTTTGAATAATCGAAAATTACATTCGAAATAGAAATATTTATTGCAACAAAGTAAAATAGGCCGACAAGAAACTGTACAGAGTTGAAACTGCGAAATTCTCATAGTTCATCCGTTACTTTGACGGGGGTTCTCTCTTCCCCATGCATTTTCGCTTGGTTAGCAGTTAATAATTCAATGGAAGTCCTTAGACTATCATAATTCGATCGTTCGTAAAGCATAGAAACGAAAAGAATTGCAAAAAGGAAGGCTAAAACAACTATCACAAGGCGTTGGGTATTTGCCAATTGACGGATCTCCTTTTGTACAGATTCGATTTCATCCTAAATTTGAATTAGATTATTTTTGGTTATTTTTTACCTGCGTAGAGAGAAGACTTGATTTTCTCTCGGGTCTGGTATCTCCATTCCCATTGTCTAATACCTTACACTTCAGCTTATGTTCCACTTTTGTATAGTTACTGTTTTTCCAAAGTTCGGCAAATTTGTCTGTTTGTACCTCATTAGTTTCTAACGCCATTACGAGGAATTTTTCTTTTGCGCAGGAATATTTGTATTCTATAACTTTCATCTCATTTTATTGGAAAACGCACCGTTTTGCAAGTAGACTCGTACTACTTCAGTTCCATTTGGTTGAACAATACCAGCACTTGGACGAACACGGAATTTTTCGGGTGAGGTTGTTTTAATTTTAAACATCCAGGGCTTTACTGATCCGTTTTTGACTATGATTACATCGACAAGATCATTTTCCCCGTCTACTTTTTGAAGCTGTACTTCATCGCGAGGACTGCATCAGGTTTTTAATGTTTTTATGGACCTACCTAAAGTAGATTCCGTTACTTGAATACCATTCTTGCGCTTGGAGTCTTTTATCAACAATATTTTTAACCATCGAAGGAAGCGATCCGTTTCGACGAGTACTTGCTCCTCGGCTTGGTGGGCGCTTGACCAGTGTAAGGGGTTCCCTTCGCCCTGGGGATTCGTCGAAAGTTACACTCTAAAGGGACAAAGTTTCTATTTTCTTCATTAGATCTTACCCTTCGGTTAAAATCTTCCATATTTCCTTTGGGGTCGTAGACGGAATCAACAAAACCGTCGTCATCTGTTGGTGGGGTAGGTAAGCATTTTGCAATTTCAGACATGCTGAAGACAAACGTATCCTAAATATAATTTAATTGTGAGAAAAAAGTAATCTTAAAGACGGCAAATGTTTTGGATGACCGCTTCAAAAAGGTGCAGGCAGACGTAAAAATGTAATGAGGTCCGGGCGAGTTCGAGTTTGATGTGACAGCTGTTCCATTCGCAGCATTAAAACTAGGCACCTCAACTTCTCGTCTGGTGAGAGGACACTTTGGAAAAAGACTCCGAATATGATAATATTTTACTGATTAGATAACGATATTTTCTTGAAACACCAACTAATAAATAGCATATGCTCATAATTTATAATCTCATTAGGTACGCTAACTAAACGCTGTTATTTGTAGAACGTTATATGAAAATATTTTAACTTACGTCACCACCAAATTCGGGGCGAAGGTAGTCTGGATGGATGAAATCAATAACATTGTCACGATCTATTTGTTGAATTGCCGGATGCCCCTCTTCAAGCCAGCTTACAACTACCTTAAAATGACTATTGACAGAATATGAGGTTTAATTCCACCTTCCAAGGCGCGTTCAAGATATTAGGTGAATTATAAACAAAAATGCTTCTAACAGAAAACGGATAATAATATTTGATTAGCTTCAAGATAAATTTAAATAGATTCATATCCTAAAAATTCAACGATAACCATCTGTTTTTATACCATATTTCTGGGTTTGCATTCCGTCATATCGAAAAACAACGTAATTTGCTCTCCTTTTGTATCCATAAAATGCCTTTCGAGCCAAAATGCAAAGAGCTGTTCAAATCCTTTGTCATCTCCGCTATATTGTCGCAAGTGGATCCACACTAAAATAGCTGTTGATATGTTATAGACTGCGGGCTCACTAATATCCGTATGATCGAGATCTCTTCCGTGGATGTACATGAGTTGCCTATCAAGTAGTCCTTTCAGCGAAAGTAGACTAATGCACTCAACATCAAAAGCAATCCGCCAACGAAGGCATTCCAGTGCCACAACAAAAGCTACATCTTCGTCGCTGCGGCAACTTTCGAGTATTCTAGTTAACCACCATTTTTCTTGTTCTATGCGGTATTTATCACGTGATGAGACTTTTTGATAGACTTTCTCCTGAAATGATTTTCTTTTTTTTTTTGCTTTTAAAACGTACCTGTTGTAGTCTAGCTATTAGATGCGGCAAAGTGCTTGTCATCCTGGCTCTAAGATAATTGGATCATCTAAAAAATGATTAGTTTGTTCTTTAGTACTAGTTGGAATCAAAGAATAACGCGGAATTCGATATTAGAGTGGAACTAGCTCGCCTCCGCAACCACTTGGATTTGTCTGTTGACTCTGTAAACCTAGTCGCACTGCCAGGTGTTGCACTATTGCTTGTTTTCCTTTTTTATTATATCCCAAAAGTTTTCGCCTACAACTTTTTTTTTATTATTATTTTCATAGAACAGGAAGCTAGAAATAAAGTGGAGTCGTTTCCGCCGAGTTGGTTGTAAACTGAGCGCCAGAAATCCATACAGCCCATTGTGTGTGCTCTCTACATTCTTTGCTTATTTCTTTAGAATTCCACTTATTTATTGGATGAATAGATGTGTTTCGGTGTCTTCCCAACCTGTTTTCCGATCGCGCTTTGTTTTTATCGCGTCTCTTTTCCTATAACGATTAAATATGAAGTCTTCGCTTCATTTCTCCCATATTTACTCTCGACTTTCGTTTTATCTTACAACAACCTTTATTTAATAATAATATTATTTTTCTAGGTGTTTACACATCCTTATACCTGTGATAATGCATATTGAGGATGTTGAAGCATTAATGGCATGGTTAATTAGAGAGTTGAAGCCGATGTATGTTTTTTTAACACTTAAACGTTTTGATTATTTGATATCCGGCTTTTTAATAATATAATAATAAATTCAGATGTGATGCTGAACCACCGGTGTTAGCAAAATACGTGCTATCCTTGATTCGGAAGCCGGATAAATCTGATAGTGAAATACGTGAATTCTGTTCCACCCAGTTAGAGGTATTTCTACAAGGAAGTATGTTGTATTTAATTTTTTATTTTATACTATAACTGATCTAGATACTAAACGCTTTGTTGAAAAAATGTTTGCCGCTCTAAAAGATGGTTCTTATATAGAGCAAAAACAACCATCTATTAGTAAAGTTGAAGATACTAAAGCTCCGATCGTGGTTAAAGAGGAAAAAAAGATTGAGGAACCCAAGGTTTATTTGATACATCTAACCAAACTTTTTTTTCAGGCTACTACTTCAAAAGTTGAACCGAAAAAACCAGCAATACGCAAAGAAGAGCTACCTAAAAAGGAAGAGCCTAAAATTGTTAGAAAAAGAATAAGTCCTCCTCCAATAGAAGTGAAGGTATTTGCTGATACTTTCTAATTAACTAGCAAATGTTTAGAAGGAGGCTGCTCGGGAGCGAGAAAATAATCGCCGGCGCTCAAGGTCTCCTAGAAATCGTCGTGATCGTCGTCGTTCTCCGGAACGTCGCCATCGTAGAAGTCGATCAAGATCTCGTTCTGGTGAAAGAGAGCATCGCAAAGGTGATGAAGTTCGTAAACGTAGAAGATGTCGGGACTATGATGGTTCGCTGTGTCGTTGCATTGTTACCTTACTTTTTCAGAAAAAGGTGTATGCACCCGTGGCGATATGTGTCAGTACGATCATGGGCCTGATCCAGTTGTTTTTGATAGAGAAGTTATGGATATGATGGGTAACTTAGGGCCAAAAGGAGCTCCAGCACCTAATTTAAGGTGTTTTTTTCTTTTGTTACATTGACTCTTTCATAATTTCAGTGTGCCCCCTCCTGGATACAACCCCATGAATCCTCCACCACCAGGCGTGGAAAGTATCTACAATGCTCCTCCTCCAGGCACAAATTCTGCAGTGGAAGGTTACAATCCAGAAGCGCCGGCGTTGACGACGGCTAATTATTCGATTCCTCCTCCGCCACTGCCACTTCAAATGAGTCAAGCGCCTTGGCGTCCAACGTCATACACTGTTAATGCAGTAAATATGCCAGCTGGTGTTCCAGTTTATGATCCACACTCGGGAGTCCCAGTTGATCCAACCTCGGCTGCACCTGTTCACTCGAACCATGGGCCAATGAGAGGTGCCTCCCGTGGTCGCGGACGTGGACGAGGGAGTCATACCGGTGCACCACATTTCAATCCTAATCGAAATACGGGAGATGGAAAAACTATTCAAGTCAGAATATTTGCCAACTATGTTACTGTATTTCTTTAGCTCAGCCGTGTGCCAACTGAACAGAATAATATTACAAAGCTAAATGAGCACTTTTCTCAATTCGGGAACATCGTCAATATTCAGGTTTTAAATGATTTTGTTAAATTATTAGAAATTTGTAATTGCAGGTTCGTTTCGATGGTGATCCGGAAAGTGCGCTGATTACGTTTACTTGTAAAGCTGAAGCAACCGCTGCTATCAAATCTCCTTCTCCAGTATTGAATAACCGCTTTATCAAAGTCATCTATTATCGTCCTGAGCATGAAAGTAATACTCCATCCGTAAGCCTTTTTCTGTAGAGAAATAATGATGTTATTGCAGCATGGCGGAGAAGTAAGCTTAAGTTCGGGTGTACGCGTTACCAAGCCCACATCCGCTATTCCAATTGAAAAGAAAGTTGCTTCGCTGGGCGAATCCAAATTCGTCAACACCAATTTCACAGCCAAAGAAAATGCTAAATCAAAGAAGAAAGAGCTGCAATCTAAGGCAAAAGCTTTACTGGAGGCTCATAAAAAACAAGTTGTATTGCTTGATTCCCTTGGCAAACAACTGAAGACGATAGTAGGAAAACTTCGCGACGAAGCTATAGATGCTGATGCCAAGAAGCGTCTCAAAGAGTTAGCAAAAACTACGTCTGATCAGATCAACGTTGCGAAGAGTTTGGTTAGTTTTCTGCTTCTTATACTACAACAACCATATTTAGTCAAACTCATTGAATAGACAGCTTGAAGAAAATACATCTGCATTAAAAGAAGTTCAAGCTACATTAGATGACTTTGTAACGAAAACATCTCCTGATCGCGATGCTAACGGTGATGCTGCTATGAATAGAAAGAGGCCTGCTCCCGTTGGGCAAAGCTCCCCTATCAAAAAGAAGAATGCAAGTGTGGCCTTATTAGTAACTGGATTTACGGTAACTTATTCGTAACTTATTCTATCATTTACTGCCTTTAGCTTGATGAGGAACAAAATGTGACAGAAATTATGGAATCCATGGGAGAACTTCTTGATGTAGTAATACAGCCAGGTGGCGGTCCTGTTTCTGCTGTATATATTTATAAAAACGTTGAGGACGCTGACAAGGTACGTATGAGATAGTGTTTATTATTACATGTTAATATGCAGGTATTGAATAATCCTCCTGAAATCAATGGACATGCGCTGCAGGTGTGTACTACCGACAATAAGCTTGAAAGCTTGCCCGCAGAGCTGCCCGTTGAGGTGATCGACTAGTGATCTCGGTGGTGCTTGTATTTTTCTCTGTTGGTTACGAGTAATCCACTCTACCTTTTCTTTAGATGATAATATTGTTGATAAAAGAGAGCTCATTGCTCCATTTATAATAAATACAGTTATTTTAAAAGAATAAGAATAATATATGAATCGGGCCATAAAAGAGTGTAAACCAAAAAAAATATAGAAAAGAGCCCAGTTATATCTGGTTAATGTTACACAAATGTGCGATTATTGCATTTGTTGTCATATTTTGCTGCCGGTAACCATTTGTGCTATACCTCAACATTTCAGGTTTTACTTACGGTTTACTCTACACTTCGACCTCTTCTTGAAAAGAATCTCATAATAAATATATATTAACGTATCTTGTTCTTGTATAAAATCCAGGAGTCGTCGCTTTTCGAGAATACTTTTCGTCTTCTTCTGACTGTAAATATTGAGAATTTCTGATATGGCAAAGGATGCAACACCCCCTGGTCAAGGCTATGATGCTCCTTTCAAACCACAAAAAGACCAATTGGACCCTATGCTTCTCGGATCTGTTGGAATCCTTTTTTTAGGGTAAGCTTTTTTTCAAGCAATTTTCTGTCGTTTTTCTTGTAATAGGTTGCCCCAGTCTAAAATTAATTTCTATTTGCTGTTCAGATTCCTTTTCGTAATATGGCGTCTTTTGAAACTCAAATGGGATGAAGATGCAGCCAAAAAAAGGGCTGAGGCGATGCGTGTGATGATGGAAGGCGATCAGCGAGAGCAACAAACCGGTGAAGCAAACGGTTTGTTTTTGTTTCTTGCTGCCTAATAAATTTATTGCAGTGGTTGGAGGCCGTAGACGTAATGTACGACGTCGTGTAAATCATGAAGATGACGATTTCATGGATCATATGATGCAACAAGAAGGCGAAGGGTTTGACAATGAAGAACATTTTGATGAAAGCGAGTCCTTCACTAAAGTAGGAAAGAAGAAAGCTGAGAAAATGGCTAAAAAGGAAGAGAAGAAGGCTATGCGCGAATATGTAAGTTTATTAAAAGTTAATTATTAATTATTATGCTTGCTTTTTAAAGGAAGTTCAAGAACGTGAAGAGCGAAAGCGTAGAGAAGCTGAAAAGGAAAAGAAACGGGAACAAGAAAGAGAGAAGGAGAGATTGGACGAAGAGGCGGAAGAGATGAGATTGAAAAAAGAAAAAGAAGAAAAGGAGCGCAAAGAAGAGGAGGAATATCAAAAGGTATTTGCCTATTTATTTATTAAAGCCTACTTTTTAAAGATGAAAGCTGCGTTTGCCGTTGAAGAAGAAGGATTTGACGAAGTTGAAGGTGAAGAGGCAGAAAATTTACTGAAAAATTTCTTGGATTACGTCAAAAATGCAAAGGTATTTATGATATGCATCATTATTTATCTCCTGGTGTTCAAATTAAACTCTAAAATTATTTCAGGTAGTGAGCATCGACGAGCTGGCTGCTCAATTCCGTCTGAAATCAAACCAAGTTGTTGAAAGGATTCAACATTTTCTGGATTCTGGAGATTTACAGGTTTCATTACACAGATTCTAATAGTTATCTATTTATAGGGTGTTATGGACGATAGAGGCAAGTTTATCTGTATCACAGAAGACGAACTTCAAGCAGGTTGGTAATTTGTTTTCAACCGTATCTATTGATTTAGTTGCTAAATTCATCAATCAACGTGGTCGTGTAGCAATAAATGAGCTTGTTGAGCAGAGCAACAAATTGATCCGGTTGGAGGCAGCCAATTAGACGTGGGTTCCTCTGATGATTTTAAAAAGTATTTGTATTGTAATGTATCCTACTGTTTTAAATTGGGCTTCTGTTACCTTTTTTTGCGAGAAGCCAAAAGTGAAACGGGCCATTGGCCTCTTGAAGGCTTGGTTGTAATTATAATTTTATAAAGATTTTCTATAATAATTACATTGTATTTAGTGGAAGCTTCACAGTTCTCTCGCACCCATTTATCTATTGTATATTAACAGTGAAACAACTTTATAGGATTTAATGAAAATCCATTTTTGCCATTCCCTCCCAAAGAAGATACCGAATGATGCTCTGTTTTCAACAGTAACAGTGCATCGCAGGCCACCATCTTCTCCAAAGTATTATGGTAGGTATTGTATAATAATAAATATTCTTTCATAGACCATTCAAAATTGATTGATTTTACGAAAGTGAAAATAATAACATCGAAACATCAGAAACAAATAGAAACGTGGAATGCTCAACTGTTGAAATCTGAACAAGATAGGCTAAAACATTTTGGTAGAATGAAAAATACAGTAAGCCCGTTTTTTGTCAAATTGAAAGATAACAGATTACTCAAAATATTGATGAGTTGAGCAGAGTTTTGTCAAGAGATGGAAGAAGAGTTGTTCCTGTAGGTAGTGCCGCAACTGGACTCTGGAATGACTCTGATATTGATTTGGTTAGTTTTCTTCTTTGTTTTTGTTTTCGAGTACGAGTTGCTCTAGTGCATGTTAACTTCTTCTTCCGAGGCCGGCGTTGATGAATTCAATAAAAACTTCAGCAAAAATCCACACTACAGAAAATAAGTCAAAAAAATTGGTATCATCGAATTATTTTTAGTCAGGTTATGGCAGCTGTTAAAAAAGTTTTGCAACGCAATAAAGTATGTACGAACATTAGTCTTATTGGAGACAAAGAAGGTGACGGAGAAATTAGACTTTTTGGGATTGAGAATACTAAAGTGAGTTCTCTTTTTTTAGTAGATATTGAAAGGTATAGGTTCCTATTATAAAAATGAAAACTAATGACGGTATCTGGGTAGATATTCAGTTCAACAATTTCGAACCGCTCCTCGGCACACTATATATAAAAACATATTTAGAGGTAACAGCTATTTTTTCCCATTTTACTTCTTTTTTTTCAGCAGGATCCTCGATTAGCAATCCTAATTATTTGGTTGAAAGATCACCTAAAGAAAGTTGGTCTTCTGAACTCCAGAACAGGCCTTTTTGCCTCTTACCATGTTGTTCTTTTTGTTCTACATTTTATCAATGTAAGGTTTGCTGTAATAAAAACCATAATTTTACAGAGGAGGTTGCCTGGGCTTGAGGTCGTCCCTCGTTCTGATGTTTTGTCCTCTCTTGAACAGATTTCTTGGAAAGAAGCAGCTGATCGCCTCTTGGAAAATGTGAGCTATTTTAACCATTAACAATGCTGTATTTTTAGAAAACGATTCAACCAATTAACCCAAGTAATTGTAGTATGAGTCCAGCAATGTTGATACTCCACCTTATGGAATATTATAGCCAATTGGATCTAGAAACATATGACCTGAAACTGAGCGGAGAAGTTATTTCCCGGTATGCTTCCTTGTTTTATGATTGATTTTTCTAATATTCAGTGATATTAACGATCCGTTCCGTTTTATTTCTCCCTTTTCAACTTATGAAGGATCTATGTGTCGAAAAGAAGATGGGCCAGCTCACCTACCCCAACACTTTGCATCCCTCCTAAATCAACTATCCGATGGTATGTTTTCACGAGTATTGTAATTATTTTTTCCCGTTGAACTTCATATAAATAAATGCATATCAATAGATTCCATCTTTTCTTTTCATCATCATTATTTCTGTCTACTGTTCATGGAAGATGGGAAGCACAAAGAACTTCCACTGATGTCTCGGCTGGACGAAAGGCTTCTGCCAAAGACGGGTGGCATCCATGAGCATGGCCGATGATGCGACCGAGAACCACTGGACCATCAGCGTCGGTTTGCTGCTCGTATCCAGTTGTAGAGCCCTGCCGCCGGTGGTAGTCCTGATCGAGACCGTAACCTCCCTCTGAGGAGGCAGCACCAATTTCTGGGGATGGATGGAATAGCTTAGCGGAATTGAGCACAAAAGCCTAAAGAGAGGATAAATTATATCTAAATTGGGGGAAGAACAACCTGATAGCGACCCAATCCGTCAAGTGGAGGTTCCGAATGGTGAGGACGCCTTCTCCTTCCCCATCCACGGCGAAAGGACGCGGCGAGAAGGCGATGTACTCCTCCTCCCGAAGGGTCGTGGCCGACATGGCTGTCTCCATATACGTTCCCGGGCCGTCGTCCAGCATCAGGTCCAGATCCCTGTCCCGTTGTCCTTGTTCCTCTTCCAGTAGCAGATATTCATTCGTCCTCCGATGTATCCAGGCTACAAATTGCATGAGCAGCCCGAGGACGGTGTAGAGGCTAAGCAGACTGGCGGCTATAAGCAGCTGCAGGGCGGCCGCCTTCTTCTTACAGACGGTGTCGGCCGTCTTGAGACTCGTCAGCCGCAGATAGTTCCAGATAATCACGGATCCACACAAGGAGGCGATGAAGGTCGCGGTAAGACCCATGTGGATGAATTGCCTGACGGGGATGCCGTCCTCGTGGACCCGGTAGATACGGTAGGCGTCGAGGAGGAAGCAGGCCAACGGAAGGACAAAGACCGGATAGTTCAGGAAGGGGTAGCCGACGACTTGGAAGAGGAACTCCATCTTTAACTGGACCAGTCCTTTCGGCTGCGACTGGCATTCCTTCGTCGAGGGAGTCCAGCTCACTATGAAGAAGAACAACAACACCAGGCTCTAAAGAATCTCATCCATTTAAACTAAGCATAGGAAGAACCTTGAGGCTGAAGATGATGTTCTCGAAGCGAAGAATGCTGGCTCTCATCTTCGCGGACACTTGGATCAGCCGGTAGCCGAGCAGATGACGGAGACCGACGGGGAGGGCGACAGAGACGCTGAGCACCAGGAGGAGGAGGAAGATCTCTTTGTAAGAGATCACCGGGAGGACAGTCTCCAGCTGCCAGACACGGTTACACGGGGAGGAGGACGACGAGTCGGCCAGGCAGCAGCACACTTGGCGGGAGCCGCTTTGGAGACAGATGTCTTTGGTTTTGTTCGGGTGGAGGTGGTCCTCGCAGTTGAGGATGTCCTCCCCGAGGGCAGGCAGACAGCCGAGTCGCTGGACAGCGCCCTCCGGCTGGTGGTGGATGGTCCGCGCGTAGCACCGACTCCCGTTGCAGATCTTCTCCTCGCTACCGTAATCTATGCAGTTACTGGCTACTTGACTCCTGGAATTGAGGAGATGAGGAGAGGAGAAGGAAGCAAGATACGGTAGGAAGAGTAGCAGTGGGAACCAACTGCTCCTCATGGGGAGAAAATACGAAATGGACGGGATTATCAAACATTGTTGACGGGTTGGTTTGGTTAGATTTAGAAAAACGAAGAAAATGAAATTACACTACCGCCAAAGGCCATCCAGAACTATTCTCTTCTCGTCCAAAGTGTTGTACAAAGGAGGTGGCCCTGGAGAGGCTGCCACCAGGACAGGAGGACGCATTTATTACATAAAGTAGGAAGAGATCCCCAAAAAAGAGAACAGCCAAATTGGCACCTTTGCACTTTATTGCCATAGTCTATATTCGTTGTCTCTTTTCTTTTCTTCTCCTCCTTTCTCTACTTCTCCTCCTGCTTCGGTCCCACGTTGTCGGAGGCTTCTACCGGCTCCGGTGTCCCTCCCGTCGGCTTCTCCGTCGACGTCTTCGGTGTTTTCGGTGTCTCGGCCACTTTATCCCCAGTCTTCGACAGCTTCTCCCTCTTCTTCTTCCCTTCCCCGTACCTCCTCCTTCTATACTCGCAGTAGCGCGGGTTGTCCCTCACCCGGTAGGGCAGCCTCCCGGCATAGTTGTAGAAGTCCTCCTCGAAGGCGGCCATCATCTCCGGGGGACAGTCGAAGCTGTAGAGCTTCTTCGAGTTGAGGACATAGTGGTAGGCGGCCCAGTGCATGTAGGCGTCGCACAGGGGGCAGGCGTCCTTGCTGCCGCTCTTCTTTTTCTTGGCATTCCTACACGCGTGCTCCTTGTAGACGGGGTGGATGGCCTCAAACTCCAGGTCCAGCAGATAGTCGAACATCGGGTCCGTGCCCCAGTAGCGCGAGTTGAACTCGTCTGCCGAGCCGCCCACGAGGATGTATCGCTCCGGTTTGAAGGCATTCCTCACGTCCCAAATGTAAGCCACCTGCACATAGAAGTCCCGCTCCCGTAGTGGGCGATTGTCCGGCGCCGGCGACTCTTCCCTGCTCGGCGTCTCGGCCACTTCTCTCCGCCTCTTCCTCACTGTCTTTGGCTCGTCTCCATTCGGCCTCGGCATTCGTCCTCCTCCTCCTCCCTTCATCTTCTTTGTCTTCTCTTTTCCTTTTTTCTTCTTCTTCCTACACAGAAAGAGCAGCCACGGCAGGGGAAAGAAGAACAGCAGCAACAACCAGATCATGGGAACAGTGGTCGGGAGAAAAGATTTACCCGTGTTTTAATAAGGATAATCTTTTTCCGGTCCTAGAAGACCCTATATAAGGACTGCTAATCCCAAAGCCCGGTCATTCTCTCGCGATGCTCCGGCCTCCGACGGCGTCTGCCGATCCGAAGCAGTCAAAAATGTCTGGAGAGTCTCAAGATTCAAAAATGTCGAAGATGTCGCAGATGTCTCGCGTGCTACCGGCAAAAACTAGCGACCAAATTGCCAAGTACGTTTGCTTATTTTCTTGCCGCTTTCCACAGTAACCCGTCCTCCCGTTTTCAGAGAGCTCTCACAGCAAGAATACTACCACGGCCTGCTGCCCCGGGAGGACATGATCAGTCTGCTCCGCCGCAACGGGGAATTCCTGATCCGTTTTTCGGAGGCTCGCAAAGGCGAGAAGTATTTCATACTGTCGACGATGTACAAGGATGTGCTGGAGAAGGACGGAATTAAACACTTTATTATCAACAAGACTAAAACGGGCAAATTTGTCATCGAGACGTTCGGGTTCACGTCGATTCCCGAGATGATCGACTTCCATCTGAAGGGCACGGCCATCACGAAGGACGGCGCCGTCCGGATCAAGACGCCCATCAAACGACAGCCCTGGGAACACGCCCACGAGATGATCACCATTGGCAAGAAGTTAGGCGAGGGCGCCTTCGGTGAGGTCTCCCTCGGCAAGCTCCGAGTTCGCGTCGGGCCGACTCCCAATCACCTCCTCAGCATCCCCAAGCAGCCCAGCAAGGCCCCCCAGCTGCCGGTCATGCCACAGCCTCTCGGCCATCCGCGCCCTACTCCTCTCGCCAAGAAGGCTAGCTTCAATGGAGGACAGCCCGAATTCGCGGAATACCCGGTAGCCATCAAGCTGGCCAAACTGGAGAACTTGACCAAGGAGCAGATCAAGGAGATCATGGCAGAGGCCCGTCTCATGAGGCGGTTCGACCATCCCAATGTTGTCAAGTCAGTTGGAAACTGGAGGAACAGTCAAATATTTCAGATTCTATGGTGTGGCCACGCTGCAAGAGCCGCTGATGGTGTTGATGGAACTGTGCTCTGACGGGGCCCTAGACTCGTACATTCGAAAGAACCAGCCGCCACTGGAGAAGCTCCACGAGATGGTGATGCAAGCCGCCCGGGGACTGGAATTCATCCATCGTAATAATGTAAGCCAACTGATTTTCGGATCTGATCCCGGCCATTTTAGGTAATCCACCGGGACATTGCCGCCCGCAACTGTCTCTACGGTGGCGGTCAAGTCAAAATTGCCGACTTCGGACTGTCCCGCGAGGGCACCAGCTACCAGATGGACGCCCATGCCCGCGTCCCCATCAGATGGCTGGCCCCCGAAGTCCTGACGACGGCCTTATTCACCCAGAAAACCGACGTCTGGGCCTTCGGCATCATGTCATGGGAGATCTACCACGGCGGCGCTGAGCCTTACCCGGAGATGTCGGTGGTCGACGTGGCTACTCGACTCCGCGTCGAGGGATACCGTATGCCGTTTCGTGAGATTGACCGTCCGGAGGTCGTCCGCTATATCCGCGTCTCCATCTGGCACGAGGATGCCAATGTCCGTCCCTCGATGAGTGCCGTCGTCCAGGAACTCGGCCGCCTCTACGGCGTCCTCCCCGTCGGCCGTCCGCTCACCTCCAGATAAAATACAGACATCCACTCGATGATAATAAACAGAAGCTTAGAGCTTTCGATTGTTCTTTTTTCTCGATGCCTCGTGCTTCTTTTATTCGTTTTCTGTCTCGACCTCTGCCGTTTTCCTGCTCCTCTTCACGTCCTCTCCTCGTGGCATCCTTGTCTCCACCATCTCCTCCGTCAGGCTTATGTCGACTCTGATCTCATTCAGGGGGCAAATTGTTGAGATTATGTATGAATCTGAAGAAAGTCGTTAGAAAATAAATGAGCAGAGAAGCGAAGAAAGTGAACTGGAGAAGAGCGGGAGCAAGAGGCAGATGTAAATGGAAAAGGAGAAAGAGCAGGTAACCAGAGTCGTCTCTGCTAGCGGCGGAGACTGTTGTCTCCTATCAGGGACGGCTGGCACGTTATCAATGGGAGGTCAGCTTTGCCCAGCTTGAGCAGGGGGAGCCCTTTAACAACCTGTGGTGATCTCTGACTATTTTCTAGAGGGGACGACGACTGATCCCCTTCGTTCATCGACAAGAAAAAGTAAATATAAAGATTTATTAATCCCTCGTACGGGTGGAACCTGGCAAGATATGGTTCTTCTCGTCGTTTCTAGACAGATAAGTAAACTGGGCAATGGGGGATAAGGCAGCGTTGAAGGAGAAAGAGTATCAAAGGTCATGAGGCAATAAAATGGGGAAAGAGATGGGGAGGTTGAGCACAATCAATCCACACACAAATGCTCTATTTTATATCACAAAGGGAAAACCGGGGGAGGATAGCCGGAGAGGAAGACAACTCTAGGGAAGGGAGAGTTTGGACCGCCGGTTACGGTGGGCGGCCGTCGGTATCCAGGAGACCCACTCGCCATCGGAGTCGCGCTTCGTGCTCTCACTCGACAGCGGATATTGCCAGTGTCCGCCGGTCTGGTCTTCCGTCCCCCTGAAATGAATGAGGATTACGCTACTTGTCGATGTCATTTGGTAGTCGAGTTTTAATCTCCCAGAGCTCATTACTACTAACTGTCCTTCTCTCGGATGGGCGCTCAAGCTTCAACTCCCGGAGCTGCTGCCGCGCCGGCTGCCAAGCCGACTCCGCCGACTCGTCCCGTCGCTCCTGCTGCTGGCGCTCCTCGTGCTGCTGTCCCCCCTCCTCCCGGTACGAGACGGATGAGCGCAGAAGATCCGAACCAGTATGAGCAGCTGCCGCCTATGAAGGACGAGCCACCGGCACCGCCGTCGACGAACGGCGGTCAGCCTCCGCCTACTGTAAGTCATCTCTCGTTGTGGGACCCAATAGACTTTCAGATGATGGGACAAGCGGTCAGCTGGTGGGGCTCGAAGAGTACGCCTCCTCCCGAGCCGCCGAAGGCCCCGGTCCCGCCGCCGATCCGCCCGCCGGAGGATCAAAAGGCCAAAGTCAAGTGGAACAATGAAAACTATCAGACGCTGAAGATTTCCCCGCCGTCGGAGGAGGTCTTCAAGCCGAAGGCGCCCGCCTCGACAGCCGGCAAGCCGCCTCCTCCCGCCTCCACTGCCGGTAGTTCGGGAGTCATGGAGACGTACAATCCCTTCGGCAAGAAAGTCTAAGGCCCGGCCGAGAGGATAACAATAAAGATGCGTAGAGTACCGTTAGTTGTCTGTTGGTTGCCCCCTCCGCTTACCGGAAGTTGTTCCACTGGGGCACCCAAAGTCGGAAGCAGTCCAGCCGTCGAATCCCGAGGGTGCTCTCGTCCTCGTATTTCTCTTTCCTCACCACGGCCCAATCCGGCAGGCAGAAATCATAGCATTCGGAGCAGGAGAGGTCTTAATTTACCGCGATTTTTAAATTCCACCAGGCCGGGGCCAACCTCGAGCGTGGACTTTCTGCTTCAACATGTACCATTTGGCATTCTCGCAGTCTTTTATCGGATAGCTGAATTTTGAGCGAGCCAATCCGGGTGAGACTTCTTCCGCTTCAAATTGCCAAAATTCTTGCCAACCAAATGTGGATTGAATCTGGAAAGCAGATGGAAATAGAGGGGAAAGGGGCTGTCTACCTCGTAGTCGCTGTCTCCGATGGCCTCCGACAGCGCGTCGTAGCTAGGAATGGCATTCTTGTCCAGCGGATACATGAAGCAGGCAAAATGTTTGCCATTTTTGTCTGTTAGAGCGTGGTCAGCGATGGCCACGAAGTTCTGAAATTAGAGGTTACTGTATTGCCAAAAGAACTGGGAAGAGTCCTCGGCAGGCGAGAGACAGCGACGGGCCACCAGCCCTATGACCCCTTGCGCTTCACTCCAAGAAATGTTTTTGATAGTATTAGATTCAGAAGATCGTGAACTACATTTGTATTACAAGCAGAATCCAAATGTTACAGTAAGAACCCCCTAGGAATGATCTTTTGTTCGGATTTTACCTAATTTTATAGCAAATGCGCCTAAAACTCCGGCTGAGCCTCTTTCTAACCAGAAGTTTTTGGCTTTACGGCTAGCAGATGATTGTCTTCGGTCTACTGAACCTATTGATACTCAGAATTTGGTCAGAGTAGATTCCGAAAACATTAAAAACCGTCGGCCTGATGCCGACACGGCGCCCCTTGCCTGGGATGCAGCCTTTGAGCGACTACTTCAGCCCTTTTGAGGGTATCATAACGGAAAAAACGTTTTCCCCAAGCCCACCAACTCATACGAAGATATTTTCTTGTTACAGTACTCTATAAACTCCCCAAATCCCCCCGCCAAAACGTATTTCAAATTTTCTCACCGTTGTGAAGTCGATGGCCGTGAAGCTGTTGCTCTTGAACGGAGCGTTGCCCCTCAATTCCAAGTGAATTTGTTCTGAATGGTGTCACCTCGTTCTTCCTTTATTATTCTCCTACCTGAGGAGTAGAAATGAGCATAAACGGAGCTAGGAAGAGCAGCAGAGACGAGGTTGGGGTTCTTCCGCCGGCACTCTTCACAAACCGGTGGATAGAGCAAGAATTCGGAGACCTAGAGGAAGAAAAGTCAAGGAAACGGGGGGTAATATACCGAGGCTCGACCAAAAAGGGCGTTGAGAACGATTCCGAAGAGAATCAACAGGAGGAGGAGGAGCAGGATAATGCAGCAGATATTGGCCAGGAGACGCGGTGTCCACCTGGCACTTCGGAAGTCGTCGACGAGGTCGGTGATGATTGATTTGAACTGCTGCCAGCAGCCGCCGGAACGGGAGGAACTCTGCTGCTGGTCGCGGGTACTTCGGGAGACGAGGGAGGACTGCGACCGGGGCTGGAAGAGGGGAGGAGGCCGTCAAGGCCCGCGAGCAGAGGACTCACCGCGTATGCTTTGGCACTTTCTGCCGCGGATCCCATCAGCTCGTCCGACTTCTGCATCCGTTTGTAGCTGTCCTGGCGGACGAAGGACCTGAAAAGGGGAAGATTCAGTCAATTTCTGGTCGTCTTCCTCTTCTTCTCCTTTTACTACGGTATTAGCCAGGAAACAGAGGGAATCCAAGTTTGGCAGACATCCAGGTCCCTTTCCCCTCATTTTAGCCTCTTCTGACTCAATGGCTCGATCAATACCGGGGGCTACTGTTTACATTTTCGGCTGAGACCTTCAATCTCCCGAGGAGGGGATCCTACCTGCGTTCAGGATCATCCGGAGTGGAGAATGTCACCGACATTTGCCGTCGAGGACTGCCCACCTCGCCCATCTCAACATTTTGATCGATTGGTTCCATCGGGGAACAGAACGGGGAACAGATTGAATGGAGGAGGAGGAGGAGAATGGCACAGTAAAAAGTAGCAGGCAGGGGGCGCTGGCCGTCGTCTATTTGGAGAGACAGGCATCGTTGGCCACGGGAGGGTGGCCCGAGGGGGACAGGCAACATTTTGAGGGGTAATTTAGAGTCTTTTTCTTATTGAAAATCGAGAAAATAACAACATTTGAATGTATACAAAAAGGCGGGAAGGCGAGAGGCGCGGCCAGAGGCGATTAACCGCTACATTTTGGCATAAGCTGCCGGGAGGAGGCCGATTATCCCCGGGGGCTGTTTTCTATCGGCCAAAGAAAAAACAAAATAGACAAATAGATAAACTGAAGTAAAATAGGGGTCGCGGTCTACTTTTCCCTAACTTTTCTCCGCCGTCTCCGCCGACTTACTCGCTGTCCGACGCGATATTCCTCCACGAGTCGGCTCTGTTCTGCCCGGAGGTTACGGTAAACACTTCCCGCCGTTGTCTCTCGTCCGAACTTCTGGAATGTCCTCCAAATATATATAAAATAAAAGAAGAGGCACCTGCTCATCCCGCCGACGGCTCCGCTCCTCAACGCCGAGGTGATCCCCGGCCGCTCGACGACCTCGTCGATCCTCGTGCTTTCGAGACGCGACGTCTCGTGGAGGGGGCCTCCTCCGTGGGTCTCGACTATCCTCGCCCCGCCATCTGGATTGCTTTTTCTGTTTTTAATAAAAGGATTACGGTACCGGAGGTGTGAATTTCGTGTACATCATAGCCGTAATTATTGAGAACTGTATTGGCGGAGGTGTCGGCGAATTCGACCCGATGGCCCGACCCGGCCGACGTGTTCAGGGCCGAGGCCCGGATGGGGGAGATCTCCAATTGTTGGCCGTAATCTAGATTTCCCAGGGTTTTTATCAATTTAAACGGAGATATACTGGCAGAATTGTGGATGAACGACGGCTCCCGGCTGACGTCGGTCTCCCCGGTGGCGCGGTATCTGTCGAGGATCTCGTCCGCCGGTCGATCATAGCGATGGGTTCCTGCAATGAATAGTTTCAATAATTATTACCATAACCTTGGCTGTCTAACTGTGGTACTGGCTGTCGTCTTACCTGACCCCACCGGGCGCCGTCCCTCTTCAATTATCCGATGTTCAATGACTTCGATCTGTTCGACAGATCGTCGAGGACGATCCATCTTCAAACTTTTCCTCTTCTGTCTCTTCTTCTTCCTGGAAAATATCCGAAATTAAAAGGAAAAGAGGAAAGGAGGAGAATAAATCAATTGTCTAACTAGAGACTGAAAACAGCAACAAAAGCCGTAAAGCACGCCGCGCCGATGGCCATCTAACCTGTTGGAGAAGGACAGAATAAAAGAAGAAGAAGACGGAGAAATTGACAAAACACTTGGGGGAAAAGTGGAGAGAGAAAATCAAGAGGAACCGGGAAATGAGAGCGGGTGGCGAAAAACGGCACCCATACGATCTCGGCAGCTATTTCGTCTTTAGATCAGTGACTTGTCTTTCTGCTGCGAGACGGTACAATTAGGAATCCATTAATCATAGCAAAGAGGATAGAAAGGAAAAGGGGAGAAATATATTCAAAATGGGAGACAATAGCCATTCGACCGGCACCTGGACAGGGAGGAGAAATGATCGGGGTGGAGTCAGGAAAGTCTGATTGGAGGGGAGGCAATCGAAACGGCTCAAGGACAGCACCTGGTGGTCAGTTAGATGGCCCCCGTGAGTCAGTCTCCCTGTTTTCACAGCCGAGGTTAAAAACAACACAACTGGCGACCTTGACGCGAGTAGAAACCAAGAAAAGCGGCGATAGGAGGATGAGAAATGAATCGAATGATTGGATTATTGGATTGGGAGCCCATCAAAGCACCTGTACAACGGGTAATGCTGATCAACACAGTGCAGTCATGTCCGAGCGGTTAAGGAGATTGACTAGAAATCAATTGGGCTCTGCCCGCGTAGGTTCGAATCCTGCTGACTGCGAACATTTTTTGCTTTTATTTCTGGCTAGCAGAGAGGCAAAAAACAGGAACTGGTGGGAGTAATCATGCGTATCATCGATATTTTGGATTTTATGGCAGTGGCTCGGCTCGAAACTGTGGAAATGTCCAGTTGCGAACCAATTGACCTAAATGCGATGCGGTCCGCATAAGATTAATCTTACGCCGAACCAGCGTTGTTGCCAGCCGGAAAGTGAGCGCTTACGGGGGAACGGACGACGAGAGAGAAAGAGACGAGGCGACGGCCTTGAAATGTGGAATGCGTACGGGCGACGGCCGGTGGAAAGTGACCGATTCGGATTAGGTAAATTTGGACAGGGGGAAAGTTGTCGGGAGGGAGAAAGAAGTAAGGGGTAGGCCCTCGGGGAAGAGGGGATTGAGCTGGGAGTACGGTAGAAGGGGAGAAGAGGGACAGAGGAGTCGGAGCAGTCAGATTACAGTAGGGAGGAGGGAAAAGGAGAGGACGGACCGGGGGATAGCTTGCTAGAGACAATTTAAAGGACTGGGATTACGGTATAAAGAGAGTAGATTAGTTTTAAAAGGGGAGACTACGATGTCCTCCCCCTGGCCGCCGGGGACTGTCATCGGCCAGTCGTCCCCCTCGTCTCAATGACACCGCCGGCCAATGGAGCGTGAACAAATCACTCTGCTGGCACTTTGCTTTCAATCTCCCGATACTTACCCCGTCCACGCAATACCAACAGACAGACCCTATTGGGAGGGGGCTAATGGTCCGGGAGGACAGGGGCAGATAGAGGGAGGACGGGGGTGTCAGTGACAGTAGCAGTCCTCCTTGTGTCCGGTTGCCCGCCCGTCAAATAATTGCCCTACTGACCACGGCAGCCGGAGGACAACTGGGTTTTTGGGGATGAGAAGGGGAACGCTGGGAAGGTGGGCAGGTGACCTCGACTGTCAGGAAGTGTTGCGTGTTCTGGATGATGCGCGGGACGGCAGCCGGAAGAGATAGCCGGGAGACACGCCGAACCGGTAATTAGCTATAAGAGAGACCTACCAGAAATCAGAAGGAACCTGATAGAAAAGCGGTCAACATCGTGACATCGCCATGGAGCCGCCATAGCTCAGTCGGTTAGAGCGTGGGTCTAATAAGCCCAAGGTCGCAGGTTCGACCCCTGCTGGCGGCAAAATATCTTTTGGTTTTTTGAAGATACATTTTCAACAGTCGTGAGATGAAATAGCTGTAAATACACGGAGATACGGATCGTTTTCTTTATGAAAATAGGTACACAGAAGGAGGTTCATTACATGCCCGTTGG
The DNA here is from genome assembly GCA_932521035.1 of Oscheius dolichura. Classification (NCBI taxonomy): domain Eukaryota; kingdom Metazoa; phylum Nematoda; class Chromadorea; order Rhabditida; family Rhabditidae; genus Oscheius; species Oscheius dolichura. The sequence goes on from OW051494.1 coordinate 7,677,188, forward strand.
GAGTGTTGAGAAAGGACGAGAACTTTTATACCGCTAGAATTCTTCACACAATAGTTTCGGAACTGCTCCAGACAGGGGAAAGTGAGAAAGGAACAAATGAAATGCCTCCCCGTAGCGACTAGAACAATTATGAGAAGGGAGAGCCGGCTGGCAATATGTGTAGGTAGTTGGTTCGGGACAATGACCAGCCGGAATATGCTAATCGTTGACTGACCGACCCGGGGCGAGGGAACTGGCTCAGCCTATTTCCTTCCTCTTTTTGGGCGGGAAAAAATCGCTCGCTTTCTAATGAATATTAGCCAAGTGATCCTGTAATTACACTGACAGGTGTTGATGTAAGGGCTTCCTAGAGGCCTCCTTCCCCCCTCCGGCTGGATGGATTTTTGGGGATTATCCTCGTCGATTTGCAGAGCCACGTCTTGTTTTGGGCTGGCGTGACAGCTGGTTGTTCGGAGGAAATGGTACGGGACGAAGAGAATGGAAGTCATAAGGAAGAGATGACAAGCTGAATAATCACAATTAGTCGTCATCAATGAAAGGAAAGAAACGGGAAGGTCTCTGTCCCTCTCCAAGTCTTTTACCCTGTAGCCCTTCCCCCTCCAAGTCTTTTAGTGGATCTAAAGCATTGCAAGAAATGTATTATAAGAAATTGAGAATCAAAAGGAAGCATTGAAAACTTGAAGAGAAAGAAAGCTCTTTTTTATTCAAGGAAGAAAAGATTCACGAGGTGGATGCTATTTATTGCGATGTGTATTTACAGTAGTGGTCAGTTGAGGTCGAGTAATTTGCCGCCTCGAGCGACGAGATAGATCTGTGCCAGTTTGCTTCTCTGTCCAAATCGGTTGTGCTCGATATTTATCAGTTCATCGTGGCCCCATTCCTTCACAATGAGTTTCATCCGTTCCCGCAGCTCCTCTCCCTCCGAGCCGTGCTCCAACACGGTCACTTCGGTAATCGCCACGCTCTCCATCAGATGAATGTGCTGGTAGACGGGGCTGAGAACATTCGTCAAATGGCTGTCCACACTTTGCCAGAGTTTGCCTCCTCCGCTGACGACGTCTATGTACTTCCAGGTGTCGCTCATAGTAATCATGTAGACAACATTAGCCATATTGATAATATCCTTTCCGAGAAAACTATGGAAATGAATCTTTTCCAGGTTGACAGAAGCACTGGGGAAGGTCCTCTTTATAGGTTCATTTTTTGTAGGTTTCAATATAATTTTAGCCGGCTTGATGTGATAGAAAGCAGCAGAGGAGGCGAAAATAGAACGGCAGAGCTGCGGGCAAATGGCGAAGCGAAACATTTGGAGAGAAGCGGCCAGTTTGTGAAGAGTCAGTAGGAAGAAATAGAAGAGATCAGCGAAAATTTGATATGACAGGTTAGGGATTTAGAAATACGTCGAGCATTCAACCTTCTGTTTTCTTTTTTTACCATTTACATAAGCGACAAAACACTACAAAATCACTGACAGCCTTGAAATGGAGGGTGAGCCTATATATTACTATCCCACCTCCTCCGTCTCCCGACGTAGGAGACGTGCCAATATCTCGGAACAAGAGTCGGACCGTCGTGCCGCCATCACCCATCGTCACCTTCAGTAGGACAGAGACAGAGATCCCAGTAACCGTTCGGAATTCTATTAACCACGCTACGTCCTGTCTTTTGTTCCCCGATAACGTTGCCTCTGTTATAATCGATTTATTCGCCTCGGTAGGGGGCCGTCTACCAGTGAGTACAGTCCATCCACACCTCATCTGCCTCGTCCTCCTCGTAGTCGGAGACGATGTCCCGTAGAGTGTCATCCGAACAGCTGGTCGACTCCAGCTCCTCCAGTTGGGCCATCCTCCTCACCTGGAAGCCGACGGACACAAACAGCGAGAGGAAGAAGCCGACAGTGCCGAGGACTATCGTCAGCAGGGGAGCCTCCGCGCCGAAGTGGAAGTGCTGCACCTTCTGAGGGGGGAGGACACTGTAGGTGGAGGGGCCACGCGTCTTCGGGACAGGGGCCAGCAGCGCGAGGGTCGTCTTCGCCGGCGGCAGAGTCAGTTCATAGCTGCCGATGACGGAATTCAGGACAAGCAGAAGCGGAAGTGCAGACATTTTTAGTAGGGAACGACCGCCGACCGGGCCAGTTTCGAAAAGACGGGGGAAATGGAGAGAAGACTACGGGAACAGAAGCGGATAATTCGAAAAGACGGGTGACCCTCAAATAGAAAAGGATTACGGTATCTCGAACAAAACGTTTCAGGCAATAACCTCCATATGGGGTAGAGGAACGCTTTATTATGTAAGGGAAGTACATTTTGAAGAGGCTACGGTAATCTACTCTAGATGTGGCGTCGTCTCCGGGTCGTTCGCTGGGTTGTCATCGGCTTCCGTGCCGTCCAGGTTCCCCGAGTTGGTCATCTGCCCTTCGTCGTCCTCTGTGTAATTCTTCCGGGTTTCGTCGTTCGGCACCGTGGTAGTCTTATTCTCCGTACAGGCGACGACCTCCTGTTCCTGGATGTCTGCCAGTTCCAGGGTCAAATTGAAGGAGATTCCGTGAGACGCACACATTGGAGGGATGTCCACTCTGTGGATATAACTACACTGAACCAAATGAGATCGGAGAGAGGCAAAGAGACCCACCAGCTTGGAACTGTCCTTGGAACACTGGTGGCTAATCAGGACGTAGGGAGATATCCCTAAGAGTTCTAGCCATTCCTCCTCTCGAGCCTCTAACACAAAGCAGCCATTTTGATCCGTGAAGGAGAAGTTTAGATGGTCGTCCGGGTCGACTGTAAGCTGTTTTCTTCTCTATTCATGCAGAAGAACCTACACCAGTCCTCTTCCCAGATGTCGATCTTCACATCCGTGGCTGGCTTACCGTTACATGTTAGGCAGCCATGGATATCGATTGTTTCCCCTTGTAGAGACGATTGAAACAGCAAAAAAAGGAGAAAAACGAACATAAAAACAGGGAGATTATGACGGGTATTGTTTTTTATATTTCACGTTTCTAAACAGAAACGGTGAGCAAGGCTTCTCATTGTGGAAAGAGTCTGATTCACCAGGGGGGCGGAAAATGACGCCGTCGTACAATAACAGAAGGCAAAATTCAGGAGAAAATGGCGATAAATATGTTAGATAGTTTAGATGGCCACCTGACTTAGGGATTGGCGGGAGGTTGAGTACTTGGCGGGGGAAGGGAAACCGGAAGGCTGAAGGCGCCATGGTCCCAGAAGGTTGTCGTATCCAATGAACCTCTGCGTGTCTACTGCAAACTCTGAAGCTTCGATTGACTTTCGGAAGCTGATTTTCTGGGGTAGCCTGATTCGCAGTTTTTCCAGCATTGAACCAGAGAGGTCACACTGTCTCGAAGAAGCCCATTCAAAGGAGCCTAGCCGGAGGATGACTCGGAGGATACCGGGAGAGATCCACTGGAGATGGCCGATGTCTTACCGTTTCCAGTTATAGTTCTCTTCTGTTGCCGGCTCCGGACAAGGCCATTCCAGACGAACTCCACTCAACTGTCGATACCCATAGCATGAAGAAGTCTCGTATTTACCCCTATCCAAAAGATCGCGCCATCTGGCCGTGTGTTGTTTCGTACATTTCATCCTCGTCCTCGCGTAAACAGGGCCGCTCTTTCTCCTCCCGTTCAAAGTTTATCCACCTGATCTGGCCGGGTATGTCTGGCCCGTTGGCTGACTCATCCCCGTTTCCATATCATATGGGTTATAATGGGGGTTTGACTCACCCCCGGATCCGTACTTTCATCAGCCGGCTCCCCTCCCCTCACCCCACCCCAGCTGTTTATAAACCCGTCGGCCGGCCCCTGTTCTCACTTCCTCGTCCTCTCCAACATCCTCTCCCAAAACAATTTATTCCCCTCGTCCCCTAGTAACACTCTTCCGTCTCGTCCGGTCTCGCGTCGGCCAGCTCGATCGTGTTGAATTTGAACTTGTTCCTGATTATTCTGTCCTGATGGACGGCCTCCGGGGGGATGTCCATTGTGAACGTCCTCGTACACTAAATCTCCCTGTTTCTTGGGGATTACGATACCTACCGGCCGCCTCGCCTTGTCGGCCATACAAGTGTGGATGACTTTCATGTACGGATCAATGTCCAGAATCTCGTTCTCCCATCCTTCCAGTTGGAAAAATCCGGAGTAGTTGGACACGGTCTCGTCGTATTTATCATCAGGGTCCACTGAAATGGGTTCTAAGGGGAATATCCCAAAACTGACTGAGATCCTTCTCCATGAGGTACAGCTTCGCCCCGGCATACGATTTCCCATGACAGATTACTCGGCCCTCAACCTGAAAATCGGGGACTCTTCCCTCGGCCATAAACATCCTATCCGATCAATGGCTGTCTGGCCGATAAACATGTTGTGATGCTGGGAGGAGGAGGATCAACCCCTCCTGTTCCCCATCACCAACAGCTGCCGGAGCTCGGTCACTTGGCTTTTTTGGCCGCGGCCGGCTTGTTGAGCCAGGGTTGCCCTTTCGAACTCCAGCCTACCGTAACCCATCCTTCCTTTTATTTTCAAATCTAAACAGATGATGCCGCCTGAAATGATCAGATCCGTTCTAAAACCGCCTGGCATTCCTCATTCTAGCCGGAATAGGGGAGTCTAGCCGCCAGTTGTATGGGCGAATCTCAGCGACCCTGTCCGTGGTCTTTCCTCCCGACCTAGCTGTCCCTCTCAATGAAAAAGACTCACCGCTACGGACTGTTCCGTTCCTTGAGCAGCCGGCACCAGCTGTAGAAGGGCGACGAGCACCAGGCCACAGCTTCGGATGCTGCTCATTTCGGGAATGACTCTTCCCGCCACCCGCGACTCTCCCGATATTATCATGACGCTCATTGTTTTGTCTGTGACTCGATCGGCCGCGTGTCTTCATTCTCCAAAAAAAAGAGAAAAAGACGAGAAAATATTAACTTTTATTCTCGGGAAATAGAAATTATTTGGGGAGGATATTCGCCGGGGTGGCCTCTTTCCCACAGAAGATCTGCTCGACCTCCCGCTCGTGTTCCAAGTGGATGTCGGCCAGGTGCACCTGCTGGGCCGGCTCGCCTCGGCCGATCACCGTTTCCGGAAGGTCGAGGAAGATCGTACGGAGACACTAAAAAAGGAATTTCCTTCTTTAAAGGAACTGTCAGAGCCTAAAACAACTTGGGCTTAAAAAATGCGCCTTTTTCTCCTGATCACAATGGTATATTTATTTTTGTATATGGACGCCTGTATCACAAGAAAAATAAACATTTATGATCAAAATCTGGTTGAAAAAATAAAAAGTGATCATGATTGTTGCAGGACCTTTCATGGGTCCCGCAACGATTATGATCACAGAAATGGAATGCATTCACGATTTTGGGATAAAAATGCAATTTTCCCGTGATTCCGATGTCCATATGGAAAAATAAATATATCGTCGTGATCAGAAGAAAACGGCAAATTTTTTAAGCCTATACTGAGTTAGTTTGCTACCTTTTTGAGAGAGAAAAGGCGAAAAGCGCTACATGAGTCGTAAAATACGCACAAATGACCCCGAAATGAAAAGTTTGGATAGAGAATAGGCCCATACGTAGTCAGTCGCTTGGGACTCGGTTGCTTAGGGTCAAATTATCACTTTCACTTAGTCCCTGACAGTTCCTTTAATTAGGGACGATCACCTGTTTGCCTGCGGCCTTCTTCGGCTGGCAGAAGTGGCCAATGGCGATGAATGGCTGGATGGCGAAGGTTTCGTCCTCCGCCCCGGCCAGGGCATAGGTCCCATTGGTGTCGGTCTTTGTCGAGGCCAACATATCATTTTTATCCGCTAAAATAGCTATATTACCCTCATTAAATAGTCACCCACGCCAGTCGTGTTCTCCTAGGACGACGATGACCCCAGCGGCGGGAGTGCCATGGCACATGAGGCGGCCTGTCACCTAAATGTCCTATTTTCTGTTGAAAGGGGAAGACTAACATTGACATTTTGTTGCTTGCTGAAGAAGCCATAAGCCGGAGTTATAAGAAGGAAAAAGGGAAGAAGACGGTTCATCGAATGGGGCACCCTTTGACAGGAAGGACGATGGCGGCCGACGGGGACAGACAAAATATAATTGATATTCAGGGCATAGATCACGCGGAGAAGGAAATGTTTAACATCTAAAATAGTAATTAGTGACCGGGGCGATGTGAAATTTAAAGAAATCGCTCTTCCCATCCTCCTACCCTCTTATCTCCCTCATTTTCTCCGGAATGCCCGCTCCTCCCCATCCTAATCAATCAAATTTCCAGTAAATGCGTCAACTCTTTGCTCTGCTAGCCTTCGTGGCCGTCTGCCAAGCCATCGACCTCTTCGGACGGGATCAAAGCTGCGCCGTTCGCGGCAAGCTCATCTGTAATGGCCAGCCAGCCGCCGGTGTCCTGGTTAAGCTCTGGGATGAGGATGACAGTATGTTTATGGAATTCTAGATCAATATTTTTAATTTCCAGCGGATGCTGATGATCTCCTGGAGTCTGGTCGCACCAATGCCAACGGAGACTTCCACCTGAGCGGATGGACCAAGGAATACGGGCCAATTGACCCCAAGCTCAACGTCTTTCACGATTGTAATGATTTCCTGGTAAGATTTCCCTTTTAGTTTCCGTTGTTAGTGGATTTTTTACAGCCCTGCCAGCGTAAGTTCACCATCAAGATCGGCAACGACTACATTTCCTCCGGAAAGACGCCCAAGAAGGTCTACGACGCGGGTGTCATCCAGCTGGCCGGCGCCTTCCCCGGAGAGAGCAGGGACTGTCTCCACTAATCGACTGGAACAAGAAAAAGAAGAAGCTTTCTGTATGCAAATAATAGCACGGTGTATAACGACAATTGCTCAAATAAAGAATCACATACCTCATCTCCTCTCTCTGTCTCCTCCCCTTCCCCTATTCTCCCCCGTCTCCAGGTCGTCCAGCGCTTCACTTCCATCGACAGTCCCCTCTACAACTTCTCCCGTCCTTCGTCCTCCTGGCCGCCGGTGCCCCGCTGAGGCAGGCCATCTGCGAAAGCTTCCGCCGGACGAAGACCAGTCCGTTTGAATTCCCTGTGGCTAACTATTCCTTTACTTCCCGGCTCAAATAAACTCTTCTCGGGATATTTATTGAATAACGGGCTTGAGCAAGAGTCTGGGGGCGAATGCCCGGGGGTTGTGGCGAATTCCCGAAAAAGAACCAAGAAACGCTTCTAAAGTTTTCACAAAATGCGACAGTACACAAGTGAAAGAAATGAAAAGAAAAAGACACGAGCTGCACAATTTATTAGCACGGAATACGGGATGATTTCCCTACGGAGCCTCGGGCTTCTTCTTGAGGTGGTGGGCCCGTGACTGGGCGGAGGTGGTCGTCTTGCTGGGTCCCTTGTCCTCCTCGTCGCGTGTTGCTTCAGCCAATGCAATCAGTTTCCCGTCGCCGGGAATCTCTTGCGGCGCCTGGTAGTCGTGGCCCTCGTCCCAGTCGATCGGATCCGTCCACTTGATGCCGTTCGCCTTCATCGCGTGCATCACACAGTCGTAGACGAATTTATAGTCCGGAATGGAGAAGTAGGTCAGGTCGTCCACGTATTTCATGATCCGGGTGAATTCCCTCTTCGGGCAGTCCGTCAAGAAGACCTCCAGGGCTTGGCCGTTGGGGTTGCGGAGGTCTTTCTTCATGTTCAACACCTCGTCCCGATTGTCGGCCTTGTACTTCCTCCAGGGCAGCTGGCCGGCAGTCCACTCCACCACCATATATAGCCAGCTCTCGATCTCGTCTTTCCTCGACTGGTCCTCCTCCTTCATGGCAGCCAGGGGGGCGTAGCGGGTCGTGCCTCGGAAGGGGGCATTGCTCCTCTGCTTGCGGACATCCTGCTTCGATTCGGCCTTGGCAAATTGACGCGCGAGGCCGAAGTCCAGCATGTAGATGAGGTGCTGCTCCTTGGCGTCCTGACCGATGGCGAAATTTCCCGGCTTGATGTCGCGATGGAGGAAGCCAATTCGGTGTACCTCTTCTATGCAGAGCAAGCACTGAATTGCCGCTTTGAGACTCGTCCCGAGAGTGAATTTCATCGACTCTCTGTCCACACGGAGGTCCCAGAGATTCTTGCCGATCAGCTGCATCACCAAGAAGGCGAACCGGCCGTCGACCTTGCCACGATCCGCCACAGCGCAGAAGTGCTTGCTCTTGATCTGCTCGGCTCCGCGCAGCACACACCAATCCATGGTCAGCACCTTCTTCCTGGCGATCGACTTCTCGCACTTGATGGCCAAGTGCTTCTGGTCCGAGTGGCGGATCACCTCGTAGACGGCGCCGTAGCCGCCCTTGCCAAGTAGCTTGAGGACTTTGTACCGGTCGCGACGCGTGTAGACTTCTTCCTTTTCTTTCGGCAACAGTCCATCTTCTTCTTCGGACGACATCACTTCACAGAGCGAACGGACCAGGAAACGGGATCGGAACTGGAGATGGAACAGAAGACGGCCAGCAAGCAGGACAGCAGCCGCAGAGCAAGTAGTTAGTAGTGTAGAGTGGAGCGGATCAGACCGTAGAAGCCTTTATTCCAGGGACAGGAAAATGATTAGCGGCTTATCCTTTTTTTAAGCCGATAAAACAGGAGACGGGAAAAGAAAATTATAGAGAAAGGATCAAGACGGTCGAGTTTCCCGGGGAAATAGAAGAACGTTTGAAATGTACGAAATATCTTCCCCTGGATATTTGAAAGGCCATCAAAAATTGTCCTAGAAATGTTAATGTTTTTTTGTTTGAAGAAGAGGCACCGAGATGCCAAAAATAACAAGAATGCCCGCCATCCTGCCGCAATATTATAGGCGCCGCGCCACAGAGGATATTTCTTCGCTGACCGTAGAAAACAGCTAGGAGACTTATTCCATTGGAAAGAGCATGAAAAACTACACCAGTAGGTATCATTTTCATCTGGGAAGGATAACGTCAACGTGGAGGGTCAAGAATGCCCGCCGGGCATTCGGGTAGGGCGGCACCCTTCTCTGCCGAAGGTGCCTCAACGGCCCGCTTCCAGCTCTTTTTAAATTATCAACAACTTTTCTTTTATCTGGAGAAATGGGTACTTTGTTCTCAGAAGAAAGCATTGCCGCCTGTCTTCCCTCACCAGTTGTTCTGGCTGTCCTCACTGGAGGATCTTTGAGACTTGGCGGAAACTAAAGAACAGATCGTAGACGGCCTTTTCCCACAGTATCCAATTTTCAAATCCCTTTTATCTAAAGAGCTATGGTGTCTGTCTGTTTTGACCTGTCGAATATTTGTGGCCTAATGGCTAAGTGGCCGGTCGTGCGGTCGGAGAGGTTTTGACCCCCACCAGCGTCAAACCTTTTTGCTTTTCTGTTCAGAGGTTCTAGATACTTCCCAAGTGTTTCTGAAGTATTTTTCGCTGCGGGACCCGGTCGCGGTGGGACCCCAATCGAGAGGTCGAGGGTTCGGTCCCTCCATCGACCAATGTCTTTTGTTTTCTCTGTTAAGCATTCTTGTTGATTTATAAAATGTTTTCCATGCAGGACCCCTTCGTGGTGAGATTCCAGCCTGTAGGTGGAGGGTGCGGTTCCTCCTTCGGGCAGCTTCTTTTGAGGAGCACGAGGATGATACCTCTTTGACAAGCATAACCAAAGGGGTCACATGAGAGGGCCCAAACGAATATCTGGGGGGAGCGCTCAAGGAAGATCTAGGGGAGAGAGGGGCGCAGAAGAAGGGACTAGAAGGGGACTGGGAGATATAGCAAGGAATTGTGAGGCGCAGCCAACGTCCAGCCGAGCCCAGCCCGCAGGGGGGTCGAAACGGCTGGTTTGACCTTGAAAGACAGGAAAGGACCAATCTCGTAAAATATCGGCTTATCTTTCAATTCCCCGAACTGCCCCTTGAGCCAGTCTCTTCTCGGCTGCCCCTGACCAGAGGTCGTCCATGTCCCATCTACTGATGTTTTCTCTGCTACTCGTCTTCACCACACTCATCGCCTCGTCCCAGTCGGCCCACCTCAACTCGTGTCTCCCGATGGATCCCGTTCCGCTGCCGCCGTGTCTCCTCAACACCACCACCACCTCCTCCTCGTTCAAGGAGCTCTTCCACCAGAAGATGAAACTCCACCAGCAGACGGAGCAGCTCCTCGCCGACTACAAGATCCGCCAGGTGGAGAAGCGGCTCCAAGTCGCCGCCGTCCAGAAGCAGCCGAAGGCCCTCGTCTCGAAGCAATCGAAGGCCGTTGTCGAGACGCTGCCCCTCTCGACCGTCATCCTCGTGATTATCGGGACGACTTGGTACTTTGCCGGGCTGTTCTTCGCCGTGGCCATTTGGACACACCTGATTCAAATGGAGCTGATCATTATGGAGGAGGAGATGGCACGGGAGGAATGGATCGAGGCCGGCTCGGAGGACGACGAGGAGGACGACACTGACTAATCAATACAGACAATAAATCGTGTCTACTGACTGTTTTTCTTCTATTTCTCTCTTCAGAAATGATTTATTCTTGTATTCAAATGTCTGTGCACGAAGCCTTCAAGTATTCTTTGTTGGTGACATGATCATTATACTGAAAAGGGGGGCCGTGGTAGAGGAGGACTGTGGGGAGACTCACGTAGCAGTAGCCGCTGACCACGGAGAAGACAAGCTGCTTGCCTTCGCCTATTGTTAGAGCCTCGATCGAAAAGCGCCATTCAGGTCGCAGCCATAGACCCCAGAAAAGGCGGCGGTCGTTCTCGGCCACGATGATGTTCTGGGGAAGAGGCTGGGCTGCAAATGGGGGTGGATGCGGCGGTGGGGAGGACAGGAGGACAGAAGGCGAGACTGAGCGGAGAAGGACGTCGAGCCACTACTGTAGACAAGATTCGGAAGACACTTTCACAAAAGGAATGCTAACTAACTCGTTGGACACCTGTCTCCCCGACCATCCCGGTCCGCCTTCTGCTCCCCCTTCTCTGTCCTCCTCGTCATCATCCCCTACCATCCCGGTCCCCACAACCTACACAGATCGATGTTAGACTGAATTGCTGTCGTCGTCGTCAACTCCACAGTTGTAGTTGCCACCGTTGTTCCCAGAGTAGTCGTATTAGCGGGTACCTAGACATTGCCATTGCGAATATTTCTTTGTAGCTCTGGTTCTCCTCTCTCAAATGAGCTACAGTAACCCACCACGAGGCTGTCTGAGCCGGGAGACAGAATGGCCAGGACGAGAAGACAGAGAAGGGTGGGCATAGCTCCACCAGAGATTGATTGAAACATTGGAACAGACCGACAGGCACTGCTTTTATGCCCCAGCTGCCATTAGTATTCCGGTCCTCCTTGTGTTAGCATTTTTCTTCTTTCTTCAGAGAGAGGCGGGCAGAGGAGGACAGTGAAACCGGGGAATTACTCATCCTCCAAGAGAACATTGGACTGGAGGTTGAGACGGGTGATGGGGAGAGATCGAGGATAGGAGGATGGCCGTGGGAAAGGAGACGACGAGAAGTGAGACTGGGCGAACAGGAAGAAGATATGAGGAGGGGAGGACTGGAGGAGGACACGGCGCTGCGGAGGACTCGAGGAGAGTATTGCCCATGGGGGCAAGGTGTCCCCGTTCCACGGTACAGAAAGGGTTTTCCCCGACCCCACGCTTGGCACAATGTCGGCCCGGCGCCACTGACTCTTGCAGGCCGTGAATTCATCCAGAATAAGGCAATAAAGTATGACAGAAAAGATTTTTATTATCCTGATTGATTTCCTATGTTATTTCGGTTGGTCTTCGACACACGGCACGATGAAATGTTCCTTCTGGGTGTCCACATCCCTGTACTGAAACGAGATTGTGGCAGATGGGAATACGGTAGGCTGACTCACGTGACACGTTCCCTTTTCGTCATTGAACAGAGAGACCTTGATTCCCTGCTTGTCGAGAGCCATTATCTTGGCCAGGACATCGGGCCTCTTCATAAGGCGTTCGTACCAACGGGTGTCGCTCTTCTTCAGTTTTTCTGCCAGTTCACCACACTCCACCGTGAAAAACTCCTCTTTGGTCACGTTGTGTGCATACTGAAACGAATCCTCCCTATATTCCGAGAACGACAACTCACATGGCAGATGCCATTCTCTTCTCGGAAGAAGACACTATCTTGATCTTCTCCTGATAGAGATGTCAGGTTAACTTGGACATCGTCTCTGTCCAAGAGGTGGTCGAACAAGCGGCTGTGAACATTTTGGGCATTTTCTTTTTTCTTTTTTGGGACAATCTCTATACATTCAGTAGTTTGGGTGGCTTGGAATTGGCACTCCAAACTGACCGGTGGTCGTGGTTGTTACCGCAGTTGTTCTGGTCGTTTTGACAGCCGAGACAAGGTCCTTTGTATTTCCAGAAGGAGCCACGGTTGCGATAATACGGGGGGCAGTTATAAAAAAGTAATTTCCAAAGAGGGAGAGAGGAGGACTACGCTTCTCTGACTGGACCTTTGAATCCTAATTTTTTACCTAATATTTTGATAGAATATCCCACCGATACGTTGAGAGCAGTAGAATTGGATGAAGTAGGCCATACAACCAGAGCCAGGAGACAGAGAGCATGGCGCATAGCTCCACCGAAGCTGGAAAACTTGGAGAGGCAGACAGACACGGCTTTTATTCTTTCGGCTCCATTAGTATTCAGTTTTCCTTTTTATCCCTCTTTCGTAACATGTTTTAGCTTTTCCAATTTGTGAATCAATAATTTGTAAGAATGATAGAAGTTCAAACGTTTGATTGTTCTATTCATACAAGAGGATCGAAGCAGTAAGGGAATCTGCATCGATCTGGAATATCAGACTTGAGTTGTAAGCTACTCATGAAAAACAAAGATGTGCTGTTGAAAAAGACGGATCATATTTATCCTCGGCTATTTTTACAGTTTCCTGTAAGCCATTTTCTTCACCTCTTTCATGGGAATTTCTTTTTATCCAATGAAACCTTGCAGCTAATTGTTTACTTTCTTTATATTTACTCATAGGCAGAGAACTCCTCTGCCAGTTGTGTAGTTTTTAGTCCATTTCAAAAAGAAAAGAATGTTACTACCGTTGTACTTTATTATCTGTTATATCGATTATCTATTCATATCTTGACCAAATGACCTGAGTCTCCGCCTCTGATTGACCTGAATCGCTGAGATCTAACACCCTTTGACTCTCCCTTATATACACGTTGCTTTACAAAGCTATCTTACATTATTATATTCTATTATCTCATTTCTTTCGACTTTCTTCCTTCTACGGCATAATTGCTCTACTAGAAAATGCCTAGTTTTTGCTTTTCATTCGTGTAGTCTTTATTTATACGTCATCGCACATTATAGAAGCGAAATATCTAGTATTTATGAAGCTGAGCAGCTAAAATATTGGGAAAAAGAAAGATGAAGTGAAAGGAAGAACAGAAAAGTCAGGTGAGAAGGGAACGCGTTTGAAAGACTTGCACATTCCCGCCAACGCAAGGGGTGACCTCTCCTTCCTCTTTTTGCTCTAAAAACGAAAGTGTTCACAGTGATTTTTTTAATATTGTGTGTAGTTGTTAGTGCTCACTTTCATCTTTATATGCTTCTAAAATATGTTCTTATGTCTCCGTATGTATGCAAATGACATAATATAGTAAAACAATCGAACATTTAAATTTCAGACCATATGTCAACAGCAACGCAGGATGCCTGTGAATTGAGCAAGTTCCGAAATTTAGAGAAGATAGGAGAAGGAACATATGGACAAGTTTTTGTTGGAATCCACAAACAAACTCAACAGAAGATTGCTCTTAAAAAGATTGCTCTAGACAAGTAAGCCTCTTGATCTATTTGTTCAATTAATTATTTTTGTAGAGACCAAGAAGGAGTCCCAAGTACATGTCTGAGGGAAATTGCCTTGTTGAAAGAGCTGCATCATCCGCATGTTGTCCGACTTTATGATGTCATTTGCACAAGTAGCATACTCTTATTATTTTTTACTTTGTTGTTTTAGACAATCGACTGTATCTAGTATTTGAGTTTATTGATCGCGACCTTAAAGTACTGCTTGATAAATTGCCAGGAAAGAAGCTCCTCCCTGAATACTGCAAAGTGATAGTTGTATGATGTATATATTTTACATTTTAGAGCTTTGTATGGCAACTTCTACAAGCCCTAACCTATTGCCATACAAGAAGAATTATACACCGTGATCTCAAGCCTCAGAATCTTCTAGTTACTAACGGAGGAACGATAAAGCTAGCAGATTTTGGACTTGCAAGGTTAGTTATAAATTAGCTCAACTCATTTTTATTCAGAGTATTCACAATTCCCAGTAGAGTGTATACTCATGAAGTTGTTACGCTCTGGTATAGGCCACCAGAAGTATTGATGGGAGGAAAATATTATAGCACAGCATTAGACATATGGAGTCTCGGTTGCATATTTATTGAAATGGCTACAGGAAAGCCAATGTTTTCTGGTGATAGTGAAATTGATCAGCTTTTTAAAATCTTCAAAATAATGGGAACACCTAATCCCACGGTAAGTATGCTTTTTTTTTCAACCATTTTTTTATTTTTCAGGTATGGCCTGGTGTCGAAAAGCTTCCAGATTATAAAGAAAATTTCCCAAAATGGAAAAGATTGGACGACGAGAAGATCAGTAAACTTATGGGTGACTTAACTCAAGATGGTCAAGATCTTGCACAGGTAAATTTGTTTTTTTTGTCTTTATAAATCTGAGTTCAGCAAATGCTAAACTATTTACCATCAAAACGGATCACTGCCAAGTCAGCTTTGGGTCACCGCTATCTCAGCCATGGTCTTCTTCCCATTCCCTCAGTTACCGATCTTTTCGCACATCACGGCATAAAAATCAGCTCTGGAAATTCCGCGGATCCAAATTATGATCGCTTAGATGATAACGACACATTGTAGTGATAAAAAAGAATGTTCAAATTGTTTTTACTGTTTTAGTTTATGTTATTTTCGCATATTTCGGGTAGAGCTATTCAAAGAATCTGTTTGTATGTTTCATGTAGAAGTCTGTAAAATAAATGTTTCTGATCAAAATTTTCTGTATTATTATATGTAAGCAGGTTTATTTTCTTGACCTTGGTATCTGTTGTTTTTGTTTTGTCTTTTCGTGAAAAATGAGAACGAGCCGGAAGGAAAAGACATTTCATTTAAATATGATTCCCTTTCATAAATGTTCTTCTGTTCTATTGAACATTGCTGAGAAGTTGAAAAATGTGTATCAATGGACCATCAGATTTTTGCCGACAAGAAATCCAACAAGAGGTGAGAATAAGAGCCTAGGCTACAGAAGTGCGACTCGTCTGATCGGCCAGCATCAGATAGTAGCCCCAGTAGAACAGGCTACAAGGAGAGTTAGACAGAAGAGAAGGAGACCCACTTGAAGATGACAAAACAGGCAGGGAAGATGACCCGTGAATATTTGTCGATGACGTTGACATCCCGGACCCGGATGGTAGGAATGGCTTTTCGGGCACGGCGGCCGAAGTGGTGGATGGAGGCTTTGACTCGGGCTGTACGGCGCACTACTCCGATTGCTGTGAACCGTCGGCGCGCTCTGGAATCGGATTGATTATTCTATTTTCCTTCTTTTATACTTGTTGCCTCCCATCGGCCGGGGTCGTCCTCCTTGAGATGGCTGCGTGTACCGCGGATATTCCGGGGAGTCTGGGATCTGGAACTGAATCCGTCTTGTTTCAGAGCAAGTTTATGCCCTGCCTCTATTTTTGTCTTCCTTAGTGAGAGGATCGGGCTGCTTGTCCTCCTCTGGTGCACCGGGGTGGACGACTCCAAGTCTTGGGTTCTCGGATCCAGCTGCTCGGATTTTTGTATCTCCTGGAATGATACTTATATCAGAGGAGATTGCGAGGATACATTGATAATATTGGTGGGGACACCCCATTCCTTCATGTCGACGGCTCCCTCCCGGTCCTCCTTGTTCTGCCCGTTGACGGGCCAGCCTTCGTCCCCCTGGCGGCGGCACTTCCTCCCCCAGTAGGAGTAGTTCACCGCGGCGTATTCGAGCAACGCAGCGAAGACGAAGACAAAACACATGACGAGGTAGATATCGATGGATTTGACATAGCTGATCCGGGGAAGGGACTGCCGCACCCCGGTGGAGATCGTCGTCATCGTCAGAACAGTAGTGATCCCTGGAGGATGCCTCATCTTCTGGAGGAGGAGGAGAGGACTTACCCAAGGCGACGCGGGCACTGGTGGCCTCGTGGTTGATCCAGAAACTGACCCAGGAGAGCATGACAATCAACACACAGGGAAGGTAGGTTTGGAAGATGAAGTAGCCGACGGAGCGTTTGAGTTGAAAGACGAGCGACAGGCGCTGGTACGAGCCGGTGGCCGTGCTCACAATCCGGTCCTCCGTCTTGTAGCCAGTTATTGTAAACTGGGGTACGTCTGTCTGTAATACGTTATAGTAAGAATTTAGGTCTCAAAGCGAATCGGCCACTCGGCGGGAAAGGTGGATTCAAAGGGATTACAGTACCTGTTCGACGCCGTGGACGGCCAACGGCTGGTTCCATTTCATTAAGACTTCGGAGGTCGTGTACCCGTCTAAAATTGTTTTTTTTAAATGTTAGTCAGCTACCCACATGATTCAATCTCCACCGTACAATTCTGTGAGTCGAGAGGGAAATTCCTCAAGTTCATAGAACAGGAGAGGGTCGACGTCAGTCGCATCCCGTAGGCCACCTTTCCATCCGTACTAACCCTCAGCATTTTGTTTCTCTCCGTCACTTCGTGTAGGAAGGAGTGTTTATCATTGGCCAGGAAGGTGTCCGGTACCCAGATATGTCTAAATCCCCGCGTTTTTCTATTTAAATTTAACTGTACTGTGAGAATTCCCCGCTCAGGGTCATCTCATCGATGGGGATGGAATTGCTCCACGAAAGACGCTCGTCCGTCCAATATTGGTGTAGATACATTGTCAGGGTGTAGTCCTGAAAGCGGCATCGTCCTTTAAATAGCTGTCCCTTTATGGCATTAATAGTGGCCGGCTATCCTCCCCGGGGAGGAGACACGTAGGCCGGCAGTGCTCTTTGACGCCTCAGGACCATTTTAGCCGGATAAACTGACCATATCCACTTCAGAAATGGCATCGAACGAGGCGATGATGATGTCCATCGTGAGGAGAAGAGCGTCACCTGAAACAGGGAGCCATTAGTAAAAGTAAAAGGTACAGTGCCCCGGGAAGAGGGCGCCACCTCCCTGGACGATCCCCGCTTCCTCATTTGCCCCCAATAAATGTTCTCCTCGATCGTTAACATGAAGATGACCCCCTGTTCATAAATAGCCAATGACTTCCTCCTCCCCCTTGGCCCTCTTCGAAGCAAAAGATCGGATAGTCTCCCTCCGGCTAGTGAACTTCCCCCCGCCGTAGAAGACAGCGACTCGCGTATCCGATTCGCGGCCAATTGCGTTTACGGGCGGTGGACGATGAGCCCCGAAAGGGGACGAAGATCCCACGAGGGAGTAGACGACCAGTTAACACTGATCCGTGTGCACCTGTGTATCGTGCACTTTTGCAGATTCCCTAGAGATTCTGCCCGGGCTGCTGCTGGTGTTCAAAGGTGTTTATCGACGACGGGGGTCGGGGTGATGACATCTCGAGCGAGATATTGCCCCTTGGGGAGGAAGAAGGCAGCCATTGATTCATGGAGAAGCAAATATTCCTGACTATTGTGGGGAAGAAGCAGGAAGAGAACGGGCGGGAGGATGAGGGAGGACGGCATTTGTAGGCAGAGGCGACCATAAACCGACTGGCTTACTCTTTTGAAGATGTCAACCATCCCGTTTTACAGTTCTTCCTTTTGGGGAGGATGACCCTGGTCACTGTATGAGAAAACCAATCGTTGTCGTCGTCCTATGGCGGCCACCTCCTTTATCGAGGCACCCTCCCCGCCTTTTAGTTGGCTCATCTCTCATAGGGAGGAAAAACTGTCCTGGGTATACTCCCGTCCCTCATCTCTATCTTTCCGCGGCTTTGAACTCGACCGGCAGGAAGCCAAAAGACAAATGTATCTCCTCTAGACGGAAGCAAAAACGAGCTCAAAATACCTCCAAAGCCAGGCCGGAGCCGAATATCATAGTCCGTGAGGAGGTCGGCCAACAACTTGGAGGCATTCGAATAGGCCGTTGAGATTTCAGCCGGCGAGGAGGTGGAATTCGGTGTCCGGCGATATCTGTCCACTTTTAGGGAATCGGATCTAGATAAAAATGGTTTAAATATATTATGAGACTTACCCGCGAACATGGGTCAATGAAAATATCAGGAGCAGAAAGGAGGGAAGGAAGACACATTGCGCCAGACGACGCAAGCGCCTCATGGAATGGGATCCGACGAGGAAAAAGCGATGGTCTGCTGAAAATAGAAAGGATCAAGGAAAAAAGGAGACAAATTCAATCGGAGAAGGAGAGCACTCGGATGAGGAACAATCAGGGGAAGCGGCGGTGCAGGGAGCACTTTTGAACGGGACGAGCAGGCAGGCGGGTGGAAATCTTGATTTATGGCTGGGGTTCCCTTTTTGGGAGATCTCGAAGGAACGAAGGGGGAACTTGGGGGGCTTTTTAGAAATTGAAAGAGAAAAGGACAGGAGGGACTCCAAGAAGTTGGAAAAGAGATCAAAAGCTTTATCCGGGCTAGGGCCTACAATTGGGACAATAATCGGGCTAGTCTCTTTAGAAGTTTTGAACCAAGCAGAATTAGAGGAGATACAACTTGAAGGCAGCAGAGAAAAATAGACCGGCCCCATCAAAAGGCTCCCGGTCAAGCCACCTAGCAAAGTAGGTGGGCAAAGTCAGAATGAGATCTGCTCATGGGTTTCCGGGATGGCCGAAGCCGATCAAGGCAAGGGTAGGCCGAAATTTCATAGAGGAGATTGTGGATAAACAGGACGAACGCCTTGGCAGACAGCAAAACTCGCACTTTCGGGTTCAAGTGAAGGGGCGGTCAAGCCAGGAGAGCGCCCCTTTGGGGATCTCCCACTGAACTGGTTGGCTAGTGAAAAAGTTCTCGAAGTAATCTGGCCTCGACTCGAGGGGGCAGATAGACAATCGGAAAACGGCTGAAATTAGGCGGATAAGTGAGTTTTCGGTCCTCTCTCGGGGGGTCGCATGTCTCTCCCGATAGAAGAAAGGAGGAGGGGGAGAGGGGGAGTCGATGGCCTCTCAGGAGGGGCGGGACCCGGGGTCGGTGTCAAAAATGGAGGCAGATGATCCCCCGTAAAGGGCAGATTCAGGAGGATGTCTAGTGGTGGAGATGAGACGAGGCGAGGGGCCCTGGCCAGCAAGAGGGCCATCTGCTTCGGGGATCGTTTTATAGCATTTTAGGCGACTGGCTTCCCCCCTCGTCTTCCGGTGGAGCAGAATAGCAAAAAGTTTAATTTGTCCTCAAACGGAGTCTATTTACCTCCCCTTCGAAGAGGAGCGAGCTGTTTTCTCAGCGGGAGGATAACGGGGGACGGGGTCATTCTTCCCCCCCCCCCCCCCCCCCCCCCCCAATTTCGGGCCCTCCCCCATTCATCCTCTCAACCGTAAATAAAATTATCATCCTCCAGCAACGGCAACCACATTATGGGAGTATAAAAATTGCTAGTAACTGATCGAAAAACTTCTTCTAGGCCTCTGGTCTGCCTCGTCCTCTCCACTCCTCCACCTCATCCTCCCCGTCCTCCCTGTTCACTGTATAGCTACCGCGTGATTTTCTAGAAGCTGCCTGACTCCATAAATCTTCTCCTTTTTCTTCTTGTCTCGTTTTTCTAGTGAATCTGTCATGTTTCCCTCCTCTTTGACCCCACGGCCATCGCGTCACCTCTGCCCGGGTCCTGAGGGACTCATTGTGGGGGACACACGACATGTCAATCGAGGAGCCACAAGGTCAAAACCACTTCTTCTATTCCAAATTACTTGTCTTTTTCATCCCTTATCTTTCTCCTCTTCCTCCTGTTCCTACTGTAATCACGAGCCTTTCAAGAGGAAGAGGAGGATGCGGGAGGAGATGGATACGGAGAAAGAAAATAAGTGTCATGTTTCGTGGCAGACGGCTTTGCAACCTTTTTGTTTTCTTGGGGAGACTCCATTTCTGGGCTCAAATTATCCGGGGGATCCATCCAAAAGTATCGCTTGACCCCTGCTTCCTCCTAGCTGGAACCAATGCATACATTCAGCGCCTCATCTCCTTGCTCCCTGCTCTTTCTTGTTTTTTTTTCACTATAAAATGAACCGGCTTCAAGTCAGGGACTCTTGCCTCCAAAAGTACCGCGAACAGGCACAGAAGGAACGACCTGAAGTTCCTGACGACTCTCCCTATACTCCTCGTCCCCCTCGTCCTCCACCTCGTTCACTCTCTTATAACCTGGCCTGTGACTTCCAAATGCCTTCTTTTCCCAGAAAGGCATGGCTTTCCCTAGTCGAAGACGAGACAGTTGTGAAGTTCTCCAATCACTCCAAAAGTAATCAAGAGCCCCCTCTGCTCCTCGTCCAACCTAGTTACGCGATTGTCTTCAAGTGACCCGGAAAATGATTCTCCCCTTCCATCCCCCAACCACAGTTGGGCTCATCTCATCTTGTTTTTTTTCAGAATACGGGTTCCGATGATCTTTGCTCTCCTAGTCTCCTTGGCCACGGCTCTACAGTCACAGAAGATTGACAGCATTGGATTGAGGAGACACAGGTAATTTCTTTTTTGATTCCAGAGGGGGAAGAGGTTTCGCTTCCGATGAAGATCAAAATCCTTCTTTGTCCTCCAAATTTGGGGGTATAATTGTGTTGTGGAGGCATTGTAGGCCATTTAAATGGAATTTTGAACAGCTGCAGGGCAAAGATTGGGAGGAGATCGGGGTCTAGGCACATAAAACTGCCCATAGGTTATTACTAGTATCAATCGTCCCCAAGGCGGGTGGGAGAGGCTTTACTCATGGCCACTGATGTCCTCCATATTTTAGTGCCCAGTCCGAACTCAATATCTACTACTGAGCCCTACCACCCCTGTCTCCTAAAAGAATCCCCATTTCCAGGTCAACCTACAACACCACTCTCATCCAGCATACAACAAAGATTCTCGACACGATTCTCCTCAACCAGGACAAAAATTTCCGACCTCTAAATCCTGGTGAGTCTATTTTTTCCTTTCCTAGCAAATAAAGCCAGATCGTTCCCCTCTGCGAGTCGAGGTGGACATCCTCGTCCGGAGCATGGGCCCCATCTCGGAACAGGACATGGAATTCTCGATGGACTGTTACTTTCGGCAGAAATGGCTCGATCGTCGGCTGGCCTACGTGCCGATCAATCCCAGCAAGCCGGAGATCCCTCTGGCCAGTAAAATGCTCAAGGATATCTGGGTCAGCCCTTACAGTAATCCGAGGAACAGGGAATATTCAGGTTCCCGATACGTATATCCGAAATGGCCGGCATTCCTACCTGCACACCCTGACTGTTCCAAATATCCTCTTCAGGGTACGGTCAGACGGGCAGATTACTGTAAGCCAGAGGTGAGTACCATCCTCTTGGCCCTCTTCATCCATTCAGATTGACAATCCGCTCCCGCTGCCACATGTACCTGCGAAAGTTCCCAATGGATAGCCAGGCCTGCCCGATAGAGATCGGCTCGCTCGGCTACTTCACCAACGACATCATCTACAACTGGAAGAATGTCCAGATGGATGAGTTGATGGGCAACATGCTCTCCCAATATCAGATCCTGGGGCTGAAGAAGAGCGAACACAACATATCCGACTACCGCTACCCCGATCGCAGTCAGTACCCCCGGGTGTCTATCACTTTGGGACAATTCAGACCAATCCGTTCTACGGGTCTATTTCAAACTTCAACGGCAGCAGGGCTACTACGTCCTCCAAATATATACCCCGTGTACTCTCATCGTAGTGATGAGCTGGGTCAGCTTCTGGATCAACAAGGAAGCTTCTCCAGCCAGAGTGGCTCTAGGTGGGAGATTGCCTTCTCCATGCTCCCTTCGTCAGGCCGAGAGGATGCAGAAGGAGGACGAAGGAGAGTGGCCCGGCCGGTACGCAAGCAGCCGGGGAACACAGCTCCGACAGCGAGACGGCCGCCTCTCCTCTCCTCTTCTTTGCCTGTCCTCCATCTGCCCCCGGCTCCCCCTATTTTCTCTAATCGATAACTGACTCTCATCGTTCCAGGCATCATGACTGTCCTCTCGATGTCCACCCTCGGCTTTGGCCTCCGTACCGATCTCCCCAAGGTGTCGCACTCTACAGCCCTCGACATCTACATCCTGTATGCTTTCCCTTCCAACCCAGATCACCCTCTCCCTTTCCAGCAGCTGTTTCGGGTTCGTTTTCGCCGCCATGGTGGAATATGCCGTCATCAACTACGCTCACATATTGTATATTCAAAAACAGGTGCACGACTTGAAGGGACTAGACACCACGGCTACGGTAGGCAGGTGTCTTGGGGAAGGACTGGCTTCGTTTTAGATGGACAAGATGAGGATGTTCACGGCTGGGCTGATGGGAGCCAGGAGGGAAACTATCGCGGTCAGTTATTTGCCCTTTTTTGACCCTATCGCTTCAAAAAAACCAAAACTGGGATAGCAGAGCGGACAAGAGCAAAACTGGATGCGATACCCCATAAAATAATAACACAACAACCTCCAAACAGGGCTTTTACGCCTGTTGGAGGAGGAAATATCACTTTGGTTCGATAACCTTCTTCTACCGTCGTCTTCCTCCATCTCCACCAGAAGATGAGCAGCAACCTGAAAATAATCTTTATCAAAAATTCTATGCTAATGCACCCAAATGATATGCTAATTGACCCAAAAAAAGGGTCGACAGCTGCGCAGAACTGTCCAGATTCTGTCTAAACTGGTAGACAGAACCCAGACAGAAAACAAGCTTGAACACACCTGTGTCCCCTAATCTTCCAGTCCTCTTGACAGTGGCGAGCAGCTCCAGGGAGCTTGGGCGGCAGCCTTCTCCCCTGTCGTTTTGAGAAGACGGGCTATAGCGAGGTACTGTCATCTTGTGGCTTCGCTTCTCCGAGATCACTTGCCCATTTCCTTTTTTTTCTCGTAGCAGACGGTCTTGTCCTTCCAATCCCTGTAAGAATGATAAGAATTGACCAGAAAGCTCACTCACTCCCCGTCTCCACCATTTGGACGTCTCCTTGTCGTGCTCTGTCTAGTTCGTCGGTTCTTTTGCGTCTCTATGGATTTCAACGGCTTTCTAGACGTCTCTTCTTTCAACCAGGTCCATGAGTACGAAGATCATCCTGCAAAGATGAGTCTAAATTGGATAGAAAGCCCACTCACCTCCTTCCATGTGTCTGCCGCTCCTCGTCATCCTTCCCAATTGCCGCCACTCTTCCAATTGCCGCCAAGCTGCTTCGCCTGAAAATTGAAAGCATAGCAAAGTACATAGATTGATTTTATCCCGCGGAAGGGACGAGTATTCTGCCAGTAAGGACAGTATCCTCCGGTCCCCTTTCTGCCTTTAACCGATGGCCGGGGGATAGGATAAGCGATGGGGTGCCCTCTTTTGAGCGGATAACCCGAGCGCTGCCAAAGTTTAACGTGGAGTACGCGAGTCTTGCCTCTTGACGGGTCGACAACGTCGTTCTCTCCACGCCAGATGGCCAGTCTGGAGGTTTACGGGGGAGAAAAGGCAGAAGAAGAACCTGGCACTTTCCCTGGAGAGGAGGATACTCTACATGGAATCGTTCCAATGCAAAGAGAGGACGGGAAACGTGGCGGATCTTGTCATCACGTCTCCTGTCCTGCCAATTTCGCCCATTTCCCTTCTCTGCCTTTAACCGATGACCGGTGGATAGGATAAGCGCCGGGGCACCCTCGTTTGTGAGCGGGTAACCCCGACACTGCCAAAGTTTAACATGGATCGTCCGCATGTCTCGCCTCTTGACGGGTCGACAGCGTCCTCTCCACGCCAGATGGCCAGTCTGGAGGTTTACGGGGGGAGAAAAGGCAGGAAAGGGACTGGGACACGATGAATTATCAATTTTGATCGAATGTTCGTCGAGAGGGGAACGAGCACTTCCAGTTCTCCTTGGCGGCGCCGGGGGCCTTCTGTGCTGTTCCAAACACCGCTGTGGACACAGACGACACCCCGGGACCAGAGAACTGGGCCGGGACACCTTCTCCGGAGGGAGGGCAGGCTACCTTTCGAGGCGGATTCTCTACTCGGTCTGTCCCTGGTGGCCGTCTCATTGTTCACCTAATTTAGACCGAAAGGGCACCCTCGACACGGCGAGGATTCGTATGATTTTTAGAGAAAATTCGAGAAAAAAAGAGTAAAACATGACCTGGATTTAGTAGAAGACGTCCGCATGCTGTCGAGGAAGAGAGACGACTGACTGGGAAGAAGCCGTTGTCTTGGCCTGAAGTTGACAGGCTGGGCGCGTCACTTTTCCTGTCGACTTGACCAAAAGGGACAAACTGATTCGAATAGCGCGTTTTCGCGGTTAAATAGTAAAATTGAAATGGAAATGAAGAAAAGAGGGAAGATAGCAAGATTTGAGAGAGTCTGAGAAGATGTGACCGCCAATGGCCAATCCAGGAGGACGACTGCGCCGCCTCGCCTAGATCTCCGCCACCCTACAACAGACAGAGTCATCCAAGTCGAGAAGAATTGAAGATAATCCAATTAATCCCCCTGCCAGTTCATTTCATCATGGTCGACGCCCCGAAGAAGGACGTCGTCCCCGCCGTGGAAGCTGCCCCCCGCAGCACCATTGAAAACCTCATAAAGTAAGGTTTTTCGTCGCTTTTTCGGGGTGACCACGGGCCGGCCGTCTTTCTGCTACTGATTGGAGACGGTCTGGAATGATTTACAGAAGAATACAAAGAATACAGTAACCCGGCAGATTGCAGGGCGAGCGGGAAGACGAAGAGCCCGACACTGGACGCGAGCGAGGACCAATTCGAAGAAGCGGACATTCCCGACGACTCGATCGGCTCGGTAAAGTCTGAGAAGCCGGCCGAAGAGATGAGAGGACAGGCCGAGGAGAGGAGAGCCGACCCGGAGGAGGAGGAGGACGAGGCGGCCGTCTCGCTGTCGGAGCTGTGTTCCCCGACCGTCTACGTGCTGGCCGGACTGGTCTCCCTCATCTCGTCCTCCCTCTTCATCCTCTACATTCTCGACCTGGCCGAGGACGACGGAATATAGACAGAAGGCGAGGGAGACACGCCACAGAGGAACTTACAGGAATTAACGAGGATTAATAAAAATTGATGACTTTGCCCTGCCTCCATCTCTTTTCTCGGGCTTTCCTTATCCGGGCGAGAGCCTACAGTAATCTAGCCGGTTTCAGGGTTCGTCTGTCCTCGAAATTGAAGAAGACACTCGTCCCTGGTACCAGAAACTCTTCGTCAAGAAGAATCCACAGCATTCTTCCAGTGAGTGGCGTCCCTAATCCAAGGATTGCCCATTTCAGTGTTCTACCGGATGGCTGTGAAGGGGGCAAAGGCCAAAAGAAAACTTAGGATGAGTGATCCCTCAAAGGTAAGCCATATTCGTCGAGAAAAGACGAGGAATAGCCGCACCAGATGCAAAAATAAACCAGTAGAGGGTGCTAAGCACGATGACCCACGCGATCACTCCATGCTGTCATGTCCGAGTGGTTAAGGAGATTGACTTGAAATCAATTGGGCTCCGCCCGCGTAGGTTCGAATCCTGCTGACAGCGAACACTTTTTGTCTTTTTTGCTTGTTATAACAGAGGGGTTTCAGGTCGTAAACCGGATAGATAACGTCTCCAAGGTAATTTTCCCGGCTCTTTATATCATTTTCAACATTGGTTACTGGGTAGCGTTTCTATATTGGATCCCGGACGAGATTGACGACGTTATTCAGCTGCCCAGCACTTCTCTCACTATGTGATCTCCGTAAAACCCTGATAATAAATGTGTTTTGATAAAATGCCCATAGCAAGCACTTTTTTGATGAAAGATAATGGCAGGAGAGCTGTCAAACGGCTGGCTTATCTCTGGAGGACAGACTTTTTCCAATTTTTCTGATATTTGGACTTGTCCTGGCAGTCTAAAAGGATAAATAGCTTCTTGAAGCCTTGCAGAGGATGTTGAGATTCTATACAGATGACTATACAATAGGTTAATCCATACCGGGTGCCTAGAAAGTATAATGGAGGCATCCCACCCGGCGCCCTGTCGACTTGTCACAGTGCTGTCATGTCCGAGAGGTTAAGGAGATTGACTTGAAATCAATTGGGCTCCGCCCGCGTAGGTTCGAATCCTGCTGACAGCGAATCATTTTTGCATTTGTCCGAGTCATCCTCCTTCGTTTTCTTGGTCAAGTACCCTCTCTACTCGAAAAATTATCAATTTTTATTGTATAAATCTCATAAAACAACGAATTACGAAGATGTTTATATATCAAAAAAATAGTAAAATAACAAGAGATCGAGCCGTAGAAGTTTAAGAAAAGGAAAAAATATAAGAAATATATCACACACGCTTTTTTTGAAACAGATGAATTGGGCGGGATAAATACAAGGGGGACTAATGATTATGACTCGACGAAGAAGACGGAAACAAGACAAAGAATATAATGATCACATGGGATGGAGGGGAGACACGAACACTTCCCGGAAGAAGAAGGAGAACTAACAAGGATCACAAGAGGGAGGGGAATTGGAAACTAGGTATCCATCTGGACGGCGGGCTCGTCGTCGGAGGAGATGTCCTCGAGGGGCGAATCCAGGAAAGGCGCCGGGTACAGGCAAGACTTGGGCGAGATTGGACGGAAGACGGGGCCGTCGTCCTCGAAAAAGACGTCATCCATCATCGAATACAGACGACCCTCGCCTGAAAAATCACGAATAATTGGGATATAATGATGAGTTTTGGGTTAAACGGCCTCTAGATGGGGGAGGACAATGCCGGGAGGGTAATCGCACCCTTAGGGTAATTAGGCTACAGTATTCCTTCTTTTTTTCTTATCCTCTCTATAGAACAGCCAGGTTGATCAGATGGAAGTCTGGCCTCGTTAGAGGAGCGGCGAGTCAAGATCGCACCGCGCTTGCAAGAAATAGCAGGGATGGATCAGGATACACACAAACACGGAGGGGATACATGACCTCAAAATAATAAGAGGAGGAAATGGAGATCCCCTTCCCCCTCCTCCGCTTATCAAAAAACTACCGGAACTACTAATAGAGCGGGGGAAATTGGCCGGTTCTGGTTACTGTAGAAATATTCAGTTATCCTCATTGGGATCCCGCAACGAAAGGCGAATTGTTCTAATTTCGATGAAAATGTACTATCTTCGGCCTGGAAACGTCACAGAGGGCCGTTACTCCCGGCGACAAGAGATAAGACTCCTCCCGGGCCAAGAATTGATAGCCTTTTCCCTTCCGGTGGTCTCGTCTCGTCTCTTCTTCTTCTTTTCTCGTCGCTCTGCCTGTCTCCCCCCGGCCATCAGTTCTTTGATCGGCCGGCAGGCGGGTGTCTCCCTGTCCTCTCCGTCAAAGTTTGTCTGTCCTTCTCCCTTCTCTATTTTTTGTCCCCAATGCTTACTACTAAAGAAGCCCCTTGTCTTTTTCCAGCCCCCTCGATTAATTCAGTTGTTTTCCAAGCAAAAGAGCAGACTACTCACCGGAGAATGGTCGATCTCCTCCGAGTTTGGCCGGGCTGATGGCTGCCGGCTTGGGACTGTCGGGGGACATTGGCTCGATCTCCCCGAGGAGGCCGTTGGCCATGGCCGGCTTGGTCTGGATGCCGTGGGCCACGTCGGCCACCGACGTCGAGGGGACCGAATTGTCGAGCGTCATCTGAGGAAGTGCCTGAAAATATCTCTCTATTTAATTAAGATGGGAAGAGGAAGAGGGGACTATTTCTATTCTTTCTCATATAAAAGGAGAGGCCGGCCGAGTACGGAATGGTGATGAAATATTGCAAGCCGTTGCAGGGAATGTGTGAGAGGAGAGAGGGGGAGAAGGGGGAGCTCGCACACATTTGGGCAAACAAAAGGATTTTTGGAGCCAAATGAACGAAAGGGGGACGGGAGAGTGGGGAGAGAGAGTTTTATTAGTATAACCAGGGGAGAGGAGGGGAGAACCCGGGACAGAAAAAAGACACAGAGAGAGCAAAATGTGTAAACAAGGAGACGACTGCTTGAAAGAAGGCAGGCAGAGTGGGTCAGAGATCAGCGTGGCCTGGGGACGAGAAGAGAAGGAACACAACAATAACAAGTCGTGTCTGGATCAGGGATGGGCGGATAATGAGATTTCCGTTCGGATAACGGATACCGGATAATTCCGGATAATGAAATGCCCGGATAAAAATTCCGGATCGGATAAAAAATAAAATTATCCGCCCATCCCTGGTCTGGATCCCTTTTCTCTCCCTTTTTTTGATAGTTAGAATGAGTATTAAACGGGCTACGCAGTGGAATGCCAAGGGAAAAGGAAAAGGAGAGCGGGCCGAGGGCAAGTGTGCTCATGGGACTGGTTGTCCTCCCCCCGGCGACTAAAGTACACTTTTTGTTGCACTATGTACCGACTTTGCCGGGAAATCAAAGAACCAAAAGACTATTTCTGACGGCGTTTAATCCTCAGTGGCAAAAAGTGGAGGAAAGAGGAAGAGGCCGGGGGGAGAGGGCGAGATGCTCGATGTTTGCAGCCGGGAGGAGGAGATTGCAACGGATAAGAGCCGTAGCGGATTTATAGTTTGGAATGGGATTTTGATCGACGGTGACTGTTTTCCTGGGAATTCATCAAATAAATTGACACTATAAACCTGGATAAAAACATCAAAAATACCGAGAAAGACGACAATTCGAATGACGCGAGGCATATTCGCCAATCATTCGCGTATCGTCAACTTTCAGTGGAATTGTCGCCCTTTTCGTTGTTTTTACCACTTTCTAAAGAGTTAGAATGATCTAGAAGGAGCGAATTTACCATCTAAATGGGTCAACTGACCTAGAAAAATGAAATTGTAACTCCACTGGTTGTGGCTTGGTTAAAACGCGGTATATCCCGCGACTATCTCATTTCAAATGGGAAAATCACCCCAAAAACATCATTTTGATACCATTTTAAAGGAACCCAGAGGGACTTAGGATTATTGCATTTATAAGCGTCCTTGGGCGCGGGTAATCTGACAAGGAAAAATTGCTTGTCAAGGCGTACTATGGCGTATTCAGTCAAAAGGTTACTGGCAGCTCCAATTTCAAAAATGGTAAATCCCGCCAAGGAGCTTTACAAAAAAGGACGCTAAATAATGCAGTTAATCCTCGGTTTCTCTGGGTTCCTTTAAAGGTTCAGAATGGTCTAGAAGAAGCAAATAACCATCATAATGAGCTAATTTGAGAAAAAGCCCAACTGTGGTGCTCAAGCTGTGGCGCTGTAACAAGCGCGCCCTGCCGTCCACCCGGAACGGAGGATAGCCTAAAACTCAAAAAAGTGCCGGCAAAAGAACAAGTTCAAAATGACGACAAGGCCGTGATGTTCTTGTTTTTCAGACTACAATAACATTTGGGAGGAGTGGGAGAGAAAATGAGACTATAGATTGGGAGGGAGGATGTGGGTGGGACGGAGAGAAGGACGAAAAACAACTGACTGACTGGAGAGCGGCAAGCTGAGCACATTTGAACTTTGTCTACTGGGAAAACATCCTTTTCTCTCTTTGAAATAATTAGAAAGAGAGGGCAGATATCAGAAAAGAAAGCGAGCGTCAGAGGGGATTGACCTCATTTCCGGTGATAATTAGAGGAAAGGGAGAGGAGGAACAAGCTGGCCGGCCGACGGGGGAACGGCGCCGTTTTCCTTGAATTTCTCTCTTTTTCTCTGGCAAGCCAGCGGCCGAGTTACGTCTGATCAAATGGCAAAAAGCCGTGAACTTTGATGTCAAGGGGTGGGGGAGGAGGGACTTTTTCTCTGGGAGATTAAAAAATGAGTGGGAAGCAA
This sequence comes from Oscheius dolichura, assembly GCA_932521035.1. Taxonomy (NCBI): domain Eukaryota; kingdom Metazoa; phylum Nematoda; class Chromadorea; order Rhabditida; family Rhabditidae; genus Oscheius; species Oscheius dolichura. Next base: position 7,707,101 of record OW051494.1, read on the forward strand.
TAAGTTTCAGTGGTGGAGGACAACCTCCGGACTCGTTCCCCGTCTCCCGGCCAAGAGAAGAAAAGAAGAAGACGGGACAGTCGAAGACACACACAGGAATTTATGACATGATAACAATCGCGGGCAGGCAGGCAGGCAGGCAGCATCTCCCCCCGCCCTTCTCCCCCGGACTGCCCTTTCTCAGATTTTTGACCCGTCGACGACGACGGCCGGCTTCCAGCCTGGTACTCATTGCAGGGGAAGGAAAGTACAGTCAGGCACGCGAGGGGACAACAAACTTTCCGAGTCTGCCTTTTGCAGGCGTGGACTTCCACCTGTTGTTGGGAAGAGTACTGGAGTACAGAAAGGGCACTGCTGGAAACCAGTCACCAGATGAAAAACAACCAGATTACTCAACGGGCTGTAATAAATGAAGGAGGGAGTCGGCCGCTGATCTCATCCTCCTACTATCAGGAAGGCGGGACAAAGATCCTCTATTCCATTCAAAGAGGGTCCCCTGGGCTTTTTATATATGAGTACCCCTGTACTGGAAGTACAGAGGGAGCCAGCGGGGAAGTTGGGAAAGGATCAAAGTCAGGGCCGTTGGAGAGGGACTAAAAGTGGCAAGGGATGCTCCTAGCCGGCTACAGTACTCAGAAATGAGGACAAGAGGTCAAGTTTTTCGAATCTGGAGGAATGCCTCCCCCTTGATCAGGGGATTAGTAACCGAGACATTTAAACGGAAATTGAAATTTGGGACCTGTCGTGGATTACTGTAATTTGAACAGGAATAAGGGGATCGGATTAATTTTGGAGCGTCTGCCACTAATTGGGAGGAGGACCAGGGCTAGTACAGTACTCGGAAGAAGCTTTTCAGGCTGGATTATCGTAGTGAAGAAAGGGGGCTCCAGTGTCGAGAAGGCGACCACCACTGGGGAGGTCGCCGTCTCCTCCCCGGGGTGACGGAGATACTGGCTGTTTATAGCCGGCCGTCCCGCCTTTTCCTCGTCCTCATCAAATTTACGTAAAACTAAGGAAAATCTGATATAATCTGACGAGAGCAAAAAAGGAGGGAGAGCCGCTAAAAACAGCAGCTGCCGACGCAATTGAAACACCAGTTAGATTAGAAACGAGAAGAATTATTATAGAGGACGGAAACGGGGAGGGAATGTACGAACCTTTGGGGAGAGGACACCCGGAGAGACGAGCTGCTGCTGGCTGGCCCCGAGGCTACTCGTCTCACTGCGAGGCACGATGAGAGGACGCTCCAGCGTCTGCGGGCAGATGACAAAAGGGAAGTCCTGGAATATTTCCCTCTTCTGTTGTCTAAAGAGGGACTCACAGAATAGGAGGAGGAAGAGTTCTCGAGTCCCTGCTCGGGCATCCGGACCATCCCCGTCTTCCGATGGACTTCTGGCTCCTTCGGTCCTCCCAGGCCAGCGGCGAAGGGGAACTGCTGCTGTTCCTGGCTGGGCAGACGGAGACGAGCGACGAACTCGGCCGCGTTCTTCTCGGCTGCAGGTGACTGCAAACATTTGGATATTACCTCATCTAAAGAGGACACGAGGGGGATATAACTGGTGGAAATGTGGACGACGTCACGACGGCGTCGTCGATTATCGTGCTAGGGGACAAGTGAGGTCAACAGGAGTACATTAGTTTCGGGATCTCTCTTTTTCCTATTTTTGATATAATCTGCGGGAAGAGGAGGAGGCTATTCTACACTTTTCATTACTAGCTATTTTTCTTTTTCTTATAAGCTGAAGAATAAAAAGAAGAGAGCAAAAGAGCGCCGGGATCTAGTCAGGCAGCCTTCGGCCCGATTAGACATCCCTTTTGAATTATTTTAGATCATTGAGACATCTTCAAATGATCGAAAATAAGTAGAAAAGGGTGTTCTTTAATTCTACAACCTTATTTCTCAACAAATAAGGGAATTTTAAAAGAAAGGGGGCGAAAATTGGCGACGGACCCTAAATGGACTCTAAAAACCGTAGAGGGACCTTTAGTCATACTTCTGCAAACAAAAAGGGGAACACTCCACAATTTTTGAGTTCATATTCCGTTTATTTCAGAAACTATGCGAAATTGTGTTCTCGATCCTCAGAATTCTCAGAAATCCGTGATATGATGCAAAAGGAGCGCCAACCCTGACTCATAGATGGACGCTAATCTCCAGCCGAGACAAAAACTCAGTCAGGAGGAAGGGCAGAATGACTAGCAGAGGAAATGGACTTCCTCATGAGATTCCTCATTTTTTAAAGAGATAATAAGTTTAAAAAAGAGGGATGACTGTCTCAAAGAGAGTTCAATTGGAGCATCTCGCCTTCTCCCGGCTTCTTGCATCATTTTTCATCGGATAAATGAAACTGTGACCGTCGAAGGCATTTTTCTCTCTTCTTATCTCATCCTTTTATCAAAATCCCCTTTTAAATCTATTCTAACTTGATAAATCTCCCCTCGAGACCCCCTTGAGTTGCCAACGAGTCGGGCAGGGATCCTGTCAGGAGTGTACCCCCCTCTCTTCTCAAAATCTCCGTCATATTGTATCTTGACCTCTTCTATATTACTTCAATTTGTTTTCTCATTACTGTAATAATGAACTACGTGATATTGCCGCTGTTCCTGATCATGTACCGCTCTAGAAAGCCGAGAGCTTATAAAAATATCGGGCGCCTGTGATTAGGCTGCAAAAACGAGCTGCTAGGGCTCGGAGAAGGATAATGGATATTAGGGGCCTAGAACTGGGAAAGACAAGGGCTTTTGAGTTAAAATTAGTAATAGGAACAGTAAAATACAGTATATTCTGTTGTATTAGGCCTTTTCCGGGTAGACAGTAGCCGGTAAGGCCGGAAGGCCGTCGCCCTATGGAACGGCGGCGAGACCAGGCAGATTCGCCTTCATACTCATTTTTGGAAAAAGAACTTATTCTAGGGAGAAAGAAACATAGAACAACGTCTACTGATAATTGAAAAGTCAAAAATTCTTACCGAATAAAAGGAGTCCATTCCGGGCATTGAGGTATGGATGGCCAGCGGCGTTGTGCCTGACCGTGATGTCTGAAAAATGTGTTTATCACCCTTTCTCCCGAGGCTACAAAAATCCCTCTTTTTTGTCTTCTCGATTTCTTAGAGCCCCCTCTTACTCACCGTGGCTGGTTTATTACCCGGCAGACCGGGAATCGGAGTAACTACGGCTGGACTGCCCGGCCGTCTCATGTGCGGATGTTGCGGCTTGGCAGAGACCTTGTCCATGTAGACTGTTTCCACTCCTGGAAATTCGATATAGAATAAGGGCAAATGGATATTTTTTTCTAGATTTGATCTGCTCTCCTCCAGTTTAAAATTGGGAGAATTTGGGTAAGATGGTGGATCCCGGGAGGATGAGACGGTCCACACCGGACTCGGCGAGGCGTTTGGCTGCCCTGGGCCCGGTCCTTTTACGAATACCCCACGACCCGAAAAAGACCTTGGATTCATATTCAAAAAATGTTGTTGTGAAATGGACCGCAGGATAACCAGAGGTTCGGAGAAATATCCTCCGGGAGGATACAAAAAGGGCATCAGGGTCGAGGGTGGCTGCCACGATCGGCATCTCCGGCTACAAATGTGCGGTTTTGCCCCCGGAGTAATGAGCCCTCCCGACCATATTCAGCCCTTTAAAGGGACGGCGGATTGTACCAAAAATTTGAACCACCCGGCACCGGAGGATTAAAAAAAGAGAGCACGATAGACAGCTTGGAAGGGATCCTTCGACTCGTCATCTCCCCACGGGCCTTCACCCTTTATCCCTAATTTTGACCTGTCCTGCCATTTTATTTCGAACAAGCTCCCTTCCCGGGTAAAGTAGGACCCGCAAAATTTGAAGCTGACCTTCATTTCTAGGGGTAAGACGCAAGAATGGAAAACAGTCGATTTGCAGGGAGAACACGCTGGCTGTCTTAGCCTGTTTTACGTCAGGGGAGGGAGGATATGCAAAAGTCCTTTAAACAGAGAAAAACCCCATCTAGGAGCTCGAACAGAACACAGAAGTGAACCGGGAAAGCTCCAGAAGGCCGTCCTCCTCCACCTCCCCCGCGTCCCCCTCTTGACCAGTGCCCTCCCCCAATGGGAAGATGAGTAATTTCCTCGTTATTTGCTTTAAATAGAACACGGCTACAAATGTCATCGGTGGGGTTCAAAAATGCCGTCTCCCATTTTTAGGTGTTTGTTTTATGGCCAGAGGGCCCCTGGAAGAACAGGGTGGGGCAGAGGGGGGAGGTGACTTTTGCACCCACGCACAACGGATATGATGCCATCTTTATTGTTGGAAGCCGTCTTTCCAGACTCAAAATGGTAGCCATACCTGATTTCCTCTTGATTGGCTCTGGAGCAGTCGAGACAGCGGCGGACGCCACGGAGACAGGCGGCTGGACCGACTGTGGCTGTTGTGGTATTGGCTGTGGCGGCTGTGGCTGCTGCTGAGGAGGAGGATGATGTTGTTGTTGTCCAGCTCCCGGTGAGACCATCTGCTGCTGGGCGGCCAGCTCCTCTCCAATTACCTGGAAGATTTCTAACTTTTCAAATAATAAATTAAAAGTATGAGCTAGCCTCCGATGGGTGATCTCTTCCTCCCACGCCTTCCTCTTTTCACCTCTTTGACTACAAAACAAACTCGGACGGAGGATAGCAGGGGAACAGCAACGTTTACAACTTTAAAACCCAGAGAATTGTCGTTTCCAGTCTCCCGGTCCTCCTGGATTCTTGTCCAATCCGCCCGTGTCGGCTCTTTCCCCCCGCATCTCCCCTCCTCTGCTCACCTTCTTCCCGACAGTATTGAGTATACTGTTCCTATTCGGGGGTGCCATCGACGGTCTCGATGTCTGTTTCTCCAACTCCGCCACCCAAGTGTTGTCCTTCCTCACTGGCAGGTTCTGCTGTGTCTGCTGTGCCTGTTGTTGTTGTTGTTGTTGGTGTTGCTGCTGCTGTTGAGCCAGCTTCTGAGCTTGGGCAGCTTGCTGCTTCTGGAGATTTTGCATCTGCTGGTTCTGTTGCTGCTGTTGTTGCTGATGTTGTTGCTGCTGTTGCTGTTGGTATTGCTGGAAAAGGAGGCCAGGTTAGAGAATTTCAACGGGAGGAGGAGAACCTGGATCATCTGCTGCTGTTGCTGGTGGATGAGGAGCTGCTGCTGTTGCTGGGCTGCTTGCAATTGGGCGATCGTCGTCTGAGGATACCGGCCAGCCGACGCTACCATCGTGGCCAATTCCTAAAATGGGCCAAATTATTCTATTCTTACAGTACCCTGTATAAAAATCCCGCTCGATTCAAAATTGGAGGCCCCTTTATTTCCTTCAAACCTTCCCAGGTTTGCCGGTCGGAATGTCAAACTCGTATAATCTCGACAGCTGGAGGATTATGAAGATTTGCTCGCGTTGTCCAAAAATCCTGCCAAGATAGTACGGGCACATGTGCTCCTCCTCCCTGTCCTCCCTGTCCTCCTCCCCGATCTCCCCCGGCTTACCTCATTAGCTCTTGAGGCGATCTGTTCAAAGATTGCATTCAGTGTGTTGGGGATGTGGTTGCCCCGGTTCCGGACTTGTTCATAGCTGGCCAACTGTTCCATGATCTTCGTCTTGTTGGCTATCGTCCCGTTCAATTCCTTCGTCGCCGCCTCCGTCTGTGCCTGGATCGTATTAATAGCGGTCATATTCGCTGCCAGCATCTGCAACTGTCCATACACTTCTCTTCAAAAGCAAGGAAACTAACCGCTGGGATATTCTGATTATAGGCCATGAGCATCTGCAGGTGTGGCTGCGTGGCCAGCATCTGTATCTGGAGTGCTCGGCTGTTGTTGATATTCCTCTCCTTGTCCAGTTCCTTCAGCTGATCTGCACAGTTCTTCTCCTTCGTCTTGCAGGCGGCCAAGTCCTGCGTCAACTTTCTGATCAGGGCGTCGAGTTCTTGTCGGCAGCCGGAGAACACGCGGAATGGCTCGTGGAACGACTGCTGAATCTTGGCGATGGCCTCCTGGACATGTTGGGCCGAGGCCTGCGAATAGTGCAGGGCAATGTTTAGTCGATGGGTTTTTGCTTGTTCCATTGACTGTTCCAGCTGAAAAATGAGTTTTTGAGGAGAAATAGAGGAAAAATGAGGCTAGCAACCCTCCTAGAAGGAGTGGCCACCACATACTCGCACCCGTACCATCTCGACAGCTGAATCTACGCGTATTCAATTCAGCTGCCGAAATCGTACGGGTGGGTACGTCATGGCTCCTCGTCTCATTTCCTTACGTGTTTTATGATCCAGTCATGTCTCCCTATCAGATCCTTTGGCATCTGCCCCAACTGCTGATGTTGTGGATGTTCATCCTGTGACTGTTGCTGCTGTTGCTGTTGTTGCTGTTGTTGTTGTTGCTGTGCTTGTAATAGAAGAAGCTGAAAACGGCTACTTTTCAAAAAAGACACTAGGTACTACTTGAGCAGCGACGGGATCATTCATCGACATCTGAAGAAGGCGGTTAAAGTCTTGCGGCGTGCCGGTGAACTGTTGCTGGATGAGGTTGATCTGCTGGAGAAGCATTTGCTGGGCCGCTTGGACCTGAGCCTGGGCTTGGGCCTGGGCCTGTGCCTGTGCTTGCGCCTGGGCCTGAACTTGAGCCTGTGCTTGGGCTTGGGCCTGTCGCTGGGCATCCGCCTAAATACCGTACTCTTCTCTTTAGTGGACGAGGACTACCTGCTGCTGTTGCTGCTGTTGATGTTGTCGAATCAGTTGTTGCTGTTGTTGTGATCGTTCCTGTTCCATTTTTTGGAGTTCAGCCCAGACACCGGGGGCCATATCTGAATGGCAGGGGGTTACGGTATCCAGAGCAAACTCACTGCCGGGGGCATTCTGCCGAAACGCGTCGGCGAACGGATTCGCGGGATTCACTTGAAGATTGTTGGCCTGGCCGAGTCCCGTTGAGAATTGTTGCATTATTTTCTTCTGATCCTCCTGGAAAAAAAGAAATTAGAAAAAGTTAGACATGGTTGGAAATCCGCCCCTTGGGAGGGTCTGCTGTCTGTTGGGGCCTCTCCTGGGGGCAAAACACATTTTTTTTAAACTAGAAATAGGCCAATTCGGGGCAAAAATTGGCTTGTCACTCGTCTCTTAATGCACCCAATACTAGGCCCTCTCAATTCCTCCTTTTCCTCTAATTTCACACATATGACACCCACGTTATGGGGACAAGAGAGCTGGCCTGGAGAATACGGTAGCCTCATTTAAATGGGCGCCTTCTCATTAAAATGTTGAGTTTTCCATGTTAATTACTCTTCTGTAACATTGTCCAGAACACAAATGTCTAACCAAGACACGGATTTGTTTGAGAAAAATTTCCTGGCCGCCTAGTCCGCCCGTGGGTCGCCGGCGCGCGTTTAACCGCCCTTGGACCCCCGCTACCGCTCAAATTCTCCCATTTTTCAAAGAAAAAAGTAATCTGCTGGTGTCCGTATCACGCGCGAGAAAGTTTCAACTTTCATCTTGCCGTTCCAAATTCTCTCTTGTCTTTTCCATTACCCGCCGAAAGACCTTACGCAGAAAGTCGGCGACGAGTCAGGAAGATGATCGTCGGTTTTGGCAGGACCCGGGAAATAGTGACCATTTGAATTGGCTCTCTCCAAATGGAATTAGCCATCCAAAAATAGAAGGAGATCAATGTGACCGAAAAGGAGACTATGGAAATTGGCTGCGGTTTCCCGAGCAGACGGGGGAAGACTGGCATTTGAGTCATTATTTAGACCCATCCTCGCCTTTTTAGTTGGGGGAGGAGTAAACACCCGGAAATAAACAAAAACAGACAGGTCACCTCAATGGTTTTGTAGAAAAATCTAATCCAATCGCCATTTTGACGGGCGGGCGGTAGAGGCGTCGGTGGACCCCGAAGAGTCTTCCTTGGAGGAGGATAATGAGGAACTCGGCACAGCGCAGAAAGAGGAGGACGATGCCTGGGAGCGAGGCCGGGCGGCAGGGGATAGGGAGCAAAGGAGCCAGCTGCCGGCAGGGGCATCCTCCTCTCGGCAATGAGGAAACAGTACAAGGGCGGATCTGACTGGCTCCAGGGGGTCGCGACTGTCATGGCTGCTGCTAAATCCAGGAGAGGGAACGGAATAGAGGGAGGATAGCTCAGTAGGGATGACAACTTCGTCTGGGGAGGATGACCGAGGGAATTACAGTTTAGAGGGAGGATGACAGCAGGGTACGGCGGGAATAGCCCCGAGGACAACAGGATTAATCAACCAATTACTCGACTTTACTTTACACTGGCTCTAAAAATAAGAGGAGACCCGGACAAGGATATTTCTCGTTTTAATTTCAAGGGATACTACAGGGGCACTGTTGATCCCCGAGGCTGACCTCCCTTGAAAACTCCGTCCCCCGTCCTCTCCGACGTTATTCCCATTCTCTTAGTTCTCGAACTTTTGCTACTGATTAGCCGTCGACCGACCGGCAGATGCCCGTCCCGCCCTTCTTTTCGGGATACGACCTTGCGGATGTTGCCGTCCTCCTTATCAGTTCGCCGTGTTGCCAAAAAGGAACGGGCACGCGCGGGCCCACAAAACGATCAAATTACTGTAAATCGTTTGTGATTCAATCCACACACTTCCTGCTTCAATGCTCAGAATTGACTAATTTTACAGCACCGATTGAGCTGGCTGAGGGGGGACGAGTCAGGTCGCGCAGAGCCGTCATCTCCCAGGAGGATGACGGAGGTCTGTCTGATTATAACCAGGAAAGTTTAATGGAAAAACCCCTGTATAGTTTAAAGAGGGGGTTCTTTCCGGCTCGAAACCATTTCTTGATCTCTCCTGCTACCTAGCCGCTCCTGGAAGTGAGTGGCCCCCTCTTACCGGTGGAAACCTTGCGTACGGCGGCGGTGCCGGCACAAGACGCGGTCGAAACTTTCTCATCGGCTCCGGCAGGTGATAATTTTGGAACATCTCCCACTGTTTCTGATAATTTTCATATGGAAAGACCATTTCTGCTGAATGAGAGAAATTGGGCTGAAGAGAGACGAGAAGAGAGGATGGAGGGAGGCAGAGGAGGATAGTTTATGTTGGGGGAGGATGACCAGATTTCGAAACAGTTTCTGCAAAAGTGAATGACAAGAAGGACACGAGATGGGCAACGCGGTAAAAACATGGCCAGCTGGACCGGGGCGAAAAATCCGAGGAGGTGGAACAAAATCCTCGAGGTTTTTGCAGCGCAGCAAGGAATAAGGTGGCTTTTTTGGATTTTTTTTTCTTCCGATTTTTATCGCATCAAAAGAACAAAAAGGAACGGGAGAGAATGTTGCCGAGAAAAGTTTTTCACGGGTTTCAAATTAGTCGCCGGGTGGCGGGCTTTTATACGCCGATCAAGGGTATCGCCCCCTTCTCCCGGTCTTTGTTTCGTTGCTCTTTCGTTGAATCTTGATATCTTTGTAGAGACGAACAAAATTCCTTTTCGCTGCACAACGAAGAGTGGAAATAAACTGTGGGAAAGGTGGTGAGTGCTGGCGGTAAAGGCATGGGAATATTAGCTACAGTATCCCTTTGAATAGAAAACGATACTTATAAGCCTGTACTATGTCCTCCGAAGTGTAAGATCACAACTTCCGCCTAGAAGCAGGCTACACCGTGGAAGAGAGGATACTGTCACATCGTTAGGAGAAGTTGTTTTCTGATTAAATTCAAGGGTTCTTTTAGACCACAGGGTTAGCATCCCCCACCTAAATTATTGTGAGAAAAAACCCAAATTTGAAATTGAGGAAGGCGGACCACCGCCAAGCGGCTTGTTACCATGGCGGCCTACGGTCCGTGTGAATGGCTTCTCTTCTATTTTGTTTAGAAATTGATGTAGAGCCAAAAATTCGCCAGTCGCAGTTTACAGTCTGGGTGGCCTGGCCGAGATTGAGGGCTCCAGGAGTACCGACCCAGGGCCGGTCTCCACCTCTGCCTATCCTGGGATACAGAACGTATTACATTTTTTGGGGAGATATCTTCAGCTATCGAATTATCTCCTAGCTGTTGTTCTACCCCCGATTTCTAAACTTTTGACCCCACTCCCCGAAATATAAATAGCCTTATCCTTCTTTTTCGGCGACCTTTAGTTGCCGAACGGTTGCCGAAGACAAGAAAGGACTACTATCCTTGGCATTGCGCGGGTTACTGTAGCGGGGACAGATCTCTCTCTTTCCCGTAATGGTCCCGTGATTCCCGTGATTACAGAACGGAGAGTGCTACTATTGTCTAACGGGGTGGCATTCCTCGGCGATGATATCCCCGTCCTCCGTCACTTCCACCTGGTTCCCCCCACGACTTCTGCTCTTCTAGAGAGATGTGGCTCGAGCTACGGCCTGTTCCCACCGATAAGGACAGATCTCGAGAGTCACAAGATCGTCACTTCTTCTCCAATTTAAATGGAATTTTCCCGTGATTAAAGGTCGCGGCCAGCCCGGCTTGGCTACATGGCGGGTGTCCGTAATCGTCGTGTTGCAGGTAGGGGCCGTGTCTTTTCTTTGTGTAAAAGAACGTTGGATTGTGATGTTATCACATTAGAGAGATATCGTCCGAAGTGAAAAGAGTAATCGGAGGTGGCAGCCGAGAGTGGCTGAGGTCGACTTCTACTCGACTTTTTCTCTTTTTTTGACAAGGCGGGTACTGTAGCCCCATTCCCAGGAGGGCACACCTCGCCGGCTGCTATAAATACAGGCCATTTCGGGGAGGGGAAAAGAGTCAAAAGTGGAGATAGGACTATAACAAGAGAGGAGAATCTATCAATAAGGAGACGTATTCGAGAGAGGCGCGGGGAGGGGGCCCTTACCCGGGCAGACGACGTGTAATAGCCACCTTCAGGCAAGAATTATGACTTCGATGTCGAATAACATCTATCTGCCGTGTCACTATTTGTTGAAAAAAGGGATTCTAGCTAAATAAATGGGCTACAGTAAGCCGGAAATAGGGAAAAGACTGGAACGCCTGTACAAGGAGGATACAGTCCATTTCTTGTGGGGAGATGATGACAAGAATGTAATTCGCGCTTTCGCTATGGGACCCATAGGATAACATTGACTATTCTTACAGTAATCTAGAGTCAGGAAATGAATAAGTTAAAGGTCTATGGGCAAAGGTCTCCAAAAGCCGGGAAATTCCCACTGGAAACGGACTATAGCGGCAAAGGCAGCAGGAGACGCAGAGTGAATGAAAGCTCGAGGTGTGATTCTCATTTCCGCTTGGATTACCTTTCGGAGGGGGTTCTCCGTGGGTATATAAATGGGAATTCCTGCTCGGGAGAGCCGGAGATGGCTGGTGCCTACCGCAATCCTGGAGGAGGACCTGGAGGATGAGAGAGGAGGCAGGGGGCAGACGACGAACCGTACTCCTATTTTTAGAAACCATATATTTAACTAAGTTTAAGACGGTATCCACGTTTGCAAAGAAACTACAAAAAGGTATAATAAAATTTAAAAAAAGAGGAATGATCCCGATCTCCTCCTTATCATTTCCCTCTCGGCCATTTTGGCGGTCTTTCCCATGGCGGAGGACTCGTTACCCTTGAGAGCGGCAACAGATAGTCCGTCCCTCTCTTTCCCTCGAGAATAAAAGACTCACGGGATTTTGTATCAGCTTTCGGATGAGATCTTCCATCGACTGGCCGTAGGCATTCGCGCCTTGGGGAGTCGCCCGAGCCGAGGAGGATTGCGGCGGTGCCGTCCCTGGCGGGCCCTGGGCTGCGGCGGCCACAGCGTTGGACGGTCCCGGCTGGGGAGTCGAGTCCAGGATTGTTACGGACGACGGCCGCATCGGGGTTCCGGCGGTGATGGAGCCAATTTTAGCCGGGGGGACGACTTCGACGGGTGGAGCCGGCAGCTGGACTGTTGGATCAGCAGCGACGGGGAGGATAGGCGGCCCCGGGGGCGTCGTCTGAACAAAAAATGGTTTTCCCAGAGGCAATTTAAACGATTTTTAAAGGACTATCCATAGGAATTCTATCAAATGTTCATATCTGTAAAGAAATTCTGGCAGCTGCCGAAATTTTACGGATGCGCAAATGACTGGACCCGTTCTTGGTCTGGTTTACTGTAGACTACAGTCTGTAGCTGTGGCGGTTAGAAACTCATTTTAGGGGGTTTCGGAAGGAAAGAGGATACTGTATCAATTCCCCACACTTACATCCATCAATTCGGGAGAGAGTTCAATTATTTCGTCCTTAATCTCGTCCTTGATCCTCTCCTTTACATCCTCGTCCGGTATGTCCAGTGTGTCCTCCTCCAATATCGTATCATCTATTCCATTTTCCCTATAATTTATATTTTAATAAACTACAGTACTCCTCTTACTTTTCATTATCCTCCGGCTCCTCTTCGTCCTCCTCACTAGGGTGTACCTCTTCGTGGCCATCCACCGGGATCGGCTTCCTCGAGCTCGTCCACTGTATCCGGCACTCCTCCGCGTCCCGTCCCTCCAGGTGCTCGGCTATCCCTTCCCAGTCATCCGTACCCATCTCCTCTATCAAATGCAACAGATTAGCCACCTGGAAAGAGCGGAGATTAGTAGGGAAATGACGGAAGGACGGACCTCATTGTCGTCCCAGGCCAGATTATTCTCGAACTCGACGATTTGGTCCTCTAGCTCGCCGGCCAACAACTGTTCCAGCCTCTTGACCACCTTCTTATTACAACTATGACACGTTTTTGTTAAATCTCGAGGAATACCCATATCGTGGTGAAGGAAGGCTCTGAAAATAGAGGGGATATTGACCGGAGGAGGAAGCTTCGGACGCCCGCACCCGTAAAATCTCGGCAGATCATCGCTTTGTTACCCAAGGCAGCGGTTTTTTCCAAATCTTCCCACTGCCGAGATTTTACGGGTGCAGCAGCGGGGGATACTGTAGAATTCTGGTTAGGATAGACTCACTTTTGCCTCTCGTCCATTTGTTTCCATCTGGCTGGGAGGATTTTGGTCGGTTTGAGTTTTCTATTGGAGGCGAAGCAATCCTTGACCAGGCAGCGGCCAGACCGTACCCGCTGCTCGGCTTCATGACACCGGGGACAGATCTGTACATCAATTCCTTTCTTTTCTTTCCCTGGAATGGATGGGATAATGAAAATAAAGGGAAACGGGATACCGTAAGCATCGGCGAAGGCACGAGTAACCCGGATAGAGACCTGATTCGTCTCCAATTTCTGATGACACTTGGAACATCTGACATCCGGCACAATGGGGGCTGTAATAGGGGCTTTATGGTTGATTTTAGTTGGAAAAGGATATTTAAAGGTTTCCCAGTAAGCTTGCTTCAATGCTAATAATTTGCCCCCTTGGCTAAAAAGGGACAACGGGGATTCAGTCAAGTTTTGAAGGGGGAAGAGGAGGATTTCGGGCCTTACCTCCTGTAGAACTTTCAGCATCTGGATTCTGTTGATATTTGGCCAATTCAGCCGGGGTGGGCATCACCGGCGGCCGGTACTTCTTCTTCATATTTCTCTTCGATTTAGGCAGCATTGATTTGTACTCCTTGTTGAGCTTTTTTATCAGCAAATAATAACATTGAACACAGTCTTTTACACTCTAAAAAATTGGAAAAATATATTAGAAATAATGTAAAATACAGTACCTTTTCGGGAAAGAACATAGAAATGTTGGCAAAGTTCTTTCCGACCAATTTCAGTCGATTTTTGAACATGGCGAGGTCCTGGTCGGACCAGGTCGCTTCAAAGGCATTTATCCTAGAATTGATTTGTTTTTATTTGGATCAAGAGACTACCGTCTCTTCTCCCGTAAGGCAACGTTGCTCTGGATGTGGTTTTCATTACGAAAAATGCAACTATTCCGTCGGCTGACTTGGCAGTTCATCATCGGGGGTACGACGGCCGCGTTGCGCTTCTTTTTCTCCGCGTCAACCTGTATAATGTTATTTTTCTATGATCTATGATTTAGATTATTGCAATTATATAAATGTATTATTTTCTAGGTTTTAAAAATATTTAGAAAGTCTACTCACGTCTTCCATAGTGACGGTCATGTATTCCATGCCGAGGCGGCTGTCTACCCTCGACTGCCGTTCTTTATCTCCCCTCTGCTTGGATAATTCTTTAAATGTCGACTCAAATATGGCTCTCCATCGACTTTCTTTTGCTCTAAAATGGTAAAAACATATATTTTATGTTAGGAATAAGACGAACTGTCTCTCTGGCTTGAGCTGGCCGTCCTGATCCTTGTGATACCAGTCATTGTAGCGGTTCTTGTACTCCGTCTCCCATTTGTTGGCATTCTTGTCCTGTTGCATCGTCCTCCTCCGGATATAGGCTCTGAGTTGAGGGGCGAATTTAATCTGACGGATTGCCAACTCCTTCATCCCCGGCACGTCACATGGCTCGAGGTACAAAGGCTGAAAGGGGGATTATCAGACCGGGAAATACGGGCAAATCTCACGGTGGACTTCTCTGGCATTCGAAGATGAGCCGGAAATGTAGCCTCGATGTCATTTTTCCTTTTCACGTTCTCGTCTATGATGTGCTGGAAGGAGGGCACGGCCTGGGTCTCTGCTTCGGGCTCCTCTACTATCTCGTCCTCCACGTCATCCGCCTCATTTGCCATTTGCTAAAATACCGCATAGTAAGGGTTGTTTTCTAGGAATTATTCAACTCAATCAGGGCTATAATTGTCTTTTTACTTGTAAGTGAGTTTTCTGAAGTTTGCTCTTCCAGGTGCAGGATAAGTGCACGTGCACTTTGGAAGTGTCACTTTACTCTAATCGAATTGTAACATTTTTTTATTTGATTGTTATTTTAGTTTTTAGCTAGTTTTATCTCTAAATAGTGATTTTAAAGGTGGAATTGTTGTTTACTGATCAGAATATTATGTGGACAACTCACCAGAAAGCGTTGTTTCCTTTTTGTCAGAGTTTCAATTTGCATGTCAGTCTTCTTGATATTTTTCTCCGTAGCTTCTAGATCATCCGAAACTTCTGCTTTTTCAGTCGCCTTAATTATTTTTCCTTGTTGCATTTCCTCTTTTCTTTACCAGCTTTTGTGCCTCAACAGTATGGTCCTCTGCTCCTTTTGGTGTGGCTGCAGGGCTGATTTTCACCACAGATTGAGCTGGTGCTTGAGTTGTGTCCACCGTTAGCTCTCCAGTAGGGGCTGTGGTTACAGCAGTGGATGTTGTCGCAGATGGAAGGTGAGCACTGACTCCTTGGCCACCTATTGCCTTCAGCAATTCATTTAGGGCTCGGCCATCTTGACCTTGTGCTCCTTGTAAAGCTTGAAGCTGTAACTATTATAAAAATAATAAAAAATACTGATAAAGGTGCTAACCAAAAGTTGCTGCTGTTGTTGTTGTTGCTGTTGATGAGCCTGCTGCTGCTGCTGAGCATGTTGTTGTTGTTGTTGTATTTGTTGCCATACCTGAAACCGTTCTGTTTTGTAACTTTCTAACAAAAAAAACGGTACATTTCGATGTTTCTAAAATTTTGTTCAAGAATTCGCAAAATGGCATTCGCGGCTTCCTGAAATTCAAGCGCCTGAACTGGCTTGAACTTCATTTTTTTCATTTGTTCCCCCAATGTGCACGCTTCTTTTTATTTTCAGTCATTTTTCGTGTTTGCTTGTGTAATATTTACTTACCTGTGGATTCATAAGCATTTGATTCATAAGCTGCACGTCAGCTGAAAGATTTGTCGACGTTTGTGCAGCATTTCCAGGGTGCATTAGAATAGAATCCTTATCGACACAAACTTCATACAAACAGTCCCTGTAAATAATGGATTTACTTTGAAGTTAGATATGTTGCTTGGTGAAGGAACGCGGAAGTACAACAGATCAGGAGGTTGAGTAAACTTTGGCTATATATTTACTGTAGGATATATCTTCTTGTTTTTTCTCAGACTATTTGACTGACGGTATGATATAAGTCAAACGTAGTGAAATGCGCAAAGAGTAAGAAGAGATCCAAGATTCCTTATTATCTTGAAAAGCAAAATAGCGTAGGCTTTTATTTTAAGGATCCCGCTTTGTCTTTGCCCATATCGATTAGCCAGCTGACAGGGCGCTATCGACATATTTTTTTAATATTTAGATATGCTTTTTTACAAGGAAAACAAGAGTATCAAAGAGAAGAAGGATCATTTGAGCCGATCAGAAAGCACACAGCCAACCGCTAAGAGTGCTCCATCGCTTATCCGACCTTTATTTTCCTACGGTAGTTCTATTTTGGCAACCAGCATGCACTGCTTGCTGCTCTTATTTTTCTCGCTAAACACTTGTTTTTTCTTTAGAAACTCTTCAAGAAATGCGTAACATTTCTATTACAAAGTTCAGTTGGCAAGCTTATCGGATATTTTTATGCCTTTGACAGTGACGCACCATTTTGGAGTTTTTTTGCTGGTATTATAGTTTTAGCTTTGTAGCCAAATGGTTTATTTCTACTCGACCATTTGTTTGATTATAAAGACTGCGTAAAACAAGCGATGCTCTGGACTTTCGCACTTATCTAAATAAACATTATTGAAAATATTCTTTTGACAGATTTTCAACTCCCTACATTTTCCAAGCACCTAGGATTGTTACATTATCATCTGATGGTAGTCGATCCCCGTGATTCTAGTTTTTATTACCAATATCTTGAGCCGTTGCCAGAGCGTTAGATGCGCATGATGGCGCCGAGGACATGGTCACACCCGCGTTGCGGACGCGGCGCGCTGACGTGGTGCGACGTCAAAATGGAGGCGGGGGAGAAAATCTTTCTTCTTTTACATTTAGGATGTCTCTTCATCACGAACTACCTCTGCCACACAGTGAATCCGACGCGTTTTTTATTAAAAAAATGTTACTGACTCACGCTTACCTGTTTTACAACATTTCGTTATATCTATTTTTTCATTTCTTTCTTTCTTGTCTCTTTTGCATCACGCATCTATTATACGTTATATTTTTCAGAGCAATGGGAAACGTGTTTGGTAACCTCTTCAAAGGCCTTTTTGGCAAGAGGGAGATGAGAATTCTTATGGTCGGACTTGACGCTGCCGGAAAGACCACCATTTTGTACAAACTCAAGCTTGGAGAAATCGTCACTACTATCCCTACGATTGGTCGGTTTTGATTATTCTTTTAGATAACTGATGCAATGAAAACCATTAGTAGCATACAAATATTGTTTTTACTGAGAAATCAGTCAAGCACACAATTTATAAATTATTTCAGGATTCAATGTCGAGACTGTCGAATACAAAAATATTTCATTCACCGTCTGGGACGTCGGAGGCCAAGATAAGATCCGTCCCTTGTGGAGACATTATTTCCAAAATACTCAAGGTAATTATTTGTTTCTGTTTTCATCATTATCTTTTATTCAACATCGCATTTATCATCTTATGAATTTGTTATTTTCAGGATTAATTTTTGTCGTAGACTCGAACGACAGGGAACGTGTTGGAGAGGCCAGAGAGGAGCTTATGCGCATGTTGGCAGAGGATGAGCTTAGAGATGCCGTTCTTCTCGTTTTCGCAAATAAGCAGGATCTTCCTAATGCCATGAATGCATCTGAAGTCACCGATAAGCTTGGTCTTCACACTCTTCGAAATAGGTCGTGGTACATTCAGGTTAGTAGTTTTTTTTCTTTCGTTTTGTTTAATTTTTCTTTAAAAAAATGTTTTATAACCAAACTTATTTCAGTCTACCTGTGCAACATCGGGTGATGGTCTTTATGAGGGACTTGACTGGTTGAGCAATCAGCTTAAGAATCGGGCATAAATATAAATTGGCAACCCCATTGTATGGATCCGTCTTTCGGTGGGCTTCTCAAGTTTATTTATTACATCTCGTATCACTCGCGTTGTGTTTTTTTTCACAAAATTTTTTTGTACCATTGTTCCCCTTCAATTGCACGAATTTTTGTCCTTTGACTGTGTTACCTTTTATTTATTGAAACATAATACAAATTTGAGATAAAGCCATCCATTCTTTACTTCATCTCATGAAAAGTGCCGACACGGTGATATTGAGAACTTGGAAAACGATGATGCAAAGAAGGTCAACACGATCAAACACACAATACCATATCTTTCTATAGGCGTTTCTTTTTTGTAACACCTCAATCTCCTTTCTAACGGTACGGAGTGCCTGAAAACAGGTTTTCTGAGTGCTATGCCCGTTAGCTAAGAATTCCATCTTATCTGTGCTGCCACTCCGCGATCTACGCCAGAAGATAGTCTAGCGCAAATCCTTTTTCTTCAATTATCTTGCAGAGTTCGTTTCACAGGAATCTTGAAAAGGTGACTACCTACCCGGAGAAGGGAATCCTTTATGCTAGCAAAGGCAGACAAATCCCCAGAAGTTTCTGCCAATAAGATTGCTGACTCTTTTTTTATACTGCTGTCATCCACCTTTCGTCTGGAGAACTCGAACAAAATGAAGCGATGAACCCTGAACAGTTGCTTTCCTGCCCTTTCACAATACATTCGCCCTCTTGCTGAGTCAACTAATCGTATTGAAACTTACCACTCAGGTGGGCGAATCACTCGAGTATAGCATCGATGATGCATCATCAAACTCAGCATGGAGAATAGGCATCCTATTGCACAGACGAATATTTCGGCTAATATGTAGTTACCTAAACCAAACCAAATTTTGTTTTGTCTCTGCTCCGAATTCTAATGGATTCGGCTCTTGTTTATCTCAACGGAACACTTAGATTGTCAACAGAGACATGTGACTTATGGGAAAGATCCTTTTAGCATTGAATTCTCAATCAGATCGAAGTTTTTTTTTGCTAAAGAAGAAAAGAAAAGATTCTCTTTCGTTACGGCGAGTTGTTGTTATTTTTGAGTCAAAAAGGGGCTCTCCTTCTTTTTGGTGTGATTATTATCACGAGACACCGACTACCACAACTGATAAGCGGCGTCTGTCTATTATGGGGAGAAAAAAAAACTATTGATAGGAATGTGTTTTGTGAAACCTACCGAGAAGAGGAAGTTTTGATGCTTTTGGCATCATATCGGAGACGAGAGTAAGCATCATGGAAATGGCGACGAACATATTCAGGCCGAGGGTGGCCTGTAATTTTCCTGGCTGTATTTGAAGAGAAAATTAGCACTTTTTCTCGTCGTTCTCCGATTTGATTGAAGGGAGTAAAGAGACCGAATATGGCCAGGGTTGAAATTATAAATGTGGGAGCCTAAATCATATTTTTATTGTTCGGTTGAATACGGCAGCAGTTCACCTGAATAACCAAGACATAATAAACTGGACGCCTCTTCAATGTGACTTGGAAGACGACTTGCGAGTAATTCGTCTAAATTTTTACATTTTTTGGAGAAAAAGGGAAAAGATGACATTGAAACTACTGTAACTGGTGTCAAATGCAGCGATGCTCAACAGATCCCATTCGCTGTTTCCCTAAAAGTATCAAATTTTGTGGAAAATGGAAGGAAGCACGTCAAATTGGTCAGTAACTGGAGTAATATTCTGAACTGTGCTGTGTACTACCATCTTGGAGATCTCAAAATTCCAAGAACCTGAAAGGACAGCTGTTTTTTTTTCTGAATAATTTACAAGTTTCAGAATGTTGAAAACAATAATTAGTGAACTCACTCATGGATAAATTACAGACTTGGATATCATAAGGGAAAGAGGCCGTATTGAGGCTGCAGGGATATTCAATCTGAAAAACAACACCCTTTGTCAATTTCCCCTCCAAAAACTCACAACAGATGGATTAGACATGCGGAGTGTTCCGTCATCTTTCAAATCTATCATTCTTTGTTGTTTTGTGAGCCGTTCATCCAAACTAATACTGTAATTGCACATCATCATATCCAATTAGTGTCGGGCTCTCACGCTCGGTCAAAGACTACATCGGGAGTCCAAACTTGTGCCTCGGGTAACTTGACCCACTCCTTATCATAGCCGAATTCTGTTCCATTCCACGGTAATTGAGGATCCATCCAGCTCTAAACAAATTGGAATAAAGAAGAGAAAGCCACTTACCATCATGAATTCATTGGAAAATGTGATGGTTTCTTGTTGTTGATCCATGGCGAGTAAGATGAACAGATTTGGAATTATCTGGATCTGAAAGTTTTTGAATTTGCACTTTGGTTGTCATTTTGATGGATAACTGTAATTCGTGTAAACCTACATGAAGGGTATCATCTTCGTCGTTCACTGGTCTGTTATCCTTATCATAAGGCCTGTTCAAGAGTGTATCCACCAGGCGATATGTAGGCGTAACTATAACTGCTGAAACATTGATCACTTTTTTTTACAAAATACATTATTACCTGTAGCAATGGCAGAGTGAAGGAGAAGTTGAAGTATCATATAAAGAAGCATGGTGGTGTCAAATTACGGTGGGAGAGAGTCCAATGGGAGGAGTTCTATTTGAGAAGTGACACTTTTTTGAAGATCAATGCAAATATTGCTGATGTGGCAGAGGTCAAAAATATATTGAAGTATAAGTATATAACTTCGTTGTGAAGTAGAAATTCTTGTTGGAAATGAACAGCAAAGCACAAACGAAGTATCGGCGGAGAGCTTTGATTGTAAAATGTTTATTTCATGGTTTGTCCTTCTTTCTGTACTTCTGCTTTTTTATTGCTATAAAAGAACGCTGTAGATCGACAAGGAAGCAGTTTCATAGTGGTTCTTGCATTGGTTTGAGCAGAAACCACACACAGCGGAGAAAGGCTCCTGCTGGCTTATTTACGAAAGCGGCAATCAAATTTTCAGTTTTTGACAAATGGGGAAGAAAATTCTGAGAAACTGGCCTCATCGCCATAGGCGATGAAATCGTATGCTCCACATGTTCTATCCCATATTCATGAAAGATACACAAATGTTTCGCCCCCATTCTGAGTTCAAATTTCAACGCCTAGTCGGATATCTGAACAATGCTTCAACGGATATCTCTTGAAAAGAAAGTGGTTCTGGGGCGTTCAGTCACTAATGCTTTTGGGGACATTTCTTGCTTCTTTCATTTCATTTCGTTTCTTCATTTTTGCCAGTACGCGGCAATCAAATTTTCAGTTTTCGACAAATGGGGAAGAAAATTCTGAGTAAGAATGATCTATATTGAAACATGCACTGTTTTGACTTTCTACATTGATTTTGGTTTTTGCATTTGTTGACGATGGAAAAAAATATCAAAAAAAGGACAACTTGAAAAAAAAACGTAAGCTATAGCTGCGCAGGGAAGCCTTTTGCTGTTACGAACATACATTGTCGGCCTTATGTTTCCTCTTCCTCTGTTTTATTGAGGGTACCATAGTGTGTCATTTTAGATGCCTGCTCTATTGGATAGTATCACAAGATACTAGAGGCTAAAGAGCTCAGCAGAGGATAAGCTTCAGTTGGATGAGTACTTCAAAAAAGTACCAACAAAACGCAGCTGAGAAGTTGTTTTCGGTGAGGAAAGTATATTCAACGTTGAGACTTCAGCTCAAGTCAATTTTTTTGGCTTTGATTTAGCGCGGGCGCATCATCTTGCACGGAGTGAAAGAGAAGTTCACTTTTTCGATTTCTCTTTCTCGAGTGCCAGCCTAATTTTCTTTCCTTCTTTCTTATATACGTTTCTCTTTCATTTTATACATTTTAGCATGTCGATAAACATACAAGTAAAACAAGAAGATAATATTAGAAGAAAAGCCGCATATGAAGCGACATACCCATATCATATCAGAGAACCGGAGATCTCAAGTGTAAGTTTTAATTATAATTTGTCCATATTGTGAAGTGTTATGTTACAAATTTGGAGTTGCTTATTTAAGAGGATATTTAGTTGTATTCTTGCAGCCTTTCGGACCTTCTAATACTCTTGGAATACGACCTTCAGTTAGCTCCCATGTTATCTTTTCTCCGAAGATAAAGGTTTTACCACCAACTAGAAAATGCCAAGAAGAAGAAAAAATAATTGATAAAGACAGTTGGGTGCTCCAATACAATAGGAGATATGTAGAGTGGGCTCAAAGAGATCAGTATTTGCAAATGTGCCCCGAACAACTGTAAGATTGCATATTTTACTTATTTAAACACTTCTTTAGAGCTAAAGAAAATAGTTGGAGAGCCATTTTTGAGTCCACCTTCAGAGAATTATCCAAAAAGAGAGGAGATAGTGAGCGGCATATCAGAAGAGCTAATCGTGTCAAGTCGGAATATCTTACTGTTGTTTCTGAAGACGTTCGTATTTTTAACCAATGTTTCTAAATTGTGTATTTTGCTTTTCAGGGTAATCCCGAAAAAAGCAAACGTAATGCTGCCGTAATTCCCTCACTTATGACTTGTAAAACCAACATCCAGGATTTCATCACATTTTGGAATACAAACAATGCACATTCCGACGTTGCAATTCGAGAAAAGAAGAGGTATACCACCATGCTACAATACAAAATAATTTAAGGTTGTATGATTTTATGCAAACTTGGAACGATGTTGATATTAATTTATTAAGACATTGTCTGAAGATGGTAGGTAAAAATTTTAGCAACATTGCAATACGTTTTCCTGAAAAAGTATGTTGTATATTTTACACCTAAATTGAACTCTTAGACTATCAATGATTGTATCCAATGCTACTACTTGCTGGTCAAACGAGATAATGGATATAAATCTATTCTTCCAAAGACAAAAAAGAAGATGAAGGCTAAATACAACGCTCCGACTTTGCCAACCCCTATAGAATTAGCTAATTTCCAGCGGTTTAGGAATGAGCAACATCACATAATGCGAAACAATCAGGTTAATTTACCCATTTCTCCCGAATCATGCCGATATAGAAATAATTAATTATACATATTGTTATAGATCCATGCTCAACTACAAGCCCAAGTAGCACAGGTTCATGCTCAAGCTCGTGTGTTAGCACAGACACAAGCCCTTCTTCTTAACCAGCATTTGAGTAATATACCCCACTCACAAGAGATGCAACAATTGATGCAGATACAGCCTCTGTTGAGTGATTCTGAGACTTCTAATGTTAGTTTTTTATTTTGTTTAAATCGAAAATTTTCATGTTTTAGATTTTTACACAACAGTATGGATTATATCCACAAACTAATATTGAACCTGTTGATGTGCTTACCAAATTCGAAGGGCTTCTAAGAGAGGTTTAAAACTTTATTTATTCCTCATTATTGCTTAATTTTTAGATAGATGATTTCTTAGAACATTGGAAATTCAAGAAGTCAATGTTGGCATTTATTCCTCGTTCTCCAGAAAACGTAAAGCAAATATATGACTATCTGACTGAACATCACAACCAGGTATCCTTCGAGGTTGATCATATTCAGCAGTGTTTTAGATACAAATACTCTGCAACAAATACGAACATTATGGGAGAGAAGCCGATTCCTTCGAAGAAAAGCTGAATGAAGGAATTGTAGCACTGAAAGCAAAGGAATCCACATGCATACAAGGAATGTCTCTGGCTCAGTCTGAAATAAGCCAAATTTCCGCTATTATTATGCAGTTACAACAGCCGTATCATCCAGGCTTTCTGTTAGCTTTTCCAAACTATCAAAAGGTATACTATTTCATATTGTTGTTATTATTTTTAGTTGTTGGAAGATAATTTAAAGCATCGGAGTCAGCTACAAACTAAATATGCAACGTTACAAGCGGCATTGACAGTCATTGCCGCCGAAAGAAGAAAGATAGTAGAACAGCTAACAAAATGTGCACAACTAAAGAAGAACAACGTATATGAAGTATTAAATGAAAACATCCAATATACGTCAGCGTTACTGTCAGAAGTTAGTTTTCATGGTGTTTGTTAGCTATATATACATACAATTTACGTTGCATTTTTAAATGCCTGGTTTTACTTTTTCAGTTCAACCGCTGTATTGCCTCTTGGCATTAATTAATAGCGTGTTATTGTAGTTAATAAAGAGTAGAGTAATTTTCTTCTGTTTATAATGCATATATTTTCTCATCATAATTGTTCAATAGGCACATACTAATGAGTTCTCTAACGTTTATTTTCTAGTTCTAACTTTTTTAGAACTTCATCTATGGCTTTCTGATACATTGGCTTCAATTTCTTCAAAAATTCTGGAGTAAAATGTTGGCCATCTTTAGTGTAACCATGAAGATTTGCTCGATTATAAAACCAATAGATGTCATCCTCCCAGAGAAGATTTTCAACAGCATTATAAGAGCATTTTGTACAATTTAGGGATAATAGCCGAGCTTGATGGTGTGTCTGTTGTTTTTCAGCTTCCTACAAATTGGCAATAATAAGCAAGAGGTGGAATTTACGATTTTGGGTATTTTGAGTTGTTCAAGTGGAAGCCCTAGTTGAAGGCATCGGACAAGCTCATAACAAACCCGTACATCGGACCAATAATAAGGAAGATCGATGATAATATGCTTTGTACGGGCTCTGCAAGATACTTTCTTTTCTTATTTCAGGCATAACTTACTGATAAAAGTCCAAATGTTTTTGAAAGGCAAGAAAAGCCGGATCGGTTGATTTGTTGACAAAAGGACGGATAAAAATGTCATCACTGAAAGGGCTTTTCCATATTTCTTTCAGTCTATTTTTACTAGTCACAATGGATATTCCATATAATATCTGGCCTCATTTTATCTGCCACAATATGGGCAGCAGCTGTCACTTCCGGATGTTTATCGGATAACGTGGGAGATGCTGCAGCCCGTATCATTTTTATAGAATGAATGGCACTTACCGCTCCTACTAAACAGCCTAAGCTCTTTATATCTCCCATTTAGAACTTCTTTTATCAATGGAAATGCTCTATAAGCAATGGAATTACCCATAACCAGTATTTTCAGTGTGCCATTGGAATACTGAAATATTATTAGGAAAAAAAGGGAAAGATCTCACTGTCTGGCACCTCAGCTGGGGCTCGAGGGTCCAATTAGTCCACGGAGGAGTGACAGTATCCGGCTCACATGGTATCGGATAGTAGATTTTATCGGTTTCTCGGAGATTGAATTCAATAGCTTCGGTAATATCTAGAAATAGGTTGCTCAAATGGCGCAATGGGAAGTGCGTCGCTTTGAAGGAGAATCGATAGATGTTCGATCCCCTCGTCTGACCATGAGGACAAATTTACAAAACTACAAAAAGAATGTTTACATGTTGAATCAACAGAACGATTATCCGAGTCTTTTTTGCTTTTTTTGTCAAAATCTCTGTTCCCCTTTTGCCATTCCGACCAGCTGCTCTTCTTCCGAATGGGCGCTAATAATTCAACTTTCGCGAACGAGGCCAAGAAGTCGCCAACCAGCCCAGCCCCGACGTCGGATTCTTCTGCTCCCTTCGTCTCCCTTGCCGGCCAAGTCGATCCTCCTCCTCCGCTGACGAAGAAAAACAGCAGCGAGGATCACTACGAGCCGCTGCCGGAAATGCGCACGCCTCTGCGATCCCCGCCGAAATCTGTAATGGAGCAGGCTACCAGCCAGGCCGGCACCGTCAGTCCTCCCTGTCCTCTCCTTCTAGATTACGGTATTTCCAGATGTGGGGCCGGGTGGTCGGCTGGCTTTCGCCGTCTTCGTCTTCTACCAATGTGGCCGCCTCTCCCGCCCCTCCTCCTCCATCTGCCCCAGTTCAGGAGGGCCCTGCCACGAAGTCGCCGCCGTTGAATATCCGCGCCCCGGAGGATCAAGTGACCAAAGTCAAATGGAACCAGGAAAACTACAAGACGCTGAGCATCATCCCCAATCCGGAGGGAATCTTCCCGGACAGGACGCCTCCCGGCACCCCGCCGGCCAAGGGGACGCCCCCGTTGAAGGCACCCCGCGCCAAGTCGCCTTCTACCCCGCCCAAGGGCGGCAGCTCCCAGGCGAGCAGCTTGAAATATCTCTGACCGGGAGAGGCGACAAGAAGCAGGGAGATACGACAAATGAAACAGAAATAAAGATGCCTAGTCTATCTACGAGAAATTGACTCTGCTTTAGTCCATTTCGATATCGAAGAGCCATTTGAAGCTGGCCCAGTCCGGTATCTTGGTACCCGGGCCAGGTTGACATCTCTCTTGTCCCGGTTATTTTGAGTGAGAGGAGTCTCGTCTCGCTTTCGAAATCCCCGTCCCCTTCTCTCCTCCCATCTCAAATTATCCAGATTTTACGGGTGTTGCCGATTCCGGCCGGTGTGTCGAATAGAAAGAACAACTCACTGATATCCCCCTCTGTTACATTGGAAGGAAATTCCATACAACAGTTCTTGTAATACGGACCGGAGAGGAGGATCACCGCGGCAGAGACGAAGCAGACGAGAATCCCCGCTGGCAGGCCACTGGATATCAGGGGATTCTATGGTGTGTAGGGTGTGTGATTTCTAGCCAGTTTTTACCTCGATAATGTAGTGAATTACCAGTGTGATGAGGAAAATGACTAGAACAAGGAGAAATGTCTCTAAAAGGCTGAGATTAGGGTAGATTTTTCCCTCGACCAGTTAGACAGCGGCCATCACTCACCGTCAACCCGTAATGTGGTGATATTGTAATAATATTTGGTGGCAACAATAATTGGCCAATGGATAAGATACATCGCGTAGCTGAGGTCACCAAGAAAAATGAGAAACCTATTAGAGAGGAAAGAAATGGACGGCGGGGCAGGGCAGCGGATGATGGCACACGTTATGAGACAGCCAAAGATCCTGGAAGAATGTTATTATATAAAGGAAAAGGGGAAATAGAGACCTTATTGTATTTTTAGTCAGAAAAGGAGGATTGACAGCGATGGCCAGGATGAGAAACCCAAGGGCCAGTTCACAGACAATATGGGCCCGAGTACATCGTGGCTCTGGGACGACCACCGGCGGGTCGTCGTCATCCTCCTCGAGGAGTTTCTCCTTTTCCACCAGATCTACCACCTTTACTGGGCCTTCTTTCTTTTTGTAGCACAGTATTCCTAGGAGAAATTGCCAAATTCTGAAAAACTATGTCCTACTCCAATGGAAAGCTCACCTGCTGGGGAGGAGATCATAAGAGATTTTGGCCGGAGCGAAAGTCTGAAAGAGAAGGGAGATAACAATCAGGAAGAGGAGAGTGAAAATCCTAGAAAACAGTATTGCGAAGACAAAAAAAACAGGCGGTACCGCCAGTGGGAAGATAATTTGTTGGTTATGGCGATGAGGAAGGGAGCCATGAGGTAGAACTGGATTTCGACGCCTAGTGACCAGCAATGGACGAGGAAACGGTATGAGGTTACCTGAACGGGAGATCTCGTTGAATATTGCAGGAAATATCTATGAGCATGGATCGGCCGACAACGGCATCCTCCCACTGCCACCGGCCACCTTCTCCCCAAATCTGTCCCCCTCCTCCCATCCCCCGACTGTCTCCACCTCACCTGATCCCAATATCCCTGTACTTCGTAGAATGGTTGTATGTTGGAGAGGAAGGACAGCGCCCATTTGAGATCAAATAGAAGTTGTTCCTTGTCCGAGGGGAGGAGAATAGAAGCACACCCTGTTATTCTTCACTTAATTTTGGTATTCCCCTCGTTCTTACCGAGAAATGCCCCCAAGAGGCAGACATAATAGACGGGGACGATTCGCCGGAACCGGCGCGAATAGAAGATGAGAAAGGTCTTGTGAGTGATCTCTTCTTTGGAGAGGATCAGAGCCATCAGGAAGCCGGACAGGACAAAGAATCTGGGATGGTATGGAGGCGGGAATATTGAGATTTACATGTCGACGCCGACGAAACCCAGAGGAAAGCGGGTTGGATGGAGGTGGAAGAGGAGGACGAGGAGGATGGCCACACCGCGGATGGCTTGCAGATCATCCCGTTTCATTCGATCTGAAATATGCAAAAGGTAGGAGAAACTGACATGTTTTTTGGTAGCAAAATACACACAGATTTTTGGAAAAATTTGAAAAGTTCTTTAAAGACGAGCATAAAAAATCTGAAAAGTTCTTTAAAGACGAGCATAAAAAATCTGAAAAGTTCTTTAAAGACGAGCATAAAAAATCTGAAAAGAAAATCTGAAAAGAAGAAAAAGGATTTGCGCTAGTTCTTTAAAGACGAGCATGAGCGCGACAAGACCTTTCTCATCTTCTGCCCGTTAGCTAAGAATTCCATCTTATCTGTGCTGTCACTCCGCGATCTACGCCAGAAGATAGCCAGAAGTCTAACGCAAATCCTTTTTCTTCAATTATCTTGCAGAGTTCGTTTCACAGGAATCTTGAAAAGGTGAGCACCTACCCGGAGAAGGGAAGATTTTTTGGAAAAATCTGAAAAATTCTTTAAAGACGAGCATAAAGAAGAAATGTTGTTATGAATAATGGCCAAGGAAGAAGGCCTGGAACTTTGATGTCGGACAATGGAGGACAATGTTTGAAAAGCCGCCAGTCCCAAAAAACTATGTCTCTGAATCTCATTGACTAACAATGAGCTAAATGGTTCGAAGCAACGGAAAAAACACATGTTGCCAGGGAGACGCGGAGCTGGAGGCCGGGAACTGATTAAAGTTTGTTATGTCCCTATTCCAGCTGGATTAAAACAAAGGGTTTCAGTCTCGGAGCGGAGTAAATAGTGATCCCGGCTTGATGACACGTATCGAACGGCAGGGCCCACTATTTCATGGAAGAAACTATAGATTCATTTCACCCGTCTCATTCTCGACATCAATTCGATCTCCTGTTGTCTCGGCGACACCATTGTTCATTTTTATTGTATTGAGTCGGGAAGCCTTCTCCTTCTCGAACAGAGGTGACTCAACATCCAAATAGACGTTTGTATAGTCGATGACGGGTTTAAATCACTGTGAAATCCGTCCTCTTCGTGGTTGGAGGCGTCTGCCGCCATAGGAATGCGGCGATTGTAGAGGGCACTTCCCTTCCAGATCCTAGATCCCGACCGACTCGTCTCCCTACATCCATTTTAATTAGAAAACGGTAGAAGAGTCGCAAGACGAGTAGCTCTCTCGCAGGACCTGTGGCAATGGCACGGACGATCTCCAACAAAGGGACAGGGAGAACGCGTGGCTCTAGAACAGGGGCAACTGGCCGGCCGCATTTCTTGACCCAATGAACAACTATTAAATTTGCTTTCAGTTTGAAAGTATGCCTTTCCGCCTCCATAATGAAGGTGATGAAGCTGTGAGAGAGGGCAGTTGACGCACAAGAGGCGGCCGGTCATGAGTAGCCGGCACCGGTGAGCCCGCTGTTCAAAAGCTGGAGGACACAATGTACCACACGTTGGCATGAGTGGCGGCCTAGGAAGAAAAAGAAAAGTAAATGATTTTAATTTTATTAGCAATTGGATACCGTTTAAATAAACTTATTTTGAAGAATGACGGACGAGACACAAACGAGAATAACTTCTTGAAATATATCAAACGGATGGCAAGGAGAGAGAATTGCATTTTACAGATACAGATGGGGGAGGGGAGGGGGCTGATTATTATTATGTCGGAACAACAACCGGGGACGAGAAAATGACAACGAGATCATTTAAACAATAGAATGGAGAAGAGGATTACGGTAGCCATGTCTCTTTTTCGGGTTAAAGGACTATCAAGGACAAGAGGAGGAGGATATGGTCTAGCGGTTCCAGAAATGGAATTTATTCTAAAGGAGAATTGAAAAAAGGAAAACTATAGAGAGAAAAAGGGAACAGTTAGGGGTTGAACCACATCTGCTGCTGCTGATAGTTACCAACCTGTCCGCCGCCCGGCTGCCCGGCCATGTAGTCGAATCCCGCGGAGCCGTGGTTCGGCGGCGGCATGCCCGACTGCATTGGCTGCTGCTGGCCGCCAGTTCGAATGTTGGCCATCGCCACCACGCCGAAGCCGAGTCCCAGGGCCATTATGTTGTACTTGGCAAGGATCTGAAATGAGGGGAGGTTACTGTAAACTGGTGCTCTAGTGGAGGAGGCCGGAGTGGGCAGACACCTCTTTGGGAGACGCGCGCCGCCTCTTCCTATTTGGAGGGTTGAGATACTGTAATTCGTCCAGAGAGGACCTCTTCCCCCAAAAAATTTGCTTTTCTGACCCAGACAGTCCACAAGGAGGAGGACCCCCTGATGCCCCTCTTGACTTACATGAAGCGCGTTCATAATCTCCATAATTGCGGACTCATTGAAGCCGGACTCCCTCAAGACGACCTGTAGCTGGTCCAAGAAGGCCAGACACTGAACGAAGAACTTCAAATAAAAGAAAATAAATCAAGACAAACCTCAGAATTGCTCATGGCCGCCGGATTAAAATTGAAACGCTGTCCTCCTCCCTGTGGCGGCATTTGCGGTGGCGGTTGTTGTTGTGGCTGGTAGGGAGCGCTGTTATAGCCGTAGCCGGTCATTCCTCCCATATTTGAAGAGGTCGGTGTGTTTTGGAAAAAGCCCGGATTGGGAGAATTGGCCGCCCTGGAGGGGGTCACCTGAAGGAAGATATGAAAACGGGGGCAAGGATGAGGCATACCATTTTCCCTGTGCCAAATTCCGACTCGACGCGGTCGATCTCCTTGGCGTGGTGAGGGTCAGCAGCCACTTTGACCAGAACCTGCTCCGCGGCATCCATCAGCCTCTAAATTTGATAAATTTATAGGAATTCTACCGTAACCCACCTCCATATCGTCGTGGGCCACCGCAACAACCCGTTCCAAGGAGTTCTTTGCCTCGTAAGAGCCCGCTTTTGGATGAACCTAGAATTTTAGATTTTAAGAGGTACAGTAACCTATTTAAGCCATTATACAGTACAGTATTCTGAATTAACGGAGCCACGAGGAGTATACTGTATACGAGGCGGCGCGCCGGCCAGAATTCTCCGGCCATAGCGCTGCCGACCCTCATTTTCGAGGCCATCGAATGGAAACAGGATCCAACTGGGTGCAGAGTACTTCCTTGACTACCAAAAAACTAAAAACTACGTTACCTGTATATTGACATCGCAGCTCTCCTTGATGTCCTTGATATTGGAGCCGGCCTTCCCGATGACCAGCCCGGCCGACGTGTTGGGCATGATGATCTTCATCTCCGATCCTCGGTTCACATTGGCAAAGTCGAAGCTGTCCCTGTCCATCGAGTCCGCGTCCTTACACTTGTCGTAGATCTTCTCGTTCAGGCAACGCAAAACCCGGAGACTGTTCCCAACGGTGCCCTTGATCAGGCAAATCCTCTCATTCGTGCCTGAAACGAGGGAAAATATGCTTGGGATTGGTAAAATGCGTTTTTCTCAGGATCTATACCATCAATTTGAAAAGTGAAGATATCTCCGTAATCAGTAAAAAAGAGCCAGATTTTGTAAGCCCAAATTTATTGACAATCCGTCTAAAGGAAAGGAGGAGAAGGACAAACTGTACCTGGATAGGTCTCGCCGGTCTTGCTCATACTGACGAGGCAGTGGAATTCTTGCTTGATGGCTCGCATGGCCTCTCCTCCTTTTCCGATAATGGCTCCTACAGCGATCTGGGGAATGAGCAGCTTGAAGGCTACCCGTTCTGAAAATTCCATTTTATTAGACTTCGAGGCTAGGGGCACTTACCGTCACCGTCGTCCTTGGATCTCTTCTTGGTGGGACCATCCATTTGATCATTTCCGGGGCGTTTGTTTGACGACTTCGTTTCTTGGTCCATTTGGCTAGCTATAAACGAAAAAAGTGAGGGGATCATTTAACATGACGGCCGGGGAGACGAGAGGGAAAGGCAAGCACACGCGACGTGGACGACGCGACAACGGCTCGGCTTTTGGCGCTTTCCTTTTGATTTTCGGCTTTTGGAAAGCGGGAAAGCTTGGTTAATTTGTGGAGATCGAACTGTTTATAGAAGAAAGTGTGAAAAATAAATAAGTAAACAGGAAAACAAAAAGACGGACGAGTACTTCAAACAGCATGAGGATTACTAATAGAGCGCGTCCCTTGTCCCTTGGGCGCATTTACCTCCAGGCCTTTAGCACCTTTTTGTGACTCTTTGGGGTACCAACAGGTCCCACCACGAAATGACAGGTTTCTACGAAAGTACGGTATAAAAGCCGACGAAGAAGAGCAACTTGATCATTTGCCCAGATGGCGAGCCACGCGAAGCTCAATTCCAAGGAGCTGGTCAAAAAGCAGAAGGAGCGGCGGGACGATGGCGGACGGACTGAAGGCGCGACGATTGTCGACGACGAGAACCTCGCGAAAAATAAGAAAAAGTCAAAGCAGAAGAGGAGGACAAGGCGGCCGACGGGAGAAGGACTGCCGCTGCTGACGGCCGAGGAAGAGGCGAAGATGTTCGAGCCGCAGCTGCCGCTGGTGACCGACTTCCTGGAGCGGGTGCTGTTTCGCGAGAGGCCCATCAAGGCGCTGGTCCATGAATTTCGAGCCGTCAAGAGGCCGATTACCAAGGAGGACTTCGCCAAGATGACAGCATTCACGGCTAATCATCCGAGGAATCGTTATAGGGACGTCGGCTGTGCCGAGCACAACCGGGTGGTGCTGCACATGGGCGACCAGCCCTATATCCATGCCAACTACGCGGGACCGCAGCACGAGCCGAAGAAATTCATCTGCACCCAGGCGCCGACGGACACCACCATCCCCGACTTCTGGAGCATGGTCGTCCAAGAGGGCACCCGCTGTATCCTCATGCTGTGCAACTATTTCGAAGGCGTCAGTTGCTTTTCTTTATTAAAATGGACAAATCTGTTCAGTTCCCGAAGAAGGTGCCGAAGTGTGCCCAGTACCTGCCGAAGGCCGACGGCCCCCCGCAGACATACGGCCTAGTGACGGTTAGGGCCCGGTGCGCGGAGAAGTTCCGCTTCCGGGAGAAGAGCAACGTGGTCATCGTGAAGACTCTACTAGAAGTCAGCTGGGAGAGCCGGGCCAGCGACGAGTCCAACGTGGCCACGAGGAAGCGCGCCGTCGTGGAGCATCTCCATTGGCAGGACTGGCCGGATCGCGGTGTGCCGCCGGCCGACAGCGGCCCCATCGAGCTGATCCAATATCTGCAGTCGTTCCGCGGCCAGCCCGTCATCGTGCACTGGTATTGAGCTGATCTTTTATTACGTTGTATTTTAGCTCGGCTGGGATTGGCCGAACGGGCTGTATCGTCCTGATGGACATGCTCCTCGACCGCGTGGCCAGGCAGATGCCGTGGCCGGCTGACCTCTTCACTCTGGTCAATGAGATTCGTCGCCAGCGGCACAACTCGGTACAAACGGAACATCAGTACCTCTACTGTCACGTGGTCATGATCAACTTCCTCCAGAAGGAAGGCATCCTGACGCAGGAGATGCTGGCCGCCCTGCCCGCCTGGCAGGAGGAGTACGAGAAGGAGAGCCAGCCGCACAAGGGATAGCAGACGGACAACCCCAGCCACTCTTATCTTCTTCCTGATCGTTCAGAACATTTCGAAGTATAAATCGGCTGAGACACTTGTGTATTATATTTATCTATTTCTCGTTCTGATTACCGTATTTTATGCATTTTATTCGTCTCCTTGGCAGTGTGCCACGTTGCGCCAGGTCCAGGCGGCGTCTGCCCGGTGTCCTCCCCCTTATTTCACATGCCCTCCTCTTCTTCTGGGATTTATACAATATAGCTACAGTAATTATTAGTAAAAATAGGGACAAAAACACTGCTTTTTCCCGGCCATGACTCATCGTCGTCCGTTTCGAAGCAGCTGCCCAAATACCGGGCCCGCGTCGGAATCAAATCCCGACAAACTGAAATCTCCCTGCTCAAAACGACTATCCACCGTCAGCTGAGCCTGATGTTATTACTTTTTCTCTCTATAATCGGTATTTTTATCCCATTTTGTAGAAAAATGAAGATATAGGAACGTTAGCCGAGCCAGAATGCCCCAAATTCTCGGTGGCCTTCGACTTCCAGAGCTGCGATCCAAATAAGAGATCCCAGTGCCCGGGAGGATTCACTTGCAGGTGGGGAGAGGCCGTCTCTGGGTGATAAAGAGTCTTCAGAATAGGAAATGACACGGCCGAACCGGACAGACTCTTCTATCTCTGCTGTGACAACTCCGTCATGACCGTCGAGGACTGTAAGTGTCGGGCTCCAGGATCGGGGATGACCTCGAGAGCACAAAGCCCTTCAGATTCTAAAAATGCTCAAAATTCTTGAGCAATAACTTTAGGGTTCACAGAAGGTGGCCTGGTCCCTCAAGTCTTTCCCCAAGGACCCCAGTCAAAAATAAAAAGCGTAGGTTTCTGACCCCACACAAAGAGATTACTGTAGGTCCAACTAACCCCGGTAGAGTCGAATACGGAATTCCCGTCGGTTCATATCGGAGATGAGGTCGTGGTTCTCTCCTACCCGAGTTATGTGACCGGAATGGTGGATAAGGTCACATTCGGCAGTCAGCCTTTCCCAGGAGGATATCTACACTTTATGACCATCGTAGGTAAGGGACTACTGTACTTTCTTTTCTTGTACCGTCTTTTGTGAAAAGGCCGAGAGCTACAGTAATCCGCTAGTTGGCTTCCAGGACGCTTTGCCCCAAAAGTAGTCCAAAACTGTCGATTTCCAGACCCTGGCTATCGTCCGACGGCCATCTTCTTCAACTATAACCAGCCCTCGACGGGGGTGGCCACCGTCTCCACCTCCAATCCTTCGATGAGCACGAGAGTCGCCGCCTACGTCGATAACTCGACCACCGTTCCTGTCCGGAACTCCTGTAGGCCGTCTGCCGCCTTCCTCCCAATCGTCCTCCCCTTCCAGATCGGGCCCAATACGTCGTCCTCGTCTTTCGAACACCGTCGCCCATCACCCTCGGCCAGGGGAATAACAACAACCGTATCCTGACAAACAGCAATCCCTACGAGCAGGGCGGTGAGTCGGGAGGAGGGAGAACATGGACAGGACGCATTTCAGCGACAGTTGAATCAACAGATCCCGCCGCGATGATGAACGGCTGCGCGGATGTCACTTGCCTGTTGAGCAATACGACGCTGGGGAGGGATCTGGGACAGCCCATCGCCGGCACACTGTTCTATGTGAGTCGGGGCAGGCGGAGGAGGGCATCCTCCTTCTATTGACCCTCTCTTCCGGTGGCCATGGGTTTTATGGGGCGAAATAGCCTGTTATCCCCGAGCTTCGAGTTTTTGACCCAAATTCTACCGTACACTCTCCGTTTTCCAGCTGACAACCCGCCGAACACTCTTCGACACGTCTGCCCAAGCACAGCAAGACTGGTCCTCGTCAACGTCTCTTCTTCCTGCCATTCTGACCGCCCTGCTCATCCACATCCTCTAATCCGTCCCCTTCTTCTCTCAATTCCCCCCCCCCCCCCCCCCCCCCCCCCAAATGTGAGGAATACACACCCGTGACTGTATATTTATACGTGGTAAAGAATGTGTGATTGAGATCAGATTCGGTACTTGCGACCTTTGTCATAATTATAATATTCGTAGGGCTGTAATTTCGGGTCTGGGTCCAATGGGACAAGATGACGCCAGAAGACGATCCAACAGAGCATACAACTGACGAGGACACCTATCTGAAAAAAAAATAAAAATATGGGGAAATAAATCAAAAGCAAGTTCGCAGTCAGCAGGATTCGAACCTACGCGGGCAGAGCCCAATTGATTTCGAGTCAATCTCCTTAACCTCTCGGACATGACTGCACCAGGATAAAGATCATTGTATCGACATTTCCCGGCTCTGAATCAAAATGAAATAGACTCACCTCGATATACCAGAGAGGAATAGGCCCTTCTTTCTGAAAAAGGAAGGAGACTAACAGCGGGCCGACGGTTCTGGCCGCGCTGCCCGCCATCAACACTATTCCCTGCATTGTTCCCTGAAATTGTGGTCTCACTGCGAAACGTAGCTCTAAAGTACCTGTCTTCTACTACCCAAAACTTTACTGAACAGAGTATTCATAGAGATGTTGACAATGGGGAAACAGGCGGCCAAGACGACGGCGTAGAAGGAGGCATAGAGCCACCAATTGACCTGAACCGGGGATTTAAATCTATGGGATACAGTAATCCTCACATCTGGAGTAGAGTCACACCAGTGATAATTCGTCCGGTTACAGCCGATATCCTCCACTTTTCCCTTCTTGTTGGTATAGGTGCCGGCCTCGGGGATGGGGGTGGTCAGGAACGGCCAGGGAAAGGTGACCACGTGGAAGATGACACCCAGGCCGAGGCCGAGGATGGTGAAGATTCGCTCTCGACCATTTGACACACTGAAGAGAAGAAGATTATAAAAAGAAGAGAGGGGGACTTACTAAACACCCAGGGTCCAGGCGAAGCCACCGTAGAAAATGAGACTGAAGGCGCCGTTGGCCGCCTGGAGGATACCGGTGTACTCGACCGTCTGCTCGTTCGTCCAGCCCCACATCATCATGGCATACATCGAGCCGACACTGAAAAGAAGCATATCATTGTCGTTAGGGTTACGGTAGGAGATTTGGAATATATGAACACGAAAATTGAGGGTCCTACTCGTCTCCGCAGGCCGTCCCGGTTTCAGGGCAGACTCCCAAGTCACGGCGCGAGTTCTTTCTACTGCTCCACCTGGGAGGTCGCATTCATCGTTTTGATAGAGTGAATAACTGCTATTAGAGGTAACAAATATGGTTCCCGGAAGAGTTTCTCTACTACCAGTGGCGAGACAATTCTTTCTGTGGAAAGGACGAGGCGCCTCCCCCTTCCCAAGTGGCCATGTAGGACCCCTTTCAAGGAGGACAGTATCCCCACGGAATCCTTTTCTTGGGGAGATGTCCAACCCCCGGGGAATATCTAGAGTGTTCACAGGGAACTCATAGCCATGCCGCGTCGCATACAAGCGGACCTCTGGGAGGATGGCCCAAAAAATGGAGGCCTGGAAGTTACTCATGGTAT
The DNA here is from genome assembly GCA_932521035.1 of Oscheius dolichura. Classification (NCBI taxonomy): domain Eukaryota; kingdom Metazoa; phylum Nematoda; class Chromadorea; order Rhabditida; family Rhabditidae; genus Oscheius; species Oscheius dolichura. The sequence goes on from OW051494.1 coordinate 7,743,817, forward strand.
CTCTGTTCTAGATACGATCGTCCCATTCTTATTTAAAAATATCTGTAAAATACTCACGTCTCGAGATTTGTAATAATAAACATGAGGGTGAACTGGGTATAGACGCAGACGACCACGGCAATCACGTCGAATTTGGGCATGGCGAAGTACGGATCTGTAATTTTCCTGTCTTCCTCTCCCTCCTCCTTCTACCTACCATCATTTTCATCTGATTCCGTCACTCCGGCATAGCTCTCTTCCAAAAAGATGAAAATAAACAGGAGGGAGAAGACATTGATGAGGGAGGCGAACCACGCCGGCGCCGTGTACATGTCCAGGTGGAACCAGGTGCCGATGGCCCAACCCGGGTAGCCGATCGGGGTGAAGGCTACCTAAAAATGAGGAGAGGGTGAACAAAAGGAGGAAAAAGGGGAGTACCTGGATTCCCGGGCCGATGGTCATTCCCAGGACGTAGCTGGCCTGGACGAAGGTGATGGCTCGGGCGCGGTCTCGGATATTCGAGGCTGGAAACGATGGAAGTATTGGAATTGTCTGTTTTGAAATTTCAATGATCCCTCCTCGTGCAATACCCATTATGGTCCGCCCGAAATGACGCATGGGTAAGGCACTCACCTGTGGAGGCGTATGCCCTCATGACTCCGACTGTCCCGGCTCCTAGTCCAATAAAGAACCTGTAACAGTCATTCTCTCTCTCTTCTCCTCATCTTCTCCTACCTGGCCACCATCATGACCCATCGGCGACTCGACGGCGGGTTGAATGCCTCGACGAAACAGAAGATCACATTGGAGATGATCATCACAACTGTCCCGAATACCAGTGGCTGGCGGACTGAAACCTCCTCATTCTCCTTCTTCCCTCTGGTTCAGGAGTACGTAAAATTTTGACGTTCAATCTTCTTCTTATCAGAGAAAAGGGCCGGTTTATGATGGAGGAATAGTGTGAATGCCCCCGGATCACGGACAAACTACAGGCTGTTATCAGCTGGCTCGAGGGGGAACCGATTATTTGACATTTCGCCTGGAGGATGGAGGGTTAGACAAATAGAAAAAAAAGGATGGTGGATGGGTGGATTTTGGAGAAGATTATTCACGGCTTTGTTGAACATCTAGCCCTCCAAAAAATTCGATATTCATCCATTTCTCTTCCCGCATCTCCCACAAATCAAAAGAGCGCGGGCTCCGGAGGGATTGAACCTGGATTGAGGAATTAGTTATCCAATTTTATTGGCTTCAATCCGGGCAGCCTCATTTTTAGCAATTCTACTAATAATTTTCAAAAAATGGGCTTTTGTTAGTGTCCTTCCCTTTCCCGACCAGGATCTATCTTCAGTAATGTTGCGATTTTTGGCTGTCTCCCATCTAAAGTGTCATTTCCCGGTGCGTTTATTACCGCCGTCGTCATTCCTGCTCTTCTTTCCCCGGTGTATTATCTAACCGCCCAGATGGCTCTCTTTATGGCTTTTTGTCTGTGAGCCGGAACACCTTCTCGCGGCCGTCGTCGACTCACTTGATTTGGTCTTGTTCATCCAGTAGCCGAAGGCCGGGCTGGCTATCCCCTGGCCGACGGAGAAGGCCGCCGTGATGAAACCGAAAAATGTCTCGGAGGCTGTTGGATCCACCTGGAAAAAGAAAGAGAATGATCCAAAGAATAAGGGGAAAACGTACCGTATTCAAAAATGGCCACAGGGTAGGGAAAAAGATGGAAAATTGTACTCCACAGAAGAAACAAACAGCCGTCAGGAGATAGATCGACGGCCAGTGCGTCGGCTTCTCGTCATCCCTGGAAAAAAGAGGAAATAGGGGAAAAGGAAGGAGGATACTCACCCGTCTGGCTTCTTTGGAGCTATTTCTGACTCTGCCTTTTCACTCTCGGGCACTTCTTTGACGGTGGCCTCTGCGTATGAGGGGAGGGATGACTCGGCCACGGGCGGATCTTCATAGCCTCTGTTTACCACGCCATTCGAGATGGACATCTGGAAAAAAGAAAGCTGTGGAAGGAGTACGGCGTAGAAAGACAAGGAAAACAAGGAACAGGAAGAAAAATAGAGAGATCGACCAAGGGAGGAGAAAAGTAGACCCAATTGGCGGAGGTAGGGCTCAAGTAGAGCAGAAAAGGAGCAGGCGCGGGACAGGGTATACTGGCATTTTGCAGCCTACCGGGTCACAGAATTTTGGACTGTATTAGATGCAGAAGAGCTATTTTCTGTTATCCTGAATTGCCGCGATAGTGGTGATGCAAGTCTTACAGACTCGATTTTATCCGATTTTGAACCAATTTTGCCAGTTTCCAAGGTAAACGGGGGTTCGAAGAGTCTACACCTGGGGCACCTTGAATTTCTTGGTAACCGAAGATAGTCTCCGACCTGCTGCATCCAAATCAGGTAAAAATTTCCTGGTGCTATTGGCAGTCAGGTGCTGGTAAACCTCGGCCCGCGTTGTCGCCCCTTTTCGCAGGAGTTTGCCGGGTCATCTCCACCCATAGAGCCTCGACAATAGGGTTTCCTTATACCGAATAACTTCTCAAAGCAAACCAGAATTCTATTATTTCTATTACCGAGACTGCATGGATGTCGGTTCAAGCTAAAGGCGTCAATCCCCATCGGCCAGTGAGATGTGCCCGAGAGAAATTTCCCGGTCTTTTGGGGGGTTTCCGTTAAATTTTTCTTTAGCTGTAAGGCTACGGTAAAAATATTCAGGTTTCCTCAAATGAATCTCACGGAATCTGCCTAGAACACGGAATATCGACCAGTCCCGAAAGGAGAACTCTGAGGATGACAATTGATAGAAGAAGCAGGTGATCGGTCGGGAGGCAGACACTATAGAAGACGGGGAGGAAGGGTTGTTGAAATGATGAGGAGAGAAGAAAGAGAGAGTGACCACCTCTGATAACAACTTGAACTACCCGGATTAGGAGCAGGGAGAGACAAACGTCTCCTTGTTTTCCTGAGAGGAGGACAGGGGAAGAGGATGGGGGACCAGAGGGAGGCAGGACAAGAGGAAGTACTGGCTGGGGGTCGAAAAAGAGAAATCAGACCTCTAGGCAGTCGCCGGCGACGCTTGCCTGGGATGGCCGTTATCGGCGGTGATAAGTTAGCCATCTCCTGCCCGCTGGGAAGACTACACCGAGGCGAGCCGCTGTAGTCTGCCCTCTTTGATTCATGGACGACGCTATAATTCCAGAGAGGTGACAATCCCCCGCCCCTTTTACGCGATATCTGTAGCAGACACTGTAGCTTGTTCAAAATGTTCCTCGAGAGATAATATCAGGCCTCTAGGCTACGGAAATTAGCGTTAAAAGAATTTTAATGGAGTATAAACACCTGGAAGGTGCCCCGGTCTCTTGACGGTATGGCGCAGTGGTGTAGAAATTACAGCCCAGGTGGTCGTTGGTTCGATTCCCGGCGCCGTCGATGATGTTTGTTTCAAGACGGGACTGACAAGCGATTGATTACAACCGAAACGCTGAGACTTTTGCTTTTTTCATCAACACAGCGATTCTCTTTTATGTTTATTTCTATCTTTTCTTATTTGCATTTCTTATTTGCAGCTGAAGTAGAAGCTGAAATAAACTCAAAAACCGTGAAAAACATTATTGGGATCTATTTTTGTGTTACGGTAGTTGCAACTTTTCATGCGCACGAGAACCAATTGCCCACACTTTTGCTGGTTTTATGGTAGTTTTTTGATGTTCTTTGGCTGATCGAATCTTCTTTTGCAACTAGGTAAAAACATATTGATACAGAGGGTTTGTTTGTCGCCTCAACTTTTGCAAGTAATGAGAAAATGTGAAAAGATAAGATCGCTTCATGAAATTCGCTTTTTAAAAATTATATCTGCACTTATCTTGCATTTGTTTTTCTGTATTCTAGTTACATTTCTTATTAGATATTTTCAGAAAGATGGTGGCAACGAGAAATTCTCAGCCTGTTCTCAAGATGAGCTCTTCAACCGAGAGCGATTTCTATGGAAATTTCGAAAAGCTATTGTTAATTAGCCACTTATTCCTTTCTTTAACTTCACTAATGGCTTGAGGTAATCTAATTCTTTCAGGACTCCGAAAAAAATGGTGAGAACAAGAAAATCAGCTAAGGAGCCGAGGGAACTTCAGCTAGAAGAAAGTCCTCCGGAGACAAATGGCTACCACTTAAACTTTGCCAATGGCGACACAGAATCAATGGTCTATTTTACATTGTTGCCTAAAATTATAGTACTTTTATAGGAAACGGATGAACCTTCTCACTCCTCTAAACTGAAAAAGCGAATCAGCAGCACACCCGAAAAGACAACGACCCCACAAAAGAATAAGGAGATAACCATGGAGAAAATTATGGAAGCAGAAGGCATTGTAGAGAAGTAAGACATTTTTTTTTATCCGGACGTATGTAATTCAAGAAGTTGTAGTTGTAACTTCTTTCCCCCTAGGACTTTATACAGTGTTGTTTTTAGAGAGAAATCAATAGAAGAACCAAAAGAAAAGGTTTCAATGGCTGTTCTTCTTACGCAAGGATTGATGGCAAACGATGCTTCAAAAGTGGACACAGTATTAAGGGAAAATAGATTAGATCTTATTCAAGTAAGTGGAATTGGTATTTTTTAAATCGTTTTAGTCTACTTTGGTCGATCTCAATGTAGTACATGTAATCCCTCTGCTCAAAGCCATTGAACACCGATTGAGATATCGAGTTGCTGAGTATGTTGTTATTTCAGTAGTTTTTATTCAAACTATTCGGTCTATTGTAAAACTGATTTCTTTTAGCATTCGTCCATGGCTTCGCTGGCTCCAGTGCACAATGTCATTTCATTTGTCATATTTGGCTACTGTTAGTTTCAGTTCTAAATTATTTTATTTTATCTTTTTCAGCAAAGAAGCTTGGACAAAGAGATTGCGGGTCTATTAGAATGGTTAAGAGCACGGTCTCTGCATCAACAAAAACTGTTTCAACTTCATGGAAAATTAGGAGTGCTTGCTGATCAGGTATTTATTTATCATCTAAAAGATATATGTTTGGTTTTATCGAAAGGCAATAATTTAATATTGTTCATTGACACTAGATGTTTTACCACCTTAGCAAACATATTGTATTACAGATTGAAAAGCGAAGCAATAATACTTCTCGTACAATTCCACAACCACTTATCATCTTCAATAATGGTATGCCTATTTTATTTGTTGTAATGGTCATTTTTAATTGCAGATGAAATTAATGATTCGGATGTGGATGAATTGGAATCTATTGGATCAGAAGAAAGCGGAGCAAGTGAAGATGATTGGTGGGATGATAAAGATATTCAACAAGGAGAAGATGACGACGATGATGACGAAGAAGATGATGATGAGGAACTTGAAGGTATTTATGAGCCAGTCTGCCAGGCTGGAGAAACGCAGTCCGATAGCGATTTTGAGGATTCTGTTTGAACTAGTCTATCTGACTCAGTTTTTTACTCTGATCACGAATTCGATAATGAAAATTCTTTAAAACGCGATTTTGGCGCGAAAATCCCCCATTTCAAAAGTCTGACTCTGAAAAATTAACTTTTTTATTTTCTATTGGGCCACCATATTTTTATAGCTTATCGGTACCACCTCGGTGAGCTGAGTTTAGTGGCGCAAGAATTTTTTTAGATTTGACGTAATTTTAATGGAGAAACCCTCGATATTGTGCAGAAAACATCAGTTTCCGCGAAATCCAGGATTTTCATCCCGGATCATCAATAAAATAATGCAATAAACGGTGAAGTAAAAATGTTACAGGGCGCGGAATGCGTGTGGTAACAGCTGGGAAGTGATGATACAACTTACGCTACAGCCAATAAATCCTTGGCTCTATTCAACTTATATGTGCAAAACAAATAACATCGGTTCGCTAACTGAGAGTACAATTGTTCAAACTCCTATAACATCCACAAATGCCCGCTTTGAGGGCAAAATGCATAGTAACTGATGTCGCGCGTTCCGCGCCCTGTAACATTTTTACTTCACCGGGTTTTGTATTATTTTATTTATGTTCCGGGATCCAAAAATGCCGAGGATTTCGACTTCCAGCATGGCTTTCTATGTTCGTTCGATTTTTTAACCGAAAATCCTGGATTTCGCGGAAACTGATGTTTTCTGCACAAAATTGAGGGTTTCTCCATTAAAATTACGTCAAATCTAAAAAATTATTGCACCACTAAACTCAGCTCACCGAGATGATACGGATAAGCTATAAAAATAAGGTGGTTCAAGAAAATAAAAAAGTTAATTTTTCAGAGTCAAACTTATGAAATAGGAAATTTTCGCGCCAAAAACGCGTTTTAAAGAATTTTCATTATCGCATTCGTGATCAGCACAAAAAACTGAATCATGTACTAGTTCAAACAGAATCCTCAAAATCGCTATCGGACTGTCCCCCGCGGGGATGCTCGAATCTTACAGAGACCGACTTTTATTATGTTTATTTTGTCTTTTTTACCTTTCTTAACTAATGCAGGCCTAAGTTCTTCCATTTACAATATATGCTTTAGATATTGGAAGAAATGCTGAACATTCGGATGAAAACGAGGATGGAAGCGGAGATGATGATGAAGAGGATGAAGATGAGGATATGGAAGAAGATTAGTTGCTCATCGTTTTTGGCGGGGCTACCCGTGTTGTTGATTTTTTTGAATGCTCCTGTTTGTGTTATCGAAAAAATACAGAGTTATTACGACCTTTGTCTTTTTTCCCCCGCGTCATCATTCTCTTTCCTCGTTTTCACACAACCTTTATTTCATAGTCTCTGGAACGGATCAAATGTCATTGACACCTCGTCTTGTGCAAATAGGTATGTTACTTCTCTCGTTTATCGCGTTCTTCCTATTTCCTGGTAAAATTTTTCACTTTTTGTTCTCAGAAAAATTACAGAAATTTATGCTGTTGAACCGTTGATCAACTCAACGGCAGAAGAAAAACTTATAGATCGACTATTGAATGGCTATGATGCCTCAATTAGGCCTGTCATCCTGGAACAGGACGTTATCTATGTGAATGTGTCCGTGAATCAATTGAGCCTTCTCATTGTGGTTTGTTTGTTTTTTGTTATTAGAAAACAGTGTGAACTACACGGCGACTAATAAGACGCAAACAATGAGTATTGGCTAGGGGCCAAGCAGCAATAATCAACAGCTAATGCTGGAGTGTGTTGCCAATTTATTGGAGGACATAAAGAAAGAAATTCACTTTGTTTAGGATCAAGCCCAAGAAACAATACAGTTCTTGGGTGAGTTTATTCTCCAATGGAACGATGTCTTCCTCACGTGGGATCCGAAAAAAGAAGGAGATTTATATTGGCTAAAAATCAAAGAAAATAGCATCTGGAAACCGGATACTACCGTTTCCAGCAGGTATTTCCCATAAGTTTGGAGGAATCTCCCCCATTCAGTACACAAATAACAATCTTGATTCCTGATGACCAGATTTATGCCGATGTTAGTTATAACGGGACCGTGAGATCCAGTCTCTTTGGGGTAATCACCAATCTCTGCAGTATGCAGGTATAAAAAGAAAAAAAGAAAAGAAAATGTTCAGGTGAATAAATTCCCATACGACACCCAGAATTGTAAGATAGACGTCGGGCCGTGGTCCTATACATCGGATCAGGTTTTTTTCAGCGCAGTAAATAATCCTACCGACATTGACATTGATGTAAGGATAGTTTTCTAGTTTTTGGGGGTACATTTCATCAAAATTAGAAATGTTGACTCTCATTTGCTCATTAGACATGCAGAACTCGCCATGATATTCTGTTACAAGTATTGGCTATCAAAATTTGCGAAATGAAGCGAAGTTCTTTTATTTATCGATGTGTAACATCGAATACACATCATAGTTTAGTAACTAGTAACGTTTATCATCTAAAAATATTTACAAACAAATTAGCGTAGCAAACGAACAAACAATAATTAGGGAAATTCGGAATGGGAGATTTTGAACCTCACTTCTTCGCCATTCGATCAATACGACTCGGATGTTGGCTTCAACTATACAAATGTCCGTTTCCACGTGAGTTTCCCTTATTCTAATCAAATAGAATAATTTTTAGCTGACCCTGAAGAGGAAGCCCCTCTTCTACGTGTGGGTCCTCCTCGTTCCGACTTATATTATTACTTTTGTCTGTATTTTTGGTCTCTTCACCCCCACAAACTCACTAGGTGATCGGGAAGAGAAGGTAAAACTCTCCCCCAAAAAAATAATTACCTTTCTAGGTGAATCTCGGGATGTCGACGCTTCTCTCCTCGGCTGTCATTCTCCAAATTATCGCGAACTCGATGCCTAAGACCTCGTCCCTTCCACTTTTGGGAAATTTCATTCTCGCAGAAATTTTCGTCGTAGCCATTGGGGTTGTCTTTTCCGTTGTCATTTTGGTGCTCCACCACCGAGCCAATACACGGGAATGGACTCCGCCGCGCTTCGTCGCTCGCTTTCTGAGCTGGACGGTTCGAATTAGCTGCGTAGAACATTTAATACTCAGTCAATTCAGGGTTCGCGTAAATTTGTGAGAAAATATTACAAACGGATATTTGTGGAGAGAAAAGAAAGCAAAGCCGTCGAGGAGAAGGCCGTCACATTCACCGGGACACAGTAAAATCTCTAGAAAACTTGTAACAAAGGATACTTTCAGCGCTGTACTGTACGCAGAAATAGAGACGACAGTTAGAAAGGTCAAAGACTTTTTGGAAGATGAAGAGGAGGACAGGTATAGGTGGAGAAGGACGAAAAAAAGAGAAGACTCTTTCAGGGTGAGAGAGCTGGCCTGGATAAAGTTCTTCGACCGGATCGACTGTTTCTTCCTCATCTTCTTCCAGGTGGCCAATGCGCTGCTGACTTTTATTATCTGTAGACATTGAATAAAGATTTGTAAGCTACAAAAAAGAAAATGTTTATTAAATTGTGTGGATCCCCCACCCTCCAGAAATTCGTCAAATTGATAAAAACGAAGTATACCCTTTGTTCATCTACACAAATCATTCATTTCCTTCTCATATCCGAGCAGTTTTGCACTCTTTACAGCGTTCTTTCTCTCCGCTAGCGTCTAGTCCACAATGGAGTAGGTGAGATTAGGCGAAACGGCACAACAACATGGACCGCTTGGCGCAACGGTAGCGCGTTCGACTCCAGATCGAAAGGTTGGGTGTTCGAATCACTCAGTGGTCAAAATCTTTTTGCTTTTTTTCTTTTGATGGTTTCTGACCAATGTTTCGTTTTTTCTTGGCTTTCCGATAAAATTTTTTCGTCTTGAGCAGCTAGTCTATCTAATTTCATTGGCTTCTGTTCATTTTTTAATGTTTTTTATCAGGCTGGAGATTTACAAGAGCAAATACCAGTTTTCGAATTACTTCCTTTGTTTTATACACAGCCGTAAGCTTTATTGCTTATAGTCAGTCTTCCAAAGGCTGTAAAAATTGATCTAAGTGCTGAAGATAGAAAAATAGACTATCGAATTCACAGTGGAAAATCTCGCGTTCCGTCTTTTAGGCGTGGGAACAAAAGGTTCTTGTCGCTTTCGAAATTTGAATCGGGCGGGTCGCTTGCTTGTATTCGTGTCTTCATTCTTGTTGAGCGGTCGTCTTGTTATTGTTTATGGCAAATATTCTTTTGTAATGCTAGCCTGTCAAATGAGCACATGCTACAATGGTACTTTACCTTTCTAAAAAGGCTACATCCGCCAGAATAAAAACCATCTATTTCATCACCAGTCTTCACATTTTCTTGTCGTTCTAGCAAATAGCTTCATTATTTTCTCTTTCAGATGCGTGAAGTTATTTCAATCCATGTTGGCCAAGCCGGAGTGCAAATTGGAAATGCGTGCTGGGAGCTCTACTGCTTAGGTATTACATCATGTCGTAGTAATATATGCATTTTCTAGAGCATGGAATTGGCCCCGATGGAAAAATGCAAGAGAAAGAAGAGAGCGCTAACTCCTTCAAGACGTTCTTCTCGGAAACTGGCAATGGTCAATATGTTCCGCGTGCAATCATGGTTGATCTGGAGCCGACCGTCATTGATGAAATTCGCACTGGAACTTACAGCAAGCTTTTCCACCCGGAGCAAATGATTACGGTATTTATTGCTTTAAAAACTAATATTAAGTAATATTTAGGGAAAAGAAGATGCTGCAAACAACTATGCTCGAGGCCACTACACCGTTGGAAAGGTACAACAGAATCTGAGCTTTCCAACCTTGTATTTCTAGGAGATTATCGATCTGACTCTGGACAGAATTCGCCGTTTAGCTGACAATTGTTGTGGCTTCCAAGGATTTTTGGTATTCCATTCTTTCGGTGGAGGAACTGGCTCTGGATTTACCTCTCTTCTGATGGAAAGACTGTCCAGCGAATACGGCAAAAAGAGTAAACTGGAGTTTTCCGTCTACCCGGCTCCCCAGGTATATCAATTGTGTCTTTATTTTATTCAGTGTACCTTTAGGTTTCCACCTCCGTCGTTGAGCCGTACAACTCTATCCTCACGACGCATACGACACTGGAACATTCAGACTGCGCGTTCATGGTAAGCTTTGGTACGAACTGTTCTTTACGCGTTTACAGGTAGATAATGAGGCTATATATGATATCTGCAGGAGCAATCTGGATGTGGCACGCCCCAGCTATACTAATTTGAACCGGATTATTTCGCAGGTATAAATCGCGTGGATTATCTCTAATTTTTTTAGGTTGTGTCGTCGGTTACGGCATCTCTTCGCTTCGAAGGAGCTCTAAATGTTGACCTCAACGAATTCCAAACGAATTTAGGTAGGCTATAGCAGCCAGCTAAGGTACAACCTAAATTTAGTTCCATACCCGCGAATCCACTTTCCTTTGGCTAGCTACACTCCTTTGATCTCGTCTGCCAAGGCATGCATTATATTTTTTTAAAATCAGTTGTCCTTTTAGGCATATCATGAAGCTTTATCGGTCAATGATATTACAAGCAGCTGCTTCGAGCCGAACAACCAGATGGTAAAGTGTGATCCCAGGTAATTTTGGTTTCAAGATGTTATAAAATTCTCGTTTCAGGAATGGAAAATACATGGCTGTGTGTTTATTGTATCGTGGCGATGTTACGCCAAAAGATGTTAACAACGCAATCAATATGATTAAAACCAAGAGATCAGTCCAATTTGTCGATTGGTGCCCAACAGGCTTCAAGGTAACTTGTTTTTCTCTCGGCCGGTTCAAATTAATTAATTTATTACAGGTTGGAATCAACTACCAAGCCCCTACAGTTGTTCCGGGTGGTGATATTGCCAAGGTTCCACGTTCCGTCTGCATGCTCTCCAATACAACTGCCGTTAGTTTAATTATAATATAAAATGTACAAGCCTATACAGATCGCAGAAGCTTGGGCAAGACTGGACCACAAGTTTGATTTGATGTACGCAAAACGTGCTTTCGTTCACTGGTACGTTTATGATTTTATTTTTGCATATTTTCGCAGCTTGTATTTTTACTGAAATGTTGGATGTTATAGGTATGTTGGAGAAGGAATGGAGGAAGGCGAATTCAGTGAAGCCAGGGAGGATCTGGCTGCCTTGGAGAAAGATTATGAAGAGGTTGGAATTGATTCGAATGGAGGAGACGAAGACGACGGCGACCAGTACTAGAAATATTTTCATTGTTATTTATTGACGTCGTAAGTAAACATTGAATGAATTTTTCACGTTGTACTTTATGAGTAGGAAATGGGAAGAGATTTGTGTTTCCTCGAAGTTGTACAAACGTTTCCGACCACTTGGGTGAATATAGTTGTATTTCACAAGTTGTGGTTGAGCTCAGCCACGAATGCGTCATCGGTCACAGAGGACAGACGCATAGCTTTCTCTGGTGGGTCTGGTTCTGGCGGCACAAGGCACACTCCTTCTCCAGTCATTATGTTACAACCTCTTATTTCTCCAAATCGCAGCAACTGTTACGGGAAATTCATTAATTTCCTAAGAACTATGTAAGCCTCTGCAGTGTCCTCGCCCTACTGGAAGCCTATTTGTGGGACAGGGTACAAAAAAAAATGTTTAGACAAACTGATATTTCCAGACGAATATTTCTCCCCCTTTGGCTTTGCTTAATCATTGTTCATTTGCTTATACATGTTTACGGCAGTGGTAGCGTTAGTTATATATACCCTGAGATCCATAATCAATATTTATAGTTTATATCGTTTAATATGCAACAGCATCAACCTGATTGAAAAGTAACATTATCGAAAGTCAATCGCAAATGCGTCATCGGTCTTATCCGGATAGAAAAGACACAGAACTACTAACTGGGTCACTCTGAGAGCACAAGCCGACTTACTCTGTCCCGTCTTTATGTTAGAGACTGAGACTCCTAGACCATCAAAATAAAAGCAACATTTTTTTTAAACAACTGATTTATAATTGGTTAACAAAGATAATTTCAGAACTTGCTAAAACCTTTCTTTGTCGATCCTGGCTTCACGAGTCTGACAACATTGAAGGAGACGGTCTTGCTCAAAGGTCGGCATTCGCCAATGGTAGCGATATCTCCAATGGCTACATCTCTGAAAGAAATAAATAAAAATATCAAAAAAAAGAAACTAGAAACTTACCGGAACGCTGGAGAACAGTGTGCAGCGACATTCTTGTGTCTCTTCTCGAATCGGCGATATTTCTTGATGTAGTGTAGATAGTCGCGTCGGACAATGATAGTCTTGTTCATCTTCGTCTTGAGCACGGTTCCTTGAAGAATAGAGCCTCGAATGGAGACATCTCCTTTCCATGGACATTTTTTGTCCTCATACTGTGAAGAGAGCACCTGCAATTTGAAATATTATTCTTACATAAAAATCTTCAATAAAAATGAATTAGCATAAGGAGGAAACGCGGCTAAAAATGTTTGCCCCTCATCTGCCACAACTTTATGGGCAACAAAAAAAGCAAAAAGATTTTGACCACTGAGTGATTCGAACACCCAACCTTTCGATCTGGAGTCGAACGCGCTACCGTTGCGCCAAGCGGTCACTGCTCGCCGGAGTTATCGCTTAGCCCTAGTTTTCCCAATGGAAAACTGCCAATATATGCAGATAACATGTCGGAGATTAGTGGGGGCATTACCATAATTTTTGATGGGAAAGGGGCAAATTGCTGTCACCGAAGGCGATTTTCTATGCTAAAAAAACGAAAAAACTGACCTCTTTCGGAGCTTTGAAGCCAAGGCCGATGTTTTTACTTCCCTTCTTCATTTCCCTGAAAAATAGAAATTTAGTAAGGCAAAACACGACGAAGAAAAACACAAATCACACGGAAACACGGACATTTTACAGATAGGAAAAGCGAATTCGAAAAATGGCGGGCACGCCGCAGACCGGGACGGAAGTACGTTTGAATTTGGCACTTTCCTTCCTGACTTCGCTGACTTCTCCAAACAAAAAATAGAACTCTCTCACATGTGTGCATGGTTATAAATCTTCATTACAAATGAAAAAAGAATGTGCATCAGATAATCTGATACAAACGTTCTCTGGTGAATAGTTGCGCTGTGAGCAGTTGAATTACTGTTTTTGCATACAAATTTATAATTGTTTGATATATATCCAGATACAATCTCTTTCTATTGTTGAATCTCGTTGATCTCTCCTTTGCTATGATATTTCGTTCAGCATAACAATTAGCCGTTGCTGCAAGGATAGTTTGAAGTAAAATGATTGTATTTCGTGATGAAGTTCGAAAAAAACTAAAAGTTAATTTTATAATATATATGTTTCAATTATTTTAGGTTGCAATTATAACCAAATTAGAAGAAATGGAGGTCGAGGTGGAAAAGGAATTACCCGACTATATTTTATCTATCATTACTAATCGGAAGGACAAAGATTATATGACAAAAAGTTTATCCGTTTTCATGGGCAGCAAAGCGAACGCATTTACCGAATGGTATGAATTTTATTTTGAAAACAAGCATAAGTGATGCTCTTATTTGATCACTAGTTTAGGGTGTACAACATTTCTACAAGAATAGTAAACTCCCAGAAGCCAGATAGGAAGATTAGTCCTAATCCACATGTAGAGAATAATTCAAATACCGAAGATACCATGAAAAATCGAAAGAGAAGAAGCGAGATTGTGCGTATCCCTACTTGACTTACTGTTTTCTCTTCTTCGTTTTAGAAAAATACTATTATTCAGGATTCTGAGATTCATGTTAAACGTGGAGAATTTGCCCAAACAGAGAAAGATCACGACAGTCACAAGAGGTAGATTATAGTTCTTTTCCAAAAAAATAGAGATACCGTAATCCGGGATTTTTTTGAAAATCAGGCAAAACTTGCGATTTTGTTCCCCAATCCCAAAATGTCCCGAACGGAGGCAAATTAATGTATCCCTATTTTTTTTTGGAAAAGAGCTTATCATTATTCACGTATTTTGCGTTTACTATCAAAATTTTCTAATAAATGTATCCTTTTTTAATTTATTAATTTTCAGGAGCGCGCACAAGAACGGCGCATTATCAGATCGTCAAGATCGCGAGCATCTGAAAGAAAGTCATCGTTCGGCAAAATCCCCTTCTGCAATGGAAACAGAAGGAGATCAATCCATTCCGGCACCGAAAGTCGCTTCTTCTGTAGTCCGGCTTATCAATCCTTTTGACGATATACCGCGTGCTTCCAAAGTTGCTTCCAAAGTCATAGTCAAGCGCAAAGTTCCAGATGTTCCGAAGTAAGTATTAATTATATTTGTTTCGTTATAGATAAGACGCGCGAATTTATACAGCAGTTTCGACAGCGTCGTGTTTCAGATCTCAGACCCGTGCCCATTCCAGCATTTTTCAAAAAGCAATGGAGGCAGTGAAGAATCCTACAACATCAAGACCATCCAAGAACTCAGTGTTTGTAGAGCTTGAAGAAAGGTATTCTTAAAAGAGGTATTATAGGATGGATTATAGACCGTCTTCTGCTCCTGAACGATATTTTACTGTACGTATAGAACTAGAGCCTGGTTGGAAGAATCTTGAATCGACTAGAAAGGTGGTCGACGGTGATTCCGAGAATTCAATGAAAACTGAAAGGATTAACTCTACTAAAGCGCCGTCAAAAGCTGATGCCATCAAAAGAGAGTCAAATACACCGAGCCTTGAGCGTTTTTCTGTGCATAATAAGTCAAATGTTTCTGACGAAACTAATATAATTGAAGTTGTAAGAATTTACAAGAATTTTGTATAATAAATTTATTTTCAGACGCCGATCGCAAATTTGAACCTCAGCTCCCTTTCTAATATGCATGAAAATGTTTGTTTCTCTTTAATTGGTTTTCATTAGAACTGTAGGGTCATAGCTACAAAGTACGCTGCAAGTATTGGCCAGAATGTGTAAACAAGAATTGTGGATATATTCACCCTAATAAGCCTTGCCAGTAAATTTATATTAGAAAAATAATTGTGTCTTTCAGAAATTTTCCAAAATGTATCTTCGGAACTGAATGCGTTTTCATACATCCACCTTGCCGGTTTGTTCTGAATGATTATTTATCCATATATATTTATCCATTGCTGTAAATAACAACTTTTAAATTTCCTTTACAGATATGCCAAAGAATGTAAAAATGAATATTGCACTTATACTCATGGTAGTAGAGCAGCACTGCAGCAAATGGTTGAAATTATAGAGCTGTCATCTGAACTACATAAGTAAGTAGAAATCATGTTTTTTGGTAAAATTATTGTAGAGTCGATAGCGAAACTTCCCAATCGCATACATTGTGTTATTTTGCCGGAAATTGTACGAACAAGACTTGCAAATATAAACATCCACCGGTCAGTTATGTTATAGATTTAGTCTGAAAAAAATAATTGATTGTAGTATTCTGAAGTTTAGTATCTTTGCAATAAATTTAAAACTCTTTACAATCATGAAGACGATTTTATTTCAGCGCTGCAGTTTTGGAGAACGTTGTACCAAGTACAAAACGTGCACCTTTTATCATGGGCCTATCGGAAGAACGGAGGCACCTAAGAGTCAGTATTATTGGCGATCAACCGCCTAATTTCTTTTTCTTGTTACTTGTAATAAGTTTTTCTAACTATATAAACAGTTAACAATTTTTACCTGCTTTATAAGAATGCCTAATGAGCCTTACTCGGACGTAGATGCGTGTTGAAAAAGTTTGTTCAACTTGCTTCACAAACTAGAGCATTTCCCTGGCTACACTTTGCACGTTCCTTCCATAATCTGCTTTCCTGTGTGTAGTCCTTTCATTTCTTGTTATTATCACGCGGGTGATAAGCATTCTGCCATGTGGTTGGTGCCGCTTCTTTTGCTAAGCACTCCAGCCTTTTGCCTCAATAATGGTCTCGCATTGTTGCCTCCAATGGGATGGATGTCGTGGACAACATTCAAATGTGAAACAGATTGTAGCAAAAAGCCTAACGCTTGTATAAATGAGCAGTTGTATCAACAAATGGCTGACAAATTAGGTAAATACGCTATTTTTGTATTTTTCTTTTGGAAATGTGTATTGTTTAGTAAGCGACGGATATCGAGATGTCGGCTATAATCGGATCCACGTAGACGACTGTTGGCTAGCTGCTTCTCGCGATGCTAACGGGAAACTTCAGCCGAATAGCACTCGATTTCCAAATGGCATGGATGGCTTGGCTAAATATGTATGGTTGAATTATTCGAAAATTCAATATATTTGATACAACAGCCAATTTATTTGTTATACTAAAAATATTAGGAAAAAAAATAACTTTAGATGCATGATCGGAATCTTCTTTTTGGAATCTATGAAGATGTCGGCAAGAAGACATGCGCTGGTTATCCTGGCAGCGAATCTCATTATGAGACGGATGCTCAGACGTTTGCCGACTGGAATTGTGACTACTTGAAGTTTGACGGATGCCATTATCCACCAGAAAACGGACACATCGGTTATCCAGCAATGAGAAAAGCATTGAATGAGACGGGAAAAGCCATAATGTACTCTTGTGAATGGCCGTTTTATCAAGAAGAGGAAGCATCCCTCGTAAATTATACGGATGTTTCTGAGAATTGCAATCTTTGGCGAAATTTCAATGATGTTTTTGATTCTTGGGTATCAATTCTATCGATAATTGAGTTTTATCACAAACATCAAGATCTTTTTGCTCAATTTCATGGACCAGGACAATGGAACGATCCAGATATGGTGACAACGAGAAAAATAAAGAACCGGATCAATTTTAGATTATTGCTGGCAATCCAGGAATTACTTTCGACCAGGCGAAAGTACAATTCACTGTCTGGTGAATATAATTCCCCCGAAGAGAAAAACTTTCCTGTTTAGGTCGATGTGGTCAGCTCCCTTGATTCTATCTAATGATCTGCGAACCCTAGCCGCCCAGTACAAGCAATTAGTAACGAACAAGGACGTTATTGCAATTGACCAGGATCCCCTAGCCAAAATGGGGAAAGTCGTCTCCGTTGTCGCTGTAATTTCCCCTATTTTTCAAGTAAAAACACTCATTTTCATAGACAAACGACGTTCTTCTCTATTCTAAGCCGGTTACTCCCGTTAGCAACGGTTCGACTTCTTTTGCCATTGCTGCCGTGAATACTAACAAAAGTTTCAAGCATGTTGGTTCATTTGAAACGGAAAAAATAACAGACTTTTTAGACAATCAATACATCTCTACAGAATTTTGGATTGACAAACGCTAAAGGCTACAGAGTGAAGGATTTATGGACAGGCGACGATTTAGGAGTGAAATTGCCCACGGATAACTTTGTAATTAGTAATATTCCAACTACCGGAGCTGTTATGTACAAATGTACTATTATTACTTGAAAGATAGATAAACATGATAATTTGCGAAGAGAATAGAAGAAAATGAACGGAAATTGAGAGAATCGCCAGAAAGAAGCGGGAGACGACTGCTGCCGCCGCACCCGTAAATTCTCGGCAGTAGAGCGCGCTGGCGCTATATAGACGACCAGGCCGCGAACCCAAAGCTAGCGATGAGGACAAACTTAGGACACCTTTGGAGGACTTCGGTTCGCTGAAAGGACAAACAGTTACGATTACTGAGCTTTTTTTCTTTTTTTATTCCTGCTTCTAGAAAATCAAACAGATGTTTCAATATTTATTAGATAGACTCTGTTTTTTTCTCATAAAAACAATACTATTCACAACATACTTACACGCGATCAAAAGATACAGAAAATATCGCATCAAGCGATAATTTTTGGCTGATGGAAAGTGGGGGAAAATGAAAAAAAAAAGGATGGAGATACAATTAGTACGTCCGTTTCTCCTCTATTGGATGAGGATTCGCGCTGAACATCTCCAAACAGCTCCTAAAATTTAAATTTTTATATATTTTATGCTTTTTATATATTTATAGTAATAAAAAAAGACAATTCCTACCTGAATTGATCATTTCTAAAGCACTTTGTGCGGCAGTCGGCTCGCATATTTGGCTTTTGATGTGAGAACATTTCATGGCACATCTCGCATATCCTATCCATTGCCTGGTGGACTGATGGCTTACTGTAGACCTAAAATATGATATTTTGTATTTATTTTAACTGGGATACCTTGCACTTGGGTGTGGATTCGGACCGTAATGTGAGGATGTGTGCTTGACTGGAGGAATTTATCAAGAGGCAGAGGACGAGGAAAAAGAGAACACTCTTCATGGCGGAGGAGACGGAGGAGGAGGAGGACGAGAGCCGGCTGTGTTCGCTCATCATGGGGAAATGCTGAAATTGACGTCGTCGACTACGAAAAATACTGTAATTAGAGGGGAGGAGGAGGAGGAAGATGACGGGCCGAGGAGGAGGGGACCAGTGTTCGGGTGGAGGGGATCGGAGATTTACGGGAAGGAGGAGGAGAGACAGATTAATTAATTAGCTGTAAAAGGAACAAAACAAAAATTGTTATCCGGGTGCCGGTGGCGGTGGACAGGCGGCAAATAACCGGCCAGACACCTTAGACCAGGGGATAATGAGCCGGCCGCCCACGGCAGAACTTCTCGAGAACGGACTGTGAACATTTTGGGACATCAGAGAGCTGGTACAGGCGGATGGAAGGCTAGGAAATGGACTTTTACTGGAGAAAATTGGGCGAAATTCCCGAAATGACGTCTTGAGGAGAAATAGGGCTCTGGTTCAAATTCCCGGGCCTGGCGTCGACTTCTAGGAGGAAATGGCGGGAACAGTTGCCACGTGAGAAATGTACAGGTGTTAGACGGGAGCTAACAACCAAAAAAGCCAGGAAATTTGTCAAGAGTGCTCACCGCCGGGGGATGCAAGAGCCACCGGAAGATCTGGGTTTACCTCGGGAATTTTCACTTATTTGAATATTTTTTGTACATTGAAATGGATACGGTACGATCTCCTGACCATTATGGGCTATAAAAATTTAATTTGAAACGCTTAGAATGTCGCCAAAAGGAGGAAGGAGGCCACGCAGGTTGGGGGGCAGGATAGCGGCTATGAAACAAGGCTTTTGTTCTATTGCCCACGGGGGGTGGGAGGACCCAAAAACAACAAAGCAACAAAAATTCGTCACAGGGAAAGGGGAGATTCGTGGGTGAGGGAGGACGGATAAAATGACAGCTTCCTCCCCCGGGATAACCTGGCTTTTTATGATGTTTGACATAGCGTAGGGTTCTTTTTCCGCTTTGGGACCTTGCCGATTACGGTAGGGAATTCCAGACGGGTGATCTCTGACTTTATTCTATTCCATTTTTCGATGTCTAGCCCCGTCACGCATCCTTGACCCCGAATAGAGACCAGGCATTGCATAATTTGACACGTGAAAAGGCCCGCCGCTGTTTGTTGTGTCTGTTCTTATGTCGTAATGGGGAGCAGAGACTAAAAAGAGACGAGAGAGCAGCCTCCCCCAGGATTGTTGACACGGCCCCCCGGCTGCCACTGGAAGAACTACACAGCCCGCGAGGCGACCCCTCGTGCCCGTCGATAGCTCAGTTGGTAGAGCGGAGGACTGTAGTGTTGCTGATATCCTTAGGTCGCTGGTTCGAATCCGGCTCGACGGAATTGTTTTTTGCTTTTTCCAGTGCTTTAAATAGAACGAGCCACGGCTGATTTCATCGCTTTTTTTGGACTAATTTTCCCGCTTATTACTCTGATTATTCTAAAAAAATGGCAACGAACTGCCGTGCGAAGAAATTAATCCATTTACAGAGGGTAAAAACCAAGTTCATCCTATAAAGAGAAGGAAGAGGCCGGCGGGCCGTAACCAGGAACAAAGAAGACGACTAAAAACTGTCGTCTTATCATCATTTTAGAGCTCTAAAAATGACCAAATCTTTATGAATCGCCTTATCTTGACGTTTACTGCAAGAGGGGAGAGGGAGGCAGGGAGGAGGCCAGGGTGGAGCCGGGAGATCCCCAGAAGACCTCCTGGGTTACGGTAGGTATATAAATTAAAGGAGGAGAAGCTCAGGGGAAAGGGCAAAGTGCCCCCGGTGGCCCCGCGTGAAACAGTCTGCCGGCACTCTGCCGGTCCCGCCCCAATTGGAAGGGTCCCGCCCCTGTTCTTATCCTCCTGACTCAATTATCCCCAGAGGGCTGTAGACCTTGATCTGGGAACTATAATTCTTTGGCTTCATTGTTTAATCGCTCTCATTTCCCCTCGGGAACCTCGAAAATCTCCATCGAAATTAGGCCAAGAATGTAGTTTTTGACGGGTAAACACGGGCATTACGTCAAACGACGAGGGGGAAGACAAGTTGTAGTTGTATTAAAATGATTAAAAAGTACGGAAAAGGAGCAGGGGTCGCTCTTGTTTTTCCGGGGTAGTAGTCAGCGACTGGAGAAAGTAGCCTCTCGGGGCGAATTCTACCGGAGCCGGCCGGGGTACCAGCCGCCTCCAATCAACGAGACTCAGTTACCATAATTGTTGCCATAGATGGGCCGGGGGTGGCTTGGATCTGGAGTGGGAGGACAAGGGGAGAGGACGCCCGGGGAGGATACAGTATCCCCCACTCCACCTCCTATCCATGATGGCCATCGTCCACGAGACGGAGGTTCGGGAATGCCGCAGCGGACATCGCCGAAGACATCAAGGCGAACTGTGATGGCAGCATTCAATTGCCGTAACCTTACTAGTCGGCTACAGGACAAGGTTAGAATTAATCTGTGACCCCAGTTGTGCCCAACACAGCTCAATGCCGAGACCGAGACCACGGCCACTCGAGACTCTGGGACAACACCGACGGCGGCAGGGTTCTCGCTTCAGGGACGGCAGAGTCTGGGAGGTTCGCAGGGATGTCCCTGCTTGGAATGTTTTAGCTTGGACTAGAGTATCTAGGAAAGCCAAATGGCTGGGAGTGATGGGAGGTTCTGCTCCGAGCTGGTGCTGTCTTAAATGAACGGATTCCTTAAGAGAGACGAGCGGATATCGCTACGGTAATCTGGGCTTGTCAATGTCCTCTCAGTGGTGTTAAGAGGAACAATGAGATCATCCCTTGATGCCACTTAAAGGGTTTGCGTAGGTTTCTCTAGACATTATGGAGACTCTCTCGGGGCGTATCCTCTGTATTTGATCAAAACTTGATCAAAAAAGGAGTTTGTTTTTCCTTTCTAGGGGTCATAGAAAGCCTATAGAGGTCTTGTGAAACTGCCACTTGTCCTGGCTCTGTGAAATCTTTCGAAAGCTCTTCTAGTCGGCCTACTGGGGATCCAAGCAGTCTCAAAATTGAAAAATGAGGAAAATACTGAACTGTCCCATTCTTTACATTATTTTGCTCATATTCTAATTAAAATTAGCCGAAGAGTACAAGGAGAGGTGCCCTTGGAGGTGCCTGGTCGAGAACGTGACGCCGCCAAGAGTACAGAATAAGGGAAATGGGTGAGATTTGGGAGGTGAGGCTGAAACTGGGAGTCTAAGGGCAGAAGAGGTTGAACTGCTCCCGCTGCTCCTGCTCCCGGCCGTCGTCTGCTTTTAAGCCCATCAGGGGGCGGTGCATGACCCGGCGTACAACAACCTCATTAGTTTGGGAGGAAACAAAAGCGACCGGGTTGGAACTTTTTGTTCTTTCGTGCATCTTTTTGCGCCCGTCGCGACTGGAATGTTGCTCATTTTCAAAGGAGACACACGACACCTGGGGGCAGCGATGAGCAGAGGGCGCGAAAAGAGGTTTTTGATTCTAAGGGAGGGAACAGTTTCCAGTGGAGATGGTCTCGAGGGGATCCGACAGAGCTACCGTAATCCCCCGGATCGTTTATACCGAATAACTGGATAAACGAGGCCCAATTTGAATTTATTTATTTCGTTTTTGCAAGCTGCCTCCTTCTCCCAATTAGAGGGCGTCCAAAGAGAATTAGTCTCTCTCTTTTTCTCTTTTTATTTTCTCTAGTTTCTCGAAAATGGAAAAGCGATACTATTACTTAGCTGTATCGGCCGGCGGCAGGAGTTTGTAGCCGGGCTTCCTCCTCTTGTGGGGAAGGAGGTGACGGGAGGCCGGGAGGGAGGGAGGGGGAGAAGGGCAGCGAGGGGGACAGCATGCTAACAACCTCTCCAAAAATACACACGGAGAAAGAAACATCTCGTGCCCACATGGGGAGGATTAGACACCTCGGGAGGACAAGGAAGCGGACTGCCCAAGAGGCCGACGCCGTCCTCCCCCCTTCTGGGTCTGACAGAACAAGGCGACAGTCGCTAGAGGAACCGGACGAGGTTCTCTAAGTTCCCAATTCTACGAGTGGCAGCCCAGAGGGCACCAGAAAATACCGGAAACTCTCTAGCGTATCAAAGAGCCCGGCACAGGAGATAGAGGCCATGGGAAACGGGAGGCAGACTCCGGAGGAGGGCAGGAGGAGGGCTGCCTTGGTTGATCGACCCGAGGCGGTTGTAGATAGTCCGAAGAATCAGGGCGGTACTAAACAACAATGCAATTAGGAGCCAGACAGAATACTATTATCATCATATCATGTTCTGGTTAACATCAGAAACCACAGGTCTGGGACAAGTGGAGGAGAATCGCTACGGGAACCGGGGAGAGGAGCCCGAGGAAGTGTGACTGATAAGAGGTGGCTGTGAATAAAGCCGGGAAAACACATTAAAACCATTATCCAAATCCAATTTGAAGGAGGAAAGGCTCCGAAGGGAATGGAGGGGTGGAGCCCGGAAGGCCGATACGTGCCTTTTTCTCCTATCTCATACTACATGTTTTCTTTGGGATTACATTACGGATTACGGTAAATTGAATTTTCTAGAAAAGTGGCACACAGGGACATGTGACTGCCTCGGCTGCACAATATTGCCCAGAGCTCAGGCTGGTCGCAGAGGAACGTGGGGAGCAGGGAGTCTTTGGTACGGGATCATTTAGATTCTCCGAGGAGGACGTCCTCCCCGAGGAAAGCGGATGCCTGGGTGAAAAGGAAAACCTATCCTCCACCAACTTCCTATCTTGAGGATTTAGCGTCAGCCAGCTCCTGGGAAACCGTACTCCCAGTTGAAGAGCGAGGATAACTCTTCCAAGGCTGTCCGAAAGCCACATCTCCAGCTTGTCATCTCCAGGGAAAGTCTAAATCTCCATCTAAAGTCTAAAAAAAGCCCTTCTCCTCTTCTTATAGGGAGAAGGGGTATGGCCCCAGGCAGCTTTCTTTGATCCATCCTCCAAGAAGAAGAGGGGGACAGAAGATCTAGGTTTCAAGTCTAGCAAGGAGAGATCGATACAGTACTACACACCTCCCCATAGCCATATCCAGTGATCCTCCCGTGAGCATAGCCCTGCCTACTCGGAGCCAGCTGGCCCAGCTCCTGCAAGGGTCTACCAGGAAGTCAATGGCTACATCTTCCGAGTTCCCATTTCACACCGTTCGAAGAGAGTGACATGGCCTTCCTGCCCCTCCCTGCCCATCCTCCCCGCGCCCATGGCCTCTGATCTCCCTTGTCTCTGTACCGTGGCCTGTTAATCTAATTGTCTCTGTCTTTTCCCCCTTCGTACTATGATCAAATCAACTTGCAAAGGGAGAGAGAAAAAAAACGTGTTTCTAGTCCGATCGGGTCTAATCGAAACTACCACGAGAAACAAACTCAAACAAAATCGGGGAGTTCATGGCCGAGAGAGACGCGGCGGTCACCAGAGACTCTAGGACAATATCGGCGGCGGCAGGGATCTAACTTCAGAAACACCCGGCTCTGGGACTTTCTGTTCCTGTTTTAAATGAGCTACAGTAACCCGCTGTTAGGCAGAAGTGGATAGGGAAGTGATTTAAATGGCCAGAAGCGGCGGGAGAAGAGCGCGCGGGCTTAGAGGGACAGCCTCCTTCAATGTATAGTAATATTTTCTGCAAACGTGGAAAAAGTCGAGAGACAGCTTTTTCCGTTGTGTGTCTATCGATAACTAGGGGAATAATCTCGTAGAAACGATTGACTTTAATAATTAGAGGGAGGACAGTGAGAGGCAGAGGGAGGACATTTGCGCGGGGAGATCGAGAAGAATTATAGAGAGAGGCACGAGGGGAGGACGAGGAGAGAGAGAAGGGGCATAAACCAATTGTTGCGAGCAATTTATTTGTTTTTAACTTTTAGACTTTATTTGCAGCCGGCCGGGATCCGGCCGGTAGGCAGCTGGGGAATGAGGGAGGGTACAGTAGCTAGGAGAGGAGGCATTTGCAGAGAGACTGGGGGAGAAACCTGAGATGGAATGGAGTTTGTGACGTCTCTGGAGAGAGGGGGACATCTGGGGGAGAAGTGCAAGGATTACGGTAGATGGGGACGGGCAGGGACATCCTCATCCTCCTCCCCAGGGGGAACGCCAACAGCCAACAAGGCTTTTCAAACATGAAACACTGCTCCTCATGGTTGGATGAGGCCCTGTGCCAATGGCTCCCCCTTACCCAGGGATGAGCTATCCCTGCGTCCTCTTGTGACTAAATCCCTGACTCCTTGGAGAGTCAGTGAGAGGGAGGAGTACACTAGCCTGCCGAATAACAACAAGCCAGGCAAAGAGACAAACTACACCTCGCAAAAGAAAGAGCTCTAGTCTCTAATGAATCCACACAAAGTCGGCACAATGATCAAAAAGAAGGGAGGAGGGGGATGGCCTACTGTCTGTCAGAGCCCCTAGGGATGATGGCCGACTGGCCTCTCTCGCCAGGGGATGCTACAGTAATCTTTTTTTACTCGATTTTGATTATTTTCTGCAAAGGTGGAAACCTCACCGTGAAAATAGATGATCCACTGATGGTCAAAGCGGTCGCCGGTTGATTGGGGGAGGAGGAGTTAATCCGAGATGAAGAGCGCTGACTGGTCTTGTAAGCCGAAGGATCTGGGCCTCGCCTGAAAATATTGTTGTTTCCCTTCTATTGTGTTATTTTTAGGAGAGGCGAGAGATTTATTCCTTCGCTAGAGGGGAAGTGGATGGCAAGGAAAAGGAGAAAGAACGGTTGCTACGTCCAGTTATGGCTACGCGCGGTGTCAAGGTGGCGAAATGTTGCGCCACGGGGCAGACGACCAACACCAGCTGTTTAGCCGCTGGTTAGAGACCATGATGGAGGATTTTTGGTAGTAGAAGAGCTTCATATCCTGCCGGAACACAAAGCGGGTGAAGGGAGATCCCAGGCGAGGAATGGCCTATGTGGAGGAGGGACTACCATCCCCGGCCCTCCCATCATCGTTCCCATGACTTTTTAATACCAGAAAAGTCTTTCAATTACCGTAACTCGAAAATCAAATTTTTCTCAGAATAATAGATTTCATACTCGTTCGTACTCTTTCTGAAAAGTCAATTAGTACATGGGATTACGGTAGCTACTCTTGGTCTCGATGAACATGATGGAGTTTCACTGGGGGGACCAACTGATTTTAGAGGAAGAGAAAGAGAGAGAACTCTCAAAAAACGAAGGGAAATGGGAAAACAGGAAGATGGACGTGCCACAGAACTCCTCGTCTCTTGCCGGCAGAAATACGGACAACAACGGCTACTCCAGCCCGTCTCCTCTAAATGTTGGCCGCGGCCGGCCGTCCAAATCGTCCCAGATTCCAACAAGATTCCGAAACGGGGCCGATTCATTTCTTTTCCAATGGCCTCTCGGAAGATTTCCGTTAGATCTTTTGGACGGCTTTCGAGACCTGTATTAGAGTGATCCTACTGGCCTTTCTGAAACGGTCTTGGTCAATAAGGCGAATACAACAGCTACCGTATCCCCTGGGCATTTCTTCAGTTTTTTTGTTTTAAAAGGGAAGAGTTAGTTTCTATCTGCTACAGTAACCCCAGTCGAGGGTTCCTCTCTATGCTCCTGAAAAGGCTCCGATAAATCATGGGCTGGTATTTTTTTGGGAGGGAATTCCTTGAGACTACTGGACATGGGCAAGACTAGGATGGCTCCTGCCCTTTTTGAAGGAACTGGCACTCGCCAAAGAGAATAAAACGTAGCGAGTACCCATAGGGATGAGCAGCACTCCAAAAATCGGCTGATTACCCTTCTACAGTACCCCGAGGAGTCATAGTCTAACAAATCTGGACGAAATGTGGATCTGGATCAGTATACACGACTCTCATGCGCCCACTACGGTAATAACCTCTTTGTGTTCTCATAATTTACAACAAAAAATATCTAGAACCTTTAACCAACTGTTTCAAAAGTTTCAAAAAGTCCTCCAGTGGCTATAAAATCATGGCTATTGCAATTAACTTGGGTGAGGGCGGTTGAGGGAGGGAATTTACGGCAATCTCGAGGAAATGTCACCAGTTCATTTATATTCTGAAGAGAACGAGAAATTGCCTCTTTTTTTTACTTTTCTAGCTATTGTTTCATTTGTGAAATGGCTACCGTAACTTATAATTCTGTGTTGAATTGACTCTGGGCAGAATGGCGTCAATGGGCCAATAACAATTAATGGTCATTGACGTCAAACGGGGGAAGGTTTCATACTTTCTCGTATATGATGTGTTATATTAAAGCGGGGACCTATTTTATACCATTGTCTCTATTTAGAATGGACCGAGGCGAAAGGTACGGTTGGGGAGGAGAGGGGGGCTGAGAGCGGAGAAGGGCGTCTTCCTACAGGGCAGAAGAATTTTAAGGTACGGGAAAAAGGATAGTTGATGCCTACTAGACTTTTCCATGACCATAAGGACGTTATAAAAACAAACAGTAGCCATTGAATGGCTGTCGCCTCCGAGGCGCGCCGTCTTCCTGACTGGCGGCCAGCGGCATCCTCCCGGCTTATCAGAAATGGCCGGCGGATGTATCCCTTATTTTGAAGATAAAACAGTATTCCAAAAGAGATGAATAGTTTTGTAGACAATAAAATTTCCGACCTAAATTAGGACAAAATTCGGAATATTGGGAAGATGAGACTGGATGCCGCCTTCTGCTGACCGACCGTCCTCGGCGTCCTCCTCCTTCTTTTGAGAGAAGAAGTGGAGAGATTTGAGTAATTCTACCGTATCCTAGGGTCAAATATCAGTTAAACTAATAAATTTATGACGAATTCTAGCTAAATCACGTCATTTGGAATGGGTCCCCCGGTCTCCATTGGCGTCCCTAGTCCGATCCTCCTGGCCACCCGGGCGCCCCCCGTCTGTTCCTTGTTCTCGCCTTTCGTACTTCCTCGTATTTATCACATGATAAAAGACCACAAGACCATATTAGAGGTCTCATGTTTCAACGAGAGAAAGAGAAAAACGAGCTACCGTAATTCCCTTCTGGCTAATGACATTTTGCGGGTGGAACATAACAATTCTGCCACCTGCGTCTGTAGAGAGCCGGCCCTCTAAATTCAATTGTGAAAGAGAGAAATGGAATAGAAACTAATCCGATCCACACAAGGAGGAAAGATCACCGGCGCATTAAAAATGTACCGAGAACATTAACAAGAGCCGATTAGGCCAATCATCCCCCTTGCCCATTACGGTAGCCAGCTGACTTCCCAGAGGCCGGCAGGCCATGGGACCGATTAGTCATCTTTGGACCCGACTTGTGGACGATGACAATTGTCATGGGGTTTGAAGAATAAGACCCAAAAGGGAGGGGCGGCAAGATTTTGGTGGACGA
This sequence comes from Oscheius dolichura, assembly GCA_932521035.1. Lineage (NCBI taxonomy): Eukaryota > Metazoa > Nematoda > Chromadorea > Rhabditida > Rhabditidae > Oscheius > Oscheius dolichura. The sequence goes on from OW051494.1 coordinate 7,771,796, forward strand.
TCAGGAACGGTTTCTTATCTTCGGGGAGGAGGGCAGGATGACGAGGGGCCGAGCGCGGGGGATGATAAGAGGTGAGAATAGGTGGCCGAAGACCATTCTGGGTGGTCCAGGAGGGAGATAAGGACCGGAGGGGGCAATCGAAAGGACAGGCAACCGAAGCACGGCGGCCAAGAAGATCCGTTGGCCGGTACGGTGTCCCCAAGCGAATTGCACTGTTTTTTGGTTAGCTTTCAATGAAAACATCCATTTTTGTCTATTTCTACCGGCTAGAATAATGAGAAAGGGACTTTACAAGAACTTGGGGCGGGTAAGGAGTCCGAGAGGAGGTTTCAGCAGCTCGGGAAGGCCCAGCTGGAAGAATGGAACTGCCGATTGGAAGAGGATCAAAAAGATCAAATACACCCTCCATATTGAAAGGAAACGATCATTATTCGTAGCGGGAACCGAGCTCGAGCATTCTCGGGAATCCTTCTGCCGGAAACGGAATTCTAGATGGCTCTGGGACCAAAATGTCCGGGGCTCTTACTAATTTTGCTGTAACGATGTCTTCCTGTATCTACTTTTGTAAACAAAAGGAGAAAAAGGGCTTCTAGAACTGTCGGATGAGACTAGACGCCGAATTTTGGACAGACAAGGCACCCGTTAGAGAACTCCTGGTTCAAAGTGGCCGGGTTCGGCTGCCCCGAGAATTTTAAGCCAAGAAAAGCCCTTGAAAACGGAACAAAATAGCCGACTAGGCATTGTTTATCAACAGGAAACAATCATTTTCTGTCTCGGGACCACGTGGTGTGCTCTCTCGTGTGTTTCTAGTCTGTCTCAGGAGAATTGAATTCATTTGGAGACTGTTTCCAACGAACTCCCGGCTAATTGGCCGGCACGTGCTCCCCTCGGTCAATTAACCGAATAAGATGATAAATTTTTTTCCAATTTGATTGAACCAGTCCTTTAAAAGTGATGTTTCCCGGCGATATTTGCACTTTCCCTCACCGGAAGAGGACTGTATTTGGCAGCGCGCGGCCTCGGTTTCCTCTCCCGGCAGACAGTACCCGGGTGCCTCTTCCTGTCCTTTTTCGGATATAATACTTAAATTCTTCTAAATAAAGAAGAATATCACTTCCGGCAACTGATAATACGATCACGCGGGTGCCATATTGTCGAGAACAGTTATCGAAAGATAGGAGGATCCAGGGGGATAGGAGGATCCTTCTGTACTATGGAAACAGTCAAAACTCTATTAACTCATATGCTTTATAAGGTAAAAACGCAATTTAGCTAAAAACCGTTGATGGAAATCGATTGTACGTCAAAAATTAGCTACTGGGTGTGATTTTCAAAGCAGAAAATCCATTTGCTCGAACGCACCGAAGCCTTTTACCTTGCGAGCCTCGCGTGACCAAATTTCCAATACAAAAACTGTTACCCGCGCTTGGCGCGCCTTTGCGGTCCCTACTGTAGGGGGGACGGATCGGGAGGAGGCTTTCAGGATTTTAACAGTTACCCAAAGGGAAAGGATTTACGGCCTATTAGGACCGAGTGGCACAGGAACTTGGAGCATGAGGAAGGGCTTGTGAGGGTCTACGCGCGCCCCTGAAGGTAGCGGATCACCGGCCCGGCCCGGAGGATACCGAAAGGTCCCAAGCTAGAGAACTCTTACAGGTAGCTGTAGCAAACGGGGGCAAAGATACTCATTCTCAAAATAGAAACAACGGTCTCATAGGGAGGAGATGGCGCGGAGAAGACCAAAAGACCATAGTTGTATAAAACGGGAGCGGGAGTCTCGAAGGCTTGACCTCCTCCCGTTCGGGGAAGACGGGGAGGAAATACCTTTAAAGGTTGATCGAATTAGAGTAGGCTGAAACCTTAGAAAAGTAGAAAATGACGGGAGAAACCTGACTGAAATGGGCGAAAGGAATGGCCCCATAAAAGGAGCCGCCCGGATGAGTCAACTGCCTCCGCCACCGGTGACACATATAGAAAACATATGATATCATTTCGGGGGGTCATTGACGGCGGGTAAATATTGGGAGAAGTACCGGTAACTGGAGAGGGGTCTGTATTTGTCACCTTTGCAAAAACTGCGAAACGGACGGACGACAGAAGTAGTCGGTAAACAGAGGAAGACAATGGGCTGCAACCGATAAAAAGGCTTGAATTTGACTGTCGGTAAGAAGAGACGGCCATGGCACGCATTTACAAGCGGAAAAAAGGTTTATAGTTGGGTGGGAAAGGGGAACGGCTGACGGAGGAGACGGCGGGAGGATGGCCAAGAAACGAGGGACGAGGACGGGGGACATCAGGAGGGGAGGATAGGGAAGACTACCGCCTGCCCCCGTAGCATATCGGCAGACGCATTTCCTTGTATAGAATACGTTACAATGGAGTCTACCCTTTGATATTTTTATCACCACCGAGAGTTTATGGATGCAGGCGCGAGAGAGAAGAGCCGTTCAGCCAGATAGGGAGACAACGATACCAACTGGCAATTAGAAAGACTGTTTCTTTGGAAAAGAAGAGGAACTAGGCCACCAACTCATCATGGATTACGGTAGAAGAGGTTCAAGACGGCTAGAACCACTTCTTGTAGGGTGATGGCTGTTTGTTGACCACGTTCGCGCGCTAATCACCGGTTGGGATCAATGTTTTCCATCCAAATGAGCTTTTCCTAAGTTTTCCCAAATAAACAGAGGATGTACTTTTTTTTGACACGAATTTATTATTTGATTTTGCTGGGATTTTTTTGGTGAACTTCTAGCCATATCCTTTTTGGTACTCTAGGCGCCGAAGAACGGCGAGCCTCCCAAGTACCAAAAAATTCACATTCTTTTTTTCATCGTCTCCTCCAATTTTCCCAGTCGTTTTTCTTGTAAAGAAAGCCATAAATGTATTAGAGTGATTAACTTTAGCGCGGGAGGGTGAGGGATGGGGGAAGTGGTTCTTTTTTTCTGGGAAAAGTCGATAGACCGCAGTTTTTTACGGTTTTATAGAGAAAAACATACCCATATAGTGATCAGAAAGGTCAGCCAAAAGCAAAACTAATAGACAAATGGGAGAAATATGTTTGTTTTTGCTGAGGAAAAAATGTAACAGACCGGAAAAGGGCGCGTGCTGGACTGGGCGCTGTATCTTGGAGATATCGCCTTATAATAAATGGTACAGCAAAAACCATGCAGAGCACTAGATTCAGCAGAAAAAACTGCATCGGATGGTATAAAAATCTGCCATGGATTCTCTTTTCTGCGGAAATTAGTCCCATATTTGTGGCGTTAGACATTCCGTGCAAAAATCACCCAAAATCTTCGAAGAGTCGGTGATTTTCCGGAAGGGGAGTACCAATTTGTCCGAAAAGAAATATTTCAGGCCTGTAGCCCAGAGACAAAAACCAATATTTCCTCATCTCCCGCTACCGTAATCCCAAAGTGCAAGTGTTTTTTGTTTCCGGTCCAATTTTCCGGCGCCAGCCGTCAATCAAGGGTCTGTATAGTAGTTATGTTCGGAGAGAACCTGGCCATTTGGAATTGTCCACAAATTAAATAGATATTCTCCGAACACCTTGCCTAATTCGATAATGGCCGGCCGAGAGACTGAAATAGTCCCGGTAACCCTGGCGAGGAATAGTACATCCATGGGGGGGGGGGGGGGGGGGGGGGAGGACGAATGATCAGGGCGAAAACAAAAAATGGGGATACTGTAATTGGTCCTATTTAGAACTAGAAGAGAGTATTGTATCATCCTCCCCAGTTGGGATATCCCTACATCTTGGGGAGACCTGGACAGCCATGGGGATTACTGACCATCTGAAGTCATCTGGATTAAATTTTTGGTATCTCCCTCCATAAATCAGCAAAATATCCTTGTCCAGAACCGTCTGCCTGGGATCCCTTTACCGGACAAGTCGCGCCGCCAGGGCGTCCTCCCCTGGGAGACGCTGATTTGAATAGAATCGGAGGAGGCGCTCCAAATAAGGGAAATATCTTCCATGGGAGAAGGGGATCCTGGGCTAGTTTTATATGGAAAGATAGAGATTTTCATATTGTATTTGAATCTGGTAACCATTTTTGATGGGAAGCATGGAGTCGGAAGCTATTCGAGAGGTATTGCACGCTGTCAGAGGCGCGATCCCCTCCCGTCGTTGAGGGACAAATTACCGGATAAAAAAGGATTCTTCGCTTTTTTTCTTTCAAGAACCGAGCGATAAACACTTAATAAGGAAATGGGATACTGTATATAGCCAACTTTCGACTTCTAGCTCCAATTCTTTGAATTATAGAGCGCATTTCAGGAAACGGCCCATCCCGGATCATCCACGCCCGTTGAAAACGAAGAAATCGGCAGACTGGGACAAATAAAAAAGGTTTCCAGTATTTCAGAAGGCCAGGAGACTTTTATTGTAAGTTGTAAGAAACTTTTTCCCGACGTCAGAAGCTCGTTTTTCAGCTGTAATAACAAAAAAAAGCCAGCGACCTGGAGCTCTTGGACATCTAGCGCCCAAAAGCCCATCTGCCCCTGTCCCCAGTCGTTTCCCCGTTATTTTGGTGTCTTCCTATTTCTTTTGTCAATTATTAGCTCCTCTTTTTGTTAATAAGAATAACTAGCGAAGTGACTCACCGGTACGAGCCTTCCACCAGCTGCAACTCCTGGCTAATCTCATTTATCACTCCATCCGATAATTCTCTAGGTTCAGCAGAAGAATATCTTTGGTCTCTCTTTTGCAGCAGACGGGCGAGAGAGGAAATTGACACAAAAAGCATCAAAAAGTATGAGGGGAAGGGGGAGAGGAAGGAAGGAGACAGCTCCTTGAAGAGGTGGCCGGCGTCAGGAGACGTCTGCCCATGAATAGGCAAGAATCTCCAGAATTTAAACAAAAATTACCGTAATTACATTAAAACCTCTCGTGAGATTTCAAGGAGAGAAGCACAAAAAATGAGGGATTCTGAACTATAGGCGAGGCATAGATCGCGGTGCCCAATAAAAGAATTCCTAGCGGCCACCTGAAGGGCTAGAGACTTTTAGAGATGTTTAAAGAATCTCGTAAGATTCGGTCAAGTGCCTACTTGTGATATTTTCCCCTCCAGACCCATTGGATACGGTGAGAAGGAAGAAATATGGTCATAAACGGTCCGGCAATCGGAAAGGGACGTGCCACGGCGACAAGTTCCCGCTGTTTGTGATGTGGTGGCTATTTGTTTTTGAGCCATCCGGTGAAATATTCCACGTCTCTAATTATTTGAAATGGGCACTTCCTGGACCATAGATCAGCCTCAAATAAACCAAATACGGGGAAGAGGAGACACTCCGGAGAGGGAGAGGAAACTCACATGAGGACTGGGTTGAGTTAGCGGTTTATTTATTTGAGCGAAGGAGGAGGAGGACATCAAAGGGATCAAGTAGCTGGCCATAGAAAAGAATGTAATCGGGCCGTTTTGATAGTCAAGAGAAGGGGAGGAGACAGGTCAGTGGTCAGGATGTGGAGGAGGATGACGGCCAGTGGGAGACGGGAAGGTGAGACGCCGTGTTTCCCGACTTTTTTGGCACAAGAACTCCTTATCCAAGAGAAAATACAGATTTCCAATTTTTGAAGACATAGAAGCTTGATTCTCTCTGATCTAACAAGCACAAATATTTATCCTTGTTTGGCCGCGGTTCAACAATTTCCGATCGGAAACCATTGAGACCAGATGCTTCGCTCATCTCGACGAGGCACTTCAAACTAAAAAATGTTAGACCAATTGAAAAGGAAACGGTTATGAATAGAAGGTAAAAAATTTAAAAGGTCATTCTGCGTTCGGGGGGAATCGAACGTGTGGAATAGCCCAAATTCTCATGGCTTCTCGAAAAAATCTGATTTATTATTCTTCTTGCGTCGATTATTCTGTGTTTCTTCTTCTTTAGCGTGGTATTTTCCGATAGACAATGGCCGTAAGGGCAGCTACAATAATGAAAGAGATTAATCCAACTGCCAAGACAGAATATCTCCATGCTTTTGTGATTATTCCTCTTTCCATAAGAGTGAATACTTTTCTTTGATGATGACGCTAAAATAATTAGTACAGTATGTGCATAAAAATATTAGAATAACATACGCTGTCTTCTAGAATTTTCAATAGCTTGTTATTCTTCTGTTTATCGAAAAAATTACTGAGAATACCAGACTGAAAAGATATACAAATCAATTGAAAAAAGAGAGTAATAAAATCAAACCCGAAGTATTGGTAGTCCATTATTAGCACAGCAATCAGTGCCTTCGTAGATTCCAACAATGCTTCTATGAGTGCAATTATATGTTCCATTACTTGAAGCTTTCCATTTTGGGCATAGCCCTTTTATTTCAGAATTGGAATCTCCATCATCACAATAGGAGGTAAACATATATTGAAATTTATCATCTGGATTAGGTTCTAAACCATAAATACAACTATGTCCCTAAAGGTTGGCTTTCATCATTTAGAAAAAAAAGTTACCTCTTGGAAATTACACGACGAATAGCCAAAGATACTGCTCCTGGCTGATGTTACAGAAAAGTATGGGCATAATCCATTATACAGAGAAGCTGATGTGTTTCGTTGATTTGTGCCATTTAGCCAGCCCATCCTTGCATACAGCATAAAATCGGGAACATATTGATATTCACAATGTGCATTATATTCACCAGCCATTGCCTCAAACTCTTCTTGTGAAAGTGATGAATTCCAGAATTGATCCAAATGATCAAATATTGGTAGTATTAGATAAGTGTTATTTTTGTGCTAAAATTATTGAACGTAATTATAAACTAAATCTACTAACCTCTTCATAAAAATCATCAGCAGATATCAGTCGTACGGATGCTTCCACTCCCGGTGTCTGGTGGAAAAGAAGAAGAGCAGCGAATAAACACAGCAGCCGCATAGAAGGAAACATTTGAACAGAATGAAATATTCCATTTTTCTTGAGATGAGCGTTGACGGTCAAATGATGATGAGAGCCTTGAGAGTCTCGCCCCGCTCCTAAGACCTCGACCATAACCCTCACCCCTCATCAGCTCCTGATCGTCCTCTTCCAGCGCTGGCTGGACTACTACGTCTTCATGATAATGTTTGCCATCGTCTTCCCTACCGTAATCAGCCACGTCGTCCTCCGAACCGAGTCCACCTATCAATATTTCCCGGATACGGATAACTACCAAATTGTTACCCTCGTTGACGTATGCTCACCTTTCAATTCAAATCTTCCCTTTTCAGTTTAGAGAATATCTCTATAATGGGGCTATTGTTATGCTTCTGAGTTGTACGGTCCTCAGCCTGGTCATGAACTCGACCGTCCTCTACGCCTTCTGCTCGGTGAGTAAGAGGAGATCGGGCCCGGCCACCGCTCCTCCCTCATCCATTTCAGGGTAGATTCAAGATCGTGACAAACCAGAAGAGAGCCGAGTTTATGCTCTTCATCTACAGTTTCATCGAGTTGATATCCGAGCTGTTGATGATCATCGTCTTCGTGAGTCGCCTCCTCCTCCCGTCCCCCTATCCTCCCCCGTCTCCAGGTCGTCCAGCGCTTCACCCCCATCGACAGTCCCCTCTACAACTTCTCCCGCTATTTCCTCCTCTTCACCCAGGATGCCGTCACCCTCATCCCGTCCTTCGTCCTCCTGGCCACCAGTGCCCAGTTGAGGCAGGCCATCGGCGAGACCTTCCATCGGACGAAGACTAGTCCGGTGACTAACTATTCCTTTACTTCCCGACTCAAATAAACTCTTCTCCGGATATTTATTGGATGACGAACTTGAGGAATATCTCCAAATAGATCCACGGCATCGGAGGCTTCATGGTATACTATCCCCAAAGAAAGTGCCCGAATTCTCCATCAAAGGATGTGTGCTCCATAGAAGTTCGTGCTTGGCATGATAAGTCTCTCGAAAATAATTCAATACTGGGAAAGGTATCGGGCGTAATCTTTATAAACAACCAGAACAGTTGGGGAATGTATTTCACGTATAAGCATGTTGACGACCGTCGTCTCCGAGGAGCGAGATAGAGGAGCAGGGCGGAAGGGCCACACCGGCTATGAATGGGACAGGAGGACACCGTTTGAGAAGGGAACAAGGATGCTCAATGGACCGAAGTTTTAGACACGTAGATTGAAAAAGGACAAAAATCGAAGGAAGAGTCGGCAGTGGCCATCAAACGCGCCCTATTCCTACTGTGACCCGCTTGTCTGCACCTTGTCCGAGGATCTCCCTCCATTTTTGGTCGGCATCCACAATTTCTCTCTTAGAGATGACTGATATAAGTGTCTGTCCTTCGCAAATCCATTCGGCCTGTGAAGATGTGGCCGAGAAAGATGCCGGCAGTGAACTTTTCCGCGTGATGTACACTCCCTCTCAACAGAAGAACTATCCTCGTCCTCCTATCGATTTCTGTCGTATTCCCCGAAAATGTCAAGTACTCATCATCCATATGGTTCGTCTATCTCTCTTTTCCCAACTGGGTGTCCATTCCAGCAGCCGGTAGTCACGGTCGTCAGGATGCGTCTCACGGAGGCGGCAGTACAAGAGACCGTCGAACTGGCGCTGTCCCAATTGCCGGACTTGGTCTTATTGCGGGATGTGGTCAAGTTCTTCCAAGAGGTACAGTAGTTTTCCGTCTCTAACACGGGGCGATCTCCGTTTTCCTAATTTATACGGATTTTATAGAGATATCCAGGCGAGTGCAAATACACGAATATGCTCAAAATAGATAGTTTAATATATTTTTTTGTAAACAAACATCACCACGCGACATTTCAATATGCGGTACAGGAGAGGATGCGATCGAAATATGACAAGAAAGAACTGTATTCCAAACTGAGCGAGGAGTTACAGTCTCGAGTTCAGGAGAGATGGGACACCTTGCTGAGGTATGGCAGACACAGAAATAATCCTGATTTAGCTTGGCTCGGGAGAACACCATTCAGGCCAAATGGGAGCAACAGAACTCGAGGGGACCGAGCTCGATAGACTTGGAGGCTGTCCCTGAACAGGTTATAAACCAGATAATCAAGAGGGTAGGGAATGTTAAAGGATCACCCCCAGCCATTTCAGTGCTCCTTGGCCGTGGTGACCCGTCTCTGGCGGACCAGCAGGCGGATGGAGGCCATCGTCGTCGAATACACCACGACCACTCCAATCGTCTCATTATGGTTTTCTATTCCGGAGGCACGACTCGTTTTTAATCACGACAATGCCGGTAATTTGACACATCAACGAGAAATCGTGTGGGACTATGTCTTGTTCAAGGTAAGGCAGCTGCCCTCGTCTCCCGGACGGCTATTCATGCCACTTTCAGGGTATACTCCACTGTATCTTATTTTCATTGCACACATTCAACCGTCTTCCGGATCATATAAAAGCACCGATTGATAAATTCTACGGGGGCGGGTTCAAATCGATATGGGCATACTGGAGCGACCGGGAGGACAATAGCAATCCCACGAAGCTGGAATGGAATCTTTGGGGGTATTGCCCCATTAAATCGCCCTTTACCTTGTGTTTCTTCCATCCTCGCCGAGATATGTTCTTGAAACCCGTTGTCTAATGAATAAATCTCTTTCGTATTCTTCCTCAATTTTTCTCCATTATAGATGGACGAGACGGGACGCTTCGAGATCCAGACGAGGCCGACGGGTAGTCTCGAAAATAGACGAGATCAAGACGGGCAACTATACCTCGAGACGAGAATCAAGGTCTCTCGGCCCCTTTTTGCGAGGAGGATTAAATTCAAGAGGCCGAGTCCCTCAGGGCTGGCTCCAAATGGAACGAGTCTCCCCAAAGGGAGGAGGACGAGGGAGGAGAGGGCGCGTTTTGGACGGGGGACACAGTTGGTATGTCCCGAAGGAAGATGACTCAAGGAGAGTATTGTCCCGTGTAGAACGGCACACTAGATCTCCATTGGATCCACTCCAATCACTCCCCGGCTTCCACCCTGCCGGCCTCCCCTGAGGGAGACGAGGGCAGAACGATTAGAGAGTTTTTTTTTAAAGGAAGGGTGAGCACACATAAACGGTTTATGATAAACCAAAGAGAATGATATATGTATAGTCCGTTTCCAATCTCGGGTTTTTCGACTACGGGACCTTTTCCCAGTCCTTTAAATTATTCACGCTCGCGCTGCGTTTTCTTTTCTGTTTTTTTTCTTCAATTTTTCATGTTTTTATTGAGTATAAGAAGCTCTTCTAGCTAATTTTTGCAGAAGGAAGATCAGAACAACGAAGCTACGTGTCATTTTTGTATGCGCGAAATCCAAAGAATGTTTGTTTTGAAGACTGCATACTAAAAGTTCAAAGCGAAAAGCTATGTAACGCAATTTATGAAATTTCGCTTTCATTGTACTGCTTTTCATGTTTGGGTGATACGTTTCTCTTCTTATCTCTCCTTCTCTTTCTTTTATGTTTATACCACAACATATAAAGCAATTTGCAGGTCGAAGAGGAGGTGGGGGCTGGGGATGGGCTCCCAGCTCCATCTAGACACTCTTCTCGTCAATCTGTAAGGTGATCCAAAAAGTCATGTTTGGTTCTCCCTATAAATTAGTCGACTACCTGGGGCATTTATTCTGAAAAAAGGATTTGCATGAAGTGATCGCTCGTGCAAAAGAAGCTGGTTAGTTTTTTTAAAACTATTTCTCTAATTTTATAAATAATTGGTTTTTAGGAATAGTAAAACTAATGGTTATGGGTACTTCTGAAGAAATTAGCCAAGAGGTAGCAAAGCTGGTTGAATCCGAACCTGGATTTATTTATTTTACTGCGGGTAACCATATTTATTGTTTTGTACAATAATACATTATAGGTGTTCATCCTAATGATGCAAAGGATTTTACAGACACTACTCTTGCTACAATAAGGACTCTACAAGTATATCTTCATACGTTGTTTTTATATTTGTCTATATTTCAGTCTCATCCTCAATGTGTTGCTGTAGGCGAATGTGGCCTCGATTTTAATCGGAATTTTTCACCTCAAGATGTACAGAAAGAGGTATTTCGTAAACAAGTAAGCAATTTAAGATATTTTTTCTAATTTTTACATTTAGGTAGCTCTTGCTTGTGAACTGCGCCGGCCGTTATTTATTCACGAACGTGATGCTCATATACAAATGGTGGAAATATTAGCAGAATTTGGAGATCGCCTTCCTCCAGCGGTCATATGTTTTACTGGAACCAGTGAAGAAGCCAAGAAATATGTTGAGCTGGGATTTTATATTGGATTAACAGGTAGCTTTTGTGTTTCTCCAATGTTTAGCCATTTGACCGTCAGCACTCATCTCAAGAAAAATGGAATATTTCATTCTGTTCAAATGTTTCCTTCTATGCGGCTGCTGTGTTTATTCGCTGCTCTTCTTCTTTTCCACCAGACACCGGGAGTGGAAGCATCCGTACGACTGATATCTGCTGATGATTTTTATGAAGAGGTTAGTAGATTTAGTTTATAATTACGTTCAATAATTTTAGCACAAAAATAACACTTATCTAATACTACCAATATTTGATCATTTGGATCAATTCTGGAATTCATCACTTTCACAAGAAGAGTTTGAGGCAATGGCTGGTGAATATAATGCACATTGTGAATATCAATATGTTCCCGATTTTATGCTGTATGCAAGGATAGGCTGGATAAATGGCACAAATCAACGAAATACATCAGCTTCTCTGCATAATGGATTATGCCCATACTTTTCTGTAACATCAGCCAGGAGCAGTATCTTTGGCTATTCGTCGTGTAATTTCCAAGAGGTAACTTTTTTTTCTAAATGATGAAAGCCAACCTTTAGGGACATAGTTGTATTTATGGTTTAGAACCTAATCCAGATGATAAGTTTCAATATATGTTTACCTCCTATGTTTACCTCCTATTGTGATGATGGAGATTCCAATTCTGAAATAAAAGGGCTATGCCCAAAATGGAAAGCTTCAAGTAATGGAACATATAATTGCACTCATAGAAGCATAGTTGGAATCTACGAAGGCACTGATTGCTGTGCTAATAATGGGCTTCCAATACTTCGGGTTTGATTTTATTTCTCTTTTTTCAATTGATTTGTATATCTTTTCAGTCTGGTATTCTCAGTAATTTTTTCGATAAACAGAAGAATAACAAGCTATTGAAAATTCTAGAAGACAGCGTATGTTATTCTACTATTTTTATGCACATACTGTACTAATTATTTTAGCGTCATCATCAAAGAAAAGTATTCACTCTTATGGAAAGAGGAATAATCACAAAAGCATGGAGATATTCTGTCTTGGCAGTTGGATTAATCTCTTTTATTATTGTAGCTGCTCTTACTGTCATTGTCTATCGGAAAATACCACGCTAAAGAAGAAGAAACACAGAATAATCGGCGCAAGAAGAAAAATAAATCAGATTTTTTCGAGAAGCCATGAGAATTTGGGCTATTCCACAGATAGGCTGGATAAATGGCACAAATCAACGAAACACATCAGCTTCTCTGCATAATGGATTATGCCCATACTTTTCTGTAACATCTTTTCTGTAATGATGAAAGCCAACCTTTAGGGACATAGTTGTATTCATGGTTTAGAACCTAATCCAGATGATAAGTTTCAATATATGTTTACCTCTTGTTGTGATGATGGAGATTCCAATTCTGAAATCAAAGGGCCATATCATATATAAAGTGGATATACTTGGTATACTTTTACACGCTATAAAAAGGGTATAATTTATAATGGTACTTTAAAGAGAAGGGGGTATTTTTAATCCGATTATTTTTGCTGATTAATCATGTTAATCTACTTTTTCATTTCTAATACAGCCACCATGATGAATTTGTTTGGTGCGGTGGTAGTTTGAAAGTTTTGACAAATGGTAACCCAGGTGGACAGTTTTGACCGGAGCCCCCCTACTGCTTACAAGGGAGCTTTTTCAATAAGCGATGCACTTCCTGACAACGGATTCTTGTATAATTTTTAATTCTCTATCGAATGGTGTACTTCGTTTAGCCAGATCGAATCGCTTTTTGAAAAAGTTCCCTTGTTAGACTCGATAACCAATAGTAACCCAATATTTATAATGTTTGAATTCGCGCTCAAGGTCTGATTTTGTTGTTCACGCGCAAAATCTCCTTTTCGAAACTTTTTTTGGGCCTAAAAAGATAGGAGTTGAATTACAATTCCTCCCTGCCATCAAAAAACCAACGGGTTCGGATATTTTGAAATTTATTTACTTTTGTATTATTTGTTATAATGTCAAAGATCGTAATACCTTAACTTCAGAAGATGGGGTCTTTAAATTTTCCTGATGTGGTGGATGACGAACATCCTCGAGTTCTGACAATTTCACCAACCTGGGTTGAAGATTTTCGTATGGTCGAGCCGTCTCCTGAAGATTTTACTCGTGTTGGATATTTTTTGGCACTTTACAAATCGTACAGAGGTTCTTTGTTCATTTTAACATGTATTTATAGGTTGACAGAAGCACCGTTTTACGATGGTTCTCCCATGGAAAGCAAGATAACTATTCAGCGAACACTAAAGAATCTGTTTAAAGAAAGTACAATGCCAGTTAGCATCAATCAGATCTACTTCACTGTAAGTTTTAAACAAACTGGTTTGCTGACAAGTGTTAATGCTATGTTTGATTTTAGTATCTTCACTTACAAGAGGCACAGGATCAAGAAAATCTGCAGAATCAAGGTCCAAGAGCTGTTCATACAAAGAAGAATATGAAGCCACTAGGAGAGAACAACAGTTAATCGCTTTTTTATTTTATTATCCATCTTTGTCATTTGCGCAAGAAGAATAATAAATCAGATTTTTTCGAGAAGCCATGAGAATTTGGGCTATTCCACACGTTCGATTCCCCCCGAACGCAGAATGACCTTTTAAATTTTTTACCTTCTATTCATGACCGTTTCCTTTTCAATTGGTCTAACATTTTTTAGTTTGAAGTGCCTCGTCGAGATGAGCGAAGCATCTGGTCTCAATGGTTTCCGATCGGAAATTGTTGAACCGCGGCCAAACAAGGATAAATATTTGTGCTTGTTAGATCAGAGAGAATCAAGCTTCTATGTCTTCAAAAATTGGAAATCTGATATCAATATATGTTTACCTCCAAATCAATATATGTTTACCTCCTATTGTGATGATGGAGATTCCAATTCTGAAATAAAAGGGCTATGCCCAAAATGGAAAGCTTCAAGTAATGGAACATATAATTGCACTCATAGAAGCATTGTTGGAATCTACGAAGGCACTGATTGCTGTGCTAATAATGGACTACCAATACTTCGGGTTTGATTTTATTACTCTCTTTTTTCAATTGATTTGTATATCTTTTCAGTCTGGTATTCTCAGTAATTTTTTCGATAAACAGAAGAATAACAAGCTATTGAAAATTCTAGAAGACAGCGTATGTTATTCTAATATTTTTATGCACATACTGTACTAATTATTTTAGCGTCATCATCAAAGAAAAGTATTCACTCTTATGGAAAGAGGAATAATCTCAAACGCATGGAGATATTCTGTCTTGGCAGTTGGACTAATCTCTTTCATTATTGTAGCTGCTCTTACGGCCATTGTCTATCGGAAAATACCACGCTAAAGAAGAAGAAACACAGAATAATCGACGCAAGAAGAAAAATAAATCAGATTTTTTCGAGAAGCCATGAAAATTTGGGCTATTCCACACGTTCGATTCCCCCCGAACGCAGAATGACCTTTTAAATTTTTTACCTTCTATTCATGACCGTTTCCTTTTCAATTGGTCTAACATTTTTAGTTTGAAGTGCCTCGTCGAGATGAGCGAAGCATCTGGTCTCAATGGTTTCCGATCGGAAATTGTTGAACCGCGGCCAAACAAGGATAAATATTTGTGCTTGTTAGATCAGAGAGAATCAAGCTTCTATGTCTTCAAAAATTGGAAATCTGTATTTTCTCTTGGATAAGGAGTTCTTGTGCCCAAAAAAGTCGGGAAACACGGCGTCTCACCTTCCCGTCTCACACTGGCCGTCGTCCTCCTCCACCCCCTGACCACTGACCTGTCTCCTCCCCTTCTCTTGACTATCAAAACGGCCCGATTACATTCTTTTCTATGACCAGCTACTTGATCCCTTTGATGTCCTCCTCCTCCTTCGCTCAAATAAATAAACCGCTAACTCAACCCAGTCCTCATGTGAGTTTTCTCTCCCTCTCCGGCCACCTCTTCAAGGAGCTGTCTCCTTCCTTCCTCTCCCCCTTCCCCTCATACTTTTTGATGCTTTTTGTGTCAATTTCCTCTCTCGCCCGTCTGCTGCAAAAGAGAGACCAAAGATATTCTTCTGCTGAACCTAGAGAATTATCGGATGGAGTGATAAATGAGATTAGCCAGGAGTTGCAGCTGGTGGAAGGCTCGTACCGGTGAGTCACTTCGCTAGTTATTCTTATTAACAAAATTTTTACGTCTAGGTAGCTCCTGCTTGTGAACTGCGCCGGCCGTTATTTATTCACGAACGTGATGCTCATATACAAATGGTGGAAATATTAGCCGACTTTGGAGATCGCCTTCCTCCAGCGGTCATATAGTTTTACTGGATCCAGTGAAGAAGCCAAGAAATATGTTGAGCTGGGATTTTATATTGGATTAACAGGTAGCTTTTGTGTTTCTCCAATGTTTAGCCATTTGACCGTCAGCACTCATCTCAAGAAAAATGGAATATTTCATTCTGTTCAAATGTTTCCTTCTATGCGGCTGCTGTGTTTATTCGCTAGCTTGAAGTGCCTCGTCGAGATGAGCGAAGCGTCTGGTCTCAATGGTTTCCGATCGGAAATTGTTGAACCGCGGCCAAACAAGGATAAATATTTGTGCGTAAATCAGAGAGAAGAATGGAATTTCCTATATATATTTTCTCTTGGATAAGGAGTTCTTGTGCCAAAAAAGACGGGAAACACGGTGCCTCGAGCTGTTTCTTTATTACAACTGGAAAACGAGCTTCTGAAGCCGGGAAAAAACTCACCAGGCCTTCTGAAATACAGGAAACATCTTTATTTGTATCCCAGGGTGCGTCCCTGCCGATCCCTTCGTTTTCAACCGGCGGGGATGTTCGGGGATGGGCTGCTTCCCGGAATGCGCGGAAAATCAAAAAAATATGCGCGCAAAATCAAAAAAATAGAGCTAATTTCCCGAATTTTACCCAATACAATATCACATCTCGTGATCTAAAGAAGTTGTCACTTTATTTTAGAAAGAAAAAAAGCCAAAAATGCCTTTTTATCCGGTAATTTGTCCCTCAACAACGGGTGGGGATCGCGCGAAAGAGAAGACGTTTATTCATTGCAAAACAGGTTTTAAGAACAAACTCTGACGAGGATTGAAATATCTTAGAGAGAACGGCGACTCCAAGAGGCAGTGTCCCCAGAGTCTCCAATCCAATTTTGTAGGTTTAGTCATCCGACCAATCTTGATGTTATACTTCTGTAGCCAATATATTCTGAGGAATTCGTATTCCTTGCAGCAGAAGTCCTCAATTCTTTCCTTTTCCTGGACAGGGAGAGAGTCGATTTCCCGCCGGGAGGAGACTAAACACTCCACTGCTGCCTGAAACTTGGGGTTGTGAAACAGCTGGGTGGGGGCAGGAGCGGTGGAAGATATCGAGGCCGATCTGTAGCCGGGGTAGTCACGTAAAACTCCTAGTTATAGGGTTCCCCAGCTTGTGACTGGTCCCCGTCCTCCGTCTCCTTTCTCACCACTTCTCATGTATACAGGGACATCGAGAACGGTCTACTTACCCTGAATAAGTACCTATCCCATCAGCTGATATTGCAATATTCTGATCTGCCAAAAGGACTCCACCTTTTCGAAAATTGGTCTAGGCTCTGGAATTGAGAAGAACAAGGAGATCTTGGGAGTGGTTGTGGTGTAGTTGACGACGACGGCTTCCATCCGCCTGCTGGTCCGCCAGAGACGGGTCATCACGGCCAAGGAGCACTGAAGGGGCAGACGGTGGTGTCCCTTTGGAACCCCTACCTTCTCGATTATCTTGCTTATCATCTGTTCGGGAACACTCGTCAAGTCTATCGACCCCGGTCCCCTTGAGTTCAGTCTCTCCCATTTGGTCTGAATTGTTTGGCCTTCAGCCAGTCTTAATTCTTTCCGTAAATTGTTCTATTTCAAAAACATTTTAGTTTTTAAGTAAATTTGATTATATTTCTTCTGTCTAGAAGTTGTCATTGTCCCGAATGTTATCTGATATTTCTTGAAGAAGAACCAGTGATCTGGAAGTTGTAACCTTCTTTTGTCTATCGATACCTTGGTTTCGTTACTGTTTCCTCTACGTTTAGAGAAACAAAGCCTGTCAAAATCAACAGCTTCGCTAAAAACAGGCATGCGACCTCAATCTGTTTTTGGCATTGAAACGTTATGTTTTGTTATATGAAGTGGCTAATTCAAACTGTCTCATATTCAACAACTAGCGTCTACAAGACTTAAAAACAAATTGAATTGCAGAGATAGCATTATGGGAGCACCACCTGTTCGAATAAAAGAAGAAATAGTGGAGGAACCTGTCCCACCCGTTCCTAAGAAAACATCTCCACCGAAACGGAAACCAGATGAGTCGCTGCGAGCTGAAATAAAGCCTCTGATGCCAGAAATGTACTGATCTTTTGGTATCAATCTAATCCAACTTCTTTTTTAGGAAAAAGAAGAAAAGCCATGCTCCAAAAGACGAGGATTTGAGAACTCATAAAAAAGAATTTCAACAAATCTAGACGATTTTCTCCTCGACCAGCTGGTCCAACGCTGTCGGCTACAAATACCCCAGGATTACATGCTTTTGCCGTAGCACCCGTTGTTCATGTACCTTCTCTTCCACCTCCAGGAGTATTTGTTCCTCCTGTACAGGCCAATCAATCATTCTTTTCGCCAATTGAGCCATCCCCTAAAGCCGTACGTTGTCTTAAATTTGTGTATTTTAAATTACATTTTTAGGTTATATCACACGAAGTTCAGCCAAAGTTAGAAGGTATTCCAGCTAATAATCGTATCTTCGTTGATGGTAAAGCTCATGAAGTTTTTTACATTGATGAAACCGCTGTTATCGAGAGGAACGGACTTCCACATAGATTTGCCCAATGTTTTTTTTCTATATTCTTTTATAATTTAGAATTTACTTTGCTGGGCCTCCTCGAAATGTAATTATTGACGGTACAGCTCATCTTCTTCATTTTGGTGAGAAGAAAACAATCTATATTGATCGGCAACCTCATATACTGAGGTTTGGAAGCCCCAGCAAGGAATTGTATATGGGAAATTATGCTTTCAAAAGCCAATTTGGTGGTAAGTCTTATTGAATTATGCTGTACAAGGATTTCTTTTTGCCGCTCCAATTATTGCTATAATTGATAACCAACGACATGAAATTCGCCTCAGTGGACCTCCTTCAGAGGTCAAAATCGAGCCATATCCGGCATATGATTTGGCAAGAATTATGCGCGAGCTTAGAGAAGGAAGCCCGCTGTACAAACTAGACCATTAGCAGGTAAATTATTCTGTTTATGTCCAAGCTAAAATTGTGTTTTATAGAAACTCCATTCGATTTACTTCGCCGTCTCAAAGAAAAAGGCTTCTTAGATGCTAAAAAAAGAGGAGAAAGAAAAAGAAAAGGAGAAAGAAAAAGAAAAGGAGAAAGAGAGGCCGAGATATACCACTATGCCTTACAAGGAGAGCACTCCTCCCATCCCCAGCGGGCATACGTATGTTATACCGATTAACTTTCAATGCAATCATTTTACCTTCGACTCAGTGGAAAGAAAGATGGAACCCACTACATCTCTTCGTGATTTCAACATGAGGCTATTGAAAGTGCAAGATTTACTTTTTTTTTTAACTTTTCGGATTTATTCTAAATTAGCCGATATTCCGCGATTGTTGACTCTCTCCATGAAAAACAACGTAACGCCTGCCCTCAATGTGGAATGCGCATGGAACAATCGGCTTGGATCTACAGAAATTGTAAAGTACCATTGATTTAGGGCGTGAAATATCAACGCCATATGGGTTGGCATGTTAAGCGTAATCTGCAAACATTGGATAGAAGTAGCACCAGTAGACCGTGGTTTTCCGCTGGTAAGGACTGGCTTGCTAGCGAAGATGAATCAATGGCTGGTCCAAATCAGTCGGCAGGTATGCTGCTTATTTCTTTCCAATTTTTCTTTCCTATTCAATTTTAGATGTTAAAGAAGAGATGTCTGGCCCAGCCCCTGCCGTCAATTCCTCTGATGTAGAGAATAAGGTAACCTTATTGATACTTGCTAATTTAAATAATATTTTAGGAATGTGCCGTGTGCGGTGAGGCATTCGAGGAATATTACGATGAGGACGAAGAAATGTGGCGGCTACGGAACACAGTTCTCTCCTAAAGGATAGGGTATGTTTTCAATTATATCTGGTAATATCAATGTTTTAAGGCCTGCCACGTGGGATGTGCGCAAGATGCTTCAATCATGGATACATCCTTCCTAAGTGTTGAGTCACCATCATTTGTCAGTGTCCTTCTTTTGTATTGGAAGACAAACCTTTAAAATTAGCCACGCAAACGCAATAACGTAAACGCTTTATATTTTTTTTTTCGAACACGTCCAGATTCTGTTCGAGGATAGGGGTGGCTTAGGTGAAACGGTGAGTCACACAGTACCCCAAACATTTTCGAGACGAGATCGAGGTCTCGGGCAATCCTGGTTGACGCCCAGTCTGTCCATCTACCGCATGCAGCCAGGATCGTCTCGATATCCTTTAGACCTCGAAGCGCCCTGCCTCCCTAATGGAGGAAGATCGAAATTGAGGAAGAATACGAAAGAGATTTATTCATTAGACAACGGGTTTCAAGAACAGATCTCGGCGAGGATGAAAGAAACACAAGATAAAGGGCGATTTAATGGGGCAATACCCCCAAAGATTCCATTCCAGCTTCGTGGGATTGCTATTGTCCTCCCGGTCGCTCCAGTATGCCCATATCGATTTGAACCCGCCCCCGTAGAATTTATCAATCGGTGTTTTTATATGATCCGGAAGACGGTCAAATGTGTGCAATGAAAATAAGATACAGTGGATTATACCCTGAAAGTGGCAAGAATAGCCGTCCGGGAGACGAGGGCAGCTGCCTTACCTTGAACAAGACATAGTCCCACACGATCTCTCGCTGATGTCTCAAATTACCGCTATTGTCGTGACAAAAAACGAGTCGTGCCTCCGGAATAGAAAACCATAATGAGACGATTGGAGTGGTCGTGGTGTATTCGACGACGATGGCCTCCATCCGCCTGCTGGTCCGCCAGAGACGGGTCACCACGGCCAAGGAGCACTGAAATGGCTGGGGGTGATCCTTTAACATTCCCTACCCTCTTGATTATCTGGTTTATAACCTGTTCAGGGACAGCCTCCAAGTCTATCGAGCTCGGTCCCCTCGAGTTCTGTTGCTCCCATTTGGCCTGAATGGTGTTCTCCCGAGCCAAGCTAAATCAGGATTATTTCTGTGTCTGCCATACCTCAGCAAGGTGTCCCATCTCTCCTGAACTCGAGACTGTAACTCCTCGCTCAGTTTGGAATACAGTTCTTTCTTGTCATATTTCGATCGCATCCTCTCCTGTACCGCATATTGAAATGTCGCGTGGTGATGTTTGTTTACAAAAAAATATATTAAACTATCTATTTTGAGCATATTCGTGTATTTGCACTCGCCTGGATATCTCTATAAAATCCGTATAAATTAGGAAAACGGAGATCGCCCCGTGTTAGAGACGGAAAACTACTGTACCTCTTGGAAGAACTTGACCACATCCCGCAATAAGACCAAGTCCGGCAATTGGGACAGCGCCAGTTCGACGGTCTCTTGTACTGCCGCCTCCGTGAGACGCATCCTGACGACCGTGACTACCGGCTGCTGGAATGGACACCCAGTTGGGAAAAGAGAGATAGACGAACCATATGGATGATGAGTACTTGACATTTTCGGGGAATACGACAGAAATCGATAGGAGGACGAGGATAGTTCTTCTGTTGAGAGGGAGTGTACATCACGCGGAAAAGTTCACTGCCGGCATCTTTCTCGGCCACATCTTCACAGGCCGAATGGATTTGCGAAGGACAGACACTTATATCAGTCATCTCTAAGAGAGAAATTGTGGATGCCGACCAAAAATGGAGGGAGATCCTCGGACAAGGTGCAGACAAGCGGGTCACAGTAGGAATAGGGCGCGTTTGATGGCCACTGCCGACTCTTCCTTCGATTTTTGTCCTTTTTCAATCTACGTGTCTAAAACTTCGGTCCATTGAGCATCCTTGTTCCCTTCTCAAACGGTGTCCTCCTGTCCCATTCATAGCCGGTGTGGCCCTTCCGCCCTGCTCCTCTATCTCGCTCCTCGGAGACGACGGTCGTCAACATGCTTATACGTGAAATACATTCCCCAACTGTTCTGGTTGTTTATAAAGATTACGCCCGATACCTTTCCCAGTATTGAATTATTTTCGAGAGACTTATCATGCCAAGCACGAACTTCTATGGAGCACACATCCTTTGATGGAGAATTCGGGCACTTTCTTTGGGGATAGTATACCATGAAGCCTCCGATGCCGTGGATCTATTTGGAGATATTCCTCAAGTTCGTCATCCAATAAATATCCGGAGAAGAGTTTATTTGAGTCGGGAAGTAAAGGAATAGTTAGTCACCGGACTAGTCTTCGTCCGATGGAAGGTCTCGCCGATGGCCTGCCTCAACTGGGCACTGGTGGCCAGGAGGACGAAGGACGGGATGAGGGTGACGGCATCCTGGGTGAAGAGGAGGAAATAGCGGGAGAAGTTGTAGAGGGGACTGTCGATGGGGGTGAAGCGCTGGACGACCTGGAGACGGGGGAGGATAGGGGGACGGGAGGAGGAGGCGACTCACGAAGACGATGATCATCAACAGCTCGGATATCAACTCGATGAAACTGTAGATGAAGAGCATAAACTCGGCTCTCTTCTGGTTTGTCACGATCTTGAATCTACCCTGAAATGGATGAGGGAGGAGCGGTGGCCGGGCCCGATCTCCTCTTACTCACCGAGCAGAAGGCGTAGAGGACGGTCGAGTTCATGACCAGGCTGAGGACCGTACAACTCAGAAGCATAACAATAGCCCCATTATAGAGATATTCTCTAAACTGAAAAGGGAAGATTTGAATTGAAAGGTGAGCATACGTCAACGAGGGTAACAATTTGGTAGTTATCCGTATCCGGGAAATATTGATAGGTGGACTCGGTTCGGAGGACGACGTGGCTGATTACGGTAGGGAAGACGATGGCAAACATTATCATGAAGACGTAGTAGTCCAGCCAGCGCTGGAAGAGGACGATCAGGAGCTGATGAGGGGTGAGGCCTTAGGAGCGGACGAGACTCTCAGGGCTCGGTACCGTATGCCCCCGAAGGGAGATGGCTCAAGGAGAATATTGGACCGGGTAGAACGGTAAAATGGTCAAATCTCCACCGGATCCACTCCAATCCCTCCCCGGCTTCCACCCTGCCGGCCTCCCCTGAGGGAGACGAGGGCAGAACGATTAGAGGAGGATAAGCCTCTAATGGCGATTTTTTAGCTTACTGTGGTGGAGGCGAGAGCTGAGTAAAAGTGAATAGAATTCCCTCGCATTATCGCCTGGGCCGTCTCCTCCCCGTCCCCCTCCCCGTCATCCTCCAGGAAATCCAGACCCGGCCGCCTACTATCGTCCTCCCCTCTCACCCGCTTCCATTTGCTCTCCAAGAGAATAATAATCCACCGATCCATAGCTATCGTCGTCTCCAACATAAGTACCGTAAATCCAACATGCCAGTGTATAAAATGGATAATATCCAGGCCAAAGAAGTGCCCCTCGTCATAAAAGGACACTAACGGGCAATTGGCCCCGGTGAAGAGGGGCAGTCGGATGATGGGATACTTCACAAAGTACATTATCATTTCCTGAATTGGATATTGTTCGGGGAGGGGAATTGGACCAACGTGGATGGAGATTACGACGTATATCTTATAAAAAGAACCTTTGAATTGGTCTATTTTATAGAGAATCGTCGAGATATTCAGAAGGGAGACGGGCAGGGCCACGCAGCCGTAGACAATCATCGCAATGAAATTCGGGTTCCAGAGGCAGGCTGACATACTCTGAACACTTTTCACTGTTCATTCTTTGAAGAAAAAGAAAGGTATATAGAAGTTTGGAAGTGATTATAGAGTGAAATTTTCGCAGTAGCGGGAGGACGACTGAATGGAACTGGGAACACGGAGGACAAAATGGGACTGAATGAGGCTTCATTAGAAGAGAATTTTAACTGGAAAAAGAGTGGAAGAAAGACCGTTTTGTGACATGCAGTTTGGTCAGAACGTCACTCTGGAACACGAACTTCCAACAGAATGGCTCCTATCCATGACGGGTCATGGCGTGAAGGAAGGACACTGCCTACAGTAATCCTCCTCCTGAATAGAGGGCAGAGAGAAAATCAACCGGAAAGGAGGAGATAAGTCGGGGAACGTTTCGAACTTGGCAGTGGCCGAAGTTTGACTGTGGCCTCCCACATCGGACCTTGATCCTCACGATCTCCATACACCCTAACTCTCTAAATATAGAGAGGCAGTCCTTGGAAACTAATGGTCATCCGTCTATTTGTGAATCTAGCGGATCTCTTGAGGATATCTGGCCAGGAACTCCCCTGCCTGGAATCTCCCAAATGGAACGCTTTCCTGTCCTCGATCGGCGTCCAGCAGGGGGATTACCCTCACGAGGCGGTTTACGGTAGAAGGGGAGAAGAAGGGAGGAGAGATTTCCAAGTGATTAGATGGGGCAACAGATTGGGATGGACCGTGTTGGGGAAGACAATGGACAGTGGATAGAAGCCGACCAGCTAGGCAGAGAGACCCTGCCTAGCAGTCCAATGATCTCCAAGGATAACGAATAATAAACTCGAAAAAATGAACAAAGGAGAAAAAACGAAAGAACAGCTGATTCTTTTTATCTCCGTCAGAAAAAGAAAGGAGCGGTTCATGTCCAGAAGGGTCGAAACTTACTGGGAAGAGAAGGAGACAGGGTGTCTTTGGACCACCCATTAGTCTTTTGGCTAGAGGACAATTTCCGGAGGGGAAGAGTCTGACGGGCTGCCACCTACTGATAATTTCTGTGTGTACACGAGATAATTGGATTGACTATAGAAGAGAGAAATAGACCAAATAACAGCTGCCATTCTTCGAATCAACGACATTGTGGCTGGTCTACTTGACGTGGGTACGGCCGGCAGAAGCTGTGATCAGCGGGAATCAGTTTGCAGGAGGCTGGAGCTAATCTTGGCCGTGGTTCAGGCGAACGTTCAAGCACACCGCACCCAAAAACTCACCCAATGCGCCCTGCGCTCGAATAATTCGACCTTGCTTATTTTTTTAATGTCTATCTTGTTCAGAATTTTATGGCAGACAAGCTGATATAGGTTATATTCCATAAGAACAAGAAATTGTTTTTTTTTTGAGGTGAACATAGTGTTTCTATCGATAGCTCAGCAAACTCTATTTTGGGTTATATTTCAGCAATTTCTTGTTCTTATGGAATATAACCTATATCAGCTTGTCCGCCATAAAATTCTGAACAAGATAGACATTAAAAAAATAAGCAAGGTTGAATTATTCGAGCGCGGCGAGCATTTGGTGAGTTTTTGGGTGCGGTGTGCTTGAACGTTGGCCCCTGGTTCAGGAAAGGGATAAAAAGCGGGAGAAATGAATAATTTAACCGGTGAAGGGAGATTAGTTAGACGGGCAATCAGAGATCAAAAATGGCTTGGTCATACAAGGTACGCCTTTTCTATAACCAGGACGTTCTTTTTCTTTTTAAACATGAGAACACGTTTTCGGTTCAAAAAAGTGGACGGATTCTTTGCTGACAAGGGAAGGCCCCGAACTCAAGGTGTCCGATTTGGCTGATTTTTTGTCAGGATGTAGGCCTAGTCATGTAGCATGCAAAGAAAATTAGCTGCCCTATCGATGATTTGGAGGAGTTAGGCGGCTTGAAAGGGGGTTGTATTGGTTTTTGCTCATTTTCTCGAGCTTATAAGCTAAAAGAAAGTTATAAATAACTTTTGATCCATACACTAATCGTTCTTTTTGCTTATTCTACACAACCAAACTGAACCAACAAAAAGCAAGAAAACGTTCAGTGCTTACCAAAGAAATGCACAAATTCTATGGAAAAGCTGCAAAGTTTTAAAGTCTGAATGTTATCTTTGGGGTCACCGCCGATTTATATTAGGATTTTACCGTATTCACACCCATCACAACTAATAAAACTCATCGTCTCCGTATTACAAAGCTCGTTTATTATTAGAAAGCCATTATTCCGTCATTTTCAATTCAATTTACGACAAACGACGGAAATAGAAAGAAATTAGTACCTCTATGTTGTTTTAATGCTTATACTGGGTACAACGACCGTATCGACTGGCACTCTCTTGAAGAGTTGTCGAATATGGGAACGGAGGACATCGCTGGTGAGGAGAAGGACGAATGCCGGGAGGAGGACCATCGCGTCGCCCGAGAAGATCAACAGGTAGCGGGACAGATTGTACTCGGGGCTATTCATACTGGTCGAATTTTGAAAGAACTGAAAAGTTCTTCTATCTTTTACGGAAAGGAATTTACCAAACAGAAGGTGACCAATATCTCGGAGACCAATTCCACGAGGCAGTTGAAGAAGAGCTTGACTTCCGTTCGGTTCTGCTTGTGGATTGTGCCTAGTCGTCCCTAAAATTGGGGCAGTCTCCCTTGACAACCGAGGCCTACTGTAATTATATAGAACAATATAATCCCATTGCTGATGAGACTAATCGCGATGCTGACGAGGCCCTCGATCGCGGCAAAATTGTAGAGGAGAGACCGATTCTGAAGCTGGATTGGATGGGGGGATGGGAGGAGGCGACCTCGATCAAGACAATGTGGTAGTTGTCGGCCGCGGGGTAGTAGCCATAGGTGGTGGTGGTATTGAGGAGGGGATAGGTGTAGAAGACGGGATGGATGAAGGAGAACGCGGCCAGGAAGAGATAGACACGTCTCCAATACTGAAAGAAGGAGTCAAGTCTTTGGGAGACGAGGGGCACAGCGGGCCCCGTAGGCAGCGGGAACTGCCCCGAAGGAGATCGAACACCGGACGAGGGAGATGTGGCATTGGAGGAGGAAGACAGGAGTCCCGAGAAGTGGCACCAGCCACTGGACGAGGGGCATTGGGAACCGGACGAGGGACGGGGAAGACAGGAATCTGGACGAGGGACCCGGGCCTCCGAAACTGGCCCTGGTAGGAAGAGACCAAGCTCTGAACGAGGGACACCGGGATTTGGATAAGGACCACCGGCCATTTGACGTATCAAAAAGTGTTCTCCACCTTTGCCCACTGGTAGTCCATAAGGATGACGACGAATCGATCGATGGACACGAGACAGTTGAGGACATAGGCGGTGGTTCCGATGGTCCAGTGGATAAAGTGGTAGATTTCGATGAGGGGGAAATGCTGCTCGAAGAGGCTCTCGGAATAGAGGCACTCCTTCCCGGTGAACAGGGGTAGACGGATGATTGCGAACTTGACAAAGTAGATGGAGATATTCTAGACAAATTTGGAAGGGATAGGACGTTTGGCTTACGGTGACGGCTGCCACCAGGTAGAGGGAGTAGAATGTGCCCTTGAAGATTTTCCTCTTCCGGAGGATGGTGAAGAAGATGAGCAGATAAGCAGATATTGAGATAGAGCCATAAATAAGCATTAGAATAAAGTAAGGAGACGATAAGCAGCCAGTCATTGTCGGTAGGAAGCAAAATGCACGCGAGCTATAATTGAACGCTGGTGTGTGGTGTAATTTAAGACCTCGTTGTGATAAATTACTGTTGGTCTCATTCATAACATGTTGCTAGGCAAAATAATGTGATTTCGAGAGGGAAGAGACCAAAAAGTATTGGGGGGAAAACGTAAAAATTTTTCCGCAGTCAGCAGGATTCGAACCTACGCGGGCAGAGCCCAATTGATTTCTAGTCAATCTCCTTAACCACTCGGACATGACTGCTTGTTGGTCGACGCTCTCCGTATGATGTGTTCGTCGCTCTGCGTGATTTTCGGCGACCAGGATTCGTTCTAATAGGATCTTACCTATTATTCGTTTATTTCTACGGTCTTTTATCAATTTTAGTAGCAAGGGCACGAAAATAAGGTCAAAACTCCACCCAACTCGTAAATTTAGAGGGGAATTGAAGATCTTTTGCAGGGGAAAAGCTTCTTTTCTAATTCAGACTCATTTTAAGGAAAGAAATAAGTTCTCTTCCGACGATTTCGAAGAGAAATAAAGGTTTCGAACCTCCCGAGCCACAATTTGGTCCAGCGATCCCATCTGACCGGGCGCAACCCCGAAATGTGCAGTCATGTCCGAGTGGTTAAGGAGATTGACTAGAAATCAATTGGGCTCTGCCCGCGTAGGTTCGAATCCTGCTGACTGCGGAAAAACTTTTTTTCCTTTCCCCCCTCAAAGAAACAAGCCAACGTCATCAATTTTTATTAATCCTCGTTATTTCCTGTAATTTCCTCTGTGGCGTGTCTCCCTCGCCTTCTGTCTATATTCCGTCGTCCTCGGCCAGGTCGAGAATGTAGAGGATGAAGAGGGAGGACGAGACGAGGGAGACCAGTCCGGCCAGCACGTAGACGGTCGGGGAACACAGCTCCGACAGCGAGACGGTCGCCTCGTCCTCCTCCTCCTCCGGGTCGCCTCTCCTCTCCTCTGTCTGTCCTCTCGTCTCCTCGGCCGGCTTCTCAGACTTCACCGAGCCGATCGAGTCGTCGGGAATGTCCGCCTCTTCGAATTGGTCCTCGCTCGCGTCCAGTGTCGGGCTCTTCGTCTTCCCGCTCGCCCTGCAATCTGCCGGGTTACTGTATTCTTTGTATTCCTCTGTAAATCATTCCAGACCGTCTCCAATCAGTAGCAGAAAGACGGCCGGTCCGTGGTCACCCCGAAAAAAAAACCTTACTTTATGAGGTTTTCAATGGTGCTGCGGGGGGCAGCTTCCACGGCGGGGACGACGTCCTTCTTCGGGGCGTCGACCATGGTGAAATGAACTGGCAGGGGGATTAACTGGATGGGATTATCTTCAATTCTTCTCGACTTGGATGGACTCTGTCTGTTGTAGGGTGGCGGAGATCTAGGCGAGGCGGCGCCGTCGGCCTCCTGGATTGGCCATTGGCGGCCACATCTTCTCAGACTCTCTCAAATCTTGCTATCTTCCCTCTTTTCTTCATTTCCATTTCAATTTTACTATTTCACCGCGAAAACGCGCTATTCGAATCAGTTTGTCCCTTTTGGTCAAGTCGACAGGAAAAGTGACGCGCCCAGCCTGTCAACTTTTGGTCAAGACAACGGCTTCTCCACAATCAGTCGTCTCTCTTCCTCGGCAGCATGCGGACGTCTTCTACTAAACCCAGGTCATGTTTTACTCTTTTTTTTCTCGAATTTTCTCTAAAAATCATACGAATCCTCGCCATGTCGAGGGGCCCTTTCGGTCTAAATTAGGTGAACAATGAGACGGCCACCAGGGACAGACCGAGTAGAGAATCCGCCTCGAAAGGTAGCCTGCCCTCCCTCCGGAGAAGGTGTCCCGGCCCGGTTCTCTGGTCCCGGGGTGTCGTCTGTGTCCACAGCGGTGTTTGGAACAGCACAGAAGGCCCCCGGCGCCGCCAAGGAGAACTGGAAGTGCTCGTTCCCCTCTCGACGAACATTCGATCAAAATTGAGTATTCCTCGTGTCCCAGTCCCTTTCCTGCCTTTTCTCCCCCCGTAAACCTCCAGACTGGCCATCTGGCGTGGAGAGGACGCTGTCGACCCGTCAAGAGGCGAGACAAGCAGACGATCCACGTTAAACTTTGGCAGTGTCGGGGTTATTCGCTCACAAACGAGGGCACCCCGGCGCTTATCCTATCCACCGGCCATCGGTTAAAGGCAGAAAAGGGAAATGGGCGAAACGCGGAGGACGGCCAACAAACTGGCAATGCCTCTCCTCCCAACATTCTTTTTATTTCTAAATTTGATTCTGTGCTTGGTTTTCAATTTTCAGGAGAAGCAGCGAGACGACAACTGGAAGTGTGGCGGCTATTGGGAAGGATGACGAGGAGCGGCAGACACATGGAAGGAGGTGAGTGGGCTTTCTATCCAATTTAGATTCATCTTTGCAGGATGATCTTCGTACTCATGGACCTGGTTGAAAGAAGAGACGTCTAGAAAGCCGTTGAAATCCACAGAGACGCAAAAAGGCAGTACCTCGATGGCCCGTCGTCCTTCAAGGCAGTCGCCTTTCTCGTCTCTCAAGGTTCGCTTCTTCTTCACGTTTCCTTTTTTGGCGTATTACCTTTGGGTAAAGCTACACAAAGGACGATGGTGAAATAGAGTTAGCTATGCCCCTTGGAGTTTCTCTCAAAAGCGAGGTAGCTGGCTGCGTCGATCGACGATAGCTCGCTTGCCTGGATCAGTATACCCACGGCAGGACATCCCTTTTTTTAAATGACTACAACACACTTCCCCGTCTGTATTCCTTCGTCCTGTCGAGGTTTTACCGGCCCGGGCGGGCGGGCTATCATCTACCAAGCCGGAATCGCGCGTGCTCCTGCCAGGGTGTTCGTCCCGATTGGGTCCTACTCTCTCTCTACCTTTCCCTTCTCCTTCAAAACTAGAGAATGGTCGGGGTTCAATTGCCTTGTTGGCATACTGTAACGTACATTTTCAGGAGGAATTCAACAAGAGCCAATGGAAGAGGATGGAGGAGGACGCCGCTGCCTTCTTCTTGAAGCGTAACCACGACGACGACGCTCTCCTGCAGGGGAGGAAGAGAACGACTAGAAGAGAGAGGAGACCGTCGGCCACGTAACCTCTGGAACTGCTCGCCCTCGGGAGAACAGGATAACGAAGAGGCCCAATTCCGTTCTAGCTGTATTTTCAGTTTCAGCAGTCTCTCATTGTATCTGGATTCTGTCTATCCGTCTAGACAGAATCTGGACATATCTGCGCAGATGTCGACACTTTTTTTGGGTCAATTAGCATAGCATTTGGGGATATTAGCATATAATTTTTGATAAAGATTGATTATTTTCAGGTTGCTGCTCATCTTCTGGTGGAGGTGGGGGAAGAAAACGATAGAAGAAGACTGTCGACGGAACCAAAGTGATATTTCCTCCTCCAACAGGCGTAAAAGCCCTGCTTAGAGGTTATTGTTCTTGTTTTTTGACTGACCTCCCGTGTTCAAAGGGGTTACTGTAGTTTTAGTTTTAGTTCCTCCCTAATTTTTGCGTTGCTTATCCTCCAGCTTACATGTTTTAGAATGGCTACCCCCAGAACCCTCCCCTCCCCGGTATGGTGTGTCCCCGGGTGGGAAAAGCCCCCTGTGCGACGGGTGGCTGCGTGTCTATTACAGCGTGTCGACGAAATCTCTCGTCTCTCGCGTATAGCCATCTATGATATTAGGAGAGAAGGGGAGAAAATACGGGAGGACAGGCAGATGACGACGACGCCTCTTCAGACACATATTATTCCTTATTATTATCTTCTCTGCCTCTGCGTCCTCCGCCTTCCCCCTGCCGAAAACGTCAAATTGCCTGGATTGTGGAGGTTCTCGAGGGGAATGTCGTGGCTCCCCGTGGGCCACGGCATATGGGCATCCAGTGCATCTCCTGGGGGCTTCTTGGGAGGACAGTTTTTCTATGGGTAGCCACCCCAAAATCCAATGAAGATGGCTCCAGAAGGAGCAGTGAAGGTTTTTGCAGGTGCCGGGGTTTCCTTGTTCAAAAACCCGTCGCAAGGTCCATTTTCTTGCGTCTGCTGATGTTGCCCACCCTGGCGTCGAAACGTCGCCGACGCCGTCCATCATTTGACCCAGTCCTGGCTTTGTTTTTCTGGGGAAAGTCACCTAAAACCAGGGGAGACGGCCACGGGTTCAGGGTTCCCCCGGTGGACAGAATAGGGTCATGTGCTTCTTTCCCTTCCAAGCGGACTGTTGCATCGAAATGTGGCGTAGACAGCCTTGGCAACAATCTGCTAGGTGGTGGTGATGGTGGTTTGATTGACCCTAGTGCAACCCCCGCGGTCTCTCCCCACTCTGCCCGCTCTCATCATAGAGTTTAGTCATCAGACTTCAAGAACTGTCCATCTAGACGACTTCTCCTTCTTCCTCCTCATTGTTACCTTATTTCCTTCGGGGTTGAATCGCTCGGAGTTGGGAGACCGTCTCTCCCCGGATGACAGTTCCCCAAGCAGCAACCGCCAGCAGGAGCCCGAGATGTCCTGAGAACTGGCTCGAGCGGGGGAAGATCTGCTTTTTGGGGCGGCTGCGACAGGCTGAGGGCAGGCCAAGCAGACAGTCCCACACTGATTCGTTCTCCAGACTGCATTTCCCCAGTTCTTGCAGTGACACGTTAGAGAGACAACGGTAAAACGGCAGGATATTTTGTCTTATTCTTTGGTCTCTTCAAGCTACAGCCAAGGAGGTATATTTGGCTGGAGGTTTCTTCCGGCAGCTGCAAATAATGGCAGAAAACAGTTCGATTTGTTCCAGTGATTCCATGGAGGTCTCCCGGGCCCTTGTGATCTCGGTCACCGGGAAACTGGGATGGCGCCTGTAGGGAAGCGAGGCGAGTCAAGGGCGCTCTCTCAGGGGATCTTTTTTCTTTTTTATCCAACAGTGGGGTGATGTCCCTTTCAAAAACCTGCCTTAACAATAGAAATGCCTGTAGTTGCTCCCACCCCCCGACGAATTCATGATCTTTTCACAAAGACAAAATGTTATTCCTTCCCCTTTCGACGTTATTTATCTCTTTCTGGTCCAAACAATAATTACTCCGGCTGCCCATCTCCTTCAGTTTCATTGCTATAGCCGTTTGTCGTCGTCTTCCCCCCGTCGGTCACATGTTCCGTCCACGTGTCTCCTCCAAGTCGAAGTTCCCCCTTTCTTCTCCCGTCCCTGTCCCCCTCTGCCAGATGACGTGACCCCGGGCTACTCGGCCGGCCGTCGTGGGATATCGGATAAGATAGCGGCAGACTGGGGGTTTTCTCGTCTATCTGCCCCCGCTCCCCCGTGTTCCCCATCCTCTCCTCTCCTCCCTGATTCTTGTTCGTCCCCCATCTGACCGTAAATCTTCTCCCTTCTCGTCCCCGTTCGTTCATTTTTGCAACATAGATATGTTGCCAGAACTGTTGAACTTGTCTCTCGGTCGCGTTCTAGTTTCCTGTCGGGTACATTTCGGGGACTGGAAGACGATGGAAAGGCGAGGGAGCCTCTTTATGATCTATGCTGCTTAATCGGGGGCCTAATTTTGTAATTCTGGTGCCAAATGAAAGGTCACTTGTTCCCGGGGATACTGTATTGTTTACTCACGCCTTCTGACCGCAAATAAGGGGGGGGGGGGGCAACTTTGATAATTCAACGCCTCGAGAACACTAACTTTCCTTATGGCCTCCCTTTTTTACCGTTCGGGTTCCAGCTGCCTCCAATGCGTTTGGAAGCACCTGTCCTTTAAGAACTTCATATGGACCTCATAGAACAAAAAGAATCGTAAAATAGCCTCCTCCAAATTGGAGGATAGGGAAGAGGGGGCATCAGGGACCTAATGCGCACTGATGGTATCCTATAGTCAGTTTCCAATGGATATGTCACAAGTTCAAATTTTAGCGGCGCATCTCCGTTGCGGGACCATGTCGAAAGAAGGCTGGTCCCTCAGCGGAGGCGCGACAGACCTTTAAATCTCGTGACATATCCGTTGGAAACGGACTATAATAATCCAATAGATGGGGAGCAAGCTGGCCTCGTGTTCCAAAGAAGCTTCTGTGTGTCCCGGGGACACCTGCGAGCAGGCCACCCACCAGGAAAGAGAGGTGGACGGGACATGCGGAGCAGGGTTGGTTCTTTAGACCAGAATCGAGATACCAGTCCTCCTCGGCCTTTATTTTTTTCTTCCAAAGGCTTGCTTGGACACGCGCATAGGCGGCTCTTGTCCGAGAGGTGCCCAGCTTGAAACCCTCACATATTGTGACGAAATACTCCTGCTAGCCAGTAAAGTATCCGAGAAGCTTCCCTAGCCTCCTTAGAGCATTCTCTAACAGAAACACCCGGTCTCTCCCTTTTGGCATCTTGTAGATCTTAGAATCGAACCCCGGCGCCCATCTTCTGACTCATGGTCAATACATTTAGCGAACACAGGTTTGACTTTCTCATTGAGTCTATAAAAAGGCCGAAAGCGGAGTTATCTGGGTGCAAGATCTCTCCTCCTGTCCCTGCCCCTGTCCCTGTCATCCATCTGCCCCGTCCTTCCGTTCGTCCGTTGCTTCCTCTTCTCCCGCTCCCATTCTCCAAATTTAACAACACCTGACGGGGGATGACGAGAGAGAAAAAGACAAAAAACGGGGGAAGCAAAGGTGGCAGACGGTAGATTTTCGTTGAAACACCAATCAACACCAAGGGAGGAAGGGGGCCGGCCCCCTGCAAAAAACGAGCTAAATCACGCAACAAACGACCCCCGGTTTGTCACGTGAAATTCGTGGAATACGGTAGTTTCGAACCCCCTCTGACATTCTTCTCCTTCTTCTTCTTTTCCTGATGATCAATAGATCTCGTGACCTTTAATTTATGATCAATTACAGGGGAAAGCTGTGGAAAGGACAGCCAGGCCGACTGAGATAGAGAGAGAATGGCGTGCCCATTTGCGGGAGGAAGTATGAAGCTCGTCGACCCGAACAACGAGGAAGAGGCCGCCCAAGCCGGCATCAACAAGGTCGAACTCGGGCAGGGAGTCACCTACTCACAGTATCTACAGGTAGGGCGGGAAGCACAAGATTTTATGGATTTTGTGACCAGTTGGGAAATAGAATAAACTCCCGGGACGAGAAGTTTAGACACTGGGCAGGGGAGCCCGGGGGCCAGTGGCCTGCCCGCTTATCCGCTCGATGAGTACCTTACCAGAGCTGTTTGGATGGTCAATTTGTCCAAATGGATCAAAATACGTAATAAGAGTACGGGAAGGCCACCGAAGAGATACGATAGCTCGCCCCATACAAATTCGCCGAAGTCGACTTGTCATGGGTAATGGCCAAAGGAGGACCACCAGCATCTCTTCGAGGGTCGCCCCTTTTCTGGTCTAATTGTAGCTCTAGAACCTGGATAACATGGGGCAGTGGCTCTTTGTACTGATTATTTTATTCCGAATGCCATACAAACCATCCTTGCTCCAGGATTGGAGGCGCGTTACGGGATTGACCATTGATTTTTGAGAGATTTTTCAAATTTCCGGATTCACTGCAGTGAGATTACCGGTCAATTGAGAGATCTCTGGATAGAATACGGCGGCCAGTGAAGCACTAGAAGGAATTGAAGTATAGGGCCAACACATGTCAACGGGCCGGGGGCAGGCCCTGAAATCTTGGCTCGGGCCGCGTTCGACCCGTGGTTAGAGCAATTAGAGCACAACCCAAAGAAGAATGAGTTTTTTTTCAGTTGGACAAGCTGTTAGACTGCCAGCTACTCCAGTCGGACAAGAGCGGCCGTCGGGTAGACGACGAGCATCTCTTCATAATCATCCACCAGGTGCCTCCTGCCCTCCTCCCCCGACCACCTCTCCCATTTTAGGCTTACGAGCTGTGGTTCAAGCAGATAATCTTCGACATCGACATAGTTCGGAGACATTTAAACAATACGGTCTGTTCTTATTTATTTTATAATTAAAAAGAGTAAAAATTACAGATTGTGGACGAGACAAAAACGCTAAAAATAGTCTCGGGC
Organism: Oscheius dolichura; assembly: GCA_932521035.1. Lineage (NCBI taxonomy): Eukaryota > Metazoa > Nematoda > Chromadorea > Rhabditida > Rhabditidae > Oscheius > Oscheius dolichura. Next base: position 7,806,589 of record OW051494.1, read on the forward strand.
CTGGAGCGGACTGTGCGAATTTTAAAACTCCTCGTAGATCAAATAATTATCCTCGACACGATGAGCCCGTTAGATTTTGTTGATTTTAGGTAAGTTTAGACCTTTAACTGGGTCTTGAACGGAATAAATTTTCAGAAAATATCTGACACCCGCCTCCGGGTTCCAGTCACTACAATTTCGATTGTTGGAGAATAAACTCGGAGTTAGACACGAGCGTCGAATAAAGGTGGTCCCGGCACGATGACCGAGTTATTGTAGAGACGTTTTCAGTACAACGCACAACATTACAGAAATGTTTTCTTGGAGGAGTCGGAGAATAAGGCCCTCGTGAGGTCGGAAGAGGAACCGAGTCTTTTGAAATTGGTCGAGGTTGGATTACGGTAGAGGATAGACAAAGGGGAGGACATTTTAGAATTGGCTGGAGAGAACACCCGGTCTGAAACACGAGGAGATCGAAGGAGACATCGAGGAAGGATTCTGGCCAAAGTACGAAAGGGCCGTGAAGAAGTTCCTACAGGATATGTACGACGAGGCCATGGTGAGGGATTTATTGCCGGGCCACTGTCAAATAGTCGATGGGAGCAGCCGGAATAGGGAAGGTCTTGTGGATGAGGATTGCTGGGAGTGGGAAGAGCCAGGCTGGGGCAGACTGCCTAGACCTGGTGGGAAGGGAGGAGCCGGACTGCCAACGGGGTGGAAGTTTTGCAACGTCTCCTCGTTCCGGTGGTTTCTGTCCGGCTTCCGGCATATCTATACCGAATAGAGTTGTAAACGAGCCGGGGGCATGTTGTATTCTGTTCGGTTGACAACCCTAGGGGAAAGCCGAAGCTTTTGGAACCAGTACTGCTCCAAGACCTAGCCGAGTACTTCAATACGAAGGGAGGTGTACACTTATAGGCTCTTCCCTTCTCTTGGAAGAGGGCAGGTGTTCGAATTCTCGTTCTTGAACAGGATTTCGATCAGCTATTTCTCCTTGTCAAATTGATTATGGAACATTCAAAACTCCTGTCTCACACGAGTCGTTTGTAAAGCCCGCGATGGAAGGCGTTGGCCGAGGCAGCCCCATTCCTTGAGGCTCCTCTCGCCCCGCCCCTCCTCCTCCTTCTCCTGGCCGCCAAGCTTGTCTCTTTCCGTCTGAAAATCGAAAAGGCAGATTACTGTAGTACGAAAAATATAGTTGCTTATGTCTCTCACTCGCAGCTTTTCAGAACCCCGCCCTGACAGACCGCCAACGGGAGCAGGCTCTGGCCGAGTACTTCAAGACGAAGGACTCCTTCGCCACCATTGTGGATCACAAACAACACGAACAGCAGATTCTAAACGGTACTGTTGCCTCCTCATCTTCCCCGTACAGTATCCTCCCAGGTCATCGTCTGCTGTCCCACGACGCGATGAAGGGCGCCCTGATGATCTACTTCTACAGGGACATGCCGCGCTTCTCGCAGCCCTACCAGATACTGACCTATCTTATGGACATTGACAGTCTCTTCACCAAGTGGCGATGTGGGTATCCTCTCTCTTTCCCTCTATTTTCCCTCAGATAATCACGTGCTCCTGGTCCAGCGGATGCTGGGAAGCAAGCAGGGCACGGGAGGCAGCAGTGGCTACATGTACCTTCGGAGCACCGTCAGCGACAAGTACAAAGTGTTCCTCGACCTGTTCAACCTGTCCACGTGGCTCATCCCCCGCGAGTACATCCCGACCCTCAGCCCGAGGATGGTCAAGACCCTCTCGGAACACAATCATCTCGACGCGACTGCCATGCTGAGCAGCCGATTCTCGGAGACCATCTGAGGGAGGGAGGAGGGGACGAGGCGATAGGCAACCAGTAGGCAACAGTTGTAAATATTCTTCTGATTCTTGTGAGTGTGTGCCATTATTATCTTTTTGTCACGGTTTTGTTTTGTGGAGAGAGAGAGAGAGAAATAAATGTTGTTTTTTGTCAGAAAACAACTAGAGATTCCGCGGGCCGACATTTTACGGGTGCAGGGGGCCGGGAGGATGGGAGGCGTTGTTCTGGGTGGATTTTTCTCGATTGTTTTTGTGATCGACAAGGACTAGGATGTTTTATATCCTTTCTACTAGGTTTACGGTAGCCAGAAATTATCAAATTGTCCCTAAAATAGCCGAGGCTAAAGTCTGCCGCCCGCTGACCGTCCGATCTCTCTCCCCCTCCAGCAGATCAAGTTATGGATAACCCCTCCGCCGATCTGCCTTATCCTCTACTATACTAAACTACCCGTCCTTCTTCCTCCCCAGATGATTACCCAAATGGAAGTCCTGGAAACGGAGATCCCAGCCGAGCCTGTCCCTCTCCCCTCATGGGCCACCTACCTGACGACCTTTGTCACCTGGTCCAATCGTTTCGTAAGTTCGAATTATCCCAGGAAGATGGCCAATTCAGTTGGTTCCATGTTATATCTACTCGATGTGTGTCGATCTTCCTCATCCTCAGTACTACGCCCTCCGGGGGATGGTCTGCTTCATGTGTCTCATGTTCCAGGGCCTGATAGTCGGCCTGAACAAGCAGGCTGCTAAGGTTTGTCTCCTCTTTAAAATAGCTACCGTACCCGGCTCAGGGAGAAGTCCACTCGGACTGTAAGACAAAGTCGCAGGTGGTTCTTCTTCTCATCATGCTCTGGGTAATGTCGCCTCTCTTCTCTACCGTATCCCTTCTCGACGGGAATTTTGGTACTTTTAAACATATACCGTATAGAGTTCCCTAGTGATCGCCGTGATGTTTATCCTAAATTGTCTGGCCCTGTCGGCCGTCTACCTCTGGATCATCCAGCATCCGCTACGGCAGGCCTCCGTCACCACTGGCTGCTCCGACTCCGAATTGATCCTGTTTCTGCTGATTGGGGTCGTCCTCTTCGCTTTTGGCACATTCAAAGCCTATAATTTACTCAAAGTTGAAGCGTTACAATTGTTACAAAATAGTACTTTTTCTCAATAAACCGGGCAGCGTTCTTTTGATAATTGCTCTTCAATTTCTTATCGAGGAGGTTCAGCGGCATGGGTTCCTCGTAGTGGACGAGCTGGCTGAGGTCCTTGCGCCCCTCTTTGATCTCTTGTCTCCTCTTCCCCGACGTTGCGCCTCTTTTCCATCATCTAGGAGATGGCGTCGTTGAACACGGTCTGCCCGTTAAACCGTCGGAGGAGAAGCTCCCTCGTGGCCAGCTGACTGGGAGGAACTCATCCGCCATCGGCATTTTGCGTGACTCGCCCTCCTTGTCCTCTCGGTTGATGGCGACCCATGCTTCTCTTTCGCCACTAATCCAGAACAGAGTAAACCAGTCGAGAAGGGGCGTCGACAACTTTCGACCGCATTTCCAGTCAGTCTCGCGTCTTCTTCTTCTCCGCGGCGGTCGTCTTCTCTCGAGGTTGTATATCTTCCTTTTAAAAGTATTCGTCCTTTCGCGGGTACAAAGCGTGCAGGACCTCTCCGAGGCCGACGCATCTGTCATGTCTCTCTTCCTTCGGGAACGACAGAAAACGGTGCTGTGAGCTTCCTTCCCACGTAAAATTGCGTCTCCCCGTTCATTCGGGTCTATTTCTTTTGCTCAAAAAACTCCAGTTAGTAGGTGCGGCCAATGGGACAGTCCACGTAGAGAATCCGCCTCTCGTGGCAGCCTACCCCCTCGAGGGAGGTGTCCTGGGCTGGTCTCCTGGTTGGCTGGATCCCTCGTGTGCCACAGCGGTGTTTGGAGCACGTCGTGACTCGGCCGCCATATAAGGGAGACCGGTAGTCACCGAACACCGGATAGCTTTCTTTTGACTAAATTCAACTTCACAGATTTTTCTGATTTCATCAGTTTTGTTTGTTCGCGCTCCAAGCTTTTTAGTTTCAGATTTGGCTGCTGGATGGCGGATCGACGGAGGAGGATGGACGATGGACTACCTGAACGGGAACTTGTCGATAAGGCTAATCAAGGTATGTGGCCACATTTTGAGTATCTCGCACACTGCCGCCAAAAAGAGTTGGCCTGTCTGTATCTGCCCCGCCGCTCTTTATCGATGGCCGCGCACTCCCAATAGTCGTTCCCATAGTTGTAAAAGCAGGGCTTACAAGTTTTTACACGTTGGTCGACACCGTACGCCGCCTTTCTCGCCATATATTTGATTGGCTGTGTGCTGCTTTTACAAGTTCCACCAGGTGGGCCCGAGCGAGGACAGATGGCCCGCCATTTTCAAATTTGATCGCGAGATGATTTGACTGTGGATCAGTAGGCATAGCTAGCGAGAGTTCTATTAGGTTGTAACATAAGTCTTGTCCCTGGGTTTCCCACAAATCCCCGTGCTCCAATTCTTTTTCCCTTATATTCTACGCCTCGTTTTATGGTTATCCACCAATTTTCAGTTCATTTGCATGTCACCGTGAATTTTGACAACCGAAAAAAGGCGCCAAACCTTGGGTGACAAGGCCAATAGCGCTTCCAAAAACTCTGATTTTGGTGTCAATCGATTGCTCTCGATGAGGCGAGTCTAACGGTATCAAATTTAGCCCTGGAAGTTGCTATTTGGCGGAGCTGGACCTAGTCGGTGGCCCGCTTCAGGTCAAATCTCCTAGTATTTCCCAAAATAGGCGGCAGGCTAAAATATTTGTACCTCTTTTTAAAGCGAACTTTTTTCAGAGGCCGGCAGTTGTCCTCCTCGTCCCCTTCTCCACCAACGAGCCGTCATCCTCTCGCCGTGTCCTCTCGGGCCAAAACCGTCAGAGAGCCTTCCATGAGTGGATCCAAGGAGAGAGAGAGAGATGGTCTCTAGATACGGCTCTCTCTCCTTTTCCACATCGTCTCCCCCTTTTCTTCTGTTTACTTTGGCAACCCCACAGGCGTAAAAGCCCTGAAGGGGTTGATTGGGCATTGTTGTTGTTATGCTGTAATTACGTGTCGGGTCCCCTTGTAATCCCCCCGTTCATTCTGCCTTCCCCTTCCCGCGCGCCTTTGTCGAGCCTTTTGCCAACTTTTGTCGAAATCCTGTAAGCCTAGATCTTGTCGAACTCTGGTAAGCCTAAATCCCCTTAATCCCCTAAGCCTAAATTTTGTCGAATTTTGGTACGCCTAAATCCTTTAAGCCTAGGCCTTTTCGAGTCTGCCATTATCCACAGGCCTTGTTTTTTGCAGACCTTCGGCCATCACAGATCCTGGTGGGGGCGTGCATATTGAATAAAATAACTCGTTTTTGCAGGTTCTCTTTACTAAAGAAAAACTAAAATTTACAGTCAAGAACAAATAAAATCTCTCTCTGATCACGGCGAACACTATCCCGAATTTAATACGAGTGCTTGGCAACGAAGAGAGACTCGGCCGCGGCGCCGGCGGCATCCTCCCCGGTGTATTGTCCCAATGCGGCGAGTCCGTTAGCCTAAACCCGGAAAATTCTATGAAAAAGAGATTAAAAGGACCTTTGCTCGGTGGATGAGGGTCTTCTGAGCGGCGGAGATGTTTTCGTCCTTTCCTCCCCAAGCCTTGAGGACAGAGGCTTGGAGGGCGCGGCCGTAGGAGAAGGTCAGCTTCCATGGCCTCAACAGGTTGACCTTGTTGATGGCGTTGAGGTTGGCCGTGGCGTCGAGCTCGGACTGTCCTCCAGAGAGGAAGGTAACTCCGGGGACGGCGGCAGGCACAGCGCGGCGGAGGGCCGTCACCGTGGCCAGGCCGATGGCCTCGTTGGAGGCCCTGGTGGGGCACTCCTGTCCCGGAGTGACCATGTTCGGCTTCAGGAGGGTTCCCTCGAGGTATACGTGGTGGTCGGCCAGGGCCTTGTAGGTGTAGGCTAGGACCTGCTCGGTGACCTTCTGCGCCCGAGCCAGGTCGTGTGTCCCGTCGCAGAGGACCTCCGGCTCGACGATGGGTACCAGGCCGTTGGCTTGGCAGATCGAGGCATATCTGGAGAAGAGGGTCACAGTCTTTCTTCTCCTCTTACCTGGCCAGGACATTGGCATTCTCGAGCATGCCCAAGTGAGACGGGGTGTGGGGGCCGATGTTCAGGACACAGCGCCACTTGGCGAAACCGCAGCCACCCTTCTTGAAGGCGGCGGCTCGTTCGGCCAACTTGTCCAGTCCCTGGGTGGTGCCTTCTCCAATGGTGCCGGCCAGGGGCACTACACCGAGGTCGAGCTTGATTCCCGGGACGATGTTCTGCTTGTTGAGGATGTCCACAAAGCGCTCTCCACTCTCGGACGACTGAAATTTCTGGGTGTTCTTGGAGGGGAAAGGGGGTAAGTAAGTAAAATATGTTTTTGAGGCCCGATTTGGCATACTGAAATATATAAAAAGGATTTATTCTCCTAGAAGAATGGTAAAGACGCGCCTTCTCTAAAAATGACCCTTCTGGCCGCCTGGGGGCAATGGTCGGCGCGGCCGCGCCACGTAAAGCCTCGGCAGAGCATTCTTCCGCTTCAAATCTTTTGTATTTTTATATTTTCTACCTGCCGAGACTTTACGGGTGCTGCTCTCTTCCAAATCGACTCGGCCACCGACCTGGTTGAATGTCTCCTCGTAGAGGATGACCCCGGAGATGTGCTCTCCCAGATTAGGAGTGGTGAACAGCAGCTGGCGATATTTGCGTCGGTTGTTCTCATTATTCTCCAAATTGATAGCTGACAGCCGTTTTCCAATGGTTCCTGAAACGAAATCCCTCTAGTTTTTTTTCTGGTTGGGTTAAAGTTCCCGGGCCAGCCTGTCGTTGAAACAACCCCCCGTCCCCGTCCTCCCCTTATCTTCGCCATTCTCAAAAACAACAACCATCGACCCCGGGAATCGGCACGTTTTGCAGCCATAAAACCTGAATTTTGGAGACATCTTCCAGCCAGGACAATTGCCACCTTTGAAATGAACAAAAGATCGTATAGCGTGATTCTTTTGGGAGGGAGATCACCCCATGGGCAGGGGGGAAACCCTCAACCAGAGGCCAGGCGAGATCAAGGCCGCCGCCAGATAACAACAGGGAGTATTTTTAAGAGGGAAGTTTCGAGAGAATTTCTATGGGGTAGCTTATTCGTCACAGGACTATAAAAATAGGAACTTGGATAAATTTCGTGGAATCCAGCGTCTGCCAGGGAGAGCAACGGCCCAGTGGCGCGGCATCGCCTCCTGGGAAGGCCTAGGGAACGGATGGGAATTGGAGCCACTAGCAGATATATATATAGGTTGTCTACAGTACGACAATCCCTCCAGGAGCTTAGGGATTTGTATAAATCACCGGTATTTCCGAGATATCGCCGCGAATGGATGGGACGAGGCAAGTTGGTCGTTAGTCCGGCGCGCATGCATTCGTCCTGCATCGGCAGGAAAGATTATCTTATTTCACGGCTTCCCAAAACTATTACAGTATTTTGTTTTTGTTTTTCCAACGTGGAATGAGATCGGGAACCCGGTCTATCGGAATACTAGGTCAGGAGAAAGGGAAGAGAGGCCGCCCGGACGAAAAATAAACCATTTACCGGTTTCAGATAAAATAGACTTGATGTTTTGACCATAAAATAATCTCTGAGCCATGCTGGGAACCCTGGGGTTATGAAAAATTAATTCCTATGGTGGCAGATGCGAGCCAGGGTCAGATTCGAGCACCTAGTCCCATGCCTGACTGTTTTCGACCTTCTCTAGCTATTCTGGTATTTGTTTGATTATTTGAACGCCCATTTTGGGTACTTCTCTCCAGAAGGAATAGAGATAAAGTATTTAGAATGTTTTCGGACCTGTGGACTCGTCAGCTGCGAGGATTCCCTTGCCAGCGGCGACAATTTTCAGGGCGATCTGATGTAGTTCATCTTTCTGTGCCTAAATTAGCTGGAACTTGTCCCCACATCCAAAAAAGCTACCTGAGAAAGGGAATCTTTGTAGGAGCCGCCGACCTCTGCCATTGTAGAAGAGCAAAGTGACTGTTTCGGTTGGCGATTGATTGTAGAACGGCCGGGAAGAGAACAGCGACGGACGGAGACGCAGAGACGGTTGTTTGTCGGGCGAAAGCACAAAGAACGCGATCAGGAGATGACCTGCCGACGATAATCACAGATCAAACGGCGGGGAGGCCACAACACAGCCACATTTAGACTTTAGAGGATTTCTTTTCATGCACAGAAAGACACAACATGTATTGTTTGCTATACCGTATAATCTTCTTTTGTTTCTCCGAGTTCATAAAAAAATTGCTTTCGTTGAACAGCTCTCCCTGTGAGTGGTTGGCTGTTCCCGGAAAGCTGTACCCAGAACAACTCGGAGGCATGTACCGACCATTTCTTCGGATGCTGCTCTCTGTGGAACCGCCGCTACTGTTTCCGCCATTTCGTCATGGTGGACCACACCTGCCCCTGCTAACAAATAAACATTTGTTATTGTTATTATTTGTACTTTTTCTCGTACAAAAAAACAGCAAAATACTTTTGCTCATCAGAGCACTCGAACCCAGGCTGAAAAAAAAGCAACATTTCTTTTTCTTTTGCAAATTTAGAGCATCCCACTAGCTACATTCAGCAACAAAAAAAATAAAAGAAAAAGCATTGCAATCAGTAGTAAATTGCAATGGCGTTCCATCGGAATACGGGTCCTAGGACCCGTATGTTCGTGGACACGCAATTCGTGTTCACTCGTGAGTTTTCCGACTTTTTTCATTTTTCTATTTTTATAAAGGTAGCTAGTGGGAGGCTCTACATTCGCAAAAGAAGAGAAAAAAATATCAGTGGAAGCATGAATTGTAAAGTTTGAAAACGTGAGCAAAAAAATGCGATTACGCAATTGCGGCGTTCCCCGCCCTAAGCCCAACCCCGGAAATTTCATGGTCAACCCCGAAATTCGGGTCGGGTTCGGGTACCCGCAAACTCCTGTTATATATACTGCACCCTTCCAATTCCCTTTCTCTTCTGGAAAAGATCATCACAAAAGTCTCCTTGTATTTTGTTCGTTTTGATGTGAAACGTAAATGAGAAAACAGTCATTTCTGTTACACTGCCGATAGAGCACGCTTTCAGCGTCGATGATTTTCCTAAATGTTACAACCTTGCTCCACTTCTCTCCTAGAAGTTCGCTGTTCATTTGTACTTTTTGTGTCTGTCATTCACAATTCAGTCACCAACATAGGCATCAATTGTCTTGATTTTGATATTTATCCAGTTGAAATAAGATGAATCATCCTCCTTGTATAGCAAATGTTGTTATCAGAATGCCTCAAATTCTCAAGTCAATAACTGGTGTAGCAATGCCTTCGCTTGGTGTCGCTCTCTTCAAATTTTCAAAATCTTTCATTTTTCAGAAAATGTACAACTGTAACCTTCATCTCCTTAGAAATACTATGCTCGCACGGATTTATGCAGTTCGGAGCAGCTCAACAAAGGAAAAACTCAAGAATTATGTTTTTCCTGAGCTGAAAACAGAAGATTGCGAACAGGTTAGTTACATTTACTAAATATACAGTACTTTTTTAGAGATACATCTCCGGATGGGGTCCGGGTGGCCAAAAAGTGAACACTGCGCAGAATGCCGTACAGCTGAGACATCTCCCTACAGGCATAGTTCTAAAAGTAAACTAACTTATCTTTTTTATCTAGATACGCTGTATTCTCTTATACAATAAACAAGTTTTCAGGTACATGAATCACGTCTTCTTCCCAAAAATATTGATATCGCATTTGAACGGATGAAACATGCGTTGGATCGTCATTTCAATGGGGAAAAATGTTATGAAGAACAATATAAATTACTGGAAAGAGAGCGAGAAAGAAAGGCGAAGAAGAATCGACAGAAACGACGGGAAGCAAAAGAAGTAGCTAAAGATGCGGACGAAGAGAAAAAAGTGGAGTAGAGCTGCGAACAGGTAAATTTTTGGTTGAGTTTTTTTTACTTACTGTTTCCAGGTCATTTATAAACTGGCAAAATGATATTGAAGTCGGAGGAGACTAAGAAGATCTGATGACCTCTGAACCTTGTGGAAGAAGAACATTAGTTAGTTTACCAATGTTTTATTTGTAGTTTCCTATTTAGCGATTTTGTTTATTTTTTATAATAAAAATCAGGATTTATTTCAAATAACTACAATCAAACATAACTGGGACGAGAGAAGACATCAACTAATTTTTGGACGTTTTCGCCGTTGATGATCCCTAACGATAAGATGATCATTATGACTTCTTGGAGAAAATCATAGAATAAAGAAAACAAGAAGATAAAAGACACACAGCTCGCCGAGGTCGGCATCTCAAAGGTCTAAAATGGCTAAAATGGTCCCGCAGCGAACACATGCCAGTTTTTTATATATGCGTTTCTACACATTTTCATGTGTTTTTGATGTTTTATTCGGTCTTATCGGCCCGAAATTACTATAAAACAAAAGAGAAAAACATAAAATAACGCAGATTTGAAGCTAAATGGAGGATCAGTGAATTTTTGTTCTGAAATAACCCAAAAATAATTTTTTCTCATAATATTCTTCCGCTGATAACTTAAAATTTTCCCCATAGCGAGACTAATTGATTGCAGTAAAAATGAAAAAGATCGAATGTCACAGTTTTGAGAAAGAAATTATCAAAGATTTTGACCGATTTTCCACAAAATCGACGATGGATGAAAACGGGTGTAAAAGCGGACAAAACGAGTTTTTAGTATTGCGGGGTTACGGTATCCAACTTGTCGCACGTGGCATTTGTGATTCCGACATCCATTTTTGGCATTCTTGGGCTTATTCGATGCAGAAAAAAAGGGAGATTCTACAGCAATTTTGGCACCAAAATCTGTTCAGGTTTTTATAGTGAAAAGTATAAAAAACTATCTTTGCAACGATACAATTGTATTATCCGCAAAAATTGCTGTAGATTCTTTGAACTATGCGCGATCGAATGCAATTTACAGAAAAAAGTAAGAATGTGTCGTTTTTTCATGCTGAGTGCGACAAAGTTGTATTGGCCGAAGAGCAAAAATTGCGTTGGTCCCGGCACGCTCACTGTCGCGCCGACCTTTCTTCTTCCGCGGTGAGCTGTCGACAAAGAAGATACTTCTATTGTATAATAGTGTAAAAGAAAGCAAAAATCCGTTTCGCTCCCAAGCTACTGACGGAAGTTTGCTGACCGGAACGGCGGGAAAGATACATCGTTTTCTGCCATTGCTGCTCCCCGGGGGCGAAGAAAATTTGGACAAGAACTGTCCGAAGCGCTTTCTTTTTTGTCCTCGAAAGAATAAGGGATGCTTGATCTTCGAGGTAAAAATATTCCGAAAAAGGGTTTATTTAATTTTTCCAAAAAGTAGACATTACAAATCTTGTTTAATCCGAAAATCGCTAATTCATACAATGGCTAGCTTGTTTATCGTTTGCTCTCCACCGAGGCGGTTGTCTTCTTCTCAACCATGTCTGACGATAAAAATAATGTGTCGATGAAGCAGGAAGGCGCTTCTCAGCGACAGAAGCGGATCCGTCGCTGGGCTGAGACGGTGGTGACTCGGCTGACCAAAGACTGGCGTCCGGCTCTCTGTCAATCCTTGTTCACTGAATATGAAATTCTTGAGCTGTGCTACCGTGTCCGTGAGCTCTTCTGGGCTCAGAAGACTCTCATCGAAGTAATTTTTTCTATAAGAAATTATATAAATTAGGTGGATGCACCGGTATCCATCGTCGGTGATCTTCACGGTCAGTTTGAGGACCTGCTGGCTCTGCTCAGCATCAACGGCTACCCCTCGGAGACCAACTCGTATGTTTTTCTCGGCGACTACGTGGATCGTGGACCGTATTCGATGGAGGTGATTATGCTGCTCTTCGCCTACAAGCTCATCTATCCAGAGAGGGTTACTCTCCTTCGTGGAAATCACGAATCTCGTCCTGTGAACATGCAATATGGATTTTTCGTCGAAGTCAAGAAGAGGTGAGTTACATTTATCTAAATTGTCAGCTTTTCATAAACTTCTTTTTATAACTGCAGTAAATTTTGAGCTTTACCTTCCCTTTTCTAATCTTGCAGCTATTGTCAATCTATTTTACTTTTTATAAAAGATGCGTTTGAAGTAGAAAACATTTCGCGAACCTCGGAAGCAATCGTGTATTTCTTTTTTTTTAAATCAAATTTCGGCTTGTTTTATTATTTGCAGCAACAAAGAGAGGAAGCAATTCTCAGCCAAGTAGTGTCAAAAGTATAAGATAAGCACGAACACAAGAAGACAAATAATAGCAATATGACAAAAATCTAATTCTATTCTTTCAGGTACTCTGCCCACTTGTACGAGATTTTCCAATACGCCTTCTACACGATGCCGCTCTGTGCCCGTGTGGACAAACGAATTCTCTGTATGCACGGCGGCATCAGCGAGGAGCTGTATGATTTTTCGCAGCTGGATAAGATCGAACGCCCCTGTGATATTCCGGATATTGGCGTGATTGCCGATTTGACATGGGCTGATCCCGACGGCTCGATTCAAACGTATGATGAATCGCCTCGTGGAGCTGCTCGTATCTTCGGCCCGCAAGCATTGAAGGCTTTTTGCAAGATGCATAAGCTGGATCTGATTGTTCGAGCTCATCAAGTTGTGCAGGATGGCTATGAATTCTTTGGAGATCGCCGTCTGGTCACCATTTTCTCCGCTCCTCATTACTGCGGACAATTTGATAATTCTGCTGCTGTAATGACTGTAAAGAAGGATGGAGCCACCAAGGACCTCGTCATCAACTTCACCATCCACAAACCGGACAAGAAGAAGTAGACAGAGCACATGCTTCCGGGCGGTTGCTGTAGATAAATATTTACAGTTCTATCCATTTCCTGATAGATTATTCCTCTTATGTGCATTGCCCATCTCCCATGGAAGTCTGATCAAAACGAATATTTACTGCAAGGTCATTAAACAAAAAACATTTATTATAAAAAAGAATATGACATCATATGTAAACAAAAACAGATAAATAATATTAACTGTCGAAAAGCATAAACTACATGAGAATGGGGTTATGTGTTAGTACGTTTGAAAACTTACGAACTATTTCGAGCAGTATAAGACGTTGTCCTGGGGCATTCTCTACATGAGTTGAAAGAAAGTGATCTATTTGTTGAGCCTGAACAGAGAACTAGTAACATGTAAAGACTGTCTGACTCTTTCTAAAGCTGTGCTAATAAAACCGTGCAACAACTTTTTCTTCTCACTGTAGAGATCAATGCAGCTACTGACACTTTTTATAAGGGCAATCAACACGGAACTTTGAAGAGCAAACTCGGCGATAGCGCCGGGTTGTGGATCCCTGGTGATTCTTTGCATTATTCTGTCGAATATACAATCTAAATATATCAAGGTTAAAAAGAGATAATGTTACCTTTTTGTTCGGCAAGTTTATAACATTTTTTAAAATGATCGAGCTGGCAGACATAGTGTTGTACTTCTTCAATAGTGAGATCCACAATTTTACTAAGCCTTGATTCATCCGGTGTTATTCTTTTATATTGTAGATTCTTGCTGCTGCTTTCATATTCGTCCTGGTTGCCGTTCCATGAATCCATCATCTGCTTTATTGGAACAAAATCTTCAGATTCGGCTTTTCGTTTCACTAAACTAAAGATAAAAATAAATAAATTAAGAATGCATACATGGATTATCAAGTTTAGTCATATTATTAAACGAAGGCTCCTCTGTCCCGAAGGATGAAATAGACGGAAAGTCCCCTAGACTGGTTTCCTCAGCAAAAATGCTGCGGGGTGAAGTCGGGGCAGCATCGCCGTCCTCCACCAGCGTGGAAAGCACAGTAAGTGAATTATTGTTTGAAGCATCTTTAAAAAATCAACGTTATGTAGAAAAACGAGCCCTACTCAATAACTCTTCAGTCTTAAGTTGAGCTACGCGTTCTTTCACAGGCATCATTTCAGCTTGCTGTTCTCTGACTGTGGGACATTTTTTACCATGGATTGTTCTATATGCTATAATTAGAAGAATAGTTTAAAAAACTAACCCGTGTCCACCAGTAATAGCTGAGATAGGTTGGCTTTGCCCAAGCTCACTTTTTGCCAATTTCTGCTGAAGCATGGCCTCCAGGACTTTTTCATTTTCTTCCACATTATGATGCTCAACACGTCGACCTCGTTTACCGCCGCTTGTTTCTCGTTTTTTAGAAGTTGATGGAAGTCTTTTCGGTGCATTCGCTTTAACACCGCCGATAATCAATGCTTCAACATCATTTGCCATTTCTAAATAAAAATAAACATTTTAAGGGGAAAAACCGTCATCGCTGTCTTGAATATCGTTCTTCGTGCCGAGAAGTTTGATCCGGACCTCTTGCGATGCAAACGTATCAATTCGTCTTCTCGTTTGATAGGGTAAATTCCCAACAAGAGGTGCTAAATTACATCATTGAAACAAAATGGAAATGTATTACTGAGGTCATCGACCAATCTCAGCAGCGTTGGTACATGTCTTTTGCAGAACTTAAGTCTGTTTGCAGCGGCTACGTTTTCGTTCTTCAATTTTTCACATTCCGAAGATACCGTATCATAGCTAAATTATAATGTTAAAGTAATACTAGTCCTACTCTGATTTGTATTTTTTGCACATGCCCACGACTGCCTTAAAACTATCCCCTATGGCTATTCGTTTCTTTTGAATTTCATCGCATATTTCCACAGAATGATGATAGCGTTGCTTGTAAACTTCAGCAGAATCCGCTTTGATCTGAATAAAAATAATTAAAAATAAGCTGAGGACTAACTCTTAATGCGAAGAGGTTGTTTTCTGACAGTTGTAATTGCTTTGTAAGATCACTTTCCCTCTTTTTAGCCTGAATAGACGTGAACATGAATATAAACTTAGGTACCGCTTCAAGATCAAAGTGCGCTTTTCGTTGCTGATTTTTTAATTCATGTAACTGGCTCGTAAGCTTTTCGATACTAACGTTACTTTCAGACGTCTGTTCTTCCAAATGCTGAAGCTTCTAATAAGTGCAGATGACAATGAATAACATGAAAAGCTCACCTTTTGAATATCTTCGTACTTTTTACGTTCACCCGACTGGTTTGCTAACTGCCGCGTTACAAGCTCCATGTTAGAACGAATCTTTAGGCAGCATGGATTTACTTTTCCATAGTTGTTCATTATTTGCCTAAACTGTCGGCATTGAACAAGGTAACAAAAATTGCATTCGTGAAACAATATTGAGAGCAGCATTCGACAGTTTGGCAAAACTGTGAAGTTTGCTTTGTGCGACTGGAAGGGGCGCTTGAAATTTACGCGGCAATGTCAAGGCAACCAGATTTTCAATTTTATAGATCAGGTCATCATTTTTTTAGAATTGCCAGGCTTTTATAATTATACTAATTGTCATTATTACTACAGGATTATTACTAGAGAGATGAACGATAACAGGGTAATGACTCGCCACCCAAAAGGCCCATCGAGAATTGTTTGGAACGAGAAGACAGCACTTTCTCAGGTCATTTGTAATCATGGTATAAAAGATGGCCAAATGTTCGATCGAAACAGAAATGTTTATGTAAAGTCTATTTACGAACAACCATAAAAAGAAAAAACGAATTGATCAGCAAAATAAAAAAAATAGAAAGCTCATAGGCATTAAAACTGACAACTTTTCACAGGAAGGATAGGACTGAGATAGGGTTTAACAACCCGTTCGGCGGTTTCTTTGCACAGTACACGTAACATATAATGAGGTGTTGACGAGATTTGAGAGGATTCACTAGAAGAAGAGCACGGCAATTTATGGTTCCCAGCCATGCTCATAAATATCATATTCATTGTACACCCTTTCTTCCAATGGGCCATCATTACTGGGTGAAATGGAATTTGAACCGGACGGTTCGTTCGAGAGATGATGGTGATCTGAATCGTCTACATTTGGTTTCTATTATATAGGGGGAATTCACTCATATCCATGTGGTCCTGTCGTTCCAAAGAGCTTCTAATCCCGTTCTTTTCCATTTCCTGTTGCCTTTTTCTCTGCCTTCTTTGGGCATCTCTCATTGCATTGTATTGTCGTCTCTCCTCACTGGAATTACTTTTCTTTCCTTATTTTGCTCTTCCACAACCAACCTGGTCATTCTGTGGTATTTGTTCCTGGCCTGTTCTGCTCTCTTTGCTCTTCTTGTGCGCGCGTCGGTAATAGCTCGTTGAAGATCATTAGGCAGCGTAGTAAGCTCTCTAGTCTCGGCCATTTGTACCAATTCTTCATCTCTAGCTCGCGCTTTTCGTAGAAGATCAGCTCTTTTGGCATTCTGTGCTTGCCGAAGTTCAGGTTGCATATTACGATATCTGTAATGTTTTTCTTCTTTTTCAATTTCGGATATTTTTCAGATTTTTTCAGATAACAAAATGGAAGATCTCTGTGTTCGTCCTTCAATAAAAGTAAGTGCCTTACCTTATCCTTGCCCTTTCAGCTCTCTTCGCCTTAGCCAGTGTATGCCTCTGGGCCAATGACAGTAAATTCGGATCATCCATTTGAGAACTACTGCCGAATTCTTCACGATATCGAGGATAATTGGACGAATAAGTCTCGATTATTTGCGAGCCGCCGATCGATTGCAGATGATGTAAATCATCAGTTTGAATATAGGGATTCGACTTTGCTACAGCTGCACCACAGGGAGCAATGATTATCGTCTGCCCTTGTGCTAGCTCACTAAATTTTTAACAGTTTGTAAGTGTATCAAGGGAAAACGAATTACCCCAGCTGGGAGATTTGCGTAATCTTTCGGCCATCAACAAGGAGTTCGACTTCCATTCCGTTCAAATCTCTTCCCGATTCCAACATTTTACGAAGGGTTCCCTCATCAATTTGGCTGGACATCTATAAAATCGGAGCTTTTTTCTACTATTCTTTTCTTCTCACATCATTCAACATTACTTGATCCGACTGATAGTCGCTGACTTCGGAATAGCGGGATGAAGGCTCTGGAAGCATTCGCTGCTGCCGGTCAAGGATCATTTTAGCCTGGAAGTTGAACAATTCATAAATTTTAGTGTGAGTTATATAATCTTTTTGGGGATCGATTTATAATTTTAGCTTCTAACTATTTTTTTGCGGTAATGCCTAAAGGGATAATTTTTAGCCATTTCGAGGATTCTTTCGAGTATTTTTTTACTAGGATCATATGCTGAGCTCTGTTATTTACCTGTTTTGTTCGTTTCATAACCTCTCTTTCCATCTGCTCAAAGATTTCATCACTCGGTTCAGTTGGTGGCTGAACTGGCGGAGGTGGGACAGTCGACTCGGGTCGACCCTACAAATTACCCGCTGTGTGTGCATGGAAGCCGTTATGCCTACCTCTAAAATATTCGCAGGCGGCTCAGAAAAGCTAGTTCCCAATCCAATAGAAGCGGGATCCGATAACGAATCATTTGCAATAGAATCAGTCCCAGAAATGCTGCCATCCCGAAGCATGAGATCATTTACAGATTTTACACGGGTTTTTTTACTTTGAGCACGACGGATATTGTAGTCCTTCAAATACTAAAATTTAAAGAAGAACTGAGGATCATGGTTAGGTTGAAGGCAAGGGATTTACACTTTTTTGTGGAATGGTAAAGGGAAGATTTTGACTATTTTTCAGTATTTTTATAAGTTTTACTGTAAAATGGCATTTCCTTTTACAAAAAGATGTTTTTTTTTGTTTCAGGATGATCAGAAAAAGTGCAAAGGTATAAAAACGAATTTTTCACATCAAAATCTTCCCTTCATATGCGGTGGGTCTTCGAAATGAGCAAACATTGGTGCGGATGATAGAATCAAGGGCGTAACATACCTTTCTCTGTGCCGGTGTCATTTTCTGATATCTCATCCGTGCCGACTCGGCTTTCCTCGCGTTTCGGTGCATTATAACTTGGGCCTTGTTCAGTCCCTCGGGCGAGATGCACCCGGCCGGCGTGGCCAGCAGCTGCTCCTCCTCCTCCCGCCTCTTCCTAAAGCTCTCCGTCCTCCTCGCGTTGTATTCTTTCTTCTCATCGGCAGTCATTCGATGATACCGTAGCCGGGCAGCCTCGGCCTTCTTGGCGTTGGCCATCTTGATCGTCTCCTTGACCTGCGGGGGCACTTCGCCCTCGGTCACCGCCGCCGCCACCGTGGTCGGGTCAATCCCCAGTGCTTTCAAACGCCTTCTCTGGTTATAGCACCTGGAACTGAAACTTGACCATATAGACAGTGGTCGCCTACTTCCTCTCCGCCTCGGACATCCGCTGGTAACGGCTGCGGGCCGCCGCGGCTCGTCGCTCCTTGGTCATTTCCGAGCGATTCGACAGGTTGCTGCGGAGGATCTCGTCCAGCTCCGGCTGTTGATGTTTCCGTTTTCGGGCGGTAGCTCCACGCCGAGAGGAACTGGGCGTCTCGGCCGTCATATATCTGGAATAGGAGGACATCGTCGGGGGACAGTTGCATGGAGACATTCGGCCGAGTTCTACTAATTTGAGGGAAGATAAAAGGTTTCCTATAGCAGGAAGAGCTCAGAATTCAGCGGGATAACCAAAAATCTAACTGGGAACCCCCATTTTGGCGGAGAAATCACTTTCCCCCCGTATAACCGTTTTCAACTACAGTATCCCGAAACAACTACTATCTTTCCTTCAGTTTGGACTTATTTTATAGAGCTAATTTTGCTGGGAATTTATTTTTCAGAAAAATGTGAATATAGAGAGCAAAATCCAGTCAAACATCGACGGCCAGCGTTATTTGGCAACGCGCATAGGAAATCATTCGCTGAACAATTTTTAGATACATTTTTCTCGAAAAATTTGATATTTTTATAATTTTAGATGTAATTATTCGTATTCAGAAGAAAATTCTGAATATTTTGAGTACAATTTGAGTGATTGAATACGAACCGTACGCTGTCCTGGATCTCATCCTCCGTGAGGGCGTCCTCGTCGTCGTCCTCCTCCTCGATCAGGTGATGTCCCTGCTCGTCCACAATGACCTCCTCCCCGACATTTTCGTGTATGGCCTGCCCGTCCTGCTCGAAACAGAACTCCATATAGCTGTTCATCTGGTCGGCTTGAACAGCGGCCGGGTGCTCTTTTATTATGGACGACTGAAGGAGTTTTTAACCAGGAAAAGGAAGGATACAGTACCCCGAGGGTGGCCGTGATCGAGGGGAGACGCAGCCCATGGTGGGTGGGAAGCTCACTTGAGAAATAGGTAGACGGCGCTGTGTAGTAGGTCGTCGCCTGGAATACGGTAGTTTTTATAATTTTTAGAAGACTTACCGGTGGATAGGCCGAGAGGGATTGGTAGGAGGCGCCGCTCGAGGTCAGAATCTCCAGATTCCGCGGGGAGTCGGCGCCGCTGGGGCTGTCCACCCCTGCCTGGAGGTAGACCGTATGGTTCATTCTTCTAAAAATTACTGTTGTTGAATATATATATATATAAAAGGGGAATAAAGAAGGAAAAGAGGGAATGAGACCCTTTAAAATGGAGAGAGAGAGCGAGGAAAAGGCGAAGAATCTTCATTTGTAAAACAACAAAAAAACAGTAATGACAAAGAGACGAGTCCCCCGGCTGAGGGGGATCCTGAGAAACCAGCGTTTGAGATTGAAGGGAGGGGGCAGAGGGGGGAGGGGGAGAAATCACTGGGGACGGGTCTGGTAGGGGTTGAGGACCTGCTGCTGTACCGGTTGCACCTGCTGGACGTGCTGATTCGTGGAGATCATCATCCCGCCGTGATTCGTGGTGTACGTGACCTGAAATAGGGGAAATGGAGCTGGACGACGGGGGGTCAAAGTAGCCGAAGAGGGGGCCGAGAAGTACGGTTGGGGGGATTGGGGGTGCCTGCACCCGTACAGTCTCGGCAGCACAGTTCTTCTTATACAAATGGTTGACAACATTATTATTCGCCCTGCCGAGGGTTTACGGGTCCAGGAGGAGAGAAAGAGGGTAGCAGAGCCGACATCCTCCCCGTCAATTGCCTCCTTGTGGTCTGATCTTCCCGCACCTGCACCCATAAAATCTCGGCAGCAAATCCCTTTTTGATAGGAACCATCATTTCTTCTAGTCCGCCATCCTGACGAGACGGTATGGGTGCGAGCGCGGAGAGGCCTAGTTACCAGTGGACAGCCTCCAATGGGATTTTTAACTGCAGGAATTTTTTATATACTTACTGGCTACCGTATACCCCCAGCCCCCAGAAAGGGATAGAATTGGACTAAAAATTCGAACCTGATGCGTCGGCGGCGGATGATGTACCACCAGATGACCCGAAGTAGGAGCTGCTGAATTGTGGACTACCACATGGGACTGCGATGTTGGCAGGGGATTGTTGAAGCCCTAAAGACACAGCTTTCCACTCGAGACCCATCTACCGTACCTGTTGCTGGGTGATGATCGTGTGTCCCTGTGTCTGGATCGGTTGCATATGATGAGAGACGTGGACCACTTGCTGGTGGGTCCCGCCCGGCGTCAGTTGGATTTGAACTCCTCCCGATTGGGGGATATGGGTGACGGTCTGTTGGGGGGCCGGGTTGATGATGTAAGTGCCGGACAGGGGACCGTTCTGGGACTGTTGCGAGGGCCCCGGGGTCGTCGTCCCGGACTGGCTCTGCATCTGCTGCTGTTGTTGGGCAGCCGCGGCTCCCTGTTGCCTCTTCAGCGCCTAAAAATATTCTTCCGTCTAATTTGACAGTCTACCGTACCTGTTGAGCCTGTTGTGTCCGTTTCATGACCTCCCGTTCCAACGTGGTCAAGACGTCCATCTCCTCTTTCTTCCCGATGGAACCCAGCATTCCTCCCATCTCGCCGGACCGCCTCTTTGGCGTATATCGTTTTTGATTGTAGTTCTGAATCAGTTTATTAAAAGGGAAAATAATAAGACAATACCTTTCTCTGGTCGGGCGTCATCCGCTGATAGCGTGCCCGGGCGGCCTCTGCCCGTTTAGCATTCCGGACGACGATCTGCTGTGCCCGGTCGAGCGCCTCGCCATTGATCCTGCCAATCGGCATGGCCAGGAGCATTTCCTCAAACGGAACCTATTAAACAATCTTCACCCCCGACTACGAACCTCTTCCATCCGGCGACGGCGGAATGCCTCCGTCCTCCTCTGGTTGTACATCCTCTTCTCCTCGTCCGTCATCCGGTGGTATCTCATCCTCGCCGCCTCGGCCTTCTTCGCGTTTTGCATTTTGATATGGTTGCGGACGGCCTCCTCGTCCTTCAGTGGGTCGCCCGTCCCGCCGGCCGCCTTCACCGCGTTCAGGGCATTCTGCATCTGCCGCTGCCGTCGCCGGTTGTTGTGTGCCCGTCGCTCGTCCGGCGTCATCCGCGCGTACCGCTGCCGGGCGGCCTCTGCCCACTTGGCCCGCATCCTCTTCTCCCGCAGCTGTTCCGTTATGTCCGGATCCTCCTGGATATCGTTCGTCTCCCTCAGGATTGAGTCCAGTTCTTCCATTTCCTTTTCCCGTTGGCGTTTTCTCTTCTGTGCCATGGTTCTCTTCAAATTTAGCTCTCGTTTAGCCTGGGCCGAGAGCCGATGATATCTGAATAGGCTCCTTTGAATTACAATATCCCAAAGAGGTCGGCTTACCGTAGTCTGGCAGCTTCTGCTTGGCGCATCTTCTTCATCCGCTCCTTTTCCATCTTATCCGGCGAGAGTGTCGAATTCGACATCAGCGTCGTTGGCTTGGGCTGAAAGTCCATTTTTTAAAGGAAACAACGGGTAGTTAGATATATTATCGTCCCATGTCTTCTCCTTCCCTTTCCCCTTCAAAACTCACAATTGGAAGGACGGTCTTCCCGGGTGAGGAGGCGATCAGCTGCCCATTAGAATACTGTAAATTCGACGGCATCTGGGAGTTGCTCTGTATCAACTGAGTAGACTAAAAGAGTCGACTGATGGTCTCGAAGCGATAGAATAAAGTACCGTATGAGAAGGCTGCGTGTTCCAGGTGGAACTGGTCGACGGCTCCATGAAGTAGCCATCCATGGACATGTTCGAGATGGTGGCCTTTTCCTCCTGTTCCTGGCTCGGCTGGAGCCGGATCGTCTGGGGAACCCGTCCCTGCTGGACCTGAAACTATCCCGCCGTTAATCGGGGCACCGGAAGGGGAAACGAACAATGGTTCCGTTGTTGGGGATGAAGGTGGCCCCGCCGCCGTAGCCATTCGGGGCAGAGGTTGAGGTTGTGTACGTCGTGTTCGGGTAGGACTGGTAGACTGTCGGCAGATTCTGGAGACTCGCGTGCATCTGTAACAGAGGGTACGGTATCTTTTGGGAGGCGTTTCCAGCGTAAATTCCCGAAATTTCTCCAATCTACTCCGTCTACTCCTCTATTAACCGTGGAACAAAGTGGGTAATGGACTATAATAGGAAAAAAAAACTGAAAAAAGACCGTACCTGATTCTGCGACTGCTGTTGATTGACCCGAGGATCGGAATACGTGTAGTTGATGTTCTGATTCATACCTGGAAATTTATTCTTTATGGGGGAATTGGGCAGAGAAGATAGAGAGAGAGGAAGAGATGGAAAATAGGATGGAAAAGAGAAGAAAATGGGAAAATTGTGGGCTTCAAAGGGGGACCCAATGCGGCCACAGTCGCACTCTGGTTTATTTCCCTGGAAAATTCGATAAATTTAGCCGTTTGGCCCCAATTATTCCTCATATAAACTGTGAGTAATGTCATACACAAGCAGCAGTCCATCCCCTATCATTTCAAAATTTCAAAAAAGGGGATTCCCCTCCACCTGGAGGCTGCCAAAGGGACTATCTTCCTCCAAGAGCGCGGCATTCCCGAGATTCGAACATTTTTGTACCGTAACCCTATCCATTACAGGTTGACAAGGTTATATTGATGTTCCTCTATAACATGTACACAGTATCCCCATTATTTTCGGAGTTACCATATCCCCTTAGAGACTGGGAGGACGACCTAGACTCTACCGGAGGACTGCCCGAGGGCCTCTCTGACTTCTTCTCTAATCTACACGTTCTCCAGGGAATCTTCCAGGCTTTCTTGAGTTTTTAAGGGGAGAAGGTCCTCTCCGAGGGAAGAGGCCCCCTGTGGATATGGTAACTGGTAATCGGGAGTCTCTGCCCCTTCCTGTCCCAATTGGACAGGTTAATTAAAATCGATAGGTTGTCCTCCCGCTACCGCTCCCGGATTCTCCCGGGCATTTTGTCTAATTTCCTGGTCATCTTGGCTCCAAGCCTAGAGGAGAGGGAGCAGGAGGGGGTTGGTCTCCTTGTGGAATATATTGAAAGAGAGACCGAGAGGCACGAGAAAAGTGAGATAGGGCAAAAGAGTGCATGGGGAGAGGCAGGGCGGCCTGTCGGATAGCGGCAGTTTACAACGGAGATGGCCGACAGATCACGGCGGACGAGGGACAACGGCAGCTGGAGAGAGGGGGGAGACGAGAGGAGGAGAGAGGACAGGGACAGGAGAGGGAAGAGAGCGGCTAGAGAGCGGGCAGGGGGTGGAGGGGCGGTAGACGACCCGGTTATACAGCAGGCAGCGGGGTGGAGGACGGCGACGCGTCGCGTCTAAACGCAAGAGGCCATCGATCGGAGAGGGGGGAGACCGCGATGGGGGGAGATAAATAAACACAGGGGAGAAGAAAGAGAGAGAGGAGGAGGAGAGGATTCATTTTTTGATCTGGGAAGAAATGGAAGAGGAAGAGAGGTTTAGAGGGGGAGAGGAGGCCAAAACGGGATCAAATAAGAGAATTGTCACTTTTTGACCCGTTTTCTCTGGATTTTGAGAAACTTTACAATGAGGAAAAGACAGGTTGCAGTACCCGAAGATGTGAGTACTCTAGAATTTGGAAATCCATCAATATTTCAGGGAATATGGGTCCTCCACCCACCAGGGGAGATTCCCCTTACAGCCTAGCCATCCCAGGTGGAGGACGAGCTCCTCGGGAAACTTTACAGTACTTTTAACCATAATTCATTCTTTGGTATTGCCTAATATCTCCTTTATCCCCTAATCACTCGATAATTCCCAGAAATAGGAGGAAAGCCACTTCAATTGACGCCATTTATTACTCTTTTTCGCTTCTGTCGGGACCGGTACACGGTAATCCTCCCAGCTGAATCCGTAAAGTCTCGGCAGGAGAAAAAGATAACGCTATGGATGTTCTGTAGTTGTTTTGCATAGATATAAATGCTCTGCCAAGGGTATACGGGTGAAGGCCGGTAGGGAGGACGAACGACCATGCACCGCGCCCCCTCTGTCTGGCACTTCTGACCACTTCTTGGTGATGCTGGGCGTTTTACCGTATAAGCGGGAGATCGAAAGAAGCCTCGGAACTTGGGAGAAATCCGGGATGCCCTGTATTTCCTGCCACTCCATCTTCCCCGGAGTCCTGCTCCTCTTCTACCTGCCCTCCCCCATCCTCCCTAACCACTCTAAAAGCTCTCCAACTTCTAAAAACATCTGGCAATGTGAATTTATGAGCTGCCATTGCTTATGAGAAAAAGAAATGGACATATTATTTACATTTGTGAGCCAGGAGGGGGAGAGGGGGTGCAACATGGACTCTCGCCCTCCCCCTCCTAATCCTCTTTTTCATTCATAGGAGAGTTGAAAAAGAGGGGGGCGATGTCGACCGGTTGTTGATCTGCCCCCTGTCGTCCTCTTCCCCGTCGTCCCCCGAATATAGTCAGTTTATCATCATCCCTGCCCCCGGCCATCATTAGCCCCCTGTTATTGCTCCCCTTCCGTTCAATCAATAAACAGAGGAGGTGAATTGTTGATGATGTCCATCGGCCACCACAACACATTTTACCACCACCTCCAATTGAAATATGAGCTTTTGTGGAGGGGGCAGCCACCCGTCTCTCATCTGATAGGGATGGCAGATAGCCGAGGCCGCCGCCAAGGATAAACTGGGAAGACTTCGGCGGGGGACCACGGATTATTCTAATTAAAGAGGAGGGAGGGAGGACGGCATACAGTACTATGGAAAGTGTCTCGTCCCCGGGTTACTGTAGCCAGTATCCTCCCTAGCCGCAGGCTTGATCTCTTTTCTATGCCTTCTTCTTTAGAAACTCCCCTTCTCCGAGTTTTCAACATGAAGAGTCCAAAAAATTATACGACTTGCTCCCTATCCTACTCCCCCCATCTGTTATCTTATCTCTTACTCCCCAAATTACTACTGACCGCTGTATAATCCCCACCGACCGGTTTGTCTCCAACTCGGCGGCAAGGTAATTAGCATAGGAAATTGCACCCCCCGGCTCGGCTCTCCTAAAAAAAATGATGTTTTTGAGGTCTTTTTTAGTCCAACTACGGGGGGAGAGAATTGTTTTTCTTCTCCCCGAAGAGGGCACGATGTCAGGTAAATAGTCCCAGGGGAGGGGGAGTAGGAGACTTCCTTCCTCCTCCTCGTCTTGGATATCGGGAAGATGGAAAAGGAAATTTACGGTGTCTAAAACTTTAAGAAGACTTTTTGAAAGGGGCAGAGATGAAAAAGTTCCCTCTTCATGTGTCAGGGGTCCTCAATCTCCGGTCAAGACGACAAGGAGGATAATTCTCGGATCACAGACTTCCCTTGGACCTCGTCGCCTGCACCCGTAGAATCTCGGCAGTTCATTCTTCTTTATTCAAACCTGTCACTCTTTCCTAATCATACAGCAGCCAAGATTTTACGGGTGCGGTGGCCACAGAGCCTTTTGCCTCGGGGTTCAAGGCACCCCTGAAGATAGAGCAAAAACCCTCGTCGACCCTGTATCATAACTCTCCCAATGTTTACCCTGGTTAAAATCTCCCTGCTGACCCGGCTCCGGGCACATTAGCCAAGGCCATGCGGGGGCTGTCTCGTGGATTGCATCCCCCCTTTATGAACCATATGTCCACCTGCTGGGCTAGGAAAGGAAAAACTCCGGGATTCTGGGGAGGGAAGACCAAATATGGGTAAAATTCGTGAATGGTCTCGAGGATTTCAAGGGTTGAAATTTCCAGCCCGGAACTTGTCCCCCCTTCAATTACTGGGGCTAATCTCTAAACAGGAAAGGCCCCCCGCCAAAAGGATAGATTTGAATTTGTCTGTTTCCCGGCGGCGGCGTTTCTTTCTCTCTCTCTAGATATATATTCAAATGCGCCCTCGGGCCTCTCTCTCTCCCGCCAGAACTGTAACAGAATACAGAGGAATGGGCGAGAATAAGAGAAAGAGACAGAGAGAGAGAGAGGCGTCGCCCCCTGTGGGCATTCTCCCCGACTCACAGACACACACGCAGGTATCCTCTCCGAGGTTTCTCTCCGTCAGTCTTCTCTTTCTCTACATGAAGGAAGGAGAGAAGGGGTAGGGTAGCTAGAGTGCGGGCGGCGTTGGGAGACGAAACACAGCTGTGACGGGCGAGGCGAGAACCGGCTCTCCGGCATTTGCCCGCTCTCTCGTTGTCATAGATCGATAGGAGACCTTCAGCCCTCGCGACCAGCCGCGTTCTCTCGTCGGCCGACCGCTGTCGGCGTCTCCCCGCCCCGCGCGCTATTTCCTCATCGATCCCCGTAGCCGCCTGTGGCCTCCGCTATTCCAACAGCCCCGTCCTCTACACAGCGGCAGTGGTATCTCGTGGGGGCAAGGAAAATCTTCTCTCTATGAGGGGAACACTATTTCCCGAGATGGGGAGCCTCTCCTACCATGGCGACACTATTTCCCAGTTTTAAAAGAGAGACGGAGAGAGGGGGGCATCCCTCTTTTCGGAGGAGAGGAATATAGACAGGAAATATAAAATAGGAATACTCTTTGATATTCTTCTCCCTCTGATGCCATTGCTGGAGGTACGGCAACTGGGTAAATAAACTATTTTCCAGCTGGGCAATCGAAATATCGATTTGAACTGATAGAACAAATTATCAGAACAGCCTGAAAATAAAAAAAAATAATTCTAAAATGGTAAAAATACAAAATATTCTGAAATACAGTATCTTCTGTCAATAAAAACTCAAAAAACAGGTACACTGATTATTTTGCTACCAACGCTTCTGTACAACGTTCTTCCGTCTCTCTTCAACTCGATGCGCTTGATTTCATCGATTTTCTCTGATTGATTTACTCTGATTATCTAATACTTCGCTTGCCTCTTTTTATATTTGTACTGAAAGCGTTTGTATTTCGCTGTATGGAATAAGCACAGAAAAGAAGGTCCGTCTGTACAGTGAGTAAGCAACGCGGACGATTTGTCTTCTGATTCATCCATTGCACACTTTCATTACTGTTTCTGGAAATGTTTTTTGTCTCCGAATTGTCAAGCCGTATTGCTGAAGCATTGTGAACCATTTTTATTCTTCAATAATGTCTTTCTTCAAGCCTTTCATTATAGAAAAGTTACAAAAGAAATGCGATTTGATTAACATTTTCAAAATTTGGAGCTTACGATTTGCCAAAAGTTGTGCTCTTCTCAATTTTCTATTGCTTTCTCTTTTCAAAGGCCCCTCATATTCTCTGGTCTTATTTCATATCCTGTTAAGAAATTATTCAGAATTTATATTCATCTATCCACAGCAGAACGACAAGATGTTGTGTCAATGACCCCATCACCCATGTCTAAACCTCTATTGTTGTCTCATAGCCGCACACAATTACCATCTCATCCATTCACGCGTCATCTAATTAAACTGGACGAGCTATTCCTTACCCTTTTTTAGGACCCAAATTACTGAGTTCTCCTCACTAAAAAGTGTATAACAAACATAAGTTCCCGTTATATTATTCCCATATGCCATGTGGACGGCTCCTCTTCCTTGCAAATTGGATCCTCTTCGCCCACCAACAAATTGCAGCCAATTTTAACAGACATTTGGCCCTTATTTGGCAAAGACAGTCGTCTGCTATTTTCGTTGCAACCATTTCTTGATAAACAGCTCTCTAATGCCACAGGATATTCCTTCCATTTGATTTCGTTCAACGAAGGTCAAACATTACATAGATTCCCCGCTTTCACCCTTCTCTTGTTTCCCTTCGGTACAGCCTTCTCATATTTCCTCGAGTGACGGTCTTACAGTTCGTCTGGCCATTGATTGATTCAACCCTTTCCTCTCTTATTGCTCTATAAATGTTATAACAAGGATAAATCCAGATGAGTGGACGTGAACAAGCAGTACAGCAAGCTCGGAAGCAGGTCGAACAACTTCGTGGAGAACGAAACATGAGAAGACTTCCAATCTCCACTACAGCTGCTGAGCTTGTTAGGTAGTTTTATGAAGACCACCTGAAAAGTTCAACAACAAATTTAGATACACGACAGATCTACAAAGGGAAGATGTTCTGATTACGGGGTTTGCTAATGATAAGATGAATCCGTACCGACCTAAAAGCTCCTTCCAATGTAATGCTTTGTAATGTTGATCTGAGATATTATGGACCACATATCCCAAATTCGCTTAATTCCTATGCTTATGCTGATGAATAAATTAATGAGACAAACTTCTATAAAGAATATAGTTTAAAAAAGTCGAAGAGTCATTTCAAGAAAAAAGTAGTGCTGCTGAAAATATTTACCAATGGGGTCTGCTGCACAAGGATTTCGAAAGAAATGGACCAGTAACAAGGAAAGTATTACGATGAGAACAAACTGAGATTTACAATACTATAAGACTGATAACAATAACAACGTCCAATAATCAAAGAAATGTTTACTTGTTGTTTTCCTCTATATGTTTCTGAACAACATCTGCGCTGGCAACGTTGGCGAATCTGATGAGGAAAATTCCCATTTCTACGGTGCTTAAAGGGGCAGTCATCTAAAACACAATTTCACAAACTGAAAAGAAAAACTAACTCTAAGTTTATCGCCTTTATCATCGGCTTTGACAACTTTCATAGCAGAACTGATCAAGGCATTTAACCAGACTGTTCCAATAGCGGTGGCTGCTCTAATCAACACAGACTTCTTTCCGTCGGTTTCTTTTAAATGGAGCATTCCAACACCCAACTTCTCGAACTTCTTATCGACCATTTTGAAAACAGAACACCTAAAGTAATTACTATCAAACAAAAACAAATAAATAATACTTGGTTGAATATGTAGCACCGGGTTCATTATTTTCCACAACTTCAGCCTTCGGCGGGACATACTCTCCGTCTTCATCATCTTTATTTGTAGCATTGCTTGCTGGCGGTGGATTGAAGGCGAGAGTTCCGCTAGTTGCAGGGCTGCCGAAAATCAATTTAGAACTATAAATTGGCAGGATGGCTAACAACAAATTCGACTTATACCTGGCACTGCTAAAGGAGGGGAATGACAAGGCTGCTTTGGGGCCATCATCTTCCTTTTTACCAAAGCTTGGGAACGATATTGCTGGCTTGGCATCGCTATTGCTATCTTCTTTTTTACCGAAGACAGGAAACGACAATGTTTGTTTAGCTGCATCACCATCTTCTTCCTTTTTACCAAAAATAGAGGATGCTGGCTTGTCAGACTCTGTTTTTTTAAATCCACCAAAAGGAAACGTCTGCTTTCTAAAACTTTTTTTGCTACTAATAAATGGTAACATACTCTTTTTCTGATTCTTTATTATCTCCTGCTGTTCTATCCGAATTTCCTTTTGAAGCGAACGAAAATGGTGGTCTAGCATCACCGTTACCGTCATCTTTTTTACCAAACACAGGAAACGATCCGGCAAAGCCAAATTTATTGTCGCCAACTTTCTCCTTAACTTCACTAGTTGCTGGTTTATCAAAAATGTTTGTTGGTTTTGGAAGCCTACAAAGTTTTTGAATTATTGTATTACGTTAGGCATACTCTGGGTCACTAACATCGCTAATCTCTCCGGATTCTTTGTCAGTTTCTATTTGATCTTCGTCATATTTATTTTCCACAATTGGTGGAAGAACTTCTTTTGTTGGTTTGACAAGATCAAAGATTGGCATAGTCCTAATAGTACATTGAAGTAAAACAGAATACAAACTTACCCTTTATGGCTTGAATCCTTATGCTTGTCCCAAAATCCGGCATTTGGCTGAGGTAGTTGAATAGTCACCGCTGGAATAGTTAATGAGTCTGAAAGTTTAATACAAATGGATATATTTTGCCATACTGCTTGAAGCTCCAGTTCCTCGGAAATGAACACTCTCAGCTCCTCCAGTTGGTCCACCTCCTCGAATTATCCTCTTTCTTCCTCCTTGAGTCGACGGAGGCTCTGGTAACGAAACTTTTGGAGTTGCGTCGACCGTTCCGATGGCGGAAACATTCCTGAAATATAAGTATTTATTATAAGCTTAGAAGTCCTCACCCAAGGCTAAATCTTGGAGGTGCTCCAGCGGGGGTAGACACGGCAACAGAATCGTTCAGTTTCGATGGATCAGCGTTTAGTCGCCTTCTCGCCTAGAAACAAAAAAAATTGAAAAAAGCGTACTCAAATAAATACCTTAGCTATTTTTCTTTCTGGATGGTTTTCATTTGGAGAAGTATCCTTGTTTTGTCTTGGTTCAATTGGCTGATTTTCGTCTGTAACTGGAATGTCATTCGCAACAGGAAGTCCATAAATTTCTTCTAGATTTTTTACATGTTTTACGTAGGACTTGACGGTATCCGACTGCAACAGATGAAAAGTAAAAGCTACATATTGAATTTACAAAATCATAGTGAGGACATTGTTCGTACCACACACGCAGAGATTTAAGAAAGTCTCTGTTCAATGTAGCCATCTTATCATTGAATTGAAGTGTCTTCATTTTGCTTAGCGATGTACTATCATCAGAAGTCATATCTAAAACACCTATGAAAACGATGTAGCTAACATTCTATTAAATTACAAAAAGACCTATGGCAAAAACCAACTAGTAGTAAGGAAAAGTGAAACAACATTTGCAAGTAACATTCTTTAATCAAAGAATCTAACTCCCTACAGACAATATTTTATTTACTTTCGGTTACGGTAGGACAGAGGAGGACGAACGGCTTCAAAGGCGAAGACATCAGTGTAGCACGCCTAAACAATAAAATTGAAGATCACAGCTACTATATTAGAAAGTAAGATAGAAAATACTTACAAGGGCGAATGAAGAGATGAAAAGAATAGCGGATACACCAAGATACATGTTAAACTTAGATTGCAGCTCTCCGTAGACCTAGAAAAGGTAAATTAATAAAGCTTTAGTGTTGCTCATTTAGATTTGATGATATTGTTGCAACTTTACGGCGTATTTTTTTTATTTCGCAAGCTTTTTCGATGCGTAATAACCTTCTTTCACTTCCGGATTCTTATCTTTTCGAAAACATTTCGCAAGAGGCTGCGTCTATAAATACGCGTGACACACTAAACTGGTCACACTAGTTGCTTTGCTCTCACTAACGTCCGCGGTACCGTTGATATGCTATAAAATCTTATACATACAACTAAAATATAATTCCGAATGACGTATCTCTTCTATTTGTTTCACGTTTTACTTTTTCTGAAAATGCTACCTGCTGATAGGGTTGGAAGGGTACAGGCATGTAGTCGAGAGTGATGGGTGGTCCGGGGTTGACGACCTATAACTTTTAGATAGAAATTATTTGAACACAACAAACGTCGTGGTGTCCGCCAGAGTTGCGTTTCGTCAGTTGAGGAGCGGCACGGCGAAGAGCCAAGAGGCGGGATACGACGGCGCGGTTCATCGTACCTAAATCATAACATGACCTCATTGTAATATTGCTTTTATAAAATAAAAAAAAATAAAAAAAGTCGGGGTAAACGGTATAATACGGAGAAAATATTATTTGGGAAAAGGAGTATATATCCTGCATAACAGTCTTCACAATGCGTTTTATATATTGCCAAATATGTATGCCAGCATAATGCATAGTTCTACGAAATCAAAAGTATTCATAGCGACACGAACTAGTACAAAATAAGAAAATCGAATAACGGGCGGTCCAGCGAGGCCGGGGGTCGTATTATTGCGTGAAACTGAAAATTCCCACTATTTTAACCACAACGCACTTTTGCGACTTGCTCATTCGAAAAACGGCGGGCCTATCGGTGACTTCCGCTGAATTCTATTTGTTTTGTTTGTTTTTGTTGTCCTTTCCATTTCTGTTACGTTGTTGCTTTGTGAAAATGACTGCGCTACTACAAGCGTATTTGCCTTATAGATAGTCTATAGGCACGCATAATTATTTATAAAAGAAACAGTAGACAAAAATATCAATTTTTATGAATGCTTAATTTTCTTCACTTTCAATGCTTTGCTTTTCTTTTTTTCAATCATTATTACGTTTTTTTTTCAGCCACAATCCAATGTTTGGCCCGTCACAAAATAGTTCACTTTTTGGGAAACCTGCCGGAAGTAGCCTGTTCGGTGGTACTAGTACTACAGCGAATTCAGGATCTACATTTGGTCAGACAAATACAGGTAGTAGTCTCTTTGGAAAGCCAGCAGGATCAGGCGGATCGGTAAGCAGTTTGTTTTATTTTATTAAATTCTGGTGTTACAGCTCTTTGGATCTAGTAGTCAGAATAAACCAACGTTTGGTGCTAGCAGCACGTTTGGTGGTTCAACTCAACCGTCCGGTGGCGGTCTTTTTGGAAGCACACAAGCATCGGGAACGGTAACTCAGGGTACTTCTTTCTGTATAATAATATAGTCTCAGACATTTGGTGCCTCTACGGGAGGAAGCGGTTTATTTGGAAGCAGTCAGCAAGCAAATACAAGTGGAGGACTATTTGGAAAATCAGCAACGTCGTCAGGAGCATTTGGCTCCTCCAGTGCGTTTGGTCAGTGGGAACACTGTACCGCATGATTTTTTTATTATTTTCCGTTTAATTTTCTTTGAATTTATTATCATCCCTTTATCAGCAAATTCAGGCGCGACTAATGCTCCCAATGGAACCACAATCAAGTTTAATCCATCTATAGCAAGTGATACTATGATGAGGAATGGAACATCACAACAAATCAATACAAAAAACTTTTGTATTACAGCTATGAAAGAGTACGAACAAAAAAGTTTTGAGGTTTGTATATTTAGTCATAGTTTGATTTTCAATGGTGTTTTTAGGAATTACGTGTTGATGACTACATTGCGAACAGAAAATCTCCTGCAGCGGGATCTACAGGAACCAGCCTTTTTGGAGGTTCGGCTGCAGCTACAGGAGGTGGAGGTGGACTTTTCAGTAGCGTATCCCAACAAAAATCGCTCTTTGGTTCAACAGGTAAAATATATTTTGTTTGCAAACGCCTTTTTAGCAACTACATCTAGTCCTTTTGGAGGTGGCACAGGAGGGACGCAATTATTTGGGGCAAATAATAACACACCCCAACAACAGGTAAATAGAAATCAGGCTTTTTTTCAATCCTTTATCAGAGTGGCAGCTTGTTTGGAGCGAAACCAACGTCGACTACAGGTTTATTCGGTGGCACTACTACTACTACAAGTGGATCTGCCTTTGGAAATACCAGTGGAACTGGTGGCGGATTATTCGGCAAAACCTCTTCAGTAAGTTTTCTCGTAAAATGGCATTACGAGCTTTTCAGCCGTTTGGAAGCACCCAGGCACAGCAAACAACAGGGGGTGGTCTTTTTGGACAACCTGCACAGCAACAACAACAACAGTCTGGAGCAGGCTTATTTGGTTCGAATGCATCAACTACTAATGCAGTAGGACAAGTGGTAAATGGTACATCAATTTCCTTTTTAGACATTTGGAACAGCGGCTGGTGGAGGTCTGTTCGGCAATACCCAAAATAACGCCAGCGGGGGTATTTTTGGAAAACCAGCAGCCTCATCTGGATTTGGGGGCTTTGGCACAACTAGTACGTTTGGTCAGTGGAGGCATTTGCATGTACTCCTACGTAGCACTAGACAGTTATATAGCATAGACATCTAAACGTTTTATAATTATCCGTAATCAACTTCAGGTCAACCAGCAACATCTGGAGGTTTATTTGGAAATACAGCAGCTAAACCAGGAGGGATTTTTGGCAATACAACACAACAAAATACTGGAGGTTTATTTGGAAATACAGGAACACAAAATACGGGAGGTCTTTTCGGTGGACAGACCCAACAAACTGGTGGATTATTTAATGCACCTAATCAACAGCAAGGTAGAATCTGCTTTTCACCTATTATTCTTCCAGGTGTTATAGTATCAAACCCTGCAACAGTTGCAGTTGCCACTCAACCAATTATATTGGGATCAGATGTCAACGAAACCATGCTGAAAATGGCAATGATTGAAGCAAATTTGGCAACTAATCCTTATGGTGATAGTCCACTTTTAAAATTAGCGGCACATGTGGACACAGATGAAAAGCCAAATCCAATCAGGCAAGTTTTATACATTTTCTTTCAACAATACAGATTTTTATTGCTCTGGTTTTTTTTTTAAAACAGTCAAATTGTTTCAGCACTCAACGCCAAATGAGATTTTTAAAGAAAGCATCGGAAACTGGCGTTACTTCTCCTATTTCAACTAATTCACCTATAATTTCGAAAAGTAATTTCCTCTCTATGAATATTCCTGTCGCCGGTGCCAAAGTGAGATTCCTCTCCTATCTTGTAAATTTTCAATTGCAGGTTCGAAGCCGATCAATTGCTGTAAACGGCGATTTAAATTATAAGTCTACGAGAACACCTCCGACTCTTGGAAAAGGAATAGGTGGCAAAATCACCGGTGGCAATAGTACATCATTTAACACCTCTTTCAACGGCTCCTTTGGTAACAAGTACGTACTACGTAGAGAACGATTCTGATATATTTATCAATTTTAGATCCATTGACCCCCACATCGAAAGAGCTTTGAGCAATAATTCAAATACGCTCCCAGGATCAGCAAAGAGAGGCAGTATAAAACACTTAGATCTTGACGAAATCAAGAGTGCCATGAAATCTACAAAAAGTATAGTTGCTAGAAGTTCTAGAGATGCAGATGAACTGCCTGTTACCCAGCAACCGGCAGATGATACAGAAAATGTGATGAATGCTAGGTATTTCCAATTTATTTTAATTATACGAAATATTTTAGTGTTAACGCCGACCCACGAGATGCTGCTTACCGACGAGCGGAAATTCAGCGACAGCCTCCAGTTCATATCGATCTCAATTTGACTTCTGAAACAAATACATCCGCTGTATCCTCACCTTCATTGACCAGTACTGTTGCATTGGAAGAATATGCCGCAGCTGGTGTCACGCTCAAAACAAGCGATTATTACAGCGAACCAACTGTTAGAGCCATGTCGAATATGGTACACACTTTATTGAGCCGCCCTTCATTTTAAGTATTTCAGATTGTAGATGGCGAGGTAGTTCTTCCCGAAGGTCTTACTGTTGGCCGTGCTACTTTTGGAAACGTTTATTGGCCAGGCCCTCTGAAGCTTAAAAACATCGCCCTAGATGAGGTTCGTGCTTTATTTTAATATTCTATTTTCGTGCTTTATTTTAATATTCTATTTTCTGCAGGTTGTAATATTCCGCCATAAAGAAGTAACTGTCTATCCGGATGAGTCGATGAAACCACCACTTGGCGAAGGCTTAAATAGACCTGCTGAAGTTACTCTTGAACGAGTATGGTACATAAACCGGGAAACAAAGGAGGAAGTCAGAGATCCGATTTTACTAGCAAATATTGGATGGAGAGATCGGCTTGAACGTGTTACCCGCAAGATGGGTGCTATTTTTAAGGACTATCGTCCTTCAACCGGAAGTTGGGTTTTCAAAGTGGAGCACTTCAGTAAATATGGCCTGCCTGTTAGTTATACTTTTTTTTTCTATTAATTTCATTATTAGGACGACGATGAAGAAGAAGCTACCAAGAAACCCACCGTTGCTCAAGTGAAAGAACGCCAACTACAGTCACGAGTTCAGCGTACTACTTTACATACAGAGACTTTCACGGATGTTGATGAGGTGCGCTACGATTAAAACATTGTTTTCAAATTATATTCTGTTACGTAATCTACTGCATTGTAAACTAAATCTGCAAAAAATAAAGTACATTTACAAACGAAGTCTACCACAGCGTTAAACGTAGTTAGTAATCTGCTACTTCCAGGTGCCGGAAGAGCTGGAAATGGAGGAGATCGTTTTTGTCAGTCAAACGCGCACTGTTCCTACAGGTCTAGATGCCCACCGTGGGCTCGGTGGAGATCTGGCCACATGTGATATGGAATTGGGTTACGAGGAAGACCGGGACGAGTTCATGGTTAGCGCCTCTTCTTGAATTTTCATCATTGTATTTAGCTACCACCAGAGAAAAAACCCAAGATAGATATAGACGAACGTGAAGAAAACAAATTCTTCCTGGAACAGTTAAAAAAGAAAGAACCTCAGTATTTTCGTCATCAACCTGTGGAACCACAATTGCAATGTGTTACAGCAACCCGCCAATTTGAAGGTGGATATCCTATCAAGAAATGTAAAGGATTTGGCTTAAGCCAATTTATGGATTTACAAAGTGCTCGAGGAACAGTTGCAAGAGTAGGCTGGAGTGCAAGTAACACTGATAAGATATTTAAGTAATTTGCTAATAATTTCAGAAGGATTTTTTGTGAAAAGCTTACAGCCTGAGAATAACGGCATATTTGTGAGATCACTCGACCGCGCTGGATTTATTCAACAAGATTACGTAACAGATATGCTGGAGCACAACATTCGTTTATCACAAATAATACAAAGAAATCATTCCGTGTCCGCCAAAGTGCGCCATCATGAATTGGAAGGACAACAAGTAGCGCCTAGAGTCAAACCTACCAATGACCATGCTCAACTAATTGATTGCTTCTGTGCTACAACAGCTCAGAGTTAGTTTTAATTGTATAGTTTATCTAAAATTACCGTCTTCTATAGGTAATAGAACAGATGAAGAAAGAGTTTGGAAACTATGTCGAGCTCTTTTCCCAGGAAATAACGAAGGGCGCTGGAGATGGGACCGCCTTGGTAACGTGTGCGCCTGGCTAAGAGACGAAGTGGCCACTCTGCCTAAATTAGATATCACAGGGCGAGGTATATTTTTTGTTTTTTTCTCTCGAAAATATTTGGTTGAAGGATCAACTGTATGGGAAGCTCTTTGTCGTGGTAATTTGGAGAATGCAATAATAGCGGCTAATGAAGAAGATTTACTATATCTTAGCACATTGTTAGCAACCTTTCAAGTTGATCCCCGCGCTACACAACAAGACTTCCAGGCACAGGTGATGAAAAACTACTTCTTTTACATGTATCTACATTTAGATAGAATTCTGGGATCAGTTTAAAATGATTGAGCACGTTGATTTACATATCCTTAAGATTTATCTTATGATGGCAGGACAATTATCAATTTCAATTACCTCTAAAGGCAAAAAGAGCGTTATCAGTTGCATTGAAGGCTTGCCATGGAAACAGGTACATAAAATCACTTTTAACAATATTTAGTTAGGCTATTGGAATGTACTTATGGTACCTTCGTGGATATAAATGTTTTGAAGAAACATTAGAGGAAGCTGTTGAGCATATTCCCAGTCCAAAAGACACAGATGACATTTTATTTTACCATCTAATGCGGCTCAGTCGAGATTCGGGTTATTCAATTGAAAAACTACTCGATTCTGCCGTAGCTTTTAGTAGCAGCGTTTTTGATGGTCATCTAAGGTATTACCGCCATTAGTTTTTGCAATTTTTTCTTTAGTTGGCATTTATGGACCGTTCTTCGTTCAATCGGCTATAATACGATGGAGCCAGCAGCGGAACAACGTCTCCATACTTCATATGCTGAACAGTTAATGGCCAATAATCTTCCCCATCTCGCTCTTTTCGTTCTCAGTCATATCAGCAACGATCAAGCGTAAGTGATTCAAATTTCCTTAATTCTGGATATTCAGCCGATCCGTGGTCATGAAAGAATGTCTCGATAGATTCGCCATGTCATTAACTAAAGCAGATTACGATAGAGTGCTTGAAATAGTAAACCTACCTAAATCATGGGTTGCTGCAGCTAGATTTATCAAAGCAAAAGTTTGAAGCATTTTTATTTTCTAGTATTTATTTCAGGTTTCTGGGCAGTTAGCGTTAGCTTGTGAAATGGCTTTGGAAGCTGGCAATCATATGCAAGCCTTTACTCTTTTTGTGAGAGAAGTAGCACCAAATGCCGTAGTTTCTGACGACATTCCCGAATTAGAGCGGCTAGTAAATCTCTTCGAGCCTGTAGCCGCTCGTATTTCTGGTTGGGGATACCAAGGGCAGTTGTATGCTGATTATGTAGATTTCAAGAACCTTTCTAAAGCAGATGAAGATGAGGATGTACGTTTTCTTGCGATATTTTGTAACTTTGTTTAGGATGTACATGTTTCCGAGCTAATTTCCTCCATGACAGCAAAATTACAGGCTCCAGTATTCGATACTCCAATCCAACGGTTCGGCCTTGTTTGTTATCCAAATTCCTAATTATCCTTTTAGATTATGCGCCCAGAATATTGGGTTAGAGATGTTTGAAGCACAAAGACTCCTTACTGGCAAATTATCATTCCAAATGCCTTTCGACTTAGCCAACTTATCACAGGAGCTCACCCGCTCCGTTATTGTAGCTGCCGCAGACGCCAGATAGTACTAATTTATTTTTGATTATATCCGTTATTTTATACATTCAAAATCCCAAAATGTCTTTTTCAATCCCACCGGTTATGTGGAACACATCCGTTATTGTTACGTTTTAAAGCATGTTCGCAATTCTTCTGTCAATAAAAATTCATATATCTCGATTCATCTTTTTCTCGAAAATCCTGCGCAGATAAACCCGAAATACTCTCACTGTTAGAAAACACCAAAAAGAGAAGATATCAATGCCTTTATATGTCCCTGATAGCTCATTCAAGACAACAAAAAAACTAGATTAATTATATGGAGCCAAGAATTATAAAAGAAAGAACAAATTTTGAAAAGAATCGGTACATAGGGTGAATATCATAAATAAATAGTGTCCGGTTTTTGGGTGGTATAGTTGGAAGAAGAAGAAGATGAAAATGCAACGAGATCAAGGATTAGTACGGGATTTGTGGCAGATATTGACTATATTAATTATAGAAACAATATACAGAAGACTACCGAAGGAAATTAGGCAGAAGATACAGCGGAATAACGGGGAAATAACAATGGTTGAACTCGTGGTAAAATATAACCCATAAAGGCAGTGGCATGATTGAAAGGGGAAGAAATTTGTGGGGTTCTGTGGAGACGGGAGTTAGGCACTGCCAGCAGGGGTAGTTGGGACTCTTTTTCCTGAAAAATATGATTTTATTTGGGATATTTTGAGGGAAAGGGAATAGGCAGCTGGGAGCCACAGTTAGACAGCTACTGACCTCTGTTGATCGGTATAGGGCTGCCGGTGGAGAGCGAATAGCAGCGTCTGCCCAAAGCGCGAGGAATGTTCAGATCGTAGGGGACAATCTGCTCGTAGCGGGTCCTCTCCACCCGGCCGGCTCCCTTTTCCAGGCAGAATTTCTTGATCTCCTGTCGGCAGAGGACACACTTGATCATGAACTCGTTGTTCTCGTGGGCTTTCTATAAATTCGGGGTTTTTTATTTATTTAGATGGTGGATTTACCTGGACGAGGAGAACAGAGCACTTCTTACAGGTGACACGATGATTGCAGGGCAGAGCCATAACTGTGGCTTTTTGTGTGAGGCAGATGCAGCACTCTTCGTCGGCAGTCTGGGCCTCTATGTTCTCCTTTTCGCAACGAGCAAGGATTTTTGCCTGTAACAATTATTTTCATTTCTTGTCTTGATAAATTGTTTATTTCTATATATTTCTATATATAATTTGTATTTCTGTATTTACTTTAGCCTGAAATTAGCAAACTCTTTTCTCTAATGTTATTATTTCTATTCTCTACTCATTTATTATTTCCTTCACCAGATTCTTCTCTATTGTTGGTGATTCTATTTTTGATTACATTCATACATTTTCCTTCGTTTTTATCTTTCTCACGCCGACAATGATTCATGAAACAGCAATTCGTCAGCCCCCATTGCCTAACTACGACAGCGGTCGGTCATGCGGGTGGAGGGAAAAAACGAGCAGCCCAGACAGATCATAAAATGGCATTGGATGGCTGCGGCGGCAGCGAGCAGAATGATCAAAAAGCGGATATGTAAACGCAGAGAGAGGGGGAGTTTATTTTTGTCGGAGCAATTGAACGAGATCTTTTGAACCTATTCGGCTTTTTTTCTTTTGCATAATCTACTCTTGTTTACAGGCATTTTGTATTCTGTGGTGAATCATTTAGGAAAATACAAAACGGTTTCATCGCCTGCATCCTTGCAGTCATAAAGGTAAATATTATTCATTTTCTAATTTATGTTCTCTGAA
Source organism: Oscheius dolichura (assembly GCA_932521035.1). Classification (NCBI taxonomy): domain Eukaryota; kingdom Metazoa; phylum Nematoda; class Chromadorea; order Rhabditida; family Rhabditidae; genus Oscheius; species Oscheius dolichura. The sequence goes on from OW051494.1 coordinate 7,846,750, forward strand.
TTTATGTTTTTCAGATGTTGTATACTCATTTCAGGTCTTATATTATTGGATTTATGCAAAAAAGAAAGAAGTTTGTAAGGATTTGGAGGATAACTCACCAATCGGGCTCTGTTGAATCTATCGCTGTCCATTTCTCCAATTCCGTCGTCACGGCTTCTTGAATTGTTTGCTTTTCTCTGAAAAAGTACTCAATTAGTCTAGACTTTGAAGCCTTGGAATTTAAAATAGCAAAAATAGAAAGGCATCATGTGGTAGTATGAATAGATCCCCGAATTGTTCTCTCTTTTCGCCTTCTCATGGCATACACAACTTTTGCAGGAGGAGGAGCACGTCATATTGTGAAAGTGATTGAAAAAATGTGTGTTTGTCAAAGTGCAACCATCAAAGAGAGAAATAAATAGAGAGAGGGCGGAGGCAGGACGAGATGAACCGTGTTTTCCAGACAGATGGCGAGACGGACACACGCTGCTGTCCCCCCGAACGACAAAAACATGTACTATTTCTTTGCTATTGCTGACGATTAAAACGGGAAGTATTTTGCAACAGCCAATGGACTTGTTATTTATGCATTGCAGGCAGCTCAATGCGAGTTCAACTATCCAGACGACTAGACACATTCCGGAATGAGCCGAGCCGAACGACAAATGACTGCTGTCCGTCTTTAATTGAATTGCTCTCTTTGGGCCTAATCATTTTAGGACGAGGAGGAGAGGAAGCGGAGGAAACGAGCAAAAAGATGTCTCTGTTGTCTGGCGGTCTTCGATCAGTTAGGACAAACACGAGAGCGATGAGCGCGCCTCACACTATTTGCACCCTGGCCCTCCGGTCTAAACCCCATGATCGCCATGAGCACGTCCACTAGTGTGTGCCGATTGTTTCAAATGTACAAAAATATAGGAAAACAAGGAAAATAATCGAAACAACTGGACGATCAAGCAACGGATCATTCAAAGCCGAATATAATCTCATTCTGTTGACTTCAATAAAAATAAATGGCTAGGCCTTGTAGAGGAGATAATTCTCTACAAAATGACTACCAAATGCCTTGAATAGGTTTGAATTTGGTTGAGAAAACCTTAAATTTCGGCGAGCTTCCACCCCCAGTTCATGATGTAACCGGCCGATTGCTTCTTCTACCAGCAGAGCTGATATTCCGTCATTATGATGAAATTTTCAGCATTTTCCGATATTTTATGATATTATAAATCATAAAAATTAGGTAGAAATCACGAGGAAAGCCGGCTTTCACTCCGGAATGTTGATCCAGAGCCGGCGCCCCTCCAGTGGAGGATCAGACAGCCCCGGTTTGTTTTGGATCTTTGACTTTCCGCCGATAAAACTGAGTCCGTCTGATCCATTTTATTACAGAATAGCCACATAAAATGGCTGGGAAAGGGATAACTTTATATGGGGATATTGTGGTCTTTGAGTCTGCCGGCCAAAACTGAACGAGTACCAGGAAGCCACGACTTTTTACCAATCTGGGGATACTGTAATTAATAAACAGGGTGGATATCCTTCTGAATATGTCCATTATTACTGTAACGCTCTAGATAAGACGAGTTGTTGTGTTCAATCTCGGCCACCCCTAATCCCTGCTCAAAAATGCGTAGAGCCGATCAAAGGAGACGACGGCCGCGGAGGAGGAGAGCCAGACTACATTCGCCCTAGGGGGATAGGGATATTTGCAGGGTGGGGGTACTGTGCCTCCCGGGCCCCTCTCCCCCCTGCCCCCTTCTCGTCGTCGTGTGTGCTCAGTGAAACGGGAAGAGCGAGACACCGGCGGCGCTGGCTGCGACGGCCGTGTCCCATGACTCAACGGACGTCATCAGTCTGTACCGCGGCCGCGGGATGTAATCAACAACTTTTCCCGGGAACTGTATCCCATTTGAAAGAGAGAGACTTCCTTCCCTTTGGAAATTAGCCACAAAAAGAGCGAAGTCACGTGGCCGACCCGCAGACGGCGCGCGCCCGGCCGACTGACACAAACAAGGCGGCCCCCGGTTTTGAAGTTTGGTGGGAAGGGAAGAGATCAAAAGAGAAGAAACAGCTCTATTGGCAATGGAGCACGAATACTTATACCGTTCCACTAGGGGGTGAAAGTTGCCCCGCCCCTCTGCTAATGTGTCCAGACTGCAGACAGTTCCGCCCCGCGGCCCCCGTCCTCGTCTGCTTCTTGATCAACAACAAAAACAGATCGGGAAAGCTTTGCCCGGCCGGCCGCCGTCGCCGCCGTTAGTCAGCCCGCGCGAAACTGTCTAGACGAGGGGGGCTGGCTGTTAAAAGTAGGCCGACGAGGGGGGATTGGTTCCGGTTCCGGATAAGGTAGGAGGAGGAGGGATACACAGACAGGGAGGGGGCTGGCCGATACCCCATGACAACGGGGAAAAGGGCAGGACATTAGGAAAAGACAGAGGGAAAACAACCGGCAGACAGGAGACATTTCCGGTAGACAGAACGGTTTATGGTCAGGACAGAGCAGAAATAAAAGACTACGGGTTACTGTAGACGCTAATTTCGAGATTTGGAAGACAAATCCTACTAGATAATCTTATTTTTGTAAGGAGAAATCCGGAAATAACACGGAAAAGTTTTAAAAACGAGGAGAAATTGACCCAGGAGGACAAAAACAGAGCTGGTAAGCGCGCGCCATGGATAAATTAGCTATTTGAAGGCAAAATGACTCAAAAACGAGCATTTTTCAACATTTGGACGAGTAAAATAGACTACTGAAACTGAAAGACAATGGAATGTCGAAGAAAAGTGAATAACAGCGCCTAATTTGACAAAAAGAAGCAATTGTAAGCGCGCTCCAATGTGAAATTGACTTTCTAGAGGAAAAACAACGTCAAAATGGTGGTTTAAATCTGTCTTTTTAAATGGACAAAAAGAGGGGGTCAGATGGGTCAAAGACTGCTCGGAGGGGATCGTATAAGTTGTGAGGGTCAACAGCCGGCGACTGGTATCAACAACAAGAAATCCGGGGTAAACTACTCACCAGTGGACAGCCGTCGGGGGTGTTGCCACTCCGGGGCGATTTGGGCTGCTCGGCCGTCGGCTCGGACTGGCTACGGCTGCGGAACTTTTTGACCAATTCCTTGAGCATCTTGGAATAGAAGAGAGAGAGCGAGCGGGCGAGACACCTCTCAGTCAGTCAGTCAGTCTCAAAGACCCTGGGAGACCCGCCCCGGCGGGTGCCCGGCGCGCTCGTTTCCCCCCTCCCCCGTCTGGCTTATTCTTTCATCGGGGGGACTCGGGTCCCTCTCGGGAGGCCGTGGTCTCTCGTCCGGGGGTGGCCGGCCCCCTCCGGCCAGACAGCGCTCTCTCGCCTCGCCCGGTCTCTTCATCATTTTCTGGCCTCTCCCCGCCGGCTGATGATCTCTCATCGGGACCTTTTTCCGCCCTCCTTGAGTCTACTCGCACCCTGAATTCTATTATCCTGGGGGGCCACTGCCGTCTGCCCCCCCCCCCCAGAGCCTCATGCCCCAAGTCTATCCTCCACCTCCTGTCTCGGCCACCTTCGTAATCTCCTTGTCCGTGGCTCCCGTCTGCCCCCCAGATGTCCTTCGGCCCGTTCGGGTCTCTGTGCTCTCCTGCGTAAACAACAGTCAGACGTCCTTTTCCCGAAGAAGACAAGGACAGCGTGTCTGACCTCCAGACGGCGGCCAATTGCGGCACACAGAGCGATGGTTTTCAAGCGGGAAAACGATCGGCGAACGGGCAGAGAAGAGAGATTGGCACAATCGGGTAATTTGGACTGGCAGGACAAGGAAAAGCGGGAAAAAGGAAGAGAGAACGGCCGAGGTAAGCCACCGAAAGCAGAAATCAGAGGACAGGGAACGCGGCGGGACGCGGGAAGAGAGAGACTTCCGGGTGGACACGGAACAGCACGGCAAGGAGCTATTCTTCCTATTCTAGGCTTATCCCCTCTTCTGCCGAGATGTTACGGGTGCTGTTCCGAGGAGATTACCCTTTTCTCCCCTCTTTGAAGGCCGATCTGTGGAGATCAAGAACTCCAGAATTCATGATAATGTCACAGGTGCCTTCGCCGCGAATTCTATGAATATAAAATATTCAATTTGAATATAAAAATCACAGAAAAGGGCGGAAGAAAACAGCATGATTCAGATTTCCCACGAATTTGAATTCAAATATTCAAATTTGGCGGCAGACCGTATTTCCCGTATTTCTGGCTGAAAATAGCTGGATCACGTCATTTTTCGTGCTCTCTCATTAATTTTCATTCCTCCCCTAACTAGGAAGCGGGTAAATTAAGTAGCCGTCGAGCCAATTTCCCACTCCCTCTCGGCCGTTCTTCCGCCTTTTTCTCCCGGCTGATTGCTCCAATTATAATAAAGAATCAGAGATTTCTGCTTATATAAAATATTTATATAAAAAAGTATGTCTACTTCCGTCTGGCCGAGAATCCGTTCAAGTCCATCTGCATCCGAGGATTTGTGGGACTTCAATGACGACAGCGAGGGTCCCGACGAGAAGATCAGTCTCAGCGACTTCTCCTATCTCCGGGCATTGTTTTCCAGACGTTTTGACGTTGTGTCGATGAGGCACTTCCAGCCGGGTCCCGATAAGATAGAGTCTTCGGCTTTTTCTGCTCTTTTTATTACCCGGGAAAGACTTTCACTTGAGGGAAAAAGCAAGGGAACGACGAAAACACGAGCTGTTTCGTTGGAAAACAGATTCTACCGGGAATAGGATACTATCCAATCTAAATAACAATAATACTAGCAATACTAAACGGGTCAAGGTCATGTAGTCACTCTACCAGCAGCCAACCACAGCCGCGTTCGTGGTGTAATGGTCAGCATGGATGCCTTCCAAGCATTCGACGGGGGTTCGATTCCCCCCGAACGCAGAACATTTATGCTTTTTTTCTATTCATAATTCAAGGAGACTAGACGACTGCTGGAGGTAATTGACAGCTTTTTGCATATTCCCCGGACTTTGAACATGTGTGCGCGCGTGCAGCCAGCAGACAGACTGCAGTTTTTAGACCCCGCGAGGGAGGCAGCCGGGGGTGAAATGAGAATGAGGCGAAAGTCGCGGCGGCCACCACCACCACAGCTGGTCAAACACTATCCGTCTGGGAATTTGGCCGACCCCCGACGTCATTCTCTGTTTTTCTCTGCTATTTTATGTCGTCCTCCTCCCTTTGGGAGGCACCAGAGATGAGTCGTCGCCTTTAGCCCCGTCGTCTGCCCGGGTCGTCGGGGATCGGTGGAAACAAGAGCGACCAGCTGGATTGCCCCCCGAAAGAGAGCGGCCGGGCGACATTTTGCGATCTCTGAACAACGTGGGTGCCGCCGCCGGGGGTACATGCGTCCCCCGGCCGGCAGCCGACGGGGGCTGTCGTCAATGGCATCGTGGGGTGGAGGCAGACGGCCACTGCTGGAAGAGGGGGACAGAAAAAAACGACGACGACGACGGCAGGGCTTCCGGCTGGTTGCTAGTCTCCTCCGGGGAAGACATAAATTAATACATTGAGCATGGGAATATCCGGGGGACCGGCTGCCGGCAGGAACGGGCAGACGAGGAGGGAGGATGGGAAAATGGACCAGGAAGCGCCGAAATCCTACCGTATTCTACAGTATTCTGTCTAAATTTGTAGTCAGTATTTGAAGCAGTACAGTGTTTTGTGTTTTGAGAAGACGAAAGGTCCAGGATTACACCGGCATGAAATAACAATGGGTGTCTGTCGGGAAAGTCCAAAGTTATAGGACAAAACAATACTGAAAATAGCCGGGGGACTTTGGACTACGGTAACTGGACGGTCCTTTAGAGAAATATTGTACGGTTATTGAAGAAATTCTATTTCAATGAGAAGATTCGCTGTTTTGTACTGGGGCAGGGAATCTGAGTGGATTATGGTCAATTTGACACTTTTTCACGGGAAGCCACGATTTTTTGCGTTGCTGGTTCAAGGTTGCTATAATATGTTCACCTTTCTCCAAAGGATCCCGTAGCGAAAGAAGAATTTGCCCTTTTCTTCTCACCGAGCCGAAGGAAACAGACGGCTGCAGAGTGTCCGCACCCGTACCATCTCGGCAGCTCGACGTTCAGTTATTTGACGCCGCCACTTCCCAAAGCTCTCAACTGCCGAGATTTTACGGGTGCGGGGGCAGTGGTTTGCAGACTTCTTCAGACATCACCTGACTGTTTTTGTCCTCTTTTTCGTCTTCGATCCTTATTCCCACGTCATCCTCGTCTTCTCCTCGTTATCCCCGCCGACCATCGCTCTCCCCGTTGGCTGTTGTCCAAGGGAGCGGAACTAATCCTCTCGAGTTGTCTCGTCTTTGATTGGCTACGGAATTGAACACAAGAAGAGTTTTTTCTCCTCTAATTTCCGCAGACGTAGCGCCATTTCCCGGATGTTTTTGTGCCCTTTTTGAGACTACTTCCTTTTATCTCATTTATCTATGGTATTGTCTGGGAATTAGAGACCGTTCCGGGAAGACACCGCGGCGGGGGGACGGGGAGACGCTATTGGGAAAGGAATTCACGGAAATTTGAGATCTATTATGGGAAAAGATCATGTTCATACTCTTCTTCAACCGAAATATGGGAGAAGTTCTTATTTTAGGGGCAAGCAGAGCTCCCACGTGTTAAAATGTTGCAAAGGGCGGATAGCGCATTGCCCGCGAGGCGTCTCTCGTGCCGTCGATAGCTCAGTTGGTAGAGCGGAGGACTGTAGTGTGGCGGGTATCCTTAGGTCGCTGGTTCGAATCCGGCTCGACGGAATTTTTTTTTGCTTTTATTGTTTTGGCCAATAGACGAAGGAAGTCTCGAAAATATTGAGGGAAAACTGTTTTTCAGGAATATTTTGTATTATTACATAGCTAAAAGGTCATTTTTCTTCTATGTTTTTGTCTGAGGAGTCTAAGCAGAGATTTTGAGCCGGATCCGCTTGCCCTCAGATTAGAGTCTACTTTTGTCTGTCTGGCGCTTGTTGGCCGACTTGCAGCCCTCGAAATGTTTTTCAGTTCTCCTTAGCCGCGCCCCGTCTAGACGGACTCAATAAAGAGAGAGGGCAAATGGTCGTCTTTATGTCTACCCGGGAGACGAGAGGGGGTCGTCAATCGGCAGGGGGGCCCCCGGGTGGTCTGGCTGTCTCAATTGCCTCCTCCGTTTTAAACACCAAGGGGGTGACCAGCGAGACAAACTCCAGTCCCCCCCCCCTTCTCAAGGCTACCGTAATCCCAGACAGGATCGCCCCCCTTTTCCCATCGGGGCCTCACTCTAAAAACAAGGAAGTTTTTGTCCGTCTGTCTGAAGACAAGCGAGGGTGGCTGGGAAGGGACGAAACACGGCCGGGGGGAAAACAGAAGCGGAAGGGGGCAGACAGGGACAGCACAAAGGTCACTCCCAGGGGGGAACGTGTTCTACGGGTGTTTATAGCCTCACCTCTCTCTCATTGTCACGTCTATTCGCGGTGACAGACAGGTCCCGGAGGGAAGAAGGCTCGTGGGAATTAAAAGAAGAGGCAAAGGGGAGCAGAATCTCAATTTCTGGCCAGTGGCTTCTACCGGACTACCATAATCCGGGGCAAACCTTCACCACGTATTCTACTGGATGTTGTTGTCCTGTAACGGATAAACAAGGTCCTGGGCGGAACATCTGTGGCTACAGTACCAAAAGCAGGATTCTCAATGGGCCCAGACGCGATTTCATTCTCCGACCTGACGCCCATGTGTTCCAGAAATGGATCTATTCAAGAGCAGTGGCCAATTCTTCCCGGGACGAGTCGATAAATAATGGGGCATTCCTTCCCTTTCCAATAGGTCGATCCAATGAACCTCGTCTTGGTATTTGGCCTGCCTTCCGACTCTTGACCTCTACTGTCCATACTAGACGGCCTTCCGACAGTTCGTCGTAACTTAGACACTCAAAGAGATGACAGATCGGGCACGACAGGCGGTCGATCCTTTGGGGAAAGGAAACACGGGAAAATTAACGATAACATGAAAAAAAAGGTCGACAGACTGGAGGAGAGGCTGGAGGGGATCGGGCTACGGTATCCATGGAACTTGGTCAGTGCTCTTTCTGGCAGACGGCCAAGGGGAAACCGTCTAAAAGCTTGTGCTTTTCATAGAAATTTTATAGGAAGAAAAGGAGATCGGAGCCCAGTAACAGTATAAAAAGCACTGTACCATACAGTTTAGACTATACTAACCAAAATGCCCTTTTGGTCTTGATCCAGCCGATTTCAGAGCTCCAAAAGCACCATAATTGCCAGTTTATACCACTTTTCCCTTCCCAAACCTCCCGGGACGAGGCCATCCGTCTCAGAGGCTCCGCTATCCACCGGACGCGGTCACTACCGTACCCCCCGTGTAGTTGTCCTTCTCCCTCACTCTGCCCTGTTATTTTCCCCCCGTTCCAGACATATTTCCTTGTCTGTCCGCCGGGAGAGGGATCCATTACATCCCATTCAGGAGGCCTTTCGGATGTTTTTTCATCGAAAGAGAACGGTGTCCAACAAGCCGATTAACCCTAGCCGACAAAGCTCAAAAGACGAGAAATTCCTGATGTTGTCACTTCCGTTCCGATTAACTCTCTCCCGGAACCGGTCGGCTATTTTCCCAAAAAGGGGGCCAAAACAATTCCAGACGAGGAGGGGCTGATCGCTTTATGGGGAGACCTCCGCCGCCGCCGGCCAGCTTGTTTGTCTGTACTTTTCAGACAGTCATGCGGTCAGCTGGGAAGGCGGGCAGACACGGGAAAGTGCAACTCTGTATTGTGACGGAAGGGGACGGGGGCAGATGGAATTTGTGGCTGTTATTCCCGAGGATTGAGAGAAAGGGGAACTGGGGGACAAGCAAGCGGAAAATAAGAGAGATGAAGACGTTTAGCGGGCTTGGAGGAGAACATCCTGGAGAAGGGGCATCCTCGCACCCGTACAGTCTCGGCCGGGTGATCTCCTTCAGTTCACTACGGCCTAATCGGTTTTCTCTGCTGCCGAGACTTTACGAGTTGGGGAAGAAGTTGCCAAGGTCCGGAAAAAGGTCCTTGGAAGGAAATTACAGGAGGAGGATGAACTGTCATGAGTTTCTTTGCTCCTATGGCTCGGGACGGTAGCTAACAGATCCTGGTCTCGGAAAATAGCCGAAATATCTTCGTAACACTGACATTGGCCAAAAAATGCAAGATGCATTCTACAGTGAGGCAGGGTTAGAAATGGCTGGATGACAATCACCCGCACCCGTAAAATCTCGGCAGCTAATTAAGTAATCACTTGGCACCTGTTCAATCAAAAGAGATTTTGCTGCCGAGATTTTACGGGTGCGGGCAGACTGAAGAAAGACCAGAGAGCCCGGAAAGAGAGCCTCCATGGGAGGAGAATCCTCGGGATTACGGTAGTTTCTCCTGGTCCTCGGTGTCGTTCTCCCTCTCCCAATAAGCTGGCTCTACTGTTTTCTTGAGACCAGCAGCCGTGAGAAAGGACTTTACCAATTTTAACCGCTAGCCCGCCATGATATTCAAAATGTGAAGGATTTTGGAAGCCGAGGCATCCATATTTTATAAAAATCGGATGATCTCCTCCCCGGACACAATAATCTGCCTCAAATGACTGAAAAAATGGGTAGTTTTTCTTTTCATTTCGACGCAAATTGATACTACGGTAGCTGACCTTCCACAGACTACAGTTGTTGCGTAACAAGACACTCATTGATAGACTTGGTCTTTTCGTTTCTCTGCTGGTAAAAATAGAATGGACGACGGTTCGCAGACCGACCCGAAAAGTTCGGTGGCGGCGGTGGAATGTCGGAGTGCGGGCTGTCCATGGGCGGCTGGTGGCGGAGAGAACATGGCCGAGTGGTCTAGTGGTATGATTCTCGCTTAGGGTGCGAGAGGTCCCGGGATCGATCCCCGGCTCTGCCCGATCTTTTTGCATTTCTGGTCAGTTGCTGGTCAACTTGAAAAGTGAAGGTGGTCGAATTTGTCAAATATCGTCAAGACGGAAGGGATTCTTTCCAGCCAATCGTCTTTCTTCTTTCGCAGCGGCCGGCCGTCTTCTACCAAATTCAGGTCACGTTTATTACCTTTTTTTGTTTCAAATTTTGGGGTTTCGAGTAAAATGGTCGGAGCACTTTTGATCTGCGCATTATTTTTGGCGAAATTAGGGTGAACAATGAGACGGCCACCAGGGACAGACCGAGTAGAGAATCCGCCTCGAAAGGTAGCCTGCCCTCCCTCCGGAGAAGGTGTCCCGGCCCGGTTCTCTGGTCCCGGGGTGTCGTCTGTGTCCACAGCGGTGTTTGGAACAGCGCAGAAGGCCCCCGGCGCCGCCAAGGAGAACTGGAAATATTCAATTTCTCCACGGCGCGTTTTTGGTCTATAATTTGAAAAAATAACAATAATTTGGATGTTTACTTTGTTGTTTTGTTGGTGCCTCTTTTATTTATAGGATAACAAGCTGGAGAAGGTGGCCACTGGACTAGGAGGACAGGAATGGAGGCGGCTAGAAGAGGAGACGGCAAGAGGGACGGTGGCGGCGGAACAGTAAGTCAATTTGAGGCTGTTCTAATTCTTCTAACGGTTCAGAATCGGGAATAGCAAGCAGACAGTGAAGAGAATAATCGAATGAGCCATGATACCGTAAGATCCAAACAGGAGACGAGGCTCCATTTTAACTCAGAAGGCGGCAGACGGAGAAGAGAGACGACAGGACTTACCAGTTAGGCAACAGTGAGTTATTTATGAACTCATCTCAAGCCTTTCCAGTATTGGTGTTAGCCATCGGAGATGCAAAATGGAAGGCCTTTTCGTCAGCAGGTCATCCCCTTTCCTCGGCCCGTCTTGGCCACCTCCTCGCTGTCCTCCAGGCTGCCTTCCTCCCTCGTCGCCTGCCTGGGGGAATGGACCAGCTATTAGGAGATCGAGGTCTGTCATCCCGCTGTATTTTCAGTTTCAGATCAGTTTAACGGTCCTGTAGATTTCGGCATACGGTAACGTACATTTTCAGAAGGAATTCAACAAGGTAAAGTTGCCCGTCTTGATCTCGTCTATTTTCGAGACTACCCGTCGGCCTCATCTCGATCTCGAAGCGTCCCGTCTCGTCCATCTATAATGGAGAAAAATTGAGGAAGAATACGAAAGAGATTTATTCATTAGACAACGGGTTTCAAGAACATATCTCGGCGAGGATGGAAGAAACACAAGGTAAAGGGCGATTTTATGGGGCAATACCCCCAAAGATTCCATTCCAGCTTCGTAGGATTGCTATTCTGTTCCCGGTTGCTCCAGTATGCCCATATCGATTTGAACCCGCCCCCGTAGAATTTATCAATCGGTGTTTTTATATGATCCGGAAGACGGTTGAATGTGTGAAATGAAAATAAGATACAGTGGAGTATACCCTGAAATTGGCAAGAATAGCCGTCCGGGAGACGAGGCCAGATGCCTTACCTTGAACAAGACATAGTCCCACACGATCTCTCGCTGATGTCTCAAATTACCGCTATTGTCGTGACAAAAAACGAGTCGTGCCTCCGGAATAGAAAACCATAATGAGACGATTGGAGTGGTCGTGGTGTATTCGACAACGATGGCCTCCATCCGCCTGCTGGTCCGCCAGAGACGGGTCACCACGGCCAAGGAGCACTGAAATGGCTGGGGGTGATCCTTTAACATTCCCTACCCTCTTTATTATCTGGTTTATAACCTGTTCAGGGACAGCCTCCAAGTCTAGCGAGCTCGGTCCCCTCGAGTTCTGTTGCTCCCATTTGGCCTGAATGGTGTTCTCCCGATACAAGCTAAATCAGGATTATTTATGTGTCTGCCGTACCTCAGCAAGGTGTCCCATCTCTCCTGAACTCGAGACTGTAACTCCTCGCTCAGTTTGGAATACAGTTCTTTCTTGTCATATTTCGATCGCATCCTCTCCTGTACCGCATATTGAAATGTCGCGTGGTGATGTTCGTTTACAAAAAAATATATTAAACTATATATTTTGAACGTATTCGTGTATTTGCACTCGCCTGGATATCTCTATAAAATCCGTATAAATTAGGAAAACGGAGATCGCCCCGTGTTAGAGACGGAAAACTACTGTACCTCTTGGAAGAACTTGACCACATCCCGCAATAAGACCAAGTCCGGCAATTGGGACAGCGCCAGTTCGACGGTCTCTTGTACTGCCGCCTCCGTGAGACGCATCCTGACGACCGTGACCACCGGCTGCTGGAATGGACACCCAGTTGGGAAAAGAGAGATAGACGAACCATATGGATGATGAGTACTTGACATTTTCGGGGAATACGACAGAAATCGATAGGAGGACGAGGATAGTTCTTCTGTTGAGAGGGAGTGTACATCACGCGGAGAAGTTCACTGCCGGCATCTTTCTCGGCCACATCTTCACAGGCCGAATGGATTTGCGAAGGACAGACACTTATATCAGTCATCTCTAAGAGAGAAATTGTGGATGCCGACCAAAAATGGAGGGAGATCCTCGGACAAGGGGCAGACAAGCGGGTCACAGTAGGAATAGGGCGCGTTTGATGGCCACTGCCGACTCTTCCTTCGATTTTTGTCCTTTTTGATTGAACGTGTCTAAAACTTCGGTCCATTGAGCATCCTTGTTCCCTTCCCAATCGGCGTCCTTCTTGTGACCCCGTTCGCCCTGCTCCTCCATCTCGTTCCTCGGAGACGACGGTCGTCAACCTGCTTACACGTGAAATACATTCCCCAACTGTTCTGGTTGTTTATACCGATACCTTTCCCCAGTATTGAATTATTTTCGAGAGACTTATCATGCCAAGCACGAACTTCTATGGAGCACACATCCTTTGATGGAGAATTCGGGCACTTTCTTTGGGGATAGTATACCATGAAGCCTCCGATGCCGTGGATCTATTTGGAGTTCGTGCTCAGGTCCGTTATCCAATAAATATTCTCGCTCTCTCTCTCTCTCTCTCTACCATTCCCTCATCCTTCAAAACTAGAGAATGGTCGGGGTTCAACTGCCTTGTTGGCATACTGTATAGTTAATTTTCAGGAGGAATTCAACAAGAGCCAATGGAAGAGGATGGAGGAGGACGCCGCTGCCTTCTTCTTGAAGCGCAACCACGACGACGACGCTCTCCTGCAGGCGAGGAAGAGGACGACTAGAAGAGAGAGGAGGCCGTCGGCCACGTAACCTCTGGAACTGCTCGCCCTCGGGAGAACAGGATAACGAAGATAACCAATTCCGTTCTAGCTGTATTTTCAGTTTCAGCAGTCTCTCATTGTATCTGGATTCTGTCTATCCGTCTAGACAGAATCTGGACATATCTGCGCAGATGTCGACACTTTTTTTGGGTCAATTAGCATAGCATTTGGGTACATTAGCATAGAATTTTTGATAAAGATTGATTATTTTCAGGTTGCTGCGAAAAGCGAAAATCTATCTATAGAAGGGGAGAGAAGTTCTGATTTACTCTACAGTATATTTTATTGCCTTTATACAGTATACCCGTTAGCTCGTCCCTTTTGAGGAGGGAAAAGAGGGTAAATTACAGTCGGAAGGGGGTCATCAACGCGGTTCCGAAGTATTTCTGTAGGCAGTCGAAGGAGTAGCCGCCTTTCTTCACCCCAACTTCGACTGTCTTCAGTTGTCTCTTTTGTAGCGCCCACAAGGCGCATTCTGCCATCGAAGGGGGCTGAAATGGAAATTTTAGAGTAAAATCTATGTAGTATACCTTCAACTGGACGACGCCAATGGCTCTGACTCCCACAGCGATGAAAGTTGTCGAGGTCACCATACCGTAGAACATCTGATCCAATCCTCCTGTAAAACGGGCACTTCCCGCCGGAATACAAGTGAATTCTCGTCGCTCATGGTCTAAATAGACCCTGTATATTGTATTTTGGATACTGTAATATCTAAAATAGAAGTTCCGAGGGTTCTAGACCTTGTTTTCCTCCAGGGAGAGAGCGAATGCCCGCGCTCCTGCACCCGTAAAATCTCGGCACATGGAGGAGATGGGGAAAGCTCGCGCCAGAATACCTGAGCGTTTATTTGCCGAGATTTTACGGGCGCGGTCGCGCGGATCTCTGGAGGATTTCAGAGGAGAGAATCAAAAGAATACGATATATTTCTACTTACTGAATATAATCCTATAGAAGTGATAGATTTTCCACCGATGGACCTTGGCTATGACCGTCGTCCCGTCGCTATAAAAGGTCAACGGTGTCATGACAGCTCCCATCCGGTGTCCGCCTCCCCGGCTGAATGTTTCACTAATTCCTCTGCTCTCAAAGTCACACAACTGAAATTAAGAAGGGTCTCGAGTGGAATGCAGTACTCCGTCTCACGTTGAAATGACTCTCGGCCGACTGGATATACTCTTCCCAGGTGTTGGTATCCGGGCTGGACAGTACCAGCCGGTTGTCGCTCAGAAGACGGGCGAATATCCTCCGGCCAGTGTCAATCGCTATCGGGTAGCGGACACTCTTCAACTTTTGATGGTCTTCGATATCTGCTCGTCTGATGGAAAACGAAGCCTGAATGGGAAATTCCATCCGGATCGGTCTCATTTGTACCTCCTGTAGTTCAATATTCCAGTAGGGGATATCACCCATGATTATTCCCCGGTCGTAGATATGAAGGCCGGCCTTTCCATGGGAGAAGTAGGCCGTCTCGAAGGGAAGAGAATAAAATTCGGCAGCATAGGTGGCATCTAATCTAGAAATAGCGAGAATCAAGGAATGACGTCTAAAAAGGCCTATAACTTTTGATGGCTAGCACGTCTAGCCGTTTTCTTTTTTTGTTAGATTCTACACGATATGAGCTACATTTTGATATAAAATACATCACCCTACTCTCAACCTAGGAAATATGAAGATACTGTAATTTTTCGATGTCTTTTCCCTCGAAAGTGCTCCTTTCGCACGCTCGCACCCGTAAAATCTCGGCAGCAGTCCGCAATGGAATGCAATGAAAAGGAGGTTCAGCTGCCGAGATTTTACGGGTGCAGTTTCTACTAAGAAAACTCACGCATAGGTGGTGAATTCCTTGTTCCGGTGATTAATTTCATATAGGGTCACTTCATCCTCATTCGATTTCTATAAATTGATGTTTCCCCTTTTCCAGAACACAGTCCAACTCACGGATGTTCCAAAAACGAGGAGATAAATCCGTCGGCCATCGGTAGAAAAGGCCGCGTAGGTATAGTAGACCTCGATCAAATCAACCGCAAAGAGCCGCTTCCAACTGTCCGGGAACAGCGTATTCAGGGACCAAATTTCGACAGAACTCTCGCGGGAGACCTAGGGATTCGAGAAAATTAATGAGGACGTCTATTTAGTCATTTTTGGGAGCTGGAGGATGTCTCAAGGGCTTGACCAGTTCGTTAAGTGGGAACTTTCGCACCCGTACCATCTCGGCAGCAAATTGATCTCTATTCAGGCACGCCAATTTTCAAATACCTCGCAACTTCCAAGATTCTACGGATGCGGGGAATTTGGCCGCCTCTTTGGGTCTGTTTCGCGTCCAGAACGAAAAATTAAAATTTTCCCTCTTCCCGCTTGACATTCAAATTTTTTGTATGTTTCGAAAATGCCCCTCTTATCATTTCGAAACAAATAGATCAATCTAATCAACCGGGGCTGAGTCATTGGCCCGCCGGCTTTCTGACTATATACAAGACTGGGGGAAGGTTGTTACCTTGAGGAAGACGGTATTTCCAGTCGAGCCGATGGGGTGGAGTCGCGATCGATCGCCAGTCACCCGGCCGTCCACATGAAGAGTCCGCATCACACAAACTGAGGAGGATCGACGGGAGGACGCGGCAGCCGGCCGGCCGACTGGGGAGGATAACTGGAAGAGGAGAGAAACTCTTTGGAACGAATTATCGGATGATCTCGGAGCAGTATTGAGAAAGAAGGGGAGAAGAGCAGGGAGGGGATGTGTAAAAATGGGGAAAACATCGAAAACTCTAGTTATTTCGAGAAAAAAAACGGGGGATTTTCAGCACTTTTTGAGAAAAACTTGTTAAGAATTTTGGCAGCTGCACCCGTATGATCTCGGCAGCTAATCCGACCGTGTTAAGTTAGACGTTGCCAAGTGTATAGGGTGTCTAACCGGCGGGCATGGGTAAATGCCGGGCGCGGCCGATTTTGGGCATAGACGGGCATCTCGTACGTTTCTGTCCGTATCTCTGCTATTTCTTGGCTAATTTCAGAGATTCAAAGACCTGGTTAGAGAGCACGTCCAGACAATTCTAATGAACTCATACACACTCAATCACCCCCACAAAAAATCTGTAGCTCCACAAACTTTGAATGAGGATAGGTACGTAACCGAGATGTGCAATAGTGTCTACCCCCTCCACATTTTCAGAAGGAGAATGGAAAATAGACAAGTCCAAAAACGCGTTTAGCATTGAAACTCATTTTGCATTTCCCTCCTCTAGAATGCGATTTTAGCAAAAAAAGAAAGAATGCGTCTTGATCGCCAGAAAATTCTCTACAAGATGGTGTCAAAAAAAGTTTGAAAAAGTGTTGCCGAGCAAGTATCCTTCCCTTGTTAGGCTGTAAATGGTAGTACCTACTCATTAATCGCCGAGGATTATGACTTCAGGCCTAGAAACGACATGATCTACCAGCATTGCCCTTATGTCCGTACGGTAAGGAGGTCTTACGATCTACTTTCTCGGGAGACATACATGGCCGATTTGATCGGTGCCGGGCCCGGCGCGCACATGGCTGGTTCGATTCCCGCCGTGACCAAACTCTTTGCTTTTTTTTTTACAACTCGGCCATTTATGGACCATTTTAGGAGATTTAAAAAGTGTGATAGAAAGCACATCAAGGGCTATCTAACAGACAACAGAGCAGCTCAAAACGTTAGGCAGAAAAGCCTTCAGTAACAGAAACAGAGCCAGACCGTCCCCCCTTCTTTTGATGGCTTCGTCTGATTTCAGATGTATATGGTGTACTTCCATATAGATATGGATATAGATGTTCCGATATTTCTGAATCAATTCGGTACTTATGCAGCCCCCAAGGAGGCAGCCGTCCACCGTACTCTCAATGAATTCTTCCACGGTTCGGCAAATCTGGAACACCATAACTATAGCGATATCCAGATGGATAATACCAGCCATCCCCTGTAGGAATACTTTTAAGGAGCTCTTTATAATGTACCACTTGTTTTAGGATGAAATATTTGTTCCTTAAATTCAAGGAGGTTGAAGAGTATTACGCGAATCACCTTGGCCATATCTGGGACGCGACAGTCATCACGGAAGAGACCGGAGGAAGACTTCAGCTGTTGATTTTTAAATGGAAAGAGACGGACAATGTTTCCATCACGATCGGAGAAGTGAAATCGTTTATCGGAATGGACATAATCAACGACAGATGGTGAGAGAGCCAGGATTGGTACAAGATGGAGACGGCCATTGAGCCCACTGGAAACGAGCATCTGTACTGGGTGGAGGACGAGGAGGAGGACGACGAGGAGTCGGAAGAGAAGGACGACGCCGAGATGAACAGCGCCTAAGAAGAGCGACAGCAAACAAGTCGCCCCCAGTCGCCTATGCATCTTATTTTAGTAATAAAATCGGCCGTTGCTTTCTCTTTTTCTATATGCCAAGGTCGTATGGGTGGTGAAATCTGGGAAAATCCAAGGGTGACTCGGGTAATAGCGTAAAAGTGGACGTCTGCTTCCATAATTCCACTGAAATCTTCCTCCAGGGGTCCTTTTATCAACATTGTCATTCTTCTTATACTGTCCACTCTACCCTTTGCTATTTTTTGCCCTCGCCGGCTGTGATTCATCCGCGATGACAATCGGTTGGCTACTCGTCAGCGCAAGTAGTCATTTTCGTACTTTAATCGATGACGGCATTGACTACTCCATTAGGAGACAGCCGCGGCTCTTTATACTATGATCAGAGAGAAGTCAAATGCCCAAAATCTGCAAAAAAGTTGAATTTTTCCAAAAGTTTCGACATATGGGGAAAAAATGTTCCAATCCGTTGCTTTGGCATTTGAAATTCTTTATAGAGCGTAAATAAATGGCGAAATGTACTTTTAGACATGAAATTTGGTTCAAAAAGGATGTTTTCCCCACATTTTCGAGAATTTTCCATTACCAGAGATACACACAAATAAAGCAAAAAAAGACTCCGTCGAGCCGGATTCGAACCAGCGACCTAAGGATATCCGCGACACTACAGTCCTCCGCTCTACCAACTGAGCTATCGACGGTCATGTGTGTGGGCACTTGAGCGGTGTTTGATATGAGTTTAGTGCTATTTGCCAGTGAAAGGAAAATAGATCACAGCTGTTTTCGATGTCCTTTTAATCTTTGAGTATTTCAGAGGCTAATAGATTAAAAAAATAACCACAACGAATAAATCTAAGAAACAACGAAGGTAATAAAGCCAGAAATCAGTCGCAAAGCCAATAAAGTGATATTTCTTGAAAAGGAATGTACGGAGGTGGCTAACCTGTGCCAAATAGACGACAATCACATCCAAATCTTTATTAACATATAAAAATTCAATATATCCATTTTCTCATCCCTTCCAGCCGGAGAAAATGAGCCTTTGATTTCTCGGCCGATGCCACGTCGTCCCCCTCTCCCATTCGCCCCCGGATGACATCATTTCGTTGTTTTTATCCGATCAATATGGCTCTCTCCCCCTAAATATAGGTTCCTTCCTTCTTTTTTTTCTCCCCGGCGGGCAGGCGATCCTCTTGCCTCTTTCCCTATTGACCTTGACCACTGTACCACCACTGGGATAGAGAGAGAGAGATGGATCATCTGGCAAAATGAAGATGTATACAAATGAACTAGACGAGGAGAAAAAAAAAGCTGGGTATGACCTGGTTTGATGATAATCTCTCGATTCATTTGGCGGGTTGACCCATGTTGACACAGGGTCAACATAAACGGTTAGTTAGCAAATGAGCCACGGTCAACCGGGATTATACCCGACTTCCTCGTGTGTTGACACCTTTTCCCTGACAGGCCGGACTCTCACAGGGAGGGAGAGAGAGACCGCGCGTTTGAACAAAGCCAGAGCAAAAAGTGAACACGTCGTGAGTCGCGAAAATCAATCATAAAAACATCTATAAACAATGGGGAGAAAATTCTTTGGTTTCTTGAACTTTCCCCTGAAATTATTTGCAAACGGAAATATGATTTGAAGCTCGGTTATAAACTATAAACGGTCACCTCGTTAGTCTCCCTTATCTCCGCTCTGATGAAATTAATTTGAGCCTCAATTTTCTTCTCCAATTTTTTCAGAACCTGAATTATTACAGAAAATGATCCCCAGTCCCTCTAAAACCCAAAAATCTCAATAGATTCATACAATGTTAATCATCTACTGTACATTTCGTGAGTTACCCTTCAAAATAAATAGAAAACAGCCCAAATGAATCACTTGTAGAGTGGGCGCACGCCATCTCAGCGTTTTTACCTTTTGACAATTAGAAACATTTGTAATAAGTGGGCTCTATGTCTGGGGAGCAGAACAAATACTGCACCAGTTCAAAGTTAGAACATTCGTCGGGTGGTTTTTTGCTTGTCGTCCCCCATTCTATAACCACGAATAAACCTCGGCGGATGACGAAGGGAATGATCTACGCGTCACACGTAGACGGTGCTCCACACGTTGACTATTGGATTGCAATAAAAAAAGTTTACCAACTGCTGCAAATCCCGAGTTGGTGCAATAAACAATAACAAGAAATTGAGTGCTGTAAATTTTTATACAACAACTAAATACCATATAATCACTTCTTGACAAAATGAAAGTATAGTGCATATACCGATGCGAACCGTATTATTACCACTCAAAGGGATGGGTACTAAAATGAAAGATTCTTGGAAAGAGAAATAATAGGGTGGATAAATTTAAACAGAAAGGCAAACACCGGAATTCGTACAATAGCGCATGACAATAAAAAATGAGGGTGCTACCCATATTACAGAACACATCCTTGTTGAGGAACTCATGAGATAAAAATTGCGCGCGGTGATGAGACCTCCACCCGTTACTATTGCTCACAAAAAGTAAAAAATTTCCCGATTTTTTGATTAACAACGACTATTAGTCGACGAATATGGGAATATATATTAAAACTAGGGACAACTAATAATTATTAAAAATGGGTAGGAAACTAACATTATGAAGGGTCCTTGAGAAGGATACGACGGACAAGACGATATATTTACACGGAATCGTCTTCCGATTTCAGAGAGAGGCTGCGTTGCACGCTCGGAGAAGATGGAGGACCATTCTTCTGAAAATAAATTAATAAATATATTGCCTGTAGAAACAAAACATTAGAAAATCAAGTTTTAGCCGCTCGAAATACACCCCTCTACCATGTCAGTCTAGAACGAAGGAATATTTCAGTCCCTCACCACACCGTTTGCCTCGCCGGGTGGTGGGCGATCGGAACGGACGCTTATCGATTTCCGCGATGGGCCGTTCAGAACTGATGTTGAGCGGAGGTCATTGGTGGGGTTAGGCTGCGAGTTGCTGTATTTTTGCTCAACAATCGCACAATCACGTGCTTCTAATCGTCTCAAAAATTGAAGAATAGGGGTAAACCCTTTTTTTTGGAAAAAAAAGGAGAAATACAGCGACTTATTCACATGAACCAGCAAAAGAGTTACTAATTTCAGTTGTTGTATATGAAGCAATAATCAAATATAACTATGAACTCACCTGGCCTCGCGGTCTAAACAATTCGTGTTTCGCTAACTCAAAAACATCGGCGCGGTCCTCTTTACGGTATTGAAGGCATTTGAGGATAAAGTCCTGTGCCACACCGCTCAACTATAAAATCACATGTTAATATCAATATCAGCAGAAAAATTACTTGTGGTTTCGGAGGGAAGGTCACTTCTGTAGCTTTTATAATGGTGTTTTCTTCGAGGATCTTCTGTTGTGACTGCTCATTGCCAAATGGCTTTTTACCATAAATGCATTGATAAAAAATGACCCCGACACTCCAGACGTCCACTTTAGAACTGATTTTTGGAGGAGCATGTCCGATTACAAACGTTTCCGGAGGGAGATACCTAAAATTAAGCATTGACATCGCATACAATAATAAATATGAATGTATTTTATGTTATACGGTTCAGCTAATCGTTCTAAAGTCATCATGGAGTTCTGTTCGCTTCTACATTTCATCATTACCGTGATTAAAAGAGGACACCATGGAATGAATTTAAAAAAACCAAGACATACCAGTATGTACCAGCAAATTGACTGGTGAGTTCAAGATCCTCATCACCGCTTTCCATAATTTTAGATAACCCGAAGTCGGTGATTTTTATAGCACCACAAGTTGTTCCGGATTCCAAAAGTATGTTTGCAGGTTTCAAATCATAATGAATAATTGGTGGCTTCCTTTCATTCAAATATACTAACGCGGAAACGACCTATAATAAAAAATATTTACGGTAAAACGGGTAACAATACCTGCATTATAATACTTCTTGCCTCCTTTTCAGGAATGCACTTATTTTGTTTGAGATAGAAATCCAAATCATTTCCTGGGCAGTATTCCAAAACTGTACAGAACGAATGGTTATCAATGGTGAACAAATCGAAAAGTTTAACAATCCGGCAATGGTCCAAAGACCGATGAATATCTTTTTCTCGCATTGCATGCTTGACATAATTAGCCTAAACAAAACACTCAGCAGTTGAATAAAATAATATTTACCTTTTTCTCTTCTTTCCATTCTTTATTTACATGATGTATTTTGCATCCTACATAGCGGTTTTCCTCAAGGTCGTAAGCTCTCCAGACTTCACTATAATTTAAAAATAATTAACAAACAAGCAAGGCGTTTTCATTTAAAGAATTATGGATACTCCCCAAGTACATGGGTTCAAAATCGTATATCTTTAAAGTAATGAATCTTTTCTATTTCGCCTCTATTCTAAAGGAGATCTATTACAACCTTCAACACTAAGGGAATGATGAATAATGCTACGCGGGAGTCGTAAAAAGGTCGCATATTTTGCCAGACGGCAGACAAAGAAATTTGTTTGGCGTAATAAATAACACCAACTGACTGGAATTTCTAATGTTTCAAATAATACCGATATTGGCTAATATTTTGCACCTATGAGAATACCTTTTGAATTCGTTCTGTTTTCTACGTGACCTATCTATTTCTGTAGAGAAGCAAAAATTCAGATCAACAATAAGAATATCAAAACGAATCTACTGCAATATTTTCCATCACGCAGATAATTTGCCGTTCGTCCCTATCCCTTCGATTGTTGCAAACAGTTTGTATTTCGGACGCCGGGCTGTATTGACCGACTGTGGGCCACTCGCGGCTATCACGCTAGAGGTAGTGTTGGTGTTGGGGTGGCTGCTGCTACTCGCTACGTCACACAGGGGGAGAGCCCTACCGCTCCGATCAATATCATCCCAGGCCAACGGTGCAAAAATGCCGCCCGCGCCTCGCCAAAACATTCGCAATAGTAATGCGAACATAGAAGGGCTAAAGGTCTCTGAGCAGTTGCTGCCAATCGAACACATTTGGCTTCGCAAGTTTGAGTGGGTCCCACAGGAAATACCCATTAGGCAACAAGCCAAACTGTAAGAAACGTAGGGATCCCAGTAAATGATAGATAGGAGCTCCAAATACGTGAAACCCATCCAATACAGATGCAGAAGAACATACCTGAATCCACCTTTACCCAAAAGACTGAGGAGAAGGTATCGCTTGCTGCTGAGCATCTCATGGTCTTTATAACGAGATTCTCTCTCATTTGCTGCTCTTTTCAATTCTCTCAAATGGAGCTGTTTCTCTCGGTCCAGTTTTTCTTTTTCCAATGTCAAATCCATTTCTTCCTTTTTCAAGTTCTCGCGCCGGAGCTTGTAAATTTCCTCCTGGAATACATAATATTGGAATATCAAGGAGCATATGACACTGAAGTTGTAGAAAGCGTACCAGTTCTATGTATTCCTGCATCTCTATCTCTTTTGGGAGTTCCGGCCTCCTGAAGATAGCATCATCAACTGCGTTGGAGGTGGAGGGAGCGGCACCGTCACTGTGGATAGCAGCAAGTTGAGCAATTGCCACTGCAGACCTATAATATACCAACAATTAAAACAATGAGTAAGTATCCTACTTCTTTGTCGGCTCCTTACCAGGAGCAAGAGGTTTCCGTTTTTTGAGAAGTGTGCTAGCCGTCGCTATTTCATTTCTTTCTGCATTGATTTGCTGCATCCTTTTATTCAAATCTTCATAGGCATACCCGTCAACCTAAATATGTTAATTTAGCAAGAATTTTCTAAACATGGACTAAAAATGAAAAATACTTACGAAGGTCTCTTTAAAAGAATCTCCATGTCGCATCAGCTTAAACTGCCCTATTCGGGGTTGATCAGCTGTTGTCTAAAATAATGTATATAAAAAATAAAAGAGGTAAGAATCACCTTATCCCGCAAAGCTTTTCTTTCCACAGCATTCTTTTCCACAAGCAGCCTTTTTATTTGCTCTCTAGCAGATTCATTTCGTCTCTTTTCAATATTCAACTGGAATAAAAATATCAAAACGTAGAGCGGAGAAAAATACCTTTATTTGGAGTTCTTCATTTTGTTTTCTGCACTCAATTAGCATTCGATCTCGCTTCAGGATCTCTTCTTCATTTATAGAATCAGAGCTTTGCTAAAACCAATTGATTAAATTTAAAAAGTATTAGAACTTGTTCTTGCTCATAATATAATTCACATATCCGTCTTTTCATTGTGAATATTTTAGCAACTGTTAAACCACTGCAGAGAACATCAATAAAAGTTGCTTATCAATAGAAATGCACTGCTACACGTCAGATAGGGGGTGGGAAAGAGCGCAGCAGCAAAAAAAAGTATTGGCGAACATTTCAATGGATGGATGCGAAAATAATCTGCTTACGTCACAAACACCGATTGATTTAATTTTAGAGCATTAACGATGTTTCGGACCCCGAATTACATCCTCAAATATAAAATGTCCACTCACAATAAATTCTGTTTGTGTTTCCTCATCTGCTTTCATTCGACCAGGTGGACTCTGATTAGAATTACTATTGGAATCAGACGAGTATGCCAAGGTAGGCGTGAGTTGTCGATTGGCTGATGATGGTGACATTCCGGTGTTTCCCCACTAAAACAGGTGGGTGTTTAAAAGATCAAAGATGAATAAATTTGAAGAAAACCCTTACGTTTCCTGTTAAATATGTGTCTGTAAGAGCATCTCCATTTACAAGATAATGTGGTCTTTTCGGGCTAGACTGCAATTGCTGCAAACAAACTGGTTTAGTCAATAAAAACGAAAAACCTACTTTGCTTATAAATTCTGTAATTTTCCGTTCAGATTTTGGTGTTTCATCAGCTCTCCTCCGTTTTCGCACAGGCTTTTTCTCACTGACACTCCGTTGCCTGAAACTTTAAAATATAACTATCAGGGAAAACGAAAGCTGGGCGTTTACAAAACACAACGCGAAAATGACCTACTTTCCAGGGGTTTCATGTTCTTTATCCGATGTAGAACCTGCGCTACTAAGGTTGCTCGTCTCGCTGACCAGCGTTTGTGGAAGATTGGAGAGAATCTTTAATTGGCCATCCACACTGTCTTCAGAGAATGGTTGCAATGAGGGGTCGATTGGCATCGGCACATGAGCCACGCGTAGTTCACTTGTCATGCCGGATTGATTCTGAAAACAGTAATGCGAATTTATTTTAATAAAAATATCTAGTGAATAAGCGTTGCCAAAATCGAAAAACTTTTACGTATACGTTTTAGCATCTAGCAAGGTAATCCAGTCGCAGTAGAAAGTGAAAAGCGGTGGTTGTGGAGCGATATCTTATCGGGTTCTACGCCCCCTGCTGACCTATACCCGTGTCAGTAGCTAATTCTTTTACTTTTCCTCTAAAACATCTGCGACTGATTAAAAATTCGCATTGATTATTGATCGTTTCATATATTTTTGTAGTTGAAACGATGACGGGAGAAACGATTGAGATAGAAAAAAGCATAATCAGAGGGCATGGTTCAAACACCATTATGGGTTAAATTGAAATTGATACTAAATTTTTTTAGATAAAAAGTACACAAAAATCTCGTTCGGTAAAAATCATGAAACTGGGGGTTAAAAATAGTTATATAGAGTAAAAACGCGCTTGAATTATTAGTACGACATATAAGAAAACATGATGATCAATCAATACGTTTTGGGAATTTCGAAAGAATGTTCTATCAATTTCGTTATTGGAAGATCGACGTTCAACAGTGCGAATTAATTTAGATATCGATCTTGATGATTTATGTTTCATGCTATTATGCAAATTATAATAGTAAAATTCGCTAATATCTTGAAATATATCTCATATTGTTAGCAAGCGTAAAATATTTGCATAAATACACAAAATTACGAAAAACCGAACTTACTGTAGGAAATGCTCTTCCTCCTGTATTGAATAAGTTTTTCTCCATTTGTGAGCGATTTAGCTGCTCAAACCGAGGCTGTGAATCTAATGGGTCAGCCATTGTAGTCATGTTGAGACGATGGTCATCAGAAAAAATAATAGATAAAATTCTCCTTCTCCTTGTCGTGATGTTCTAGAAAGAGAAAAAAATTCCAATATGGTTAGGATAGAAAAGGCGCAGCCGAGAGTCACGCGGACGCGGTTCAATCGAATAACTGGGAAGAATTCGTCAGGCCACGCCCACCCGTAGCAGCACGGAAGTACACACGGGCTGTGCGCTCGAAGAAACAAATAATAGTGGTCGGGCCAATGGCTACAAAAACAAGCAGTGGTCGTTCCAAAATTGCTAATTAGCATAATTTTTCAGAAAATCGATAAAAAGAAGAAAAAACAACAACACAAATCGATATCGCAAAGAAGGTGACATCGCAAAAAACAAGCATATTTTTCGGACCTTTTTCCCTCCCGCCTCACATCCCTTGGGTCTTGCAGCGCCGCCGATTACGGTGGAGGGTCGCAAAATTTTTACGAATCTCTTCTCATCTTTTCTCTTCTAAAGGTTGAAGCCTTGTTATTTTGACCATGGGGAATATGGGAAGCAATTCTGTCATCATGAACCAAAGAGATGAACCTCGTTTAGTTCACAGAAATCCATGAAAAGCGAGAAATTCGGGGTTGATTTCATGAAATTGGTCTTTTTCGTCTCAATTTGTTTCGGGAATAGAAAACGAACCTTGTTTCTGCTCTACTAGGTTCTCTCCTCTCTTCTCACATTGCAAATTCAGCAGTTGAGCTGCTGAAATCATTGAAAAACACGAGGCAGCCGAAAGAAAGCGTTCGCGTCTTTGTCCGCGTTTCCTCTGCTTGACTTCCACCAAAATAGCTTGTTCTCCCTCTTACCCAGTCTATCCTCAATACTGACTCATTCCATCTACCAATTTGCTCAGATCCAATTATGAGAAGCTATTCGTCCACTCCTGAATCCTCAGAAAGACCACCTAGAAGAGATGGCAGAGATCGAAGAATGTTCGCCAATCTACAAGGAGCCTTAGGGGGAAGTGGAGCCACTCCTCTTCCTGGATCATCCCGAGGTCCACGGCGATCAAAAGTGGAAGAACCTGCGGAGAGCCTAGATGACCTCGATTCTATAATAACACAAATATCAGATCTCAGTGTCAGGCCGGATAGATCTGCGGCTCAAATTAGTGAGTATTCCTTTTTAGAACAGAAGAAATGGCCTTTTAGAAAGAAATATTGCTGCTTCATCGTATTTGTCGAAAATGGACGAAGAAGAATGGGATAAATTGGCTGAATCTTTATTACAGACAGCATTGACCAATGGGGAAGGAGAATTTGCAGCTGGCCTTTTTGTCACACTGATGGGTATCTAGACTAAATTTCTTCATCCTTCAATTTCTACCCAGAATATGAAAGTTTCTGCGATTCGATTTCTTCTCGTCTTGGCAGCATTTGTGCTGCTTATATTATGGAAGGAAATGATACGGATAATATTCCGACTTTTCTCGGGACCATCTTATGCACACATTGGCCGAGAAATATGTCCAAAGTGAATTCGTACTTTATATCAAAAGAATTTGTCGCCTTTTAGGCTATTGATTCCGTAAATCCAGTCCTCTACACAGCCGTTTGTATAGTAAAAGGTTGGCTGATAGTCCTCCAAGAAGATAACACTGTAAGCTTGAAGAATAAATAGAAAAAAAAATAAGTTTCAGGCAGAAATAGTGCCTAATCTTCCGGATCTCCCTGAATCAGATGAAGAAGACAGTGAATCTGAAAAAAATAACGAAGAAACTGATGAGAATAATCCGGAAAGAGAAGATCCAGTGATTGTCAATAGGTCCGATCCTCCTGCTATTATTGAAAAAAAAACACAAAGTTTAGATGTGCAAAAGCTGTTACAGCTTTGTGTGAATCTACGCAAAGATCGCTCTGGATGAAATGGCCTGAGCTTTGTGACGAAATCTATAATGCCATCAAGCCGGCTATAACTCACAATACGAAGATAACGGGGTGGGATTTTCATCTTTTCTAGCAAGAGCGGAACCAATTCTTTCAGAAATGTCAAAGCGGGATTACTTCACACGCTGATTTCACTTCATGCCTGGACAAAAACAGGCGCAGTCACAACAAAATCGACTTCTACTCAAACTATCTAAAAATTTTAACCTTGTCTTTCATTGGATTACGAGTAGTCATGCCATCTCATACACCTGTGATATATAATAAATTTATGACAAATTTGAGCACTTGTTTGAGACAATTACCTGTCTAATGATAAAATAGAGGTCAATAGAAGGATAAATCTACTCGGATCGTTCCATTCCAAGAATTTCTTTTTGCAATACGGAGACTCGTCCGTTGGCCTTCCATTCTCGTGTATGATTCCAGTCGATAAATATTAATCCTGAAAAAGTTAAAATTAACTATGCAGACCTCTTTGTTCACGCTTCTATTTACTTACAACATAACACTAGTTTCGAAAAGATTATCCTGAAATAGAAAAAAAAAATCAGTTTATTACAAACCTGCTGTTAAAATTGGCCATATGTAGACAGGAAGTCGTTTCTTGAAATGGTAGAAAAATGAGTCTGCCATTTCTGAAAAAGTAATCATAAGGAAAGGGAAGAGAAGAAAGGTAGAGGTCTAATCTAGTCTTTGCAAAAGATATAAATGCAACTAATGTAACTTTTAAAAAATGGTTCAAAATGCAGCCAAAAACTGCTGTCAGGTGCTGCTTGTAATCAGCATTGATATTGTTCTAGTCTTTTGCAATCAATACAATGTAAAACAGAACGAAATGAACGAAGCAAGCAGCAAAGAAGATTCAAGGAGGGCTCGCCTCGTGAGAGCCAAAATGATTCTGCTCTGGCCGGCTGTTTGCCAGTTGTTCGAGAGACATGTCTCTGGTCGGAGCTCCGGCCGGAGAAGTGATAATGAGAAGCATAAAAGTGACCGAGAATTTTCCAATGTTTATTTGTACTGTTAGTTATTGTTGGCTAGTTGTCCTGTTGTTCCATTTCTTCGAGTTCTTCTTCTTCTTCTTCTCGTTTACGCTGAGCTTCTGTGATGTATTCGTTGTTCTTTACAAATAATGAGCGCCTCACCTTGCCAGTCAATAATATCATGCTGAATAAGAATCCAGTAGAGTGAAACTAGCACATAAAGAAGAAGAAGCAAGTAGAGAAATGACTGCAGCGACTCTACAACGCTCATCCGGCTTCGCAAGACGACAATCAATTGAATGAATCATGACTCGTCAAAGCTAAACAAAGCTCAATTTGTCGACTTATTCGACAAGCTATTGAATTTTATCAATTTTTACAACTTTCTTTCATCAGTTTACAGTCTTGCGTCAAAAGTAAGAAAAGGCATGGCTCACTGTGGTTACTCATCGTCTGTGACGATTTGTAGATGTCTGGAACTATTTTGGGGATCTTCAGCTCAATTGGATGTAATTTTATGAAAGATCTTTATTGAAGCAAGAAATAATCGTGATAAAAATTTATTCGACTACACAAGTATCAGAAATTCGTTTCCCCAGCTGCACTTAGCCTCTATTCGCGTTGGAAGAGTACTGCTGCTGGGAGGGTTGGTTCATTCCTTGGCTGTCGTACATCATTTGATTATTGTTGGAGCCGGATCCGTACATCGCGTCGAGAGCTCGATGGACTTGATAATTGGAGTACATCCTGTAATTCTTCTTTTCTCTGTCTGAAAAGATAACAAACCGTCCAGTGAAGGGGTCCTGGAAGAGCCGACTGCTGAGATCTTGTCCATTCATTGAGCCACTCATCCCGGCGTTGCCTATTCCACTGCTGCTGTCCATTCCAGGATAAGCGAGGGTGACTCCAAGGCAGGCGGCGAGTACCAGGGCGAGGAAGAGCTTCATCGTTGGATGGCGGTATCTTCCGGGAGAGGGCATTATATACTCTCCAGCCGTATTTACTCTACTTCTGCGGTGAACAAAGAAGAAAAAGAGTGAGCAAGAGTTTTGTAAACTTGGAATCAAACAAAGTACGCGCGGAGGCAAGTTCAGAGGTCAAATCACAGAGGGCAGCCCGGTGAGTCAGGCTAGAAATATTTGGGAGAATGAGAGGAAAGAAAATGAAAGAATTTCTCAAAATTCAAAATTGGTGGAAAATGGCAGGGAGAAGGGGCCGGGGAGGACAGGGCGCCGAGGAATAACCTATCCTGCCGGTCTTCTGACTATTGTGCAGATTCTGCTCCTCGGCAAGATTGATTCATTGGAAGAAAAACTCGAACGGACGACGACAGCAAATTTTTGGAGAGAGCCGAGTGTCAAGAAGACGGGCGCATACAACTCTGATGCTCTTCCGTGACCATGGTCTTTAGATTTTGGAGACCCGGCTCGGGCCGGCCCGTTGGCCACCCTACTTTCGAGTCGTTCATATGGTCACAATGAACAGGATTGCTATCGATATAATGTTCTAGACTAGAAAAAAGGAGGTCGTCTCTATCTCTCCGTGGGGATTTGACTCTTAGCTGTCGTCCTTCTTTCCCTCTCCTCGTCCTCCTCGCCGTCCTTCTTCTTCTCGTCCACCACGTCCTTCTCCTCTCTTTCGTCTTCCATCGTCCACCTCCCTGTCCGCCTCCCCGTCCTTCTTCTTGTTCTCCTCCTCTTCTTTATCTTCCTTCTCCATCTCGTCCTCCTCCCTAATCGGCACTACCGGCTACTGCGGCTCAGGAGACGAATCAGCGTTATGGCGGTCCAAGGGCTAATTCCCGGCATTTCCCCAATACTGCCCCTACTTGGGACGAGGTCTTTCCTTTTTATAATTTCCCCATAAATCAAATTATAAGCGTGGCCACACTTTATTAGGGACTAGATACAAGTAATTGTGAGGAGAGGAGGATCTCTTCCCCCGGCTGGGTCTAGCCTCTGTTGGCGTTGCTGTTGTACTGGTAGGGCTGGCTCATCCGACTGTCGTACATCTGATTGTTGTAGGCGCCCATTCCGTACATCGCTTCGAGAGCCTGGTGAACTTGGTCCTGGGTGTAGCTGCTGTAATTTGTCTCTATTATTCAAAGAAGAGAGAGGAGAACAAACCGTCCGGTGGAGGGGTCGCGGTAGACTTGGTTGGTGGTGGTGTCCTGTCCATACATGGAGGAGCTGCCCATCCCGGGGCCGGCGAGGGCGACTCCGAGGCAGACGGCGAGTACCAGGGCGAGGAAGAGCTTCATAGTTGGATGGCCTTCCTCTCCCGGAGAGGTCATTATATACCCCTACTATTTACCTTTTTCTGTCCTGTACAAAGAGATAAAAGGGAGTGAGCAAGAGTCTCTCTTGTAAACTTTCTGAAACTACGAAGAACCATTTACTCATGTCAAACAGGGAGCGCGGGGACAAGGTCAGAGATTACCGTAACCAGAGGTCAACACGGTGAGTCAAGCTACAAAAATTTTGGAAGAATTGGAGGAAAGGAAAAGAAGAATATACTGTAAGTGAATTGAATATGGGCAAGGGTATTTTCCGGCCCGGGGGAGGACGGCCGGCAGGGGAAGAATCCATCCTCCCCTAGGATTATGGCTTTCTAGGCAGATTCTGCTCCCTGGGAAAGATTTCTCCCTTTGAGTATTGACTACAAAATGGTGCCAGTACTGTGTTGTTCTGGTTCTTTCTTCCCAGCTTCTCCTCTTCTCCGAAATCCCTAAGAAGTCGGAAGGACGCGCTAGAAGTAGAACCCGCCGCTGGCCGACGGGGACACAGCATCTTTCGGACCACCCCGAACATAATTTTCTATTGTATTTAATACAGCAGCCCACGAACTATCTTTTTTCAGACAGGCGCTCGAGATTCCCGCTTTTGAAGCTGAGCGGCCCCGATTTCCCCTCAAATATGGGCAAAATTGACTGAAAAAGCAAGAAGATCGGCCCGGTGTGGTCCGTAGCGGTGTCCTCTTGATCTACCAACAGAGTGAGATGTAGCCCTTGGTTTTCTGCATCGAATACTGCAGAAAAATCTGTCCGAAAGTTGCCGAAATCCGCATCGGCCCGCGTCATCCAGCATCAGTCTGCTGACGAGCCTAGTCAGGAGGTGCAAGGCCTACCCATCCTCAGCGTCTCTTTATATTCTTCCTAGATTAAAAATGACCCGGACTTCCGCTTTCATCCAGTAGGTTAGCTAGTGAAGCTATTTTCTAGTCTCTAATCTCGAAGAAACACCTGTAGAGTGCACTTGACTTTTCCCCGGGCTTATCTCCAACAGACTTGGGTCAATCTCGGAGATCAGCCAAGTTCCACACGGTGACAAAAGTGACTCATTGTTCGTTACTTCAAAACACAGGCCGACTACTAACAGATGTTGCACACAAACTCCAAAAATAAGAGAGCAGACACCACTACAAGCCGGTGGCCCTTCAGAGACCCAAGAGGACCCACCTCGTCCTGCTCTCTGCCATCCTCCTTGTACTTCTCCATATTGCCTCATTTTCGTCATCATCCATATCCTCCTTTTTTCTCATCCTCCTCTGTCTTCTCCCCGTCTTCCTCCTCGCCGCCCTTTTCCTCCTTCTCCTTCTGCCCGTCTCCCTTCCACTCTTCCTCCCATACATGGCTGGAACCCAGGCCCGGCCCGGTCCGGGTGCGCGATTTCAATCCGGACCGGGCTGGCGGCCCCAAATGAGCCATGTATGCTTCCTCCACGTGCTCCTCCTTCCTCTTCACCCAATCGGCCTCCGAACTTCATGGTTCTTCTCCCCACATCTTCTCATTACTGGACAGAAACCCAGCGGACTTTGTTACCGGATAGCCCGACCCATCCGGACGAGGCCGCGTCCACGGGACGGCTGGCCTTCCCTCTTTCTCTGTCCTCCGGAGAGCCGCGCGGGTCCCTTTTTCTATAATAAAGTAGACGAGGGGACGGGGGTCATTTTTAACTGCAGGTCAAACGCAGGTCGGATCCTGTCCAAACCCCTGATTAGAATACCCAAACGGATTAGCTGAGAGCTATATAAGGCGGCTGCCAACTGGGATAGCTCATTCTTATCCCAACTAACCCCATGGCTCCTCGTGCTACTGGAACTCGTCGCCGCCAGGCCACCCCTCGTCCCCGTACGCGTACGGCCTCGTCCTCGAGCCGTTCTCGTAGCCGTAGCCGTAGCCGCTCCGTGAGCCGTTCTAACCGCCGCCGCTCGACGACGAGTCGCCGCCGCCGCTCTGCCAGCCGTTCGATGGCCCGCTCCCAGAGAAGCCGTCGTGCCACCTCTGCTCCTCGTCGCAGCCGTTCTGCTGCCTCTGCCCGTAGCCGGTCCCGTGCCCGTTCGGCCTCTGCTCGTGGTCCCAGGAGTGCCGGCCGCGGAGCGTGGAGGGACCGTCGCGGTCGTCTTCACCACGCCGACGGCCGCTATGCCCGCGAGTAGTCATGAATAAATACTGGCCACTGATGTTCTTTCCTTTCTCTTCTCTTTGTATTTGTACCGTCTTTATTTCTCTAATTTTCTCGAAGTATGACCGTCACATGGGAATATTCCCGCTCCTCTCGTTCGTCAGGTTCGCGTCTTCCGGATACGCGTTCCTCTGGCCGACACTGCCCCGGAACTGCTCCGTCTGCTGCTGTTGAATCGCACTGTAGACTCTGAAATATTTTGATTTTCTGGTCGGCAGGGTGACTCAGAGAGACAATCTTTACCTCTTATTCACCCCGCTATTTACCCAGGCCGAGTAGTTTCTACCTTGGACAAGTTTGATCTCGTGCGGGTAAAACATGGAACGTTTTCTTGGACTTTCGTTTGGCAAATAGGAAGGAAGTGGGAGGAGAGAAGGGCAGAGTGCCACCTAGGACAAGGCGGCACACCACGTGGCCGGGGGAAGACGCCTTCTCTCGGGCACGGCCGCTGGCCGGCCAAGGCGCCCCTCACAATAAAACTGGGCTCTTATGGACTATAACCTATATCGGCTTGTCCGCCATAAAATTCTGAACAAAATAGACATTAAAAAAATAAGCAAGGTCGAATTATTCGAGCGCGGCGTTTGGTGAGTTTTTGGATGCGGTGAGGGAGAACGTTGGCCCATCCTCTCCCTTATAAGGACTGCGGCTATTACCGTACTTTCGACTAAAGATCCTATTTGGTTGGGAGATACTTTCCACCACGATGTATCTGATCAAGTAAGAGTTACACGAAACTGGGATGGCCCTCAAGCAGCCTACACACCCCAGAGGCACAGCCAGGAGGACGCCACCCGGCTGAAAGGGGTCGCCGCGGGAGGATGAGTTTTCAACCCCTTCCGGTCCAGTACCAGCCAAACTTTTAGAACCGTTTGATCAACAGACCGAGAGCTATCATATACCGTGCTCCCATGCTAGAGAACCGGTCAAGAGGCCGAGCGAACCGAGATTTTAGCGATATTTTGGGTAAACTAGGGCAAAACCGAGTAAAACCTCGACCGGTGTCGGATTTTGCCCCGGAATTCTGTTAATCGGCAGATCACAAGATAGTCATTGATCTGGTGAATATGATACCGTTGAGAATTTTTCCTGAAATAGGCACTAAAGTGTCGAAAACCTCAATCCTGACGGGGTGTGCCCTAAACCAGGCGGGAAACTTCCTCTGGGGAGGGGGGATCATATAAAGGGAGTCTCCGACCGCTCTTTCTCTATTTGTTTGCACCTCTACACCTTTGGTAGAGTGTTACAGAGAGACTTTGATGGGAGACCTTGTGTGGAGATTACTGTAACCCAGGAAAAGGGACGAGACCCCCGCGACCGCGCCGTCTCTCATCACTTTGGTCGGTTTATCGCGTTCAATCCGGGAATTTCAGTCTAGGCAGAGTGAAAACCCATTTCCTAGTCTAACTACAGTACCCCCAGAAATACAAAAACCTTGAAAATTCGAATCTTTATTACACCGCGGTTATGTACACTTCGAGGCTCGTCTAACCGCTGAATCCGTTCTGGTATCCGCGGTTATTGCTGTTGTATCCATTTAAGCTGTATCCGCTGCTCGGATAGTTTGAACTGTATCCACTGCTGGGGTAGTTGGAGTTGTATCCGCTACTGTATCCTCCATTGTATCCATTGTATCCGGAGGATCCGGTATTGTAGCCGGAAGAGGCGCTGTTATATCCGAGGCGGGAATTGGAGCCACTGGGATTGTAGTTTCTTCCATTTCCGTATTCAGAGCTGCTGCTTCCATAATTTCTATTGTTGTATGGATATTGACTGAAAAAAGACGGGGAAGTCGGAGTATTCTCAATATATCCACTCGGGTTCAATTCAGGATAGACTTTGTAGCTCTACGGAGTTCTATAGACGTTTTTCGTTTTTATAATACCATTATTATCTATTCATGATGGTTTCTATTATTTTATCAACTCTGAATTACTAAAGAACAAAATAGAACAGCAGAAAAATGGGGGAGACATTGAGAACTGGTAGGTATTATTCTAGAAAACCACATTTTACTTCATTCTGCTATATTATAGCGAGTTACTTGCCATTTTTTTATATGGAAATGTTTCTCTCAGCGTGATCAATATTTTGGAATAAAAATTACAAAAATTCTATGTCAGAACTATAAGAAAAGTCTGTGAAATCATTCAGAAGAAGAAGACACAGCCACAATCAGTCCTTTTTTACCGGAATCCTTCATTTTTACTAAGTTTTAGTACACAACGGCTCTAGTTCAGACAAGAGTAAGAAACTCACGAATTGCTGTAGGCTGAGCTGCTGGAAGAAGGCGCCGCGCTGACCAGAGCCACGGCGACCAGAGCCAGAAGAAGAACAATCGACTTGAGAGACATCGTTTAGTAGGAGAAGAGGATCCACTGATCCAAGACACCCGCCATCCCCGCTATATACCCGTTACTTCAGTTTATTTGTCCTTTTGACTCGCTTGTCTACAAGTAGTCAACATTTTCAGAGAGAGTGCTTTCCCCTGAAGAGAGGTCAGACCGGCCGAGCCACTGAGTCAATTCAAAGCACAAAAGATTTAGTAAATAAGAAGTAACATGTTATTTTGAGTAGGTTATTCTAAAGGCGAGTGTCTAACAGGCAATTGTTTGTTTACATAAGCTCCGGTAAGAAACACTGGGGGTCACGTCATTCAGACGCAAAGGCGGCAAACATTGCCTCAATACAGTTATTATTGGGTCGACACAATTCTTAAGCTCTATGAGCTGTTGAAGAGAGTAGTTTTCGGAGAAAATATGTTAAAAATTGGAGAAATTTTTCGAAAAGGAACATAAGCATGTTTCATTCGTTCAGCAGGCCAGAGACGTCGGAGGTGCTTCACAGAGCCTTTATATCCATTTTTACACATTATCATTTGTTTTAGATAAATTCTATTTATAGAGTTTGGCTTCGAATTACCCTGTAACAAAAAAAGGAAAAGTCAAAATTTTGCTGAAAATAGAAAACAAACTGATTACTAACACGGCTATTGGAAAGACTGTCGCAAAGATTCGAAAAGTCTATGTCTTTAAAAATGCCTTCACATCCGAGGAGGAAGAAGACGCCCGGAAAAGATTCGAGTGGGTTGAAGTTCAAGCCGCATCTCATTCTACTATCATAGTAAGCTTCAAGTTGAAAATAAACTTGTGTGAAAACAAACAAAATTTATTGTGTACATAGAATTATTGCACAACGTAACAAAAACAACAAAACAAAATGGGGAAAGAATGATCAACAGTATGCACTAATCGTAAATTCTTCGTGCTAGTAGCAATCCAGTTCGACGATGTCGCTGTCATAATCGATTGCGGAAGGAGTTTGAGCTCGGTCATTTTTAGCTGGCGTGGAGACGGATTTGCGAAAACCCAGACACTGAAAAGAATAGACGTATTGGACACAACATGAGCAAACCTCAATAGAGGATTCACGTTCAAAATCCTTGCGGCTACATTCGCTTGCCTGTAAGAAATTTGTTAACAATTATCAAAATAAAACATACCAGCACTACTATAGACTCATTCATATCTTGTTCTCGCTTGATATTTACCTTGTCTTTGTGCACAGCGAATAACAAATTGCTCTATAAAATAATATTCACCTATACAAGTATAGGTGCGACTCGTTTGAATGCAGGTAAGCTAATTAACATACCTTACAGTCCGTGATAGTACACTGAGAAGGAGATTTCATAGGTGTAGCAGTAAGGGACACTTCACCGGCATCGAATGAGTCATTCGTTATGGCCGCTGGCTCTTTGTCTGCGTCTTCTTCATCTTTTTTGCCACCATCTTCAGTATTGCCCTCTTCTTGCGCTGCTTGATACATCGATGGTTCATCCGAAATCGAATTATTATTGGCGATAGTATTATCGAGTAAATCTTAAAAAATATCATCAAAATAGAAATCAAAATCAATGCTTCGTCGTAATTAAATAAAACGTACGTGCAGGTTCAATTCCTTCTAAATCGGACGGAAATTCTTGGAATTCATTATCTTCCATAGTTCCTCCAGGAAGGCTCTTAAAAATGACTATCAAATAGAAAAAATGGAAACGAACCTTCATAATATCAGATGACATTGTTATGAACTCTTGTGGCACGAACACACCGTCAAATGGTGAACCCATCTGAAAAAAAGTAATTGCATATTAGAAATAAAACAATGCCACCTCACTGCCAAGTTCTCCACTATTCAAAGGAACGAAGGCGGCATCTTCAACATGTGTAACGGTAGTTGGCCTTGGTAACGAGGGATTCTAAAAAAAATTAAATAAGTGTTCCCCTAATACGATAATATTAAATATTGGGACTTTAAAATGCTGATGGAATCA
This sequence comes from Oscheius dolichura, assembly GCA_932521035.1. Taxonomy (NCBI): domain Eukaryota; kingdom Metazoa; phylum Nematoda; class Chromadorea; order Rhabditida; family Rhabditidae; genus Oscheius; species Oscheius dolichura. Next base: position 7,883,973 of record OW051494.1, read on the forward strand.
ACATCTAAGTAGCAAAAGCTACGCAGGCTACATATCATAACCAGCGAGTCTGAAAAAGACGAACTGTTCTAGCAATATCAAGAATAGAAACAAAAATAAGGGGAATGTGGTTAATTTCCTTACTGGTCTATCGTAAACTGGAGCTACGTCACTCTGTCGAGTACGTCTTCGAGCTACACGGGCTGCGCGTTCATTCGAAGATGTAGTGAAGTTGCGAGCGGCTGTTATAGTCCACTCGGCTAAAATCAAAATTAGAAACAGGGAAATAAAACGGACTTGGTGTGTGAGGTGTTCCTGTTTTTTTTGTTCTCTTGAGAGATGGAGTTCGATGATTTCCAGAAACTCTTTTTCTTTGATGTTTACATCCTTCCCAATTACTGTATTCTTCGGTTTCAGGAGTTTTTTCTTGGTGAAATTCCGGTCTCTGGTCATTACTCTAAATAAACAATAATAATGAAGAAAATAAAAAAGAACCTTTTTCTTGACTTCCTTCATTTTGAGCGTACTTTCGAGATATGTGTTAATGCAAGTTATAAGTTCGAAGGGAAACAGATCATCCCATTTGACTGAAAAATATGCATTCTCAAAGGAGCATAAGCTTCTTACCGCTTGGATCTAATCCAACAGCTCCATCCGGATTTCTATCTATAAATTCGGAGATAAACTTTTTGAACTCTCTGATTTCATTGTCGCTTACAATATAATGGGTTTGCCAATCAAGTACTTCTTTTACCTGAAGTTAAATTGCTTACATGGTACAATTGAAAAACTAACCGACTTCATGCGTCCCATTGCCACCATATCCAGAAGCTCTTGTTTCCACTGGTGGCACCTTCTGTACTCGGGAAAATTTTTTCTGAATTATTTTATGAACAAGGCAACAGTTCGACATACGTTACAAAACCAAAGATGTTAGAGCACGCAAGACGATTTCCGTTATGTAGTACAGCCATGTCGAAGATCCATCGTAACTCCAGTTTGTTGATATCTTTAGCCTTTTTAACATCTTTAATATCTTCTGCCTTTTCCTTCTCCTCATCCTGAAAAATACCTTAACTTGGGGCTCTTAAACAAATTACAGGCTCATCAATTTGATCTTCACCAAATAGTGCCTTCTTTACTGCTTTGCAATGTATATCAGTAGGAGGAGAAAATGGAGTAGTAGGGGCTCGAGCGAAAATGCCAGCTGTTTCCAATTTACCGCGAAGCATAGGTTCCCAGTCGTCTGAAAGTGAGCAATATATGCGAGAATATAAAAATCTACCTGGATCTGCAAGTCCATATTCCCAGGAATTGCGATCAGGCCATTGTTCCATCAGGCGGTTAATTCTTTTATCAAAATCATGCATTGAATTGCTTCTTAAGCAGTAACGTACGCCTTCCTGTAATGGTCAATTATACTAAATTATTACAAATACTCACCTGCACATGGACTTTGGCGTTATAGTGTCTAGGTTGAGTAAAACTACTAGGCGTTTTAAATTTCCAGCCAGGGATATACTTACTGAAGTTAAAAAGATAATAGAATATCTAATTAAATACTGAATGAAATTGGAAATTTCTCGCATGCTCGCATACTCCTTTCTGGCATTCTTGAGAGCCAGTGTAACCGCGAAATGGAAAGGGAACTTGGGTCTGCGAACAAGGTCTAAGGCCTCTTTGGGAACACTATCCTGAAATATGAAGCATACAAATAACCTTTACCAACTGACCGAACACTCAGACATATTCGATAGCCCAGATTTAGCTCGTCTGCGCATTTAGATAAGATGACTGAAAAAAAAACAATATTGCTTGATACAAATTATGTACAGCGACGATACAGTGAAATGAAAAAAAGAGCCTCACCTGATGAGCCAAAAGTTGTAATGAATGTATTCCCAAAAATATCGAGACACTGTAACCCCGCGCGACTTCTGCAAAGAAAAATTTCCCGAATTTTTCAAATTTTGCAAAGGTTGCAAGATTTCATCGGTGTTACTTGCTCTTTTCCACTTTCTACCCATCACTCGCTCATACAAAATAACTTATCGTATGGTTATTATATGCACCAATACAAGGATTGTCATAGAGTCATTTATAGCAGGCATCATCGGACTCTTGTTTGATGCCAGACATGGATATCTCATTTTCTCTACTCACTGTTTGAGTTTCTTTCAAAAAAGCATGTCTTATGTGATCCTCGTAGAGTAAAAAGTCTTTCACAGCAAAATTCATATCAATTGTGTTGCCCGGAGAAGTGGCTCGTGCTTTTCAACCTTGTTTTGATGCGTTTTATGCAACATCTCTCGAAGTATATGCCCCTTTTATTTTCATCCAATTATTGCCTCTTGTTTTGCACCTGTCCGCAAGATTTCCATAAGTTTTGACATATCGTACATGTGTTTTCGCTTTTGAGGTCAAAAATAAGCGCTAGCACTCAAGTCGCTTCAGTTGACTTCCATTTTGCTCCACTAGTTTTGGACGACTCTTCTAATGGCGCAGCTTGACTGGCCCTTTCTTATCGGTCCTGTTCCTGACCATCTCCTTGACCAAATAATTGAAAAAGTAACATCTAAAAAGGAGAGTCAGGACAAAGATAGTGAATTCAGATGGATATGAAATCGTTCACCAGACTGCGCCGTGGTTCCAAATGGATTTCAGATCATATCGGTAGAAATCGCCCTAGGTATAAGATAGATCTCGGAATAACTCATGATGCTTCAAGAAAGGTAGCCAAAAAAAATCCTTGGAAAGCCCTAGTGTCTTTCATTTCGATTGCGATCCAATTTTATCTCTGAGATGTCGTCAAATATATACCCCAATCTTCTTCAGCGAATGGTTGTCATCAACGAGAAACCACGAGATCCGAACCGGGGAAGATACAAAAATTGGAAGATGAAGCGACTCAACTCCTCTGGTCAAGTTGACCAATCTACAGTGGCGGAAAATGAAATAGGGACGCCGACTTTTCCGGATTTTTTGGGATGACTGTGTACGGGAGAGTTGGCAACGGGCTCCAGCAAAAATATCCGACTTTTATGCAGGAGAACTTTTTCTATGCCAAACACATTGAAAAGTCTCGACGAAAATTAAATAGGGACAAAAACATATTTTCAGTTTATGTGGGGATTTGCTCTGTTTTTCCGGATATTTCTGCTCTTTTCGTTGAGGGATAGGGAGTGGATAGCGTTTAGTATCGATCCTCGGTCAAAAATCAGTTTTACTCTCATTCTGACTGGTGCAACAGGGTGAGGTTGTGGAAGAGAGGAGTCTCAAAAATTACACATTTCGTGGTTTTAGTCGCAGATTTCTTTAGTCGATGGCTGTTTCTAATAACACGCGATGGTATAAGAGAGTGGAAGGCGATAAGATCTTTGGAGTCTGCTTCTCGAATATTATGCTTGTGGTAATGCCGTTTGATACAGAAGAAGAACTCATGAAAGAAGTAGAGCTGTCATTCTGCAGAGATGTTATATTGGAATTGAGATTCGGTCGCTTCGAATTGATTCACCGTGTAGGGCTATCGTCAGCTTTGAAAAATAATAGATGCGGAAATGTGCGTCTTGTTTCTATTCAATTCCGAGTTGGGATGAAGAAAGTGAAAACAATCCAAAAAAAAAAGAAAAAGTACTTTCTTCAAATGACTCAATGAAATATAGCTCTGAAACCATGCTATATTATTTTAAATAATGGCAAAAAAAATGAAAAAAAAAACTAAGCCGAATTTCAAAAATATTTATATACATAAAATATGATATTCTACTTGTTACTTAGCTTCTGCCCTATGACCGAGGTAAATTGAGGACGGCTAGGTTTCTCCTCCAAAGTTTTGTGTAATATAGGCGTCTAAAAAGAAGCTGTAAAAAATAATGACTATGCTCACTTCATGTTGAATTGGACCAAGGTTAGGATTCGTTGTTATCGGAATATTCATTGGTGGTGCATCATTCTTGGATGGGACGGGAATATCATTAAGGGCTTTCTGCAAATAAACAAATAGAAATAAAATAGAACAGCTACATCTTCGAATTCATCCAATCCTGTGTCGTCAAAGTTAGGCTGAGACGGGATGGCTCTTCCAGGGGTAACAGAACGAGGTCCTTAAAAATTAAAATTAGAAGATTTATGTAGATGCTCACTCATTATATCTTCCATAGTAACACCATTCATCAAAAAACTTCCATCAAGAGAACTACCGCCACTTTGGAAAATGTCTTTTGCAATTCGGTTCTCTTTTTCTGAAATGCGTAATGTTTCAACAAAGATCTAAAACGTGCCTGCAACAGCTGGAAGCGTCTGTACTGGCTTTTTGAACTCGGATCCTTGCATGTTAGACGGTGTGAAAGCGCTAAACAATGTTTATAATCTTTTTCTTCAAAAATCACGACGAACCTTCGTGTTCTTCTGGCTGATGCCTGTGCTTCCACGTCTGCGGACATCTTTCGCCCGAGATCCGAAGAAAATTGTGGCTCTAACAAAGATCATTGATGAATAAAAGCGAACAGCTCACTTTCAATAAATCCAGTGTTTATAACACTGGCACTAACACTTGCGCTGTTATCTTGTATTGTGCTATTACTACTAACACAGGTTGTACTTTGTTCATGATAATTTTGAAAGCTAACTGAACGATTAGATTTGATTTGGTCTATGCGACTGTGAATTGTGTGACGTGAGCAAGACCAACTCGGTTCCTCTGCTTGTGGAGCTTGCTGTCTCGCATTTATATTAAGAAAGTCGAGATCCCTTTTCTTGAGTTTATTATTAAGTTCTGGAAATATCTGTATATCATAGAATTGAAAAAAAAACACCTTTCATTTCGCCTTTAATTCTATCGCAGGTATCATTAGAGATGGCCGAAGTGGGCACTTTCTCTATTTGATCGATGAGCTGAACCTATATAATACACCGTTTGGTGGAAACACAACATCAAATTACCTTAGCTTTGAGTAAATTCAGTTTATCTTTGTAAATATTACTCAAGTGAGTAATAGCATCTCCAAACATTGCCATTTCTAATTCTGCTATTTTCTGAAATTGAATTAATTAATCAAAGTTTTAAAAAAGATCCTACTGTTGCTTCATTAAGAAATAAATTATCTTCTTGCCCTTCTAGAAGTGAACGTTGCTGAGTAATGAAATCATGAGCGTTTTTAGCAGCGGCGTCCAAGGCTTCAACTGCCGCCTCTTCTAAAAAACTTCGCTGTTTTGAATGCTTTTTGGACATTTCTCTGAAATTTTCTACATGTTACAAGTTATAGCACTCGAAGAACAAAAGAAGTACAAAACAAAAAAAAGAAGCCAGGACAGACAACACAATTTTGAAGTCTGTTTGAAATTTTATGTTTCGCGGCAGCGCCCTGCATCCTGCCACGAAAAAGGCGACGACCGTAACCTGCGAAGTTTCTTAGGCCTACGAGTCGGCAAAATCTTCTTTGTCGCTTTCTCCACTTTTCTCTGAAGCCGTCATTTCCGTTTTTAGTTGATTCCGGCGATGATGCTTTTTCTAAAATTACGTTGACTCTAACTTTCACAGCTCTCAAACCTCGTACTTTCTTATATTCGTATTTTTGAAGTTATGATACACGGGCGTTTTTACAGTACTCATCGAGGATCCCTCAATAGCAATGGCTGACGGAGGAGATGATGTTCCTGTTGCCCCGGCTGCACCAGCCGTAATGGATGTACAAGGAGCCTTGAAGGCTGTTCTTCGTGCTGCTCATTTCCAAGATGGGCTCGCCAAGGGACTTCACGAAGCTGCCAAAGCTCTCGACAAGTAAGTGTCATTTGAATTCTTTGTACAAACGTTGGCACACATAAACGGAGGCTTTTTATTTCTTGATTAGCGCTTCACCTGTCGTGTGCAAAAGCAATGAGCCAACTCTGCCACGCTTCTTTTCAGTTTTATAGAATTTGAAGTGCCCGAGAAGGTTAACATTTAATTTTCAGACGTGAAGCTCACTTCTGCGTTCTCGCTGAGAACTGCGATGAACCAATGTACACCAAGTTGGTCGAGGCCCTCTGCAACGAGCACGAAATTCCCTTGATCAAAGTCGCCGACAAGAAGCTCATCGGAGAGTGGTGTGGCCTGTGCAAGTACGATAAGGAGGGTAAAGCCCGTAAGGTAGTCGGATGCTCTTGCGCCGTCGTCAAGAGCTGGGGAAACGAAGATCAAGGAAAAGTTATTTTGACTGCTTATTTCAATCGGGCTAAGTAAATTGTTGTTTGAACAATAAATTTTTTGTTGCTATAATTATGTGTTCAATTTGTTCTGGTTCTATCCGCCGTCGCTATTAGCTCGGGGCCAGCGCCACGTTGCGCCCATTGTCGTTTCGCTCGTCATACGTGAACACATTTCCTGTGTATGGGTGACAGTCTCGAATCAAAGGCTGACATTTCGGGGGGTACGTCTTCAATTTCATCTGTTAGGACATCTTGATAAAAAGTTGTTTTAGAATGCAGCACAGATAGCATGCTTCCTACTCAGAAAAAGCAGGAACGCCGTCCTGCTGGTGGAGATATCCATCTTTTAGGGTTCAATATTATTCACTTGTAAGTTTTGTAAAACATTTGACAACTGGAAAACGTGAATTTAGTTTATTATTCCTTTCAGACCATTATGGCTTCAATTTACTCTACTTTCGGCGGCGATATTTGTTTTTTACGTTGGATATGGTTATATGCAGGTTTGAATTCTAATATTTTTTCTTTCAATTAGTTTTTTGTCTAAAATTAGCCGAAACGAGCTAACAATTCATTACTAACTGAAATATTTTTTGCAGGAACTCATTTTTAAATTACCCGGAATGAGGCCTTTTGGATGGTATCTAACTCTTGTTCAATTTATCATCTACAGTGTATTTGGATACTTTGAATCCCAAATGTGGCATGACACCAGAAGAAAGTACGTGTGGATTTTGCAGATATAGATTGAATTTCAGGATTCCGTTAAAAATATATGGACTCCTTGCTTTTTTCACTGTAGCCACAATGGGATTATCGAATGCCTCAGTAGGATATTTGAATTATCCCACACAAGTACGCCTATTTATTGTTTACGCTTATTTATAGGTTATTTTCAAATGTTGTAAATTGATTCCTGTGCTTATCGGTGGAATTTTAATACAGGGTAAACGATATGGGTTTATTGATGTTACTGCTGCTATTGTGATGAGCATAGGTAAATTGTTTCCGTTTATAAGTCAAATCTGATTTAGGCCTGATTATGTTCACACTTGCGGATAGCGAAGTTTCACCTATTTTTGATCCTAAAGGGTATATTATGATTTCCGGAGCACTTGTAGCAGATGCTTGCATTGGAAATATTCAAGAAAAGCAGATGAAGAAGTACGCAGGATCTAGTAATGAAGTAGTAGGTTACTAGTCGAAGCTTTTTACCTTTTCTAGGTTCTTTATTCATATTCTATTGGCTCGCTTTACATTTTTGTCTATACTATCGCGAGCGGAGAATTCTTTGAAGCCTTCTCATTTTTCCTTCAACATCCTTGGGAAACGTACGGTTATGCTTGTATTTTCGGTCTTCTTGGTTACCTCGGTGTCAATGTCGTCCTAACACTTATTAAGGTTTGAAAGTTGATATTCTTTTATTTCTGTTTAGGTTAGCGGAGCTTTAGTAGCAGTAACGGTGACAACTTTGAGAAAAGTTGTTACAATTTGTTTATCTTTTCTACTTTTCTCAAAACCGTTTTCTGTTGATTATGTATATGCGGGAGTGCTCATTCTTATCGCTATTTATCTCAATATATACAGGTTGGTTCTTTATGCTCTGCTGTGTTTTTATCAAACCATTTTCAGTAAAAACAAAGCCAAATGGGATGCCGCTCTAAATATGTGGGTCCGAAACAAGATTGATAGTAGACGGAAGGCAGATTCGAACACGGATTATTTGATAGTATAACTTGATTTTTTTAAATCGAATCGGTTAGTCTTTTTAATTTATGTTTTACGGTGTTTTCATCTGTGATAGCCTTTTTCAATACGGGATGGTGTTTTAGCTCTATGTACAAACTCTTTTATAATAATAACATTGTAATATTTATTGTGTACACTTCTTCTTTTCGGGAAACATAAAGCTAACAAATATTTTATATGTTTATAGCCAATATGCACGTTTTTGGGACGTCACATGTCCCGTATCATAGCTGACTAAAATAAGTGAGCTAGGGGAAATCGGGGCAACAATGGGGAAGACGGTTAAAAGAGAGGAATATTTTTAGTCGCTGTCCACAGGCGGTCGAGGTGTTTTTGGCATTTCTATTCTGCTTGGAGCCTCGATTGGAGTTTCACAGGGATGAACAATAATGGCAGGGGTGCTGTCGTCGCCGTTATGAACTTCAAATCTGAACACGCATGATTCTTTAATTTGTGCTTGTAAGCTTACTTCTCATCCAAGGCAAAACTGGCTAGCCTTGACATTAGATCAAAACTGCATACGACTGGTGGCATTTCCTTAGTTTGCTCCCATCCAACGGGCGGTGAGCAGGGGGGAGAGATCAAAAATTGTTTCTCAAGTGGAGGAGGGGAAAGAAGGCTGGATGTGTTGCGAAGTAACACCCTCTGAAAGATTCAAACCATATTCTATAGTTGGACTTGTGTTTGCTTGCATTTGAACAGAAATGATTGACGCAGTAGTTTATTTTTTTTCTATTCCGTCTCTATTTGTTCAACCTTTTCTATTAGAAACTGTTGACAAACTCTGAATCGGTTCTCAATTTACGTCAACGAAATGAGCCTAATCCTTGCAAACACAGTAAGCGGCTGATTCACGTGAACTGTCATAAGTGCGACTCACCTGTGCGAAGAAAGCTTTCAATTGATGGCCATTGAAACTGAATCCCTGGACGATAAGCTTAGCAGCTGTAGCGTTTTCAGGTGAACTGAAGATTACTCGTACTCGTCGGAAAGATTTCAAAAAATCAAAATGGATGTCTTCTTCAATTTGAGTGAACAGGGTGGAGAAATTGTGTCGCTGGGCAGGCTCTGAGAAGACCTGAAAAGGTTTTTTGTGTTCTTTTTTTCATTTTTTTTTTCTAGATGAACAGTTTTGGTCTCCTTTGTTCGAAAAAGCGGAATCACCTAATATTTTTCAGCAATTAGAAAGAACAGACAAAACATTTGAAACATTGATTGTTTATGGCAAAGGTATCCTGTTACTTTTTGTAGATATCGTAAACATTCAATTTTAATTTGTTTTGTAGATTTTATCTTTCATAAAGACAGAAAACAAGCATTCTAATGCACATCAGACGCAGCAGACTCACCTCATCAGGAACTTGCGTAACAATAATGCTGTTTGGCAATTCGTCTTTACTCTTCACACGGGATACATTCAAACCATTGTAGGTCAGAGAAGGCTCCATCACTTCAACCATATTTTCTATAAAATTTATCTTTATTTTAGGAATAATAGGGCAGAAGAAGGCGAAGAGATAGAAAGATTTCACCATGCTCACTCATCAGGTGACCGGGTTATGAAATCCGTCGGCAGATGGCTCATCAGATGGGTAAAATCGAAGCCAGAGAAGTGGGAAAAGGGAAAAGTGTTACCGGTCTAGCGGGCCGATATAATAGGTTCGACGATGCCAATGGGAGGCGATAATGCCGCATGAGATGACAAAGAGACGGGGAAAGATCGCCGCAAGACCAACAATAGTAGTATTGGAGAGCTATTTTTGGAAATATATTGGCCGAGAGAGGGCGAAATATTGAACAGGGTGATCAGAAAGTAAGTAAGTTGAACCAGAAAGCCACAATTCAATCTTTTTTAATTATTATATTATTATAGCCTAATAGATATAGAATAATATAAATATAGAGTAATATAATTTATAAAATTTAGAGAAATAAGAATTTATATTAAGTAAAAGAAGATTGTTAGCTAAAAATAAAGTAGTCCACGGGGCGCCGGCGCCGCCCCATCGAGATAAACAAAAGGAGAGCTCATCGGCGGAGAAAAGACGAAATTTCTACGTCAAACGACCGGATGGGTAATTGAACAAACAAAACTATAATCATTATAGACGGGAAGGGAAAATAGAAATTCATTTTTGAGGTGGGGATACGGAAAACAGGTTATTATGAGCGAGAGAAGCGGCTCATCGCCATAAAACTGGACAATTGGCCAATATTCGGGTTAATACGATTTTTATAGAATTTTAGGATACTGGAGCAAGGAAGAAAGAGTAAAGAGAATCACAGGAAGGAAAGTGTTCAGATTATCAGCTGATAAAAACGGGAAGCCGCGTCTCTTACGCACTCTGGGGAGTCCTATCTCCTATCTTTTGTGGTCTTTTCATGGAAACTTGAGGTCAAAGGACGGCTGGCAACAGGACAGAGAGCAGTGATTTTTAATGGCGGTGGGGTGAGAGCTCATTAAAAATTGCTTGGTCAACGAAACGTTCCAACTCTTGCATCAGATTGTAGAGGTATCCACTGCCGCCGCACCCGTAAAAAAAAAGCAGCAGAATTTATAGGAATTGAGCGCATCCCAGCTCCAAATACCCGTTACTGCCGAGATTTTACGGGTGCAGCGGCTTCGGAGAACAGGACCAGGGTTAAGGATTCGTTGTTTTCAACAACAGAAAGTGATGCTCTGGAAACAAAAACGATGTCAATGAGCAAAATATCACTGACCAGCCGCTGTTCACCGGGATTAGCCCCTGGTAAAAATAAAAAAACGAGGAAGAGGAACCAGGAACCCGTCTGCCCTGATCATCATCACCGGTGTCTAGCCCGTCAAAAAGGTCAACTGTCCAATTTCCTCACTCCATGCCCCCATCGTGCCCTCCCTGTATTTCCTAAGAGTACTCGAAAAATAGCCCATAATGTGTTAATTTTTCACGAGAGTACTCTCTCCAATCTGTGAATTATTCCCCCCGGTAAGGAGAGGGGGTCTCCGTCGTCATTAGTTGACCAGGGAGAACACAGCCCAGAATGTGATTACTTTGGTCTCTTCCCGGCGTCTTTCCTCAGAAATTCCCGGCGAGATGCGTCCATTTATGGCCAAACAAAGGGCTTATCAGGGCTCTAATTATTGCAGAATAGGCTGTGCAAAACACCCCCCAGCCAGCCGAGGCTCTCGACGATTTTTGGTCAGGTTGTCGATTTTCCGACTGAACAAATAATTAATTATATTATTTTCTCTACTGGGAGAGGGAATAGGGAAGCAGAAAACGGAAGAAAATAATCTGTCAGAGGAAAAAATAGTGAGAAAATCGCAATTCCCCCCATCTGGATGGCAGTTGGAAAAAAAAGCAAAAATGTTCGCAGTCAGCAGGATTCGAACCTGCGCGGGCAGAGCCCAATTGATTTCGAGTCAATCTCCTTAACCACTCGGACATGACTGCACTGGGATTGTGGGCCAGAGAAACGAAAGACTACTCTTCTGGCAATTATAAAATGGACTGGGGGGACTATTTTGGGGGGATTTCTAGCCATGATGGGGGCTTGGCGTGCGGGGGAACTCTTCTCGGAGATCCTTGGCCAAGAATCGAGAACATATAAACACGCCAGGGGGGAGAAGTCTTTTGCTCGTCTCTAATGAGCCACCCCCTCTCACTGTCTCTTCTTCTTCTGCAAAAATGGGGCAGAATGAATAGAGGGAGAAGTTTTCAATCGAGAGAGGACGGGGGAGAATGAACAGAGTTGACTGTGAAAGAGAATCGGGAATAGGTGACAGGAACGGGCGAAGGGAGGCACCGGTGACGTCAAACCGGTCGGGACTGTGCGTAAGCGAATTGTGCAGCGAGGGGGGCCGATGGCCAGACTCTAGAGATCGGAACTGTGTCAATTTAGAGGGGGAAAGGTCATAAGGAGTACAGATTTTGACCGGAGGAAGGGAAGAAAACTAGGGACCTCGTAGAATTCCGCGCGCCTGCACCCGTAAAATCTCGGCCGCAGGCGCGCCCTTTACCCAAAGCTCTCCGAAGTCCTGTCCACCGAGCTGCCGAGATTTTACGGGTGCGGGCGCGCAGCCAACTCGGCCAGCTCTTTTCATCTAGCGATTCCCTAGAGGACAGGTATCGTCTATCATCTCGGGAAACCTCTAATAGGCTGGAGATTGAAGCGGTTCACGTGAAGACCCAGGGAATGGGAGGAAAGGAACGGAAAAGGGAGAGAATTCGGGGTACAACAGATTCTCTAAATTGGCACCCTTTTGTCATTATTTCCTTATCTGTTGAAAATACAACGAGTGGGAGGAGGCGGTCACTTTAGACTTTTTTCGACTCCCAAACCGTTTGGCTTGGGTCAAACGGGTCACCCGTTCATTTTTATGGAATTTCCAGCTAATAAACGTCTTTGTTCGATAATTTGGCACAATCCACCGATTGAAGCTTTCCATTCTTGTCCTCCGCCGTTACCAAGGGCTTTTTAACCTTATCTTCAAGTCAAAATGATTCAAACGAACGGAAATATGGAAAAGGGCTTTTTACTCTCGCAGGTACCAGTTGTGTAGTGATTTATTAATGAACGTACGACGCCGTGACCTAGTGGTTAGCTGGAAACGGCCTGCTATATTCATACAGCCAGCCGCTGGGGTTTCCCCGCGTGAGTTCGAATCTCATCGGCATCGGTATTCCTTTTTTGCTTTTTAGCTCTACCTAGAAGCTACCAGGCGGGCTAATGTGACCATATTTCTCTACAAAAATACGTTTCCAGCCATTATCGAGGCGATTTTCATCAGTCTTTCTATTGAACTCTCGTCGGGACCTTTTTTCTTTTTTTCCTGGCCGTTGGAGCAAAAGATAATGTGTAAAATTGGCTGCAAATGTTGATCTTTTCATTTTGAAGAAGGGGTGGGATAAGAGCTGGAATTGCTCAAATTTACTTCTCACAATTTGTTTGCACATCTTTTGAAACCATTTCCGAGAACTCTTGCAAGGGGAAGAAATTGAAAAGATAAGAGGCGGCGATTAGGAATAATGCTCAATAAATAAATAAATAAAATGCCTTTTTAGGCATATAAAAACAAAAAAATTTCAGAGGCAGACATTCGAAAACATGATAAATATGGAATGAATTACGAAATGACTCTCACACGGGTCTGGCAGGAATAAGAACGGGAGCAATCAGGCAGCCGGGGGAAGAAGAGGGGCGAGCGAGCGGGCGAGTAGGAGGAGGAGTTCTGCACAAGTATCACAAAGGCCCACGTGAATGGCACACGTTCTTCTTGAGCTAATCCTTGCCGACGGGGCGAACGAATGCCCCCGTTTGACGTCAACTCTCTCGTGGAGCAATGGCCCGGCGGCGGAAGAAGAAGAGGCCCCGCCGGCCATAGAAATATACGAAGGCATTTAGCAAGACAAATCGACCCCCGTAGACAGCGATTTATGGAGGTAAGGAGAAATGAACAGAGGAATTCGGCTGAGAGCGTATTCAATTTCCACTGCGTAACACATTGCCTCTTCCTGGGACAGAGCTTTTTTTATGGTGAGAGGTAAAAATAGGCGGAAAAGACGACGAGACAAGGTGTCAAATTACAAGGAACACGGAAATATTTATCCAGGGGAAACATTCGAAGGTGTTGAGATTGATTTGTATAACCCTCATACTCACGGGCAATATAGAGTCGAAAAAGAACAGCGGAGGATCTAATTTAGTCTAGACGAAAGTGTTATTTTCTGGACAAATGGAAGAGGAAAGAAGCAATAAACAGATTATTCGATAGAGAAAATATCACCATTCCTTATTTATTCAAGTGAAATATAAATTTTCAATGTAAGAATACAATCAGTTTATAAATGGAATCAATTTTGAAAAGCAAAAAGTAGATATTGACTCCAAAAATCTAGATGTTTCGGCCAGGTGGAACTCATAAAAAAAAGTAGAAAAGAGGGCTTCCGGAAATCATAAAGTGAAGCCGTCTCTTTTGAAGAAGAAAAAAAATTTGGTTGACGTCATTCCTCAAAGTTTAGAAAGTAATCCACTGGTGCAGAATATCAAATGTGAATGAGCTTTACGAGACTAAGCGGGGGAGAATGAGAGCGCTGATCATTTTTGAGGAGTGCGTGTAAAAGTATGCGATCTAAATATAGAAAGATGTGAGAATATTTGCCAAGAGACATAAGAATAGAAGAAATGGATAGGAACGGCGAGTTGGAGTAGAGAGAGAGGCAGAGAGTCGATTTCCTCTCGGCTGCTGCATTTTCCCTCTTCCCTACTCTGTTGCAGCAGAAGGCTAGACTAAAAATAGATCTAGTCAACGGGATAGCTAATTTTGAGGAGGCGATAAACATTTTGCGTTGAAAACAAAGAAAAAGAATCCGATTATAAATTGCGACGATGAAAACGAAAACACAAAATTTGCATTGAAATTACGCTGGTGGGAGAGAGAAATTGGGAGATATTTTGAATAAAATGGAATCATGTGAGAAGTGATCAAAAAAATGGAGAAAAAGAATCAGATTCGTCTTTGAAGGACATTACAATATAAAAAAAGTAAGACAAGTGGATTTTATAAACAACAAGAGCAAGAGAAAAATAAAAGAAAGGCGGAGTGGTGCATTGATGTTTTGAAGTCCAGATGGGGGGGAACACGAGTCTCTCCCTGCCTACTGCTTTCATCATCAACGCTCCCCGGCTGATCAACACCACAACACGAAAATAACCCTCTTCCATGGCCCAAATAAGCCTAAAATATTCACAAAAACGAGGTAAAACAGAGTTCTCGCGTGTTTCGGCTGACGTAAATGGGAGACTAGTTTTCTCTGTTATTTTATGGTTTCAGGCAAAATCCGAAAACGTCAAGAATATTGTGAATAATAAAAAGAAGAATACAATAATTATCAGAAGCTTCTAGACTAAAAAAGAGAAATTCGGAATGTGAGTGCTCGACGGGCCACAGCTCGCCGAGGTCGGCACCTCAACGGTCTAAAATGGCTAAATTGGTCCTGCAGCGACCACATGCCAGTTTTTCGTATAAGCGTTTCTACACATTTTCATGTGTTTTCGATGTTTTATTCGGTCTTATCGACCCTAAATTACAATAGAACAACAAACAAAAACATAAAATAACGCAGATTTGAGGCGTAATGGAATATCAGTGAATTTTTGTTCCGAAATAACCCAAAAATAACTTTTTCTTATGATATTTTTCTTATGATATGATATTCTTCCGTCCGTAATTTAAAATGCTACCCATAATGAGACTAATCGATTGCAGTGAAAATAAAAAAGATTGGATGTCACAGTTTTGAGAAAGAAATTGTCAAAGATTTTGACCGATTTTTCAAAAAATCGACGTTGGATGGAAACGGTTGTAAACAGCGGACAAACAGCGTTTTTTGTATTGGAGATTACGGTATCCAACTTTGTAGACGTTTAGTAGCTTCATCCTGACATACATTTTTATAGTTCTTGGGTTTGTTCGATGCAGAAAAAAATTCTGATCCGGAAGTAATTTTGGCACCAAAATCTGCTCTGGTTTTGATATAGAAAAACACGAAAAACTCATATATTTTTTATGGTACCTTTATATGAACCCCAAAAATTTCTTCCGGGTCATTAAAATATGCTCTTTCGAATGCAATTTGCAGAAAAAGATATAAATATGTGCTTCTCGCTACTAAACGTCTACAAAGTTGTTCTAGCTGCAGGACTAAAATTGCGCTGGTCCCGGCACGATGACGGTGACGGCGGGCGTTGTTCAGCTGCGGCGAGCTGTGGGGCGGGACTCATTAGAGCTGCGAGATGAGTGGTCATATGAGATTTTGGACTAATTGGAATTTGGAAAGTTGGCGAGGAAGGAAGAGGAAGGGCCCGAGAAGAGAGGCGGCTTTGGGGAATTCATTCAGCGAGGAGGAATTGTTGAACGGGGAGGAGAGCGGATTGCTTACGTAGAAAGGAGGCACAAGGGCAAAGAACACGGAGCAGGGAAGAAATGGGCGGCTGTTTACAATATCTTTGACCTCTCAATTGTAGAACCAATAAAATAGACACCCGAAATGAGAAAATAAGAAGCCAAACAGCTCGATCAAACATCTAAAATTGATACATTTGCATATATTTTATACTCACTGATCCGTTTTGCCATTTTCTTAATATTTCCACTTGAATACATCTTGAAATAAACAAAACTATAAAGAAAAGAGAAAATTGTGAACGTCAGCCCCATCTCTTTGAAGACAAATCACTCTGACGCAGGCAGGAGCCATGCCCTCTGTGTCAGATAGGAAAAACATGGGGAAAAGAAGTAATCATTCATCACGCTCTGTGAGGTGGAATGCTTTCTGTAGTCAGACCTTTGGAATTGCGGTGTAAGAGGGCATAAGGAAGTGTAAACGACAGACGGGGCAGGTGCGTCATCAGAGGACTCAGGGCGAGAAAACAAGAGGAAAGATCAACAAATCGGTACACTTTTCCTTTGAATTACGGCAAAAATTGTGGAACTTCTTCAAGTCTGGCCACTGGAAATGTGTAAAAGATGACAAAAGAAAAGCAAAAAGGCTCGGATGGAAATGTAAAGTCATTCGCTTGTCATAAACACAGACCGAAATAAGTATCATCATTGCCGGGGATTGAACCAGCGTTGTTGAGAACGACGCTGGCGCGCTTACCAGTTGCGCCACATGCACCATCTCGTAAGTGCTCAGCGAGAACCTCTTCTCATGCTGCGTATTGCAAATGCTTTTTTAGAGAGGAATCTTTGGACTCTATCAACACACTTCCACCTAACCGGTACCCCCCTTCCAGGTTGAAGTAAATTGGACCCGTCGCAACTGCATTACGTGGGCCGGCAGCAATTTGGAAGTGTATGTGTTGTGGATAGAGATGGACGACGTCTGGATTCCTCTTTGCGTGGGGGAAAAATGAAAAATATTGTAACTCGAAATAATAAATATAGGGAGGAGAAAGCTTTCATTTGATTTGATAAAAGTTCTCTTCTTCTACTGGTTATGGCTTTCTCATTCTAGAATAAATATCTATGTAAAACAGCAGTTAGACGCAGATAACTAGCCTCTAACGTAATAGAGAGTCACAGGAGGCTGAAGTTGTGAAGAAAGAGAATCACGGGATTATAAGGCACCGAACATCTGGTCATTTGTCTTTTGCCCTCATTTTGTGGTTCAATGGATAAAACACTAGTCAGCAAGACTTTTGTCTAATTCATGGCGGTTACTCAAGGGTTGAAAAATGAGAAGAGTGGATGAGAATAACTGAGTCAAAGCTGAGTAAACTGAAACCTACGTAAGAGCTCAAATTCTGTTGGTGTCCGAGTCTATTTTGAATTTGAGAAGGGAAGAAAGCAAGAGAGCGCTTCCAAATAGAACAATCAAATAGGAAAAGACACAATGAGGAAGGAGGGGGAGTCTCACGAGGATTAATGTTTCCATTGTTATATGCTGCTTTGAAGAGAGAAAGACTAGAGATCCGGGCCTCTGTATTTTTCTCTTCGATTCGACCTGGACCCGAGTCGGTCATTTGCTGACTCGGCTCCGGTTTCACTAAAACTATGGCCATTGTCCTGATTTCGAAGTCCATAGAACTGGCACACAGAAGGCTGGCTGCCCACGATTGGAAGGACGACGGGTGGCCACTATTACAAACAATTTATCACAACAACTAACCTTATTTATGATCTTCTGGAGGATTCTGGGAGTAACGGCAGGGTGGCAGAGATCGGCTGATGGGGTGCTTCGCGTCATGGTTGCTCCCCGTTGTTTTCCAGCCACTCTAGAATCTGGTAGGAAAGCGACTTCCTAGAATTGAAGACGGAAAGCACGAATTGGTAGCGCTTTTGACTCTCCGAAGCGGATACTTTATCTCCAAAAAGCGAGGGCCAGGCGGCTTTTGCTTCCCCCGCTTCCTGATTCGTCCCTCTGCTCCAGTCAGTTTATCCTTCTCGTCCACCGACGATGTCTACCCCAACTGTTGCTTCTTCTCTCGTCCCCGAGGTTTGTTTCCCCTTTTCATTTTTAAGTTCATGTTTTCTTTTCAGATTCACGTGGAAATCGAGGCCTCCAAGGAGGATAGCCAGTCAGAAGAGAAGAAACTAACCTGTTTGAGACTGGAAATGCCCCAATTCACTGCTGATATTGTCCGGGACACCATCGGTGTGAGTCTCTCTTTCACCTTCCCATCCTCCCCCTAGAATCCTACCGTAATCCCCCTCTCTTCTTTTAGGTCTTCCGCCGAGCCAAGCAGCTCTCCCTCCTGAAGATCCACGGCTCGTCCTCCGTCCCCGTCTCCGAGATCCAAGACGCCCTCAAGGCCCAGAATCTCCATCCTATGGGGATCTGTTTCCAACGAGGACGCATCCAGCTGGTCGAGGCCGTCGTCGGCGAGGAGGATGGCTCCATCTTCAAAGTTCTTCTCTTCCTCATCCAGAGCAGAGATGGTAAGGAGGAGTACCGCTACTACTGTGTCCGGGGAGAGCAGGCCAAGATCGACTTCCGCCAGGGGGAGATAGCCAAATGGATCAAGAGGGATCAAGTAGCTGCGTGTAATAATCAATAAATTTTTAATTGCTGGTTTTCGTATTGGTATACTGTACCTACTATAAACGACATCGGGTGGAGGACAGCCGACTCGAGAAGTTTTCAGTTGAACGGGCAGGAGGTGGCCGAAAGAGACGACAGGAGGACGAGGGGGATGCCACACAATGAGGAGAAGATGGAATGGGAGGACAGCGTCACTGGGGAGGAGATCCTAAAGATCCATAGCAACTGCCGTCATCCTGGATGGCCCAGAAGGAGGAGGAGGACGCGCCGACTTCCTCCACCTGTCCCAGACGTGTCCCCTCCTCCACTGGAGGATACCCTCCTTCTGTTCCTGCCATGTCCGGCAGACGGCTGCCCAAGTGGAGGACATCCGGGAAGTTAGTTCTTCCTGCCGTTTCCCCTATGAATCTGCCCGTTCTGCTGCCCTAGGAGATGAAAAGGGTTAGTAAATTAATCGTCTCACTGTAATTTTGACCAAAATGGACTAGAAAACGTGATTTTACACGTAAAATAACCAGTATAAATGGAGCCGTGCCGATTCATTCATTTACTGTTTCTTCCTCGGTCTTTCGAAGGTGCTTGTGTCTATAGTTGTTCTTCTCTTCTTCTCACTATCCATTCTATTCATTTTCTTTCAGTTCGTATCTACAAGATGTCCTCTAAAGTTACTTCCAAAGTAACCAAGAAAGCTGGCCCCGGCCGTCCCAAGAACATCCCAGGCGACAAGAAGCGCAAGCACAAGAGAGCTGAATCGTTCTCGATCTACATCTTCCGTGTCCTCAAGCAGGTGACTGTTTTCTCGTCTTTTATAGGAATAGAGATTCGCTGTGGAACGCGTAGCTATGATTGGTAGAACTATTGGAAGACTTTATTTATCACAATTAATAATCATCACTCACTTTCATGCCGTCTTATATATTAATTTATTTCTTTATACA
This sequence comes from Oscheius dolichura, assembly GCA_932521035.1. Classification (NCBI taxonomy): domain Eukaryota; kingdom Metazoa; phylum Nematoda; class Chromadorea; order Rhabditida; family Rhabditidae; genus Oscheius; species Oscheius dolichura. Next base: position 7,903,351 of record OW051494.1, read on the forward strand.
AACGAGATTGAATACAACAATTGCTAATTCATTGATTATTTTCAGATTCACCCCGATACTGGCTTAAGTGGCAAGGCTATGTCAATCATGAACTCCTTTGTCACGGACATCTTCGAGCGCGTCGCTACTGAGGCTTCTCGTTTGGCTCACGTCAATAAGAAGAATACTATCAGTTCCCGGTTAGTTTTGTGCTTTATTGGAAAACATTTACATTTTCAGCGAAATCCAAACCGCTGTGCGTCTTGTTCTTCCCGGAGAACTGGCAAAGCACGCAGTTTCAGAGGGAACCAAAGCCGTCACCAAGTACGCTTCGCAAATGGCCGCCAAAGACAAGTAGATAGTTTTCTAACTTCTTGCTTTTCTAACCCAACAGTCCTCATTAGGGCTATTGTAGTTTGCATCCAATATTCGCAACTAAATATTTTTTTGTGTTGTTATGTTCTGTAAATGACGCAAGAATAATTCCTTGGTGCGGTCTCTTGATAGAGCTCAGATTGGCTACATTGCCAAAATTAGTTCATCTTTCGGCAAGTTAAACAAGATTTTTATAAGTACAACTAGCCTGCCGTCGTAATCCTATGAGTTTATATGAGAAAAAAGATATAAAATACTATTTTTTTAATTATTTTTTTGAGAAGGGTGGAAAGAGAAGATCCTATATATTAAAGCGCTACGGTGTCCGTTTGTGACTTTACATGTCAAAATTTCATGGTGTAGTGGTTAAGAGGGCGGTCGCGCGGTCGGAGAGGTCGCGAGTTCGATCCCCGCCGCTGTCAAACCTTTTGCTTTTTTGTTTTGAGGTCCTCGACACTGCCCAAGTATTCCTGAAGTATTTTTCGTTGCGGGACCCGTTCGCGGTGGGACCCCAACCCGCAGGGCTACGGTTCGGTTCCTCCTTCGACCAATTTCTTTTGTTTTGTCTGTTTAGCATTTTTGTTTTGTTATAAAATGTTTTCGCTGTGGGCCCCGATCGTAGTGGGACCCCAATCGAGGGGTCGAAGGTTCGGTTCCCCCGTTGGGTAACGTCTTTTACTTTGTCTATTTGGCCATAACATCATGATAACACAGCTAACGAGGTCAGGGCGGGGCGGGTGGATGCGGAATAAAGGATACTTGGAAGGAAGGAAATTGAGGAGCACGTGAGAATGGAGGAAGAGACGAACGACAGCTCCCCTTACGAGTGATTATCCTTTGATCAATCACAACCGAGCAGAACGGATGCGGGGGGGGGGATCGGTAAGATCAAACACATCAAGGGAGGGACGGCGAGGTAGAGGGAATGGAAAACGGGTAAAGTGAAGAGAGCGGGAGGGAGAGAAGAAGCAACCCGCGAGGAAGGGGAGAGAGGAACTCGGTAGAAAGAACTGTTCGGGAAGCGGAGAAGAGGAAACCGGCAAGGGACTACGAGAGTGGCACAAAGGGAGGGACGGGGAGAGGGGGAAAGCGGAGGAGACTATCTGGACGGGGGAGGGGGAAGAGCGGACGGGACTAGACAGGGAGAAGGGGAAAGGACCAGACGGGAGGAGGGGGAATGGACTGGACGGGGAGAAGGGGAAGAGCGGACGGGACTAGACAAGGAGGAGGGGAAGAGCGGACGGGGCATCCACCACAGTTGGCGCAGCCAACGTCCAGCCGAAGACCCCCCGCAGGGGGGGGGGGGGGGGTCGAAACGGCTGGTTTATCTTTTACTTCTCTTTAGTAAAGGCGAAATTATTTTTATAGTCCATTTCAAATGGAAAAAATTTAGTTAAAGGAACTCTGAGGGACCCGGGGAGCATACTGTAGATTTTCGCGGGCTTTCTAAAAGCCAGGACACGGTTGTCAATGGGAAACGCTTGCTAATTTTTGCCTCTGATTACTGCCTATTTTTTGGAAAAGAACTCTAGATCTCTTTACCTTGATTGTTTTTTACCTATATAATCATGAATTATTCTGGTTCTAGACACATGGCCATCATTATTAACACGCAGGCTTATTATGGGGAACTGTATCTCCGATATCTGCATAAGCACGGCTATCCGACAGCTGACAATAGAAAGGCGTTTAACAGCAAATTTTATGATGAACATAAAGATCGAATATTCGACCATACTAGAGCAGCCGTTGCAATGTCGATGTTCCATACTACAATCAAGGTAACTTTTTGAAAATCTATTATCATTTGCATCAGAGACATAAAATGACTGGGTGGATAAAACGTAATCCCACGTTACAATCAATGTTCGTCGATGTGCTAGCCGATTATAAACGAATATATGGAACAGGAGAAGGTGAGCCTTTCACTTCTGATATTTCGAATATTTCAGTATTTTGTAGCCAAGATGATAGTCTGCAAATGGTTCCAGATAATAACCAAAATATAGAGGAAATAGACGACTGTAAACCCCATCTGGAAGAAAAGGGGCTGCTAGAGTCGCAAAAAAGCACAGAGCAAAAGGTTCCGCATTTAGAGAAAGAGATAGCACAGAAAGAGTCGATGATCATAGAGTTGAAGAGTAAATACGACGAAGCCCAAAAGAAATTGACAGCAAGAATTGGTCAATTGGAAAAAGAACTCAATACTGCTCAGCTTCAATTGAGTGTAATGGCAGAGAAAATCGAAATGAAAAATATGCTAATCTATGATAAAGAGCGAACAATTCAAATTTTATCTCAAGGAAGGTCTAGCTCTTTCTAAAAGTAAGTATTTTGCATCTCTCGTTTATTTTTTTATCGAATTTAGACCTCCCTCTAGCAACTGCTAATACTTCATTGGAACAAAGATATTGCATGAGCTGGCTATGACTTTTAGTTAGAATAATCACCTTTCTGATTATCCAAATGTGTATTTTTGCTAAGTTTCGTTTTTGTTACTTGTTGTATGAACATTTATATCATTTTTTTTCTCAACAAATAGTGTTTTGCATTCCAATGTTTACTTTAGTAATTTTATATTGAAGCTAATGGAATTCTGAGATTTAGAAGTATTATTTGCATATTCATTTCAGAAGAATGCCCAGACGCAATACAAAATTAGATAAGTATCGAGAACTCTATCTTCGACGTCTTTCTGAGGAAGGCTATCCGGCTACTATCAAGGAAAAAAAGAAGTTCAACAACGAATTTTATAACGAAACTAGCCTTCGAAAGACAAAGATTTATTGCGGCCGGCGGCACACCGCGGTCGGGCCAGTCCTAGGCATACTGTAATTGTTATCGCTGGGGGACACTGACCACCCAGTGGAGATGCTCCACCTGGAGATGATGCTTCATGGCGCGGGCCGTGTGGGTCGAGTTGCTGGGCGAGACACTCTGCACGGGACTGGCCGACTCCCAGGCCAGCGACAGGATCGTCCGATTGATGATCGTCTTCGAGGGAGACGGCAAGGCGAGTCTCTCGCTGCGGAGCGCGGTTACCGTCACCAGTCCAAAGCTCTGGGGCACGTTCGGCACGGCTGGCAGGTAGTGGGCACACTTGGGCACGTTCTGGAATTGTTTGTGTTGCTCGAAAAAGGGAAACCCTGACCTTCTCAATGTAGTTACAGAGCATCACGATGCATCGGGTGCCTTCCTGGGCCACCATGTGCCAGAAGTCGACGACGGTGGTGTCGATGGGGGCCTGGCAGCAGATGAATTTCCTCGGCTCGTTGGCCGCGCCGACGTAATTGGCATGGATGTAGGACTGGTCGCCCAGATGGAGCACGACGCGGTTGTTGTCGAGGCAGCCCACGTCCTTGTAGCGATTCTTGGGAGCGTTGGCCGTAAAGGCCGTCATCCGGATGTGGTCGTTGTCCCTCTTGTGGCAACGGAATTCGGCTATCAGGGCCTCCACCGGCATCTCCCTCAACAGCGCCCGGTTCAGGAAGGACTCCACACACGACTGGAGACTCGTCTCGGCCATCCGGTAGCTGGCCAGCAGGGCGGCCACTTCATCGGCCGAGGGGATGAGCAGCTCCGGGCCGGCCGCCTTCGACCCGGCCTTTCTCTGCTTCTTCACCACCAGCTTGTTCTCAGTCTTCTTCACGGGCAGGTCGGACTCCGGCTCGTCGGGCTCCTTCATCGGCTTCGAGATGGTCCCCTTGCTCAGCGCCTCGAGATTGCTGTCGTCCGCCACCGTGGCCAGGGTCGCCTCCAGAGTGGCCCCCGGCTTCCGTCCGCCCTTCTTCGCCTGGCTCTTCCTCGTCGGTTTCGAGTCGCCGTCCACCGTCGTCTCGGCGATCGTCTTCGTCCCTTTCTGGCGTCTCGTCGGCTTCTTCTTGTCCTTCGAGGCTCCCATCGTGTAGAAGAGACCAGCCAACAGGAGACTACTAGAAGATATGAATGGGCCGAGCCACTCCCATTTAAAGCCGTCTGAACTTCTTAAGAACGGTCTAGAGTTGCCGGGAAAAACAAATTTATTTACTAGAATAACAAAGGTTACGGTAGCCGAACCTTGAGATGCCTCGGCCGCTTCCTGGGCCGGCGACAGCAACGGGAAATGAAACACTGGGAGAGGAAACCGATGGCCATGGAGGCGGCAGACGAGTAGACGACCCAGACGACGGGGATGCGGGAATAGTCGACGGAGAGGAGGAGGAGCCGGGTCTCGACACGGCAGGAGGATGAGTTACGGTAGCGGAGGGCGACTCCCCGTCGGATCTCCCAGTCCGTCCACGCCGTCTCGTCTGCCCGCGGCCGGGTCTCTTCCACCACCTCGGAGGAGAGCAGCTGGTCGCCCTGGCCGATGGCTACGGCTTGGAAACGGTACTCGGAGGATTCTGGAGAGGGTTACGGTAGGCAAACGGAGGAAGAAGAGGGAAACCTGAAGGGATCCACCTTGTCCAGGAGGAGTGTCTCCGAATTTCAGGGCAGGGCTGGTGGCAGGGGGCAGTCTGGTGGTGGCATCCCTCACAGGAACGGCCGAGACACTGCCGGGTCCTGAAGGGAAAGATTCCAAATAAAATGGAGGATACCGTATTCTAGTGGAGGAGCGGCAGTTGCAGTCTGCCCACTCATTCCAGCCCGTCCACCGACCCCAGAAATACTCGGGGATGGTCTCCTGACACGGCCGGGACTCGACTCCCCGTCCCTCACACGAGGAATTCCGGCCGATGGGGGTGGGACGAGTACAGGCGCGTCGTCTCTTCTGCCGGCCATTTGAACACCCGGACCAGGAGGACCAATCCGACCAGCCACCTCGCCGGAAACACGAGGACATCTTTAATTTTTGGAATGTTTGGAATAGAATACTTACAGTAATCAGGACGTCTTGGGTCTCGAGGGGAAGCAGTGAGAGACGGCAGGAGCAGGTTATCCCTTGGGGGCCGCGGCAGACGGTCTGGAGATCCTGAAGAGGGGATGGGACACTGTCTCCAGTCCTTTTACTCACCTTTGTCTCACTCAAAATATAAAACTCAACAGGCAGAATAATAAACAAGGAAAATAGAAATAAATGTATCATTCGGTGGGAGGAAAGGGGGAGGACATCTCGAGGTCACCTCTGGAGGTGGCAGACGGGGGAGGCGCGGGGAGGACGCCAGCTGGCTGATGGGTGGATGACTTCTGGAGGGGCGAGAGAGATTGATACATTCCATTAGATATTTTAGATGTGATTTGAGGGGGAGGCTGGAGGGAAAGGAGCAGAAGAGTCCTGCAGTAGAAGAGCTCGGCCCCGGGGGATCACGGGATGAAAGGGAAGGACTCGGTCTCTTTTTACTGTATCTGTTCTAGATGTCTTACCGGAGAATACAATCGATTTATGACCTCTGGATAAGTAAAAAAGGAACTCCCAAGAGAGGTGTCCTTCGGTTGCCGACAACTGGCTCGCCTCCGTCCTTCCCTAGTATTTGTCCCCCTGCTCCCCGTTATTCCTTCGCTCCAAGTTGGCCTAGTTTCTACTGGAAGGAAGGTCAGAAACAAGTAGAAACGAGACACGTCCCTTTACCAGAGACGACGTGTCTCTCCCCCGGCCGGCCTGCCCTCCACTTCTTCCCCGAGCCATGCAGAAGTATCGCGCCGTCTTTTGGATTCTGTGTGGAGTTGTTGTCGGCCGCCTCGTCGGCTGCTATCTGGTACCGCCTGCCGCCTCTTCCCCTCTAAATTGACCCGTTTCAGTTCTCCGGCCATCCAGTCGAGCACCGTATCCAAGCCCTGCCGGCCTACTACAAGGAGAATCACACGGAGCTGGGGGATATAGCGGTGGCCAAGCTAGTGGCCAGTCGGACGAGCGTCTTCTGTCTCATTTTGACGGAGGAGAGTCGCCACGAGACGGACCTCGAGCCGATGGATCACGCCTGGATCCGGCGGTGCAATCGGTACGTCGCCCCCTTGTCCTCCCGGCCATCTGCCTCTTTGCAGGCGTCTCCTGGTGTCCGACGTGGCCGATGGCCGCTTCTCGACGGTGGCCGGGGGCGAGAGCCAGAGGAGTCGACTGGCCAGCGGGATAGCTCACCTCAACCAGACTCTGGCAGACAGCTTCGACTGGTTCCTCCTGGCCACCGACAGCACCTTTGTAATTATGGAGAATCTACGCCATTTCCTGGACGGATTGAACCCGGAGGAGGCCGGCTACTGGGGCGAGAGGTACCAGATGCCGGGGGAGGGCGTCTTCGCCCTGCGACTCGAACCGGGGGTCGCCGTCAGCCGGACAGGCCTCGCCCGGTCAGTTTCGTCTCCTCTTTTCATCCCCAAATTCAGACTGGCCGAGTCCCTGAAGGGCGTCTCCTCCCCAGAGGACAGTTGCCTGTCGGAGGCCCTGGCCCCCGGCGCCGCCCTCGAGAAGTGCTTCGTGGCCGCAGACGTCCCCTACAAATGGTCCCGCGACGACCAGGCCAAGGTCCTCTTCTCCTACGACGAGCCCATGTACTTCCGCTGGAATGCCTCGGAGTACCGGCTCTCCGACTCGCTCGTCTCCTTCCATCTCTACAGCCGGCAGCCCCACAAATACGAGAGGTTCATCTACCACTTCATCCAATTTGGAGGCGGCAAGCTCATAAGAAATCGTTAATAAATTTGTTTTTGCCTTATTTTTTGCATTAGAAATCTTAGCAAAACAGCAAAATTGTTTCTGCGTTCGGGGGGAATCGAACCCCCGTCGAATGCTTGGAAGGCATCCATGCTGACCATTACACCACGAACGCGGCTTGGGTGCAGAGTCTCGGCGACGGGTCACCTCGCGGCGGCCGAGGGAGGAAACGGGCGGTGACCGGTTTGATATGTTCTCTCTCTCTCTCTCTAAGGACAAAACAACAGTTACGTGGCACTAATAGCAACTGGGGAGAGCTGGTTCTCCCGAGGATAAAAGTAGACGAGGAGAGAGGTGAGTGGATCCGCGCCGGAGGACAAGTACATCTTTGAAGATGGAGACAAAAAGCTGCTACATGCCAAAGATCAACATTTAGCCTTCGGGGAGGACTATTTGGCTTTATTTTAGAGCTTTTAATTAATTTTAAAAAGGAAATATAGTTTATGGTACCGCTATTGCTTTTCTATTCAATCCTCCCTTCCCTACCGGACGACGGCCACCCCGAGCCCAAGCGCCACCGTGTTGCCATCGGCCGGCAGGGGAGGGGAGGCGGACACAGAGGCTCTTTTAGGACCATAGGGACCATTTCAAGGAAATAGTCGGTGCCTGACGTCTTTTTCTAACATTAGAGAGAGAATTATTTTCGGAGGCTGCTAGGCCCTAGCGGCTAGGGCCGGCTCTTCTCCCGACTAGGGGAAGACACCACCCAGCTACCTATGAATGGCCATTGGTTTATCTGCTACATGGTACAAACCGTCTTGGAGCATCAATGTCGCTCATACAGTTCCTCATTAGCCAGTCCGAGGACGAGCCTAACTTCCGGTCGGCCCCATATCCTGGTCGGGCGGCGGCCTGCCATGCCCGCTTTTATTTGTCCTCCTCCTGGAGAGATTTCTATGGTTTTTTCTGATCTTTACAATAAAATGGGACCCTCCTCCTGGTACAAGCCCATCCTCCCGAGTACTGGTTGGCCACCGGACCCCACCACCGGGTCTCCTCCCGGTCCCAGGGCAGGCCTGGCATCGCGTCCTGGATATTTTGAGCAAATTCGGTATAATCCTGTGAGGAGTGTTTTCCCCAAACTAACAGGATCCAAAAAGCGTCCAGAAGAAACCTGTACCTCGTCCCAGGAGGGGGACTAGACTTCTCGTCCCCCTGTCCTCCCCTGCCCCTAGAATTCAGTCCCCCCGTTGAAACATCTCCCGAGAGGATTTTATGTGTGGTCATAAGGCGTAAATCAGTTCCACCGCCGGATCCCCTGTTTCGCGTATATTACGGTCCCTCGACCTTCCCGCCGTCGTGCCATCAACTCCCAGTCATCCAGCCCCGGCCGATCCATCTTGTCTCTCTCTCTCTCCTCCCCTCTTTCTGTTTTCTTCTTCTTCACCCAGCTCAGATCGACGGCTGTAAGCGCATCGCAGGTGCAAGCCCATTCCCGCGCCAACGGGCGACCGGTCCTTGCGTCGCGGTCGCGCGGCCGGAACGACGTCGCCAGCCGGAGAAGAAGAGCGACGGCAGCCGAGGGAGGATAGGGGCAGAGCGAGGGGATGACGTCATCCGTGACGGTGTTCGTGACCTTGCCAAGGGGCGACGAGGCCGGAGAAAGCGAGAAGACCAGGCTTCTTGATTCCTCTTGATCCTCTCTGAACAGGGAAAACGGGCAGAATATACTGTAGAAGGGGAGATTTATGGTCTTGTAGGGAAAAATAACGGGCCTTTTATCTTTTCGGTATACGATAGTTTAGAGAGTTGAGCTTCGTTTGAGCCGCACCCGTAAACTCTCGGCAGTAAGAAGTTCAGGAAGGCGTCACCCTCAAAATACAAGCGTTTCAACTGCCAAGATTTTACGGGTGCGAACGCGCGGTGCCAAGAAGCCAGTAGAAAGTGGCGGAAGATTGAAAAAAAGACGAAAAGTAGCTGATTTCTTGGAGAAAACAGTTTCGTTAAGAAATTAGGGATTACGGTAGCCTGATGGAAGAGTAATTGGGAGGAAAATTGGGGTCTAATCGGCCGTGTGCCGCCCGGAAAAGGTCTGCCCCCTCATCCTCTTCGAAACTTCCTCCTCGGGCGGTGCCGTGAAATCCTCCGGCACTTCCCGACTGAAAAAGTGGTTGACAAGTGGGCGTGGCTCCTGGTTTTCGGGCATTTTCTCCTTCTCTTGTCAATTGGTCCCCTTCCCCTCTACACTTCTTCATCTGCCCCCCACCGTTGGCCGGAGGCCAAACTCCGCCCAGAAACGGGGGCGGCAAGCGTTAGCTGGCTGAAGAAAGATAGCTGTAGGCTATATAAGCCACAGCGGATTGTGGCAGCGTCTCCCAGGGTCTCCTCCACCCCCGGCCCCCGGGAGAGAGAGACAGATATCTACCGTTTCCGGTATTGCCTTTTATCACTCCTACTTCATTTCTTTTTCCTTTCTTTCCAGGCCAAAATATTCCAATTTTTCTATAAAATATTCCTATTTCTTCTCCTTTCTCGTTTGTGATTGAAGCCGCCTATCTCCAGCCATTTGTTGCGGCTTTCCTTCAATGGAAATCCGATTACGGTAACCACAACAGATCTTCCCAGCTGGAGAGCTCTGTGGAATCTTTTTTTTCAAGTTTTCTAGAGTGAAAAAAGACCAGAAAGTCTCTAACACTCCTTCCCAATAGGCCTAGAGACTCTTTCGTTCCTCCTGGGCCTCTCACGCTGGTTCAGGAAGCCCCTGCCTCAACTAGAATTTAATCCTCCTTATTTTTCTCTTCTTTAGACAGCTGCCTTTGTGCTGGCTCCATTTTTAGAGTTTTCCAATGAATTCAACAGAAAAGCTGGAGATACTGCGGCTTCTAACCGATTTTTTCGACTCATAAAGCCACTGGGAAATGCCATCTAATATTTTCACCGGTTTTGGATGAGGAATAGGGACTTTACAGCACTCTGATGGTATTTTATCCATCCTAGAGAAAAATACGGTGTCTCTGGTTTAGGCTCTGAAGAAAAGAGGAGGAAGCCGATCCGTCGTCCAGGCGAGATCCCCAATCTCCCAATGGGGGCAGATGACCGATTACAGTAACCTCTCTAATACCGGAGAGCAACTGAATCACAGTTATCTCCGCATGCTCCTGGGTGGTCATGAGGTTCTGGTCGACCTGCCTGGCATCGTCCAGCGGTCCCGGAGCGCCGGGTTCTCAGGGAATGGCAGTGCCCGGGTGGAGGACGGCCCGGCCGGCCTGGCTCTCTCCGTGGTACTTTCTCTCTGGGACTTCCAGGTGGTCCTGGCGATCCGAGGAGCCGTCATTTCAACGTCGGCCAGGCAGTCCCTGTCGGCATCCTCTGCTCGGCAGGGGATGCTGGCGGCTCTTGTGGCGCCTTTCCCCATCAGGTCAACCTATTTCTTCCCTGCCAAATACAAGAAGACGGCCTCCAGTCCGTCTGCCATCTAGAGAAGTGGATTTCCCTCTATCTGTTCTCCTTCTGGCCGGCCGGTTTTATCCTGCTTCTTTCCTCTCTCCCCCTTCATTTCCCCCCTTCCTCAACACATAAACATCATCCTCCTCTTATCCTCTTCCCCACTTTTTTCTCCTCTCTCCAACAATTTTTGCACAGTCAAAAAAGGAGGCAGCGCGGGCGGTTCACTTGAGAGGATCCTGACTTTTTCGTCCTCGGCCTGTCTCCCTCCCGTAATCCCTTCCCCTCTCGTCTCCGCCGTCTCCTCGTCCTCCTTCTCCTCTAATTTTTCCATTTTCAGGGGGGATGAAAACCTCGTGTGAAGAGGAGCCGCGAGAGCGGGCCTACCGCTTCGTGGCCTACTCGGCCGTCAGTTTTTCCTTCGTGGCCATCGTCGCCGTCTTCATCACCCTTCCCATCGTCAATAATTATATAAATTCCGTCCATCTCCGCGTCCAGGGAGAGATGGAATTCTGCAAGGTAGGCCGTTTAGCCCTGTTGGGAATACCGTCCCTCCGTTTCAGTTGTCTGCCCGGGATGTGATGATGGAGGTGGCCGAGTTCCGTTCCAGTCCCCGCTCGGCATTGCCCTCCTTCCTGCGACCTTCCAACACGACCAACGGAAGGGAGAAGCGTCAAGCTGGCGGCTGCCAGGGCTGCTGTCTCCCAGGTCTGCCCGGTCCTGACGGGCCACCCGGAAAGAACGGTGTTCCCGGCAAGCCGGGAGCCCCCGGAGCACCTGGCTTCCCCGGCCGGCCGCCGGCAATGTGCGAGGAGGTCACCGCCCCGCCCTGCAACCCCTGTCCGCCAGGAGAACCCGGCCAGCCCGGCCCCTCCGGCGATTCGGGCAGCCCCGGACAGCCTGGCCACCCCGGCCGACCTGGAAACGACGGCTCCCCCGGCCCTCAAGGACCCCCAGGACCTCCAGGAAACCCCGGAGAGAACGGACGAGAAGGACCCCGAGGAGAGGCAGGCCGACCGGCATTCTCCACCCCGGCACTGCCAGGAGATCCAGGAATTCCCGGAGAACCCGGGCCACCAGGACTGCCGGGAGATGCTGGCCAACCCGGCCGACCTGGACCTGACGGCCTTCCCGGACCGCAGGGACCACCCGGACCCGTTGGACAAGCCGGCCAGCCAGGAGAGGACGGCCCCATCGGTCCTCCCGGCCAGCCTGGACCCCAAGGAGAACGAGGTTTGTCCCTTTTTTCTATTCCTTATAAATTTTCGCTTTCAGGAATCTGTCCCAAGTACTGTGCCCTGGATGGAGGAGTCTTCTTCGAGGACGGCACCCGACGATAATCCCTCTCGTACCGCTATCCTATATCTGATCCCGGTGTTCATTCCTCCTGACTACTTGTCTTGTCAGTCTGTCCCCATAATTGAGAGTCGGGTAAGATCTTCTGTTTTATCTTGGCTCCCTTTCCATTTCATTCATTTCTATGTTATACAAAGTGTAATAAGCGTATTCTATTGAATGCTATTAATAAATTTTTTTGTCTTTCAATTTTGGGTACAAATTATCTTTCGTCCTTCTTCCAATGAGGTAATGCCTTGTGGTTATTAGCGAAAAAAAATAAGAGGCATTCAATTGGAGAACAGCGAGGGCTATTCGGCAATTTTCTTCAAATTTTTAGTACTTCACGGTTCGATAAACAGTCGATGGAAAACCTCATGGCCTACTGTGTCTCACCCTTTGGGGGAAGAGACACCTGATTATTAGATGGTAGAGGCGAGTATTACTTTACTAAGGATTTATAACCGAAAACAGAGAATATTACAAGTCCGAGGATACCCTAGAGATGCATTGGTAACACTGGTTTGAAAAGGGGGCGGAGGCAGCGGGCTGGTAGTGATATACATATTGACCACAATCGCGATACGATACCAAAACCGGCGTATCGTATCGTAGCGTTTCGAAGCGAAAATTTGTATCGTGAAATACTGGTGTAAAGGAAAGATTGACCGAAGTAGTGCTAATGGAGACGATGAATAAGAAGAAAGGAGGAAGTTTTACGCTGCTTAACGAGTTCTCGCCAATAGGTTTAGCTTGTTAGTTTGTTCAGCGGACAGAAAGTAGCGAGCAGCTTCAGCAAAAATGGTGAACAAGAATGAAGTGAGCAATTGCAAAAATTCGAGAATCAAACTACGCGCGCTTGAAAATCAGGAGGAAAAAAGAGAAACATCCTATTTTGAGAATTCATCCATTCATTTTCTGCCTCTTCCTCGCGTAGCTCTTCTGGTTTGTGTCTAGTTCTTTTTCTCTTCTTTTCACTATCCATTCTATTCTTTTTCTTTCAGTTCGTATCTACAAGATGTCCTCTAAAGTTACTTCCAAAGTAACCAAGAAAGCTGGCCCCGGCCGTCCCAAGAACATCCCAGGCGACAAGAAGCGCAAGCACAAGAGAGCTGAATCGTTCTCGATCTACATCTTCCGTGTCCTCAAGCAGGTGACTGTTTTCTCATCTTTTATAGTAATAGAGAGATTCGCTGTGAAACGCGTAGCTATGATTGGTAGAACTATTGGAAGACTTTATTTATCACAATTAATAATCACTCACTTTCATGCCGTCTTATATATTAATTTATTTCTTTATACAAACGAGATTGAATACAACAATTGCTAATTCATTGATTATTTTCAGATTCACCCCGATACTGGCTTAAGTGGCAAGGCTATGTCAATCATGAACTCCTTTGTCACGGACATCTTCGAGCGCGTCGCTACTGAGGCTTCTCGTTTGGCTCACGTCAATAAGAAGAATACTATCAGTTCCCGGTTAGTTTTGTGCTTCATTGGAAAACATTTACATTTCAGCGAGATCCAAACCGCTGTGCGTCTTGTTCTTCCCGGAGAACTGGCAAGGCACGCAGTTTCAGAGGGAACCAAAGCCGTCACCAAGTACTCTTCGCAAAGGGCCGCCAAAGACGAGTAGATAGTTTTCTAACTTCTTGCTTTTCTAACCCAACAGTCCTCATTAGGGCTATGTAATTTGCAACTAAATATTTTGCTTTCATCTTTTGTCGTGTTCACTAACCGGCTTTTATTTAAGACCAGATTTCTGTAAGACTCGAGCAGCAAATGAACTTTTTGGACAGATGAAAACTTATTTTTCTTGAAACTTTGCGTATGGAATACTCGTAGGATGAGAAAAACTTTCCCCATGTACTTGGGTCGATAACACTGCTTGCTGGTCATTCTTCTACTATTAAAATCATCCCAAAATGTACGCCCCTTCCCAACAGAAGCGTTATGCCCGTCGTCCTATTGATTTTCATGGGCTTCCAACAAATTTTCAAATTCGCATCCTGCACATGTTCTGTTTGATGTCTTTCTTTTATTTTGCTTGCCGTTTCAGCAGCCGGCAGTCACCGTCATCAGATACTCTAACGCTTTTGTAGTTTTTTATGATTCCAAGTGCAGACCTGAATTCGATGAAAAAGCAATCGAAAAATACTCTGGGACTAATTTCTACTCAAGGTGATTCTGAAACTTCAAAGTATCGATCACTTCTGAAAATTTTTTTGAGTCACAATCAAAATTCCCGAAAAAATCAGAAGTTTTCCAGAAATGTAGTTGTGAATATATATGGCATTATGCTCTTTGGCATTACTAAAAAATTAGATCAATTCAGGCATCACTCAAATGTTTGCAAAAATCTTCACACCAATGGCATTCCCTGCCTACGGACGTACAGCATGAAATTGGACAGTTCGAAATAGATGACAAAATCCATGAATGGACACGTCGTAAAGTCACACAATCCGAATACGATTTGTTGGGTTATCGACGAATTTCACTGGCTTATTGTGTCCGTGATGAGCGCTCATGCTCGAGCATCCTCGAAAAGATCTTTTCTTGAAATCTATTGGCTCTGCTAATAAATAGAAATATGTTACATATACCTGGCACTAAATGAAAATAACAACGAAAATCTGCGGGAAAACGATGGAATATGATGAGGAAACAATGAAAGCAGAACGAAGAGCAAATTGTGTTTTCTTTTCTCACTTTTCTTGGTTTTCTCGTTTGTAACTGATAGCCCAAATACAGAAAATACACAAAACTTCGTTGACAACTTTGAAAAGCAGTGATAAGAGAACAACGAATCGCGAGAGCCAGAGAATGCATACGAACAAAATAATCGCCTGCTCTTGTGAAATATTCAATTTTCTCTGCATAGAATTTATTCTGCTAAATTCTAACAACAATATACGGATACAACTAATATATCAAAACTAATACATTACATACAAATACAATTATAAACAACACACGGTTAGAAGCCAAGTATATTTTGTCCCATAACCACTTTTATTCGTTGCTTGCTACTTTTTCTTCTTGTCCACTCCGAAGCACTCATTTCCACCAATTCCGGCTAGCGTCTGGTAGTTGGGATCATGTGTTCCGGCTTTAGCATTCGGATTTGCATTCGGTCTGGGCGGTCCGGCCCCGGCTTTGGCCTTCTTGTCGGCACCGAAGCATTCGTTTCCACCAATTCCAGCCAGCGTCTGATAATTCGGGTCGTGGGTTCCGGCCTTGGCGTTCGGATTGGCATTCGGCCGGGGGCCTCCGCCAGTAGGAGCGCCTCCTTTCGCCTTCTTATCCGCTCCAAAACATTCGTTTCCGCCGATTCCGGCCAGTGTCTGGTAGTTGGGGTCATGAGTGCCGGCCTTGGCGTTCGGATTGGCATTCGGCCGGGGGCCTCCGCCAGCAGGAGCACCACCGCCGGCCTTTCCCTTCTTATCGGCTCCGAAGCACTCATTTCCACCGATTCCAGCCAGCGTCTGGTAGTTCGGGTCGTGGGTTCCAGCGACGCCTCCGGCTCCCTGCTTCGGTCCAGCGCCTCCTCCTCCACCACCAGCAGCCTTCTTATCCGCTCCGAAGCAGTCTCCTCCAACACCGGCCAGCGTCTGATAGTTCGGGTCGTGGGTGCCGGCCATCGCAGGTTTCGCGCCTCCTCCAGCTGCTCCTCCTCCAGCGCCGCCCTTCTTATCCGCTCCGAAACATTCGCCTCCGACACCGGCCAGCGTCTGGTAATTGGGGTCGTGGGTGCCGGCCATTCCACCGGCAGCTGGCGGCTTGGGTCCTCCTCCACCAGCGGCGGCGACTCCTCCTCCGGCTTTATCGGCTCCAAAGCATTCCCCACCGACTCCGGCCAGTGTCTGGTAGTTAGGATCGTGGGTTCCGGCCATTCCACCGGCAGCTGGCGGCTTCGGCCCTCCTCCAGCAGCGGCACCGAGGCTGGTTCCTCCCTTGGCTCCAGTAACTGATTTCCCAGCGGCAGAGGATTTCTTTTTCAGCTTTTTCGACTTGGCCGATCCTTCTTCGTCCGCATTTTTAGTGGCCTCGGTGCCGTCGGTTCTCTCAGTTTTGTCGTTTCCGCCGCCGGCAGTACCGTCACCGTTTTTCGTTTTCTCCGAGCCGGACTTCTTCTTGCCGCCACATTGGAAAAGGCAGACGACGAAAATCGGCGACAGCTTCGCAATCACCAGGAGAAGAGTCAGCAACGTCATATCCAAAGGGATGGACAGAGCCGAAATGGCGGCGGACGGCCAGCACCAGTCTTTTATACCCCTTTCTGTCCTGCTGTAACGGGATCCTGACACGATCTGCAGACAATAGGAATCCGATGGCCATGGAAGCGGCAGACGAGTAGATGACCCAGAGGACGGGGATGCGAGAATAGTCGACGGAGAGGAGGAGGAGCCGGGTCTCGACACGACAAGCAATCGAGTTACGGTAGCGGAGGGCGACTCCCCGTCGGATATCCCAGTCCGTCCACATCGTTTCGTCTGCCCGCGGTCGGGTCTCTTCCACCACCTCAAAGGAGAGCAGCTGGTCGCCCTGGCCGATGGCTACGGCTTGGAAACGGTACTCGAAGGATTCTGGAGAGGGTTACGGTAGGCAGATGGGGGAGAGAAAAGAGAGAGAGAGAGAGAGAAGAGAGAAGGCAGCCTGAGTGAATCCACCTTGTCCAGGTGGAGTGTCTCCGAATCCGGCCGAGACACTGCCGGGTCCTGAAGATATCAAATAATATGGTGGATACCGTATTCTAACCAGAGCAATTAAGATTAGAATGACCTATCTAGCCCGCTGACAGTGGCCGGAGGCGTCCAGCCCGCTCAGAATTGCCATTCTACAGGGAGAGTCCTTCCTTCGGCTGAAAACCGCTCCAGCTCTAATCCTTTTCAGCAATTGAACCGGTAGAAAAGGATTACCGTCTGTCTAATCCTCCCGTCGACGATTGGCCCATTCCCCTTCTAATTTTTCACCCTGCCAGGATGGAGGTCAGTCGGGCCTTGTCATCGTAGATAATTTCGTCCGTTTAGCAACAAAGCATCTATAACTACGACATCCAGCTGCCGCCGAAGGGAAGTGAGCGGAAGAAAGTGACCGACCAGTCGAGAGCCCTCGAGCCGGGAGGAAAGCCGTTCGTCGCCAGCGCCGAGGCCATCAGCAAACCGGGCTACTCCGATCTGCCGCTGTCTAAGCCACAGAGGACGCCGAAGTCGGTCAAGGAAAGGGCCATGAGGTCCTCCCGCGGAGCCAGGGAACTCCAGCAGCCGTCGAGAGAAGACTGCGAGCTCACGAGGAACAATAACGACGAGGTGGACTACGAGGCGCTCAAGGCCCTCACCTGCTATCATGGCTTCGTCGCCCGGCAGGATCTGTCCAGTCTTCTCAAGAACGAGGGCGACTACATCGTTCGCATCACTGAGGTTTGCTAGCTTTTTACCGTAGTGACCCATCGACCTAGTGACCCATTTTTTGAATTGGGGGTGGGAAAATTCATCTCTTGAAAGCCATTAAAATTAGCGAAAATGATCAAAAACAAGTTAAAAAGTTTATTCCCCGGGATTCCCATGCCGTCTCCGATCCAAGTACTAACCGGGCCCAACGTAGCTTGGCTTGCCAAATCAGACGGGATGGCGTACTTTCAACGTGGTATGGCCATAAGTGGACCTTTATCTTTGGGATTGACTCACATAGCCGTTTCAAAAATTGGATTTTCAGGTGGAGGCTGCCAGGGGTGGCGGCCCCGTGAAGTATGACTTGATTCTTTCGTTGCTGGATCAAGTTAACAATGAGGCGACAACGGCTATGACCATGGATGGGGGACCCAACAACCAGCCCAACACGAAGGTTCCCCTCTTGGTCGAGATCCTCCAAGGCCCCGATATTTCAGCTCCGTAACGTGGTGATCCGTAAGAAGAAGACGGACAGGTACTATATCGAGAAGCGGCACACGTTTGTCTCGGTCAGCGAGCTGCTCAGCCACTACACCGACACGACGAAGAACAAGACGGAAATGAAGGTCTACCTCAAGACGCCGATCCTCAGCAAAGAGTGGGAATTCAAGCACTCGGACCTGGACTTTACGGGCGGAAAGATGCTGGGACAGGGGGCCTACGGCTTTGTGAGGAGCGGACGGCTGGACCTCAGCTCGAGGCTCGGCGGCGGAATTGTCAACGTGGCCGTCAAGGTACAGAAGCTGGCCTCGGGAAAGGATGAAAAGATTGGGAAGGAGAAGATGAAGGGCGAGTCTCTTTTCCATTTTGTAGAGGAGACGCCATTTTAGAGCAGATGAGAGAGGCCCGCATCATGAGACACCTGGACAATAGGAATATTGTCAAACTCTACGGGGTGGCAGTCCTTGAGCAGCCGCTCTACATCATCCTCGAGCTGATTAACGGCGGCGAGCTGAAGAAGTACCTGATGGACCAGAAGGCCAAGGGACAGAGGGTCTCCGTCCTCGAGAAGGTCCACATGTGCCGTGGCGCAGCCGTCGGCCTGGAATACCTCCATGGGGAGGGCTACATCCATCGGGACATCGCTGCCCGGAACTGTCTCTATGTTCCCGGCGAGAAATTGGTCCCTTACCTCTCTTTTTGGGGAATTAACTCGTCCTCTTCAGGCGAAGCTGTCGGACTTTGGCCTATCCCGCCGCTCGGTGGAATACCAGGTGACGAAGAACGGCGCCAAGTTGCCGACCAAGTGGCTGGCTCCCGAGACGCTCGAGTCGCTGACCTTTTACCCGAAGTCGGATGTCTACAGCTTTGGGGTGATGATGTATGAGATCTTTGTGGATGGGGACGAGCCGTGGCCGAAGGTGCCCAAGGCCAACGTCCGGGCCAACGTCCTCCGTGGGGACTTTCTGCAGATGCCGGCCGACTGCCCCCCGAAGGTGGCCAAGTTCGTCCACAAGCACATCTACGTCAAGGAGCCGCAGAAGAGGGCCACTTCGCACATGGTGGCCCAGCAGCTGGAAGCGGTCCAGACGGAGATGGAGGGCGGCGGCGCGACGTCGAAGGCCGGCTTCTTCTCCAAGTTGTTCGCTTCGAAGGAGAAAAACCGCAGCCTGAAGGAGAAGCGCATCCAGACTCAGACCCAGACGATGCAGATGACGCAGCTGGAAGAGTAGCAGTCGACAGCCGAGAATAATCTATCGCATATCAGTCCAATCATGATATACGTTGCATAAATATAGCCGGGACTGTTCATTGTCTTCTTTTTTTTTCGTGGTCGACAGAAGGCGGACGGGTTGCTGTAAGACAGGGGATTGAAGAATGACGTGAAACGAATCTGTTTGAAGTAAGGGGCTATTTTTCGAAAGGGAAGGAGGATGGTGGAGGATCTACCGTGGAGAGGAGGATGGGGGAGGATCTCCTGTACGGAAAAGGTCGATGAAGAATGGCCGACACAGAAAAGGCGAACTGGGGATCGCCTCCGGGGAAAATAGGTCGGAGGATGACCTACGGGAAACAGCATGCGGGGAGGATCTCCTTTGGCAAAAAGAGCATGATTCACCTGGAGAAAATGACGATGGACGGTCTCGTGTCGGGAGGAGGATAGGGAGGATTTTTATAGGGACGATAAGGTTTGGGGATCTCCTGTGGGGAAATGGCGGATGGAGGATATCCCATCGGGGGAAAAGAAAGGGTGGAAGATGGATTGCGAAGAGACGGACGCTGGAGGATCTCTTGTGGGGAGGAGAATGAGAAAGGATGCGTGTGTGAGAGATTTCTGTGTGGAGAAAGTGACGACGAAGAATAGCCGGCGCAGAAAAGGAAGACGGCGTTTCGCCTCCGGGGAAAGCAGGGCGGAGGATGACTTATGAGGACTTCGCAACAAACAAGGAAGATAAAAACAGCGGACACAAAGACGGTTTATTTGAAGCAGATCACGAGGTGGACTTCTTCTTTTTAGAAGTCTTCGATGAAAAAGGCGTGGTTCTTCATCTCCTCGATGATGGCCAGCAGGACGCGCTCGATCAGCTCCATCTTATCGACGATCTCGCCGTCGTCCTCCGTCTCTCCGTCGGCCCAGACCTGCTCCTTGACGAGTTCCACGTTGTCGAGGAGCTTTATGGCCACGGCGTGCCAGTGCTTGACGGAGTGGCGGAGGATCTCCTTGTCCAGGTTGACGGCCCTGACCGCCTTCTCCAGCTCCTGGATCGTGTTCCTGGCCTCATCCAGCTCCAGCTGCGTCTCCTCGACCATCTTCATAGCGTCTAAACATTTTTGTATACTGTAGACAACACTAGGATCACCTTGAAGGTCGAAGTCGAACTTGTCGGCAGCTGCCAGGCCCTCCTTCTTCTCGTCCTCCATCTCCTGGGGCCAGTTGGGAGACGCGGTCGACTGGCTCGGCTGCTCTTCCAGCATCTTCTCCAGCTGCTCGATGAGCCGGTCCCGCTCGGCCACCTCCTTCTCGGCCTTCATCTTCTCCTCCTCGGCCGCCTTCCACTTGTTCCCCATCCAGTTCATCATCTCGCTCTGCATCTCCTCGGCTGCCAGGCGCTGTTCCTGCTCGAAGACCAGCGTCTCGAACTTCTTACAGGCGTCGGCCATCTCCTCCGCCAGTTTCTCATTCTCCGCCGTCTTCTGTGCCAGCTGCTTCTTCAAGTCGTCGATAACGGCCTTGTCGTTGGCGGACTTGGCCGTCGGCTCGTCGAGTTCTTCATCGGAGGCGGCCGTCGAGGATCGCTCGGTCGTGAGGAAGGAATAGCGCGGCCGGTACTTCTTGTCCATGATGAAAGTCGTAGAAGAGGTGACGACAGGAAGCGACAGGGAGCTATCCGAGCCGGCCGTCTTCTCCAGCTGTCCCTTATCCTCTTCGTCGTCGGACACGGCCGTCGAGAAGGACGAGTCCGCCAGGATGTGAAACTCTTGGTAGCGCTTCATCAAGACCGCAGACGGAATGGGGCTGCTGTCCAGGGAATCTTGAAGCGATCGGGCGACGCGGGCAGGCGATGCCAAGAGATTCTTGGCACGAAGTCTACCAGGATAAGAGTTCCTTCCAGCCATGCTGCTAGGTGAAATGATCGAGAAATGGGATTCGGCCCTTTTAATAGGTATTTTTAGAGCTTATAGGGGATTAAAAAAATTAACGGGTCAAGTTGCCCCGGGAAATGTTGCCCGTTTGAAGACAAAAAACTCGAGGAATATGGTTACTGTGTTTCCAATTGTTTTCTTCTAAAGTTCTTCCGATTTGTGAGATCCCCCGGCTTTCAGACACTACTTCCCCCTTCCGTCCTCCTCTGTCCCATGAATCCCGGGGACAGTTGTTTCCGTGTGACGTAGTTGACCCCCTCGAGGTCATTGGCCATACAGCTGTCTTCCAAGTGGCTCCTGGCCACGTGCATGGATTCCATCCCACGGAGGTAAAAATATGTGTAATATTCTTTGTTTGACGTCAGAAGAGAGCGAGAATTTTAGCCCAGAAGATAGGAGACAAGACTTTTTGCAGAATGGCCGATCTCCCGTATCACACCCCACCGGGAGACAAAACAAGCTGAACCACACAACAGAAACCAGTGTGTCTCTGTGTTTTTCTTTTCTTTTTTGTCCGTGTCAGTCAGATTACATCACAACGGGGTAAAACCACCAACTGGATATATAGACAACGGGCAGATGATCACAAATTGGCGGTTCTGCCAAAGGGGAACAGAGGTCTCACTTTGGCTGCAGTTCCTGTTCTCTTCCTCTTGCAGCTGACTAGTTATGCTTTCCATTTTCTTTCTTTTTTATTATTTTATATTATTCAGTAAATAAAATTATATAAATTTTGAGCTTTCTGATAATTTAGGCAGCAACATAATCAGTGAAAACTGTCAATTGTGGTGCGCTTGTATTGCAGCTGCATTTTCCTCTAAAAATGAGATTTTTTTTCATCTAGGATTATTTTCTATGCTATTTACATTTATTACCTTCTTGTTTATTGTAACTTCTAACATTTAGAACTATTCCAAGCGCTAGAAGGTTCTAAATGAGCAGAAATGGGTTGAATCGAGCCGACGGGCCCTTTTGACCACCAAGAACGTTTCAAAAAAAAGAAGAGCGTTTATTGCATTTACCCGTTTATTTTTTTTCCAAGCTGCAGCTTATTACCGCTGCTGTTTCCCTTTTTACCTGACGCGTTCTTCTAACAATAGTCAGCGTCGCTGACTAGCTGGTCTAGACGGCTAGTCAGTTCCATTTGACTAATTTTCACACTTTGCAAACTTTCTCAAATATTTTTCTATTTCCAGTCAAATTTTTTGCTCCCCTGCTTTGTCACAATTATTCTTCCGACAAGAGGTCCTTCCTCCCATAAGTAGAGAGCCATTAGATGACGTAGCTCGGCGTCCTTATTCTTTGCAATGTGCTTTTTCTATTCTCCAGTTGTCCACTTCTTATTTTTTCATCTTTTGGCTCAAATATTTACTTTTACCTATCCCTGCTCTATTTTTCCACTTGATTCTGCTGCTTGATCCTCTCCTCTCGCCTCTCTTGTCAGGTGCTCCATCGTTTCTCACGAGTAGGGCCAAAAAAATTGGGCAAAACATTCCTCATGGCTCTAGGAACAGTTGCTGCTCTTTTTCTGATAAATGGATAACGTGAGAAGGAAGAAAAGGACAAGTGAGGAGAAGAACAAGGAAGTAGCGAAGTACTCGAGCATAAAGGATATATTTTTACAGGGAAATTCGCTAAACTTGATTCATTTTCAATTTATTACTTCCAAAATAGCCTCTCATGCATTTGTATCCGTTTAATTGACTTCTAATAGAAACAGCCATCGAAAAAAGAACCAGCAGCCTATTTATAGATGATGAGTAACGTTTCATTGAAGCGAGAAGTGTAAGATGCCATATTTAGCAAACTACAGCAGCTGAAAACATATCAAAGGGATATAAAACCATGGGAAGTATTATTTCAATTTATTTCTATATTGTGACATGACGTTTCTATCATTTTCAGAAAAAATGCCTTTTCTGATTTTTTACATCTCAATTAAAACGCAATTTCTTTACCTGAAGCTGATGATTTGTTCTCTTGGCTCGGTTCCAACTTTCCGAGCCACGCCTTGATCCCGAGTCCAGCAGACTTTCTTGTCTCCGCCTGTTTTGCAACTCACAGCTGCTTCTCGTCTCGAAGTAGGCGGTTGCTTCGAAAAAAGACTCTTTCTAAAGGGAAAAGGCTCTATAAACTCAAATGAAAGGGAAAATGTACATCTGTGCTTCCAATTCCCACGTCACTGTCCAAAGTCTTTTACTTTCTCTCCTTGTTGATTATTGTTTTGCCCAGCTCCTATTTACGCTTCACAATATAATCTCCGCTATCTTTCTTACATTTGTTGTCTCTGATATCTTTCTGTGTCAACTGTCAGCCGATTCTCTTTTTTTACCTTTACTGTTTTCTCATGTGATCATTAGACCCGTTTCTCTAATCTATAAATATCAAACTCTGTCGAACTATCGGCAACTCTGTAAAGTTATCAAAAATCGACTGATCTCGTTTGTTTATCTGATCCCACGTGGTATAATTTATTTTTGGTGTACATAAACGAGTCGCTGGAACGTGGTCGGGGAATCCCCCTTCTCTCCAACTCGCATCACTTTCTCAAAGATCATTGTCCCGGATACGCGTTGTGTACAAACAGAAGAGTGTCTGGTCCGAGTGCCCCTCCCTTGGTAAATTTAGCCCAATTACAAGTTTTTTGGTTTATGATATAATCAAGGTGTGATCCTCCTCGGAGCAGGTTATAGAGTATAGTTTCAGTGTTACTAACCTCATTTAGAAATGTTGAGCCCTTTCCTATGCCATTTTTATCATATGAAGAATTCTTCTGAACTTATTAGTCTCCGTCGAGGCTAGAATGTCTGTAATTTACAAAATTATAAAATCTTATCTAGCTAAAATCAAAAAATTCTACATCATTCCCTTTCCAGACTTCCGTTTTGGCTCACAATTCCACAGCTCTTTCCTTATCACTGATGTTTCAAAGTATTCACTGTTTTCGTTTTCCGGTGTCCACTTCGTCGCCTTCCTGTCTACGTAAATGGTCATAATGGCTGGCTGTCACTAGTGATTAAAAACCGCGAACGTTCAAAGGATATAACCTTTATTCTACACTCCTTCCCCTTTTGATTCTTTGATCTGCTACCTCTTAATCGCAGCCGTGTTTATCCGTCTACAGTCCACTAGAGTGGGCTGTACTATGTACTCAAAGTGTTTATAAGGGCGTATTAGCCCCACCGGTAGCGTCCTCCGTTCTCTCCCTTTCACTCTACCCGACTATCCCCACTAAAAAATTAAATTTCAGCAAGCAAAATGGAACACTCCAACTTCTGGTCATCTGCCAAGAATTTCTTCTTCTCTACTCCACTTTCTGTAGGCACTGAGGCTATCGGTAAGCAAACGCCTAAAAGGGAAATAAAACGATAATTTAAGAGAGATCTGAGGCTAGGAAACTATCAGTCGCTGAAGCAACCCAAGATACTATGCGCAAACAGCCAACAACCACTGATGCTACATACTTCATCAACAATTTTGGATCCCTGAATCTGCCTTGAACAGTGACAACAAAAACTGTATATATCTGCCGAGAACCCGCCCCATATTCACTTCTCAGATCTCATGCCTATATCTTGCGTTATAATATGTAAAACTTGAAATAAATAGTTAATGTTCAATACTCGTAAACGTGAATGAAGACTTACAATATAGTGAGAATGTGAATATTACAAGATTATGAAGTTAGGCGGATCCACAGGGTTGTTCTTCCAGAGCTTTTTCCTCAGGTGTTTCTTCTTGTTCTTGATTAATATCTTCACCTACTTCTTTTAAAATATCCAGAGCCTCTTGCGTCCGATTTAATTCGTCGATGGAGTCTTGTTCGTCTGCTTGAATCTGAAATTTAAAATGTCATGCCATCGTTCCTCAAACGGATCGGATCGTTTTACCGATGCTAGCGCGATCTCACAGAAAGGCCACCAAATCTCCGGCTACCGCCGATTTTCTTATCTACGATCACCTTTAATGGATAGGATTTGCAACACACGGCCGAGTGGTCTAGTGGTATGATTCTCGCTTAGGGTGCGAGAGGTCCCGGGATCGATCCCCGGCTCGGCCCGACCTTTTTTAAATTTCCTTTTTCATATAATCTACCTCTATTTTGCATTAAAAAACTTACTGTGAGACTAAGATCGAGCTCCGAGTCCAAAGTTTTCTCGTATGACAACATTAGTGCTTTGTAGTAATGAGTGGGAGCTTCATCAGCTTGTAAGTCCTGAAACCTGTGTAAAACATTGAAAAGAAAAAGCTTACCGCTGAGGTGACCTTAGCACAAGGTGAACAAGCAGATACTTGTGTCTGGCATTCGCTTGAAATTTCTTCCACTAAAATAGTTTGAGTTCCTACGTTCTCCTTGTTCTCATCCAACGAAATCGCAGCCGGTGAAATTGGGCCTTGTTTGAGCTGAAAGACAAAATAAATAATTTTTACACAATTGATTTTAAACCAAATTGAAAATTGGATCTTTGCAATAATTTCTAATGTTTTGATGCTAAAATTGACCGATGTGTTATTCCGTCTAAACTGAGGTCAAAAACATGTTTTACTGGGAATCACTGGTGATGATCGCTGAAATCTATTTGCAAATAACTTACTTTGGAAGGGCTAAAACTGAGAATTGAATTGTCGACACTCTTCTTCTGCTGAAGAACAACCAAAGATGGGCTATTCTTTGGCCTGAGGCCAAGGTGTGTACGAGCGGCCATCTTCAAGTCACTAAATAGTTTAAAAAAATCATACAATAAAAAAGTAGGATCAATAATGCAAAACATGTAAGGCAAAACGAATAAAAATAAATAAGAATATATTTATGCACAAAGTGAATGAAATTGACAAGAACCCGGACAGAAATAAATATACAAGAATAGATGAAGGTGAATCACGAAGCAATGCCTTCTGGTGCGGGCGAATCTTCCAATTTACTGGACAGTGAAATAAAAAGTTCTTCATATTCTTCTTGAAGCTTTTGAGTTTCTCTTTTATTTGAAGCAATACGGGCTAGACCCTGAAAGTAAGCAATCGCAAAATTAAACATAAATAAAAGAAATACTTCTTCATTCCATTTTCTAATTTCCTGAATACGAGCTTCGGCATATGCAGCAGCTTCCATGTAAAAAAGTCTTTCTGCGTCGGAAGAACCACCTGGTTTCAAGCTTAGGTTTGTATTAGTGCTTGCGTCGTTGCATGAAAACTGAAATGTGATGCATACTATATTCCACGACCAAAATAAAAATAAACCTTGTAGCAAGCCCTGAAATTTAATGCTACAGATACTTACATCTGTCTGGACTTCAATACTGACTGCTACTTTAGTTTTGGTCTCTTCTTCATCTTGAGAGTCATCAAATATGAGAAAGGAATCTTTCTCTTTGAGCTTATGAGACTTCATCGACATTCTGAAAGATAAATGCTTGTAAATAAACACAACAAAAAAGCAACAGGCAAAAAGAAGAAACGGAACCACTATCAAGAACTCCATATTTGAAAAATCGACGCTACCGCGGAGCAGAAATGCATACAGCGCGTAATTACAAACGCTTGGAGCCGAAAATTCTTCATTCTCTTTTTGTTCGTTCTAGTGAATTCTTCTGGCCAATCATTTTTATAAGCATTATGGAAAGGGTGAAAACGACAGTTTCATGGCTAAGAAGCCAAACATCTATGAGAAATGAAATTGTGGGGGGAAAATGAAGTTGTGCCTCCAGGAATTTGAGGCGTTCTCGTGCAGCCGGTATCGAACCTCACCGATTTTATTCGAGGAGAGTTTCTGATTCAAAATCTCTGAATGTCTTCAATTGCCCGTGGACAAAAGCTAAACAATCTCGACAAGGTTGGACAAGTGAGCATCTTTTTTGAAATTATTACAGACTCACAACAATGGATTTAGCTCTACCGATCAGTTGGTTTTCTCATATTTCCAATTTTTCGCCTCTTCAGATAAAGCGAAAGCAATAATAGCGGAACAGCTCCGGAAAGAAATAACCCCAGACGAGGACAACTGCCTGTATGTGAAGTGTGGCGAGCTGATCGGCCGGCTGTACTTGTCGCTGTTCTTCTGCCCCGGCCTCCACGAATACTGTCTCCAGCTGCCGGACGGGCGCGTCGTCACCCCGAAGCAGTTCATCTATATGAGCGGCCGGTCGAAGCACAAGGACTGGAAGGGCTCCCTCACCGTCCACAAGAAGTCCCTCCGCTGGCTGATGGACATGGGCATCGTCAAGTTCGCCGACCATGCAAAGAAATGCACCAAGAGATGCAGCTCCGCCAGGAGATCCTTTGCGTCGGTTTTCCTCTATTTCTGACACAATTTCTAGCCATTTTTATTATTTTACATTGTATTTTTGATTTCTAAAATTCGAAAAATCAACAAGAAGCGAAAAACGCCCATCTGAATCGTCAGAATCCTTTGAAATGGGCAATATTTCAGAGATGATATGTGGGAAAGGCAGTTGTGCAGCCATCCGATCTACCCGGCCGTGGCCAATTCGAACAACGACTGGCAGCCGAAGCCGACCGTCGTCTTTGCAACACAGGACCCGGGTGATGTCATCGCGTCGACGGACGCCCAAGCGGCGCCGTACGTGATCCTCTCGACGACGCCCATCAATGTGGACAAACTGCCCCGGGCCAGATTGGATGCTACCGCCAAATGGTACATTCCGGTCCCGAAGGTCACCCAGAATCAGCAGCCGACGACTCGGGAAGCGGGGTCCATATGGACGGATGACACGGCAGCGGAAGTGGAAGAGGTCCCGCCGGAGGAGGGCCAGCAGCAACCGGAGGAATATGTAACTACTGGTCAGTTGGGAAAAATTCCACTTTACCTGAAATTTACTGTGTCCGCACCCGTACAATCTCGGCAGCGAAAAGTTCTTTTATTCATGGCGAATGCGTTCCTTTGGTTTCAGCTGCCGAGATTGTACGGGTGCGAGCGCCCGGGCCTGGAAAGTACCACAACCTCGCTTTTTCAGAGTCGGATGCAATTTGGAACCAGCTGAAAGGCAATCGGCAGGCGCTGATGGCCGTGGCTGGCAAGGTCTTCCAGGATATTGTCAACGACCCGACGCAGCAGGAGGATTTGAACGACTTGGCCGAGCTGATGGCCAAACACCCGACTCTGGTGCAGAGGGCTCAAGCTCTGCTGGACAAGAGACCTCTAGAAGTCACGAAGAGGAGGATTACGGTAGAAGAGGAAGAAGGTGAGCTGAGCAGGGCCAAGAAGGTCTGCCCAAGCCAGGCGGCATATGAGTCCATCTTTGCAGATCTCTAATGAAATTTTAATAAATAGCGGCATTTTCAATTATCCTTGTTGTTTTTTATCGCTGGCTAGACTGCATTCCCCCACTTCTCTGTGGAAAGAAATGAGAAATTTGACTGCTACGACCGTTGCTGTGAGCAACTAATTATGTGAACAATTTATGTCCTACCGTAATTTCTAGCCAGATGCTAGATCGTAAAATTTATTCATCTGTAATTATTTCATATTTGGTACTGTGAACAAAATTTAGGCACTTACAAGCACATGTCAATGCTTATCGATGACTTGGAAACAATAATGGCATTGATAAGTGATAATTACAAGAAAGACAAAAACCTAGCAATGTGTAGAACGTAACAAGAAGAGGAAATTATATGAGCACCGCAAATTTGTTCAATATTTCAAAGGCACTGGAAAATCACTCGTATTCTTGGGTTGCTTCAAAATCTGCAACTTTTATAAATTAAAAACCGAGAAGAAAAACAGCTGACCCATAAATCCGTCTTGGCATAACTTTTCTAATTTCGCAATTCCTTTTTGGCGATCAGCTTCTTGCTCTATTTGCCATTGCTGGATTAGAAGATTTGCGTAGACTGGTTCATTAAAAAATCTGGAAACCATAATACTAGCGTTTAAAATAAACAAACCGTTGCATAGAAGACGTATAAGCTGTAGGGAATACTAATTGAAAGTTCCCTTTTCTTCTATACTCATCTTCAAACTCTATTAAATGGCGTACATCTTCTGGTGTGAGATGCTTCAAAATGCGGCTGTTTATTTTTCCTTCCTCGCGATAAGCATTTGTCCAAGTCGTTTCTTTCTAAAAAGATTACAATTAGCAAGCAATTAATAGAATACATACCGTAACCTGATCTTCGTCCTTTTCCCCATTTCGAGCACGAGTGCAATATGTAGCTAAATCCATTTCTTGTTCCCTATAATTCTAATTGCTATTAGAATTGGAACATTGCTTACTCAGGAGGAATGTAAATACCAGCCAAATTGAGTACATCTTTGGCGAGAGGGGCTTTTACCGATATGTCCAAAGGAGTACCAGAATGTAGAGAAGGAGAAATGTTGACTTCAAGCACCCAAGGACGGAGATCTTCATCCAACAAAATGTCTACGCCGAATAATTCGTGACATATAAACCCATGCTGAACAAAGTGTGTCATGTGCTTGCGAATAGCACTTTCACTGGCAATAAAAGCCTTAATTATCACATCTTCAATACGACGAAGTATGGAGTCTGAATCAATTCCCTAAAAAGAAATGTATCAAACAAATGTTCCTTACCTGGGCGGAGAAATATTCCCATAATTCTGTCAATTTCCACTTTGGTACCGGGCTGTTTAACACTCCATCTTTTTCAGCTAACTTATTGATGGAATAATTTGTCAGATGCATATACTTGTTAGATACGGTAGAATTACAATTTGAATAACTTTAAAATATTATGGTTGCAATGGGAAAAAAAGACTTACGGAACACTGGCAAATCTTACAAGACCTTGGTCGTAAATATATATCCTCAACGGCTCCAAGGAAGGACAGTATACATAGAACCGGAGATCAAATTTAGCGCCGTTGATCAACAACGGTCGATGGACATAACTAAACACTTGCTATACATTGTATAATACTGAACCTACTGTTGAGCTATGACAATGTTCTGAATCGGAATGTCCTTCATCCTTCTTGTAACCACTATACCATCTCCACGAGCACTTGCTGGCTAAAAAGTGTGTACAGTGATCAAAAATAAAACCAACTGGTTTGACAATGACATGGTTATTATCATCCGCGTCTAAGTATGCCTTCAATTCGTCTAATTCGCCGGGTAAAACATAAGTGTAGGGCATGATAACATATTCCTCTCCGAAGCGCACACATTGAGCTGCTATATATTGCCAGAGACGGTCTTTTCTGCCAATATGAAAAGCACCGGGATAATGGTTTATCTACAAAACAAATTTTTAGAAAAAGAACAAATGAAGAATTTACCTTTTGATACGGTTTCATACCTCGATATTTAGCACTTTTCAGATGACGACCCCAATAACCAATAAAGAACAGTGATTCATCCACAATCTGAAAGGTAAACATATATATAGTAAATTAAAATCAGACTAACTGTAAAGTAGCTTGTGGAAAGGGTCTGCCGCATGACAATAGGTAAAAGACTGTTGTTGCACCATGTTAACCGTGTAATAATTTTCTTTTTAGGCTTACGTACTGAAAATGTTATATTGAAGTAGGTTGTAAACTTGCTAACCTTTAGTTCCTTTTGTATAAAATCTTATGCATGGCGGAACTCCTGTAAACAGACTGGCCCATAGAAAAGGTTCGGTTTCCTTGGCCGGTCTGTTTTTTGTAAGGCAGCTGGAAACGAGGTCTGTCAACCCACACATGCCGCGATCATCTGGAAATAAATGCCGTTAGCTACAGTTAAAAAATGATAGCGAAGAGAACTATTTGCTTGGTCTAAATCTGCGTTCCAATTGGAAATAGTAGTTACGATTGCCATAGCTGCGCTAACGCTTTTCCCCCCTTGTTTCTAGGGCACATTGGAAATATACGCCTGGAACGTCGACTATGCAGCTATAAGCGTAAACTATGAAATGTAAGAGTAGTTCGACATAATACACTTTTGGTATGCATCGAAGAAGCTCTTGCATGACCAATAAACTCTAAGGAAGGCGAAACCTTCGCGACTCATAAGCTTAGACTAAGCATGATGATTTAGGGCTTACTGCTTCTACGTGGAGTGCTTTTGAGATGCGCCGAATTTTGCAATTGTTGTCGAGCTAAAGATTCCAATAGTCTTGGCCGCGGCCAACACTATTGAAACACAAAATTGCTAGCTAAGTTATCTAAATCCAGACGCATAGTTAATCAGATTCAGCGGCGCGGAACGTGCCCATGGCTGGGCGAGTGAGGATGACACTGAAACGCGAGAAGAAAAAAAGAGGAAGGGCCCGCCGTAGAGTACTATGCCATCATTGAGGTGTAAATAGAAGAAACGAGACAAAGTATACTTTCTGCAGACCCCGTTTGAACTTCTGCGCACGCTCTCACTTTCATGGAAACCGCATGGCTGTCCATAGTAGGTTGTCGCGTCTAGAAAAAAACAAAAAGAATGTTTCTTGAAAAATCCAGCTGTAATATGTGCATATATGTTGCTGACAGGAGACAGAATGTCAGTCTACCACTTAATAGCTCTGGGGTAAGCAATTGGACCCGAATTGAGGTGCTCTCGGATACGTTGATCACATTTCTTTTGCGAGGCCAAAGATACATTTTGCAAGGCGCCTCTCAATAGCACATAAGAGAAAATGTTTGGATAAAGAGCCTACGACAAAGGTAAACATAATTATACTGAAGAAGTAGGTAGAGGAAGTAAATAAATGAAAAACGATCCGTTTTCAATGGCCAACAGGAGAATGGGAGGAAAAAACTAGCGGCAGTAATTAATAGGATGTTGGACGGGAAAGGGACGAGGAATGTCACGCATAAATTTTGCAAGGATTGATGAAACACTTATAATCGTCCCCTGCGGGCAAACGAAGGTTATAGGTAGCGGCTTTACACCACAGATAAGGGAATGGTCAGAAAATAATACGAATAGTTGCCAAACCGGAGGTAGCATAACAACTGCGCGATGTAGTTTAGAAAAAAAGGAAGGAGGTGTTTTACGGTCGATAACACGGAAATATTATTTTTCCACCTCATCAGTAGTCACTCAACGCAATGCGAGCATGAGACAGACCACTGCGAGCAGCTGTCACAGTACAACTCAAATAAAATACACCACGGCAGCGATTCTCACACTGAAACAAGGAAACGCAAAGCAAACTGTGGAATGGTACCCTAACTTTGTGGAAGCTGATGCAATAGTGAAGCTAATGGTATCGACTTGTGAAAAATGACTAACCTTCAATGCTTAGCGACTCGTCTAGTGAAGTTTTCGATGAACTGGCTACTCCGGAATCACACGAAGCTGTGTCCATTTTCTGCTGAAAAAAAGCTAATAAAGAGACAATAATGGAAAAAATCGATTAAACGTTGAGAAAAGATACAATTATTGGCGCATAGAGTAAGCGCATAGAGTAAAGGCTAATGTTCGTTTTTTTCGATTTTCTTCTTTACTGGGTAACCCCTGGGGACTAAAACCAATTAGACTAATGCGAGTATGGCAGATTACAAGCAAAAAAAGTACTCATCGCGCTATGTGCTAATTTTATAGACCGCTGTGAAGTTGTTCATATCTTGCTGTGGGGTTTTCGCGACTGATGTGTCATTTGATAAATTCTGTTTCTAAAAACATCAGCTACACCCCTTCAAAATGATACACCAAGATTTCTTTCTCATAACAAAGAAATAGAAAAATATAGGGAGACAATGAGCAGAAACCAAATACCGGCAATATTATGCCGGTGACCGACAAGCTGAATCACGAAGAG
Organism: Oscheius dolichura; assembly: GCA_932521035.1. Classification (NCBI taxonomy): domain Eukaryota; kingdom Metazoa; phylum Nematoda; class Chromadorea; order Rhabditida; family Rhabditidae; genus Oscheius; species Oscheius dolichura. Next base: position 7,935,813 of record OW051494.1, read on the forward strand.
CTAACATCGCTTGAGAGGCTGAGAAATCGCTCGGTGGTCAGCGCGAGTGTAACAAAAATTTGGGAAGGGCAATTGGAATGCTACCACGGAGCAACATTCACTCGTAAAGTGGACAGAAAGCAGATGTTGTGAGGAGTAGCACCACTATTTTTAGCCGAGTGATTTTAGAGCTAGAGTTTAACTAAAACAAAGAACTAATGGAGCAAGGCCAAACACGTTGCTACGTAATGTTAATTATAAAAAAAGGTTTATGTAAATATGGAGGGTTAGAAATACAATCAAGGTGGAAGTTTAAAAATGATATACAATAACGAGACCAATAGTAGAATACGCGCAGCAAATACACATTCTCATGAGGTGAAGCTCAATTGTTTCGTACACCCAGACTGGCTTCTAATTCGGAACGTTTTTGTTGAACCTTGTTATACAAGTATCTAGAAAAACATGTCAATTGAAAAGTAAAAACGAACCTAAAAACTCCTTCGGAAACTTCTGGACGATAATAGTATTCAGCCCTGCGTTCAGTTTCACTTTCTCCGTTAGCTTCCGTCATCGTTTTATAATCCAACGACTGGCTTACAAGCCATTTGCGAATAAATTCATGTGGATCATCAGCAAAACGTACAAAGAAGTCCCTCTTAGTTTTCCATTCATTGATCTGATAGCATAGACTTCATAAACATAACTGATACCTGTTCAACTAAATCATAAATTTTCTGATCGATATTAGTAATATCTGCAGCCTGTGATTGAGCATGGACAAAAGACTGTTGATGTACTTTTAATGGATCTTCAACTTCAACTTCTAAAAATGAATAGTAAAACCGCAAGCATAAAACTTACGTATATCATAGCAGGCAGTGCTTTTCTCACCATCAGCATTCTGTTGTATAGTATGATGGAGAATCTAGAAGATTTTTAACAGTAAGAGATCAATGAAAATAGCGTACCAGAGGATCAGGTTGTTGAAGAAGGGGATGAAGTCTCTGTGGAATTTCCATAAACTTCATTCTTTTTGTGCCGAAACATTGCTCCAGAAAGAGATCGTTATTAATAGCGTCACGATCAACAGGGTCCTACAATGATAAATACATAACAGTAAAAAAAGGAATAAAAATAATTTTCAAAAAAAGAGGAAAATTACCTGAAGCTTGTGAGTTTTTATATACTGCCATAAAGCTTCAATAATTTTAGGACGAGTTTCATTTGAAATTCCTAAAACTTTTGCTAGCCGTGGGTGAAGCTTGAATCTCATGGGTTGATAATCCAAAAGGAGCAAAATAGTACACTTCACGGGGCGATCTCCAGGACGTTTTACCTTTAAAAAAGCACATATTTTAAAGTTCACATGAGAACGATAATAACTCTTTATCGAGTAATTTACCTGAAATCCGTCTGTTTCGCTAGTTTGTGGAGTTCTGTGCCATTCTACTAGATGATTATCCGGTCCATAAATATCCTTATCGAGCTCAATTACCAAGCTTTTAAAGAATGAGCTGAACTTCTTCTTAGCAACTGGCCGTGGTGGTTGAGCTGGAGTATTTGCTCCAGAATTATTACCACTTGGCTGCAAAAAAATTATTTTGAAAAGACTGACACAATGAGTTGACAAAATGGTAAAGACTTACTGGATCTTCAATAAGCCGTCCCTCGACACGTAACTCCCACATGGGAACGTTTCCTTCTTCGCCTTCTTTTTCCGGCTCCTTCCCCGAAATAAAGGAATGTGAAATGTAGATGCGTAACTTCTTATGAATTTTCTGGGGCCGTTTCAATGCTTCCTATAACAAAGTCTAAAAAATACTAACGCCAAAGCCACCTGTATATCTAGCTTTTTACGGGTAATTGTAGCATCAAGTTTTTGTTCAAAAGAAAGAAGATCCATATACGCTTGCGTTTCTGGTACAAGCTCTCGAACCTTAATTTCCTTTGTAAGCAAACAATTAGAGTATCTTACCTCTGGAGTAATAATCTTGTCAGCATATCTTCTCTTCTTCTTTGGAACCTGAGACCTTTGCTGCTGCTGTTGAGGATGCCCAACCATTGGGGGTCCTGGACGCCGCATTTGCTGCTGTTGCGGTGTCATGACTTGCTAAAATTTATAAATAGAATGGTATACGTAGAAAATCACCTGCTGCATTTGGGGAGGGTATCGGTTCATTTGCATACCCGGTGGGGCAGCCATCCGTTGTTGTGGCTGCATCTGTAAAATAAGTATTGAATGGAGCTGAGTGTCTAGATGATGTTCGAGTAATGTAAATAATAAGTAGCTGAAATATAGCCAGTGAATATAAAAGAAGCCAAAAAGATAAATTGAGAGATGCGTCAAAATGTACCATAACCAAATCCTTCGTCCTGAGAAAATTGAATCGACGCGTGCGCGGCCGCGTCGCGGCGTCGCCTTCGAAACCGGCTTGCAATCAATTGTGACTGCCGCCGCCCCGTGTTTCTCTCCATTTGACGTTTTGCTCTCGCCCCAGGTCGCTCTTGACTTATTTTTCATTAGTTTTATGCGTTTCTTGTATCAAATGTCTGTTGCTACTCAATATATTGTTTTTCCCACATTTTGTAACCATCCATTATGTACATGCTGCTAGAAGAAGATGTCAGCCTGGATGACCCTTAGACGAAGGATTCAGAGAGGAATTCATTATCAGCAACGTGGAATGGAACCGCATTATCTTTTAATAAGATAATATGACGTTTTGACTGTTCTATCGTCAGGCAACTTCTTTGTAATTTCGCAATTTTTCTGCATTTCTCATCGATATCAATTTCTCATTTTGACTAAATGAAAATTATGATTATTTCGCAGAAAGAAACAGCGAATAGTATCATATTCAAATTCTGCCGTTCCTCACAAAACAGTCGAGACGTTGAGGTCCCTCTTTGTCTGTATTTATTGTATCTATAAAACAATTGCCGTCCCTAACCCATTCAGTCGCTCAAGCTTCTAGATAAAGAGGTCATTACGCTTCGTGTGAAGAAACGCTGAACGTGGAACTGGATCGTATAGTCTGTCGATCCATCATGTCCCTTTTCTGCCATATCGAGCAGAACAGGCAGTATAAAAGCACCTGTCGCTGGAATACATATAGAAATGCTACTTTCGTTAGTACTCTGACGTCATCATTGTTTGTCGAGCTTTTGTGCGATAAGAATATTGATTCGAGTAGCATAGCAAAGTTTGGTTTTACATTAAAACATGCAATAAAGCAAAAGCGGAAGCTCGACGTTATTTTGCAAAATCAGGTCAAGCTATTATTCCAAAAAGACGTCGCTACAAGCAAACTCAGATTTCAAGGTCAAAGCTGCTTTAGATCATTCGTAGGGCTTCATCGGCCTAGTTCGGTATCTTTTTTTTCTCGTTGTTTGTAAATAAAACTGGTTACTCTAGTTACTTTTGATCGAAATCCAAAAACGTGAGCAAGCTGCATCTCAGACAACAAAATTCCGCAATTGTTGATTTTGCGGCATCGACATTATTTCTATACCTTCCTAGGGCGAGAATCACATTCATTGATTGTTTTACACCTATATCTTGTTCATGTTTTTATCATTTGTCCGTCGATTTTTTTCTGTGGGAAAATTGTTCTCTTTTCTCGAACTTCTGCCTGACGAACACCTCCTATCTTGAAATTTCTTATTATACCTTTTTGTTCTCATGCTTGCATACTTCCTTGCCTAAACTAATGTTTATTTTTTCAGAAGGTAACCGTCTAGGAAACGGGCTCCCTCAACAGATAAACATGGTCAGTAATGCAGCTGAAGCTGCACAGGAATATAAGTGAGTTTTACTTATGGTTGTGTTTATGATTTTGATTCTTTAGACTTACTCTGGATGAATTAGTCAATAACAACAAAATGCAAATCAACCTGCTGACTATATTGGCCGAAGATTATCAGTCGTATCCTGGCGCTATTGTAGAAACCATCGAGAAACAAGTTTATACCGTAAGTTTCCTCATTTCTTTTTGTAAAATAAAGACCAGTTCGGTGTTATTGAAATCTGAGTGTTTGCCACATTGGACAAAAAGATGTTGTCTTTCCATTATGAAGATTATTTTTTCAGGTACCGAAAGAACGTAAACTTCCAATTCTATATGTGATCGACTCAATTTTGAAGAATGTCAGCGGAACACAGTACAAAGAGTGTTTTCAAAAAATTATTATTAAAATCTTTCTTCATGTTTTTGTTCATGTAGGTTTATATTCGATTTTAGCCTGGGATTTTTGGTTTCTGCTTTATGTATGTCTGTTCTACATGTTGCCCGATCTCTAAAAGATATCGGTTGTCCTACTTGCAATGCCGCCCTCTGATTATGATATACCTCTCAGTACAGCTTTTTCAGGGAGAAGAAAAGGTCCGTGCCTCCTTGTATAAATTACGTGTAACATGGGCCCCGATTTTTGCTGCAAGCACGCTTTATAAATTGGACATGAAAGTAAATAGCGAAGACAGCAACTGGCCCATTGTCAATCCAAGAGCCCAAGCCGGTCAAGGCAACACTTCTGCACCTAGTTCTACCAGTGGAGCGACTGCTTCCACTTCAGGACAAGTTCATGTTAATCCAAAATTCCTCAACAACTCGACCTCAAATGGGGTACGTTTTTATTGGCATCCACTAGGACTTTAAAACAGTTAAATTTAAAATGTTTTTGTTGGACGTTGATTCTCGCTTTCAGATTTGTGATCCTCGTACTGCTGCTCGTTCTTCTACAGCTTCCTCTACGTCTAAAGAAACAAAGCCTGTAGTGGTAAAATCAACTGCTCCAGCAAAAACAGATATACGGTCTCAATCAGAGAAGCCGCACGACGTCTTGTAAGTCTTTCCAAGTTTTTAGTATTCAATCTGTATGTTTTGTTAGCTGCAGTGGCTAATTCAAACTTTTCTATTTAGCAACTAGCTACTACAATCGTTAAAAACAAACTGAATTACAGAGATAGCATTATGGGAGCACCACCTGTTCGAATAAAAGAAGAAATAGTGGAGGAACCTGTCCCACCCGTTCCTAAGAAAACATCTCCACCGAAACGAAAACCAGATGAGTCGCTGCGAGCTGAAATAAAGCCCCTGATGCCAGAAATGTACTGATCTCTTGGTATCTATCTAATCAAACTTCTTTTTTAGGAAAAAGAAGAAAAGTCATGCTCCAAAAGACGAGGATTTGAGAACTCATAAAAAGAATTTCAACAAATCTAGACGGTTTTCTCCTCCACCAGCTGGTCCGACGCCGTCGGCTACAAATACTCCAGGATTACATGCTTTTGCCGTAGCACCTGTTGTTCATGTACCTAGTGCTTCTCCTTCTTTCACAGGTAGAACAATCTTTTTAGCCTTATATCAGAATAAATTTAGAATATCCTCCAACCCCGGCTCAACAGATGGGAGGCTTCACTTCTCTTCCTCCTCCAGGAGTATTCGTTCCTCCTGTGCAAACTAATCAATCATTCTTTTCGCCAATTGAGCCATCTCCTAAAGCCGTACGTTGCCTTAAATTGGTGTTGTTTAAATTTGATTTTTAGGTTATATCCCACGAAGTTCAGCCAAAGTTAGAAGGCATTCCAGCTAATAATCGTATCTTCGTTGATGGTAAAGCTCATGAAGTTTTTTACATTGATGAAACCGCTGTTATCGAGAGGAACGGACTTCCACATAGGTTTGCCCAATGTTTCTTTTCTATATTCTTTTATAATTTAGAATTTACTTTGCTGGGCCTCCTCGAAATGTAATTATTGACGGTACAGCTCACCTTCTTCATTTTGGTGAGAGGAAAACAATCTACATTGATCGGCAACCTCATATACTGAGGTTTGGAAGCCCCAGCAAGGAATTGTATATGGGAAATTATGCTTTCAAAGGCCAATTTGGTGGTAAGTCTTATTGAATTATGGTGTACAATGATTTCTTTTAGGCGCTCCAATTATTGCTATAATTGATAACCAACGACATGAAATTCGCCTCAGTGGACCTCCTCCAGAGGTCAAAATCGAGCCAGATCCGGCATATGACTTGACAAGATTTATGCACGAACTTAGAGAAGGGAAGCCAGCTGTACAAACTAGGCCGGTAGCGGTAGCAGGTAATTTCTTTTGTTTATCTTCAAGCTTAAAATTTGTTTTATAGAAACTCCATTCGATTTACTTCGCCGTCTCAAAGAAAAAGGCTTCTTAGATGCTAAAAAAGAAGAGAAAGAAAAAGAAAAGGAGAAAGAGAGGCCGAGATATACCACTATGCCTTACAAGGAGAGCACTCCTCCCATCCCCAGTGGGCATACGTATGTTATACCGATTAACTTTCAATGCAATCATTTTAGCTTCGACTCGGTCGAAAGAAAAATGGAACCCACTACATCTCTTCGTGATTTCAACATGAGGCTATTGAAAGTGTAAGATTTACTTGTGAACTTTTCGGATTTATTGTAATTTAGCCGATATTCCGCGATTGTTGACTCCCTCCATGAAAAGCAACGTAATGCCTGCCCTCAATGTGGAATGCGCATGGAACAATCGGTTTGGATCTACAGAAATTGTAAAGTACCATTGATTTTAGGGCGAGAAATTTCAACGCCATATGGATTGGCACGTTAAGCGTAACCTGCAAACATTGGATAGAAGTAGCACCAGTAGGCCGTGGTTTTCCGCTGGTAAGGACTGGCTTGCTAGCGAAGACGAATCAATGGCTGGCCCAAGTCAGTCTGCAGGTATGTTGCTTATTTCTTTCCGAGTTATTTATTTATTTTAAGATATTAGAGAAGAGATGTCTGGTCCAGCTCCTGCCGTCAATTCCTCGGATGTAGAGAACAAGGTAACCTTATTGATATGTGCTAATTTAAATCATATTTTAGGAATGTGCCGTATGCGGTGAGGCATTCGAGGAATATTACGATGAGGAAGAGGAAATGTGGCGGCTACGGAACACAGTTCTCCTAAAGGATAGGGTATGTTTCACATTATATTCGGTAAATACGCCTGTTTTAAGGCCTGCCACGTGGGATGTGCGCAAGATGCTTCAATCATGGATACATCCTTCCCAAGCATCGATTCACCATCATTTGTCAGTGATCCTTCTTTTGTATTGGAAGACAAACCGTTAAAATTAGTCACGCAAACGCATTAGGAGGTGGCGACATCTTCGGCAGTATTAACGAATGGCACGGGAGTATATTCTAGTCGGTTGTGTCACTTATCTTGGGGGCATAGCAATGCCTGGGCTTCTATTTGAGATGCGAGCCTCGGTCTCAACCAATTCATGGGTTATATTTCTATGGGATGGACGTTTTATGAGAAAAGACAAAAAAGAATAAAAATTATTTATAAATAAGTGTTATAATTGTGTCTGTTTATTTAGATATGCGTCGAACCCTTATTGATGATTTTACACAAATAAAAATTAATTTCCTTGCAATACGTTTACTGTATCTTTTGGTTTATGCTGTCTATCATTGTTATCGGCTTGCAGTTATTTCCAATAAAGTGAAAATAATATTTCTGTTTTTTTTCTTCTGCCTGGACGTTATCGGTAGCGTTGTCGCGCTCGTTACTTGCAGTTCCTGGAGATCTAGGAACAATATCTTCTTCTTGTGCATAGATACTTTATTGTGAAATATTTCAGATTTAGAAGTCATCGGCGCATAGAATTCTGATTTGTAGGAGAAGTTCGTTTATTTTTTATTTGACAAAAATCTTACATCAAAATTTCTAAAACTTGTATTTATAGAACTAGTATAGTCTGCCTTCGGTATGTCAACTGTGTCTATTCTTGTTGAAGGAAGTGCCTGCTCCTGGGGCAAGTTTGGTACCATCCATGGCAGTTCAGGAATACAGAGTGTCATCAGGGCTATAGTAAGATTTTTCGTTTTCACAACAATACGCTTTTGTTTTGCAGATTTCCTTCGCTAACGCACATCTTTCTTTATCTTCAAGCAATAAAATATTATTATTTATGTACGCTCATGGATTGCAGAAAAAAGTTTGATTTCTTCATTTTCTAACTCATAATTATTTCAGTTAATATTTAACTCTCAGCATTCGCCAACTAGCGATAATTCAATGGTAATGGCACGAGAAATTCGTTCAACCCTACGGCAAAGTGCTGAATCCGATGATTTGGATTGCTCTAGTCCATTAGCTGCTGCGCTTACCCATGCTATTTGCCGTAAGCCTCTTCTAATTAAGTTTATATATCTAAAATTTGTTTAGATATGAAGCAGAATGATGAGTCTAGTACACAAACCGGATCTACTGAGGTGGCAACAACTAGTGGCACAGCAAATCAGATAAATTATGCCAATGGCCGTGTTGTTATCATCTCTATGACTACAGATTTTGGCTCAGAACATGGTAAATCAGTTTTTCTTGTTTGTATATCGTTATGTTTAGGCGTTTTGATGAATATATTTTTTTCTGCTGCCAAGCAAGGGATTTGTGTAGATGTTGCTAGTATGGGAGAAGCTAGCCCGTTATTGCAACAAGCTGCTGATATTACAAATGGTCAATTTGTACAAGTATGCCCCGTTTTACTTTATTTTTGACGTTGTTATTATTGCAGATTGATTTACCTCGTTATTTATTAAAATATTTGATGGTTAGTGCTCTTCCTCCACCAGCAAGTAGATCGATGTTCCCACAACCAACATTACAAGTAAGGCGTCATTTCTTACTAACAAATATTCACTACAGACAGTAGATTATCGCGCTTCGTGTGCGTGCCATCATCAATTGGTATCTTCTGGATGGGTTTGCTCAGTCTGCCTTTCTGTCTTATGCAAATTTGTACCCATTTGTAAAGTATGCAAGTGAGTTTTTTTCCATGTTGTATATTTAGAATTCTTTCGATCCACTCATTTATGAGATTGTTTGGGCCCTATATAAACAAATCACCAATACTGTCCAAACAATCCTTTCGTTTTTTTTTCATTTATTCAAAGTCTTTATTTTCAGAGCTGTCTTCAAAATCAATCTTCCGATAAAAAAGAATCTCAAACGCAAAGCCAAGTCATAGTTTTACATATACCGGTACTGTTTATGTGTCAGTTTCATTCCTTACAAAAATTAATAAAGTTTTTTTTTCTTATTATAGTCTCCTATATTTGTAGCTGTCGTATTGCCGAAATTTATCTTTCGTTGATCGAAAAAATTGGAAGAATATAACAGGAAGCCGTCGACGAGAAAAAAGCGTTACAGCTGTCCTATATAATAAGCGACTGCCTCTTTCGCTTCTTTGCTGATACACAATCTCCTTTCTCCATAATTACCGTTCTTATTGTTTCTAATAATATCCGGTGATTATTTAGCATGACAGCAGAGACTCTTTGGAGTCAAGAAATCAGAAATGTAGTGGAATCCGTCAGACGAGTCCTTTTTAAAACTCTAGACGACCTCGAAGGCGATAAAACCGTCGTTTGGGATAATCGACAAAGCCTAATGAAAAGAGTCAATCTTGTAAGCATACTTTTCAATAAAAAGGAATAATATTCAGTTCACTGGGCCAAAAGTTCTCGAAAGTCACGGTGTCAAAGCGAATATCGCATTGGATCAGCATCGCCCCGCTCATACACCCTACCTCGTTTTCATTCTAGCTCCCACAGTTGATTCCTTGGATGCTCTATGTCACTTTATGGATAAAAGTAAAAACGATACGGTAAGAACTGGATTATAAATGAAAGAAATGGATTTAGAAGACCCTCTATGTTGTAGTATTCATTCCCGAAGCTTCGTACACTGTAAGAGAAAAATTGAAGGATCGAGATGGAGGGCACGTGAGTAATTTGTGAACATTGTAAAAATTAGAGATATTTCAGTACTGGAAACGATTGGAATCAGTGAAAGAGGTGCCATTGTGGTGGCTGCCACGGGATGGCGACACTCTTTCCCTCAACGAGACACAACTTCCTTCTAGGTAAGTATTTTCCTATCAATAATGAACGTATAAATGTAAGGAAAAATAGAGAAGAGGAAATACAAATAGAAAAATATGTGAAAAAATGGAAATACACAAAACGTTGATGTTGATGAGTCCAGAGGCGCCCTTTACCAATTCCCCTTTGCCGTTGCACCCATAAAGTCTCGGCACCTCTTTTTCACGACACTGTTTTCGTCGGTGAACAGATAACTCAATGCAGCATTGAGTAGACCGAGTTGTGACGGCACGCGGTGCGCATCAGTGTCAATGGAGCTCTGCTTATTCTCGGTCAGAATGCTCATATTTGCGTTTCCGGAAGGAGAAGCAAAATTTTTGGAAACTTTCAGAAAACCTGAAGGTGACGAACAACTGAAACAGCCTCGAAAGAACAGAAAGATCCTCTACTTTTCATTCATTTCTACTGGAACAGTCTGATTGACGAGTCCTCTCGGATAATGTTCACAAATGCCATGTTCTTTTGCATTTTCGAGACTAATTTTTGAAAATATTCGAGAGAAATTTGAGAAGGAAAATGGAAATTGTCGCGGTAATCACGTTGTTGGTTCTCCACAGGGTGACAAACGGGCCGGGGGATATTTTGGACTATTCTTATCCACCCGGAGCTGGAATTTTTCACCTGCTTGTGTTCTAAAAATAAAGGACTACCTTTTGTACACCCTGTAAACAGATTAGTCACAAATAAGATCGTAAACAAGGGAAATAGCATCAAACAGAGGCGTCGGCCTATATGGAACCCACATTTTCCTCACATACCGCTTTTCTGTTGTTTTTCGATCTACAATAAATAAATTAACTCATTTTTCAGCTGTAATAATGCTAAAAATAGCTACAAAACTGAAGCAGTAATGCAATTTGACAAAGCGCCTCCAAATCAGGGAATATGCTAATTTTTTGGAGAAAAGCGCTTTCGCTGCACCCGTAAAGTCTCGGCAGCTGCTTTTAATGACTTGGCTTGTTCTCCCCCAGCTAGTATATATAGATTATTTCGGATTATGTTAGATTCCGGACTATGTTTTAACAGTGATCTCCGGCCAGCTCACAGCCGGAATGATCACTTTTTGCATCTTCGCAAGAAGGAGCAGAAATTTTTGAAAATCCTCCCCGGGGAGGAAATAATCACCTTTTCCTTTTTTGGAAGGAAAGGAAGAGCGTTTTTGCTTTTCTCATTTCAGAAATGCTCTTTTTTTCGTGAAGTCACAACTCGCGCACCCGTAAAAAGTCGGCAGGAACGCGGCCTGAAGAAACGGCGACGCAGAATGAAAAGCGCACAACTGCCGAGATTTTACGGGTGCAGGCGCGGGGAATCAAGTCACCAATTCCGATGAAATAAAGAGTTAGAATACGTTTTAGACTTCTAATAAATGGCGATTGGACATACAAGCATCGATGTGCCCTCGCCCTAAGCCAGCTGCTCTCCCTCGTCTCTGCCAAAGTCCCTATCTATAGTAAAGGCGACTGGGCCGTGGATATAGCCAAAATGGTGACAAGTATGAGGAATTCGGTTACTGTACGTGGTCAGGAAATGAAAGACAACCATTCTAGGAAGATTCCCCGTCGGCTGGAGGGCTTCGAATCAACCGGGTGGTCATCATCAGCCGATGGCTCGATACCTTGACCCCGTTATTGACCCAATTGACTTATTCCGGACTATTGGACGAACTCTACGGAGTGGGAATGATGGGATCTATCAAGGTGAGTAATAGAATATTCGAAAAGTATATTGAATACTGTAGATTCCTCTGGCTGAATTCGAGCAGAAAGACGATTTGGACCCGTTCGAAACGAGAGAAATCTACCTGAACGACGAGATCTACTACCGCCTGCGACATGTCCACGTCAATGCCCTGGCGCCGCAATTTGGAGCCATTTTGACCGAACTGAGGAAGGATGAAATCACTGATGTAAGAGAACATTCTGAACTGAATATTTTGGGCTTTGTTTGAAGTGATTTCCGGTCTAAATTGGGGTCAAAAGCCCGGCTGGGGGCTTTGGGATGGGAATGAGCCGTTTTTTCCACTCTAAATGGAACCAAAAACCTTCATCGGTCCTCAGATCTCCCTGGCTAGCTTGTCCCGAATCTCCAGGCCATATAAGCCTCCCGGGCACCGCTAGAAACCTTGAAAAATACCGGGAGAAGGCCTTCGTCATCCAGTCGGTTGTCAGTTGCACCCGTAAAGTCTCGGGTCGGACTATCGGGTACCAAGCCATCCAGTCACCGTACCAACAGGCCTCCTGGAAGCATTGGGCCGAGAGCCATGATAAGGCAGAAAATAACCGATAATTAAAAAACATTAGGGGATAGGCTCCCCATGAGATCCAAGGGAGCGGCTCACCGCGTCGACGGCCTTAATTAACTTTTGTAGCGGAGTTCTTGAAAATCTCAGAGTTGAGACGAAATGAGTGTTCTTCCATTATTTACAATTTATAAAATAACAAAGAATATCATTTTAGGCAGATAGGGAGAAGATGTCCATCGCCGAGTACAAGGTTCTGATCAAAAAGTTGCCAGAAATCACCCAGAAAAAGGTTCACCTCTTCTTTTTTCCCATAAAACTGATATATTATCTTCAGAAGTACTGTAATATCCATATGCGACTGGCTGAAATGATAAAGGACCAACTATATGAAACTATTGTGGATCGGGTCAAAGTGGAGAAAGGTAGGAGAGCTCTCTCGTCCCCACCCCTCTAGACTACCGTATACCCCTCGTTTCAGAGCTCTTGGAAGCGAGAGACCGAAAGGGATGCACCCTTCATACCGCTAGTTTCAGATCTCCTGGAGAAGAGCAACAGCGACCGGGTGCTGCCCTTCATAGAGGACGGCATCATCGAAGCCATGGACCTTACCGTAATCCTTCGACTCATCGCCATCCATTCGTTGACGGCTGAGGGGCTACAGAAGAGTACTCTTGACAGCTATAGACGGCTAGTCATGCAGGCCAGTCTAGTTTTTAGGGCAGGCGCACCCGTAAAAACTCGGCAGGTAGAGGAAAAATCAAGTTGGCCGCTCTAATTACCAGATGGCCTGGCTGCCGAGATTTTATGGGTGCGGGGGCGCTGAACCCAGGGGATCGTGACCCTCAAAATGTCAATTTCTGGTCGATTTTTATTTCTTTTTTAGAGTTACGGTGTGGAAGGAATCAACAGGATGATAAAGATGCAAAAGATGGGATTGTTGAAGGAGAAGAACGGGAACAAATTCATCCCGGACCCGAAAAGCGGCGCCGAGTCGTTTCCCTTCAACCATCACAAGAAGAGTAACACCCTTCTGGTGGAGGACGTCCAGGAGAGTGTAAGATACGGTAGAATACTTCCCTACAGGACCTATTTAGGACAGGAACAATCCCGCCTATGCCTATAGTGGTTACTGTAGCCTGTTGGTGAAGATGCTGGCCAAGGGCGACGAGGGGAAATGGAACGGCTGGGCCAAACACGGAGAGCATGGGGGACTGGGTCAGGCTTCTTCTTCTCGTCCCATCTCATCGTCCCTCTTTTCAGACGACGACCGAACGGCCGTCTTCGTCGTCGGCGGAGTGACCCGGGGCGAGATGGCTCTCATCCGCCAGCTGCCGAACGTCTCCCTCGTTCTGACGACCGCCGTCATTTCGGGAAACACCATTATCGAGAATCTAACGAAAATCTGATCGATATCTTAATATCCACTACGTGTATATTCTGTGATATTTAAAAGATTATGTCCTTCCTCTAAACAATGTTTGCGTCGTTCGACGGGAAACCCTCTACCAACTTCGTCTATCATATCATATGGACAGTACTCCTCCCTTGCTGAAATTATTCTTAATTTTGGATCGATCTACAGAAACGACAGGTCTGCGGACAGACATCTGCCTATTATTAGGGTAGAATATGCATCGCCGAGAAATAGCGTCGCCTGAGATTTCTACTCCAAACCCCGGTAGCTATCGATGGAAGTCAGCCAACCAGGTGCCCATTAACATCAACCCGACTACTACTACAGCTGCTGCTCTAGGTATCAATCTACTTCACTTCTTCTATTATAAAGACTATTTAGCAGCGAACATCCTCTCGTTTGAAAAGTCGGGAGGAGGGCTTCCCAAAAATTTGTCGTCAATGTTCCGTACAGCAATGTTAACGGACAAATTGGGCTTTTTCTGAACAGCCAACAAATTGGGCAACTATCAGATGAACTTAAACAGAAAGACGAGCTCTTGGAATTCCAAGAAAGAAATTGAACATCTGGGAAATTGCATCAAGAAGCAAAACACTGAAAGCGTAAGATTCCCTTGTTATCTTTAATCAACCGCGAGCTTGACCTTCCTTTCCTTTATCAAACATATCTTTTCAGACCGTTGACAGTGTGGAAAAAGTTCTGCGTTTTCGCTTACGGAGTCTCGCTATCTGTGCATTATTTCGACCTGAACGATGAAAGACAATCGAATCGATTTGAATCATTTTACGATGGAAATGTAAAACTTTGTGGTTCCATTCGCTCTTTTAAAACTGCTCTTTGCATCCATAAAAAGAGAACTTATCCCGGTCGTTCACTCGCTGGCCCCGCTCAACTTGGTCATCCGCCTGCCTCCCGGGCAGAACCTCGGGCCGCGGCTGCCGCCTCCGTTCTCAAAATGTCCTGGACCTCAACACGTGGTTCTCTGCTGTTTCCAACCAAAAGTTCCCAAGTTTCCCATTTTTCAGAATGCCCCAAAGCGTCTACCCCGTCCTCGAGGTGCCTCCGTGGATGAAAACTCCACTTGTTGCCAGTTACAACTAATTTCTCTGAAAACTACACATAATTGTTCACACTACTATTAGAATATATATTTTATTTTCTAAATTAGTTTTTTTTATTCCGAATTGGGATCACTGTTGGCCGCGTGGCCATTCCTCTTTTCGTGTCGTTCGGTCTCCTTCTGCCTCAAGACTGAGGTCAGCTCCTCGTGGGGCATCAGCGCCATAGGAGAGTGGAAGTAGTGGTCACCCGGGTAGCTGATCAGATTGTAGGCGCAGCTCGTGTACAGGTCGGCGTAGCGACGAATCTTCCCGCCGTAGTGCGTGTGCCGCCAGCCACAGCGGAGGGTGCTGCCCATCGAGCCATAGGTGGCCTCCATGTCCTCGGTCAGTTCCGTCACGCGGGCCAGCCGCTTCTTGGCCAGTACCGGGTCGCGGTAGGCATCCTCCTCGATGATGAAGTTCTTCCTCATCTCCATCAGCTTGTCCTGATGCTGATGCCAAATTTCCAATTCGCGATCCAGCTCCGGCACAATGAGGAGCGTCCTCCATCCGCCAATCTGCTTCGAGACCAGCACATCGCCAATAATGTGGTCGCCCACGTAGAGGACATCCTTGCCGACGCATTTCATCTGCTGGCGGAAGATGGTCGCATTGCCGCCGGCGTAGACGGCCGCCTTTTCCAGAGGGCCGAAATGATCTCCCAGCTTCCGGCATCCCGTGGTGATGTCGATCTCCTTGAACGTGGCGTTGCCGGTAAACCAATTCGGCTTGTTTCCCTCGACGATGACCACGTCGAACAGCTCGCGCCACTTGTCCCCCATCAGGTAGCTCATCACGGCATCCGTGAACTTGTACGGCGAGTTGGTCAGCAGGAAGACGATCTTCTTGGCCGAGTGCAGGGCGCGGATCATGTCGACGGCTCGACGGTCGCCGGCGATGTAGCGGGGCAGGTCCGACGTGATGATCGACTTGAGCACGCCGCTGTCGTGGACGTGATCCGTGGCGGCGCGACAATCTGCCTGGAAATTGAGTTTCAGAACAGAGCTGGGATTGTCACAAAATAAGCAAAACCCATATATGGAAATTTTGGGCCAGTTGGCCCGGTCCGGCACGCAAAAGTTTACAACTCTCACGCGGCCAAGTGGAGACGCGCGGGCCAGGTTTCCCCAAGATTTATTTATGAGCCGTTTGCGCTGATTTTTGACAGGACGATAGCTATGGATCTTCTCTCCGTGCTGGCGTTTAAACTTTCGAAATAGGCGCATGTATGACCAAGATACGAGCCGCGCCAGGCCGCCTTGGGCCATCTGCCAACTATGGGATGGCCTGGTAGAAAACAAGCCGTACCTGGATGGCGTGGTAGGTCAGCCGACGGGCATTGGCCATCCGGTAGCCGCCGTGATTCGGCAAGCGAGGCACCGTCCGGTTGAGGACATCAATGACCCCGGCCAGGAGCATAATCTCCGGCAGATGGAATACGGTAGTCCAGATCATGATGCGCTCCTCCTCGTGATGGATATGCTTGTTCGGATAGTGTTCGCGAATTTCTTGATTCGACATCCGGCGGAGTCCGTCCCAAGCGGCCATAATGTTGCTGCACTCGTCCGTCTTCAGCAGCAGGCCCAGCTGCCGGTCGAACCAGATTCCACGAACCGGAAAGCTGTGGTCATACTTCAGCTGGTCAATCTCCGCCGGGTAGCCCATCTTGATCAGGAACTTCTTGATCAGCTCGAAGACGATGATCTCATTCTCGGGGGAGTTGTAAACTGGAAAGGAAAACGGTTCTCTCTCAAAATATGGATAGCTCCTACTGGCGAGGGTAGCATCCATATCGAAGCCGACGCACTTGATCTTCGACATCTGGAGTGAACGGTTCACGAAGATCTTCGAGTGGCTGGGCGACCGCATGGTTAGTTGCTAGTAGACAGAATGACGTCGAACTTCTCTTCCGGGCCATTTATACTGGTTATTTTACGTGTAAAATCACGTTTTCTAGTCCATTTTTGGTCAAAATTACAGTGAGACGATTAATTTACTAACCCTTTTCATCTCCTAGGGCAGCGGAACGGGCAGATTCATAGGGGAAACGGCAGGAAGAACTAACTTCCCGGATCATCTTGTCCTCCACTTGGGCAACTGCCGGACATGGCAGGAACAGAAGGAGGGTATCCTCCAGTGGAGGAGGGGACACGTCTGGGACAGGTGGAGGAAGTCGGCGCGTCCTCCTCCTCCTTCTGGGCCATCCAGGATGACGGCAGTTGCTATGGATCTTTAGGATCTCCTCCCCGGTGACGCTGTCCTCCCATTCCATCTTCTCCTCATTGTGTGACATCCCCCTCGTCCTCCTGTCGTCTCTTTCGGCCACCTCCTCCCCGTTCAACTGAAAACTTCTCGAGTCGGCTGTCCTCCACCCGATTTCGTTTATAGTAGGTACAGTATACCAATACGAAAACCAGTAATTAAAAATTTATTGATTATTACACGCAGCTACTTGATCCCTCTTGATCCATTTGGCTATCTCCCCCTGGCGGAAGTCGATCTTGGCCTGCTCTCCCCGGACACAGTAGTAGCGGTACTCCTCCTTACCATCTCTGCTCTGGATGAGGAAGAGAAGAACCTTGAAGATGGAGCCATCCTCCTCGCCGACGACGGCCTCGACCAGCTGGATGCGTCCTCGTTGGAAACAGATCCCCATAGGATGGAGATTCTGGGCCTTGAGGGCGTCTTGGATCTCGGAGACGGGGACGGAGGACGAGCCGTGGATCTTCAGGAGGGAGAGCTGCTTGGCTCGGCGGAAGACCTAAAAGAAGAGAGGGGGATTACGGTAGGATTCTAGGGGGAGGATGGGAAGGTGAAAGAGAGACTCACATCGATGGTGTCTCGGACAATATCAGCAGTGAATTGGGGCATTTCCAGTCTCAAACAGGTTAGTTTCTTCTCTTCTGGCTGGCTATCCTCCTTGGAGGCCTCGATATCCACGTGAATCTGAAAAGAAAACTTGAAATTAAAAAAAGAAAAGGGGAAACAAACCTCGGGGACGAGAGAAGAAGCAACAGTTGGGGTAGACATCGTCGGTGGACGAGAAGGATAAACTGACTGGAGCAGAGGGACGAATCAGGAAGCGGGGGAAACAAAAGCCGCCTGGCCCTCGCTTTTTGGAGATAAAGTATCCGCTTCGGAGAGTCAAAAGCGCTACCAATTCGTGCTTTCCGTCTTCAATTCTAGGAAGTCGCTACCGGATTCTAGAGTGGCTGGAAAACAACGGGGGAGCAACCATGACGCGAAGCACCCCATCAGCCGATCTCTGCCACCCTGCCGTTACTCCCAGAATCCTCCAGAAGATCATAAATAAGGTTAGTTGTTGTGATAAATTGTTTGTAATAGTGGCCACCCGTCGTCCTTCCAATCGTGGGCAGCCAGCCTTCTGTGTGCCAGTTCTATGGACTTCGAAATCCGGACAATGGCCATAGTTTTAGTGAAACCGGAGACGAGTCAGCAAATGACCGGCTCAAGTCCTAACTGAATCGGAGAAGAATATCGAGACCTAGGCCAGAGTCGTATTTTGAGGGCATAATTCCATCCTTTTGAAAACTGTCATCCGGCCTTCAGCCGGCTCGGCTCTGACCCTGCAAAGGCGACCCCACTTAGCCCCCTGATAGGTGACAGAATCTCTGAACAAAATCTGACTCTAATAATTACCGTATCCATAAGACTTCCTCCTGTGAAGTAAAACGTTGATTAACCCTTTTTGAATTGGTCGAGTCCAATGGGCTCTGACCCCTTGGAAGGCGGTCTTCTCTCCCCCGTCCCCTGCTCTTCTCCTTGCGATTTTCTTCTTTTCCAGATGCATCACAAGGATCTTATCCGTCTGGCCCACACCTCCAAATACGCGAGGGACGTTGTCGACTGGCTTGGGTACAAGAAACTGGAGACCTTCCGGAATGCCAAACAAATCGAAGCCACAGCTCTAAAGGTGAGATTGCTTATAATCTTTTAAATGGATCGTTACAGTATATCAAAACGATAGCTCCGTATTACGATGACTCCTCGAAATCGGAAGCTAGGGGGAAATTAGAAGAGTTACAACGCGTACTTCGCCGTTTTTTGGTCAAGGATTTCCTATTCATTGAAGAGGGACAAGTAGTGTTTTTTGAAGCCGCCGTGGAACATATTGACAGATATTTGAAGTTATGGAATTATTTGTATGATGGAGTAAATTAATAAAGATTGCAAAATATCTGGCCTACCGTGAATCGAACATTACTGTAGTCGGCTCTGGGAGATTCCAACGTTTCTCCGTATTACGATGACTCCTCTCCATGAGCCATTCTTTTCCCAAAATAGTGTCCCGCTCTTGCCGAGGGGATTCCAAAAATAGAGTCAACTACTCATAATCGTCCACTTGCACGGAAATCTTTAGTAAAAGGCGAAAGATTTTCTCGGTTGAATGCAAGAGGACCAGAGGTGGGGGACAGCCGACGCGCGGGGGAGGAGGCCACCGCAGCTGCCGAGACTCTACGGGTGCAGGCTCCTCTACTGGCAGATGATTGGGGTAATTGCTGGGTAGAGGGAGCCGTTTTTCCTGGGAAGACATGGCTTCTGGCATCTCTGAAAAGTAGGGAAGAGTCTAATCTTCCTAGCGGGACGATGGCCCTTTGTCCTCCCAGCCTTTTCCCAATCCCCCAGCTCCTGGATACCGTATCATCTCAAATGCCCCGTTTTCAGTCAAACCCGTCAAGCGTTCAACAACGTCTACCGTGAGCGACACCAGCAGAGTGACTATATCCCCGTGAGTTGGAGAGCCATCCACCGTAAGATCGCCCCATTTCCAGGCGAGCAGTGCTTTTGCCCATGATGCTCTCCTCGTCGCCGGGGCGGCTCTCAACAAAGCCATCCAGCTCAACGGGAAGGATATTTTCGCCAAGTTGGAGCTAGAAAAACTACCGTAATCCTCTCTTTTTTAGAAGTTTTTCCCGGCATCAGTTATATAATCGCGGCAGACCGGGACTCTTCTGCCGGCCGTTTGAAGACAAGGCCCATCCGGACCGGGATTTTGAGACATTCGAATTTGGGGATAAAATAGCCGAAGCTATGAAACAGGCCCCCTGGGTAGAGGGAGCCGTTTTTTTCTGGGGAGAAACGACTCTCGAGAGACCAAGGGGATCTCTGCAGTGGTTCGTGGGCGCGGCATCCGGCCGCCTGGCATCCTCCGGTTTTTTGTCTCTTTTTTTCCCCACTTTTCTCCATTTTCCCCTTAAAATCTCAATATTTATTACTTCTCCTATCCGTAATATCCCTTTGGTTCTTCGGATTTTGCTCGTCTCTGCATCTTTTCCCTTTTATTTGACTGCTGTATCCGGACAGTTGGTAGAGCTCCCATTTTCTGAAAAACTGCTCATTTTCCCGTATTTTTTTCATGCTTTTTTTAACTTATAGAAAGCTTTTAAAATAAGAAGAACTTAAAAATAATGGAAAAATGATTAATTTAACCTAAAAAATAGGCGAAAACGGCGAAAAATAGCCGCCAAACCTACATAAATACATGTGTGAAAGATTTGAGGCAGTTCCAATTGCTAAATTTTATATTTCTATATATTTTATGGTATTTTTCTTAAACTAGAGTCTTTTATAAATATAAAAATCGTTTTTAAAAGTCCAGCGAACCTTTCTCTTCTCCCGATTTTCCTTCTTTTTCCTCACAAGGAATTCAACCAGCGCCGTGCACATGGACACGACCATTCCACCCATTAAAATATAGAAGATACCGGCTACTTTCGACAGATTCAAAGAGGAACTGTTCCCGCCATCCTGAACAGAGAATCCTTCGAGATAAAAGAGAGAAACGAGGGCTTACAGATCCGCCGTGGTCGCACTGCCCCCTGTCGTACCACCATTTGTTCTCCAGCCTCTTCAGTTCTCCCTTCTCCTGGAGGTAGAGGATCGCCAGGTTTAGAGCTCTTCTAGAAATGGAAAGAGTCTTTAGAAGGGGAGGAAATAGGGAAAACGAGGCTATTTTCAGGAATTAGGGATAAAACAATCAGGTTTCCCTATCGGGAAAGGGAAAAATGGAAGAAAGCGTCTCGAGAAGCCCAAAGGGCCCACAAAGCCCCCGGCGGGGTTGCCGCGATGAGAAGATTCCTGGGAGGATAATGGATCTTTAGCTGTCTAACTGTGGCACTAATTGATAAAAATGACTTGGAGGTCCCTTTGAATAGGCCGCAATGTCTTCTTCTCTTTCCCCCTCTTACCGTAATGGATTTCCAATTTTCGTGGCTATTCCATATCCCAGCGTATTCAAATTCTGTCCAATCTTCATCGTGTCACATGGCTTCCTTCCCGCCTCATAATTGTTCGTCGTTTCTTCCAAGAGAAATGCGTATTCTCCCTAGTAAAATAGGCTAGTTTCTCTATTTTTCAATTTAGAATACCTTGCTTTTCCTAACTTTGTCAATTCCCTCGGCGTAGGTATTGGCAAAGACTGTATCGCTTCTAAAACTCGACTTTCTTCCCGGGAATCTCCAGCCACCGCACCCGTAAAGTCTCGGCAGCACGAGAAATAGAAAAGATTACGCCGATTCAATACTAACCGCCCAACTGCCGAGATTTTACGGGTGCGGGGGCCGGCTTCCCCCCAACTTACATATTCGATGAGGATTGATCTTTCATCTGCCGCGTATGGGTATCCGACATAAAATTCCACATTTTCTTGTAGAGAGGAACAATTGAGTCCTGAAACGAAGGGTCCCACCCCGAAGAGAAGGTTCAAAACCTCGAAGAAAGCCGCCGTCGAGCCGCCTTTGACTGTCCCATAGAGAATTTTATTCTGGTTGGCTAGATCTTCGATGGATTCAATTGGCGGGGTCATTTTCTCTATAAAATTATAAATTTTAGACCTTTAAATACTGTACCCAATGTCAAGAAGGCGGCTAAATTAGCAGTGTAACTGGAGACAATGATCAGGGTGAAGAACCACCACGCAGACGAGGCAATCCGGCCGGAAAAGGCTCTAAATTTTGGATTTTTTAAATTTTAAAGGCGTAAATAACCGGGGAAGGATATCCGTTCCCTGTTGCATAAAAGCGGCCAAGGTGAACCAGAGCGAATTGTAGAGACTGAACTCATTGCTGACACTGAATTCTCCCCGGTTGAATTGGACCCTCTGCTCGTAGGGGCTGAACGAACTGACAAGGAATATCGTCAAGGAGACCTGGAATAAGGATATAACCATTTTCGGTTGAGTATAAAATGTACGAAGCTTAAAAAAGAGGAAGATTGGTGGTACAGCCCAACAAAAAATTTAGCCAATCCGTCCTATTTCCAAAAAGACCGCGCCAACCTGTCACATTTCCAACTCAGAGATATTTTGCCAAAACGGATTTTGACAAAATATCTGCTTTCAACTTGTATTCTACCAAACCAGACATTTCCATTTCACACCTTTAGCTAAATACTTCCCTTTCCAAATTGTTTTTAGCCAATGTTGGGCGGTGCCAGATTGGTACAGTTCCCGAACAGATGGACCTCACAGCTTCGCGCCACCGCCCCCGTAGAATCTCGGCAGCTAGCGGGATTGGATTTAAAGAAAAGACGGGCGAGCGGTCGAGATTTTACGGATGCAGCCGCGGGACTTCCGCCACCTACCCCGACATAAGAACAGCCGGTAAAGATCCAAATTCTCATATCCAACGGTCCCATGAAGGAGAAAATATTGAATTCTTGTTTCTCCGGCTTCTTGATCATTATCGATATTCCTGTGGTCATGAAGGGCTTGGAAAAATCGACGGCCCGCTCCCTCTCTTGGGTTATGGTCAACGGGGCCACCGCTATGTCCGCTGTCTGGAATAAAAGGAGTTTGAACGATTGCTGAGTATTAAATGCCGCCTACGCAGTGAAATACTAGTCAAAAATCGAATTACCTCATTTAGTAAATATCCAATCATTCCATCCCAGCTGCCATCTGGCTGCCTGGCGCCGTATCTGAAAATTCCCGCCATTTTTCCCAATTCAAAGTGTTTTTCCTACTTATTCCCATCAGATACGAATACATCATATTCGAATCCACTGATATTTTGAGCCAGAAGAGCTAACAGGTCGATACAATACCCTTCAAAGCGATCCAATCCCGTCAGGATCTCTCCCGGCGGGGGTCGCTTCAACATGACGAAGGGTTTCACCTGGAAGAGGGTTACTGTAGCCCAGATTTAAAGGAGGAGGACTACCAATACAGTAACCACGCTGAGTTTCAATTTCCACGGTTTGTCCTGGAGGATTCCCTTCTTGGTGGCGGTTCGATTTGGCCGTTCCTCGTAGAAGACGCGGTTCTTCCCCAGCAGGAAGCCTTCCCCCTGTGCCCACTGGAATCTCTTCAAATTTTATAAATTCTAATTAATTAAAAGAACTAAAACCTCTTTAATACTGTTTAGACTATTGACTCCCGGCTTGATTTCGATTACGGTAGCCGAAAAATTCGTCCTCCAACCGGTTCGCGGGTCAAATTGGATCCTCCCCGTCAGTGTTCCGTCCTCCTCTGTTAATTTCACCTAAAATAAAAAGATTACTGCAATTTGTGCCCGAAAAAAGGACCTGTTTCATAGCTTCGGCTATTTTATCCCCAAATTCGAATGTCTCAAAATCCCGGTCCGGATGGGCCTTGTCTTCAAACGGCCGGCAGAAGAGTCCCGGCCTACCGCGATTATACAACTGATGCCGGGAAAAACTTCTAAAAAAGAGAGGATTACGGTAGTTTTTCTAGCTCCAACTTGGCAAAAATATCCTTCCCGTTGAGCTGGATGGCTTTGCTGAGAGCCGCCCCGGCGACGAGGAGAGCATCATGGGCAAAGGCACTGCTCGCCTGGAAATGGGGCGATCTTACGGTGGATGGCTCTCCAACTCACGGGGATATAGTCACTCTGCTGGTGTCGCTCACGGTAGACGTTGTTGAACGCTTGACGGGTTTGACTGAAAACGGGGCATTTGAGATGATATGGTACCAGGAGATCGCCTGGGGGATTGGGAAAAGGGCCCGTCCCGCTTGGAAGATTAGACTCTTCCCTACTTTTCAGAGATGCCAGAAGCCATGTTCCCAGGAAAAGCGGCTCCCTCTACCCAGCAATTACCCCAATCATCTGCCAGTAGAGGAGCCTGCACCCGTAGAGTCTCGGCAGCTGCGGCGGCCTCCTCCCCCGCGCGTCGGCTGTCCCCCACCTCTGGTCCTCTTGCATTCAACCGAGAAAATCTTTCGCCTTTTACTAAAGATTTCCGTGCAAGTGGACAATTATGAGTAGTTGACTCTATTTTTGAAATCCCCTCGGCAAGAGCGGGACACTATTTTGGGAAAGGTGGAGAGGGATACTCACACGAATTTTCTGTTATTCCGATCGAATAGTTGAAATCCTGTGATATTTATCAGCGAATAATGGAAGGAATCCAAGTCGGCGTCTTCCATTTCCTGGAAATGCCCTATTCTCTAAATTCAGAGGAGGAAACATACAAAATTGGCGAAAATGTAGTGGTACTCCTTCTTGACGAGGACGGATTCCTCCAGCGCGCGGAGGAAGAGCCTCATTCGGAAGCCGCCCTCCAGGTCTACGACTACATTGAACGGCCTGGAATAGATTACCCTAGGATCCGAAAGGTGGAGATTTCCATCTCGGGACCCAGAGAGTACGGTCAAGGTACTCCCAATAAACAGAGAAAGAGGCGAAAGGCCTACCTGACCGGTTCCAGGTCCTCTTCCTGTGAAGAATTCGAGGTTTTGACATTTTGAAGGGTCAGTCGCCGGTAGAGGTTATTGAGGAACTCGCGGAAGAATTCCTCGTCCGTTGGGGCCTACAAAAATTATAAATTAGAGATCTACGGGGTCCTGAGACGACGGCCCACCTTGTAATTGTCGACATAGATCTCATATTCGGGGCTCTTCTCATTTAGATATTCGAAGATGCCGTGGAGAGTTCGATCAGCTGGAAAAGGGCCACTGATTGTCAAAATAGCCGTACCATTGGCCCCGTCGTGGATATAGATTATCCGGTGCCATCCTTTGTACTGGATATAGTCGACGAGGAGCTGGTCCACGGGCGGCCGGACGGAGAATGTCATCGGCGAGCGGGAGGCCGCCGCGCTCGCGACGTCCGACACTTCCCAGTCAACCAGGGGGATCTGAATTGGATACAGTCGATTTCCAGTGGAAGTTAAAGGTCTGTATCTTCCATGTGAGACTCTAATAAAGGAAAATGAGCATCCCTACAGTAAGCTGAAATCGGTCAGAGTAAAATATAAAAGTTGGGAGGCAAATACGGCGGGCAGGGTAGAATATCCTCCAAAATTGGAACTCCCAGTGGGAGGACGGGGTTTCGCGACTTTACATCCATTTCTTCTCAGAATTTTTTTAGTTGTCCTATTCTACAGATCAAGGCCTATATTTCAGAACAATACAGACGAGTTTTCTTTGTAGGAACCTCTGCTAGGCCGCGTTTTAGCCCGTTTTTTGGCTAAAATCCCAAACTGAGGTAGTCTCTCCAGTGAGATTTCGCTTCTGAGTAAACCATAAGATAACCCCTGGTCTGCTGACTGGATCCCTGTTTAAAAGTCCGTTTGAAACTGGCCTCAATGTTTAAAAAAGCGGTTTTCTCGTGAGCTAATTCCGCCCATTTGGATCTTCCCACACGAACCTTCATAACATCGGCCACCGATTGATATGTTCCATAATTGTAGGTATGTGTTCCCGCCAACATTATCATATATCCGAGTTGCATTTCATCACAAACTGAAAATTAAAGGTCAAAAACCGAGAAAATGATGGCATCATCACTAATTCTGTTCAAATTCCAAGTCAGCGAACGGCTCTGCATCGGGGGTAATTCCCTGGTTCCCAGAACAACATCAATTTCGACGTGTTCCCATGAATTGAAAGTGAATTCGGCCATTCGGAGCATCTGAAACGGGCCGAAAGTGATGAGAATAGTCATTTTGAGTGAATTCATTTCTCCCAATTGGAAAGGAGGAAAAGCAAAAAACAATTCCGTCGAGCCGGATTCGAACCAGCGACCTAAGGATATCCGCGACACTACAGTCCTCCGCTCTACCAACTGAGCTATCGACGGTCATGACGCCGAAGTTCTCGGATCGGGTTATAAATTGTCGCCGAATGGTCCCCCCTCCCCTCCCCCATTGTACCCTTCTTACCTCCAGGGTAGCCAATGCCGTGGCATTGTCTGTCTCTGACACATCTACGAAGGCTCCTAAAGGGATGATTCAGCCTCTAGGAAGAGAAAATACTCACGTAGGGGTAATTTCTTCGACGGGTGGCCATCTTCCGGCAGCCATAGCAGTAAAAATAAGAAGAAGAGGCCCTTCATTGGCCCAGGGGGCAGCCCCGTGTGTCGCAGTCAATTTGAGTATTAGGTTGCGTTCTCCCCTCTTCCTAATAGAAAGAGAGACCCTCCTCCTTCTACTACTCCTCCCGCAGGCAATTACTGGCCCAGGGGGGAAATTGGGGAGTGTCCTCCACTTTTTGGAATTATTATATTTGGGAGCTTCGTGTCCTCCAAACTGTATAGGAGAAAAAGGAATATATGAAGTCGGTCACCGCCCGTTTCCTCCCTCGGCCGCCGCGAGGTGACCCGTCGCCGAGACTCTGCACCCAAGCCGCGTTCGTGGTGTAATGGTCAGCATGGATGCCTTCCAAGCATTCGACGGGGGTTCGATTCCCCCCGAACGCAGAAACTATTTTGCTGTTTTGCTAACATTTCTAATGCAAAAAATAAGGCAAAAACAAATTTATTAACGATTTCTTATGAGCTTGCCGCCTCCAAATTGGATGAAGTGGTAGATGAACCTCTCGTATTTGTGGGGCTGCCGGCTGTAGAGATGGAAGGAGACGAGCGAGTCGGAGAGCCGGTACTCCGAGGCATTCCAGCGAAAGTACATGGGCTCGTCGTAGGAGAAGAGGATCTTGGCCTCGTCGTCGCGGGACCATTTGTAGGGGACGTGGGCGGCCACGAAGCACTTCTCCAGGGCGGCGCCGGGGGCCAGGGCCTCCGACAGGCAACTGTCCTCTGGGGAGGAGACGCCCTTCAGGGACTCGGTCAGTCTGAATTTGGGGATGAAAAGAGGAGACGAAACTGACCGGGCGAGGCCTGTCCGGCTGACGACGACCCCCGGCTCGAGTCGCAGGGCGAAGACGCCCTCCCCCGGCATCTGGTACCTCTCGCCCCAGTAGCCGGCCTCCTCCGGGTTCAATCCGTCCAGGAAATGGCGTAGATTCTCCATAATTACAAAGGTGCTGTCGGTGGCCAGGAGGAACCAGTCGAAGCTGTCTGCCAGAGTCTGGTTGAGGTGAGCTATCCCGCTGGCCAGTCGACTCGTCTGGCTCTCGCCCCCGGCCACCGTCGAGAAGCGGCCATCGGCCACGTCGGACACCAGGAGACGCCTGCAAAGAGGCAGATGGCCGGGAGGACAAGGGGGCGACGTACCGATTGCACCGCCGGATCCAGGCGTGATCCATCGGCTCGAGGTCTGTCTCGTGGCGACTCTCCTCCGTCAAAATGAGACAGAAGACGCTTGTCCGACTGGCCACCAGCTTGGCCACCGCCATATCCCCCGGCTCCGTGTGATTCTCCTTGTAGTAGGCCGGCAGGGCTTGGAGACGGTGCTCGACTGAATGGCCGGAGAACTGAAACGGGTCAATTTAGAGCAGGAAGAGGCGGCAGGCGGTACCAGATAGCAGCCGACGAGGCGGCCGACAACAACTCCACACAGAATCCAAAAGACGACGCGATACTTCTGCATGGCTCTGGGAAGAAGTGGAGGGCAGGCCGGCCGGGGGAGAGACACGTCGTCTCTGGTAAAGGGACGTGTCTCGTTTCTACGTGTTTCTGACCTTCCTTCCAGTAGAAACTAGGCCAACTTGGAGCGAAGGAATAATGGGGAGCAGGGGGACAAATACTAGAGGAGGACAGAGGCGAGCCAGTTGTCGGCAACCGAAGGACACCTCTCTTGGGAGTTCCTTTTTTACTTATCCAGAGGTCATAAATCGATTGTATTCTCCAGTAAGACATCTAGAACAGATACAGTAAAAAGAGACCGAGTCCTTCCCTCTCATCCCGTGATCCCCCGGGGCCGAGCTCTTCTACTGCAGCTCCTTCTGCTCCTTTCCCTCCAGCCTCCCCCTCAAATCACATCTAAAATATGTAATGGAATGTATCAATCTCTCTCGCCCCTCCAGAAGTCATCCACCCATCAGCCAGCTGGCGTCCTCCCCGCGCCTCCCCCGTCTGCCACCTCCAGAGGTGACCTCGAGATGTCCTCCCCCTTTCCTCCCACCGAATGATACATTTATTTCTATTTTCCTTGTTTATTATTCTGCCTGTTGAGTTTTATATTTTGAGTGAGACAAAGGTGAGTAAAAGGACTGGAGACAGTGTCCCGTCCCCTCTTCAGGATCTCCAGACCGTCTGCCGCGGCCCCCAAGGGATAACCTGCTCCTGTCGTCTCTCACTGCTTCCCCTCGAGACCCAAGACGTCCTGATTACTGTAAGTATTCTAGTCCAAACATTCCAAAAATTAAAGTTGTCCTCGTGTTTCCGGCGAGGTGGCTGGTCGGATTGGTCCTCCTGGTCCGGGTGTTCAAGTGGCCGGCAGAAGAGACGACGCGCCTGTACTCGTCCCACCCCCATCGGCCGGAATTCCTCGTGTGAGGGACGGGGAGTCGAGTCCCAGCCGTGTCAGGAGACCATCCCCGAGTATTTCTGGGGTCGGTGGACGGGCTGGAATGAGTGGACAGACTGCGCCTGCCGCTCCTCCACTAGAATACGGTATCCTCCATTTTATTTGGAATCTTTCCCTTCAGGACCCGGCAGTGTCTCGGCCGTTCCTGTGAGGGATGCCACCACCAGACTGCCCCCTGCCACCAGCCCTGTCCTGAAATTCGGAGACACTCCTTCTGGACAAGGTGGATCCCTTCAGGTTTCCCTCTTCTTCCTCCGTCTGCCTACCGTAACCCTCTCCAGAATCCTCCGAGTACCGTTTCCAAGCCGTAGCCATCGGCCAGGGCGACCAGCTGCTCTCCTTCGAGGTGGTGGAAGAGACCCGGCCGCGGGCAGACGAAACGATGTGGACGGACTGGGATATCCGACGGGGAGTCGCCCTCCGCTACCGTAACTCGACTGCTTGTCGTGTCGAGACCCGGCTCCTCCTCCTCTCCGTCGACTATTCCCGCATCCCCGTCGTCTGGGTCGTCTACTCGTCTGCCGCCTCCATGGCCATCGGTTTCCTCTCCCAGTGTTTCATTTCCCGTTGCTGTCGCCGGCCCAGGAAGCGGCCGAGGCATCTCAAGGTCCGGTTGCCGTAACCTTTGTTATTCTAGTAAATAAATTTGATTTTCCCGGCAACTCTAGACCGTTCTTAAGAGGTTCAGACGGCTTTAAATTGGAGTGGCTCGGCCCATTCATATCTTCTAGTAGTCTCCTGTTGGCTGGTCTCTTCTACACGATGGGAGCCTCGAAGGACAAGAAGAAGCCGACGAGACGCCAGAAAGGGACGAAGACGATCGCCGAGACGACGGTGGACGGCGACTCGAAGCCGACGAGGAAGAGCCAGGCGAAGAAGGGCGGACGGAAGCCGGGGGCCACTCTGGAGGCGACCCTGGCCACGGTGGCGGACGACAGCAATCTCGAGGCGCCGAGCAAGGGAACCATCTCGAAGCCGATGAAGGAGCCCGACGAGCCGGAGTCCGACCTGCCCGTGAAGAAGACTGAGAACAAGCTGGTGGTGAAGAAGCAGAGAAAGGCCGGGTCGAAGGCGGCCGGCCCGGAGCTGGTCATCCCCTCGGCCGATGAAGTGGCCGCCCTGCTGGCCAGCTACCGGATGGCCGAGACGAGTCTCCAGTCGTGTGTAGAGTCCTTCCTGAACCGGGCGCTGTTGAGGGAGATGCCGGTGGAGGCCCTGATAGCCGAATTCCGTTGCCACAAGAGGGACAACGACCACATCCGGATGACGGCCTTTACGGCCAACGCTCCCAAGAATCGCTACAAGGACGTGGGCTGCCTCGACAACAACCGCGTCGTGCTCCATCTGGGCGACCAGTCCTACATCCATGCCAATTACGTCGGCGCGGCCAACGAGCCGAGGAAATTCATCTGCTGCCAGGCCCCCATCGACACCACCGTCGTCGACTTCTGGCACATGGTGGCCCAGGAAGGCACCCGATGCATCGTGATGCTCTGTAACTACATTGAGAAGGTCAGGGTTTCCCTTTTTCGAGCAACACAAACAATTCCAGAACGTGCCCAAGTGTGCCCACTACCTGCCAGCCGTGCCGAACGTGCCCCAGAGCTTTGGACTGGTGACGGTAACCGCGCTCCGCAGCGAGAGACTCGCCTTGCCGTCTCCCTCGAAGACGATCATCAATCGGACGATCCTGTCGCTGGCCTGGGAGTCGGCCAGTCCCGTGAAGAGTGTCTCGCCCAACAACTCGACCCACACGGCCCGCGCCATGAAGCATCATCTCCAGGTGGAGCATCTCCACTGGGTGGTCAGTGTCCCCCAGCGATAACAATTACAGTATGCCTAGGACTGGCCCGACCGCGGTGTGCCGCCGGCCGACAACGTGCCCATCGAGCTGGTCCAACACGTCCAGCAGTACGCTGGCAATCCGATCGTGGTGCATTGGTATTATCTATATTAGTATATATAATATATTATATATATTTTAGCTCGGCTGGTATTGGCCGCACGGGATGTTTCGTCATGATCGACATTCTTCTTGGCCAATTCTGGAGACGAGTCCCCTGGAATCCGAATCTATTCATCCTGCTCCAGGAAATCCGCCAGTCGAGGAATAATTCCATCCAGACCGAGCACCAGTATCTCTATGTGCACCAGGTCCTGATCAACTTCCTCAAAAAGGAATGCCTTCTCACGCCTGAAATGGTCAAAGCACATTTCGTCACCTGGACTCCTCAGTACAACAAGCGCTGCAACGCATTCAACTGATCCATAGACGGTATAAGCAATAAATGAATAGGGACTCCATTCTTCTACTCTTTCTTTTCTTACCCTACAATTATCTTTCTTGTTCTCAAAACACTTCTATTCAATGAGGCCACCAACGACACTAAAGTATCTGGAGACAGGGCGAAGAACGATAGACTAATTTATGAAACATTGACCGAATTAGTACTAATGGAGACGATGAATAAGAAGAAAGGAGGAAGTTTTACGCTGCTTAACGAGTTCTCGCACATAGATTTAGTTTGTTAGTTTGTTCAGCGGACAGAAAGTAGCGAGCAGCTTGAATAAAAATGGTGAAAAACAATGAAGTGAGCAATTGCAAAAATTCGAGAATCAAACTACGCGCGCTTGAAAATCAGGAAGAAAAAAAAAAAGAGAAATTCGTCCTATTTTGAGAATTCATCCATTCATTTTCTGTCTCTTCCTCGTGTAGCTCTTCTGGTCTGTGTCTAGTTCTTTTTCTCTTCTTCTCACTATCCATTCTATTCATTTTCTTTCAGTTCGTATCTACAAGATGTCCTCTAAAGTTACTTCCAAAGTAACCAAGAAAGCTGGCCCCGGCCATCCCAAGAACATCCCTGGCGACAAGAAGCGCAAGCACAAGAGAGCTGAATCGTTCTCGATCTACATCTTCCGTGTCCTCAAGCAGGTGACTGTTTTCTCATCTTTTATAGGAATAGAGATTCGCTGTGAAACGCGTAGCTATGATTGGTAGAACTATTGAAAGACTTTATTTATCACAATTAATAATCATCGCTCACTTTCATGTCGTCTTATATATTAATTTATTTCTTTATATAAACGAAATTGAATACTACAACAATTGTTAATTCATTGATTATTTGCAGGTTCATCCCGATACTGGCATGAGTGGCAAGGCGATGTCCATTATGAACTCCTTTGTCACGGACGTCTTCGAGCGTATCGCTAACGAGGCTTCTCGTTTGGCCCACATAAATAAGAAGAGTACCATTAGTTCCCGGTTAGTTTTGTGCTTCATTGGAAAACATTTACATTTCAGCGAAATCCAAACCGCTGTGCGTCTTGTTCTTCCCGGAGAGCTGGCAAAGCACGCAGTTTCAGAGGGAACCAAAGCCGTTACCAAGTACTCTTCGCAAATGGCCGCCAAAGACCAGTAGATCGTTTTCTAACTTCTTGCATTTCTAACCCAACAGTCCTCATCAGGGCTATGTAATTTGCATCCTATATTCGCAACTAAATATTTTGCTTTCTTGTTTTACTTATTTATTCAAATGCGGAAAATCAACTTTCCTCCGGTAACTACAACTGGAAGTTGACTAGGAATAAGAAGACGTTGACGGCATATCTATCTTTTCGGTGAATATTGTTTATACAATAGCAGCCTTGAATAACGAATCGATGTAGAGCAGTTGTTTTCTAACAAACGAGTCGAAACGAACATTTATTCACATCAACAGTTTCAAAGGTTCAGATTTTCCTATTTGGCAGCGGTTGTCTGAGCCGGTGCAGTCGGAACCGCTTCAACTGGCGCGGCACCCGCGTCGGCTGCCTTCTTCTTGGCGTTTTTCTTCTGCAGCTGAACATCCTGCAATGCTTTGACCAGTTTATTGGCGTCAATCATTCTCCCATCATGGGGATCAGCTCTTTTGCCCTTGCCCTTTCCTCTGGAACTCGAGAATTTCGCGAAACTGCTGTGGCTCACGGCGGAGGCTCTACCGGCTCAGGAGGAGGAGTCGGATCCTCATTGATTCCATTCTTTCGAGGATTATTGAAACAATTTAACATTAGATGGTTTTGCCAGGCCTAAACTAAGGTTTTTATCTTATTTTATTGTTAGTAAAACCGTTCGATTCTCATCCACAGCCACGGAACAAAGAGGACACCATCGAGCTCCTTCGGGAGCTGGTCTACCTGTGGGATTTTTATTGCTTTCTCATAAATATAGGCATACCACGGCAAAGAGGATGATCCAGCTTGTCATCCCTGTCTATTTTATCCATTGCCAGGCCGCATTTTGGGCAAGGAGTCATGGAATCTTTTAGAAATAAACATTTCTTGAGGTAGTGCTCTGTTAGGGTGGAGACCTGAAGGAGGATTTTCTGTAGGGGGTATTGACGAAGGGGGTTTCAGCTATTTTCTTTGCTGGGTCTCCACGGAGAAGCCAATTTAGGACATTAGCAGCATTTTTCCAAGTAAAATTAGTACATGGAACTCTTTTGATGTGCAAAAATTTGCAATTCAATTGTCCTTATAATCAAACAGTAACCACACCTACCGGTACAACTTTCTGACAATATCTGCATCTGTTCATCAGGAGACAATAATTCGTATAATGATCTTCTAATCCTCTTGTCGTTCCCAAATTCGTATCTCCTTGATCACAATATTGACAAATTCTAGGACATTTTCTTCTTTTTTTATGCAATTACAAACCTACCCAGAATTATCGGGAAGATCGTAGGGATCATCGAAATCATTTGGCCCTTTCTTATTGGGCATTCCATTTGGAAACAAACGGTCATTTTTCTTTACAATTGGCTGAACTTCTTTTGTAAGAGAGAAGTAACGGGAGACGGCTCACAACATAGCCACTTGGAGGTCGCTTCCTGGGTGTGCTGGCTCTCCGAGGAGGAGTAGTGGCTCTTTTCACAGAGCTGGGTCTTACTTCGGGTGTTTTTGCTCGCTCCTTGGCTTTTGGCACATAAGCAGGGGTAAAACGGGAATCCGCAGGAGTTTTGGGTCAAAAAAATCATGGGAAAACGTGATTGTCATGGAATACCTAACCCATCGTGGAGAGGGGGGGTTCGGTTCTCTATCCGGAGTCCATTTCGAATCGACACCGAAAGCATGCATCTAAATTTTGATTCGCTATGAGAAAGAGAAGAAATAACCTCCTCGTTGTCCATGACTAAATCAGCGTATGCATTTCTTACTGCCTTTTCCTTCACCTAAATTTTTTTTTATTGGGAACATGGAATATGCACCTCTTCCATTTTCTTATTGAACGAGTCAGCCGTTTTATTATCGCCAGTTATGATGGCATTGCTTCTTTGCTGTTGAAGATGAAGGAGTTCACCTTCGGCACTGGACAAATTCCGATTCGCTACTTCACACAAATGAGCCTGAAACCTTTCCAGTGTCACAAGAAACCCCCTAATTGGTGGAAATTGGCTTAATTTTAGTTTGCATCAGAAAATGAAGGTACTTTATCCGAAGCACACATTTTATGATGCATCAGTTATACTCAAGAACTTCCTAGTAAAGTTATGAAAGTCACACTCCAAAGTTTTCCACCTTTTCTAAATGAAAATGCCCCCTTTATATAGAAAAAAAGGTGCTTACCTTCACTGGCAAGTCTTGCTTTTCATAGTGTAGTGCTCGCTTCCTCAGGTTATTCCTCAAAGTTCTCACGGTTGTCAAAGGATCTTCTCCTAATTCCGAGGATTTGCCTTGATATCCAGATGGTTTGTAGACATTATTCGGTCTAAAATCAAAAATCAAGATAAACACCCTCCCAAAAGGACCCTGTCAGCCTTTACATGCCATCTGTCATTTTCCCATAGCACAATAAATGTGCTAATCGCTATCTGACCCCGTACAATTGACCTGTTGCTGGTGGGGGTGCTTCTGGATGACACGCCCATTACGCCGTGTATATAAAGCGATTGAATGCCATCTATTGTCAATTGCGACATCTTCCTACACTGCCTTCGCCTCCTGCTGTCGGATAAAAGTCAACCTTTGCCGAAGAAGTTTTCTACTGTGAAATATATTGATTTTCACCGGGAGAACTTCTTTGTCAAATTGACTTCCAATTGACTTCCAAGAGAGCAACAATCTTCCAACACTGGGAATATTCTATCAGGTGTACTTTCGAACAGTACAGGTGGGATAGAAGATGGGAGCCGTCTTTCTCCACATTATAGTCTTCTACTGATGCAAGCATACCTGTTGGCTTGCATGGCCTATTCACAAATCACCAGTATCGATTTTGCCAATCAAAAAAACACCCAGATGTATGAGAAGAAAAGTAAAGTGTTTGAAGCACGCGGGCACTTCTCAGGATCAGGGTAAAAGAAAAATAGAAGTTTTTTTTGAGAAATTTTTGGGAACGTTTTTATTTCTTCTCTGTTTTGCTTCGGATATATTAGAGTGTATCGATGTATTATGTCCTTTTACTTGTGTTTTTATACTGTTGGAAGTGATGCTGACAAAAAAAAATCATATTCTAGGCTGAACAGAGATGGAGTACGGTTGCCCTGTCAGCAACAGGTTCGGATTCGCCTCGGATGATGATGGTTCGTTGATTTTTGTTGCCTACTGTTTTATGCAAATTGTTTAGATTTCGAAGATCCCAGTGAGCTCGTTCAAAGAGCTGCTAAGGAAGCTGCTATCGCCAAGACTGCTCCGAAGAAACTTGCCATAAAGACCGCTTCACAACCGGCCAAGAAGGAGGAAACCAACAAGCCCGCAGGTTTGTTTTGTTTTTTGCGCTCAGTGTGAATGACAAAGTTTCAGGCGATTATTTTATTCTATTTCATATTATTTTTTTTAGAGAAAGTTAGCGGCACCGCGAGCAGCAATGTACGCGGAGCACACCGTGGAAGAGGTAGCCGCGGGGGTACTCGTGAAGGAGGAGCTCGACCCCCTCGGGAAGGAGGAGCTCGACCCCCTCGGGAAGGAAACAACTTGGCCGACCGTTTCGGAGAGTCTAACAACCGTAGCCGTGGAACTTCTCGTGGTGATCGCGGTGGTCGTCCTCCGTATGGATTTATTTTTACAATATTAATTATGCATTTTTAGTCGTGGAGGAAATGTCAATTCATCTGCCGATGAAGCTCCTAAGGCTACCACTTTCGACAGCGTTACTCCAATCCAAAAACATGGAGCTTCTCACGAACATAGAGGTGATCGCGGCGGTTTCCGTGGTGGTCGTGGTGGGCGCGGACGTCAATTTGATCGTCACAGCGGATCTGACAGGACTGGTGTACGCAGCTCAGAGAAGAAGGAAGGCCACGGAAAGGGCAATTGGGGAACCCACAGTGTATGTTTAATTTAATGACTTCATTTATCTTTCTCTAGGACGAGATGATTGGCGAAACCGAGCCTGTAGGTACTGACGAAGAGCCCGAAGAACCCGCTGTACCTCGTGAGAAGACTGCTGCGGAGCTGCAGTACGAGAGTGAGCTTGCCGAATATAACAAGATGAAGACACTCAAAGAATTCAAGGCTGAGCAAAAGGTGCCGTTAATTGAATATATCACAAATTATTATTTATAGGCTGAAGCTGCCGAGTTCAAGACCCGAAAAGGCGGAGAGGGTGTCAAAGACGATTTCGGCAAACTCGTCCCTCTGCAGAAGGACCAGGACCATAAAGAAGACATCGAAGAGGTCATCGTCACCCGCAAGGAAACCAACAAGAAGATCGTTCCTATTTCTCTCTCGTTCGCTGAGACTAAACGTGGCGGATCTACTGGACGCGGACGTGGTGAGAGTCGTGGTGAAGGTCGCGGTGCTGGACGTGGAGGGCAAAGAACTCGTGGTGGCTCTCGCTTCGATGCTTCTTCTGCCGAAGACTTCCCTGTTCTCAAATAATCACTATCCCTATGAGCAACCCAGCTACAATTGCCGTTTGTTGTTTGCCTCTTTTCTAACTCAGATCTTTGTATGCATAGCATATTCTGTTTTGGATTTGTTGCTTTTGTTGTTTTTTTGTCGACTTTGATTGTTGATGAACATTTTGTAGCCTATGGCGATAATATTTCTTCAATAAATTTCTATTTTTCGGGCTTCCAGTGTTTGTCTTCGTGAATGCTAATGACAAGGGGGAACTCACAATTCATAGCTGCCATCTCCTTTCAGCAGAGTTGGGTCGACCTTCTTTGGTTCTTTCGACTTGGGTTCTGCGCTCTTTGGCACAAATTTGCCACGTATTTTATCTATTAGGGAGTGTTATCTCCATTGAATGAACTTACTGCTGCCTGTAGATGAAGGCCTTTCTCTTGAAGGTGGTCTTCCATATCCAGCAGCTTCTCTTCTAGCTAGATATTCATTGTATTCCAACTCAAATTTGGAGCGTGACATGTGAAGGAGAAAATCGAGGATGTTTGCCCATTTTC
This sequence comes from Oscheius dolichura, assembly GCA_932521035.1. Taxonomy (NCBI): domain Eukaryota; kingdom Metazoa; phylum Nematoda; class Chromadorea; order Rhabditida; family Rhabditidae; genus Oscheius; species Oscheius dolichura. Next base: position 7,972,560 of record OW051494.1, read on the forward strand.
TGTCTCCCTCAACTTATAAATAATTTGAGCACTGTTGCTAAGGCCACGATTTCACGAGCCTAGCTTTGGATTATTGAAGAAATGGAAGGCAAGAGAATGAAATATTCTGCGCGTTCTGAATTTTCTACCAACTGGGTTTTCCCGAAAGCAGTTAACTCTTATTCAAACCCATCCTATTATTTTATACCTTCCTCATGGGTATATCTCTATAAAATCTTGCTTATATTTGTAAAGAACGCCTGCGAAATAGTCAAGAATTTATGAAAACTGGGCACGAACCATGTTCGCGTAATCGCCAGATCATTTCAGAATTTAGAGATGGTTCGCTTGCGACATGATGGAGCAGAAAACCATCGTCAGCATGAATTCCTTCTTCCCGGAGAGCAATCAACCTTAGAGATCGTATTTTCATGCCTGTAAATATAATGTTATAAATATGGTGGTGTGCATAAAACGGATGCAAAATCTAGAAATTTAGGATATATGAAATGAAAAAAAAAAGGCAAATACGGCGTTTCACCAATGGTGGGATGTCATCCACTGGAACAATAAAAGTCGGCGACTTGAAAAAGAATCCCGGCATTTGCGGTGTGCTCCAACGACAATGCTTCAAAAAACGATGGATAAAAGTAGCATTGCTTATTTCTTATTTTCAGGTTCATCCCGATACTGGCATGAGTGGCAAGGCGATGTCCATTATGAACTCCTTTGTCACGGACGTCTTCGAGCGTATCGCTCACGAGGCTTCTCGTTTGGCCCACATAAATAAGAAGAGTACCATTAGTTCCCGGTTAGTTTTATGCTTCATTGGAAAACATTTACATTTCAGCGACCCGCATCCGCCTCGAACAACTTCCTCAGTCAGCCTCACAATCTCGTCCACAACCGTCATGCAGTCGTCCACGTTGTTTCGGAAGGTCTGCAAGCGGCTCTGGACGTCGTCCTGAAAAGTAAAAAATAAGGGGTAAAAAAGGCAAAGTCTTACGTCTTCTTCCCGTCCACTTTCATCATCACAACGGTGGCCACACAAACGGGAAGCCTTCGCTCTTCCTCCAGCAACAAATATTATGAATAAGTGAAGAAAATAATAAGATCTTTATTGTTGATAAAAGTGAGGTCTATATCATTTGGAAGAGTTTTACTTTCCCTGTTGCGATAAGATCTGAATCGTCCGCTCCTTGTCCCGGATAATGATATCCTTCAACTCCATCTTCTCTGTCAAAACTTGAGCCTTCCCTGCCAACTGTCGAAGCATCCCATCTTTTGTGGCTAGCTGGGCTTGGGCCGCTTTGAGTTCCTCCTCCAGCCGGGCCATCCTCTCGGCCGCCTTCTTCTTCTCATCTTCGTTCTTCCTCTTCCATTCCATGAAGAGTGCTTCCTTCTCTGCTCCCTCCCTTTCTAGCTGCTGTATCCTCATCTGGGCGGGGGTATTTCCCATCATTTTGTGACTTGTGGTGGCCTGATTGACAGATACAGCATCGAAGAGACTTGGCTTTGTCTCGATGGCCGAATTCTTCTGACCAATGGTCGTCTCCTGGACGGGAATGGCTAAAGTAATGAGTAAATGCCTGAGGAACACAGCCTTACCTTTACGTATCTTCTCTTCCAATTGGGCGATACTCCCCAACTGTTCTTCTTCGAATCTCGCCTCCTGGTTTCGGACCAAATCCTCCTCCACTGGTCTCATCCCAGTCTTTAGGAGGGGGATCCCCCTCGTCCCCTGCTCCGTTATCCTGCTCACCCCCAACTCGGTCAGAACCATCGCCTCGTCCACCTCCTTCTTGATGGTCACCTTCGTTAGACCCGAAAGCGTCTGTTGGACTGTATTTTGGACAGGAATGGCTGAAACGATGATTAAATGGCGGAAAAAAAGTCTTACCTTCGATTGTCTTCTTTTTCGGTGTTTTCTTCGTCTCTTTCCGATTCTCCTTCCTACCTGGGACAGTAAAATCTTCTTCCTTCGGCTCCTCCTTCGACGGAATCAGCAGTTCTTCCATTTGTTCGAGCCAATTGGCCGCCGGAGCCTCATCCTGAAGCGGGGACATGGAGACACCCATCTCTTCCATCCTCTCATCTTGAACAGGAGGGATGGTGGGAGTGATGCTCTTTTGTATAGAGAATCCTGAAATAGTTGACTATTTTCGCTGTAGGACCCTGTTTACCTTCCATTTCATATTTCTGTTGAGAGCCGGCGGACAGCTCGGGGAAGAAGGCGACTTGTAATGCTGTAACCGGCTGGACCATGACATCTGACGGAAGAACTACTGAAACAATGGTTTTGTTTTAGGAATTGACCCCGCTGCCGACCTTCTTCTTCGTATCTTTGCTGCTGTTCGGCAAGAGCATCGGCCAATGTGGCGGGAAATGAAGAATTAGCCTTTTTCTCCGCTAGGAGACGATTCTTTTCCAACCGTGCCTTCGATCGGAGCTCTACGCGAAGCAAAGGAGCGACGGGCTTGGGTTCAACTGAAATAACAGACTATAAAACCGCCGAGTTGCTTCGAAAAGAACACAGTTAGACAGCCATTGTGGCTTGGAGATGGAATTTCCGCACCCGTAAAATCTCGGCAGATCGACGGATGGTAGAGACGGAGCGGATTCAATACTAGCCGCGCAACTGCCGAGATCTTACGGGTGGTGCGGGCGCGCGGTTTCCCTGCCATTGTATTGCCCGCTTCAAACAGCTATTCATATTTTCGCATAAGGAATTATTTACAATGTATTCGATCTAATGTGCGAAGCATTTAAAGGTATATGTGTAAAAGTCTCAAAGCGATGAGGAAACGCCCCTGGAAGTGTACATACCTTCATTTCCTTTTCCATTTCCATATTTCTCCTTGTAATCGGTCAGCACCTCATCGAATAATTTATGCAACGCGGGAATCCGCTTCACCCAGCCGGGGGCTGTCTCCTTCTAAAATTTAAAATTATATATATTAAAAATAAGATGACGAACCTTTAAAAAGTGATGAACATTTCCAACGGCTGTGATGGCTTCCCGATGGTTGGTTATCCGTTTCCTGTAGATTCTGTAGAATCGATTGTTGAAGGCCCTTCGATCCTCGGCCGTCGGGTAGCCGACCTCGTGGACGTGGCGGATGTACAGATCTCCGTGATAGACAATGTCACTTCTTTTGGTCATAGTTCTGGAATGGAGAAAGACATAATGGGAGGAGACGCGGGTAGAAGGGGAGGTCTTCGCGTCAGTTTGGGCTTTACGGTGGGAACTTTATCGCGTCGCTTTAAGATTACAAAAGATTACTGGCCAGAATATAATGGGAGCCAAGTTTGGGCAGGAGAGAACCATTCGTGGCAGGCGGGGCTGGGGAAGGGGGAGGACGATCTAAAGGGGAGCAGAGGAGGGAGAGGAAAAGTTTTTAGGAGGGGAGAACGAGGCCTGGAGGAGCAGAGGATGCCAGGTTTGGGGAGGGACGATGACTTTTGTGGTAAGTTTAAGGGAGGCGAGGCCAGCCTTGGCAGCCAAGGCTTGCCGTAGAGGTGGAAGATGTTTGGGGGGAGTAGAATCGAATAAGTAAAATGCGGCCTTATTTTGTTTTCTACAGTAACCCATAAATCATGTCCTCAAGCCAGCCAGACTCCTATTTTTGAAGAAAGAAAGAGAGCAGCGCTCAAAAAATGGGTCAGCCAAGCAGCTGGCCGCCTGTTGCCCCCGGCTGACGACCCGCCATTGCGGCACAAAGAGGGATCTACCAGAGTCGTAGATCTGTCACCGTACCGATTACAATATTCCAAGAGAACAATTATGGTGTTGTAAATTTATTGATGACTAGAAATAACAACAAATGGAGCACTTCAATTCCTCGGGGAGGTCAGTATCTGGATAGTCCTCTCCTTATCCCGGAGCAGAGTGTCCTTCATCTCGATCCTCTCCTCCATCAGTTCCATCTTCTCTGTCATTCGGGACAGCTTGTCCTGGGCAGCCTTCAGCTCCTCCTCCAGCTGGGCAATCCTCTCAGCCGCCTTCTTCTGTCCCTCTTCTTTCTTCGTCTCCCATTCCAAGATCGTTTCCTCCTTCTCTATCGTCTCCTTTTCTATCTTCTTCTCGATCTCTTCATTGTCCATCGATTCCTTCATTGTCTCGTCCAGACACATGCCCTCCGACACGGCTGTCTTCTCCCGGATCTCCTCCCTAACCACGACGTTTTTCCAGCTGTTGGCTCGTCTCCTGGAGAGAGCATTTTGAACAATATCATCTGAAAACCACGGATAAATGTATGTCTGGAAAAGTGCTCTTACCCAAGGTTTCCTTCTCCTTCACAACTGGCGCCCCCTTGTTCATTATCTTCTCCTCCACGACAATTAGATCCTCGTCCTCTTCCTGGGACATCGGCTCGTCCACCATCAGCCGCCAGTCCACCTCGGCAGGCTCCATCACCTCGCCCTCCTCGTCCTCCTCTTCTCGCTTATCTGGCTGGCCGTCTTCCGGAAGGTGGCTCGTTTTAATTACGTCAGCGGTATTTTGAGTCGGCTTGGTCGCTGAATCAAGAGCATCTTCTGGGAAGTTTAGTGGGCCGACGGGGAGCCTGCCAGGGAGGAGGGGGTTTCGACACCGTGGAGAATAGGCCCTACCTTTTTTGTCGTATTTCTTACGGTAGTCGGCGATGACATCGGCCCAAAGTCGATACAAGACGGGGTTTTCCATAACCCAGGCAGGCATACGACCATTCTGTAATATATGATATTAAGAATACTGTATAGAGTGCCAACCTTGACATAGTGATGTATCCTGGAGATGGCAGCGCTGGCATTGCGGCGGGCTTCTCTCTCCGGAGTACTAACGCCGTAGAATTCCTGGTTGAAGGCTGGCCGTTCCTCGTCCACTGGGTAGCCATGCCGATGGACATGGCGGAGATACAGCTCGATGTAGAAGTGATAACCGCTACGGGACATTTTTCTGAAAACTGGGAGAATCGATTAAATTGATGGAAACGGGAGGAGACTGCGCCAAGCGGCCGATACAAGAGACGCACTCGCATCTTCGCGTCAACTTGCGTTTTCTTTTTCGCTTTGCTTTAGAAATTTACTGTTTATCGAAACCTTTCTGACCCCAGACTCTCAACTGACTCCAGAAATAGCCAGAAATGGCTACCATCGGCTTTGGAACCACCCAATTCGGGCCAACACCCCAGCCGGTCACTTGTACTCATTGTCAAGCTCAAGTAAGTCTCCCTACCTAAAAGAAAGAGCCTATCCCGTGTTTTCAGGGGACAACCCAAGTTCGAGACAGCAGGGGCCTGTTCCCGTGGCTTCTCTGCGGAGGAATGGCCTTACTGGGCTGCTGGCTGTGCTGCTGGATACCGCTCTGTCTGCAGTGTCGAGTAAGACTTTTCTTGGCTTACTGTAACTTGAACGGAGACTGAAAATCGATTATGATTCTTGCTTTTCAGGATGCGGAACACTACTGCCCTAGCTGTCATCGCTTCGTCGGCATGTACGTCAATGGAAATCTTGAATAAATTTGATTGAAAGCATATGCTTATTGATAAACAAAGCGGACAATTATTTTCAAGGAACACAGAAACAGATTACAGGGAAAGAATAGGTTACAGGATCGTCTTTTAGATTTTCTTCTTCGACTGGATCTCACCTCCCTTCTTATTATTCACTGGAACCTGTGGCTGGGGACGGCTTACTGGGTTGGCCGGGTTATGGGCGGGAGGACGACGAACAGGAGTGACGGGCCTTTGGGGCTGGGGACGGTCAGGAACGACTGGCTTCTTCTTCTGGAGGTGGGCAGGCTGGGTGCACATGGCGGAGATAAATCTCCCCGTATAGTTCCGATTTACAGGGAGACATCTCTCTCGGGGGAGCTGAAGCAAATTGATAATGAAACTGAGAGGGATGGAAGAGAGCTACTGGCCCCAAGGAATGGGAGGTTGCAGCCAGGGGGCGTATTCCAAATATTGTGAAATGCCTGCATTTCCACGATGCTAGGCGTATATAAGCCTCGCCTGCCACGTGGCGGACGACTCGCCCAAAAACACCATGTAGCAGCAGAAGCCAGTAAATAGCCCAAGAACGTTGGTCTTGATAGCTGGGATGTTCCTGCTCTCCCGCCACAAATCTAGAATACAAGCCTCCAGTTGTGAGGAACGGTACGGAAATGGACGACGCCTTCAATGCCCCCGGGAGAAAATGATGGGGGGTCGGAGTCGGGAGATGAAGAAAGAGCTGACGAGACGGAGATAATCCTGGTTGATTGAAGCACCCTAAAGAAGAGAAGAAGCCGCCGAGGGGCCAGATGAAGAAGGAGAAAAGTGGAGAGGAGAGCAGTTTCTCTTGTAATTGCATCGTCTTTTCAGCCATTCCTGTTGAAAAGGTCGTCCAGCAGATGATTCTTTAAAAAAAGGGGGTTCAAAGATGTAGGAATCCAGTGGTGTCATGGAGATTTATTGAATAGTACAGTAAACACAAAAAATGGTACAATTACAGAGGGTATTCACCTTGCTAGAGAGGATAAAATAATCTGTATAGTTCTCTCCTTGTCCTGGAGTATTTGATTCATCAGACCACTGCTAATGTTCTTCTCCTCCAATAACTGTCGCTGAGCGGCCTGGAGTTCCCTCTCTAGCTGGGCCATCCTCTCCTCCACCGTCTCCTGTCCTCCTCTTCTCTCTCCCAGGAAGATCAGATCGTCGTCCTCCTGGATGACCTCTCCTTTTGCAGTTATAAGCGTCTTATGGATAACATTTTGAACAGGAATGACTAGAAAGACTAGTAAATATTGAAGGAAACTGTTCTCACCTCCACTTTTCTCCTCCTTCACCTTGACTATCGGCACCTTCCTCAGGCCTTTCCATCCCAAGAAGACGATCTCCTCCTCATCGGCCTCGTTTTTCTTCTTCTTTTCACCCATTTCCTCATCCCTTTTAACTGACTCTTGGATAGCGGTATTCTCAACAGGGGTGACTGAAATACAGTCTATTTTTAGTATGAAATTATACGTGCCTTTATCGTCTCTGTGGTATCTCTGGGTTAGTGCCGCCTGCCGGGCTGTTCTCTTTCGAGAGGCCTTCTTTTCTACTCGTTCCTCTGTATTGTTCACCGTGATCTCGGGATGGGGCTGATTGATAGGAGTCTTCTCCACCTCCTTTCTCTGAGTTTGGACCGACTGCGTGGCAGCGGTCTTTGGAACATGAATAGCTACAAAAATATGATGTTCGAGGAAGAAAGATGTCCTTACCTTGAGAAGAGTTTGTCCCGTATTTGCCTCTAAAATCATTGGCCACTATGGTAAAGACTCTGTGCAGCTCGGGGTTGTTCCTTACCCAATCCGGCACAACACCATTCTAAATATAAAATGAAAAAGAGAAAAGACAAGGAGCTCACTTTCAACGCCCTATGGAAATCACTGATTGGAGTACGAGAATTCTTACGGTAGTCGTCGTCGAGGTCGTAGAAGCGGCGGTTGAAGGCCTTCCGTTCCTCTTCCAGGGGATAGCCACGTCGGTGGACATAGTGGAGGTACACTTCTCCGTACCGCGCTCGCTTAGTGATAGACATCCTTCTGGAACGAATGAGAAATGATGGACCGGTGTCCTCCACTAGGGACAATAGCCCCAAAAGCTGCTTTCGAGACGCGCGAAGCTGCCCAGAATTCGCTTTGAAGCGGGAAGACGCGCTTCGGAAGCCGCTTTCGGGGAAGGTAGCCATTCTACCGTCATTGTTATCATTATTACTTATTCTTTCTTCTTTTCTCATCGTCTAGAAGAATGCCCACTTGTAAAGCAAGCTTTTATGGAGAGCTGTACCTTCGCCACATCCACCGAGAAGGCTACCCAACGGAGGAGGAGCGAAAGGCCTTCAACATCGCCTTCTACGCCCTCAACAACAACTATCGGGGACGTTATATGATGGATATGGTGGCCAGATTCCATTCCTCATTAAAAGTTAGAGTTCCAGTTATTCTTCTGCCTATCTCTAACTTTTAGAAACATGTCATGCTTCCCTGGCTGAAGCGCATTCCCGCCCTTCACAAAATGTACGCCGATGTGGTTGCCGATTATAAGGGAAAATACGAAAATGAAGGTAAGAGTAGTTTTAGTTCTAAAAATATTTTATTTCATGTTCCAGTTCAAAATGCCGTCATCCAGCAGACGGCCCCAGTCCAGAGGAAAGAGGCGGTGGAGATGGAAGAAGTGACTGGGAGGATGAGAGGAGAGGGACCGATTGAGGCGGACGAAGAGGAGGAGATCGTCATATTGGAGTGGATAGGCCCCAAGGGGTGGGCTGTCCAGGTCAAAGAGGAGAAAAGTGGAGGTTACACTATTTTCCCTACCATTTATTCCTCTTTTCAGTATTTCCTGTCCAGAATACAGTCCAGCAGACGGTTGTGAATCCGAAGAAGGAGATGGCCAGAGAAGAGACAGACGACGACGATCTGATCTTCCTGGGAGAGAGAAGAGGAGGACAGGAGACGGTGGAGGAGAGGATGGCCCAACTGGAGAGGGAACTCCAGTCTGCCCAGCGACAGTTATTAGAGGAGAAGAACATCAGCAGTGGTCTGATGAATCAAATGCTCCAGGACAAGGAGAGAACTATACAGATTTTAACGACATTGAGGAAGTGAAATGCTCTTTAAAATTGTACTTTTTCATAAATATTCATGACTGCACAATTTGATTCAGAGGGTAGCAACAGCCTTCTGGTCATTTCCCCCTCTCTTCTCGTCGTCGTCCTCTTGCTATCCACATAAGGCGGGGGAGTCCTCCTTTTCTTTCTCCTACAAGTCGGAAGACACGGTTTCCTGTAATTCGTCTGTCCGGAGGTATGATAAAAAGATCAATTGAAAGCTTTTTGAAAGATTCGAAAGCGAAAATAATAATTTTCACTGTCGCTTTTTGAAAACGGGCAGTCTTCATCAGTTTCTATCTCTTCTGTTACCTCCCAAAATGGCGTCCTTAGTGAGCTCTACCTCCACCATCTCCACCGACAGGGCTACCTAACGGCGGAGGAGCGGCCCACCTTCAACAGGAAATTCTACGATGACCATACCCGGAATTCCACCGGCCGCCATACCGCTGGCACGGCAGTTAGCCGCCTACATTGTGCAATTAAGGTTTTCATTTATTTATACAGACTATATACTTTATTTATTATATATTAGACTAGTTCTTCTACATAAAAATGTTTGTGATATTTTTTGACGTGTATATTTATGCTGTTTTAGTATTTATTCAGAGTTTTGATAATGAATGCTTTTTCCAGGATCCTTTATAATTTTTTAAAGCTTGAGAAGTCACTAATTAAAGCTAATTACGAAAATTAATGCACATTGCTCGATTTCCGTCGCACCATCCGCTATCCATGCTGTATTGAAGTCTGCAACAATCCTCGACACCACCTTTTGGGCAAACTGAATCACAGCGGGGACGGTGGTAGGGAGAATAATCAGTAGCTTAAAAGGGGATGATAACAAGTTGTAAATCTTACTTGATACTGTGGAACCTAGCAGAAATAGAAGAAAAACAAGCATTGAGTCGACGAAGATACACTGAAACGATTGGAGTGAGTCACGTTTGCAAAGGTGATTAACAATGGGCGAACCGGAATCGAGGGGGTTTAGACTATTTGGAAAGGTCATTTCAGAGTGTACAAAAACATTGAACAAGTGTCTAGCCGCATTCAAAGTTGTTGTTTTCTTGGGCATGTGGGTGAAATCTTTTATTTGCCATATTATCGCAAATCCAGCTGCCTTAGCCTTCTGATGAGGATAATGCTGTGGGGGTAGACTCACAAAGGTGTAGAATTAGAATCAGTTCAGATCTCTAAATACAAATGAAGTGTGCTCATTGTACTTCTGATAATCCGTCGATCTTTAGAGAAAATTGCCCCCGCTCTGAAATTATAAGGTGTCTCATGTGTCCATCAAATGGGGACTGTAATTGGCCGTCTTCGGAATGTCATATGAGCACGAATGGTTAGTCAAGGGGCAGTTGGAATGCTCTCGTCTTTCGAAAGAATCTTTTGCATCATTTTATTACTTGTGGTAAGTACACTATATATCCAGAGATTCTTGCTCTGAATGTATTGAATATACATTCCTTGAAATAAAACGATTATGAGAAGCATACAATAATTTCGTATAAATATCTCGCCCTCCTTACAGACGGCACTCGTTGGCTATCTCATCTCTGTATATATTATAATTTATGCCATTTTCTACAGCAAACGGCGCACGTGTTTTTATAAGATCTGCGTTTTCAAATGTGCTGCTAATTTTGTGGTCCTTTCGGTCTTCCTCTTCTGGATAGGACCACTTATTATTACGTGAGCCTCTTTTTTTTTATAACTGGAACCACACAGTGCTGATCCGTCAAGCACAGAAGGCATCCATGGCACCGTGAACAAGGTGTGCTTCGTCCTATACGCGGGCGTTTATGAGATCCTCCTCTGGGTTTCGCTAATTTTGGCTATCAATCGACTCGTGGCTATAATGTTCTGGAGCTACTATGAGCGGCTTTTCAATGCCAAGATTATCTACGTAAGCGAGGATTTTAACACTTTCATTTTCCTTTTGGATTTGGGCTCGATGAGATCCGAAATAAGCTGGGACGGCGCAGGATCAACTGAGTAAGCAATCCTCCCCTGATCCGCTTCAACTACCGATTCCTTGATTCGGGACCCGTAAAGCCGTCCCACGAGATCCTACAAATTTCGAAAAAATCCCGGATCCTGGAGGAAAATCTTCAGCGGGACTGGGGTAGTCGGTTGAGGGATTCTCCTAACAGAATATACAATAGTTAGGAATAAAAGAAGATTTCCTGTTGATAAGACTTATTTTTATTAGAAAATAATATTCAAAAGAGAGACTTTATAAAACTGTTTTTTGCCATTCACATCGAGTTCTTTTTCCAGTGTTTGCTGTTACTGATTACATCCTATAAAACCTATTCTGGCTATCAAACTTGTGAGTTTCTGACAATTTGCAGAGTAAGAAATCATTCCAGTTTTTATCGAAATCGTCTACCGGGGAGATCTAATGACTTGGGAAATTTTGGGTCCTCCGGACAATGGCATCGTCTACGACGTCTTCATTCTTATTGGACTGGCCAGCTGCTTCAACATGGCCACTCTCTTTTATGTCATCTACATTGCTGTAGATTTCGCTGCTAAATAGAAAAGGGAACAATCTTCAGGTTATTCGAAAATCAAACATCAGCCCATCAAAAAGAGTCAAAGAGAACTCCGTACTTTTTATTCAGGTACTTGCATGGCTCTGATATAAAAAGTGGCAGTGCAGGCTTTTCTACAAGACCTCGTCTTTGCGGTGGACATAACCTTTATGTTTATTCTCTCCCAATTCTGGAGCAATCCCCTTTTTCAATTCTTTTGTGCCAACTATACAAGCCTCCTTGTTCACGCCCTTGATGGCCCCATAATGGTGGCCTTCCAGAGACATATGCTGAAGCCGTTTTTTAGGCTATTAGGCGTGAAGGTATGCATGTTTTTATAGATAAAACGTCAAAAACAGAAACAGAAACCGACAGTCGCAGTATCTTCATGGGCTACTCCGAGGGTTTCCGTACATGCCAGCAGACATGAGTGATATGCATACCCGTCCTTTGGTTCTGCAAATAAAGTTTGCCTTTTTGGATGAGGCTGTAAGCATGAGACGCCAGCGGCAGAGATTCATCCCAGAAAATAATTTCTTCAACTAACAACAACCTTTCGGTGTTACCTGTCAAAAAAGAAAATAAAAATGGAAAAGTCCCAGAATTCTGTTTGCTAAAATGAGGACATCTGACCCACCTAGACACCTAGTTTGGATCATCTAGCTCGATTAGACCTTTAGATAAAGCAATTTCGTCTTATTCTCCCGTTTGCAATTCTTTCGCACTTTACTTTCTTTTTATTGTAAGTTCTTATGATATATAGAATTCATGTTGTACTATTTTCAAACAGTGCAATATGCTTGCCGAAATCAACGGTATATTTGTTTTTCCTAGCGCACTGCATTTATATATGAACCAACTTCATAAGTGCGGCTAACGTTTTTTTTCTTCTTCAAAAAATCAAAAGCTTTGTGAGATCGTTTTTCAGGATATGTCATGTGACATCGGAAGGCCACAGGACTCTTCAATTCAGCAAGCAGTGGTTAGGATAGGATTTACTCATTTCAAATGTATTAAGGAGCTTTCGAAAACGTTTCCCTATATCACCTGCGGTTTCCAATCGTTTCTAGAAGAGCTAGAATCGAGCTCAAAAATTACTTATGAACTATTGTAAGGTTCTTAAAAATAAAAGTTGCATATGTTGAGTTTTAGAAAGAACACTATGGATGTTATTAGAAGTAGCAGCAGGACATTTGATTCAACCGTTCCAACGGCACTGCGAGTATTGCAGCTTCTACGTATAACGGTAGGTGTATTACTAAGCCCTTTGAGATTTGTCTTGAAAATTATTTCGGAATTTTTCCTAGCGTACTGCACTGAATATAGGCCGTTTTCTTGCATAAATGATAAATAAATTTTTTCAGTACAACAGTCTTTCTGAATCAGAGAAGAAGACATTGGCTGCAAAAAGAACGGAGACTACCCGAGACGTAACAAAGGAGTCTGAATCCGACGTTAATCTTTTTTGTATGCTAACAGAGGAGGGTCTATTACCAATTGTAAAAGCAACAGGAGAAAGAACAGTAGAATCTTTTCCGATGTTAAGCAGATTTTTCGAATCAGGATTGACCATTGGTGATCACGGAGGTGAGCTAAAAGCTTAATAGCTCATTACTTTAATAGATGCGCGAATTTCTTCATATATAAATGTCTCTTCTGTAGGCCTAAAGAGCTGCCAAGATATTCATATTATTATTTTTGTAACGTTTTTATGATTGATTTGTTGTATACTCAACTAACTCAAGAAACTAGCCAATATTATTTTAGATGACGATATAATTTGGGTTGATTCGCCTAAAGAGGAAATGTCACAAATAAATGTAGTAGATCTTACTGAATCACAACAAAATTTAACCATAAGAGAAAAACAAATGCAGGAAGATGATAAATTGCAATGCACAGGAGGAGGTGATATGTACGGGTTTTTCGAATGCTTTCTTCATCATTATTTTTTGGCAGAACTTCTACTGCTAAAAGAAAGAAAAAACACCACTGCACCAGTTGTTCGCAAAGCTTTAAAACTAAAATAGGCCTGCAAGATCACATAGATAAATTACACATACAGGATATATCAATGTTTGATAAACTCAGTGATATCGTAAGTCATGTTGTTTTTTTATACAAAATAATTAGGTGTATGGTTTGCCTCTTTCGGGCATAGCGTACCTCTGCCCATCATGCGTGGCTGCTTTCGAAAGTGAGGACCGGCATAGTGAACACATGAAATTACATGGAAAGTCACCTGCATCTCCGCTTTTGTAAAAGTCTTATTTGATTTTTTTAAACCTATTTTCAGAATGTGCGAGTATTGTAGTACAGTTTTAGTTAACCACGATATGATGGATAAACACCTTGGCGAGAAAGGTCATGGCCTTCCACGCAATGGTAACCCTGGAGGCTCTTTTATCGCAACAGAGTTGTGGTGCACCGAATGTTCACCAAATTTGGTTTTTTGCACCGTTAGTTCTTTAATTTAGCTTACTTAGTTCTTAATTTTTAAGGAAGCTGGATATTATCTGCACGTCGAACAAGCTCATAACAGAGAAATATTTTTCTTTTGCAAAAAGTGTCTAATGGGTAGTTGTGATTCCAAATTGGTTTGGGACCATATAATGTCAGGAGTATGCACTCAAAAGGTATACAAAAATTAAACTAACATTTTAGATTTAGATGGTTTACGAGCGTACTCTTGGAATGTGTGTTGCTTCAGATATACATTTTCAACCAATTGACGAAGAAAACCACCTAAAGAAACCCACTAATTTGTTTGTAACTCCGCACAATTGTGCTGGCCGTACTTTCATTCGTCTCGGATCCCGCTTTGCAACCTGCGGAGAAGTAGAGAATGGTAGAAAATGTTTATCACTGGTTGAGTAAAATTTTTTCTTATGATTCACTTTCTTGCAGCAAAATTTTTTCCGCTATGAAAATTACATCGCCCGGAAGAACAACAACTTCACGGATACTTTATTTACCGACCGCTTTCCTCCACGGAATTATGTCGACAGTGATTACACCATGTATGCATATCTGCAATTCATAAATAGCCAAGGCGTCGAACCACAATTTAAAAGTATAAAGTTATCTTTTATAGTGTATAAATTAAGAACATTCATCGAAGCAACAAGTTAAATTTAAAGTTCCTCGAATATCACGTCGCTCTATACAGCGGATTACGCCTGTAGCTGGAGTTGTGAGCTGCTTTTTTAACGCACTTTTACTTCTTTAGACTCATAATAACCCGCCGAATGGACCAGTTGCACAAAGTCCAAATGCCCAAAGGATAAATTATCGTCCTTTAAATCCAGTGCGTAGTTTACTTTTGACCATAATAATTTTTCATTAGAAACTAACCCAAGGGGTACCTATTCTTCACATATCCACAACACCATTAACTCCAGTGGAATTCGCAAATAACACGGTTAGTTATCATAACAACGCTGGGTTTATCAATTTTAAGGTAAGGAGAAATGCATCCTCTCCTTCTATGACTCGACTAGAAGAGCCCGGTTTTATTAAAGAACGACTTGGCAAGAGAAGAGGCAAAGCTCAAGAATATAGAAGAAAATATCAGCTTCTACAACCACGCTAGATCTAATCAGTAAAAGGAATATGTACTTTGTTTGCCTAAATAAATTTTTTTATTTAGCCCTATATCCACTATATCGAACGATTGTTCGAATCACTCAGCGCCGAAAGTTTAATGCCATTAATGAGCTGAACAATTATAAAAGTAGAATTTATTGTAAAATGTGGATGAAAAACATCTTTCTTCATCGTCAGAGTCGATAGGGTCCTCTTTTTTTCTTTCTTGGCCACGGGCAAGGAAACGACGATTTTCAATAATAGCTTCCAAAGCACCGACATTTTTGGCACGCTCCTACAAATAAAAAATAAAAGTTGATAATAACTTACTAATAGATTACTTTGTTCTTGTGGTGAAATTGTTTGAGAGGTCGATACAACATGTGCAACGATTTCGTTCAGTCTTAAATAACTTTGATATATAACTAATGATAAAGCTAGCCTATTTAAAAGCCTCTCACAATGTTCTACGCGGTCCGCTTGTTCCGCTACGTAATCATCATCCACACCCATCAGTTTGAATATAAATTCTCGCAAAACTTCATCGGGTTTTTCTTAAAATGGATTTAAGTGAAATACATAACTATTTTACGTATATAGTTGAGGCCATATTTGATAGCTGCTAAAGAAAGTTGAGATGGAGGATACATGAGCATAGCGTCTCCTAACATGCACGTCTGATGAGTATCGATGTTTACCCATAGAATATAACGACAATGAATAACATACTCGGAAAAAATCTTCAGCTGCTGGGCGAATGGTTTCTAAATCAAAGTTCAGTAGCATTTTTGTTTTCATATCCATCAGATGTCCCTCAAAAGGTCTATAAACAGAATAAAAACATAACAAAAAATGTCACCTGAAAGTTGATAATTAAGAGAGCGCATAATATCTGGCTCCATTGCAAGAATCTAAGTCATATTCTGTTCAGCACTACCGGTGCTGAAGATTATTTTAACCTTTGTAGGTAGAATACTGACGTCAAATTATTCACGAATTCTTCTATTGTCACAAAAAATTCATCAGTTTTCATAGCTAAATAGAAGCATGCCATCATCGCTATCTGAAAAAATAAATGATTATAGAACAAACTAAGAAGCCAGAAACAAAACGTTCTTTAGGCATAAAATCCATAGCAGACCAGTCAAGATAAAGGCGTTTGTAGTACATATATGCTGTCCATCTTACTGAATGCCATAGTCGTGGCTGAAAACTATTAGCAAACCTAAAGATTATTGATATGTGTGTATAGATGCATTCTTATTTCAAAGCAGAGTGTTCTACAATCCGTGTCAACAGTATTTCCTCATGAACAGACATAAACATTTTAGCTTCTTCCTCGTCGACAAATTCCAATCGTGACTCGTGTGCTTTTGCATTGGCCTAAAATCATTAGAAAAGCAAATCAGAAATATTGGCCGATAGAAATAGTTGATGCACAAAACAAACCTTAGTTCTTCTTTCATGTAGTTGCTCGACTGTAAATGTCCAATATTTCTTTTGGGTGCTTGTTGAATACATCTCTCTTACTCTAATATTTTGACCACCTGCAATTGTTTTGTAGATTAGAAATGTAAAAATTTACCAGCCGTTTCGATCCCCCTGCGGGGGGTCTTCGGCTGGACGTTGGCTACGCCAACTGTGGTTTTACCTCGCGGCTTGGAAGCCCCGTCCGCTCTTCCCCTTCTTGAGTACGAAACGGAAGATATATCTGGGAATTTTTAGAATGCCGTAATTCTCAAATGCGCGAAAGTTCAAAGTTTTCGGCATCTATTCAAGAAGACCAATGTGTTGAGTTGCCACTCAATTGACATAATAAAAATCGTTTATTATACAATATCTAATACAAAATAATATAGGATTTCTGACTAGAAGTGCCCAGTTTTTTTTTGTGAAGGGGCGCCTTGGCCGGCCGACGCCCCCTTTTGTGTTGGCGGTGGCTCCGCGCTTGGGGTTTCTCCACTTTGGGAATTTCGGTCGAAGTCTCCGGCTTTGGCAAAATGAAAGGCTTGGCCATTCTGACCGCTGGCTGACCGAACCCAGCTGGCTATGGAAAAAGGGCTTAACTTTGGTAAAGTGCTGTCGATTCCTCACTGTGACGTGCCAGCGCTTAGCAAAAAATAAAAAAAAATATAAATACGTGTCTCGGGACGACGACGACTTCGGAGACCCGGAGAAAGATTCAACAACTGGAAAGGGAGACAGCAGAGAAGGAGGCAATCATCCGGGAAAGGGAGAAGAAGAACGAGGAAGAGAAGAAGAAGGCGGCCGAGAGGATTGCCTCCCTGGAGGAGGAGCTCAGGGCAGTCCAACGGCAGTTACAGAAGGAGCGGAGCAGCGAACTGAAGAGCGAGGTCATGGATCGAACTATCCAGATTTTAACGTCTCTTAGAAAAGGAAATGATCAATAAAATTACTTAACTGTATTTTCAATAAATATCTAGTTTTTTTCTGTGCTATTCCCTCGGTTCGTGACAGGAAAATGGTGGCCGTTGGCCGGTTGAGTAGGGGGTCTGGCTCCATCCTGATGTGAGGAAGGAAACGATGGTTCATCAGCTGAAGAGGATGGCCGTCGTCCAAGACACGGCTTCAATTCAGAGGAGAAAAGGGGGAAATACAGGGACGGGCAGTATCTCTTCCCAAAATGCCGCGATCCAGCGGGTGGTCCCAGGGCAGAGGGATGAGGCTATGGAAATGGGCGACGAGCTAATCTTCCTGGAAGAAGCGGAGAGGATGGGGGACAGAGGATGATTTGAGGATTCGATGAAGAAGAACGAAGAGGACGGCAAGGTGGAGATCCTGGAGTAGACAGGCCCAAAAGAACAGAAGAGAGAGCCGATTGACCATCAGAAGGAGACAACAGGGAAGATACGAAAGCCCTCCTCTGCCATTTATTCGCTTTTTCAGCCCTTCCTGTCCAAAATGTCATCCAGCAGATGGTTCCTAAAGAAGGAGGAGATCCAGGAGGAGGTAGGCGATGAGCCCATCCTCCTCCCCTGGCAGACGAGAACGGTGAAGGGACAGTGATCATTGTGCGGTGTTGCCATAAGTGTGCCCAAAGACCTCCTTCAAGTCTTTGTCCTTTCGCCGTCTCGGATGAGTAATATCAGCCATGTTTACCCTCTCTCTCTCTGCCGTGTGCTGCTGAACAGTAATCTACCCGGATAGAAGAATTTTTCAAGTAGAGAAGCTGCGTAAGAGAGCGGCAGTGGAGATAAATTGAGCCGCTATATCAATAGACTTCTCCATTTCTTCAAGGAGAAGCACAAAACTGTACAGAGAGAGAGAGGGGGGAATATTTATAGGATGAGTCATTTATACAACCAGATTAGAATCTGAGTCTGTATCCTCCGTAGGGCTGGTTCATGTTGGGGCTGTATTGGTACTGGCTCTGGCCGCCGTATCCCTGTCCCTGCTGCTGGGGGTAGCCGCCACCCTGGGCTCCCATGTTCGAGGGGTAGTCGTTGAAGTTTCTCAGTCCGTTGTTATACATCAGTGGCTGTTGATAACCACCGTTGCTTCCTCTGTAAACAATCAGGTCACAAAATACAGAGTGATGACTGTTTTCTCACCCAGAGAGATTATTATTTGCTCCCCTTTCCCCCCGGGTCGAGTTATAAACATGTTTACTGACCAAGGAGCTGAGCAAACGTCTTTTTGCCGCTGCCAACTCTATCCAGGACACAATGTAAATAGACAAAAGGTTACTATAAGTAGCGGCCAGGGCAGGGAGAGAGATCACAACCAGCCATCCCCACAACCACAATGAAGAGCTTCATCGTCTTCCTCGCCCTCATCGCCGTCGCCCTCGCCCAGTACGGATCTTCCTATGGAAGCAGCAACTACGGATATGGAAGCTCTAGCAGCGGAATGTACACCGACCCCATGACTGGACGGTGAGCTATTTTTTAGGGGGTTTTTAGGGCATCGGGGATACGGTAGACGGTCGGCATCCCCAATAAAACGAGCTTCCTCGACCAGCCGGGCAGCCGGGAAAGAGGGGGCCATCCTCCCACTGCCCAGTAGTCCAAAAAAAGATCCCAGTTATCATTTTCCCCTCTAGAATTTTCCCCTTGGAAGTCTCTCCTGGGCTGGAAAACATACTAGATGTGGTCCTCCAAAGCTTCCCAGAAGGCGCAGACCCAGAAGAAGAGCGTTGCTCCGCTTTTTAGGGGTACGGTATCAAAAGGGTTGGGCTTTTGGCTTCCGACCCCGTTAGCTTGAGAGGGCAGGAGAAGAAGCCCCTGATCAGCTCCTTTCCCTCGCTTTCGATGCCTTGTGGCCAGTTTATTGAGCAAAACTCCCTCCAGATTGAGCTATTTGGGTGCGGTTTTATCTACAGTAACCCCGGGATTCCTTCCAAAACAAGTCTAAAAAGTAAGGAGAGATGGCTGGCAGAGTACGGTGTCTGTTTGTCCAGCGCCTCCCGGCCACTTAGCCCTATCACCTCCTCTGTTTACCCAGGGCTTCTTGATATCACTCGGAAATAAATAGAGCTGCCCCGATCTTTTCCCTCTAACTCTATTTTTTCAGCCAGTACACCCAGCAACAAGTCAGCTCTGCCCTCCAAATGTGCGGCTCCACCTCCGGCAGCTACAGCGGCTCCCAGATGTACAACCCGTCCTCTGGCTACTCCAGCAGCGGCTCCTACGGCTACCCCTCCAGCTCTACCTACTCCTACGGAAGGAAGTAATCCCTCGCCCCCCAGCGGCCATCGAATTGTACAGAAAAGAGAGAAGAAATAAAGATTTATACACTTACTGGCTGCTGCTGCCACCGTATCCTTGGGTCTGGGACTGTTGGCCAGAGGCCGAGGCGACAAGGGCCACGGCGATGACGGCGAGGAGGATGGGAGCAGACATCTTGGGTGCCAATGACCAGGGACGGCGGGCTTTATACCGCCTTCCAACTTCCAACTGTCAATCATATCTATTTATTCGTGCCAATTGGAAGGCCAATAGACAGATGGAAACCGGGAAGAGACCGAAGTATTCGAGGGCGATCAGCCGTCACTGGGTAAACGGGAAAGCAGTTGCAGGGAGGAGGAAGGAGGAGGACGACAGGAGATGCTGAAGGACTTGGAGTCGAGGATGAGAGGAGGACAGAGTGGAGAAGGACAGGAAGGTAGAGTTGGATTTTCAACAGGAGGAAATGTGGAGGAGGACCCGGGGCGCCGGAATCTGACGGCCGGGTCATCCATCCGGGCCTCCTTGCTCGGATTGGGCTAGAAACAAATCTTAAGACAACTGAGGTTGGGGAATAAACAGCTGGAATCCTAGACTTTTCGACACCATGAGTCCGACCACGGATAAGGTTTTGTGTCGTGTGCGGAGCCGGTGGTATTCTTCGGGAGTTTGAAAGCCATTCGAAAGGGGTCAAAAGGGCTCTCCGATGAGTTATTTGAGGGAAATTCTTACGGGAAATTTCAATAGAACCGCTAACAAGGCGAATTATCCAAACTCCTTGATCGTAAAAGCGCGCTTCTATCCCCCAAAATCCAACTGGGTGGTGCGCTGTTGCTTCTAAAAGCGAATTTTGGCTAGAGACATTCATTCCCTTCCTTTTTATTTTCCGGTCGAGTCGCCCATCTCCTCTTTCCTCTCCCCGTTCCCCAACTATATAATTCTCTTATTTCTTCTCATCTTTACCTGTTCATTTTTTTCTCTTCCAGGATGACATCTGCCGGCTGTACCGCCTACTACGGGGAGCAGTATCTCCGTCACCTCCACAAACTGGGCTACCCTCTTACGGATAAGGATCGAATCGAGTTCAACAAGTCCTTCTACGACCAGATTCTACCGAAGGATCAAAACTTCGAGCGTCTGCAGGTCGCTTTAGCCGCCTCGAACTTCCATCGCCAAATTAAGGTTTCCCTTTTTGTATTTTTTTCGGAGCTGCCCAGACGGCTGATAGTTTTGTATCCACAGATAAAGCCTTTCGTATGCTTTCTGTTCCTGCTTATTCTTCTTGATTAGAAACTCGAAATCACTTGGCTGGCCAGGATTTGTGCAACCAGTTCGTCCTATTTTTCGGCACTACCGGGGTTTTCTGATTGTTTGGAAGAACGACGATGACACCACTAGATTTCCCTCCATTTGAAACCTCTGCACTTCAAGGCTGAACGAATCTGGGTAAGGGATGCCCGTCTCCTCGCCCTCCTCGGGTCCACTCGGCTTCTCCTCGTCGTCCTCGTCCGGTTCCCCTGCCGTCTCCATCCCTCCTCCCTATCGTCTACAAAACACAACATATTGTTACATTGTCTCCCGTCCCCCCATCTCTTGGTCAGAGCTCTTACGAAATCCGTGCCCATTTCTCCCCGCTCCTCTCTCCCGTTGACTAATCAACGATGATTCGAACCCATCTCTGCAAAACCTTCCCCGGCTATGCACGTGTTTCCCGGTCTAGACGTTTTCGTGACTGTTCTCCTCTCCCGCTGCATATGACTCTTTCGGACATTTCAGACAACAACCCGCTACCTTTCAAAATGTTTGCTGGCTAACTTTCCTCGCTGATTAGAATCATACGCTGTCCCAATGTTACTTCCTTTCTTTTCATGGAATCTTCCTTGTAAATCTCTTACTGATTCCTTCCCCACTTTCTACTCCCTCAAAACTTACCCCAATTTTCTCACCGTGTTGTCAACAAGAGGGTTGGGTCCTGCCTCGGTTGTGATCTTCTGTTTTCCATTAGACAGGACACCTTGGCCCCCGCTCGAACAAGCAACATGCTTCCCCTCAAAATACTCAGATAGTTTCTGGGCACAAACAATCAACAGGCTCGCTATTTTCCAGATGCTGTCTACTTTTCTAGAACTATCCCCAGTTGTTTAGATCCCGTGGTATTGTGCTGCACTTTGGCTAAGCGAATAGTGATTTGCCCGAGAAGTACCGTCTACTTGCGCAGGTTGCTCCTCTCGTATACTCTCAACATGCTGGCTGTTTAGCATGTTTCATAGAGACAGCTGGGGGAAGTTGGCAAAAAGCGCGGGCTTTTAGAGATAAAGTTTGGGGTCACAGGGTGTCGTGCCCCTCTCTCCCCGCGGCGGAGACCCCGTCTTACCGAGCCTGTGAGACATCTGTCGGCTGTGGCAGTCGCTCCCTCATCTTTTACTCCTTGTTTCCTCCGTGTCCATAAACCTCTGCTTCCTGTCCATTTTGTAAGGCTTTTTTGCCGGCATTCCCTTCTCAGACAGTCCATTTTTTTTCGACTCCTGCTCTACCCACTGACCTTTTCCCGTGCTCCCTCATCTCTTCCATTGAGTCAGAGGGGCCGCTACTGCTGCAACATATCGGCTGACTGGCTACCGGAGGAGGAAAAAAGGCAGGCAGGTGGCTACCCCCACAGACGGGGAAGGCACTCTCCTCCCTCCACTGTATATTTCTCCTCAGACTTTCATCGTCCTTTTCCCCGGTGTTGTACACAAAGAAAGCTCGAAAATAGCCTCCCGCCTTGTGATCTTCCGTTTTTCACGTCAGACAGTCTGTCCTGGACATCTAAGCCGGGGGATGGGCGGGGCCGGGCCGTTCCTCTGTCTATCACTAGTCCGGAAGCGCCCTCCCAAAACTCTCTTGCTGTTTTCTTTGGTTAGAATTATGATATGCTTAAATTTGCTTTTATTCTCCTTGATCTGTTGTAAATGCCCCTTCCAGCGGGAGCCAGCCAGTTGCTAACTGTCTCCTCCCATCGGAAAAATATCTTAGCGATTGCTTCCCCTCATTCCCTCTCCTCCAGACGTACTCCAACTTTCTGACTGTGTTGTAAACAATAAGCAGAGGTTTGTAAATAGCCGCCTTCCTCCGTGATCTCCTGTTTTCCTCCCAAGCAGTTTCCCCTTGTCCTTTTGGCCAGATCGGGCGGGCAAGCGGGCAGTCCCAGACTATTCCTCTGTATATTTCTAGACTTGGAACATTCCTCTTCAATGGTTAGTTTCCTTCTAACATCGGCCTATTTCAGATCTCAAGCTTTAGATGTCCGCCCCTCTCCAGCTTGATCCCGCCACCCTCCGATCAGTCGTCGTTGTGAAGGACTCCACGGAGAAGGTAGGGAGCTTCTATTTTTCGTGGGGTCCTTAGGGGGGACTGTGTCCTTCGGAGTCAAAGGCTAACGGCATGCCGTATGCTAGAGCGCTATTCGGTCGCGGTGCCCTCTTGTCCGGCTTGCCTTCTTGTGCGGATGACCAAAGACCCAAAAACAACATGGACGGGGCACCCTCTTGGCTATGTGCCCAATCATTTTGAAATCTACTCCGGAGGCAGAAAAAAATCAAAGCATGTTGTCGTCACAGAACCCAAACAATTTGAAAATTGGTTCCGGGGTTACTATAGCTAAACGGGGCCAGTGACAGAATCGCGAAGTTCTTTTAAATTTTTGGAATTTTTAGGAGGAGACAGACAAGAAGAAGATGATCGAAAAAGAGGAGAAGGACTATGAAAGGGAGGCGGCGAAATCTCCTACTCCAGAGGACACGAAAAAGATGATCAAGCTCTATGAGCAGTACAAAATTAATAAGTGGGGAGTTCAGGTGGGAAATGAGATGACGTATTCGAGCAGGAAAAAACTATTCAGGCCATGCTAGACGAGAAAGACAAGATCATTGAAGACCTCGAAGAAGAGGTGAAGAGTCTCAAGCTGGTCATCGAGGAGCTGAAGAAGGAGAACGCGACTATGGAGAGGGAATAGTTTGAAGAAGAAATTGAAAAGGAGTAGCTTTTGCCTATTACGAAGCAATAAATAAATGACTGTAGTCGAGGACAGCCTCGATGCCCTACACATTAAAAATAAAATCATTCGTTCTCCCCTTTTCCCATTTCCTTCTTTCATCTATTTCTTGCTGAAAGTCGTTTAGAAATTTCCGGAACAAAGGGTGCTGGAACACTCTAGGCCAAAATCGGAGAGGGGGATTCCCATGTGATCCACAGCTTGTCCTCCTTTCTTCGCCAAAGCGTTTAGTCCTGAAAGCCGTTTTGGAAGCGCATCATTGCTACCCAAAGCGAATTCCGGTCGACGAATCCTTGCTCTCCCTTCATGTGTTCATTTTCTCTCCATTGAATGGCCAACAACAGCGATGCCTACTACGGCGAGATGTATCTTCGCGATCTCCATCAGCTTGGTTATCCAACTGAAAAAGATCGAGCGGACTTCAATCACCGATTTTACACCGAGAAGAAGAGCCAAATCTCCGACCAAAATGCCGTCGTTATGGCTGTCTACAGGCTCTATCGATTGATTAAGGTACGCAGTTGTTTGTCCTTGTTAATCAGTGGTTTAGACGAATATCATTCCCTGGTGGGTAAGGCGGGATCCCGCCTTACGAGGGATGTATGTTGATGTGCTCATCGATTACCAACAGAAATACAGAAATAAAGGTATTTGTTCCCTATAATTCTGGATTATTTCAGCAGCTTCAACCCGAAAATCAGCCAGCGAGAAGGTTCCGAAAAATGGGACGAGAGTGGAGGAGATGGAGGTGTCCCATCTCCAGGCGGAGGCTTCAATGGACGGCGAGAGGGAACATTGGGAGGGAAGGACGGTTCGAGTCAAGGAGGAGCCATTTGAAGAGGATGAGGTTGGCTGGAAGTGGAGGAAATCCAGAAAAGAACTAAAGAACGCGGGAAATATTCGAATTAAAGAGGAAGTAACGGAAGGTGAGAGTTGTATCCAGACAATACCCATTATTTAGCCATTCCTGTACAAAATCACATAGAGAAGAATGTCTCGGATCAGGAGAATCTGGCCATCAAGAAGGAGGCATTCCAACTGGAAGAGGTAGAACAGAAGAAGGCGGCGGCCGAGAGGATTGCCCAGCTGGAGGAGAAGCTCCGGGCGGTTCAGACTCAGTGGCGGAACAGTGAACAAACCCTGGAAGAGATGCCTGATCGTGATCGACAAGTGAAAGAAGAGATGGAAGAGGAGGATGTGATTGTCTTGGAGGAGAAGATAATGGTCAAGAAAGCGCCGCTCAATCAATTCATTCAGAAAGACGAAAGAGAATATGGTAAGAGTATTATAGCGCGAATAATTACTATCTACCTTTTAGCCAGGCTTGTTCATAATTCCATGGGGCGGATTTATTCAGACTACGCGGTAACCTATGAGGAAATAGACAATGAGGAATCTGGGCTATCCGACGAGACAATCGGGGGAAAATGAACAGCTTCGAAAGAGGATTCAAGAGTTGGAAAGGGAGACAGCTGAGAAGGAGGCAATCATCCAGGAGAAGGAAAAGGAAGAAGAGAAGAGAAAGAAGGCCGAGAGGGATACCCGGCTGAAGAAGGAGCTGAAGACTGCCCAGATACAGCTGGCCACAAAAAATGAGACAATCCGACTTTTGACAGAGAACACGGAACTGAAGGATATCATTATAAGGGACAAGGAGCGAACAATACAGATGTTGTTTTCTCAAAGAAGTTGAACCCTTTTTGAAAGATTACTGTAGCTGTTAGCATTTGTAATTTTCAATAAATGTATTTCCTATTCAGCTCTTTTTCTATTTTCCTGGATATGGTGGCGAGATTCCCACTCGACAACGTATATTGTCCGTCTCCGCGGAGGAGACGGGAGATTGGGAGGAGGCAGTACTGGAGTCGGAAGAAGACGAGGAGGAGGTGAGGAACAACGGGGACGAGGGCAAAAAGAGGGGAGTGATGGAAGAACGGGAGGATAGGGGCTACTCTGGGAGTCTTCAGGTAAAGCGAGGTGGCCATTGGGCGACGACAGCCATCGACGGCTCACAGTTCACCCTCTCCCTTTCTCATCTTTATCTTATGATCGTATTCCCCAGCAGCATACATATTCATCTTAACCGAAAAAGAAGCCAACTTCCCGGTCTCCCTGACCACAAAAGCGTGCTTTTCTCCTCGACAAGCCATTTCAGTATCGCGTCATTATTCCCAAAAGCGAGTTCGGTTCAAAGAATCCACAGTCTCTTATTCCCTTCTTCAGTCCTTATTTTCTTCCAGCAGAATGGCTTCCAGCAGTGTTGTCCATTACGGTGAGATGTATCTCCGTCGTCTCCACCAGCAGGGCTTTCCCCCAACGGATCGAGATCGAATGGAGTTCAACCGCGGGTTCTACCGCCAGGGCAGAGGACGGATTCCCGACCGGCATATGGCCGTCCACGCCGTCTCGCAGCTCTATCAGTCAATTAAAGTATTGCCCAGTTATTTTCCTCCATTAATTCTTGTTTTAGATATATTCCATGCCAATTTGGATAAAGCGTCAGCCCGCCTTACACAGGCTGTTCCTCGAAGTGCTTGCAGACTACCGGCGAAAATACGATAGAAATGGTACTTATCTTCGATTTCTTGGAATTATAGACTATTTCAGCAACGCCTATTCCAAATGTGGCCATCCAGAAGAAGGCCCGACCAGTTGAAGCTATCAAGAATGACGAGAACATGGAAGTAATGGCCGCCTCCCTTCTCCAGCTTCCGGATGAGGCTCCGACGGACCATGAGAAGAAACAGACGGAAAAGGCGATCCCTATTTTCAAATGTAAGATAGAGCCAAAAATTGAAGAAGAAGAGGACGTGGCTGATTTGGAGTGGAAGAACCCCAGAAAAGGGTCAAAGAATGCCAGAAAGATACAATTCGAAGGGGAAAAAATTGAAGGTGAGAGTTCTCCATCGCGATATTTATTTTCCCAGTCCAGCTATTCCTGGTCAAAATGCCGTCCAGGCGACAGATCCAGGCCAGAAGAACGTGGCCATCAAGCCAACCCACTTGGAGCCAGCTCCTCTGACGAACAATCAGAGTTTATGGGAGGATGATCAGAAGAGGATCCAACAGTTGGAGACAGAAGCAGCGGAGAAGGAGGAAATGTTCCTGGAATGGAAGAGGAAGAACGAAGATGAGAAGAAGAAGGCGGCCGAGAGGATGGCCTGGCTGGAGGAGGAACTCAAAGCGGCCCAAGCCCAGCTAGCCACAAAAGATGGGATGCTTCGACAGCTGGCAGAGAAGGCTCAAGTTTTGACAGAGAAGATGGAGTTGAAGGATATCATTATCCGGGACAAGGAGCGGACGATCGAGATCTTATCGTCCCACAGGAGCTAAAATGCACTCTAGCTATTGTTGGATTGTAGTTCTTGTAATTATCAACAATAAAATTCCTTTTCTTTGTTTTCTTCTTCTGAATGAGGTCACGATCTCAGATCTCTACCAGGGGGCGAGACAGAAGGCTGGGAGGGGAGGCCGATGGAGTCGGAAGGAGAGGAGGAGGCGGGGAGGGCAAAATGGTGAGGAGGAGGATAAGGAGGTGGCGTACACACGAGGGAGGATAGAGACTATTCTGGAAGTTTTCAGGCTCTGATATTCCATTCCACCGGAAATGACCAGTCAATGAGGATTACGGTACTTGTCGATGTTATTTGGTAGTCGACCTTTAATCTACCCCTGCTCATTATTACTGACTGTCCTTCTCTCGGATGGGCGCTCAAGCTTCAACTCCCGGAGCTGCTGCCGCGCCGGCTGCCAAGCCGACTCCGCCAACTCGTCCCGCCGCCCCGGCAGCGCCCCGTCCCGCTGTTCCCCCTCCTCCCGGTACGAGACGGATGAGCGCTGAGGATCCTAACCAGTATGAGCAGCTGCCGCCTATGAAGGAAGAGCCACCGGCGCCGCCGTCGACGAAAGGCGGTCAGCCTCCGCCTACTGTAAGTCATCTCTCGTTGTGGGATCCAATAGACTTTCAGATGATGGGACAAGCGGTCAGCTGGTGGGGCTCGAAGAGTACGCCTCCTCCCGAGCCGTCGAAGGCCCCGGTCCCGCCGCCGATCCGCCCGCCGGAGGATCAAAAGGCCAAAGTCAAGTGGAACAATGAAAACTATCAGACGCTGAAGATTTCCCCGCCGTCGGAGGAGGTCTTCAAGCCGAAGGCGCCCGCCTCGACAGCCGGCAAGCCGCCTTCTTCCGCCTCCACTGCCGGTGGTTCGGGAGTCATGGAGACGTACAATCCCTTCGGCAAGAAAGTCTAAGGCCCGGCCGAGAGGATAACAATAAAGATGCGTAGAGTACCGCTGCCCGTGTTCTATTCCTTAAACCTCCTAACAATAGTTCCGTTACCCCAAAAAGGCGAGTTCCAGTTAGTCATAGCGGCGCCTCTCCCCTTATAATCGAATTTCCGTCTCTCTTCTCCGTTTCCACAACCATCCCTATTTTACACCGTCTCTCGGGCAGGCAGGCAGCGTGGGTCGGTCGTTTTGACCTATTGTCAGGGGGAGAGAAACGGAGTCGGAGAGAAAAATGGACGGGAGAAGGAAGGGCAGAAGACGGAAGGACAGGTGATACGGGGCACATTGTCTCTTTGGCTGTTGCCCTTCTATTGATACCCGGACGACGGCCCAGCTGCCCTTCTTCGTCTCACCTACAGCCTCTACTATCTTTTGGAAAAGCTCGGAGCCACAGTTACACAGCCAACGGAGCCACACTACACACAATGACCGGGCTTTTTGAATTCGAATTGGTCAGTTTTCTTCTTTTCCCTATTTTCGGCTCTCTATCTCATCATTCACTCGTTTTCCTCTTTTTTTTCTACTAATTTTTGATTCCTATTATTTAAACAGTTCATCGACGACAATTTCTAGTGAAAAACAATCCAAAACAATAAAGTGGAACGTCTACCAGGCTCAAAAACCACTGCCATTCATCAAACTACCCTAAATATGGTTCCAAGCGTTCAAACCTCTCAAAGTGCCTGAAATATAAGAAAAATGAGTCCGTCTTTGAATATATTGGGACTAGAAGTGCCCAGTTTTGTAAAGGGGCGCCTTGGCCAGCCGGCGGCCTCGTTTTGTGTTGGCGGAGGCTCCGCGTTAGAGTCTCTGCTGTCGTTTGATTTGGTCGAAACACCCAGGCTTTGACAAAACAAAAAGCGAAACCAAACCAGGTGGTTTACAGAAAAGGGATCAGAATCCAGTCAAACGCTGTTGATTCCTCACTGTTACGCTCCCAAGTTTTAAAAATTGTCCAGCTTGGAGACGGCAAAAAAACGTCATCGAATGACCCCACTCTCATTTCGCTAGCTCAAAAAACGTTGTCACATTTTTCGAAACTTTGAGGCTCCATTCCTCCGTGCTCCTTTACTTTGAGAATTTTTGGAAAGCGCAGTTCGACTCAGCAAAAATTATCGGTTCGAATGAGCCTAGTCTTGCCACTTGAGGACCTCAAGTTGAGGTTGCAAAACGTTCGGGTTATAGAAGGCATATTTTTATAAGAAAGTAGACTAGAGGTTCAAAGACCTATCGCTAAACTGAGGGCGCGCTAAGCCATGCCGCGCAGCTGCCGAGAGTTCACCGGTGCGGGGGCGCTTTCCCCGGTTGATTCAGAAGCATAAAATCACGTGAAATCTGGGCATTTTGCGGGGGAATTACGATGAAAAAAAAAGCAAAAGTGATTGGGCCGAACCGGGAGTCGAACCCGGGACCTCCCGCACCCGAAGCGGGAATCATACCTCTAGACCATCCGGCCATGCTCTTGGTGAAAGAGGCCGTGCGGGACATTCTCTCTACCATTTGGTAGAAGCTCCATTTCAGGGGATTTGATCAAAAATCGTTCCTAAGAAAAGCTTGCCCATTCTGACCGCTGGCTGACCAAACCCGGCTGGCTACGGAAAAAGGGCTTAACTTTGGTAAAGTGCAGTCGAATCGTCACTGTTACGCGCCAGAAACGCCATCGAATGAGCTTACTCTCGTCACGTTAGCTCAAAAAACGATCGTGCCATTTTCGAAATTTGAAAGCTCGCTTCCTCCTCACTCCCTCATTTTCAAAAAATTCTAAAAGTACAGTTCGACGCAGAAAAAATTATCGGTTCGAATGAGCCTACTCTCGATTTCCTCACTCAAAAAAATGATTCGGTCACACATCACCTTTTACTATAAAAAGGTGATTAAGAGAGCACTTCCCAAAAGTGAAATGAGTCGCAATTTATCCCGATCAGACAAGCTGAAACGTGTTTTGACCTGAAAAGGATTAGCCGTCGAAGGTGATCAACGGGGATTGCAATGGATTTCATCGGCCGAATGGTCTAGTGGTATGATTCTCGCTTTGGGTGCGAGAGGTCCCGGGTTCAATCCCCGGTTCGGCCCAACATTTTTGCTTTTCTTCCGTGTTATTTCTCGTTCCTTTCTGATGAGGTGTCAACACATTTATCAACCCCTATCATAACATTTACTGCGTAGCTGACATTCTTCTTTAAAAAGTACCGAGGCGAAAGAGGATTGTTATCATAAGTGGGAAGAAAAGTGTCGAGAGGGGGGCAAAGGGAAAGGCGAGAGAACCCGTTCCCCTCCAGTCTGCCACCCCCTTTGGCACACTCTGTGTTTTCATTAGCATCTCTCTCACCACCCAAACAATACGTACGATCAAATTCTACGGTCAATCATACGCTCTCTCATGATAAAAAATGTCATATTTTCTAGATATTCTCTGAATTTTTCCTCTATTTATCCCCGAAACTCCTAAAATGCCCTTCTCTCCCCTTTCTGCCCTCCATTTTCCTCGAATTTGTCCGTTTTAGCTTCCCTTTTGGGTTCAATAGGTTCAATTTCTTGCCCTGCTCCCGTAAAACTTCGGCAGATCAAAAATACGGAACAGTAACCGCTGTAAAAAAAGAAGAAAAGACCAGTCAAGGCGGTAATGACACCAGAGAGCGAGAAACCAATCAAGACTCAATTTTTTCGGGATTTTTCTCTCGAATCACCCCCATTCAAGGTTCATCGTAACCCCCTTATTTTCCCGCTCAAATTACCCTATAAAGTGTCCATTAACCGTGCTCTTCTTTTTCTTCTCTCTTCTCTATCCCTGCCGTTCTATTTTGATCACCGCTTCTCTCTCATTTCCTATGAGAGAAAAGAAAAAAAAGACCCCAAGTGACTTTTGGTTCCTGCACCCGTACTATCTCGGCAGTGAGAGGAATATGAGGATGATCTATCTTGAAATAAAAATGATTTAGCTGCCGAGATTTTAGGGGTGCCGGACGCCAGCTAAGACTACCGTACCTTGTCGCCCTCCTCGCCTTTTCTGCCCTTTTCTTCTTCTCCCATAAAATATTATCAAAATATAAAACTGAACCTTCTGAGACATTCTCCAGTGATATAGAAGATTCTTTACTACGTGAAAAAGGACAAGAAGACCAGTCAAGGCCACCCAATTGAGACTATCACCCCCACCAGCCGTATTAGTCAACATAACGGGATTTTTTTCCCTATTAGTCAGCATTTTTCATATAATTTGAAGAAAGTACAGTCTGGATGACGGGGTTGACAACGTATAAATGGGAGGCATTTGAGAATTTCCTCAATTTTACGATCTGGAGGCCCAGTAGACTGCGTGTGGTCCTGTCCACCATATCCTTTAAAGACCTCCATTTTCTCACATTTTCTATATTTTCAATTAATCGGTATTATTTTTTCTAAGATTTATGATATTTGAGACACACCGCAAAGTTCAAATTGGCTGAAAAATTCCTAAAATTGTGACCTTTTCCATCCCTGTCAGCGCTTATTTATCTTCTTCGGCGGGGGGTTTATGAACTTTTTTTGATATTTTTCTGCTTATTTATATTCATTTCACTTTCGAGGTTCTAAATATAGTATTCTCCATATTTTATTTAGTGGTACCGAATATCAGAGACCCGGTGATGACAAAAAGGCGCGGCGCCTCCCTGACTAATGCCCATAATGCGCGATAATCGGAAAACAAAGTACGTTTTCGAATTTACCATTTGATGAGACAGTCAGGAGCCGGAGAAGATTCCTTTCGGGACCCAATTTATCAGAATATAACAGCCAGGTGGGGTTTGAGCTACCGTGCTCGGCGAATTCTCCTTTATTCGCTAGTTGCAGCCATTTTTCTCCAGAAATGACCGTTTCTATCATTAAAAAAGCACGAAAACAAACAGAAACGATTAAGTTATCAAGGAAAATGCTAAATTGATAGAGATACGGGTGAAAATTGAATAAAAATCACTAATCGCGGCCTGCTTTGTGCGTACTTGTGCTGGAGACGGTTTCGGGTTCTTGAAACTCAATTTTCCCAATATTCCACCAATTTTAACAGAACAGTAACTAGTGCATGGTGATCAGTGTAAAATTCTGCATATTTTGATATCTGGAACTCCCTGGCTGCTCCTAAAAATCACGAGGAATAAGCCCTTCTTCCTCTCATACCTCATACCGTATTCTTATGTCCTCAAATATGCCCTAAAAGGACGGGGAAAGTACAAAGGTGGTCCGGAAATCACACCGTGATAGCGTATTTTGTTACACTACGGGAAGAGAGAAATTTCAGCAAGTTTTTGGAACTTTGGGCGTCGCCGGGGCAGCGACGAGGAAACGGTTAAATAAAGCAAAAAAAGCAAAAATGTCGTTCTGCGTTCGGGGGGAATCGAACCCCCGTCGAATGCTTGGAAGGCATCCATGCTGACCATTACACCACGAACGCGATTGGATTGGACTAATTGGGGCGGATTGACTAGGAGAGATTAATCGGGAGCTGGATCAGGTTCTCCCCCGTCCAAGTTTGTCCAGCTTCTCCCCCCTTTCACGGAGAGAATCGATCGGATAAAACACGGCCGAGTGGTCTAGTGGTATGATTCTCGCTTAGGGTGCGAGAGGTCCCGGGATCGATCCCCGGCTCGGCCCGATCTTTTACATTTTTTTCTGGCCAAAAGTCATTGCGTGTTCTTTTTCGATCTACCAATTTAACGAGGACGGTAAGCCTCGTCAGAGATGGTCAACAAGATAATAAAAACTTACTTTTGACCTTGCCAACACACGCCGTCGGAGTTACTACAGTAATCTCCATAAAAGTTGTCTGTTTTCCTGGTCCAATTCAATTTATTTGATGTTTCTCTGTTCCGTCCATGTTCTTCGCATCTTCTGCTCCTTTTTTTGAATTTCCACCCGATTCCCGGTCTATTCAAAGGGGATGGGTTTCTAGTATTCTCTTTTCATTGAACCCCCTCTCCATTCTCTCCAACCTGTGGGTGTTTTCTTCTCCCCGAGGGTCACCCCCTAAAAACTGTTGGCCACCCGAGATCCGAACCTCTGATATTCACACCCATCTCTAGCAAATCATCAAACATCTCTTTTTTGCAGGGCTCTTGCAAAAAATCACTGTCTACTGGTCAATTTATAGTATCTTCCGATAAATATATCGTATTCCTCTCCTCTCGAGGACCACCCATTTCTGCCCAAGGAATATTCCGAGACACATTTTTACTTCAGAAGGAGTTATTAGCTCAGAAGATCCCTCTTATTCAAAGGATACTGTAATCTCCTTCATTTCTAGCCAATTCTACCTTAAAATTCCAAGTTCCTTCCTTATTCCAACGTCCGTTTTATCAACTATAACTCCTCGCGGGCCTCTCATGGCTCGGTACAAGATAATCCGACCCCCGGCACCCGTAAAATATCTGCAGTAGACTCATATTTATTTTCAAAACAATTACAAAACAATGACGCCTTTGTCTTACCGAGACTTTACGGGTGCAGGGGGTATGATTATCGTGTTGTCTCTTACAATTGATTGCTCAGGACTTTTGTCCAGGGCCACTTCTAATCTGACGGTATACGGTAGCTCATTTTTTACTCGTTCCTATGCTAAATTTTGACGTACCCAGCCTAATTTGTCTCCATACGCCGTATTCTTTTAGTCCGCAGCTTCCATTTCCTGGGCTTTTCAGGCCGCGACTTGGCCTTCCCATCGTGTTACGGTAGTCTGCCCGAGATATTTCTGATTATAAAAAAAGAAGACCTCGGTCTATTTATCACCGCGTTTCCAGACAAGGAAGCCGTCTTTTTTGGCACCTGCGACGTCGGCGGCGTTCTCTATACAGTGTAACGGATTGGCGCCTCCAGTGATTTATTACCCTTTACCGGGAAAGGAGACGGGGGTGTTTCTCTTTCGTTTTCAAATGAAGAGGGGATAGTTAGAAAATACGGCTTGTAGCCGCCTCTGAATGACCCCGGGTCCCCTTGGCCTCGATAGGATCGTGTCGCTTTCTTTTTCGGCACCTGATTTTGATCTTTATTGCTTGGAGGAGCGGAAGAATCATTTTAGCCCCGAACGGCAAGGTTCTTCAGCCAAAAGAGGCGATTTTTACGGGTCTCAAGACCTTTTGGAACCTAGTTCGATTGTTATTTGACTCCCAAACCTTTTTTTTTCGCCGAGAAACGGGGGTTTCATGAGGAAATCAACGGTAAACGGCCCACCCTCCCAATTCCACCATTGCCACCACTTCCACAATCCCGTAAAACATTTGTTATTGTAGGGAATGTAGAGAAAACCAAATGGAAGAAGTAATTTGATTATCTTGTTAGTTGGACCATGAAATTTTCTCATTTTTTTCTTCCCGAAACGCTGTTTTCTCTCACAAGAAGGCTGAAACGACCGCAAACAGCCTGTACCTCCCCTTTATTCCATTTTCCCTCAAATTCTAACGGCTTCTAGTAGTTAATATAAAGGTTATCTGGAAGAACGTTTCGAGCTCTATCGATTTATACCAATCTCCTTTCCCGTCCTCCTAAAATAGTAAAAAAATTCCCCCTGATTAGTGCAAGAAGTGCGTGATACTTAAAGAGACGTGATTTTTCCCCATTTTTCTTCTTGCAGTGTTTGCAGCGCTCGTCCAGGCAGGTTTTCTAAAAGTCTAGAAGCACTCAATGGTTTTTGTGCTATTCTATGTGCTTCCAAACAATTTCATATCCTATTCTCTTGGGAAACAACAGTCTTCCAATAGAATTGGCCCCGCGACCGGCCCAACACAATGGCCAGGGAGAAATGGAGATCGGCTTGCGGCAGCTTTCCCCATTCTCCACAGCCAGTAGCCAGACTTTTCGGTTGTTCAATAGACAGCCAACTGCCTATAAATTTCTACCTTTACGCACTTTTATGAGCCTCTTCCTTGATTTGTGACCCCTGTTTAGAGGACGGCGCCTGCTCTTGGGTCGTGCGCTCACTAGGCGCATCCTCCCGGTTGGTTCATAACGTCAAAAGTGCGGGCATCGTTTAAAAACTACAGAAAATCATGACCAGCAAGTAGAAGAAGTTCTTCTTCGTTTCGAGCTGATAAAGAAGAACAAGGTGTCGTCGGCCAGACCTTCGGTGCCCAGATAACAGTAACCGGAGACGGCGCCTGCTCGGGCGAATCCCGAAACGGGAAGATAGAAGGAAACCAAGAGAACGGATAAGAAAAATGAACAATAGACTCCGATACTCAACATTTATAGCCAGTTCAGTTGGGAGCACCGGCCTCGATGGACTTGCCGTCCTTGGACTTGGACTTCTTCTTCTTGTCCTTGCTCTTCTTGGCGTCCTTGGTCTTCTTCGAGCCGCCAGCCTTTGCCTTCTTGCTCTTCTTTTTCTTTTTCTTCTTATCCTTCTCGTCGGCCGTCTTCGTGTTATCCGTGGTGGCCGTGTCCGTGGCCGTGGAGGAGGCCGAGGAGACAATCGAGGAGGCGGCGCTGTTCGGAGCACTCGGAGTACCCTCCTGAGCCGGAGGAGGAGCCGGCTGGCTCGGCTCGGCAGGCGGATTCTCGGGATCCTTGAGGATGAGCGTCCGGTCACTGATCAGGTTAGCCGTCTTGACGTCCTTCGACTCGCCATCAGAAATGGGCTGGGCGGTGGCCACGTCGGCCTCGGGCTCTGCCATCTTGTTGTCGGCCGCCGGCGGCTGCTGAGGAGGAGGAGTCGACTCAGAAACAGGAGCAGGTGGAGCTTCGGGAGCCGGGGCAGACGGAGCAGGAGCAGCGGCTTCCGGATCGGGGGCAGGAGACTTGGCAGTCACGGGCGACGGCGGCTTGCTGCTCTGCTTCTCCAGGAACTGGCCGAAGAGATCTGGCTGGCGAAGTTCGCTCGGCTCCTTCTTCTCCTTCTTGCCGTTGTTAGTAGGCCGTCTAGAGGAGCGCACATTGGTGGCCGGTGCGGGCGCACCGCCTCCCTTCGTCAGGAACCAGTAGACCGCAGCCGCGATGACAGCAAGAACAATGTAGATAAGTACCATAGCAACCTTCTTCTGGACGAAAGAAACGATACAATGAGACGGGAGCCGACTGAAAGGCTTTCGTCCATTTGACTTGACTTTGACCAGTGGAAGACGGTCGGTTGACAGGGAAATGGCAAGTCTCTTCGCTTTCGATCGAGCGGGAATTTTAAACGGAATTAAGATATTGTTCCCTATCAGAATTATGATCTCGGCTGCGGTGTGACATGGAAAGGGCGGCTCACAAAGCATAGGACTGCCGCCAGTACCAGAGCGGATTGTGAAACCAGCGGCGGCGCGAGCAGGGTCTTTTCCGGCACTTTATGGCCTAACCCGGAGAATACGTTTTACTGAATTCGAAGCAGCAGACCAAAAGCTACCTTCGAATATGCCAATGGCAGACGGCGACGGTGTTACTGGCCGATAGGATTCGATTTTATCAGAATTTTGGTCATCGTTACTTATTTTTGGGATAAAATCGATCCTATATGGTTTGCGCCGGAAGTCACGTTGGTCTCTGGTGCCTTTGAAGATGGTTCCCAGTCTGCTGGATCAAATGTGGCTCAAAATTCTGTTCGAAATAGGCAGCAGGGTGCCAGGAGACCAATTGCCCGCGCCACGGCGTACTAAACCTATGAAACCCATCCTTCTGCTCTTGGAGGCCGCCGCGCGAAGAAAGTTGTGCTCTTGCATTAAATACAACACAGTGAATAACAATTGAACACAGTTTATTCGGGCAAAACACTGGCACGAAACAATAAAACGGTTGAAGGAGACGAAATGAGATCTCTATTCAAGGGGAGACGCGACGGCTCTGCTCCATGTGTTCGCGCTTCTCGAGCCGCTTGGCCCAGTGGCAGTCGAGGTCGTAGGGCTTGTCATCCACCAGGTAGTATTCCCCGTTGGGAAGGGGCCGATTGCACGAGGTGCAGGTGAAGCAGCGCGGGTGCCAGTGACGATCCAGCGCCAGGAGGCAGGTGTCGATCAGCGTCTCCAGGCAGCCGGCACACTTCGGATTGTACTTGTGGGAGAAGCACTGCACACAGTACGGGTGGTTGTCAGCCGCCTAGGATTGATAGTTTAGAAGAAATTAGAGAAGGAATCGACCTGGAAGGTCTGCTTGATGGGCCTTTTGCACTGGGTGCAGACGAAGTGGTCGGGGTGCCAGAGGCGGTTCAGCGCGATGACGGCCTCGTCGCCGATGGATGAGTGGCAATGGGCACACAGGCGACGGTCACCAGTACGATCCATTTTATACACAACTGCTCGGGGAGAGAGCAACCGATTGATATGGCTCGGTGGCAAGTCGACCGATCTTTACCAAAGATTTGGTTTTGGCCAAAACCTGTCACCTCATGTCTCATTCCATTCCCCTTCGCAAGCTTTCGTTTTTTTTTGTGATCTGCCTCTTCTAGTGGATAAGAATAGTGGTGTTAGGGCCCAAATAAACTGCAGCGAGAAAGGAAGTCTGACGAACGTCCGCGGACATCCGGCAGCAGTTCAGCTAGCCGATAGTTATCATATAGCGAACCTAGGGAAATGAATGTTGAGTAAAAACAATCAGAAAGGCGGAATGGTTGAACCTATAAATGTAAGAGTAGTCGGTTCACTCTAATTTTAGTCACTTGTACAGTTATCGGATGTCCGTGTTACTCCCGGATGCCCGCGAACGTTTGCCATACGAGCCGGGGAGGAGGACCCCGGGGCCCTGCCGCTACTGACATCCAGTCCCCTCTCCCCTCTTTACCCAAAATGGCGCCGTGGTCATCCCAAAACTGTTGACTCTGGTCCTCTATCGAAGAAGATATCTCTGTTCTCTTATGATTCCTCAAATATCATCCTCTCTTGCCTGATTTGTAACCTCCTAAAGGTCGACCTCACCACCGGAAACCATGACTTTCCCGTTCGATTTGTTGGATTTATCATCATAAACAACAGGGTGATTTATTCCACCGGAGGGGAGCGACAGGGGTTTAACCACAGAGAGCGACACTTTCGACCTCCCGTTTCCACAAAAAATGGAAATGCAACCACCCCCGACGTCTGCTGAACAACAGCCGCTTGTTGTAGGTTTTCTTTCTTTTATATTTTCAAGGGGAGAATCTCGATCTCTTCGATTGTTTCCGATATGTTTTGGGAAAATACGAGTTCTCCCATTTCGGGGGTCTAATTTGTTTGACACCTCCCCGCATTTTCCAACCACGGTCGCCACTGTCCAGCCACATGTGATCTTCTCATCTTCTCCTTTCATTTTCCTCAATATTCCACCTTATAACCATATTCTTTAGCCTCAAAATGGTCCAATTCCTGGCCAAAAGTCTGTTTCCCCTTCCTACAGTCCCCCATTACCATCAGTGCCTCCTCTTATGCCCATCCTCCCGTCCCTTTCCTCGGCCACCCTCACGTGGCCTTCCAATCGAGGCCACTTATCCTCCTCCTCCCGCATGTTATAGTTCACATTTTTGTCATGTTTTACCGTCTCCTCCAGTCGGCGGACAAGTGTTTTCCCTCCTTGGCCAGACATTTTTGCAGTTTGATTCGCTGCGACGGGGAAGTCGCAAGCGCAGTCGCGTTAACATTCCACCTGGGTAGAACTAGAAACGGTTTTTGATAACAAAATGAAGATATTGAGCTGCTCTACAAAAGTGGATACATTAGAAATTGTCGCATACTGTAGAATGACCCAGCAGTCCTTTAAATTGGTGCGCAAACTGTTCCGCTCTCGAAAGTGTGTCATTTTTTCCATTTTTTTTGCTTTTATCAAATCGATTTTGATTGTACTGCCCAGTAGGCCTTCTTAAACATTCGGCATAATAAAAATGGGGAATTACCGTAATCTGTGGCGGCAGTCCTTCAAAAGAGGGGCGCCATCCCTTTCTCCTTCATAAAAACTCAATTTCTCCACATTTTTAGAGTTTTTGTATAGTTGCAGATCTGCTAGGCAATATTAAATATTCGAGAAACCATTTTCAGCGGTTAAATTTACCCAAAATAGGCGCGCGCCCCTTTCTCCCCTCTCCTTCTCGTAAAAACGCTATTCCGCCACGTTTTCGCCATTTCCCCGACCAAATTTGGGTTCCTTTAAAGGACATAAAAAGAAGAGTTTGAAAATGATCATATCTTCCCGTCAGACTGGTCAGGAGTCAAAGTTCTGGACCAGTTTCAATTACTTTTTACTGTCTTCTCGAGTTAGGGCCACCATGGCTAGTCTCTCCTCTTTCTCCGGTTAAATTTTGTTCCTTCTTCCCCGCATGTCCGTGACTGAAAATGATCGAAAAAGGCCTTTCCCCTCTCCCTGCTGATGTGATTACCAAACTCGGAGTTTAAAAGTCTCCCCCGTCTACGGCAATTCCCGTCGCCTCGAACCAGCCCGCTCAAAATGATCCAAGCCAATGCCGGTCGCCATAAACCGCCGAGTAGTATATTTATTGTAAGTCTTTTCTGTATTAATTTCTGCTGTTTTTATTATTTGAGAAGTTCGTCTGTTTTTAATGGGCGAGAATTGAATTGTTTGTGTCTCTCTCGGAAAAGGCGGGGAGGCCGTCTCCCCGTCTGATCACCGATCCCCTTCGAATTAAAAGTGATATAAACAAATCAACATTTATGTCATAATATTGAAACACGGAGATTATTATCGGTTTTTGAGAACAAAAGTAGAAAAATATAAAATATTGTAATCACCGGAAGCAACAAGGAAAACGGGGTGTTTCCTTCCTTCTACCGTCAATATTTGCTCTCTGCTCGAATATTATGGTCTCTTCCTGGCTTGGTGCTCTTTAGTCCTATTTTCTTCTCCTTTCCTCGCTTCTAGACTTCACACACAGTTCTTTACATGGATATTCCACTGGGGGCATGGTGTTTTTCTACAGCTATCGTTTCCTTTGGAGAAGTTCTACAGGCCCTGGTGGTTGTTTCCAGGGAAGGGGCGGCATTTGGTCCAAAAGGGCTGAATCTTGGGTGAAATGCCCCCGTTTGGCTCTATAAAAGACATTTTCTCAAAATAAAATTGGCTACCGAATCAATATTGAATGAATACGAGTTCCACATTGTCGCTCCCTTTCAATAATCCTTTGTTTTTGTAGAAGTTGGGTTCGACTGTCCGCTGCCAATCATAATTTGCCTTTTCCAGCGTCCTCGAGCAAAAGTCCGTGTTTCTTCCATAAGTTTCCAAATGTGATAGGATTACAGTAACCATAGGGCAAGATGGGAAAGTGTGTCTCTTTTCCGTTTGATCTAACGCGTGGTGGAAAGATGTGCGCAGTTTGATGATCACGTTGAACTCCCGTTCAAGACGTTCAGAACTAGTCAAGGAATTGTAGCAGCCTCCTTGGAACAGGTCGCTTGAGGGAGTGGTCTAAGCCAAGAGTGCTCGCTTCACCCACTACCCGGGCAGGTGGACCTGGCCATCTTCCTGGGGTTTACTTCCGCTTTTATATTCGCTAGTTTATCTGTTCTATTTCCTTATAAAGATTAGTATATTCTTAAAAGTCCATCATAGTCTATCTCTGGTCGCTATTCAGAGTACCGGCCAGGGATAAGTGGGGAGAAAGCCATCTAAGAGAGTGGGAACCATAGAACACATCCGGTAGGAGGCCAGATAGTCCCCTACCATATGTAATGTGTTACGGAATTGATTTCTCCACTCTCTCCAATAATTACCTAAAAAAGGCAAAAATGTTTCTGCGTTCGGGGGGAATCGAACCCCCGTCGAATGCTTGGAAGGCATCCATGCTGACCATTACACCACGAACGCGGTTGGATTTGGCTAATTAGGACGGGTACGCTTTTCCCGACATGGATTTATAGAGATCAGGGGGGCTTTTCCCGTTTGCTAACCATTTTTCGGCTCAAATTTACCGTAGCCACCTAAAATTCCTCTCTTTTATCATGTTTTCCCCTCCCAAATGAGCGAATTTCTCCATAAATTCAGAATTTCTATCGTAAACCACGTTTTCCTCGTTCTCCTCAAATTCTACCATTTTCCTTGCCTCTTCCTGTCGTTATAGGACCTAAAAATAGTCAATTAGCCAAGTATGCTATTTATCCCCGCTTCCCAAAAAAAGAGAGAAAGACCCCAATTTTGTCCTTGATGTTGTTCTTCTATCTGTCTCCTCCGCCTGGCATTCCCTACCGTATAATCCCATTTAACTGTCCTCGGCGTACTTCCCGAAGAATTTTTCCCATGACCGAAAAAAGGCACGTCTCTCCCCTCGTTTCTATGATTTGTCCCCTTCTTTTTGTTTTGGTCGGGTCATAATTCGAGACGCGATTAACTCAACTCACCCCAAGTCCCGAGTCTCGTGATTTTTGGAACAAATTCCTGATTTCTTGTTAATTTATTTCTCAAAAAGGGAAGTAACCTCTTATCTTCCAGCAACCCTACGTAAAACGGCCATCTCAACAGATGGAAAAACACAACACGGACAACTTCGACAGCTCGGAAGAGGACCTCAAGAGCCATGACGACCAGCTGCTCTGTGGTTTCGGCGGGTCAGTTACCGTAATCCTGGGAGAGATAAATGAGTTTAGGTGTACACCCAGATGGCTACAGAAGCTCCACAATGCAAAAATGATGCTCCTGGTACTGGGAATATGCGCCTTTATCCAGGTAAGGGGGCGCGAACTCAAAAGAAAGGGCAGCTGGCCGGGGGATTGAATTTTTGTGCCCTGTAGATGGACCCTTCCTCTTCCTAGTGCTCTTTTCTCTCATTGGGATAGCTTTTTATTGATAGGAAATACTGAAAACGCTGTAAAACACCATTGATCTTCCCAAATCCTTATCGGGATCAAGCCTACCCCGCCGCAGCCAACCGATTTCAACCGCGTTCGTGGTGTAATGGTCAGCATGGATGCCTTCCAAGCATTCGACGGGGGTTCGATTCCCCCCGAACGCAGAAACATTTTTGCTTTTTTTTCCGTATCCATATTATTTTTTCCAGAGTTTTGTTGTCAATGCCATCTTCCCCGTTGATCTTTCCACATTGGAGCGGCGATTTAAAATGACCAGGTTTGTTTCCTTTTCAAAATAAAGGACTAATTCTTCTCTTACAGTACCCAGACGGGAATAATCTCCAGTTGGTATGACTTCGCCGTACTTCTCATCGTTTTCCCTGTTTGCCATTGGGGAAACGGAGGTAAGGAGCTGTTTTGTAAGCCTAAAAGCTTTCGTTTCAGGACACAAGGGTCGTTGGATCGGCTGGGGAGGGGTCGTGATGTCTCTGGGCTCCCTGATCTGTGCCATGCCCCATTGGATGATCGAGCCCTACGATGTTACAGACATCCAAGCGACCAATTCCTCCGAATTCGGACAGTGTACAATCAGGTACGGTAGCCTTTTTCCCTTCAGGACCCCAATATTATTTTTAGAGAATTGGAAGAGAAGCAATGTTCTAACAATCCCCTCTCGAGCTATTTGAATCCCTATTTTTGGATGTTCATCCTGGGGCAATCGCTCCACGGCTTCGGTTCCACGCCTCTTTTCTCGATCGGAACGACTTTCATCGATGAAAACGTCTCCCAGAAGGCATCTCCTGTCTATTTAGGTTCCTTTCCCACAATTCCCCTTCAAAATTGTACATTTCAGCCGTCCACGCGGTGTTGACATCCTTCGGCCCGGTGATAGGTGTCTTCGTCGGCGGCTTCCTTCTAAATATCTACGACGACTTCGACCGAGTCGACGTGTAAGTCCAAAAAAAAAACAAAAAAACAGCCTCATACGCGTTTTTTCATCATTCACTTCAAGAGTAGCAAATATTATGTTTCAATCATCGGCGGGGGTCGAACCCGGGTTCGTTGGATTTGCACGCGCGACTCTTACCAACTGCGCCATGCAAACACTTTGAGAAAGCGCCCGAGCGCGTTCACAATACTCCGTGCTCCCATTTTATAATAATTTCCGTTTCAGAATCCCGATCGAAAGATCAGATCCCCGGTGGATGGGAGCATGGTGGCTAGGATTCCTGGGATCTTCTGTTTCTGCTCTGATTATAGCTATTCCTATCCTCGCCTTTGCTAGGGAACTGCCGGAAGCGAAGAGGCACAGAGCCAAGGACATCAATCAAGTTGGTTCTTTTCTTTATTTT
This sequence comes from Oscheius dolichura, assembly GCA_932521035.1. Taxonomy (NCBI): domain Eukaryota; kingdom Metazoa; phylum Nematoda; class Chromadorea; order Rhabditida; family Rhabditidae; genus Oscheius; species Oscheius dolichura. The sequence continues at coordinate 8,015,336 of OW051494.1, forward strand.
TCTACTGGGAATGAATGGGGTTTCTACTTTTTAAACACTTCAAGGAGTCATGTTTTCGCAAGCTGGATCCAAAAGCCGAACAAACTTCAACTTTTTTGTCACTATTCACGGAATTCCTGACGATCTCGAGGGGAAATTTGAACACGCTGCTTCCTTCCGGAAGTTGTCTTTTTGGGGTAGAGCGGTTCTCGAAGCGTCTTATTGGATTTTCTGGGCAACCCGCGAAGCGTGATCGTCTGGCGCCATTCGTGGGGGGAGCGTATTCGTCTGCGGCCATTTTATGAAAAAATGTCTTCGGTCACGTCTTTGGCTTTTACCCCGGTGAAACGAATTCGCCTGCCCCAATTAAACTACAGTACACAATAAGGACATCTTTATTTCCCTTTCCACCTCCCCGCCTGCCCTATCTACTCCTCGTCGAGATAACTGAATTTCCAGTCGGATGAGCAGGGCTGCTGTTCTTTTTCAATATCCTGTTCAGCCACCTCGGGTACCGTAGCAACTTCCTCAATGTGAAATAGACGATAATACAACGGAGCGGAATAATCCAATAGACAATACACGCAGAGATCTGGAAAATTGCCCTCTCTTTCTCTCTAATTATATGCCTACCGTAGTCAGGATGACGGCGATATTGACTCCAGGAATTGGGGGAATGAAATGGGATAGCCAGAAAACAAACTGGGGAAAGACAAAAAAGGCCTGGAGGATGATCATACTCCCCCAGGCTAGCATCAACTTCTTCTGGAGACGCATTGTTCGGGAGGAGAAGCTTCCGAGGCGAAACCAACGGTTCAGGATGAACATACAAGGAAGGCCGATTAATATGACCAGGACGCACATGAAATAATCCAAGGTGGTACTGAAAGCCTGGAAAATGAGTATCTCACTGGAAATTGAGACGGAAATACAGCTTTCGGAATCCGATTTCTGCTCCAAACCCCTAGGAAAAATCCAGAGGGGACCCAACCATCCAAACAAAGAGAAAGGCCCCGAACTCACCGATTTCTCCGAGACATCCCTGAGATACAATTTAGTCGGATAAGTGTACCCGGCATCCATGCATACCAAATCACAGGCCCTCTCAATATTCACTTTAAAGTGATTTATCACATAGCTCTGTATAATCGGGATCGGGAAGGCGATACACGACAAAACGATTCTGGCTATAGACGCCCACCGCGGTCTGAAATAGGCTGCCTCCGCGTCTAGACGGGGATTACCTCATGAGGAAGATGGCCTTGTAGACCATTGAAATGGCGAGGATCTCTGATCCTAGCTTGGATGTCAAATTGGCCAGTGTGCCGAGGTAGAAGACGAGCCAGTCGGGGTAGAAACGGCCGAAGAGGTAGATTAGACCCGTTGGAAAGGTCAGGAGCTGGAAGAGGACTCCTTGAGAGTTACAGTATCTCCAAAGTGAAAGCCCCGCTCTTGGAATCGGAGCCAGGGGTACTTCAGGGTCTTACGCAACTGTTTTGGAACCAGATTTGTGATTTCTTGCTATTACCAAGATAAGAACGATGTATTTTTCTTCCCATATCACTCCTATCGCCCAACTTACCGGTATCAATGGCGCGTAGAAGGCGCAAGTCAAGAAATGGGTAACGGTCAGGACCAGAATAATATCCTTGTACTTATTCTGATGATCCGGGTTCCATGCCAGACCAATTATTACCCAGAAAGAATAACAGATTCCTACGAGGGTGGCCGAAAAGACACTGGCATACTGTATCCCGTTGAATATCTTCACATAAAGGGGATAATCAAAGAAATCTGGAAAGTTTAGCCATTTTATGGTTAGAAGAAGGGTCTTACCCATAAAAGACGAACACTTTTAGAAGGAGAAGAAATAAGAAGTGTAGTTCTGTAGTCCGGGTGAAAGGGACCGGGGCGGTAATGATGATAATCCCCCTCGTCTATAGTCACTTTTAATTCAGTCAAAAACGGATCATTGCCTCTCAAAGGAGGAGCCGAATTTACGCATAATTTATAATTAGAAGGATGAAATTTATTATTATGGAAAGATCAAGATCTTCTCAAGATCTTTTGAAGAAATAGAGGATAGTGGAGGACTTGGTGAAAGGTGTGAAAAGCCACCGAGTCCTCGGAAGCCTTGGAAGAGGACAAACTAGTTCTCGACTGCCTGGAAGGGACAGGGGCCAAGCTTCAGGAAAGGGTTAGGGTCCAGAGAGCATAGAACAGTGTTTCCCATTTTTTAGGAAACCCCCAATTTCGCTGTTCCAGTTTTCTCTGCTACAGTAACCCGCCTAGGTCCCCGAGGGATCCTTTAAGAATGGAAGGACTAGATAAAAACGAAAGGATACGGTAGATTATCGCGCATTGGTATAACCATATGGGACAGTTCTGGGAAGCGTCCAAAAGACAAGCCAGCCGTGCTACTCCTCCCTCCCTCCAAGACTAATTTTATCCCTTTTCAGTGTCCCGCCACGACAAAAGATGTCAACGAGAAGGCCCCCACGGAGCTCAAAGCTCTTCCCTCTGTCATTTGGAAAATCTGCCGGAATTCGACCTTTATCGTCTGTATCTTTGTGGGAATCTTTGAGTCCATCATCATCAACGGATTCGCCGCATTCATGCCCAAAATTTTGGAGACATTGTTGAGTACAACGCCCATTTTTGCTTCATACCTTTCTTGTGAGTGTCACCTCATTATGGGGATAAAAATGGATATTTTTCAGCTGTGGTAATTTTCGCAGCGGCAACTGGTGTAATGGTTGGGGGAATGGTCATCAGGAAGCAGAACCTTCAAGTGAGTCGCATTTTTCCAAATCTTCTCGGGTTACTTACAGTTTTTTTACTCGCTGTGCCAATAAGATTGACCACAAATTTTGTGGGGCAAAATGATCGGATAGCCTCAAATATCCTCTAAAAGAGAAATTATGAACCTCTACCGAAAACAATCCCCACTTCCTCAAGCCTCGTTAGCTCAGCGGTAGAGCGTTGGACTTTTAATCCAACGGTCAAGGGTTCGATCCCCTTACGTGGCTGTGATACTTTTGCTTTTTTTGCTTATCTAGTTTTCACTCATTTTACCCAGTAAAATTCAAAATTGGACGTGTAAGACCAGTTTCACTGTATTTTAGTCGTAGTTTTGGACAATTTTCACTATTTCCTTCCCACGTTCCCGTCGAATATGAATTTTAGGTGGGTGGAATGCTGAAGATGATCGTGGTCTGCCATGTAATTGCCCTAATCTTCACTACCGGTCTCCTCGTACATTGTCCTCAGCGGCAATTCGTCGGCATCAATCTCGGCTACGAAGACAAGTATTTCCTCTGCCTCCTTCCCTTCCAACGTATTTGTTCTTCCAGTCAAATACATCGAAATGCCGAGTTCAACATCTCCAACGAGTGTAATGCCCATTGTGTCTGTAAAGACGAATGGAACCCGGTGTGTGATTCGTCCACCGGGAATATCTACTACTCCGCCTGTCATGCCGGCTGTACCCACAGGAAAAACACCGAATTCGTAAGATTTTACAGTGAAAATGGGGTAAAAAGGTGGATTTTAGAATGTGGAATGGTCCGATTGCTCCTGTCTAACGGCCAATGCCACCAGCCATGGTTCAACGCCTTCTCCAGCGGCTAAACTGAACAAAGGATACTGCCAGCCGGTAAGTTCGACCAAAAATCGGTATATGACACTTGAAAGGACTGTTTAAGAATGTTTCATATAGTACTTGGGTTACGGTAACACTTCTATCGTTTCAGGACTGCGGGCCGAGGATCTACATCCTCCTGGTGACGTTGTTCATTACGGTGGTGGCCAGTTTCGCCTCGGGAATCCCTACTCAACAGGTAATTTTCAATTCAGCAACCTTTATGGTCCCGGAGCGATTGTATTCCTTTGTAGAGATCTACCTTTTGGGTTCTGTCGCTTCAGGACCTTGGGATTCTTGATTTTCCCTATTGAGGCCTTTGGAACTTGTCCGTTCGCTACAACACCTCGGGTTTAGTGTTCTTTAGCTTCAGAACATTATATTCCGGGTTCATTCCATTCAGGACCTTTACTTTTGGGTCCCTCCGCTTCGAGGCCCCTTGCTCTAGGCTCCCTTCCCCCAATAAAGTCGTCTCTTTCAGATAATGCTCCGAGTTGTCCCCTTCGACCAGCGAACCTTGGCCCTGGGAATCAATTGGACGTTCCTCCGCCTGTTGGGCTTCATCCCTGGTGGAATTCTATTCGGAATGATGATCGACACCGCCTGCCTGGAATGGGAGACCAGTTGCGGGAAGAATACCAGCTGTCGGGTCTACGATCCCGTCAAGTTATCATGGACCATTACAGCCGTTGGTAAGTGGGCAGAACTTTTGTACCGTACCCTAGAAAGCATACTGACCTTTAAAAATCTTCTTTTGAAGTAAATTTGGCTTCAAGAATGAGTAAAATTGAAGAGAATGACGTTTCAGCGATCGTCTGTAAGCTGCTCTCCATCTTGGCCACGATTCTCGGATACATGACGTATCAGCCGACGGATTTGGACAGCGCCCAGTCCGTCCACACAAGTGAGTCCCCTTCTCATCTTCTCTAGACATATATTTCTGCCTTAATAAGTCCTTTAAATAATCCTACTCCCCTCTTTCAGTCGACAGTCACGGCGCCCTCCACCTGGTGGTCAACGACGATCGGCCGCCTGAACGAGTCGTCGAGCAGCAGAGCAATGGCACCGTCAAGAATGCGGAAACCCTTGGAGAGGCCTACTAACATCCTTTCCTTTAATTTTAGCCAAAAAAAAACTATCCTTGCCCCTTCCTCACGCGTATATTACGGGATTTGCCAAAGAGGTCCGCCACCGGCCTATATAGCAATACATTGTCTTGATTTTATTGTCCCTTTCCTCCTCAGTTTCTTCCTTTTTTACTTGTCATCGGTCTCAAACTGTAGAATATAATCTGTTTAGGTAAATAAATGTAAAAATATTACTTTATGATGAAAGAATAAAAAGTTATGAAGATTACTGTACCTCGAGGCAAAAATGTCGTTCTGCGTTCGGGGGGAATCGAACCCCCGTCGAATGCTTGGAAGGCATCCATGCTGACCATTACACCACGAACGCGGTTAGATTGGATTAATTGGGGCGGATTGACTAGGGGAGATTAATCGGGAGCTGGATCAGGTTCTCCCCCGATCCAAATTTGTCCAGCTTCTCCCCCCTTAGGGAAACAAAAAGAAGATTTGCCGCCAGCAGGGGTCGAACCTGCGACCTTGGGCTTATTAAAGGGACCGTAACACACGCGCCATTGCGAATTGGTACAGTACCCCCCTAATTAGTGAATTTGTTTTTTACTATGACTTTTCTTGCTTTTTTCTACTGATTTTTATTGCAATAAATTAAACAAATTATAAGGGCTTGTGACCGGGTTCCTTGAGGAACAGATAATCCACCACTTTGATCCGGCGGGCTTGTGACCGGGCCTCCGGGGTAACCGGTGGCATCCACCACTTTGGTTCGGCGGGCTTATGACCGATTGGCACTTGCCTCCCTGTAACTTTTGTGTTACAAGAGGGCAAGTGGAGACATTATTTCTGGGCTGTACTCTCACCCGATTATCTACAAATTTGGAGAGGGCTATTTCTCCGATCTTCTTTTTCTTCTTATTTTCCACTGTTTCTTCCGACTTCTTTCTCTTCCGGTCCCTTCCACAGGTCGCCTCCTTGGGGTCGAGGACTCCGCAAGCGGGATCGACGCCCAAGCGCTTCATGTTCGTCGTTTTGATAGCCCCCTTCGAAGATCTGGGGATAATACTGGAGTGAACCTGGAGTGAGACACGGCGTTCCGTTCTTATTTATCCGTCCTGTTTGTTCCTCCCTTCTAGAGGGAAGCGGTTCCAAAATTTCTACTCGTCCTCTATTTTCATAGGGTCGGAAGGTAGTTAGTACCTCAAACTTGGGTAATTAAACCGATGAGGGGGCCCGCTATCAACTGATAGGTAAGGGGGACTGCCAGGGTGTGCGGGGGTGGTTCTCTTGGCGTTTTCTGTTCCGACTCAAGGGCCAGCCGAGATAATCCTTAGTCGTCGTTTTGATGGCCCATACCGTATTGGCCAAAGGTAAGACGAAGAAAAGGAAACAAGAATCAGCGATGAAAGAGGGAGAGAAAGGTGAGGGGATTCAAGAACCAGAGTCATTTGAAGAAGATAAGCGTTGTTCGTAGAATTGATGGCCCACACGATAAGCAAGAGAAGAGAAGGAAAGAATTAAGAACAGTACACAGGAATTATCGGCCGAAGCCTTTATTCTTCACTGGACCCTCTAGGGGTTGTACTCGATGGGGAGGTTCTTGCGGCGAACCATTCCATCGCCCTGGAACCATTCGCGGCGGAACTGCTTGGCGGCGCCATCGGGAGTGTTGGTCCACTCAATAGTGATGCGATCATTATTGGTGTCCTCCTGGCCATAGGCGAAAGCATCGCAGCTGACAGCCATCAACGTAGCCTCCTTGGGATCCAAGACCTGCAAAATCCCGGATTAGAGAGGATTAGTGGGGATTAAAATCAAAAATTTTGAGCGTCCGGGACGAAACAGCTTCTATAAAAATGGAAAACTCACTCCGCAAGCGGGGTCAACGCCAAGACGCTTCATATTAGTAGTTTTAATTGCCCAGCCGATGCGACGTGCACTGGTATTGATTATCTTTATATGATATGTGTGCTTATCGTCCTAAAAGTATCAGGTTATCCAAAAAAGATTACACAGAAACGTACGTAGGGGGAGTTGAAGACAATCTTGCCGCCAGGCTGGGTTTGGATATCTCCTGAAAAGAAAAAAGATTAATTGAGTTAAGCGATATTCGTAGTTTTGATCGCCCAGCAATTTTTTTGTTCAAGCTAGCGGATCATTCAATTCTATCCTTCATTGCCCCCTTCTTAATATGGTACGTGTGCTCTTCGCAATACAAAAGGAGTAAGAGAGATGCAAGAAGAATAGCGCAATCAAGTGAAAAGTCTTTCAAAAAGAGAGGCAAACAAGTAGAGAAGCGAGAAGAGCTCACCAGGGGGAACGGACATCGTTGGTTGTTGTTGTTGGGTTGCCATTGAGACGGATCGGATCGTTTATATACTACTTTTAGTCCCAAATTTGACATGTTCAAAAGAGAGAAGCAGACTGGTGGTCCGAAAGTTGGATATGCTAATGAGGGAGAAGCAGACGCGTGAGACAGACTGTTGTCGACAGGGAGAGAAGCAGAAACAGGCAATATGGAGGAAGGGAGAGAAGCAGAATGGGATTGAAACAGACGCTACTTGACAGAGAGAGAAGCAGAAACAGGCGGTATAGGCCAAGGGGGAGAAGCAGACGAGAAGATACAGAACGACAGCGGGGAGCGGGGTTTTACGGGAGTTAGAGAGGAGAAACAGGGTTAGGAGGTTTACGACAGGGTGGAGAAGATGGTAGAGCCCACGAGCAGTCCAAAATCCCGGTGGATATTTATTGGAGATAATACAATAACTACCTTAGACGAAATTTCACTTCCTCAATGTCGTTAAAATCTGTATTGTTCTCTCCTTGTCCTGAAGCATTTGATTCATCAGACCACTGCTGATGTTCTTCTCCTCCAATAACTGTCGCTGGGCAGACTGAAGTTCCCTCTCCAGCTGGGCCATCCTCTCCTCCACCGTCTCCTGTCCTCCTCTTCTCTCTCCCAGGAAGATCAGATCGTCGTCCTCCGTCTCTTCTCTGGCCATCTTCTTCTTCGGGTTCACAACCGTCTGCTGGACTGTATTCTGGACAGGAAATACTGAAAAGAGGATTAAATATGGAAGGAATGTGCTCTCACCTCCACTTTTTTCTTCCTTTACCTGGGAAATCGGCGCTACCTTCTGGTTTTTGGGGGTTTTCCACTCCAAGATGACGATCTCCTCCTCCTCGTCCGTCCCAATCTGTCCGTCGTCCATTCCCACCGCCTCTTTCCTCTGGATTGGGGCCGTCTGCTGGATGACGGCATTTTGAACTGGAACAGCTGAACTAAAAACTCTTTTTAGAATGAAAACTACTCTTACCTTGATTTTCATATTTTCCCTTGTAATCGGCAACCACATCGGCGTACATTTTGTGCAAAGCGGGAATGCGCTTCAGCCAGGCAGGCATGGTGTGATTCTAAAAGTAAAAAAGTGGACTGAATAATAAAATAAGTCTCTTACCTTTAATGCGGTATGGAATTTGCAGATGATATCCGTCATATATTTGCTTCGATAGTCGTTGTTGAGGGCGTTGAAGGCGATGTTGAAGGCCTTTCGCTCCTCCTCCGTTGGGTAGCCTTGTCGGTGGATGTGGCGAAGGTACAGCTCTCCATAGACGTTTATTTTACACGAAGACATTATTCTAGACGATGAAAAAAGAAGAAAGAATAAGTAATAATGATAACAATGACGGTAGAATGGCTACCTTCCCTAAAAGCGGCTTCCGAAGCGCGTCCTCCCGCTTCAAAGCGAATTCTGGGCAGCTTCGCGCGTCTCGAAAGCAGCTACTGTCTCTAGAGGGGATCGCTCTCCATCATTTTTTGTTCTCTCTCTCAGCCCAGAAGGATGTCTATCAGTAAGCGAGCCCAGTACGGTGAGGTGTACCTCCACTATGCCCTAGTCACCAGTCGTCCCCCATCTGATCATTCCCCTTTCTTTCTCGTTTAGTCCTTCCCCTGTTTTTGGGATAGTAGAAATTAGCTACCCTGAGCTCCTATTTTCTTCGGATCCCTCCCGAAATTCACTTTTCTACATAATAGCTGGCCTAACAATCCTAGCCTTATCCTTCAACCGTATGTTGAATCTCTTTACATTCGTTGAACTTTGGCTTCACATTGTTAACTCTTCTTATTATTGCTCTCCACGTGTCGTACCGTATTTCTTCGCTTTCTTCCGTATTGGTTGCCGTTGGAATTTCCGTTCTACTTGTATTTCATCCTCATCTCTGCCAAAGTGAAATACGCTCTAAAATTGTACTATTCTTCTGTTTTCACTTTCAATAAATATTCGTAATTCACATTAGTTTTAGAGGGCATTGCAGTGATTCCATGGCCTGCAATTTTCTCATCCCTTCGAATTTTTTTGCCCGTAATCCTGGGTCATAAACGAGTGGCTAACAATTCCCCGTGATCTTTTTATTGTGGGGAGAGCTCTCCTGTTTAGTTTGGCCTCTCTATCGGCCACATAGCCCCCTTCAAACCAGCCCCTATCCGTACTTTACTAATTCTCTTCCTTCCTTTATTTCCTCTGTTTTCCTATATTTTATTCTTATTATCGTATTTTCACAGCTGAATATTAGATTGATGTTTGCCCTCCCCCAATATTTATGTCCCCCTCTATGTGAAATGGCCCTTTCTTCGCCCCGTGTCCGTTTCCCCCTGGCATTAGTCACTAGAGAAAAAGCTCTCGTCGTCTTTCCCCCGAGTGTAACTTCCTCTCTTTCACAATATCTACGTCCGTCCGTCCGCGTATGTCTATTTAAAGATCCCGCTAGCGACGAGAATACTCGACCTCTGACGTAGATAGACGTGTGTCTGCTCGGCTACAACCACAGCCGCCGGCCAAAGTGTTGTCCTCCGGCTGATTGGAGAGAAATCGGAAATCGGGATACTCCACTCGGGGGATATAAAAGCCGCTTGTCTTCGAGAGTTCTTCCATATTTCGCTTCTTATCCCCTCCACAAAGTAGCACTCCAATTTCCTCTCTCCTTCTTTCGAATATTGTAAACTTTTACTCTTGTAGTCATCTTCTCCTTCCTTTTCTTTTATTTTCGTTCTGACGCTAGTTCAATTATGAGGAGAATGGCTGGGAGATACTCCAGGGCGCCCCCTAGAGAGTTCAGAATGGTGCTCCTCGAAACTCGACCGATTATATTGGGATCACTAAGGACTAAGTTCTGGGTCAGGGCCCCTTGTATGTACTTGTGCAGCTTCCTTCCTTTTTCTATCGACTGTCAATGAAATATTATGTCTCACGGGCTTGTGACACCTTTTCGTCGCTCCTTTCCCTTTTTCCGATCCAATTCATCTTCCTTGTAGTCGCAAAGTGAAATGACCAGATAGCTCAAGCTCGACTCAAAAAGTTCGAAAGGTAACACCGCTGTGTATATGGCTCGCGTTCGAAATGCGCCACGGCCAAAGTGAAAGGCCAAGCCGGTCCCTTAATTAGAGCTTCCCGCCCTTTTGCCTTCTAAATTCAATTACTCTGAACCAAATCCTAATAATTTTCTACTTTTCCATTGATTAGTTTGAGCTAAATATAGCTCTTGACCGTGTTTTATTCCGCCTTGCCAGCGTCTACTGGTCCATTCCCCATTGGGAGCCTTCCAAAAGACCTGGAAGGCAATTCTTCCCAATTCTAAATTACTCTGGCCGATTTTCTCATTAAGACAACGTCTTATAGTCTAAAAACACTGTTATTCCAACCAGGAACCACTAAATTTGATCTCTTGACCGCCTGCCAGTGGTCAAAGACCGCCTCCCTCGGCAGTCGGTCGCCTCTCTTCCACCCTCCCCGTTCATTTATTCAATCTGTCTCCCCGTTCCGCTAAACAGACGGCTCCATTTTCAGTTCTTTTTTCCCAGTTCAATGAATGGAATATCGCCGGCTAACCCAGTGCCATGCTCGACCGTCGCCCTTACTATCAGTGCCAGGTATTATTTTTCTGATTAAAAAGATATGTTTTCAGTGGGCTGAAGGATATGGATGTTTTCTCAAAGAGTGACCCGATGTGTGTCGTCTACCGTAGTACCAGGACAGCTCTGTATCTAAATGAGGAATGGAAAGAAGTCGGCCGGACCGAGGCCATCATGAACACCCTCAACCCGGAATTCACCACCCAAATTGTTCTCGACTATTTCTTCGAGGAGAAACAACCGTTGAGATTCGAATTGTGGGTTTTTAAAACTTAGTTTTTGGCCAAAACCTAGAAAAAAGATTGCAAAAGGGTCCTCGAAAATCGGCTCTCGAAAGGCAATACCTCGGGGAACGGCGGGGGAGACTGAACGGGGATTCCCAGGCAGCTGTTTTGCTTGACAAATGGACCCCTCGGCCGTCTAAAATTGAGCGGAAGTGCCCTTTTTAAAGGGACACTGACACACTTTTTCTGCGCAACGACACGCGTTACGGTAGCGGCGCGCGCGCGTTTCAAACGTGAATTTTTCAATCAGCATTTTTGTTTTTTTTCTGCTTTTTTATACAAAAAGTACTTATTTTGAATACTTTATTTGAGTAAAACAATAAAAAGCAAATACAACAAAAACATATCGCTGGACGAGGATGAGAAGGCTGTTGTGCCACCAATTCTGAAAAAAAGGTTGAATATAGGAAATTCGAATTTTGAACGACATTATTATTTCCCATTGAACATGTGACAATATGTAGCCTGTTTCTAATGTGGAAAGTAATCAATACCTAAATATTGCTGCATATGCAGTGGAAAACAATAATAACATGCAAAAATATAAAGAAAACGCTTACTTGAATTTGCTTCTTCCCTCTCGGTAGCATTTCTTCTGCGGGACTTCCATTCTTTTATTCGCCCGATTTCCTTCAATTGTCTCCTACATTCTCCTGTTGATCCTGTAAAAAATAAGTGTGAGAATGATGAAGCAAATGAAAAATAAGTTAAAAAAAGAACAAACAATGTTATAAAGAGAATATTGAGTTGCTATAACATAATGCACGATATCAATTTAGTGTATACATCAATTTCAAATTATAACACACAATAAAAAGGCAAAATAACAAAAAGAAAATGGGTAGAATCATTGTAGAGATCAACTTTCCAGTTTTCACGGCGCGCAGCAAACGTATATGCGCCCCGAGCATCTGCGCTCAGCGCAGACCGCGAAAAAGTGTGTCAGTGTCCCTTCAAAGGAACTGTCAGGGACCTCGGCGCCGGGGGGCAGTGGTCCCGAGGCGACTACCCCCACAAGCGTCCCTGGCCTCTGGCGCGCATTTGAATTTTGATCGTTTTAGCGTATTTCTTAGTATTTTCTAGTGTTTTCTTGATCTGCCTTCTACTACTGATGAAAAGTAAGGCCAAGTGATCAAAATAAACGTTAAAAAAGCAAAGAAACGTGTGAATTGCGCATGTGTGAAAAGCTCTTTTCCCGGGCTTTCTCAAAGCCCGCGAAAATCTACAGTCGGCTTCCTAGGTCCCTGGCAGTTCCTTTAAAGGAGGAGAACCTTCGTTACAAGAATCTTTAAAAGTAACATGTGCCGTTTTCAACGGATATTCCTCGGTAAAACCTCTCCGCTACGGGACCAGGAAGCTTTCAGACCAGGTTTAAATTTAGCGGAGACGCACCGCCAAATTTAAATCCGTGGAATATCCATTTGAAATGGACTATACGGGTTGTTGAAAGACCCGTAGAGCTAAAATCCTCTTTGAAAATGGGCCATAACGGGAACGGCCCCCTCCTCCCCTCCGTTTTTTGGATACCATAACCCATTCATGAAATACCTAAAAATCTCCTTTTCCCGCTACAAATATCAAAGTTCGACGATTTTTCGCGACTAAACTAACGGCGCCTCGATCTTTACTGAAGTACAGCCATTGGGCTTTCCCCGTCTCATCGGCGTCCCTCCGCCGGAAATAGTACTCTTTTTATCAGTTGAAAAGCCTATTTCAACCCTTATCTTTCATGTTTTCTTCAGCTATGACATCGACAAAAATAGCCGGAACCTGGACAGTCAAGACTTCCTGGGCGCGGCAGAATGCGACCTGGCGGAAATTGTCTCCGTCGGCGTTTTTACAAAGCCCCTACAGTAGGAAATATCTGTAATTATTTTAAGATGGATTTATTCTAGAGGGCTGCCAGGTTACTGTGGAAAAATGACAGTATCCTGTGAGGAAAGCAGTGAAAACCAACGGGAACACCTGCAATTGAATTGTAGGGCCGAGAAATTGGACAAGAAGGGCCTTTTCAGTAAGAGTGACCCATTTTTGAAATTCTACCGGCTGAACGACGACGGAAGGTGGGATTTCCTGTTCAATTGGAGTCTAAAATATTTAAATTTTCAGTCGTATCCTCGTTCACAAAACTGAATTCCTCTCGAGGACCCTCAATCCCACTTGGAAGCCGTTCGAATTGAAATTAAGCTCGCTTTGTGCGGGGGATCGGACCCGTGACTTTTTGGTCGAATGTTGGCATCACAAGGGACAGTAAGCAGCCGATTAGAAGGGTAACAGAGGACAGAATTTCAGGTTTGAGCCGGAATATATTGGCGGCAAACGGACGAAGGTTGCCTTCCTACTGGAGTCGGAAATTGTCATTCCGGTAAGTGCTTCATGCTTTTCAAACGGCGGTCAAGTTTGTTACCTCCCCCAGGAGGATTTCCAAAAATTATTGCTTCTCTTTTCGAAGATGCAAATAAATGCATAATGAGCATTCTGACCGAGAAGCTAGTCAGAGCTCATCATACACGGAAGTCAAAATAGGCAGCGCCGAAGCATCTGGTCAGCTCAAAGCATTACGTATTGAGCGACTGGCCTTTGTCGTCAAGTGGCCCAAGACGGGCGAGCTGCCGAGATCTTACGGGTGCAGCGGCCTGGGGTGCAGCTGCCTTTGGGATGTTGTCTCTGATAAACGGCCCTTGAAACATCTGGGACCGGTTGAAGTGTTCCTTGAGCTTCGAAATTCCGTTTCTATTCCATCTGACAGCTGCCTTGAATTATCCTCACCCCCCAATCTTCATCCTCCCATTTCAGCTAATTAACGAGAAGAAGCAGCAACGAAAAGGGAAGAGCTACTCCAATTCCGGGGTCCTCCGCATACAAACCCAGCTCTTTATCCTCCCTACCTTTTTGGACTACATCACCGGAGGAACGGAGCTCGAATTCTCCGTAGCCATTGACTTCACCGCGTCGAATTTGATCCCCTCTGATCCAAATTCCCTCCACTTTTTGAGCAATAGACCTAATCAATATGAATTGTCTATTAGGTAAGGATAGAAGCATAAAAAAGAAGGGGAACCTATTTCAGATCAGTTCTGGATATCTGTCAGTATTACAACAGAAGCAAACAGTTCAATGCCTACGGATTTGGAGCAATCGTCTCCCAATACAGTCAGACAGCGTCTCACCTATTCTCACTGGCTAATCCACAGGTTGGTTTCCCTTCCAAAGGATTCTAGAGCTTCCTTATAGAGCAGAGACTAAAAATACCGGTAGAAGCCCTGCCATGTCGGGTTACTGTACTTTTTGATCCAGAGCCTCTCCCACCTCCGGATTACTGTATTTCTCGTCCCTGGGAGGTCCATCCAGTTGAAATAATATTCGTTTCGTTCCGGGGCCCCATAGACACTGTCCCTTCCCTTTTCTGCCCGTTCTAATCCCTATTTTTCAGCCAAAAGTGGAGAATTCCCTGGTTTCCGGTGTCGAGGGCGTGATGAACGCCTATCACTCCTGTGTCCGCTCAGTTAAATTCTATGGTCCAACAAATTTCGCCCCGATCATCGAACAAGCCGCCAAGTCTGCCAGCTACTACAAAATGGGCTCCAAATATCAGGTTGGCCATCTATTTTGGAAATTTTACGGTACTTTTTGCAGGTATTGTTGCTCGTAACCGACGGGGCAATTTGTGACATGGTTCCCACAAAGAAGGCAATCGTTGAGGCATCTGGGCTGCCGATTTCTATAATTATCATCGGTGTAGGACAGGCCGATTTCTCAGCAATGGAAGAATTGGACGGCGACAGCGTGAGGATATCCTATAATGGGAGATATGCCGAAAGAGACATTGTTCAGGTCAGTTTCTCCCAATTTTAGACAAAAAAGAGGAAGATATTTCAGTTTGTACCGATTAGCAACTTCTTGGTGAATAATATCGTCACGACGGAGCATGTTATGGCAGCTTTGGCGAAGGAAATACTGGCTGAGGTGAGCTACAATAACCTTTTCCCCAGCTATTGAATCCATGCCACCCGTAGAATCTCGGCAGTAAATCCATATTTGATCGAAGGCGCCAAATCGTCGTACCTCGGAGCTGCCAAGGGTTTACGGGTGCAGGCGCGGGGATAAGTCAGCGAGTGTACCACATTTCTCGCCTAAAAACGGCGATTTCTTCAATTTTTCGTATTAAGTTCAGTATACAATCGATCTTAAAAGTAGTATTTGTCAAAAATTACTGATATTTCCAGCTTCCTCTCCAATTGACATCCTACATGAGAAGTAGGAACATTTCTCCCCTGCCTGCGCCTCCTACCAGGTTGGAACAGCTCCCAGGTAGATTTTCTCCTGGATTTCAACAAATTTCAATCATTCCAGACGTTGTTTATTCAAAAATGAACGATAATCTGGTAGCTACAGCCCCTCCGATGGATACCCCCAGCTGATGACCGCCTTCTCCCGGTGCTAATGTCTTGTCTTTGTAAATATTTGTAAACAAAGAGATACAAAGAGATCTAACTCATATCCTACGTTGTTGTTAACGAAATTTAATAAATATTGATGTCTCATACGGCTTGTTATAGAAAAAGAGAGCTGTTAGAACTGGAAAAATGCCAAAAAGATCGGGCCGAGCCGGGGATCGATCCCGGGACCTCTCGCACCCTAAGCGAGAATCATACCACTAGACCACTCGGCCGTGTTTTGACACTTTGACCGATTTCGGGAAGAAGCTGGACAGTCCAGTCGGGTGAGAACCTGTTTTCACCTCGATCCTGGGATTACCGTCCTGGGACTCCCGTTAGGATCAATTCCCAAGCGCCCCTAACCCGTCGCGTTCGTGGTGTAATGGTCAGCATGGATGCCTTCCAAGCATTCGACGGGGGTTCGATTCCCCCCGAACGCAGAACTCCATTTTTGCTTTTTTACTCTAAACGATCTGCTGAACTTTTGTTTGTTTATGAAATTATTGCTTCTCCAATGCATCGGAGTCCACCTCCTTGTCCAGCCCCCTGTAATTCTTGTTCAGCCCCTTTCAAGTCCACCACAAACTGTTGATACCTTTTTCTGCTGCCTTTTATTCTGACCTAATTATTTGGGCTTCAAATGTTCTGGGTTAGACTCTCATTTATCTTCAGTTTTTTTTGGAAGACCGTTCCCCGTCGACAGCTCTCCCGGCGTAACCCATAACTTTCGTATTCCATCTGGCCGTTGATCTCCCTCCGCCCATCTTTTCCCCCTTTGATGGGAAACAGCCACCTTCTTCCTCTTTTCTTGCTTGCTTCTGTCTTTTCTCTATTTTTTTCTACTTTATTCAATTCTTTTATTCCAGAACTGGCATACTTCCTGTTCTCCTTCATGCGAATGGATTTCCATTAGTTAGGATTCCCGCCAATAGCCAGGGCATAGGTCAAGCTCATCTCCACCATCAGGGGCTTCTTCCATCTCAACAGGTAACTTTAATAATCAAGCAATCTAATAGGATCTTTAGTCAGGCTCCCAACATCCACTGCAGACGGAATACTTTCAATCGATGTGGAACACCCCGCTCCACCAAAGCCGAACGGCCAAAAAGATCTCCCCCATTTTTATCCTCTCCCCTACCGACCTTTTTAAGACATCCCATGATCGCCATTAACCATATCTCAGTTGAAGTGTCGCTCTGACATGATTAACATACAAATTGGCAGATGCTACGTTGGTAGCCTTAACTTATAGGTCAGGGGTTTACGCCTTCCTTTGTCAGAACTGCATTACAAGCAATTTAATTCACCGATTCTATAGGCGTTATTCCCTTCACAGTCACCTTCGCTTCTCCTTTTTTTTGGAACCGGCGGCTCTTTTAGAAATATACATTGTAATTATTTGTTTCATGTCCAGAACCAGTCTTTGTAAAAATTGCTTCTTCAAATACAACGCGCAGTGAATGACTTCATCTCCGCCGAGGGGCAGCAGCATGTGGGCAAGGTTATAGTCCATTTCCACTGGATATTCATCGAAAAAAACCTCTCAGCTACGGGACTAGGAGGGCTTCAGACTTGATCCCGTAGCGGAGACCCCAAATTTGAATCCGTGGAATATCCGTTGGAAACGGACTATAGTTTGGAGCCGAAAAATGGGAATTCGGTAGTTGTCGGCGGAGCGCGTTTACAAAAATCTAAAAAATTAAAATTAATGTCACGTTATGAGGAGATTACGGTATACAAGAAGACACCACAAGTCGTAAAAGTGCGGTCTCTAAATTTGTTTATTTTTTTCCCGGTCACTAATCCAATCGCGAGACCAGGTATCCCCCGCCGCGCGCACCTGCGCATTACCGGCACCCGCCCCGGGTTTTTGCCTCCTCAGTTAGCTACGTAAAACTCCATTTTTATTCGGACCACAATCAAATAATAGCTTTTGAACAGGCCGCATTTTGCGTCACATAAGTGGCACGCCGGTGTCCCTGGGCTTTTTGCAACGAAAAAACTTATTTTTGTTGATTGGCTACGTAGATGTCGACGTAGATTGAGGTTCCCTTTTAATGGGAGGGGATAGGGGGCTTTGGTCGGTCTCCTGGTATCCCCTCGCCCCTGTCCGACGTCTTGAGATGGATGCCCGACGCTGCTCCCTGGCCTGTCCCACTTGTACCGTCTGTGGCACAGTCGGGGCTCGCTACCATTATGGAGGACTCGTCTGCAGGTAAGGATAGCTGTTCTCTATGATTACTGTAAATTCTACCTCTTCCAAATAAAACTCCACATTCTGTGCCAGTTACCGTACTCTTTTGATGGGGGCCTACGGTGCGGACCAGGTTGGACCGCAAGTTTGAGGCACAGCTCACCATTGAGAAACATTTTGACTACCTAAATAAGAATCGATTTAACTTTCCAATATTCTTTTCCCGCCAGTTTAGAGCTTTCTTTTACTGAACGGGTTACTGTAGGTAGTAGCATATTGTCTCGTTTTCACAATTAACAATCAAAACCTTCCATACAGGACTTTCCAATTATCTCTAGTCTTAAAAGGAAGCACATGGCATGCTGGTGGTCCCGTATCCAACATACCGTATCCCACCCAAGGTCCCGACAAGATGAAGATTGTCAAATCCAAGGACTGTGCTCTATATTGTAGCTTCAAATGAAATTTATCGAGCCGAGTACCTTCAGGCACGGCTTGGGTCTTCCTCGACTTCGTTCCTATTATTTGGGTAAGAAAAATTAGGTCGTATACAAAATGGGAGTACTGTAAGTTCTATGCTCTATTTTCCAGAAGCTGCCGCGTCTTCTTCTTCCGCCACGTAAAAAACAACAAGCAGCTCGTCTGTAAAAATAACGGTCACTGCCCCATCATCCTCGGTAAGTATTCCCTTTATAACGGTCAGACCCTCATTTTCTAGGAAATTCACGGCATGCTTGTGCCGCCTGCCGATTCCAAAAGTGCCTGGACGCTAATATGGATTATTCGATTGTCGGACGGAAGACAAAGTCGTGTCCGAGTAATTTCAGTGTCGATTCACTAGAAGCACAGGTTACTGTAGCATACAGTCCTTAAAATTGTAATTTTAGGGTATCCTCCACCCCGAGCCGCTGTACCCCGCCTGCCAATTCAAATCCGCCTCATTAGACATTGAAAATGAGAAGCTGGCCCCCTTACAGTTCTCTCCTACAGTACTCCCAAGGTAAACTTACCGTAATCCTCTCAAATAACTGTTTCAGTGTGCCCTCCCTCCTGCCGTTCCCCTTGCTCTCTCCATCCTTCACGGACTCCGCTCTCCTGGCCCAAGCCTTCCTCGACGGCCTGACTAGCTATTCCGAACTGGCTGCCATGAGCCAAGAGGACAAGGTAGCCTTTTCTCCTCTTGAAATGATAAAAATCCCTGGTTTTCAGAAGATCCTGGTCCAGCAGAATTGTCATCTTTTCGGTGCCTTCTCCCAGAAATACGCCTCGTGGGAGATGAAGCGCGGCTGGGCTGCCCCCAGCGGGCAGACAGAGCTCCTCTTCCGCTCGACCAACATCACCGGGGCGGAATTCGTTATCCTAAAGGTTATCTGCCTCCTGTCTCCAGGTAAACGATACCTTTCTCCAGGTGAAAGAGGTAAAAAATAGATTCAGTCCTTTCCCTCTCCTCGGCCGGGCAATGGCATCTGATGCTGGCGAGGACCCGCTTCATCCAGCTGCTGTTCGAAACGGCAGGGAAGCAGAACCCGCTCTTGAGCAACGAGGAGAATTGGCTACGGATTTCAATACTGCTGGAGATATTGCCAACTGTGAAGGTAAGGGGCCCGGTACATGATCATTGTAACGGGGGTAAAATCTGTTGGGTAGAGACAGAGAGGATCAGGGTCGCTTCTGTTGAATCTATGGAATGTCCTACGGCTCGTTCTCTCCCATAATTGTCCTCGGGGTATCTTTCGATGGAAATTCACTGTCCATAACAGTCACTCTGCTTCGACTAGTAGCCTTTTCTCCGGATCTTTGAAGGAGGAATATGGCAAATGGGGAACGACAGGATGGAAAAGATCAGTGGATTACTGTAACTCTTTTTGGGGTCTGTGCATGCTCTTGTGACCAGTCCTGGGCCGTCCTGCCTACTCAAAATCTTCGGGCCAACGGCATCCCAAGTCCTGGGAGAAGAAAAACTGCGGTAATGTTTAGCTAGCGGACGGGATACTAGTCTTCATTTTGTGTCAAGACCCCCTGAATAAAGAAGAATTTTCAGAAAGAAATGACTCCAACTGCTGTCGACCCCTCATCACAGCCGTAATCCCTTGTTTATATATATTTTTTCCACAATATTTGTCGTTAAAACCTGATATTTGTAAAAGCCATACCTTATTTGGATCTCATCTATTATTCCCTCAAAAAAAAAACAGTAAAAATGAATAAAAATACATACATTTTTTATGTTTTGCTCTCACTCTCTTTTACACAATTTACGCCCGGGGGAAATGACCACTTCGCTTTTAAATTAAATTTATACGGGGGCGAGAAAACCTTGTGGTTATCAATTATTAATCAAGAGATCACTACGGATATAATGGTCGTGGGAATGGGAAGGCGAAGCTCATAAACGGGGCAGCTGGCAGACATAATATCTTTGGGGGTAGGAACAGGGATTGTCATTCCACTCCCTGCGATCTGACAGGATTGTGCCGTCACCGTAGAAAGTCTGAACCGTCAGCATCTGAAAAAATATTCGTCATGGGACCGAAATGGCGGCAATATTACCGAAACACAATACTGCATCCCGCCGGCATTGTCCGGTTGTACATTAGGCGGGTGGTTGGCCCAGTTACTGTAGTCAAACTGGGGCAAAATTGGATAGAAATGGGAAAGAGGACTTACTGGTGTTCCGTCGTACCATTGGAAATCGGCAAGGGTACTACCTGGAAGACGGAATAGGCCAAGAATTATTCTGAAACGGGAAGATTGCCGGGTCGAGGCTGGGTCCCAGCAGGAAGACGGTTCAATTTCTAAAGAAAAGAAGAACTTACGGGTTCATTGGATTTGAAAATAAGGCTGAAAACAATCAAAATTAATCAAAATTTGAAGCTAAAACTCACAAAATATGAAGCTATTCTCTTGGGGGCTGTGGATGGAAGCCAGATGGCCATTGACCCCGCAACTGTTACATTGGATCTCGGCATCTGGCTGGGTAATTGCTAGAGTCGGCAATGAGACGGCCAGGTAGCAATTCATTGTCATGGCGAAGTAGACCCATCCTGGGAGACAGGCAGCTGGAAAAAGGAGACAGTCCTTTAAAATATCCGAATGGAATACGGGCGGTAGTGGTTGTTGTGGTTGTAGCCGGCGTGGTAGTGGTAGTGGCGCTGCTGATGGTACTGGTACTGGTACTGGTAAAGGGACCTCCGATGGCTTCTTCTGCTGAATTTACTCTATTCTTATAGTTTCAACTGTTTTAAAGGTCTATGACACAATGAAGTATGCCTAGTTGGCTCGGTTTATAGAAAATAATCCATTGGCTTACAGTTACTGGTAGGTATGCAGGTGGAGGCGAGACGAGGCCCCACAGCCAAGAATAAAACAAAAAAGGAAATCATTTGTGGTGAGAGACAGTTTTGATGAGGAAGTGGCACGGGGAGGAGATCGCTCTCGGCATGTTTCCCGTTCTGTAAGAGCCAGTTTGGATCGGGCAGAGACAATCGCGGCGGAACACAAACGGGGAAACCCCTATCACTTTGCATGGCAGGATAACTTTAAATAAGATTTTGTTTATTAGAAGTCCTGAAGTGAAATGGGCAAGGACTTGTTTGCCAAGAAGACTCCCCTTTTTGTCTCTGGGAGCGAGAAACCAGCAATCAACCGAGGATACTGTAGAATTCAGACAGAGAGATGGCTCGGAGTGAAGTAGAGCAATTAGGATAGGAAGTCAGAGGAAAGGCCAAAGTATAAAGGGTATTTGACCAATGATCCGTATTAAATTTCCCTGTGGCAGCTAGTTTCCCAGCTAGCCATTTCAGACTGAAACAGGAGGCGCGCCATTTCTGTCCAACAGTGGTCGAACATCTTCACGAAATTTTGCTACTCATTCAACTCCCGTTAAAATGATAAATATTTATTCAAATCTTCCTCGAACGCTTGAATTCCCCGCTCCTGACATAGTCCCGATTTGGGCATTTACAGTAATTAGCGTCTTTTCCAATCTCTCCAGGTACTCCGGGCTAAAATTCTCTTTTCTCTTCAATTTTTCTGATCACTTACGCTTCCAGGAGCTCCGTCATTTGCTGGTCTTCCCGGATGGCCGGGCGGGCCGCGTGGTCCTCTAGATCCTGGCATGCCGTGACGAGAGGAATCTCCGGGCATTCCTGGTTGGCCAGCAGGGCCACAGGGGCCGGTATGGCCGGGGAGGCCACGAGGATGGTGACTTCGATGGCCGTTTGCTCCGGGATGACCATCATTTCCTGGATGGCCGGGTTCTCCGAAAGGTCCGAGGTCGCCGACTGGCCCAGGTTTTCCCATTTGTCCGGGATGGCCGGGCATACCTAGAAAAGTTTGTAGAGCTTGTTTTTAAGGACGAGAGTACACACCAGGAGGTCCTTGTCTGCCGTCTTCTCCAGGAAATCCAACCTCCCCCGGTGGTCCCTCATGCCCTGGTGGTCCTGCCGGGCATTGAATACAACCAGGGCGTTCATGAACGTATTGAGATAGTCCGGGAGCTCCTGGATGGCCGGGGAAGCCGTCCTCTCTTAAGTTACTCTTGATTTTAGGTAAAATGTAGCCTGTACCCTCTATCTCCTGGCCGGCCAGGAAAACCGGGAGGTCCTCGCGGTCCTGGAGGACAAAAAATTAGTTGTGGTGGTCCCATAACGACAGTTTGCAGCAGGGAAGGCGGCGGCCCCATCGGGACACTTCCGCCTCCCTGGACGTAGAAACCTCTTTTTACTCGGGATGACGGCTGAAGAACTTTCCAAGCTTCGTTTGCCTCAATCTCAAATCATTTAAAGTAAAATAAATCGCTTAGAATACTTTGAATTCCTCCATTTCCTTGTAGATCTCCTTCTCCAAGAGGTAAATCTCATAGGAGACGTTACTGATGGCAATAATTAGTAGAACAACGAAGAGGGCAGATACAGTGATACCGAACTTTAAAAAATGGGAGGAAGTGCCGGGCGAATAGGCCATATTGAATGAGGCAAGGAGGCAAAATGGCCGCCTTTATAAGATTTCCATGTTTTTGTCTCGAGCCACCAGAGACAATGAGTGAAACGGCCGAGGCGAAACCGAGGCAGTAACAGCCTCGAAATTTATCATTGGCACCTTGTTTAGCACTATTCGAGACGGAAAGGTAAAAGTTTGAACATTTTGAGGAAGGTCGGGACAGTTTCAGGAAGGTCGGGATAAATTTAGGAAGGTCGGGGGCATTTTGAGGAAGGGGTTCCTCGGGACTGTATTTCTGTTAAATTGTAGTGTTTCGGAAGGGCTGTTGATCAGTTCCTATTTCTCCTTTACGAACTCATTTCAACCCATCAAATTCATCCATTCCCAAAACTTCCCGCCTTCTCCGGCGCTTCCGTAGATCTAACAGTTGATCCTTTCTGACCGGTTTCTGTACAATTCCAGAGCAGCTACTGATATATTATAGAAGAACTACGATACAAGCCAATTTATTCATATTCAAATTCATCAACATATTCATCAACATATTCATTTGGGCCAGAATCTTCTTCGCTTTTAGTTATTGTAGGGCTCGTGAATGGGGCTTCCGTCTCGAGCTTCGTTGTACTCGACGGGGTCGTAGACGGAGCGTCCGTCTCGAGCTTCGTTGTACTCGACGGGGTCGTAGACGGAGCGTCCGTCTCGAGCTTCGTTGTACTCGACGGGGTCGTAGACGGAGCGTCCGTCTCGAGCTTCGTTGTACTCGACGGGGTCGTAGACGGAGCGTCCGTCTCGAGCTTCGTTGTACTCGACGGGGTCGTAGACGGAGCGTCCGTCTCGAGCTTCGTTGTACTCGACGGGGTCGTAGACGGAGCGTCCGTCTCGAGCTTCGTTGTACTCGACGGGGTCGTAGACGGAGCGTCCGTCTTGAGTTCCGTTGTGGTGGAAGGAGTCGTGGCTTCTGTCTTGAGTTCCGTTGTGGTGGAAGGAGTCGTGGATGGAGCGGCCGTTTTAGCTTCAGCTTTAACTGTCATTGGAGCCGATGTTGAGGTAGTGGTCGTCTCGGCGTTTGTGGTCGGGAAGTCCACCTTCGCCTCATCATTGCAGACAGCATCGAAGCCTTCTTCTGTCCATTTTCCCGGGTATTCGGGATTTCCCCCAAGATACTTGAAGAATTCCTTGGACTCCTTGGTGGTACAGTAGAGGCGTTTCTTATTCATCGATTCCAGCAGTTGGGAACGCACGTTGAAGACGGTTACATTGTCAGAGTCAATGGACACGGCGCTCTTGGAAATGGGCATTTCAACTGTGTGGATGCACTGAAAACCAGGGGTTACGGTAATCTGAAGGGAAAATACGTACGAAGCTGTTATCTTCGTCACCGGGGCAAAAGAGGGTGAAGACGATGGTGGGGGAGATGGTCACGAATTCGTCATGGGCTCCAGCGATGTCGAAATGGCCACAGAGGTCCGTCTGGTTGACGGCGAGGATGTCATCCTTGTTGACTGAAAGAGAGTAAATGGGTTACTGTAGAGAAATCAGTCGTTGTGGGACCCGGAGTAAATTCTTGATCGTATCCCGGAAATAGAAGATTTTGTGACACCAAGAGGAATCTATAGTGTGTCGCTGGTAAAAATTCGAATCCCGGCCCCCGTGTTGACTTTCCCGGGCTCCAAGTCTTTCTCAATTGAGTCCCGCCCATTTGAGGACCCGTTCCCGACAGTTCGTTTCAGGACCCTTCCCGACAGTTCTAGGCAAAATAAAGGGGAGAGAGAGGAGAGGGGTATGACTTACGCCAGTCCTTGTCCTCCAATTGGAGCAGGCCGAACATTGCTGGGACATTTTCTTTGCAGAGGACTTGGCCTTTCACCTGAATCGGAATGTCTTCCAACGAAGTAGGAAAGTACTCACATGAACGTACTGTCTCGTGGCAGAAACCACAGCGACGACGGCGAGAAGGGAGAAGACGGCCTTGGCGAGGACCATCTTGAAGTTGTGGGAAGAGAAGGGAAGACGACTGTTTTATAGCGGTGGTGTCATTTCGTCCCGAGAAAAAAATAATGATGTGGCGGGAGATGAAATCATAATTATCACGGAGCGCAGTCCCCGGGAAAATGACTCTTTTTGAACAGGAAGAGATTCAAAAATCTTATCAAGAATGAGTTTTATAGCATTTTTCAGTAATCTAGTCCATTTTAGAGGTGGAATCTCGCCTCCTGACAGTTTTATTCGGCATGAAGACCCTTTGTAGAAAATGGTAGCTGGACATTTGAGAAGGCACTGCTGGGGCGGCCTCAGCGGTGGAAGAACGTGAAAGTAACTGGGATTTCTACAGTATAACAGGGTTGAACATATTTTATGCTCAATATGTGTGACTACAAGAAAAAAATAGCCTTTATTCCGGTCCCTGGCTCGCCTTTTTCAGTTCCTCTTTGGCTTTATTCAATGCCTCTGCGATCATTTCCTTCTTGGAGGCGTCATTGACAATTTTGAATCCTTCTTCAAACAGCAAAGAGTCCGTTCTGACCGGAAATTGGTTCCCGTCCAAATTATAACAATTGCCGTAAGTGGCAGCCTTCGCTGACATATTTAGCACTGATTCAGCGTCTTTTTGTCGCTGGGGGCCTTTCTTTCTGAAAAAGAATGGAATTTTTGTCGAAAATATAGACAAAACAGACTTCAGTAATGTTTCCAACCAATTCAGATACCCGTTCTTCTAGGGGTCTCGGGGAATTAGACGCCAATTCCGCTGCTGCCTTGAAGTCGTCAATTGTATCGCGTCCAAGTGTTTTTATAAACAAATTATGGTCCTTATTGGAAAAGATACGATCAATTATCATCTGATCCGTGAATTTATCACAGGGAAGAGGCTGAATGAAGACAGAATTACGTGTTTTGGAATGGATCGGTATACTGATGCACGCGTGCATGACAGGGCTGGGCGATACATCGGTATTGGGTATCGGCGATATCGGCGCCGATATGTATCGAAAATCAATATCGAAATTTCGATATGCCTCCCACCGATATATCGGTATCGGTATCGGACCGATATGTCAATTTCACGCCGATATCAAAAGCTGATATTCGCGCGCAAATGGCGCGGAACATGGTATGGTCCCACCAAATATTTATCTGTAGTACCAGAAAAAACCATGGATCCTCTCGTTTTTTGGTCAGATAAAAATAATGCTACTAAGTTCCCCAATGTACTCAAGCTGGCGAAGATGTACTTGTGCTGCCCAAGCACAAGCAGAGAGAGTGAGCGTTCTTTTAGCGCTGCTCGACTCATCGCCTCTGATCTTCGGGGTAGTCTTTTCTCCGATGTATTTAAAATGCTACTGTTTATAAACTACAAAATGGGTTAACCCATTTTTGCCCGAATTTCCCATTTCAAGAAATTTTTTACTGGGAGATGAGAGTAGATCCATTCGATGGCGTCTTTCGCCGTCTACAAGAAGAATTTCTTTCATCAGCTTGGGAGCGTCACAGTGAGAAATCGACAACGTTTTACCAAAATTAAGCTCTCCTATAAGCTTCGACAAAAGTAGACCACTCATAGAAAAATGCTTAATTCTGGTAAAACGCTGTCGATTCCTCACTGTGACGTGCCAAACCGTTAGAGTTCCTGTTACTTTTCACTTCTTGGCTTTCTGTGATTGTAAAAACCAAAGTAATAAGTAAAACAAAAAAAGGCAAAAATAGGCGGCACCCTTGGGAATTGAACGCTGGTATACCTTGTTATTGTCGGACTAAGCGCCTACCGACTGCGCTATGGGCGCCGCGTCTTCCCTTGGAAGAGTTCTCCCCTATCTACCCAGCGCGGAAATAGGCCTTCTTCTTTTTAGAACCTTCACTTTCCGTTAGTTCTCTCCGATTACTAATAAGAAAGCGCCTTATTCCTTGTGCAACCTTCTCCCTCATAAAATTTCTTCTCCAACTGCTTATTGGTTATCGGAGTCCTCTTCTTCAAAAGAATTACTCCGAATGTGCGGGAGACCTCTTGCCTAACAGAATATTCTCTCAAACACTGTATTCCGCATAACAGTAGGTCTCCTGGCTTCGGGACCTATATTCACCCATACTCGCTGTAATTTTTTTGTTCATCTTCTGTTCTCGGAGACTTGTCTGGCGATCTCATAGGACGAAAGTCCACGGACAACCCGTGAACCACGGGGGCAACTGGGAATTGATTAATCATGATAAAAGTATAAAGTTTCGGATAAACCAATTCGTATTACCGTAATGAGCGCAACAAGCGAAGCAACGTGGAAGAGTTACCCGATAGTATTCATATACAGCGACAAATTCATTCAAACTGATACTTCCAATGCTTTCTCGCATGTTTGGAGAAGGAACATGATTTACTTTAGCTGTGAGAAAATTTTTTGTAAGCTTCTACCGAGACCTAGCCGATTACATCCGCAGATTGAATCCGTTCGTACTGTTCTGTTGATCGGCCCTAGAGCTAACACTGCGAATGAATGGCTGGTCGATGTTTGAATCGCGTACAATGGCTGGATTCATTTTGAAAAGAAAGAACGACAGGCAATAAAAACTATAGTAGAAAAAAGAAAGATGGAGAACGAATGGTTTATTGACGAAGGGCAAATCGTGCAAACCCCGTTCGTTCTATTTCTTTGGATAGGTTACCGATACCGAGAATGAGTAGATTTGAAATTATGACCCTCTCTATCGAATATGGAAAAAAAAGTAAGAGAAGACCTGCTCATCTCCCAAAACAGGAAAAGAGTAACGAATTTCTTTGAATGAAACTAAACATTCATCTCTAGGGTAGAGATTGCTCTATGCTCTGCACAGATAAGCCGTCAGAGAAGAATCTACTCTTGTCATGTATCATTTTATCCTACCCTAATAATAGGCAGATCTCTGTGTGTCTGTCTGTATGTCTGTCTGTAAGACCTGTCGTTTGTTCAGGTCGACGGTCGAAAACGAGAGAAGCAGAAAATTTCGACCATCAGATCTTACTCGACTGTCAAATGTTGTTCGACCGATATAAACTAATCCCAACCAAAGGCCAAAGGCCGCCGGAGGCATACTAGTTTCTAAAGAACGAGATCCTCAAAGCACATAACTGGGAGAGAACTAACGGAAAGTGAAGGTTCTAAAAAGAAGGAGGCCTATTTCCGCGCTGGGTAGATAGGGGAGAACTCTTCCAACGGAAGAGGCGGCGCCCATAGCGCAGTCGGTAGGCGCTTAGTCCGACAATAACAAGGTCCTGCGTTCAATTCCCAGAGGTGCCCCCTACTTTTGCCTTTTTTTGTTTTACTTATTACTTTGGTTTTTACAATCACAGAAAGCCAAGAAGTGGAAAGTAGAAGCGTTTAACACAAGTTTGTAAAATTTGTTTATTATTAAATGACTACTTTTGGTCTCTAGGCAGAGCCAGTCAGGTCACGTTTGTGCTTACAGCTCTGCCATTTATAGGCCAAACCCAGGTGGAAACAGCCAAAGTGATAGGCAAGAAGATAGCTCAAACATCTATACATGATCGCTGGCAACACAAAAGGTTTAAAAATACGCCGAGTTCTCTTCTACTTCAACGCCTACAGCCGAGAATATTTCCAAAGGGGCAAATAGATTCTTTGGGAGGAAATAAAAGGGACTGCAACTGAACTGTTTCTCTTCGCGGGGGGTCTAGTGGAACGAGATCAAAGCCCCGTCAAAACCCCCTTCTTTGGTGTCTTTTCCCTCCAGTCTTTATCCTTTGGAGATCGCTCCGAGCAGCAGATTCAAACCAAAATCCTAGAACTATTCTCCACTCAAAATAAAAGCGGACCAAGAAAGATTTTGTTGTTAAAAGTCCTAAACAGGTCTGAAGGACGGCGAAGGAGCCTTTTCTTTCTTTTGTAAACCACATTGTTGCCTGGGGTTGTCTACGAACGGATATCTTCTTATATCCTGGGAGAAAATAGACTAGATTTTATTTAAAAATTGGGTTATAAGGCGAAAAATGAGACGAACTCTATCCTTGTGACAGAAAACTAGGTTCCGGGGACCTTTCGAAGTAGTTATTGGTTTGTAGCTCAACGAGGAACAGACCACGGTCATTCAAAACAAGAAATATGTCTGCTCGGGCCCTCGGGGTGTCCTGATGCACGCGTCGGTGTCTTCATGCACGCGTGCATCAGGACACGTCCCCTTTTGGAATAATTACCTCAATTGACTCGACTCGAATGGTGATAAACGAGAGTAGAGCTGCTACACTGATCTGATAAATCATCTGAAACTGGAACGAAGTTTTAAAAAAAGAAAGTATGATGAGCCGGCGGCCAGCCCACAAAAATTAAAGGACTGTATGTATTATTGAAAATTTACTCGTTCAGTGAAAGCCACCGAGAGGATAGTGGGGATTATAAATGTATCTTGGCGTGCGTAAAACTTTCCATCCAACGAGAAGATCAAAATGGAACCCGTACAAGATGGTGAACTATGGACAGGGAATGGGTGACTCTAAACTAGAGACAACCAGGATATGGAAGCTAACGGTTACAGATAGCTCTGGAGTATTAGGGAAGAGAAGACCCTTTGATGGCTCCTGCTGTATTGGGAGCATCACGTAAATTGACCGAGCTTGAATTTTTGGAAAGGAACGAGGCATACGGTAGAGCATTTTCAAATTGGAAGAGAAGATTATTTTCCCTGGGAAACTGCTGAGAATTTGAAGCAAAACGTTTGCTATGAACAACCATGATATTGTGAGCCATCTGAAATACAGCTGTTGTTTATTTTTGAGGTGAAAAATCCCGGCATGAGAACCTTTTGATATTTTACTCTATTGAAAGGTAGAGGAGCCATGTGGCAACGTGAAATAACCTTCTTCTCTCCCAATATAGGCTACAAAAATTACAATCAATCTAGATTTCCCCCCTTGATCCCAGACGAATGTAGCCCGTCCCCGTATGTTCCCCTCCTTTATCTCTCCTATGTAATAATCTCTAATTCCCAGGTGTTTATTATGCGAGAAAATTCGTTACGCCATAGAAATTAAACTCAATCGGTTCCGAATTAGAGAGAGCAGAGAAAAAGACTGGAAATTGTATTCTGCTGGAATGTATCTCGGACTGCGACTGCAACTCTTCCATCCCAATGAGACCGATCCCTGGCCCCATCCGGCGCTGTTCATCAAATTTATGAACTCGTTGGTGCATCCTTCCATTATCCTCACTGTGACAGCCGCCTATTTTATCGTTTTCAAGAGTGAAAACTTAACAAAAACTTATCGGAGTCTACTAATGGTTCATCTCTTCTGGTAAGTAGTCCACAATGGCCAACATTCTTCCTCACCAACTCACTGACCTCACCAAATGCTCGTCCCGTTCGACTAATTCGACCTTGCTTCTTTTCATACTGCAATCCAGTTCAGAATTTTATGGCGAACAAGCTGAAATAGGTTATATTGCATGAGAATAAGAAATCGTTGAGATATTTTCAAAAACGCTATTTTCACTCCCAAAAATCATATTTTGGGTTATAAGTCAACAATTTCTTGTTCTTATGGAATATCACCTAGACCAGCGTGTTCGCCATCAAATTCTGAACTAGGCATCTGTAAACAAAATAAGCATGCTCAAACGAATCGAACGCGGCGAGCAGTTGGTGAGGTTGGTGAGGTGGTGAGGAAGAAGGTTCGCCGTCCACAATTGCCTCGAACAGTCAAAAAGTGGATCAATCGGTCCAAAATCGCTTATGGTCCAAAGTAGCTTGAGACGGTCCAAAATCCCTTCTACCGTTCCAAAATTCCCTCAAACGGTGGACCCTATATATGTTGAACCCGGGGCAACAATTTCTGAGTTTCTGTTAAAAAGCGGTTCATCGCTGTGAGATTTTGTACTCTAGCGCCACCGATAAGAGTCAGAGGGAATAAACAGGGATACTGTAATCTGTAAGCCTAGCAGCGGAAGATTTTCCTCATCCATTGAGAAAGAAGACTAATACGATTCAGCCAATTCAGGTCCTTCCTGCTCGAGCTGCTAGCCAGTAGCCTTGCGGTCCCCGTAATCTTCGTCCCATTCAAAGCTGGCTACTGTTCTGGTATCTTCACCTATTTCCGTATTTCCCCTCGGTTTATTATAATGATTTGGTTCTCCGTAATCATGGGTAAGGGTTTTTTTTAAAGACATCGATAATATTTTAACTTCAGCCAGCATGGTCTCAATCCTGAATCTGTTCCTCTACCGACTCTTTTCCGTTTTAAAGTCGGAACTTCTCTTTACCAAGAAATGGCTCCTCCTGGCAGGATTCCTTGCCGTTTACGTAATATCGATCAGTTACGTTGCTTTGGCAGCATTTCTTATTTATGACGAGAATATGGACAGGAGGCTGGTCGCTCAAGAGGTAGGAGAGCCAGAGATGGTATTACTGTAGTCCGCGAGATGCCAAAAACGGGCTCGGAAATTCACACCAGCATTTATTTTTTCTGGAAAGAGACACAAATCTCACCGAGAGAAACTTCCGAGAAATAGCGATTCATAGCGGGCGGGGGTTCCAGACAGCCGTCTCGCTGGTGACGACCGTTGATGACGTCCGTTTTTCACTTTCCGGGGGCAGTCATTCAATTTTTTAACATTGTGGGAAGATGGGCAAGGCTATATAGAACTCTGTTAATCTCTTCTTTGGGATAATCCCTGAGAAACTTCCATTATCTGGTCAAAATTGGGGGCAAAAAAGGGAATTCCTGAATTCGGACAAAAAGAGCTGCTTGAATCGAGCCAGTGAATACAGTTAATATACAGAATACAGCCGGGTTGCTACGGAAATGGTACGAATTTTAGTTTTGCTAATCAGAAAATTTGGGCCTGAAGCACCGTTCCTTCTCGAAGATGTCTCTTGTTAGATTTCTCTATTTTGCAGCAATGGGGCCACATTCCTCTCCAAATCGACCACCGGGGTCTTATCGTCTTTGCCAGAGTTGCTAAGAATAATTTCGCCGTAGTCTCATTTATTGCATTGACCTCCGTCCACGGCGTGGCAGCTCTGCTCCTTGGACTGGGAACTTTCCTCATAATCAAGTAAGTCACACGAGTAATCAAGTCAGGGTTAGTCTAATTTGTATCACATTTGACGACAGAAACTACCGTAATCCTTAATATTCTTGATTTTAGGAGGAGCCCTTCAATGAACGAGGAAATGCAAAAGATGCATACAAAGTTAACCCGATCCCTAATTATTCAGGTAGAGGCGAAGCTTCTTCTCATAAATCGGCTGAACATTTATTTTCAGACGTTCCTCTTCATTTTCTGTCTCTTTATTCCCTGCCTGATAATTCTCTGTGGAGCACTGATCTTCGATTATCTGCCCATAGGTAAGGCGCCCCTAAAAATCTCTGAAGATCCCCTCGTTGCTGTGCTTTTTGGCATTTTTGTCGTAAAATTATGACTGCCCCCTTTCAGCGGTTTCCAATGTCATCGTCTTCCTGTTGTGGCTATCTGGCGTTGCGGATACGGTAGCTCTGATCGCCTGTGCCAAGGACTATCGGGAAATGGTCGCCAGCTTCTGCCGGCTAGTAGCCAACTGCCTCACTTGTCGTTCTTCAGCTACGGTGGATTGTACCCCCGTTGTTTATAGTCTTCAACGACCGCTGATTATTGAGTTTTTCCCTGAGTAAAGCGTTTTTCTTGGCCAAATCCCCCCTACGGGGGGCGAATTCTTCCTTTCTGTCACTCCCTCTAATATTCTCAGAGTACTGTAGACTAGAATGTTAATCAATACGTTGATAACAGATTTATACACAAGCAGCAAACACGGAAAGAACAGAAAGGACAGCAACGAAGCCAAAAAGGCTAATCAATAAGAAGTTCATCATATCCTCGCCGCTTCCTCCACTCTTCTTCCATTTTCGTTTTCCAGCCGACTGATTACTTCCTCTCTCGTCGTAGTAGTACTTCTTCAGCTGCCTCATCTTCTCCAGGCCGATCTCACACAATTCCAAGAACTTCTTCCAGCCGTCGACGAGAAAGACAGGAAGATCCTCCGGGAGGGCGGCATCATCAGCAGAGGAGATTCCAAGGACGGAGATCATCTTCTTCAGTGGATTGGACTCTAGGGTCGCATCTTCCGGGGTTGCTATCTTCTCGTCATCGTTAGCAGCCAGGTCAAAGTCAACTATCTTCTGTGGAGCGGGAGCAGCTTCAGTGGACATCTTGAGAGGAGAACAGGGAATCACGTCTGTGCAACGGAAGCGATCTCTCTCCTCTCCGTTATATAGGGCGGCTCAAAGCAAAGCGAAAATAAGACGTTAGGATGAGGGTTTACCGCTTTCGCTGACGCAGCCGGGTGCAAAAGGGAAAACAGGACAACAGCGTCAATATGGGAAAACATTTGAGGAAAAGGAGGGTTCTCTTGGAAAACGCAGTAAGCTTGGACGTTCTGTGAACAAAAGACACAGCGGCTCAGTTGTCCAAAAAGGACCACAAACATGAATGCGCTGTCCAGAAAAGGACGGGGTGAAGCAAGCTGGCAGTCAAAAAATGTACGGTGACGGAAGAAAGGGTAACTCCCCCTTTGGGTCCTGGCAGCCACAATAACTCGCGTTTTGGGCCCTGGTAGCCACAATAACTCGTAAGATGCGTCCACTGTAATTCCCCCACACGGTTCGACGGTTCTTTTTTTGAAAACGGAGGAAATTTAGAAACGGGGAGGAAATTCATTCGCAGCAAACCACGAATTATGTTCAGCCATCACCTTTTTATAATAATATGCCTTATGTAACCCGAACTTTTTTTTCAAGCTCAAGAGTTGAGAGTAGACTCATTCGAACCGATAATTTTTGTTGCGTACCGACTGCACTTTTAGAATTTTTTTGAAAATGAGGAGGTGAGGAGGAAGCGAGCTTTTAAATTTCAAAAAAAGCAACAACGTTTTTTGAGCT
Organism: Oscheius dolichura; assembly: GCA_932521035.1. Taxonomy (NCBI): domain Eukaryota; kingdom Metazoa; phylum Nematoda; class Chromadorea; order Rhabditida; family Rhabditidae; genus Oscheius; species Oscheius dolichura. Next base: position 8,048,691 of record OW051494.1, read on the forward strand.
AGCGCAACGGGAGTAGTGTCATTCGATGGCGCTTCTTGGCGTATTGGCGGTTTATTTTTTGCTAACAAGGGAACTTTTTTACCTTAATGCGGCTTCCCGAGATGAGAGTAGGGTCATTCGAAAGTTATACTGATGAGCAAATTTGTAGCGGCTAACTGCCGGGGCGACGCCCGTGACAGCGAGATTAAGTTTATACAGTCCTGAGATTTGATTAAAAACTGGGCAAATCTAGTCACTTAATTGCTGAACAAAATTTGAAATAAATTGCTGAACAAAATTTGAAAATTTCATTTTGCGGGCAGCCTTATTTTTACTTTAAAAATATTTTACTCAACGGGCAGACACCGAGTTCTTCTAATTCTTGTTGCAAACGACTAATAACATCGAGAGCTACATTTTGACACCAAGAATTATGCAAAGAAAGCTCGAAAACAATTTTTGAAGTCAAAAAGTGCTTTCCCTGAACAAAACTCAGTCATTTGTTACATCTTTTCAATTCTTCGGTTTTTTGCATTTTTCTCTCACGTCACATAGTAATTCGGGGTTGGTAAAACACGAGAAAGCATCAGAAATGCATAAAAATTTAACGGTAAAAAGTTTGATTCTCGTAGCGAACGCGCGCCCGGGCTTTCTACTGTCCGCGGCGAGTTGTGATCGGCGAGCCCAATTGGGCTTCATTCAACTGCGCAAATGGTAAAAATTTTGCTCTTCTAATCAGTAGGGGGGAGGAGGCCCTTATCTTCTCCTTTCTTGCCAACCAAGCGTCTTTCCTGTCGACTTTCTTTTTTTTTTAAAAAGAACAATAATGTCCGGTAAACATTTTTAGAATTTAAAATATCGTATTTCCAGAAATTCCCTTTTATACGGAAAAAGACTTAAATAAATTGACACATATAGACGAGATTGCTGGAGGGACGGTTTACAAAGGGAAAATTAAGAGTTTTCGATTAATTCCACGACTATTTGGAAACGATAATGCCAAGGAAATTGCAGTCAAGAAGTTTAACTGGTCAAGAGATCACCCTCTTGAAAATTATAAAAAGGAGGTTGACATCCTTCTCAAGGTAAATTTAATTAATTGACAACTTCTCTTTCAAAATTCCAGCATAAACATAAAAACTTGGTCGAAATATACGGAATTCTCTGGGATGGAGTGGATAAATCACGATATTTGGGTTATGTGATGGAATATTTTGAAGAAGGAAGTCTTAAAAATGGTTTTGATTCTTTTATGTTTTAATTAAGTGCAATTTAGTCATCTTCAACCCCGAGAAATCCTACGATTTATTAGAAATATGTCAATGGATTGTTCAAATTGGAGAAGGCCTCCAATATCTCCATGACAATAAAATACTGCATAGGGATATTAAGCCGGCAAAGTAGGATAGAGACCGTTTTATAAATTTATTTGACTACAGTATCCTGGTGGCTGGAAATATTCTGAAATTGGCCGATTTTGGAGTTGCTAAATATTCGGATTCCACTACAACCGCGGGGTGAGATTGGATTATTTTATAAATCTTTAAGTTTTTCGTATTTTTCAGTGCTGGAACTAATTGTTACATGGCGCCGGAAGTATTGGAAACGGGAAAATGTAGTCCTGCCTCTGATGTTTATTCGCTGGCGATTACCATATGGGAAATATTCCACAGAACGTAGAATTATTCCTTTTTATGAATAATTTCATTGCAGGAAGGCATACACCGAGTTGGGGGAAGACAGAGGATACGAATTTGTACAATTAATTCTTGGTGGGCTTCGTCCGACTATAGATTCTGAAAAGATTGATGAAGATATAGCAAAATTAATAAAAAGGTAAATTGTTTTTAAATGTTTTTCAAATGTTTTTTAGATGTTGGCAAAGAGAAATATCCAAGAGGCTGACAGCACAGGAAATTGTTGATTTTTTTGTTGAAAAACCGAAAGAAGTGGTAAAAACAGCACGTTTTTTACAAGATTGCATTATTATTGTTTCAGATTTTGATTATGGGAGGAAGGAAAAATAATGGAAAGGCCTTCGCTGGGATGGCAGTGTTGAGCCAGGATAGAACAAAATGGATTGAAATAGAACTGGAATTACCTTATGTGGCTTCTGAGAGTGGAGCAATTTATCTCAATGGAGAAATCTATTTATTTGGTGGTTGGAGGGATCCAAAAGCTTTGTATAAATTGGACAAAAATCTGAAATGGATCCGACTGGCTGATATGAATGTTGGACGCGGGGGGATTGAAAATAATTGTTTGGAATGGAATGGATATATTTGGGTATTTGGAGGATATGACGAAAATGTAGAAGCCCTAAAAAGTGTGGAAAGATACGATCCGAAGAAGAATAAATGGACATTCATTTCGTGAGTTTAGTTTCGATTTTCTCTTTCTTTGGAGAAATAAAAACCAGGTTATTAACAGACTTTAGAGATATGAAACATGCCAGATCTAATGCAGCAACGGCAGTATGGAACAATAAAATAATTATTTGTGGTGGATGGATTGATGATATAACCGCCACGGGTGTTGTAGAATGTTACAATCCTGAAGATAACAGCTGGACTGAACTTCCCTCTTTACCAGAGCCCTGCAGTGTCCATTCACTCGTTACTTATGAAAATAAGTTTATTCTATTTGGTGGAGGTGATATCAATGGTCCAACTAACGCCGTGTGGGAGCTCGACCCTCAAGAATCAAATTCAAAATGGAAATCGTTGCCGCCATTGAAATATCCTTCCGACTGTTTTGCTGGAATAATCCTTGACCAAGAAATCTATGCAATTGGTGGATGCCAGAACGAAGATTTAGATCTGAGTCGAGTTGAAATATTCGATGGAAAACGATGGCGAGATGGAGCTGCTCTTCCTTATAGTTGGACTCATATGTCCTCTGTGATTATTCCCCAAACCTTGGCTGATCGTCTTTGTAATTGCTAGAGACCGGATTTTTAGGTTTTTACCTATTTTTCGCGGACTGTTTATGGGCAGATATGCCACAATATGTTTTATGACAAAAGGAAGCGTTTTAAAGGGTTTTTTTAAAGAAGAAATTACCTGGTAAACACAGTGCTCCGATCCTTGCAGTAATATGTTAGCTCGATGTTTACAGCACCACCTTTCACTTGCTGTACGACTTTGCGTCTCAAAATTCTTTTACTAAAATAGTTGGAAAGACCAACCTGGCACATGTAGCCTTAGCATAATCGATGGTCAGGCAGTCCGCACGGTCCGGTGGGGTATCAGAATCAATGACAGCTGGAAGTGAAAGATTGTGGAATAATGGAAATTCTCTCTCTCTCTCTCTCTCTCTCCTATTAGGGTTACTGTAGTCGCGACAGATGCATTACGGTAATTTGGAGAGCATTCATCAGAAACGAAAAGCATCGCCAGAATCAAGAACCACACAGAATTAAGTCAAATGAATTAGGTTTTAGCAAGTACCAGTGAAAAAAAAATTCAACGAAAGTCGCACAACAATTTCATAGCCAAGATTCGAAGTATTGTTAGAAACTCCAGTCACTTACTTCCTTGAGAGCAGGACAGTCGGTAAAAATTCCCGTAGATTGAAAACGCCAGATAAGCATCGTAGACGGCCGTGGCAAAGGAGAGGGCAACCAGCAGAAAGCTGGCCGGACGAAACCTCGTTGTGGGGAAGACGACGGCCGAGAGCTGCTTTTAAGCTGAAGCGTTTCTTGTATTGATATTTTTGTAAGTTTTAGAGACCCGAAATTTATTTGGTAGACAGGAGAGACGCAGCGCTGCCTGCTATCCTACGATGTTCTACACCGATTTAGACGATATCTAAACTGCAAAAATAGGTCAAATAAATATTGTTGTATGCTTTTATGCTTTCTTATTGGTTTATTTTTGTGAAATGGCCCGTGAAACTTATGCTTTTCGGATCTTTATCATTTGGGAAGCCGCAGTTAGACAGCCAGGAGAGGAAAAGGCAACAATTGGATAAACAGGGCAGAAAATAGCCACAGTTAGACGGCTAGGACGAGAAAGGAAATAAATATCCGAGCAGTCGTTTTTATTTCAAAGCACTTCTTCAGTTGCCCTGCCCCTGGTCATTGGAATTATTCTCTTCACCATAATCTTCGTGACTTCCGCAGTTTTTTGTTGTCGTGAGCGACCATAAAGGCAGGAAACAACGCCTCTGCTGTCTTGAATTTATGTCGAATATTAGTGTTTTGGTCTATTTTTGAGAAGATTTATAAGAAATAACAAATTTATTTTCGATTTATTCTTTTTTGTACTGGCAAAGACGATCAGCCAAGGTTTGGGAAATAATCACAGAGGACATACAAGACCAAACATAAGGAAGAGCTGCTCCATCTCGCCATCGTTCTCCATCGAATATTTCAACTCGACTCAGATCCAAACGAATTTTCTGTTGTCCACCAATTGCATAGATTTCTTGGTCAAAGATTTTTCCAGCGAACGAAATAGCAGGATATTTCATTGGTTCCAAGGGTTTCCATGTTCGATTTGATTCTTGAGGGTCGCGCTCCCACACGGCGTTTGTTGCCCCTTTGCCATCCAATCCACCAAATAGAATAAGCTTATTTTCATAAGTAACGAGTGAATGACCACCGAGGGGCTCTGGTAAAGAGGGAAGTTCAGTCCAGCTGTTATCTTCAGGATTGTAACATTCTGCAGTATCCGTGATGGTAAACTCTCCAATCCATCCACCGCAAATAATTATTTTATTGTTCCATACTGCCGCTGCTGCATTAAATCTTGCAATTTTCATATCTCTAAAATCTGTTAATAATCTGGTTTTCACTTATCCAAACAAAAGAGAAAATCGAAACTAAACTCACGCCATTAATGTCCATTTATTTTCCTTCGGATCGTATCGTTCCACACTTTTTAAGACATCAGCATTTCCATCTGCTCCTCCAAATACCCAAATATATCCATTCCATTCCAAACAATTATTTTCCATCCCCCCGCGTCCAACATTCATATCTGCCAGTCGAATCCATTTCAGATTTTTGTCCAATTTATACAAAGCTTTTGGATTATAGACACCACCAAATAAATAGATTTCTCCATTGAGATAGATTGCTCCACTAGCAGTAGCCTTATAAGGTAATTCCAGTTCTATTTCAATCCATTTTGTTCTATTCTGGCTCAACACAGCCATTCCAGCGAGGGCCGTGTTATTATTTTTCCATCCTCCCATAATCAAAATCTAAACGGAGGCCTATGCTAAATCTAAAAAATAATTCACAGTTTCTGAAGTGGATGGACAAAGAATTAGAAATACAACAGCGCATACTAAACTGTTTGATAAGTTCGTCCCTTTTTATTTTTTGCACTTTTCGAGGTAGTTTTGGTATCAAAATGATCCTCTCCGAATTTTCCAGAACCGTATATGGTTTTGGATGGGTGTTTCCTATCACCCTGGCAAGTTAGCTATCATCGAGATTCGACCTTTTTTGACACTAGGTGCTGTGGTGACTCACCATGGAGCTTTCATAAAAAATTAGGTTGCTCTTTTTGCAGGGTTTGACATGCTCTTTTTGGCAAAAAAAGTTTGTTTCGATAGCCCTCAGGATGGCCGAGTATCGCCCTTTTTTTTGGAAAATGTCGACATTTTATATAGGGGAATTGATCAGTAAAAAATAAATTGCTTGCAAGCTCTTCAATATTACTGTCAATTGATAGATCTCAATCTAACTAACAACTTTTGTTCAAGGAGTAAAGTGATAAGTCATTGAGATAAAAATTCGACATTTTCAAAAGAGCGATACTCGGCCATCCTGGGGGCTAAAAGCCTTTTTTTTGGCTGATAGCTGACGTCAAACCCTACAAAAAGACCAGGGCTGGACGAAATTTCGATTTCGTGTCGAAAAATGGTCGAAATCGAAAACGAAAATTTCGTCTGATTCGTTTTCGTTTCGACTTGAAAAACCTGATTTCGTCCAGCACTGAAAAGGACCAACCTAACTTTTTCTGAAAGCTGCATGGTGAGTCACCACATCACCTCGTGTCAAAAATGGTCGAAACTCTATGAAAGCTAACTTGCCAGGGTCACAGGAAACTCATATCCAAAGTGCTTACGATTCTGGGGAATTAGGAGAGAATCATTTTGACACCAAAAGCACCTCAAAACGTGTGCAAAATAAAAAGTTACGTAAAAAGGGACGAACTTATCAAACAACCTAGTATTAGGGGGATCCCAAACTTGCGAAGCTTTCTGAATTTTTCCTCCAATTCATCTTCTTTTCTATTCAATTTTTCCTCCAATTCTTCTTTCTCCCTTTTCAACCTATCAATTTCTTGTTGTTTCTCAATCGCCTGGGCTTCGTACATTGCTATAAGTGGATCATCGCTCATTTTTATAGCTTAAAATGAATTTTACTGAATGTGAGATGCAAAGAGAATGAGAAATTGGGCTGGCGAGAGGTTTGCTGACAGCTGCAAAGAGTGAGACATTGGCCGGCCATTGATTGCTTGATCGCCGCATTTTGGCCATTATCACGGGAAGAAGATAGAATTCTGGTCGTTTTCAACTTCTAGCATTTCAGGGTGCCCTTGGAAGTGTATCCACTCTCATTTATTGTCTTTTTTATTAATAAATCAATTTTCAAAATTGAGATCAAACGTCGTCGATGCTTGCTGATATAATTTAGCTTTGTAACTTGAGCAAAACATTAGAAAGCGAAGAATTTGGATGAAAACATCATTTTGTCCAAAAAGCGACGCCTCTGAGGCACATTTTAACATTTTCAGACTGAAAAGATGGAAATGTTACGAGGAAAAGTCGGTACAGGAAAGCTATTGAGGTTTTTGGATCATGTAGGCAGTTTAAGTTTAGCAACAGGAAAAAAACTACAAGCTTTAAGACATTAACTGAAAAAAAAAGAAAAGAATAGAAATGGATGGCTAAAGAAGGTGTCTGCGAATAAATTTGGCTCACTTTTTGGAGCGATTTGTTAGAAAAACGAAGAGAAATGATGGATAAGTTGATAGGAAATGAAAATTGCGAAGTTTTGGATCGAAGACTCCGCTGAATAAGGAACGCGTACGCGTAATTCAACAGAAAACAAAGCTTTTGTCCTGAGAAAAGCTACGCTGCCGTCGGTGTGAAAATCGAAAATCGACTAGCGACGTGACTTTAACTCAACGGGCGAAATGCAGGCTCAACTTCAGCATTGTTCCTTTTTTGATATTTCAGACTATTTACGCTCTCCAAAATTTTAAAAATTTCAAAGAAATAAAGCAGCCCATTTTTTTTCGGAATTGAATAAACACGATTTCATCATTTCCCTATCATCTCCTCAGCTAATTATGCGCATTTCTACCCTTCACAGAGTATAAAAATCCCCAAAACAGTCAAATACGCACTGATATTTATTATTATCATCTATTTACAGTGTTTATGTACAGTAATTTCTCCTTCAAAGCGAAGAAGTAATTATCCAGGATAGAGAACTTGATCCTCGCTGGGTCCTTTGTAGTACATTCCCTGAAGACTCATTATTTTAGGTCTCACAACGGAAAATATGGTACCTTGTCGTCCCAGTAGCCTTTATCCATAATTACTCCGCCCAATTCCTTCTCCGCGACGTAGGGACACTGCTTTACGCATTGATCATCGCATTCGTGGGAATTCCCGACAAGTCTGAAGATTTTTGAATTTTCTACGGTTTTTGGAAAGTCATTTAAAGAACTGCAGTTTGTAATTTTAGTAGGTCTGGAGATTACGGAGGAAAAGAAAAGAAAAAACTCACTCATTATAGCCGTCCTTGGCAGTATCCTTGACACTGGCAGCTACGTCTTTAACCTTGTCTACTCCCTTCTCAAGAATGTTTTTCTGAAAATTATTAATTTTCCAGTTCAATTCATTTTTTACCCCCGTTTGATTAAAATTTAGCGGAGTAAAAGCTTGTTTTAGGTTAATTTATGGCAAAGGAGGAGCTTTTGAGCAGAGTTTTGGCCCTTCTAACACTGAAAAAGACTTTAACAGCTCATTTTCAGACGTTAGTTTGATTTGAACGAGAAAAATTAGATGATTTCATTTTAAAAAACCGATGCGAACATAAAAGATTTGTGGGAATTTCCTGGGTTATTCGGAAAGTAAAATGTACTGGAGTAGAAAACTGACCTCGTTTCTGTCGGACATATTTTTCTCTTGTAAAAATAGTTGAACTTTTCAGTTAAAAAGAAAGCAAAGTCGATAAATTGGTTGGATGGCTAGATGAAGTTCAGCTTATAAAGGGAAGGGGAGGGCGCTCCCTCCTTGTTGACGCCATTTTGGCCAGGGGCTCACGTGGCGCTGCTTTCGAAAATAAAAATCCTTGAGGTTGTTGCTCTTTTTTTAAAGAAACAACGAGGATTGAGAAACAGATCCTTGACCGCCGGGGACAAAAACTCTTTTGACGTGGGCTTATCACAGCTGATGGCGGCAAATCGACCCAGGGATCAACGATAAGAAGATCACTATCTTAAAAAGAGAAACTCAAAGAAAACTTGTGGTTTGACAGAAATGGGCAAAAAGTGAAGGAATGTACAAAAAGGGGAAAATACTGGGACAAGTGTCGAACCACGGCTAATTTTTTGATGGCCGGTGTCAAAACACCTTCTTATTTTCCCTTCCTTCTATGTAACAATCGGCGACCGGTGCAAATTTAACCAATCTTCCAACAATGAAACAAGGATTTACAAAGGATCATCTGGGAGAAGAGACAAGAAGAATGCTCTCTTGAATATTTGAAGCAATTTTAAACCCTTTTAGGGGACAAATTTTATCTACTTCAAAACATTTCGATCTCTCCTCAAAAATCTCTTCAATCGAACAAAACGAACCTAAAATGACGGCGATTTCTTCAATAAACCTGCACCCTATGAAAATGAGACCGCGCAAGTTTCAGTTTAACAAAATCAGAAAAAAAATGATAAAAACAACCTTTCCAAACCAAGAAATACAAATCAGCTGCCACACAACTAATTATTTCAGCCAGACCTGCTTCGGTCAGCCAATGGTCAGAATGGCCAAGCCTTTCTTTTGTAAAGTTCTGTAGTTTTGACCAAAACCAACGGAGCCGGGGAGATATAACGCCTCCGCCAACACAAAACGGGGGCGTGGGCCGGCCGCCGGAGGGAGTGAGGAGGAAGCGAGCTTACAAATTTCAAAAAAAGCAACAACGTTTTTTGAGCTAGCGTGAGGAGAGTAGTGTCATTCGATGGCGCTTCTTGGCGTATTGGCGGTTTATTTTTTGCTAAGCTCTGGCGCGTAACAGTGAGGAATCGACAGCACTTTACCAAAGTTAAGCCCTTTTTCCATAGCCAGCCGGGTTCGGTCAGCCGGCGGTCAAAAATGGTTTCGCTTTTAGTTTTGTCAAAGCCGGAGATTTCGACCAAACCAAGGGGCACTGGAGACTAACGCGGAGCCTCCGCCAACACAAAACGGGGGTGTCGGCCGGCCAAGGCGCCCCTTCACAAAAAAACTGGGCAAATCTAGTAGGCTCATTCGAACCGATAATTTTTGCTGCGCCGAACTGCACTTTTAGATTTTTTTGAAAGTGAGGCAGTGAGGAGGAAGAGGGCTTTCAAATTTCGAAAAAAGCAACAACGTTTTTTGAGCTAGCGCGATGGGAGTAGGCTCATTCGATGGCGCTTCTCGGCGTATTGGCGGTTTATTTTTTGCTAAGCTCTGGCGCGTAACAGTGACGAATCGACAGCACTTTACCAAAGTTAAGCCCTTTTTCCATAGCCAGCCGGGTTTGGTCAGCCTATGGTTAAAATGGTCTGGGCTTTGGCAAAGCCGGGGATCTCGACCAAACCAATGGAACGGAGTAGACCCCAGCGCGCAGCTTCCGCCAACACGAATCGGGGGCCCTCTCAATAAAACTGGGCATATCTAGTCAGAACTGTATAAAGAAAGCCACAAGGAATATGCTCAATTTGTGGAAGCAGTAGAAATCATCTAGATTACACGCTAGAATCTTGAAAGCCCGAGTTTGAGTGTACAGTGCAACCAATGGGGAAAACAACCTGTCCCGTACTAGCCTCCTACTTTTCTGTTGTCCTCACCACCTCCAAAATAAATAGAAAAACATAGATAAAGAAACGCCACTGTTTATTAAATTTTGATAACACTGTTATTGTCGAAACAACAGAAAAGAGAGAGAACAATACAGAGCCTTTGAGTCCAACCTCTTTGTTGCTAGGTTAGTTGAGTCGCGGCTGATGCCTTCCGAGTTGTGGCGGGGCGCATCTGGTACAGTCCGGGGTGCACCCCCGGATCAGAAAACAGACGCTTTAAAACACGGTCGGTTTCGAAAAATGTACGGTTTAGAAAACGGACGGTTCAAAATCGGTACGGATCTGAAAAAGCCGGTTCAAAACACGGACGTTTTAGAACTATCGTGGCAATAAAAATTGCGGCTACGTACTACGTAGAATTTTTGCGAAAAAAAGTGATTTTTTTAAATTTTATTGTTTGTTCTGTTCCTTTATTTGATTTTTCCTCATAACATTTTTCTTATAGTGTCTAATATATCTCCGTTTACAGAGAAGATGATGCAGCAGCCTCTGGAAATAAAAGGAAGTGGATTGAGCAACAAGAGCTCTCCACAGGAATTTATTTTTGCAAACATTGCAAGTAAGTTTGTTTCACTGATTATTTCTTCATTTAGGCATTGTATTTGTTGTTATTTAGCAGCCATTTTACAAATGCTTGCTATTTTATATGTAGAAAATACCCAAATATAGGGGAAACTCTGCGCAAATTTTTTTTGCGATCAGAACTTGTAATTTATTGATATTTTTTATTATTTGCTTCTTTTAAGCTTTCCTAATGTTTATTTTTCAGGAGCAGATCGTCTTCAGCAAGAAGGAAGAGTTTCTGAGCAACGCTGCTTAGTTTAAAATGTATTTTTTGTTTCTTGTCTATTTTTTGCCTTATCTCGCCTTTCTAATTGTACTTTCCTTTCTTTTTTTGTTCTTTATTGTTGTATTAACTTTTCTTAATAAATATTATGAAAATAAACGTTGTTTTATCATGTATAACGGGTAGAAAACTGGATGGAAGCCATCAAGGCTTTTGTTTTTTATTTTCGACTCTGTACGTAGTATTTTTATTGCCACGAAAGTTCTAAAACGTCCGTGTTTTAAACCGACCTTTTTCTGAACCGTCCGTTTTCGAAACCGTCCAGTTCTAAAGCGTCCGGTTTCTAAACCGTACATTTATCGAAACCGACCGTGTTTTAAACCGTCTGTTTTCTGATCCGGGGGTGCACCCAGTCCGGGGCGGGTGCTCTTTGTCTTGGAGGTGGTCGTCCTTCTGCTGCCGTTGTTGACCGCCAGCACCAGTTGTTGCCATCCGGGAGATACGGGCCGCTTTCGGACGGGGTCGAAGGCCACCTCTTCCAGGAAACGAGTGATTGAACTTCCGGAGCCGTCACCCTTTGTTCTTATCCTTAAAGGAACTGTCAGGGACCTAAAACAACTTGGGCTTAAAACATTCGCCTTTTTCTCCTGATCACAATGGTATATTTGTTTTTGCATATGGACGTCTGTATCACGAGAAAAATACACATTTATGATCAAAATTCGGTCGAAAAAAGGTTAAAAGCGAAAAAATGATCATGATCGTTGCAGTACCTTTCATGGGTCCCGTAGCGATCATGATCACAGAAATGGAATGCTTTTATAACTTTGGGATAAAAATCGTGATTCCGAAGTCCATATGCAAAAATAAATATATCATCATGATCAGGAGAAAACGGCGAATTTTTTAAGTCTATACTGAGTTAGGTTGCTAGCTTTTTGAGAGAGAAAAGGCGGAAAACGCTACATGATTCGTAAAATACACACAAATGACCCCGAAATGAAAAGTTTGAATAGAGAATAGGCCCATATGTAGTCAGTCGCATGGGATTCGGTTGCTCAGGGTCAAGTGATCACTTCCACTTGGTCCCTGACAGTTCCTTTAAAAGTATGGAAATATCTTTAATTTTAAATTTAAAAAAAGGCAGGAGAGAAAATAAAGCCCCCAAAAAAATCGATGTCTAGATGGATGGAAGCCCTTGTGAAACACAAATTTCGGTATAACAAAACATGTCAACGATCTCTTTTTGCCTTTTTCTCTTCTAATTTTTTATTTGTTTTTGTCTTTTTGTCGCCTGTTTACTTTCGAAATTGTCTTCTTCCCCTTTTTATATTTTTCCTTCTTATATCCGCCCCCTCGCCCCCAACTTTTCACGTGATTTTTCCTTCCTTTATGGGTTCAATTTTATATGTTGCTGAAGAAGAATAAAGTTGGTTTTTATCAACACGATTGAAGAATTCAATAGCGCCACTGAAATTTACCAGGGAATGGCACGAACCTGCCATCAGGTCCAGAGGTGCCACCTACATCGTGTCACCGAGTTATGAGGGTCGGAAGTTTGAAAATAAGGTCGTGCCATTCCCCAAAATGTGCAAGCTCTCGTGATTCACTTAGTTTTTTTCTTTTTGTCGAGAAAGACGTCCCCCTCTTTCTTTTTTTTATACTCCCTCAAAAAATATCCTGTCAATTTCGCTATGATCTCTCGAATTATTTATTGTTTTAAATCGTTTGGATAAGAAGAAAAACGATCCGCGAACTCTTGAGGAACGAGAACAGCAGACGGGTAGCAAGGAAAAATCAGAGGGAGAGGGAAAGAGGGGCCAACACGCCAATTTATTCCGTTAAATATATGCACCTTATAATCACCCCAGCCAATTGCAAAGATTTCTCGACCAAGAACAACTCCAACAGAAACAAAACTAGGGGAGGTTATGGACGGTAACTCTTTCCATTGTCCATTTTCCTCAAATGGATCCAATTCCAGAACTGTGGTAGTCCATTCTCTTCCATCCCAACCTCCTAATACAACCAGGTTATTTCTATAACAAACGAGGGAATGCTCAACTCGAGGTGTTGGCATATCCGTCAGTTCAGTCCACACTCCACTCTCAGGATCGAAACATTCCACACTTTTCAATTCGACATCATCATCTCCTGTTCCTCCACAAATATATATTTTCCTGTTACAGACGGCTGCAGCTGCCCAATATCTGCCATATTTCATGTCTCTAAAATCACTTATTAGCCGGAAAGATAATCAAAAGATTATAGGCTCCCTTCATAAAGATAACTTACGGCATCCGTGTCCATTCATTCTTTTTCGGATCATATCGGGCCACACTTTTTAAGTATTCATCATTTTCATTCAGTCCTCCAAATACCCAAATGTATCCATTCCATCCCAAACAGCCATTATTAGTCCCTCTTCGTCCCTCATTCATATCAGCCAGTCGTTTCCATTCCATATTTTTGTCCAACTTGGATAATGATTTGAGATCACCGATTATATAGAGTTCATCATCGAGATAAACAGCACCAACAGATGAAATATAGTAAGGAAGTTCCATTCGTGAAACAGTCCAGGTGGATGCCCCCCGATTCCATATTGTCATCTTGTTACCATTAGGACCTCCTCCCACGACCAAAATCTAAAAAAGCGGAGCCTATCTTCTTTTGTAACCCCCAAATTTTCACCTACCGTCTGTTCGAATGTTGCTGCAAAGGCACTGATTTCCTCAACCGAGGGCCTATCAGATATCTCTCTTTGCCAGCATCTTAAAAATATTTTTATAGAATTGTCCAACAAACAAAGAAAACGAAATAAGGTTATTTTTGTAGGCCTTTTCAGCCCCAAACTTCATATTTCTACACCAACCTTTTCACAAAATTCCACGAATCCTCGCTCATTTGATCAGGATCTATAGGCAGTTCTATACCATCATTTCCAACTTGTAGATGTTTCCAAGGGTACCTACTTTTAAATTGTACAATGATCAAATGAAATCACCCGACTTCCCGCATATAATTTCCCATATTGTGATTCCAAATGAATAAACATCAGCTGGTGGGCCATAATTCTTTTCTGTTCCCACTATTTCCGGGGCCATGTAGGGATCGGTGCCTTTATGACTGGAAAAACAACATTACAGGGAAAAGAAGTGTCGTTTACCCGGAAGTATAAGTATTTTTGTGAGAAATATTCCTAGCCAGGCCAAAATCAGCCAGTTTTAAATGACTTCTTGTTGCTAAAAGGATGCTAAAAACGAGTATTAATAAACAGAGAAAATATCTACTTTTTGGGCTTGACGTCTCTGTGAAGTATTCCATTTTCATGCAGATATTGTAGACCGGAGCCGATTTGCTGGATCCACAAGATTATTAACTGCATGTCATAATGTTTGGAGACATCGTGAATTTCTGTTGAGTTGTTTTAAAATTGAAATAAATAAAAGATAACCGTTATGAAGACTGCCGAGTTCCATATATTCCATCACGTATCCGGAACAAAGCGGCATCTTTGTAGTTCCGTCTATATCTTTCGTCGCTCCATCCCAAATTACTCCGAATAACTCGACAATGTGTGGATGAGAGTGCTGAAATGGGAAACTTATGAAAGACACGAGGCGACGCGTACCTTTTTCAATATGTCAATTTCCCTTTCAGCATAGACATCCAAGTGGATGAACACTTTCACAGCCACAGTCCTAACAAGGGATATTTGTATGAATTAGCATACTCACCGTCTTCTGGTAAATCGTATTACATCGTATCCCTTATAAACTATACCGTATCCTCCACCATCTAGCCTTGTTAGACCATGAAAATCTTTCAATCTGTGGTAAGGCACACCTAAAAGGAATATTACTAACAGAAGAGGGAGCAGAACTTTACCATCAGGTGTGTATTTCACGGAGGAGAGAACAGTTCCCATAGAGAGGCGGTTCTAATGGTCAAGGAGGGTGAAACAAATCTCTAAAAGCAAAACAGAAGCTTTCACTGCGGTGAGAAATTGAGTAAAAAAGTAAAAAGTAAAAAAGTGCTCCGGCTGGACGTTGGCTGCGCCAACTATGGTACTGCAATAGGCGCGATGTTTATAAATTATCATCTTGGCTTGCGAGTATATTGCAGCATGCCGGAAGTCTCCTTTTCCTTTGTTCCCCTCCTATATTCGCTCTCTCGCCTCCCATAAAGTCCTTCCTCCCGTAGAGTTCCAAACACTTGGGAAGTATCTAGAACCTCAGAACAGAAAAGCAAAAAGGTTTGCCGCTGGTAGGGTTCGAACACGCGACCTCTCCGACCGCACGACCGGCCTCTTAGCCATTAGGCCAAAAATTTTCGACAGGTCAAAACGCACAGACACCATAGCTCTTTAAATTAAAGGGATCAATACAATTCTCGAAAGAAAAGAGAAAGAATGAGAGAGACCGCTTGTTTCGGTACACAGCCGATAAGGAAGACGCTTTGGAAAGGAGATAAGCCAGCTGGAAGGGTTAAGTATACTCCGAGACTATCAACAATAGAGCACATGGAGTCACCGAGTTATGAGAATTTGACGTTTCAAATTGGTACGAAATTTGCGGGGTTTCCTGTAAGGTTCCTTTTATAAAGTAAAAATAGGAACCTCAAACCCTCGTGAGCTGATAACAAGGTCGTGTCATTCTCTGGTTAGACAAAACTTGAGGAACGAGAACAGCAGACGAAGAGCGAGGAAACCTCGGAGGGAAAGAGGGGCCGACACACCAATTGATTCCGTTAAATATTTCGACCTCATCAGAGTTCCGGCCAATTGCAAAGATTTCTCGACCAAGAACAACTCCAACAGAAGCAAAACTAGGGGAGGTTAAGGGCGACAACTCTTTCCACTGTCCATTTTCCTCAAATGGATCCAATTCCAGAACTGTGGTAGTCAATTGTTCTTCATCTTCACCTCCTAATACAACCAGCTTATTTCTATAACAAACGAGGGAATGGTTATCACGAGGTGTTGGCATATCCGTCAGTTCAGTCCACACTCCACTCTCAGGATCGAAACATTCCATACTTTTCAAATGCGATTTGTAACCCCACAACTTTTTTTGAGTTGGGAACTTGAGAGTAGGCTCATTCGAACCGATAATTTTTGCGAATTGCACTTTTAGATTTTTTTAAAAGTGAGGTAGTGAGGAGGAAGCGAGCTTTTAAATTTGCAAAATTGACACACGTTTTTTTGAGCCAGCGCGATGAGAGTAGTGTCATTCGATGGCGCTTCTTGGCGTATTGGCGGTTTATTTTTTGCTAAGCTCTGGCGCGTAACAGTGACGAATCGACAGCACTTTACCAAAGTTAAGCCCTTTTTCCATAGCCAGCCGGGTTCGGTCAGCCAACGGTCAAAAATGGTCTGGGATTGGTCAAAGCCGGGGATCTCGACCAAAACCAGGGGCACAGGAGACTCTAACGCGGAGCCTCCGCCAACACAAAACGGGGGCGTCGGCCGGCCGCTGGCCGACCAAGGCGCCCCTTCACAATAAAACTGGGCAAATCTAGTCCATCACCCTACTATAATAACAATTCTTATCGTCGACTTGAAATTCCGTTACTAATAAATTTCACGGTACAAACCACACAAAAATTATTGCGACAACGCTTCTGCTACGGTTGCGTAGCTTTAGATAAGGATCAAAAAACACAAAACACCACATTTTCAACAATTTTTGAAATGAATCCTCTTGAATAGGAATACTTTAAATGGAGGGAAAGATTTATTTGTTTAATAGGAGATTACTCTGTGGAATTAGAAAGGATATCAGCCAAATGGCGGGGAATAACAATTGAAGACATATCACGGCACCCATTGGGAAGCTGGGGACCCTCTCTCCAGCTATTTCCATTAAATATTTCAGTTTTATCTGTGTCATTCGATCCTCCAATTACAAAAATCTCATTGTCAATGACTGCTGCAGAAAAGGCATATCGAGGTTGTTTCATAGGCGGCAGTTGTTTCCATGTTCCTTTTCCTTCTAGATTACTCACTTCCAGTACGGTATTGAATATTGTCGCTCTATCAACACCGCCCATTACAATCAGATTATTTCCATAAGAAACGAGAGAATGTTCAGCAAGAGGTGTTGGCATATCATTCACCTCCGTCCAGACACAACTCTCCGGGTCGAAACATTCCACACTTTTCAAACTATTAAAACGAACCAATCCACCACAGACGATGAATTTGCCATTATGAACTGCTGCAGCTGCATATCTTCTTGAGTATTTCATGTCCCTAAAATATTGATTAGCTCCGATTAAGCCTTGTATCAGATGTTGTATCATCTCGTTTGAGAGACGAAGCGGCCGTTGGAAACCGAACAGAAGAGAAAAATTGGGGAAAAGTATTCAACTCACGGCATTTTAATCCATTTGTTCTCCTTTGGACCATATCTTTCCACACTTTTCAAGTAGGTGCTTCTATTCCTTCCTTCTAATACCTCTCCTCCAAACACCCAGATGGATCCATTCCATTCCACACTACTAGTTGTAATACCCCATCGGCTCTCATTCATATCTGCCAATCGTATCCATTCCAATGTTCTGTTATTCAATTTGTATAATTCTTTCTCCATGCCATCACCACCGAATACATAGATCTCTCCATCCAGATATACTGCACCTCCGGCATCAAGTATTTTCGGTAATTTCAATGCCAATTTTACCCATCTGTCTTCTTTCAAAATGACCATTTTATCAGTTCCTCTGCGATCTTTTTCTCCTCCAAGAACCAAAATCTAAAAGAATGTTAATTATTCTATTCCCCAATATCTCACCGTTCCCTTATCCACTTGTTCTGGGATCTTTTCTAGGTTGTCTATCGCTCCAGTCCAATTCGGACCATTCCCCTCTAAAAATACAGCTCATTATCAGCCCCCAAAATAAAGTTTCTACCCGAGTTCTGCTCCATTTTCCCCTTCAATTCTCTATTTTCCGCCTCCAGCCTGCCTATTCTTCCGATCACCGTGTGGGTATTCGCTTCAGAAGGATTAGTTTCCATTAGAGTAGCTGAAATAGTTTATGGAAAGGTTGAGAAATTGGAAAAGTCGAGCTGAACAAGGGAAGAGGCAGGGGCAGTCCTTGATAAGGGGACTTCGATAAGAAACGGAAATTGTTGCGGCTGTCGCGTTTGCCAGTGTTTGACAACGGAGCCGGGGAGATATAACGCCTCCGCCAACACAAAACGGGGGCGTCGGCCGGCCGCCGGCCCCAACCAATAAAACTCACCAATAAAACTGGGCACTATTCGACCGTCAAATTTTGATCCTTCAAGAAAATGACGCAACATCGTCTCGCTGGGCAGGAGACCAGCTCGGGAGGGGGAGCCGGAGCTTTTCAAATTCCTATTAGCTGCCACCGCAGACGGTTTCGGGGAACGACTGCATTCGCACTACGAGCCGCCGTGATTTGGTTATATTTTTCCTTAACGAGTATTGTTCTCTTTTTGTTGTGTCCTTGTGATTCTTCCTTATTGTTCCCTTTTTGTAGACTCTCCCAAATCACCCTTTTTATTGAGATTCCTCTTTTTAACAAACGGATCTGTATCTTAACTGTCTCGACGTCGATCATGCTATCTCCGCTTTCAGGGGTGAAACTTGAAAAGAGATCCGGTTGTTAATTGATTTAGAAAATGATACAAAATATCAAGTATCAGTTTATTGAGAACGATCAAGGTGTCAAGAAACTTCAAGACGAGGAGTTGGATTGTTCTGGTTATTCGGATTGTTCTGGTTATTCGGATTGGGAGCGTTTCCGGAAGTAGAGGCGACGGGGGTGCCTTCGGTGGAGTCCAATCCTTTGCTCAGCCCCAGCGACACTAACACCCTGTTGATGCTATGCGATACAAATGCCCGGTATGTCCTGGTCAGCCCCAACATGGCTATCGTGTCCGAGGTGCCCGAGACGGACATCAGGAACACCACTCCATTGGAGAAGCCAATAGGTAGAAAGTCGAAAACGATAGCTCCGGCCAGGACTAACAAACAGGGGAAAAATATAAGTAACCCGTAGGCTAAAACCTGAAAATGGATGGTGAAGGAGCGGAAAGGGTGGAACGAACCTGGGTAACTAGGGCCCAGAACAACATCCATTGCATCCGCTTCGTCTGGGCCGACATCGCTTTGTGGTTCCTGGAAAAGTACAAATATGATTTTAGAGCGGTTAGAATCTATTAGGTGCGGCCAAAGGTAACTTGGATATCTCTACAGTAAACCTTTTTTTGTTGATTTCCTCACCAGATGACGACGAACGTACAAATAGCTCTATGTGCTCTTCGGATTCTTATCTGCGATCTTTGCGCCCGCACCCGTAAACTCCCGGCAGCACTGCTGTACGGCGTCTCTTCCAATTTTTGCAATCCTCCCCCTGGAGGTAACAGTTCTTTCATTTGTATCGAATTAGGAGTTTTTCTGACCTGTTGAACCATTGAAACCTTTCCAGTGGAAAGGGAATTATTTACTGCGCCCGCACCCGTAAAGTCGCGACCGCCCGATTAGAGGACGTGTCGCCACCGCGGAAGCCGACAGCTCTCTTGGTTTTGCGAGACTAATTGTAAGTGAGCGAAAGGGGTTGTGAGTTCTGACACGCTCCTCGGGACAGAATGCTCCATAATTGAGCCAATTTCTGAAATACCTCAGGGGAGGATAAAGACTTTCTAGAGAATAGCTCTCCTCCTCGGAAACTACAGTAACCCGTCGAGTATATTATAGTCCTCATTGTCTGTTTTCCTTACCAGATGACTACGAACGTAGAAACAGCCAAAATACATGAACATAGGGAGATCAGACTGATCCCAACAATAAATCCCACGGCTATGATGTTGTTCCGGATACTTCGAACAAAGAACAGCACATTCCACTGGAATAGCTGTTGGGGAATGTGTCCCCACTGCTATAAATTCTCTTTCATTTGGATCAAGGATTACTGTACCTCCGTAGCGATGGCAAGGCGATCAGCATCGGCGTCGTACAGGATATAGGTCGGGATGCCTGTGTAGCTGATGATGATGAAATACAGTATGATAAAGAAATGGGTAGCCAGGAAACGCTTGTGGAATGGGCTGCTTGGAGGAAGGACAGAATAGAGACGGAAGGCGAATAGCTGGGTGAAGGAGAGCAGATTAGCTGGAAAGGAATACGGTAGTTTTAATTCGTTGAACTTTTGTGTAGACGAGGGAATTATGTTTGATTATCGGAGTAGTGGTTGACGGGCCGAGCGAGCAAAAATAGTAGCGTGTGACGCAAAATGCGACGCAAGCAATTTGCTACCAAAGTGTGACGCATATTTGAGCGATTTGATTTATTTTGCTCAATTTCCTCTGGTCACAGCAGTTCTTATGGTTGAATTTGGCGTTTGACCATAAAAATCCATCAAGAACGCGACCGGAAACTCTCAATAACAGGGTTTAAGATTCGCCTGGGGAGTATCCTATTCCGGGAAGATTTCTATTACGGGGAAACCCAGACGGCCGAAATGAAGTGACTAGGGAGCCGTCGGCTAGTAGTAGACGTCCTGGCACATCTTCAAATGGGGCAGGGAGCACTTTCCTAGGTTTCGACTGGGTTCCAGACGCTAAAATCTATCGGAAAATTCCTTTCTTGAAAGATGCGCAAGTACCCGCCGCGGCCTAGTTAGTATCCTACTGTGGCTTGGGTAGACTCGTTCCTCCTAGTCCTCTTCATCACAAACGGATGGTTTCATGTGATACTAGCAATGGAAATTACTCTGATTATTGAAATTTTCTCCGTCACATTCTTCCCTACAATTAATTTTGTTCGGGCGGCAAAGTCAAACATCCAAAAGAGTAATTGATCACATTACCCCTCAATGACTTGACGGCCCAGAATCCATCCCGGTCAATAATTCCGAGTCTCCACTCACCTCCAATCAAAACAAAGCTAAAAGTAATAGTATATCGTGGCGGGACCCCCAACCATGCAAACAGCCCGTTATAATAGCCAGCCTTGAAGGGGGTAAATAGTACGGGGGTAACCAGAGTATTGCAGTTCAGCTCGTGGGAGAAGGTCCTGAATATCGAGACTTTTTTATCAATTTATCTGGTCTTACCATCCTAAATGGATCAATAATAGGGTTTTATAAGTTTTGGCCATCTGTCCGCTTTTGTAGATGATACAGTAGGCAGCGAAGAGGGTTATGGAAACGGAAATACTCGAAGTGCCGTGCATAAAGACGAGGAATTGGGTCGGATGGGGCCACGGGTTGGATTCATCTACGTCGAATCTGGAAATTGGGGCTCTAAAGGGAAGACCTTCTTTTAGCCAGTGGAAATCTTTAGTTGAAATCCATGTATCTTGAAGGGGAAATGGATGAACTTACAATTTGATTCGTAGACCCAGGTATCCCATACAATAAAAATGTTGAATCTATGAACACACCGAGGAGAATGGCAAGCCAGGCGAGAGACACTTTGAGTAATATTTTCAAGCCACATCGACCAAATATAACCTCGTTCATTGGCGCAATTAAGCCTTTTCTTTTTGCAACTGAAATCATTCTTTAATTGGCAACAAACAACAGGAAAAGGGTGTAATGGTTCTCCAATATTGGTCAGAGCTGCTTGGATGGGACTAATCCCATCGAAATCCCTACTTTTAAAGCGCTACGGTGTCTGTCTGTCTGTGGGTTGATGTCGAGATTTCGTGGTGTAGTGGCTAAGAGGGCGGGCGCGCGGTGGGAGAGGTCACGGGTTCGATCCCCGTCACGGTCAAACCTTTTTGGTTTGAGGTCCTCGACACTACCCAAGTATTCCTGAAGTATTTTTCGTTGCGGGACCCGTTCGTGGTGGGACCCCAATCGGGAGGTCACGGGTTCGGTTCCTTCTTCGGTCAGCTTCTTTTGCTTTCTCTATCTAGCATTTTTGCATGTTTCAAAAATATTTTTCGTTGCGGGACCAATTCGTGGTGGGACCCCAATACAGAAGTAAACGGTTCGACGTTTCTTTTGGGCTAATAAATTTTGCTTTATCTGTTTGGTATTTTGTGTTTTAATAAAAAATGTTTTCGCTGCAGGAACCGTTCGTTGTGGGACCCTGCATTGGAGGGAAACCACTCTTTTAGCCCAAAAAAGTCTCTTTTTGTCGTGAAATTCCCATAAAAATTCGTAAACGAATTGACAAAAAGAGGGAAATCACTATTTTAAAAAGAGAAACTCAAAGAAACCCTGTGGTTTGACAGGAGTGAACAAAAAGAGAGCGATAATGGAAGAATCAAACCACTGTACTTTTCTAGACGTTGCTTCAAGTTTCTTTTTACACACCGATTGTATGTCGCGAAGCTAACCTTGTAAAAGGGATGTTGAAGACAGGATTGGTGCCGATATGGTTGATATGAAGATCGACTTGAATACCGAAATTTCGATATGCCCATTGCGGATATATCGATATTCCTTTTCGCCCAACCCTGATTGACGAATGAGCGGGAAAATCTGTTGGAAGAAAGATGTAGCAAATTCAAATGACCAGAAAATAAAGGGGAGCGGGGATGTGAATCAGATGTTTTCGTTAAAAAGTGCAGTGGTATGATTCTTCCATTATCGCTCTCTTTTTGTTCACTCCTGTCAAACCACAGGGTTTCTTTGAGTTTCTCTTTTTAAAATAGTGATTGGTCATAGAGTTAGGTCTTCAGAAAATACGGATACTTACAAACTTCTTCTGTTAAAAAATAGAAAACTTGTGAAGCACATAAATAGTATATTTGTTCTATATTATTATAATGTGCAAAAAGGAGACACTGCTATTCTTCTATTCAGACGGATTCCAAAAATGGTTCATAAATTGTCGAGTTATAGCTCGCTTACGACATGGGGGCTAATTAATTAGACGAAATACAGTAACCCGGGGTGAGGTCGCTTTCCTTCTGCCTACTTGCCATTCTCTTGTTTTTTCTCCTGTTTAGCATCTCCGACATCCTCCCTCCTGTGTAATGGATCAGCTCCCTAATAGCGTGATTGTCACCATCTTGAATTTTCTCCCATGGAACAACAAATTAGCCACTCGGCAACTCTCCTCCAAATACAATCGTCTCCTTATCGTCAATCCGATCCAGTGTAGGCTGACCATGGAGCTGGGAGAATACCTGGTAACATATTTTATCTTTTGAGGAAGGCTCCAACTTTCAGGAAAACTTCACCTTTGGTTTTGCGATTGGTGACGAAGATATTATTGGAGAAAGAGCTCTTGTAATCGAGAACGCATGCAACATACATGCGAAGAGAGTGGATTTCAAGAACGGATTGAAGGGGCTCAATTTTGATAGAAAACGGAAAATAACCAAGTATAACTTTATGGATAGAACGGTTATTGAATGCGCCGAACGGGATTTCCACCGAATTGCTGCCATCTATATGCGTCATTTTGTGACCTACTTCTCGTTCAGCCTTCAATTGGTGAGAACTGTGGGAATTTATAGTCCGAAACAGGCCCGAGTAAAAAACCCTATTCACATACATGGGCAAAACGCCCATGTATGCCGATAAAATCTCCGTTCCATATTTCCTGCACGGCTCTATTGTGCGCAGAGATGTCACAAAATTTAAAAATTACAGGCTAAAGGGCTAATATTTGTTTTTGGAGAAAGTAGCTACCCTACGCCCACAGGTTGTGATACGTCAACGGATGTAAGGTCAACGATGTGGACCTGGGAGTAGGTCACGAAGTCGATGATGAGGTGGACCTGGGGGTATACGACGACCTACTTGGAAGGTTGGTAAAAGAACGAAGGACAACATTTGTATCCAATGCCCGTTCAACGGTAACGCCGGACTTCTTAATCCATTACATTGCGGTAAAAGTAGACCTCGCTCTTCTAAAATTGTCAGTTTTAGAGTTACCTCAATGGCGGACACGCCATATTCAAAATGTATCTTCGTCATACATTTAGCGCGGAGGAAAGAGAGCGAATCAAGAGTTATCTTGCAGTAAACGGCTTCGTGAAAGATAAGGGATTCTATGTAAAAATATTGAAAAAGAAGATGATAAAAGGACGCCCAGAGGAACTGGTCGTAGAGGTAGGCCTTCAGTGAGTATTGATAATTACAAATTTATTCTGTTATAGAAAATAAAATTGTAAAGCGTATAAATAATGTATATTTGTTTTATAAGAATGTGCAATAAGAAATATTGAATGTTCATCTCTCCCACTCCTCATAGCTGAGGTTTTCTTTGACACTTTCTTTCTATTGTTTTGCTCGGGATACTTGGCCATATCTCTCAATTTTTACCAATCTCTTCTCGGAAACGAATGAGTATTGCTCTTATCACGCCGCCCCCTCCCCTTCATCACTTTTCTCACTCCCGTAAAGAAGTAATCGTTCCCCAATTGCTTCTCTTTTTCTTCCCTTTCACACAGTTTGCTTTAGTTTTTTTAATTGGAAGGCTACATCTATAAATGCATGTCTAGACAGTCGATGAATTGCCTCCTTTCGCAGACTGTAAAGAAACGCTACTTATATCCTGTAAAAAACGAAAAGCCAGCAGCGTCCAGTGTTTTCGCTTTGTTATTCGCTTGTGCTTTCCTCTAGAAACTTCCATGATAGAAAAAAAATCAGTTACTCCAAGGACTCCCTCCCAATGGCTCCATTCAAGCTACGCTCATCTGAATCCGTCTCTGCCGGACACCCGGATAAGCTATGCGATCAGGTAAAATTAAAAAATCAATGAAAAACTCTCCTCCATTCCTTTTATCATTCCTTGTTCAACTTTAGATATCTGACGCTGTTCTGGATGCTCATCTTGCTCAGGATCCAGATGCCAAAGTTGCTTGTGGTTTGTTATCCAGCAAATAATAATGATTATCCAATTATTCTACAGAAACTGTAACAACAACTGGAATGATAATGTTATGTGGAGAAA
This sequence comes from Oscheius dolichura, assembly GCA_932521035.1. Taxonomy (NCBI): domain Eukaryota; kingdom Metazoa; phylum Nematoda; class Chromadorea; order Rhabditida; family Rhabditidae; genus Oscheius; species Oscheius dolichura. The sequence goes on from OW051494.1 coordinate 8,073,412, forward strand.
TTACATCAAAAGCTCATATAGATTATTCGGCTCTTGTTCGAAATGTTGTGAAGAATATAGGCTATGATAATTCGGAAAAAGGTATGCCTTCTCGTTCTTCTGCCTTTTCCCTTACGATTTTCCCATTCACTGGTTGCAAACACCGCGAATTGCCTAAAAAAACATTTTTTTAGGACTTGACTATCGAAGCTGTAATGTGATGGTAGCTTTGGGCCAACAGTCACCAGAAATCGCTGCCGGTGTCCATGAAAATAAATCGGATGACGATGTGGGAGCCGGTGATCAGGGCATGATGTTTGGCTATGCGACCGACGAGACGGAAGAAGCCATGCCGCTGACAATAATGTTGGCTCATCAGCTAAACAACAAAATTCATTCTCTACGACGAAGCGGAGAACTCGCTTGGCTTCGTCCGGATTCGAAAACACAGGTAAACTAGAAAAATAAATCAAATAAACCCTCCCCTTTAGGTCATGATGGAACACGACTTTGAAAACGGAGCTTGTATTCCGAAGAGAGTTCACAATATCGTTATTTCTGCCCAACATAATCCAGAAATTCCAATTGACGAAGTTCGTCGAGTTCTCAAAGAGAAAGTCGCCTTGGCTGTTATCCCAGCCCAGTTTTTGGATGAACAAACAATCTTCCATATAAACCCTTGCGGCCCTTTTACGATCGGAGGACCTCAAGGAGATGCCGGCCTAACGGGACGTAAAATTGTTGTGGATACTTATGGTGGATGGGGAAATACCGGCGGTGGAGCGTTCTCTGGAAAGGACCCTACAAAAGTCGACAGAGCCGCGGCTTATGCGTGCCGATGGATTGCCAAGAGTTTAGTAAACGCAGGAATATGTAGACGGTGCCTTGTTGAGGTAAGTGCAGTGACCCCTTGGCCTATGCTCCTAATGTTTTAGGTTGCCTATGCAATTGGAGTGGCTGAGCCTCTCTCCATTACGGTCGACTCTTACGGAACTTCGGGGCTTTCTGAAGCTGAACTGGTCCAGATTGTAAATGACAACTTCGATCTTCGTCCTGGTAGAATTATCAAGTAAGTCAACGACCCCTACTATGACAAAACAATTTCAGAGATCTCAATCTGAAGAGACCCATCTACCAGGCAACTGCCGAAAATGGCCACTTTGGAAATAAGAATTTTCCCTGGGAACAGCCCAAGCAACTTACTGTTTCGCCTTATCTTCTAGCCAAGGCAAGAAAAACTACTGAATCTGTCGTTAATTAGCCCCCTTTGTATTGTTTTTGAATTGCAATAAACAATGAATCGAACTGTTTCTTACTTGAAGCTGAAGAAAGCTCGGGAAGTTTTACAAAGACAAAAGAAGAAAACTATTTATAAAAAATAAAAAGATAAAAACAAAACATCTATTACTTGTGACCTTCGAGGGCTCTTACACGACTACGTGCCTGCTCCAAAAGACCGTTGACTTCATTGAGTTGCGTCGTCAAAACTTGAATGGTTTCGTTTGCACTTTCCAACTCCATGATTGTCTTAGCCTTTTCAGCCACTAAATTAAGTTACACTTTATAAAAACGAGAAAATAACATACATTCGGCGTCCTTAAATAGCTCTACCAATTTCTTGTAACGGTTCTTGTGATATTCTACTTGCGAATGAGACTTGGCAAGCTCTTCAACAGTGGCATTCAGCTTATCAACCGTTTCATTCATGCGAAATTTATATAACGCTGGCAATCCGTCCTTAAAAAAGAAGTCATTCAGGGTGAATGATACAAAAACCTCTGCAAAATCTGCTTTTACACCGGCCGTATCGCTCAAAATACTGGTGGGACTTGTTTCCTAAAACTTAAAGTCTTCATCAATGAAGTACAAACCTTCGACGCAGTTGTAGTTACATCGTCAGCCGTGAAATCGGCTAGAATTCCACTATCCTTTGTATTTTTGGTTTCCTTCTTAGCGGTGACCGGATCGCGAACAACATATCCAGTAACAGGATCGACGGCTTTTTCCGCTGTATTTTTCTTGTTCTTCGGTCGTTGTCGTTCAATCGCATGAACAACTAGTCCACCATTCTTCTTAGATCTACATCAGAAGTGTTTTACAACTAAAATGTATCTCTTACGCGTTGTTATTGCCTTTTCCTTTGCTTGGCTGCTTAGTGTTGTTGGCAGGAGGGCGGCGTTCATCATCAGAATCATCTTCGATTCGTAGAACGGAAAACATGGAACGCGACACAATACCCATTTTTTGAGGATAACAATTGAGCTGACTATCTGAAATATACAGTATATTACGTGAACAAGAGATTGAGAACATTAGGAAGGTGCATATAATAAATGCTTGCGAATATAATGACAACGCTAATGATACCTCTTGGGTCAATTACTGTGATTACTGAGTCAGTAATACTGGCTAAACAAAGTGAAAACGGGTCAGCAATAAGAAGACGAATCTCACAAAAGAAGTGAATTTCGTAATCTTCGATATTGAAATTTCGCGGCCGGGTCCCTGATAAAAAGGCAAAAAGGCAAGCGCCTCTTTTATTTATTGGCCTATTATCCATTTTGTGTTGTTGCGATGCAGAGGGTTGCAGTGCATGAAGCACATATTTTTGGCTATATACAAGATATCTTTTTGCCTCTGTTATTTTCTAATGCGTTGCTATGTCTTCACTTCTAAATCTCTTTTTTTTCAGCTATGTCTAAAGCTAACGCTATTGGAATTGATCTTGGAACGACCTACTCCTGTGTAGGAGTTTTTATGCACGGCAAGGTCGAGATTATCGCCAACGGTTAGTATCTTTATGCTAATACATTATAACTGTTATTTTTAGATCAAGGAAACCGTACCACGCCGTCTTATGTCGCCTTCACAGACACTGAACGTCTTATTGGAGATGCTGCCAAGAATCAGGTGATTAGAGAGAACGAAAGTAGCGTCGGAACAAAATTTCTCGCCAAAGAATTTTTTTTCTCAAAATCCAATTGTCTCTCGTTTTATCACATTTTCTTGTAGGTTGCGATGAATCCACACAACACCGTGTTCGACGCCAAGCGCTTGATTGGCCGCAAGTTTGACGACTCGGCTGTCCAGTCGGACATGAAGCATTGGCGTTAGTTAATTATTGTTATCATTATATAATTTAATCTATTCAGCCTTCAAAGTTATCAACGACTCTACCAAGCCGAAGATCCAAGTCGAGTACAAGGGAGAAAACAAGACCTTCACTCCTGAGGAAATTTCCTCCATGGTACTCCTGAAGATGAAGGAAACTGCCGAAGCCTTCCTCGGACAGACTGTAAAGGTATTTTATTTTATAATGTGGCGTTTATAATAGTATATTTACAGGATGCTGTCATTACAGTACCTGCCTATTTCAACGATTCGCAGCGTCAAGCCACCAAGGATGCAGGAGCCATCTCAGGACTCAATGTCCTCCGTATTATCAACGAGCCTACTGCTGCTGCTATCGCTTACGGATTGGACAAGAAAGGTCACGGTGAACGCAACGTTCTCATCTTCGATCTTGGAGGCGGCACCTTCGATGTGTCCATCTTGACTATCGAAGACGGAATCTTTGAAGTAAAGTCTACTGCAGGAGACACGGTAAAATAGAATACAGTACAATAAAATAATACAATAAATTACAGCACTTGGGAGGTGAAGATTTTGACAATCGAATGGTCAACCATTTTGTAGCCGAATTCAAACGCAAGCATAAGGTATTTTATTTTTCTAGCATCTGATATATACAATTCAAATTGCAGAAGGATCTCGCATCAAATCCACGAGCCCTTCGTCGTCTCCGCACGGCATGTGAGCGAGCCAAGAGAACCCTTTCTTCCTCGTCACAAGCTTCCATCGAAATCGACTCGCTCTTCGAAGGAATTGACTTCTACACGTCCATCACTCGTGCCCGTTTCGAGGAGCTGTGCGTCGATCTATTCCGCAACACCATGGACCCCGTCGAGAAGGCCATCCGCGACGCCAAGATGGACAAGAGCCAAATCAACGACATTGTCTTGGTTAGTTCACTTATCAACTCGCTAATAATATATATTACTTTAGGTTGGAGGATCCACGCGTATCCCCAAAGTTCAGAAACTGCTTTCTGACCTCTTCTCTGGCAAGGAATTGAACAAGTCCATCAACCCCGACGAGGCCGTGGCCTTCGGCGCCGCAGTACAGGCTGCAATTTTATCAGGTAAATACAGATAAACATCTTAATATTTACATTATCAATAATAAAAAATTTTGCCTATAGGAAAAATACCATGAAATGAACTGAATGAGAATAAAAAAACGACCTCTCAGTAAGGTGTAATTATCCTGCAATTTTTTCAGGCGATAAGTCGGAAGCTGTTCAAGACCTTCTTCTTTTGGACGTTGCCCCGCTCTCTCTTGGAATTGAAACTGCTGGAGGAGTTATGACAGCCCTCATTAAGGTTTGCTCGATTCGAATTTCTCTTATTAACTCATTTTTGCCCGAATTTCCCATTTCAAGAAATTTTTTACTGGGAGATGAGAGTAGATCCATTCGATGGCGTCTTTCGCCGTCTACAAGAAGAATTTCTTTCATCAGCTTGGGAGCGTCACAGTGAGGAATCGACAACGTTTTACCAGAATTAAGCCCTTCTATAAGCCTCGACAAAAGTAGACCACTAATAGAAAAATGCTTAATTGTGGTAGAACGCTGTCGATTCCTCACTGTGACGTTCCAAACCGTTAGAAACCAGCTCAGCTATCTGACGGCCAAAGTCGCTATCGAATGAACCTATTTTTCAAGAAAAAAATTGTCCAACTTGAACGAAAAACACCAAAGGGGGGACCAACGCAAAAAATGTTCATTTTCGAACACATGGGAATGAATGGGTTAATACATTTCTTCAGAGAAGCACTACGATCCCAACTAAGACGTCACAAACCTTCACCACATACTCCGATAATCAGCCTGGAGTCCTCATCCAAGTCTATGAAGGTGAGAGAGCTATGACCAAGGACAACAACTTGCTTGGAAAGTTTGAACTCTCTGGAATTCCACCCGCTCCGCGTGGTGTGCCTCAAATTGAGGTGAGTAATTTTTTCCTTCAAATATTATTTCCTTTTAGGTAACGTTTGATATTGACGCAAACGGCATTTTGAATGTTAGCGCTGCTGACAAGTCTACTGGCAAGTCTAATAAGATCACCATCACCAATGACAAGGGACGTCTTTCCAAAGAGGAAATTGAAAGAATGGTCAACGAAGCCGAAAAGTACAAGGCTGATGATGAGGCTCAAAGGGAGCGCGTTCAGGCCAAAAACTCCTTGGAGAGTTATGCCTTCAACATGAAGCAGACTCTTGATGATGAGAAGGTTGGTTTTTTTATTAGAATAAGTATTCTCGCTTTTTATTTTCAGATCAAAGAAAAGATCTCGGACGATGATCGCCAGAAAATCGAGTCGAAATGCGAAGAGATCATCAGATGGCTTGAAAGCAACCAGACCGCCGAGAAAGACGAATACGAGCACATGCAGAAGGATTTGGAAAGCATCTGCAATCCCATCATCGCGAAGCTTTACCAGGGTGCTGGTCCGATGCCTGGAGGAGGAGCATCTGCTGGAACAGGAGCATCTGCTGGAGCAGGACCGCAGATAGAAGAAGTGGACTAAAAAAACTTGATCATTTTTTGTTGTGAAACCTGTTTATTAGTGTTTTGAATAAATTTACTTTTCACAATCTCTTCCTTTTTGTTAGTGATGGAATCTCTATCAAATATCTTCTGCTGTAGTAATCGGCTACCTGAATGTCGCTCCATCAAAACTGGTTTCACTTGCAAATCAAATTGCCTATTTGATCTGGGGGTAAGCTTGTCGTACTCAAGCTCATCTTTTTATCAATGAAAACAGTAGCACTTCGGGCTTTCTGAACCAACGGCTATACATTTCATGATAAACAACATCAGTCGAGAATAGTGGATTTTCCGGTAGAAACAGCGAACGTGCAATGTTTCTCAGCTAATTATTGAAAACATTTTTTTTTATTTGACATCTTCCTCTACCTCTATCTTACAGATGATATCTCAAAAAACTGAGGACAGTTCCACTACTCGGAAACCTTTACCAGTTTTTCTTTTGGTGGAAATTGTAAACGAAGATCGAAAGCAGAGCGTTGGGAATGTTTATGAAGCATTTGATGCCTTTTGTATGGGAGAAGAGGTACTCACCTTGTATTTTTATATACGTTCCTAGAGTGATGCTAAACGTATCATGAAAGATGTAGTGGAAAAAACCAAAAGCAGCAAACTTATAAGCTCAATATTCAAATTTGTTTTCGGCGTGCTCAACGACACCTATGGTTTTTCTATTTATTTTATTTGGTCATTGAATAATTGTTTAGAGTTACGCTACACTGGCCCATACAGCTATGTTAGCCATTATCGAGAGGTTGAGCAATTTAAACATCTACGAAAACGCTTTTTTGATGTATTTGTTCTTTTTCTAAGAAAATCAGGATACTTTGATCAGGTAAATTATTTCATTCTATTTCTGAAATATCTTTCTCAGATAATGCAGGGTGTATGTCAAGATCGCGAAGTCGGACAAACACTAAGCGGAGCAGAACTTTTTCGATCAGTATTCATTTCTATTCACCAATATCATAATGCTTTTTTCAGATAGAACAGCGTCTTTTTATTTTAGAAAAAATGTTCGACTTTCCCAATGATGAAAACACCAGCGATATTTTAAAACATATCAGCAAAATTATTGGTGATCATCAAAATGTAGAGGACCCTCCAGGAAAGCAAACTATTGATAGGGTATGGTTGTTAGATGCTTTCTATTTTCGTTTATAGCTCAGTGATGTTCATCTTATTCCATATGGTCTTTCTGTTCTGCTACGTCAGCTCAAAGAACAATCTTTGTCGCTAAAAGAACGTCAAAATATTTTTGATTTAGCTGGAAGAGTAATCGAATATTTCATTGATATGGCGAAAAAATCACGAGCGTAAGTTGATCTTGAAGTCATTATTTTGTTTAGAAAAAGTAGCTTTCCGGAAGGTAAATCGTCATGGATACAAAAGCTCCTGCCGGATATTGAAATGCTAGCTTCTCTTTTCGTCTCTGAATGGAGGTCACCATTACAGAAAGCTGGTATAAAAAGCCTTTATATGAAATACATAGAACTGTATGTTTTACTTTATTATAAAATTTAGAATGCATGTTCAGGCTTCTTGAATTCTATTTTGAAGAAATTAATAAAAGACCAGATGGTAATAGCGTGCTTATAGCCCTTTATAGCGCTGGCCTTTCAGAATTTGTGAAGCAGATGGCCGAACAGTATAAGGTTTTTTTCTGCAAGCTCTAATAGCTCAAAATTTGTTATAGGATTTTAATGTTCTTTGTAAGATTTGCTGTAGTCAAAACTACAATACACGCCAAGAAGATTTTGAGCGGTATAAACAGAAGTTTGCAAAGGAGGATTTTGAGATGTATCTCTTGGAATTTCTTGACAACGAAGGTTTTTGTTTGTATTTCTATGCGTAATGACTTTGTCAAATAGGTTATGATGATATCCTTTTGCAACAGCAAGGGAAACGAGCTGTACAGTTTATGAAGACTAAAGATAATATTGCATGGAGACAAGCGCTCAAGGAAGATAATTATTTAGAGGTAAGATTTCATGTATTTTTAGCTTACGATGGTTTCAGGCCAGTTCACTTTTACTAAGACAAGTTAAGCACGTCAATTCGTTTGTAAGAAAAGAGCAGATACTTTCGCTTGCTAGACTACTTGCTTTAGCCAATGACAAGGATGATGGAACGAAGGAAATTGAATTAAATGATTTGGAACTGACTCTGACGGAATATCAACATTTACTTCCTGCAAACATTATTCAAGTAACAGTTCTTTGTTCTGTTTTCAGTTGCTATTTAGAAAAAGTATCCTAATTATTCCGATAATCCTTTGAAATGTGAAGAATTATTAGGACTATGGCGAGAATATTTATGTGACCCGATATGCGGTGTAGAGGAATTTAAGAAGTTAGCTATAACTATTTATTCATCTTCTTGCAGTGCTTTGTTTTTCATCGGCAAACTTAAACAATATAACATCCGTGCTGAAGAAGACTGTCTAAGAATCTGGATTCAAATATTACAAAAAGATGACTGGACAGCTAATGTAGGGTTTTAGTGCTTTGCTTACTGTAACATTTTAGCCCGATACTTTCAATTGTGGATTTTTAGCGCAACTTATTCGCATAATTATATGTGGTACGTGCATGTTTTTCTATTCTAATTAAATTTAGATGATCCACAGCTGGTTAAACATTGCCTGCCGAATATAGGACGTTTTCGAAAGGATGTCGCACATCATTTGAGTTTCAGCGGCATTGCTTTTAATTATTTGAAGGAATTGTTTTCGGAAATGGAAGTAGACATAGAAGATGAGTGATTTTGATATTTTTGTAAATTGAGCTACTATATAAAATTTGCTTGCATTTATTTACATCTTATCTTTCTTGATCACCTCTGATTCCAAGTGAGATGGCGTATTCGCTTGTTTATTTTATAAAATAATTTGCAGCGGATTATGTTTATTGTAAGGATTCACTTTTTGGTCATGGTATATATTACATACCTCGTAATTGATGAGAAATCACACAGATAATCATAATTTCAAAAAGGATAAAATACAAAGCTTCTCAAGAAGAGAAATAGTCAACAATTAAAAACTGTACAAATTCTATTATCTTATACTTCAGATCGCGTCGACTTTTTGTTTTCTTCTTCAACACTCCCTGTAGAAGAAACATATTCTTTCTTTGATTGAGAATCTTCAAATCTAAAAGACAGTTTTATTGGTTCGTAGAGAAAAGTCGCATACCTTTTATAATCCTGTGTATCAGTTCTCAATTTTGATGAGATTTTCCTAGCAAATCCGGCTATACTCTGTTCAGGTTCGGGTTCCTTGGCCCAATCTTGGATGTCGCCTTTTCCGAAGAGGAAATAAAAACTAATTCCAAAGAGATCAACGCTCATAGCGATAAGGAAACACCATTTCCAACCGGTGGGATTCTATAAAATATAGTTTTTTTTGGATTTTAAATGGAAGAAACTCACATCACGTGTTAAATGCTCTGTAATATAGCTGGAGAAGCCAGCCAAAGCTCCGAATCCATTGCTCAGACCCATAAGGATTGAAGCATACCGAGGAGCTATGTCAAAATGATTCACATTGAAACCTAGAAATCGGGGAATGGGTTAGACAGAGCCCGAGAAAACGAACCAGCGAGTGATGTTCCCGAGCCGCTGGCTGCTATAACCAGGCAGAAAATCGCCAGCGCCGGGTCGCGGACAAATGCCAGGATACCCAGAAAGACGGCCTCCATTCCGAATCCCAACGTGTTGAACAGTTTCCTGACGGTTTGAGTCTCCAACTTGCCGGATGATCTCAAATAGTCGGCAATTTGACCCGAGGAAAGGACAGACGCGGCCATAACCATATGGGGCAGCATAGAAACAAAACCGGACTGAAATTTAGTGGATTTATGGGTTTGGATAGGGGAGAACGAACATTCCGAAGATCCATTCCAAGGGCATCTTTCATATAGACGAGCTGGTTGTTCAATAGGAGGAAAAATGTCCAAGAGCGACAGAAATTGGCAATTGAAATGGCCCAGACGGCAGGGGACAAGAGAATCGACTTCCACGGAACGGTAGTCAGCTGAAAAGGGCGGAAATTAGAATTTAGGATATTTTTCAACGAGTTTCACCGAAGCACTGACTAGAAAATTACTGGATATGGGCATTTGGCCATTTTTTTCAACTAATCATCCACCCTGTGCGGCAGAGACCTAAACTGTCATTATGGCGCAGCAGGTAAGCTGTTTCCGTTTCATTCCTGCGGCGAAGGTTCGATTCCCCCCATGCGCATCTCATTTTTGCTTTTTCTTTCCATATTGGAGAACCCATTACGAGCTATTTTTGTCATTCTTTTTATATTTTTCAGTGGTCACAATTAAAATATCGTATTTCTAACGACTAGAAAGCTTTTTGCAGCGTTTAGTTCGGCTTGGAGGGGCCTATTTGAACCCAGAAGCCGAGAATCAAATTTCGCTTTGATGAAACTGGCGGAGTATCCATTTTTTAAAGGTTAAAACATACTGTCATATTGGCGGTGACAACCGCCCCGACATTCTGCATAATATATCGTCGTTCCTCGTTCGAAATATAGGGATGGTCAGCCGGAGAGTGGCTGGACAGCAGAATCCACAGAATAGACCAAATAATTCCAGCTGCTCCTGGAAAATTAATTATTTTTAAACCAAAAAGGGAAGGAAGACTCACCAAAAGCATAAAAAGGAGCTGACCAATGGACATAACTGACGAGGAAGGCGGAGACCGGGAGGCCGAGCATGACGCCGACATAGCCGCCGGTAAAGGTCGTGGTGGCCAGCTTGGAACGCTCCATTGGCGGGGCCCACAGTCGCCAGACACCGTGCATCGCCGGGTAGATGACCCCCTGGAAAGGGAATTTTATTTGGAGCTGAAGAAATCCATTTCTGGGACTTTATATTGGGAAGGAGGGGAGCTGAAAAGGGGTAGGAAATCAGTGCCGCTGCACCCGTAAAGTTTCGGCAGCTGGTCTGCCTTGGGCACTTTGATGAGACTGTTGTGTCGCTCAGAACTTGATGCTTTGAGTTGAACGAGAACTCCGTCACTTTAGAGCTCTGCTCGAATTTTAAACTTTGGAAAATGAGCTCTGACTAGCTTCTCGGTCAGAATGCTCACATGCGTTTTTTGCATCTATCAGGAGAGGCAAAATTTTTGGAAATCCTCCCCCGGAGGAAAAATAGGAACAAAAATGAGAAGACATCCCACACAGTGTTTGGATATGGAAAGATGCGGTACAATAACTGAAAACAAGGAACAAAAAAGTCGGGCGTCTACTTGGAGTCGAAGATATCCATTCTGCTTATTCACTAGAAGAAAGCAGCTGAAAAAGAACGGGAGAAAAGAAAGGAGGGAAGGAAAATCCCTGCCGCTGCACCCGTAAAGTCTCGGCAGCTCGTCGGCCCTCGGCGCTCCGTCGCCCATTAAAAACCGCTCAATACGTAACTCGTTGAGCTGACTGTAGATGCTATCCTGGCACTGCTTAGAATGGCGAGCTCTGACTAGCTTCTCGCTCAGAAAGCTCACTTTTGCATTTATAAAAAGGAAACCTGGTCAAATAGAGGCAAAAGATGTTAGCTCCCGGTGGGGATCGAACCCACGATCTTCTGATTAGAAGTCAGACGCCTTAATCCTCTAGGCCACGGGAGCATGTCATATGCAAATTTGGGGACAGTTCACACCTCTATCATTCGGTCTTTTTCTCCCTCTCCCCTCGGGTAAATTCGGCCGACAGCCTCTCTTGAGATGTTTGTCCTCTAGAAGGCCCTATAGATTCGGGCACCTTCATGCCCCCTCCAATATCTTCCGCTTGAAGTCGTTGTCTGATTGATAAGAACCAACCCCTAGTCCGAAAACCTTGAACATTGGTCGAGGAAGCAAACTATCCGTCTCAGTCAGCATTTCTCTCGTCAATCGGGTCAGTCATGAAATGGAAACAAAAGAACTATGTCTCGAGTGGAAGGAGACGTGCGGAATAGGAAGCGACGGTTTAGACAATAGAAATAGAAAAGGGGAATAAAAATGACCCAGAGAGAAAAGAAGGAAAGAGAACTAACCAAGGCGACCCCTTGAAGAGCCTGCAGGACGACCACCCAGCTATCAGAAAAGGGATGATAATAGAAGCCGACGGCGATGAGAATATTCAACAGGCTGGCCATCAATATCCCGAGATACAGTAACCTGGGAATGTCTATTTTGGGAAGGAGGATTTGTACCTATTGGGAGCAAATTTGGCAGCCAATATGCCGGCGGGAATCTGTGACACGGCATAGCCGTAGAAGAAGGACGACTCCAACATTCCCAGCTCCGTATTCGTCCAGAAGAATTCTTGTTCCTGGAAGATTATAGAATCTTTTGTCAAAGGACAAGCAGACGCCAGTGTAGATCTCCCTCATGGTCTAAAAAAGTTCAAAATAGTGCTTACATGAAGGTTTCCATGAGCATCGGTGAAATTGGTAGTCATTCGAGTTTTTGCCACTCCAAAATTGGTCCTCATTCCGAAAGAGATGGCGAATCCCAGATGAGCGAGGATCGCAACCTGCCATCTGACTTTTCGCAGGAAAAATTTACTCTGAAATCGTGGATTAAAAAGAAAAAAGGAGGGGCAGACTGTTTCTGTAGGAGCGGCCAATTTCTTTTCGTCTTCAGGACTGGGCTGAGAAGTGGCTGAGGAGGAGGAAGGCCACGGCAGCCCAGGACAAATAAAGTGAACAATCCGTTTGAGCATAGCAATCAGCAGGGCACAAAATTCTGGAAAATTAGATGTTCCCGTGGTTGAGGACAGCCAACTTTATACCCAGAAAAGATAGTAAGTTCTAGAAAGGCGGACCAAAAACAAGCAAGAGGAGCCGCCATAAAAACGAGGGAAAGCAGGGGTCATCGCGTATAAATTAGCCTCGAAAGGAAGCTGTTTGTGACGTTTTTGGGGAAACCTCCAACTTTTTGAGACTGCTGGACAGAGAAATTTTACACGAGGGGCACGGTAAAGTATAGAGATAAAAAGAGAAAAGGAGCAGGACGAGATAGACCGAGACTGGCTACCGTATCCAATGGATCTTGGGAGATTTGAGCTCTGAGGACTTGGAACATGGGGAGGGCAATCTTCCGGTGGTTGGGGAAAACTTTGAACGGTTGGAAGATAATACCATGACGGCAGCAGAAGAAGCGAAGAAGCAAGCAGAAAACGTAGATAATCATCGCGGAATGACTAGTGTGACAGTGGCAAAAGGATTTATCTTGTCCAGAATGTGTTTTCTCGCTTTCATGAGAAGTTCCTAGCCGTCAAAGGGGGAAAAAAATGAAAAATTATATGATTCAAAACGGGTAGAGCGGAGAAGAAATGGGGTTTATCGTCCATTTTTCCGTCTCTTTTATGGTGTACCGTAACCCGGAGACACAGAATCATGTGCCGCTGATTGAGAAAAAGAACTAACACGCAAGAAATCTCCACGCTCTTTGGGGACTGCATTTCTATGGGAAAAACGAAGAATGGAGGTTTTTGAGGACATTAGAAAAGTTGGATCGGGAAAATTAAGAGTAGTAAGGAGTTAACGTTACTGTTTTTGGGTGCCAAGCTGGATTCAAGCCTTTCCATCTTTTCATCGGTGTAACGACTCCCGATCAAATCCCAGCACCAGCTTTCCAAGGGATCCCTGGATGTGGCTACAGAGAGGGAAACGGTTATTCGGGAGATAAAGAGGCCGGGACAGGATCCAAAAGATTCCCCGGGAGAGGTCTGGCCTGTGGTTCAAAAATTAGGATAAAAGGGAAGTTCTAAAAGATCGTCTGGCTTGAATCTTGCCTTCGGGGGAGAGAAAACCAAATGGATTATGGAAAAGTGGTTAGGGAGTTTGGAATGAAGCTCCTGGAAGTCAGTCTTCCGGCAGACGACTCCTAAAAGAGGGAGACGAGGGAAGGGAAAATGGTCTGAAGGTCTCGGAAATAGTGATGTCGATGTGTGGCCGACCTTCCGTCAGACCATGTGTAAGGGCTTCTTTTTCCGATTTTAAACAAAAGTAATTAATCAAGGGGAAAACTATGCTTGATACCGGCTACAGTAACAGAGAAAGGAACAAATTGTCCTAGACAGAAAGGCCCGGTCAATTTGTCTAATCATTTGGAAGGAGGCAGACAACAGAAACCGTTAAAACAGGGAGATGTGTGAACTGTCGACGACGTATCAGCCGGTGGAACCTTTTTTTTAAAAAGGCAGACGCGATACTATTACACCCAGGGTGACAGACGGCGAGTTTAGTAGTCCAAACTGGGAACATTCCGCCATTATAAGAGACTATTCTTGGCAAGCCATCGGTCATATGTTCCCCGAATTTTTTCCAGGAAAAAGGGGGAAAATGGTCGCAACATTCTTTGGGAATTTCCCCCACGACTTTTTGGCTGGTTGCTAATGGGAGAATAGGCTATCATTTTGAAGATTAGACACATTCCTGATCCCTTGGAGACAAGGAGGTGCAGTGTGGCACCGCTTGGAACAAGCCCAAAAAGGAAGACAGCCAGAAATCTAAAGTAAAGACCACACTGAAATCCAGCTACAGTGGAGGGAAAACGGTGTATGACTCCGAGGCTTTCTTCTCTTTCCTGAAATTTGGCCAGAACCAGATCCAAACAGAACCTTTCTTGTCTCGAAGACGGGGATTCCGAGTTACTGGACCGAGCAATCGAGGCAGCTCGCCAGGGCTTGGACCGTATTGGCGGTCGTTTCAATTTACCAGAATATGAGTTGTATCCATGTTTCCTACACATTTTTCACTTGTTCACCCTCCACCGTACATTTTTTGACAGATTCAAGTAGTTCTCAATGTGGTGAAGCAGGAAGGCAGTGCGGCACTCCATCGTCCCGTCCAGGCTGAATCATTTGCCCATTTGAGAAGCGTCTGTCTATGTCTCCTTCGGAGCCTTTACCTGGGAGGGGGTTTGGGGGTATATGATGAAGATAACGTAAAAAAAGATAGTGCTAGATTTCGAAAATCGAGAAAATGCGGAAAATCTTGAGAAATTCGATTGGACGCCTCATTTTGCCATTGGACGCCTAAAGTAGACAACAGTCGAATAATTTCTTCATTTGAGAGGCAGCCGCCTTTCCGTCTCCACGGATGAACAAGGCCAATGAGTTCCTAATTTTTCCGTACAGGAGAACTGAACCAGTAAAAGGATTGAATTTATTAGAGTCTCGGCGCTTTGCAGATAAAAAAGTTCGTCGTATCGGTGCAAGTAACGTCATTCCACCGGCCCCTCGGAATACAAATCGGTCCTGGATTGAAGCAAGCCGTGTCCGTATACGTCTAAATCGTCTTGTATCTTCAAGAATAATTATCGTGGGTCTTACAGCGACGCAGCCTTCATTCATCATAAAATTATCTGGTTCAGGTGCAAACCAACCCACGTAATCAAACTGTAACTCGTTGGTTACCACTTGGGGTCAGAAAAAACCAACCGGAGTTCCATCCACAGTCGTCCAATCCGTCATACCCATCCCAGTCCTCAAATAACCAAGAGATACGCTAAAATTAGTCCTTTAAATGCTCCTTTAAAGGGTATAAACATACTCTCGTCCTGGCGGTCCCGGAGAAGTAAGAGAAATAACAAAATCCATCTCAGTCTGGCTGTGGACAACAGCCAAATGGCCATTTGTCACCTGTGTATTGCAATAGGTCTCCTGTTGGTAGTGGTCCAACCCCATTCCGTCGTATAAAATGTAACAAGAGTTTGTGTCGGGATAGAAGACCCAGCCAGGGAGACAAACGGCTGGAAATTGAGAGATTACACTCGAAAAGGAGGGGCAAAGAAGCTACCTGTAGTCGTCGTTGTGGTTGTGGCTGTGGTAGTGGAAATAGAACCCGTTGTTGTTGTTAGTGTTGTTATTGCTGTTGCTGTTATCCCGTCATCAGCTGAACAATACTGAAAATTCCCAAAAAGAGCCCCAGTACTCTTATTCAACCGTCCTTTTCACAGGCGGTATTTGGAAAGTCCAAGACTCTTCGTCGGCACAAAGCCTGCCACCATGGTGAGACCTATTTCAATATTTTGTGCACAAGAAGTTCACAAGATGCCAACATTATTACTGCCACCCAAACAGGGACGTTCGACTGATACGAGCCAGGGCTACCCGGGTTTTGCTCTTTGAAAGCCGCGCGGGGTTCGGGTTGGGTCAAACCTCTCCAAAAAGGGTCGGGCCGGAATAGGTACTTGGACAGCCCTGCTACGAGCTCATTGGTAGACATATGCTTCAAATAACGAGACCAAATCACTTACGGGATATGGTGGCGATGCACCCATAAGCGGAAGGGAAGATGACCAGTAGAAGGACAACAAGATACATCCACATTAATTTTTTTTTCTCGGAGAAATACAAATGATGAGCTTTTTGATTAAGGAATTTATCCCAAGACAATGCGGGGCCATTTAGTGACGGATGTACAGCTCGAGATCTGCAGAATTAGCCGGTTTAGTGCGGGCGCCCGAGATGATCACCAAATTTGAGACAAGGCTCAAGAATTCCATGTTCTATTATTTTTGCCGTACTTTCTACAGTATACCGATTCGGGGGAGCAAGAACGAAGCCCACCAAAGGTC
The DNA here is from genome assembly GCA_932521035.1 of Oscheius dolichura. Taxonomy (NCBI): domain Eukaryota; kingdom Metazoa; phylum Nematoda; class Chromadorea; order Rhabditida; family Rhabditidae; genus Oscheius; species Oscheius dolichura. The sequence continues at coordinate 8,089,634 of OW051494.1, forward strand.
GTTTTTTTTATTTCTGAAGCCTCACTGGTAAAGAAAGCTCGCGGTGAACGGTGATTGACGGTCGAGCGTCTCCTGTAAACTGAGGGAATTTACTGTAACTGCTAGAATTCGCCACAAAAATAAACAATATCCCCAAAAATGGCATATTTCTGTTTAAAAATCTGCCAGGATTGTTCAAAAATGTGATTTCTGTCGGAGAGACCTGATCCCCCGCGCGTGAATTCCTTTATTCTCCCCCGACTGTTGCAGGGATCAGTGACAGCATAAACTGGATCAGCCAGGAGAGGGCTTTGTCATCCCAACGACACTAAACATCAACAGGACGCAGTTTTGCAAACTCCGGGAATTACTTCCTCATTGGGTAGTCGGGGGAGGAAGTGGGAAAAGCTACAAACAACACAAGCCGCCCGAAACTGACAGACGAGGAAGTTTCCCAACAAGAAACAGTGGGCCAATGACCAGCGGGAAGGGAGAAGAACGGATACCGGAATGTGGAGGGAATTGGGGAGAACAGCCGGAGATCTTTGTTTTTGATTTCCAAAAGTGCTTCCAGCCTTGATGATCATTTTCAAATTAAAAATACCCATAAAATACAATAAAATACAGTAGAAAAGAGAGAAGCGTGGAGTCCACAAGGGTGGCATGTGGCATACACGGTTTCAGCCGAAATTTAAGGTTTTAAAATTATTCCATACCAAATATTAGGAATTTTTCGGCTGTCTTTACCAGGTTACTGTAAAATATACAGTACTCACCAGTGGGTCCCACATCGAATGGGCGATTTTGCTTTTGAACTGCTTGGGATCCATTGAAAGAGAATTACCTGGTGAACATTTAGCTCTCTGGAATTGCTGCCTTGGGCAGACTTTTAATACAGCTGTTACCGGTATTAAGTTAGTGTAGAGAACGTTATTCCTCAGTGGGTCCCGCGAAGAAAACGCAAAACCGCTTCTAATTCACAGAAAAATGATTGTAAGCGCGCTCTCCTTCAATTTTTTTTCCCCATTTCGTCGTTTTCACACATTCTCTCCAAAAACGACTTTTGCCTAGCTTATTTATTTCTTTCTGACGTTTTAAAACAAAAATAACAATAAAATATAAATAAATCTGAGTTCAATAGAGTATCATTGACAGTATCTCTGTGTACAATTGCAATCCGTAAGGTAACCCGATCTGAAAAAAAATTCCCAATTTCTGTATATGCTCAAAAAATCTAAATCCTACCGTTTTCTCAGCCATCCAGCTAGAAATTCCATAAAACTGTTTGTGTATTTTTGCCATTAAATCGAAGAACGTGCTCTGAATTGTCTGATCCTTCACCGCACTGTAGCAGGAAGCCAAGATGCCCTGGACCAGGAGGCGGCCATTCGTTGTCAATGGGGCGTATATTCCTCTTCTTCGAACCTTCACCATTCGGATAACTTGGTCCAGTTTAAAAGAGCCCTTCAAATTATACCGTATCATTTCAAAAATACAAAAATGGTGCTTACCTTCTCTTCCACGTAGAGGCAATCCCCACAGGAGATGTCCTCAGCGTAGACTTCGTCTCCGGTTTCGGGAAGCGAGTATACGGTAGGCGTATAATTTCCTGAATATTTTTATGTAATGGAGGAGAATAAAGATACCGTAACATTTTAGACGATAGATAAAATGCCCGGCGGAGAGGTGAAGAGTACGGCCGGAAATTGTGTGGATCTCGATGAAATGGCTATCGTAGTCCGGCTCGCGGTGCATCCATTGGATTATAGGGGTGTAGTAGGCCTGGAACCGGAGCGGTTCGACTACCGTAACCCTGTTCTTTTCACAATAAAGAAGGTATTTTATAAATGGGCCGTGTTCAGTTGCTTGGATGCCTTACAGTACCGCAGGAGGTCATTTATCACCGATTTTGAGTATTTATCTCCAGTTCGATGGCTATTTTTATGCATTCGGCTAACTGTAAGGCTGGGGAAGAGAGGAAACTTCAAAAATATTGTGAAAATTAAACCAAAACGAGGTTCTAAAGAGAAATTTAAGACCGAAATGGGGTCCTGGCACGTTACTTGGACGCGGATGGCTTTAGAGCGTGTTTACCGGCCCCAAGTTTTATTAAGTACGGTATCCCAAAGATTACGGCATCCCTTTTGTCAATTAACTTTAAAACTCACATGACTTCCATTAGCGGTCAGTACAAAGTCGCCAATTTCCAGCTCCTTCATTGCTTTGTTTCCAGTCGGTGTGGTGACTACCGTATCTTCCGAAAAACATTGGAAATATGCGGTTAATATAGTCAGGAGATCAGCGGGGATTGGCGGAGGAGGAGGAGGAGGAGGCGGCGGAGGAGGCGGTGGCGGAGGTGGCGGGGGAGGAGGAGCAACCGCTTGGAACCATTGCGGAGCCAAGAAGTTCCCCTGGACGGGAAGCAGCCACCCGGCGCCGCCTCGATTATTCTGGTTCTGGTTTTGTTGCTGTTGATTTTGTTGCTGATTCTGCTGTTGATTCTGGTTCTGGTTTTGGTTTTGGTTCTGGTTCTGCGAATTTTGGTTATTCTGATTCCCGTTGTTGTTGTTATTAGTGTTCGAATTGCTGTTGCTATCCGGGTTGTCGCTATTTGACAGCTTTGCTATCCTCTCACTCGGCTCCACATCACCGTTTAGGAATTCCTCATCCAGAGGAAGCTGAACCCAGCATTTTTATAGAAGATAGCAATAAAGCGGACTTACATCATCCGTTTTGAAGATCAACGCGTGAAACTGAAACAAATCCAGCTTGCAAGTAACATCGGATTGTCGTTCTCCAGGAGAATTCCAGATAAAATTCCCACGGGAGACGATGGTCTCAACACGAGCCTTGAACTGACGTTGGGCTGAACGGGACAGAGCCTGGAATACGGTAGATTGGACAAAGCTAGGGGAAGAATCCTGTAGAGCAAAGGGGATCTATGAAAAATAGAAGATCTTTTTCCTCCTGGTGGAGGTTTCCAAAAATTGCTCCTCAATTAGGATCCTCATGTGAGAATGGAAGCATTCTGATCGAGGAGATCTGAGCTCTTTAATTGCTGAGCACTCATTAACAAATCGAAACGATAAGTTGTCTCTGGAGATTGAAACGAGACGCCGTATCACAGTGCTGACGAGCTTTTACGGGTGCAGCCGCAAGGGAAACATAGGCAAAAGGGCGAGACGGGGACCTGGCGAGTATGGTCCATTTCCAGCGAATATTCCACAGTAGAAGAGTAATTTGAGCTTCTGTTGAGGAAAAATGTGTTTATTACAGTAACCCCCGATTAAAAATGCCTCAAAAAGCCGTGAAATACCCGTTAGAAATGGGCTGTTTTTGATAGAAGAGAGACTTCCTCTTCCGCTTACCCTTGAGACAGAATCCGTGTCCATATCTGAAAAATCCAATGTACTTGTCTCGTGTAGAGTCTTCGTGATGGCATATCTCAATGTTCGATTACAGCAAGTAGCTCCTAAAAGGGCGAAACTCTCTATGAAGCGGTAAAGATGGCGAACCTTCCAAAACAGTGGTGTTACCCTTACAGCCGACAAAATTCGTGTGCCCATTATCCGCGAACATTTCCACTCCGACGGGATAATCAGCCGGCGTCCTCCAGGCCATAATATGATACTGGTCGGCTTTAAATTTACAGATCTGGTCGCCCTCATATTGGGAGGAGACGACAAAATCCCCGTTAGAGATAATCATCTCCAGGGGCTGGTCGATGACTTTCTCGGCAGCTAGGCGCATTTTCTGAAAAGGATTAGACCTTTAATAACTGTTGGGAATAAAAGCATACTGTAGCTATGATTCTCCGATCAATGGAAGTAAAAGTGTCGTCTGCTTTCATGTCAAGGATGCTGCTATGCATAGATTGAAATAGATCCATACTGCAGCAGATGTGTCCTGGAATCAGGAGGCGTTTACAGATTATCGACGTAAAATGTAACATTTTACTGTAGTCTACATTATAGAGAAGACCCGGAGCTACGTTTTGATACCAAAATTACAGTAATTTCCTGGAATGAAAGCCATTTTCTCACCAAAACGCGCGCTACCCCATTTGGAGCGCCAATTCGAGGGTGTTACGGTAAAATTGTGATTTTCAGGCTCCGGGACAACAAACATTTCCTAGGTTAGCGACTGTGATGCTCACCGAAGGCCACACAAACTTTACAGTTAGAAAATGATCGTTTTAAGACCCAATACAGCCAAGGAATCTCGCGTTCTCGGCAATTGCAGCCTCGAGGGGGTTCCATTTCTCTTTCAATCACTTTTCTGCTGTTAGAGAGTACGGTACCGCTTATTTCACCCTGCTTCTCCGGAGAACGTGGCTTTGCAAAAGTAGATAAACTGTTTTTCTCTCCATTTGAGTAGCCTACCTTGATTTACAGCCCGTTTCCTTGTGATCCCCTCGCTGTAAGTCTTGTTCTCTCCTCCCTCCCTGTATCTATTGCCACCATCTCCACTTTGACCGTCTTTTCCATCTTTTCCACCGCTTCCACCACTCCCGTCGTCATCCACATCTTCTACTATATCCCGTCCCTCTCCATCGATATCAATCGGATCACAGTGTGTCCCCTTTGGGAATCCAAGACGGTAGCCATCCGATTCCAGCTCCACGCCGGTGTCTAGCCGTATCTGCCCAGGCAGTTCAAACAACGGGGTCCCGAGTGGATCCGGATCCGATATGCTGCCATATTCCAGTTCTTCTTCTTTATTATACGGGTGGTACTGTAAGCAGACCTTTACTTGGAGAGAGGCAAAACCGACCCCAGACTGGTGAGGTGTCTCGTAGGCTAGGATATAGTACCCGTTTCGGAATACCCGGCACGTGAAGTCGCCGATACAGTACGTTGCTATTCCGAATTCCGATTTCGAAATAATGACTTCGAAGGCGCGGGCAAAACGGGACTGGACTCGTTTCTTCAAGACCTAAAAAGGGGAGAAGTAAGGGGTATAAGCAGCGGGCCGACTCACATTAGCGATGACTCCCGGGGTCTCACAGCTCTCATTGAATGCCGGACTGGTCTGGGTCTCGTCGACGACGTTGTTAATCATCTCCCAGATCTGCTTACTACAGCATTTGTTGCCGTCCCGCCGTTCCCGGATACAGTGTGTCCCCGTCAGAAGATCAGCCAGCGGGTCATTCCTGCAGTCCGGCCAATCCTCCCTGTCTATTTCCAACGTTGAGCCAAGAATCTCCTGGGCATCTATCCCGGATAATTTCTGCTCCAATTCGGTGTTGTTTAGGTCATACTGTAGGTTACGGTAATTAAAAATTGAGGGGAAAACCTTGACAGGAGTCTGGTAGGCCAGGACCCAGAGGCCATTGATATTGAGCTTACAGACCCCCTTCCCGTGGTAGTAGGAACTGACGACGAAGTCCTCGCTGCTTATTACTACCTCGAAGGATCGCTTTCTCAACCATTGGACTTGTCTCTGGACAGCCTGGAAATATTTGAAATTAGGAATTAAAAGAAGGAATGAAGACCTTGGCCGTGTCGCCGAGCGTCATATCGGACCGCTCCATGACGTCAAGAAGAACCTGCTCGATCTTCCCATCGCAACACAACTCACCCCAAATGTGCTCGGAATTATTACCTGGAAAAAATCTTTTTAGTGTATTTTGAGGAGAACGTTTCCCGATATGGGGCCCAGTGATCAATGATATAGAATGTTGACGACAGTATGAGAAAAAAAGCTAGCGGGATCAGAAGTTCACAACACCGGCGCCGTTATCTAATTTTATCTCTTGCATAAAAGCGTGACACCCTTATCATATTCCGTAGTTGATTCGAGCTGGATCTTGTGAAAGGAAGGACAGAAACGCGACCAATAAAACGTGAAGGATTGCAATGGAAAGGGAGAGTGGGAGAAAAAGAGGAGCCTGCCACCATCTTCACTACCCTGGCGGACCAAAGAGGCCTCCCGTCGACTGGCTCTGCAGCTGTATCCAATTGGAACTCTGGCTCATGGTTCTGCCCTTCAATGGCAAAATTTTTTTCAAAAATCCACTTCCTGAAACGGGTTCCTAGGAGTACCACTGGATACGGGATAACGACCCGCAGACAACAGGAAGTGGGGTGGCGCCGGCTCCCACGGGCTCTAGTCATTCTTCCTTCAGAGCTATCAAGGTTAGAGTTATACATATAGCCTGTGCAATCAATCCTACCCTAATAATAGGCAGATCTCTGTCTGTCTGTCTGCGAGACATGTCGTCTGTGCAGATTGACAGGTCAAGTGAGAGAGAAGCAGAAAGTTTCGACCGTCAGATCTTATCCGACTGTCAATTATTTTTCGTCGACCGAAATAAACTAATCCCGGCCAAAGGCCGCCGGAGGCATACTGGTTTTAAACAAAAAACGTTACAAAAGGAGAGGTAGACAAAAGAACAGCCAAGGCGGAAGCCTTTCCATTCCCACGCGCAATGGATTACTGTAACTATGGGTTGATAGGAGTTTCAGGGTCAATTACCACAGCTCGCAGCGGCTGAACAACGCCGGTCGTCGTCGTCATCGTTCCGGGACCAGCGCAATTTTTGTTCTACAGCCCGAACAACTTTGTAGACGTTTAGTAGAGAGAACTGCACATTTATATAATTTTCTGTAAATTGCATTCGATCATATTTTTTTTCACTCGAAAATAATTTTTTGGGTCCATACAAATGTATCACAAAAAAGATTTACATTTTTCCTGTTTTTCTATATCAAAAGCTGAACAGATTTTTCCGAAAAAATTACTTCCGGATCAGCATTTTTTTCTGCATCGAACAAGACCAAGAACTCCAACTATATATGTCTGGATCAAGCTACTAAACGTCTACAACGGTGGTTGCCGTAATCCGTAGAACAAAAACGCCGTTTGTCCGCTGTTTACACTCGTTTGATCCAACGCGCGTTCCTTTTGCTGCGGTTATTTTTTTTTCATTTTTGGTTGATTTTGAAGTTTGTTTGTTACTTGCTTCGCTTTTTGTTCTCTCAACATGTGTTCATGGTATCTTTTCAGGTTTTCTACTACTCCCGGAGGTCTGCTACGTTGGCAAGAAGAACAGCATCATCAACAACGACGGCAACAGGTTTTTTAATGTGCTTTTTATTCATTTTAGATAAAAATATATTACACGACAATATTTTATTCATCATCGCTATCAGCGTTATCGACATTAGTTCCATACATAATCATCGATCTAATATTGACGCTCTTCATAACACAGGTTAGTTTATTGCTTCCATTTACCATTCCTGAGATGTTCTTGACCGCATTCCAGTGCACATGGCCACTTTCGAGAAATTGTTCCCTAACGTCTCCAGGGGCTCCATGTTTTTTAAAGAATGGGTAGAAGTGGGCTAAAAGATAACAGTAAACTACAACTAACTAACCGCCGATGCCATGAATTTTAGGCGTAATGTTCATAGAGGGGAGAAGTGTTAACATTTCCGCAAATTTTGTTGTTATGAGTAATAAGGTTTCTTGTTCTTCATATTCCAGTCTTCCAGTTTTTGTCAGAGATTGAATATTCCTTAAAGTTCAACCTATCTATAATTACGGCGTATGAAACTAACCATGCAGTAAATATTGCTAAGTCGCTGGAGGTCGCCTTTTTCACTGGTGGTACCCTGGGGGGTTGTAGCAAATCTCTCAACTTCCTTGTGTATTGTTGGGGGGAAGCGTTTCACGTGGTTCCCCGTCAAGATTCCTCAAAAAACAGCAATTACAACATTTTTGCAAAAGAAATACCTCCTTGATAAAGTTGCATTTTCCTTTTTCATATGGTTAAAAAGATGGGAAGTGTATCCATTAGATCGTCTTAGAGAATGTGTTGCTTGGCAGTCGTGTCCAATAAGAGCCGATAGACTACGATTGTCTCCTATGCGAACTTCTCGACGTCGACATTTTCATCTTGCCACTTGAGATTGAACACTTCCGGAATCAAGTCGGCAAGGTTTCTATTGGTGTCCCTTCCAGTGTAAGCGGCTACGACAACTTGAGAGTAAGGAGATTGGGATTTACGGAGATTTCCAAAAGAGAGAGTCAGCTTGGTATCTTCACCTCCTTTGTCCGCAGCGATTCTCAGTTGGAACTTCTTGTAGTTCGGATCAGCAAAGTAGATGTAATCCGAAAGTTTCTCTGCGTATTTCTCCATGACTTCAGAAATGTTTGATACGTAAGCCACGGGTATGAATACGGTTTCGTCTGAGATAGGGGAATCATGGGGGAAAACTATGTGGACTAACCTTCTCGCATTACTGATTTTGTTATATTAATATAATGAGCGTTCAGATTATAAGATTCATATTGAGCTCTGAGGATTTCTCGAGTACCAAAGATGTTATATGGAGCAAGAGAATTAAGAGAAGCTGTAAACTTTTCTATTCCATTGTTAGATCGCGTGTACTTCGTCAACACTGGTAAAACAGAAGCTGAACAAGGATTTCAAAGGAAAACGAGAAGGAACTACTGATCTCAAGAACGGCTGGATTATTTTTCTTCAGGTTTTCTTCTACTTTTGCTTTAATTTCAGGCCTTCTCTTCAATATTCTTGTAAGTATTGCAGCTATTGATTCTACTTCTTTACCAGGCAGAATTTCATTTTTCTTTCAGCTTTCAGTATTTTCTCTGCTGAATCACATCACCTTCTGTAAGTAAAATAGTTTTCCAATTTACTATGTTTACCCTAAGGTTGTCTCAGCTGTTTCAGATAGAGGCAGATGTTCTCCATGAAAACGTATATGAGTATAAAATTCAGCTCCACGTTCATCTACGAATCTATGTATTAATCCGTCATCTGTTCGGAGCGTTGACTAAATCGAAAAGCTTCCAAAAAATGATAAAAGCGCCTACGTTTATTTGTTGTCTATTAATTTTACCGCTGCCATTACAAACTGCGCATTTTTCTTCTTCTTTGCATAACAAATGATTCTTTCTTTTTATAATATTGTTTAGTTCTATTGTATTGAGACGAAGCTAAATAAAAACAAAGGTTGTATAAAATAAAATTTATTAAATGTAAAAAAGAATAAATAACTATGTAAAAAACCTGATTCTCCTCGCTTCTTCTCTCTTCTTTTCCATCTCTTCTTTCTTCTTCTGCTCCACCACCAGAATCTAAACCAGAAGGGGGCTCTAAAGAGAGCCGTTGGGGGTCCGAAAACCAAGAGTCCGAAGACATAACACTCTTTTTCATCCTCAACACTCAGATAAATCACAAAAAGATTATAATAATGGTGAAATTACCAAAAATTCAAAAAAAATTGAATTCCGCGCGCTTTTGCGCGCAACCGCGCTCCGTTTTCCCGACCTTTAACGTGGAGGCCTCGGCGAGCTGTGTTACATTTATAAAATAAAAAAACTCACTGGAATGTGACTGTCGTGCGCATTTCCTTGGTAGAATGTCCGTATTATTAAGGTTATCGTCGTTATTATAATCCTCCTCTTCGCCGCTGACCTCTTGCGCCCGCAACCGGGCGATAAGACACCAGACTAGAAAGATACTGACCAGTATCATCGGCGGCACATGCGTTTTCCTTAAAATTACGATTATTAGAAATTGCGGGAAAGGGGAGATTAAATTTTTTTTTGGAGAGAAAGGGGAGAAAATGGACGGTTGGCATCGCCTGGGGGGAAGTCTCGATTCCACGGGGAGGGCGCGAAACCGGGTGGCTCGCCGTCAGAGGGGAAGGAGAAGGTGGCCGGGAACATTGATCAGTTCCAAAAATGTGGATGGCTTTCAGAGGACAGTCTCCTCCCCTTGACTATGGGGCATCAGAGATCTACCGTAATCCCCTTCTCTACTTCTTCCTCCAGCGACAAGGGGCAGGTAGTCGGGTCTGATCCAATCATCCTTGATCGTCTCCCTGCCACCTCCCCTCCCCTTCTTCCTTTAAAGACAAGAGTCTCCCTGCCCATGAAATAGCCCCCCTAGCGCCCCCTCGTGAATCGGACGGATAGAGGACTGGAAATCGGGTAAAAATGATACCACAGATAGCTTTGATATCGATATTCCGACACGAGAAGAAAGAACGAGATATTGTGTCATCGAAGAGGCCGGGCCACGGGGGTGAAGCAGGAAGTTTTTATTGTCTTTGCCAGATTCTATGCCGTCAGCGGGGACGGGGGCTCAAAGAGATCAATTATGGAAAGACCAGAGAAGGGAGGTTTCTGCAGTCTCCCGCGGATCTTCGCAAAGACTTCGTGGCAGCGGTTTGGTTCCTGGTTGGACCAGAAGGGACCCATAAGAGGCGGGTCCATTTGAAAATAAGCGCCCGAGGCTCTGGGGCAGATAGGAGTTCCCCATTAGGCTCTTTAGGAAAGCCATAATACAGAAAAGTAACGTCGGCGAGCTGTCACTAAAGCTGGCTCTCGGAGAAAGGAAAAGAAACACAAACAAAGCCATCCAGGGGGCGGAATGACACGGAATGACGCCTTCCTTCCTCCCCTTCCAGTTACAGTATCCCATCTTTTTCTCGTTTTACCCTTTTCCCACTGAAAATCCGTTATTCAAACCAATTTACCCTATTCCGTCAAGTCGACAGCAAAAGTGACCTGTCAACCCGGCCAAGACGGAACGGCTTCGTCAGTCGTCTCTCTTCCTTGGCAGCGGCCGGTCGACTTCTCCCAGATTCAGGTCATGTTTTTCACTTTTTTTAAAAAAGTTTACTTGAAAAAATAATACGAACCCTCGCCGTGACAAGGGTCAACTTTTGGTCTAAATTTGGGGTATCCGAGACGGTCAATAGGGACAGCCGAGTAGAGAATCCGCCTCGAAAGGCAGCCTCCCCTCCCTCGGGAGAAGGCGTCCCGACCCGATTCTCTGGTGGTGTCCAGGGTATCCTCTGTGTCCACAGCGGTGTTTGGAACAGCACAGATGGACTCCGGCGCCAAGGAGAACTGGAAGTGCTCGGTCTCCTTCGGGATTTTTCGGCCAAAAACAAGAAAAATTCATTAGATTTTCTGTTTTCTTGCGTGGTTCTGTTGCTATCTTGTTTGTTTTCAGAATCTGACTCGTTGGCGGTTTGGAGGAATCTGGTGGATCTGGAGAGGAGATGAGAAAAGAAGGAAGCAATGGAATGGACCAAGAGAAGAGGGAACGAGGACGGCGCGGCAGAGAGGCAACCAAGGAACAGTGAGCCGTCTTTGGAGCTGGTCTAACTGTTGTTTTCTTTTAGAAACGGCAACGACTGGTAGAAATGGAAGAAGGGAGGCCCGAAAACGACGAGACGAAAAGACCCAAGGAGAAGACACTGCTCCGTTTAACTGTGAAAGAGGAAAATGGCGAAGAAACGCCAAGGGAAGGCCGGCCTCACCCGTATGGTACCTTACAGCTTTTCTAATGTCTTTTTGCTTTCAGTAACGGCCAGAAGCAGCTCAACGTAGATAAAGGGACGCCACAAAAATGGAAGCCGGAGAAATGACGCGAGCTCCTTGGCCAGTGAAGACCGTTCCAATGGCAAGTCACCCAGTAGAAGATTCTAAGAGAAGATGACAAAGTTGGTATTACGTGCTCACAGACTGGACCCCCTTCAGAATCTGACTCGTTGGCGGTTTGGAGGAATCTGGTGGATCTGGAGAGGAGATGAGAAAAGAAGGAAGCAATGGAATGGACCAAGAGAAGAGGGAACGAGGACGGCGCGGCAGAGAGGCAACCAAGGAACAGTGAGCCGTCTTTGGAGCTGGTCTAACTGTTGTTTTCTTTTAGAAACGGCAACGACTGGTAGAAATGGATGAAAAGCCACTGCAAATAACGAGGCGATGAGAACCACTGAGAAGACACAGAGCTATTAGCCTGGAAACGAGCTAAAAAGGGAAGAGGTGCAAGAGGAGGGCCGAAGATGACGGCTGTTAGTCATTTTCACTCTTTTTTCTAATGGATTTTATAGTTTCAGTGACAGTTACAGGCAGCTCAATGAAGAGATAGGAAGGACAGACGAACGTGGCTACGTGAACGGAAATACGACGGGCCAGTCGACGTTGCCGCCAAACCACGCCGGGAAGGCTTGAGCGCCGGAGGGGATGACAGAGTGTCTCAAGGGGGTCTGTACGGGACAGGCTGTGCCTGCACCCATAAATTCTTGGAAGGAACAGAAAAAAGGGGATTCTGTCCCTGCCGAGAGTCTATGCGTGCGTGAGACACCCCCTGCGCATTCGCTCCTCTCCTCAACCCATACCATCTCGAGTACAAAACACTAATACACAATTAACACAAACACACCGCCAGGGCTTTTACGCCTGTCGGTGTGTTTGTGTTACAAAGCAGACGAAGGCTTCAAGTCGCATCGGCCGTTCATCGGGGCACGTGAGAAGAGCAGCCTGAAAATAGCGACTGAATATGGTTTTTTGTGAAAACAGCAGAAAATGAGCAAGCGGTGGGCATTTGAACAGCTGTCTGAGTTTGAAAAATAGCTACCAACCTCATTTCTTCTTTATTTCCCACTCCTTTTCCAAATGGCAGACTGGTTTCTTCCGGCAGAGCGAGGACGTCAGATAGCCGAAGAGGGGGGAAATGCAAAAGGTAGAGGGAAGCACAGCGAAGAGGGGAGATTGGATCCTGAAAAAAAACAGAGTAAATTAAAAAACAAAAGGCCATAAGTCAACCCGATGCGTCTGCAGGTCTCAGTGGGACGGGACAGGGGACTATCCAGGCCACGCTAGCCAACGCACAGGATCGAACCCCAGTGAATTTCAATAAAAACCGATCCCGACGGGCCGAAGCATAATTCTCAATGGAGTACTGTTCCGCAAATCCTGGCTTGATGGAATGTCTAAATTTAAAAGAATTACAAACCTCTATCAGACGGATCCTATCTCAATGGGCAGGCGGTCATTGTTCTTCGTAGATTGAAGAAGACGAGGCGGAGAGGAGACGCAAGGAGACGGCAGCAGAGGGATGTCCGGGAAGCCTAAAAGATGAAAATACACTTTGATAACAATTGGATCGGAGGATACGGTAATGCGGATTGAAAAAAAACCTGGCAATACGGTCTTTCGCAAGCCGTGAAAGGTTCATACCCTCGTTGGCCGGCTCGCATTACGGCCGCTGGTCATTTTACCTTTCGGTCGTTGCTCAATTTGGCCATTACTACCACAGCCACTCTGACCGGTGGTCGACCGTGGAAATAATTTTGATAGACTGCCGGTATTTTGACTGGCGGAATCTAACAATGGCGGGAATGCTCGTGGCTATTCTCAAAACAGTCAAAAGGCAGTGCGGCCCGAATGGCCATCAATCGGGCGAGGTTGACAAATGGCCTATGACCGACAGCAGTGGGGTCCAGTCTGTGAGCACGTAATACCAACTTTGTCATCTTCTCTTAGAATCTTCTACTGGGTGACTTGCCATTGGAACGGTCTTCACTGGCCAAGGAGCTCGCGTCATTTCTCCGGCTTCCATTTTTGTGGCGTCCCTTTATCTACGTTGAGCTGCTTCTGGCCGTTACTGAAAGCAAAAAGACATTAGAAAAGCTGTAAGGTACCATACGGGTGAGGCCGGCCTTCCCTTGGCGTTTCTTCGCCATTTTCCTCTTTCACAGTTAAACGGAGCAGTGTCTTCTCCTTGGGTCTTTTCGTCTCGTCGTTTTCGGGCCTCCCTTCTTCCATTTCTACCAGTCGTTGCCGTTTCTAAAAGAAAACAACAGTTAGACCAGCTCCAAAGACGGCTCACTGTTCCTTGGTTGCCTCTCTGCCGCGCCGTCCTCGTTCCCTCTTCTCTTGGTCCATTCCATTGCTTCCTTCTTTTCTCATCTCCTCTCCAGATCCACCAGATTCCTCCAAACCGCCAACGAGTCAGATTCTGAAAACAAACAAGATAGCAACAGAACCACGCAAGAAAACAGAAAATCTAATGAATTTTTCTTGTTTTTGGCCGAAAAATCCCGAAGGAGACCGAGCACTTCCAGTTCTCCTTGGCGCCGGAGTCCATCTGTGCTGTTCCAAACACCGCTGTGGACACAGAGGATACCCTGGACACCACCAGAGAATCGGGTCGGGACGCCTTCTCCCGAGGGAGGGGAGGCTGCCTTTCGAGGCGGATTCTCTACTCGGCTGTCCCTATTGACCGTCTCGGATACCCCAAATTTAGACCAAAAGTTGACCCTTGTCACGGCGAGGGTTCGTATTATTTTTTCAAGTAAACTTTTTTAAAAAAAGTGAAAAACATGACCTGAATCTGGGAGAAGTCGACCGGCCGCTGCCAAGGAAGAGAGACGACTGACGAAGCCGTTCCGTCTTGGCCGGGTTGACAGGTCACTTTTGCTGTCGACTTGACCGAACGGGTTCCCCGGTAGAATGGTTCGAATACCGAATTTTCAGCGGGAAACGGGTGAAAGTGGCTTTCAGAAAGGGAAGAATAAGGGTAGAGTCAAATATATGAGCGTGCAATTTCAAATTTCCTGAAGGATGGAGGCCACTGCGTCGGACAGGGCGAATTGGATTACGGGGAATTTGGCAACCGCAAGGTTTATTATGTACACACACATCAGAAACAGGGAGTCCCGCTATTCAATAGTGATCTTTCTCAAACAATGACAACTTCGTTCCTCGGAGTACAATCTTCAGTTCCTTGTCATCCGCCCGGATCAACTTGACACTGCCATCTCCTCCGAAGAATTTCTTCAAAATATAATTCTTGTTTCCCTTATGCAGAGCATGGTATCGGATCTGGCGGACGGGAACATCCGGCCACATCAGCCTCGGGCAGCAGGGCATGATGTGGAACTCGTAGTGACAGATTATTATTTCCTTTCGCAGCCAGCGCTGGAATATTTGGGAGATTTTTGAAGGAAAGAAGACGAAGGGCCTACAGAGAGGATGTTTTTGATTCCATGGAAGGTGACTTGGGGATCAGCGATGTCGAGCTTTATTGCGGCGAAGCAGCCCTCCTTGAGGAAGGCGTCATCGAAGAGAAAGGTCTCTCCCGAACCGTACAGTATCTCCAGCTGAATTTGGATATTTTTGGGAGTTAGAAACAGGCTTTTGCACAGAAAAGAGGCCTAGGTTTGCCCCTGGAGAAGCTCCCGGTCTCCAAGGCGCCCTTCTTCCCCGGGCTTTTAGAATTTACAATTTATTTACAATTTATTCCCATAATCAGCGTGTATCACGCGAGGGAAACCTCTTATCCCTTGGTGCTGCGCGAGTTCTTGAACTGCTATAGCGGGACGGCGAGGTGGTAGGCCGGTACTCCCTCCCTCCCTTCCCTCCCCCCTAGCCGCTGATGTTGTTGCTGCTTCTGTTGGTAGAAGTCGCTGGCCGGCGAGGATGTTGAATCCAGTAGAGCGTATGGCCTCACGATGCTCCAATCCGGCTTGAGGTCGGGATCCTGCCCTTTGTCACGGCAGCACGGCGGCGGACGAGCAGCAACACGAGTTGAAGTCGGTAAAAGTCGGCAGCAACCGCGGCTGGCTGCTTTGGCGGCAGAGAAATGGGGACCGACCGTCCGCGGGGTGGAAAGGAACAGAAAAACCCCGGGCTTACCTTTTTCAAATAGGGTTGTTCAAAGAGCTGCGCCTTGATGGGAACGACAGTCAATCCAACCACTTGATACCTCTGAAAGTCTTATTGACCGGAAAAAGAGAGATAAACACCTCAAGGAATTGATTAAAAAGCTGGGGATTGAGGTTCCTGGGGTAGAAGAGTTCAACGGCCGGGATGATGCGGAGATGAAAGCGGGCGAAGATCGGGTGCAGCATGGTCAGGAGATCGTTCACGTCGGGAACCTGACATTAGTTTTACAGGGCAGAAAAGTTGAAATCTTTGTGGTGAGAAATGCCAGAAACTGTACACTACAGTAAAAACTACCGTAAACTAGGGTTTGGAACATTTTTGAGAGTTTTGGAAAGACCTCAAACAGCAAAACGGAGAGACTATCCCCATCAACCCAAGACTGAGATATTACTGTATGGATTACGGTATACTTTACCAAATTATTGGCCAAATAGGTACTTCAGCTTGTTTCAAAAAGCATCCAGAAGAATGCGTGCCTGCTTCAGTTCCCTGCTTCCCAGGTTATTTCCCTCTTTGTGGCATTATACTCCATCTGGTCTCATTTTTGATCTCAGTCTAATAAAGGAACACCACTGACTGCTCTCTCTATTCTGTAATATGTGCATATCTGACAATCCAGTGAATGCCCAGTCTAGAAACAGCCACGAAGCAACAAAGAGAAGAAAAAAGAGGAAAATGCTCTAGAGACTCACATGATCGATGACAAGTTTCTCCAATTTGAGAGTACAGTATTTCATCCTCAAAAATTCTTCCCATCCTCTTCCCGTGACATTTTTACGATTCTTCAGGTCAAAAATCAGATTTCCTTCGGGGTCAAGCTGAAAATATACGGTATTTGGTGAAACAGGGAGTGATACAAACTTTGACATAAAGTCCCATGGACCGGTAAGCTCTAAAAGGAGGAAAGCCGTCCATTTCGTTGTTATTGAACATTTCTTCATATTTTGAGCGTTCTGGGGACTGAAAATGGGTTTAATTGGAGGAATAAAAGACAGAAAAAAAAGACAGAAAATCTGTTAGAAATGAGCCGACCTTCGGAATGACAGAAGTTCCTGGTTTCTGGTCCGGGTTACTGTAGCGACTCTTGTACACCCCCTCCTCCGCTATAGGCTCCGGCTCTTCATCTACCGTCGAGTCTTCCTCATCACTTTCAATGAGCTGTTCCCTCTAAAATCCCTCTCTTTCCCAATTTCTCAAAAACCGGGTCAAATTATCCAAAAACAGGTGACCTACCTCGTCATTGCCGTCCCGGCTGGCTCCTAAAAGTGTGCTGACAAATTGAACAACTCGTGATTCCTATAAATTTGACGGCTCTATGTCTGGATGGTAATTATACCTTTCGAGAAGTAGAAAAAGTCGAACGGCTCTGGGGCATGTCTCTCCAGGATGACGTTATCCTTCTGGCTCGGCTAATAACAGTGATTAGACGAGGGTTCGAGGAGGGGAAAAACAGGAACTGGTGGGAAAACGAAGGTTTGTACACAGTAATTTGGGCGTTTTGATATCTAGAAAGGGACAGAAAAGGGAGGAGACGATAGAATTGATCGGATAGACCCAAAATCTTCAAAATGGTCGGGCCGAGCCGGGGATCGATCCCGGGACCTCTCGCACCCTAAGCGAGAATCATACCACTAGACCACTCGGCCATGTTTTGACACTTTGACCGATTTCGGGAAGAAGCTGGACAGTCCAGTCGGGTGAGAACCTGTTTTCACCTCGATCCTGGGATTACCGTCCTGGGACTCCCGTTAGGATCAATTCCCAAGCGCCCCTAACCCGTCGCGTTCGTGGTGTAATGGTCAGCATGGATGCCTTCCAAGCATTCGACGGGGGTTCGATTCCCCCCGAACGCAGAAACATTTTTGCTTTTATTAGATATATTTTCCCTCTCTTGTCATTGACTATAGCTATGTTTTGACGTTGGCTTATCTTGTTTATTAGTATCGCTTGGTCGGGGACTGCTTTTTGCAGTCACAAAAAAGGGCGGAAGCTCATTTCCATAACGAGAAAGGAGAGAGAACAACGGAGAAAGGAACACGAGTCACGAGATTATCCATTCCTGTCAGGGGATTGAATGAGGGAATAAATTTTATGCAGGTGGGAGGAGAAAAGACTTCGACAGGGGGAGAAAACTGACGACAAATGTCTGGGAAGTGCAGCTATAATTGGGCGGACGGAAATAGACGATGTTTATCAAAGGGACACCTCATTATGGGGGAGATAAAAAGTGAGATTTATCAAGGATTTCTTAATTCTAAAAGGATGAATGTAAAAATAAGCCGGGAAGTTCATAGGAAATGGAATAAAAGGCTCCGGAACGGGTAGGGGAGATCCGCCACAGTTAGACAGCCAAGAAATGCCAAAAATTCGCGGGAATAGTGGAAAGGATAGACTTTGAAAAGGAACAGCATCTCTACGTGCGGGAAAGCCCAAACTACCTGGGAAAAAAGAAAACGAGGGAGGAAACTGTCCGCGACATCGCGGTTTCCACCCCCATTGGAAGTGGATAAACAGAAAGCCAGCGTCACTTTCAACTGAAATGACTCATCACCGTTTTTATCGAATCCCAGTTATTTTTCTAGTAAACAATGAAGAAAACAAAGAAAAAGAGCGGTGTCCGTGGAATTTTGCTCTTTCCCTTTCATACCGAGCTACTGGCTCCGGTAAAATCGAAGAGAAGACGCTTCAAAGGGTCCGGAGAAGAGAACCAGTGTTAAATTACAATTTCATTAGATAACCGTACTGACGGACAGGCTAAAATACAATTGAAACCAGTAATTTAATGCATTTCAGAGGTAGTGAGGCCACATTGAGTTGAAGAATTCCCCCTTATTTTCATGTGGAGAAGATTAGAGCCGGGGCAACACTGTTGGTAATGGGCAAGACTAGTTCTGTCAGGAAATTGCGTTTGCTATATTTGCCACTTGAGAAAATACCCAGAGACCTATTTCGACAAGATACGGTCAACTGTAAGCCGCTTACAGTAGGACTAATTCCCTCGGGATTCATTAACCCAGCGTTCACTCTCTTCCCCTTCTCGGCGAGGAGGCGGCCGTCTGCCCAAGAGATGGACTTCCAACCCCCTTGGCTACAATTGGAGGAGAAGCCGCCGATACGCCGCCAGGACGCCAACCAGACGGACGCCGCCAAGCCAGATATCGTCTTCACCGTCTACTGTAGAAGGCGCCGTGCCAAATTGCTCTACAAATATTTTTTGCCCAGGAACTAACGAGAAATGTATTGATTACTTTGGTCAGTAGTTTTCATCAGCTTATTCATATACCGTAATCCTTGGGACGTCGCCGGCACGCCTTGTAAGCGCGCTCCAGCTAACAGTATGCTGTCGCTAAAAACGCGAATTGTACTTCGAGGGATCTCTGGTGAAGAAAGGAAACGCATAAAATGCCGGAAAGCCGAAGAACTTTATGTCTGGGGAAATGGATGAGAACCGCGGCTGACGCAATTCGTGGTATAAAAGGAGAGAGAAGATCCAAGTTCTCCATCTGTTGAACACCATCTTTGGAATTGGATCTGTTAGTTCTGCTGGAAGAAGACCACATCCTGACTATCATCTATTCCATCTGCTTCCCCCTCTATTTCGTCGTAAATAAAACTCTCTGAGTTATTCCCCCGTTTACGACATTTGGCGACCACTACGGAAAGTAACCTCTGTCTATCTGTCCGTCCCTTGTCCTGTCAAAGTCTCCGTCTCGGGCTCACACCTCAACTCAGGTGTCCCGATTTACTACTCAGTCACAATCCATACACTTACTCAATAACCTCCACAGATCACTTCCAAAATGTCTCCCTCTGGAGCCCTAAGAACACGTATCGTCAAGAAACCGCACGCCTGAACCTTCATATCAATTCATACAACAATAATACACCTTCATTCGAACTCGATCTCAAAGATCAAGACGATGATTTCATCCTAAAAACAGATAAGCTTCTACATAAAATAGCTCAAGCTATAACCCGTTTAATCCCAACAATAGAAAGTTTGGACGATAAATGGATCGCCCTCCAAGCTACTAACACTGCTGAACAAGCTGAATATACCCATTACATTGATGTTTACGGAGATTACCACTTACCCCTGCAAACTGCCTATAATATACAAGAGAACATTGAAACCTACCTTGATAAATTTGATCGCGAATACCAAATTCGATGCCAAAATGAAAATAACCAAGATGACACAATGAGAAATATACCCGAAGTAGAAAATGCAACTTTCGACATTCCTCGAAATAATACCCCTACAACCCCATCAATCACTCCTCTTACGGATTCGACAATTCCCCTCCTGCCTTCAACTGACCCAGTTCTCCCCTCAGTCATGCTTCCTGCTTCGACTCATCTCAACCCTATCCAAATTCCCATTTTTTCTAGTGATATAACCCAATACACTTCTTTCACACAGCTGTTTTCTAGCTTGACTGACTCACAATCTTGGGCACCCGTTCTCAAGTTCTATCACTTACGATCGTATCTTCGCGGTGACGCATTCCGTCTCATTGCAGGACTCCCTGTCGACAATCACAATTATTCTGTCGCATTAACCCTACTGGAAAAATCCTTTGGAAATAAACCAGCTATTCTGCACGCCCTACGAGCTAAATTTTTCAACTTCACAGTACTGGGTACTTCAATCCCCGAAATAGTCAAATCATTCCGTTACCTGAGATCACTCTATACTCAACTAACTGCACTGGGAGAAAACGTTAATACGACTTCCCACGCTCAGTATATCGAATCTAAATTTCCCCCCAAAATCATCAACAGAGTCATTAGTATGCTTCACAACACTAATCCCACAACTGATAAAATCATGGACGCTCTTGCTCAAGTTCTTGAAGTTCAAGAAGCCATCGCCCGTGTCCATCACGATAACTATCGTCAATCCCATCCTCCTAACCGTCAGTTTACTCCTTACAATCAGATAAACCAGAGAAAACCTTATAACCACAACCCATACATCTCCTCAACAAAAAAGAGTTCCCTGGTGTTTCTATTGTAAAAATAAACAACACAATTCCTTCAATTGTACTCTCCCCATGGAAACAAAACAAAAAATTGTCTCTGACACTAAATGCTGTAGAAATTGTCTCAGTACCAAACATTCTTCACCCGACTGTCCTAGTCAAAAGGGTTGCGGCAATTGTGGAGCACGACACCACACTACCTTATGCCGGAAAATGCCCACTTCCTCTCTTTCACAACCTACTAATCCCCCTTTCCGTGACACCCATCAAAAGAATACTCGAGAATTCCACAACAACAACAGACGCCCTCCTCCTAAATAACCTCAACCTAACAATTACCTCCCTTCCCGCTATTATGAGGATATTCGAAGGAAAAGTCGAAGAATTATGTCTGTTACGCGGCCAGTTGTCCCGATTGGAAATAGACAGCCGAAAGAAAATGAAACTGTGGTGGATCAAAGTCAATTTACCGAGGGAAACGACCACAGCCAGAGAACCGGACAGACATCCAAGGATCGAATAGAGAAAAGACACAGCCGGAGAGACACAGTCAACAGCCACAGCTGATAGTTATCGAGTCTTACAGTAATTTTGAGCCATTTTTCCTATGAAATGCATATTTTTTAGGCCATGACCTTTCTCTCCCGAGCGTCACAGTTATACAGCCGGAAGAGAATGCTGTTGTGAGGAACAGCCACAGCGAAGAGCCACAGCCACCAGAAGTGAGCATTGGGGAGGTTCGCAGAAAGAGGAGGAAGCTTCTTGAAGCGGATGATGATGTAAGCCACAGTTAGACAGCTAGAGCGACTAAGATAATTTTCAGTGTTTGGAGGAGATTCCTGCGGTGGATCAAGTTGAAAACAGCCACAGCCAGAAGCCACAGCTGGCAGAAGAGACGGACGAGTGGACAATTCCTGCGAAACCCGGAAAACCTCTGAGAAAGCGGAGGAGCCACAAGAAATTGCCGTATTTTGGATCGCTGGAAAGCATGAAGTCTTACGGTAATTTTGGAGAAATTTGTCAATGAAAATGGTAATTTTTAGACCGTGGCCGCCGTTCCTTGACCGCCACAGTTAGACAGCGGAAAGAGAATGCTGTGGTAGCTGTGGCGGAGCCGAGTCCCGTTAGAGTTGCCCTGCCGATGGCGGAAAATTTGGAAGATTTCGATCTCTCAACTTCTAGAAGGAAAGAGCCAACAAGTCACAACACAGTGGAGACAGCCACAGCGAAGAGCCACAGCTGGTGAAAATTCCCGAGAGGGAAAATGTTGAAGATTTCGATGCTTTTCTTCATTCCACGATTTGGTGGCCAAAATCGGAAGCTGTCGAAGCGACGGCTCGTCGAGGGGCACGAAAACTAGTCAAAAGGCGGAAGAGCCACAGTAGCCGCAAGAAATTACCAATCGCTATCGAGTCACATGGTAATTTTAGAGAAATCTGTCCGCAAAATTTATATTTTTAGACCGTGACTCCCTTCCCTCGGACACCACAGTTAGACAACCGGAAGAGAATGCTGCGGAAGCTGTGGCAGAGCCAAGTCAGTCTACAGAGGAGAACAGCCACAGTCAAGAGCCACAACCGGGGAAGAATCCCGTAGATAGTGGACTCCCGATGGCGAAGAATTTGGTGAATCTGGATTTCTCCACTTCCCCTACCGTCACAGAATCAGATCAGGAAGCTATTGAACACGGGACAGTGGAGGAAAACGGCCGCAGCGAAGAGCCACAGCCGACTACGAAATCAAAGAAAAATCAAGTCACAGTGGAGGAGAAAAGCCACAGCCAGGAGCCACAGTCACCAGAAGTGGAACTGAGGCCGGTTCCTAGCACAGTTAGACAGCCGGAATAATGATTTTCAGTGGTCGGATGCCGCTAAAGAGATTTATGCAGTGGAACAAATTTTTTTACAACGCTAAATTTCAGTTAGCAGAGGAGGAGTGTTTGCTGTCATAGTCATCGTCTGCTGCTGGTGCTACTGTCGTCAAGCTGAATAAGTCATAGAAAGATAACTTCGAATACAAAGACGGAAAGTAATAATTCGCGTCAACTTCAATAAACTGTCCTCCCATCCTGGCCAGTAATTCCTATATCTATCTTTACTATTATTCAACTAATATATTCACTTGTTTTGTCAATATAAACCTTTCTACAGTAGCTGACAAAAGTACTCGTACATAACGTCTTTTCGGATTTCCTTCATAACTTTTTAGCATTATGTGGTGTGCATTATCGTTTTCTCAAAGGGAGGAGGAGCCTGGAAATCATAATGAAGTACGGCATGGCTTGATTATAATCTAGCAGAATCAGTCTGTTGTTATGATAAACTGCCCAGACTTTGACACTGAAACCAAAGATGTGCAATTAAGGCAAATTTTTAATGTTCTAGCAGTTCTCTCTCTAATTATTCATATCTATACAATGTACTGTATCGTATTTCGATCGCCTGCTCAAATGAAAACCTACCGTTGGTATTTACTCTGGCATCAGTTTACCTCATTTTTCGGTGATTTCTGGGTAAATAATCTCCTCTTTCCATTTCCTCAAACGAAATCCTCTCAGATTAATGCAGTTACAGAGCCAAGAGTTTTCCTCCCTCTTCCTCTTGGCTACCTGAACGGTCTTGGAGCTGGTATTATTCATCCTCAAATTGCTTTGGCTGCAGGACAATTCTTTGTGGTTTTGGAATGCATTACAAACCTACATCTGCTCCTCTACCGCTATCTATGTGCATCCACCAGCAATGTCACGTTTCCTCTATGGAGTAAAGTACTGCTAACATTTCAATATTTCATCCCAGTGATTAACTTTATCTCTACGGCTACAGCTAATTCCCAGACAGAAAGAGTTTTAATGGAATTGGGACAGGTGAGTCCGTTTACTTCCTGTTTGCTTTACTTTTTTCCTGCCGACAATTAGATCAATTGTTGTTATTAATTGAACGCTGCAGTCAGGGCGTTCCAGCAGTTCAATTTTTCAGGAATACAGCTGTGTCACTCCCGCCCTAATGTCCATTCCTCACCTCTGGGCTTACGACAAAGTAGAATGTGCAAAAAAAACGATATCGAGCCTTTCTTTCAATTTTATCAATTATTCCATAGTTCTACCTTATTTTGTCCGAGCCACGTTCAATGCCATTAATGTTAAAATTGTCTCGGAAAATGCACGTCGAATGCAGAGAAAGTTCCTCATTCAATTACTTCTCCAAGCAAGTGTTCCTTCGATCTTCGTCATGATTCCCACATCATTGCTTGGCCTTGCTGTAATTTTTAATATTTTTGGGATAATATGTAAGTATTAGTAAAAGGGAAAACCCCAAAATATACATTCAGATTTAAACGGAATCATTTTTATTGGTTATTCGTTATTTGGAGTAAGCGGAGCAATCGTTCTTATCGTCATGGTTCCCAGCTATCACTGGTGGCTACGAAGAGGGAAACGCAGCGGCTCTTTAAATACGCATACAATTTAAATAATATGTACACACTGAGCCGTAGAAATTGTCTTTTAGACGCACTTCGCATTGAACATACGTGCCCTGAAAACAATTTTCCTAGAGACTTGAGACTTTCAAAACGGTATCCAGTCAAACTTAAGAATTAAAGGGACCGTATCACACGCTCCAATCGTGTGAGCAAAGTGTAAGCAAAATGGGGGCGCTCTTACTCATATTTGCATTCCAGAAGTGAATCTATGCATTTTTACAATTTTTTGAGCTTCTATCCATTTTCGCCGACCCCAAATTACTATAAAACAGTCTAGAAAACATGTAAATGTAGTAAAATATGAAAGAAAAAAAAATGCAAAATCGAAAATAATGCCTTCGAAATCCATAAATTTGTTTTTTTGCTGAATTATGTTTTGGTTCATATACCAAATTGTTCCGTATAATTTACCTAATTTATTGCAATAAAATCACAAAAGAAAACGCAAGAAAAGACTTGCTATAACAGAAACTCGCATAATTAGTTCTTTTTTCTGCTGAGTTATGATTTCGTTCATATATCAAAATGCTCATTTTTCTCTACTCTATTTATTGCAATAAAAATAAACCGAAAAAAGCATAAGGAAAGCTGTAAAAAATGGAAATTACAAATGCAGTGAGGATTACTGTATCAATTCGCAATGGGGCGTGTGATACGGTCCCTTTAACGACCCCTGTCATTATTCCATTTTCTCGTGTCTCTGATGTGTACACACATACATCAGCCATTGACATCATCTTTTGGAGTAATCTGTAAGCTTGGGGAAGAACAGAGACAAAGACAAATTGCTCAACTCAAACCAAACTTCAAAGCTTTATTATTGCCATATCGTTTTTATTTCGCGGTTGCCTACATGCGAGTATTAATTTGAAGTATAGTTTGAAGGGTGCGAGAACTTATTGGAAAAAGACTTAACTAGCGCCGCTAGTTTGAATCAATAAGTAATCTCATCCCAGTAGCAGACATCGACAATTTTCAATTCGAAAAAGTTGCAGAATCTCCTCCCATGTAGCCTTATTGCAACATCTCTTGTCAATCGTATGAAACAATTGGATCACATCCAATGAGCTACTTATTCCGACAACAAAAATTGACCGACGAGGGCTGAATTCGAAGAAGGAGCTTGTTCAACTTTATAATGACATATGACCTGCTGTGGTCATAATCAAGTTTCCTCATTCTGTGGACTTGATTACCGCCAAGCAGAATCAGTTTGACACTATGATAAATTGCCCAGACTTTGACACCGATATTGACAATTTTGAGATCATCCGAATATTCAACACCCTAGCCTTTCTCTCTATAATTATTCATTTCTATACAATGTACTGCATTGTATTCCGTTCCTCGGTTGAAATGAAAACGTACCGTTGGTACCTGTTGTGGTATCAGATTACCGCGTTCTGTGGAGATTTTTGGGTAAACTTCCCTACTTATCAGTTTACAAAATTATTATAGATTAATTCAGTTACAATACCCGTAATCTTTATCCCTCTTCCTTTTGGCTACTTGAACGGTCTTGGAGCTGGTATTATTTATCCTCAAATTGCTCTGGCAGCTGGTGAATTCTTTGTAACGTTGTCATGCATGGCAAACCTACATCTTCTCCTCTACCGCTATCTATGTGTATCCAGCAGCAATGTCACTTTTCCTCCATGGAGCAAATTGCTGCTTACATTCAATTATTTGCTCCCAATTGTTAATTATGTTTCTACGGCTACAGCTAACTCCCAGACGGAAAGCGTTCTTATCGAGTGGTCAAAGGTCAGCCTACTTTCTGATTTACGTTTCTGTTGAAAATTAGATCTAAAATCCCCGCAATTCTTTGAATGTCTTGTTAATCAGGCAGATATCGAAGATTACAAATGCAAAACTCGGGGGTGGGACCAGAATCAAAACAATCACGGGTACCCTCGGGGTTTTGCTGTGATGCTAGTAGTTCTGGACACTTATCCATATTCCAGGAGTACAGCTGTGTTACCCTGTCTCTACTGTCCATTCCTAACATTTGGGCGTATGACAAAGATGAATGTTGGAAGAAGACAATAGCAGTCCTTTGGTTTAATGCTATCAATTATTTAATAGTTATGCCGTGTTTCGTCCGTCTTACCTTCAAAGCTATCAATGTTAAACTTATCTCGGAAAATGCACGTCGAATGCAGAGAAAATTTCTCATTCAATTACTTCTTAAAGCATGTGTTTCTTTAATCTTCGTTGTAATTCCTCTTGCGCTATTAGGATTCCCTTTAATGTTTACCATCTTCGGAATAAATTCGGGTAAGGGGCTATAGAAGAAAAAAATGGAAAGAAAAGTTTCAGTTTTGAACGCTATAATCTTCATTAGTTTTTCGCTTTATGGAGTAAGCGGGGCAATTGTGCTTATTGTTACGATACCGAGCTACCACCGTTGGTCAAGAAAATCGAAGCAGATGGTCATCTTTTCTTATACGCAGAAATGATGTGAAATAAGCTGTACACGCTGGTTGAATGCAGTCAATTTTCTGAAGAAATTTGGAAGCATATAATGCTGAATAATTGCCTGCTACCGAATTGGTACCCAGAAGACCATAAATACGTTCCACTCCTGAACATGGGAATAAACCAAATTCAACATAATTTGTAAAATTAGTGTATGCCTGTTCAAAGATAAATGTTGCAATTAGTGAAGTGATTAATGGGACGGCCAAGCTCCGGCCGAAACTGTTGTGGAAACGATCTCTCTCTCTCTCTCTCTCTCTCTCTTGCAAGGTTCTTCTCATGCTGTTCAATCATGTCTTCAACAAGACTGTTGATCTTCTCGAAAATTCTCTCTTCTTTCTAAAGCACCTTCCTGCCATTTATAAGAAACTAGTATGCCTCCGGCCGCCGTTGGCGGAGTTGGGATTAAAATTTGACGGTCGAATAAAACCTGACCGGTCGGATCTTTCTGCTTCTCTAACTGTCTGCTTTTGACCGTCAAATCTACACAACCGACAGGTCTTACAGACAGACAGACAGACAGATCTGCCTATTACTAGGGTAGGATAAAGACTGACAGCTTTCTTTGTCTCTGGATCCTGAGGAACCATCATAGTTTGCAGCAGACCCGTTCCTATTAGAACGACGGCCAACATTCCACCAAATGATAAGTAGCGCCGGTAGTTCTTTTTCAACTGCAAAGAACATTTTTGAAATAGGAAAATTCAGGCCACCTGTTCAAGAGTATAAGGAGGAGCTGATCCTTTCAGGTTCTCCAGAAGATAGCCGTAGAAAGTTTCCAGCAGTTCCTCCCAGTGTTGGTGTCTATCTTTTCCAGGGAGACATGAACCCAATAGACGGACGAGGTCGACAGCTGGAGCATTTATATTGCCATGCTGAAATGGCCCATAAAAAACAAAAGAATGAAATACTTAGAAGTCGATGACTGCTTGCAGGTAAAGGCCATTTTTCTTCTTCTTCCATAGCAAATTCGTTGACCAAATGTCCCCGATAACGGCGACTTTTTTCATTTTTAGTTCATCCGCCAGATCTCTCAAAATATTGCATACTAAAAATAATTTATAATTTGTCTTACTAATTTTTTATTCTATTTTATAGGTTAGCTACTACTGTAAACACTGCCCAACCGTCCACGTTTGGAATGACTGGTTGAACATATAAAGATGACTTGTGATTTTTCTAAACCAGTGGCCTTTATTGCACATTTCTCCATCTGGCTGTTGACAAAGGGTAAAACTTTTAGCACATAAATGAATGGGAACCTGAACACACACCCGTTTCCAAGGTTCAACGGGGAAGTGTTGCTAGGTAATCAGCTGATATCAACTGGATTATTTTGTTTAAACGCTTTAGAGAATACACATAATTTATTCAGTTTTTATCTTTATCATAAACACTCTGTACAGAAATCTCAAGATTTTCTGGATGATGTAATAAATAAAGAAAACCAGTACAACTAAAACGAGTAGAATTATCAAAAGAAGATCGATGTTATAGAGGACAAGGAAATTCCATTTTCTGCCTTGAGGTGAAAGTAATGCGTTTGGTCCTAACTCCAAGGCAAGATCTATGTATTTGATGAGCAGTTCCTTTGGCTTGAAAGGTTTTTTCTTCAACAGACGGGAGACGTTCCTTGCTTTGGCGTGCAGACTGAAAAGGTTATTGTTGTGTCTTGTGCGCGGATAAACTTACCCCGTATCATAGAGACCTCGCTGTATTATTTGCTCCAATTTTGCCTCATCAAGAAGATCGTGTTTCGAGCACATAAAACCTGATAAATCTACATCTAGCTACTGATCTAAGCGTTACCGAAACCACTCCTCTCAGCCATTCTTGCATTCCTTGTCTGATCAGCAAAGAGCGGAAATAATGCCAATGGAACGCCACGGGCAGCTCCTTCATACGTGCTAGCCGCGCCACCGTGGGTCATGAACAATGAGAGGCGCTGATCAGCTATGATATAACAGATTTTTCTCTCTCATTACATTGTTTTTCATACCCAATAAATCGTTCTGCAGAGCCCAT
This sequence comes from Oscheius dolichura, assembly GCA_932521035.1. NCBI lineage: Eukaryota > Metazoa > Nematoda > Chromadorea > Rhabditida > Rhabditidae > Oscheius > Oscheius dolichura. The sequence continues at coordinate 8,118,079 of OW051494.1, forward strand.
TTGGTTAGATAGACGTTTTCAGCTCCTTGGGCTATTCCGTCGTCGGGCTTTTCGTACTTCCAAATAAAGGTGACATCGGGAAATCTGAAAGAGTCGTCTATTTTTAGATACGCAACTAGTTCTCACTTTTTGAAGACCTTCACGATGTTCTTCTTCATTTCTGAAGGCATCGTCGACGATGGAGCCAGGCTTCCAAAAGACATGAAAACGGTTTTTTCCCTCAAGCTCAATATCTTGTCAAAATACTTCAACAAACCATTCTTTTAAACAAAATAATAGTTTTGCCTACCTCTGGAAGGGGTTCAGCTTCACGTAGTCCAATTCCTCCAAGATCAACGATTTTATAAAGTGTAGGCCTTGGAAACTCCAGGAGAGGGTCAGAATTAGTAAACAAAATGCTCACATTCCCGACGAAATCCTGAAAATTGAAACCGAAATGTAAAACGGCAGCAGACAACTGACTAAAACTTTAGGTCCTCCAGGATATCGCTCATCCATAATCTTCTGGGCAGCCGTCGCCAAATCGTTTTGAAATTTGTAGGAACAATAGGTAAACACAAGATTCAATGCTCGACTCCATAAGCTACCATCATCTCCTGCTACGCTTAGAGATCCTGAACAGGTCCATTATGGATTCTTCTATATTTATTTCACCTGGAATATAGCTGACATCAAAAGGCAGCCCGGAAGCGTGGGTCATCACCTCCATCATACCCAGAGAACTCACACCGACGACGTTTTTCACATCAATTTCATAAAATATCGCTATAAGAGAGGGAGAGAGCAATGTGAACGGCTGCAAATAAACTAACGGACAGCGCTGAAGTCAAAAAGTTCTGTAATTCCGAGGTCAAATTTTTCTTCTTTCAATTGCTTCATAAGATCTTTTTGATTGAGTACATCTGTGATTAAACTGATTTAAAAAAAAGGAACGAATAAATAACTACTTTCACAACCAGCTGTAAACATTTTCGTGAGAGGAGGAATTAGTCTTAAAATTTGCATAGGACTGTATAGCGGAGCTGTCCACATCTGATTCCAGAATTCTTCGCTTGCGTAATCTTTCATCGCTTCTATAGTGTTTTGATGTTCTTTCACTACAATGACCTGAGGTGTGATTCCAGCAAACAACTATAAAAGGAACAACATACTTTAGCATGTTTTGACCCAACATCCTGGCATTTCAAATTGATAGCTGCTTGCAGAACAATCTGAAGGCGATAGTAAGTTGTGATGAATCGATTTCTTACCACATTGTGCCCTGCCAACTGAAGTTCATCTGCTATCCGACCCATAAAGCTGACATGACTGTAAGAAAACCGCGGATTGAAGACAATTATCTTTGCAGAGTGTACAGATGGTAGCAACAGTAGTAAGATTAAGAGCTGGGATAACATAGCTAAATGCCATTTTTAAATAAAAGGGCCTTGGTGTAGTGTGAATGACAAAGAACAGTAACTCTGGTAAAGTGGAATAAGATGTAGGTCACAGCATTTAAAAATGGGCATTGCCTAGGAATGCCTAATTAATAGGAACAGTTACTCCCTTCTGAGACCGCAACAACTTTACACATTTTCTCGTGATTCACTTTGACACACTGCGTTTGCCAGCATTGCCATCAATTAATCGTGGGGTCCTTGAACACAACGCAGGCGACTTATGGTCTCCGATTGGTATACCACCATGTGCAGAACAGTAGGATTTGAAAGACAATATCTACGCAAATGGGAGGATTGTCGAGTTCTACTGTAACCGGATTATTACGTCAAATTATTATTCCGTAATTATTTCCCGTTGAATTATCTCCGGCCAAAATTAGACACTGGACCACATTAAAAAATATCGTCGTTGTTTATCCAATTAATTTTCGTTCCAGGCTCCTAATCCCTTAAGCTGTATTATTTCAGGGTGTCTCCACCGAAGAAAACAGTGTGAACACATCTAATCGCGTTCTCGCCACCCGTCGACATATACGATCTTCTTTGATCGTACGATAAGCCACCAATAACATCACCAGATCCTTTCAAAATCCAATATGACCTACACCTTTTCAGGCAGTGTTTTTGAAAACAGCTTCGCGGTCTCATAATAACCCACAGGACTCAGTTTGACGTGTTGCGTCGTACAAAAACTGTTATCCCTTTGAGAAAATGGCGAATCAGGAACTGCTGCTTCCATTTCAAGTTTGTGACAAACCGGGAGCCAGAAAGAGATACAATTGCTACGCGTGCAAGTGAGTCTCGTCCCTCTTCTTCCCTGACTGTCATTTCAGTGCTTGTCGAGTCTTCTTCTCTCGTTATTATTCTCCAAATCTAACACTGTGTTGTAAAAAAACACTGTTATACTAAAAATTGCAAAAATGTTAGCTACAGTAAGATCAGTACAAATTGCAATGTGTAATATAGAAGTTCAGTGAAGGAACGGCAGAACTGCACGACTTGTCGTTTAAAGAAATGAAATGTACTTTGGCCAGATAAATGGGTGTGAAAATGAAAAAAATATTGGAAATGACAGCATTCCCCAAGGCAGCAATCCAAATAGCCCAAATGCACGGAGTTTTCAAGATTTCTAGATAAGGAACCTCGGTATCAACTATGAAAATGGACCATTCATTGCTATTAAAAAATAAGATTCGACACATTTTCGGTTTTCCTCTGGCAATTTTATTCGCCTCCAAATAACTGACACATGGATGATCCTCTGGCGTACTGCGGAAAACAAGGAAGTAGGCGATGAAAAGGGCACAGGAAACACCACCATGGACATAGAAAATGGATGGCCAGCTAATGTTATTGTTTGGACGGTTGAAATGAAGGACAGTACCCTAGAGAGTCGCACAGGACACCACCGACATCATTGAAAAAGATTGGAGCAATTTGGACATAGGACACCAGAATTGAGACAAACAGACCGCTCTAAAAGGGAAATATTCTCTTTTCTTCTTTTGCCACTCCCATGCTTTAAATAAAAACTACCGTAGCTGTTTATGATAGACCCATTTCGCTGCAAAAGCACCAATAATTGGGAAGATGGCAGCGTAGGCGACTCCTTGCAATGCTCGGCAGACTAACAACCACGCAAATTCCTTCTAAAAACAAGAGTTTCCCTTTTCTGCCGTACTCTTTACTCGACTTACGTTAATAGCTGGAGGAAGGCCTGCTGTAGCGACAGAGGTTAACAGTCCTAGAAGGGTGAAAACAATCCGACTACCGAATCAATTGACAAAATAGACTATCGGAAAGTTACCAGCCAGTGCCCCAGCTGCCATTGCAGCAATAGAATAGGTCGTTAAATGTCTTCTAGCGTATGAAAGATCTCTTACTTTGTGATAGGGTGAGTTTACTGGAGTTACTGACAGCGGCTTCATTATTTATACAGACAGTAACCAGATTAAAACTGAGAATGTTAGTCCTGAACAGTTCGCTTTTACATTTTATGGAAGGACCGTAAATAGAAAGGACAGTGTACACAGATGAGAGCGACGGCAGTTCTGACCAGTTTATGCGGGAGGTGATCAGTAATGTAGCCGGCCGGAGATCACAACCAATAGTTTTCATAGGGGGAGGTGTGGTGACACTGTACCTTTCGCACACCCATCCATGAGAATGAGGCAATATGTTGCCGGCTCTTCTGCTGCTATTTTTCCTTTCGTCAACCGCATCAGAGTTATACAGTAAGAAGTAAATCTTCTAACCAATTTGTACTGCCACTCTTTCAGAATGTAAGGACGACACCTACGTTCTGAATTCGACTAATCCCACTTTTTTCCTGAATAACACACAAATTGCCGGCAGTCAGGAGTGCACATGGAACGTGAGTCATTCTGTTTTAATTGGATCTATCTAGTCTAACGAAAGGGTGCTTCTTTGGCTATTTGTGGCTTCACACAACGAGACCTACGCTATTCAATAAAACATAGAAAAATAGTGGTTTCCGTTCTCATCTTCTTTTGTAACTGTTTCCATTTCTCCAAAAGGTGTCGGTGGGGGCACGCCATTTTGTTTAACATGTAAATTTGGGAGAAAACTGGTGACACTGTAAACAATGTTTGGAAAAGAGTGGAAAATGTTCACAAATCTTTTTACTGTTCCTGAAAGCCGTCAAGATGTCTTCTTGTTAGAAGGAAAACTAATACTATTGCAGTTCACATTCTCTTCGTCCTACGTGGCTGAAATCAGCATCAACGGTTCGTCATTGGCAACAAAGGACGACTATGTTGCAATCTTCGCCCTTGAAGAATGGAGCCAGTTTTTTACGTAGAGAGAGAGCTCTTATTATTTCCTACATTCTTCAGGTTTAATGGGGGAATTGACGGTAGCACTAATGGTTCCCTCCATGCCATATGGCCTTCGATCTATTTCCTCTTATACATCTCGTCCGACAATGATACAACCATGATTCTAACCGTAAATATTTCTCTCAAGACATGTACGAATCTGATGGAAGAAAGATAATGTCATATTTAGTGGCCGACAAACCGAGGAAACATCTTTTGACGGCGGTTAATCAGCAGCCACATTTTGTACAATTCGCAGATTGGAAGGAGGACACCGTCATCACGGCTCAAGCTGATAACAGTGGACAAGTAAGACGACAAATTATGAGACAGAAAACATATTCAGCTATTCCTCTCAGTGGTCGCCCATTTCCTTGAGCCCATACTGTTTTCAAAGGTGTTTGTCTTCGCTGGATCTATCGACAATCTTCAGCTACTTGGAACGTAGGTTTATTTCTCTCCAACTGTTGAATTTATCTCTTCAGGCTGGCTTCAATCACAGCGCCCTATACTCGGCTGTTTGGCTCCTTCATTTCTAAAACAGATACTTTAACATTTTATTGTGCTCTGGGCTGTGACGTGAATGCCACGTTGGTAATCAATGATTACGAAAGTCGGCATTTTATGTAAACGGATAAATTTATCCCTAGATGTCGAAAGTTTGATATTCATTGATACGATCTGGTCTCCATACAACCGTGCAGGTCAAAATTATCACGAATCCTACTTGATGGACGCTTCACAGGGACCGGTGGCATTGACAGTACTCAATGAGGCCGACGGGTCCAATGCTATTTATTTGGAAAAAGTTGAATACGCGGTAATTTAGCGAATATGTTTCCTCTCTCTTTGTTCTTTTTTTTTCTTGCTCCGGTATAGAGATAATTTCCAGAAATGTACTCGCTGCCTGAATAACACGTCGCCCGTCAAGGTGCTGGTCGGTGGAATGATTCAAGATTACGACACGCTGGGAACTCTGCTAGGAGAATATAAAGACTGGCACGATGACAATTCTTATCCCCAGTTTCTTCCTGGAATGGCAAGAACGTTTGTCCTTGAAGAGGGACAGGCATATGTTCACTACATCTCAGCTGTTGCCAATAGTAAGCAAGGCAACTCAAACAATTAATTGTTGAAAATGAAGCGAAAGAGACGGAGGCAGCTAATGGACGAAAGGGATTCGTGATGAGCAACAACTACCCTTTTATGAGTCAGGACCAGAATTCGCAGGAATTTGTTTTACATAGCGGTGAAAAGGAGCCTTTCTACTTTTAATATCCAGTTTTTGCTTTCAGTGGACGGGAAGGTGTTCACATTCGAGTACACCATTCAACAACAGAATGCCAACTCTGATGCTTATCTCAATTTCTCGGTGACAAATCAGACAGGAGCAAAGCATTTCACGTAAGACTTAAAGGAACAGTCTCGCACTTGGTCCAGCGTGGTCCGGGGATCGCGCGCGCAGTCTGAATTCGGCGTTTTGATCGAGTTTTTTAAACATTATTTTCATTTTTCGTTTGAAAGATATCATTGCAACACTTCAAAATCATCGTTTAAGTGCTTGGAAATGATCAGCATAAAGAAATAATAACAGAAGAATCGTGAAACGAACAGAAACGTTCCAATTCGTAATTAATACAAATTCTTCGGCGACAGCCATCCTCCTGGCTTTAGAACTATTGTTTTTGCTTCCGCTACATCTTATGGGTTGAACGGTATAGAAAACTCAGCGAAAATAAGCTGAAATGATATAAAAATAGAAAAAAACGTCAAAAAAAGGTGTTTTCGAATCTAAATATTCAAACTGCGCGCGATCCCCGGACCACGCTGGACCAAGTGCGAGACTGTCCCTTTAAAGTAATAGAAACCAACTATTATTTAAAAATTTCAGTGTGGCCCTTTATAACGTTACAGCTCCAGTAATTTCGAATTTAACCGCATTGGAGATGAGAATGTCGATCGTCGGAGGAAATGAAAACTCCACAGGAACCTACATTCCTTACAGAATTATCAGCACTGCTAACTTTTCGTGTACTCGAATTCATATTAGGAAATACGTTCCTTTTTTTAGCTGACATGGCAGAAACGGCAATTGGAACAACTTCATCAGCGCCGGTGACTGGTAGTGTTCGCTTCGGATCGTAGTTACCAATTTAGAGGTGCTAATTTTCTTGTTGCTTGTCCTGTGTCTGACTGTTACCATTACGGGGGCCATATTTTTCGTCCGCTATCATCTGAGAAGAGGAAGACTTCGAACATTCTGGGTTACTGTATCGGGAATTTTACCCATAAAAATGTAAGAAAACTACTTTTTTTTTAAAATCATACTCCCTATCCTAGAAAAATAGACGAATGGGAGTTGGGAGATAAGCAATTAGAAGTCTTCGAGGACAAGGAGCTCGGCCAGGGAGCATTTGCTATAGTTTATCAGGGAAAATTGACGGGCAGCAGGCCGGCGGACAGGATCAAGCCATCATCGTTGAGAATAGCTGAGCGGGAGAGCCAGGCGGGTAACAGTTCGATTACAATATCTAATACTTTACAGGTGGCTGTAAAGCGACTGCCACCTAAAGCCGATATTCAAGCAAGAATAGATTTCTTGAATGAGGTCAACTTTATGAAGAAACTGGGCTTCCATCCGCATATTCTCGGGTAGGTGGATGTTCTTGCTTCTCTATAATTTCTTGTACAGAATGATTGGGTGTATCACGGCTTCCGGTTTGCCTCTGATTGTCCTGGACTACTGTGAAAATGGGGATCTGCTCTCTTGGGTCAGGAAACACAAATACTCGATCGATGAGCTACAACCAAGACGATTGATCTCTATCGCCTGGCAGATTAGCGACGGCTTGGTCCATTACCTCTCATAGGGAAACATGTCAGCTTTCAGTGTTACCTGAAGTCTGTCAATATTCTTCACCGAGACCTGGCAGCTAGGAATATCCTGCTGACCAAGGAAATAGTTGCCAAGGTCAGCTCCTTCCCTCGAGATAGAGAGTTATCGTTTCAGATTTCTGACTTTGGTCTTTCCCGTGAGCCGGAAGTCGCTGATGATTCAGCCACTTACATGCCACGGTTTTATGTATCTCGTGGTGGTCGTCTGCCTATAAAATGGATGGCTCCCGAATCATTACGCGATTTTCATTTCTCCTTCAAAACGGACGTCTGGTCCTATGGAGTACTTCTATGGGAAATGTTCACCTTTGGTGATGTTCCATTTGCTGCTGTTCAGGCTCCTGCTATGCTGGAAATTTTAGAAAATGGTGAACGTCTGCCACAGGGCTGTATTTCTGATCCGATGTGAGTTCTCGCTTCCCGTAGCGCACCGGCCAGAAAGTTCCTTTATGAGTTTCAGAGGCTGGGGCATCTGTTTTTCGTACATTTTAGTCTTCCTAATTAATCTAACCATTTCAGTTACAAACTTATATCCAGCTGCTGGGAAGCGGAACCTGGAAAAAGAGCATCAGCCAAGGATATGAAGAACAGCTTGTATGAAATGGCGACGCTCGAAAATGACTACGGATATTTGATGGTCTCACCTGCTGTTGACTTTGATAATGAGAAAGACGGAAAAGAAGATGTGAAGGATTTTTCAATATGAAACAGCGCTCTGTGTTTTAGATCTTCCAATTTTTTCGGGAATAAATACTCTTTGGAATACTTTCGTCTACCTATGTTGTTGTAGGCTTTTCGGTTTCTTTTCATTTTGTTAATCATGTGCGGCAAGGAGTAATAAGCAAGAGTTCGGCTCGTTTCGGATTGTGACAGTGGGCGGTTAAATAATCGCAGTTCGATATAAGCAGGCGAAAAAAGATGTCAACTCTCCATTAGTTTAAATGGAGGGTAGCGCAGGTTTTGAAGTTCGCGTTCGCCCGATCCCTGCTAATAGAGGAAATACGGTATTTTTTATATGTTACTAGGTTACTTATTTAAATTTGTATTGTTTGAACTAGAGGGGTGCGTGGAACTCCTTCAGTATGGCAAAAAATATATCTAATACTCATGAAATTTCAAAGATATCAACGAGAGTTGCAGAATATGTGGCTGAAGCCTATTAGAAAGGGGATTTGGCAACCAAAACTAATTAAAATCGAAAACTTTATTTTTGACAACAATTACTACATTTTTTCCTTTTCTTCTGCGGGTTACTGTAACTAAAACAAGCTCATATTTATCATGTAGTTAATGAGGAAGGGGACGCTCAAATGACTGTGGAAGTTTGTTCCGGGCCCGTCTACTTCCCTATCCCCGATAAGCGTTCTTGGATCATGAAAAGATTAACGGAACAAAGTTTGCAGAAGAAAAAGAGGCAGCTTCCGTCTGTTTGCCTGCGATCCAACTACACGGCAAAAACAAAGCCAGTTGAAATTGTGAAACTCATTTTTCGAGAGGACTCTACTCATTCGACGGGAACAAATATTTGAAGAGGAAATTTGGTGATAAAACAACGGGAAAATGTCTAGTGTGCTCGGAAGGAAAGAGATCACGTCGATTTTCGGAGAGAGAAGAGAAAATCAGGGGGCCGGACAAAAAAGAGGAGAAATCTTTGAAAATATCGAAGAAGAGACAGAAAGATTACTGTAGCTTATTGGAGAAGGGATCTGCCAACCGAAATTAATGTAACCGGAACTTTATTTTTGACAACAATTACTACATGTTTTCCTTTTCTTCTGCCGGTTCCCGACGATAGTTCTATTTCGTTACAGTTTAAATCCGTGGAGTTCTATTGCATTACTCTAGGCTCTCTAGGGGTTACTGGAATTGGGATGTGGATTTCTTCGATTGATAGAGACCAGGAGATAATTTTTAATAGGTTATAAGATTAGAAAAACAAGTTACAATAAACACACACGTGGTGGACGAGCCAAGGTCAAATGAATTTCACAATTTGTTCCAAGTTTGCCTACCCCCTCCCCCCTATTTCCGGTAAACGTTGTTGGTTTAGAACAAACTTTTCTGGAACAATGTTTGCAGAAGAAAAGGATGCAGCTTTCGAGAAATTCCGTTTGTTTTTTTTTCCTCGTGAAAACGGAAACAAAAAAAGTTCAAATTGCGAAACTCATTTGAGGGGCTCTTTGATTCATGGGCTTTCTGATACTATATTTTGTAAAAAAAAAGATGAAACTTCGTCAAAAGACTGATTGTAAGGAGGTTTTTGTTTAAAAACAAACTAGTCCTTTCAGTCGCACTTCCGCCTATTAGATAATTGGCAACAATAACCCTGTCAAGGTTTAAATCGCGCCGCCAGCCGAGAGCGACCCGACTGACTCTAATAAATCATTAGGAGGGTAAAACGATTGGAGTTTGAAAATATAGCAATGCTTATAAAATGAAAAAGAAATTATAGTCTGTTTCCAATCTCGGGTTTTCCGGCTACGGGACCTTTTCCCAGTCCTTTAAATTATTCACGCTCGCGCTACGTTTTCTTTTCTGCTTCTTTTTCAATTTTTCATGTTTTTATTGAGTATAAGATGTTTATTAGTTCGGTTATGGTTGTTAGAAAGAAGAAAAATTGGGTATTACACGGTAAGAGAAAAAAATTAACGAAAAAATCCATTTTCAGCTGGGAAATTCGGATTCTTCTTGGTTTTTCCTTTTCTTTTCCATTTCTTCTTGCTCTGATACGTTCGAATGCTATAGGCTCCATCTTTAGTAATGCTCTACATGAGGAGCAGCAGTACATCCGTTAGGAAGGTGTATCAGGCGGCGAAGTATCAAGATGTGAACTAACCGTTAGCAAACCGATCCTCCGAGAGTCCTTTGAGTATCATATAGCAGAAGCATGGGTAAAAATGTAAGAAAACAGCCAAAAAACCGTGTTAGAAGCAAAAAGTAAAACAAAAAAAAACGTAGCGCGGGCGTGAATTATTTAAAGGACTGGGAAAAGGTCCCGTAGCCGGAAAACCCGAGATTGGAAACGGACTATATTTACTGATGTATGGAATAGAGAACAAAAAGAAGATATTTTTATTTGAAGACGCGGTAGTTTCTTTCTCCGTAATGCGAACAATACAGTTTTTTTTTGAGGAAATCACAGGATTTCGAAGAAAAAATAGAAAAAAAAACTCTTTCAGTTATTATATTCGTGATCAGCGTGAAAACGGCATTGAATAATCGGTTCTACTGGAATATAGCCGGTCAATGGATTTTCACTGAAATTTTCATTTTTTTTTTACGGATTTCTTCAATTTTGTGTTTTTTTTTTCATTTTTCTTTGCTGTTTATCTTTTTGAGCGGCACACACTCGAAAACTCGAGCTCACTTCGCTGCTGAACATACCACAAAAAACTACACATAAAAATTTCATAAAAAGAGTTTTCGGAGCGTAAATCATATTCGGCACCCCAGATTTTCACCTATTATGTCGTCTACTTTTCGTTCTGGAAATTCAAAGTTACGCACAAAAAACGTGGTAGGGTAGTCAATCTTAATGATTTTTCACGTAGAATTAGCCTATAGGCATTGGGAAAGAGACGCGCGGGAAAAATCTGACCTGAAGTATGTTAGCAGCAATACTTATTGCCCACCGTAATAAAATGGTATCCGGTTGGTAGCGATGAGAAATTAATCAGGTCGCTGCGGTAAGAATTGCCCAACACTGAACAATAATGCTCCCACCCTCGCGAGTTATTTCAAAAGGGCGAACCCTGTATAAATAGTTCCCGTTCTGCCTTTTCTTAGAGCCCCGTCTAGACGCCTCTCCACAAGTGGGTAGCACCCTCTCCCTAGTTTTTCTATTTACATCTTGTAGGCAAATCTATGGCTTCTAAAGCTATGACTCCTGTAGAATCAAAACCTGTTGTGGGTAAGTTGTTCTCTTTGTCATTACTTCATTAACTGTACCCATTTTAGGCAAAGATAACTGCCAGCGAAAAGAGAGCGGCAGTCGTCGTGGAGAGTATCGTTTAGTCGAGTCGTGCCCTCATTTTGCAAAGGATTGGGAGACTTACAAAAAAATGAAGACGCTCAAGGAATATAAAGCAGAAATGCAGTCGATTCCTGTGCTCAAGGACCAGCTGGATCTCCAGGAAGAAGTGACCGTAACCCGGAAGCAGAGCAACAAGAAGAAGCTGATCAACATCGACATCCAATTCGTGGATCACCGTCCGCCATGCGCTTATCGCAAATACCGCCAAAATTGCCGGCAGCTCGCCTCTCAACCCAGGGCCTCTCAACCTCAACCTAACAACATTGCCACTTTCTTCCCGGCCCTGTCGAAAGCCGTTGCTCCCGTGTCTCCTAAAGCCGCGACTTCGACAGCTGTGCCTCCTGCAGCCTCTAAAACCGTAGCTCCGAAGGCTGTGGCTCGTCAAGCTGTGGCTTCTTCAACTGTGGCCCCCAAAGTCGCGGCTTCTCCAATTGTGCCGTCGAATGCTGTTGCTCAACAAACGATGGTCACTAAAACAAATATTGCAAAAATTCTGGATCCTCATGGTTTTGCTCCTACAATTGTATTTACAAAAAGGGCCATTTCTTCGGTTGTGGCTCCTACCACGGCATCTTAAGCTGGAACTCCTGCTACGAAAGCTGCTGCCCCCGCTGGTGAGTTTTCTCATTTCGTTTTCATTCGGGTCGATTGCCAAACGACTGTCTCGATTTTTAAAGGGGCTGTCAGGGAGCCATAATAGCGTTCACGGGCCCCGCAGCGACGTGAACGACCACTTTTGCGTTTTGCGAAAATATGCTTTATACAAAATGGTTAGTCACATGAAACTTGGGTCATTCGATACAGTTTTTGCGCTGATTCCGATGGTACTTTTGGTTCTTTCAAAAGTGCTAATTTCATTATTTGCCATTTTGTTCGTTTGCGTGCACTACAGTAATCCTCGTAGCTGCCTGGCAGTCCTTTAAGTTTGAACAACTCAAAATCAGGTGCTTTTTTCGTGCTGGGTCCCGCAGTTGAAAGGCCATCAGTTGGGCACGAACTATTTTAACCAGAGCTAGTTTTTAGGTAAAGTCAACCGATCAACAAAACATTGAAACAACTTATGTTCTACTTTTTATTTGGCTCAACCGCCACAGTTCGCGTCCTGTTTCTTGTTTTCTTTTCTATTTTCATTTTTTGTTTGTTTTCACAGCATTTCACTGGTCACGCATACGGTTAAATAAAAATATAAGAAATAATGTTAATTTGTTTATTTTACTCAGCCAGAGGATCATAGGAAAAATTATAGACATTAGAAATAATCGGAGCTATATGGACCAATTTGTCGTTCCGAAGAACCCAAAACGGGGTAGTGGTGTGGACGAAACAGTCCACCAGACCCGATCTGCTTCATCTTCTCATCTTGTAGGCACTTCCTAAGGATTACGGCAGCATCGCCTTGTAACTCATTTTTCTCCTCACTGTAACACTCTCAGCATCTGAAACTTGACTGACCGGATCGCCACACGATGCTCTTTCGAATGAGCCTACTCTCGAAGGCCAATTCGAAAAAACGATGTAACATTTTTGAAACTTGGAGGCGCTCTTCCTCCTCACTACCTCACTGCCAAGCTCTGATATTTTACCCCACTACTCCCCAAGCTTAGCTCTACACAACGTATGGGGTCTCCCTTCGGGAGGCAAAAAAAGGAGTCGCTCTACAGGGAAAACGATCTTTCCTAATCTGCAAAAGACCATAAAATTAGCGGCCGGATGGTCTAGTGGTATGATTCTCGTTTCGGGTTTCGCACAATTTAATCGGATTTACGAGAGGTCCCGGGTTCGAATCCCGGTTCGGCCCATCTTTTGCTTTTTTTGACTTCATTTCCCCCATAAAACGCCCAGATTTCACGTGATTTTATGCTTCTGGATCCACTGGGCAAAGTGCGCCCGCACCCCGTAAACTATCGGCAGCTGCGCAATAGGTCTTTGAACCTCTAGCCATTGGTTAATAATTGTTTTATAGTCTGTCAAGAAAAAAGACGACATTCAAAGGTCTAACGGACGCTCGCGGTGGGAGCCTCTGGCGTGCAAATTGCCGTAATTCCCCGTAACGTCGTTGGAGGAAAAAAATTCTGATTTTATTTATTTCTCGTTTTTGATATGAAATGTTGTGTTTTTTTGTCTTCTAAATACTAGCAGGGATATGTAAACCAAAAAAACACAAAATTTCATATCAAAAACGAGAAAACGTAAAATCGTACTTTATTTTCCTCCAACAACGCTACGGGGAATTACGGCAATTTGCACGTCAGAGGCTCCCACCACGAGCGTCCGTTAGACCTTTGAATGTCGTCTTTTTTCTTGACATCTTGATATATTTCGTTGTTTCACATACTTCTGTTATCTTTCGTGTAAATCCTATTTTCTTTCTTTTCTTATTTTTTATTTTATAGAAATATCTGGAGGCTAGGGTTCCCCAGGCGGAAGCGCTCCTTACAATAAAAAAAAGCTGATTCCTCTACTTCTGCTTTATGAGTTTATTTATCATTATCCAAAATCAACAATCATATCTACTGAAATCAAATCAACTGGGCATACTACTGCCCATAGTAATTATTGCACAAACATTTTATAGTGTTAAAACAATTTGAACATTCAGTAACATCTCATTCTCTACAAAATTGAATTTTACTAGATTGGTCCCCATAAATTTTAACTCTACAGCTGGACGTCCTGGGTAAATGGGCAGGCAGGTCAACCATAATAGAGATCCATTTGTTGTATTTGTCCGCACCATAGTTTAAATCGCGCAACCGTCCCTGTAGACCTTCGCCCAACTTTTCCATCAACTGATCCGTAGAAGGCATGTCTTCTTCACCTATTATACGGATTACAAATTTTTGAAGGTTTGGATAAGGCTGAGAGCAAAGTAACTGTAAAACTAGTCAACATTAAATGTACTCATTACCTGGAGAGAGAAATGAAGAATTTGAAAAGGGGTCGAGCCTGGCTGCACCCCTTTTCCCCACACACGAATTTCAATATTTTGAAACGAAGACAGAATCCTTGCTGCCGCCAGGAGAAAATGATTTGGATTAAAATACCCCCGTAGTCTTCTCTAAAATATGAAATAAGAAGATAAAAATATAGAAAAGGATACCAGTGTTCTACAAAGAAACATAGCCTCGAATCTGTCAGCCTCCTCGCAGTTCAACACCACCCCATGAGGCTTTACGATATTCAATAAAGTAGCACACGTCGTCGTGGTCCATTCTGGTCGTGGGCAAATGAAAGACTTTTGTCTGGATACAATGAAGCAAATGATAGCTATTGCCGAAGATTTTCGGAAACAAAACGAAATAGCTCGTCAGAAATGGTAAACGAAGTCAGATTCAGGGAACTCAGCAACAAAACAACTCCTATGCTCCTTGTAAACGCAAATATTTTTAGGATTTCCAATATCTATTTTCTAAATATTTTTTTTCTGCTTTGAAGGTATCACAAAAATAATAAGTATCCCTCAAGATAAAAAAAACTGAAATCAAATATTTGTTGATTTCCAATTGTTTGTGCCGTGTTGTTACCGCAATTCAGTACGACAAAAATGGTCATACTGTCTCTTTTGTGCGATCAAAAAAGGCCAGACGATCAAGGGATTAATACCGTAATCTCGTGCAGAGCCGCCACCATAAACAGAAGGCAATCGTACAACGCCTTTCTCATTCTAGTCCTCCATACTGCAAGGTCACCCCTTCTTTTCCTTTTCGTTATTTCGCTGGATGTTTCTATTGCGTGGGTATCTCATCCAGTTCTTCTTGAGGATCCTTTGAGCTAGTTCCTCAGTCAAAATCCCCGATATTTTCTCAATTTCTCAAGGTCAATGACACTGTTTCGGGTTACCACACAGCTTGGTCGGTAACTAGGGTATAAAGAGGGAATGATGACATTTATGCCCATCATCGGAAGCCGGAAGATCGTCCCAGGGGCCTGTTACTAGCCGGGCGGCACCCGTTGCTACCTATTTTGGAAAAATGAGAGCCCTGAATTGCGTCAACTAGAGGAGAAATATCTCCGAGAGAGAGGGGCCTTTCAAGCTTCTAATAATTTATACAAGAGGTGTTATTCCGTGTCGTTGGGGGTAAGAATAAATTTAACATGGAAAAGGAACCAAAATGTTAAAGCTTCAGAAGAGAAAGCCCGTCCTAATTGTCAAACTCCTCTGGAATTCGGTGGCCATAACTTTCCCATTTTCTTCGTAGCTCAGCCCAACGCCTGACATTCTCCGGGGGTCAACAACATTTGCGGGAGAGCTTCCCGCCAATTGATAACGAAGAAAACAAGAAGTTCTGCTTGAATCCATTTTTCCAGTCTATATTGCCTGGACTTTCGCGAATCTTGGCCAATTCTGCCCTCAACCCCCTTCGCCCCCTAACAACTATTCTAAAAGTTCACAGAATAGATATTTATTCTCTGCTAACATCTATGAGATCAACAATACACCCCCGAGGGGCCAAAACGTCGTAGATGATGTCCTCCTACCACCGGTAGAGTGATGATGGCACTCCCATCCTGTCAAGGATGACAGGAGGAATGGACACCACCTCTTTCAGCTTCTCGTTCATCCCGATGAGAACGCTGGCCTTCGGGACCGACATCCGGATCAAGTCCTCTTCGCCCATCCACTCCGGTCGGCTGTAGGCATTCATAGTCTTGGGGGTAATTCTTCTCCGAAGGTCTTCTCTCTGGATATCTTTGGCCCGGTCAATCATGTAGTCCGTAATCTCCACGACTCCCTAAACTTGATACTTTTCTAAAGTTGTCCGCCTCGAGCCTACCCCTTGTCTCATCCCAACTCCCCAACGGCGCTTTCCTTCCTCCATTCCATAAAATACCTTGTCGTAGAAGTCATTCAGCAGGTAACGGCGGGCTCCGGGAAACTCCCTGAGCTCTGTGTGCGGTTCCTTGGCGTGCTTCCGGTACTTCTGGATGGCTTCCGGACTGGCGAACAACCTTAACAACCTCATTTTAAATTTAAATAAGAGAAATCTTACTCTGGGGACAGCTTGGCGGCGTTTTTCTTGGTCCGTCTTCGACACGTCTTGTCCCCGCCGAATCGGATGGCCATCCATTCCTCTTCCAACTTCTTGTGCTGGCTCACGTGGCGACATTGGGGCCACGTCCTTGGCAGATAGTTTTGCTCCAGCGGGTAATGGCCCATCAAATAGTACAAATGTTCCATCCTGGCCTGAAAATAGCTTTTTGTATCTCCGTCAAAGAGAGTTTTCTGAAGTCAGCCCCATTAGAGATTAGTCCAGATTGGCCCCGCTAAACCTCCCACACCTGACCCCTCTATTTATCGATACGGTAGCTGTCCGAGACACCCCCTTACCCAGTCCTTGTTCTCCCGGAGGATATCGGCTTCACAGAACAGCGTGGCCGACATTACCCGGTCAAAGTAGATATCGTTCGTCTCCGCCTAAATCGTTTCATTATTTCCTGCCCTTTTTCCCCGTGATTACCTGGGTCCTGGGAATGTTCCAACGGATGTTGTCCAATCTTTCGATGGTCTTCAGCCATCTGTCCAGGATCAACAGCCACTGGGGCCCTTCCATGTCCCCTTCCGGAATAGCCAGGAGAAATCGTTCGGCGATCATCTGAAATGGTTTTAAGGCTCTAATTAAACCAATTAATTGAAATTTGGCTCTGGTAAATGGGGAAAAGCCTATACCTCAAGGCAGACGTCCTTTGTGAGGCCTTGCAGTCTCATCTCCAGGTAGTTCCGGGTCAATCTCCTTTCGCATTGGTGTCTTCTTTCGGCAGAGACGTATTCATCTTCCTCAGGGCGGACCGGCCAGTCTTCGTTCACCTCGAGAGTCACATTAGGCTCCTTTCGGTTGACGATCTGAAAACAAACAGCTCTTTTCATCTTTAAATATCTGCCAGCCCCTACATAATTTCGAATAACATACAAACCTCCTCGTGGGACAAGTATCCATGGCTGTTCGGGGTATAGGTAGTCCAGATAGGGAGCCAGCGAGCACGGGGAAGGAGGAATTTCATCAGGTGTCCATATACCCACGGAGAGTAGGCAATCAGATTACAGACAGCGAGAAGCACACTGCAGATGGTGACAGGGACAGCTGCCCTAAAAGGAACCATTTAAATAACGGGGGAAATGGTTTGGGGTCATTTTCGGTTCATGGAAAAGTGGTTAAACTCACATTCCAACGAGGCTCTGATCCGAGCTGAAGGCCACGGCGTCCTGGGACCAGACCACAATAAAGTAGCCGGCAAACAGGACCGGGCCTTGGAACATTTGCTGGAAGTTGTTCCGGACCACCTTGTCCAACAGTTCCACCCCTTGACGTCCTTTGTGGAACTCGTAGAAGCCTCGCTGCTCGGCCAGGAGCTCCGGGTAGGCCCTGAACAGAAATTGAGGTCTTTTCAGATTCTTTAGTTCGAACAATTTGACGAGCTGGGTCAGGATTCCGAGTCCGGAGGCGGCGCAGGCCAGAGCTCCCATGATCTGGAGATTGACGATGGTGATCGGGTTCTCCAGGGAGATGATCTGTCCGATGCAGGAGTGGGGGGCAATCATCTGACGGAGAGTCACTTTAAGAGAGAGATAATAGAAACTAACGTGGCTGTAGAACCGATCGAGAAGGAACAGCTGGATGAAGGCACAGATCTCCGCCCCGATGTAAAAGACGAAGCCTTTTGTGAGGTACCACCTCTTCTGGGCTTCCTGGGGCTGGAACCAGTTCTCCGGGTCGGTCTGCTCCACCGCTAGACTCCATCGGTTTCTCCCGAGGCCAAAGTAGACCGAGAAGACCACGAAGGACTCCATGAAGACCATCCAGTGTCCTGAAAATGGCGGGGGTGACAGTTTTCCGAGAGACAGGGGACGATAAAAAAGAAAAAACCTCACCGCAATGACCCGAAACGGTCAATTAAAACAAGATAAAGCTTACCGAACAGCATCAAGCCGTTGATGCAGACGTAGACCATCCGGCAACAGTCTCCTCCGATGTCAAACCATCCAGGGTGGGCATAGAATACTCCTACGAATCCGGCGACTCCCACAGAGAACTTCCTCCAGGTGTGGACGAAGCCGAGGGGATCCTGGGGTACCCGGGAGTTGGTGGGGAAGTATTTCAAGAGGGCCCTTCCGAACATCTCCAAAAAATCCACGGAGAGCATCGAGATGGCCATTATCCTTCCGGGGGTCAAGAACGCGGTCTGGAAGTGGGGAATTCTATTTGGAGTTTTATTAATTTACCGTAGTTGGTGTGCCGAACCAGGTGATGTTGGACAGCACGATCTGGCATATCTCCCCTCCGAATCCATAATCACACGAACACGAGAACTGTTTTATCGGGGTTGTTAGGGGGAAATCTAGACAAAACTTACTTCGTCTGTCCAGGAGAAGCAGGTGCCCCGGTCCAGACACTTGTTCGGTGCTCCAATGGGAGTCCAGCAGATGTCGGGGGATTTCCAGCACGTGTTCTTCTAAGATAAGACGTTAGACAGAGTACTGTAGCCAGACTTACGAGCCATCCCGGCTTGCAGACGCAGAGGAACTCGTCTCCAACGGGCACACAACTCGCAGTTCCACGGAAATTACAGTCACAGAAGGGCCGCAGCGGTTTGTTTCCGGGCGTGTTCTTTTCCCGATTGAATCGGTCTAAACTCCAAGATTGGAAAAGAACAAAATATGGAAAACTCACGTGAGACCTTACAGGAGGCTCCAGGAGTGCCTGGCCGGGGGAAGAACTTGCCAAACGAGTCACATTTCAGCTTCAGAGCAGTTATGGAGGGGGAGTTACACTGGATGGTTACATTCGCCCCCGGGGCGACATCCTCGAGCATCGGGAGAGGGAGCAGGCCGGGCAGGGAATCGTAGAGCGGGACCATCGAGCAGTTGAAAGTCCCACAGAATTCTAAAAACGGAAATCAGGGAAACTTCTCTGTCCATTTTCTTATTGCTTCAAAAAATTGAGGAAAACTCACGAGGGATCTTGCAAATGCCGGTGTAGTAGACTTCCTCGAGGAAGATAACTGGCTGGGGACTGATCAGGAATTGGGTGATGGAGGAGAGGTTGGCGACCTGGCCATAGGAGCGGCTTCCGATTTGGAAGAAGGGGATCTGGTTGATGTAGACCGTGGCATTTTCATAGTCCATAGATTTAACCCAGGGCTTCAGGATGTCGCTGTCCAGCATAACTTCGGCCGCCTCGATCAGGTGTCCAGTTCGGTTTCTCTGGCAGTAGGTGAAGCTACCCTGGAAGGTCTAAAAACAACTGGTTTCTTCAGAAATAAAAATGAACTTACCTTGCGGAAAGGCAAAGGGACGATCGTGTAGCAACACTCGGTCCCGACCAGACTTCCCTCGGGGCAGCGTTGGGGGCATCCTTCACCGTCTATGAATTTCTATATTTTATCGGTAGAGAAAGCTTACAGAGCTTGGGAGTGGGTTTTGGAGGCTGAGTGGTTTGACGGGAAGTGGGCCGGGCTGTTGAGGTTCCAGAAGTCGTGGGTGAGGCGGGGGTAGCTGTGGTCTTCTTCGGCTGTGTTGAGGCGGCCTGGGAGGTCTCAGGCTTGAAGGCAGTAGTCGGAGAATCCGTCATTGTGGAGAAGGGCAAGGATGTTACTTCCAGTGTATGGGGGGTAGTTTCGGCTGAGGTCGTGTGGCCCTTTCCAGAAGTGGATGTCTCCGTTCCAGAGGTTGTTCTGGTCGTAGGGGCAGTAGTACTCCTTTCCGTGGTGCTCCTGGTCGGAGCAGCAGTCGTTCCAGCCCGCCCAGAAGTCTCCGTAATAGAAGTGGGAGCCGTTGAAGGGGAAGAAGATGTTTCCAATCCAGTGATCTGAAAAGTATATTTACTTGATGGAAAAGAGCTCTATACCTTCTCAGAAATGGCCTTTCCTTCCGTTGTGGACGTGGTAGGGAGAGTAGTTGTTTCAGTGGCTCCGGTCCTTCCATGGGAAGTGCTCGAGGAAGTGGGGGATGTTTCAGATCCGGCCGTAGTCTGGAAAAGACGTCTATTTTATGAATTATAGACCTTTACCTTCTCAGATGTGACGTTCAAGGCGCTAGCAGCCGTTTCGGTGGAGAAAATAGTCGTCGAATCCGTCTCTGTCGCCTTCGTTGCAGGTGTAGGCAACGCCGCTGAAGAAGAAACTGTTGAAAGGCTGGTGGTTAGCTTACCGGTCGAGGAAGAAGACTTTGGAGAAGAAGAGAATCCAGTGGACATCAGAGTGGAGCTAGGTAGAGTGCTGGGAGAGGTAGAAGATGTTTCGTCCGGTGTAGTCTCTCCGGCGGAAGCGGGAGCAGTCGAAGCCTTTTCAGTAGTAGAAGCGAAGGTAATTTTGTTTCCCCCAGCCACAAGTAGTCCTTCCGTTGTTGTCGTAGTCGTCTTATCGGAGCTCATGACGGCTGACGTGGTAGCTTCCACCTCTTTTTGGCTGGTTTCCATTGGATTCTCGGTGGAAGTCGGTTCAGAAGTGGCCGACTGCTTTGTTGTCGGGCTGGTGGTATGGCCCTTTCCTCCATTCCCCTGTGCAGGCGTCGGAGGAGGCGAAGACTGGCTTCCAGATGAGGTGGTTTCTACAGATTCTCCTTCATTAATTGTTGTGGCAGTGGGTTCTGTTTCCTTGGTTGGGCCGTTCCTTCCCACATTCACTTGGAGGGGGGTCGGCCGAGATGAAGGAGAAGAGGGGGGCGAAGTGGTTCCAAGAGATTCAGCTCCAGTGGTCGTTGAGGTGGAAGTCGGCTCTGTCAGCCGGGTGGAGGGGATTTCAGTGGAGACGGAAGAGGGAGAAGGACCTGGCTGAGGTGTTATTTTGGCAGAAAGAGCCGTGGCGGCAGCAGAAGACGTTTCAGAGACAGATGTCTCCATTTCCGTAGTCGTGGGGACGGTGGAGAATCCATGGGAGCTGGTTTCCACGACTGTAGTCGTCTCAGCCTCCAGTGTCGTCGCGCTGAAGGCTTCCGTTCCGGTAGTTTCCTCCGCCCCGGGGGTAGCCGGCCCTGTTGTCTCCAAGTCGGTAGAAGAGGAAATAGATGAGGTTGTAGTTTCATCGGCAGACGTAGAGCTGGCCATTGATGTTGTAGAGGACTCGGTGACAGTTACAGTTGAATCTGCCTTTGGGGACGTTCCGAAGGGGGTAGATCCGGTCGTTGCGGGTTCAGAAGAACTCACAAGAGCCTCCGAAGTGCTCGAAGACGCCGAAGAAGGCTCATTCGAGGAAGTAGAAGCCGGGAAGTCCGTTTCCTTGCCAATTCCGCCTACGGTACTCATTTCTCCTGCAGTTGAAGATGAATTATTTCTGGGAGTGCTAGGAGGAGATGAAGAGGGCTCTGTAGAGGAAGACGTGGTCTGATCTGTCATAGCAACCGTAGGTGTTATTTCAACGGCTTCAGAAGACGTTGGAGGCGTCGTGCTGCTGGTAGAAGGAACAGTGGACGGCAGGGAGCTTGATGACGAGGCAGAAGTAGACGTTTGTGTGCTCTGGCTCAGAGTAGACGGGCTTCCAGTGGTCGTAGTCGATTCAGTTGTAGTCGTGACGGTTGAAGATCCTTCCACTCCCGTCGTTGAGGCCGTTTTGGTCGCAAAGCTGCGTGTTTCGGTTGTCTCCGCTTCAGTTGTAGCCGTGGAAGACCTTGTGCTGGTCGTGGTCGAGGTAGCTTTCTCCTGGGCAACAGAGGAAGAAGATCCTTCAGTGACGGAAGAGGTCATTCCCTGGCTGGTTGTAGTTGTTGGAGACGTCAGAGATGTCGTGGGAGACATGGAGGACGAAGAAGATGTAGTAGTCTCAATTCCAGAAGGAACAGACGTCGATTTTTTCGTGCTCGTGCTAGGAGAACTTCCAACCGTGGTCGTGGTGGGCGAAGAAGAGGGCACTGTCGGGGAACTGGAAGTAGAAGATGGGGTAGAAGGCGTTGATGAAGGCAGAGGAGTGGGAGAAGACGTTGGGGTTACGGTAGTACTGTTGGGCGGAGCAGAGGGCACTGTCGTGGTGTTCGAAGGCAAGGCGGACAACGAAGTGGGAGAAGCAGTCGAGCCAGGGGTAGTACTCTGAAACTCCCCGCTCAAAAGAAAAGAAAAAAATATATAAGAAAACAATCCAAAGAAGCGTGGTTTCTATTGATTCTTCTCAAACATTCTAATGCACGATCTCCGCAATTCCTCTCTTCTCCGCGCTTCCGTCTTCTTTTCCGCGAACTCCTTTTCCCAAAAAAAAACATTTTAATGTAATGCACCCAAAGAGCAAAAAAGAAAACAAAAAGGAAACTGTTTGACTGCAGCGGAGATTGAATCGTCAATCTCTGAAGCAAAAAAAGATCCCCCAAAACCAACCGGGGTCGGGCTAGAGGTCGTGGAGGTGCTGGACGACAGAGTAGATAACGCGGTGGAGTCCATGGTTGTGGTTGAAGTCTCTGTGGCGATGGTAGTTGGGCTTCCAGTCTAATAACTCCCCCTTTTATTTCAAAAATGTTCTAAACTAACAGTAGTGGAAGCAGAGGTGGTGGTAGAGGTGACTACTGTAGACGGAGAAGACGGCTGCCCGGTAGAAGCCTCAAGGGAAATCGTTCCGGTCTGAATCTTCTTTCTAGAAGAAAGGAACGCTCAAAACGAACTGAAGTAGTTGTCCCGGTGGTGGAATGCTCCGTGGTCGGGCTCGGGGACGAAGACACAACTGGCGTCATGCTAGTCGGTGAGGGCGAGGAGGAAGTCATCGTGGTGGTAGAGGTTGAAGTCGGCGGGGAGGTCGTTGAAGAAGAGCTGCTTGGCGAATCAGTCTTGCTGGTCGTAAAAGGAGTCGAAGTCGAAGTTGGCGGCAGTGGGGATGTGTCCGTTGTTGTCGGACCCGTGGTGGTGGTAGCCGACTGTAAAAAGGTCAAAAATCTATGGAAAGAGGACGAGCTTGTTATCCCAAATTATATTTTCTCCCCAGTCCTTTTTCAACGAAAAAAGATCGGCGCTTCGGCACTAATTAGCATTTTGCGGTCACATCTCCTTGGTTTTCAAATTTCTCAAAAATCCAATATTCCTTCTTTTTCCCGGGGAAACGGACTAGAACGGACTTCCTTTTCCCCTGTGCCTCTTGTCTGATGTTCGGAGGAATTCGGGAGATCATCAAAACTTGTTATTTTGTTATCATATCACTTCAATTGACAAGGCCGAAATGGGTCAAACACAGCCATTTTTCCGTCCTTGTCTTCCTAACAAGCGTGTAAGCACTCTGTCCTCCGTCCTGCTCACTAATATCTTCTTCTATTGGTCTGTCGAACTTTTCTCTGATTCAATTCCCCAGCTCTGGTAAAGAGATTTTGATGGGGAAAAAATGAAGAAATGAGAAGCTCGTCGATCGCCGGTAACGTAAAACTTTCCCAGGGTCCTACCTAGCCAATAAATCAGCTAGGCGCACCGTTGATGAGAGCGGCACGCGAATGTGGGGAATGAAATACAGTTTTCGCGTGCGGCCTTTCGATTTTCTATCAAAAATCTTCGAGTCTTATAATTAGCACAACACCCCATCTGCTTTATCCTTTCTCTTTCAGTTACTACCCTGGATGTTCCTTACTATTGTGTACGCCCGTCTACAGCTCTTCTTGAAACTCCTTTGGATTCGTGCCTCAGCCCCCGCTCCCGCCCCCGACCCCCAACATTTCTTCCATTTTTCAAGAACTATGGAGCCATTTCGGGTTACCACACAGCTTCGTCGGTAGCCAGGGTATAAAGAGGGAATAATGGCATTTTATGTCCATCATCGGAAGCCGGAAGGTCGGCGTCATTACCCTGGGGATTCGTTTCTAGCCGCCTGTCATTCGTTGCTACCTATTCTCGAAAATGAAAGCTCTGAATGAGATTTTGATGGGGAAAAATGCCTGTCCAAAGCCGATGTTGACAGAGAACAGATTATAAACAAAAAACCCGTGTCTGTTTCCCGAGGCTCTTTGTCATCCACACAGATTTGAATTAAGTTTTATGCCTAGAAAGAGTTATGGTAACATCTTTTAGTCACAAAGAACATCAAACGTTTCTGCTGGGTTACTGTATTGAGAAATAGCGCTCTCGCTGGTCATCTTGTGACCTTTCAGATATTCCCAACACTTTTTTGTGTAACTAATGGGATAGCGACCGAAACTGGTTGATTGGGATCTAAATGGCCGGTCATGATTGCTCTCCTCAGTTTACCATAAGACTAGAGAAAGTTCACAGCCCTCTCATTACGCAAAATGACTGGATTTCAAGAGTTTTCCGGGGGAAAGGTAGAGGTGTAAGAATAATCCTCCTTTGGTTAGGCTATCAAGCGGAGACACTGTTTTGGAATGAACGGCGGCTCCCAGCTGATTCATATCGCAAAAGTACGGCATGCCTAGAGCCCCAAAAAATGAAGAACTCACACAGTCCGCGAAATTTGTGTCGTTCAGATAGGAAAGGGTGTTGTAGGGCTCCACAGTAACACTTCGTAGATCGCCTAGAGACCATACTAACCAGACTACGAGAGACTTCAAGATCATTTCTGGAATCATGTAGGCATTACTCCGAAGAGAGGAAAATTCTAACTGACCGATTGAGGCAAGCGAAAGTCGTGAATGAGCCTACCTGTTACCTAGCATCCCGAAAATCCTGAAACTCCGCCTTTTTATAGATGGCACAAATCCGCAGAAATTCAGTAGCATATAATAACTGAAACCATATTCAATAGATAACTTGGATCAATCAAAAGTGATAGAAACATTCACACCTTATCAGAAAAGTAGAAGGAAAGGGGAGGAAAGGGTTCGCTGAGCATAGGTGAGGGTGAGCGACAGGTGAATAAAGAATTGGACGAAAAATGGCCACCCCGAAACTATTTAGGCTACGTCCGATCTAATCAGGACCTCATTAGCCTCATTTTGTCGTTGTTATCTTGTTAACTGCCTGTTGTGCGCGACAGTTCCACGAATACCAGCAGACACAAGAAAATCCGGCTGTAATGTTCAACTCTAACGTTTTTTTACTCTGGCAAGGGTGGGGCGCAAACGCGAGATTACGGTACAGATGTCCTTCCAGTTTTCGCCAATGCAATTAATTTTGCTCAATATATCGTTTAATTAGGCTTTTTATTGGCTTGGGAAAATCTCACGACCTTCAGATTCTCTATTTAACACTACGAACCATTCACGTTTCTACTCGACTGTGCTGAAGCATGGCTCGCCTCACGACCTGCCTCGCCCTCCTCATAAGGCAAGTTGTTCACCAATGAGTTCCAACTACGCGAAGTACGTCTTTCGGTAGAGAATCATAAGCTGTACAGGTGTCACAAAGTGCCGTATGAAATTTTGAACAAACCATCTTTTCGGCTCACTTTTACTTGAGCAGTTGCTTTCCTTTTCCAAAAACATTATGTTACTCTATATAGCAGCCCGCTTAGTATTTCGTAACATCAGATCCATAGATAATTTTTGACTCTCTATCGAATGTTACACTTCGTTACGCTGGAACTTGTTTTAAAAGTAGTGGAAAACTTCATTTCTCAGCGTTCGAATGTCATCCCAGTGCGTGGCGATGAAGCCTCCGGATTTCGATGATATAATTCCGTTAACTAGAATTCCGCCGACGTCATCAGCCAGAACCACCACTCCAGGAGCTTCGACCACTACCCCCATCACAACCACAACCCAAATGGGTAAGTGTATCTTACAAAAGGGGGAAAATACCACAACCAACGGCTGTTTTCGACGAAATTTATGGCAAATCTCTCTCGAATTCCACGACAGTTGACTGATATAGTCCATTTCCAACGGATATTCCTCGGAGTAACCTCTCCGCTACGGGACCAGGAAGATTTCAGACATGGTCCCGTAGCGGAGACGCACCGCCAAATTTGAATTCGCGGAATATCCGTTGGAAATGGACTATACACAAAGACACTGAAACATAACTAGACGCCCTCTTTCCACTCGCTAGCAGAAAAAAACTGAAGACAGCCGTCATTTGTGCTATTCTTCCTCTTTTGTAGACTCTTTTCAGTTTTCCTATATTGCTCTCTTTTTCTCCGCTTCAAACACAAAAAAAAGACTTGTTGTTGAGTAGAGAGTAAAAGAAATGGAGCCAACTGATCCATGGATAAAACCGAAAAATAAAGCCGAAGCAAAATCGAAATTCAGATCCTTGCGACGCTTGTCCGCTTCCGGGTACTTATGCTCAAGACGATGAGAGCACAGAATGTGGACTCGGAGATCTGCCAAATCCCCCTGAGGTTATGATAAATGCTATAACTGACGGCACCACCTGCGAGTTGGTTGTTATTGGTTGCAGGGGATATGAAACGGTTCTGAGCGATAGCCAGTGTTTTCCTGAGTCGTTGTCACCTAACCCTGTATGTCAGGATGGGATGTTTGTCGGAGCCGGGGGTTTAGGAATATCCCTTATCCGTTGTCTTTTTATATAAGTTTTAATTTCTGAATATTTATTTTATTGGTATCAACATTGTTATGAATAATAAAAAAAGACTGGGATTATCTCAATTTGACGACGGTGTTTTCAACGCAAAACTTCCCTTGACGAAGCACTGAACGTTTGTACAATCGACCAGGTTCTGCCCACTTGCAACGACCGATATGATCTCAACATCATTGGATTTGGTAGCGGACCCGATGTAGCAACCCTTGCCAGCACTGTGGAACTGAAATGTTAACAATTTGATTCATTTTTAGTCATACATGACTGGAACCCCGGCCCGCCCCGGGCCCGACTTTAACATACCGTGAGTATTCCGTTGTCATACGCTAATACTACCGGGATCTTAGGAATACCTAAGTCAGAAACGAGAACGGTATAATCCGCATTTGTTTGGAATAATGAAGATGTGGTTGCTAAGGCCATCGAATAACTCGGAGAGCCGCCGAAGGTAGCCGTAAAAAGAGTAGTCCCGGTCTTGGTAAGGCCCGTGATTTTTATGTTGAAAATAGGCTTCTCGGTTCTGAAATTTATCGATCCTAAAGACTCTCAAAGTCTTACTTGTTTAAGGCGCAGACAACTCTGAATGGAACATAATCTTCTAGTATCCCTGTGACATCTTGGGTATACTGAAAATAACAACAGTCAGTTTTTATATATTAAAATCCATTGTTAACTTTATATAATCTATCAAGTTGGAGAGAAATTCTATTTCCCGCTAGAAATAGCCCATGTCGCTCATTCATTACTGTTCCAATTGTTCACCTATTGGAATCTGCAAGGTTCACCCAATAATCAAACTTATCTTGAAGTTCCCCCACTACTCTTATTAACTCAACAAATACGTTTCTACTACTCCAACTTGATAATTGACGACCCCGATAAATGGAATAGAAGCTCTTTTTCAAGGTCAATGATCTACCCCTCCCCAGAAAATGTCTTGTTCGAAAAGGCAAAAGATATGCCTCACCGATCGTGCTCCTAGAGTAAGTCCAACAGCTAGATGTGCGACGAGAATTTGATGATACATAGCCGAACAATGCGCGTCCAATAGCTCTACGTTGCTAGGAGCTGCGTAAAAGAGGAGGGGAGGGGTGAGGTAATATTGTCGTATTTTACAGAATGAAAGTAAAAACGGTGACAGCATTCGCTTTCGATGTACCTAGTTTAGAAAATTTATCGTTGCGCACATTTTACGGAAAAACGTATAAATGAAAAGAGAGAAGATTCAATGACAACGCCAAACGATGGAGTACAGATTGCGGGAAACAGATTCAGAAGATCGACCAAAATACCGGAAATAGTTTACAGGGAGAGATGGGAACGGGAGAAAACGTTTTGGCCCCAAAAAGTGCCATATATGGCTCAGGTACAATAACAACGGAAACATGGATTGGCAGACAATTCCATCCTAGTAGAGCTGGGCATTTAGAAATTCCGTGCCAAAATGAACTTCTTCTTTCCCCAAAGACATGGAATAGCTCCCCTCTCATGTTTACAAAGTATTGGAAGGCCCCTCTCTCACGCAGATATTTTTCCTCCATCGAACCCCCATTCGGTGTTTTCATTTTCCGGGAATAGGTAGCAACGAATGACAGGTGGCCAGTAACGGATTTTAACGCCGATCTTCCGACTTCCGATGATGGACATATATGCCATCATTCCCTCTTTATACCCTAGTTACCGACCAAGCTGTGTGGTAACCCGAAACGGCTCCATAATTCTCGAAAAATGGAAGAAATGTTGGGGGAAATGAGAAAGGATCAGCTGCTGTTCGCATAGGAGACTTTCGTTTTCTTTATTCTTCAACAAAAATACTCGATGCTATGATTTTTATTAAGACTAACAAGACTAATAAAATACTAGCGAGAATAGGTTTCTATTCTACTCTTCGTAGCACTCGAAGGGAACACAGTTTGACGAGGTTTGCTCCACATCCAGTCACGTTGAGTGAAACAATATCAGCAGCTTGTGAGAGGACGACCGCTTCTGTTCAACGCTTGTGCTCTGAAAATAAAAAATCCAACCACAGTGTCATTTCAATGGGTCCACCAGGCAAAATAGCAAATACTTGAAACTTACAATAAAATACGCAGTGTCGTATGCATGAACTACGGGAATATTAGGGTGATTGTACCGGTCAGCCAATACGGGCTATAGCCAGGAAAAGAACAAAGGGCGAAATCAAGACATCGGCTTGTCCAAGAGATGATATTTTTTGTTTTTGAGATGTCTACTGTGTTATTCTAAATAAATATATCGTTAAAAATTGTTGAAAATTAGAAAAAAAATTGATAAAATACCAAAAATTGAATATTATGTAACGCGCTGCCGCCGCACCCGTATGATCTCGGCAGGTCCTACCGTAACCACAGGAAAAGCGCCATAGAGTCCCTTTAAATAGAAAATCTGTAAGAATTGTTCACCTCCGTGGCTATCTTCACCGAAATCTTCGGACAGTCACTCAGCCGCGGGTAGATTCTTGAATACTCATTCAGGGACTTCTCATTCACTGCTTCGGCAAGAGTCTAAAGTAAACTGTATACTTTAAAGAAGCCAGGGAATAGGCTAACCCTCGCTGCGATAAGGAAAAGCTTATTTGGAACTCTCTTCAATTTGAACACAACACAGGCCAGTGCAACTCCGGGGAAAATGCACAAATTGTTTCCCTGTCCCGGTTTCAATATTTTCCCATTCATTTTAACATCCTTGAAAGGGCTACCAGAGGCAAAGATGGCTTTACCCTGACTATGTATACTTAGCTCCGCGGGCCTAATTATACGCAGTCCCCTAGGCATAGAGCAGCGAGAGAAGGAAAAGCGAAAGGAATTCGGCGGAGAAAGGGAAGAAGAGCACGCGTGCAAGGGACGCCGTGAGTCAGAAGAGGGGGAGAGAGTGCCCAGGGAGTTGGGGGAACGAGTGGAAGGGAGCAGACCGGGAGAGGGGGAAGAGCGGAAGGAGCTTTCAAGCGCGAGGTAAAACCACAGTTGGCGCAGCCAACGTCCAGCCGAAGAGCCCCGCAGGGGGTCCAAACGGCTGGTAAGATTTACATCAGTATGTTTGTAGGCCTCTTCGCCAGTACATTCCGACTTGTCTGTTGGATTTGAGAGGGCAAAAATGATCGGGCGCTCGTTGATCTTGGCCATTTCTTTGATAACGTCTTCGGAGATGGCTCCTCCAATTGTTGAGAGACCAATAATTGCCTGCGGCTTGATCTCCCTGGCCACGTCGATCAGCTACTTCGGTTCTTTCTTATCCTTGGAGTATTTCTTTTTCTGCTCAGTCAATGAGTCCAGCCGGCTCTTTGTAATCAATCCCTTACTGTCCAGGGCCTAGAGAGAATTCCATTAAATGATGGGGGAGGGAAGGGGCTGTACCTCCTCCTCGGAGAGACCTTCATCTCTCATCTGCTGCATACACAGCTCCGCAACTCCTATCGAAGCTCCTCCAGCCCCATAGAAGACAATCTTCACATCGGCCAGTTTATTCTTCGTGATACGGTTACTAGCCAACAATCCGGAACAATCCAACATATCTAAAAATACTTGAAAGTGGCCCAGTACCGTATCTTATTAACTTTGTTAACCGTGGTTATAAAACTGTTTTCCTTATATAGTTTCGGGGTTTTCGTAATTACGCCCAGCTCAAACGCGTAAGCTATAACTTACCCATTTGGGGTGTGGTCGTGATGGGGGTAGTGGTCTATGCTCCTGGAGTCGTCGTCCTGGCTGATGACGTCGGCGGAATTCTAGTCGACAAGAAAATAACTAGAACGGCTCTTTGGGAAGGGGGAGCCGGCGCTGTCGACTGTTTTTCGATTGAGTTGTTCCCCCCAGCGCCGTCGAAGACGGCCGGAGGCATACTTGTCCTACCCTAATAATGGGCAGATCTCTGTGTGTCTGTCCGTATGTCGTCTGTGTAGATGGACAGGTCAAATGAGAGAGAAGCAGAAAAATTAAAATAACAGACGGTTGGAATCAAGAAGACCTGTCTGTACAGATCTGACTGTAAAGGGATTTAGCCACCACGCCGTCGAAGACGGCCGGAAGCATACTTGTGAATTAATAATATTTGGCGGCCATGCTTTCCATTTTGCGGCAATAACGTTCCCGACTTCTAAAGGGACTGTCAGGGACTAAAAACAACTTTAGCTTAAAAAATTCGCCTAATTTTTCTGATCATGAAGGTATTTTCGGTTTTTGCGATGGAGGCTTGCGTGGCGAGAAACGTGCGCTTTTCAAGGGGATTAACGGTCAAAATTGGATAAAAATTTAAAGGTCGGGCATCTTTTAGACCTTTGAAAATTCACATAAAAATGGAGTTTTAACTCGATCGAAACCGACTCCGGGGGTGTTTTTGGTGTCTACTTGTAGAGAAAAAAGAAACGGATAAGGTGTCGCTAAGGAAAATTGCCGGCGAGTCAACGCAGAGCAGAAATTCACTTCAATGTGATTTTTGGTCTAATCGGATTAATTTGACCAAAAAATAGGTCCCCGACAGTCCCTTTAAGCTTATAGACACCGAAACCCCACTTTCCCACAGACTTCATTGCCAGTGTTAACCGGAATATGTTCATGAAGTTATACGTCTCTATGAGCGGCCCATCGAAAAGCCCTTTTTCGGCCTTGCCCTCGTTGACCGTGGGATTTGGAAAAGAAGGAAAAGAAGGTATACTCTTAGACAACCATATATAAGCAGTAGAAGACTACTAGAGATTGAAAGACATCGGGGAGATGAGACAACTACCGTAAAAGCTTCAATAATACCCCCGGGGGTCTAATTTTCAATGGTCCTCCGAAAGGGGGTACTATTGGAGGGGGTGGCATTATATTTCAGAAGATTTTTTTCGGGCCCGTCGGTCCAAAAAATGCAACTTTTTTCAATTTTTTCAGATTTTCCACGAAAATTCTTCCTCCATACATTTTTCACCGTGTAGATGTGAAAAGATGTATGGAACTAGTTTGATTGGAATGGAAGATTTTGTTTTGATTAAAATAGAGGTGTGTAATAAATGAACCAACTACAAAATGGATGAATACGCGTTGAAAGTGTTTGAGTCCCCCAGAGTCCCCGTGGCCAAAATCTCAGAGCATCCCCGTTTCGGTTTTTACCTAGTCCGGGTTGTGACGTTCCGACAGAAGAGCGAGAAGTATCATTTGTTCACCGATTCATTGATAAGGGAACAGACGACCAAAATGGGGGTCAAACGCAGCCGTTTTTCCATTTTTCTCCATTTCCAACCGTCCAACGCCTTTCTCATCATTGTATTTCACATTTCCTATATCTATTTTCTAAATATTTTTTTCCTGCTTTGAAGGTATCACAAAAAGGTTCTTTGATCATAGCCCGACCACATCTAATTCCACCTTGTTTTTTTCCAAAATTTTCGCATGGTTACCGGGTTTTATAGCAAATCATGGTTTGTCGGTGTGCCCGGGGGTACACCGGTGTTTCCATGGGCCGGTGTTACCGTGGATGGTGCAAAACAAGTTCAAAAATAGGTGTGTTCGGGCTATCATTAAAGTACCCAAAAAATAATAAGTATTAAAGATAAAACAGAAAAGATAAAGCCTGGAAGCAAAAGTGTTGTTTTGCAATTTTTGTGTCGCCCCCTGTTTGTTCCGCGTTGTTGCCATCTCCCGCAGAGCCACCACCATAAGCAGAGAGCCAACTAGACCTCCTACAGCAAAGGCCACCCCTTCTTTTCCTTTTCATTATTTCGCTGGATGTTTCTATTGCTTGGGTACCTTATCTAATTCTTCTTGAAACTCAATGAATCACACATTTTTCTGCCTGACGGTGCCGAAGTATGCCTCGCTTCACGACTTGCCTGGCTCTGCTTACAAGGCAAGTTTTCATCAATGAGTTGCAGCTACACGAGAGACGCCACCTACTATTCTGTATTCCTCTTCTTTTGAAACCCCCGGAACCCAATTTTCAGCGGCGGGGCACATTTTGCACACGAGCTAATTTTCAAACGTCGAGCCCTCATAACTCAGTGTGGCCACGTGCTCCGTAGCTGAAAATTTGTCTCCGTGGGTTTCAAAGGGTGCTGAACACAGTGTAATGGGTGGCGTCTTGCGGAGTGAGTGTCTCTCCGAAAGATTCCCTGGTAATTAGTGACAATTTCTCTTCTCAGCTTTCGAATGTCATCCCAGTGCGTGGCGATGAAGCCTCCGGACTTCGATGATATAATTAATCCGTTGGAAATGGACTATACATAAAGACACTGAAACATAACTAGACGCCCTCTTTCCACTCGCTAGCAAAAAAAACTGAAGACAGCCGTCATTTGTGCTATTCTTCCTCTTTTGTAGACTCTTTTCAGTTTTCCTATATTGCTCTCTTTTTCTCCGCTCCAAACACAAAAAAAACACTTGTTGTTGAGTAGAGAGTAAAAGAAACGGAGCCAACTGATCCATGGATAAAACCGAAAAATAAAGCCGAAGCAAAATCGAAATTCAGATCCTTGCGACGCTTGTCCGCTTCCGACAATTTTAAGTCAAGACGACTCTGCCACATCGTGTGGGCCTGGAATTTTATCGAATCCCCCTGAGATTATGATAAATGCTATAACTGATGGTGCCACCTGCGAACTGGTTGTTATTGGGAGCTGCCGGGTGTACCAAACTGTTTTGAGCGACGACTCGTGTAACGGTGAGTTGTTCTCTCCTAATCCTGTATGCCAGGATGGGATGTTTATCGGAACCGGAAGTACTGGAATATCCCTAATCCGTTGTCTCGCTATATAAGTTTCTACTTCTTCTATTTCTATTTTTATTGTTATAAACATTGACAATAATAAACAATAATAAAGTAGGCTCGAATCATCTCACTCTACCGGCGGGCTCTTCAACATAAAACTTCCCTTGACAAGTGCCCGCATGGCAATAAAGAAATTCTTCTTCATCGATACTTGACACGGTAGACAGCGTAGCGACGATCTCTCTTTGGAGGAAGACCTGTGCTGTCCAGTTTGACGATCAGTTGTTGGGTTCCGCTTGTTTATGTAGGAGTCCAACAAACGAGCCAGACAGAGTCCAGATGTGTGAGAGCGACGTGTGGATGTAGACAATCGTAATTGTAGTTCTCCAGGTCGAATTACAGGTCCAAATGGGAGTAGGT
The DNA here is from genome assembly GCA_932521035.1 of Oscheius dolichura. Classification (NCBI taxonomy): domain Eukaryota; kingdom Metazoa; phylum Nematoda; class Chromadorea; order Rhabditida; family Rhabditidae; genus Oscheius; species Oscheius dolichura. The sequence continues at coordinate 8,151,797 of OW051494.1, forward strand.
TGAGATTTAAGACAATATATGCGTCTGAAAATGGGTTCATTTATAAATCTGGGAGGCAAATGGTTGGAAAGAGGCTAGTATAGGAGGAAAGGTGAGCAAATGGCGGCCGCGGAGGGGTGAATCAACGACGTGGGCATGACAACGAGGCCATGGCGGTCTCAACCTCGACAAAAGTATATTTTCGGGGCCAAATTCAACCCAGTGCTGAGCGCGGGGGGTTTCTTGCTCTTTTGATCCAGTTCAGCCGGCGAAAGAGACAGCTGCTTGCCCTTTAACAAATAAAAACAAACAAAAGTGGAGTTCTGCGTTCGGGGGGAATCGAACCCCCGTCGAATGCTTGGAAGGCATCCATGCTGACCATTACACCACGAACGCGACGGGTTAGGGGCGCTTGGGAATTGATCCTAACGGGAGTCCCAGGACGGTAATCCCAGGATCGGGGAGAAAACAGGTTCCGACACGACTGGACTGTCCAGCTTCTTCCCGAAATCGGCCAAAGTGTCAAAACATGGCCGAGTGGTCTAGTGGTATGATTCTCGCTTAGGGTGCGAGAGGTCCCGGGATCGATCCCCGGCTCGGCCCGACCTTTTGGACATTTTCAAGAGAGAGAAATTTGTCCAAACAACTATGGCTAACTTGTAGGATATTCGACAAAACGAAAGGTCTCACAATCGTGAATTCTTCCTTCTCTTTTGCTCTATGTTCGCCTCCCATGGCTAAGCAATTGAGGGAAATAGCCATTCTGATTAGTCACCAACAACGCCGAGGAGGGAAAATGTGCGGCCGAATGGTCTAGTGGTATGATTCTCGCTTTGGGTGCGAGAGGTCCCGGGTTCAATCCCCGGTTCGGCCCAACGTTTTTGCTTTTATTTCTTCTCCCTACAACAGTGTAGTCTCCACATTTGACCAGAATTTATCAGTTGGAAGTGGCGGGGCGAGACACTTTCAACACTTCATCGTAATCCCTTCTTCAAATTGATCTGCCAACAGTAAAATTGACCTGTTTTCACCATTTTATGGAGGAAGATGGCTCTCACATGGATGATGACGATGAGGAACTCATTTTATCGACGGAATGTCTCTGCTGGTCAGCTAGGGTAGGCCAAATGGCCTCATTTTTCCTCTAGGACCATTTTTCCAGTCCTGTGTCATTTTGTGGAACCTTATTGGTTTTGTTCTCTCCACCTCCGTCTTCATAACCGCCATAGTGACGGGGATTTACCATTTTGGCCGACCACTAGACGATATGCTCATTGTAACAGGGATTATTGATGTCTGTTCTCCCGTTGTTCTCATATTTCGATAAAATTCCAGCCAATTATCAGTATCTTCATGCTTTTCGCCGCAATTCTTCAGAATAAGAGAATGTTGGTGATTACTTTCTGGTTCGTTGTGGGTTCCTCCCATTTTTCATCCAAAATAGAGTCCATTCTTCAGATTTTCAATATGATCTACCTCGTCATAATAATGATCATGATATGCGTCTATATTTTTGGAATCGCTGGAGAAATGCTATTCTGTAAGTCCATTTCCAACAGAAAAAGGCGGAATTACCTTCCTAACTTGAAACCCAGAAAATTTTGACCGTAAACTGGTAATTGGTCCCGAAACGAAGAGTTTTTTTATTAGAAAGTGACTATAAAAGAGAGATGACACAGTACAATTCGATATTTCAGACAATAATCTAGAAAAATGGGAAGTGTTCACCTTTGCTGCTGTCTTTGTGTCAATTATAATGATGTGTAAGTTGAGAGAAAAGGAGAAAGAATGAATAAATGCCCTATGAATTTCAGTACAAATTCTATTGGGATTACTCGTCCGGCTGGCGTTGAACGAAGCGAGGATAAAACAACGAAATGAGCTGAAGGATACAGTAACCAGATTGTAGCCTGGATCTCGAAGAAAACAAGAAAAGGCGCCGACTATTGATCTCACCCCCTTCCCGCCATTTCCCTCCCCGCTTGAAGTTTGAAGTTTTCTTTAGTAAGGCGTTTATCAGTGAGCTAATCCCGTCAACTGTGTCTCTCTCATGATAATACCCTGTCGGCCATTGATCTGGTCCATTTTAATTGAGGAAAATGCCTTTTTTGTAATATGGAAGACCGCGAAGAAGAGGATTTCGAAAAAGTTCGGAAGAAATGTCTCTGTTGGTCGACTAGGGTCAGTTTTGAGCTCTCTTTGAGTTATAAGTTATATTCAGCAATGTCTCCTTCTTTGGAGCGGTCTCTCCGTCCTCAGTGCTCTAATTCTGCTAGTCTCTTTCTATTTCGGGGATTATTTCAACCCACTTCACGGTGTCTATGTCGTTTCCTTCATTACTGTACTCCTCAACGTGAGTTTCCTTCCATTTCAATCGTCTGACCCAATTTTTCAGCTACTCGTTTCGTTATTTGAATTTATCGCTGTCTTATCCAGGAGGACTAGACTTCTATTGTACAGTTTTTATTCGGTCGTGAGTATTATATGCGCTATTCCGTTTCCAACGGATATGAAATTCCGCGCCGCTGTAGGACCAGGTTTGAAGAAGGCTGGTCCCGCAGCGGAGACGCAACAGACCTTTGACCCCCGTGACATATCCATTGGAAACGGAATATATGGCATTTTTTAGTGTTTCTATGTGATCTACATTGTCGTGTCTGTGATAATCTCCATAATGTTCATGACAGGAATGTTTGGAGAGCCAGCTGTCCAACTTGGTAAGGCTTCCAAAAAAAGGAGAAGATTGACCACAAAAGTCATCCTTCGTGTAACTTTTTAATATTTTTAGATTCAAGTATTCAAGAGTTCTTGGTCGTCATCCTAATGATCGTCTACTCCTCTATCCTCCTAGTCAGTGAGCTCTATTCCCTTCCAAATCAAGCTCCTCTTTCCAGTCCAAGTATTCCTCGGGTGGTCAGTTCGACAAGCTTGGAAAGCCAGTTTACCACATTAAAAACTCAAATAATATCTCATGGGTCCAATATTCATTGCCGTTCCAATTTCTCTAAAGCTCTGCTCAGCCTCTCCATAGTATTTCTTCTTTCCGCAATTGGTCCAAGAATGCAATGATGCTCTTGATGTAGTCTGCGCTGTATGGCACCATAAACAATACTTTGAACTGAACGGCTTTGTCTGTAGAAGAATAGAAGAAGAAACCTACGGATTAACATTATTGTATCGAAGGCAGAGGAGAGGGCCACGATTAGAACCGGGTCTTGTGGCGGACGCCTTCCCACAACGTTCAATAAGTTTAGTATGGTAAAGATGTGAGCTGTAAACGTGCTCAAGACGGCAATCAGCTGAAGAAAAGACTGATTGCTGGTGCCATACATGGGCAAACGCCCGTTTTTTGGCGCACCGCAATACGAAACATATCCTCAGTCAAAGTTTGCGGAGCTACAACTTATTTGTCGGGGCGGTTGAGATGTGACTGGGTGCATTAGAATCGTCTTGACGTGCTCTCTAACTAGGTCGTTGAATTTTTGAAATCGACCAAGAAATGACCGAGATACGGACACAAACGCCCGACACTCCTATCTAGGCCCAAAAGCGGAAGCGCCCAGAAGCGGACGCGCTCGAAATTGGGCGTTTTGCCCATGTAACTGGTGCGAGAGGGGATTTAAAAAATTTTTCCATCATAAGGAGAATTTAGCCGCCTAGATCGAAACTCACAACTAGAGCCCAATTGATGACTTGTATCGTCTTTGGATAGCCAGTCAAAGTAACCAAAAGCACAGAATTAGTCAAAATCTAAAGGAGTAAATAATCTGAAGTGGTGGCGAACCTACTTACAACAATCACACTGGAACAGAAATAAAAACAATAGCCGACATTGTTAAATACCGGCAATTTGAAGCAGAACATGACTCCCATCAAGGCAAGAGAAGAAAAAATGGAAGTGATCAAAAAACCATAGATGGATTTCTGAAATTTTTAGTTGAAAATGAAGAAAAGAGCGGGTTCAGTACATTTGAGATGCAAAATACTTCAGCCATCGGAAATATTGGTTGTTGTGAAAGTTCGTAATCCCCTGGAGGACCTTATCATAAGCGGAAGGGAAGAGTGCTGCTCCCCGGGGAAAAGGCGGCAGAGCACACTATTTTCTGCTACTAAGAGTCACATTTTGACCATTATCAAGCTCTATATTTCCTATTATTTTATTTGTAGACTAATTTATTAGAGAAACGCCGAAAAAACGGGTGAAATGGCGGCCGTCGAGGAAGAAAAGGACGAGATCTATAGATCCACTTGTTTCTGTTGTTCAACCAGGGTGAGAGACGGTTCCTTTTTCACTTTTTCAACATTTGTAATGTTTTATATACGGGAAAGCATCCATAATTAGAGTGAAACTTTTTAAAAAATTTGTCCAAATTCCCATAAAATCCTCCTAGAAGACGTCGCCCAGTTGTTTGTAAGCGCGCTCCGTCTAATAACGAGTCAGATTGTAATTTTCATCATTTGTCGTTATTTTTTTGGATATTTCTAATTTTTCACAATGCTATACATTTCAAGACTTCATCTTGTATGCACAGAAGAATAAAAATTCAAAAAAGGGAGAAAACCGGCAGTATTGGACTTTTGAACAAAATTCAGTTGAATAGCTCAATAACTGTAAGAATTTGCTATTTGCTAGTAATGTTTGACCCTATTTCGAATTTGGAAAGATTTCCAGACGCCAATAAAAGTGCTTTACAATCTTCCAGACGTGTCTCCTCATCTGGCTGCCCGTCAGTATAATAACCTGCGCTGGTGCGATGCTGCTGGCTGTTCTGACCGGCCTGGTAAACTTGAAGCGAAAAGAAAACCTTACAATTTTTATTACCCTGAATATTTATGTATGTTTCCATCAGAAGACAGTTCCACCCGATTTTAGCTCCTCGTTTTGGCTTTGGGTTTTATTGCCATACTTCTCAAGAACAGAAAAATGCTCATCCTCTTCTTCTGGTTTGGGGTAGGGTGACTCATTCCTTCTTGGAAGATGAACTTCAGATCTTCATGATGATATATTTTCTGGTTATTTTGTGTATTACAACATGGTTTATATTTGGGTTGGGGGATAGTTTCAACATTAGCACTATGGAAGGAAAAATACTCATTGAAACAATGTTGGCCGTCTTCAACTTCTGCTTCATTGCCAGTTAGTTTCCTTTCCCTTTCTTTCCACTCTGGAGCTCGCAGGATTTTCCCAGGTTGTCAGGCATGGATCGCCCAATTATTAGAATAAAAAAATAACCGATAGACTGACCTCCCCGGGACGGAGTATGGAGTTAATCTTGTAATTTTCAGTGCAACTTCTTTTCGGTCAAGCTGTCCATGACTATGCCAGGAAACTGAAAGACATTGAAGATCAACGTCGAGAAATAACCAGACTTTGAATTCGTCCGCTTCTTCTTGGCGGAAACACGACTCATCGGTCCGAAGGTTCCGACGGAAACGCACATTCTGCTGTCTCTTATCAAACGGATTAAACATGGCCCGCTGAAGAAAAATTGCTCTACTTCTTCCTTGAAAATAATAGCCAGAATTCGAAGCCACAAACTGCCAGCGGTTTGAGAAATGGACCAAGAGAAGGCCGAAGAAGAACCAGACCACGTCGTGTGCCTCTGCTGCTCGGTGAAAGTAAGTTTCGGGACCGTAAACCGCCTTGTTTCATTGAAATCTCTTCCATAACACATTTTTATTCTGTTCAAGACCAAAAAGTGGACTGACCTTTAAAATAGGCCATGATTAGACCGGCCTCCTCCTATGGACAATCTCCGTCACTTTGCTATCCGTGGTTCCCTTGATCGTCCTGTTAGCCACCGGTAGTATCAACTTTGTGGAAAAGAAGAACATTCCATCCTTTTGTTTTCTTCTCCTAGATGTATGGGAACATATATTTTAGCAATTCCAACTAAAATTCAGGGTGTTGCCTATATTTGCGGTCTCCTAGCCGTCATCCTGAAGCGGCGTCGACTCCTCGTCATTTGTTTCTGGTTCAGTGTCAGCCAATCTCCCCCCTTTCCATAAAAATCCAATATTTCAGTTATTTACCATAACCTACACCATCGTCCTTCTCGTTTTGTCTATCCTTTTGATTACTGGAGCAATTGGGCATGTTCATTTTGGTAAGAGTTTCTTTCTTTTATTCAATACGTCGGATTTCAGGCAATGAAACAACAAAATATCTTGTATTGGGCCTGCTATTTGTTTGGTACTCGGTTTATGCTCTGTGCCAGATGATATACGCTCAAATGTTGAAGATCTACGCTAAAGAATTGCAAGTGAAAGAAGAAGAACTCTCCTAGGATGGCTGGAAAGCCCCGAACAATCCTATCTTGATCAGAGAGAAAACACAATTTCGCCACCTCTTATCAACGGGATTAACCATGAACTATTGAAGGAAACTTGCTCTGCTTTTTCTTCAACGCAATTGTCAGAATTCCAAGTCACAAACTGTCAGTAGTTTGAGAAATGGACCAAGAGAAGGCCGAAGAAGAACCAGACCATGTCGTGTGCCTCTGCTTCTCAGTAAAAGTAAGTTTTGAACCAATATACCATCATATTTCACTCCAAATACCCCCTCACCAGATTTTTATACTTTGCCATTCTTCTAAATTGTTCTTGTTTAGACTGGCCTCCTCCTCTGGACATCATTTGTCACAGTGGTATCTCTGTGTCCCATAATCTTTTTCCTGACAACCGGTATCATCAATTTTAGCGAAAAAAAGAACATTCCGATTTTCTGTTTTCTACTTCTAGATGTATGTAACAAATAGTTCAATAATTCCCAAATAATTTAGAGAATCGCCTCTCTTTTTGGAATAGCGGCTGTTTTCCTAAAGCGGCGAATCCTTCTCCTCATCTGTTTCTGGTTAACCGTAAGTTATTCGACCATTTTCAGAGAAAATCCCCTATTTTCAGCTATTTGCCATAACCTACACCATAGTTTTTCTTATTATATCTGTTCTAATGTTGACAGGAGGAGGTCATGTTCATTTTGGTAAGATCTTTCTTCTTTCTCGTCAATAGGTCGAATTTCAGCCAGTAAAATGACAAAATACCTGGTAGTGACGTTGTTTACCGTGTGGTTCTTGGTATATATTCTCTGTCAAGTGATATATGCTCAATTGTTGAAGATTAATGTAAAGGAACTGCAAGAGAAGGCTAAAGAAGATGAAGGGGACGAAGCAGTTTAGCTAGGATGCGTGGAGGACCGGCTTTACGGTCTAGCACCACAAAATTGAAGCCTAGATTAGGCCAAGGGGATTCAATCAGAACTCCTTACCTTCGGGAGGAGCCACACCCTAGTCCTAATTGTAGTCCTGGACAGTTCTATGATCGAAACGGCTTGTTATTTGAGTCTTTTTGTGGGAAATAATGTTATGTCCCTATTGGTTCGAGAACTAAGGGAGTGGCACTGGAAACCCCTCCAAAATCCTCTCTTCTGATTACTGTACCTTTCCAGGGACGAAATCACTTCGTTCCACTTTTGGAAGGGACGAAAATGTGCTTGAGTTGTTGTTATTTGTTATCTTACTGTCTTTGTTTACCTTCATCACCAACAAACGGTTCTTTTGTGTCTCTGGCTTTCTATCTATTGGTTTATCTATCTTTTTTCGGAGTACCTTCACTCAAAATCTCTAACATTCCTCTAGACTTTCTACAGTTGAAACTGTTCCTATCTATGGATGACCATGAACCAGGATGAGGCGGACGAAGGAAAGGAATATCGAGCCACGTGTTTCTGCTGTTCAGCCAGGGTAAATTGTCCCCTTTCCTCCTCTCGTCTAATCCATTTTAGCGTTGCCTCCTCATCTGGTGTTCACTCGGACTCTCCTATTGTTTGGGTGTAGTAGCCATCTCCATGGCTGTTGGCTATATTGACCTCCCGAAGAAGAGACGAATTATTCCTTTTTGTGCTATTCTCACAAATGTTCTTGGCTTCAGTTTTACATTATTTTCGACCTACTTGAAAAGCAGAAAACTTCTTTGGATCGCCGTCTGGTGCGGGGTAAGCGAAACCCCGAAACTTCTTATTTGTTTAGCTCTTCTCAGTGATCTATATTTTTGTCGCGGTCGTTATCTCATTCCTTTATCTTTTTGGGGTATTTGGGCATGTGGATTTGGAAACAGGATCAGAAAAAGCACTGATCATTGGACTGATGCTCGCCTTCTCTACGAATTTCTTTATGAGTCGGTTGCTCTCATGATCAGATATGATAAATTCCAGTGCAAGCCCTCTTCACCCAAGCTATTTACTACTACGTGAAGGAACTTGAAGACAGAGAGAGCAACACTCGACTATGACTCGATGGAGTCGATGGAAGTGGAGGTGGAGAAGAACGGATCAAATTGGAAACTATTGTGAAGAAACCCGTCCTGTCTCAAAATGAGGAGAAGCTGTGGTTGTTCGACCTGCTGAGAACCCTCAAGAAGGCCCCCCACCCGATATGAAAAGACATGCCCAACCATATAGAGAGGTCTGAAAAGGTAGAACTTCGAAAAACATCGTGTAATGCCTTGTGAAAGATATTCATTTTCCCCTAGCCGGACAGATTTGACCAATTGGTGGTCGAAATATATTTTGCCGTTGTTTTTTTGTCAAAGTTTGATTTCGACCAACGTTCGGCCGACTTTCTTATTGGTTAGAACTCAAAATGATGACATTTTCAGTAAACCCGTTTGACAATGTTCAAATTCTTCAAATGCAAGAAGCAGAAGAAAAAAAACGTTCCGAAAATTCTACTCAAGAAGCCAAACAAAAGGACTAAAAGAACAAAGAAGACAACAATATAAGACTCTCAAAAAATAGAAAATAACACATTTTTTATTCCACTGAATCGCTGAAGGAGAAGCCATTTCGCCAATGGTTCAGCCTGCAGCATGTCGTTATCTATAAAATAACAGGTTACTATAGGAAAAATAGAAAACACCTACGATCGATCATGTCGTCGAACGTTCTTCCATTGAACGCGTCGGGCAAATCTCCAGCTCCGTATCGGTGAATAATCCGGCTGGGAAGTCGGACGTTTCCGTGTGGAACTTCCTCCGCAGTCCAATTTGCTAGGCGTCTGAATTTCTACGCGTTACAAAAAGACTCGTATGCTAACCTCATGTTGAATCGACCATCGCTGCAATAGTATATCGTCTTGCATGTAGGACATTCTTGCCGGCTGACCTTCTAAAGTAAAGTTACGATCAAGCAAGCACGTTTTACAATTACCGTCGTCTTCCGTGGCGAAACAGTTGGAGCACATCGTTTTCAGACATTATGAGTCTACCAGATGTGCAAAAGGCACCTCCTCGGCAACCACATTGGATGGTTCCATCTTTGTGGGGTTTCTCCGGCGCTCTTCCTCTTCTAGAGCGAGAAGGGGTCGATCGGGCAGGAGAGGACGACTCAACCTGTGCCTAGAAAAACACGGGTTCCCCCACGTTCTCTGTCAGCAAACCTTGGCGTTGTTACTTCTTGTCGACCTTCTTGGATTGTCAGCAGCTTTATTTCTTATAAAAAAAGGTCGATATGTATGGTCGACCTGAAAAAGAAGGGTTATTGTGTAATAAAGCAGTGAAAAAAGACATCTGAAGGCAGAAAAATGTTGAAAAGAAGATTCCAAGAGGTGTCTATTGTCGATTCTCCCCGGGGAGAGTAAAAGCAATCGGGATATTTACAAGCGGGAGGCTCCTAGCCAGATGTTTTTGATATGAGAATGGGAGGAGGGCTATTTACAGCTATAGTCGTGTCATTTTTGGCGTAAACAAGGTCCAAGCCAGACAGCCGGTCATGGGGATGAAATGTAGTCCCTTTCCAATGGCTATGTCATGGGCTAAAGGTAGGGCTAGTCTGCGCTACTCCTTTTTGGCGTAAACAGAGTCTAAGTCAGACAGGCGACAATTGAAAAACAAATTGCCCATTTCTAGGAGATATGTTGTGGTTAAAGATGGCGGGAAGTCTCCGCTACAGGGTCCACATAGCAGATTTGGATTAGTACAGCAGCAAAAACTAGAGGACAGGTTAGAAATCGGTTAGTTGTTAAAAATAACAAAGCAGAGGAAAAATTAAGGTGAGGCTGCGAAAGGGATGATAATAGACACGACGAGAGCACGTGGCCAGTACTCGTCGATGAGAAATTCTTACCTGGGAGACGCGGCTGCAAAAGAGTGCAAAAACGTGAGGGAGAGACAAGCGAGGGGGCAAACAAATCGCTTCTGAGCCGGGAAACGAATTACGGAATCTCTAGAATATGGAGAAATCTATCGAGAGAGCTGAAGCTTTAATTTTTTTTAAAGAGAAACATAGGGGCAGTACTTGGTTCAGAAACACGAGGGATTGGGTCGTCGGTCCAGGATAGCCCGCTCTTCCTGCCGAGACTTTATGCGTGCAGGGGATCGGAGGGGCGGAGCCGGATTTGAGCGTAGACAGGCGTGTTGGTCGTTTGTGTCCATATCTCAGTCATTTCTTGGTCGATTTCAATAATTCAAAGACCTAGTTGTAGATCATATCAAGGCAATTCTAATAAATCCGGTCACATCTAAGCCGCCGTGGTCAAAGTTCATACTGCACCGTGCCGCTATGAACGTTGCTCCACTTCTTCCTCGTTTTCTTTGAGTTCCCTTATATAATAGTATAGAGCTTGACAGAACAGTACGGCTACTGTAACCTGTTCGAAATTCTACAAAAAATATATTTACGTAAAATGGGAAACGCTTCCAAGAAGGCCAATATCGTCAAGCCAACGAATTCCTGTGATATGTTGTCTGAAATTTTGGATTTTTCAAGAATGACGGTATACTTTTAGAAGAGTCTCCAATTACCCCAAAAATGAAGAGGATGTTGATACAAAAATTAACGGAAAAATTGATAATCATGAAGATCTGAAAATGGTATATTTGGTGGTTATTGGGAGGAGGACCTACCCCGCACCAGAATTCAACAATTAGCCATCGTCTCCGCTTCAGGATGGTTGAGATTAGTCCAAAGATGAAGGTAAATATCTGGAAAAGGTGATAAAGATGACCACATAAAAGAATACAAAACTCACATCGACAATGGTGACCGTGTACAAGATGATCCTGCTTTCTTGGCCAAAGACAGGAGAACCATAATAGACTTGGAAAAAGAGAAGAATCAGGCCGAATATGGTACCAAATGTTGACCAGAAGAGGAGGCAAGACTGGTGTCATCTGGTATAAGGGAAGAAAGAGGAGACGGACTCACTCTGGTTGGAAAACAGAGACAACTCGCTCTGTAGACTGTCTCCTCTCCTTCTTCTATCATTTGAAAGGTCCCGGGAGGAAATTAGCAAGGCAAAAGGCAATTCGAATGGGTGTTTTCCTCCGTTAGATAACGGGGGTCTAGGGATTAGTGTCTTGTTCCAATTTGTCACGGCCTTTCAACTCCCTGATGTAACTGTACATTGCCTGGCTATATAGTAGTTGAGCTGAATTCTTGTACCATTTTTCTATTCAGGACCCACCGAATAAGAAGTTACCATGGAAAGTGATCAGAATACCCGAGGCTAGCCATTTTTCCTTTGCTGTTGTCAGGTTAAAATTGCCCAATATTCCAAAAACAAAGAGGAAGGAGATGGCGAAAGCGATCAGGACATAGACGATGAGGAAGACGCCAAACCACAGCCCGATCAGGAGGAGACGCCGGCTTTGGGAGAGCAGAGAGACGAGGGCGAAGCAGTAGGAGGACAACTGAAGTCATACATGATATTTTTTACCCAAACCAGATCAGAAAAGAAAAGCAACAAAACAAGGGCCTTCAGCCGAGATCGAACCCGTGATGCCTAACATCTTAAAAGGGGGAGATACTTACAAAAACAGAGAGGGTAACGATAGGTGTAACGTTTCTCACATTCTCGAGATCGTTATATCCAGAAAGGGCAAAGAATAGAAGCGATGAAGTGGAAAGAACAGCGCCGATCAAAGACCAGACGATGAGGCAATTCTGAAAAATAGAACTTTGATCGTGACCACAAGGATTTACCCTTGCAGAGCAACAGAAACAAGCCGCTCTATATGGTTCTTCCTGTTCGTTCATTTATCGAATAATTAGACCATGTCATATGTAAAAGTACGGTTTGGATAGTAGGCAAGAGACGAATTGAGAAAGTCACAAATTGTTGTGGAACCACGGGGGAAATAAGAGGCTTATGAAGGGGGTTAGTGAGTCGAGGGGAGAGATGGACTGCTCTAGAGGATTTATGCACCTAATGGAACCGAGGAAACTGTCACTACCCCCGGGACGGATCACCTCTAACCCCCATAATCAGGATCGTCGCATTATCCTCGGGTTATCCTCACGCCTCCCGACCCCGTTCAAAGTGACACAGCCCAAAAACTGCGTTTACTGGGAGGTTTTCCTACAGATTCAATTATTGTCTTGATACCTTGTTTACCCTGTTTCAGCCAAAAAACATTTCGAGAAACATTTTGAGCCGGCCCTCTACACCTACCACCACCCTGTCCCCCTTATCTTCTGGATTAGCCGATATTCGTGGATCTCTGTCTTCTACGTGTGTAAAGGATTGTCGATTGTCAAATTGTCCAATACGCCTGTTTCCCTCTAGGTGAGTTTTATTTCTGGCGTGTTCTTTGTCCTCTATTCTTTTGGGTTAAGAAGATTTGAGATTTCAGCTCAAATGTCTTTTCTCTTCTTCTTGGCCTGGTGGTGGAGTCTTGGACTTGGGCATGGTGGAAATGGCCGACAATTTTCACACTGGCAACCTTTGGAGGCGCGAGCTGCCCCGACTGGAAGAGGCCGTAATACCTCTGCCCAAATCTAGTCGACTAAGGCCTTGCTGCTATGAAGACAATCCAATACTAAGACAACCTCGGCAATCCGGCCAATAAAATTCCTCTTTTTTAGAGAGTATGGTTTCACAACGCTGTAAAGACCACAAAATTCTTCAAATTTACTAATTTATTGCACTTTATGAGTATTATTTCACTGACTATGAAGGTAGTATTAGAGATGAATGGCCGACGCTCCTACCACATCGGCGGAACTTGGATTTGGCCTTCTTACCCATCCGATTCAGGAAGGATACGACTCGGCAGATTCAGTGGTTCCTTTTTTCAATACATGCGCGGCACAATAGCGAAGAAACGGCTTTTAGTGTATGCTCCAGAAGGTCATCGTCTCCGTCTTCGTCATGTTCGTCGTGGGCCAGCCAGTCCTCGTCTTGTATTGTATCCCGAGAATATCCTTTCGGCATACAATAGAAAATTTACCCACCTTGGCGTTATTCTTGACAAAGTCGACGTTTAACTTTTGGGGGCGTCCAAGCAGCATTCTCGGCTCTCAGGAATTGGCCTCATTCATTTCAAATAGAAAGCCGAACATCCCTCTGGGATGAAGTTCCGCAATAGATGGACAACTGCCATAATGACGTGGCAATTATGGAAAAGCGACAAAAAACTGTGATCGTAAATTGCGCCGGGTCGCATCATCCATAAGCAGGAGCTAAAATGAAAGTATGGAGATTGGATGATCTTTTTTTGTCGCTCGACATTAGGCCTAATCATTTTCCACCAGTTACATATATTTTTCAGGCTTTTTGAAGGCCAAAACGACCATCTTTTCCTAATTATTGGTGGACAATTCACTAAACAGTGCAGTCAATTCGTCTCTTTTTCGGAATTATACCTCCAATGGATGTTCCACTACTTTTTGAGTCAATCTCTAACTGTTACACTGTCAACGAGACTTTGAAAGGTCCCTAGAATGGAAAGCAACGTGTCACATTGAAGGTAAGCGGTTTAGAAACGTCTTTTAAGACTTTTGGCTATTCGTTTCTAGAGAACTTATTAAGAACAAACTATACCTGGATCTGGGCAGCGTCGGCCACAACGAGAACGTGAGCTGACTGTGCAGGCTCTGGCCGTTCCTGATCTGGTTCTGCCTGTTCCTGGTTCGGTTCGTCTTGCCTTACTTCTCTTCTCCTTCGACCAGCAATGTAGTCATCGTCGGCCTCGTCTACGTTTGAAACCCGAGCAACATCACCGCCAATCTGAAACCAGAAAGAACTGCTGATAAAGTCTGTATGATTATAACAATTCCCTTCGTTGTTGCCGTTGCCTAATATCCTGACCAACTGTGGCCTTTGTGAGATTTCCAGAAAAAGAAGATTAAAAGGTTTCGATGAATCCGAACGGGACAAGAGGCAACGGCAAAAAAGCAACTGCAATTATCTAAGACACTCTACCTCAAATTGGGCAACATCGACGGGAGGAACTTGGTCTTGTTGCGGCTCCGGGGCTGCCGATTCTCGTTCTACGTCTACGTTCCTTCTGTCATTGGCTACTACTTAAGTCGACGTAGCTCCTCCAACAGCTCTTCGGGATCCCGTAGTCCGGGCTCTGCCGACGAGCAGATTCATCGCGTTTCGAATCCAGTGCATCCATCAAGTTGCTTACGTTGGCATTCACCTGAAAGTAGAAATTAGTCAGCGCTGGAAAACGGTTTTGTCTCTTGTTCATATGGATGTTTCAACAAATTTCCAAACATATTGCTGCCGTAGCCAAAGTCCAAGATACTGTCGAAAACGGGAAAAATACAGGAAAATTGGTCGAAATACCAGATTTTGACTGGGATGAATTGACGTGTAGCTTCGCCAGCCCTAATCTTGTCCTTCTCTACTCACCGCTGCCTGGGAGAAGTCGCTTCGTGGATGACTTCAAGAAGCGTCCCAATTGGCCAGCCAGCCAGCTCCGCCAAGCCGCCGCTCGCACCACCGGCACCCGTCTCCGCAGCACAGCCGCCCGTTCCCGGATCGAAAATGGCCCCAGCTCCCGCTGGCACCGGATCGTACTTTGCCAAATCGACTACTCCTGTTGCTGCTGGCTCGACGATGGCTCCCGTATCCGGTGCGCGCCCGGCCGCGACCCCGGCCTCTGCTGCTATTTCCGCTGCGGGACGTACGCCCACTTCAGGTTGGACTTTATTTCTTTGTTCACTAACGTCTCTTCCAATTCAGGCATGGCCCCTGCTGCCGGATCCAAGCCGGCCACGGTCGAATCAGTCTCGAAGCAGGGAACCGTCCCCGCCAAGGCTGCCGACGACAGGACGGCTGTCCCCGCTCTCTCGGGAATGACTACGATCAGCAGCCAGAACCAGCTGGCCACGCCGGGAACCCTTGCCGACTTGTACAACATCGAGCGCACCGGTCCAGGACAGGCTCTGACGGCAGCAGAGCTGCAGAAGATGAGGGAGGAAGGAAAACTGACCCACGACATCGACATCACCATGAATCCGGCATTGTACAAGCTGAAGGACGAGAAGGGCCAGGAGAAGTTGATTGTGAGTTGTTGCTTCGACTTCATTCGTTTTGTGACGAAAGGGCATCAATTCTGGCTTGATTTTTGTGAAGATTTGTCGACAATGTCCGAAACGGTCTCTAAATTTTACGTTTTCAGCTAGTGGTCGACGCCCCTCCCTGTGGCTGTCGGAAGGTGATGGGAAAGAAGGAGCGCTGCCGTAAGCACCGCGCTATGAAGAGGGACAAGAAGAAGGCCAAGAAGCCGAAGAAGAAGGGACCCGTCATGGTCAGGGACGACGACAGCGACCGGATGAAGGTGCCCGCGCTGAGGCACGCCGAGGACTCGGAGGAAGAAGCCGACCAGCCGATCGATGGCGCCATCACCCCGGACAAGGTGTGCGTCGTGGGACCCGCCGGAGCCGGGATCCTCATAGCCATCGACGTGGCGGACAACCCGAATGCCGGTCCGCGTGCCCCCACTACGGCTCCGAATATGACTGGCATCTTGATCAAGGGACCCCAGGACTGTCCCCAGTTCCTGCCGGACGCCAAGATTCCCAAGGATAACCGCGGTGTGCCCAAGTACACGAAGTACACCGTCGGCACACTGGTCCGGAACGACAAGGGCGAGCACATCTTCTTCCCGGAGGGCGGCTGCAAATTTGATGCCAACGGAGGCGCAATCAACTTGCAAATCGAGGGAGCCGATCAGAAGCTGGCCGTTGAGATCACCCAGAAGCTGCATGTAGCCGGCGTGGTGGACGTGACGGACAACGGGATGCCGGTCTTCCGCCCCGTGGACCAGGAGAACCCCGCCCCGCAGGACAAGCTGGCCACCGTCGGCGTGCTGGCCAATGTGAATGGAGAAGGCGTCTTTGTGCAGACGAAGGGGCAGACCGTCGGCTCGGGCGACAATGCCGCGGTGATCGCCGTCACGAAGGAAGGACCCCAGCCGGTGGGAACGAAGCTCGGTGAAGCTGTCATCAGGAACAACAAAGTGGAGGTGGTGCCGCCGGGACAGGCCAACCAGAACGAGGTGGTCGGCACGGTGGTGCAGGGCGGCTACAACCAGCCGATTCTGATCGCGAAGAAGGGTGGCGCCTTGGACAAGGAGGGAGCCGTGACCTACGAGCCGGCCAAGGCCACCGCGATGAAGGAGGGCGACTGGAAGAACTTGGCCGTGGCCCAGCAGGAACAGCAGAAGGCAGCCGCCTCGGCCATCGAGAAGACCAACGTGACCATTGCCGCCGCGGTGACCGGCAAGGCGCCCGAGCAGATTCGACAGGAGATGGCCGAAGCCAAGGCCAACACCGAAGGACCGCAAGAAGTCCTCTCGAAGTCGATCCAGCAGGGATGCTATGATCCGAACCGCAGTCAATTTGCCTACAAGGCGGCAAAACCCGCTGGAGGAGGAGGAGCCGCTGGCGGTACTGGTGGAGGAGGAGCAGCTGGGGGAAAAACTGGCGGTACTAACGGAAATGCTGGAGCCAATGCCGGCGGCTATCAATACGGCGCTGGAGGAGAAGTCAAGTCGATGGCCTTCTCCTATGGTGGCGGCGGCGGAAATGGTCCAAGAAGCGTCTTTATGAAATAGATCGGATGACAATAAATCAGTCTCCGCAACTTTTTTTTGTTCTTTGCTTCCCTTGTTATTTATTGCTCTTATTGTCAGTTTCCATCGTCTTTATCTCTAGTCTTTAACCCGAATTGGATCTTTGCACGCTTTTGAAAATTACGAAGAGATCTGCCACTTCAGGTGACTTTTTTTCAGCGGCCAACTGAATTTCGTTGTATCCAGAAAGGGCAAAGAATAGAAGCGATGAAGTGGAAAGAACAGCGCCGATCAAAGACCAGACGATGAGGCAATTCTGAAAAATAGAACTTTGGTCATGACCACAAGGATTTACCCTTGCAGAGCAACAGAAACAGGCCGCCCTATATGGTTCTTCCTGTTCGTTCATTTATCGAATAATTAGACCATGTCATATGTAAAAGTACGGTTTGGATAGTAGGCAAGAGACGAATTGAGAAAGTCACAAATTGTTGTGGAACCACGGGGGAAATAAGAGGCTTATGAAGGGGGTTAGTGAGCCGAGGGGAGAGATGGACTGCTCTAGAGGATTTATGTACCCAATGGAACCGAGGAAACTGTCACCACCCCCGGGACGGATCACCTCTAACCCCCATAATCAGGATCGTCGCATTATCCTCGGGTTATCCTCACGCCTCCCGACCCCGTTCAAAGTGACACAGTCCAAAAACTGCGTTTACTTTATTCACTGTTCATCTTTGGAGTACTGGGAGGTTTTCCCACATATTTAATTGTTGCTCTCAAGATTAGAAGGCCAAATTTCAGGAAAACATCTCGGAATCCTATAGGATTATTCCACTACAGTAAGAAATTGAAAGAAACCCAGCAATTTGGACAGGGGATGATGTAATCTGCCTTGAAACGAAGGAGTTTATCCTATTCTTCTGCTTCTTCTGCAAAGTGAGTTTTTGTTCGGAGTATGAGCTCGCTCCAATTAGACAGGTGATTGCGGGGCATTGACGTTTTTCCCGTTCCCATGTGATTTTCTCATTATTTATCCCTTCCTTCGGGGCTTCTGTTCATAGAATCACTTGCTCTTGCAAGAAATATTGTCGTTTTGCGGTCAGCTTTGGGAAAAACAACGGCTACATCAACTGCGCCGACTCTCGAACAGGTCAAAAGGAGGGCGACCCCACAGTAAGACAGCGGCATGGCTTCTCCGGCGACCATAGGAGTCGCCAACCACCCGGAACTGTAAGCTCTCCTTTTTTTTCCTTGGTTTATCCTAATTTTTCTCAGAGAAGTGCACTTCTATAGATATGGCTCTACAATGCCGCAACTTATCCTTGGCAGACCAGGAACTGTTGCCCAACATGTGATTCCAAAATTTCCGCGATAATTAGCGACTTTTTCAGGCTCTATACATCATATTTAAACAGCCAGCCTATCAAAATATCTACATTTTTCAACGTGAATCTCTAATCTTTACGGCTCCGGCTACTCGGAATCTGTTGATCAATATTCTAATACCCGGCCAATATACTCTCGTTGTAAGCCTAATTGTTAATTTAAACCCGACTAAACAAAATTCAGTTTGGTGATGAAATTAATGATGACCTTGAACATGCAAGAGGCCATTTATTACTGATGAACGAGATGATACTATTTGCGAAGCACAAAGGGTTCTTCGGGTAACCTGGCATGTTGGTACAAATCTTGGAGATGTTTACGCCACTTTCTTGATTAAACGAACCGCTCGGCAGTTATATACATGAGCAAAATGCCCACACGCCCGATTTGAGCGCCGTTTTAGGTGTAAACGGGACCGACGGGCGTTTGTGCCTGTAGTTCGGGCATTTCTCGGCTATTTTCGGAGATTCAAAAAAATATTAGTAGGGTTTTTCAAGAGTATGCAGATATTACAGATCGCTACGAAGTGAAAACTATTCCATAGCAAAAATAGTACTAGAACAGTTGCATATTAACATGGGAATATGGAGAGGAGAGCCAGTACCATGCCTTTACGGAGTTGGGGAAAAGCAGCCGACATTTCACACATTCTCAAATGCGACCAAAATTGTAAATTCCCTATTTCTGTTTGTATATATCCGTTCATTTTAGATAATTTGTATGTTATTCGACCAGTCCATTTATCAAATTGTAAAAGTCTTTTATAATTGTCGGTATTATGCTACCCTTTCCAATTGCTTCAAAGAGCTGGATACATCCAGGCCAGGGAAATACGTAGTGGTGGTATGTTCTGTCTTTTTTGTGATCTATTGTTTTCCCACCAATAAGCCACGTTTCCAGTTTGAAAAGGACTCGATCTACAATATGACGAACGCGGCAATTGAAACATACTTGGCCAAGACGGAGGAACAGTTTGCTCCGGGAGAAATGAAAGGACAGAAAGAGAAGGGAACAAAGAAAAAGAGCAAAGAGAAGGTCAAACGAAAAAAGAAAAAGCACTATCAACGGAGGTTGGAAAACCAATCAAGGTTCGGCTCTTCTACAGTATCCCTTATTATTTATATCAAGTTTTTATAGTGGTCTGAAACCAGCCGAGAGAAGTAAGGTAAGATGTCTAGAAGAAATGAGTCAAGTCCAAGAAAACATCATGGAAACCGCTCGGGAGCCAATTGTTAGGAATAAAGTAAAATAGCTGTTCAGTTGAAAATAAAAGCAGCTTCAGATAAGAAAGAAAGAAGAGTTTCCGGTCGAAGTACTCGGCGAAACTGACGATGAACCTTCCGAGCCTTCTTCTTTTGAGGTAAATTAATTCGAAACAACTGAAAAAAAATGGTGTTAAGGAGCCGGAAATTCCTATCCAAAACAAATTTTCTTTGTTGGAATTAGACGATGATAGAAACCTCAAGCTTAATACAGTAAATACTGGGCAATACCTAGAAAGGAGGCTGGAACACGGCGCCAGGACTCTTGTCGCAGATGTATCCACATATTTACGGGCTGAACCAACAAAAGGGAAACAGAGCTCTTCTTCCTCCACTCCAGAAAGTGGTCTTTATTCGGGAGAAGGCGAGAGCCCCTCGTTTGAAGAAATCACTGTGGAAGAACTGAAAGATCCAGTCTATGGCACGAAAGCTGTCGTCGTAGGAATCCAGAAATACAAAGGACTGATAGTCCAGGTAGGTGGTGGGCTATATACCGTATCCATTGGGGTGCATACCTCTTTTTGGAGAGAGTAATATCGATCGCACCTTTCCAGACTCTCCCTCCCACCGAAGAAGACTCAGAATTCTTCATTTTGGACTACTGTTCCCAGTCGATTAGCGGCTCCCCCTCTCTGACTAATGTCGCCTTCGATGTAAAGCTGCTCCATGTCTTTCTCGAGGTAGTACCGTGTCTCTCTAAAATAATAGGTCGTTCTAGGTACTCGCTGTCTCAAATATTGAAAATGAAGGGATTATCAATACAAATCAAGCATACAACGGGAAAACGATCGAAAAGAGGATCATTTCCTATTCATTGGCTGATGATATCGTATGTTTAGTCTTTCCTATGAATCAATGAGGGAAATCACTGTTTTCTGTAGGAAATATCAAATATTTTACCAATTTCTAACAAATGGTAATTAATTTAGTTGTGCAATGGTGTGTTCCGCAGGGGATATCGCGATCCCGCCTCCGACGAACCTCAATTAGAAAAGAAAGAAAAGAAGCTAATCTGCCTAATTGTAAAGGTTTGTTCATTTTCCTTATTGTCACCAAGAGGAGTTACTTTTAAAAGAAGAAATTTCAGACAGACGAAGAGGACAAGCCAGATATAGTCCGGGTCGTCGGTCCGCCCTCTCATTTGTCTTTCCTGGCTCAATTGACCCCCAGAAATCGGAGATGGGATGACTTCTCTTCCCCTGCTTCGAACAGCAAATTCGAGGAGAATGAGTTCATCATTGCCGACTCATTCACAGCTGACCCCCTTTTCAAACTGCATATTATGTTCGATACTCTCTGTTTGATCAAGGTTTTTTTTTTCATTCCTAAGGCTAATTTTTCTTACTCTTCAGAGCTACCAAGCTGAAGAAGATTTCAAGCAACAGCTAAGCAAAATGGGAGAAATCTTTGGGGAGATGAAAAAATGCCTGGGGGAGGAGGAGACGGACGTGGATGTGAGCGGCCTCATATGGTTTACAAAACTGATTTTTCAGAGTTTTCTTCTTCATAGCTTCCCGCACACAAACGATCCTCCGAATGGGGACACCTTCTTGTTTAACATCCAAAAACTGAGCTCAAAAGAAGAAGAAAAGATTAAAACTTGTTGTAAGGATGTTCGACTCCAAGAGGGGAAGAAGAAAAAGACAAAGGTAAGCTGATTTTCCTTTAATTTGCTCCATTATGGAACACATTGAGGATCTTTTGAATTACAGTAATACTGACTAGGAAAAAACCGGTTTCAGAAACGTACGGATAAAAAGCGGAAGGCGATACGACACGATATGGAAGACGACGACTCCGACGAAGAGTATAGCTCCTTCCGCCTGTATATCCGAGATCCGGCCTTATCGATCTGTCGCTTCAACAGCTATGACGCCTGGCGGAATTCACAACTCTACACCATTCGGGTTTACTGTCCCTGTTCATCAATAATACCCTTCATTCAGACTAGAGCATGGCTTGTGCACAAGAAAGGAGACCTCTTCCTTACGATCATGCTGAATAATGACCAAGTCAATCAAGTACTGAGTTTTAACAAGGAAACAAAGTGAGGATTTTGCGCTATTGGAAAGAGCATGCTGTGGGAGTGTTCACAAATCTTTGATTGTCTGTTAAAATGAGATTATCTCTTGCAGGAGCAACAATTATTGGCGAGAAGGAGCAGAGTTGAAGATCTTTAATCCGGTCCTCGAGAGGGAGAAGCAGACCCGCTTCGGGCTACATGTCAAGAGTGATGCAGACGTGGTAATCGACGAGATCGAGCTTTTTCCGTACAAGGAGGCGGAAGCGGACAATTCTGTTGTAAAAGACGGAACAAACCGTGTGGGACAGGAAATGCGAGCACGGATCAAGCTGAGGCCCGGCAAGAACTCGAAGGAACTATTTGATGTCCTGAAGGAGGGTAACGACGATTTCTCCCAGGTCTTCTCTAAAATTGGGCCATGTGCGAGAGATGGGGCTTCGGAATCAATAGCTACGTAGGTTTTCCTTTTATTTCAATGGGTAATGGCATTTCCCTTGACCAGCAAACCTTTACAGTCCCGTTCTTGCCGCTTTTTTTCAGTGGCCTACTAAATTTCAAGACTTTCTACCGGAATCGGCAGTTCTTTAATTGGTGGCGAGGTTACCAGGAGCCAGAGTTCGATGAAAACGAGGACTATATGGATGATTATATCGACAAAGTGATCCGTATCGACAACAGACGGGAACCGGAAAAAACTCCAGAGTCGTTCATCCTGAACGAGTCGCAGTCGACTGCTTTCAAGCACGCCTTCCATCGGAATGGTATCACCAGTATTGGAGCAGGTCCCGGCTCGGGGAAGACGCTCCTCAGTGGCGGCCTCGTCTGCGACTGCTACACGGCCCGACCGAAGGAGAGGATGGCAGTCACGGCCACGACTAATATGGGAGTCAACAACGCCGTGGAGAAAATCGCCGAACTTCAGCCCGGATTCCCGATTAGTAGGGAGATGTCCAAGAAGGCAGAGGTCGGTATCAGTCCGGTTGGTTCCCTCTCTTCAGGGCAAATACAATCTCTTCAGGAATTGGAGAAGTACTGCCTCCAATATCAGAGCCTCCACTCTGAGCAGACGCATCCTCTTCTGTTGAAAGTTCGCAAAGAATATAGAAAAGTTTTGGCTTACTATAAGAAAGCCGGAACGAGGAAAGAAAAGTTAAACCGGTTGGAGCTGCTTCATTACGCCGAGAGTAAAGTCAAGAGGACGTATCTCCGGACTGTTGTTCCTTTTGTAAGTTGGTTTGCTAATGGGTTACTGTAGCCGTCACCCTGACAATCTTTAATCCAAAATATAAAACAATGTCTTACAGTGCGGGGCCTCCACTCCAGCTCTCCTTATCCGTCATGCCGACCACTATAACTGGGTTATTAATGGTGACGGCTCGGACGGGCGGCACGTCAGAAGAGACATCAAGCACATGATAATCGACGAGGCTTCTCTCCTACCGTACTACACGTCTCTGGCTCTCTGCTGCTCGTTTCCCCAACTTGAGAAAATCACAATCATTGGTGAGTCTTTATTCTAAAAACAGCCATCTTTCTAGGTGACCGTATGCAACTCGGCCCCCATTGTGTTCTTTACAATCAATCCGGTCTGTTGTATGATCTTTGTGTGATGAGTGAACTGGACCGGATCAACAGCCTGACGACTGTTAAGGAGTGCTTGCTCCGAATGAACTATAGGTTATTTATATTCCATTTATTTTAAAAGTGAGTATTTTAGAAGCCATCCATCGATGGTTGAGCGTTTCCAACAGCCCCATTATGGAGAGTCTTTTAAACCAGCGCTGACTTACAATGACCGGACGCTGGCCTTCTCTAAACACCTGCCATTACTTCAATGGGATTCAGCGGTACATTGGCCATATCTTGTAGGGTATAACATTTCAGGAGAGTACAATACCATTCGCCTTTATTAACATCGGCGATGGCGATGACTGCCATAATAAATCCGAACGGGAGGGAGTCTTGGAACTTCTCGGGAAATTAATGGTAAGCCTATTCTCAGATCCACTGCGAACATTATTCCTCCAATCCCGTATGGTACAAAGAAAAGAGATCTTTAGAAAAAAGATGTCCGACCAGCAGGAATCAGTATCCTCTGCTTCCATCGAAAACAAAAAGAAGAAATGGAAAAGTCGCTGCGAGACGCCCATTACCGGGATTCCTATTGTAAGATGAAGACATTTATAAGGAAGCTCGGTGGTGTGTATACCATCGATTCCTTCCAGGTACGAGCAACTCCCTCTCTTCAGTTCCTTCCTTATCCCTTAAAAAATATCATGACATGTTTAGGGAAGAGAAAATGACATAATTATCGTCTGTACAACTAAAACTGTCGAGGAGCGAAGAACGGTAAGAAAAGATCCGTAACTCCAGGTTTTATAACTTTAGAAACATGGCTGCATGGGTATTTTTCAATTTGTCGCTAATCAACAAAGAGGAATTGTGGCGGTGAGCAGGGCAAAAGAAGCCATGTACGTCTTTGGACAATGGAAATATTTGAAGCAGACCGGCTTTTGGAAGGATAAGGTCACTTTTATGGAGCAGGAAAATCTCTTGGTAAGTAAAATGAAGTAATGGGAAGAAATATTTTCAGTTTGATGAGGATTGGAACCAATTACAGTTTTGAACAAGGCCGAGGCCGTTTAGTCTACTGGTTACGGCCTTGTTTGCTCTTTGTGGTTTCCAATATTTCGCAATGTTACCCTTCAACGTTTCACCTACCAATTGAATTTTATTTTGGGGTTAATCCCCCCGTTCCCGCCCATGTTTTAGTGACATGCAGAACCAGGATGTGTCCACAAGACCGGGTGGAATTTGGTCGAAAATTTAGCCGTCCTTGTGTTCTTCCCTTTATCGTGTGCCCATATTGTTGTCGAGTTTCTTATGAACCTATGCATACATGATAGTCGTTTTGCACCAAAAAACTCAAAGAAAACCAGGAAGACGGGGAGCAAGGATCGGAATAATCCAGCCCAGGATAACATCGGTGGGCCTGCTTCCCCCGGGAGGAGGGGCGAGTTGAAAGCAAGAGCATAGGATCGGAAGCAGTACTGGCGAAGCTAGAAGTCCTTTTCTCTTTGCCTGGAATCTCCTCATTTTGACCGTGAGAGTCAACTGATCCAGAAAAAAGTGAAGGAATGATGAATATTGACGTAAAATCATCAGGAATGAGCCCCTTCTCTAATCCCCAGACCATCTGTTATCAATGGGGAAACATCACTTGAATGCCCGTGCACTAAGCCTATTTCATTCTTACGCTCGTTTTCCTTTTCAAATGGAGACAAAAATAACAGAAAAGGGAGAGGAAGAAGTCTATAGAGCGAGTTGCCTTTGTTGCCGTACCAGAGTGAGTCAATTCATCCGTTTCTCTTTTTACCAACTGAATCCAGTTTTGTCTCCTCTTCTGGACAGTGCTTGGAATCCTCTTCTGCCTTGCCCTTCTCACCTTCCAAGTCTATTATGACGCGTCATACTTTGGTGGAATGAGCAAGACCATCTCATATGCCATCACTATTTTAGATGTAGATTTTTTTGCCTTCTCCAAAGCCCAATTCTTTTTTTTTAGTTATTCGCCTTTATTTTCGCGTTAGTCTCCGTTCTTCTGAAAAGGAGACGCTGGCTGATTATTGGCTTCTGGATTGGGGTAGGTCTTTTTCCATGTTGTTGTCAGTAGTCGGCCCTACAATTCCCAAGGATCGGCTCCTGGGAACTAATAATAGCTGGGTCTTCTTTTTTGCAACTCTTGGGCAGTTCCATTCCCAAAATTCCGATTATCCGAGCATGGGATAAGATCCTGGAACCGGAAACGGGGATGGACTATGGATAAGGCTGAAAACATTATCTCTACGGATTAGTTGTTATTTTCTTTCTCTTCTCGGAACTACAGTCTATTTATGAGAGAAATGACACGGAGTTGGAAGGCTTAGTTTGTACATCACACCGATTCAAGGTTACTGTAAAGAGAAACAATCTTGCTTCTGTGAGTCGGGCAGGGAAGTGAACTGAAGGCCCAAAGTGTGGCATGACCCATTGTGGCGACATAGGAAGGAGTTTTCCTCGATAGGGATGGGGTGGGGGACAGCTAATTTTGCAGTCCGTTCCTGTGCCCGGGATAGATAACCTCTAGCCCCCTAATCAGGTTTTTCGCTTTATCCGCAGGTTATCCTTCCATCCCGGGCCACGTTCAAAGAAACCCTCAAAAAATTGACAGTTCCAGATTTTCATAATCATCTATTTCTGTGTTTCCTTTGTCATTGATCCACTCTTCATCTTGGGAGTCTTGGGGCATTTCCCCAAAGGTTGAAATTCGGTTTCCTGGGAAAAAATAGCAGAAGATTTCAGAAGATACCAGAGAGACAATCATCACCTTGGTAATCTCTGCCATTTACGATTGGATCTTCATTTGGGGTAAGCCTTTTTTCTAAAAGATACGACCTTCTTTTTCAGTAGAGACGATATTCTGTCAATCTGTCCATTATTATATCAAGGAACTCAAAGAAGAGCAGAGATTCGGACTGCAATCCGTATAATCCGTACCGAAAGAAGGAGTTCGCCTTATCCTACTGATCTTCTGGACTAGGTGAGTAAATGGATGTTTTGGGATTAACTTACTGGTTAGGGATTTCCCGGTGAGAAATACACGCAGCTGTACTTTGGTTAACCCCTTCCCCGTCCCTGGCAGCGACGTATTCAAATGGCCGTGGATCGCCCCGCAGTCGTTCATCTCCCATACCAACTGCCTTCTCTATTTTTGAAGCTGTTCTTTTTTCATAAACTCTTCTCGGAGACAGCTGGAGCCGGCCAACTAAAGCTTATTTTGGCTACAAAGCTAAAAATAACCAAAGTTTCGTCTCTTTGTTTACGTTTCGAGCAATTTTCCCGGTTCCTGAATATTTCAGTGCAATTTTTTGAAATTCCTGCCTCGCTTTGGAATGCCTATACCACTTCTACTGTTGAGAAAGCGTGTTTTCTTAACAATATCTGAGACAATCATCAAAAAGTTGGCTAGCGACGCCGTTGGGAAGAGGGCAGAGGTAATGAGAGGAGCACCCGGGCAGTTTCGGGTAGAAATGATCCTAAAAAAGTGAAAAGGAAACAACGAGTAGAGAACTGGTTTTCTAAATAGTTTCCCATGTGAAAACGTAGTATTCCTGCCGAAATGTTTATTTCTTGGAGAAAAGAGTCATTCCTCCGGAGTGGACCATTCTGCAGCGGCCGACCATCCACCTCATCTTTACGATCTGTTTATGATTTCTCAAAGCGAAGTTGGTATTTACAGTCTAGTGTCCCTTCTTGGTTTCCTCTATTCACAGGTCCATCCTTGATTTCCTCTGGAGAGCAAGCTGCCGCCTCCTTCAATCTATTTCCGTTTAAAACAGCGCATCCTTGTTCAAACTATCCCTTTAAATATCAATCTAACGGGCGCACAAAGGAATTCCTGCAGGCTATTTACTTACAAAACACCAATTGTCAGTTCCATTATAAAGCCAAAAAACCACTGTGATACTGTCTCAAATAGTTTTTTGTTCATTTTACGCTGAAAAGATCCGAGATCAGCATGTCTCAACATCAAAATTAATCTCCAGCTGCAAAATTTCCGTTGTAAATGGGTCATAGACCGTTTGTAGGATCAAAGTAACATTGGCGTAGCAGTGGTAGGCAAAAATATACGAATCTCCTGTGATTTACTCATACGTCGCCTCTCCCCGCGCTGCCTGCCCTATCTTGCGGCCTGCTGTGGACAGCCGTGTTGTTGATAAGCATACGAACATTTTTAACCACCTTTTCTCCTAGTTTTGGCACTCGCGGATGAAATTTACACCGTACACTTAGAATTCCATCTTTTTCCTAGCTCAAAGGCTCGAAAACTATTGAAATAACCCGATCTACGGGTCCAGCAGCTATGCTATTGTGGTCAAGTACTATTTTTCTCTATTTTAACTGATATACATATGCATCCTCGATTATTTGCTATGTAAGATTGTTTTCGATCGTTTAACGCGGTGATAACCAAAAAAGGGCCAAGGGGAAAAATAAGAGAAAAAAGGCGTGAATCCGTATTTGGTCAGCTGCTTGCTCCCTTATCAGGAAAATGCTGATTCATAGGAAACGAAAACACAAACTTTTATAGCCCCGCGTTCCTTCCATTTCTCCGTTTTGCCTTTTGCAAATCAGTTCTTCTAGTTTTTGATACCTAATCCCCCCGTTTTTTTTGTTCGGAGTATGAGCTCGCCCCAATTAGATAGGTGATTGCGGGGCGTTGACGTTTTTTCTGTTCCTATAAGATTTGCTCATTATTTCCTCCTTCCCTCGGGCTTCATTCTATTCAATGAATCACTTGCTCTTGCAAGAAATCTTGTCACTTTGAGGTCAAGCTTGAAAAAAAACAGCGACTGCGTCAACAAGGGAGTGCCGATACGTCCTACGGAAGATTCCAACGGGTCAGAATAAGATCGGCACAAAAGTAATCCGGAGCCATGGGTTCGGCCCCCCGGAGTCATGGGTTCTGCTCTCCGAATGAGTGAGTTGTTCTTTTTATCACCCCAGCCCAAACGCTGGAAACTGGTCGACCCCCCAGCAGAACAGAGTTTTCCACCCCCGAGGACCCACTGCAGGCGGGTAATCTAT
Organism: Oscheius dolichura; assembly: GCA_932521035.1. NCBI lineage: Eukaryota > Metazoa > Nematoda > Chromadorea > Rhabditida > Rhabditidae > Oscheius > Oscheius dolichura. Next base: position 8,179,880 of record OW051494.1, read on the forward strand.
CCAGTAAGTCGGGAAAATATCGTGCGCGTTATTTGTGTTTACCCCTGTGAAAGACTAAGTTACGTAATGACGTTTGTGCTTATAACTCTTTTTCCTTCTGAAGAACCCCAATCTTTTTTGACTGCGCCGGGTGCGCCGTACAAAGTTGCACTAGTGACCCAAGTTTGGTGATGTTTGGCCATGAAATAAGCGAGAACGAGCGACAAACGCGTTTAGAAAAGTGCGCCGTCCGCCGTGTCCCCGAATGGCCAAGTGGCGCAATCGGCAAGCGCGCTGCCTGGGGATTCAAGGATTGCGGGTTCGAACCCCGGCCATGCAAAAATTCTTTTGCTTTATAGGTACATCATCCAGAGTGGTTCCGGGTGTACAACATCGTGAAAAAAAGTTAGATGCAAGTTAGATGTTGGGGAATGGAGAGGAATCTACAAAAGGGGAACAATACCACAAATAACGGCTGTTTTCGACACATTTCTTCTATATCCGTCCAAATTACCCCAGCCTCAGTTGAACAGGACAATGAAAGGGAAAGAAATAGAAATAATACTCAAGGGCCTGTTTCATAAACTTTCACCAAGTAAACGGCAAGGGCGGCGCCTTCTGGAACCTTTGGCTAATCTTGTCTGTTACAGAGAAATACTCATCTTTGGCTTTGGCTCAACAACTCCGGAAAAGGTTATAACCGAAAAGGGATTTCTATCCAAAAGAGTGAGGATTTCTCTTGCTTCTGTGAATTTTAACCAAGTTTTAGTCTCTCTGTTTCCGCTTCGGCCAACACCTTCATGAAGATGTCTATTTATTTCGAGGGCCAGCTCTCATCCATACATATCCCTCTTGGGATGAAAACGCCAGTCTGGATATTAGCGAATATGAATCGTACACAATCCTTGTGAGCCATTAACTGTATCAGAAGACTTCCACTTTTAGTTTGGATTCCAAGTTTTTCATTATGGAGGTATGGACTCCGTAAAACTGCTGCTAGCTTTGAAGAGCGACATGGAAAAGTATGAAATACATAAAGGGTACAGAACCTACAAAAACAAGGAAAATATAGGAAATATTTTTAGGGATCTTCGAAGTAAATCGTATCCGACGATGAGCAGTACACTACGAAATATTGAAATTGATACGGACTACCATCTTGACTCGGTTCAGGGTTTTTATGGAGTTGGAGCGAGATTACCGGCAGTTAGAGGAATACAAATGGTCACGAAAGTTGTAATGAATACGGGGTTGTAAGAATTCTAATCGTGCCAAATTCAGATACTCTGTGCCCTCTTCAACCAATCAATATACCAGTGTGTGAAGGTCTTCTTCCAGAATGTCCTCTATGGGAGCCTCTCTAATTGCTTTGATCGGGTACAGGTGCTCGATCCGGGGAAATATGTTGTTGTAGTGAGTTATTGTACTTTTATCAATTGTTGGATATCGATTCTTGACAATGTTAAATTTCAGTTTGAATCGGATGCGATCTTCTATATGACGCCGAGTGTGGCCAAGAATGAGCTGAAGGCAATTGAGTACATATTGATGTTAGAAATGGAAGAGGAGCGGAGAAAGAAGGTCAACAACCAAAGAAAGATTGCAGAAAAGGCTGCATCTCGTTCTGAAGAGTGGGGTTTCCCTTTCTACGGCTGATCTTGACTGTATATTGCAGAGATTCTTTCCGAGGATGCTTCCGGTCTGTCCAACTGCCAACCTTGGACGACATTATGGCTTCTCGGGCCACATATGCCTCAGCTTCAGCAATTCCTAGCCATGGGTCTGTTTTCTTCCCTTTATCTTTTCTTACGTCTATTCTCTTCCAGGACTGTACATGTCTGCGGCTATGGCGATCTCCAGCCAACCTTGGTGTGCCCACTTACGAAGACGCCTGAAAAAAACGTTAGAATTTCCATTCTTAAACAATTAATTCCGTATTTTCAGTACTTGTGTAAACTATTTAATCAGCCTACTAATCAGAGACTTTTCTTTTTTAAAGAATTCATTCTCATCGCTGTACTTCCTGCCGATGAAAATGTGTGTCTGAGGTTTAATGAAGCCGGGACGCATTTTGTTGCTGTAAGGAAATATTTAGTCTGTCAGAATCGACCGGTTTCAGTTTGAGGCACAATTTGGAGATACTTTTGAGACGGCGGAAGGTTGGCTCGGCTTGTTGTGTGAAATGAAGCGATTTGAACGGGAACGAGGGTAAGTAGGCTGTATTGTTGCGGGGAATATCACCCCCCGGGAAAGCGACCCTAACATTTGGGGCTAACATCTTGAAGGAACTAACAGCTGTACTATTCCTATTTTTAGAGTACTTCGAAGTAGTGCATATCCCCTTGTCTGTAATGTGATAAATGAAGTGGAGAAGAGGTCCAGAAACTGGGCCGACAACGGCCCCCCTCCAGCCGCTTTTTATGCTGTTGGCCAGAAATTACCGACAATTCAAGGTCCCATCATTGTGAACAAACTCGTTAGTTTGTTGCAAATTGTCTACATTGTCGAACTTTTTAGATTATTTGTATGTTATTTGGTCAAACAATCTACCAGAACATCAAAGTCTTCCGTAACAACAAGTACCATACGACCCTCTCTAACGCCTTCCAAGTGGCCAATACGTGCAGGACCGGAAAATACGTTGTAATAGTGAGTGTCGCTTGTTTAACTGTGATTTGCCTTCTTCAGTTCGAATCGGATACTCTCTATCGTAAGTCACCAGCCGCAATTTTGAATGCTCTGCAGCAGATGGAGCACGAATACACCACTGAACTGGACGAGGAGCAGAGGAGGAAGCGAGCCGAGAAAAATAGCAGAAAAAAGGCTAAAAGGAAGGAGAAGAAGCTCCTCCAACAAGGCCTGGAAGAGGCGGAAAAGTATATTTTGGCCTTTGACCCCTTCTCCACCACGCGCTTCTCTATTTTTGACGTTTTGGAGGACAAAAAGGAACTCTTGCTCCTATTTTGGCACATAAACAGTCGGAAAGATCTTGAACGCGTTACTCAAAGGACACGTGCCAGCTATGGCATGATATATTTAGTCAATCGCAATATCGACAGAAATTCGCGGTCCCATATGATTTGAGCGCTCTTTTTTTCTGCCAGCTACGTTTGAAAAATTGTCATTTTGCAGTAGTTTAAAGCTGGATCAACAAGTCTCGCAACCAGAAGAGAGCCAAGTTCCCGTTGCTGAATCAGGCGAGCAGTTGCCAGCTCCTCGAAAAAAGGTAACGAGATAGAGTTTAAATAAAAGGGAAAGTTCAGAAGGAAAAGAAGTCGAAGTCTGTCGAAAAAGCTCCAGAAGACGATGAAGCAAACGAGTCCGAGGAGGATTCGCGGGAGTCCTCTTCGATTGAGGTGACTTGGCCACAAATATAACAGAGATAAGCATCTTTAGGAGCTTTCTGTCTCAGTAATGAATCGATTTATGTCGCTGGATTTTGAAAACAAAAATGGAGAGGGAAATAGCTCGAAACCGGGTCCAGAAGGAGGAACAGACCAGAAGACTGCGGCTCTTACTCGTCCTGTAAACAGTGGTCATGAAAATAAGGAAAATAAGGAAAATATTCAAGAAACCTGTCCCCAACCAAATGAAAATGAGGTAAAAAAAGAGAAAAGGAAGCAAATGGAATGACAAGTTTCAGTCTGATTCGAGCGAAGGACGCGAATCCCAAGAATTGGGAATTTACTACGATCAGTCATTGGAAGAAGTGCTGGCCGAATCCGTCCCATTTGAGGTTAGTTCAGCAGACAAATAGCTATAACTGATGGTTTCTAGAAGCCGAAAGTCTACGCCAGGAATAAAGCCAAGAGTATAACAGAAGAGCCACCAAAAACGGCAAATTGGAAAACACAGCCCACCCAGGAGACTCCTGTCGTCAAACCAGTGTCCCCCACTTCGGTTATTTGCTTCATTATCTCTAAAACCTGGATATTTTCAGAGCGGATCTTATGTAGACGAAGACGATACGACTGCTTCTTCATATACTCAAGATAGTGGTCCCCAATCGGAAGACGAGGTCTCCTCACTTGAAAACCTTCCAGTCAAGCCGTTGAAAGCTCCTTCACGTGGAGCGACGGCCGTCGTGGTTGGCATCTATCAAAAGGGACTCATTGTTCAGGTGAGTCTTCTCCTTTTTACAGTTTACATTTGGAAGGCTGGGTTCTGATTCCATATCGCCTCGATAACGATAATTCTGCTTTAGACTCTCCCTCCCACCGAAGCAGAATCCGAATATTTCCTTCTGGACTATTGTTCCCAGCCCGTCGCCGACTCTCGCTCTCTTACCGATGTCCCCTTCGATGTGAAAGTGCTTCACGTGTTCCTGAAAGTCGTCTCCGTGGCAAACCTTGGAACTGCGCCAATAGTCAATGCGAATCTGACGCAGAAGGGGAAGAAGATTGAGAAGAGGGTGGCCACCTATGCTTTGGACGAGTCTACGGTATGTTTTGGGAGCTTTTTGGGCAGTTCTTTGGATTTTCAACTGACAAAAATACAATGTACAATGTTTCAGTGGTCTTGCGGCAGGTTTCGACGAGGGCAACGAGCTTCTGTTAAAGTCGACCTGAAATTGAAGAATGAAGAGGAGAAGATTGTTGGTCTCATCGTCGAGGTAATTTCTATATTTTAGAGGGGATATGGTATACGGGTTACATTTGGTATCTGGTAAACTATAATTTCCAGACAGACGAAGAGGACAAGTCCGACGTTGTCCGAGCCGTCGGCCCGCCGTCTCATCTGTCTTTCCTGGCCCAGTTGGACAAGGCAAAAATGTCTGACGAGTACTCTCCCCTCGGCGACAATACCTACTTCCACAAGGAACAATTCTTTTCGGCCAAATACTTCCAGAGTGATCCCTTCTTCAAACGTTATATCATGTTTGACACCCTCTGTCTTGTAAAGGTATCTGCCCCTATTTTCGTCTCTAAATTTCCCTTCTTTTAGAATTATCAGCTCGAAGAAAACTTCAACATATTGGTCCAAAAGATGGAAGAACAACGTAACGAGGTGAAGGAACACTTCCCGGGGGAGAAGGCCAATGTGAGTGACCTGACCAAAAGGAAAGTAACCCGGGTTTCAGAAAATCCTCCAAAGCTTGCCACACAGTAAGCTCCCTCCAAAGGGAGACCCCGTCGTGTTTGATATTGAACAATTGGACACCAGGGAGGAATATACGATCAGGACTGGTGGTAAAGAGCTGAAAATCCAGGATGAGAGGAAGAAAAAGGTGGGCAGTTTCATGAATAATGAGATTTTCCTTTTTATGGGAAAGGACCGTAATCCAGACGAGAATCTCCACCCTTTTCCTGACTTTAGGAAGCTACCGTATAACTTGTTAGACTAAATTCCCCCCGCTGCAGCTAGCTTTACTTCGGAAATTCGGTTCGGTAGATGATGGCCCGATCCCCCGGCACCCGTAAAGTCTCGGCAAGACAAAGCTACAACGGTTTCACATTTTTGTAACTACGCCTGATACGGGATCGGACTATCGTGAACCAAGTCGGAAATGCGACTCTCCTACGCTGAAATATTCCAATTTCAGAAGCGAAGCAAAAAGAACAAGGGTCCCCCAGATGAGATGGAGGAATACGATCTCGACGAGCAGTACAACCTGTTCCGGCTCTACATCCGTGACCCGGCCCTCTGCATCTGCCGCTTCAACAGTTATCAAGCCCTGAAGAATTCCCAGCTCTACACCATAAAGGTCTCTTCTTCTCTCTTTTTCTCACCATTTTGTTGATTTTCAGACTCGAGCCAGATTGACTGTAGACAAAGGAGAACTGTGTCTTATGATTACGCTGAATAACGACCAAGTCAACCAAGTGCTTCATCACAACAAGGCAACAAAGTTGGTACTTCTTCTTTATGCCCGTGTAAACAGCGGGCGCCAAAACTTGTACTATCCCAATGACCTTTTGCCTTTCAGGAACAAGAACAGTTGGATTGAAGGAGCCGACTTGAAGATCTTCAACTCCATTCTGCAGAGGGAGAAGCGGAGCCGGTTCGGACCGCGGACCAAGAGCGACGCCGACGTCGTGATCGACGAGATCCAAATACAGTCCATAGAGATTCCCTTATTGGGAAAAGATGGCCAGCCGCTGGAACCAGACAAGAAGTTATTCAAAAAACAAGCCAGGATCAAGCTGAGACCGGCCAAGAATTCCAAGGACATCTTCGTTATCCTTCAAGAATTCGGAGCCGAATTTCACAAAGAAATGTCTCAAATTGGACCTGCCGCCAGAGATGGAGCATCGGAAACGCTGGCTACGTGAGTTTCTCAACCCTTTTTGGGACCATACATGGACAAAACGCACAGTTTCGGGAGTATATGGGCGTGTCGGGCGTCTGTGTACGTATCTCACCCATTTCTTGGCCGATTTCAAAAATTCAAAAACCAAGTTGTAAAGCACCAGACATCATTCATATTTCAGCGGTCTGCTCAAGTTCCGTACGTTCTACGGAAACCAGCGCTTCTTCAACTGGTGGAGAGGCTACCTCGACCCTGAAGTTCCTGAAAGCGTCGACTATTTGAACCATATGGCCAAGGAGATGAAAATTCCGAATGGTCGGGAGCCGGGAAGTCCGTTTCACCCTATTCACTCTTTAAACCTTCTCAAACTTCAGAACCATTCAAGTTGGACGAATCCCAATCCACGGCACTGCAACACGCGTTCCACAGAGACGGAATCACCAGCGTCAGTGCTCCCCCCGGTTCGGGGAAAACCCTCCTCAGTGGGGGGCTTGTCACTAAATGTAATAAGGAGAGAATGGACGATAGGATGATCGTGACGGCTACCACGAATCAGAGTGTGGACAACGCTGTCGAGAAAATAGCCGAACTGTCGCCCGGCTTCAACATTAGCCGGGAGATGAGCAAGAAGGGAGAGGACGGAGTCGGGCAGGTCAGTTTTTATACTCCTTCAATGCCTAATGAACAATTTTCAGGAGCTGGAGAAGTATTGCCTCGGCTACCAGAGCCTCAAATCAAAACAGACCGATCCCGCCCTATTGGAAGCCCGGGAAGCGTATAAAGAAGTCCTGAACTACTACAAGAAATCGACGACCTTGAAGGAAAAACTCAGTCGACTCGAGCTTCTCCATAACATGGAAAGCCACGTCAAGAAAACCTATCTTCGGACCATTATCCCTTTTGTAAGTTCTCTAAATCATACAGAAATCGGATTATTTCTAGTGTGGAGCCTCTACACCAGCTCTTTTGGTCCGCCATGCAGAGCACTATAATCTGGTCATCGATGGCGATAATGGAAAGTGTCGACGTTGGCATATCAAGCATATAATCATGGACGAGGCCTCCCAACTTCCCTATTATACGTCACTGGCTCTGTGTTGCTCATTCCCATATCTGGAGAGGATCACTATTATGGGTAAGGGGGAGGAATTCTGGAATCACCATCATCGGGAGCTCGCTGGGAGTAGCTGACTCATAAAGTCTCTCTCCCTCAAATTCCAAGGATTCAAAGGCTTCTACCGTGTCTCACAGGGTACCCTTGTCTTGTCAAAGGCTGGGACAGGATCGGGAAGGGATCGGGAATTTTGTGAAGTCCCACTCCAGTCCCTGGTTTTGGCCTTTTCTAATTCCAGTACCATTCTAACCCTAAAAACCACCATTATTTCACCTATTATCTAAATTTTCCAGGAGACCGAATGCAGTTGGGTCCCCATTGTATACTTCCAAATACAGGAAGTCTTCTGAGCTATCTTTGTCGTCTCAGTGAATTGGACAGGATCAACAGTCTGGCAACTGTCAAGGAATGTATTCTTTGGATGAATTACAGGTAACTTTGTCCTCTTTTTACCAAAAAATTGGAAAAATCTTCAGGAGCCATTTGTGGATAGTCGAGGAGATTGAACAATTTCATTATGGACAAAAATTCCAATCGGGACTGAAGTTCGAAGCGCGGCAGTTGGCCTACAACCTGGATTTACCACTATTCAAGATTAGGTCCAAGGTGCGGCTACCAGATTAATTTACTAATTAATTTTTAATAGAATACTGTCCGACCAGTTGCGTTCATCAATATTGGTGCTGGTGAAGACTGTCAGAATGCTTCAGAACGGGCGGGAGTCTTGAAACTTCTCGTGAAATTAATGGTAAGCTATTGGGAAGATTATTTAGCGAGAATAGGGATACTGTAGAATGGTTATAAGACCTCCTAATATAAAAACATTATAGGAAAAGAACGCCCCTCCAGCGGGGATCAGTATCCTGTGCTTTCATCGGAAACAAAAGGAAGAGTTGGAAAAATGTCTGAAGCCATACAATTTTGAAAAATTGAAGATGAGGGACTTTGTCTCGAAGCTCTGTGGAGTCCACACCATCGATTCTTTCCAGGTGAGAAACCTTTGAACCTCCTTTTTGCCCGTCACATTACGAATATTTTGCATTTCTGCCTACTTTTCCTAGGTTCTAGAACTTGAAACCAAGTCTATTAGTTAGCCCGTGGAAAACTGTACAAAAGAGTTTTTGAAAATCTGAAAATGGTCGAGTAATGACCGAGATATAGCCACAAACTTCGTGGAAGAGGGCAAAAGCCCTATTTTATTGTGAACTTTGATAATCGACAATTTTAGGGACGGGAGAATGACATCATCATCATCTGTACGACGAAATCCGTTGGCGAAGTAAGCAGAAGCCCCCCCCCCCTCTAATGAATCTGTATGGCTTTTTTCATTTTAGAGTGGATACCATCGAGGAATCTTCAAGTTTGTCTCTGATCCACGGAGAGGACTCGTGGCTGTATCCAGGGCAAAGGAGGCCATGTATATCTTCGGCCAATGGAAATATCTACAAAGGACAGCTTTTTGGAAAAATAAAGTGGCTCTTATGAAGAGGGAGAAGCTATTAGTAAGCCAAACAACGGGTAGAAAGAAAAAGAATATTTTTCAGTATGATGAAAACTTCGTGGAGATGGCCTGAAGACAACGGCATTCCCCTCTACTTCCTTCTCAATGTTACCTTGATACAGTTGTTGAATTTCTTACGAATATGAACATTTGCCGGATACTTTGTTTGCGTTTCTTAACATATGAATGACTTTGATACCGTGTTCAACTCGGAGTGGTTTTCTCACGCTCCCCTCACCTTTTTTTGAATCAGTGGTACCGCGGCGGCGGCAACATCCCAGCTGACTGGCTGCCGAACGGGGAAAAAGGTCACGCCGGCGTACGCAACTCGGCCGATTCATCCACCCCGTTAAATAGTCGTTGCGGTGCTGCCAACTCCATTTGTAACTATATTTTTCCCCTATTAACACAAAGAAACGTCCTTCTTTCTCTTTGGAGCAATGCACACATAGCCTAATACGACGACAGTCAAAAAAAAAGATGAATATTCATTCATACGTCGCCTCTTCACGCGCTGTCTGCCCTGTCTTGTGCTATGGCCGTGTTGTTGATAAGTACACAGGAATTTTCTACCCCTCTTTTCTTCTTCAGTTTAACATAATAAGGGCAAATTTTTTTTAGACAATCATCACTTCTTCTTTCTTTTTCCCAGATGTAAAATGCAGTTCTTTCTCCCCTTTCAAGTAGAAATAAACAAAGAAAGAGCCAAGGGGACGGAATGGAAGAAAAAAGGAAGGCATGAATCCATGTTTGTTCAGCTGATCGCTTCCTTATCTGGGAGAAGCTGATTCACCGACAGAGAAAACACAAACAATTCGCGTTTTTATAGCCCCGCGTTTCGTTCATTTTCTCCGTTTTGCTTTCTGCAAATCTGCTCTTCTAGTTTTTGATCCCTAATCCCCTCTGTTTTGTTCAGAGTATGAGCTCGCCCCAATTAGCCAGGTGTGGGGTATTGACGTTTTTCTCGTTCCCATGGGATTTTCTCATTATCCCTCCCTTCCCTCGGGCTTCATTCTATTCAAAGAATCACCTGCTCTTGCAAGAAATATCGTCGTTTTTGAGGTCAACTTTGATAAAAAGAACGACTACGTCAACAACAGAGTACCGATTTGTCATACTGGTCTTCTCAACGGGTTAAAAGAAGATCAGCACTACAGTAATCCGGAACCATGGGTGCTGCCCATCCGAATGAGTGAGTTTACCCCCTCTTTTTCCAAATGGCTTCAGACTGACCGTCCCGCAGTAAGTCAATTCTTTTGTCTCATGGAACCCATCCTGTGTAGAAATGTCTGTGGCGAACTATTTAACATGCCAAGAACTCGCATTTATTGTAGCCAGTCTATTTAATGTAGAGCCTTTAACTTTAACCGAAACTTTATGCTAATTGTCTGACTATTTTCGGGGAGAGGGAAAGAAGCGGGAAAATTGGAAAATTATGAAAGAATGATAAACCCCGTGACGCAAGGCTGGATGATTCGGCTGGCCCGCGTGCCACTGTGTGACCTTTTCACCTCGTCGGCTTAGGTCCAGCCAGCTAGGCTCTTGCCGCTCAAAAAGAATAGCGAAGGAAAGAGACTTCGGGTTAGAGAAGGGGCAGAAGACCAAAGCAAAATGATGTGCTCAGTCCAAGTTCTTGGTTAACCTTGACCATTGCAGAGAAATACTCATCTATGGCTTTGGCTCCACAATTCCGGAAAAGGTTATAACCGAAAAGGGATTTCTATCCAAAAGAGTGAGAATTTCTCTTGCTTCTGTGAATTTTAGCCAAGTTTTAGTCTCTCTGTTTCCGCTTCAACCAACACCTTCATGAAGATGTCTATTTATTTCGAGGGCCAGCTCTCATCCATACATATCCCTCTTGGGATGAAAACGCCACTCTCCGTATTAAAGAATCCGAAGCGTATACAGTTGTTGTAAGCCGTTTAGCCTAACAGATGACTTCCGTTTCCAGTTTGGATTCCAAGTTTCCTATTATGGAGGTATGGATACCGTAACCTTCTTTCAAAATTTACGAAGTGAAATGGAGAAATATGAAATACATAAAGGGTAAAAATATACAAAAATAAGTATAATACGTTAAATATTTTTAGGGAGATTCAAAGTGACTTGTATCCCGCGCTAAAAACGGCACTACAAAATATTGAAAATGCCTCAATTAATGTCAGACACCCTCCTGGAGGATTTGCGTCTTTTTATGGCGTTGGAACAAGATTGCCGGCAGTTGAAGGACCAGTTAAACTAAATAAAATCGTAATAAGAATATTAAGAATTCTAATCAAGCGAAATTCAGTTATTTTGCATCCTATTCAAGCAGTCCATACAGCAGGAGGTCAAAGTATTCTACAGGAACTTCCTCTATGCGACGCTCTCTAATTGTTTTGATCCTATAACGACAACTCATCCGGGAAAATACGTGGTCGTTGTGAGTTACAGTACCATTTTCTCAGTTTTTGGCAGGCGGCTCTTCCCTTCGGGAGCGTTTTAAAGCAAAACTGAAATTTCAGTTCATATCAGATGCCATCCACAGTATGTCTCCTATTGTTGCTGGGAAAGAATTGGAAAAGATTGAACAACAGTTGTCGCTGGAAATGGAAGAAGAGAGGAAGAAGAAAGCCGAGGAAGATAGCAAGAAAACGGCCCCATCTGTTCCTGAAGAGTGCGTTTGCCCCGTCTCTTCCAGGCTCATCTTGACTATTGTAGGATACGCCTCTTTGGTTTTGGTTCCCTGTCTCCCCAGAAGGTCTTAACACAGAAGGTTATTGTCACCAAAAGAGTGAGAATATCTCTCGTTTCCTTGAATATTATCCCCATTTTCAGTCCCTTTGCTTCCTTTTCGAGCAGCGACTGGCCCAAGAAGTTCATATATTTCGTGGCCCAACTCGTCTCCATACATTCCCCGTGTCAGAAGACAGCGCAAGGTTTCCTATAACTGAATACGGCCCCTATGTCGTCGTTGTAAGTGATTAAAAAAAATAGAAGAAATCGGACAATTTCAGTTCGAAGATGACGTCAGAAAGGTCAAAAATTTGGAAGAGGTTGAATTATTGCTAAGCTTGCTGCATGAAATGATCAAATTTGAGCTATTCAGAGGGTAATTTCTTTACTTTTTATATGCTCAGCCCTCGATAGTCTGATCCCCTGCACCCGTAAAGTCTCGGCAGGAGGCTTATCTTTTTTTAAATTCAAAACTGCCACAAAACTATGCCGCGTTTATACCTTTGTCTTGCCGAGACTTTACGAGTGCAGGAGACCATGTACCGAACCGTTCCCAGAAGTGATTTCCGACCCTTTTTCACCCAATTTTCTAACGTTAAATCCCTCTCTTCCAGTGACCCGAGAAGTGAAGCATATCCCATGTTAAACTCCATGATACAAGAAGTAGAGGAGAGAATAAGCATTTATGGTGACTGTTCTGAAGAGGTTCCGGCCTTTTATGCTGTTGAAGCTAAATTACCGGTCGTTCGAGGCCTACAATCTCTGATGAAAATAGTAAGAGCGATACTAGGAAGGCTTCTACAGACCGTTTCAGTATCTTTGTGCTATTTTCAAGCAGTCTATCCATCAAGACGTCAAGATCTTCTACAATAATGAACTCTATGCGACCCTATCAAACTGCTTCACACCTATGCTAGCCGACAGTCCCGGAAAATATGTAGTAGTGGTGAGTTGCGGCTCCTTCTTGTTCCCGGAGAACGACTTCTCATAGGAAGTATGAAATTTCAGTTTAAAAGTGACGCTATCTACAGTATGCCGCGAAAGGAGGCCGGAAATGAATTGAAGAAAATTGAACAACAATTATCGTTGGAAATAGAAGAGGAGAAAAGAAAAAAGACGGCGAAAAATAACAAGAACGCAATTCAAATTCAAATTGGAAAATATCTTTCTAATTCGGAAAAGTGTGTCCTTTCTTCCCCTTTTATAGCCTAATCTCAAATATTTCAGAGAAATACGCATCTACGCATTCGGTTGCATAACTCCAAAAGGGATCGTACCACATAAAGCAATACTTTCTAAAAGAGTGAGAATTTTTTCTTATTTCTGTGAATATTATCCACTTTTTCAGTACTTTTGTTCCCTTTTTAAAAAGCCATTGGATCAGGATGTTCATCTCTTCCAAGGTCCTAAACACCTCCTCACATTTCCAGCGGCAAAAGACAACGGGGAAGTCCATATCATGTCATACGGTTCATATATCATTGTTGTAAGATACATCGTCCCAACGACAGAGAATATTCCATTTTCAGTTTGAAGATGAATTCAATTATTTCGAAAGTTTCAACACGATTCAGATCTATCTAACTGCGATAAATGAGATGATACAATGCGAACTTCAGAAGGGGTAATTATTAGTTTTATAGTCTTCTCTCTAAAGGAATGGGCTGTGTGGGTATCAGGGGTGGGTAGGATTCCCGGTCCCGGCCCTTCGGGATCGACCTTTCCTCCCGTCCCGATCCCGTCCCGGTCTCAAAAACCCCAGTCCCGCCCACCCCCTGGTGAGTACCCCGACCGGGATCGAAAACAACCGGGTCCGTCCTCGTCCACCCGGACGGAACTGCGCGAACGGAACTATTTGGGCAGTTCGGCAGTGAGGGTTGGGCATTTTCAGATTGGATCCAATGCGGATCGGGTTGGAATTTTCATCTCTCCCAAAAGGTCCTGACGCGGAACGAAAAGCCCAAGCTGCATAGCTCTGGGGCGCAGGAATAGTCTTGAGAAAGAAGCAAAGTTATTTTTTCAGAGATTTATATTGTCAAAAATCATATCCGATGATAAATCACCTGCTGCTAGCCTTAAAGCTGAAATCAAAAAAGTGGGACGCCTGTTCTAGACCGAAGCCGGCTTTTTATGGTGTTGGAGATAAAGTGCCTGTTCTTCGAGGACCAAGAACCGTTATGAAATTGGTAACAACTAAAAGGGAGTGGACATAAAGCCAAATTCAGATACTTTGCATCCTATTCAGGCAGTCACTCTACCAGGACGTGAAGATATTTTATAATAATGTACTTCACACGACGCTATCTAACTGCCTCGAGAGAGTGATATTTTCCGAACCTGGAAAATATATAGTGGTTGTGAGTTGTGACATTCCTCTTTCCTTCGATTTCTGGCTCTTCTTCTAGACAACGTTAAACTTCAGTTTGGAAGTGACGCCGTCTACAGTATGCCCCCTACAGTCGCCGGGAAGGAATTGAAGAAAATTGAGGAGCAATTGTTGTTGGAATTAGAACAGGGGAAGAGGAAGGCTGCCAATGAAGACAGCAAGGAAAGTGCCGTAACAACGGCAACAGAAAAATCTCCATCTACTCCGGAAGGGTGTGTTTTTTTTTGTTTTTTTTCCCAAACTCATCCCAACTTTGAAGAGAGGTTCTCCTATACGGATACGGCTGCCTGCAGCCGAAATTTACTCTGCCACTAGATGTAATTATTGACAAATACGTTAGAGCTTCTTCCGGTCTTCATCTCTCCAAATTTCTAGATTCTTTGTATTGTTTTTGGACAACGACATGATCAGGAGGTTCACATCTTTAGTAAAAACACATTATCGTATACATTTCCTGCTGAGCAAAACAGATCACTTCGGATTGCCGAACGAGGTCGATTTGTCGTCGTGGTAACGAGTTTTGCAACTATTTGAAGAAGTCGAGGATTTCAGTTTGACGTTGAAGTTGTAGCCAATTTACCAATCATAGCAGAATGGCTGACTATGCTGCATGAGATGATATTATTCGAAAAAGACAAAGGGTAGGTAAAAATAACATTTTCACGGGAATTTCTAAAGGAAGGCTTTTATGGCAGTTAACTCTTTTCGCAAGGAGCTAAAGACTTTTCGGAGGGGCATCTCAACTACTTTTTCCCATGACAAAAGCAGTACACGCGTAGCTTCAACGCATAGATGGGTAACTCCCACCATTTTTTGGCCAGTAGAAAAGAATTCGACCGCCGAGACTTTATGGGTGCGGACGGGGCTGAGAACCGTCACCGAGTCATACATAAGATTATTGCAGGTCTTTACGAAGTATACAATACCCCGCGTTCAAATATATATTGCAACATGTGCACTCTGTAACAAAGGCATATGAAGCAGTGCTTGACGTACCCATGCCTGCTATTTATGGCGTTGGAGCCAAAGAGCCCACTTTCCTCGGCAACGCCCCTATGAACAAGACGGTAGTCTCGACCACATGCTTACAATATCTACGTTTAAGATTATTTGTATGTTGTTCAATCAGTCAATATACCAGGATGTGAAGGTGTTCTACGACTATCGTCTCCATGCCGTCCTTACCAATTGTCTTACCTACATGGACATTTCGAAAGCAGGAAAATACGTAGTTGTGGTAAGTTGTGGCTCTGTTTTGGAAATGTTAGCTTATTTGGTGATAAAGATTATTACCTTTCAGTTCAAAACGGACACAATCTACAGTAAGACACCGACTGCAATTGGGAACGAGCTGAGAAGGATCGAGGAAAAATTGACCATGGACCGATTTAATGAGGAGGAGAAGAAAAAAACGGAGAAGAATAGCAAGAAGACGGCTAAGAAAAAAAAGAAGAAACTACTTCAACAAACTGGGGAAAATAGCCAAAACAAGGAGGCGGACTCTATAGACAGGTACTCTTGGCTTTCTGGTCGAATTTCTATTCCCTGTGTTCATTTCGCCCCACTTTCTCTTCGTTTTTCAAATCCCAACTTGTTCGTGGCGTTTTCACGGGTGAAACGCTTTCGTTTCGGAGGATAAACAAACCCAAAGATTTCGAAAACTTACTCAGTTTTGGCGGGAAGACGCGCCCGAGGACACGCCACAGCTGTGGTGGCATGACATATTTTGGTCGACAGAAATATCGACCAGAATTCGTCATTCCTAATGTTTCCTATAATCTACCTGTGTTTTTACTTCACTCTCCATTTGCAGTGGCTCAAAACTGGGTCAGCCGGTATCGCATCCAGAGGAAGGCCAAGACCCCGTTACTGGCTCAGGGGATTCCATTCAGGCGGCTAAGAAAAAGGTAGAGAGTGTATATTTCGAATAAAACAAAGTTCAGAGAGGAAAGAAGCAGAAGAAGACTGTGGAAGAGCCTTCCGAGGAGCCGGCGGAGGTGCCTGCCGAACCTTCCGATTCTGAGGTCAATTTCTCAAAATTAGCAAAAAACTGAACGAGTTTAGGAGCCAACAGTTGATGTCCGAAACAGATTCGCTTCGTTGATATTTAACGAAAATGTCAAATCTCTCCGTGAAACGACCCACAAGGCCGTTGTTCAACAAACAACAAGAGTTAAAGTTCCCGGAGAGCCCGATGAACTTAAACCGCCTACAATTGATGAAAATCAGGTAAAACTGGGAAAAAAGAAGAGCAAATTCAATGAAAATATCTTCAGATCGAGCCCAATCAAATCGGCGAATTCCGAGAATTCGAGAATTACTACGATGAGTTATTACGAGAGGTGCTTGCCGAGTCCGTTCCTTTTGAGGTAAATTTGCCAAAAACAACCTTTAGAATGATGGAATTTAGAAGCCAAAAGTCTACGCCAAGAATAAGTTCAAGCATCTAGCTCGAACTTCTGCAATCACTACAGAAAACAAGCAGCTGGAGACAAATTGGAAGACTGATCCTACCCAGAAGTGTCCTGTCGTCGAACCTCTGCCTTCCACTTCGGTACTTCTTCCCATTTTCACCTAAAACGAAACCATTTTAGAGCGGATACCATGAAGAGGGAGATGAGACGACTGCTTCTTCATATACTCAAGAAGATGGTTCGCACTCAGAAGATGGGAGCTCCTTGTTTGAAGAACTTCCAGTCAAGCAGATGAAAGAGTCCTCTCGTGGAGCGAGGGCCGTTGTGGTTGGAATTCATCAAAAAGGATTGATCGTCCAGGTACGTCTCCTCTTCTTATTGTAGGCTCAGCGGTCCCACCACGAACAAGGTTCTATCCCTTTCAGACCCTCCCTCCCAAGGAGGGAGAGTCCGAATTCTTCCTCCTGGACTACTGTTCCCAATCGACTAGCGCTTCTCATTCTCTCACTGACGTGGCCTTCGATGTGAAGTTGCTCCATGTCTTTTTGAAGGTATTACCATATCTTCTCTTTAAAATAGCTTCAATTTTGGGTTGTCTCCGTCGCCACGCTGGGAAATGACTTCGTTGTCAATGAAAATGAGAACCAGAGAGGGAAAAAGATAGAAAAGAGGGTAGTGACCTATGCTTTGGACGGTAACACGGTAAGTTCAAGGCTTTGCGGGCTAAACCACCCTTTCTTGGTCATTCTTGATTTTACAACGAAAGTAATTTAAAATTTCAGTGGTCCCGCGGTCGGTTTCGACGAGGACGCCGTGATTCTATTGATGAGGAGCTCAAATTGAAAAAGAAGAGGGAAAGGAGGATCATCTGCCTCATCGTCAAGGTATTTTCACTTCTTTTTTGGAGGAAACCCCTATAGAAAACGATGCAATTTTTGTTTAGACGGATCTCGAAGATAATACGAATATGGTCGGAGTAGTGGGCCCTCCCTCCCACTTGTCCTTCCCTGCCCAGTTGGATAAAAACAAAATGAGGGATGAATTCGCCCCTCTCACTTCTGTCCGGAATGTCTATTTCAAGAAGCACCAGTTCATTATCGCCGACTCCTTCCAGGGCGATCCCTTCTTCAAACTCCACATAATGTTCGGCACTTTGTGTCTAATCAAGGTGGTTTTTCCCCTTTCCCGTCCATTTTTCCCTTTTTAGAGCTACAAAGCCGAGGAGAACTTTCTTGAACTGACCAAGAAGAAGGAAAATATGTACATGGAACTACATAAATGCCTGAGGGAATCTGAGATCGACGTAGGGGTCAGTAGCCAGCCAAGAGTTGAGAGAAATAGCCCATTTCAGAGCATCCTGCTGCAGGGATTCCCACACACCAGTGACCCTCCGAATGGCGACACCTTCCTGTTTAACATCGAGAAATTGACAACCAATGAAGAATATATGATCAGGACGTGTTGTAAGGAGCTGATAATACAGAACGGCAAGAAGAAAAAGGTGGGCTGTTATGCGGGCAAAGGCGCCTTTCTCCGACAGCCAAATTCCCACTACAGTGGCCAAATTCCCTTCTCCGATGGTGAAATTCCCCCTCCCTCTAGTCAAATTCCTTCTCCTCCCGCTAAATTCCCCTCTCTATTGTAATTGCTGACCTGATAAAATGTTCCAATTTCAGAATAAGAAGAAGAATAAGAAGAAATTTCAGAAGAAGAGTTCCCCGGAAGGTGACGCAGAAAAGTATGACATCGACGAGCAGTACAATCTCTTCCGCCTCTATATCCGAGATCCGGCCCTGTCCATTTGCCGTTTCAATAGCTACGATGCTCTGAGAAATTCGCAATTGTATACCATCAGGGTATGTTCTCCTTGGCCTTTTCCACTAATTCCGTCTTTCAGACCAAGGCCACAATGATTGTCGAGAGGGGAGAACTCCTCCTCGTTCTTTACCTGAATAGTGAGCAGGTTAGACAGGTTCTACCCACCAGCCGAGCCACCAAGTAGGATTTTCTTGTCTTTCTCCAAAAAAGGTTGTTTTACAGAGGAAATAATGTCTGGCGAGAGAGTGTCGGCTTGAAGATCTACAACCCGGTCCTGGAGAGGGAGAAACATAGCCGCTTCGGCATATTGTTGAAGAGCGACGCCGACGTGGTGATCACTGAGATTACCCTGCTCCCCGTGGAAGTCGAAATCCTGGGAAGAGATGGTCTCCCGTTTAAGTATACGGAATACAACGCGAAGATCAAGCTGAGGCCAGCGAAGAGCTCCAAAGACATTTTCGAGGTGCTGAGAGAGTTCCAAGCGGACTTCTCAAAGGAAATCTCCCAGATTGGACCGTCGTCCAGGGATGGAGCCTCAGAAACGCTGGCAACGTGAGTTATTCTAGATTCCCCATTCTTGTCACCAGCATCCACTGCAAATGTTTTTATGACCTGAATAACCGTTAGTTTTTCAGCGGGCTGCTCAAATTCAAGACCTGCGAATTCTACCAGAATCAGAAGTTCTTCAATTGGTGGCGAGGGTATAAGGACCCGGATGTCCCGGAAAACCTGGACTACCTGAATAATTTACAGAAAGAGATCGAAATCCAGAATGGTTTCAAAGCAGAAAGTGAGTTGTTCAGTCTTATAAAACCATCAAATTTCAGAACCGTACAAATTGGACGAGTCCCAGTCCACCGCCGTTCAGCATGCTTTCTACCGAGATGGGATCACCGGAATGGGGGCTCCTCCCGGCTCGGGGAAGACTCTTCTCAGTAGCGGGTTGATCATTAAATGCTACAAGACCCGGATGGATGAGAGGATGATCTTGACGGCTACCACGAATGAGGGAGTGGACAACGGGGTAGAGAAGATAGTCCAGCTGGCACCCGGCTTCAATATTAGCCGAGAGATGAGCAAGAAGGGCGAGGACGAAGTCAGAGAGGTATGTTACTCACTTCTCAAATTATGCTGTGTCCAATTCTGCCATGTCTCCATTTAATATGGCCGTTTCAGGTCTTGGCGAAGTATTGCCTCCGCTACCAGAGCATCGACTCGGAGCAGACCCATCCCGTCTTGTTGAAGGTTCGCAAAGAGTACAAGAAAGTCTTGGCCTACTTCAAGAAAGCCAAGACCCTGAAGGACAAGCTGAACCGGTTGGAGATTCTCCATTATGCCGAGAGCAAGGTCAAGAGGACATATCTCAGGACCATTATCCCTTTTGTAAGTTATTTTTCCTTTAGATCAGACTGTCAAATAGGTTACTGTAGCCCTCTTCGGGTCATTGGTAACCTAATATTGTGTAACCCCGTCTGTTTTCAGTGCGGAGCCTCCACACCGGCTCTACTCGTCCGCCATGCCGAACACTACAATCTGGTCATCGATGACAAAGAGGGAAGACACCGACGTTGGGATATGAAGCACATGGTCGTGGATGAGGCTTCTCAAATGCCATACTATACGTCCTTGGCTCTTTGTTGCTCCTTCCCTATTCTGGAGAGGATCACCATTATGGGTAAGTAAGCACGGAACATTGGGAAACGAGAAGATTAACCGGGGGATGGGGGTAGAGGCTTCTCCTGTGAATCTGGTCCCAAACGGCAGGGAACTTTGGGCAGGGGCTTAAAAAACTAATTGGGTATGGTAAAACACCTCCCGGAGAGCATCTGGGAGGTCCACTGGGTGTTGGACAGGGGAAGATGGACGGCAGACCGGGCCTATTCTTTGTAGTCGGCCAGCCGCCGAGAGGGGATCTCCTTTTGGTACCCGCCGCTGATGGTCATCATAGTTGAGAAACCACTTTGCATCCAGTACAATTCTGAATAAAGACAGACCCCTTTAATCATTTTCTTTTTTTCCAGGTGACCGTATGCAACTGGGTCCTCATTGTGTCCTTCCCCAAACGGGCGACCTTCTGAGCGAGTTGTGCCGACTGAGTGAACTCGACCGAATCAATGGGCTGAAAACGGTCGAAGAATTCACTCTTCGGATGAACTACCGGTAATTCAGTCCTCTTTTTCCCCCACAAAATGAGAAAATCTTCAGAAGTCCCCAATGGATCGTCGAAACCATGGAGCAGCCGCATTATGGAACAACGTTTGCCTCGGCCTTGAAGGATGACGACCGCACCCTGGCCTACACTCTCAATTTACCCTTATTAAAGTGTTACTGCAGGGTACAGCTAGTAAATAGACATTTTATTAATTAAAATTTAAGAATAATGCTCGCCCGGCCGCGTTTATCAACATCAAAGCGGGAGACGACTGCCATAATGCCTCGGAACGGGAGGGCGTCTTGAAACTTCTCATACAATTGATGGTAAGCTATGGGGAGAGTTATAAGGGGCAGAGATACTGTAGGGTGTTTTGGAGATTCCCCATAGAAATGTATTTTTAGGAGAGAGGCACACTGGCTACCGGAATAAGCATTTTGTGCTACCATCGAAAACAGAAGGAAGAGATGGAAAAGACTCTGAAGCCATTCAATTTTGGAAAACCGAAGGTCAAGAGCTTCATGGAGAAACTTGAAGGTGTTCACACCATTGACTCGTTCCAGGTGATCCTTCGTAAAATTAAAAAAAAACTGGCCCATTTAGGGACGAGAAAACGACATCGTCATCATCTGTACGACCAAGTCTGCTGGTATAGAGATCGAAGGGAAGAAGGTAATGAGACTCCCCAGCTAATTAATCTCCTCGCTTTAGAAGAGCTTCTACCAGCACCACTTCCAATTTGTGGGGGATCCGAGACGAGGCCTGGTCGCTGTGAGCCGAGCTAAGGAAGCCTTCTATGTCTTCGGCCAGTGGCGATACTTGCAGCTCACTGGGTTCTGGAAGGACAAAGTGGTGGTAATGAAGAGAGCCAAATTAATGGTAAGCCAGTGAATAAACCAGGAAATGGGAGAAAATTTTCAGTATGACGAGGACTTCAACGAAATGTTCTGAAGAAAACTGTATTCCTCACTTCATTTGAATACTTTTCATTTATCCTGTACAGCTGTTTTTGTTGAATTTCTTATGAATACTGACCGGGTAATTGGCTCGGTTTCTTGATTTATAAAACTTTTAAAAAAAAGGCTTTGAAAATCTCCTTTTTTTCTACACAGGACAGGGGTTTCCAATTGGCCTCATATATCCTTTACCACGCTCACTCATCTCTTTTTTTAAGTCGGGAATTTTCCATGTAACAAGGGCACAAGTATTCCTACCAAATTGTTTCCTATTGAGAAAAGGACCACTACTCCATAGTCTATATGGATTATAACTTCCGCTTGTTGCCTTCTGTGAGAGGTTATTTCCCCATGTTTATGATCCATTTATGATTGGAAGTGACTGTTACAGTCAAGTGCCCCTTACAAAGACAACTGGGGAGAAAAGCGCGGGCTTATACAGATAACGGTTGAGGACGGGGGGTGTCGCGGCGCAGAATGCCCCTCCCTACCAAACTTATCGGCTGCCACATTGCCCCTCTCCCCTCCCTCTATTCACATTTTCCCTCTCGTGGTCGGCTGGGCCAACGTTTGTATTATTCTCTCACTCATAGTTTTTGAATGGCTCCGCTTCTTTTCTCCTCTCTATTTGTTATTTCTCGGCCCTTTTCTTGGCAGAATTAAATAGCCCCTCTCTACATCTGTTTGTTTTCGTTTTATACTCGTATACGGCAGCGAATGTTACTCAAGTTGGCGACAAGACGCGCTCGCGGACGCTCTCCCCCCGGCCGTGCCCCATGACATATTCGTCATTTAAAATATTGACCGATCCCTGTCCTCCCCTCAACGCCATTTTCCTGCTGTTATCTGCCGTTCCTTTATCTCTTTTTTTCTTTCAAAAAACTACGATTTACAGTAAACTGGAGGAGATAGCTGAAAATAACCTATCTTCTCCAGTGGAGACTGTTCCACTGGTCTCTTATAAAGACGACTGGGCTGACAAAGAGGAATATGAAGAGGAGGAGGAGGAGACCCAGGAGCTGGACGATGCGGCTGTGACCCATGGTTCTGCTTTTGAGGTACGCTTTGTCAAATAAAAAACCCGCTTAAAATAGTATTCAACCCCCAAGGAGGTGCTGTAGGCTTATCAAACTTCTATTCCGCGAAATGGACCATTTTCAGGTAGAGGAAGGACACGAGGAACAAGACGAATCCAACAATCTCTCGTCTTTTCCAATTGAGGCGGTGAAGACCTTCAAAGAGCCAGTGGAGGAATTTCCCGCCTTACAGGTTTATTTACCCGAAACTAGCTTTAAAGTAGCGGATATTAGAGGACAACCAAGACAGTGAATCGATTTTTGGAAGAACCTGGCCAAGTAGGAAAAGAGAAGAGGCTCAAAAAGACAAATTGGCGCCCGGTTACGGTATCAGTGACGGAAGTTCAAGATTTCCGAAATGAGGAAGCCAATGATTCTAATCAGGAGCCATCCCCAATATTTGAGGTAAATTTGGAGTCTTTACATCACAATAAAATTAGGAGCCGAAAACCGTAGCCAGGAGCAGCCGCGCCCCACTAGATGATCCTAGAGCGAAATTAGAGACAAGGAATAGATTTGAGCTTTTCCTTGACTCTGACGATGAAAGGGAACTGAGGGAAGCCATCCAGAAGTCGACAGCGATTACTGTAACCGAAGCTCTGCCATGTTCCTCTGTAAATTTCTTCTTTTCTAGCAGATAAATAAGCCAGATTCAGAGGGAAGAGGCGGAGGAGGAGCAGGAAGAGGAATACGAGGCGGAAGAGGAGCCCTGTTGTTCATCTTCTTCGGTAAAATGGGAAAATGCGCATTCAATTCATAAACTTCAGGCTGAACGCAGCCAATCGGACAAGGGATCCAGTCAAGAGCTGCCATCCATATCCCAGCTCAAGTTTCATCCAAAAATGGAAGATTTGGAGGTTGATGAGCAGTACCCTTCGGTAAAACCTTCCCCTTTATAAGATGTCAAATTCTAGGACGAAGAAGATGATGAAGAAGAAGAAAGCGATGAAGAGGCGGGCCCATCTTCGTCGTCCTCTGGTCTACAAGAAATGAACAGCTCCACGGAAACAGAAGGAGTTTACGGGGAAGACGCAGCCGAGTCGGAAGAAGGAGAGATTGTTGGAGAGTTGGCGGTAGTCGTGGGGATGCATCCAAGAGGGCTCATTGTACAGGTAGGGTGCATTAGCCGTTTCAGTAACCCGTATGACCTCCTATCCCGGAAAGCTCTCCCAACCCCCAATAGCTCCAATAAACTGACCAGCTCCTCTATTTCAGTCCCTTCCCCGCGAAGAGAGCAAGCCCGAGTTCTTCCTCTTGGACGGCCCGTCCCGCTGTTTGAGTTCTCGCCGTTTTAATCCCGCCAAGTTTGATGACAAGCTCGTTCATGTATTTTTAAAGGTAGTTCTCCCTATTGCTATCATAAGTAAAGGGGAGAGTTTTGGATCGTGTCCACTTCAAAATTGCATGGCCGAAATGTCATAACAAACGAAAATCATAACAAACGAAAAACTGATACAAAGATGAAGATCGAGAAGAGAATAGACGAGTATGCTATTGATGAAGATACGGTATGTTCTCGGCAGAAAATCTTACAAAAGAGGCATTTTCAGTGGAGTGACGAGCTGGGCGCCTTCCACCACGGTTACAGTGACGAGGCCAATCCGAGATTGGTGCAGAAGGACAAGGAAATTATTTGCCTCGTCGTGGAGGTAATTTCATTCCCCGTTTTAAGAATTCTTACCGTACTTTGTCTATTACAAACTACCTTACTTCTAAAAGTTGCCGTTTCCGTCACAGAGACTAACTCGATGGTTTGAAAGGACCGGCTCCAGCCCAGGGAGCCTAGCTACCATAGTCAATTATCTCGAGAAAAACAACTCCTTTTCAGCCATCTCAAGAGGGAAGGCAAGACATCGGCCGAGTAGTCGGCCCACCATCCCACCAGTCATTTTTGGTCAATTTCGGGAAGGAAACATTCTCCAAACACGAATTCATCAAGGTGGACACCTCCCCTTCGGACTCTTTCTTCAAGCTATATCTCATGTTTGGCACTATGTGTCTTGTAAAGGTATACATTTGCTCGCCTTCATCTCCATTTTCTTCTTTTTAGGACTATAACGAGGAGAAACGTTTCCATAAAATGGTAAAAAAGAGCGGAGAGAGCTACACCAAGCTAAAGACTTATATCTATGGGGAGGATAAACCTGACGGGGAGGTGGACAGTGTCCTTTTCGATGGAAACTTCATTTCCTTCAGAGCATTCTACTGCATCACTTCCCGTCCGTACTTGATCCTCCGCCGGGGGACGAGTTCCCCCGCAATCCCCGTAGACTTTCTGCTGATGAGAACAAGTTAATGCAGAACTTCTGTAAACATCTTCGGCTACGGGAGGAGAAGTCGAAAACTGCCAAGGTAAGCTGTTCTCTTCGATAAAAAAGGCGATCTGGCTTCGCTTCCAAATCCCCATAAAAGGGCTGTTGACTTTTTCACAAGTTTCTAATTCTGTCGCTCAGCTCAAAACCATTCGGCGTTTCATTTTCCAATTTTTTAGTAGCCGCAGTAGGAACTATCGAACACCCTGCTAGATTTGACTCTCAGGTTGGGGATTCATTCTAACGGCGGAACCCAATTTCGGGTGGCTACCCCAGTGTGGCCCGTAACTGGCCGGGATCAGCCTTTGGGAACGGGACACTACCAGCCTTGGGCACCCAATCTGACGGCCCATGAGTCATGAGATATCGATGTTTCAATCAAATGATCTCCTCAAAGCCACAACCCTGGTCAAATTTGTCTGTTTTAGAAGAGCAAAAGGCAGCGGCAGCGGAAACGCCACCAAAATGCCCCGGAAAAGTATGACACCGAGGAACAGTACGACACCTTCCGTCTCTACATCCGCGATCCGGCCCTCTGTATCTGCCGCTTCAATAGCTACCAGGCTTTGAAGGACTCGAAGCGCTACACCATCAGGGTCTGTTCTTCCCTCCATTTTTCTCTATATAACATCTCCAGACGAAGGTCAGACTGGTCGAACAGAGTGAAGACTGCTTCCTGCTGATGAACCTCACCCCCAAACAGACTAAAAAAATCCATGCGTACGTTTTTCTATCCCCTTTCTTTATAAACCCTAGAGTTTTTAGGAAGAACACCCCCTGGAGAGAGGGCTGCGAGTTGATGATCGTGAATCCCTGCTTCAAGCGGGAGAAGCACGGCGGATTCGGGCTGCATACCAAAAGTGACGCTGAAGTGGTCATCGATAAAATAACGCTGGTCTCCAATAATGTACAAGAGAGTGGAGCTAATATGGAGGAAAAGGAAATGAAGGTAGTGATCAAGTTGAGGCCGACGAAGAACTCCAAGGATCTGTTTGATATCATCAGGCAGTATGAGAACGACTTCGCGAAGAATCATTCCCATATTGGACCCTCGCCGAGGGACGGGGCTTCCGAGATACTGGCTACGTGAGTCTCTTTTATGGATTAAATTTGCTTGTCGTCCACTGGATTACTCTCTTCTTTTTAGAGGAATCCTCAAGTTCAAGAATTTCTATGAGAATCTTCGCCTATTCAATTGGTGGAGAGGATACAAATACCCTGATGACGTGGAGAATCGGGACTACGTCAGCCAGATGACAAGATTTGTAAACATCCAAAATGGTACGTTACGAAGACCCAAATAGGCAATTATTTGTCTTCAGGCATTCGTCTGAACGAATCGCAGTCCACCGCGCTGCAGCACTCCTTCCACCGGGAGGGGATCACAACTACCGATGCAGGACCCGGCTCAGGAAAAACTCTGGTTAGCGCGGCGCTGGCTTGTCGCTCCTGTAAGGTCCGGCGACACGAGAGGATGGCCGTCACGGCAACGACCAACCTTGGGGTGGATAACGCCGTTGAGAAGATCGTCGACTTGTGGCCGGAGTTCCCAATCAGCCGGGAAATGTCGAGGAAAGGCGAGATTGAAGTTGACAAGGTTTGTTTCCCCTCCTTTCGGAGCTATCAAGGTTTCCCCAGATATTGGTCTTCCGGGGATTCAAATCCAATTGAGACCTTCAATTTCCCCGTTTCAGAGCCTGGAAAAGTATTGCCTCCCCTATCAGAGTCTCCACTCCCCGCAGCCTCACCCAAAGCTGCTAAAAGTTCGTGAAGAATACGAGAAAGTCCAGGACTACTATCACCAAGTCAAGACCCGGCAGGAGAAGTTGAACCGCTTCGAAATGCTCCATTACGCCGAGAGCAAAGTGAAGCGGTACTACTTGACGACTGCGATTCCCTTCGTTCGTTGTTTTTTTTTATTGGGAACTGTCAGGTTGATGGGTTACTGTAGGGAAAGACTAATAATTAGGTCTAGTACCGTATTCCCTCCCAGAAAACTCGACTCGACCCGTTGATAGCCCTATAATACAGTAGTTTTATAAGGAAAGGTGTAAGTCTTGTCCTCTTTGGACGCCTGACGACCTTCTAAGCCAAAAATTGATGAAATAAGATTACAACTTCCAGTGCGGCGCTTCTACTCCCGCCCTGCTGGTACGCCATGCCGACCACTACAACTTGGTCCTGGACGGAGCTGGCAGGAGCATCAGGAGGGATATCCAGCACCTTGTCGTGGATGAGGCTTCCCAGCTACCGTACTACACGTCCCTCGCCTTGTGCTGCTCCTTTCCCCAGCTGGAAAGACTTACCATGATCGGTAAGTCGTTTCTCTCACCTCTTGCCGCCTCGAGATCTTCTCTCGAGATTAAAAGGATTACGGTAGCAAATTTCCAGGTGATCGAAAGCAGCTCGGTCCACATTGCGTCCTGTACAACGAGGTCGGCCTCTTGAATGACCTGTGTACTTTGAGCGAGCTAGACAGAATTAATGGCTTAAAAACGGTTGAAGAATACTCGCTCCGGATAAATTACAGGTTAATTTAAATCATTTTTTTGTTGAAAAACAAAGAGACAATTTAGAGGCCACCCATGGATGGTCAGCATGTTCCTACAGCCTCATTATGGACCGACCTTCCTGCCGCACCTCACCGCCCAACAACGAAGATTGGCCTTTGATAAGCGGCTGCCTATGATCAATACTAATTCAGTGGTAATTTTAATAATATGAGCTAAATGATTTAAAATTTAAAGGGAGGGTAGCGCAGGTTTTGAATTCTCCTGAAATTTCGGAGAATTTCAGACAACGCCTAAACGTCTTGCACGAAAGATTTTCGGTGTAAAACAGTTATTTTCTTCATTTGCTGACATTGATATGCTCTGCTTTTTACTGCAAATAAATAAGCACCTCATAACGAACATTTTGATATATGAACTATCAAACAATTCGTCAAAAATCATTTTTTGACTCATAATCATCAATTTGATGCATTTTTCGAAACTCACATATGCAGCTTGATTTTTATTACCTTTTCTTTTGCTTTATAGTAATTCGAGCATGGCAAAACACGAGAACGCATCAGAAATGAAAAATTATGCATAAAAAAGATTTTGGCAATAGCTACAGTAATCCAACGGCGTCGGAGCGCCTAATTTCAAAACCTGCGCTACCCCCTTTAAGGAGACGATGAAACCAGTGGCCTTCGTAAACATCAAACCGGGAGAAGACTGCCACAACGAGTCCGAGAGGGCGGGAGTTCTGAAGTTGATCAAGGATTTTATGGTGGGTTCATTCTTCTGGTCGAGTCAAATCCTGTAACAGCGTTTGAAATACTGGATCCTTGCAGGGCAAAATGGGTACGGGATCCTCGGTTCACGGCGTGTCCGCCTGTTTGAAACCCGTTTTCTATATGATTGCCTGAAATTCGCCTACAACCGCTCAAATTACGTTTCCAAGGTCATTTTTTGGTAACTTTAGAAGAAAACGCCCCAGTAAAATGCTCCCAAAAGCCACCAACCCGGTTCGGATACAAAAGTATAGCGAAAATTACTGCTTTTCCAAGTTTTAGCCTCCCTAAATTCGAGTTTATGATATTGTTTTGAAATTGTCGCTCAAAATGGGGAAATGGTCTCACTCTGACTACCAATAGGCCTTCTCATCCTTTAAAACTTATATGCTTCCCTTATAATTCCTATTAGCCATCCGAAAATCCATTTTCTCTTCAGAACAAAGATGTAACTGCTGCTAGAGTTAGTATTCTCTGTTTCCATCGAAAACAGAAAGAAGAAATGGAGAAAAGTCTAAAGGAGGCTGGAAATTTAGATGGAAGAATGAAGAGCTTCGTTGAAAAACTCGGCGTCCACACCATTGACTCCTTCCAGGTAATTCCTCCCCATATCTTAATAATTATATGTTTAGGGGCGGGAAAACGACATAATTATTGTTTGTACTACCAAAAGCGTCCACCATTTTGACCGAGGCGTAAGATACTTCCCCATCCCTTCAATTAATCATTTTATTCTAGAAAGCTTATTATGATCGAGTCTTCCAATTTGTGGCAGATCCAAGGAGAGGAATCGTTGCCATTAGCCGCGCCAAGGAGGCCATGTACATCTTTGGCCAGTGGGAATATCTCAGGTTTACGGCGTTTTGGAAGGATTATGTCTGTATGATGAGACGAGAAAAATTAATTGTATGTACTTGAAATAACAGGGAAGACAGAAGAATTTTTCAGTTTGACGAAGATTGGAACGAACTACACTTCTGAAAGAAACAGCCCTCTCTTCTACGGTTCTTCATTTTTCGAAAAACTTGTCCCCGATCTATATAGTTGTATCACTTTCGTTGAATTTCACATGTCTTAAAATGAAATTTGATTTCATTTGCTGGAAAGTTAGTACCAGTCTTGGAAAAGCGTTATAAAGTTGGATACGGGCCAATAAATAATGGCTCGTAAAAATCACACTGCAGAGGAAACTCTTCTTTTTACATGCTGCCATTTGCTTTTTTTCTTGTTGTTTTCTTTTCATTTCCCTCCATTTGTCGATAGAAAAGCTGGTGGCATACATGGGTGCGCCCGTTTCTGGGCATAAGTCGGACGTGTGGGTGTTTGTGTCCGTATCTCGTGTATTTTTTAGTCAATTTCTAAAATTCAAACAACTACTTGGAGATCACGTCAAGACGATTCGAACGAGCCTAGTCACAGCTCAAACGAGTCGACGAAAAAATTGGTAGTCTCTCAAACTTTGATAGAGGAACGTTACGTAACGCTTTCTGAGGCTAATCTCGAACAAATCAACTTTTGTGGGTCTATTCATTTTTTGTTGAAGCCATTGAGCTTATCTGGCTCATTAAAATCGTCTTGACGTGCTCTCCGAGATGACCGTTGGATTTTTGAAATTGACCAAGAAATACCCGATATACTGGCACAAACGCCCGACACTCCCGTGTACGTTCAAAACCGAGCGCGCCCGAAATTGGGCGTTTTGACCCTTGTATGGCTGTTGGTTTCTCCTGCTCGCCTCATGAAATCTTTCACAACAACTATACCGAATAAATAGAATTACAATTGTGATTACTCGTTCACAACTAGTCGTTGCTCCCGCACCACATGTCGCGGTGATTGCTTGCTGATGAATGTGACTGGCCCTCCGTGTAAACTTCTTCTCGATGACACATATGGCGGATATTTTACGGGAAGTGCTGTTTATTTGAGTTTTATAATAGGAACCCCTCTCAATCTTCTTATCATTTATCGTCTATATGTACCACGTGCTATAAAAACCTATCATTTCTTTCTTATGACTCAAAGTATTGTTGATACTCTCCTCGTTACTGATAGAGTGCTAATTGTTTTGCAGTCCACGGTGAGAGAAAAAGAAGCAAGAAAATGACTATAGAGAAGAATTTAGAATTGTATTTTATTTGTAACAAATATTCCAAATAACATCTTGGCGATAATGAGCACATTCTTGATGAATTTGCAACTGTTGCAGTCTGCTCTTCTTATGGCTTATTGGAAGCACGCTGTTAGACCGTACGTTTTTTATATAAAATTCTTTATTTAGGCAGTTTTTTTGTCTTACAATTGCATAATATATAAAGTGAACAGAAACGAGCCATCGAAATTGAAACATTCTCTAAAGACTTTCTAAAATACAAGATCAAGTTTGTCATTTCGTTTTCTGATCCAGTTTTTCGCTCATGATTTGTAATTTCATAACTCACTGCTGGAAAATTAGATATACACGCCGTAATCTAATAATCAAAACATAACATACACTCAGAAATCTTTCCGATTAGAATGTGTTCTATTGGAGGTTCTTGGTTCCGTCGAGTTGTATGACAAATAATAACCACTCAAAAATCAACAATTACAATTCCTAAAGTTTAGAGAGAAATGCAAGGATCGTATTCTCTACACAGCTATAATTTCTTCAGTTGTCTTGATAACTGCCTTCCTCACGTGGGATTTTAGCCTCATAATTCATGACTCGCCAACTATTACGACCATTTATAAGGTATACCTCCCCGAAGGTCGAGAAATGCTCATTTTCCAGCTTTTCTATCAATATAACGTTGAAATAACTCTCGTTCTCTATGCTCCCTTGTGTATTTCCTGTTTCTTGACATTTTTCTCCATCCACCGTCTTAAACGGTCAAATATGAGCGAAGTCACCATCCAGGGGACTAAACGCGTGGCCAAATCACTCTTCTTCCAAGTAATTTAAGTGCCCCCAAGAAAATAAGGGGGATTTTAGGCTGTTGCAATATTAACTCGAGGAGTTGTCGGCCTGGCAGAAGCCTACATTGTGACTGCTATAAAAACAACTGAACAGGTAGAGGGAGCTGTGCTTCTTCTTCTCATCGCGCCCCAAATGGCGAGTCAATGGCCAGCGGACCAGCAGGACAGTCTAAAGACGGCTTATGTCATCGTGAACTTTATGGTGGTGAGTAAAAATCATTCTGAACCACTGAAGGAAGTAAAAAGAAAAAAAGGGGACACCAATTTCAGGTGGATGCCATCTTTGAAGTCCTGGTCCTCCCGGCCAGAGGTTTTCTCATGTGGTGGGCGATTCGGGCCCTCTTGAGACGAAAAGTCACTCCTCAGCTTCGACCAACCAAACAGAGCTCAACACATACCGTACCTACTCGAATATCCTAGTTTTAACGTCAATATTAATGCCATAAATAAAGCCTTACAATCTATAAGTAAACCTCGCAGAAAAGACGTGGAATTTCTGTTTGAAATAGCCCCCGGATTCCGTGCGCCCGCACCCGTAAGCACTCGGCAGCAGGAAGCTATATGAGAAACGCCAGAGCCTAGTAAAAGCCATTTTGCTGCCGAGATTTTACGGGTGTGTAAATAGACTACCTTCTTATCAAAATGCCCCGGAACAGGAGCTCTCTCCGATCTTCGGCACTTCTTATCTCTTTCCCCTTCTCCACCCGCCAGGATGCCCCGTTTCCCGGCCGTTTTTCTATTTCTCCTTTTCCACTCGGGACACACCGCCTGCCCCGAGGGTACTATATACGAAGAGAGCTTTAAAAAGTGCTATGGAGTCTCGAAAACCCCTACGAGTTTCCTGGTCGCCGAGCAGGAATGCATAGCCGTGGGAGGCCACCTGGTCGGGCTGATGAATGCCTACGAAGGCTCATTTGTCGCCGGTTTGTTTTATTTTTTATTAAATTAACTGCGTAGAACGTTGAATACTCAGTTCTGAAGCTAATATGGGATAATTTCAGCAATTGTGGCGGAAGAAACGACGGCTTCGAGCTATTGGATAGGCGCGAACCTCCTGATGAATCCGACCTGGTCCTGGGCAGATAATTCCAACTTTTCCTATACAAATTGGGCACCAGGACAGCCGGCAGATCCGAGTACACAACAGTGTGGAGCTATGAGATCAGCGGATAATATGTGGACGTAAGTAGGTGGCTAACTAGAGAAGCCTAAGAGAGTTAGCAGTGGTCTGGGGCCGTCTAACTCATTCTGAACGGGATTTTCAACAGTTTCGCAATCTGCAAAGCAATAAAAGCTGCCGCTTGGGGTTTGGAAGGGCCGTGGTCTAAATTTTCATTACGAAAGCTGTGATAGGCTCGTTGGGAGCTGTAGTATGAGTTGTAGCGTATTTTGGAATGTCCTTCACGTGCTTGTTGAGAATCCTAGCGAAGGTTGGCGGCCTTCCAGTCCCAGGGGGAATTTCGGTTCTTTTTTGTGTCCACAATCTGGACAAAAAAGACTTCTACGACCAAATTCAGCGTATAAAATGCTTCAGAAAAGAGCTGTGCAATGGAAAGAAGCCATATGTCTGTGGCGTAGACCCTAATGCGACTCCCGGCTGTCCAATGACGACGCCCACCCCGGAACCTATCTGTTCTGGTAAGGGTTTTCTTATACTCTGCTAAAAAATGGCGCTTCAGAAAGTGTGACCTGTGACTTTGGCTATACTTTATTGGGAGACTGTAAATGTTACAAGGTAAGGACCAAAAAACGACTCAACGGAGTGGATTCTGTCAGACGGAGACGCGTGCCCGCACCCGTAAAATCTCGGCAGCAAGATCTTCTTTTATGAAAGTTGTCATATCTTCATGTTCTTCGAGCTGCCGAGGTTCTACGGGTGCAGGGCAGCACAGTAGAGAAGGATCCAGGCGGCCTTCCCCAGCGTTTAGTTCGTTTTAACCCGGGTAAAAATTCAATAAACAGTAAAAACGGCTTCCTCCTGCTGGAAACTCGGTCTATTTCCCGTGCCCCCGAGTAAAATTCCTCTAAATTTCAGTTTCTCTTCGACCATGAGCGAACCTTCAACGATTCGATGGATTACTGCCGCCGGGAAAATGCCACCCTCCCGGTGATCCAGAATCCCGTCCAGAATGAGATAGTCATGAAATTTTCGAACTATTCCTACCGGATAGCTGATCCCTGGCTCGGGATGTACTGCGACGGCGGCGACTCCACCAAATGCGTCTGGCTCGACGGTGCTCCTGTCGGATACACCAACTTTCTGGGAGGTAAGCAAAGGTCCCGCCAGGAAAATAAGGAAAAAATTTCAGGAGAACCAATGAAAACAGCTCCGTCTGTCTTTATGTACGTGATAGACGGCGGGAAGAGTCACTGGGGAGGATGGGCGACGACTTATGAATTCGAACCCGGGGCGACACTCTGCCAGAAAGGTCTGACCGTGAATTTTGGGTAAACTATGAATTTTAGATCCTATATTCACTGCAAATGAAGAAATTAGAGAGAAAGGACCGTTAGGAAGAAGGATTAAATAAAATTGAAATGAAGATTTTGTTCAAATAGCCTGGTTTTCGATGCTGGGAACGGCAATTTGCCCTAATTAGAGGGGCTACCCCTCTAGCTACCGTCATCCTCGGACGTGAATCCTGGAGTTCCCAAGTGTGTTTATTTTAAATAGAAGGCGGCCTCCTGGTACCCTATGAGGATAGGAAATGAGTTTGGAGGTTGGACAGGAGATCAAAGGCCAATGGCCCGCACATGGTCTCTCCCCTGCTCCAAGCTATAATTTCGGGATTATACTGCAGTAAGACAGGACGCCGAAGGATCATTCGTCCTGAAGTTCGAACACTTGTGTGGTTACAGATTTTTTGTCGGGGCGATTGAGATGTGACGGGGGTAGTTAGAATTATCTTGACGTGCTCACCAACTACATCTTTGAATTTTTGAAATTGGTAAAGAAACGACCGAGATACGGCCTCCTCAAACTTTCAATACTGAAATTTCAGGGAGTTTTCCGAATTTCTGGCCAATTTCTGGCTGTGAATAATTTCAGTAGGGATAATGATTTGATTAGTTAGTCTCCCTCTCTACCGCTCTCCCTGGCCCCCGCTCCCCCCGCATTTGATGTTGTCCGTTGAAGGTCAGCGGCCCCTCTCTTTCCATATGTTTCGTACGTACTATACAGACCCCCCAAGGGGGACTGTCCCCTTGTATCCCTCTCTTCCTCTTCCTCGACCGGTTAGCCCCTTCCCTTTCCCCCAAATTAGGCTATCACGTAGTGGGCAAAAGCCAACCAATTCACTCTCACTGCCATCGGGACACGCCAAGGACACCCCCGCCCCACCCAGTACCTCATTTGGCAAAATTTTGTAGGCATTCCTCTCCCTTCGGGGGATGGAGGAGAACTGGACTTACACACATTAGAAAGTGATTACACTAGGGGAGGAGGCGGGAACGTTAATTCCGTTCCTCTCCATTGAGCACGGCTATTTGACTACCAGGGGGAGAGAGGTGGTGCGCTTCTGACTCAAGAGGGATCACGGACGAGTAAAAGACTTTTTTAGAATTTTTGGCTCAAATTTGGCTTAAATTTAAGAACAGGGGCGGCACAAAGGGGGTTTTTGAATCCTTGGAAGCTAACATTTGGTTGTTAAAAGAGCCTCGTTTCCTTCAAAGAGTCTTAAATTTTGAGCTACAACGGCCTAAACGTGAAGAAGGCGAATGGCTGGCGCGGGCAACTCTGCCTCAAATTCCTGGAAACTCCCCTGTTTCCCATCTTCCTTGTGGAAGTTTCCACTATTTTCTGCTTGTTTCGGTTTTCTTTTTTTGCCTTTTCCAATGCCGAAAATGATCATCTCTCCCCCGCCACAGGAGTGATTGATACCCGCAGTGTCCGGCGGCTGTTGTCGAAACACGGTCCAAGCCAGCTGACCGGTGTCATCTCTCCCGCCGCCGTCGTCCTGGGGTGCCGATGGGCCGCGACAAGACGAAAAAGGAGAGGGGGACGGTGAACGGCAACAGGACTCGGGGAAGTAGCAATCTCTCACCTGCCTGCCAGCCAGGAGGAGGACAAATGTCCTTTATGGGCATAAATTTATGGCCCGGCACTGACTGTCTTCGATAATTTTTTTAGGGGCGAGGCGCGGGGAGGAGGAGGCTGGAGTCGTTTCAGGAGCCCTTTTCTGGGATTCTAGCGTTACTGTAGCTTCTTTTAAAGGTCTAAACACATCTTATTCTACGTTTTCTTACATTCTATTCCGTAGAGTATTCATCCCCCGGGCCGTTCCACTCCTCGCCTCCTCCCCGCCTCGTCCTCCTCCTTCCCAGCCCTCCCTGTCCGGGGATGTCTTTCCTTGTCAAACAACCATCCTCCGCTGGTATCCTCGTATTTGGCTTCTTCATACGTTCACTCTTCCCTATCCCGCGCTTTCTCCCCCTTTTCCAAATTTGCATGTCGACCGGTTGTCGGCTTCGGCTGCCGGCCGGGGATGGCTACCATCACCTCAGCTGGGAACAGCTGAATACCTGAACCGGTGGCTTTCTCTCCTCTCAAAACTACTACTGCTATCTATTTAAAGCAATGGCTCGTTTTCTTCCGCTTCGTGGGAATTGTCACTTTTGACTGTGGGCAGCTTGGCTACGGTGGGAGGTCGTCAGCAGGCCAGCCTTTCTTGACTGTTCCCCCGATTTTAGCTATCTAACGGCTACGCAGTTAATTTCTCTAGAGAGAGTAGAGATGCTTTCTATGCAGTATGGAAATAGTCCTGGTTTCGGCTCCTCCTGCCCTTTTGGCCCCAGCTAGTCTCTCTTCCGGTCTCTTTCCCGTCCCTCCTCCACCAAGCAGGGAAAAGGTCCGAATTTGGCTGACCATCCTATGGATACGAAGTCAATTTGGCGGAGTCTTCAACCAGCTCGGGTTGCATTTGACCCTCATCCAGGGTTCCCTGGAATTCGCCCTATCTAGGCCCAGTTTTGCCTCTCTGTCCTTTGATAAGCCATCTTCTCCTCTGCCCCTTACCAGCCCGGAGCAAAAGCTCTGAATTAACTGACTACCATATGGGTACGCAGTCAAATACACTATATATTCCACCAGTATTCGATACTCAGCCAGAGAAATATGCCGATAGCCCCGGATCTCCCGGCTTCTCCTTCTCCTTCGGCTAGCTTTGTCTCCTCTTCCCTTCCGTATATGATAAGCCATCGGGCATTTTATATCAAGTTCTAATTAGCTGAATATTCTATGCTACGCAGGCAATTCTACAGTATATTCCATCCTCCCTCAATGTATTGAAGTCCTCAGAAGAAGAAAACCCCCTGCCATCTTCTCCGTCCCCCTGCTGGCTAGCTTCGTCCTTCTCTTCTCTCCCCGTGCCCGTCGTCTGATAAGCCATCCATCCTATCCTATCCATACCAGTCCCCCTCTTCTCCCTGTTCTCTCCTCGTCCCAAATCCCTTCTCCTCCGTCTTCTCTCCATCTCCTTCTTTTCAGTTTCGCGGCTAATTGCAACGGTTTGCGCAACCATCATCATCATCCGCCCGGGTGGTGGCAGTTGGTGGCTTTTTCGCTTTTAGGTTTTTTTGCCCGGTTTGTTGTCGTGCTTAGATTAGTCTCTCCCCCGCCATGTGGCAAGGGTGAAAACTTGCTAATTTCACTCAATCAAAGATGTATTATGAAATGGATGGATAATGATGATTTGTGATTAGTGATTAGCCGGGGGGAGGCCGGCCTCCTGGATCAAGGGCCTGGCTGAGGATCAAACATTACAGTAATCATTCAAGTGCGTAGCTTTTTTTGTAACAGCAAATTTCTGATGACCGTTGTTTATTTTCTTGTTTGGTTAGCGGTCTAACCCCGTGGGAACTGGTTAGTGCATCAATTTATCGTGATAGCTAGTGATTGCCAGTCAATTGAACAGGAGAGACACACTCACAAGAGACACTGATGGGTCTGGCTGCCTCCTCTCTCTGGAATGCTTTCGGTAGAGACGCTTGTAAGACACTTTACTGGGGAATTCTTCATAAAAACCCGATGTAAAGCCTTTTTTGGGGTTACCAAATTGACTCTAACCTTCTTCCACCTCCTCAACGCTATTTTTACGGCTCGGTACACGATAGTCCGATCTCCAGCACCCGTAAAGTCTCGGCAAGCGGATCATCTTTATTTAAAACTGTTACAAAACTGTGACACCGTTACCTTTGCCCTGCCGAGACTTTACGGGTGCAGGGGATCGGACTGTGGAGGGCTGAACCTTTTTCCGAGGGAGATGAAAAGAGACCTCTAAAATAGATCTGGAGTTGGTAGAACTTTTAACCACCTAAATATTTGATGGTAGGAAGACGGTAGTAGACCGACCTCGGAAGCCTTCCAAATAGGAAACTTTGAGTAAAAAAAGAGGTTGCCAGCAGCTGGGAATCCCCCAAGTCGGTCTGTAGGGCGAGGCTCCCCATTAGCACCCAAAAAAATCCTCGGAAGTTATCCCATCTTGGAAATAGAATTCCATGGAGACAATACCCTCTTGAAGGATTCTCGGAAGCGTATTGGAGCTATAAAGGTACCCAGGACAGTTGACAAGCCTAATATCCATGGTCCGCGTTGTTTTTCTGTGTGAGGATGATCCTCTAGCTAGACGGGCGGGAAACCGTCTCAATATCCATTTATGAACTTTTTTGCCCCGTTGAACTCATTGCTAATGCCTAGGACAGCTTCTTATGAGGCAATATGTCAACATAATATCCAAACAGGTACAGGTTATATAATCGAATCAGCTGTAGCACTTTCGCCTCAAGGGAAGGCGAAGAAGAAGCGGCTGTGCTTTCTCCATGGCTTCTTCTCCTTCTTCCACTTCTAGGGAGAATGCTATCACAGGGTCATACTGTACCACTTCTCTATTATTTTGCTAAATTCTCCGTTTTTATTAAACGCTTTCCCCTTGGTTACTGTAGTCTGCTCTCCTCACCTTT
This sequence comes from Oscheius dolichura, assembly GCA_932521035.1. Lineage (NCBI taxonomy): Eukaryota > Metazoa > Nematoda > Chromadorea > Rhabditida > Rhabditidae > Oscheius > Oscheius dolichura. Next base: position 8,217,748 of record OW051494.1, read on the forward strand.
CCCTATCTTTCCCAAACTCTTCGGGACTGTTTTTCTCGCCCACTTTGCCCCTATCTCGGTCTCTTCCAACCAGTTTACAATGTCAGCTAGGTATTGTTAGCAGTTGAAGGCAGAGAAAAATTACGACCGACCGCAAAATGGCAGCCATTCTACGGGAGGGGAGGGAAATTGAGAGGGGGAATCAAGGCGCTCCTTCTCAACCGACTTTTTCCCTTCAGGACCCATCCTCTTCTATTAATTGACTTAACAGTTTAGATCATTTCCCGTCAGCTGGCCATAACTGGGGCTGGGATTTATGGCGGCGATAAGATCTGCCGCCGCAATTAGGGAGGGGGAGTCTCTCGACCTTGGAGGAGGCTGTGATCATCACAGCCCCCTGTCCTTTTATGACTCATCCAGGGGGTCTGGACTCGGCTTTCCAGTGGCTTTTTCGTATCCAACACCCGCAGAAGATCCCTTGCAATCCTCTTAACAAAAAGGCGACAAGCTGGTGGAGGCGGCATTATCCCCCGGGGATGGTGGTTCTCTTCCCCAAGCCCCCTGGCTGTTATCCTCTTGATCCACTGATTGAATGCCCTCTCTCTCCCCGTAGATAGTTAAAAACGGTTGAAATCAATGGCACCACGGGGAAAAGGCTGTGAGGAGATGGGCCACACCCTAGCCCAGTGGCGGACGGCGCCACACCCCGGCAGAGGGGGGCGAGGGCAGTAGATAGAGAGAAACTACTGCGCGCCGGGGGTGACTGACACCTTCACTTTCCTGGGGGCCCCTCTGGCTTCACTGTACTCGTCATACTGTAGTTCTTTTGGTTTCTTTTCCTCTCAGGACCCTAAACCATTCAAAGGCTTCGAGCTGTCCGCCTGTCCTCCTTCTCCTCCCTTCACCTCCTCATCCTTCCTCCCTCATTTTCTCTTCACGCCCTCCTCAATTTCAACCTTTTTGCCCTATTTAAATCGTCCTCCTCCTTCTTGTGATTCACACTTTCTATTGACCACTATGGCCACTGGTTTCTGTTACCACCGGTGTCCTTTCCCACTTGTAACTCTTCCCCACCAAAAGTGGGTTGTAGATTCTTGATTTTAAACATTTTTTTAAGAAATTAAAGGTCTAAAACCATCTTCTCTTTATGGTAGACACTTTCCACTACTTGGTTTTCAAGATTTTCAGCTTTAAATTTGTTAAAAAAAATGGAATTTCCCCGCCTCTCTCCACTTTCCCGCACCCTTACCCTATATGATCCATTTCTTGCCCGCTGCTCTTTTTTTTTTTGGTTTTAACAAAATTCCAAGGTCTCGACTCATCTCCTTCCATTTCCCCAAGTATACGGAGTAAAATATCAGTAACATGAATCACTTTCACCTGCGTGTATGTGTTGTCCTTCTCGACCAGTTTCCTGACCACGCCCTGCAGTGATTCGGCGGCATTATTGCCACAATTTTAGGGAAAAGCAAATCTTTACGAAAGAAGGTCAACCGGGGGTTAAAAAACAAAGGGGGAGAGGGCTTTTTTAGTCCTTTAGATGGTCAGAAATTATAGTAATTTGACTGCGTAAGTCCCTCAGAGAGGCGAGGATCCATTGGGCCCGGAAGTGGCCCGTCCAGCTCGCCTAACCTGGGCTTCCCAGGGGGTTTTCTTTATTTAATCAGCAGTCTAGCCCCTTTCTACCCTATAGTTCTATGGAAAGCGTCAAAATTTGTCACTAATACCGTCTGCCTTCCACCTTCAAGTTCCTTGCCATAATTATCCCCTCCCGGATGGCAGCCTCCATTCCCCAACACAACATAAATAGCCCCCCGCTCGTCCTTTTCCGTAACTTCACAACAAACAGCCTTTTCCATCTCTTCTCTTCTCTCCGTTTTCCTTTACAGCTGCCAGGTGGGGGCGTTTCCCCTTCTCTTCTTTCTCTCCCCCTCTCCTGGCTGCCGTCCGTGTCATCGGGGGGTTTTACCAAAGGAGCGGGACGAGGGGAGGAATAGGGGGGGAGGATCAAAAAGAAGTGACAGCTAGCAGTTCGGAGGCAAAAATCTCATTTCTTCGCCCTTTTCCCTCTCTCCTCGAGGTCCTTTCACTTTACCGCTCTTTAAATTGCCCATCTCCTCCTCGGTTCGTTTTCTCTTTCCTTGGCTTTTTGTTCCCGTTGAACTCGTGTTCACGGCTCGATGCGTGAACCCGTACAACCTCGGCAGAACAAAAATATGGCCATTTTCTGACCGCTGTGGATTGAAAGAAGCGTTCTACCGAGATTATACGAGTTCAGAGGCCCTTCCTAGTTCTCCCCCTTCAGTGGCCCAGTTTTTTCGACTCGTTCGAAGGGATACGGTATTTTCTAGAAGACTAACCCCGAAAGACAGTCCTTTATCTTTGGAGAGCTCCCAAAGGGATTTTCTTACAATAATCTTTCTGTTCAGGACCTCAAATAGTCGAAACGTGGACGGAAGTCCCGTTTGACGGGCATTTCTTCCTCCTCCAGTATATAGTTGTCTCAATGTTTCGTCTTCTGTTCCCCAGATTAGATTTTTGACCGTATCCACTTCTCCAAATCGGGGGCTATCATAGGAGATCAGACTTATTGGTTCCTTGAGGAGTTGGACAGTTTTAGAGCCGAATTTTGGGCGAAATCCTCAACAAATCAAAGAATTGGCCCCTCGAGAAAGCGGAGAAGTTCGGTCCCCGATCAGCTGCACCCGTAAAGTCCTGGCAGGACCAAGGTATAACGGCTTCACATTTGTAGCCGTTTTGAATAAAGATGATCTACATGCCGAGACTTTACGGGTGCAGGAGATTGGACTATCGAGGACCGATACACGGTAGTTCCTGATCTCGGGAATTGAATACTGTCAAAATCTCGCTTGACTCATTGAAAACCTTACTCCCCCGCTCCTGGCAGCCGCCATCCCCTGGATGGATCCTGGCGTATCATTCTCCCCGAGGATGGTGATAGCTGGTCTTTTCTTCTCTTCCCCGCTTTCTTTCCCCTCTCTCTGTCTCCGATCCTTCCGAATGCCAACGGCATCTGCCAAAAACGCGTTCCTCTCTCTCTCTCCTGGCTGCCTGCCCCGCTGCTAACCACAAGTCAGTCGGTGAACAGTCAATTAGCGGGCCAATCAGTCCCCGTCTTCTCTTCTGACCGTTTTCATCGAGTTTTCCTGTTGCTCATCTTTCTATTTCTCTCCGTCTCTCCTTCCTTCCTTCCTTCCCCCTCCACGTACCTTTTGATTGTTTTGGCTTTCACGGCCGAATTGCGCAATAGCCGCAACCGGTGGACATCAACTTTCTCTCCCGGCTTACGGGTATTCTTTGTCTGTCTGTCTGGTTCAGTTTTGACGGGAAAGAAAGAAAAGAAAAGAAGATAGCAAAGAGAAGTTTTGTTTAGAAGATGAAAAAAATTGGAGGAAATTGAGCCGATTCCAAGGGTCCTTAACCCGGCGCCGCAACCGTAGAATCTCGGCAGCAAAGAGATCTGATTTAGCTGTAGCTTTGATTACCAGAAGGTTCCGTTGCCGAGACTTTACGGGTGCAGGTGCTCTTCTTCTTCTTCCGGAAATCTTCTACCTTTTTTGAATTTTTTTAAAATAAAATTGCCTTACTGTAATCCTTCTGTGTGGAACCTTAAAAAGTAGCACAAAAGTCGTTTTGACGGTCATTTCTTCCCCCTCCTTCTAGCAGCTAATTGTCTCAATGTTTCGAGGAAACCACTTGACGCGTTGTCTTGTTTTCAATAGCCGCCGGCGTTAGCTTCAACTGTCAGCTGATTTAGGCATATCTACATTTTTAAGCCTCGGGAAGTCTTCCATTTATCATTTTCCTCATTTCCGAAACAGGAGCCACAGTTAGACAGCTAGAGCGCGACAACTGCCTTCGAAAGAGGGCATCTCTCATTTTGGAGCCAATTTCTCAGAATTTCTTTCTGAAAAAAATACAAAAAGGGCCAAAACAACTTGCTTGTCTACCCTTTTCCCTTCCTCCAATTCTCTTTTGCCCAACAACAGCAGTAGTAGTCACAGAGACTGCTCTGCGAGGGAGATTCTCCAACTTTGAAGCCATTTTCCTGATATTTTCCTTCAAAGAACTGTAAAAATAGCTAATTGGGAGCCTGAAAACATAGAAAACAATCGATTCACCTCTTCTTTCCTTTCAGAAATCCCCCTTTGTCGAACAAGTTGAGCCACGGTTAAACAGCCAGCGCGCCACAACCGGAATCCCCCTATTTTTGGTCAGTTTCCCGGCCTTTTTTCTATAAAGTTAAAACTCTTCGCTTTCACTATTTTCCCCATCCAGAAGTTTTCTCCCATTTCCCAGTTCCAGGCGTCATAAACCTCCTAGCCCCTGGTTCACCATCGGCCAGTCAAATTACTGGCTACTAACCCCCATAATTTAGAGTCGCCTCCAGACAAAACTTCTCTCTCTCTCTCTTATTCCCTCCAGAACCCATCGATAATTGATCCACCCCATCCCCTAATAATAGAGAGAGAGAGAAGAAAAGAGAAAAGGGGGGTCTCCAAGCAGCAACGGGTTGCCCACAGTCCAGAAGTGGCGACTTGGCGCTGCCAGCCGCCGCATCCCCCCTATCACTTCGGCCGTTCCGCCATCAGACACCCAGCCCCGTCCCCCGGCTGGCAACAAACACGCCACCACTAAAAAAAGTTGGCAACGGATCGGCCACTTTGCTTCTTCTTGTTTTTTTCTTCTTTCGCTTCTCTCCCTATCTCGGCGGCTTGATCACTTTCTTTTTTCGCCTCCTCGTCCTCCTCCTCATTTCTCTTCGTCCTCCTTGAGAGGGAGGAGGATGAAGAAGGGGGACAGCCTGTTCCGAGGACATGGATCCATCCGTTCATCTCTCTATTTCCAATCATTTGTAATGAACTTCTCTTTCTCTTGAAAATTATAGAAAAGTCAAAAGTTAACCAGTTTCAGAGCCTCTTCCCATGGCGCGGCCGGCGCTGTTGCTGCTATTCTTGGCAGCCTATGCAGCAGCTCACTCCTACAGGCCTACCACCTATGGTCAGTTCGTTTATTACAGTACTCTAGAGAAATGTAAAAACACGGGTTACAACAAGATGGTCACCAATTGGCCAGTTTATGGAAAAAGAAATAAAAGACCACAATGCTAGTCCCTCTCCGGGGACATAAGAGTCCTGAGGTGTTGTAGAACGTGTGAGGCCAGGGAGAAAGATCTTGGCTCAAAAGTGGCCGTTTCCCCCGAGGATTCCCAGAGCTCTTGAAGAACAAAAAACAGAGCCTGGCGGGGAGGTGCTCGGGTTATGCTCCAATAGTTTCAATCCTAGCGTCGGGGACATCCGGAACATTTTGATATGGGAGAACAAATTATCTTTTATTGGAGAAAGTTAAAATGAGATCCCCATCACCCTTGTCGGAGAAAAGGAGATTTCTAGGCAAGGTGTACAAAGTTATACAGTATTCCCCAAAAAGAAACCTTTTCGAGTAAAACAACGGCGGAAAAAGAACATATTTGCTGATTACTCTGTAGCGATTAGACACGCCCCTGACGGCATGGCCAAGTATGAGGAAAAAGAGTCCCTGGGTCGGGAATACGATCTGAAATTGACAAATAAAGACATCAATTTTGTTGTCTTCTCTCTTCTCCCGGTTCCAAAGGCCCTCTTCTTTTTCTTCTCCTCCCGTTTCACCCCCGACAATCATATCATTCGGGACAGAAAAGTGGTAAACAGAGTTCTCTCCAGCTTTTTCTCTTTTTCACCATTTAGCGGTTACGCTTCGTTTCTCCAATTCCATCCTTCCATTCCCCCTTTTCCATAAAAAGCACCGTAACTGTTTTTGTTCATTTTAAATGTAGAACTTTTGATTGATGAATGACCAAAGCGTGGGGGATACCGCGGGGGGCGGTAGCTATCCGACGGGGGTGTGGTTCGCCTTTTGGCAACACAGAGAGACAGTTCTTCGAACCGGTTACCCCTCCAAAAAGAAGGAGAAGAGAAGCAAAACTGATCGGTTGACAAGGGAGAACTGTGGAATTACTGGAAAATTCACAAAATTATGACTTTTCAGCGCTACAATGTCGTGTAGATGATCCTCTCTCTTGTGCCCAGGACAAGCACGAGGTTTGCGTCTTCACCAACGGGCGGTATCGATGCGAGTGCCCCAACGGCGTGAGCAGATTGTCTGATGGAAGGTAAGCATCGGGATCTCTCATTTAAAAATGGTTGAAAGCTTTCTGGAATAGTAGGAAATGACACTGGGAATCAGGAAGGCAGCAGACCGGGGTTTGACCCTGCAATGGGGAAAATTGGCCAAAAGTAACGGAAAACTACAGTCTGCTCCGTTTTCTAAAGCAGCCCTCCGCTCCTACACAATGTCGAAGACAGCCCTTGGTCCACTGCCAAGTGTAAAAAAAATTATACCCGGGAAGGGCTGTAATCCGTCGAAAAAGGCTCCGGCTTGTTTTGGAACGATGAAACCCCCTAACGAGAAACTGCTCTGGTCCCGCACCCGTAAAACCTTGACAGTAGATCGTATTAAGAAGTACAGGCAGTTTAGAATTAAAACTAAGTCCTTGCCGAGATTATATGGGTGCAGGGATCCAGCATAAAGGTAAATACGGCAGCGGGGGCTGGTTAGCTGCTTCTGAACCTGTCAATGGGCCTGGAGCCCATTTTGTGGGCTAAAAACGTGGAGACAAGCCTTTTTGTTCAATGAAACAAATGGTCACTCTTTATTTTTTTGATTAACGGACTTTTTCCAAAGATAATACGGGTGCAGGCGCACTAGAGCCTGAGGAAGCTGGTTATCCACTTCACCACTTGGTCAGGGCGCGCCAAATTGGCAATCCACCTTTTTGAACTTTTTGAACCACGGAGAGAGTCAAACTCCATTCAAACAAAGAAGAACCCCTTCTAATTCTTCGAATAAAAACAATATTTCCACAAAGGATTGGAGATGGGCAAGAATTGGGAAATGTTCAGAGAGGCGACGACCAGTGGCCTCACAGCCCGTCAAATGGGTTCCGAGCCTATTTTTTGATGCTAAAAACGTCATTTTCAGGCTATTTTAATTGAGTAAACGGTAAAAATTTTCAGATGTATGCTGGTGAACGAGTGTGCTCGCCCGTCGACCAACGGCTGCCACCGCGACGCCGAGTGCATCGACCAGACCGAAGGCTACACCTGCCGTTGTAAGCCGGGCTTCGCCGACGTCTCCCAGGACCGGACTAACAAGCCCGGTCGAATCTGTCAGAAAACGGCCAACGAATGCTCCTCGAAGGCCACCTACGGCGTCGACTGTGACCCCAACGCCGCCTGTGTCGACACCCCCGAAGGATTCAAGTGTGCCTGCCAGCCCGGCTTCGCCGACATCTCCGCGTCGATCAGTAAAAATCCTGGAAGGAAATGTGTCGAAGTCAAGAACGAGTGCACCGACGGAACGGCGGACTGCTCCTCCAATGCGGATTGCTTCGACCGACCCGATGGATACGAGTGCAAGTGTCGGCCAGGATTTGTGGACGCCTCTCCGGATGTGGGACACTACCCTGGAAGAGTCTGTAACCGACCAAAGGCTCCGGAACACTACGGACAGCAGAGCAGACAGGTAGGAGAGAATCTGAGTATTAAATATACTCAATTTGGCTGCGTACCACAAGTTTCCCCCGACTAATCCCCTCCTTTCCAGCCCCAATGCAGTGCCGCCGAGCAGTGTGGCCCCAACGAGGAATGCCGTTACAATGCCAAGGGCGATACCGTCTGCCAGTGTCGCCGTGGAGCTGTCCAACAATCTGACGGCCGTTGTAAAGGTCTCTCTCCTCATTGTTCCTCAAAATACCTTCCAAATTTCAGTCTTCTCCCAGTGTGAACAAGCCAACGAGTGTGACCGTAATGCCATCTGTTCGAATACCTACGACGGCTACAAGTGCCAGTGTAAGACTGGCTACCGGGACATCTCCCCCGATCCGTTCCGTCTCCCTGGTCGGAAATGCCAACAACGTGAGTTTTTCATTTTCTGGCCCTCGATTTTTCCTCGCATTAGCCTCAAGGAGAAAGCTAATTGGACCTGTTTGTGGATTAGAGAGGGAAAACGGGGATGGTGGATCAAAATATCACCTGGAGGGGAAGAGGGGTCAATTGACTCCGTAGACCATTAAATACCCAGTTTTCTATAGACGCTACCGTAACCCATAAAGAAGTGAATAAAGACTACAGTACCCCGCAAAGACTCATTTCCCCTTTTTTTGACCATTTTCCAGTTTTCAACGGTAATTCCACGGCGTTTTGAGACTTTCCCTCCTAGACCTATAATTTTATCGTCGACTACTTCAAGGTTACTGTAAAATGGTTCATTTTTTAGCAGTGGGTCCCGCAACGAAGACGTCCGTTAAAAACGGCCTATACTTATTGTAGTGGCGCGCCGTCTCAGTTGTTTAGCCCCAATTTTTCCTACAGTAACCCTTATTTCCAGTTCGTTTTCCTCCTTTAATGCTGACTTTTTAGTGACAAACGAGTGTGCCGACGGAACTGCCGACTGCTCCCCCTATGCCCTCTGTGAAGACACCCAAGAAGGCTACCTCTGCAAGTGTAAATCCGGCTATACCGATGTCTCCTCGAGATACAACATGCAACCGGGAAGAAAATGCTCCGAGGGTCAGTTTTCCTTCAGAAATAGACAAAATAATCTAAATTTTAGGAGCCCATCAGTGTTCGGATCCTTCTCTGAATTCATGTGACCGTAACGCCGACTGTGTCCAGCTGCCCGATGGATACACGTGTAAATGCTTCGCTGGATATGTCGACGTCTCGTCGAATGCTAATCTTTCTCCGGGAAGAGTCTGCACGCTGAGCACTGCTTGGTACGTCGATTTTTTAAATGAAAACTGGGGCCAGGAATACGTTCCAGTCATTTTGAAAGACAGGGCAGGCTTTCTCGGTAAAAACGACTCCCAGGTGTCTGCAGAGGGGCAAATCTCCCCCTAAAGACCCTGGAAGAGTCTGGGGGAGCTATCCCTGTTGCGCAACTCCCTTGGAACTTTTCCCCACCAAAAAGAATAGAGAGAGTCTTACATTCCGGAATGTCTGTGGGGAGCTTGAAGAACCAGGGACAGGACATAGAAAAGCTAGGGCCTTCCAGATGTATTAAAGTCGAAAATTACTGTTATAGGAGTACTGTAGTTAGAATATTCAGGGGTCTTACTGTAATCCACAAAGTACCTTTTCAGCCCTGCCCAGAAGACTGACCTGGTCTTCTTGATTGACGGCTCCGGTTCCATCGGCTCTTACATCTTCCAAACCGAGGTAATCCGCTCTTCTTTTTCCCTTCAAGACACATCCTCCAGGTCCTTCGTTTCCTCTCCGAATTCACTGAACTCTTCGACATTGCCCCCGAAAAGACTCGCGTCTCCGTGGTACAGTATTCTGACCAGATCCGGTACATTTCCCCCTCTTGTCTCCATAATTTCGTCCAATTTTAGGCATGAATTCGGTCTTGGTGACTACAAAGACAGCCGAACACTTCACGAAGCCATCCGGGGGATTAACTACCTCACCGGGTTGACAAGAACCGGCGCCGCCATTGAACACGTCGCTACCCAGGCCTTTAGCGAGAGCCGCGGTGCCCGGCCCCAGCATGACGGTGTCAGCCGGGTCTGTATCGTCATCACCGACGGAAGAAGCCAGGACAATGTGACCATTCCCGCCAACAATGCCCGCCGTCAAGATATCCAACTGTTCGCTGTAGGAGTCACCAACCATGTTTTGGACAGCGAATTGGAAGAGATCTCCGGAAGCAAGGACCGAACCTTCCATGTCAACGGATTCGAGGATTTGAATACCCGGCTCCGGTCGGCTATCCAGCGGGTCGCCTGTCCCCAGACGGATGCTCCCCAGCCCGGAAACGGTCCCTGTGACCCGAACGGCAATACCGGATGTGATAGGGCCCTCAACCAGGTCTGCCAGTTGGTAGATGGCCGACCGACGTGCACCTGCCCCAATGGATTCGATCTCCATCCGATTACCAAGGCCTGTGGTGGAGCGACATGCAATCCAGAGATCTCTACATCTTGTCCGGATCCGGAAATATGTGAGAAGACACCCTATGGAAATTGGAGATGCACCTGCCCGGCTGATTTGGGATGGAGGGATAAGACCACGGGAGTTTGCAGTGAGTTTTGTCTTTTTTATCTTTGCGTATTAAACGCATATTCACTGCGTAGAATATTAGGAATAGCCGTATGACTGAGTATTAGACATTATTTGGCAGAGTAGGATGAACGAACCCCACTCGAATTGCCCCTGCAGTAACCTAACCCCTTCCTTGGATCTGAGCGCCCGCACCCGTACGATCTTGGCAGTAAAATTCTTAGTTATTTGGAGCTGCAAAATTGCAATTCCCATGGCTGTCGAGAGCTTACGGGTGCGGACCCCTAGAAGGCGGCGGGTAATTGAAGCGGTTTGACTGCGTATTAAACGTCCTACGCAGCGAAATTTTGTTTAATTCTCATCCAGAAAGATACCCATGATTTAACCTATACAAAATCTTACAGAAATCGGTGAGAAACCCCAAGAGACCGCCGAAAGCAACGACGAATGTAACCCGGGTACTGCTGGCAGTTGTGGAGCGAATGCCAAGTGTATCCGAGGACCTGGCGGCGAATTCGTCTGCCAATGCAACGAGGGTCTCGAGCGGAATGGCAAGAGCGACAAGTGTCAGTCTCCGGGAACTTGTGACCCCTCCGTGGCCGCGGCCTGTGATGCCCGAAAGCACGAGAAATGCCTCCCCGATGCCAATGGCCTCTTCACTTGTCAATGTGGCCGCGGGCAGAAGCGACACCCCGTCACCGAAATTTGCTGTAGGGTTACTGTATTTTCTATTAAATAGAGGACATTCTAGTGACTGACGAGTGCACAATGGGAAAACACGACTGCCATGTGAATGCCATCTGTGTGGATACGGACGAGTCCTTCATCTGTATGTGCCGCGACGGCTTCTTGGACAAATCACCCAATCCCAAGACAAAGCCAGGACGACTCTGCGAACAACGTAAGTCTAGCAAAATGCAGAATTTTTTGCTGATTACGGTGAACTAAAAATTTTGGTTGAAAAATATCAAAATAGGGAGAAAAATGAGCAGTGAGTGAGCTGTCGCGGCTCGAACCACCTTTCAGCCGCTACTGCGCTAGAAGAAATAACTTTGAAGGCTTACCGCAACCTGTGAAAAATGTAGAATGTTTGCTAAATATGGTAGACTAAAAATAAAAACCAGAAAACATTAAAATTTGAAGAAAAATGACGTTAAATTTGTCCAATGGCTTCTGGCGCGACCAGTCAGCTTCTTGTCGCTGGTGCGCGAGAAAAAATAATTTCGAACGCATACTGTAACCGATATAAGGTGTAGAATTTTCTACTGATTATGATAGTCTACAATATTCTAGTGTACAGCCTCGAAATTCTGATAAAAATGGCCTGAAAGTGGGCACACGGTGCTCAAAGTTGCCTTTCGGATTACGGTAGCTGTTGTCGCGAGTTTTGACTCCCAAAAACTACTGTGATATCCAAAATCTTGCTCTTTTTCCCTTTCACTATACGGTATCCATAATATTTAATTTCCAGAAAGAAACGAATGCGCTGATGGTTCGAATAACTGTTCCCCCGACGCCGAGTGCATCAATCTTCCCGATGGCTTCCTCTGCCGGTGCAAGAATAACTTCGTCGACGTTTCAGCCAATCCCCACGTCGCTCCCGGTCTCCAATGCAAGGCCCTGGTCGATGAGTGTGCCCAAAAAGAGACGAACACCTGCCACGAGCACGCGCTATGTATCGACACCCGCGACTCCTACAAGTGCCAGTGTAAGGACGGCTACGTCGACCACGACGAGCTCCGAAACCCCGGAAGAGACTGCCGGAAACGTGAGACTACTTTTTAATCAATTAAAATAACAATTTATAGTCAATCAAATCTGTGAGGGCGGCAAACACGACTGTGATGCGAATGCCCGTTGTATTGAGAGAGGAACCAACGACTACGAGTGCGTCTGCAAGGCTGGCTTCCTGGATGCCAGCCCACTCCCTCACAGACCTGGTAAGTTCGCTTTTAAAGGTCTAGATGGGTTCTGTAATGAAAAATAAAAAAAAAATGAATAGTAAGCGATAAACAACACTGGTGAAAACGTGATGCAATGGCTACGCGGTAGTACGCTACGCTCACAGAAGCTTTCCTACATTTTTTATCCGGGTTCGAGTCCTCTCGGTGTCCATAGTCTTTTGCTTTTTTGTTTTATTTCATTTCCATTACCCTACCTAAGGTCAAAATAACCTCAAAAATCCCCACTTCTAGGTCGCAAATGCCTCGAGCGTGTCTGTACCGACGATTCCAAGCACAATTGCCACGCTGCTGCCATCTGCAAGGAGGTCGACGGCCCGGAGAAGTACACCTGCCAATGTCGGGATGGCTACGTGGATAAGATGCTCTCCAACCCGGGAAGGATGTGTGTTGAACAGATCAACGAGTGTCTCGACGCGTCTCTCAACGATTGTGACCCAGTGGCCACGTGTAAGGACCTCGACGACGGCTACGCCTGCAGCTGCCCCGCTGGGACGAAGGACATCTCCCCTGATCAGGCCGGGAAACCGGGAAGGAGCTGCTTCGCTCTGGTCAACGAGTGCACAATGCCCCATCTGAATAACTGTAGCCATTTCGCGGACTGTTTCGATAAGGAGAACGGATACGACTGCAAGTGTAAGCCGGAATATCATGACGAAGAGCCGGAGAATCCCGGACGACACTGCAAATTCAGTGAGTTAGACCTTTAAATAGATATACAGTAATCCTAGTTGTCAACGAGTGCCAGTATGACCATTTGAACGACTGTGACAAGCACGCCACCTGCAAGGATACCATCGCCGGATATGAGTGCCTCTGCAACTCGCCCTACAAGGACGAAAGCCCTGATCAGGCACTGCCTGGGCGTGTTTGTCGGTAAGTTTTGGGATTTTTGAACTGAAAACACCTTTAAATGTTTTTAAAATTGGAGAAAAGAGGTGGAAGTACGGTAGCTCTTGGGAACTTGGCTGTTTCTGGTCATAAGCGCGTGTCGGGATAATATGGGCCATTTTAGAGTATTTCAGATAACGTTTGGGGTATTTTCTTTTTTTGGCATTACAGTAACAAGTCTGATTGAAGGAAATATACTTCGCCCGGATAAACGGACAACGGATAATCCCGGATAATCGAAATTATCCGGGATTTCGGATAAAAAACGGATAATTTTCTGTTTCCAAGTGTTTTCCACAAGAATTTTTTATTCAATTCAACATTTTTATTGAAAGAAAGTAATGCTCACCTTTAATCTTCCGAAAATAGGCGCAATGGGGTGTCTTCGGATTAAGGTAGCCGGGTAGAAATGACAAAATTCGCCCGTTTTGGAAGATTTCTAGCGCTTTTTGGTTTCCATATACCTTGTTGTGACTCAAAACTACAGTCCTCACAGTGTTAGACGGTTCTGGGATTATGGTAGCCATTGAAAATTTTGGAAAACTAGCCTTTTTCGGAGGATTTGATCCAATTTTTCTGACTCAATGTTCTCATTGGACTGAAAACTACCGTGCTAAAAGTAAATACACGAAAAATCTGCCCCTTTTTCAGTTACAACGAGTGTCTGAACCCGGCTGACAATGACTGTGACAAGAATGCCGACTGCCTGGACACGGACGACGGTTACCTCTGCCAGTGTAAGACCGGCTTCTACGACGAGACAGTCGGCTCCCAGACCCCTGGTCGGACCTGCATCGGTAGGCTCGACTTCCCCAGCCCAGAAATAACTTTAGAACTAGCCCTCATAATCGACCAGCCACCTCAGGAGGCGGAGAAGACCACTCTCAGCCCGAATCTGGTGGTCTGTGGCAATACATTCTGCCATCTGGATCGACATGAGGTCTGTATCGGCGGAGAGAAGTGCGACTGCCGGCCGGGAGAGTCCCGCGCTACCGCCGAGGACATTTGTGTCCCGTCGAAGACCATCTCGATTCCTCTGCTGATTGACGAGATTGACGGCGAGCCCGTCCATCTGACACAAGACTACGTCCGACCGGACAATGCCAAGCATGTGGAAGTTGTCGAAATGACCAACAAAGGACTGGGAGACGTGTTGAAGTCGACCGACTACGGACCGAGGGTCATCAAGACCGACGTCGACTACATTACTCACCCGAAACTTGTCAATCCGTGAGTTTTTTTATCGACTTTTTGGGGAGTTTGTCGGGTCAGAGTCTGGGGATTTTTGGCGAAATGGTTGGGAATTTGAATGCAAGGCGATTTTGCCTTTTTGAAGTGCCTGACCCAATATTTTCAGCAATGCCGACCACGGTCTCCTGGCCAACAATACTATCCAATTCTCCGGAGATGGCCACGTCGACCAGTGCAAGGTAATCCCCTTCCCCCTTCCCCCTCTCTAACCCCTCCCTTTTCCAGTTGTACCAGCAAATTAGTGACGAGATCCGTGCCCGTGGTAACCATCTGGACCGGCTGACGATCGGCGACCTCAGCCAGACGGACCCTTGCCATGTGGAGTCCGTGACCAAGGGCACCCCCTGCGGGTCGACGTTCTGCAACGATGAGCTGGGCGAGGAATGCATCGCCGGGAAGGTCTGCGGCTGCCCGAAGGGGTGGAAACGACGCAACGGGACCAGTCCCTGCCGAGCTGTCGAGAGCTGGAATCTGCCCCTCTATGTGATCCGAGACGGGGCCAAGACCATTGAATACTCACCCCAGCTGGGAAATCCTCTCGAGGAGTACACGAAACAGTTGACCGGAAGATTCGAGAGCGGGATCGGGGAGAGCTACGACAAGACACCGCTGAGGAATGGGTTCCTTACGGCTGAAGTCAATGACATCGAGAACCCGGCACTGCGCAAGACTGTGAGTTTCTTTTTTGGAATCGTAGCATACGTAGCTACACAGTCAAATAAGGAAAATAGGAACAGATTAAACAGAAACGGAAGCTAGTAGTGGCCAGTTCCTTTGGGCCCTCGGCAACTGAAGGGAAATGACTTTCCCGCCCAAATTTAACTGCGTAGCCATTAGATACCCATAATCGTTATTCAGAACTGAGTATCACACGTTGCTACGCAGTCAATTGTGAGAAAATGGGATAGATTGGGCTGAATACGCTCTCCAATTCTTCCAAAACAAGAAAAGGACATTGCGCGCCCTTTGAGCTCTGGGAAACTACTTTCCCATAAAATTTAGCTGCGTAAAACATTGAATGCTCAGTTCACATTGTTTTGAACAACGTCACACTCCTGATAAATAAGGAAAAATGGAGTAAATCAGACCGAATTCGGGGTCTACAGCGCCCAACTGCATTCCGCGCTCTTTCGGCTGGTAAAAGCGATTTTTCGACCCAAATTCAATGGTCAATCCATTTCTATTTTGCGGAGACACCTTCTAGACTGAGTATTATACGGCTCTACGCAGGTAATTTGGGTTAACAAAGCCAAATGAGCCGGAGGCCGGGTTGCCTAGCAACCACTACCATCGTAGGCCCTTTAGACCGAGAAAACCATCTTTTCAGTCTGAATTTAACTGCCTAGACATGGCATACTCTGCCCAAATTGTCTATAGCACTGCTTATCCGGTTAATTTCAGAGCTGGGACAAGGGTGTCCTCTACAACTATACCGTAAACTTCGTCCGCGGTGCCGTCTCCGAGCCGTCGTCCGTCTTCTCCCAACTCTATGACTACATCGTCAAACAGAACAACTACGAGGTCATTTTTTCTTTTTTTTTTAATTTAAAAACAATTTTAGGTTGGAAAATCGAAGCTGTTCATCTCCCCGGACCAGTTGAATCCGTTCTCCGCCTGTTACCGCAGCGACTGCCACCCGTCGGCCATCTGTAAAGAGAACGGAAAGGGCTACAGCTGCCAGTGTGCCGACGGCTACAGGGATTTGAACCCCGCCCGACCGGGACGACAGTGTCTGGCCTACAGAGGAGTCAACGAGTGCGAGGACCCCAAACTCAATGAGTGCTCACCGAATGCTAGATGCATTGACCAGGATTACCTCTACAAGTGAGTTTTTGTACCTGAATAGTCAAATTTTCCCTACAGTACTTTCTAAAACCCCCATACGGCTCATTTATCACTTACTGGGCTCATAAATATGAGGTCAAAACACCGCGAGACCCCTTAGAATTCTGGCACCTACCGTAATCCTTTCGAATCGACGGCGCCCATTCCCGGAGGGCGGGATCCATATAGGCGGCTTCTCGGAGCTTACTCAGGGGGATACGGTACTTCCGGCATTTTCACAATTTGTCAGCCCCTTTAGATCCTTTCCTTACCTAACTAGAGTATTTTTTTATCAGTTTTGGGGAGAATTTACTCGGAACGGGCTCCTCCTTGTCCCTGGCCACCTCAATTGGTCCACAGAGTTCTCCACCCTCTTTAAAAGAAATAAATGAGTTTAAAAAAGTTGTCTTCTCCCCTCAAAACCATTCATTTCCTCCCCAATTAATTAATGTTCTTCCAGGTGCGAGTGTATTCCTCCCTATGTGAATGCCGCCACCGACGGTGCCCTGCCCGGCTCCGTCTGTTCCATCGACTACTGCCAAGATGTCAACTACTGTCCCCTCAATTCGACCTGCCACAATATCGACGAAGAGGCCAAGTGTGACTGCCGGCCGGGCTACGTCGATCTCCGCAAGTCGGAGCGTCTCAGCGAGGCCGGCCTCGGCGACACCATCTGCCTCCTCCACGCCGACGTGGACGAGTGCGCCCTCGGCCTTCACAACTGCTCCGCGGCTGCCGTCTGTATCAACAAGAGGAACGGCTACGAGTGTCGCTGCCCCGAGGGCTACTCCGATGGCAATCCCTCCGAGCCGGGAAGGATCTGCGCCGCTCTGCTGTGCGGTCTCTGTAACGGCCACGGGGACTGTATCCACGACGCCGTCACGAACAATGTCACCTGCGCCTGTGTCGACGGCTGGACCGGACAGTACTGCGAACTGGCCCCCAGCAAGCTGCCCCTCCTACTGATGCTCCTGTTGGCCCTGCTCTTCGCCCTGTTGGCCCTCCTCTGCTGTCTCTACCTCTGTGCCCGGTGTCGATGCTTCGGGACGCGGGGAAGTGAAGTCAGCTCAGAGCGGCAGATCATCGGATCGGATTATTATACGATACCGAGGGCTAAACTGGCCAAGGGATACGGAGACGAGATGGGGCACGACAATGCTGGAGCACTGGCCGCCTACTTGGACGATGGAGGATCGATCTCGTCGGATGGCTCGATGGAGGAGATTGAGAGACGAGTGACGACCGACGTGACTACGAGGGAAATTAGAACAACCACCGTCAGAGATGAACATGGAAATGTACTCAGCCAGAGTCAGGTAATTTTTATACTTTTTTTGTTGTTTTTTTGTTTTTGTTTTTCCCTGGTTCATTTCTGCTCAGTATTCCAGTTATATATAACGATCAAAAAAATCCATTTTACAAGTTAATTTTGTAAGAAATTGTTGGATTTTTGGCTTTATTTTGTAGAAAACTCTATGAGCTACATTTTTAGAAGCTACGAACGAGGAAAATATTATGAAAAGTGACTTTTTGGCTAAAAACACAAGAAATCTGTATTTTTTCATTGAAAGTTCAAGGGCAGATTTCTGGTTTCTTAGACTTTGAGAGACAGAAAATTGAAATAAAGAGCTATTAGAACGCTTTACATTGAATTAAATTTTGAGAAAATTCATTGAACTCCTTTTTGATAGATAAAATTAGCCAAACAAGCTTCTAAATTATCAAAAACTGTGATATAATGCTAAAAATTAGTAAAACGAGTTTCCTTACTGTGAAAACTGTAAAGTTAATCCAAAAAATTGAAACAGAAATGCTAAACAACAGTAAAAATGGGTTATATTATTTCCACAAGCTAAAAACTCAATAATAACTAACTGTCTAACTGTGGCTCTCTCCAAGCGTATCAATTATTTTCTATTTCAGGCTGTTCTCCACGGAGGTACCGGAATTCCCTTGGAAACGGAAGCCGAACAGTTTGCGATGACTTCCTCGGACCACTTCAGACATGCCGCTGCCAGAGCTGAGAGCCACGGATCTGTAAGAAATAAACCCCGAAAAAATAGAACGAGAAACATTTCAGCATACCGATTATGAGAGCGATTCGGACGGTTCTGACGCGGGTCACGCCGTCTTCGACCGTACTACCCGAGCCACCGAATCACACGACTTCCAACCCGGTCAGGATCCTCGAACCGGTGTTGAGAGAAGAAAAAATGAATTTGTGACCACTACCACAGCTAATGAGGTCAATTATTTCTAGAACTAAAAAACTCTCGGTGCATTTTTCCCAGTTTATTAGTCAGCCATTTATTTGTGATCTAAACCAATTGTGTAAATAGACCATATCCAATTCCCCTTCCTCCTTTGCCGTAGACCCTTTTCCCCTGGATCATTACTGCCAAAAACTATCTCAAGTTTCCATAATAATACGAGTTTCCCCGCTAGATATTGTTATCGCCTCGTCACTGCCAAACAACAAGAAAAAACATCCAAGCCCCTTTCTCTTCCTCTCCCTCTGACCTTTCCAAAAACCAATTGCTCATTGATTGTTTCCGAGTCATATATGAATAAAAACATATTTATAACTTAGAAATGGAATGTACAAATATAAAAAAAAGATAGACAAAAAAGTATCACAGCGTTACGATGACTCACTGGGTTGTTGATCGCATGCGGCGGACTCAATCGCAGGCTCAGAGATGGGCTTTGCTTCTTCATCACCGTCTTCTTCAGCTAGCCGGAGAGCTTTTGGAAGAAAGTCGACATCATTCCAAAATGATTTGAACACCTGTCTTGCCTGAAAAAAAACTAAGAAAACGTACAGAGAATTGAAAACGAACAGCGTTTCGTACAACGTGTTCTCTGTGTATAATCTTATGTGTGCTGTACGATTTCAGAGATTTCAGAACGTACACGAGAATAAAAGAAAAACAACTCACTAAACCGAGGACTGATCCAAATTCTAGACTGTTATCGGCTCCAGGAACAACAGCTATATTTTCTGGCAAGTTCTTCAACTCCAAATTGACAAGTGAAGAAAAATGAAGAGACCACAACGATTCAGGATGTTCTCCGCCAGAAAATACTATTTTCTCAATATCCTCAATTTCTGTTTTATTGTCGCCATTCCCTGTGAGATTTAGAACGTCTGTAATTTATTCCACTACAGAAAATAGCAACCTGGAACCTACAATAGCCTTTAGGTGCAGCACATGCTTCAAATCCGGCTTCAAATAATCTTACAGCTAACAGTGGATTCAATTGAGATAAATTAACAAGAGAAATCTGTTAAAATGAAGAAATAATATATAATAAAAAGCTTACTCGTTCCTTTCCTTCCGGATCGGCCAGAATAGACTTATTTACGACATGGGCAGCTCTATTGATCCATTTCCCTTCTTCCACAACATACTGATCAGGAACATATTCATTAGACATAATTAAATGATCACAATCAATACGTTGCCCTGCAGCTATAACACCAATTGCCCTATAACGACGGTAAAAAAATATAAGTCAAACAAACTTGTTTTCTTTTAAAATGAGTGATTCTATAGGACGATCGAGACAGTAAATTCCACCAAAAACAGCACATAAACGACAAAAACATTGCGGCAATTCACCACATCCATACAGTGGGAAAAGAAAAGGAGAAGCACCAAATCGCCCTGTGGAGTTTACAAAAGTACAGACAGCTTCGAGTCCCTGAAGAAAATAGTGAAAATCGTTTGAAAGTAGTACTTCTTCTGTTGTCGCATTTGGATGAAGGATTCCAATAGCATCAGTAATAAAATATCGCAATTTATCCTTTATTGAAAACTTTTCCGACTCCAAAAACAGTTCAAATGGTTTATTTTTGAATTCTAAAAGTGCAAAAGTAAACCAGGAAACATGTATAACCTTTGTAAACGGGATCGTCGAACGTTAGTGCCTCCAACTGATGAGCTTTCCATATTTGACAAAATTCCATAAACTTCATTAGACGACGTTTGTCAAGTAAACTAAAAACATTAAAAAAAACCTACATACTCACTTGAGATTTTTGGATTGAAAAATTTCTCCTCTAGAGCATGGGACTGAACAGTAATTCAAGCCTTCATTTTCTTTTTTAATTTCCATACATAAAAATCGATCCACAAGTTTGAATTCAGCATATTTGGAAACTTCCGAATCGATTAGCGTTTGGGTCATTTCACTATCTGATACTATCATCTAAATGAGCTTTAATACAAAAAATAAGAAAAGTAACCTTTGGGACAAGATCAATGCTAAATCTTCGCCATTCTTGCTCTAAATAGGCACGAAATGTTGTTTCTTCTGTATCTCCAGTTCTTTTTTTAACAGATGTAAGGGCTTCGCTAAAAATAACTTTATTATAAAGCCAAACGATGAAGCTTTAATAACCTGGCGATTTTCCATTCTGCTAGAACATTTTTGAACGTTTTTCTTTTTCCGAAACGAATAAGATGTTCTTCTTCAGATAATTCTATTTTTGTAGACTCGGGTTCTTCGTTACTTTTCTAAATAGAAATATATTAAAGTAATTAAAGTTTCCAACTTCAAGGCCTGCTATCCAATCATTTACGGTTTTTAAATTAAATGATGCCCATGATCCACCATAATAATTATTTCTAAAATACCATCATAATTAGTTCTAAAAAAGATTAGCCGATAATAAACACTAACCTATCTAAATGAAGGACTGTCAGTCCAGATCGTGAACAAGCAGCTGCTATAATACTTTCAGGAAGACCAGTTCCTAATATAATAACGTCGACTTTTGATGGAAGGGCTTCCATCAATGACTAAACCGTCAAACAAGAAAAATACTGACAAAAGTAAACAAAGTATAAGGAAATCCTTTGCAGAAAAAGAAGTATAAAAGTTAATTTGAAAAATAACCCATCTTTATTATTTTTTACTCATACTCAATAAATTCAAATAAAGCTCTATGTGCACCATTAAAAGACTAGAAAATTGACAACCGTTTTCAAAGTGAAAGATTTGGAGCAAGTGAATAAGAAGGAGTTTTATGCCATCGGCTCGGCTGTATCCTCTCATAGTAGAGCATGTAGGCTTCACAAGCCGCAACTGTAGTATATGGAACCCGTGTAACCTGAAAGAACGTCAAGAAATGTTTGAAACAAAACGAACCTGATCATCATTAGTTAGATACCATGCATGTTGATCTTTTAGACCTCTTCTGTAGGTGACAAAATGTCCAGTTTCTGGTACTCCTCTATGCTCGGAAACAGCTCGTAGCTGATAGCGATAACGAGCATTTTCACGTTGTTCGGCAATAAACGATCCACCTCTGAAACGTATAACATTATTAAACTGATTTCTTGGCGCAATACGTAACTCTATGAGCCAAAGTAATTGAAACTACACCAAACACTACTTACATTTTTTTAATCCCCACTAAACAGCGAAAAAAAACTAGCGTGAACTTCGCGATCTTCACGTGGCCGCGTGTTCCGGTTGTCCGATTGCGCATGTGTCAATAACGGGAGCAGTAGGCGCCTGGAGGAATCGGTAGCAAACAGTCCGAGCTCTTATACAGCTGCTGCCACAACCGGGTGGTTTCGCTACATGTAGCATGCACCAGGGAACAGAATGGAGGAACACCAAAGAACAAAAAGAGACAACAACCCACTCGATGGTGCATATACTGCCGGCGGCAAGGCCCACGGAGTCCAGTCGGCCGGAGCAGTTGATCAAGGGTGCTTCTCGGCTGCTGCCAGCTCCTCCAACAATACGAGACGTTACTTCCGGTGTACGTGGATCTACATCTTTATGCCGATTCATCATACGATCATATTCGTTCTGAAAAACAAAAAAATTACTAGTATTTACTACCATTTTCCAAAATTATATAAATAGCGTTCGTAGAGCATTCGAATGTTGGAGCATAATCCAGTTTGTACACAAAAATTGTATGTAAAGAGATACTCAGGCGGGAAAACATGCATCAGGACTGGTCAGATTCTGTTTGCAGTAAAGATAAACTGCCAAGAAAAGTGGCGGAAACGGATGGGTGAACGTTCGCATTGTTTGTTCCAATGGCAAAGTCAGGTTTTAACGGCATTTTCAAGAGTTTTTACGTAGCTCCGCGAAGATTAACACTTTTTCTAGTAGAGCTGCCGGTTAGCTGGTGAAAAAAAGGACAGCGGATGGACTAAGGTTAAAAAATCAAATAATAATTAGTTCGCAGCTACAAATGGAGATCGTTTTATGGTTGATTATAATCTACCAAATATACTTTGATTACTGATAACCTGAAATGATAATTATAAAAAGGTTTCACCTCTTTATTTCTGTAGAAGACGAGATCCCTCACATCCAATGTCTCTCCAAATTCAACGTGGTCGGAAACTTTATAGACGGCTCCAGATGGCATCACGGCTCCTCTTTCCACTCTGATGACGAGACATTGTGGTAACTGAAAGCTACTTTATAAATATATATATATATATATATATATATATATATATATATATATATATATATATATAGAAATAAGTTTAAATCTTCTCAGAAAATTTTGGGCATGGGAAACTGGGCATTACATACGAGAAACGGGCAAAAAAGTGGGTAAATATGCATGCTGTCTGGCGGAAAGTGAGAAGCAGCTAATTTGGGGTGGTGCTTGTAATGGCTCAAGGTACAACGTTTACCAGAACTTTCTAAATTCAGTTATAGTTGCAAGATAATTTGCGGGTTTCTATGTATTAAAAAAAAATAAAACCGTGCAATTCCATGCGAATTGTATTTATAAATTGAATTTGTAATAAAAAGCGCTGCAGATAAGGATCACATGATAATTTTACATCTTTCCCACAAGGGGTTCATCGGCATGAACACCAAACTACGCGTGTTCTAGATTGCTTGCAAAACTGCAAATATTGGTGCGCGAGCCTTTAGCGGCATTTAGTTGCAGATTCAATAAATGGAAAAATAAAATAAAAAGAATAATTAATACCACCAATATTCTAAATGAAGTCTTCTCTATCTACTAAAAAAGTCATTTATACACCCATGAATTCCACAAATGAATTCTCCGTACACATCTATTCTTTGCAAAAAATAGGACGCTATTCTGTTCAATAATTCTATAATTGACCACCTCCGTTGCAAGGGATAAAGTGTAAAGAGCGCCTACAAGAAGAGGTGTCTTTAATGGTAGCGGTGAATGAAACCACTATCTGCAAGTTTGCCGAGCAAACACGGAAGAGGCTTACAAATAACGAGTCCAGTCACACGTAATAATCAGGCAGCTAGAGACTAGTTAACGCGTTTTTCTACAGGATTTCATAGTGAACAGCTACAAAGATCGAGGCTAATTGATTTGTAATTGATCGACACTCAAATTACAACAATAAAAACAGTTAGCAAAAGATGGAGACTTTGTAAAAGCCGGATAATTATGCAAGTACCTGGCTATTCTTTTATAAAAATGTTCGTTTGGGGAAGATAAGTACCAAGTTACAAAATAAAATTTAGAAACGTACAAGACTTTTCCCATATTAAAACTGCAGAGTTACACAGATCAACAGCTATTTATCCGTGCACTACTCCAAATATTCTAAATGAAATAGTAGTTTCAATTCTGTGATGTAAAATAAAATATTTGCTGAACGATCGGGAAACTGCAAATCTGTTTGTTAAAACGTTTGTGTAAGTTTGTTTTCAAGATATTTTTCATTGTAAAATAGAGAAATATCCAAGTTATAATTGTTTAGAGGGACAATGCTTAACGTCACTCAGACTGTATATGTGTCGTCGATTTGCTCGCGAAATAAAAACTTGTCTAGCCATCTGTGAGAAATGATCTGCTGCGACATTTGCTCAAATAAATCATTTTTTCTCAACTTATACAAACGACTGAGATCATTGGAGAAGAGCTCCGTAAGCGGTTTCTTTTCCGCAGCTAGGTGCACATGGCGACCGGTCTAGTCTCGTCGACCACGCCTCTTCCGCTCATATAAAAGTCAACGCCACGCAACGGTACCACATCGCCTCAGGCAATTCACCGAGCGAACACATCCCCAACGAACATGCGCACCGTCTTTATCGCTTTCTCCTGCCTTTTCCTCCTTGCCTCTGTAAGTATTTCTACCAGTTATTGAAGAACATCCATCAAAAATTCGCTTTCTTTTCAAAAATCTTCCATCCTTCCAGGGTAACGTCCTTCGAGAGAAGAGACAGTGCGGCTGCACCCAGCAGACTCAGGCCCAATGCTCCTGCACTCCGGCTCAGACCACCTCATCCTGCTCTTGCCAACAACAGGCAGCTGCCCCAGCGTGCGGTTGCGCCGCTCCCGTCCAGCAGAACCCCGTCCAAGTCCAGGTAATCTCCAGTTTCTCCCTCATGACTAAAACCACGTCTTGACAGGTCGCCACACCTCAGTGTCAGCCAGCGTGCCAGCAGTCATGCTCCCAGCAGTGCAACACTCCTCAAGCCGCTCCCTCTTGCCAACCTCAGTGTCAACAGCAGTGCCAGGCTTCTTGCGCCCCTAGCTACCAGCCGACTACTCCTGCTCCCGCTCAGTGCATGCCTCAATGCCAGAACCAGTGCCAACAGACCTGTGTTCAGCAGCAGATCCCTCAACAGCAATGCCAAGTAAGTTGCAAATCACAATTCATAAAAAATAACGAAAAGAGCCTTTTTGAATTACAGTATTAGTCTCAATTTGTCCAAACAAATGCCCTCATTTCAGCCTCAATGCGATCAACAATGCACAGCTCAGTGCCAGCCTCAGATGAACCCCGTCACCTATGCTCCAGTTCAGCAGCAGCAGAGCAGCTGCAACCAGTGCCAACAGTCCTGCCAAAACACCTGTGTCCAGCAGCAGCAGCCTATGAGCCAATGCCAAGTAAGTTACAGCTAAAAGCAAAAGATGCGTTTTTGAGCGAGCTATCGAAACATTAATTTTGAATAGTCCTAACAACTTCATTTTCCTCATTTAGCCTCAGTGCCAACAGCAGTGTCAACCCCAGTGCAGCCCCGCCACTCAGGCTCCCGTCCAGCAGCAGCAGTGCCAGCCTGCTTGCCAAGTGAGTTACAAAGAAAATGATAAAAGCGTTGTTGAGCTATAGTAGCCTCCAGTTGCCCTAAAAATTTAAAAATTTTCCAGCCTCAATGCACGCCTCAGTGTACTCAACAGCAGCAGCCTCAGCAGACCCAGACCATCTCTCTCTCCGTAAGTTTTGCATTAAATCGCGGTCAACAACAGTAACCCTTTAGATTACTGTCCCCGTTGCTCAAAACGACGCCTCCTGCCAGCCTCAGTGCCAGCAGCAGTGCACCAACACTTGCCAACAGCAGCAACCTCAACAGATGAACCAGTGCCAAGATCAGTGCAACAACCAATGTGCCCAAAGCTGTGCCCCCGCTCAGCAGCAACAACCTCAATGCCAGGTGAGTTACAAAATGCTAATTACTTGTACTCTTCGCCTCAATCACCTCAATATTAATTTTTTTAGCCTCAATGCCAGCCAGCCTGTCAGCCCAGCTGTGTCCAGCAACAGCAGCCTGTGACTTACGCTCCTCCCGTCCAGCAGAACCCTTGTGCTCAGCAGTGCCAAAGCGCCTGCGCTCCCAGCCAGCCCGCCCAGCAATGCAACCAATGCCAATCTAGCTGCGGCTCTGCTTCTCCCGCCCAGGTCGTCCAGGTAACGAAAATTCCCCAATATTCAATAACGTAGCAATTCAGATCTCCCTTCCCTCCTCCGTCCAGCAAAGTCCCCAGTGCCAGCCTCAATGCCAACAGAGCTGCCAGCAACAATGCGTCCAGCAGCAGCAGCCCATGAGCCAGTGCCAAGTGAGTAGAAGTTTTAGGAGCAATCCGCGATCAACAAAAATTTTCGAGAGCGATGACTAAACAAAATTTTTCAGCCCGCCTGCCAACAAAGCTGCAGCAACTCCTGCGCTCAAGCCCAGCCCGCCGTCATGGCATGCCAACCTGCTGCCCAGCAGAGCTCCGGCTGCCAATGCCAGCAGAACTACTCTCCCTGTGCTGGAGCCAGCGGACAGTGCTGCCGAAGAAAGTAAACGCCGCTTGAAGACGCGACGAAATTCGCCTTCACTGTGTGTATATAGGAGTGCAACCGACTCTGCTCAATAAAACATAAGCTACTCACTTTGCTGAAACCTTGTTTCTTGAACAGTCCACTATCCACTTTGCCTGTTGTCTTCTTGCATTCATCACACGACGCTCCACGTATAATTTCCATGCAAAAATATTTTCGAAGAAGCATTTCCAACGTAATTCGACCGGAAGTTTTGGGAATTTGTACAGAAATTACGCTACATGAATCATAACGCACTTTCTGCAAAAAAAATATTATAAACAAAAAGAAAAACAAACTTTGAATCCACATAAACTGTTACAACATCGAAGCTGCGTTGCCGTCAAGCCAAAAAAAGGAGCACGTAGTTTAGCGTCCATTTTGACTGTTTCTGCACATCTGAAAATGGATATCAATTCAAAATAATGATAAAAATCATTTACCTCTCAAATACAAGTTGTTTCAAGGGAGTAGACGGCAGTTCAACATGGTGTTCAGCAGAATATTGCTAAAAAAAGATGGTCCTTTCAATAAACAATTAGGCAAACATCGGCAATATCAATAAGCGAGTTCTTTAGTAGATTATTTCGTATAGTTCGAAGTTCATCTTCGCTGGTAGATAAAAAGACATTGAAAAGTTCATGGAGATCGTGTTCAACGCCTAAAAGTAGCGAAATATTTTTCTATTAATCTTCAAACCTATGCCAATATGCCATCCTTTAGCATAAAGGGCAGAAACAATTTCTCCAGCATTATAAGAACATGGATCATCACTATTTAGTTCTAAAATATAATATAAACGCGAAATTCAACTACATACTCAAAATTATATCTTTGAGTGCATCAAGAAACGTAGTAGGAACATTGCTGTCCGAAATGTCGATTTCTCTGAGCCACTGAACGACACAAGGAACACTAAAAATAAACGAAATAAAGCCCTATAGTAAGTTACGAAACCTTGCTAAGCCTTGAAGCAGAGCATTAGCGTAGCATGTGTTGCCCAAATTGTCTAATCCTGGTACTCCAGCTGCTTTCATTTCTAAAACGAAAAAATTTCACAGCCATAAATCCAAGTTACTTGTTTTACTTAAGCCTGTTGTCGAATAAAGATATACAGCTGCCGCTGCTGCAGATCCTCCAAAAAGTATTCCTGTTATAATAGCCTGAAAACTAAACTGAAATATACAGCTGTAAGATTAGTCAAGAGGAAAATTCGTTCATTTCAGTTGTGCAATATTTCAAATATGGCAAAAAGCTGCAAAAGTAAGTAATTGATTGGGCTGCCAATATCAATAACAAATTGATTTTATGTATTAGCAGTAGAACATCATTGTACAAAACACAGCACAACATACAAAGCGAATAACGGAAGTTATTTAAATTTACCTCTTTTGAAAGAGTCGGTATTTTGAAGAAGGACGGATCTTCTACAAAGCCGTGACCCGGCACATAACGCATCACACTGAAATGGTGTATTTGTACAGTTATATGCTGAAAATAAGTAGTAAACAACGAAAAATGAGAAGAAAGAGGCCAACACTATGCAATTTTGAAAACATCTGTTTCGCAAGAGGGGCGCGATTCTATGGGCGGCGCTTGAAACGAAAAATCTGCTTTACACAAAACGATGGCTGCGTTTCCTCTTCTTTTTCTAGATGTTTTATGCTTTTCCTCGGTTAGAATAGCACTAGCAAGATTGGATAATGTATAGTGAAGAATATAAACTAGTCACCCTAAAGGATAGAGAAGATCTCCTTCAAAAATCGGTGGAACTTCTAAACAAAGTAAGTGCTTTTTTTTCTTTGTTTTGTGATGTTTTCAGGAATGGCCTCGAAGTCAGACAGCAAGAGAACATTCACAAAGGCGTTCTGTTCGTCCGACACCTCCCATGGCTTTTTTATTTATTCATTTACCGACAGACGAGCTTATTGGCCATGCTAGGGTTTGTCTACTTCCAAATAGGTACAAAAATTCTTCTTACGAGAAAACTAAACCCCCAGGTCAGAGAGTATATGGATAGAATCTGTGATTATAACAAATACACATAGAGGAAAAGGCTTGGGAAAGTTTCTAATGAACCTTGTAGAGGATTTCTGCAGAAATATTGGTTTCAAGCAGGTATTCACCCCTGCCCGATGAAAAGAAGCAACCATTTCAGGCTTTTCTTTCCACAGAAGATCAAGTAGAATTTTACAAGAGATGTGGCTACGTTGAATGTGCTCCGATACTTCATTCCACGGCGGCTACTTCTGTTTTTCCTGTTTTTGACAAAATTGAGCTGGATCTTCCTCCTGTAGTCAAATGTCCAGCTCAAAATAATTCTTGTCTCCTTGCTGACGGTGCTCCTCCCCCTCCGCCACCTCCTCCGCTCAAAGAGCAAAAATCCAATAGAATATCGACAATAGATCATCAATATATGGTGAAGAATTTATATAAAGGTCCAGAAATTGTATAAGAATAGAGAGAATATGAATAAAATTCTATGGAAAGTTATCGAATGAAAGAAAGGCGTTCCTTTTCAGCAAAAACTTTGTTTTTCTCATTTAGGAAGAGATTATACATCCTTTTTTTTTGCTCTGTTCTTCCTGAAGACAGTAGATTCAACACAAATTCTATTTTTCCTATTGAATAACGAAGTTGACATCTTTTTTGCTATATTTCTTCAAGAATTATTCAATTGCCAATAAGAAGTTTTATTATTTTACTTGCCGTAAAGCTTCTAACAATTAGGACAACCACGTGAAGAAATTAAATAAAGTTACAATAAAATATTTGGAGAATTCACTGACTACAACAACAACTTGACTGGAAACGGTGGGGGAATCGATGGAAAGGTTAGCTCATCAAAAAATTAATAAGCATGGTTAGCGACGAAGAGAGACTGGGAAGCAGCGGCGTCGGTGTTGGCATCGCCGGTGTATTTGCCGAGCGAAGCCAAGCCGTTGGACTGAGCGCGGTGGAGGAGCACCGCCTGGGCGTCCTTGATGTTCTCGTCCTTGCCGGCCCACTTGGCCAAGCAGCTGGCCTGAAGGGCGCGACCGTAGCTGAATGTCAGAGCCCAGGGCTTCTTTCCCTGGACCTGGTTCATGGCGTTGAGATTCTTCGTGGCGTCTTCTTCCGACTGTCCGCCGGAGAGGAAGACGACTCCGGGAACAGCGGCGGGGACGGATCGCTGCAGGGCGGTGACAGTAGCCAGGCCGATCTCGTCGTTGGTCGGCCGGGTGCCGGAGAAGGACTGGCCGGCGGTGCACATGTTCGGCTTGAGGAGAGTGCCCTCGAGGAAGACGTGGTGGTCATTTAGGGCTCTAAAAATGGATTTATTTTATTTTTAGCAGGGTTACGGTACCTGTAGCAGTAGGAGAGAACAGTCTCGGTGATTTTCTGAGAACGGGCGAGGTCGTGCTCACCGTCGGGAAGGATTTCCGGCTCCACGATAGGGACAAGGCCGTTCTGCTGGCAGATAGAGGCATAGCGAGCCAAAACCTGGAACAATCAACTATTTTTGGAGTCAAAAATGGCTAGAAACGATGTGGAAGAAAAGGCAAAAAGGGATAGGGGGCACCCGGGTTTGAACCGGGGACCTCTCGATCTGCAGTCGAATGCTCTACCACTGAGCTATACCCCCGCGATGTGCGAACGACTTGAAAGGCAAGAGAGAGCACCGGAGGCCCTTTTTTGTGGGCAAACAAAGAAACGGGAGGAAATCCCTACCTCGGCAATTTCAACCAGAGCCATGTGAGACGGTGTAGTGGAAGAGATCTTGTGAACACATCGCCACTTGGCAAATTGGGCTCCGTCCTGAAATACGGTATCATCTCTTTTTATTCCTCATATCCCCATTGCCTCCCCAATTCCATGTGGTCATTTCAACGCAGCTGTTCACTTTTCGGTTTGTTGTAAACGGAGGGAGAGGAAGCGATGAGTCCCCCCTCGAGCCGGGGAGTGAGTCGATTTGAGCACGGCTGGCGCATTCAATCAGACTTTTGGACTTGTGTTCGGGCACGTAGGCTCCAGACTCACACGAATTTAGACAGGATAACATAAAGAAAAGAGCCGGGGAAGCGAATTTAATAGATTTTTGTCATTAGAATCTACGAGATTGCTCAGAAATTCGCGGAATTGGACAGTTAGACAGCCTTTGCTACCATTTGGACGAGTTTCCGCACCCGTATGATCTCGGCAGCTCGAGGGAAAGTAAAAGTAGCGCGCGTTGAATACTAGCCGCGCAACTGGTGAGATTCTACGGGCGTGGGCTCGCGGATCTCTTGGTAACTGTATGGCTCGCGTTCAATGTTTTTTTTTGTTTATTTTTTCGTAATGGGACCCATAAAGTAGATTTCTATAATTCTACAGTATTCTTGACCCAGAGAAAACGAAATTTAAAAGTCCGTGAGCCAAAGCTAGTGAATTTTCTTTGAAAAAGGGCCACGAACCTTCTTATACTGGGCACATCTGGCGTTGAGGTCGTCCAGTCCCTGTGTCGTTCCTTCTCCGATGGTTCCAGCCATCGGGATGACACCCTTGTCGACCTTGATTCCCGGGATAATTCCCTGGCTCTTCAGGACCTCCACGAAGGGAGTGCCGTCCTCGGTCTTCTGGTAGAAGGTCTCGTGGAACATGATCACCCCGGAAATGTATTTACCCAAGTCGGGATTTCCGGTGAAGAGAAGCTAAAAGACGAAGATTAATACCTCGAAAAGGCGGGAAATTCAAACCTGGCGGTATTTGCGGCGGTTCTCTTCGGTATTCTCCAGGCCAATGGAGGTGAGGCGCTTTTCCATCGAACCGGTCGACTCATCAGCCGCTAAAATCCAATTTTTTTGTAATTTTTAACTCCAAATGACGATTTCAATTATATAAATTAGTGTCCCTACTGTAAAATTCACTCAAAATAGGCTAAAAATCTTTTTAAATGGAAGAAAAGGCGCGGAAAGTGGGCAAGACCCTCCCGGGCTTGGTTCACTGCGATTTTCGCTAATTTTTCTATTATTTGTCCTATTTTTTTCCATTTATATAAAATAAAAGATCTTTTAATGTGTTCTTTATTGGAAAAATTAGTTTCCCTCACAAAAGTTTGATATAAACTGAATTTGAACGGGAAAAGGAGCCGTTTCGGTCTTCTGACATGGATGACCGGGATTAACTTCGATTTTCGCGGTTTCTACACATGATTTATGCTATTTTGTCCCATTTTTTAATATAAAAAAGAGTTAAAATATGTTTATTGAGAAATTTCCCGTCAATTCTCTATGCATCTGGTCCAAGGTGACGGAAACCCGAAAAGCGCTGTGCTCATCCCTGACTAATTTGTTCTTTTGGCTCGATTCCCCAAATGAATCAAAGCCTAATCCATAAAATAAGACGTCTCCCCAAATGGAAACATCCCCCGTGTTGCTAAACCTTCCGCTTCGTCCCCCAGAGCCCGCGATTTGCATCAGCCCCTTCGCAATGGTGAAATACCTCCCCCGAATCGGAAAATGATGCAAATATCCGCATTTTTAGTCTACTTTCACTATTTTCAACCCTTTTTACCCTTTAAAACAATAAAATTTGACAGAAAATGGTCGAAAACTCACCCAAAATACCCTTTCCAGGGCTGACGATGGCGTTGGCAATGGAGCGCAGTTCATCCTCCTTCTCCTTGGTCAGGTATTGGGAATAGGAAGCCATTTTTCTGAAGGGGGAACATGTTATTTTTGGGAAAAATTTAATAGAAAAATAATAAAATGGTGAGGGGAATGGGTTCGAAAAAAATTTCGAAAAAAAAATTCGAAAGAAAGTCTTATTCAGTAGCTGGGTTACTGTAGACAGGACTGCGTGCCGGTTTTCTCTTCAGCGCGCCTCCTGGGTCAATTTCTTCTATGAAAATAGATAATGCAAAAGATTAAATCTCGAGGGCAATAAAGAACAGTTGGTCCTTTAAAAATGGGCAAATTCCGAGGCAAATAAGCAAAGAGGAAGTAAAAAAGCCCGGGCAGGCGTTTTCAGTCAGGGCCCTGGTCGGGGTGAAGTGAGAGGATCGATGGGCGGGACTTACTGCGAAGCGACGAGAGGGGGAGAGGGAGAGGCAAGGGGGCACGGGCCGGGCATGTGAACACCCCTCCTCCCTTTATTTTGTTGCTAGTAAATCGGTTTTTTACCTGAGAAGAGAGGGGCAGATCCGACAGGAAGTGGAAAAAATGGCGGGGACAGATCAATCGGGGAAGGAAGGCGCCTGGCGCGGGCAATAAGCAATAACAAACGGGGCAAGACAGCCAATTTTCAATTTTTAGAGGACAGTGAGCTTTTTACACGAGGTTACGGTAATTTTCACCCGGGAAACAAGAAATTTAGAAGAGAAGGAAGAGGTGACTGTAGGCCGGATTGAAACGCGGTATTCTCGTTTTTTTTTCTATTAAAATGTAAAAGTTAACACCGTTTTTGACTGGGAAATGAGCATAGCTGACTGTAGATTTAAATTCTAGGCAGGAAAATTAATTTAGTGAGGTTTGAATAGCCTGGGAAGCGAGTAGAGAGGATTGTCGGGGGGTGGCGCGGAACACCGGGGATTTTGACATTTTCCGACTAATTCACGAAGAAATTTTTAGCTGTATTTTATCTAGAAGAGCACGGGCTATCTTATACATTGATCAGTTCGAATCTGGAGGAGTAAAAGTTTTAAAAGGCTGGTGGCCCGCGGCGACACCTTTGAGAATCCAATACGGCAGTTAAATTGAATCGAAGGGTGGTGAAGGATGGGAAATTGATTATTTTGGAGGGAGGAAGACTTGGGAGGAGGCTAGAGAGGATACAGAATAATGAGCTGAATCGGAATGACGGTTCTTTATATGGCAGGCCTGATGCAAAGCGTCGCTTTCGCAGCTTTCGAAACAGATGAAATGGAGAACCTCAAAAAGCGTAGCTTTCGAATTCAAAAATCAAGAATCAGAAAATAGGATAATAGATTTTTTGACCTAATAGAAAGAAGAAAAGGGAAAATGACCTCAAAAAGGGAAATACTTGAATAACTGTGAGGGACATTTTCTAGGTAATTTCAGGCTCCTTCAAGACTTTTCCTAGTTTTTTTTTCTCTTTTTTTATTCAATAATCCTAGAACGCCTCTTCTTCTTCATCCAAACTGATCATCCTACCTGAAAAATACCGTATACTGTATTCTTTTCCTTCTGTAGAAGTGCGTCTCACAAAATCTATCAAAAACCCTAAAAAAATGCCACATCAGTCCGAACATTTCAACCTCGACACGTTTTGGTAAAACATAAAAAGTTAAACAACATTGGCCCTACAAGTAGTCAAGAGACAGCCGTTTTTCCCGAAGGGCCCCTGGCTGAAAGTAACGGCCATCTCTCGGTCTTTTGAACTCGGACGGGTTTCCCTTCAAGAACAAATGTTGTAAGTTAGACTGAGATCTAACGATTGACACCGAAAAGCAGGGGGTTGGAAGCAAGTGAGTTTTCGCATATCACACAATAGAGCCGATACATACACAGGGCGCGAATTACACTAGATTCAGTCAAATTCTTCGTTAGAGCTAGATCTTTTTTTGTACTGTGCTGATACAGCACGTCTTTCTGTATATGGAAAACATGATATGACCCCTCTACGATATAAAAATCAGAAGTTATGAGGGCGCCAAAATGGCCCAAAAGGTGGGGGTTTTTGAACTACGGATCGACCTACCTCCTCCAAATCGCCGAACGGGCTACTAATTTTTGTTTGTTTGCTACAACACTGACATAGACCTACATCCTGGCAAAAAATTAACCAAATCGACCGCTCCCAGTTGGCGACCTTTCCTGGTAAAAGGTATAAGGGGCTAGACTCTTATTATAATCAGGTAATATCAAGTGTAGGCAGCAAGATATAGATGATCAGCTGCGAAACGAACCGCCAAACTTGGGTTTCACCCGGTAATTCTAGTCCCGATTTGGTCCCGATTTTTTCCCGACTTCAGTCCCGATTTCGGGACGGGATCGGGATTGAGAAAAAGGCTCGTCCCGAAAATCGGGCCGGGGGTCGGGATTCAAGATTTTATCGGGAATCCCGCCCACCTCTGATTTGAACCCGACCATATTGCGGTGGCCATTTTCCGCTTTTTTTTGACAGTTTTCGCCCTCTTCTGGTGCCAAAATTCCATTTTTATAGCCGCTGGAAATAAATTCCAAACGGATCATTTTTGACGCTCTTTCGAACGGCATAGGTCTCGTTTCGGGAACCCACTGCGCGATGAAAAGATTCTCTTATGAGAACCAGTTGCCAGCTGAGATTATTACTATACTATTTATTGATTTTTCCCTCTATTCAAAGTAAAGGTCACTGTGGACCCGTGCTTCTACTGTTCGCTCGTTCAAGCCAATTTCCTCCTCCACTATGGCTAAATTTGTCGATAAAATAATCATAGCTGGCAACGTTTCTACACCTTTCCTCGAAGCGAAGAATTATTCTCGAATGAATTGGAGCCGTATCCCGAAGGACTATCAACTGAAGATCTTTCATAGAGTTTGCTGCCCCCGTTTTTTTGCATTTTTTGTGTTCATTGCAGCAGCCGGCAGCCACGATTATTAAGATGTGTTTCACGTCGAAAAATACATTGGAAACGGCAGAAGAAGCCCTATCTGAAATGCCGGATGTTGTTTTATTGAGGAAGCTTATCAAATTCTTCGAAGAGGTGTACTCTATTTTCTCCTTATCGTTGTCGGTACGTAAAATTCGAATTTTCAGAATTATTCGAATGTACTGGTCGGAAACAATCTATTGACCGTGCATATTGAAAGACACTTCATCATACCACATCATTATCGCTTCACATTTCAATATGAAGCGGCCCGGAAGCTTTTTGTTCCTAGTATGGCTTGTTGGAGACAATTGTATGAGAAGCTAAACAGAGAATTGAAAGGGGAATTCGACGAGAGAAGAAATATTCTTAAAACGTTTGAAAGTAGGGCATAATTAGAACATCTGAGATTTAGAATAGCAACAGAAACTCACGCAATTCAAACCAAATGGGAGCAAGAGAACAGAAGAGGACCTAAGTCTATTCAACTGGCCGCTATTCCTGATCACATTGTGATCGAGCTCTTCAAAAAGGTCATAGGCAGCGAATTTAAAAAAACAATGCCCCATTGCAGTCTTCGCTAGCTGTTTTGAGCCGGCTATGGAGAACGTGCAGACGAGTGAAGAGCATTGCCGTCATCTATACAACAACAACGCGAATACTCTCTTGGTTTTTTATGATACCAAATGCCAAACCACGTTTTGCTGGAAGCGAATATAGAAGGCGGCAACTTTGGGATTGGTTTCTATTAGATGTGAGTTTTGCTAACATTATCTGGCTCTCATGTTACAACAACTCCAAAAAGTTCTCTGGCAAGGGTGGGCTCGAGATGGCTTTACTGTAGATTATGCGGTCAATCGGATATTATAGTCTGTCAAGAAAAAAAGACGACATTCAAGGTCTAACTCGCCAAGAACAAATTTTAGTGGTGGTGCGCACTAACTGACATAATTTTCGAGCGGAGCGGCCAAGAAGAAAAAAAGGCCAGTAAGTTCGGCCAGCTGCTAAACCGTTAGACTTTCAATGTCGTCTTTTTTTGTTGACAGACTATATGCGGTCAGTCAAACTTCAAATCGAATTTTTTGCGGTGCGTTTGGAGCTGGCGGTTTGAACAGATGTTCTTTTTAGCTCAACCCACCTGGCAGACAACTTCCTATAAAGTCAAATGTGTAAAGAATTGCCGAAAACTAAGGATTATTCAACCGAAAACAAGCTATTCAGAACCGCTTGATCTGCTCTCCAAGATGGCACTTGAATTTTCAAAAATGGTTGAAAAATGAGCAAGCTACAGCTCGAATTTATAATAATTTATAATCAGCTCCAAACGCGCCGCAAAAAATTGAATTGACCGTATAAGATCCGACTGACCGCATAATCTACATAAGAGCCATCGAGATTAGGCTAGAGGGTCGGAAATTATGTTACAGATAATTTTATAAAATCAGAGCGTCAGTGACAAGCGTGTGACAACGATTTTTGCGTGAAAATTATTGAGAAAAATGGTCGAATACTGGCAATTTACAGCCCGACCAAAAATAAAAACATGACTTC
This sequence comes from Oscheius dolichura, assembly GCA_932521035.1. Taxonomy (NCBI): domain Eukaryota; kingdom Metazoa; phylum Nematoda; class Chromadorea; order Rhabditida; family Rhabditidae; genus Oscheius; species Oscheius dolichura. Next base: position 8,253,947 of record OW051494.1, read on the forward strand.
AAGACCCCTTTTTAAGACAAAAATCGTTGTTACGCCTTTACCGGTGGCCCTCGGAAGTTGGTCAGTAGCACAATTTCGGCGCTCTACTAGGTCACATCCGGTAGTCCGTTTTCTGTTGAGAAACTGACTTTTGCCACAGCGTGACCGTCCCCCTTCGAGGACATTTTTTAAATACGAATTTCAGGCTACTATAATGTGTTTGCGACATTGTAAGCATCAATATGACATGCTCCCTATCTACGTAAAACAAGACATTAAAAAATTCCTCTCTGGAGGAGATCCCTTACTGATCTCTAATTGGTACATAAAGCAAATACAAAGCAAGCCTACATATTTCGAGTGGCATCGCTGGGGGCATTGCCCAATTAGATTACCATTTCGACGTATCTACGCAAATCCTCGAAAACGTCTGTTCGTAAAGCCTATTATGCCCTGAAGTTCAATAAAACAAGCTTTCTATTTCACTTGGTTATTTTGGCTTGGTCACTTAGCAAAAATGGGAGTTGTGACCGATATCTTATTTGAGTAGGGGAGTCGAGAGCGGGGGTGGGCGGAATTCCGGGTTTTTTTTTTGAAATTTTCAGATTGGCCAAGGAATGACCGAGATACGGACACAAACACCCGACATCCCGGACCTGGCCTCTGACCCTCTACAGGGTTACGCTTACAGTAACCCATAAGACGGCGTCTGGCATTGCCTATCCTTTTCTCTCCACCTCCCACAGCCCCAACAGTTAGACACCCACGAGAAAGAAAGTGGTGAAGGCTTGGCCATCTTCGTCCGTGTGAATTCGAATATTACAGATGCGGCATCCAAGAGCTGTCAGAGTGACTTTATCAGTTCGAAAATTGACAATACTTCTAGCATTCTGAAACTATTGAAATTCTTGTTCCTTCTTCTTCTAGAAACACTCATCAGGCTTACTGACAGAAGATCCCAACCACTGAAACTTGCCTGTACATGTCTATGAAGCAGAACTTTAGCATCTAAACTCCGTTAGCTGCTAAATCGAAGAACTCCAATGTAATATAATTTATCCAACAGCTTCATTAGGCCATCTACGTATTTTGATTGAGGGAACACGTGTAATACTTGACAACGGAAAGGTTTCAGCGCATTGACAATATCATAGAATGATTGGGGTTCGCCCCAGTAACTGCCACAGTACTGGAAATTGTATTCTCTTTCATTGGAGGATGGTTAAACTTACAAACATGCTTTACGGAAAATAAGCATAGCTTCCGAATAGGCGCGGTCAGATCTACTTTATCTTCTCGCCCGTATCCCTCACTTCTAACGGCTATACACTGAAACCTCCGATCGATTTTTTAAAATATCCTATATACCATTTTTTTGTTTTCAATATTCAACTCTTGTTTCCTTTTGCCATGCAGTCATTTGTCCATTCTAAACTTTCCTTTATTTCTTTCCTTCTGCTTCACAAAAACTATCCAAAACACTATAAAATCCCACATCAATCCGAACTTTTCAACCTCGACACGTTTTGAAGAGAAACAGTGAAGTTGGAACCCGTACGTGAATGCAGAAAACCTTTTCCCCGGGTTTACTGTAATTCAAATCCTTTTGAAGTTTTCCATTTTTTATTCCTTTTCTACTTTGTTGTACTCTTCGGCTCTTGTGTTTCTCTTACGTTGATATTGAATCTACGCTTTTTTTCAGTATACGAAGATCCTTTCAAGTTAATTATTGATGCTTGCTAATATTGTAAGAAGATCGCTTTCTACAACTACTTCCCTGGCGGCTTCATTGAAAGAAATAGCTGGTAACAAAGATCCAAGTCTTCTTTATGAGCCAAAATTTGTGGATCCACGTGAATATCCTGAGTAAGTGATTTCTGAATAATTTCAGGTTTATAATGATGAAAAATGTCTATTCATACAGTGGTAGTTGATATTTTCCATAATTGCATTCTAAAATACATTTTCAAAAAGATTATTGGTGTTGCCTATTTTATTCATTGAGTCAGCGTACTCTTATTAACCAAATGTTTTCAGACATGATCTTATGAATGTGCGTCTTCAAGGTTATGATTATACTCCATTAGAAAAGTTTCAATCTTATGTAGATAGAATGGCGCGGAGGTTTGGATTCAAAGTTGTTGATAGGTATTTTTTTTCTAACTTTTTTGAGTATTCCATTTGTTTAGCTATGCTGTCGCTGCACAAACTCAGAAAGCTGTCACCTACAAGCCGAATAGTACAATGGTTGACAGTGAATTAGAATTAAACTTATACGACAGGTTCGTTGCTTCCTTTTCGTCTGTATTTAGTCAATTTTTAGATCATTTTCTTTGTAGTGAAAGTATGTTTTTAGGGTGGTCCGCATAGCTAATGTACCAGCTCCTCGTTTACAACTATTTGTGTATCTTCTTCAGACACATGTACCAAGTGGAATAACGGTAAGGCTCTTCAATTGTTTTAGTGGTTTTCAAGTTTTGTAGTAGTATTTTCATTTTCAACATTTTCTTTTATCTAAACAGTATGTTTTCAGATAACAGTAAAAAATCACGAAAAAGCCGATGAAGATTATCGATACATTCCCGACGTCCTTTTGAAACAGAAGCAAGAAGAACTCAAAGCTCTTGATGATCCAAATGTGAGAAGAAATCTTGGATGGGAATAATATATATGGTTTTTGTAACTGTAGGATAAAATTTTATAAATTTCCACACCTGTCTACTGTTGTTTTGTTTTTCTGGAAGAAATCCTGTTATTTTCGGTAGTTAGTTTCGATCCATATCGCTACATCGATGTCAGATTCTCTTCTCGCCAATTTGTAAAGTGATCCAAAAAGCCATGACTTCTTCTCCGTATAAATTAGTCGATATCGGAGCTAATCTGGGCCATCCATCCTACAAAAAAGATTTGCATGAAGTGATCGCTCGTGCAAAGGAAGCTGGTTAGTTTTTTTAACTACTTTTTTCTCCTTTTACAAATAATTGTCGTTGTTTAGGAATAGTAAAACTAATGGTTACGGGTACTTCTGAAGAAATTAGCCAAGAGGTAGCAAAGCTGGTTGAATCCGAACCTGGATTTCTTTATTTTACTGCGGGTAAGCATTTTTTGTTATTGTACAATAACGAACTTTAGGTGTTCATCCTCATGATGCAAAGGATTTTACAGACACTACTCTTGCTACAATAAGGACTCTACAAGTATATCTTCATACGTTGTTTTTATATTTGTCTATATTTCAGTCTCATCCTCAATGTGTTGCTGTAGGCGAATGTGGCCTCGATTTTAATCGGAATTTTTCACCTCAAGATGTACAGAAAGAGGTATTTCGTAAACAAGTAAGCAATTTAAGATATTTTTTCTAATTTTTACATTTAGGTAGCTCTTGCTTGTGAACTGCGCCGGCCGTTATTTATTCACGAACGTGATGCTCATATACAAATGGTGGAAATATTAGCAGAATTTGGAGATCGCCTTCCTCCAGCGGTCATACACTGTTTTACGGGAACCAGTGAAGAAGCCAAGAAATATGTTGAGCTGGGATTTTATATTGGATTAACAGGTAGCTTTTGTATTTCTCCAATATTCTAGTTACTTTTTTTAGGTTTTTTATGGAAAGACAAATCGACAAACGGAGTACAAGCCGCACTAGCTAATGGAGATCTACCGCTTGAGAAATTAGTTCTAGAAACAGATGCTCCTTATATGTATCCAAAGGTTTCTTTCTCTTTTCATAGTAGTAAAATTATTTTTTTAGATAAATGATAAGAAACTACCAAAAGAAGTAAAAGATTCTATATCTGAGCATGCGAAAACACTACATAAGGCTAGTTTTTTCCAACTTTTTATTTTCTACATATTTTCTTGCAGTTCAGTTCCTTCAACCGAAATGAGCCCTCGTCATTAGCCGCAACTTGTGAGCTAATTGCCGGATTTATGAAGAAAGACGCGAAAGAAGTTGCAGAAGTTACCACGGCTAACGCTATGTCAATCTATGGCTTACAATAAGGTTTTTGCTATTTTTTTAAATTTATTATTTATTTTATATATAAAGATTTTGTTATTTTATTTTCTATTCCTTCTAGTTAAATTATATGAAGTCTAGATCTTCAAGAATATCATCGCAACTATTTACTACATCCATTTATCCGGCAAATATGGGCAAAGGCTGCCCGAATCGGAGCGTAGCCCCACAGTTCACATTCTCTCGCGGTTAGACTATCTTCTTGCTGCTTCCACTGCTTGAACAATGTATGATGCTCATAATTGAAGAAGTCTTGGATGGTGCCTTGCACATCAGAAGGAAGGAAATGAGATTGCCCGTATGAATGCCTCAAACATTCAACAACAGAAGCGGAAACTAAGGGCCTCAGTTTTGGTGGAAGAGAAGGACTGTCTTCCCGACGGAAACCAAGTCTGTTCCAAACTAAAAATCACACAAAAGCCAATAGGCTCTAGGTCATTTCGTGATGCTTGAATAGGACTGCAAACTCACCCTGGGTATCAGCTGACAACTGTTATCCATCAAAAATCGTTTTTCTGGTGAAAATATAGAAGCAAAAGACGATTGCTCCAACAGGGACTCGAACACGACCAGAAAAAACACCAAAATCTTGTAAACTAGAGCACTATCCACTCGACCACTGTTTCACATTTTACCTACTGCAATTCCAAGGATACAACGGCGAAAACCAGTTTTGACAAATTTAACATGTAAAACTCAACTGGCGTGCTACTGCGTAACGCGGGTCATTTTGGGAAAATGGAACACAGTTTCTGGGATAGTTTTTGACGCTCTTTTGAATGCACTAGGTCTCGTCTCACGAGTTCAACCTAAGGTGAAAAGGTTCCCTTGTGAGGGCCTCAGGTTTGGTGGAAGTGAAACTGAGGGCCTTAGTTTCCGCCGCTACTATCGATGCTGCCGCAGGGTTCTACCTCAATTTTGACGGTACGTCTCCTCTTCTATCTTTAGAGCAATGTACGATGAGGTACACAATTGTGTACGTGGCCTAGAAGTTAAACCGATTGTCACCAAACGGAAAGTAATCAAGAAGGCTTACATTCCAAATAGAGGATACTTGAATTGGAAGCCACGGAGAAGAGAGGGTCACCTGGCGAGGCTTACGATAACTCGGGATTTCATCAGAGACCATGGTAGGAATCCGTTTGTTAAAAAGAGATGAATCTCAATAAAAAGAGTGATTTGGGAGAGTTTACAAAAAGGCAACAATAAGGAGGATATATATATATATATATATGTAATCATATATATATATATATACCTGTTTTATGAAAGTTTTTAGACGAGTAGAAAAAGTTTTGAGAAAAAAGAGCCACAGCGGAAAGCGCCACAGCGAGCGGACTGCGGACGGCGCCACTTTTCCAAATACGTTTGTAGTCGTAGCTCAACTATTTTATGTGCAAATTTCATGAAACTTGGTCACTAGGGGTAATCAACTACGAGGATCAGATTTTTTATATCTTCTAACTGAAAAAAGTTATGCCATCAAAATCAAAAAAAGGGCTTGGCATGTGCTCCAACTAAACCCACATCACGCCCGGCGCTTCGAGCCGGGCTCGATAAATTACCCTGAACGGAAGAGAGAGTTAAAAAGAAAATTAAAACGAAATCAGAGGCTAGATGCTGGAGGAGAAGGAAGGAGGTCGGTTCCCTAGCTGTTTATAGAGCCGGCTGGTGCAAAAGATAACACTTTGGTTGCAATATTTTGTTAGTTGAACTTTATTCGAGAGCAAGTTATAACAATACAACAGGTTTATTTTGCGAACAAGTTATCCCCGCATTTTGCCCATAAATAGAATGATATTATCATAAGCGATAAAGAAAGCAAATGGTCGATTGAGTGTAATTTTGATGGGATTTCTAATGATGGTTGGGCCACTTTGGCTTTGTATATTTAGGATTGTGAGAGCATAAGCTTCTGTTCCTTTGTGATCTACGCTGATGGCAGCCAGCTGCTCTCCTTCTCCAATGAAGACCGGTTCCTTGCACATTTTAGAAAAATCTGCCTTCAGGGAATGAAACATGGTGGTGAGGCCAAATTTCTTCAGCAGATCTCTCAAATCCAACTTAGACTTGATCTCAAATTGAGGCATTTTGGCCTCAATTTTCGTTGCTGTCATGTTAGCCATTAACTGCAACAGCTGATCGCTTGAGAGCCTTTCCAGACAGGATTCCAAGGATACACGAAAAAAAGGATCTTTTAAAAAAAATGACAGTCAACTTACTGCTCATTGGGAAGAAGAGCAACAAGCCTAAACTTACTATCCTTATAGGGGAAGGAGACAAGGACAAATTCGTCAGATTCAATGTAGTCGAAGATGTATTTCACATACATGAACGGCAGCTTAAAAGACTATTGTTTGCATATTATTAGAATGTGTTTAAAAGGTCCTTGAAAAAAGTGCCTAACTTTTTATTTTATGGACTTTTTTGAGATGATTTTGGGCCCAAACTGATCGCCAGCATCTTCGCCATAGCTGTATTTTGTTTTCGACCCACGCTTCCTACAGCTCTAGGGCGCTATCCTCGCTTTTGTCTCGGGAGAGCACGGTGCAAGGTGCTGTTGGGACTTGTTTTGGTGCTGTGTACACCTTGTCCAAAACCAACTTGTTCTTTTTTCAAGGACGTTGTGATCATCCCTAATGCATTATGTTCGGACATCTTACCTCTTTATATTTCCCTTCTTGCGTGTAGAATTTCTCCGTCTTACGCTCATAAAATTTATGCTCCCATTTTCTTTTGAAGTAAAGTAAGCTCGCCACTGCCGCGACGGTATCTTTAATTTCAGGTCATAAATAAGCGGAGGTGAGAATAATGACGTTACCTGGCTTGAAGATGCCATCCCCGATCCCTTTAACTTTGCCTCCAGTTATGGTGTTAATTTTCTTGTTCAACTTCTGTAAATGTCAATTTTTGTTCATTGAATGTTAGTATTTTACTGACCTTTATGGCACCGCTAGTATCTCCCGAATTGTACATTACAGTCTCGGCTCCATATCTTTTAGAAATCTGTGAAATGAAGTTGTTTTCCAGTGGTATTTTGCTAAAGAAGACGCTCAATCTGACATTATCATAACAAACCTTAGCATGACCGTCAAGAAAGTAATATCTTCTCTCTCTATAGACTTGACTAACTCTGACCAGACGAGATCTGAGGTGTTCGCCTTGAGCATAAAGTTGTCCATATTGTAATACTCTGAATTCGAATGAAAATTTAGCAAAATAGGTGGAGGACCTTGGTTGAAACGTTGAGTAAATTCCCTCTTTGTCGTTCCGCTCATACCAGTGTAAATGACGCCAAGAGCCAGAAACATTGAGAGAGGCGAATAGACCAGGGATTCATTTGCTGGCAGATAATTCAGAGCGGCTAGCCCAAAATGGGCTACACCCTCCGCAAGAGACATAAGAAGGTAATGGGGTTCGGGCGAGGCAAGCGATCGAGGCAAATAAGAGGAGCTATTGGTAACCTAGGTCAGGGATCATCAAGATATGGGTGCAACATACACAACCCGTCATTATTGATCGGATCTAACCTGCCCGTGGGCCAACCCTTGGATTACAACCCTAGTGGGTCACCCTCCAGTTTCTGCACAAACTTTCTGCACAAACTATAACAGTTGACATCGAATGAAGAGCCCAGGCAGAACTTGGCAGAACTTTGTTTGCTTAACTGTTCTTTCAAGAATACCCACAAATATAGCTGACAAGGAGTGTTCGCCTCTTATTTTTGTTGTCGAGGGTTCGATTCTCTATTTGGGCAATCTTCTTTGCCCTTTTTCCTCTCTATCAGTCCTCTTGTAGGATGGACACCATATCCATTCATTCCTTCAATATTTGTGAGGTGAACCCAACGCCGTTTATTACATTTCTTACCAGGTACTAAAGAATTCTGCGAGGAGACGCACAGATGCCTCCAAAGGAGCATTTTCACAAAAAAAACACAAAGAAAATTTGCCCATATAGAGAATCGAACCCTCGACAACAAAAATAAGAGACGAAAGCGCTATCCATTCGGCCACCGCTTCTTGTTTTGCCTATATTCTTTATTCCTAGTGGTATTTTACCGGTCGAAACGGTAGTGATATAACCGGAAGACATCAAAGTTTCCGTGTCACACTACACCTGGAGCTCCGCCGCTAAAAAATAGCATCTACAGGGTAATTTTTCACGCTCTTTCGGATGGTATGCACCCCATCTCCAACACGCAACTTAAAGGAACTGTCAGGGACTGGGAGTTTCGTTCACGAAGTTGCCTGATTCCGTTCACGGGTCCCGAAACGATAACGCGCCCGCCTTGTTATTATGCGGGGGATGTAGCTCATTCGATGTGATTTTTGACGCTGATCCCGATGGTGTTTTCCATTTTTCATAAAAAAGTTGAATTTGGGCTGTACATATGTGTCTATATACCTCAACTACAGTAACCCGTCCAGTCCCTGACAGTTCCTTTAAGGTCGCGAACACTCCTTGTAATACATTCCGTCCCGCAGACTGCATAAAAAAGCTGCCAGTCTCCGACTCTGCGGCCATTTTGTTTGCACTCTTGGAGGCCTGAGCTAGAATCACCTGGCACAAAAATCTCGGCTGGAAGTCACCTCTCCTGGTCAGTTTGTGTATGATTCCCCTCCCCAATAACTGGTTTCTCCCCATCAATTGAACACTTCTTCTCCAGTTTTATTGCCGATCACCCACTAACCACGCCAGATGTAGTTGTTGATCCATACAAGGTGATCACCGAGGCCGATGGCGTAAATATAGAAGGGGCTCGTTCCCCGGGATATTTCACGTAGACTTGGGTCGACTCCTCCGATAACAAGGGCTTGGATCTCATACTCTTTTGTCACATCATCTATTTTAAAAATGGGGCTTCCCGAGTCTCCCTGAAACTTTGCATACATGAAACTGATGGTGAAGCTCTCACACCGCACGACGAGGACTCGTACCAATGATCAGCATAAAAACACTGAACATTATTCACTGTATTGCCTGACGGGCATGACGGAACCACATTACGGACGAGAGTCTTAGTCCATCCGGTTAGGGCAGAATTAAGCTCCACTAAGCCGCCTCCTTAATTTCAGGAATCAGCGTGCCCCGTACTTGTTAAACCAACCGATAAATGTTCCCTCATATTCATAGGCCGTCACAGTAAACCGGGGTAGTCTGGCAAGTTGGCCTGTGTAGGGTTTTGTGGTTCTAAATGAACAGACTGCTTGTAGAACAAACAAGCGAACCTGATAATGGCTATATCATAATTGTCGATTATAATCAACGGGTTGAACTGGGGATGGCATTCGTACCAACTAGGGGTATACTTGCTTCCATTGGTTCCGTGTACATCTATTATTCCGTTTTTTATTTTTCCACTTAAGAACCAGACATTAATTATATTGAAATAGCTTACTCCAAACAGTGGCAGGCGGTCAAGATATAATGGGCGGCCACGAAAAATCCCGTACACGGGTTAAAGTTCCCTTTTGTCACCTTTTCGACCCAGATCTGAACAGTCATCGGGAACGGATGGTTTCCAGTGATCCGGTGTACATCCTTGCCGATTGCCCGCTTCTAAAATAGCAGAATTCTCCTGTAAATCTGGTCAACCATACCTTGGGAGGGACAGCAATAGCTAATCCAATAAGAAAAAAGACCCATAGGAATAGACTCTTCATCCTGAAAGAGTCATGTTTTATTATAGTCTGTCAAGAAAAAAGATGACATTCAAGGTCTAACTGACCGAGAAGAAATTTTAGTGATGGAGCGAACTGACAGATAATTTTTGAGCGACCAAGAAGAAGAAAAGGCCAGTAAGTTCAGCCAGCTGCTAAACCGTTAGACCTTCAATGTCGTCTTTTTTGTTGACAGACTATATTAGAGTATGTATGAGAATGGCTAGCGGGGGTTATAAAGCATCCAATCGAAGAGAAGAGGAGGTTTGTATGGACTGATCCAGACAGAAGAGATCTTCTAGCTCTAAACAATGGGCAGTCTGTAAGAATGCTCAAGCTGTTTCTCTTCGTCATCAACTTTCTGAGCCTCTTTCTCTCTCTCTCTCTGGTTTTTGGGACAACACGGAAGAGAGTGTCTGCCAGTCTTTTCACTTTTTTCCCTCTTTTTCAGTCCTTTGGTGCCAAAAATTGGTTTTTCAGTGGAAAAAAGAAAAAAAAAAAATCCAAAACGTTATTTTCGACCACGGGAGGATTCGAATCTACAATCTTCTGCTCCGTAGTCAGACGCGCCCATTGCGCCACGCGGCCATGTCAACAAAATTTGATCAATCGAATGTTCTCTCCATTGGCAGCCTGCCCTGAACAACGGTCAGTTGGGCATTTTTATTCATTTATAGCACTCTTTGCTGTCTTTGTTTCTTTCCACCCCGCGGGCGGTCGGTCCCCATTTCTCTGCCACCAAAGCGGCCAACCGCGGTTGCTGCTGATTTTCAGCAATTTTAACTACTGTTGCTGCTCTCCGCCGCCGTGTAGCCGTGACAAAGAAGAGGATCCCGACCTCAAGCCGGATTGGAGCACCGTGAGGCCGTACGCTCTACTGGAGTCCAAATGCTAACCGACCAGCGACTCCTACCAACAGAAGCAGCAACAAGATTAACGGTTATGGATGCGGACTCCCTCTCCCCGTCGACTTGGCCACCTGGGAGAGTACCGGCCTACTACCTCGCCGCCCTGCTGTAGCAGTTCAAGAACTCGCGTCAGCATCAAGGGACAAGAAGCCTCCCTCGCGTGATATACGCTGATTATGGGAATAAACCAGTATGCCTCCGGCGGCCGTTGGCCGCGTTGGGATTAGTCTATTTCGGCCGAAAAAGAATTGACAGTCGGATAATCTGACGGTATCTGACGGTCTAAACTTTCTGCTTCTCTCATTTGACCTGTCGATCTACACAAACGACAGGTCTCACAGACAGACAGATCTGCCTATTATTAGGGTAGGATTGTATAAAAGTTAGGCAATTTTGATCGCAAAATGTGAATTGGCCCTACAGAAGAAAATTCAATGGCCGTTAAAGGGAGACTGTACCCTGTTTTCTATAGGACTTGGAAATCTGGCGGTTGTTTTAAGCGAAAGTTTCTCCGAACCGGAAATCCCAAGAAAGGGATCTACATGCTACGAAAATCTTATATAGTGTCATGAAGAAGAAGTTTAGGATATATAATTTTATTAATGATATTGAAAGCGAAGCCCTTTTTGGTCAAGAAACCCCCTTTTTATAGACCCCGGACAGCGCGGCGCAAATGACTCACCCCATATAATGGCATAGAAAATGGGTGAGCAATGTGATATACCTAAACAAAATCGGGGGGAGAAAGAATAGCATCCCTAAAACCCTCTCATTTGAGATACTCGGGACACAAAGAAAAGAACAACTAGGAGTGAGAGGAAGATATAGGCTAGGTAGAGTTTCCATTCTCCAAAAAAATCTAAAGAGAAAGATCCCAGGATATTAGAGACAGGGAATAGTGAGGGATTGGAATCACTGGTAGTCGGCGCGAGGTTAGAGACCTTTCCAGCTTCCACACTGTAGACGATAGACTCCTCCATTATTTCTTGTTGTCCTTTCAGCATGATCTCCATCTGGTTGGCAGGGCATTTCAGGAGGCAGTTCTCCTCCATAACCTTGCTTCTACTCTGATAGAGAACAGTGCTCACTGTTCCATTTCTTGAGCAGGGTATGATGAATGTCTGTGTCGAAAAAGACAACCTTGGGTAAGAGATTCGTCCCCTCTTGCTCCTGCTCTCTTGCGCCCCTCACATTGTCAAAACAGCTGACCGCCGCACGGGACCCGTTGTTTACTCTCACATTTGCAGATGGCAACATCAACAACTTCGTCGTATTTACATTCATTTTTATATACAAAAAGAGTAAAAAGGAGGGTTACTTTCTCCTGTGAATAATGAAAAATCGAGTGATCAAGAGGAAATAGAGAAGAATGAAGGAAACTAGGTAGACGATGACGGCGATCTTTCCCCAATAGCGGCTGACCAATTCCGTGGCGGCCAGGCCGAGGAACAGGACAATTCCCAAGACGAGACCACACATATAGTCAGAATAGGTCCATTTGAACTCGGACGCCGTCAGATGAGGGTCAGAATGCCACTGAAAGGGAAAATGACGGGGAAAGAAAGTTAGCTCACGTTATTATTCATCAGATACAGGGAATAGGGTAGAACGTCGTGGCTCTTCTTGCGCCCGGATGAATCGAACAGGTGATTCTAAAATAGGGCTTTGTTTTTGGGGAAATCGGAGGGTACGGTACTTTTCAAGGACCTTATCTCAAATTACCAAAGGAAAAGCCGCCGCTGGTCAACTTCTGCAATGCCCCAAGCCCTGGATGATCCATTTTTAGATTAAAATTTGATCAAAAGACTGAAAAATGAGGGTCTTGTTTGAGTTCTAGTAGCAAATAATAAGACCAAAGGCGTTTTTTCGAATAGGAGCCTGGTAGACCTTCTTTTGGGGATCTTTTGAGGTCCTTGGAGGATCAGAGAGGCCCCAGGCGAGCTGAACAGGATTTTGAAGGAAATCTCGTATAATTCGAGCCTTCCAGGTGAAGAAAATACTCAAAAAGGGAACAAAAAGGTTCGGGAAAAGATCCGAAAGCTTTTATTTTGAATTCACTTCCGCTAGAGAATGGAATATGAGGTCATATAGTCCATTTCAAATGGAAATGTATTTGGTTAAAGGATAAATAAGTGGTCGATGGGGCAACTTGGCCGTCTAGATGGTCCAACCCGACAGTTTTGCATGCAATTTTCTGCGCATTTGCACATGTTTCACTTGTTTTTATCACTGAATTTGCCTACTCGAATTATTATCTACCCAAAAAATATAAAAACGATCGAAGTCTATGTAAAATCCGAATATCGAAAAATTTAGAAGAAATTGCTTTTGAAAAATTTGAAGGGGGTCCTGGCGCGCGAAACACATTTCCATTTGAAACAGACTATATCTGTTCTGCGCCTTAGAAAACTCTTGTCTTTCGAGTTTGAAGCCATTTCGGGTTAAAAACTATCTAGGGATCTGCTTGTCCCGACCTCTGAGACTACCTACAAGGCTTCTAATTTCCCTTCTACCAGAAAAAACTTTTTTCCGGTTGGGAAATGATGTTCTATGGATACGGTAGCAAGAAGAGGGTGTCGCCGGTCCCAAGCTGCCGTTGATTGGTCTCTAACTGTTTCAAGAGGAGGAATCTTTCTATTTATTCTCTATCTTCCGAATTTTTCCATTTTTTTCCATTTTATTAGCTCGGAAAATCCATTTCCCCCGGTGGAGAGTGGCGTATTTTCCTGGAATCAAGGCCCTTTCCCGGCAAGGAGCAGAAATAACCCAGGGATCGTGAAGATCAGCCATGAGCCGTCCCAAAAATAGATTCAGTCTATTTTTAACCCGATCAGCCCCGTGATCCGTCATATTTTCCTCTAAAAATGGACAAATTATCACCGGGGCAAGATATGACCCCGTCCCCTTCGATTTCTAACCATTGATAACCATTGAAACCTCTAAAAATGGAACCGATCCCTTCATTTTACCCCTCCCTGCCCTATTTCGAAGTGGTTTCAGAGGGAAAATTCGGGTTGAGAATCTAGATTTTTGAGCACAATTTCTACTGACCCGAATCAGGGGAATTCCCCTTCATCCCAGGCCAAAAGAACCGACTTACCGTACTCCCATGGTGTGGATGATGATCATGATGAGACAGATCACCCTTTGTGGCGTATTCCAGCTGACTCAAGTCAACCATCGGCTTTTGTGTCTCCATTTTTTGGAAGGAATAGAAATGCGGCTTGTTTTCGACAAGGAGGTGTGGAAATTGTTGGCAGAAACGGGGCCGAGCTGACCACGTGCAACACTTTCTCTCGCTCTCTCTTTCTGTAAACAGGAGGGGAATAGAGGTCAGCTGAAAAGGGGGAAACATATTTATCAGTGACTCGAAGGGAGGGGAAAAGACCAGGAGCTCAACGGGAAGGATAGAAACAGTAGATTTGGAAGCAACTTTCATCGCCACCTTTCCGAAATTACCCTGTTTTCTGACCCGTTTCGGGCATTTTGGGGTGAAGTCTAGATTTTGAGGGTATTTCAGACTGATTCCGTCCGATTATGGATAGGCTGAGGGATTCCGGTTCTGTTCTTGGTATACCATGGCCACCTAGTCAGGATTCTCCCCTAGGTAGTCCATGACTACCCAATGAGACATCCCATCCAAGGAAACCAAAAAAAAAAATAACAAATTTGTATTTTTCCATGGTTATTTCTGGTTTTCTCAATAAACTATTGTTATTTCCTTTCTTTCCCACCCATTCATCATTCCCTTGGTGACGTCTAACCTTTGCAAACTGCAGGGCGACCAAAATAACACGGGAGGCGCCTATAAACCATCTCGCTGACCCGAATCGCCCCCTCCTCGTCCCTTATCGATTCCAATCAGCTGTCTATTGTTTCCTAATCAAATTTAACCGATAATGTGCAGCCACAGTTCTCTGGTAAGTGTCCCTCATTTTATCCAAGAATACAGCTATTTTAGCCGCTTCATCGGCATCGATCCAGTCCATATGAGGCGGTGGCAGTCACTTTTGCGGAACAGACTGTTCTCTCTGAATGTCTTGCACCAGAAATTGAAAAAATCAAGGGTTCACAGCTGGAAGAAGGTGGGGAATTACTGAAATGGACAAAAATGCTTATTTTTCACTATTTTCCTTATAATTTCTATGACTTTTTCATGTTTTTTGATATGTTGTTTGTTTCCAAATGAGGAAAAAAACGTTATTAGTCTCAAAGATCTTAAAAAAAAGGAGAAAGAGAAAGAAAGCTTGCATTAATTGAAAAAATCATAATTTTCCAGTTTTTGGTAATGTTTTCAGCAGCTAGAACCGTTTTTAGATGATTTACCACTCTCAAATTATCCAGAAAACCATCAGAAATTAATGAAAATCATGGAAAATACTGAGAATTTTTAGGGCAGATCATAGCAGAAGATTTACATTCACTGGTAGACTTACCTCCGGTAAAAACAGCTATTATGGACGGCTATGCAATCAAATGTGAGTTTCTAATAATTTTATAAGAATTTCAGAAATTTTTATAGGTAAAGAAGATGGAAAATATCTGGAAAGCAGTCGGAGACGGGTGATTGGAGTCTCGTTGGCCGGGGATCCAATTGCGGAGACGGTGGGATTGGACACATGTGCTAGAATCAGTACAGGTACTGTAATAGGGGTTATTTTACTGGAAATATTCGTCATGAACTTGTAAAAATTGTAAAAAAAAACTATAAAATTTTAGGAGCTCCGGTTCCGGATGGAGCTGACGCTGTCGTCAAGGTGGAATGTACTGTGGTTACAGAAAAAACGGTATAATTTTCCGATAAAATAATAAAAAAAAATGTATAGGAAACAGAAGAGATTGAAATAGAGATGAAAGAAGAGGTCTGTCCTGGTCATAGTATCCGCCAGCCGGGATCGGACATCTCCAAAGGGCAGCTGCTTCTAAAAAAGGGGACTGCCCTTCATCCGGCCGAGTTGGGAGTCCTTCTTGCTGGTGGCTATGGCTCTCAACCTGTTTCTGTTTTTAAAAAACCAAAAATTGTGGTTCTAAGCACTGGGAGTGAAGTAACCTTCCTAGTTTTAGGAAAGAATATCCAAATTTTTAGTTAGTCGACCCGTCAGAGGAAATAATAGCCCCAAGTGCAGTTAGGGATACAAATAGACCCCAACTAATAGCTCTTTTCAAAGGGCAAGGAGCTGAAGTAATTGATGGAGGAATTGGAATAGATACGTGAGTTTTTCCTGGCATTTGAAATAACATTCCATCCAGAAGGGAAGCATTGATCAATTCGATTGAGCAAGCCTTCTCCCAGGCTGATATTCTCGTCTCTTCTGGGAGTGTCAGTATGGGAGAGAAAGATCTTCTCAAAAATATTCTAGAAAATCATTTTAATTTTAAAGTAGCAGCGTTTTAAAATTATTGTCAAAGAAAAATTCAAGATCCATTATGGTAGGATTATGATGAAGCCGGGATTGCCCTGTACCTTTGCTTCTGGAAAATTCCACGAAAAGAAGAAACTGTTCTTTGCTCTTCCAGGTAAATTTCCTGTAAAACCAAAAAAAAAGAAATGAATTTAGGCAATCCTGTCTCTTCGCTAGTTTGCTCTCAGCTATTTGTCCTTCCGGCTTTATTTAAAATGAGCGGAAGATCAGAAAATTCACATGAAAGGATTTTAGTAAAAGTAAAAAATAGCCTTGAAAGAAAAATATACGCTTTCAGTTAACCGAAGACGTTCCCATTGGTGATCGGCCAGAATTTATGAGAGGAGTGTTGTCTTTCTCTCAAAATCCCGATGATCTCTCTCCAACAGTCCAACTTTTTAGAGATCAACGGTCCAGCAGGTTAGTTATGAAGTAATTCATAGAAAAAATCCATATTCCAGGCTCCTCAGTGCTGTCAATTCGAATGTTTTAGTAGAAATGCCAAGTTCTCTACAATACGGCAAAAATCTGATGCAAAAAGGCTCGGTTGTGAAAGCTATAATTATGGGAAATGTTGGAAACGCTCACTAAATGATTATCTTTTCTTATAGTGATTTGTTTCTTCAAAAGATATTAGGGATAACATATACTTCTCTGAAAGAAATCTAAACAAAGTTTACAATGAAAATGTTCCTTATTCTTTAAAAACAACAAGTGAATTGAAACAAATCTTTATCTAAACCATAATAATGTGTAAAAAATGATCACCTGCAAATTACCTCTTCTTCTCCAGAATCCACATGGAATACCTTATAGTGATGGTTGAACTGAGCGGTAAGATGAAATTGCCATGAACCTAATACTGTTATTATTTACTTGAACAGCTTACCTTCAGAAAAAACGCCATTTTTTGACTTCCTGCAAAAGAATACGCGAGATGCGCGACAATGCACAAGCGCCTGAATTGTTTGAAGTAAAAAAAATATTTAAAAAAACAATACCATGGCGCACATAGCACAAGGCTCTACAGCCAAGAAAACATCGCAATCTGTAGCTAAATATTCGGATTCTTTTCTTTCTTTCCGTGCTAAATTCTCGATCATTTCCATGACTGCATGGCCAAGAAGACGTGTTGAACTAGTTCCTTCAGTTAAATATTCCCCTTTCTGAAAGTTAAAATTAAAAATCCAAGAAATAAGTACCTGAACAACAATACAACCAATGTTGAGAGCCTTTTGACTCCATAAAAAGACATTGCTGCTATTTTCTTCGTTAAAATATTGGTCATTCAGTAGGTCTTCCGTTTCCTGCAAATAAAACTATATAAAAACCAAATATAGCAAACCTTATTGGGGTGAAAAGCCGTTGGCCAGTATTTCCGAGCCCAAATCGCTTGTTTTAGCGTTTTGGGTTTAATTAGAGGAACTGCAACAATCTGAATTGTAGGTAAAACTAATAAATCAAACAAACTTCTAAATTCCAAGCGGAATCGTCCAATTCCTTCAAACAGGATAGAATTTCGTCAGATATTTGTTCTTTGGCTGGTTGAATAACTATCCTTCCACTTTTATCAACACGCTTCAGATGCGAGAACTCTTCCGGCAGCGCCGAGGCCAATTTCACAAATTTTCCAATTTGTTTCTTGTCGTTTAGTCGAAGTACATGAAAATCTCCCAAAGGACATGCTTCCGACAAGATTTCTGGATGAAGCAGAGGTCTTATTCTAAAAAAATAACAATTTGTAATTAAAAAATGACTTACTTGAAAGATGTCGAGGCTACATCTTCGGGATCAAGTTTTAGAACTTTAGTTGGTGGAGCAGCAACGTCTAAGTCGTCTTTATCTGCACACATTATGCCCTGAAACTATCTTGTTATATAAATTATCAACAAAAAAGGCTAATAAGAGAAAATAATCAACAAAACAGCCTAATATAGGAGAAAATAAGGGAAAAAGGCATAAAAAGAGAGTTTGAGACAGAAAAAATTGATTTTCTTGGCAAAGTGCCCAACTGCCCGTTTCGAGACCTCGTTGTTGGTTGAGTATCTCTCGTCCGGCACGGGACGTGTTATGCAGTGAAAATCGGGTTGACGTCACGCGCTTGGCTAAGTTCCATTTCTCTTTCTATTGACCTCTTTTGTAGCTTTTTATTTTATTTTACAATTTATTCATTTTCAGCAATATTTTACAGAAAAAAAAATTGCTTTAGCATTTACCTGACTAAATCTATTTGGAAAAGCCTGCGAAAGAGCAGAAAAAAATGTATTTCACTATGATCGTCTACACATTTTGCCTTTTTACATAAGGTTCCAGAAATCTCGATCCTGTCCATGAAACCGAAGTCATACTTGATGCACAAAATAATCTAACGTCTTATATCTGCGACAACATATAATTTCCCCTTCTAATTTGCCCAGAAAAAGAAATGAACGCAACATATTAGTATTAAAAACATTCCAAATACAAACGTTTCGTGATTATAAGCATTCCGTTGAACAAATTTGGCAAAAATACCACAAAAAAATAGTATTTCCCGCTGTCGGAAGAGAACTAAAATACTACAATGTTCTGATTTTCGGATAGATTTTTCAAGTACCCGTAAAAACTCGGCAACACAGAGAAAAATAACTTTGGTCGTTTTGCTGCTTTCTGGGAAAAAAAAGAAAAATGCTGCCGAGATTTTACGGGTGCGGGCTTTCCAGGACCGTGTGTCTTGAAATTTCCCGGTATCACAGCAAGAGTGCCTGAACAATTTCGAAAGTCCGCAAGCAAAAGTCTCGGGCATTCTCCCGAACACTCACCCGAACTCTTCCCCTTCTATCCCGCCGTGACTTCCGGCTATAGCACCTTCTTTCAGTCATTATTTTCCACCCAAATAATGGGTGATTCGAATGGACGTCTCGACTCGCCGATGTCGAATCCTCTAACAGATTCCATCAGTCCGCCTAGCCTCAAAGATGGTAAATATGAACGGCACGACGTGTACAGGTAGGCCTTCCCATTACATTTTGACCACATTCTTCCTATTACAGACCCGACAGTCCGCTTCTAGATACCGAACTTTTACCCTCAGATGACCATACAAATTGTCCGTATTGTCACCGGGGGTTCAGAAAGGTAGCCCTTCCCAGAAATTCTAGGAAAAAGTGATTTCCAGCCTCGAGTATTAGACTGCCTCCATTCGATGTGCGAGGATTGCATAATTGCTCAACTGGATGGTCGAAGGGAAGCACAAAAGGCTCAGGAGTTGTCCACCCGCGATACTACCGATTTCGAGCTTGAAATGCCTAAAGGTAGTACACATTTCCATCTTTCTTTTCCCATTTTTATATCCAAAACAAGTTATCGTTTCAGTTCGGGAGCGTCCCACCCCGCCAGGAGTTATACGATGTCCAATTTGTTCTCAAGAGTCTCATGTCGGCAATGACGTACGCTATGTTCACACCATGCTTCTGGATTATGTAAGTAGTTCCTAATATTTTTATATTTTTATGTAGGTACGTTTCAATGACAACGAAGATCCCCGCGTGGAGCGTAGATGCCGTGCGTGCAAAAGTGAACAACCGTCAGTCGCGTTTTGCAAGCAATGCCAGTCTGACCTTTGTTCCAATTGTTTGACAGCTCATGGACTTATGCGCATGTTTGACGGACACGAGGTTAGCACTTTTTTGGAACCTTTTTATACCCAAGTTGTTTGAAGGCGGTTACCTATTCCGAACTTGAAATGATAGGAGACAGAAGGGACGTCAGAACCGTCGTTTGCCCGCACCATCATCAGCCGTATAAAGTTTTATGCGCTACTTGTGAACATCTGGCTTGCAAAATCTG
The DNA here is from genome assembly GCA_932521035.1 of Oscheius dolichura. Lineage (NCBI taxonomy): Eukaryota > Metazoa > Nematoda > Chromadorea > Rhabditida > Rhabditidae > Oscheius > Oscheius dolichura. Next base: position 8,273,748 of record OW051494.1, read on the forward strand.
TCTGGAAATCGAACACATTCAGCACAAGGTAGGACACTCCTTATTTTTTGCTAAACCACTTTTTAGGTGATCGAAGTCAGCGACCGTGTTGTCACTGCTATTGAGCAGGAAATTCGTAATTTGGTAAATAGTTTGGATCTGCAGTGGAAGAATAGTTTGGGCGAGTGGAGCTCCATTCCCGACCGTCATGCCAGTTTACACGAACAATATGAAACGGCGAAAAGTCGCCTGGAATTCAATTTTGAACAGCTGGCCCAAGCATTAGAGGACGCCAAACAGCGAAAGGTACAACTCCATTAGTTTTCTTCCCATGCTGAAATATTCAGATGAAAGAATTGGAAGAAGCTCGTCTAAAGCAGGAACACGCTATTGAAGACCTTTACCGTAAAATGAACCTGAACGAATCCAGGGTTAACGACGCACTTGGGTAAGTCCCCCTTCATTCCAGTACAGTACCCTTTTTTTTAGGTTTACCAGGCGACTTTTGGAAAAAGCTAACGGTATGGAATTGCTTGTCAGCCGAAGAAAAGTTGTACAACAACTGAATAATTTGAATCATACCATGCCCGCCCTTGGAATTCAAGTAGAACTGGAATATAACCCGCTACCGAAGAAGCAAGTCGATCAGCAAATGAATGCTGTATGTGGGAATGTTATCTGTAAGTTCCTTCATTTGTATTTCACCCATGTTTAGCACGGATGGTTTCCTCTGCTAAAGAACAAGCGTCTGCTGAACCAGTTCGTACACCTTTGGAACAAAGTACCAGTTCGGCTGAATGGCCGCGTTTGAATGGGAACACTGCTTCAGCTCCAAATTTGCCAGCAATCGGAACCGAAAGAAAGAAAGCGTAAGTCGGACAAAGTTGTTCATCTTTCTGTTTTTAGTAATTTCAGTTCTCGCGGCTCTACTGACAGTTTTGGCGGGTGGCCTCCAAGCAGTAACCCGCCGGATTTGCCATCGGTTTCTCCTCCTGTCGGTGTAAAAGAAATGGTCCTTCCTAGCCCGATCGGTGCGGCAACACCTCTCATCCCTGGAGCTGCTCCTAATGTCTGTTTTCTGTAATTTTCCTTTCATTTCCATTATTTCAGCCGCTTTCTTCTGCTACGGCAGCTTCTATCTACAATAATTATCAATGGCCACCATCGTCCAATCCACCACTCACTGCTCAAACAGCTAATGCCCTTCCAGCTATGTTAGCTGCCCGTCAACAATTCATCGCCCTGATGCAGAATAACGCACTGAACAATAACGCGCTAAACAATAACGCAGCAGCAGCAGCAAATGCTCTTCTCATGGTAGGTCACTCCACATTCAAATACCGACAAAATTATAGCAACAAACTGCAAGAATCCGTGCAGCTGCTCTTCAGCAACAAACCAGTGACCCAATTCTCGCCTCTCTGGGCAGCATGACACTGGCTAGTAATAGCTTTGATGGGCCGGGAACCCGAACATCTCCACAGGAACCATCTCGTGAAACTAGATTGACTGAATTGAAGATTCACAGGTAGCCGTTCATCTGATTTTTTTTATTTGTTTCCTATTTTAGCGTATTCGGGACGAGCCAAAACGGCTCCTCGATCCGTGAGCTGCACTGTCCTTCCGGATTCTGTCTATCTGAAACTGACGACATTTTAATTGCCGATACGAATAATCATCGCGTTGTCGTTTGTGGCCCTCCTGCCCCGTGGAAAATTGGAAAGCCAGGAACGGTAAACCCCTCTTCCGTAATTTTAATGATAAAACATATTCAGGAAGATGGAATGTTGTGTTTCCCTCGTAAAGTGGTAGCCCTGAAAGGAGATATCGTGCGCTATGTGGTTCTGGACAAGGGAGCTGATGGGAAAACGCGTGCCCAAATTTTTGACAACCGCGGAGAATTCATGAAGCGCATCAATTTGAGTGAGTGTTCTCAATAAAATTAATGTCAGTTAGTTTCAGCACCCATTGTACCACGCGGCGGTATTGAAGTAGCCGCTACAACTACCACCAGCAACGGGCATTTGGTTCTGGTAGACACTAGTGGAACTGTTTTCTGCATTGACGTGGATGCTACACGCGTGGTCTACTGGTTCGATGCCTCCAGCCATCTTGGCGAAGCTAGCGATGTAGCCGTCTATGAGAAGTTAATTTACATCACTGACTTCAAGAACCATTGCGTACAAGTCTACAATATCGATGGTTGATTAATCCATCGTCAAAGTTTATTGCTTAAATTTTAGGAACATACATCCGCAAATTGGGAGAACCCTCTCAAACACCGTACCCTATTGGAATTGACATTTCAAAGAACGGCGACATTCTTGTAGCAGATACTCATGGAAATCATCTCCACGTGGTCGTGTTCTCAAACGATGGACAGCTAATTCAGTCGTTCACTCACAATGAATTCAGAGTGAGTAGATCCTGCTGTTTCTCTAATTCATTTCGCTTCTTTCAGCTCTCACGGTGTGTCGGTCTACGTGTAGCTGGCAGCGGACACATTGTCACCTTGTGCAAGCACAACCATACCCTCTTCGTCTTCAAGCCGTTGTATATCCGCTGAATTGGACAGGTTTCCAACATCAGCTCTTATCTTGTTAGTCTTTCACCCTTTACCTCCTTTCCTTTTTTCTCTCATCCTTCCCGTTCTAGCTTAGTCTATATTTTTAATGCACTTGGGTTTGTCCTCGCTAGCGTGTCGATCTCGCCTGCACATGGGTATATTTTACGGGTTATCGTCCACTTTCATCATGTCCCGTGCCTTCCTATATTGTTTTTTTCTCTCTCTCTTGGATAGTGCGGCTCATGCTCGCTTGTGGCACCATGACGTCTTTGTTTTGAACACTTGTCCCTTTTATTTATCCTAGTCCAGGTTTTTCCCTTTTTGTTTAGGATATCCATGTGATATTGTTTGCTCATTTTAGCCATCCCTCATGGTATACATTAACCCATCTGGTTTTCACTTATTATCCCATTTTGCTTGAGATTTTTGTAGTTATGTTGCCTTCACCCCATTCATTCCCTTTCGTTCAGGGCAGGGGTTTATAGGAAGATTGTCTGCTATCCGGGCTTGGTTATGCTCATCTCCATATTCTTTCATTTTATATTTATTCACAATGGATAGCAGATAATTGTATCCGTTATTTTCTTTTTTTTTTCTCCGTTATTACTGCATCCCGTGTTTTGTATATTTGTCCCGGTAACGCGGAAGGTGCAATTTCCTTTCTAGGTTATTTTTTTTCTACTAGTTTAGAGAGTTCCCCACAGATTTGCTATCTTGTACACATTTTTGCCCAGGACGGTGCTCGTTATCCCACAGTGTATCAACGTTTTCTTGTCGCTTTCACCGTTTCTATACATATTTTTGTATTTTAGCACAATATTGTACCAGGTAAAGGCTTTATTCCTTTACCAGCTTTTCGTTCATGTATTTTTCTACCACCTAGCAGCTATAGGATTTTCTCTTTCCACTATTTGTTGTCTGTGCATACCACTAACAATTCCGTTACTTTATAATCCTCCCATAATCTCGAAACTCATTGTTGTATTCCAACTTTCAATTCGAAAGTTTTCACAAATAAAGTTGCGTGAAAACCTTCTTCTAGTATTCGTCACCATGGTTTCAGTTCCCCAATTAGTATTCCACTGAATAACAGACATTACAGAAAAAGACAGAAGCAGTTAGGTCGGGGAAAATGTACGGAAAGAAAGAATTTTTTCGTCGATGTCCAAAAAGACTCGAAACTTCCCGCCAAAACTACGTTTGAATTTCGGAGCCAAAACTCTCTTTCTTCAGTTTTTCATTGCTTATTTCTCGCTCGTTTTACGTTTTTACTTTTTCATATTTCTACTGCTTATGTATGCCAACTATTATCATATTCTTTATTAGCAAAAAATGTCGACCTGCAGCTAAGCATCCGAAAATTGCAAAATATACCGGATGGCTTAGCCAAAACTTTGAATCTGCGCGAACGTAGACAGCTGAAACTGCGATAATTTTATATAGCTCGACCTAACTGCTTGTTTACAGTAGAACTATGGAGGTTTCATCATGCGCTCGTGTTGTTCTATGCCAATTAGACGAACGAATGGTCGGAATAGGGGAGCAAACAAGGTGTCTTTTTTGCTTCGTTGTTATTATTGTGAAATACTGCTTCTTTTGACATATATATTTGTGTATTTAGACAGTTGAAAGAAGTATTTCGCCGATGGATAGATACAGGAAAAGGAGACTCATGCCTCATCATGGGACATCGTGGCTCAGGTCGTTCTTCTACCGTAGAACAATTGCTTGAAACAGAAATGTCTCATCTTGATGAAATTGAGAAGAATATGATATTTATTTCTCAGCTCGGATCAGATGCTACTGCGCAAAGTGCAGTTTCTGGCGATTCAGTGAGTTTTTTTTTCATAATTCGCTGTATATATTGACGAGAATATGTGTAATGTTTGATTATGCGCTCGGCTGATGATTGGTTTTTAGACCGTACATCGGGTTATTGTAATAGAAGATGCAGATGAATTAATATCACGCCATCGACAAACTCTTTTGTATAGTTTTTTGGATTCAACTCGAAGAAACCCATGGCTTGTTCTTCTAATGGTAAACAGGATTGTATGTTTTCGTATATTTAGTTTATAACAGACACACATTACAGGATTTTGTCAGTTGCTTGGAAAAGCGGGTGAGGTCGAGACTGTCTACTAATCGCATTGTATTTACTGGCCCTCAAACATATCAAGATTTTTCTGATGCCTTTATTGATTTCTTCGCCATTGATGGAAATAAAAACAAACGTTTGTTTTGCTGTTTTTTATCATTTTATATTTTAGAATGGACTGCTTTTATTAAAAGTTTTGTTGCTAACATAGAAGTAGAGGCCGAATTGAAATACATCTATCAGGCAACCCGTTCAACATAATTTTAATAACTAGTAATATTTTAGGTACACAATTCATATGGACTATTGAAAACAATAATTGCTGTATTTCTTGGTTTCTTAGTTGATTCAAAAGACCCTATTGAAGAATCCGTTATTCTATGGAAGGCTGCTGTAGCCACCTCGGTTCCATCAGTTTCCCCTGTGGTCAAACTGTTAAATGGTACGGATTTGCTTTGATTTATTTTAGCAAACTAGTTAGATAGAGATCCGTTTATTACGAACTGCTTGCTACGTGTAGAAAGAGCTCCATTCATGCTTTCTATTTACAATCTATTTCTTTTTTTTTCAGGAATCTCGTTGCGTACTTTCTGCGTGTTTTTATGTGTGCTGAGACGTTTGGAGAAGGCTCCTGCAGCCGCAACTATATCCTACGGCAAGATTTTGGTCGATTACAAGAATCTTTGTCATACTGCTGATACGCGAATGTTCGTGGTGGATGATTCTATTATTTTTAAAGAATTGGATCAGCTTGTGAAGTCTCGGCTTCTGTTTGCCGTATCACATGCAAACAATATTTCCTTCAGGTTGGTTAAAATGGGCAGTGAAAAGAACAGCAAAGGTCATACGGAAAAGTTCATTTAAAATACAACAAAAACAAAATACGGCTTTTCGAGCAGCTTACTCCATCTGCTTCTCTTCATTTTTGTCGCTTCTTTCCTCTTCTAGATATTTCAACTTCTGGAGCAGTAAATTGCGATATTTGAATAGATAATCATCGCGACATTTCTCAGGCCATGGCCCGAACGCGGGAGTATGAGCGCGAAAGCTTTCCAATTTTGGCAGATAATTTGATGTCACGCAATTTATGGCGAATTGGCTGCGACACTTCTCATAGTTCACATAAAAGTACTTCTCGTCGGATTCAAAGTAGATGTATTCGCCCGCTTCAACACATTCAATCCGGCGACCACCAGCATACATATCCCGTGTCACCTAAAAAGGGTGGTTATAAGTTGTGTTGTTGTCTTACCTTCATATTGGGGAAGACGGTATAATGGATGATGGCATTGCGATCCGACTCAAAGGGGATTGAAGTCATGGGGACGATATCACTGTAGCCCATTTGAACAGACCACCAGCTAGGCTGTTTTTGTGAATAATGGAAAAAAATAAAACATTTTTGTAACAGACCATAGACATGTTTTATTTTATAAGCTGATCTAGCTTTATTTTGTAGTAATTTCTTGTTTTTAGGCGAGTTTCACTGAATGCTGACGGATTTGTTTTGGCCAATGCTGTCAAAACTCGCTCAATGCCTATGGGTATCTCCGAATGGTACAAGACCATACCTGTAAATTGACTGCCTCTTTCCAAGTGCTAACAGATCTGCTTACTACGATTACAATTACATTTCAAGGCTTTTCACTAAAGTGGACCTCAAATAAAGATCTCTCCAGGTTATGTTATACTTCCAAAAATCTCAATTTGCTATTACGTTTGCTTCCAGAGAGAATTTAGTATAAAATACAAGGCTATCCAGGAATAGTCATTCTGTCTCCGCCAATGCGCATTTTGTTAATCCAGGCGACGTTCGTCCTTGGCTACCTTCGGAGAAGAGGATCCGGATACATTTATCAAATGAACCCTAGGTGGCACACGCGCTCGTTAGTGTGAAGATCCTGGTTAGCTTTTCTAGCATGTCGCATATAATTATTCCTTTTTCCTCTCCCCTATCTTTGACATTAGATTTGTTTTATTTACTTTCCATTACGTTTTCCAGTGTTAGCACACGATATATTTTTCCCACCCAGACCGGATGGAACAGCTGATCCTAACACGTAAAAGTGAACGTCTCTAAATTTATCACCTCCCGCCATCAAGGTTAGCGCCTGTCACGGATGTCCAGAAGTTGCTTCTCTTTTGCCAGGAAACCAGAAAAAACTGACAGCGCTTGGCTGTAATATCATGATCCAAGGCAGAGAAAAAACATCAGATCGTCTAGACTGAATGCTACCATATTCTGAACATTTTTTTTCAAACATCCGGCTAGTTTCCCTGCTGAGAAAGGGTTAGCCGAGACGTAGTAATTACATCCCATCTATCACCACTTCTCCGGGTCTGGATCATCTTTTTCTGCCATTTTCAAGTGATTATCACTTATCATAAAGGATAATGGAGGTGCGAGATATAAATTGGATCTTGACGACATCGAGAAAGCTGTCCTGCTTCGAAAGGCTGTGGAAAATCACACCTTTTTATTCATTTTTAGAAGGGGTTCCCTATTTTGAACGCTTGAAGAAGAGACATCCTTTTATCTTCTCTTGGCGTAGATACCAATCTCTCGACAGGTGTGGCCAATATCCATCAAGCAACCGTGTTCGCAATGTTCACAATTTTTCAGAGCAAAATAATATTGAACTGATTTTTCAACCTAATAATTTTTCTTTTAGCAACACAAAATTGTGAAGTAGAAACTGGCGAGAGGATGCCTTCAGCAGCGCCGCATAGTTAATCCATCATATAGTTTTATCCTCGAAGCCCCAAACCCGACCAATTAAAATATTCCTGAAACTCGGCGCTTGTTTCACTTCTCTTTCCATTTTCTCCCCCCGTTCTTCCTTTCTCAGGATGCCACCTGTTCCTCTCCCGTAGCGGCGCCGCTGCATACATAGACACATTCCCGAAGGGGCTATCGCGCAGTGATTACCGAGGGGCAAAGGAGACGACGGGTTCATTTTAGCCAGCCCCTCTACGAGATATCCGGAACAACTGGTATGCGGTGAAGAGAAACGAAACATTTAGCCATCTCTATCACATGTTACAATCAATTTTTTCGTGTTTACAAATTTAGAAATAATTGTCAATTCCAATAGGTGAACCTCGTAAATTCTCCGTTCCAATTTATGATCTCCATTTTTTTCAGAAATTTTTTGTTCAAGTTTTTGTCCGCTGATTCGAGAAAAAACATCCAGGTAGCTAGAGAGAGGGGATATTACGAAGCAAAAAAACTCGCTAAGTTCAGCTAGCCGAAGCTTATCACCACCACCACCGCCCGGGGTGGAGGAGAAAGCGCGAGCCGGCTGTCAACTTCATCATCAAGGCTAAGGGAGAGTGTCATTCTTGTTGCTTTCTTTTTTTTTTGCTTTTAAATTCTATTCTCAGGGTTAATTTGGTAATTTACTCGAATGAATGACCAAAATAATACGTTAGCATTATAAAATACTTGTTAGAGTACTTTTTCGTTATTTTGATTGAAACATGCGCATATTTTTGGTTGATAGCGGTTTACTTTAGTACAGGATAGGATATATGTAATAATCTAAAAGATACAAAAACTGAGCTCAAAAAATGATCATCTCTTTCTTCCATATATCCCATTAGCCCTTTCTCCCTTATCAAAGCTAATATTCTCAGCTTCTTCTCTCCTTTCTCTATCAATAGCGGGGGCTTCTTCCCGTGTCGCAACACAAAGGATATCGCCAGCATTGTCCGGATCCAGAGACATAGCCTGTTGGCACCCACAATCGAACATTCATTTATGATTTTCTATGCCTGGCTATTTCACTTCAATCTTTTTTTTCCAATTCACAAATAGTTACACATTTCAGGGCATGAGAAGGCGGAGGGACTGGTCATATGTATTTTTATTTTTACCAGTTGTAGGTTACTTTATTCTTATAATTTGGTCGCAAAAAGTGTTATATCGTTGTTCATTGGATAACCTGCACTCTATTTCTAAAAAGTCTAGCCACATCCTTATTTTGATGACAAAAACATACAAACAATTGATAGCAGTTCGATTTGTCAACAAGTTATATCTCAATATTAGTTTTACTGCAAAAAATAAGCAAGATGAAAGCCATTTTACATCGTATTCTTTCAATCTTTCGAGTATAGTCAAATAGACAAAAAATTTACCTGATTCTTTCATGTAGACTATTTTGCTGCTGTTGATAACATTCTTTTCTTCGAATTCCTCCTTTCCATAGATGTGGCATATAGAACAAGACGAAGAAGAGAAGCAATCTGTCTTCTATTGTCTCAATTGATTACCGCCTTTCTACTCTTTGGTTGAATTTGTGCTTCCATTCTAAAGTACTAATCCAAAAGATCAGCTTGTTTCAAAAAAGAACTCCCATCAATTTTTACTCAACCAATTGTCTTATTCTTCAGGTTTTTGCTGGCTACGATAATCCTCTACAAGGATATGATGCCAAGCCAATAAGGGCAATGATGCCGCCCGATACAGCTCCCTATTTACCGCCGAGATCTCCAGTTGCCAGAGGGTATCAGGTATTGTTTTTGGTTTCCATCTGTGGCAAAAATATCCCTGTACACATGAAAAATAATTGAATAAATTGCAGCCTCCACCACAACCAGCTCTTTTTGAGCCGCCTAGAAGTTATTACACCGTTCAACATCACCATGTAAGTTTTAGAAATAGTGAAAACAACAATAGTGTTCTTTCAACTGTTCCTAACTGAAAAATGAATTCAAGAAAATAAACGAAAGCATGAAATGGGAGAAGATTTATCAAAAAACAACACAAACTTCATTTCAGGGAAGGGGGCACGGCCACATGCCAAGCATTCAAAATCCACCACCTCGAGTGAGTTTTTCCTCAATTTCTTCTAATCAAATTTGTATAATCTCATCCACTTTTTATCACAATTTCACATAGCCATTTTTGCACAGCCTTCCACCAATTGGGCCTCACCGCAGCCATTGAATTGGGAAGCTGAGCGACGACGTCTGTTTGAAGCAGAAAGACAGCATCATTTGATGAGAAACCAACAAGGACGATTTGACGAGGAAGCGTTTTTGATGAAAGCTGTCGGAAACCCTCCACCAGCATCTGGTATTCCTCAACGGCAACCGACTCCACCTCACAGGCTAATTTATACACCGCAGGTAAAATTCACATTCACTCTTTTATATGATCATCAAGTAAGTTTCACTATTCTTTTTCTATTTTTACACATTATAACCAATTTTACCGTTTTGCAGTGATTTTCTAGCTAAATAACATAAGTTTGCCTCTAATTTTGCAATTTACTTCTTCTACTTCTTCACGGAGTACATTCAAGCAGCCAAACAATCAAAAGAAGCATAATTTCTTAGTGTTTTTTAGCTTGTTAGTGTGTGCTGTTATTTTCAGTTGCCTGGACCGCCTGCTACAGCTCCGCTGGCAATAATTCCAGGACAACGACGAGTGGAGTCATCGCCTCAATCCAATACACGTTTCTCCCGGCCACGACAACAAGAAGTTTCTGCTTCGAGTGTGGATTTGAGTAGTAGTTTAGAAGAGGTACTAACAATAGATAACTTACAAGATACTGCTTTATTTTTTGACAAGGAATTAGAAAAAATAGTGATATTTTTAGAATCCACCAGATATAGTCAACAATATCATTGTTCATATTTATTTGAATACAAAAGGAAAAGAACCAGCACATGCTATAACAAAAATTGGACCGATTCATGGAGTTTTTGGAATTGGAACAGCACATGGGTGAGTTTATTGTCTAAAATTCATAAATTCAACCATAAAATGCTTATTCTTCAATAGGAAAGCTGAATCCAATGAAATCAACAAATTTCTCCATCCAATATAATTTTTCAGTGGCCCCGGTACACATCAAAACCCAATTGTAATTGTAAAGGATTTCGATCGGGATAATCTGAAATTTGTCGACGAGGACGAAGCAAACGTAGAGTTTTCATCCTTTCTAATTAAAAAAGAGATATTTTAGCAAATGATGGAAGAAGGACCGGCGAATATTGTCGAAGTAAAGGCAATGGTTAGCACACCGGATAAGAAAATTGAAAATACACTGAATAAAGCAGTAAATACTGAATTGGAGAGGGCAATTCCTGTTGTTCTGAACAGGTAACAATTTATTATAGCTTTCTAGTATTTTTTACATTTATAATATTTTTTAACAGTAAAGTACACTATTTTATCGAGTAAAATTTAAGAAAAATCGATTTTTAAAGATTCCACGGTGGAATGGAGACAATGGATGGAGATTTGAGAAAAGAATTGGAACAGGCACTGGTGGATGAGATTGCGAAACATCTGGGCGATACAATTGACAATATGGACGACGAGTTGGGCACTGAACTACAGAAAGAATTGGAAAAGGAACTGGGTAAGGGGATTTTCGACAAAAATAACAAAGAAAGGGAAAAAATGGCGAGATTTTTAGAAGCCGGTTTGGCGGGAACGGAAACGACCCCCACTCCTACAACTAGGAGGATTACTGTAGTTACAATGACTACGGTAGCTGAGAGGACGACTAGCACAACCACAGCCAGGGGCACCACAGCGAGGATCGCCACAACTAGACCGACAACGGCGGAGACGACGATTAGAAGCATAACATCCACAACTGGGCGTCCAACGACAACAGAAAGAGCCACAGTCCGGCCCACCACAGCGGAAAGGACCACATCTAGACCCACCACAACAGAAAGAGCCACAACAAGGAGGACCACAGCGGAAAGAACCACAACTGAGCGGTTAACGACAACGGAAAGTGCCCCAACGGAGAGAACCACAGCGAGGACCACCACAACGGAACGAGCCACAACTAGAAGAACCACAACTGAGACGCCTATAACTGTTTCGTTGGGTTTCCCCACGTACCGAGTGACCACTTCCGGGGAGCCAACGACCAGCAGTAGGCCAACAACCGCCACAGCGAGGACCACCACAACAGAGAGGGCCACAACTCCCAGTACAAGCCGGTGGACAAGGCCGCCAATCACAACTAGGGAACCGGAAACGACGGTCACCGCCAGATGGACAAAAACGACGACAGAACCGAGACGGGAAACGGTCAGATGGACGCAGCCTACGGAATATTGGAGGACGAAGGCGGCGACAACGGAGAGGTGGGGAAATTGAGCCGGATATGGAAAGAAGAGGTTTTTTAGGCCGACCACGACGGAGACAACGAGGCGGACAACCACAGAAGGGGAAACCACCCGGCCCGCTTCGTCTTTTACCACCGGAGGACCAACAATCCGGCCGGGACCCACGGAAGTAGCTCCAGCGAAGGTTTGCCCCCTCTAAAACTGCCTATTAGACCTTTAAAGATCCCTGACAATGAATTTAATGAGGATAATATGGTAGAATTTCGTCCAGGACAACAGGGCACCTCTTCTAGACGACCGCCAACTGTCCCGGAAGTAACTTGGAGTGAGTACTGTAATCCCATAGAGAGTGCCCCCCTTTTTAGCCCATTCCTCATCCTCAGAAGCTACAGTATCCCCATCGTCAGGAGAAAGTTTCAGTATTGTCACTTCGAGACCCATTAAAGTTGTCACGTTGGAAAATTCGGAAGAGGAGGAGGAGGAGAATGTGGTGACTGTGGCCGGGGGTACGGTAACCGCTACCTGGGCACCGCGACCGACGACAACACAGGTTTGTCAGAATTTTGAGGAAAATATGAGGAGGAAATGCTTTAAAATACACAGTAATATTGAAAAAGCATGCACTGAGTGAAGGCACAGCATGGATTGTTTGAGAATCACGGGAACGACACTTTGGAACTGAACGCCGCGGGAAAAATTAAAAATTTATAATATTTCATCAGTGAAATTTTGTATATTATATGTCATTTGAAAGCCCTTTTTCTGAGCTATAAGTTACCGTTTAAAAAATTAGAAATTGCTCGAAAATAATGGCAAAATAGGCGAAAAGGCGCGCCAATCGCTTCTCGTCCTCTTCCCCGCGAAAATATTCACTTTTTTCACAGTTCACCTTGATCAGAATTTAGAGCTTTATGCACCCGATTTCAGTCCACTAGCACAGCTACAGTAAGACCGGGAATAATCCACGAAATTGGGCAAGAAAGTGAGGAAGAGGAGACCGCGCCATTCCACGGCGTCACCAAACCGATTCCTCATACTTTTGGAGAACAGGAAATGATGAAAGAGGGAGAAGAGATGGAGGAGATGAAAGAAAGTCAAGAATACGAAGAGGAAGAGCCGCAGCCCCCAGCGGCGGCCACCTTCGCCCCCCAGAAGACTACTGCAGGGCAAATGTCGGAGCAGCCAGCCATTACCGCTACTTCTCGACCTGCTGAAACTTCCTCGACGCCGGAAAGGGTCTCAACTGGAATTCAGAGTACTATAGACGTGGCTACCGTAACTTCTACCCCTACAGTAACCCCAGAAACTTCAACAGAAGCTATTGAAACCACAACGCGCCCATCTCTTCCCACTACGGAGCCTTTCCTTACCCGGGGTGTCTTTGAAGGTCTTGGAGCAATTTCTACCGTAACTTCTGGGTCTACAGCAACCACAGGAACGTTTGGAACGTCTTCAACTGGTTCTACTTCTTCTGAGACAACAAAACAGGCTACAGTAACCCCGGAAACGACTAGAGCCGGTTCAACAGCTCCTTCGGCCTCTATTCCGCCTTCAGAGGGTCCTACCACGGCTACAGTAACCTCGGGAACTTCCTCTGCTCCATTAATAACTTCTACAGGATCTACAGTAACCCCCAAAGCTACAGTACCCACCCAGAGAGTTGAAATAAGGCCCGAGACTACGGTAGCCACTGCCAGCACAGCATCACAGGAGCCTTTCCTAACCCATGGAGTGTTTGAACCACAGCCGTTGCCTTTCACCGAGCACCCAATTCCACCCCCCTGGGAGGTACCGTACTCCCTTTTGGCTACCGTAACCCCCTCCATTTCCAGGCTATTCCCTCCGAGACGGATGAGATGCCCCCCTCGGCTGGGGTCTGCCCCACTCCGAATGAGGAGGGCTCAGCTGTCACCCAAGCTGACGTCCTCTTCCTTTTGGACTCCTCGAATAAATTCACAGAAGACAAATTCATGCATGCCATCACATTGATATTGAATACAGTAGACCGGCTGAAGAATATTGGTCCCGACGGGATTCAGGTACCCATTTTGGCGGGAGTACTGTAACTGGGGGTTTAGGTCTCATTGGTGCAGTTTAATTCGGAGCCGTATTTGGAATTCTCCCTAAGGAAACATAATTGTAAGCAGTGGCTGAAGGACGACATAGCCGATACACAGTACATGACGGTAGGGGAGGGCGGGCAGTCCCATTGAAACTGGCCTTTTAGGGCGGCAGTATGCTGGGAAAAGCACTGGAAAAAGTGATGAAATTCGCCTTCACAAAGATAAGAGTAAGTTCTATTTACTTGGGGGTACGGTAATTTATTCGCGTCCTAAACCTCCTAAACATTCGGAATTATCTTTAACTTTGACTGGAGAGGGCTACAGCCAAACGGATTAGCGCTCCGTGTAGCTGGCATCGAGAGCTATCAGCTAGTCCTTTAATTTCCGCTGTAGGACCTTTTCGCAAGTTTTGGCTTGCCCACCAACACCGTTTCTGCTGTTTTTCGGCCAGAAGATGGCGACTTCCAAATTTTCGATGTATTAGGGGCCAAATCAGCTCGTCAAGCTCGTTCTAACGGTACTGTCTGTTTTTCGGGAAATGGATCCCGAAGCGAGAACCCGATGGCGCGACATAGACTTTCTCTCCGTTATAACACTCCCCCAATTTTCAGGGAGACCGTTCCGAAGTTCCGAATGTCCTGATAATCCTGACCGACGGCCAGTCGGAAGACCGTGTCCAGCTGCCAGTCCAAGTCTCCAAAGACCACAACGTGACCGTCTACGTGATAGGAACCCTCGAAGCTAATCCCGAATATCTCAAAAACCTCTCCGGAAAGCCGGAAAACGTCTTCCAGCTGACCAGCTCGGCCAATACCCCACTGGCCGCCCAATTGGCTGACAGGATTGGCCGATTAGGAGGTGGGAAAGGGGAAAACAACAGGGAAATAAGAATTTTATAGTGAAGAATGCAGGAGAAGATGAGGAGGACTACGAGGACGAGATGAACATCGCCCCTCCGCAGAGACAGCCGGTCGACGGGAATGACGTCTCCGGTAAGGGGAGATCTGCACTTCCCGGGTAATAGACGGATTTTAGACGAAGCGATGCCACCATTCCACCCAATGAAGACGGGAATCGTTCATTTGGAATGCGCTGGAGGCGGATTCAAGGTAGGAAAATCGGGTTACCAATTGAAAGGCCCGACCGGATGGGGAAGCCCCGACATTTGACCACAAAATTGCTAGAAGATCCCTTTCTTTGGAAAAAAGACTATAGTACTGACTCTCGTACCGAAATTTCCCATTTTTCATACCGGACTTCCTCGAATCTGCCGGGTTCAAGATCGCCTGTACCAGAGTGGTCTCAGTTTTCTTGTCCCTGTCCCGTTTTTCGCCAGACTACGGTAAACCCGCAGTTGTACCTTAGATCTAGAGCTGTCTTCTGCCCAGATCTGTCTTCTTTCTTCGATTTTATTAGCAACTTTCAGATCCAATTCAATCTTCCCGCCAAATTCGAAGGCTACGCCGTCGTCAAGGGATACGAGAAAGATTCCCAGTGTCAAATGGTCTGTTCAATTTTTTTTGTTATTCAAACTATCCTTTCAGCCAATCAAAAAGTTTTCCGAAGGTGGAAATCGAACGCTGGATTTCTTCGTAGCCGCCGATTCTTGCGGGGTTACTGTAGTCACATCGGTACGTGGTAAAAATGCATTTTTCTCCTGATCTAAACCTCAATTTGGAAAAATAGATATATCCTCGTGTTCTGGAGAAAAAGGCGAATGTTTTAAGCCTAAAATTATTTCCAGGAAGATCCTCCTGGGCGCAACAGTTCGGTAATTATACACCTGGTCCATGCTCCCTCCCTGCGGACGGAGATTGACCGCGCCTTTCTGCTCCAATGCCATGTCGGCTCTCGTCCTCACGACGGAGAAGTCTCTACCCATTTGGATGTCGTGAAAAGGTACTAATTTACCCTAAAAATAAAAAAAAACTCATAAAATTGTTCAGTGAAGTGACCATAGCGGAGACGATATCCCTAAGCTCGTTGCCGCCGACTTGTAGCTATTCCATCCGGAAGGATCGCCCAGATGGACCCATCATTTCCCGAGCTACTGTAGGACAAGCCGTCTACCATCGGTGGGATTGTGATGGAGATGAGAGTCAGTTTTTTAAAAAAAAATTGGCGACAAGTTCGGCTACAGTAATCAAACTCCTTGTTTAGTGCGCCCTCGCGGTCTGGTATACGGTCTCCGCGCAGCTGCACCCGTATATCCTCGGAAGGGGGTTTTAATCGATAGAGACAACTACAGTACTCCCCTCGCCTTTATACACTTGACTTGCCGAGATTTTACGGGTGCAGGCGCGCGAATTAGGCCGTAGTCCCCAGCGCACGCGGTCTTTGACCCCATTTTTCTCCCTTCTCAATTACTTTCCAGCAAAACTATTTTATGCATCGTGATCATCAGAAAAAGGCGCATATTTTAGGCCTAGAACGAAAAATAATGCAATTATAAGGAAAATCTAGCCGGCCCCTTTCAGAGGTCAATAACGTCTACGGTATCCGGATCCACAGCTGCTTTGCCAGTGACGACGTCGAGCAGAAGTATCCGATTGTCGACAGCCAAGGGTAGGAAAGACTCCTGATGCCGAAAACGGTTCCAATATTCAGCTGTTCCTCAGATTTGGCACTCTTGACGAACCCTGCCTACGACGAAGAACATCTCTCGGCCTACGCCCTGTCCCATGTTTTTGGAGTACTGGAACACGACTCTCTCAAGTATTTATTGGTCTTTTAATTCTAACATAAGGCTCCGTTTAGATTTGTCTGTAAATTGAGTCTGTGCACAAGGGATGGAGACGGATGCGAGGGGGTTACGGTAAGTGGACAGCGGAAAAATGGGGGGCTAGGGGCTGGACAAGGAAAGGGATTGTGATCATTTCAGCCGCCGCGATGCAGTGACAACCATACGGATCTGTTGGTCTGGAAGACGGCCACCAGCCCCACGGATCCTGCCCTGACATCGGCGCTGTCGACAAAAGTCGACATCGGAGAAGAGCCGATGTATACCAGGGTTGTATCGGCCATCATCGACTCCAAAATATTCTTGGCCATCTCGGGACTGATGCTCTTTGCCGCGGCTACCTTACGTAGGCTTTTTTGCTTCTTTATCAATTCAGGAAATAAAAACCTGCCTTTTTAGACTCTTAGAAAATGTTACGAACTTATTTTCCCCGTGAAAACAGTCAAAAATATAAAATTTGCCAAATTTCAAAGGAGAAAACGCGCTCCATTGCAAGTAAACAAAAAACAACTCATGTTTTCGGCAATTTCACTTCATTTTCTTTATGTTTTTATGGTTTTCAGTACTAGAGCATTATTCTGCACATAAAAAGACAAAGAAGAAGTGTAGAAATAACTCAAAATTGAAGAAAAACGGGCCTAATAGGGTAGGACTTAAACTTTAGCATTGGAGCGCGCTTCTATCCGTGCTGGGACCTCATTTTCTGTTTATTCCTACCTCCTCTGACTTTTGCCCTTTTAGTAGTGGTCCATAAACTTCGTGGCCAGCAGTATGCCGCCTCGACGCCGTCGATGTCGACCCGCTCCCGTGCCAGTTCCCATTTCGAGGCGGCCTCCTCCTCTTCCGACGCATCTCAAGCATCTGGTCCCCTGCCCGACCCCCGTCTGGCTGACTTCCTTAGAACTTTTGATAGGAATCGTTATGTTTAGAGAGTATTTGCTCAATTTCACTTCTTCTCAACCTCATATCCGATCGGGCCAATTATTTCAAGTTACTTCACCAAAAAGTGTATTATTTATTCAATTGCCACTAATAACTCGCCAATAACATTGTCTTTCTCAGTTTTTTTTGCTGCCATTATTATTGTTTTTTTTTCTCGCCAATTTTCTCATCAGAAAAGAATTATATCAGCAGAGAAATAAGAAAAATAAACGTTTCTTTCAATTGCTATCCATTTTGAAAACGTCAGATCCATCCCTCCTCCCTCCTTCGGAAAAACAAATACGAAAAGAGGAAGCAAACATTTTTCACAACACCACTGGACGTGGCGAAAATATCGCCTCTACGTCAAAATTTCGTAACACATATAACTGTTTGGACGGGCTCCGGTCGGCCTCATTCCAATACGGATACAGACAAGGAGATTTGCTGATGACTAGGACTTTTCCCTTTCTCCCTGTCTACTGACCGGAATTTAGATGGTTCAGTGGTTACAGATCTTTATTGGCATATCAACCATATGGGCTAGTGTGGATCTCACTTGTTTATGGGCTGGGTCGCCCTGGAGGGACTGCCCCGCTCCCCCAGCGGGTGTTTCCACCCGACTCATCCTCCCCGCCCTCCACTAGGAGAGAGAGGCGGCCAGCGCAGAGAGTGCTAGAGTATTCTGACTAGTAGTTAGAACAATAACATCCAGCGAGTGGATAAAGTATGAGGAAAAAGGCTGTTTCCTTGTTTGGCAAAAACACCAACTGGGAACAATGGATTTATCATTATCGCTGTTAACAAAAAGTCGAAGGTGTTATTCTGTAACGGATTTGTTGAAGAGGTGCTCCCGGGTATTGATATAGGTACAGCGAAACGGCGACTTCGCATGGCAGTACCCCCATAATTTCCAATCGGCCTTTGTCGGCTTCTTTCGACGGCTCCAGAAGATATCCAGCGTCTGTCTCTCCTTCACGAATTGTTCTATCTCCCTCTTTAGACTGTCATCTCGAAGCAAAGCGATTCGATCTCGAGAATATGTCAAACATTCAAGCACCGCCTGAAATTGGAAAGAATTGACGAGTGGGTTGGTTCGACCGATTTTGGGCGTAAACGGTGTGTCAAATGTTTGTGTCCGTATTTCGGTCATTTTTTGGTCAGTTTCCGATATTTAAAAGCTTGCTAGGACAGTTTTTCAAGACACATCTAATAAACTGGGTTACAGCTCAAACACCCCGGCAAAAAAAACTGTAGCCCCTCAAACATAGACTTGGTCGAGGTCAGCCTCGGGGAGCGTTATGTAACGATCCAAAGGGGGAATGCGGCACGTTTGTGGCCATATCTCCGTTTCTTACGGACCAAATTCCAAGATTCAAAGATTTACTTGGAGAGCACGTCAAGAGAATTGTAATGAATCCAATTTCAGCTCTATTTGCTGGAGTAGAAAGCCTGTATTACCAGAAATGTGGAAAAAACACAGAAAAAGCTATATTTGTGGTGCTCCTGACTTTTCTACCAGAGGATTTGAGCTCAACCTTGGTTTATTTGATTTGCCTTGAAACGCGCTCCGAGATGGTTTTTGAATAACCAAAAACGACCAGGAAATGACCGAGATACAGACACAAACTCCCATCATATCTGTTTATCCCCAAAACGGGCGCCCCCAGCCATTTGACCATCATTTCTCACCTCTAATATGCACTTATCCCAGAGTATCTTCCGTTTAATACGAACGGGCATCGGCCTAAAAACCGGAGCACCACTGGGAATCATAAAATACCAGGAGATCTTCGGGGTGTGGGTCGTGTAGTTGAGCACGAGGTTCTCGACTCGCTTGCAAGATCTCCACAGGCGGGTCAAGACGACGAATGATGACTGAAACTGTAAATTTCCCTCTTTTTCCGTAAAATACAGTAACCTTTTTGATAATTTCGGTTATCAGAAGTTCTGGGAGAGGGTTGACATCAATTGTGGCGGGTCCTCTCGAGTTCTGTAGCTCCCATTTCTGCTCAATTATGTATTTCTTGGTCACGCTGAAGAGAAGTCAACACTACTTTTTTGGTTGTCTCTACCTCCGGAGATGATCCAGTCTGTCGCGTATTTCGCATTTCAGTTCATCAGATAATAAATGAGAGAAATGACTGTTTCTCTCTTCGTATCTATCCATTGTGTGTAGATAAAATTTCCTCATTGATCCATATTCTATACTGGTGTAATTGTGTTTTTCTCTATAGCTTCTTCTACATCGCACCATTAAACTGCATATTGCACTTTGATTTTCAGGATAATTCTGAAGAGCTTATTTTTGCATACAAGTTGTATATGGCAAAATACATACAGGCTTCCCAAAGCGCCAGTCTGGATTCAATTCACCCCAATTTATATATTTTCATATTGACAAATATTGCTAAACCTTTGTAACAAGGTGTATATACCTCTTGAAAGAAGTTGATTACTTTCTCTAGCAGCGCAACATCGCGTATTTGAGAAAGAATCCTTGCAACTGCTTTCAAGCAGTTGCTTGTGGTGAAAGCCATCTTGACGATGGTCACTGTCGGCTGCTGAATGGAAGATATTGCATAGAATAGAAAACCAACCCTCTGAATGATTTCACTTTGATATTTCTCTGGGAGACTGGTAAAATTAATAGGGCGGCGAGGATAATTTCTCTGTTCAAAGGGCAGATACATTTTGTAAAATTGTGCTGGTTGAAGTCTGTCGACAAGCTTTCCCTTTTCTTTACGATTGCGGTCCATAGTTTGAAGACAAGAGACCGACTTGTACAATGACACTGCTGCTGCAACAACGTATAGGAGACACAAAAAGACAACCGAAGAGTTTGATCGCGAGCTGATTCCCATACGCAGCAATGCGTGGGAGATCCCACAATTTTCACTACCACGAATAACCCCATTTTTGATACATTTCCACTTGAGTTCGGTGTTGAATTATATTGTGCTCTTCAGATATTCTATGGACACATATATCTAAATTTCTACAATGGCAGCATGTTCGGAGTTAAAAGTACTCCTAGAAGCAGAAACATTCAGCGAAAAATTGGATTTGTATTTACGGCCATTAGCAAAAGCTGAAATTATAGTAAAATTACCACGGGTTTGTTTGTTTCTGTTATTCGATTTGATTAAATGTTTATAGATAACAGTACCTGGTCAATCTATCTCTAATTGGGACCTAATGGAAAGATTGAAGAAGATTGTTCAGCCGATTATGGTTATTTTCATTTGAGAAGTGTTGATAATGTTGTATTATTTTAGTTTGATGCTATCAAAGTCAGAGAAAGCTCGTTGGAGAGCGTAATATTTGAAACTGAATTGCTTTCTAGAGCAATGCTTCGGCAGGTAAATGTTGCAGCCTAAAATGCTTTCGAAAGCTATGCTGCTGGTGATAAAAGTTCACGCAATTTCGTTTAGACAATAAAATTACTACAAGGTCAAACTATGCGTGTTAGTGGCTTTTCCGAACCTCTTCAGATTATCATTCAAGAAGCAAAATCAGAATTCCCCAGGTTTTCAGAAGGTGGAACATGTGTTATTTTTAAAATTGTAGCCGACATGATTGGGATTTATTTTATATGAAAAATAAACTTGACGAAGCCAAGCCTGGCGAACGTCCTGACACTATTTATTTGGCTAAGGTGCCAGTTAAATGGTTCAGTGTAAGTGTTGTTTATTTGATAAACATAAAATTTATAGGACGGTAAATTAGACGGACCTTGTGAATTTCTTCTCACTACAGCAATGTCTGTTTTTGGTACTATAAGACGTGTAGATATTCCAATTTGTGATCCTATGAGGCCTCATATGTCATCAAAATTAGCTGGTTTTCAACAGAAAGGATTCACTTTTGGACAGGTTCTTTTGTAAAAATGCATTTTATATATTTTTATGTGCAGGAAGTTCTTTTTGAAGCCTACGTACAATATCGGGAATATCAAGGGTTTGAGACGGCTATGAACGCTCTTCGTAATATGAAATGGGTGAAGAAAATTGATGGAAAGACTTTTCAAGCGAATGTGAAGGTCGGTATTATTTATTTATTTATTTGTTATAATGGGGAGGGGCATTGACAGTATACACAAATTATTCCATGTACTGCGGCGACGGTCCTTCTCATACAGGTGGACTTCGATCGGACCAAACATCTTAGCGACACGATGGTGGAAAGACGGGACCTTGAAAGAAGCCGGCTTATTGCTGAAAAGAAGAAAGAATTGGAAGAGGAGCTTAATGCAAAGTTAGAATTTTTTTTCTATATCCTCGAATGGCTCAATTTTCAGAGAAGAAGAAGAACGGAAAATTCGGTTAGCAGAGTTAGAAAAACTAAGAAGACAAGAAGAGAGGGAGCAAAAAAGACGGCAAAAGGTAGTGCATTTATTTAATGCTTATTTCAAATATTAAAATTTAGAGAGAAGAAGAACGTAAACGGGAAGATGAAAAACGAAAAAAAGAAGATGAACGCAAAGCAAAAGAAAACGTTGAAAAAGAAGCAGAACGCCGCTATAAACAGAAAACTATCTTACAGTCTCAACGGCTTCTGGAATGTGTATTTAATCGCATTGAGGTAGGATTATTGCTTAATTTTAATCATATTGAATATAGGCTAAAGAGATCAGACGTAAATTGGAATTTGAAGAAGAAATGCGTCAACAAAAAATGAAACTGGACGAGTTGGATGGAGATGATAAAGAGCAAGCGTTGCGCAGTGTTTTGCTCATGCAACGAGAACAAGATCTAAGGGAAAAGGTAGGCTAAATTTTAAATTGTAAAGTTTTATTTTCAGTTGATGCAAAAGATGGCAGCTGCTGCTAAACAACAACGAACGGTAGAGAAAAATTCCGATGACGATGACGAAAGTTCACGTAAAGAATCAAAGCATAAGAGAAGAAAAGAGAAGAAGCGGAAGAGCACAGACCGACATAGATCCCGCAGTAGAAGTCGAAGTAACCACAAGAAAAAGAAGAAGCGACGTCGAAGCTCTTCGTAAGTAATCCGGTTTGTCTGTATCGATAAATATATTGTAATTACAGCTTCCTTTCTTTGTTACAGTTTGATGTCATTCGTATATGTTTATTGCTATGCAACCAGGTTTCATTAATCATATCACTAATCTGATTCCAAGCAGCATGCCGATAACAATATTTACTAATTGTCCGGTGTAGAGCGCAAGTGTAATTGTGAATTGTGAATAGCTTTAGTAGAGACAAAGAATCCAAAGCACCATGCCTGTCTTTCACCTATCATATGGAGACAATACATTGGGCTTGTGGATATGAAAGAAGATCTGATGGCGCGCTCTTTACGCCGTCATTATGCAAGCGTCGCTTGTTGAAAGTCGAATTCGATCGCGGAATCTGTATTCCGCTAATCTCGCTTGCTTTTTATTGTTTTGGAAATATTGCCAGGCTTTATCTTCATGTGCTTTTATAATTGAACATCGGTGCCATTCATTTTATCGAGCAGATGGTGGAAAAATGTTAACCTGTTTGTATTAGGTGATACGGTGGTTGGGGATCACGGCAGGTCCTCTGCCACCGTAGTTTTTCGAGCCTGTTTTTGAACTGGAATTTCTTTCTCCGTTGGAACGAAATATAGAAAAATGATAGAATTTTCGGGGTTGTATAAATTTTATCAAATATGTTTTCTTACAGATAGAATGATGAACCACGATCATAACAAACCTCCTGTAGAGATGCTAATGGAACAGGCTCATCTTATGCAAAATGATAACGTACATAGCCAATTGGTAGATGAGCAGCAGGTGAAACTCTTTATTATCATCTTTGTTATTTATCTTATTATATTTAGTATCCACACGAAGCTTGGGACCTAGACGAGCGAGCTAAAGCAGGCGTTATCGAACTTCAAAAATTTTGGTTGGAAAATTATAAAGAGTCGCGAGAAAAACTACTAGTAGATATGACAGAAAAGGTTTGTTAGTATGCATTTATGTAAATGATATATGGATCCATTATTGGCATAATCTGATAATTGTATTTTTTTTTTTAGCTTCATCAAGAATTCTTATCAGACCAGCAAAAAATTAGAACAGAACTTCTCACACAATTCAAAGAAGAGCTCGATACTACCAGGTGAATAATTATTCTAATGTCAATTGATTATAGACTAAATTTTTGGATTTATGTATGTAATTTTTAGAATGGAGATGGAGGCAAAATATCGCGAAGCACTACGAGCAGAAATGGCAAAAGTTTCAGATCGTCATAGACGAGAGATTTCTAGTGCGAAGAAAAAGCAATGGTGTTATCAATGTGATAATGAGGTTTGTTTTTCTAATATTCCCTGCATTTATTTTATAAAAAATATATTATCTTCTTTTTAAAATTTTATATTCTTGCAGGCAATTTATCATTGTTGTTGGAACACCGCATATTGTAGCATCGAATGCCAGCAAGGACATTGGACTGTTCACAGGAAATTTTGTAGAAGAAAGAAGGGATCCATGGGAGGACCAGGACCAAGTAACGGACTTCAAAATTGAATTTTTCACGTTGTCATTTATTCTAATGTATATTTTTCGTATTAAAATGCAAAATATGTATTCTACTCTGGAGGAAATGGAAAGATTATGAAGTAGAAATTATCTGGCATGATCTACCAAACTTTACATACAAGCACACATGGCAAAGCTTTGGTTATTTTCTAATGAGGGTGAACTTCATCTCTGCTGCCACACCGACACAAAAAAGCGTCTGTTCCTTCACGTTCTCGTGTCAGCAACCGGTTCTTCAGTTCTTTTCGCTGCTGCCCTCACGCGCTGGTCTCTCTGCCATTCAATTATTGTGGCAGACCTCGTCACTTTTTGACTTTTTTTTTCTCATAATTTTTTATTTAGGCGATAACTAACCTTTTTTACTGCCTTTTGGAACCAATAGCAGCAGGACGTCTAATTCATAAGGATCTGTTTCCTTTGCAAAGATCAGTGTTACGATAGAAGATCCGAAAATAGTTTTTCTTCTTCGGTAACGCGGTTTGATCTGTAACAGTTCAGCAGTTCACATGATCTTGTTTTTATCTCTGCTACCGAATTCCAGGATGCCTCCCTTAGTATGGTTTCTGTTTTCTTCTATTGTACTGTTCCACTTCCTATTCGCTAAATGTTTTGTGATGTCAGTAGACAGATTAACCATTGCGAATAGAAGAGCAACGTAACAACTGGATATTGATATTTTCGAGTATTGCTTTCTCCTTTTCTACTAAACAAACGGTAAAATCATATATGTATGACAGTTTTTACAATTTTATGCGATTTCATAAAATTACCTTCAATATTTCCCAGTAATTCGTTTCTTTTGCTTTTTCAGCTCCATTTATCTAAAACATAACAATGTCTTCTATAAAAATACATTATTTTACAGTACATACGATCAAAAAACGAATGAAGCCACTGGAAATAGTGACGAACTAATTGTTAGCTGGCCACTGCTCTCCACACACACACAGATTGATAATGCTCGCTATCTGTTCTCACCCCTTCTCGTGCCAACATCACATCCCATTTTCGAAATACCATCTTTGCTTCTTGTCCTTTCTATCCATGCACACACACACACACACAAGCGAAGAGAACATTTATTTGCCTTTGAACTACAGCCAGCAGCTTCAGCCATGAATGTTTGTTTGCCATAGAGAAAGACTTTCCCTGCTATTCTTCTACTCTCATCTATTTTTGATTCTTCCTGTATTTTTTCAATTCTTTTTCTTCCATTTGTTACAGAGGACTGATAACAAAATTGATTATTTCTGTCCTTTTCCTACTCTCTGTAATCTAAAGACCAGCACCCACAAAATCTCGACAGCAAAATGATTTTTTTTCAAAGCTGAAAGGTTCTCATATTTTTTCACTGCCGAGTTTTTACGGGTGCCGGCGCGGGCCCCTAACAATCAATTTCGGTGATTCACGTGTTTTGATCGTTTACCGAATTGTGTGGTAAATGTTTTGTGAATTTTTTTCATCCGCTATTTTAAAAGTTCACCTAGGGAACACACACAAATGTTCGATGAATCAATGGGAACAATAGGCAACGCCGGGGGATTTGTCATCATTTTCCCGGCGGCAAGCAGTGGCACGGGATGAATGGCGGATTTGGGGCTATTTGAGGACTTTGTGGACCTACCAGTCTCCGAGCTTTCCCGAACAGAATTTCAATGCGTTGGCCTCATTTAATTCATAAACTTCGGTCCATTGAACTAAAAGCACTGCCCTGAACATTATTTACGTAAAAATCCTGTTCGGTAAGGCCCGAAAAGTGCAGAATACCCATGACCGTGTCCTTTTCGTCCTCTACACAGTCCAAGACGCCCTTACTGCCCTTTTCCGCTTCCTTTCCTCCCTTCTCTGTTTGTCTACTCCCAGGGTGTCCGATATCAGCATTGCCCTAACATACATTACATTCTTTTGTCCCTTGCTCTCTCCAATTATTTTAGCCACCCTTCTATTAATTTTCGTCTTTCTTACTTTGCTGCAGCATTTGTAAATTCGATTTTTATTCTTTAAAAAATATATGAAATAAATTTCTTTATACCTAGACTAGGCTGACCCAGTTATGCTTGCGGGCAAGAGCCTAGGCCCCGGCTCGCGTTCTAGTCTCAAATTGAGAGAAGAGACGGAAAGAGTGCACTTGCCAAAGCGCGGGGCGCTCTTATCCCAATCCTTGAACTTTTCGCCCTGTCAATCCTATCAATTGACGCAAAAACGTTCTTTTCTCTTCTTTGTGCCCTTTATTAGTAATCTTTTCGCTCCTTTAGTAAAAAAATCGCTAATCCATGCTCCTTTTCCTCTTTTCATCCACCTCCAATGACTTTTGATTGCCATTGTCCCCGTCTCCCTCTCCCTGCCGTTATTACTACGCTCAGCCGGTGAGTGCACGGGTTTCGAAATCGAATATTTCCCTCTCTCGCCGTCAACAGGCCACAAAACAGCACACTCTCAGCGAAAAAAGATGAAAATCAACGGCAAGCGTCCACGCGTTGCTGCGGTGACCCGGGACGCCCTTATTTTCAATCAGGACTCATTCTTTAGGTATTATTTCTCTTATTTTGACGTTTTTTGGAGTTCAGTTCCTTGTCTTTTTGATTTTAACTATTTAGAGTGATTTAAATTAATTCTTATCCGCTTTTTGGCCTGCTTAGGGTGCCGAGGGAATAACTAACAGATGAAAGCTTCTCTTCTAAATTTATTTTCTACATAATCACATTAAAAATTAGTGTGTCTTATTCCTCTAGAGCTATAAAATTAAAAGTTCTAGTCAATTTTCTGAGAATTGCTCTGTATATCCTGTGCGCGGCAGAAAAACATCCATATCTTTGAATTTTTATATGAAACATAGCCTAATTTTTGTATCATTTTGTAGCACACATTTTTTTCTACAAGACGACTATAAACATATCAAAGTTTGCCATAAAATAGATCTAGAAAATGACCTTCTCCGCGCGCGATAAATATTTCTGTTAGAAACCTTCTTGCTCTCAAAATTCTCAATTTCCTCCCTTATTCTACCAAAATTCTTCAATTCCAGGTAATTCTAATCCAAAGTACAAATAAAAATAACTGAGAATGTTGGCATTTGCTCCTGCCTATCCCAGTCAAACTGAATATACCGTAAGATTGGTCATCCCCTCACCAAAAATGGAGTTCTCTTCAGGATCCGCCACTCTTTTCCGTCAGCCCAGAATATTTCTCAACACCCGATTTTACTAGCAGTTCTTCTCCAGAAGCCGACCATCACGCTGTTCCCGAACAATCTGTAAGTTCTCCTTTTCCATCTAGAAATATCTATTCCCTTCAAGACCCACACGATAAATGGACGGAAGACCCGTGTGGTACGAGGAGCCGACGGCATTCTGAGGAATTGTTCCATTTGTGGAGACCTGGTAGGCAGGGAAACGAGACAATTGATGGGGAATTTAGGCAACCGGATGGCATTACGACGTGTTGAGCTGTAATGGATGTAAGACTTTCTTTAGGTAGGACATAAGATTGACTAGAAATACAAAGAGGTGATTTTAAGAAGAACCCTGATCTCAAAGAGGCGATTCGTCTGCTCACGGGGCGGCGACTGCCAATTCACCAAAGGTAAGGACATTCGATACAAGGGGGATCCAGAAAGGGGCTAGCATAGTCAGAAGGGCAAAGAGGGCCGGAAATGTTGAATATAGCCCTTACCAAGCAGATTTGAAAAGCTGGGGGATAAAGAGGAGGGAGACAGCGGAATCGGGATAGTGACCCCCATAGATGGAATGGGGAAGACGTTGTGGTTCCCTGGTGGCTCTGTGGAGAGCGGTTCCCTAATGGGAGAAGAACTTTTGGAGGATGTTTTCTCGCCCTTCCGGGAAAAGGCCGACTTCAATCCTAACCGTTCCGGAGAATATCGAACTCCAATTTCCTGAGGGTGGTTAGTGAACCCGATTCTGATTTACCTAAACTAATCATTGGGTTCGTGAAACAAGCTGGGTCCCATCCGGAAAATCCCAGGAAGTTCTGGGATGGAATCTTGAGTTTTCTGACCCTGCTTCCGTCTTGACCGATCCGGCTCCAAATAATTTGGGAAATTGCGTTTCGATTGGAAAAACCTGTGCTGGTCGACAGTGACACCGGCTCGTCCGTGGAAAGCACAATATTTTAAATATATTTATTCTTTTCCAAGTTAAGGTTTCCAGATTTCCGTTGTGCCTGTAGAGCTTGCCGATTTGACAAATGTGTAGCGGCTGGGATGAATCCAAAAGCCATCCACTATCCAGGAAAAGGGGCCGAGTCGCCCGAACACCTGCAAATGGTTCCCGTAACCATATCCCAGATGAATTGTGAAGATTTTGAATATTCACAAAAGCTAAAATTAATGGTAATTATCACAAAATGGTACAACAAACATGGAGGAGTTCAGATGCACCGGGAGAAGATAATCCAACAGATGAGGACGGCACAGTCGCCGATCTTTCCGACAGAAGATCTGGATCAGATTCTACGGCAGCCGTGCCTTTTTGGGAAGCACAATTGTGAACAGGTACGTCAAACTCTTCTCGACATATATGGACGAAACGTCCATTTTCGGGGGCGCTCGATTTTAGGGAAATTTTGGACATAAACGGAAGTGACGGGTGTTTGTCTCCGTATCTCGACCATTTCTCTATCAATTTCAAAAATTCCAAAGCTATCTTGGACAGATTTTCATGACGAATCTAATAAGCCAAGTTGGAGCTCAAACACTCCGAGAGAAAATCCAGGAGTCCCATAAACATTGGCTTGACCTCGATTAGCCTCTGACAGCGTTATGTAACGTCCCTCAATCAACTTTTTGTGGGGCTTTTCAGACTTTTCTGTCAGGGGGTTTGAGTTGCAATCTAGTATATTAGAATCTCCTTGACGTGTTCTCCAAGTAGGTGTTTGAATTTTCGAAATTGGCCACGAAATGGCCGAGTTACGAACACAAATAACCGACCCACTCATCTACCCCAAAAAATGGCCATTTGCCAATGGATGCCGCCGTTCGGCTAAATTCTCCGAAAGTCTAGAAAGAGCCTTTCCAGAGTAATTCCCTAGCTCAAAAAGAAGCCTACGAGCGGCACCCGATGATCTTCTGGATGGTCGCTGATCTCTACCTGACCGTCGAATACGCCAAGACCTTCCTCTGCTTCCAAAATATGTCAGAAAAAGACCAGGTGCCTCTTTTTTCTTCCCCTTTGATCAATAAATTCCTTCTAGCGATGTCTTCTCTCCCACGTGGGTGGTGTAGTCCAAGTCGCCTCGGAGGCGTACTACTCCGTCCTCCAGGAAGCCGACAGTATCAGCTACCCGGACGGGCTCAATGTTCTCCAATCTTGTCTGACTTATCCGTAAGACTTTCACGGAAAATAAAGCAGAAATCGGATATTTTAGGGAGAAAAGACCCCGGGAAAACTTCTACCGCGAAATTTACTGTAAGCCGGTGTCGTTGATCCGGCAATTGAAACTCTCAATGGAGGAATTTGTCCTGTTCAAGGCATTGGCTCTATTCAGCCCAAATGAAATTGATCTCAGCCGATCGGCCAGGGAAGAAATCTCGAGGAAGCGATTGGATATATTGAAATATTTGAGAAAGGTTGGTAGAGGGAAGGAGGAGAGGGAGGAAGTGGGGGGAGTGACTTCAAGAGCGGCCCGCCCCCTGTTCCGGCGCCCTTTAGCGCGGGCCCAATAAAACGGGGAAATAAAGGGGCACAGAGTTACTTGGAACAAGGATTGCAGTATTTTCTTTCAGCTTCTCACCTCTAAATATGGCTACAAGCGTGGAATTGAGAAGTTGGCCGACTGCCTCTTTGCCCTGCCTGTCTTCTTGCAACTGGCCGAAAAACGGCGAAATTACTTCCTCCTGGTGGATTTATCCAAGAAATTGAATATACCCTCCCTTTTACGTACTCTATATTTACATACATAATAAAAATATCAATATTTTGATATATTTTTTTATCTGATAAAGATAAAAAGCCAACCTAACCGTCCAATGGAGCGTCGACTAACCCAACCAGGATGCAAGTCCCTTTGCCCCGCAGCTGCACAATTTTCCTCCCGTTTGTAGGTAAATTTCAACTGTTCGGTTTACTATTTATTAAAACTACTGGAATGGAGGCCAGCCACCAGTAGGGGGTCAGCTTCCAGTAGGAGGCCAGTTTCCAGCAGGAGGCCAGCTAGGGGGAAAGTTGCCAGTTGGAGGGAATGGAGGGAAGACGTGGATAGCTGGAAAGGGGCGGATTGTGGAGGAGGGTCGGCTTACCGGAGACGGCGTCGAGGATGGCGAAGAAGACCAGGAGAGAGAACTACATGCTGACTGATTGGAGTGGCCAAGACAGCGGGACGGTCCTATTTATACGGCCAGACAGTCTAGGGACAGACTTTGTAAACTCGTAACATTCTTGCAAATTTCTATTGAGCCGCTGCAAAAAGCGGGGGAGACTGCAAAGTTACAAACTGTCTAGACGCCTGGTCTTGCAGAAAGAGCACCGAAATAGGCACTTTTACAGAAAGGGAGACCGTGGGAACGAGCTTTTGCAGAGAGAATTTGCAGAATGGAGAAAGAAGAAGAGGTTGTATTCTGGTGGAAGATGGTAAGAACGGAATACAGTAATCCAGGCCGCGTTTAAAAGTGGATCTGAAGTGGAATTTAGTAGTTTGAGGGGATTTTGGACCGGCTGACTCTGTTTTGCGAATTGGGGGAACAATAGAACAGCAAGATTCAAAGTAATAATTCATCCAATAAACGAATTCCTTTGCCCTGGCGACCACTGATCATCATCAGGAGATGGAATCCTTTCGTCTGCTCTGCGATCCGTTCAATCGTGTCGACAATCGACAATATCGCCGCGTATCTCCCAGGCCCATTGACTCCTCTAGAATAATCCTTTCAATTCTCAAAAGAATCGGATCTCACCTACCCCTCTGCTAGACAAACCCTCAACAACGCGGCACTATGTCGTTCTCGTTCTTTTGTCAGGAGATTGGAGGCAAAGTCCGACAAATCACCGATACCTAAAAATTTTGAGGCTATTTAGAAAAGAATGGGGAAGAATTACCAGCATTGCAGAGGAGTATAGCCTTCAGAAGGACGTATTCCTTTTTGTTCAGTTGAGAAGTGATCAGGGGAAGGATTGACTGCTTTTTGATGGTACTGATTTGCTTGTGGGATTCACTGGAAAAAGGATGATCATTATCACCTTGATTTAGGTTGAGAATTTCCCGTTGCGTAACTTTTTTGGAGCGCCATCGCGCCTCGTTTCCATCCGCTCTGCTACCACCAAGAAGACCCCCAATTTCTGTTCTTTGCGCCCATATTTAGGCGTTTTCGACTCACTCGTGAGGATCTCTAGGTGGTAAAACGCCTGTTCCATCGGGATGGAGGAGTGTATCCGACTTATTCTCATAAGAGAACCATGCTTGAGTCAAAGTGAAAGTGAGGAAGGCTACGGACTTGATCAGGACCAGCTGATCAGTCTCTGCCAAAGTATGGAAGAAGGGAAACGTCTTGACGTATTCTATACAACAGAAGAGGTCGTAGGGAAGCCAATTCTTCCTGAAAATTTGACATATTGCCATTAGAGAGGATAACCTGAGCGGATTATGGGCAGGCGGCCCTTTCGAGCCATCAGAATTGGAAGGTCCCGGCGGTGACGGCGGAGGAGGAGAATATTTCAGAGGCCAATTGGGCATAAGCTGGAAATTTATAGAAAAATACAACAATCTTTTTGGTCTTACACCAGCTTTATCTCCTAAAACGAGAGCATTTTCCGCTTTTAATATCTCCTTCAATGGAGGCAACAGCCGCACGTCTGGGTTGTGGGTACTCTTCCGTAGTTTATCCGCCTTCAATTCCAAATACAGCAACCCGTCGATAAGTTTAGTCATCTGCTGGTCGATTGTGGGAATGTGAAGTGTCATCTATAACCGGATTTGAGTGGGTTACTTTGGCTCCTCAGAATTTCAAGTTCTCCGCTTCTTCTAGCTCCCAAAATCCCCAAAACCCCGCCAAAACTAACAATATGTTTCTCCACCGGCGATGCGCTGGAGGACTCCCTCTTCATGACTATCCTCTTAATCAAATCATTATTTTCCAGCTCGCTGTCATCACATTGAATTGCTATAATTATATATAATATAAAAGTGATGAATAGTTCGGCTGCCTACCTAATGGATTCATTCCTACCTGGATGCACTTTTTCAGCCGGCATCCTTTACACGAACAGCGTTTTGTCGTTGGCAGCAGTTGGTAACAATTGCCATCCCGTTTACATTCGTAGTTTTTCTGGCCCATGATGGCTCGACGGAAGAAACTGCGACAGCCATGACAGGCGGGGACCTGGAAGGAGGGACAAATGGGATGGAGTCGAGTACTTAAGAAGCTGGGAAAGTTTAGGGCTCCTCCCGGCCAGCTGAGACCCCTGGAGGCACTTTCCTAAGTTCCAGGCGATCCATCGTCAGTTTCCCCTTGATACCAAAAAGAACCCACATCATAGTGATAAGCTGTGGCAGTATCCCCACAGACGAAACAGTACTTTGGACCGACTCGGGGCTCAACTGGAAGGACTTTTGAAGTAGACGGCATGTTCAACTGATCCCTGGAAGAGAAAAGTTTAAACAAATGCTTCTGTAACCCGAGCATGCGCTTCCAAATAGCCGTAAAAAGATTCGGGGGAGGGGGTGGGCACACAGGAATCACTGTGATCTATGGTAGGCGATGTTGAGTAGCTTCTAAAGAACCCAGGAAAAAAGTTGCGGAACATTTCATTCCAGAACCAGCAAATCTCAACAGTGGGGTAGGGGGTCATATTTGAAGAACTGACCTGTTGTCCTCTTGTCCGAGATGAGATGAAATGACTAGGCTGCCCATCATAAAATGGCACACTGCTCCGTGCCTGATCCCGTTGCACTGTGTTTAGACAGAGTGTTCTTCCTATCCTGCCGCCGCCAGATCTATATTTGTCCAGCTGACCAGTATCTGCGAATGAAGCAGTAGGAGGCTGACGTAGATTCTTTTAGGCACGTTTACAACCAAAAAATGGAATGGAAAAGAGAAAGACGAAGAGGAGAATAATCTCCGGGAATGAACAAGTGGCCAATTGGTTGACCGAAGGGGGAAACAAACAGAAATGGGACACACGGAGGGCGACTGCCCTTGTAGGCTGATGTGATCTGCCGGGAATCAAAGGTTCCACTTCTCTCTGGCTCCCGGGAGGAGGTGGAAGTCGGTACACAAAGCGAAATCAGCGGTCTATTCTCTTTCCCGAAACGGACGGTGGACAGCCTTCTGTCACGAATTGGACGGTCTCTTTCATAAAGGGGCAATAAAGCAAAATCCAATTCATAATAATAATTCATCCAGAAAAGTAATGCCCTTGACTTGAGGAAAGTTTATCTTCATCAGAAGATGGAATCCTTTCGTCTGCTCTGCAATCCGTTCAATGGTGTCCACAATCGACAATATCGCAGCGTATCGCCCAGGCCCGTTGACTCCTCTAGAAATATTTATACAACATATAAAACAGACAGATCTCACCTACCCCTCGGCTAGACATATCCTCAACAAGACGGCGCTGTGTCGCTCTCGTTGGTTCGTAAGAAGCTTGCAGGCGTAGTCGGACAGATCGCCGAGACCTAGAAATATTGATATTTAGAATAGAAAAGAGAACAATTACCCGCGTTGCAGAGGAGGATAGCCTTGAGGAGGACGTATTCCTTTTTGGTCAGTTGAGATCGAATCAGAGGCATGATTGACTGCTTTTTGATCGTTACAAATTGCCGATAATTTTTACTGAAAAAGGTCAGCATTATCTTCGAGTTTTAGTTGTCCTTTTTGTAGGGCTACCATAATCTAAAATCTTTGCAATCAACCAAAAGCTCCTGGATTTTGGCTGCAGAAAGAGGCATCGTCATCAAAAATGACCCTCGGTAACATGAAATACCCAAACTTTTTGAAATATCAACTCACTCATGAGGATCCTTAGGTGGCGTAAATCCGCTCCCGTCCGGATGTAGAATCATATCCGACTTATTCTCATAAGAGAAATAGGCTTGAGTCAAGGTAAACGTCAACACGGCTACGGACTTGATCAGGACCAGCTGATCTGTCTCCGCCAAAGTGTGGAAGAAGGGAAACGTCTTGACGTATTCTATACAACAGAGCAGGTCGTAAGGGAACCAGTGTTTCCTGAAAACCCCAATATATTTTCATTTTATAATGCCTCATGGATACTATAAAGGAAGGGTCTCACAACGAACCTGAGCGGATCATGGGGAGGCGGCCCCGCCGGTTCTGAAGGCCCTTCAGAAGGCGGCGACGGCGGTGGAGGAGGAGATTCTTTCAGGGGCCAGTTAGGCATAGGCTGGAAATATACAAAAATGGAGTATTCCTTAGTCTAACTCACCCCAGCTTTATCTCCTATAACAAGACTATTGCTGGCTTTTAATATCTCCTTCAACGGCGGGAGTTCATTTAGATCTGGATTGTATGCACTCTTCCGCAGCTTATCCTTCTTCAATTCCAGATACAATAATCCGTCGACGAGTTTAGTCATCTGCTGGTCGATGGTCGGGATGTGAAGTGTGGTCTGAAATCGTCAGATTTGACGGATGAACGGCTGATAATCAAGTGCAGGGTGAATAGAGAAATATATCGGTTGAGGTTTGTATCCGGGAAATAAAATTGGAGATCTTGTACTCTATAAACGCTGGGACATTTCTTCGTATCCATGGAGTGTTTCAAGAGTCTTCCGCCAAAATTTCTCGGGGGTTTTGCCCTTTGAGCAGTGGAGGGTAAGAAATCTGGACTCAATTCGACCAATGTTCCCTTTTTTTCCGGTCTATGATTCTTTTTAAAAACACAAACGGGGGGCGCTACTTGTCCACAAACATTCGATGAACGAGATAAGCCTGGTCATTCCCGGTCGGACACCAAAAAGAAGAAAGATCATATGGTAGTTGAGAAACTTTCTGTTGTTTACTAGAGGAAAACCATGGGTCAAAAACCTTGGTCCAGGCTTTTATTTCCCTTTTGGACCCTCAAACTCCACAATTCCCTGTTTACGCCCTACTTCTAGCCTCCACAACCCGGCCAAAACTAACAATATGTTTCTCCACCGGTGACGCGCTCGAGGACTCCCTCTTCATGACTATCCTCTTAATCAAATCATTCTTTTCCAGCTCGCTGTCATCACATTGAATTGCTATAAATATGTATAATATAAAAGTGATGATTAGTTCCGCTGCCTACCTAAGGGATTCATTCCCACCTGGATGCACTTTTTCAGCCGGCATCCTTTACACGAACAGCGTTTTGTCGTCGGCAGCAGTTGGTAACAATTGCCATCCCGTTTACATTCGTAGTTTTTCTGGCCCATGATGGCTCGACGGAAGAAACTGCGACAGCCATGACAGGCGGGAACCTGAAAGGAGGGACAAATGGGATCGAAGCTTCGGGATCATAAGAAGATCAGGAGGATTAGGGTTCCACCAGGACAGTTGGGACCCCCCGGGGGCAGAAAGGTAGAAAGGAGGAGAGCCTACCTCATAGTGACAAGCTGTGGCGGTATCCCCACAGACGAAACAATACGTTGGACAGATTCGGGTCTCGGGAAGATGGGCTTTTGACGTTGACGGAATGTTGAACAGATCTCTAGAAGGGAAAACTTGGAATTTTGAAGAATTAGGGCGCTGGATCAGAAATCATTTTGGTCCACCAAAAATTGCGCTCTCTTTCTTTCCCTAGCCTGGGAAACTGGTCTCACCGCGCTTTTCATACTTTTCTATTTTTCAATTTTTCAAGAAAATCCTGATTTTGAAGAGGGGCCATCATACTCACCTGCTCGGGGTTTCTTCAATTGCCTGGAAACGGCGTCGAGAATCCCTGTTCATCATAAAATTGTCTACTCTTCTTTCATTTCTGCTTCAATAGTACAGTAGATAGGGCGTTCCTTCGCTATCTCTCCTCTCCCGCTCCCGTCTGAATTATATTTGCCCAGCAGGTGAATAGTATTCTAATTAGGGGCGATGTGTGGTGTCCAGCGGAACTTTTTGTTCCAAAACTAAAAAATAAGGCAAATTAAACGAGAAGGAGGGGAAGAAATGAAGAGGAGAGGAAAATCGACCCAACCACTTTTTAATGGATATTTCTCGGGTTAAAGGACAGCGCGCCTTCGCTACAGGACCCACCAGGCGAAGTTAAACATTTCTATAATAATTTTGGCTCACAGAGGGAAAAAGTTAAAGGTCTACAACCCAAAACCATTATAAAAATTGAAATGGGAGGATATGAAGACGCGAGAAGGTGAGGATAATCCCCCTTGACCACAGTTCACTCGGCGCGGTAGAGAATGTAAGTGAATAGAGAAGAAGAAGCGGCTAGACAAACAAATTAGCTACCTATTGAGGTGGAGAAAAAGATTAGAAGAAGCGAGAAGTCACACATTTTGAACCCTCTCTATCGATTGTTTTTTTGTCTAAAAGGGGAAAACAAGAACGGGGGCTGTCCTTGCCGGGCGATCTGGCGTCTCACCTGGATCAAAGGTCCTTCACCTCTCCCGCTCCCCCTCCCTTTTCCGTCAGGTCACATCTACGTCATGAGATGGGGTCTGGCTGATAAATACGTCGTCCTCGGAGGGGGCGGGGGAAATAGATTATATCCGATCATCTTGTGTTTTGCACAGATCCGAGCCCTTCTTTTGACGGACCTTATCATAATTCAGCTGGGAATGGAGGCAGATAAAGAAAGTAGGAAACGGGAAGAAGCAATGCTACGAATTGCCAGCTGATTGTGGGGTGGTTATCTTTTTCCCAAGGTGTGGTGTGGTATGTTATCACAGCAGCATGGAGCAGTGGAAGCGGCACAATTCTACTTTTTGGCGATCTATGGGATAGTACGTAGTAAGTTAATTTTCGGTGGGGAAACACCTTTCTCTCTCTCTCTCTCTCCCTTGGTCTTCTCTCTCCGCACTGCCCGTAGAAACTGGGGTGGGCGAGCCGACTCGGAACATCTCCAGGTAAAGTTTGGAGGTCCACGTTTGGCTCAAATTTTGATGCTTCAGGCTCTGAGTCGAGCAGGGAAACAACTGTGCCTGTCGGAAGCAAGCAAGGCAATCCTGTGGCAATGCTTTTCAAACACATATTCTTTTTTATTTTTTCTTAATAGTTGGATAGTGTACGACTAGAAACTCTTTGCTTTTTGCTCAAAACTGAGTCTCTGAAAATTGGATCGGAGGATCGGATTATCGTGTACTGAGCCCGCTCAAACCCCCTCGAACAAGTAAAGACGGTATTTTCTAAGCACAGAAACCCCTATAAACTGTATAGATGAAACAAACGAAAAAACATTTATTGTCCAGAACTGCGTTCATTCTCCTCGAGAACATTTTGCCAAGAATTTCTCAACAGCCTCTTTGCTAGCAAATTCCTCGGGCAATTCTCCTTTTTCTACCGCATCCACGAGTTCTTCAGCTGCCCCGTTGAACTAAAAAAAATTCAATCCATCTAAAAATTGATAAAAAAAAGCATTTGTGGGAATACAGGCTTTTGTGTCCAGCAAAGCTTTTGGAGCCATCTTATGTGTATCTCACACACTGTGTGTCTAATTTCTCAAGATATGGAAACATCTTTATTGAGCAAATAGGACAAACAAAGACAAAAAAGAATGGCAAGATCATCATCATAATTTTTTTACGTCGATTTAAATAAATACCCGTACAAATTTGGTGAGTGCGTTTCTATCTACAATACCCGTTATTATTATAACAAAAATAGATTAAATCTCAATTTGGACGTATTCTCTCGGAGTTTTCTTCCTTTCCTCCTCTCGTAACCGGCTAATCTCCGAGAATATTTCACTCATTGGTTGGAAAGTGGGGGCGGAATTGGACTGGACCTGGAAAATGGCATTATTCGATTAAAATGAGCCGATATTGTGTCAAAAAGACGGGCAAGTTTATAGATTCGGCGGTCTTTAGTCAGAAGAAAAAGAGGAAATCCGGCCATGGCGCCAGAGATAAGGAAGCTTTATTCTAGTTTTATTTTTTTTTTTGTTTTATTTTTTTATAGTATGATATGAGAGATTAGTGATGAACCGAAAGGAGAAATATGAGAGTTTTAGGGTAGAGCGCAGCTTTTGTGTGTGTTTAAATGGGGAAATTCCTGGACTGAGGATGGGAGAGAAGATAAGATAAGAGAGGGAAAAGGGCCAAATACTAATCCACGGTGAGAATTTTAAATACATTTGGCCCATATAAAAGCCCCATTATCTCTGTGCTGCATCCAGTCGCCTCTCATCCAGGAGGATTACTGTAACAGGTTCCCTTCGCCTCCAGTTGAAACGTTACCCCTTCCTTCTTTTTTAAGCTCTTCATGTCTTCTTCTATTAATTTCTTTTAATTTCAGAGAACAATGCTTTGTGCAGACAGATCTGAGGCTATTGCTCATGGTTCGGGCTCACGTGCTGAAGCTCAAAACGGCGGAAAGGCAGTCGCTAAAAATGGAGGACATTCCGTAGCCAAGTAGTCACTGTCACGGATCTTCAAAGGCATCATTTCTAATGAGAGACTCTTCCGTGACCCCGTGTTAACTATTCTCATAAAGTCCTTTTCACCAATTGAAGGTTTGGAGATGCCCAATTGGGAAGGTTGGCCCAAAACCGATTAAAAAATAATAGATAAACTAACGATTATTGGTGCGTGATCGAAGTAGTCC
The DNA here is from genome assembly GCA_932521035.1 of Oscheius dolichura. Taxonomy (NCBI): domain Eukaryota; kingdom Metazoa; phylum Nematoda; class Chromadorea; order Rhabditida; family Rhabditidae; genus Oscheius; species Oscheius dolichura. Next base: position 8,312,450 of record OW051494.1, read on the forward strand.
AACCGTTTGCTAACATCTAGCGGTCCAGGACCTACGACATCTTCCACTTTGGCGTAGATCAGCTCATTTAAATGGGAGTCTACCGTCTCTCGCCGGCGATGTCTAAAATTCCCCACTATGTTACCTTTTTTATGTAAAATACCTAGGTTTAGGTGGAATTGGATTGGGATTAACTCCTAGTGAGACTAGATAATCCGTAACGGAGCTCGTTTGTGATACAGTATCCGGATCAATTCCGGAATCCGGCTGGGACCGGGTAGAAACATGGTCCCGATGCGACATCGCGGATCTTAGCCCGGATTGGGTAGAGGCAGAGGAGGTCATAGAATTTGTCTGTAACCAGACGTTTGAAAGAGAAGCAAGGTGTGGAACTACTTTTGGTTGAAGATTTCCCACTAGCGGTCGACTACCATAGGAGGGAGACATCCGCCTCATATCCTGCATCTTTCCTCCCAAATGGCTCGCTTGGCTTACGGAGAAGACCTGGAATTTGTTAATTTTGGTTTTAAAGTGGTATTTGGAGCAAGACGCTGATGACTCCAGGACTCGGATTTTGACCATCTCTTGGATGTGCTTCGGGAAAGACGCCGAATTTAAAAAGTACTGCTCATTTCGTTCTAATTTCCATAAACCAAAGGGTGGAAAATACTTTTTGAAGATTCTGAAGATCTCTTCTTTCCGGGAAGTTAGAAACATAATCCACAGGAGCAGTCATTTCAGCTTCAGGTTCGAGTTTTTGAGCCACAAGAGGGAATAGGAAGTGATGTCCAGAGGGCTCTCCAGAAGAATCTCTCACCTGTTTTCTTGGATTGGTGCTCTCCACCTGTTTCTGGTCTTTACTCCTCTTACAAAGAATACAGAAGACGATAATAGAGAGGAGAATCACAAAGACGATGATCAGTCCAGCTGAGGCAATCTTCAACATGGTGGACGCCGTCGGACTAAGGGAGGCGGCAAATGGCCCGATCTAAACCATCTTTTAATCTATTTTTCTGATCTAAAAACCTCCAGGTATACGGTAGCCTTTGTCCGCTGACTTGGACTACTGTAAGCGGCTATTATGACTTGTTCAATTGTTAGATTCTGCCGGTTTGTGAGGCTTTTCCTCAACGTGATCTGAAATAGCCTTTTAAATTAAGTAAAAATAGAAATAACCTCTCCAGTCTTCTCATCAATAGCAATTAAGCGATGGTCTCCCTCGATACCATATTTCACAAGCCCATGGGGACCGCCATCCGCATCCACTGCTCTGACCGCGCCAATACTCGACCCGACGCCGGAATTTATTGGTACCTTAATCAGTTTTTAATGTTGTTTATTAATGGCGATATTACCTGGAAGGTGTAGCGAGGCTTGGAGAAGATGGGAGCATATTCATCGACAGGAATTACTCGAATATCAAAGGAAACTACGGCTGACCGTCCGCGGGAATCAGCGGCGCTTAGGCTTATTTTATACAGGGGAATGGACTCATAATCCAACGAGGAGACGAGGTTGACATCTCCAGAAGTGGTATTTACCGAGAAAGTCTGAAAAATTTATTAAAAGGAGTAAAACAGCTTTTAGAGACCGCCGCCAATTGCCGGTGGGGGCGGGCGGCTATCTGTCTCCCCAATCGGCGGTGTTTTTGCAGCAGCGTGGCGCCGTGAAACGTGCTGGGCCCATAATCCATGCGTTCCGCGCCAAAACCCCGCCTTTTCCCTTCATTTTAGTCCTTTTCCTGATTTTTTCTTCTCAGACGTCTCTTTTTTGATCTTCACAAGGAACTGCCTATAAATTGGCAAAAAAAAATTAGTTTGATCAGTCTGAAGTGGGCCGTAACCAAGAAGAATGCGTTTAGAAGGAAATATCCCCAAAAAACTGATTCAAACCATAGAGAAACTATAGAAGGCCCATAAAGTATAGAAAACGTCAAGAATTACCCCCTTTTTACTCATTGCACTGTAGTGTTTATTTCCCCCAAATGTGGGGGAGGGCCGTTCCCGGCAGCAGTGCAACGCCGGGCCGACCCAGGAAGAGGAGCTAGCAAGCCAGCTGCCACTTCTGGTCTCAAAAATCGGTTAACCTTGTATACCACAATAGCGGTATATATCGAAGGTTAATTCGATAAGAACGATTACTACACTTTGATCTTAGCCATAAGGCCGAGAAGCGATGAGGAGGGCGGCTGGGGAGGACGCGTCGCTTGCCACCGCTGCCGAGATTGTATGGGTGCCGCCGCTAATTACTGGATAAAGCGAACTCACCCCATCGTTATCCTTCAGCGAATAGATCAGTCCAGCAATCGGTAACCCTGCTCTATTGACAGCCTTCGCCGTGAATATGACACTGCCCTTCGTGGCTGTCTCCTCCACGAATGTTGTGTACTGTGACTGGACAAAGAATGGAGCAGTGGCACTCCAGGAGGAAAAGGAGACAGACATGTCCAAATAGACCAGAGTAGAGCTGAAAATGGGTTTATTTGAGAAAAAAAGAACCTTCCTTACCGGCTGGGATGCCCCTTATCCCGGATTTCCACTACCGTAACCCAGGAACCGTTCTTATGTTGGACTAAGAGCTCTTCATTCCACTCGTTGAACATTATTGCACCGCTTTCCGGAGCCAAGGAGAGGATATTAAAGTCATTTCCGGAGATGATACGATAGGACAGTTGACCATTGTCACCGAGGTCCGGATCCGTGGCGGAGAGTCTGAAAATTGAGGAGGTAAGAAGTTCTAGATCGTTTCGGGACCCATGGTACTCTAAAACTATCTAACTGTGGCTCTGCAGTACCCCTTTTCCCGACTCACCTGTACAACACATCTCCATTCTTCAATCCATCTCTGATGATTATTGGAAGCCTGCTGTTTTCTACCCTCGGTGCGTTGTCGTTCACATCGCCAACTCTTATTTTTACCTTAGTCATGGCATTTTGACTAAAAGCGGCCGATTCGGACCCTACGTCGATCTGAAAGTCCTTCATTTTTGGCTATAATTTCAGAAAAATCACCTCAAATTGATGTAAGTCCTGGCTCTCCCTATCCAACGGAGAAATGCCATAAATCTGTCCGAATCGGTCAATCCGGAACAATTTAGCCGCTTCGGGATCCACAATACGGTACCATTGAGGGTCAGACGAGATAGAGACATTCCCAATTGGGATGTTCAACGGGACATTTTCATTTATCAGGAATCTGAAGAGATCTGACTTTAAAGGAACCGTCAGGGATCTTCCCCGAGTGTCCCCGTAAGCGTCGGCGCGCATTTTGAATTTTGAATTTGTCTACCGCTTTAGCTTGTTTATTCATTTTCTTTTGGCAAATATTATGCTATTTTTTATAACCAAGTGAAAGAACATCAACTTTAAAGGAATAAATTACTAAAAAAAATTTGTAAAAATAAGAAAAACAAGCTAAAACAGTGGATGAATTAAAATTCAAAATGCGCGCCGACGCTTACGGGGACACTCGGGGAAGGTCCCTGACGGTTACTTTAAAGGATAGAAGAAAACTAACTCATAAACTGGTTTTCTGAACTGTAACGCCGTCTTTTTCTCTTCGGTGGCTATTCTTATTCTGACGGGAACGGAAGTCGACAGCCGGGGATGGCCGTGATCCGTCGCGGTTACTGTAGTCATGTACTCCAGCCCCAAAGAGACGGGAGTGATTAGACTGAGTGTTCCTAAAGGTTGTGGTATTTTAAAAAGTGGAGTAAGAGCTGACCATCCGGTGACATTTGGAACATTTCCTCGTGTCCATCCAGGGAGTACGATATCCTTCCATTATCTCCAGAATCCCGATCCGTGGCAGTTATTCGAACAATCACATCGTCCACCTGTGCCGACGGGGAGATTTGTAGATCAAAGAAAGATTTCGCAAATTCTGGCGGGTTGTCGTTGACATCCACGAGGAGGATAGTAAATCCTCCCTCGACTTTATGTTTTCCATCCGAGACCTGGAGATTACTGTACTTTTTAAAGGACTGGTGAGAGTACCATAGCCTTGATGTGGATTTCTCGATTTTCTTCATAATCCAACGGGAGGAGGGAGTGAATCACTCCGGTGAAGGGATCCATACTGAAGCGCCTCTCTTCGGAGAGAAGGGAATATTCCAAAATGTCCGTCATATCCGCATCATTCGCAGTAAAAGTGGTGATATAAGATCCGGCTGGGACAGCTTAAAAAGACTTTTAAAAAAGAGGAGAAAAGGCTCACATTCGAGGATCTTCCGATTCTTGTTCCTCGGGAAAGAAGGGGGATTATCGTTGAGATTCGTGACCTTGACTTGGACAGAGGTGGACACCTCGTCAGCGAAGCTGCCAGTAGCGATAACCTTGAGGTAATACTCAGTGCGGATTTCATAATCCAGTTCTTGGGCAGTTCGAACTGTTCCATCTGAAAAATAGCCATTTTTTTGGGGGAAAATCAACTGAACGGCCACAAGGACCCGTACAATCTCGGCAACAGAATCCCTATTACTCAAAACTGCAACATCTTCATGGCTTCTTCATGCCGAGATTGTACGGGTGCGCTTCCCTGTTTCCTTTACAGTAACCCACCTGAATCAATCTCGAAAGCGTTATCCACATTCCCCTCAACGATACTGTAGGTAATCCGAGAATCTCGTCCACTAGTCGAGACCTAAACTTCTCTTCTTCATTTCAATTTATCTCTACCATACCTTAGCCACCGGCAGACCCCTTTCCCGGCCTTCTTCCACCGTCGAAACGTATTGCTCTCGAAGAAAGATGGGTTTCCCCTCAGCTCTGGGTGGATTCGCCCTCTCATCCTTGATTCTTATCAACCGATCAGTGCTCTTCGACTCGATCCCCATATCCTTGGCCTTGACACGGATCATCCATTCTTTTTGGACGTAGGGAATGTTTCTGAAAGGGATACTGTCTTTATTCGCTTTGGAACCCATTCCTCAAACTCTAATTGAAGTCTAAAGCCCACCTTCTATAAATCAGTTCGCCGCTCTCCGGATTCAAGTCCAAAATGTTCGACGGATCGTCCACCAGCTCGCACAGAACCTTCCCATTATTCCCAGTGTCCATATCCATCGCCACCAGTTTGTACACGACTTCTCCCGGCTTTTTATCATCCGTCAAAACCAAAATTTGGGGTGTAATGGGAGAAAATTGAGGCGAGTTGTCGTTTTCATCATTTACCGTAACCCGAACTGTACAAGAGTCCTAAAATTTCGAAATAAGAGCCGAAAATCAAAGGAAATATACATTTTTGCCCATTTCTTCAGCAATTATGACCAGGAGATGTTCAGATTTTTGTTCCCGATCCAGATTTTTACAAGAGAGCTCGCCTGTCGTCGTATTGATGGAGAAAAGTGGCTGTTGACCTGAAAAATAGGCTACAGTATCCAAATTACGCCCAGTAAACGGCGAGCAGTGTTCGTACCTTGAATTCTGAACAGTGTTTGGCCTCCACTTCCCGTTGTAATGATCCTCTTGAACCCGGAAATCTCCCTATTCTCAGGAATGGCTACAGTACCACAAGAAGAGGAGCTGATCCGTAGAATTTCTTCCCTGACGCTCTTGACTTTCAAAGTGACCGTAGTCCAGTCCATTTCTCCGCTGGGGGAGCTGGCCAACACTAAAAAAAGGAGGATAATATCGAGAAAAGGGGAGAATTTTTACCGGTGAAGGAATACTGGCCGGGTTTCGGCTTTCCGGAGAGCTTGACAATTCCAGTAACTTCATTGAAAGAAAAGACAGAGGGAAGGGAGATGGCTCGGAGATGGGCAGATGCTGAAAAACGGGGAGACTAGAGGATAATACGGTAGTTCGTTTCCAGTGGGAAAGAAAGAGCCGTTTCTGGCTTTTGAACAAACTTGAAAATTCGGAAAAATTTGACCGCAAAATTGTCCCCCAGCTTTGTTTCCTAATATCTTGCCAATAAAGCTCACAATTTCAAACCTAAGCCTCCTCATTTTACGCCCAAAACCGTTTAGAGACGAAAACTATGGAAAATTCCTTACCTTTCCCAGTAATTCTCCCAATTTCACTTCCAAATGGAGTTGAATCATTCAATGTGAAGCGAAACTCTGGGCTGGTAAAGAAGTTCCAACGGGAAGAAGTGCCATTCATCAACCTGAAAAAGATGTTGTTGGTTTCATGGTCGTAAGTGGTTCTGCTAGCGAGAGGGCCTTGCAGTTTCCAATGAAAGAAGTAAGCGTTAAAAATGAACCTGATTTCAATTTTCTGATCCGTGAAGAGTTGCGGCGAGCCGTTATCCTTGACTCTGACGACGATGATCTCATCCGCGGTAGGCAGCTTCTCCAAGACCACTTGCCCTTCAAATTTCCCATTCTCTTTTTTCAAAAATAACTGCAAAACCTGTCTTCGGATGAATTTGATAGCCATTATTAGGATTCTGTATAATGTCATAGGTCAGCTCTCCATTCCCTCCAAGATCCCGATCCACCGCGACTACCGTATGAATGACGGCCGTCGAGTCGGGGAAGATGTGGATCACGGGTTCACTGAAAAACGAAGGGATAAAAGGTATTGTTTTCTTTCATTTGTCAAGGGGATTTTTCTATTCCCAACCACGCGACGATGCCCTTATTACAACACACAAAAGAAGAGATTAACCCCGCCCCCATGGGGTAGTCAATCTCCCCCTCCCAGGGGAGGAGGGTAGCCCAACTGGGAACAGGGTACCTCCGCCCCTTGTCAACGTCTAATTCGAGTACATTGGCAAGAGATGCGGAGGTTCCTAGTCGCCTGGTACGGCCATTCCTCTCCTAATTTCCTTCCAAGATCAAATGATACCGCTATTCGGAAAAATTTTAACGTTTTGCTTACTTCCTAACTAATTCCGCCGTTTCCTAGCCCTAGCTATTGTTGAAGCTTAGAATTTTAAGATTTGTACCAGGTGGAGGCCATAAATCCGACCTGAAAAGCATCCAACGGAGGGGCAGTTAATCCCGGGCTGTCTAGATACTAATGTCATGGTGATATTGAGAATGGAGCAAGCCTTGCGCAAGAGAGTCTACTACTGAGGGCATTATGGGCCAAAAAGTCGATGAAAAAAGAACAAAAAGTCCTCCAGAGGGTGCCAATTTATTGTAAAAAATAGCTAGAAAATCAGAATTGGATAAGAAACATGAATTTTGGGCGTTCTAATGGAGTTCCCTTTATTAGCATACAAAAGCGATCCCTTCCCGCTGCACCCGTAAACTCTCGGCAGCGGGAAGTGAACTACCCTTTGGATAGCCGCAGGCTAATTTGTAGATCCCCATGATTGGAGGACTTTTGATTGTGAGTAAAAGATTTTGAATGAACTTTTTTTCACTCCAATCAGGTGGGATCGAGGATTCCGGAAACAATTTTTGGAACAGCTCCTTCCGCAAGGGAGGAGCAACAAAATAGAGGAGAAGAGGAAATTTTACAGTTTTTTTCTCCCGCTTAGTTTATCTGTCATTTCAGATTTTCAGGTTTTGTCGGAAAAATAGCCCGGATTTTGTTGCAAAACCCAATTTCGGGCGTAGGCGGGAGTGTCGCGTGTTTCTGGCCGTATCTCGGTCATTTCTGGGCCAATTTAAAAAATTCAAAGACCTAGTTGGAGAGCACGTCAAGATTCTAATGAACCCAGTTACATCTCAATCGCCATGGATAGTTACGTAACGCGGCGTGCCAAAAACCCCGCGCTTGCCCATATGTGGTGCCCTTCGCTAGGTTATCTCACACCTCCATTTCCAGAAGGAAGTCAATATCCGCTCTCTAATCTCAGGAAATGGGCAATCTCCTCCCTTTTTTGTCACTCTTGGATTGTTCCCGTCCATCCCTTACCTCTTAATCTCCGGTCTATTATTATTCACATCTGTGACTTCCACCTTCACCAGTACCGTAGTCCGTGCATTCATGGCCACCGCTTCAATGACAAGATTGTACTCCGTCACCTAGAATAAACAATGTTTTTTCTCGTTTTTTAGTCGTCTTACCTCAAAGCAGTCAAGCGATTTCTTGAGAATAACATCCCCGGAATACTCGTCCACCATGAAGGAGTCCTCCTTCCCCAAGAGTTTGTAAAGAATCGAAGAATTCAATTCAGCTGCCGAAGCGGTTACGGTAGCCACAATAGAGTCCACCGGTGTATCTTCAGGAATCTCAACAAAAACCTGGGATTCTTTAAAAATTGGACGTTGAATGGCAGTCGCAGCAATCTGAAAGGAGGATCAGATCGCTATTTTATGGGAATACCTCAAATTCCATTTCAATTTCCTCTGTTTCTTGACTCAACATGGATATCTTCTGGAAGTAGAGGTTGATGTTCTCGTTGGAATGGTCGCGGAGCCGTCCATTCAGATAAATGCTCCCGGAAACTTGATCCAGCTCAAAGATATCGCTCTGAAAATGGATCATAGAAGGAGAAACAGTCGTCAGTGGAGCCCAAAGACGATTTTCTATTGGAACATGGGAAAAGCGGATTTCAATAGTCTTCTACGAGTTTTTCTGAGCTTCTAATTGGCTTCCAAAGGTTTCTATTGCCTTAGAGCGAAGGGATCCTGGGCGCCATTGGACTTTATACGGAGGAGATCTATAGGGTTCATTGGAATGGATGCAAAGGCACGCTATAGACTACAAGTTGAGTTTATTCCGGACAACAAGGCCTGGGGATTATAAGAGGATACACGTGAGAAGGGAAGGGAAGGAGGCAAGCTTTGCGCCACTGCTGGGAGAGTCTCCGACCAAGAAAAGGAGGGAAATGTTATCTAGAACCCCCTCTAAACAATATCGGTACAGTCGCTCTCAAAAGCCTGACCAATATAGCTGAAAACCCCCTATATCATGTGTAGTTCTATCCAAAGCCCTTGCTCACCTTATTATCCATCGAGTAGAAGAAATCCGGTACCGTATCCCCAATAACCGCTACTTTTGTTCCAATCGGAAGGGTTGAGGGCAGTGGTATCGACGCTTTTAGATTCTAAAAATCATATTATCACGCCTTTTCTAGTCCAAAAACCTTTGAAATGGGTGGAAGGACCTTGACTTGTACATGTTTCTGTCGTCCTTCTTTGTCCGAAAGAACTAGAGTCAACATCCATGGAGGGAGGGAAGACGGCGGCGACACCAAGTACAGCCACGAGTTGGAGACGATAAAATGGCTCGAGAGTTCTGAACTCTGGAGCTGCCATTTGGTCACCCCGGTGGCATTGATCCGTTTAATTCGACAGTCGGAAGAGCAGTCCTGCGGGATCCTGATGGTCCTGCAACGAAAAATTAGTCTTCTAACAAGCTGCACGATGTTTAACAGGGGGAATTAGAATAAAATCGTACCGTTCAAAGGGTTCCTCCATTTTGATCAGGCTAATCCCGCTGGTTACTTTGATTGGAACGTGGCAAACCACCGATTTTCGAGGGTTTCCTTGATCAGCGGCTATTATCGAGAGACGGTAGTCAATCGGATCCGAATCTGTTAGAATCCGACGAATGAGAACATCCCCATTGGCTGTGAGGACAAAGAGAGGATGCGTCTGCTGGAGGCGATAGACGACTGTACCATTTTCTCCACTGTCAGGATCGAAGGCAACGACAGAACCTGGAAAACGGACAAATAATGGGATAGTGACGTCAAAAAGAGTGTTATTCTTATCCAATTTGATGAAATATTAAGCTAATGCAAGAAATAAAAATACAAAAATGTTCGCAGTCAGCAGGATTCGAACCTACGCGGGCAGAGCCCAATTGATTTCTAGTCAATCTCCTTAACCGCTCGGACATGACTGCGTATTATTGGATCAATTGAAAACGGGTCATTACGCGGGTGGTTGCTCGTCCTCGCTTGGTTCCGTATATTTGATGGGTTGGTCGGAATAAAACGGCTAACTAACCAAAAGGAGCATGCGTATCCGCATCTGACGGTACGATCAGCGTCTGAATTGACGTGCACGACGGCGCATTATCGTTTACATCCAAAATTTTCACAGAAACGTGGACAAAACTTGATAAGGATGGCTAAAACGTCTTTTCTTCAAAAATGAAAGATTCCCTACATTTCCCCTGTCCTCTGCTACAATTGTCAAATTATAGCGCTCTTTTTCTTCCCGGTCCAGTTCTCTATTCGTGTAGATTTGCCCTGTTTTCTCGTCAATTCCAAAGAACTCGGAGCCGTTGGTTATCCGGTAGAGAATCTTTCCATTCTCTCCAGAATCTTGGTCATGAGCCATGACTTTGAGGATTGGGGTCATTGAGGGCGAATTTTCAAGCACCTGAAATGATTTGCATAGAATTTGAAGTCTAAAGAAATTATGGGTCTCGAGCGGAATTCATTCAAAGGGGAAACCTACGGTAGCCTTATATTCCTTCTCTAGGAACATTGGAATATTGTCATTGACATCACTGACATGGAGAAGGATCGTAATATTGGCGCTTTTTGGAGGCACTCCGTGATCCGTTGCCTATAATCGACAGTTCCCTTTCCCCTTTTCTCAATTCCTACCTTTATCCGTAATCTATAACTCTTAATTGTCTCGTAGTCCAGCTTCTCAATCAAGTGAAGTTGTCCAGTATGCGGTTGGAGTACCAAGGGGCAGGGTGGCTGGCTTGAGAGAAGAGTATAGGACACTTCGCCGTTCTTCTTCCGATCTTTATCATCAGCCAAAATGACGTAAAACGGCTCCAGGGCAGGTTGATCCTCTCGGATTGTGATCTCAACAATGTCGACAGGAAAGACGGGAGGATTGTCGTTATGATCCTCAATCTCGACGACTACTTGAGTGTGATTAGAACCACCGTCTTCGAGATCCGCCTGGAAAGAAGGGGAAATATTACAGTAATCCACTTTTGCAAGGACCCTGCTCCAATGCTAAACTTTGAATTTGACCATTCGCTGGCTTCTCTTGAATTTTTAAAGCGAACAGTACCTGAATATTGAGCAGGATCCTGTCTTGGATGTCAGCATCGAGATACCGTGTTACAGTAATCCGTCCATTTTCTGGATTGATAGCAAACTGACGGCCAGTGTCACCGGAATAAATACTGAAAAATTGAGAGTAATAATGTTGACTGTAGGGTTTAATTTGGAGTCTACAGTAACCAGGCTAACATGTTGCTCTCTTTCTGTTAGGCTGCAGTTAGACGAGTTACTGTAGACAGGTCTAATAGTATCTTGGTCCCGGCAAGTTTCTGGAGCGTTTCGAGACCCAAAATTTCCAGACAGCCACCCGAAGGTCCAATGGATCAGGGGAAAAAGCGTACCTGTACCGTATCCGTCCATTTCCGAATGCCTCCACACTGCCGATGGAAATACCCGGCAAAATGTCTTCCGATGTTTGGAAGACATATTTAGACTTGGTAAATGATGGTGAGGGAGAGTCGGAAGAGATGACAGTGACATGGACGACCGCCGGCTGCTCCGCGGTACTTCCGCTTGAATCTTTCGCCTGGATGATGACATCCATCTTCCCCAGAGGCAATCGTCGCATCGCGTACACTTCTCCCGTCTTTGGGTCGACTTTAAACGGAGAGGACGGGTCAGAGATGAAGTAGACCAGCTGAAAATGAGATAAGATCTTGATCTGTACAAATTTTCGAGGAAATTCTCCGATTTCTGACCCTTCCGCCCTAATTGTAGGTGAGGATTGATTAAAATGACAACCTGCTCTCTTACACGGGGACTAATCGGGTAATGAGAAGCCGGTGACCGAGATTTTCCAGCCGTCTGCCCTATTACCCGGGGAGCTAATTTGGTCTCCCTCTCTCGCCGCCTCCTGCCCGGGTTCCACCTGTTCCGAGTACTAATAAACAATTATCTCACATGTCTAAGGACATCTATATACGCGTGCCTAGCTCCATTTTAATCATATTTTTGTCGTTACAAGACCATTTCCCGGTATTGTTTTGCACTTTTTGGGTTAGAAAGAGGCACCTCTCGTTCCGGGGATCTTTGGAGGTTCCCTGACCGTTTTTGGTGAGAAAATGAGGTTTTTCCTTTCTAAAGGCAGACATTACAGTAACCCTACCAGTTAGGTCCACATTAATGGAAAAATAAGCGTTGTTTTGTCCGAATTTTTGTAGAAAAGGGCAGCCTCCCGATGAGTTTGTTTGTCCCAAGTTTTTTGGTGGTACAAATATGTAGCTGCCCTTTCTATTTCCCGTGATTGGTTATCATTTGACTCACAGACAATTTCTACATCAGTTTCTCAATAAACATCTACTCTTACCTCTCCATAACTTCCTCTATCGTTATCCGTAGCAGAAATGACGAGAATCGGCTCCTTTGGCGGGTCACCTTCTCGGAGACTGATGTTATAGTCCGTTGGATGGAAAACGGGTGAATTGTCATTGACATCCAGGACTCGGATCCAAATGAGACAAGACGTTGACAGGCCATCTGAAAATGATCAGAATCTTTTTTTGTTTTTTACTAATACCGTAATTCCGACTATAAACGGGCTCTATTCCCGAGTGCGCCCTGTAAGCCTGCTCTAACGCTGCCAATTTCCCATTTTTTCATTTTTTTTAACCTTTTCACATTTTGAAAGATTACTGTAATAAGTAAAGGAAAAAAAATCATATTAAAAAATTAAAAATATAAAGAAAACGGCTGCTTGGGGGAAAAGCTAGCTGGAGCGCGCATACTTAGCTAATCTGTGCTTATCAAGAAAGTACAGTAATCTCTCTTATAATTATGCCCTTTTCTTGCTCTCTTTTCAGCTTCTAACACCTGTCTTTTCCTTCAGTTTTGCGCATTGACGCAGTCGGTGATGTCAATGGCCTGCTCCGTATAATTTCAATAGAAACTCACTCGAATCAGTCGCTTGCACAGCCAGGCGGTGGGTTTGAGACTTCTCGAAATCCAGTGCTCCTTCTAGACAAATTGTTCCGCTTGTCGAGTCCAAGGAGAAGAGTTTCCCACCACCGCGGACGGAATCCTGCCATTGGTATTTGAGGCGCGAGATGCCGCCACAGACACTGTTGTTGGCCGAGACCTGGAAATATCCACCTTTTCTCAAATTTTGTTTTGTTAGGGTACTGTAGGACCCAGAAAATTTGGATTTTTATACAATTTTCTCATAAAAAATGAAGTCAATCTCCCAAAGAACCTGTGTTGTGATCTTTACGACCTCATTTCCTTGCTATTTCCCCCAGAAATCCGGGCACGATTACCGTAATACGCCTCCCCCTCCTTGTATAACCCTCATTCACCCCAATTGTATTGCCCCTTTCTATGAAATGGATTCTTTATAATGAAACTGCACTCCCCAGAGAGTGCATCCTCATCTCTCACCGAATCCCAAATCAGGTAATAGCCGTCCAACGCTTGAGTATTCCCCCGGGTCTTGGTAACCATGGCCACCACTCCACCTTCACTCAAATTAATAGCCTTCCTCTTGTTTATGACTCATTTTGACATCTATCTGTGGTGAAAATAACCATTTTTAAACCAAAAAAGAGGCGAAAAATTGGAGAAAATGCCTACTTCTTGTCTTTAGAGGCCGTAGAACGCAAAAAGGCGGGAAAAATGGAGAAAATGCATTTCCCGCGAATTTTTCCTGTTTTTAACATTGTCACCTCCTTTTCTCATTGTTTTCTCTCTTATAAGAATAACAACACATCATATTTTTAAGAACCTGTCCTTTAAAAATGAGCCAGAAGTGTTTCCCGATCCTCTACGTGAATCTCGCCGGCGAGATGCTCTACATCCTGGACCAACGGCTAAAAGTTGTCATTTCCGACGTATGAATCTCCTATTTTTTTGATATTATAAAATTTTAGGAAGAAAGTAAACGCGGACCACGGGTAGTCAAAGATTTGGTCAGGAATATCTTTCTGAAGGAGCGGCTAGAGGGGATATGGCGACCAGGCGGCATCCCCGGAAAGAAGGAAATGAGAGCTCTCTTCGATAAGTTGGCACATTGCAGCGTCATGAAATTGACCTCGAATAGGTAATTTTTGATTTTGGGATACTGTAATTAGAGGGAACGGAGAAATTTTTGAAATTTAGTCGCGAAAATGGGACTTTTCCAAGATATGGTGCCAAATGGGCATTTTTAGTGCTAATTCGCGATTTTGTTGTTTATACTGGTTTTTCTGTTTTAAAACGATCTACTCTCGATAAGAAATTAAATCTGTACTGGTTTTGATTGAAAATTGAAGAAAAATGAGCCCGAAATGGCGAATAACGGTTGTTTACAGTATGAACAAGCTCTTCGACCTGATGGTAATGCATTGCAAGTACGAATTCTTGATGATTGACTACCCTCAGCAGGTACAGCCCACATTTTCCTCCTAGAGAAATGTGAATTTTTCCAGCTGCTTACAGTAACCATGAACCATTTGGCGGGAATTCGAGATCTATGCAAGGATCAGCCCGAATCTGTCCAGATCATCGACCAGACCCATGCTATGGTAGGAGAAACAGCTCTTTTCATTCTAATTGCCCCATATGACTGACACTTGAACGAGATACGCAGAGAATTTAAGAACAGTAGAAAACCCCCAGATGGCCTGAAACTGGCAGGCAATGAGCTAACTAATGGTTCAATTGTAGCAACCTTAGATAGCCCACGGCCAGCCAGGCAAGGTTTCAATAACAGTTCTTTTGAACTTGGCTAGAAATGAGCAAAAAAGAGTCTTTTGATAGAAAAGAAAGGAGGCTTTTCAGATCTACACGCTGTACCGGTCCACACCTCTCTGGGAATGGATTCAAATACGGAATACCCTGTTACAATTCTTTATGGTTTGTTCATTTTTTTGGCGGGGTGAGAGGAGACCACAGTATTCGTAAATGAAAGTAGAGCCAGTAAAGTATGGTTCGAAGCGGATCCAATCCATCCGTTTATAAATTGGCTGTGGTGTTCAGAATACCCTGGGTAGTAGCCCGGGGACTTAGCATCTCTCCATCAGTTTGTGGGGGTACCGAAAAATTGAGAGACTTGTCCAGGAGCTTTAGCTGGTACAGAAAGGGTAAGGAGCCTACCGCTGCCAGGTCCCAAAGTCCCCTCTCGACCACACCAGTCTCTCTGTACAATGAGGCTGTGAGTGTCCTATATGCGGAGCTAAAGTATCCTTTTCTACGGTCCCCGAGCGTACTCATGTTGGTTTCCAAAAAATCCCGATCGCCTGAGACTTCCCCGGACTCCCACAGCCAAGTCACGGGCTGGCTTTGCTCCCACGCCGTCCTGTTTTTCTACTCTATTTTTACGAAACTCGTATAAAATTAAATTTAGCACGCGAACGTCAAAGTATCGCTGATGATTCGAAGTGGAAGGCAGAGTGAAGATGGCCATTTTATTCTTCGGGCTCCCGGAGAGAAGGTCAAGATCACAATGGACCAAGTTCCGCCAGGTGAGCTATTTCAGGCGTACTTTGAGACAAAAAAGCCCCTATTTATGTACTTTCCTACCGTAACCCAAAAGAATAAAAATATCGGAACGAGACCACAATTCCCCAGGGCAATTGTATCCACCGTTTTCCCTAGGGTGTCTGTCTGCCGCCGATGGCTGGAATAACAACTTTTATACCCACTAGTGCATAGTGCTGACATCCTGTTATGGTCATTGTGCCATTCGTGCCAGACTATCAATTGCTCCCTCCATCCTCTCTAGACAGAGTGATCATCGCTCCGGGTCCTTTTGAATACCTGGCTAATTAACATCCTCTCCCCGTAATTTGTTTTACCCGGGGCGGAGAGAAAAGGCGCATCAAACGGCACCTGTTCATCTGAGCTGCTGCCATTTTGCTGCCATAAATATATAGGCATTTCATAGAGTGAGGCTTCAAAAAAGTTGAAAGCGGTCTAATGATCCCCACTTTAGAAAGGGCAAAGGTGGTCTGATTCTTATCAAAACAAAGATCCATCCCCCGTCTTCGGATCAGGTGGCGCCCGCACCCGTAAAATCTCGGCAGCTCACCGGAATTTCGACTTTCGAACTCTTTCTCTTGTCTTTCGGTTAAAAATGAACTGTGACCTCAAAAAAAGCTATTTGCCCGTCTTTATCCACTTATTTGTCAGCCTCCAATTGAACTGCCTTCCCCTTCCCATGCCCTTTTCATAATTAGAGGTCAAGCTATATTATTTACCCTCTCCATTTTCAGGTAAAACGTCCTACTTCGAAAACGGAGCTCTGACTAATTCGACAGAGTGGCCCACTCAACGACAGTATACCTATCTGGACAATACAAAGGTTTGTTTTCCCCTTCTTTTCTCTCTATTTTGGATAAAAAATACGGAAAAATAGCCGAGAATCCATGAGAAAGAAATGTTTTTCAGGAAAATTTTAATATTGATACGAATGAGCCCCGTTCCACCACTCTAGGTGGAAATATGTACTTGGGCGCGGGACGTGACAGTTTAAAGGTTAGTTTCCGGCTAAAAAAATTGTAAGAATAGCCTAATTTCAGGTAAAAGGAAGTGGCGGAGTAGCTGAAGGCGACCACCTGCCTCCAGGAAACGAAGTCAAGCTATTTGAGCAGATTTTCGGGAACTTTGCACCGGCTCCTGGTAAGAGATTAGGTTTTTTGGGGATCCAGGATACTTTTCCCAACCTACGTAGGCATTTAATCCTCAGTTAGACTTTCAAAAAGACGTTTTTTTAAAGAGTGAAACGGGTCGAACGAGTTTGGCGCGCTCCGTGCCCCCGCACCCGTAAAATCTCGGCAGTTGGCGGACCTGAAGAACTGGCGTCGTGAAACAAAAAGGATTTCGCTGCCGATATTTTACGGGTGCGGTTGCACGGATTTCTCCCATCGTAGGCCGTTGTTCTTCCTGGGAAAACCCTCCTTTAAAGGTCTAACCGAGTGCCAAATGCTTACGTAGACAAGAGAAGCCATTATATCAGCTGATATCCCCCGTCCAATGCAAAAATAATTCCCTCTTTCCCCGCTACCCGGGGAGGGGAAGGGTTGCTTACGTCTCCCCCTCTCCCGCTCTCTTTCCTTCACCACACAACACTAATTTGTGCCCATTGATCATTGTATTCGTGTGGCTTTCCCATGACCACCGGCCAGTGTCAAATATGTTGATTTCAGGCTCACCGCCGCCATCATATGACAGTATTATGGATGTCAATATGTTCGACGACGATAAAGAAGAGAAAAAATATGAGAAAGACTTGAAAATCCTACGGATTGACGCCTCCAAAGGGAAGAAGAGCTTGAATACCGCCGTGGCTGAGGTTAGTTCACTTTTTTCCTATTTTAAAAATAGGATACTGTAGTCTTAGAAAAGCAAAAAGGTTTTGCCCAGGTGGGGAAACGAACCCTGGACCATTTTCCTGAAGGCTTCTGGTAGGATCCAGTGCGCCACGCTGGTACGGTCCTCATTTTGGGGGGTAAAGTCAACGCTGACAAACAATTAGCACCCTCCCTCGCTCTTTTTCCTCCCAAATCTTCCGCTCCTCCCCAAACAAAAAATGGATTCTCCTGGCCCATATATCACGCTGCTCTGCCTCTCCTGAGACCCCCAAGGGGAAGATTTGTAAGCTGCTACTGGCGCTTCACGTCAGTGTAGCAACGTGGCCGTCTGCCGGTCTCTCACACGTCAAAGTCTCCTTTAATCAGTTCAAAATGCTCCACACTGTTGTAAGTTCATTTCTAACCCATTTTTTGGTTAAAAAATATCGAAATTCCAGATGAGATTGGGAGAAGACAAACCAAAGAAGGTCAAAACCAGCAAAGGCGTGGATATGCTGGATTTGATGGACGAGGCCGCGGCTAGGTGAGTTTGAGTTTTACACCATTTTCGCTGCTATTCACCATATTTTCCACGTACTACAGTAATCTCGCACCATTTTAGGCCAGCAACCGCTAAGAAAACCTCAATTGGCGGTTCTGTACGCAGTCGTCCGCCTTCAAAGTCCCCCAGCCGGCCCCCAAGTCAAGGACCAGCCGCCCGGGAGCGTTCTGCCAGTACCAAAGCCACCCGTACCCCCTCGGCAGCTGCTAGAACCCCCTCCGCTGCCGGAAGATCTCCCTCAGCCGCCGGGAGGACCGGCTCATCAGCCTCTGGCAAGCCACCCAGCCGGGCAGCCTCGAGGACTAACAGCGCCTCCAGGAAATGATCCTATTCTTCTATTTTTATCCGGTCCCAATTGTATTTTCCCCTTCCTCCCTCCCGTTGAGAAATAAAGCCGTCCTTCCGTTCCCGTGACTACACAAATACAGATGGTGTTGGATAAATAAAATAAGACGACGCGGGTAAGGGACAGCTGCCACCTTCCCGGCCCGGGGGAAATGACGGCAGATTACGGTAATCTTTTAGGTAAATAAAGGCCAGGGAAAAGGGAATACGGTAATGAGACGGGCCTACCTTCAGGAGACAGGTTCCCTTCTCGACGTCTTCCTTGACCATCACCTCGTAGAGGGGCTTCTCAAAATGGGGTGGCTGGCCGTCCGCATCGACCAGTTCAGCAGAAACCTGAAAAAAATCAAGATCAACCTGTAAATTCGTCTAACTACGAACCTGAAGTTCAGAAGAAAGCTGTGGATCACCCTGATCCTCGGCCTTGATACGGAAGCGAATTTCTGAGCCGTGAGAGCAGTCCAACTGAAAACGTATAATTAAAATTCTTCCAAAAGCTGCCAAAACGCTTTCTTTTCGTCGCAAGACCCGGAAATGGGGGTCCATTACTCAAAACAGTCGTCAGCGGTGTTTTTTTGGGTCTTCAGGGACCGTTTTGAAGCCTAGGGAGCGCATGAAGAGGTTCCTTCCATTTATCTTGAAACAGCGCGTCTGGAAGGCAATTTTACGGGTACGGGAGGTCCGAATGTTCGTTTGGAGCTAAAAAATGAAGCAGAGAAGGAAGTCACAGGCCAAAATGCGGAATTCTATGTGGATTTGGCGCCTTCCTTCCCTGTAGAGCAATTGAACGCTCCGTTTTGTAGCGACTGGCTGTCTAACTGTGGTGAACTGATCACCATTTGAACATTAGGCACCGATAAGGGTTTACGAACCCTCTCAAATTCTAGTACCAGGTATTTATCTCTGTGGGACCACGTTTTAGCCCGCTCACTTTGAAACCAACCGGAGAAAAGCTGTCCGTGTCCAATGAAAGGTGAACAACGGCTTACCTCCTTCAACACAATCAATCTCCCAGTCTCCGCGTCAATTGACAGTAGTTCCGTATCCAGGATACTGTATCTAATCCGTCCATTTGTTCCCCTATCCAAGTCGATGGCTGACAGAATGGGAGGGCTCTCATTGTCCGTCCTGTTCAATGTTATATGCATGTTCAAATGGTTCCAAATTGGCGCGTTGTCGTTCACATCGCCTGGAAATTTTGGACAATCTCAAAAACGGGGAAAAAGTTTACCAATGGTCAGAAGAACCGGATGTTCCAGTACAATTTGACCGTCCTTGTTTAAAATGAATTTGAGAGGGTATTCTTCGACGGTCTCGCGGTCAAATTCTCCACAAACCATGACCAGATAAATGTAGGAGGCGTCACTTTGTTGGAGGCACATGGCAGGGCAACCCGTCATTATGAGGGTACTATAAAGGACGGATTAGGCCTTTAAATTAAAGAAAAGGGGTGCCTACCTATCTCTGAACTTCTCGTTCAAGCTAACTCTCCCCACAATTGAGCCAAGGGTCTGATTTTCCAGCAGATGAGCCGTCGTCGTGTCCGTCAACCAGAAGATGTCAAGAGCTGGCTCGTCAGCGGCGGTACCTGAAAAGAAGTGAGGTTTACATTTCTAAAAATAGGGTAATGTGAGGTCTAGAGGTTTATAGCGTGACAGCACGACTAATTCTTAGGGTAAACGGTGTCTTACCCTTGGAGACAGGGACCGTCTCCAGTGAGGAGAGGTCCAATCTGATTGAGAGATCTGAAATCCCATAAAACTAGAGATTTTTCTCCCATTTTTGAAATGAATCTGTGCAACAAAATGAAAGATCTTTTTGGAAACAGGAGCAGTTCTTTAATCAGGGACTACGTTACACTTGGACACTACGCGTCAGTTGAGTACGTCGGGGTTCGGTGCACGATATTCCGATTCCCTGCTCCAGTAAAGTCTCGGCAGTATAAGCAAGTGTTACAAAACTGTGACGCCTTTGTCTTGCTGAAGCTGCTTGAAGAAGGGGATCGGGTTATTATTTACCGAGCCTACTTCCAGAGCATCAGTGGATTCAAAATTGTGTTACAGACCAAAAGAGCCAAGCTACAGCCCGGCAAAAAGAGTAAGTTCTAAATTAGAGGTTCCTAGCAGCACCATTTGACCGTATCTATTACTGATTTAATTGTACACAACTAACTGAAAGCCTTCCCCAGCCCCCTTTGGCAATCTTGGTTTTAACATCAACTTACTGCTCCCAAACACCACTTCCCACCTCTTTATAGGTTCATTGTCGCCCCTTCTACCCAATTTAACTCTCTTATTTACCATCCCCAACTTCCCTCCCTGCTTACCTTGAACAGTAATGGAGACAAAGGCCGTCGTCTCCAAAGCCGGCTGTCCATGGTCACTTGCCACGACGACGAGGTCGTGTACCGCTCCCGGTAACAAATGAGCCGTAGTTGAGAGAATTCCCCTCGGGGAGAGGGAGAAGAACGCCATCGAATTCGAACGAGTCTATAATTTCCAAATATACAACTCCCAGTCCCTTTGCCCCCTCCCTTTCGCACTCCTGCCCCTTCCCGCCAAATGGAGATAAATGGCATCTTGTCCTTTGGGGTAGGGCAAATGACAGAAAATGATAAATGAAGGCCGAGACGGGAGGACGGGGCAAAGTAACAAAAAGCAGTTGAAAAAATACGAAACGGACCTTTTGAAGGCGATACGTAAGGCGGCTATTCTGTCCAATATCACCGTCCGTCGCCTCCACGGTCAGGATATTCGCTCCAATCGGTGTAGAAGAGGGAATACTGAAAATTTCCCGTATTTCAACCAGGAAATACCATTTACCTTATAGAATAACGGGGTTT
Source organism: Oscheius dolichura (assembly GCA_932521035.1). NCBI lineage: Eukaryota > Metazoa > Nematoda > Chromadorea > Rhabditida > Rhabditidae > Oscheius > Oscheius dolichura. Next base: position 8,333,316 of record OW051494.1, read on the forward strand.
TGAAAAGATAGGAACGTTATCATTGGCATCCAAGATAACAATCTGGACGCGGAGGCGCCCAATCCTGGAAAAAGTTGTTTTCAGTTGATAAGGGTAAATATGCGAGAATTGATGGGAAAAGATAACAAAAGTGATAAACAGAAGAAAACCAAAAATTTAGGTTCCACCGAGATTCGAACTCGGGCTACTGGATTCAAAGTCCAGTGTACTAACCACTATACTATGGAACCCCATAGGATTGTACACCATCGCTGATGTCAGATACAAGCTTACGGATCTCCAAACAAGGCCGATCACACAGTATCGTGTTGTGCACCGCTTTCGGATATTTTACCCATTGTGTCATAAGTTTAAGGGAAGAACTCACTTTTCCGGTGTTCCGCCGTCCACTGCCTCTACAATCAATTCGTATTTGTCCCGATATTCCCTGTCCAACTGGCCATTGACCACCAGATCCGCATAGACCACTTCATTTACTTTTCTTGTTGTTATCTAAACCATTTTTATACAGTATCCCCCATTAAAAGTGACCTTAAACACGTTATTAACATTTCCTTGAGCTATTCGATATTTTTGAACGTTAAATTTCGGGCCGTCTTGATCAGCAGCCAGGGGGAGGCGGTATTCTGCCCCAATTCTGGCATATTCCGATATTTCGATCTTTAAAATCATTAAAAATATAAAAATAGCCAGATTACCACGACTTTTTCATCCGAAAAAGTGGGAGAATGGTTGTTTTCGTCCTCCACCTTGACGGTGACTTGAATCCCATCGCCGCCGGATATAGGAACCGCCAGAATTTGAAACTTCCGATGTTTTTCATAGTCCAGTTTGGTCAAAGTCGTGATTTCACCACTGCGATCATCCACGGAAAGAACCTGAACAGAAAAATGAGGGTTACGGTAGCTTCTAGGGCTCGTTTTGTTGGTTTTCCCTAAACTTCAGTCGAATGACCTATTGCCTCATTTTTTATGTATTATTTTGGGAAATGCGCCTAAAAATTTTTGCTGGAGGCAAAAATAAACAAAGTGAGGGTTACGGTAGCCTTGAAAAGTTGTCTGGAGCGATGTTTTTTCCAGTTTTTGAGGAATAGTGTGGAGTTTTGGACTTTATGCCCGTCTAGCGCCTCTGAATCAGCTTCCTATGTCCGGAAACACTCATAAATTTCCCCAGAATTAAAGAATTACCAGCCTCCTTTCCTTCCAAAAATCCTCCTCCTTCCCATTTTAATCGCCTCTTCTTCTTCTCTCTCTTTTCTCCCCTCCCTCCCGATCATTTTCGCGCCTACTGGTCAAACGCTCTCTAATTGACGGTTGTTGCGTGCAATGTCCATCTGTTATTTTTGCTAGTTGGCTGTCTGAAGCCCGGGGGATGGATGAATGGAAGCTGCCAAGACGCAGCTAATGGCCAGAGGAAATGTCACCTGCTAATTACAGGGAGAGACGAGAGCGATTTGCCGGTGGTGGTGGTCACTTTATACTGGGCATAGGAAATGAGATCAGAGTGGGAATATTATGAGCTACTAGTGGCAATTGGCTACCGTATACCTCCTGAGAAATATACCATCTGGAATACCAAAAGGAACGGGCAGTAGTTTGCTTCCAGAACCCGCTAAAAATCCATGGTTTGGAGCATCGTTTCAAGACCCACTTTTTTCCTTTTGTCGAAATTTCTTGTCAAAAACTTGTCACTCCATTAGAATACCCCTTTTTGGGTCGTAGCATTTATAAGCTTGAAAATTGACAAGATTAGTCATTCTTTCCCTGTGCGTCTAGAAGAATGGCCAAAGCTACTGGAGTCGAAGGACAGCAAGTCAAGTCGACCCGTGGATCGCAGCGCTCTGTTCCCCAAACCGCTGCTGATGCCGGACAAGCCGCTACTCAAGCCGGAGCGTCTGCCGCGGACGCGACTGCCGGTTCCGCCGCCGGTCTGCCCCAGGCCCATGCCGACTTCGTCGCCTGGTGGTATCAGCCCCACGGAGCCGTCCTCGACGCGCAGATGGCTAATCTCGATGCCAACGGCGTCAAGCGCGAGTTCGTCGGCTACGGCGCCATCGGCCTGATTGTCTTGCTTCTCTTCACCAGAATGGCGCCGCTCGTCGGCAACCTCGTCTGCATCGCCTATCCGATTCTGGCCACCTTGGCCGTTCTTCGACAACAGTCGAACGATGCCAACCGCCTGCTGGCCTATTGGATAGTGTTTGGCGTCCTCTCCATCGGAGACTTCCGCTGTGGCCACCTGGCCATCTACTGGATTCTGAAGGTCGCCGCCTGCACTTTCCTCTACCTGCCCCAAACCCAGGGAGCCCTTCTGGTCTATGGAATGGTCATTGAGCCCGTGGCTAATTTCGTCGATGCCAATGTGATCAAGAAATTGGCATAGGTCGTCTGCAATAAAATTGGCCCGCAAACTTGTGTTATTTTCTCTTTTCTTTTATTTCTTGACAGTTCCACACTTATTTCTCTTAGTCGTTCTTTTGTTTGTAAACTGCGGCCGTCTTCTAAGAGCGCACCCGTGCGTTGGCGGCAGGACCATCAGACCACCGGCCATTTCGGGTTCCCGGGCGCTTTGGTTCGGTTGTTTTTCTGCGAATAACTTCGCTATTTGTCTTCTGTACGTTCAGATACAATAGAAAACGCAGTGGAATAGAACAAAGCTTATTTTTCCATACCTTGTAGCGCTAGCGCCGACGGCGACCACAATGACCGGCGCGCTGCTGTTGAAGCGGCTCTGAGCCCTAGTATTACGGTAGAATACTGTATGACAATTACTGTATATCAAGAAAGAGATACAACAGTATTTTCCCTTTAGGACTCGCTAAAATTCAAATGGCAGTACGATCCGCACGCGGCTAGACACCTTGCCGCCGCAATGGCTATTATCCCGCGGGCCTGGTCATTCCCCATCGTTTAAAAAACACAAAAGCGAAGGTTTTCCTTATTCGAAACGTTTTTTAAAGTAATCGTTCAAAAATCCCCCCGTTTTTGTCCTAAAATCGCTAAAATTGAGGCTAGTTTATTGTGCTGCCCTCTCCTCTCGTCCTCTCCCGTTCGTCCTTTCCCAAAAACCTTTCACGCCGTTCCTTTTCTCCCCAATTTTCCAGGTGACTAAATCTCTTCGCCTCCCGTTCGTCGTCGCCGTCGCCGTTGTGTTACTCTCTCTCTCTCATGGTCATCCCGAGGAGAGACATCATAATTAGGAGGGGCGAGGGTCCCGACCGGGGAGATATGCACCGAAAGACCAAAAGGGAGTAAAAGGAGGAGAACCGCCACAATCCAAGGACTTCATCGGACCGAGGCCACCACCTCCCTGCCTCGGCCGGCCGGCCCTGTTTCTCTCTCCTGATGATGATTAGAAAAGGCCAGCCAAAAAAGCGGAAATGCCCTTTGCGCAATAGGCCGCAATGAAATTTATGAGTTCATAGCGGCTGCGGCTAAGGATTTTTGAATTTTTTCTACTCACTCCCATTAAAAGAGGTTTCTCTGTCTTAAGATTACGGTACATACCTCAGTAACAAGGTGGCAAAGGGCCCCAAAAAGGAAAATCTCCCTACCTTTTCTGTGGATCGCTCGGGGAATACCACCAAGTAGCGGGGATCAGCGCCAATTTGCGGCTTCCCCTCCACATAGCCGATGACGTGACCAATTGGAGCAGATTCAGGAACCGGTAAAATTAAAGAAGCTAGAGAAAACGAGGGTAGAATAACTAGGAATATAGAAACTAATATCAGCATTTTTGGAGGTAGACTCGTGGACTGTGGTCAAGGAATCGGAGCCATGGATAGAGGGAGACCTGGAAAAGGGAGATAAGAAGGAAATTGAGATAAAAAAGGGCAATGTTAGAGGTGAAAGAGATGTTCAAAGGTTAAAAAGAAGCTGGGGTCTGGGAAGGGCTTGTCAGAATTTCTGATCATGGGAAACAAGGAAGGAGGGTAAATGGTTGGAGGTGTAATTTACTGGCCAAAGAGTAGGAAAAAGATAGTGGAAAGAAAAACTGTGGTCGTAGCGAAAACGGAAGAAGGTACAGAGAATTCCAGGCGTATTTTACTCTCTCCTAGGAGAAATTAGTGTCATAGCTCGGGATGAAGAGCTACATGACGTTTTACAGGAAAAATGTTTAAACTATTCGTGGAGAAAGGGAAATCTTTAATTGTTAAATCGTAAAAATTGATCAAAAGTAGCCGGAAATGGGGAAAACTGTCGGTTATAGGCAAATTTCAACGTAGATTACCCTTGGAGGGGAAATTGACAAGGATGATCATAATTTTAAGGGTTCAAATGAGAAAAATCAGCTGAAGGAGGGGCCAACATGGATGAAATGGCGAAAAGAAGTAAAAGATGAATCCTTGCTCTTTTTCTCGTTGATCTATAGCCTGCCCCAGGTTGCTGGAATCAATTTCCAGAGACAAGCGACAAGAAGGAGTAAAAAATTTTGACAAATTTTGGCAGATGTTGTGGCTTCCACATTTGAAAGGAGCCATTAGAGAGAATAACACTTTTAAGCTCTGTTTTTATTTTGAAATTCTGAAAGTAACGTGGGAAATGGTCAGAAACCAGCTGAAGAAAGGGTAAGAGGGAGGAGATGGGCTGGAAAAAAGACCCATTTACCTTCAAATTGTGGCTAATTTTCACTTCTACCAGTGGTGACGAGTTTAACGGGGGAGGGGGGTGAACTTTCTCAAGGACTAACAGAGATGACCAGGGGGTCCTCTTCCAGGGAGGAGGGGGAGGGGGCACCAGGTCTAAACAGACTGAGGGGGACAGGAAGTGGTCAGTGTAATCCATCTTCCCTCCCTTATCTAAATTATTCAAAGACAAGCTGTTTGGACTTGGAGATGACCGGGAGTGCGGGGAGGGGGCCGCCAGGGGGCCAGATGGTGTCCTCCTCCTCCTACCAGCCCCCCGCACTTGACAGCTTGTTTACACTCCGGTCACTTTAATCCCGCCCATTTAAATAGAGTAATTTGTATAACTTATTCCCCAAAAATAGACGGAAAGGGAGTATAAAAGGTTGTAAAAGGTGTGAAAGTTGCGGTCTTTTGTGGGCCGGGGCGGGGTTCGGCTGGTCGCAAGAGGGATGAATGATGCTCGCCGCCCAGCCACTGTCTCTCCCCCTGTCTTTAAGATGGCATTCGGGTGCGTAACGGGACGCGGGGGGAAGAGAGAGAGAGACAGTCAAGGACGGCCTATCCCCCACCACAGGATAAGGAGAGAAAACCGAACGCTGAGAGGAAAAGGGAATGAAAAAAGATGGATAGCGGTGTGAATGGGCGACAACGGGGTGATGTTGGAAGTGAAACGACTTCTTTAAGGATGGGTTTTATTAGATGGGGGACCTCCCGCAGCGAGGAGAGGGGGTCCTTGGAACGGCGGGGAGCCTCTACTCGACAACTACAGCTGTTATTCTTTAGAAAACGTTGATTTTTGGCTGGAAAGCAACAGAATACGGTAGAACCGAAGAAAATAAAGGAATAAAAGGCGAGCGAGCCCAGGGCAACTTCAAATGGCCGCCATTTCGCAGTAGGGCACTTTTAAAAGCTGATTATTAACAGAATTGTAGCAAATTTTGTGCTTTATATGATAGCTCAAAAGAAAATAAATGTAGCAGCCAGAAATTAGAGAAATTATGGATTTTGGCTCGTAATTGAAACTCAAATTCAAAACCGCTAGGCTTTTGAGAGGTATTGGGCTGAAAATGGTCTCACAGTATAACTTTACTTGGGCAGAAAAGTAGCCTAGCCTTTTACTCCCTAACTTTTGACTACAGTCCTCCATAGTTAACCCATAAAAGCGGCGATATGTTACTGTCGAAGGGTTTTGACCGCCAATCGCAGGTGCTGTTTATGACCATTGTCGCCACCAGGGGGATAGTCCTCCGAAACTGGTACAACCACTGTCTAAACGGCGGCGATCGAGACGATTTGGGTAGTAGGAGAAGGAAAGAAAACGGTTTTATAAGGGGAATAAGATGGCGGCGAGGGGAGACCTGGGGGGGGGGGGGGGCAATATTTCAAAACCCCTGGCTATAGTTGGTGTCTTCTCGTTGCCCTTTAATAGATTTCGACAGCGGAGATGAGCCGCTATTCACAACTATGGAGCAGCAGTGAGTGGGGACAAAGACGGATGGACTTGTGTGGGGGGCATGCTAATGGCGGGAGAGGGTGGAAAAGCGACATTGGTTTCCGTGGTCATCTCTCCGGGGAATTTTAATGGATTTAGTAGCCCGGGGTGTGAGCCCCCTGCCCTCACCCCCTCCCTTCAAAAAGAAGAGGATAGGGGGCCAAGATGACTGTAATTGGCAGCTAAATACACACCGGCCCGTGGCCGACGGGGAGACACAGTCTGCCCAGGTTGATTAGCATATCCGAGCGGTTCTCCTTTTTTCGCGCTCCTGTTGTTGTCCGGTCAAGCACCTCTTAGATGAGGGGGGAGGTACCCCCGCTGAGATGGATACATGTTGCCCGGAGCTTTTGCGGATTAGGTTGCAAACCTGCGTGGACACGGTGGCCAACAGAGGAGGCGGGCACTTCAAAGGGGAGAAGCGTGGCAACGGGTACCTTTGTATTTAAATAAAGCTCGCTACAGTAATCTAGACAACAAAGAGAATATTTTACCGTATTATAGGGAAAAAGAGGTTCAAATTTTGGAAGGTACCGTAACTTCTGGTGCGCTACCTTCAGTTACACTCAATGGACAAGCGGGTGGAGAGCAAAATGGGGATATTGGGAAACACGCCTCGTAAAACAAACTCCTGATATTCTTAAAGGGAAGTTTTAACCGTAACCCGTACAGAAATATAGGTAAACCCGTATAAAAAGCAAAATTGACGGTAGGTCCCGATTCCTGGCAGCCATCGCCGGTAAAGCGGTAGCAAGAAGGACAGGGAGACCGGGTGATTCGTGGACTTGGCAAGGATAGAAGCTTCAAGTTTTTTGAAAGAAATTGTTTACCGTAACCTAGTTAAAAATTAAATGAAAGAAGGGTGGGAAGAGTGCCCCCCGCGGCCAGTGCCCGGCTGTTCGAATTGTTTTATTCCTCCTCAAGCGTTCGTATGCAAATCGGGCCGTGGATGCTCCTCACACTTCCTCCCCTTCATCCACTTATTATAAGGTCCCGAGGGCTAATCAGCTGCCTATTCGAGATTTGGGGGAGGGGGCAACGAAGTGCGGCCAGCTAGAGCAAGGAGCGTAAGAGTGTGTGGAGCCGTACCAATTGAATTACTTCTACATGAGCTTTGATGAGAGGAGCAAGGCAAGTTAAGGACAACCTATAGTCTTTCTTAAACATGGAAATAGTATAAAGAAGGATCTAAACGAGGAGAAAAGGGGGAAATGACCATGCGGAAGGAGTAATTAGGCGCCTCCCGAACGGTCTCTCTCTGGGGCGGCGAAAGCGCCAAAACACTCGACTCTCAGGGTCAAAAGTCTCTGCCAAAGAGGTGAAAAACGCTCCGTTTTCTCTTTTATTCCATCAACTTTCGAAAAAAGGGGAGAAAAACCATGGGAAAGTGAGAAAAGCGCCGGTGTTCACTTGGTTAACCTTGAAATGAGAGAGCGATAAATCAGTTGAACGCGACTCGAAGACAAAAGAGCTTCTCTCTCCTTGAGTTTTAAACGAGTTGAGAAGGGAAACGGGTAGAAAAACAAGGGGAAAGAGCAATGTTCCGTGTTTTTTCTTCCAGACGCTGCAGGGATAACAAGATTTGCACTTTGAATAGTGGGGAAGAGAATAGAGAAATAGCGAAAAAGGGAAATATGGGGATTTCCCTGCTGAAGAAGAGAGTTCCGCAGAGAAATTGGTCATTTTTATGGGGGGTTTCCGCCATATTTTTAGAAGAAAACGGGAAACAGAGCCTAACAAGGTAAGCCACAATTTTATAGCTAAAAATAGCTGATTCTTCGTTTTTTGGGTTCTCCTTGAGCTAATAAAGGTTCCTGGAAGGACTAGCAGCCCTTTTCGGAGTTATTTCACATCTGGAGAAGAAAAAAGATTCGGAAAAGGCTTTAAAGAAGGAAAAATACGTTCTGCTACCGCAGTTAGACAGCGAGAACTCTGAAATTCGTCATTCTTATCATATTCCCATCATTCGTGTTACCGTAATCAATTTTCAATCCCCTGAAGAAGAGGAAGGGGAAAAAAGGAGCCGTGGATTGGAAAACGGTAAAAAATGCATTGGAAAATGTTTAAAAAAACGGCTAGGGCAGACGTCTGTTTCCTGTACCCGACCTCAAAAACACTTGATTATTGTAATTGCCCCCCTAGAGATGGGTAAACCCCCGGCGCCGCCGAGTATTAGACGTCATCTCTAGTAGCTGGAACGGCTGCCCCTCTTACCCCCTAAAAAATGAAAGTACCCTCCACTTGTCCCCCATCTGCACGGCATTCCTCCACCTCCCCCGTGCCGTCGTCTCCCGGTTCACCTTCATCTCCACTTCACTGAGCAACGACACCACTACCCCAACTCGTCTCCCTTTTTGCTCCCCCGGCGCCGGATACACTGTTTTCCTTCGAGCCTCCCTCCTCTCCTTAGTCGTCGCGCATTAGCATATAAACAAAAAAGAGCTCAAGTGGTTGTCGGCGATGGGTCTAAGTGCCTCGTTGGCGCGCCGCTTTGGGGCCATATTAGAGAAGGGAAAAAAGTAAGAGAAAGAGAAAGAGAAAAGAACTAGAAGAAGAGAGAAAGAAAATGAAAATATTAGTCAACGGGGCCGGATGATGTGGTCTTTCGGGTCAATTTAAACGTAAATTAGGTTATGCACAGACCGGGGCAAGGAAGAGAGGGAGGAGAGGAGAAGAAACCCCCGTTTTGGGCAGAATTACGCAGGGGAGATGAGCAGAAAACAAGAAAAACAGCCGGGAAAGGCGGATATTTGGATAAGGAATCATAAGAAACAGGTCGGGTCAGATGAAGTCGCGCGCCACCCGCTGGGAATGGAAGACAGGTGCACGCAAGGCGGTCTCTCTCTGTCTCTCTTGTTCTTTCCCTGCCCAGGGAAGGAACACGTTCTTATATAATGAAGAGGTGGTCAAAAAGTGATGACAGCGAGGAAAATAAACAAATTGGATAAAGAGAAAAGAGGGATAGAACAGATTGGGCGGCCCAGATGTGGTTTCTCCCGCCTGTGGAACTCCTACAACCTTGGCAACTCGAAGTTCCCCGGATTGAATTGCTCTCACAGTACAAATTTTCGTTCTGCCAAGGTTGTACCGGTACCACAACGGGAAGATTCGCTCTAGTTGAAGAAAAGGAGCAGGAAGGACGAAAAAATCTTTTTCTTTGAAGGCATCCAATGACTTCTACCCGTTCTGTCCCCATAAATTCTCGGCGGAGAGTATTTATTTCGTGCTTTTTTCCTATCACCGAGCTTATACGAGTGCCAAAATAGGGGAAAGCGGTAGTTCAAATGAACAAAAGGAACCAGTGAAGGCAAGAAGCTCTTTTGGAACCCGTTGGTTTCATTTTCCGCACCTGTGTACCCCTACAGTCTCGACAGATGATTAACTGTACCTCGAAGTTGGTAAGCCTTGTTAGTAACTTACTGCCGAGGTTTTACGGGTACCACAGAATGGGACAAAGTCAACGGAGTCGGTTTGGAGGGGTTTATAAGCAATTCTTCGATTTTCTTGGGTAAAAAAAGGGAAATTACAGTAGTTTCCCCATTGAAGAGTATACAAATGCCCAGAGATGACTAGCAGAAAGAGAGCAGTAAATCCTATGGTGACTAGTGACCACGACTAGCTGATTGGAATCTAGCCCCCGTCTCTCTCCCCCTCTCCTCCTTAGGGCGTTCATTTCCGCTAGCTCGAAAAAAGTGGCATCTCTCCCATATAGACAGGCACTTTTCCTCTTCTGTCGGCCAGCTTTTGATGTTCGGAAAATGGGTCAGTCGACACAGGGCGCAGTTAAAAGGAGAGGGGGAAACATGCAACTGTACAGCATAATTAGACCGGAATGTCGCGTGCCGGGGAAGATGTTGTGGTTTGAAATTATAGGGTCAGAAGGGATCAAGAACATAGAGAGACGGCCAGGTGACTGCGGCAGTGGTGTCAATTAGTCCCCTATTTGTACAAGGCGCTTACAAACGGGCAAGATGCTCGCCGTCGCCACTCGCCAGAGGCAACAGACCGGAAAGGCTCGCTGGGAAAGGCAAACTTTTTCTCTAGAAAAAAGCTGCTTTTAATTTTTTTTTAAATAGGGGCACAAAGAGGTGTTACTCTAGGACTCCCACCAGGAAATCCTGAACCAGTGAACAGAGAAGAGAAGCCGTTGAGAAAAACGTTTATTTCACTGATCTTCAAGAGGAATGACAGATTTAAGGAAGAGCTTCTTTCGAAGGTTGTAATATCTGGGTTCAAAAGGCGACTCAATGGGGCAATGACCCCATCGGTGCCATTCGATGTCTGTGGGCTTTTGTAGTTTGTACTCATGAAAATAAAAGTAAGCTCGGAACTTCCCATAAAGATACTTGACAGCTTCGTCTCTTACATGTTCAGGAAGTGATTCTTTCAGAGGACGGCAGTAGCTTAAAACATCCATTGCGCCCTAAATATATTAGATATTAAAGGAACAGTAAGGGCTAGTTTTCCCGGTTACTGTTGCGAAAATGGAGATATTATTTTTTGTTTTTTTTTTGTAGATATTTTTGTTGTAAAACTGTATGAAATCAACTCTATCAACAAAAAAATATCAAAAACCGCAGAACATGCTGTTTTGATGCGAAAATGCAGGCGTCTGCAGGCTTTGCATGCTCTTTACGCGCCCCGCCTGCAGGCGATCGTCATTTGGACGCCTGCGTTGGACGGTTTTGAGCACTTTGCATGCATTTTTCTGCTTATTCTGATATTTTTATGAAAAACAAATTAGTGCATGATGATCAGTGAATTTTTCTCTACAAAATAAGACCAACTTGTTTTGTAGCCCATACGTTCCTTTAACCCATTCATTCCCATGTGTTCAAAAATGAACATTTTTTGCCTTGGTCCCCCCTTTGGTGTTTTTCGTTCAAGTTGGAAAATTTTTTTCTTGAAAAATAGGTTCATTTGATAGCGCCTCTGGCCGTCAGATAGCTGAGCTGGTTTCTAACGGTTTGGAACGTCACAGTGAGGAATCGACAGCGTTTTACCAGAATTAAGCATTTTTCTATGAGTGGTCTACTTTTGTCGAGGCTTATAGAAGGGCTTAATTCTGGTAAAACGTTGTCGATTCCTCACTGTGACGCTCTCAAGCTGATGAAAGAAATTCTCCTTGTAGACGGCGAGAGACGCCATCGAAGGGATCTACTCTCATCTCTCAGTAAAAAATTTCTTGAAATGGGAAAGTCGGGCAAAAATGGGTTAAAGAGTAGTGGCATACTTACCTTAAATAAAAAGTATCCCCAAACAACCGGCCGCTGAAAACTTTTATATCCATAACTAGGTCTAATATTTGGAATCATAAAAAGCCAAGAAATCTTCGGAGTAGTCGTTGTGTAGATGATGGAAATCGCCTCCAACCGCCTGCAACTTCTCCAAAGGCGCGTCAATACGGCGAGTGAGGACTGAACCGCCTATTACTGTATTTCCTGTGGCAGTCATCACCTTTCTGATAGTCTCAACTATAATATGATCAGGAATAGCAGCCATATCTATCGTTCTAATCCCTCTCGAGTTCAATTCTTCCCATTTGGATTGAATTGTGTAAGTGAAAAACCATCTGAATGAGGGGGGTCTGTATATTCTGCCTCTCTCCCTTCTCATACTTGCTCCGGATTTTCTTTCTCTTCTTCACTTCGGCTCTCAGCTTCTTATTCATCTTCTCCAATAGAAATTGTTCCATTTTATAACCATTAATAAGGTCCACAGCCTCATATTCAAACGTCACATGATGATGAGACAGATAGGACTTGCTACACCGAATGCTCAACAGTTTCATTGATTTTTCATCTTCTGGATAAGTCTGAAAGGGATAAAAATAGTCAATAATAATAATAATAATGGACCGTGTTACCGGCCGCTGCCGGAAGTTCAGGTCTCTACTTACCTCTTGGAAGAATTTGATAATCTTCCGCAGCAATACGACATCCGGCATATCAGAGAGGGCTTCCTCGGCCGTTTCCATGGCATTTTTTGACGTTAAACACATTTTGATAATAGTCGCCACCGGCTGCTATAGTGAACACCAAGAAATTTACAATAAAGAGGGTCAACAAACTCTGTGGAAGATCTTCAGCTGATAGTCCTTCGGGATACGGCTCCAAGCCATTCGCGAGTAATTCTTGGCCATGAGGAAGGGAGTAGAAATATTGCCGGAGAGGACTATTTTATCCACAAATTTAGGCATTACGGAATAAGACAGAGGTTTAGAGTTGAAATGAATGAGTCGATACTCGAGCAGTAAGGCGGTACTTTGAATAGGAAGAAATCGATAGGAGAATGGCCTCGGCTTGCTCCTTTGTCTGCCCTATAAAGCGATACCGTAATCCTGGCATGGAGAGAAGGAACATCTAATCCCTTTCCCGATTTTTACAAGAAAAATTCGTCAAAATCCGTATAATCCCTTTCCTGTTTTCCATTAGCTGCATTTACTCCAGTTGATTCATTTCGAACCCTTCACTCTGGAGAAGATGGGCGATCAAGGAATATCTCTGGATCCTCAACGTGTTTCATTCTCGAACACGAAGACGACAGCCACTGTGAAGATTAAAAATAATCTCAACGAACACATCATTGTCAAGGTATTTTTGGCTATTTTACCGTATTTGCCAACTTAGAGTCGCGCGCGCCCGCAATTTTGCTCTTTTGCCCATAAAACTGCAATTTTCTCGCGATTTTGACCATCATTTTGAAAAAGAGACATATCACCGTGATCAGGAGAAAAGGGCGCATCTTCCAAGTCCAAGTACTGTAATTTGGCAACAGTTACGTTAATTTACAGCCTTCTTTTCAGGTGAAATGCACTTCAAATTCTCTTTTCACCATTCATCCGCCCGTATTTGGCATGAATGAAAACGATGACACGTCTGTCAGCTTGATTTGCAAAGATCCGGCAGCATTTGAAAAAGATAAAGACAGTCACTACTTCCAATTTTACTATTTCAAAGCTAAAAAGGAGGAAAAGAAGACGGCTCGCCAAGTCTTGGAAGCTCGTAAAAAAGGACCCCAGTGGATGGCTACGCACGACGGGAAGACGAAGATCTGTGTCGACTACGACGAGAAGAAATGAAGCCGACCCATCCGTCCCTCTCTCACTTTGGCCGTGATGATTTGGTGATCTAATCACATCAAAACATAAAAATCGGATTACGACCGTGTGTTCTTGAGCCGGGAATTCTCTTCTTTAGCTCGTTTACCCTTGTTTTCGTGAAGAAAATGGCTCCAGGGGGAATCAATCTTTTAGACGGGTTACTGTAACTGTAAAAGAACAACAACAATAATAGGGAGACAGATCAATTTATTCGGCAGTTTCAGTTGGAGAAATGGTGAAATCGTTGGGGTAGACTTCTTTGATAAATCGGTCCATATATTGTACCAGGGTGGGGTACTTGGTGTGGATGATCTCCTTGACGTAGGTCTGATACGGCAGGTAGTAGACGGTGGCCAGGTGGCCGAAGACGGTACAATCCGGCTGAAATTTGGATATTTGCCTTTTGAGACAGAAAGCATACTGTGGTTGGATGATCGCCGAAGAGAAACGATTTCTCGCCGAGGACATCCCGAACCGCATCGAGGTCCTTATTCAGGAGCATCTTGAACTCTTCATCGGTGAACATTCCAAGCGATGTGCCAATACGTTTACTAGCCTGTAAATAAAAGTTAAAATAAAGTAAGAAGTGGAAAATGTTACCTTGCTCTTGAAATTCCAGGAAAGAAAAGGCTTGGCAATGGTTTGAAGGGGTCCCGGGACGGAAGAGCTGGCCAGGACGGTATCCACCAACGGTCCCGGGTTGTCATACAGCTTGAACTTGTAGATCAGGCTGAAAATATTACACCCTTGACCGTAATGAATGGATAAGCAAACAGTTTCGTGGTGGTGTCGTTCCCTCTGATTCATTGGAAACAGAGCGTCTCCAGTTTATCAACACTTAGTCAGAGCTACTGAAATTTTGGCCCCTGACCCACAGTAGGCCAAAATAAAATGTAGAAAACCTACTGGAAAGTGTGTGAATCGACCATTCTTTCCACACATCTGGCTACGGCTTCCTGCTCCATCGGCAAATTGGGAATCTTGAAGTGTTCCTTGAGTCGTTCTTGAATAATCTGGGAGTCAGCAATCTCCTGTCCATTTAGGTGAATAAATGGGACCAATCCATATTTGGACCTCTTCGTAGTGATGATTTTGTTCTAAAAATAGGAAATTTTGATCTAAAATCAGGGAAAAATGTACCTCATATGGGATATTATGGATCCGGAGGAAAGATTCAATCTTCAGACAGAAGGGCGACACATTGCGGACGGTTTTGGCCGGGGGGAATTGGTACAGGTAGACGACGTCCTTCTTACTCTCGGCCGTCATTTTTCCCTCTAGAAAATTGTATTTCTGCTATAAAATAAGGTAAAGGAACGACGAACAAGAAGAAAACCAGGTGAAGTCAAGAATATTAGACCCGGCTTTTGACCAGAATAATTAAATGAAAACAAAAGAGAGGAATAATGAATTTATGCGGCAGTATCAGTTGGTGAGACGGTGAAATCGTTGGGGTAGACTTCTTTGATAAATCGGTCCATATATTGTACCAGGGTGGGGTACTTGGTGTGGATGATCTCCTTGACGTAGGTCTGATACGGCAGGTAGTAGATGGAAGCCAAGTGACCGAAGACGGTACAATCCGGCTGAAATTGGACACTTTCTTCTATTTTTCAATAAAAGCATACGGTAGTTGGACGATCCCCAAAGAGGAACAATTTCCCATTGAGAAGATCCCGAATAGCATCGAGATCCTTATTCAGGAGCATTTTGAATTCCTCATCGGTGAACATTCCAAGCGATGTATTGATACGCTTTCCTGCCTAAAAGTTACGGGGTCAAAATGGATCAAATGACTAAAAATAGTACCTTGCTCTTGAGATTCCAGGAAAGAAGAGGCTTGGCGAGGGGTTGAAGAGCTCCGGGGACGGAAGAGCCGGCCAAGACGGCCTCAACCAAGGGGCGAGGATTGTCATAAAGCTTGAACTTGAGGATCAGACTGAAAAGGAGTGATTTCAAAGGTGAATCAATGGAAATCGCTGAAGTTTCTGAAGATATGACTCGAAGCCGCTAAAGGCTTTTTTTACAAGTAACTGGTTATTTCAACCAGAGTGCCCTGCAAAAAGCCCCGTAATCCTGTCGAAGCCGCCTCTCTAAAGTCGTTTTTTGCCATTCAAACAAACAATTTGCTCAAGGGTTTCACAGAAAAGAGACTAGAGAGACTAGAAAAGCTAGAAATAGGGAAAGAATCAGAGTTTGGATTCCCCAAGCTCGTGGAGATCTTTTTAGGTTAGAATCTAGCTCATTTGGCTGCCTCATTCCCCTTTTAGCACCCAGATTTCTTTGGCTTTTCCCCGCACTTTTTTAGCCCTAGTGACCAAGTTCCATGGAATTCGAACCGTAGCAACTGAATAGGCAAACATTTTTTTTTACAAAAAGTGACACTGTCCGGTGTGATTCATTGGGAACAGAAGCTGACAATACCCCAATGTTTCCCGTTTACTAATATTGGCTCTTGAGTCAGAGACCCTGACTCACAGGTGGACAAAAGAAAAGGATGGAAAACCTACTGGAAAGTGTGCTGGTCGACCATTCTTTCGACACATCTGGCCACAGCCTCGTCTTCCATTGGGAGATTGGGGACTTTGAAGTGTTCCTTGAGTCGTTCTTGAATAATTTGAGAGTCGGCGATCTGCTGTCCATTCAACTCAATAAATGGGACTTGTCCGTATTTGGACCTCTTCGTAGTGATGAATTTGTTCTAAAAAATTGGAATTTTAGACTAAAAACTCAGGAGAAAACGCACCTCATAGGGGATATTATGAATCCGGAGGAAGGATTCAATCTTCAGGCAGAAGGGCGACACATTGCGGACTGTCTTGGCCGGGGGGAATTGGTACAGGAAGACGACGTCCTTCTTACTCTCAGCTGTCATTTTTCCCTCTAGAAAATGGTATTTTTGCTATAAAATAAGGCAAAGAAATAGCGGACAAGAGGAAAAAGTTCAAACGCGACCAACTGGTGTTGTCAGTCGGCCGGCATTCATTCACGTGGAGGGGAGAGTAAATATGACAAGTGTGCATGGGAATAAATAAGGTTGGAGTAACTCTCTGGGTTACTCTCAAAAGAGAAGAGGCACACGGGGGGAGAAGGTAACACTAGCTTGATCATACAAAGTATTGACACAAACCGATTGACCCCGAGCCGGGAAGAGATAAATGAGTAATGAGAGATGACAGAGATGATATCAGAGCGGGTGAGAGAGGGCAGCGGGGGGAAAGGTCACATATCCATGGGAGAGAGCGAAAGCGGGAGACGCGAGTAAGACGGAGAACAGTGGCAGAGAGCCAAGTCATGCCATTGAGTCAACTGTGACCTCTGGACTCGGCCAAGGAGAGGGAGAAGGCGGGTAGAACGTTCATGGCGCTAGAGACAGTCTTGGGGGCATTTCGCCAGGAGTTACTGGGTGGGAGGGAGGTCAAGTTCTGGGGGAAAACTACTCAATCGAAACCAATTTTTGAATGGAAATGAAGCTCCCTTTCAACTAAACAAGCCGGAAAACTTTTCTGTTGCTGTTTCATAGGTTCGGTTTCAAATTGACCTGCTTGTTCTCCTAATTAGGGGCGGCTCCTCTGAGGCAACATTTTGATTTGAAATGGAATGAGGCCTTCCCTTCGAAAATACAAGAAAATGGAGACAAAGTCAAGGTCTGCAAGAGTAAAAGCCGTTTGCAGAGTTGGTACGTGACAATTTGAAAGAAGCGGTTGTTTGAAAAGCGTATCCACCCGCAATTGTACTATCTAGCGCTTGTGCGTTTCTCTGCCCGCAAGATGACCTTTAGATGACTGACGATGACGCAAGTTGATAACGGGTCATTTTTGCCGGGTGCACATACCAAAAATATCTCCTCTTCTGACTATAAAAGTATCAAAAAGTCACCGAAAAGAAGAGGAACCAAGCGGACAATTGACAGCGGAGAGAGGTGATAATGGCCTCCACGTGGGTCACGGCAATTTGAGGGCGGCCCGTTGGCACAAGTGTACCAACAGAGAAATAACCTTGGATCGGGACCGGTATTTGTCATCAAATTGCCATCCCCACCCCGAAATGGAAAAGAGCAGAAAAAGGAGGAATTGGGCAAAGTATATCGGCCGGGAATGGCGGCTAATGCGGTGATGGGATCAATTATACGCTCTTTTTTGACAGTTGCCCCTCTCTCGCCGGGAAATCTGCTCCCGGTGGCGAATTCCACCCATTCCACTGGTTCAAAAGATTCTAAAGAACTTCTTCGCCGTGTGTAAAAGTGCAAGAAGATTTTTTCCCGTCGGAAAAAAGCCAAGGAACCTCCAATTCCAGCCCAGTTTGAAAGACAAGGCCTGCGCGGCTTATCGGCCACAAAAGAAACGGAGAAAACTGAAATTTCGCCGAGTTCAAACTGTAAAGAAGAGAAAACAACAAGTATAACACAATATTTACCAAATACAAAAATAATATTTACACAAAAAAAGAAGAAGCGGCTTCACGAAGACCAATCGCCGGCAGCAGCATCAAAAGCCTTCGGCGCTTCCACTTTTCCTCCACCGTCTCCAATTTCTTCAGGAATGGAGCAAATCAGCTGGGGAGGACAGGACAGACGAGAAGCTGTCCGAGAGGTAGATGGATTACGCGATGGCGGCTCCGATTCACACGACGAAGAGTATCCAACAAGACCTGGAAACGAGAGAAGTAAGTCAAGGTTCACGGGCAAACGAAGCTGGAAAGACCTCCAAAAGCTGACCCCAACCCGAGCCAAAGGGCTGGAGAAATCGACTGGAAACCCACAGGAAGAAGCGAGAGAAATAAACAAAAGTATTTATAAAACTAACGGGCTGCCAATTCCTGTTGATGAGCCTCCCAAGCTGCTTCAATGTGCTGCTCAATGACTCGTAGACGGCACTGGTCCAACAGATTCCTCTCCGGATTCCAGAACTTGTCACCAAACTTCATCACGGGCATCTGCTGCTGGAGTACGAAGCAACTACTGTTGGCCGTATTCTCCACCACGACCGTCGGCTCTTCTTGTTCCTCTTCAGTTGGCATTTCTTCTTCTTCATCAGCTATCACCAGAGTGCCGTCCATCAGCGGCTCCGGCTCATCATCTTTCACCACCAATAACATGTCCATAATCATCTTCAACTGCTCCTGGATTATGACATCCTTTCTCGCAATTTCCACATTCCGATCCCGGAGAGCCTCCGTCAGTCCATAGCACATTCTCTTCCATTCGGCCAGTTCCTTATTCACCGAGTGTAGAGCCTCCCAGGGCGAGATCTGGTGCATCTTCTTCGGCAGACTGGGCACAGCCGGCGGCAGGAAGGCGACTGGTGGCAACGGCTCGGCCGGCGACGGCAACAGTGGCGGCGGCGGTGGTGGTGGAAGGAGAAATGACTGCCACGATGAGGAAGAAGGCCCGGGCGGGGGAGGGGGAGGAGGAGGAGGAGGAGGCGGCGGTGGCGGTCCTGGCGACGGCAGAAAGAAAGACGGCAGGACAGGCGACGGGGCAGCAGCAGCGGCTGCGGCGGCCGGGAGAAGAGCCATCTCCACCATCTCCTGTTGCTCATCTGCCTTGCTCGATTCCTTAGCCTTTTTAGAGTGTTCTAAAATAACAAATTTGATGAACATGACACATGACACGAAATGACACAAGAAACGTACTCTTCCTCATGGCATCGCTCTCCTTTTTCTTCTCATACAGACAACGCAAAACGTGCCACTTCTTCTCCCAAATGACATTATTCCTTATCCAATGTGGTATTATATTCAACTGAAAATAGTGAAAAATTTGTGCCCAAAAACAAGGATGTGCCCTGTGACCGTAGCCACAAGAAATAACCCGGGAAGCCGCTTTTCAAAGAGACATGAGGTTGGCGGGCTGCCAGGCCGGCTTCCCAGGCGATTTCTTGTAGCTACGGTCACTAAAAGAGTAAAAAACGTCAAATTCTCGAAGTGAAGAGCAATTTTGATGGGGGCAAAACGATGTGAACAGGTCTGGAGTCATTGTCGAGCTGTGGCTACTTTCCCAAGGCTCGAGACTAGCCGTTGCATCACTCAAAGACGGCCTGACGTGCCGGAGAACCATTTCCCAACAAAACGTAGCCATTTTTGGTTTCTCCATCCAATTGACTACATCCTACTCAAAAATCCTGATTCCTGTTCACTTCAATTGATGATCTATCTCTTCCTAAAAGTAGAAAGCATCGTTGTTTGTCCACTTGTTTGGTTCTCTTCCACAGCCGTGCCAAGTTAGGCTAACAAGCGATAAATGGCGGCTAATCGGGTTGGACCAAACTTAACCAACTTCTTGTTCGCTTTTACCAAAAGTTGACAAGAATTTCGACAAAAACAGGGAATTAATTTTGAAGTTCCTGAACCAAAAAAGCGGCTACTCTTGCTAATTTCAACCGAAAATGGCGATGCACGCGGACAAACGGTACAAGGTGCCACGGCGCCGAAAAAGCGACCATCAACCGCAAAAAACCCAATTTGAACGGTAAAAACCGACTCGCCTATTGAGAGAGGCGGCTTCTGATAGCTATTCGAAACGCGGTTGAACATGAACTAGAAAAGTTGGTGAAATTCGGGCAAAAGCGAAGTGGCGCCGGGTGGAAGGAGTCGAAACGGTGACCGGTGCGCGCATCAGGATAAAATGGCGCCGGCGTTTCTTCCATTTCATTCATTCAGCAAGAAAAACTGAGCGCTTCTTTGTAGCAGCATAAATGACCAGCGCCGACGGTTAAAAGAGCGGAGGCGCTGTTCAAAAGCGCGCGGAACCATAGCGCACTGGCGCGCGCTTCAACAAAACTGCGGGGGTTGACTCTACTCAATAATAGCAGCAAACGGGTAACAAGGTAGCAAGAAGAAGAAAAAAGTAGAAAACATACTCGAAGATTGCTCATGAGAGACTTTCTGGCATTTTGAAATCCGATTGGCGGCGGGTTTGGGAGCCCATTATCGGCATACAGATTGGCGTACATGCCATCTTGTTCGTAGCGGCTGCTTGGAAATCCATTGTGAAGAATACGGTTCATCAGGTCCTTTAAGACAGCCTGGTAGCTGACCGGCTTCATCGCGAGGATGCTAGGAGACTGAATGACTGAACTGACTGGATCGACCAGATGGCTGGACATGTCCGGTTCAAAACCGTATTCTGACAAGGTTCGGCTGGTCGAACACGGGGCTGGCCAGCCCGAAGATTTTTGACTGTCAGCTTTTTGTCAGGACTTTTTGACCGTTTTTACCAAAAAGGACCCTCGTCTGATTTTCTGTTTCCGGATTCCAGAATGGGGAATCCACCACAAAAATGGGGAATCTACGACAAGAATGGGGAATCTACGACAAGAATGGGGAATCTACGACAAAAGTGGGGAATCTACGACAAGAATGGGGAATCTACGACAAGAATGGGGAATCTACGACAAAAGTGGGGAATCTACGACAAGAATACCACAGAAATGGAGAATCTACGACAAGAATACCACAGAAATGGGGAATCTAGGACCCACCCTTGACACCAATTTCCCAATGCCGCAAAAGCTACAGAAACCTCTCCTGTTGCCCTGAAAAACGCCGTCTGACAGTATGGACTGGAATAAGAGCCATTCCAAGGTATTTATTCCCCATAAAGCATCGTAGCATTCAATTCAAAGCATTTATTCTTCCCCCGGGGTGTTCCTTATCCATAGCGAGGTCCAACAGGCGGCGAGACGGCTCCACTGCTCTGCTGCTCAAATTCTCTTCCAAGAAGGCGCTGAAAATCCTCGTTTCTGGATAATTTAATGATTTTACCATGGCATAGGCATGAACTTTCATGATATTCTTAACAACTCGATCAATGTGGCTGTGCTGCCATTCCTCGATATTCTAAATGGCAATTCTCCTCGCTTTAAAAGTTCCCTAGCCTTGTTGAACTGGTTGTCAAGATATGACTTCAGCTGGGGGAAGTGCTCGTCCGTGAGGGGGACACCCTGGAGGGCGGCGGCGGTATCAGTGACTCCGAGTCCGGTGGCGGCGATATTGGGGAAGAAGGTGTGCCGGTATTCTTTTATCACGGTCCAGGCACCAGGATCGGCGGCGGTCTGCTTCTTCGCCAGAGTTTGGTAGACATTCAAGAAGAGTTGAGCAAGTCCGTGGAGCTGAAAAAGTAGCAATTTAATCTGTTCGAATAACACAGGGAGATTTACATCTCCAGCCACAGTTAGACAGCCAAAAAAGTTGCCTTTCACTTACTCTGAGAGTTGAATCAAGAAGCGGCGGAACGGTAACGGCAACTCTTCCCTGTTCATTTTCGGTAAACATGACTTTAGCAATGGTCTTATAAATGCAAGCGTCGCTGCACTTCGATTGGACAAAGCTTTTAAGACAGGTTAGTATTTCGAGATCCTAAATTGATCTTTTTTATTGAGAAAAAAAGAAGAAACATACCAGGCAGGTGCCCGAGTCACCAGGGCAAAGAAGATCCAAGACGGCATCGACTCCTCCGAAATAGACATCGTTAGAATAACACTGAAAAGTTGATCTACTTTAAAGAAATTGGTAAGGATTTATAAATGGGTTACTGTAGACAACAAAACAGTTAAAATAGCCCCATAAATTCAAATATAAGTTCCGGTAAAACCTGCTGAATGGAAATGCCTCGGAGTGCGCCTAGCTGGTTCAAAGTATCCCTTGCTACGACTACAATAGTAGCTTTGCCTCCCAATTATCGTTCTAGACAGGTAGAGAAGCTTCAAAGGATCCTATTGTATTAAAAACTAAGCCCGTGTTCTATTTTTCCTTTAGGAATTACTTCAGCAAGCCTTTTACGCGGGTTGCGGCCTAGCCTTCGCCGGGTTTTTAAATCGGCCTGGCTTTTCTTGGGTTACTGTAGATAGAAGTATGTGTCCCGGGCGGTCCAAATCCCAACTTACAATGTGTTGAAGTTCCGTCTCGCCTGGAAGATGTCCTGGAGTTGGGTCGGCGGGAGGCAAAACAGTCGGCCAAGTAGCTACCGGCCGAGGGGTAGTAGTTATCGACTGTGGTGGAATTGTCAGAATGGTTGGAATAATACTCGGTGGGTGTGTGGTAATACTTGAATTCACATAACCCGGGCAATTCATGGAATCCCGGATGACTTCAGTCAGCGTCAAATCTCCATCATAGACATGGTGGAATTCTTCCTAGAACGGCGGGTTTCCCATAATTTAAACCAAGAAAGTACGATGAGGTGATCGCTGAACTGCCGCATGATGTAGTACTCGGAATGGGAGAGATGCTTCCACTGCCTCGGAGCCTAAAAATGGAGCTGTTGCCCCCTTTCAGAGGCTTTTGCTTACGTAGTCGTCCTCGATCTCCTGGCTCCCGACGTTGGAAATGGCCAATTCGATGATGTTACTGTAGATGTGGGTCAGGAAGGTGTCACACTGAAATAAACTCTTCCTTTCATTGTATTTGTTGGATTACTGTATCTACCTTTTACAATTTACTTACTGAAGAAATCGTGAAGCCAATAGAGTAAAAAAACGTACCGAGAACTCCAATTTCTGAGCCAGGAACTCATACAAGTAGACCCAGAGGTTGACGTCTTTCTGGCGGAGTACACAGCCTTGGTCGGTCAGGATCTTCGTAACCTTGGCGGTAGTCACGGCCAGGGATTGGTTAGTCTTCCGCTGGCAGAGAGTCGTCCTCACAGAGCAGCCGATGTAGGTGTCGACGAATTCCTCGATCGTCTGGCCTTGAGGGTAACTGGGTCCGAGGAAATCTTGCACAATCTTGGGGAACGCTTCCTAAAGTTTCCTTGGTGAGGAAGGGAGAAAAGGGGGAAAACAGACCTCGGCTTCATGGGTGACTTCCTGGTAGCCTTCGTATTCATCATCAGTCAGTCGCTCCATTTGAGCAGAGATCTAAAAAGCAACGTATTTGAATGGAAAAAACGGGAGTTCCTCAAGCAGAAGCTTGTGGTAGCTACCGTAATCTCATAAACAAGGTCCGTAATTCCCTTCGAAACCTTCTTGACTTACATAATTCCTGATCTGGTATCGATCGTATCCGTGAAGAGCCATTTCCGCCGTTTTAGCGTGCAGTTTTGCCAAGAAATCGTCCTGAAAGGAAAAAGATTCGTACAATCCACTCTCCTCTACAGTAATTCATTCAAATTGAAACTAACCTGTCCGTGCTCCTTGTAGAAGGCAGAGAGACAGAGCAGCACGTGGATTTCCGACACGCTGGGGATACAATGTATAGTGGGGTCCTGGTTGGAAACGAGGAGCTTGTGGATCGTGTAGGCACCAGAATAGTCGGGGCACTTGGAGGCCTAAAAGGGAAAATTTCAATTTAGAAAGGAAAAATGGTACTTACAATGGCCACAATGCTTCCCAATATACCGAAATCTGGTTCATAAGCAGGGGTGGTAGAGGGAACCGTAGTGGTGGATGTTGTTGGCTTAGGAGTGGTGGTGGAAGGCGTGGTTGGCTCTGTTGTTGTAGGCTTCTCTGTGGTAGGTTCTTCTGTGGTTGTTTTAATTGTAGGGGTTCCGGTGGCGGTAACTCCAGGAATTGGGTCAGTGACAGTTCCTGGATCAGGCTCAGCGGTCGGGTTTGATGGTCCGGCTGATGTTGGTGTTGTGGGAGTTGGTAAAGTTGGAGGGGGTCTGGTAGTCAGCCGAGGTGCGGGCGCCTGTCCCGGGCGGCATTGTTCCGGATTGGCGAAGGTTTCCTTCAAGAAGATATAGAAATCCGTCACGTAGGGGCGACCAAGAATCGTCTGGTAAGCATTATGGTAGGCCGTCTGCTCGATGTAGCGCCACGAGAGCGGCAGCTGTTCTCCATAGTAGTCGGTAGCCTTAAAATACACTTTTTTTTGTTTCTATTGAATCCAGATGACGAAAAAAATGCCATTAGAGCAGGGTTAGACCTTTAATAAAAAGGAAAGCCTGCTGGGAGAGTGAAGATTACCGTAGTTTCCGTAATAAAACCCGCCATTAAAATCCGTAAGCTTTAGGGTGAAAAGGTCGATTTCTGTGTAAAAATCTTTGTTCGGGCCACAATTCTCACGAATGGGCGGCAAAAACCGAAATTCAAAGGCGATTTGGGGTGCCCGTAGGCGTATTGGTCCCCAGGTGCCGGCAGAATTGCGATTTCAAAGAATGCTTACACTGAAAATAAACTTACAATCTGCACCAGATCATTGTGAGGCTGCTGGTCCGAGGCCACATAGACCAAATGCTTGAAGAGGTTGAACTCGTGGTTGTCAACGTGGACAATCCTCAAAAGAATTCTTGCCATTTGCACCAGGACAGGGAAATTCCGAACAAATGAGCGACTGCTCCTCTCCACCAGAAGGAGATCAATACGGGGGTCGCTGCCTCTCGGGTCTTCCAAGATGTCCTCCACCGTGTGGACGAAATAATCCGAGAGAGGAGGGCAGGTGTAGATACAGTGCTCAATGCCAAACGTCCCCTCCAAGTATTCATAGAAGCTCGGAGTTTGTTCTTTTTCCAGGAAGAATTTTGTGTATTCCGCGGGTAAGATGTCCTAAAATTCCAGGATTACTGTAATTTTCCCCTTGCTTACCAATTCAAACTTTTTCCACTGTTCCGTCTGCTCACATTGTGTCCTGTTACACCAGAAATCTTTCGCCACGCCTTTCAGAGCCTTGACATTGTATTGCGACATACCAGCGTAGACCAATCCTCGGAAGAGAGCGCTACCATTGCTGTGGAAGCCGTGGTTTGCCGCTTTCTGGAGCTCACGAGCCAGGCTCATAAGGAATTGAGCATGGACGGGGTCGACCTTCTTCGGCAGGGCGGAGAGAGCCGCCTCCAAGCGGCTGTAGTTGGCGTAGGGGCGGTCGAGCCAGAAACGGGCAGCGGCCAAGACAGACTGTGGAACGTGGCAGGGATCGACGGAACCATTTGTTGGTACTGTAGCCGTCGTTGGAGCCAGGGGAGCGCCAGAAGCCGTCGAAGGAACGTCGGTCACTGCTGCCGTCGTGGCGGGAGCACCAGTAGCAGCGGAAGCTGCACTCGTTGCTGGGTCAGTCTCATCCGTGGCGGGAACCGCCGGAGCAGGTGTCTCGGTCGCGACAGGACCCGGCACCGTCGCCGTGGGTACAGTAACCGTTCCAGCAAGAGTTGTGGTATTCGGCTGGATACAGTACAACTCCCAGTAGAGGAAGTCGAAGTAGCTCATGTTGCCAGGATCAGCTGCATAGAGGTATTTGAAGATATGGGGGAATTGATCATTTTGGATGCCAGCTTCTATTTTCTTCTGCTTTTCTCGCAGATCTGCTTCAACCTCATTAGCCCACTGGTAGTCAAGCTGAAAAGGAAATGGTTCCTGTTGTATCATATCCTAGAATCCCAATTTTTGGACGGGCCGGCTTTCGGCGCGAAAAAGCTGTTCTGGGTCGTTGTGAAATGGAGCGCGTTTGCCGAACTCCCTTTGAGGTACCCAATTCCCCTTAAAATAAAACTAACCCATGCCCTGAACTCCTCCCTCGTTTTGGAAACCATCGCTCCCCTGAAGCCTTCCTTGAAATGGTACGGCAATGGGGTGTCCTTCTATAAACAAAGACTTCTTCCTCTCTCCATTGGAAATGATTCACCCCGTCAGTAAGAGCCCTGAACTCTTTATACAGCGTCCAGATGGCTTCGGCCGTCGGAGCTTTCAGTTGTTTTGGACTGTACCGATTCATGAACTCTTCAAATTCTTTGGTCTTTTCACTCGACTGGGGACTGTCGAAAGTTTCATCCAAAAGTTCAGTTATCTGGAATTTTTATAAATTCGTATAAAAAAAACTAAATGGTTACCCTGTCGAGAGTAATTAAATTCAACGGCTGGCGGCAGATAGTGGGGGCCGGGGTGGTAGCGAAGGTCGTGAAGATTACGGTAGCAACCGGTGCAGTTGCAACCGGCGCTGTCGTGACCAAAGAATCGCCGTTACTGGCACCAGTGACCGTTTCCACGTCAATCGGGACTCCCGTCACAGCTATGCGCTCAAAAGCAGTCGCGTCATCTGCTCCAGTAACATCAGGAGATGGTGGAATTGTTTCCGCGACTCCGACCGAGGCAGGAGCAGGAGTCTCACCAGAGGCATCTGTAGTCTCTTCAACGGCCACAGATATGGCCACCAGGTAGACAACTGCGATGGTTAACCGCATCCTGAAGAAAATGGGCTGATTACTGTATCCTCTGGGTGGGAGAGGGAGAGAGATGGTAAACGCGCTCCAATCAACCCAAAGCCCAAAAAGCTGCCCCAGGGCAAATCATGCCGAAATTACTGTAAGCAATTGGCCCTGTTACCCTATCCAACAAACGATTGGTCCTAATTTTTTCTAGCAAAATAGAAATTTAAAGGTTCCTTGACCGAAACGTGGCCGCTTTTGTGATTATTTGAATTACCAACAAGATGATCCAGATACTAGATTACTGTAGAATCCAGTATTTGGCTTATTGCCCCAGGAGAACGTTTTCTTTTGGGTTGAAACGTTAGAACAATAAAGAAGCCCGGTTAACTCGGGCCAGACGCGTCTTCGTTGCAAGAAACTGCCGCTACAGTATCCTTTAAAAAGTTGGATTCACCTAGATTAGCCAACCGGACAGCACAAAGGAAGGAGAGAAATTTCGGGCCAGACAGACAGGTGGGCGTCTGATACCTGCAAACGTGTCAATTTGAAGGAGGAGACGGCGGGCCTTGCTTTATCCGTCTTTCAATAACAGTGTGGGAAAAGATGAAGAAACTTGGTTTGTCGTAGGCTGACGGCACGGCGGGGGGAACAGTCGGTCGCCCCTTTAATAGTCCTCGGGACGGGGAGATGTAGGCGGAATATCATTAGAGAGACAAAAGAAGATGACGAAAATAGCAGGGGACGAATACAGTCGTCTCATAATTAGGGGAAGGCATTTGGACGGGGGATAGACAGAAGACGAGCAGGGGGAAAAATGGGGCGGACTGGGTGCCGTGGAGTTATTTTTCCCAGATTTTGCAGCGCCTCTCCTTGAAGAGAAACGGCTGCAGACTGTCTCGAATTCAAACCATAAACCATCAAAGAAAATATTAGGATGTGGTTTCATCAATAATTTATTTTTGCCACTCTATACGGCCGTAAATGTGGCATTCCATGCATCAGCATAAGGATTGTTGTGGTGATTTGAATATATTCGAATATATTGTGGAGAAGACTGATATGTCGTTCGTGAACGGTTTCTTGTCAGCGAGCTGTACCGATTTTTTAGACCAAATTGAGTATTTACGTAAGCTAAGGCGAGCCTACAGTACTGTTATCTCCGCTGAGTCAGCCCAGAAAGATGGAAAAACTTTTTGACTGGTTTCCGTTCTCCTTCTGCTTCACCGTTTTCAGTTTCAATATTCCCCTTTCCCCCGCGAGATCCCCTCTTTGATTCAGGCCAATTTCCCGCCTAATTCCAGCAAAAAGCCCGCATTTTCTCTCTCATTCAAGGCGTTAAGTGGATATGTATCTGCTCCACCGTCCTGGAGGATCCCATATCCAATAACCACCTATTTGTAGTTTGCTCCATTTTCTTCTTGCACTTTCAATCTTTTTCACAGCTGCACCGTCGATTTTTTCTCCGCTCCCCTCTTGTATTGGCAGCCACTTTTTTCCTCCTCCATTCATCGTCAGGCGGATGTTGTTGTCCGTCGAGGTGTCGCATTTAGAAGAGGTTCCACAGTGGGCGGTCCTCTGGTTTTGTTTGCTGATGTTCTCCTGTCGCTGCTCTTCCGTTTTCTACATCCCTCCCCTTCCCGGAGGGAGAAGGAAGAGAATTAGTCATCTTCTTTCCTATAGGCATCAACACCTCCTTCGGCCCGTAACAATAGCGACAACCCGGTTCTTGTCGACTTTTTCGCGCCGGAAGCATGAAAAGAAACGAAGCACCCGGGGGGAGAGAGAGTACTCGGCAAATAGACGCGCGCTAGCCGCCAAGTGACTCCGGGGGCGTGGCGGGACCCCCCATCCAAAAACAGGCAGCAACATTCTCTTCCGGAGAGAGAGCAGAGAAGACAGCGAGGGGGCCCTCAAATGTGTTGAGCTGGGCAAACAACACGCTGCTGGAAAGTTTTTGAAAAAGGTGCTGGCGGTAGATTGGAACGGAAGAGGAGGCGGGCATCTGGGAGGGACCCGCCCGTTTTTGCCTGCCGCGAATAACGACCGGTCCCTATGGCGTCTCTGGTAGCTGGAAATATAAATAGGGCTGTGGGGAGATGGCCAAGTCAGCAGCCAGCCACAGTTCTCCCCCCTTCCCCTCCCGTCTGAAGCAACATGCAGGCTCCTCTCATTCTTTTGTCTACTCTATTCCTGCTAGCTGCGGTGAGTTCAAAATCTTATCTTCGTCTCTTTCTGAACCCTGATATTTTGATACCGTAACCATCTGATTCTTTGATTTTACCATTTTTGGTGAAAAATCAGCTTACACGTCCTTTTTAGGACTCTCTATTCAATACCACTTCTCGCTCTTTCCTTTCTCATCTTTCTGTAATTTCAAATTACTTACCCCTCAAACCCCTCAAGTTCTAACACCAAAAGATTCCCTTTGCAAGTCTTCAAAGAAAGGTCCACTAATTTGACCGCATCCTCTTGGAGTTAGAATAATCGCTATCTTGTCTCCGTTGCAATCAAACAACGTTTAAATTCTTCTGTTTCCGGAATACAATAGAAAAGAAGCCCCCTTTCGGGGCAAGAATTCAGACCTGGCCGCAGTTTTGCCTACAGTAATCTACTGGTTCAACCTACCTTTTCTTTAACTAGCGCTCCTTTCAAGCGAATCTCTCTAGAGGAAACCAGAGAACCCATTTTGAAGGAATACGGTATCAGTTTCTTGAAAATTGGTATGCGAACATTTTCTATTGGTCCACAATTTGAAAGAGATTCCTATAGTTCTTTTCCAAAAAAAGGATTACCGTAACGGGTCGCAAATCCTTCCACGTGGGACCTTTTGAGCAAAAATGATAGGGATTTTCGATTTTTCTTCGTCATGTCTCGAAAAGACAAATTGTAGGAATATTTTTTTTTATATTGATAGGAATATTTTTTTGGAAAGGACTATATAGATCAGTAAAAACCGTTTGAAGGGGATGTCTTGGAACATATTACACCAACGGCTAGAGATCCGCATCAAATTTTAAATTTTATAAGACGACGACGCCTATGTTTGGTCACTTTTCTTCCTTTTCTCCCGTTTCTTCCGTTTCTCGCTGAGATCTGCACCGTTTCCTTTTCGCAAAAGGGCAAAAATTGGAGCCAGACTACACTCAATTGCTTTTCTTGTTTAACTTCGCGTTTTCTTTTGAAAAGGGCGCCAAGTGAAAAACGGAACGGCTTCTAGATTGTTTTCCTTGTTGATTTTGGCTGTTCAAAAAGCGGGAACATGTGTTCTATTCTCCGAGACAAACAGAAGCCGAAGAACACTTTTTCAGGGAAGCGCCCTCCGTGAGAAGAGACAACAGAACCAGAACTGCAACTGTGCTCCCCAGACCCAGGCCTCCTGCAGCTGTATCCCGGCCGGAGTCTACACCACCTGTAACTGCCAGCAGGCCAACACCACCCCGGCCCCCGTCAGCTGCTCCTGTGCCCAGCAGCCCCAACAGCAGACTGTGACCGTCCCCGTCTCTACCTGCCAGCCCGCTTGTCAGGCTTCCTGTACCCAGCAGTGCAGCACTCCTCAAGCCGCGCCCCAGTGTCAGCCTCAGTGTCAACAGCAGTGCAACAACATCTGCCAGGCCCCCACTACCCCCATCCCCACACTGGCCCCCGTCACCCTGCCCCCTACCACCACCACCCAGGCCCCTTGCCACACTCCCAGCTGCCAGCAGGCCATCACCCTCGAGATTTCCCTCTGCCTTCCCCAGTGCCAAGCCGACTGCCAGCAGAGCTGCCAGGCCCAGAACATCCCCCAGCAACAATGTCAACCCCAATGCCAGAACCAGTGCCAGCAGGCCTGCGCCCCTCCCAGCACTACCCTAGCCCCCGTCACCACCACCACCTCCCAGCAGTGCATGCCCCAGTGTACCCAGACCTGCCAAACCGCTTGTGCTCCCCAGCAAACTGTCTCCCAGTGCCAGAACACCTGCAACAATCAGTGCCAACAGGCTTGCCAGACTCCCATCCAGGTTTACCAGGTTTTGGTCAATTGGTCTCATAACGAAATGAGTTTCAGACTACCCAGGCTCCTATTACCACTACTCCCAGCTGCGTCCAACAGTGTCAGCCCGCTTGCCAGCCAACTCAGCCTGTACAACAGTGCCAGCAGTGCCAGTCTAGCTGCGTAGCCGCCAGCCCCACCGCCTCCACCCAGATCCCTGCTCAGACCCTCTCGGTGAGCGTTTCCCGCTGTTCTAAACTTTTAATCCCTTTCAACAATAAGGTTTGGTTTGTTTTTAATCCAGGTTACGGTAGCTGATTTTGATTACGTTCAAATTCTAACGAGCGCTCTTTAGACGCGTTTTCTTGCGACCCAGGCCACCATTTAAAAAACAAAAGATATCCTCGTGATCAGGAAAAAGAGGGGAATATTGTGACCCCGCTGCTACAATCTCCAAATACTGTATATAGAGAAAAAAATGGCCGCTTTCAGATCTCGATCAGCGCTACAGTTGCCCAGAGCAGCCAGTGCCAGCCAATGTGTGAACAGAGCTGTACCCAGCAGTGTGTCCAGCAGCAGCAGCCCGCCAGTACTTGCTCCTCCGCCTGCGAGCAGAGCTGTGACAGTTCCTGCGCAGCCCTGCAGCAAACCGCTCCCAGCACCCAGCCATGCCAGCAGGGATCCAACTCTTCTGTAAGTTTTTCTCTTCTCTTTCACTCTAAAAGGGGTAATTCTACTCATTGCACTGTGGTTTTATTTCCCCCAAATGTGGGGGAGGGCCGTTCCCGGCAGCAGTGCAACGCCGGGCCGACCCAGGAAGAGGAGCTAGCAAGCCAGCTGCCACTTCTGGTCTCAAAAATCGGTTAACCTTGTATACCACAATAGCGGTATATATCGAAGGTTAATTCGATAAGAACGATTACTACACTTTGATCTTAGCCATAAGGCCGAGAAGCGATGGGGAGGGCGGCTGGGGAGGACGCGTCGCTTGCCACCGCTGCCGAGATTGTATGGGTGCCGCCGCTAATTACTGTCTCTACATGAAAGCCAATAATATTCCCATTCTTCCAGAGCTGCCAGTGCCAGCAGAACTATTCCCCCTGCAATGGTCAGTGCTGCCGAAGGAAGTAAGCCCCCGAGGTTCTAGGAGAGGAATGTTATCTGTAAATATATGAAAAGAGGAAATGTTGTTTTTTATATATAAATCATTTGAGACGTTATTCACTGTATTTTTCTTGTTTACACCCTCAAAAAATAGAGAAAAATTCGGAAAAGCGGCCAAAAATGGCCAAAAATGCTGTCTGGCGCCTTCCACCTATTCTTGACCACTTTCTGAACCCCGAAATTGATGTTTGCTCAATGTTTCCAAAGTCAAGTGCCTTGAAGATCAGAGAAAAGGAGTTCCTCTCGCCGCCGGTGTTTCCGCCTGCCACTTAGTCCTCCTGTTTGGCAATTCGCGCCTGTTTGTCTACACAGCGACCAAAGAAGAACAGATTTGTACGAGAACAGCGAAAGAGCAAGGCAAATGGACTGGAAACTCGCAATTTCTGCAAAATGGACGGCGTATCTTTGATGGTCTTTTCGCTGAACCAAATGGAGCTAGGGCGACTGGTTTATAGCGGACGTATTTGGTGTCAATCTGCAGAGGAGAAGGTTTCACGAGACATTGAGTCGAGTATTCTATAAGTCACAAGAGCAGGGAAGAGACCGCATTAAATTTTTATATTCCGACAGTTTCTACAGTAACCCCTCCACAGGCGTACAAGGGTCGCGCAAGCAAACGTATCCCTGAAAAGAAATTAGACAATACGGGTTGCTGAGGTCGCTTACAGGCTTCAAATTGAATTGTTGAATATAGGATCTCATAACACTTTGGTCCTTATCAAATGTAGGGCCAAGAACATCTTCGAAGCCGGCCTTACACTTGCAGCCACCGTTGCCATTCGGTTCCGAGTTCTTGTAGCAGTGGCTGACGCTCTTCGGGATGGGAGGGGGCTTTGTTGCTTGGACACAAACCAGCGGCAGACGATCAAAAATCGGCACGTCAACGACTTTTCCATTATGATAGGCCATGGCGTACCGTCCCTGGTCTGAGCAGCGTTTGTTGGGCACGCCGGCGGCCCAGTACGCGGTTTCCAGAGTGGCCGACTTCCCATGCTTCTTGTGGTGGAGCATCTTCCACTCGTTAAGCTGGTCGGGAGGGTCACGGGCCGCCTTGGTGCAGTCAGTCGTCCCCGAGATGGGGTTCCCTGATCCGGGCAGCCAGAACTTTCCATTGCCAACGCTGGTTTTCAGCTTGGCACTGTCCAAATAATCCGGAGTGGCGACGAAACAATCTTCACAGAAAGTCTAAGCCCTTCTTTAGTTGGAAAAGAAACAAACAAGCCTCGCAGACATCGTGGAAGTAGTTCAGGTCGACTTCTCCGCTCGATTCCAACTTGGGCGCGTAGACGTTACGCGTCATCTTGAGGAAAAAGTTGCCATCATTGGACTCGATGATACGGTTTCCAAAAGCGCCCGATCCGTGTTTCGCAGCGTCTGCTTGACCGCCGCGGAGACTGCCCCAGCCAGTCAGGCCCAAATTGACTGCAAAAATTATGTTGATTAGGTGTTATTTTCCAATACAACAGCTACATTATTTGTGCTTGTTTACGGTAGCAAGCCTATAGCAAAAGAGGAAGTTTCGAAAGAGAGAAAGTGTCTCCACCGACACGGGATACAGTCGCCGATGGGTTAACTGAGAAAAGTGAACTGGCGTCTTCTTAAAACTCACGTTCTCCAGCGGCTTTCTTCCGGCAGACAAACTCTGGCAGCCGCTGCTGTTGACCATACTCGTCAATCACGTTAGGCAAGTAGACAATATCGCCCGGGTAGCCGCCAAAGACCAGCATCCGATTGAGAATCACGCCCATATCCTTAGGCTTTTCACCGTCACCCAATGGAAGCAACTGGCTATCCGCATAACTAACAGACGGCTCCTGGTACTTCTTCGGCAGTTCCAGCATCACCACATCCGCGTCATAAGTGAGAGCAACCCAGCTGAAAGCCACACGCTCAACCAGGGGAAGCGGTTTCCAGCCATCGGAGCAGGTAGAATCTAACTTCTAGCAATATCCACGGATGTAGTGATTGGCGTCACAATTGCCGGTCATGTTCCAAATACAGTTCAACTTGTTCTTCTCCACTTTGGCGCTTATAACATCAAAACGGCTCCAGAATTGACAGATTGCTTCAGCCGACTCGCCAGGCACTTGCTGGAACTTGAACTCCTTCTCACACGTTCGCTCATTCACCACATCTCCCTCCAAAAACTCTTCACAGAAGTTGGCAAAACCACCATCATCAGCGGCACGAGCCCAGGCGATCAAAGTCACGAAGACGAGCACACGAAGCATTATTTTCACTGAAAATCAAGGAACTATTGAAGTGTTCAGCAGCTTTGGGTTGGGCTAAAGGCGCCCTATTTGAGCCCTTCTGCTACGCGATGACATGCGCCTTACAAAAAGGGAGTAACATTAGAAAATGCAAAAGCTATCATAACAGGAAAAGTAGCAAAGAAAGGGATTAGAGACGAACGCCATGGCACCGGTTAATCCCCTCCCGTGCGGTGGCGCACTTCTGCTCCCGCGCACTTCTGCCACCCAACAATACAGGAAAAGCAGCAAAGTTAGCAGAAGAGAGAGAGAAAGAGAAAAGAAAGCGGACCTTCTTCTAGTCGAAGAGATGCTGAAAATGACTGCTCAACTGACGAAACAGCCTTTTATACTTTACTGGCTGTGGGATTTTGAGATTACAGGCAACTTTACCTATGCTTGACACGCCCCGTAATGGCGGGAATTTAATTTTGGCCTTCTCCAAGCAGCGACGTACAATCGGAGTGATTCGGAAGAGCCTGGTGGCAATTTCTGATTAATTTTGAAGGAAATCCCAAGCTGGAAAATGTGCTTGCTCCAGAAAGGTTAAAGAACGCGTTTCCAGGTCCGTCACCCGCCTTCCTAGTGTGGCTATTTCTATTGAATGGCCGTGCTAATCCCATTCTAGCGTGTCTCTCCCTCCAATGAGGCAAATTGCTTGATTTCAACTGTTTTTAACTTCACACTTGGAAATTCCAACTGAACTCAATTTTTTTTGCCGTTCTTTGGCGTAAAAAGAGACTGCAAGAAGCGCATACGTATGAACTGTGGCGGTTTCTGGCCGAACTGTGGCTCTTTTGAATACGAATTGGCGCCATTGTGAACCGGGGCTCATTTTTTCAGGTCTGGTTCAAGAATCGCCGAGCCAAGTATCGTCAGCAGCAGAAATTTGGAGATATTCAGTCTCCTGTAAAGGCTCTCGGCACGAGGAATCCCGCCAAGTCTGCTCCTCGCGGTCGTCCCAAGCTCAAGAATCTCCACGAGGAGTCGTCGATTGGAGCTGGCTCTTTCTATTGTTTTGGAAAAAATGATGACAGCAATGTTGCCGGCGGCGAAAATTCTCGCATGAGTCAACAGAAGACGATCAAGCGGGAAGAGGTTCGTCTGAAAGAAGCGCCACAATTAGACGGCTGACGCCGCTGGCAAAATTCTCTGGGAAAGAAGAAAAAAGGCGGAAAGAGCCACAGTTAAACGGCCAACATACGTTTTGAACAGAAGAAGCCCGGAAGAAATTGGCCACAGTTAGACAGTCAACGTAGCTTTGAGAGTGGATGAGCCGCAGCTAGACAGCAAACATCTTTTTTAGCAGAAAATCTCGGGGAAAGTGGAAAAGGCGCCCGCAGTTAGACAGTCGAGGCATTTTAAAGTCGAAAAGTTGCATAAAAATATTTCAAAGAGGTCCTAAAACGCCAGCAAATGTTCAATTTTCAGGATAACAGGCCCCTTTTTTCGTATGCTGAGGCTATTGATGCTATTACGGGGGCGATGGCTTTCCGTGGTGCCACTCCAGACGGCAGCAGTCCCCTTGGATCGCCGTTTCATCATCAGCAGCCGTTTGAGTTGTATCGGCCGCCATTAGGAACCCCTCCTGCCTGGTATCCTACGACATTCTACACCGATTTAGACGATATCTAAACTGCAAAAATAGGTCAAATAAATATTGTTGTATGCTTTTGTGCTTTCTTATTGGTTTATTTTTGTGAAATGGCCCGTGAAACTTGTGATTTTCGGATCTTTATCATTTGGGAAGCCGCAGTTAGACAGCCAGGAGAGGAAAAGGCAACAATTGGATAAACAGGGCAGAAAATAGCCACAGTTAGACGGCTAGGACGAGAAAGGAAATAAATATCGGAGCAGTCGTTTTTATTTCAGAGCGCTTCTTCGTTTGCCCTGCCCCTGGTCATTGGAATTATTCTCTTCACCATAATCTTCGTGACTTCCGCAGTTTTTTGCTGTCGAGAGCGTCAAAAAAGTCAGGAAACAACGCCTCTGCTGTCTTGAATTTATGTCGAATATTAGTGTTTTGGTCTATTTTTGAGAAGATTTATAAGAAATAACAAATTTATTTTCGATTTATTCTTTTTTATAGCGACAAAGACGATCAGCCAAGGTTTGGGAAATAATCACAGAGGACATATCAGTCCACGAATAAGGAAGAGCTGCTCCATCTCGCCATCGTTCTCCATCGAATATTTCAACTCCACTCAGATGTAAATCTTCTTTCTGTCGTCCACCAATTGCATAGATTTCTTGGTTAAGGATTATTCCAGTAAAAAAGACGGAAGGATATTTCATTGGTTCCCAGGGTTTCCATGTTCGATTTGATTCTTGAGGGTCGAGCTCCCACACGGCCTTTGTTGGCCCGTTGCTTGCTCCACCAAATAGAATAAACTTATTTTCATAAGTAACGAGTGAATGACCATCGAGGGGCTTTGGTAAAGGAGTAAATTCAATCCAGCTGTTATCTTCAGGATTGTAACATTCTGCAGAATTCGTGAGGCTCCACCCTTGATTCCGTCCACCAAAAATAATTATTTTATTGTTCCATACTGCCGCTGCTGCACTAGATCTGGCATATTTCATATATCTAAAATCTGTTAATAATCTGGTTTTCACTTATCCAAACAAAAGAGAAAATCGAAACTAAACTCACGCCATAAATGTCCATTTATTCTCCTTCGGATCGTATCGTTCCACACTTATTAGGTATCTTTTACTTTCAGGATTCCATCCTCCAAATACCCAAATATATCCATTCCATTCCAAACAACTATTTTCAATCCCCCCGCGTCCAGCATTCATATCTGCCAGTCGAATCCATTTCAGATTTTTGTCCAATTTATACAAAGCTTTTGGATTATGGATACCACCAAATAAATAGATTTCTCCATTGAGATAGATTGCTCCTCTACCATAAGCCCCATAAGGAAATTCCAGTTCTATTTCAATCCATTTTGTTCTATTCTGACTCAACACTGCCATTGACAGTAATGCAGCGTAGGCATTAATTCTCCGTCCTCCCACAACCAAAATCGAAACGGAGATTTATGCTAAATCATTAAAAATAACTCACAGTTTCTGAAGCGGATTTTCTTTTTGTCGTAAGACGATCAGCCAAGGTTTGGGGAATAATCACAGAGGACATAAAAGACCAAGTATAAGGAAGAGCTGCTCCATCTTGCCATCGTTCTCCATCGAATATTTCAACTCGACTCAGATATCCAACCTGCACTCCACCAATTGCATATATTTCTTGGTCAAGGATTTTTCCAGCAAAATGGTAGGAAGGATATTTCATTGGCGACAACGATTTCCATTTTGCATTTGATTCTTGAGGGTCGAGCTCCCACACGGCGTTTGTTGGCCCGTTGTTGTATCCACCAAATAGAATAAGCTTATTTTCATAAGTAACGAGTGAATGACCATCGAGGGGCTCTGGTAAAGGAGTAAATTCAGTCCAGCTGTTATCTTCAGGATTGTAACATTCTGCAGAATTCGTGATGGTAAACTCTCCAATCCATCCACCACAAATAATTATTTTATTGTTCCATACTGCCACTGCTGCCCCAGTTCTGGCATATTTCATATCTCTAAAATCTGTTAATAATCTGGTTTTCACTTATCCAAATGAAAGAGAAAATCGAAACTAAACTCACGCCATTAATGTCCATTTATTCTCCTTCGGATCGTATTTTTCCACACTTTTTAGAAGTTTAATATTTTCATTTCTTCCTCCAAACACCCAAATATTTCCATTCCATTCCAAACAACTATTTGAAATCATTCTGCGTCGAACATTCATATCAGCCAGTCGAATCCATTTCAGATTTTTGTCCAATTTATACAAAGCTTTTGGATTATGGATACCACCAAATAAATAGATTTCTCCATTGAGATAAATTGCTCCACTGTCAGTAGCTTCATAAGGTAATCCCAGTTCTATTTCATTCCATTTTGTTCTATCCTGGCTTAACACTGCCATTCCAGCGGAGGCCTTTCCATTATATCTCAGTCCTCCCATAATCAAAATCTAAACGGAGGCCTATGCTAAATCTATAGAATAACTCACAGTTTCTGAAGTGGATTTTCTTTTTGTCGTATTATCAACGGCTGTCCAAGGAATTAGAAATACAACAGCGCATACTAAACTGTTTGATAAGTTCGTCCCTTTTTTACGTAACTTTTTATTTTTTGCACTTTTCGAGGTAGTTTTGGTATCAAAATGATCCTCTCCGAATTTTCCAGAACCGTATATGGTTTTGGATGGGTTTTTCCTATCACCCTGGCAAGTTAGCTATCATCGAGATTCGACCTTTTTTGACACTAGGTGCGTGGACTTCTGAAGGTGGGATACAAACGAACATGGCGGGGAAGAATCGGTATATCTCGGCTATTTCTGGACTTACCTCTCTACTACTTGAACAAAAGCTGTTCGTTAGGCCGAGATCTATAGAATCATTCCAACGCTGAAGTAATTGGAATTAACTGGATTTTTGCCGTTGAGTTTCCCTATATACAAATTCGACATTTTCAAAAGAGCGCTACTCGGCCATCCTAGAGGCTACCGGGATAAACTTTTTTGGCTGATAGCTGACGTCAAACCCTACAAAAAGACCAGGGCTGAACGAAATTTCGAAAAATGGTCGAAATCGAAAACGAAAATTCCGTCTGATTCGGTTTCGTTTCGACTTGAAAAACCTGATTTCGTCCAGCCCTGAAAAGGACCAAGCTAACTTTTTATGAAAGCTGCATGGTGAGTCACCACATCACCTCGTGTCAAAAATGGTCGAAACTCTATGAAAGCTAACTTGCCAGGGTCACAGGAAACTCATATCCAAAGTGCTTACGATTCTGGGGAATTAGGAGAGAATCATTTTGACACCAAAAACACCTCAAAACGTATGCAAAATAAAAAGTTACGTAAAAAGGGACGAACTTATCAAACAACCTAGTATTAGGGGGATCCCAAAATACTTGCAAAGCTTGCTGAATTTTTTTTTTAATTTGTCTTCATTTCCATTCAATTTTTCCTCCAATTCTTCTTTATTTCCATTCAATTTTTCCACCAATTCTTCTTTTTCTCTTTTCAACCTATCAATTTCTTGTTGTTTCTCCATAGCAACCGCCTGGGCTTCGTGCATTGCCATAAGTGGATCATCGCTCATTTTGATAGCTGAAATTTTCAGCTTTCAAGAAACGAAGAATTGGAAAAAAATTCAGCCTGAAAATGAATGAAAAATGAATGTAAGATGCAAAAAGAGTGAGAAAATGGACCGGGGAGAGGTTTATTGACTGCCTGAGCGCCTGATAAGGGCACATTTTGGCCGTTATCACGACCGGAAGAGCGTCTGATAAGGGCGCATTTTTCTTTTTATCACGAAAGGAAGAGCGAATTCTGGCCGTTTTCAGCTTCTACTTTTTCAGGGAACCCCTGGGATCCATTGGAAGTGTTTCCGCTCTCAAAGAAAATGATCTAATGTGGAAAGGTTTCTTTATCTACGAATTTGAAGAGAAACATTTGAAGAAGAGAAAAACGAAGAATTGATGGGTTCTGAAATGCTTCTCAAACTTCTTTTTTTATAATTTGAGACTACAAGTTCTACAGCATTTTCTACCGACACTCCTTCAATATAATTTTTAATTTTGAAAGACAAAAAATAAACAAAGTAAAGAGAGAAAGAGATCAAACTTCGATGCCCGCATCTTCTTGAATCCATTTCTTAATCAGTTCGTCGACTTCTGTCTTCGCCGTGTTTGAGACGCTTTTTCGGCCTTCTAGCTTCAATTTATCGAAAAGATATTGCTCCGTGACGTTGTCTATTCCCTAAAAATTTGAGTTTCTCTTTTTCACATAGGAATTACGATATTCTCAACATTAGAATGACTTCTATTCCCGCCGTTTTCTAAGGAACTTGAAAAATGGAAGTACCAAAATTACTAGAAACCAAAATAGTCTTGTAGCTCAGTCATTCGTTAGAAAAGTTGAAAAAAATGAAAGAAAATGCTCCGACCTGCCGTTTAATTTCGTCTCTGGCCATTTTTTCCATTTTCTCCACCCATCCCTCGGATTTTAGTCGATTTATTAGAATTTTCTAAAGAATGTTGATTATTTTCTGATGTGGAGGTTAAAAAGAGGAGCTTTTACAAATGAAAAACGACTTACCTCGATCCTTTCAAGCTCCTTACTATCGGAAAATCGCCTCTCCACTCCTTCAAACTTCTTCTCCATCTCAGCAGCTGTCATATGGCTCATTTTTTGAGCTGAAAATTGAAAACTTGAAGAGGAACTGATAGGAAAGTGTTAAAAACACGAGAAATATCACTATCTTAAAAAGAGAAACTCCAAAGTAGGAGCGTGGTTTGACAGGAATGTACAAAAAGGGGACAATACTGGGACAGGAGCCGAACCACGGCAACTTTTTCCAAAACATTTGGCTCAAACCACCGCTCCCTTTTTTTGTTTTGCAGTGCAGCGGTGCTCTCTGCCTTCTGGCATTTCTATCTAAAGAATATGGAATAGGACGGGGAGTTGTCCATGGCTCGAGGGCAGGCCCGGCACGGCCCGGCCCGCTGTTATAGTCCATTTCCAACCCAAAAGCCTCGCGCCGGGAGACTTGGCGCAATTTTGAATTGTCGAATAGTTTTTGACTCTTTGTTTTGTTTGACTGTTTCTGGTTGTTTCAATTTTTTTCACGTTTAATATGCTTCTCCGTAAGTTATTTACTCTCTAACCGCTCTCTAAAAATAAAAACAACCAGAAACAGTCACACAAAACAAAGAGTCAAAAACCATTCGACAATTCAAAATTGCGCCAAGTCTCCCGGCGTGAATGAACAAAAATGACCCAAAGGAGGAACCGAACCCTCGACCTTCGGCACGGGGTCCCACCACAATCGGGTCCCGCAGCGAAAACTTCTTTAAAAACACTTTAGAAGTGTTCAGGAGCACTCAACAGAAAAGCAAAAATGTTTCGAGCCTAGTGGGGTCGAACCCTTGACCTCTGGATTAGACGGCGCCTCTTAGCAATACACCAAAAAAACCCGCCGGACATTTTCCAAAATTTGTTTTGCTCGCCCTGCTTTTATTTTATTTGCTACTTCCTACTTCAAAAATTCGCTTCCGGGGTATTCGACCACCCTCTACACGATGGTCAAAAAAGATTTTCACGAAACCTTCACTAAAAAGATGTGCGCGTCAAAGTTACCTTCCGGGAGCTAGCACTACCCCGGTGTAAAGTCAAACCGCGCGATACAGGGAGACTGAAAATATGTTTTCTATGATTCGTTACAATTTAAATGGATGAAATAAAATGAGTCAAAAGTAAATTTAACCGAATTTATTGTTTATTTGGTGTGAGGCACTTGGAAAAAAAAAGAAAAAAGATTTTCTTATAATTTTTATAAAATCATATCATTTGTCGTTAATAAATTACTCGAATTTCATAGAAATTACATAAAAACAAATGCTCAAAGCGCTAAAAATCATAAATTTAGCTGCAAGAATTCAAAAAAGAAGCGTTATAACGGCTAAAAATGTCAGTTTTATACTTTAACCCCACTCCGAAACATAATATTCGTTCACAGCTGAGCAATTTCTCCCTCTCTGTCTGCCTCGCTGCTTTGTGTGGGGGGAAAGTTAATCAACCAGCTTTCTATTCTTGATTTTCTATGCCTTGTTAATCACTTATTGTTTTAGCAAGGGCTCGAATTAGACGGAAACTCTGGACGTAGGTGATTCAACTAACGACGGGATTCCGGTGATGCCTACCGAAGGCCGTGATACTGATACTCTTGACTCGCCATCCGATGCTAAGCCTCCCGTACCTCCTGCTGCTCCTAAGCCTCCTGCTCCTATTCCCGCTCTTCCTCAGCCTACCGGCCCTGGTCCAGCTGTCGAGCCGCCCGAGCCGCCTGTTCCGCCCAACCCTGCCCCTGGAGGACAACCGGCAGAATAGCTAAAAGCTCACTACGTTCCGGAAAAAAGGGAATAGCTGAAAAGCTTGCTAAATTGAATAAAAATCTCCCCGCACTTGTGATACTGTTTTTGTTGTTTATTTTATTGTCTCTTTCTCGATACTTATTGTATTTTATGTAATG
Organism: Oscheius dolichura; assembly: GCA_932521035.1. NCBI lineage: Eukaryota > Metazoa > Nematoda > Chromadorea > Rhabditida > Rhabditidae > Oscheius > Oscheius dolichura. The sequence goes on from OW051494.1 coordinate 8,375,100, forward strand.
ATTAAATGATTTTATGTGGTTTATTTGTGTTTTACGGTGATTTTGGGCAAATTTTGGGGGAAACAGTCAGTTTTGAAGATAAAATACTGTTGGATACGAGTTTTTGGGAAAGATTACGGGATCGGAAGGGAAAAGACGCGGCTTTTTGAAGTGAAATCTACGTTTTGAGGACTTTGTAACCCAGAAAAGGGGGAAATTACGATGCCACCCTTCCCAAAGAGAAAATGAAACAAGCAAAAAGATTTCTCCCCGGCCGGGAATTGAGCAAGGAAGGCTGGTTATTAGGGTTGGTCAACTTGATAGGGAGTTTACACAATTTCGACAGTTCCAACTGGTAAAATAGGGTCAAACGAGAGCAAAATTTCGCTTTTCATTCACAGTTGCTGAATTCGCCTTCGACGGCTGTTAATTTTCCTTCAATGGCCGAAGGTTTGCCGCTTTTCGCCACAGTTAGACAACCCGCTGTTTTACAGATAACAGGAAGATCTCGATCCGCTCCTACGGTGCCACGGACGAGGAGTTCATCTCGCCGTACATGACGAGTATCTGTGGCCCGTTGCGAGTTCTGGACGCGTCGATGGAATGCCAGCGCCGGCGGGATGGCGCCTACAACTACGTCTATTCGGTTCGAGCCGAGGTGAAGGAGAAGAAAGAGCCCCTGGTGGAGGTGGCCTTCGTCTGCGGCGGAGACGGCCAGCAGCGCCACGAGGAGACGGCCCAATTCGGCCCAGACACCCAGCTCAAGGAGATTCTCTGCTATTTCTTGACCAAGAACTTGAAGAAGGCCGGCGGCGCCATCCACACCCGGGCGGCTCTCCTCGTCGACGGCGACTGGCGCACTTCCACTCCCTTCGCGGGCGCGACGGTAAAGAAGACGCTGAAGGAAGTCCTCCCGGCCGGCCAGCACAAGCTGACCATCGTCGCCGAACGTCCTCAGCCGGCGTCGACTCGCGGTTCCTCTTCATAAAATCAAATCATTTTGACTTGAGAAATAAAGATCTCGATAAAGTTACTGTATCTCTCTTCTTCTTCTTTTCGTTGTCTGCCGATTAAACGCGCTACAAAGCTAACCGTCTGATAATGAGAAAGGAACTCCAGCGGCTCCTAATAGAACCCGTTTTTTTGCCGCTGGTGCCGAGTCCTGCATTCCGTTTTTAGCTTTTCTGATCTTTCGAAACCAGGAACTAGGCTTTTAGGCCGCTTTTACGCTCCCCAAAGCTAAAAAATACGCTGAAAACAAGCAGAAAAACGCGGGAGCCACAGTGCAGGGTTACGCGGTTCCTTGAACTTTCAATGGTCCCGACGGGACTCCAGGACAAAAGTGGACTGTAGCGATGAGCTTTGCCGTCGGCTAGACCGCTTGTAACTGTTTATCTGTTTGCTTGAGGTCTTCGTTTTCGCACCATGAAGAAATTTATGAGGAGAATGAGAACAGTTGTCTATTCCCTTCTTCCAGGCCTGCTTTTCAAGCTCCCTTCTTTTATAACCCTTCCGCGATAATTCTAATAATAAATCTGCACGGGACACTTGTAAAAACCGAGCTGAATACAATTTCCTTGCAATGAGGAGAGAAAACGAGGAAAGAAAGCATAATAAGGACTAAAATCCTGTTGAAGCCAGTCTAGTGGCCGGCTGACGACCGCCCCTGTCTTCCTTTTCCTAACATCTCTTCCCAGACTCCCTTTTCCCTGAACATCCGGCTTTACTCTCTAGATTCTGGTCTAATTTGCCTGTTTCAGGAGTAACCACCCCTTGAACATGAAACTTCTGCTCGTATTCTTGATTCTTCTTGGCACAGTTAGCGCCATTGATAGTGAGTCGTATATTTTACAATTTTATTCATAGGAACACTATGCTTAGATGCATGTTTGAGAATCAACGCTTTCCCCGTTGGTGGTACGATTCCGTGCAGAAAAATATACGGCTATGGTATGTTTAGCCTTCTTGCTGTCGGTTTCCCGGGTATATTTTCGTTAATTTATGCACTCCCCGTTTTAAAATCAAAGATTACGGTGACTAAATTGAATTAAACCGTGCGAATCCGGTGGATATCCGTTGTAAACAGACTAAATAAGAACAATTCATGTATTGTGTCCAGAGAAACGTGAAGCCAGCCGCCCTCCAGCTTGTACTCAGTATAAAGGCCACGGATGCGTTTGCCCCCTCCACCCTCTTATCGGCCTAAATAAATCGGTTCATCTGCATCAATGCTCAATTTTTTCAAATTTTTTTTAGAGAACCACCCAACTGATCTCGGCAGTCCCCCTCCCCTATCAGCTGATAGCGCTCCTCCTCGTTGGTTTAATTACCCAAGTTTGAGGTACTAACTACCTTCCGACCCTATGAAAATAGAGGACGAGAAGAAATTTTGGAACAGCTTTCCCCCGAAAGAGAGGGGAGGCGACATATCAGAAAGCGCGAAGAAACCATGATACGGCTTTTCTCTTTTCTTTCAGCATAATAGTTCCCTCTAAACTTGTTTACAGTAACCCGAGAAGTACAGTAACCTGTTGATAACAACGGCCCAAACAACAAGACAATGAGAACAAGTAGTAATGATTTTTACTTCGTTTGCGTTTATTTCCCTTGCGAGTTGGAATTCTTCTTTTTATGACGTCTTATCCTTTTCAATGATTAGTAGGAGATAGAGTTCCACTATCAAAGACATAAAAAGGAAGATGAGAAGACGCATCAGGTCTGTGAATGCTCCATGCCACTGTAATCCTTCCAAGACCAGGAAGACGGCGGCACAAGTCAGGAGAATTTTACCCACGTGGAGAGTAATCCTAACCGGGCTGAGGTAGGCTCCTGTCTTTGTTTTTCCGCTTCTCCGCCAACAAATATACTGCCAAACTTCTGTGAAAATGGAACAAATGATGACGAGACCAATCAGGAACATAAGACAAATGGTCACAATACAGTCGGTAGTCGGAGTCTCACGATAAACATGAGGAATCGCCAATGCTAGGAAACAACCGATGAGAAAAAGTTGCACGAGCCAGGCGGAGAGCATAATCTGAAAATTACGTTTTTAATTAGTACCAAATATCCGCCTTGAATGCCCTTCACAACTTTTCGAGGATCAGAAACGGTAGTAGGGCTTCTCTATCGTCAAAAAGCAAAAAAGGAAAGAGAGCAGGGATCATTTTCCACTATCTGCCCCCGAATCTTCTAGAAAGCCCTTTTTGACGCTCGAGAACCTACAGTAGTCAGATCTTCATCATTTAATCGTAAAAAGAAGGCTCCGGATTGTAGAGACCCCGGTTTACCCACTGCCATAGCCGGGATCCGACCGGAAGGCGGATTACTGGGCTCAGAGTCTTTTGAAATAAGAGCCACAAAAATGAATGTATAGGGTCTATTTTAGTTCGATTTTTTAAAATTTTCTAGGCTCAACAGGGTGAAATTGGTCTGATCCTCGATGATCCGACCCCCTGCCCCCGTAAAGTCTCGGCAAGACAACGGTATAAAGGCGCCACATTTTGTACCAGTTTTGAATAAAGATGTTCCTTCGGCCGAGACTTTACGGGTGCAGGGGATCGGACTATCGAGCCGTGTACGACCAATCTCCAGCGCTATACCTTCTGCATAGAAAAGTGCAGTTAGGATTTGTTCCTGGTTCTTCTAGAAAAGTGCCCAGATGCTTGTAGACCTGCGGTTGTCATAGAACCCCTGGGTAATTTTGATCAGGCCAGACTGACCGCTGAGGTTTTTTTTGCAATGGCTGGATTTTCAACTACAGGACTGCTAGGCAATTTGGCTAAAAAAAGCGCCTGAATGTCAGGTTGAAATTGAAAATCAAGCAAGTTTTTGCTTTTGAAAATACTAAATGGATAGCCGGAGTTGAAAAGTCGACCATTGGAAACAGACGAGAGGATCGTCGCGGTGGCAGAGCCGAGATTTCACTCATCTGACCCTAGTATAACTTGAGGTCCAGGAAGGTTCTCCACTTTCTAGCCTTTCCCATCTTGATTCCAACCATACTGTGGACTATTGAGCTACCGTATCCGCCTTGTTAGGTCTTTTTCTACAGTCCTAGTGGTGAATACGGAGCACAATTCTGGTCTGCCACCCGGCACCCCCTGTTTATTTTTTGTGACGAGCGAAAATAGCCAAAAACAAAATAAGAAATACTGGTAAAACGTACAAGCATGTCAGCCGGTTGATAATCGCTCGTTACTTTTCTTCCTTGTTCTTTTTTAGGAATTTCCGAGGTCTTCGGGGCGGGAGTTGTCGGTGCCGTGGTGCGTTTCGGCGTTGGCGGTTCACGTTTCTTATCCTCCATTCTGGATACAGTAGTTTTTGTTACATTTTCTTCTTTTTTCGTCTTCTTCTCCGGCGTTGACACTTGTACCGGCCTGTCAGACGGCTTATCCTTTTCATTGTCCACCGCGGCCACGATGGTCAGTGATCGTTGAGTTGACTCTACAGTACCCAGCTCCTTCTCCACCATTTCCTGGCTGTAATTCACGCCGAATATCGTCCTATCCCATTGTGTCTTATCGAAATCCTTTTCATCTCCAGCCATCAGTGAGAGACTGACCGTCTTGCTCAGCTCCGTCGACTTTCTCGTTTTGGCCGCTTCTTTGCTGTCCTTCTTCGATATTTTCACCTCTTCTGAAGGCTTTTTCGAGGCTATCTGTGATGACTTCCTGCGCCGAGCTTTTACTTGGGATTTGGCCTCAATTTTGGAGTCTTCGGCCTCTCCGGCGGCATACAGTCGATCCGTGGGTCCTAAAACGGACATCAGCTGGGTTACGGTAGCGAAAATTACGGGAAGAATTCATAGAAGCAGCCATCTTCTTCGAGGAGCAGTTGTAAAATGAACGACTACCGAATCTGACGCCAGGATTACGGACAAGTCGAGACTTTGGCTACAGTAACCCGAGTTAAACCCGGGTTGCCAAGAATTCATGGTTGGGTAGATTTTTCCTCAAATACCAATAACCATAACCGAGTTTTGAATTCTACAATAATCCGTTCAGATTTCTCGCCGGTTTTCAGCCAAAATCGGATAAATCGGAAAAAGAAATTCGGAGAATACAATCAAAAACTAGGAAGAAGACTGTAAACAAGGGACAGAGAAAGAAAGAAAAAAAAACAGCGAGACTTTGCACGGCGAGGATTTATTAACGAGTATCCTATGAAAATGATTTCTCATTTTGCCGGCGATGGTGTTAAAACTCGGTTGGTCGACTCTCTTTTGCCCGTAAACGACAAAAAGAGAGAGCACAATACGGGCAACAGTAGACCGCATCGGCTGCCACGACCCAGATTATTCGTAAGCCGGCTGCATGGCATCGTCAACTTCTGTGGTTTTGATGCAGGTACAGCTCATGAAGTTGATAATCTTGGTTTTTAGCTGTTCTCTCAGAACATAGTAATTGTCCATTAAAATGATATCCTTAGCGGGGTCCTTTATTGTTTCATCTAAATGTTCCTCTAATCCGCCGAAAATTTCAATTATTACAAACCTCGGCAAAGTGATGAGGATAAATGGAACCAGAACCATCAATCACAAAAAGAATAGCCTCCAAATTAGTCTGCTCCGTTCGCGCTTCCAATAGAAAGGACGTTCCATTGGGGACCATTTGTCAAATTGGCGAACAAAAGCGCCCGATTTTCAGTTTCAAATTGAAAATCAGGCAACTTTTGTTCTGCTTTTTATTAAAAAAGCTCTTATGTAACGAACCTTTTTTTTGGGCGATCCGGGTAGCCAAGTTTCGGGCGCTGAGAGTGTTACAGTGAGGAGAAAGGTGAGTTTTATCACGAAAAAAGGCCCTTTTTTGGCCACAAGTTTTTTTCGATTCAGGTTACGAGACTAGAGTCATTCGATAGAGCTCGAAAAGTTATGCAAGCCTGTAAAGTATGAACATGTATAATGGTAAATTTCGCGAGTTATGGTCGTTTTTATCTGAGTCTGTCCCCAATGGCGCAATGCGCTTCTGCAGGTCGCGCGCTCAAAAGGTCGCGGGTTCGACTCCCGTCGCGGTCAAACACTTTTGCTTTTTAGTTTTACGTCTATTTAGTCTAATTACACTCTCGGAAGCACACGTCTCGGAAGCACACTATGCGCTCAGAACCTCTCCAAAAGCGGGCAAGAACACGGACGTTGCCCCACACCGACTGGCGCGTCCAGCGGCCGCCTCACAGCTGGCCGAGGTCGGCACCTCAAAGGTCTAAAATGACTAAAATGGTCCCGCAGCGACCACATGCCAGTTTTTTATATATGCGTTTCTACACATTTTCATGTGTTTTCGATGTTTTATTCGGCCTTATCGACCCCAAATTACTAAAAAGTAAAAGAGAAAAACATAAAACAATGCAGATTTGAAGCGTAATGGAAAATCAGTGAATTTTGTTCCGAAATGATCCAAAAATAACTTTTTCAGTGTTCATCATGTTCCACTCCTGACAGATATAACGTAGCGGAATCGAATTACACAGTATGCCATTCTAATTGTAAATGTGTCACGGCAACTAAGGTAAACCAATAGGCTGTCTAACTATCATTCAGTTCGAAACGTGTCAAGAGGCCAAGTTACAGCAGTGCTCCTGCATAGATAAAAAGACCTTAACATGTAAGTCGTGCCAATGTTTATGGAGTGTTCACATGCAGATTGACTATGAATTAGTGAGCGAAGACGTAGGAATAGATTTCCGATTATGACAGATCACAGCTTTTAGATGGCGGATCCAACGATAAAAATGATGATTTTAAATAATCTGGATGAGACAGCTGTATTAAACGATGAAATTGATAGAGCTACAAATAGAAAAAGGGAAATTGACGAGGCATACAAAACCATCAGGACAAATGCGTGCCAATTTGCTGCTTATCTCAGTAAGCACTGTATATTACCGTATAACATCCATAAAAAAGAATATCTGGAAAAGCAGATAAAATTAGAGGTCGGTCAAAAGCACAATTCTATATTTATGAGCCGGTGGAGTCCATATTTAGGTTTCAAGGCCTGCAAGAACCTGTATAGTCCATTTCCAACGGATATTCCTCGGGGAAACCTCTCCTCTACGGGACCTGGAAGCTTTCGGACATGGTCCAATAGCGGGGACGCGCCGCCAAATTTGAATTCGTGGAATATCCGTTGAAAATGGACTATAGAACAATAGAGGCAACGAGTGTTATTTTAATTTTCAGAAGGAAAGAGTTGGTCAAGGCGCCTCAAACAAGGAGCTCGGTCTACTGGAGACCGCCCTAGATGAACATGATCTTCAAGTGGACATCTTTAATGATTGCCAAGAGGAGAGCACGGAAACTAGAGGGCAAATGAACAGATTAGTCAACCAGCTCAAGACACGCCCAAACTTAGATGCTGGTGTTAAAGCCGACATTGAAGTAGGTTGTTTTGCGCCATAAAACAGTTCAAGCTTTAGAAAACATTGCTACTGAGCGTTCGAAATGGTCCAATGTATCAGCGTACAGTAGTGGATTTGAACGAGGGTTGGATCGGCCAAATGATTAACTAGTAAAGAGATCAACCTCCAACAATATGTGAAGCTTAGCATATATTAAAGTGATAGACGTCTTATTTGCTATTTCATTTACAGTGTATTATTTACATTTTTACAGTAACAATATGTACAAACAACAAGATTACAGCCTATTTACAATAAATATATACAATTATGCACATTTTTCCCTAGAAATAAGGTCAAAAATTAGGCGGAATGATGTAGAAAACAGCTGATTGTAGTGCTAAACAGCTTCAATTTCTCCTCCTGGCCAATTTCGAAGAATTCATCCAGTTGGACAATAACTCGCAACGTCTTCTGCATCAGTTTCTTCGCGTCCCGTCCCTGAGACTGTTCCACGGCGTTGGCTATCTTCATTATTTGGTTGATCTTCTGTGTAATGTTTTTAGAGCCAAGTGCACTGAAGACCTGGAAAAGGGACGTTTTTCTTGTGAGAGACGGCAGTGCTTGGCACTTGGAACATCTGTTTGCCTGCATAGATCAGAGAACACGAACACATTTGTGCAAGAGGAAAGTGCAGAGCAAGACAAATGGACGGGAAGCGGCAGTTTTGCAAGGTGAGGCTTTTTTTTTATATTGGGAATGGTTCCTCGGATTAAAAAGGGTAAACTTTGGACAAAAGTGCCAGTTTTGAGGCGAGGAGGATGGAAGGGAAAGCATTTCTCCGAATTAGGGCATAGTTTCAAGGGAAACTTGAGCTCGGAATGAATAGGTGACCATTTGAAGACATTTTCGGCACAAGAAATTGTTTGGATCTCCATTTTTTGGCGGAGAGAATGACGATGAACCGCTCCTTACCATGGTTAGGCCCCGACGCGCGGACTTATCTACTAGTAATTCACTGATTAGACTGAACTTTTCTTCCAAAAGTTTGTGGAGATCAACCTCGACGTCTAACAGATTTGACTCAATAGAAAGTATCTTGTGGACAAAGAGGACTTTGTCAGGGTCACTGATCTCTACGCTTGGCTGCCTGCTCGTACTTTGACCAGGATATGAATCCTTCATAAGATCCCAAACGTTAGTTATCATTTGCTGTTCCCCGTTCCCTTCCCAGAAAATAAGAAAAACATATGAAACCAGGCGAAAGAATGTTTCCCTCTCCTCGTGCTTGACCACTGACTTGAGAGCGGGCGCGCGCTGTTCTTCCTCCCCCGAGGTCCCCTCAAAGTTACGCAACATTCCCTTCAAAAACTCGTGGTCTCATTAAAACGTCACTATGGATGACTTTTCAATTGACTTGTGTTCCCCTTACTAAAAACAAGATCCAGTGGAATGCCCCTCATTTCTTGGGATTTCATTTGGACGAAAAGAAAGGTTACAGTATCCCCCTATTTTTCAGTTTGAATGCGTAAAACTAACAATTTCATGTTCTCCCAGATCGGCTAGATCCTTCCTCTTGGAGATAACGGTCCTCTCAAAGTCCGTATAGGTATAAAGAACGAAGAGGTACTGCGCCATGGCGGTGATTTCCTCTTGAGACTGAAATGTCCCTCATTTTTCCGTTTTAACCAAAAAAAAACTCACCGCTTCGGATTTATGGCTCCTAATGACGTCTTCTAGAAGGTCTACCCTGTCCTCCGAGCTGATATCATAATTTTGGAAAGCATTCTGGATCTCGCGCAAGTATTCCCAATTTTCTACGGCGAGCTGCGGCAGGATGGGAGTGGAACACTGGGAGACGTCTTCTATCTAGAAAATTCAGGAAATTTGAGGGGAAAAAATAAAGACACAGCCATGAAGCTCAATTTAATGAAAAAGTGTACTTCGTAGTAAAGTAGGACCTCTGTCTCAGGAAAACAGCAAAAGTCGTTTCAGCCAGTCGGGCGAGCCGTGGCTACACTTTTGTAGAGCCGGCACCAAAAATTCTTCCCTATGTTGTAGGAAATTGGGAGAAATTGAGTTATATACCATTCCTCTTCCTTCTACTTCCATTCAAACCAAAGTAAACGAAAAAAACGGGAGTTGCAACGGTGGAAATTGAGTGATACTTCGTTTTCAAGGGCGCGCCCGTTTGAACTGTTCTTTTGGCGCCAAACACCCGTCCATGTTTAACGTTCAAAGAAGGAAAATGTAGCTCAAAACAAGCGCTGTTCATCCTGCGTAGAACTAGAGTTTGATTAAAATCGAGAGATCTAGTAGCGGCCCGGAAAGCTGACTTACAATTAGAAGAGGCGACCACCGAAGAAGAGTTGGCCTCGCCTGACCCAGTGTCCAAATAGCGGAGAACAGTAACACCAGGACGACCTTCCGTTGCATTTTCTCTTCCAGCTGCTGATAAAAAGTTGTGATTCCGGCTGACCCGTTTGTCTTTTTCAATGGTACGTCGCGATGTTTTCGAGAAGCAGGTGTTGCCTTCCCCTCCCCCCGGCCATAAAAAAAAACTGCTGACCCGGCGAAATCATCAAGAAGGGAAAAAATAAGCTCGAGGGGCTCCCGTTCTCTTTGTGAAGGAACGGAGAGGGAGGGTGACGTTGTTTATTTCTTTCTATCTTCAGGTGTGCGACAAAACAAAAGGGCTCCTTCCCTTCTTATCAAGCAAAAGGTGGAACAAATAAAAACATGAGCAAGGGCATGAGATCAAGAATACAACAGCAGCTATTGGGAGAGCAACTATTTCCGGCTACGAAACAGAAAAAAAGCCATAAGAGGAAAAGGGAAGAATTACACCATTGCTCTGTAATTGTCATATTTTTTTCTATGAAAATTTCAAAAAACAAAGGAAAACGGATACAAGTTTGTTTTCAAATTCACATTCAAATTGGCGGGCAGATTGGCAAGAAGACTGGTAGTAATTGTTTTGTTATATTTCGTTGATTAATATCTTTTGTACATTAGCGGTCCATTGGGATATTAGCGGTCCATAGGTTTTTTTTCCCAATTTGTTTTATTTTTTCTAGGTAAAACAACATGGCCTAATTAAGTTCCGCCTTGGTTATCTTTCAGCGGACACAACCCCCCGGAATGCTTACTACGAGTTTTGTTTAGAGTCCTATAAGCTTTAAATATCGTTCTATAGAGATTACAAGGTAAGAATCCGGGGGGCTGTGCCCCCCGGAGCCCCAACCAGGGAGGGGGGTGGTTGTCCGCTGAAAGATAACCAAGGCGGAACTTAATTAGGCCATGCTGTTTTACCTAGAAAAAATAAAACAAATTGGGAAAAAAACCTATGGACCGCTAAAATGTTGAAAGGGCCGCTAAAATCCCAACGGACCGCTAAAGTACAAGAGAGCCAAAAAAAATGTTATATAGGAGTTTTTTACATTGAAATCCACATACAGACGTGTTTCCGAGATGATTACAGAGAAAATCATCAGACTGGCCCGGTAGAACAAGGCTTTGAGGGCGACTTTCCTCGCGAGAAAAAGGTCGAGGCCCGAAAACGGCTGGAATGTGCCCAACCATCCTATTTTATCACTTTCTGTTAATCTTGTAGTTGTTTCTTGTCAGAAAACATTCAAGAAACTTTTTGTTCCCGGTCAGGCGTGTCGTGTCAAAGTCTTGTCGAAATCCTGTCAAGTGCCGTCGTCTCGACCAATCACTTGCCGTCTCTCTGCTCATTCTCGCTTCTTCTTCTCTGGTGGACGGCAGCTTCTTCCATTTTTCTCCAAAAATAAGGTTTTCCACGTTTTGCTACTTTTCTGTAAAAATCACCGCGCAACAACTTTTGGACTAAATTTGAGAATAGGATCGGTCAATGGGACGCGTCACGTAGAGAATCCGCCTCTCGTGTCAGCCTAACCTCTAGAATCTTTCTAGAGAAGGTGTCCTGACCCGGTCTCCTGGCGGTTCGGGGTCCCACGGTGCCACAGCGGTGTTTGGAGCCGTCTGGACTTCGACCACCATCCAAGGGAGACTGGAATTGTTCTGTTGTCAACCGGGGACGGGTATTTTAGGACTAAAATTGTCAATAAACAGGAAATGTTGTCATTTTGCCGGTATCTTTGCTGGCTTGTCTTGTTATTTTCAGGAAGATGGTCGAATCGAGGATGGAAGACGACTTCTTGGTGGCGCCATGGAGAAGGAAGCAGCGGGAGCTGGAAGAGCCGTGGTCCAGGAGAGGCGCCGTTCGCCGCCGGCAGACTTTGGACGATTGCCGTGCTGACAAAGAAGGAGGAGACAAAAGAAGCAGCAGAGATGAGAAGGTTGGGAGATTTGCCCTTATTTCTAAGGTTCACATCGGCAGAAGCAAGTCGACGCGGGCTGGAGGTTTTTCGCGACTTTGCCACTAACCTCGTTCAAAATTCACGGCTCAAAACCTATTGCGCTATTCGTAGAACCAAAAGGGTCTTGTTACGAACCAGTCGACCGCTATTTCCGTCATTTTTTGGCCAATGTGCAGCCCATTTTTGACAGAAAACTACAGCCAGCTTCTGCCCAAAGCAACCATAGCCTCTGCTAGTCCCACACTGCTTTGAAAATGGAGAGAGCGACGGCAATTTGCCAGAAACTCAAAGAAAAAGTGGTTTCGGATCCGGGCGCCTGTCATTTCGACAGCAAGGCCCTCGAGCCGAGGGTAGAAATGGGCATTTCGGTCATTGCCCTGTCAAATGCCTGTCCATCGCTTGTCAATTTTGTTTTCCCCCCTGCTGGATTATTGCGATCAACGCGACAACCGACCGGGCCACCCGTGGTGGAAAGAAATGGTCCACAGTCAAATTGCTCGTCGACCAAAATGCCCAGCGCAGACGTGAACTGCATGGCGGCCTACTTACTATAAAATTCGTGCCGATCTCAAAAGTTTGCATTTGTTCTGCGGGTCGGGCCAAACGGATGAGCGGAGTGTCAAAATTTTTCCAATTTCTATCATCTTTTTCCAGTTATTATAGTCACTCTTTTCAGGCTGTTCTTCTCCACCTTCCTGGTCTCTTTCGCCCTGGTCCTTCCTCCTCACCCAGCCACTGACCCCATTGCCCCTCCTATCATTTTTTTGGCTCAATTTTTGCCAAACACATTAGGCGTAAAAGCCCTAATTGTGCATGGGTTCATGTTTTTTGTTGTTCTGTTCAATAGCAGGATGTGTGAGGGCGCCGCGTACATGACACTGCTCTTGGCCACGGCGACTGAAATTCTTCATGGCCCGCATGTTTTGAGACTTTCTGGAGCATGTTTGATGTTCTGCGCTTTTGAGAGTCCGATCATCGTCTGCGTATGCCAATTTTAGCCATTGTCGAGCCGCTGTAACCGTCCGCAGAGGCCAAGAGCAGTTTCGTGTACACTGGCCCTTTTCCCACCCAAATGGCGCTTTTTCCTTGCATTTTCTTCAGAAAAATATGTGAAAAAGAGCACGCAGAGATCATGTTTATGACTACAAGTTAGTGTGCGTATAGTAGCTTTCCATTTGTAGCTGCTGCCGCGGCCTCGTCGAAACATTTGATGGCGATTGCGGTAGGATCGTCTGTCTCGTGTTCCACCGAAATGCCATCGAAAAGGGGGGCAATACGGATCGTCTTCTGGAACTTCTTCAAGCTCTCCCGTCCGAAGATGAGTTCAATCCTCGTCTGGATGTGGTCAATGGTCTCGAGAAGGTGTTCCGTGACTTCTTGCAGGGCGACCTGGGCCCAACTTCCGGCCACATGTGGCAAGTTCTATTGGAAAGGCGTTCGGAGCTTGACAACTTCTCAATTTTTTAAATTTTCAACGGATAGGATAGTTCTTCATCTTCCAAAGTTCAAAGACAATATTTTCCAGCCGCTTTTAAAAGAGCAACTGCCCGGGAACGTCTGTTACAACTTTCCCCACGTTCCCGGCCGTCGAACGTTTGCCCCCAACAACAGCAGCAACAATTGTACCTCCAGCCATACAAATACCAGTGTAATCCCTCTTTTTCCAACTTTTATTAAGAAAAATAAACATATTTACAGAGGAAATGATCAATTAGCAGAGTTTATAAGAGTCAGTGGGGCCAATGACCGGCATTGTCAGGTTACCGCCAACCATGCTGTCGTCCTTGGCCTTGGCGTCGCAGGCTTTCTTGGCGTAGTTGTAAAACATCAGCTCCAGTTTGTCTTCTTGTTTATCCCGGGGCATGTGCAAGAATTTGGGACAGATTACGGTAGTTCGGATCTCTTTGATGAATTCTTCTTTGCCCTCCTCGCCCAGGTACATTTCAATCTGGTCGATGGCTGCTGCCGACTTGCTTACAATCGACTCGGCCGTTCTCTTCTGGAATGTGCGGATTTTATGATCCCGAGAGGAAAATAAAGCTACCTCTTCATTGGCAATGGTTGGGTACTGTTTGATAGCTGCGGTGAGGTCCTTCACTCGGGCAGGGCGGCTTCTCTCCGTGTTGGTGACCAGGTAAGCGGTGAAAATCAATGCACCATCGTCATCTGTGGCTTTCAGGGAACTCTAAAACAGTATTTTTGACTCTGACGAGATTAAAATCTTGGTTTAAAAGATCTGGAAAGCGAGCAGGTCAGTTAAACAATAGAATGAGAAGCAATTTCGCTTTGAAACCTATAAATTTAGATTCAAGTCGCTGCCAGCTCCTTCTGCCTACAGTAACCAAGGACAGAAACTAGTTTGACAAGTTTAAAGGGCAATTTGATTCGCCACAGTATCCCAAAAGTTAAAAATCGGGACTAGGGCTTAAAACAGGGGTGGAATACTACGAATACTATAACTAAGAACCCAATTTGACCGAGGTGTACGGTAATACGGTACGGACTTCATTTCGCCTTTTCTCCCCCAACGAACCTCTTTAAAGTGAAATTTATTGACGATATCCTTCAGCGCTTCAACTTTAGAAGTGATATTTGCCTTGGAAGTAGCATAGGCTGCTTCAATCTCCGATATGTATTGGTCCTTGCCGTCCTTGATCAAATCATTGAATGCCAATGGTTTCGCCTCCAAGTTGAGAAGTACAAAACTAGCCAGAAGCAGTAGCTTCAACCACATTTCTGGAAATTAAAAGTGGAAAAAGGGTGGAGAATAGGGGAGAAGGGAGGTACAGCGATAAACAAAGTGACTCCGGCCCTCTCTGGCCAAAATTACAATCAAAGAGCAGATTGGGGCAGCTGTGTGCCCACGGGCGGGAGAAGACAAGATTAATGAGGTGCAAAGGGGAGAAAATAGCAAACAACTCCGTGAAAAAATATGGCGAGAAATTATCCAAGGGGTGGATGACTGGATAAAAATTGAGAGAAATTATCCAAGGGCTGGATGACTGGATAAAAACGATGAGAAATTATCCAAGGGGTGGTTGCCCTCCCCCCTTCTCCTCTTTTTAAATATGCTGGTTGTTCCCCTTTTCGCGCTCGTCTGCCCCTCTACCACGTGCTTTCCGTTATAAATCAAACCGTCGGCATGGGGAGGAGGCACGAATTTCTCACCATCGCTTGCGCGCGTATATAAGCGCTCTTCCCCCATTTCATCCTTTCCTCTCCCAAAATGTCGAGTTTTAAAAAAATTCAAGGGTATTGGGTAAGTCGTCTCCTCATTCTAAATATTTCTCCTCTAGGTTAATTATATCAAGTGGACTTCCTGGATCCTGCCGGTTGTCTTCTGCATCTGGGCCGGCTGCGGACCGCGCCATCCCGATCTATCGGCCCTATGCCCCTATCAACAAGCCATACCGCTTTTGCTCTCAATAACGATGCTCACCGCCATTATCTACGCCATAGTCGCCTGCTCCTGCTACTGTTGTAACAGTGTAAGTTTTCCTTTGTTACTTCCCTTTAATCACCTCATTTCTTACAGAAAAAGGTCCTCTCGGATGGATTTTATGCTGTTTATGGATTGTTCTTGCACTTCTTCCAATTCCTCGGCCTCTTCTGGGTCTACAGTATCATCTCGACCGTCAGCTTCGATCCAAAGAGCCCTAACTATTGTGACAGGTCCATGTATCTTGCCTGTCTCTTTACCGTTAGTTATCCCTTGCTTCTCGTTTTGATTTTTGCCGCCATCGCCTGCTATCTCCATGCTAATGACTGATTCAATTGAAATAACTCCCCGATTGTTGTATTCCCCATTGTTCTAGAAAATTGTAATGTAATGCATAATAAAGGTACTGTATCTATTCGTCTATAACCCAGTACAGGGCAAAAAGACTAGTCCAAAAGCTTCCCAAAGCGTGGCATTTTCGCGAGAATTTGAAAAAGTGTAAAGACGGGGTTTGAATGCGCGCGCAACCGGCGGTGAAAAATTCGTTTCTCTCATATTTTCTCACCAGCCATTGTCTCATCGAGGAGGGAGACACGTGGCAGCGGGTCAGCAGAAATGAACAAACAACAAAAACAGAGACGGGACATCGTGGAGAAGCGCTCCATTCTGATGGCTCCGCTATCTTTTCCTCCACCAGAAACTTGATTCTGATGGCTCAAAACAATTTAAAAAAATATAAATTTATTTTAGTAGCTCATGATGAGAGAATGGGATCTGAAAATTTTCAATTTATAGAGAGCAGAAAAAGTACAGCACCTTTTTGACAGATGTAGGCTCCTGTCACCGTAGTGTGGCTGGATCCCCATAGTCCTGAGCTCTCATCTATCCAGGTTGGACTGCTCGGGCCGTGTGGGGAGCCTGAAATCAGCTGATGATTAATTTGAGTGTAATGGAGATAATACAGTACCCCCGCTCATTTTACTCACCTTCTTCGAAATTCGAATATCCAGAAAGATGAGAGCCATCGGGCCAGATACAATTAGACTTGATCAGGTCATAACAATATAGTCCAATCCAGGGAAATGAGGGCATTCCCTTGGATTCTTGTATAGTGAATTGGGACACAAAATTATTCGTCTCTGCGTCGAGAATAATAGGGAAGAAGGCACTCTCATTGGCGCAAAGAGCTAGGGATTGGTTATAGTTGATATCAACCCAGGGGTTGTACTGAAAGAATTGATCTCTTTCCAGGCGGGACCTTACTCTGTAACATTGGCAGGTTCCATTGTAGAGAGTGTAGCCTGGATCACATTTGGCAGTAACTGAAAGCCATTTAAATTAGAAGAGAAAGGCCATTTACCTGGACAACCGGATGGCCTGGCACTGGTTACTGTAACAGGAACGGTAGTCGTCAAACAGCCATTTGGAGCCGCGTCTGGGTCAATCTGGCACATGTAGGGCTTGACAGAGCTGCAGAGCTCCTTTCTAAAACAATTCTGTTGAATAAAACTGGTAAAAAGGTCTCCTACGTCCACTGGTTGTCAACATCACGAGCTGCTCCACATTGATAGATACTGGGATCCGATGGCTGAGCAGACGCCCAGTTCTGATACGTCGAATTGTCTCCATCCGTCCAGGTCCACTGACTAGACATTAGATAATTCACCCCGACCCAATAACTGGGCGAAGGGGAAGTAGCCGCGGCGATTCCAGAAATATAAGAGTTTTCAAAGGAATTCGAGACGGAGACTAGGCTGCCACCCATGGAATTGCAGCTCTTCTCGGCTGCCAAGAAATTAGTGGCTTGGGGAACGTATTTATAACATCTGAAAGGGAAATTTTAACTGCTGATGGAGCAGGATTACTTATTGAAGAGGCTCTCATAAATGGTTCCAGCTGGACAGGCGCCCAAAATGAAGGGAAGGAGCAGAAGAAAAAGGGTCGTTTGGAAGATCATTTCATGGCAAATGGGAGAGATAAGACCGCTCAACGAGGCCCGCTCTTCCATTCCTAATTGAGATTTCAATTTATTCCATTGCAAAACGAGGATTTATATTTATTTTCAAAACCTTACAACTGAAATAACAAAATTATTAAAAATAAATAAAAAGGAAAAGGAGTTAGAAAGGGACAATATGACGAGACTCAACACAAAGACACATCAGTGGACAGGGAAAAGCGTAGAAATGATAGTGGCCCGGGCTTCGCTGCATTGACCGAAGAGCATCCAAAACCTCGTCGTCGAGCGGTGGGTGTTGAACCATATCGAGCTTATTCTCTAGCTCACTTTAAACATCAGAATAATTAGAGAGAAAAATGTATCTAACCTATGCCAGTATTCCGCAGCGTTGCTGGTTCGCTGAGCTACGATTCCAAATTTATGCCATAAGTCTTTGAAAGTGTCGTTTTCGCCCCAGGTTTCATCAAAATATTTGATGAACGCCAGATATGTGCTGGTAGCGTGATGCCCATCGGCTACTGGGCTTTCAAGCACTCCGGACCGGAGGGATCAGCTCCTGTTGTAATCGTAGAACAGATAGGAAATTCACATACTTTAGGAAGAAACGAGACGGCCAACAGGAGATTGCTCACGACTATTTCTTCGAAATCCCGATTTCAATATAGAAGTATAGAGGTCATCTATGGTCCTGAAAAGATTATTAATGAAGAAAACAAAAAGAAGAACGATGAAAAAGCAGAAAAGGGAAGGAATAGGGGAAATTCGAAAAGATTCGGAACACAATAACAACCAGCTGGGAGCGAAGGACGGTGCGGGCAGGGGGCCAGGAAGGCTGCGCTGGTCCTAACGGGGTGTGTTGCTTGTAATGATATATGTGAGCACGGCTGGTGGGGAACAGAGGAAAAGGCACATTGGAGACTGGTCACCACATGTGCCCTTCTTGGACTGTCGGGCTCGCTTTGGTCAGAAATGGTATATTCGGGCTCAATTTAACAGAAATTCTAACAAAATTTAAGGTCATTTATGGTCCTGAAAAGATTATTATCGAAGAAATCATGAAGAAGAATGAAAAAAATAAGAAAGCGAAAGGAATAGGGGGAAATTCGGAAAGTTTCGAAGCACAACAACAACCAGCTGGTGCGCGGGAAGGAGACAGACACGGGACCAGGATTGTTCTGTTCTGTTCTGGCACAGATATTCTTGCTAGCAAAGAAAGAAGTAGTGCTCTAAGGCCGGGTGGCCACCACATGGCCTCTCTCTTCCGCCATGTGCGCAATAGAACTGCTGGTGAGGAAGCGGTAACTTTTGGATAAATTAAACGGGAGCGCTTCAGAGGAGTAGAGAAAAAAGAGTATCGGAGGATATCGGAAAGTGTAAAGGCTAATTTTAATTAATTCTTCTTATGAATTTTAACAAAATTCGCTCCGAAAAATTATTTCGGTGCCTGAAACTTGTTTTAAACTGCCGCCCCTGGGATAACGTCGTTACCTGTAATTTTACCTGTTCAAAGTCAACTTTCTTGCTTTTCATTTTCTGTTTATTTCACTGCTTGATGGCTGATCTTTTTCCGGCCACAGCTGCTGCTGGTCGCCGGATAAAGGTAACTTTTTTCCTGTTTTTCTTCGCTACGCAATGTTAGGCGCACCCGCACCCGTACATTATCGGCAGGATGCTCGTTTTCACTCAAATCAGCTATAAAATAGCTCAATTTTGTTCATGTTTTCTGTTCATACGCCTTTATTTTAGCAAATCCTACCCTAATAATGGGCAGATGTCTGTGTGTCTGTCTGTCTGTATGACCTGTCGTCTGTACGGATTGACCGGTCAAATGAGAGAGAAGCAGAAAGGTTCGACCGGCTGACCTTATCCGACTGTCAAAGCTTATGCGACAGGAAAATAACTAGAACAGTTCTTTGGGAAGGGGGAGCCGATTGTTTTTCGATCGAGTTGTTAACGCCAGCGCCGTCGAAGACGGCCGGAGGCATACTTGTAATGATAGAAATTATTGCAGGACTGGTGTATAGATCTCATCTTCTTCACTCTTATGGGGCTGGTTTTAATGAGACACTTCTACGACTGTAAGCAGTTTCTTCCACTTGGAGTATATGAAGTTTTTAGTCGACATTATGATGATGGTGGATCCTCGCGTCGCCCTGAATCTCTACGTCGTCTTTGCCGGTTTCATTGTTGTCATTCTAACAGGTCAGTTGCACTCTGCCCTTTCTGTAGCATTGATGAACTGTCTCCACCCAAAGTGGGCCAGTTTTTTGGCTGATCCTGAACTCGATGCTCGCTTTTGCCCCATTTGTAAACTCCGTAATTCCAGCCAGCTTCGTTCTATACCTTCGACGGCCTACAAAGACTGGTGGAACTGTGACCGGAAGAGATTTGGAATCTCCAATGGAGGATAGCTCGAATTCGGAGGATAACTACAGTGAGAGAGACTATTGGATGTCGGATGATGATGACGATGAAGATACTCAAGTAGCCGCGGATGATGTTACCGAGAGCGGAGAGGATTTGGAACCGAGAATGGAGGATAGCTGGAACGAAGAGGAGGAGGACTACATTGAAATGGACTATTGGACGTCGGAGGATGAAAACGACGAGCCTCGGACGTCCATTAAGAAGGGAATCCCACGCGAGCTTTGGAGACCAATTGACCATCCCAAGCCAGCGTACAGGACGGCAAAGGGACAAATATACGAAGCCTTTGGAATTCGAGACGGGGAAGAGATCCAGCAGCCGGCTCACCATCCGAATAGTCTTCTGGATAAGGAGAAGAAGAGCATCGAGGACAGGGAACGGGAGAAGAAGGAGCAGAGCCCGTCGATGTATAGCTACGACCCTCGCTGCCTTGCCAAAGAATTTATCGACCTGGATCCGGAGACGTTTTTGGTGGACTCGTCCAAATTAAACCTCTGCTTCCTTAACACCGTCATCCTTGCCAAGATCTGTGCCAACGTATGTCATTTTTGAAGGTATTTTATAATTGGTTTCAGTTGATTCCTTTAGATTTCATCAAGCTCTCGTTGACCTGCCGATATCTGCACTGGCGCATGTTTACCTTCACCACGTGCTATGCTCCCTACGAGGCCCGGATGAAAATTAGGGATAAAAAACTGAGGGAGGACACAAAATACCGTACGATGCCTGAGATGGTCTACCGTTTCAATGTAGACCTGCCGCCTCGCGATGGCTGGGATAATCATTTTCGCTCTGAATGCGGTTACCGAGGATTCTTTGTCACCCGGCCCGATTGCTTCCGAAAGCCGTTTGTCTTCGACACGCTGGATATCATCCTTGAGGTCAGTTCGTGTGTTTCAGAGACCCTTGACAGCTGGATTTTTTGCTACCCCGGTCCAGTATCGTTTCCGGGATGTTCATTTTGCCCGAAAAGCAACTATACAACATACATATTTCTAGCTTCTTCACTACAAAAAAGAAGACTTCGACCGATGCCTGCCATATATTCTCCCTCTCCGCAAATATGCCAAGCATCTAGAAGTGAATTTCCATTGGCGTGGATATGGATGGGGCAGAGAACTGGATTATGATTATTACCGTCTTATCGACTATCAGGCAACTAACGACTTTCTCGAGGTTGCCTACTCCTAATATTTTATTTTCTTGTTCTCTTCAGAAAGTCAAGCCGATCAGTTTTGGTTCGCATGTTGCTTTGCCAGAAATGTTTCTAAATAGTGGCTTCCTCCGCAAGGTATGTTTTATTTTTTTTTGTAAGAGAGTCTTCCTTGAGCCATAGCCGGGGTTGGCTCCCTCCACGATTCTGTCTAACCAAAAATGGAGGTTCTTATTTCTTCCTTTTCAGATGGATACCGGGCATTCTGGTGATCTTGACTACCGAGATCCACTGGAGAAGATTTTCCTCAATCGGATTGGCTACTATATAAAGCCTACGGACGACGCCGTGAAACGGACATTCAATGAATTTTTCTATGGTGCAACAAATTTGGAGTACCACAGCTACCACACCATTCAAAAGGACGACCAAGGAGGATTTCCTCTGTGAGAATACTTTATATTGCATAATTCAATGGTTGTTCCAGGTTGGAGTATCTCTTCAGTCGATTTGCTCCCGAAGACGAGTACTATTTGGAGGACTGGGGCTACTATTGGACTATGACAATTGCGACAAAGGAGACCGGAAGGAGGCACCGTGTCGAAATTTTAAAATTTAATTGGGAAGAGATGTACGTGAGGCGCGGCTACGCTCCTTTTCCATTTTTTGTGTCTATCCGGATTGGAAAAGAGGAGACATTCGACAAATATAGCCATGGATGGGTCGATCTGAAGTACTGGTATAAGATGGAAACGGCAGTGGAGCCGGACGAGGAGGAGGAGGAGCCGGGAGGAGACGAGGAAGGACGGGCCGAGGACGAGCACGCGGCCTAGGGAAAAAGATATCAATTTGTGTTTTTTGCGTAGATGTCCGAATAAATTGTACTATTTGAGTTGTTTTAGTTTTTCAGGCTTCTGGGAGAATGCTAGTTTTCCTTTGCACTCGCCTCTACCTAGTAAGTAATTGGAGACTGGTCACCACATGTGCCCTCGGCTGTTTCTCATCTTTTAGGGCATTGCCTCTCCCGCCGAGTGTCGATTTCCCATTCATTACCCGCCCATAAAGTGCCGTCCCTTCTTGGACTGTCGGCAAATGCTTTGACAGAGCGGCCCTTTGTAGTGGTTTTTAGAAGACCCTATGTTTGAGAAAAGAAACCAAAAGAAAGGGAAGAGAAGAGGAAAAGAGAGGGGCAAACGGGAAGTGGATAGGGCACGCAAATGAATGGTCACCTGGGTCAGAAATAGTAAACAGAGAATGGCAGGGGAGACAGGCCACCACATGTCTCTCTTCCTCACTCTCACTTTCCTCTCACTGATCTGTTTCCTCCAAACTGGAGACCGCCTTCTCCACCACAGTAAATCCCCTTTTCTGTCTTTCCTCCACCACAATAACTCCCCTTTTCGGTTTTTTCGAAACCCCCAATCTGCTTTACCTGGATGGAAAGCAGGAAAGACGAGCACACCTAGACTGCCGGCTCTTCAAAGCCGGGAAACCGGGTAAACGACCTCTAGCAGAAAGGCTTGGCTCGCTATTTTCAGGTGGCTGCGACGAATGGATGAAGGCTTCTTGGTGGAGATGGCCGGTCAAGAAGATGAGAGCAGCTCTGACGCCGTCGTAGAGGAGAGGAAGGTCTTTGGAGAAGAACCGTGGACCAGACGAAGTCCCACTTGCAGTCAACTGATTTTGGGCAATTCCTGTGATGACAAGGAAGGAAGGAATTAAAAAAGGAAGAAAAATGACAAGGTTAGCTGTTTTCCCATCCCATGCAGGGTTTAACCACGTCAAAAGCAGTTCGACGCGAATTTTTCGACAGATTTCTACCCGCCCCGGAGAGGATTTTAACTGTACAACTGGTCAAAAAAAGATCTACGCTCTTTTATACGAAGAACAGAGCTTGTTACGGATTGATGGTCCGAAATTTACGCTCTGATTGTCCAAAATGGCTCATTTTCGAATGAAACTCTCCCTTCCGCGTCTGTCAGTCAGCTGAAAGAACCCAGAAACCGGCCGCTACCGAGTCCATTTTTACAAATTGCGTAAACGACCGCAAATCCGCGAAAGTTACTCGAAAAGGAAAGCAACCTACCGCATTTTTGCCGCCTTATAAAATGGTCATTTGGGTCAGAGCACCTTCCAGTGTTGTGTTACATTTAGTTATTCTTTCCAGGCTGCTCTTGCAAGAAGGAGCAGAACAAGACGAAGAAGGGCAAAAAGAAGAAAGAGAAATACAAGAAGGTCCGCGGCACGGACAAGTACGAGCCACAGAACTATCTGCTCCGTATAGAGGGCGTCCTCTGCTGCGCCTCGCATGTCATGATCGTCCTCTGGCTGCTGCTCACCCTCGGCCTCCTTGTCCTCATCATCTCTCTGCGCTTGTTTATATTCCCTCTTATCCAGCACATTAGGCGTAAAAGCCATAATTGTTCTTGGCCTTCCGCTACTCAAGTTTGTAACAGCACGTGTTTTATGGGCTTTTGTTAGAATAACGGTGTGGGGAGAGCGCGGAGTACACTACACCGCTCTTGGCCTTCCGCTACTCAAGTTTGTAACAGCTACACGACTTTTGGAGCATGTTTGAGACGTTCCGCGCCTTTAAAAACTCGGCCATCAGCTGTATATGCCAATTTTTTCCACTATCAGACCACTGCACCCGTTCACGCATATCGACGGCGCCCGTTACGTGGTGACCTGAAAGTCTAACTTAAATTGAGCGAAAAGATGTACTGACGGTATAAGGTAAATTCGCTAAAACGTGTTCCGTAGAGCTGCTCAATATCAATCTTTGTATAGCCAGAGATAGCCTTTCGGAAAAAGTAGGTCGCTTGCAGTTGCGGATACATTCGGCTATATTCTAAACCATACGAGCTGCTCAGTTGGATAGAGATATTCTTGCTCCTTCGAATGAATTCATTCACTCCATGACATGTCTGTTGCAGACGGAAATAACTTTTAGATCAAGCTGAAATAATATTTGAGAAGAAAATGAAATCAAACCTTTCTGATGACTTTCTCCAGAAGATAAGGATCCAAATCGGCTAACAGAAAAGCTGCCATCTTGCCAACGGAAAGATACGAACTGAAATAAAGAGGCTGAAGTATTGCTGAAGAGAAAAGGGACACAATTTAACAAAAAAGAGAAATAATGAAAAAATGATTAAAGGGACAGTCTCGCACTGGTTTGATTGGGCACGAATTACTGTAGAATTTGGCTTTGGCGCCTCTTCTGGCAATTTGAATTTTATTGAAAACTCGTCATTTTGTATTTTCGCATTTTATTCTTTGTTGCATATGATTCGCTAGCGTCTGCTGATCATTTTGATATAAAGAAATGCAAGAAATAATGAAAAAAATGAGCGAAAATGATTTTTAACAAATAGCAGTAAATCTGCTCCATCTCATCGTACCCCAAATGGGGTACGTTCGCACCTATGCGAGACTGTCACTTTAAAAACGAAAGCGACAGCGCAATAAAAGCGCGCCCTAATTCAAATTCACCCTTTTGAAATTTGAAAGCTGCCATCTTACAAAATCATCCCAGGTTTTCACAGAAAAAGCAGATTTCTGCAAACTTGTTTCACCATGAATTCCTTCTATGGGTAGGTGTTTCACCAGGAATTAGATCTATGGGTAGGTGTTTCACCCAGATGTATTGATCCTAGAATTCGATCCTCGTATGCTGAAAATAACTGCAGATTATGCTTGCTATAGAAAGAAGAAATTGTAAATCTTGTTTTCGAATAAAGTCTATTTTTCTGAGGTGCCAGAGAACTGCCCGATAACGGGATATCTTTACGAGGGTGGAAATGATGTAGCGTCCTGTGTAGCCTTCTAGTCTCCCTTTGTAAAAAGAGGTTGTAAAAGAGCTTATCAGGCAGGACAGAAGTGCTTCTGATTAAAGTGATGTGAGAGCAGGGACTAATTCTCCGGAAATGGTTAAAAAAATAGACGAGATAAGGGGTATTTCTCTCTGTTTGGATCATAATTCGATTGACTTCCCTCGCACCCATACAATCTCGGCAGCGATGGCAAGCGACGCGCCCTCCCGCCGCCCTCTCGCCATCGCTTCTCGGCCTTATGGCTAAGATCAAAGTGTAGTAATCGTTCTTATCGAATTAACCTTCGATATATACCGCTATTGTGGTATACAAGGTTAACCGATTTTTGAGACCAGAAGTGGCAGCTGGCTTGCTAGCTCCTCTTCCTGGGTCGGCCCGGCGTTGCACTGCTGCCGGGAACGGCCCTCCCCCACATTTGGGGAAATACACACTACAGTGCAATGAAGGACTTTCTAAATCTTCTAAATGACGGGAAACAAACGACAAAGTACCTTTTCTGAAACGTGAATGATTAAACCACTTCTATCATCATTCAGTAGTCCACGCCCTTGATAACAGTCGCCTACATATAATGACTTTTGAGCCTTATCAATTTAGTCTGCTCAAAATGGTGACAAAGGTCCTTGTTCTACTCTGCCTCGCTTCTTCAGCCCTTTCGCTTTGTCCATCTGGGACCATCTATGAGAGCCTCTTTAACAAGTAACCCTGCTCCATTTACAACCCAAATTAACTCTTTCAGATGTTACAAATACGTTCCCCAGGCCACTAATTTTCTCTCAGCCGAGAAGAGCTGTAATGCCATGGGAGGCACCTTGGCCTCCGTCTCAGGCAGCTATGAAAACTCCTATATTTCTGGAATCGCCGCGGCGACTTCCCCTACCCCGAGTTATTGGGTCGGTATAAATTATCTGATGTCGAACAAATGGGCCTGGACCAACGGAGACAATTCCACCTACCGGAACTTCGCCTTCTTGGAGCCGAACGATCCCAGCATCTACCAGTGTGGAGCTGTCCGGGATGTTGACAACCAGTGGACGTAGGGGACCTTTTTAAAAGATTTCAATGGAATCCGTTCAGGAAGGAACTCTGCGGCGCTTCTAAGCCTTACATGTGCCAGATTGACCCCAACGCTGCTTCCAATAATAATAGCTGCATGACGACTACTCCTTCCCCCGTTACTGCCACAACTCCCAGGCCCGTTAATGGTGCTTGCCCCGGTAAGTTCAATACTCTTCTTTCTTTATAATTATGTATGTTTTCAGCCGGTCGCTGCCGGAATCTCAACTACATTATTAACTATGACACCTGCAAATGCTACAAGGTGAGTCCCTCCCTACTTTTTGGGCAGTCTGGAGATTTCTGGCCTAAAATCAGCTGAAGAGGAATAATAGCCCGTTTTCAGTTTTATCAAGGTTCCACAACAAACTACAATCAGTCCGCTCAACAATGTGCCAACGACGGCGGCACCATGGCGATTATCCTGACCCAGGCTGACAATATCTTCGTTTCTAGTCTTGCCAAAAACTCTTCTGTCACTGAAACCAATCCCTGGATCGGTCTCTGGTGCTCCGGCAACACCCCCAGCAGCTGCAGATGGGCCGACGGCTCACCAGTGTCTTATACCAACTTTGCTGGCGGTATGATCAATTTTCGGACATCAATAAGGAAATTTAGGCTATCCCCGAGCGAACCAGCCCACTTATTTGGATGAAGTCAATCAGATGTGGTATACGTTCGACGCCTCTTCATCTGGAACGTATATCTGCCAAACAGGTAAGAGAAACCATTGAAAAGGGAATAACAGTTTTGTTTTCAGCCGGAATGAGTGCTGGAATGGCTCAGTTCTCCAGAGGAAAGGCGTCTCTTCCCAATAAAGCTCAACAAATTGCTCTATAAAATGAGAAAAGCATAAATAAAGCCATTCGATTAATTTTGTTCAATATTGGCCGGTGTTTGCTAGTAAAAATTGAAAAAGTAAATTAGTTCAACAGTGATAAAGCAACATAAAAGAGACCGTAAAATGCTTATCTAGGACTTCAAAGGGCACCAGATTATAATGATGTGAGCATTATGTAGGTTGCTCTTAATTTCTGGGAACGGCTTGGGTGCTCAAATAAATAACAGTCGTTCTTTTTTTTTGAAAATGGATAGTAATCACCGTTCGGGTGAATCCGACCCTATATGAAAAAGAAGAACTTGCACAGCCATGGTGCATAGCAGAAAGTCTGCTTGGACGTTGACTTTGAACCCTTCAAACCTCCATGTAAAACAAAAGCGTCTTACCCTAATAAAATGGGGAGATCTCCGACCGTCTGCAAGTCTTGTCGTACAGTCTATACTAATCCGACGGTCAAATCTGAGAGAAGCAGAAAGTTTCGACCGCCTGACCTTATCCCACTGTCAATTGTTATTCGGCAAGAAAATAACTAGAACATGGGGAGGAAGAGTCGGTGGTGGAACGCGGATCCGAACAACAGGAACGTAGTGAGGCACAGTCAAGACGAGGGAAAAAAATTCGGAAAAAAGAGAAAACGACTTGTAAGGTGAGAACCTTTGATGTAAATGGAGTAGCTCCCGTCAAAAGCGAGTATTGGCAAACTAGGAATCAACTTGTCGAGTATCCGCTCGGAAAGAGTTTTTCAGTTGAGGAATCGGGATAAATCGTATTGCAGAGGATACGGTACTTGCATTAGGGAAAAAGATTGATAAAACAGCTCAACCCGGGCAATGACTGCAAATCCGGGGGCTTTTCTCTATGATAGCAACAAAACTAGATACATTTGCCGGCTTTCCTTGACAGTGTGGGCAGCTTAATGACGTTTATCTCTATTCTGCGCTTACTTCCGCTGATAAGAGCATATAAATACACAGTAAGATCCTATAAATAGTGCTACCCTGCCTTACCAGTCTACTCAAGATGGTGGCCAAGTCTCTCGCTCTGCTCTGCCTCCTTTCTTCAGCCCTTGCGACTTGTCCAGCTGGGACCATCTACGGTCGCGCCTTCAATAAGTAAACCTGCTCCTTTTACACTAAAAATTAACAATTGCAGATGTTACAAATACGTTTCCCACGGCGCCAGCTTCCTCGCGGCCGAAAAGAGCTGCATGTCCATGGGAGGCAGCCTAGTCTCCGTCTCGACATCCTATGAAAACGCCTACATTTCTGAATTTGCCTCGGCTACGGATCCTTCTGCCAATTATTGGATCGGAGTGAATCTTCTACTGTCTACTGGATGGCTCTCGACCAACGGGGGCCAATCCGGCTATCTGAACTGGGCAGCTGGACAACCATCAGATCCCAGTATCTATCAATGTGGAGCTGTACGAGCCAGTGACAAATTATGGACGTAGGATCCTTTTTTGTAAACTTGGATTAATGGAAAAAGTTCAGGAAGGAGCTCTGCAGCTCTATGAAGCCCTACATGTGCCAGATTGACCCTGGCCATTTCGCTGCTGCCAACAACAGCTGCGTTTCGACTACTCCTTACCCGGTTACATCCACAACACCCAGATCCGGTGGTTCTTGCCCTAGTAAGTTCTTCTGGCTCTTCTGGTTTAATATGTCGATTTCTAGGTGGTCACTGCCTGAAGCCTGGCTACACATTGAATACTGCCGCCTGTAAATGTTATAAGGTGAATCTTGTCCTATTTATAGGGCAGTCACTTGCACTGGGTGGGGCATATTTGGATTAATTCCAAGGAAAGAGAACTAACAACCATCTTTTCAGTTCTACCAGGGCTCCTCTACGAATTACAACCAGTCAGCTCAAGTTTGCGCCAATGACGGCGGCACAATGGCCGTAATTCTCAGCCAAGCCGAGAACACCTTCATTTCAAGTTTCGCTCGCAATAACTCAATCGGTCAGACGAATCCCTGGATCGGCCTCTGGTGCTCGGGCAGTGACCCCAGCAGCTGCAGATGGGTAGATGGTTCTCCTGTCTCATACACCAACTTTGCTTTTGGTAAGACTGCATCCGGAAGGGAAACAATGAACTACAGGCTATCCTCGAATTGGTCAACCCGCCTACTTGGATGAAATTAATCAACTGTGGTACAGCTTCAGCTCCTCGTCCACCGGGTCGTTCATCTGCCAACAGAGTGAGCCGTCACTTTTCGGGAGACTAATGTGAGTGTTTTCAGTGGGCACCCGTACACCAGAAGCACCGCAGCTCTTCAAGGGCAAGGCTTCCCTTCTCGATAAAGCAAAACACAACGTTGTATAAAATAACATTCCGTAAATAAAGATTTCTCGAAGCTTTCTTTGGGGCAATGACACATTTAGGGCCCGAAATCTCCCCACCCTTTTTGCACATCTTCAGTATATGGAGCGAAAAACGGACATGGTAGGCTAAACGTGTTGCAATTCCAAATAGCAGCGTTCCGAAATGCTGCATTTCCAAATAGCAGCGTTCTCAATTGCAGCTATTCGTAAACATGAACGTGACCCGATAAAGTTGCCCTACCACCGTCGCCAGTGGGGGTCGTTGAGACAGATACATTAAAATAAAAAGAGGTGTTGAAAATATAAAACGGCTCGAAAGTAGTCAATGATGACAAATGCCCACGGGTAGTGATCAGTGCCAGAAGCAAAACTACAGACACTCCCAGAGTTTCTCCGAAGGCGTGGGTGATTCAGCAGACTTTATCGCCTGCCACTGCTCGTTTCCGGTGATAAGAGCACATAAAGGTTCACTAATTTACTATATAAATGGCTCCTGTCCCTTATCACTTTACTCAAGATGGTTTCAAAGACCCTTGTTCTGCTCTGCCTTGTTTCTTCGGCCCTTGCGGCTTGTTCACCTGGAACGGTCTACGGTAGCGCCTTCAATAAGTAGCCCTGCTCCATTCACATACCAAATTAATCAGTTCAGATGCTACAAATACGTCCCCCAAGCGACCAGCTTCCTGATGGCCGAGAAGAGCTGTGAATCCATGGGCGGCAACCTGGTCTCCGTCACGAATGCCTATGAAAACTCCTACATTTCTGGAATCGCATCGTCAATTAACCCTTCCGGTAGCTACTGGATCGGTGTGAGTCTCCTACTGTCCGCTCGATGGTCCTGGACCGACGGAACGAATACCACCTACTTACCCTGGGGAGTTGGAGAACCGTCAGATACCAGCCCCTACCAATGCGGAGCTATCCGACTTGCTGATAACATGTGGATGTGGGAGACCATCTTACCGAATCTAATCGAGGAATCTGTTCAGAAAGGAGCTCTGCAGCTCTATGAAGCCCTACATGTGCCAGATTGACCCCAACGCCGTTCCGACCAGTGGTTGTGGAACGACTCCTCCCCCTTCTACTACACCCCGACCCGCTGGCCCTTGTTACTGTAAGTTTTAAAAGTTTTTTGGGTGAACATGCGTCTTATTTCAGCCGGGCGTTGTTCCAATTCCGGTTTCAAGCTGAATCCTGATAACTGCAAGTGTTACAGGGTGAGAATCTCTATTTATTGTGTGTAGTAAAGGGTGTTTTTGGATAGGAAAAGGATCTTTTGGAATAAAATGCGAAGAAAACGGAATAATAGTGCCCATTTCAGTACTACAAAGGTCTCACCACGAACTACAACCAGTCTGAACAAGTCTGTACCAAGGAGGGCGCTACCCTGGCCGTGATTCTGAATCAAGCGGAGAATACCTGGGTTACAAGCTTGGCTCACAACAGCTCAACCGATGACTCGAATCCCTGGATCGGTCTCTGGTGCTCCAGCAACATTCCCAGCAGCTGCAGATGGATCGATGGATCTCCTTTCTCCTATTCGAACTTTGCTTCGGGTAATCACTTTATGAAATCATAGAAATGGAATTTTTAGGCTATCCCCGTCCCAATCAGCCTGGCTATCTGGATGCCTACAGTGGACGGTGGTATACTTTTGACTCCTCTTCAACCGGATCGTTTATTTGCCAACAGAGTGAGCAGTTCTCTTCTAAAATGAACAATAAACATATTTTCAGTGGGCCTACGTGGAGCAGAAGAGCCTAAAAAGATTCTACTAGGAACCATCTTCAACAAAGCCAAGAATATCCCGATCTAGATATGAAACACGTCAATAAAGATTTTTTGTGAAGATTCTTCTCAAACCCATGGACCATTATGATTTCAACAGGGTGCTAGTGGCAAAGGGGAGCGGTCGGATGGGCTCGGCAGGTCTCCTCCCCTATCAGTTGACAGCGGGCCTCCTCTTCGGTTTAATTACCCAAGTTTGAGGTACTAACTACTTTCCGACCCTATGAAAATAGAGGACGAAAACTAATTTTGGAACCGCTTCCCTCGAATGAGGGAGGCAACTAGACGAGTAGTATACCAGGTGGAAGCAATCCTCGTAAGAAAAAAACTGGACCCCCGCTACTTTGGATGTTATCGCCGATATTTCCGACTCTCTCCATCTGCTCTAATTTTCGGGGGTAACTATTGGTATCCAAAAGTACGGGTACGAATGGTTACCCATTTGAGCACTGTTTGGACGGGCTCCGGTCGGCCTCATTCCAATACGGATACAGACTAGGAGATTTGCTGATGACTAGGACTTTTCCCTTTCTCCCTGTCTACTGACCGGACTTTAGATGGTTCAGTGGTTACAGATCTTTATTGGCATATCAACCATATGGGCTAGTGTGTCTCTCACTATATGGGCTGGGTCGCCCTGGAGGGGAGCGCTGCCCCGCTCCCCCCGGCGGGTGTTTCCACCCGACTCCTCCTCCCCGCCCTCCAAGAGGCGAGAGAGGTGGCCAGCGCAGAGAGTGCTAGAGTATTCTGGCCAGTAGACAGAACAGGCACACTGGCTCCAGAGCTGTTTTTTTTATGTATTACCGACTATTGTATCGTGGTATTTCATGCCCCTCTCCCTCCCAGGTAAAGGCTCTGAAGAAGATATGCCGCAGATCGACGAGGGGGAGGTCGATTATAAAACGCGACCGTGACAAAAGTGCCCGAATCCACATATTTCTCGTCAAAATAAACGGGCAGAGGGGGCAATACAATCCTCACAAGGATTGCTTTTCATACTGTTTCGAGTAAAAATAGTTATGTTCCATCGCGCGCCACATTGAAAAGGACGGCTTTTGAGGGAATATGATAAGTAGAACTTATCGGCTAGGGCAACAACCGACATAACTATTTCAGAATGAGATCTAGGTTTTAGCTGTGGCCTTTTCAACCCGCTGAAACCCTTGCTATCAGAGGATTTTGGACTTTTCAGAAGGGTGTGGGACTACAATATGGCGGCGCCTCTGTAGTCTTATGCTTTGTGTAAGTTGTCTTCCTTATCTAGTTGGGCAGAAGAACGAGTGATTAAATTGACGTAAGGACAAGCTACAACCTGGAAATCAGTCTTGCAGCCTCCTTGTTTACAGCGGAGGACAGCCACTATTTGGGCAGGAATTGCGGCCGGAGACGGCCTTCCCCCAATATACCTCATTTGACGTGCGTCTACCGGAATAAGTCGTCCTACCGGAACAATAGGGATATCTCTCTCTGTACGACCTGCAGGTTGTTCAGAGCTTACCGGAAAGAGATCTACTGGTTTCTCTATAAAACGAAGGTAACTTAGAATGTAGGGTGTATTCATAATCTTCTCTTACTTCCCCGCTGATAAGGAGCTCCTATATAAGCAGTCCTTGTTCCCTTCCATCTTTACTCTGCTCACAATGATTTCCAAGGTTCTAGTTCTCCTCCTTCTGGTTTCTTCGTCCTATGGAGCCTGTCCAGCCGGATCAACCTATGAGAGCATGTTCAACAAGTAATCCTCTCTCCCTTTCACCCAAAGCTAATCCGTTAAGATGTTACAAATACGTTACCCGAGAAGCTAATTTCCAAAAGGCACAAGAGAACTGTGTAGCCATGGGAGGCAGCGTGGTCTCCGTCACGAATGCCTTCGAAAATGCCTACATTGCCGGGATTGTGGAGACAATATCGCCTACCCAGAGCTATTGGATCGGACTAACACTGCTTAATTCCACTCAATGGTCCTGGATCAATGGAGATAATTCGACGTATTTGGACTGGGCTGGCGGGCAGCAAAGAATGGATCCCAATGTCTATCAATGTGCAGCAGTTAGGGGGAAAGACAACGAGTGGACGTGAGAAGCTTTTATGAACATATCCTTAATGGAAATCAGTTAGGAAGGAGAAGTGCAACGAGATCAAGTCTTATATGTGCCAAATTATAACCAATGCGACTGCACCAATTCCTGGGAGTTGCCCAGGCAAGTTCAAGAGCTGTTTCTCCTCATAAAGAGCTAATTTTAGGCGGTAGCTGTCCTGATCCTAGCTACACATTGAACCCTGACAGCTGTAAATGTTATAAGGTAAAACTGCCTTCATTTTTTGGTTAAAATGGCCCCTGAGACGGTAAAAAGGTTGATGAAAACGGCCCCCTTGATGATTCCCGAAAAGAAAAGAGCCGTCGTTCAGAAAATAATATTATGGACATTTTTTTTTAGTTCTATCCAGGAAGCGTCACAAGTTACAACGACTCGTCCAAAGTCTGCGCCAGTGAAAATGGAATAATGGCCGTAATTGAGAATGAGCCGGAGAATCGCTTCATTGCCAGTTATGTTACTAGTATTTCTCCTCCGACTACAAGGAATCCCTATATCGGACTTTGGTGTACCGGCACAACTGTCAGTAGCTGCCAATGGGCAGATGGATCTCCTGTCACCTATTCCAATTTCTACCCTGGTATGAATTTTTAGGAATCTAGTAGGGAAGAGATTTAGGTTATCCTCATGGGAACGAACCCGCCTACCTCGACGAGGCAACACAACAATGGTTCGGCTTTCCAGATTGGGATTATGGAAGCTATGTATGTCAGCAGAGTAAGAAATCATTATTGAAAAGAGGCAGCAACCATGTTTTCAGAGGGCATCCCAGCTTCGAATACACCGCAGTTGTCCAGAGGAAAACCATTCTTGCCAGAGAAATCGAAGCCAACTCTTCTCTAGCCAGTGACAAGTGTAAATAAAAATATGAAACACACAAGGGAGCAATGAACCAGAACAAGGGGCGCTCGCTTTCCTCTCCACTCTCCCCAATTAGAGATGCTGCCGCCGCACCCATCCGATCTCGGCAGCCGCGGCGCATTGGCCTGTCCCGACTTGGCCAGCATTAAACTTACCTGGCTGGGAGATCTGACGTGATCAGGAAGACGCCGGCTCCATGGCGAGGCTGTTCCATTGCACTTTCGGAACGGCTGACCCGTGAGGCAGTCTCGAGTTGAGATTCGCCTACAGCTAAATTTTTGCGTGAGGGGCTGCGTTCGCGCGGCCCCGACAAGATTTCCCAGCTCACATCTTTCCACTTCATTCCCTTCTCTTTTTAGTTTGCTTTTTATTTCCCCCCCCCCCCCCCCCCCCCCCCCCGGGCACCTGTCCCTGCCACCTGCGTCAGTTCCTTTTTTCCCGCCTTGTGGGCCGTCTCCCGTGTGTTCCGCTTAGGCAGCACATTGATCATCATGAACAAATCCTTTATTTTGCTGTTCTTTTGTGGTTTTGTATTGGTTGAGACCCGTTTTAACATGACCATCGTTGATCAGATTGAAAAGGTAAGCGGATATTTGAAGAATATTGAATTTTTCAGCTCTTGATTAGTTCTTCAAATGTTATCGCCGACGAGATGGACCCAATCCAAGGAAACGAGCGCGAATTCCTCGAACGCCTCCAACGGGAGGTCCTTGACACCTCCGCTCCCCGGGAAGAGAGACTTGTTCTTATCAAGAGGCTAATTGAAGCCTACAAGCCCGAATTTCAGGTCGGAATCCCAGTTTCCAATTCAAAATTCTCTTTAGAACCCCATGCAGATTGCCGAAAAAGTCCTAAATGACCATGAATCCTGCCTACGGGCATTCAAACGCTTTGGAGAGGATTACACCTGGGCTGAAGAAGCCTACATTCGGATGGGAAGGATCGCCTTGGAGCCTCGGTACTACACGACGGGATCAGATGGAAGACTGAAGGTCATCAGGGAAGTCATCGCCGACATCTTGAAAAGGTTCAGATTTTAGTTCGTTTAGTGTCATAGACCGTATTGTAAGTAGAGAAATGAAGATTTTTGCCTCATAAACTTCAAGAAAACGAGTTGAATTTTGACCTTTATTTCCTTTTCTATAAGTTTTAAGCTCTTGGAACTTTTCCATAAAGAAAACAGCTGCGTCAAGGGGCCAAGGACAGCTGACAGGGGACAAAAAGATGAGGTCTACGGCTGGCGGACTAGATTTTTCGGGAACTCACGGAAACTGGATTAAAATAAGGAACGGAAGAGCCTATTCACTTCCTGAATCGTGTGAACTCTCCAAAGAGTGGAATAACAACTGTTTCCTTGGATAAATAGGTGAACAACTACTTGAAGTTTGGATCTGGGTCCATCTCGGGTTATCCAAGATTTCTGTTGACATTATGCTGCTAAAATAGAGACAAACAATTGTTTCCAGGGCAAGATTGATTAAAAAGATCACAACAATGGGATGGACAAGCAATTTATCAAGGATTGACTTATTCCTCTGCTTGTTTCGATCAGCTGTGTATAAGCCTCACGCAGGCTATTACACCCACCTACACTTGCATTGTCTCCATGATTCCACATTTTCTATTCCCTCTACTATTCCTGGAAGTGTATTCTGGAGTTAATTCCGTTCTATTGGATGATTTTCAAGTGGAATATGAGCAAGAGATTCACTCTATTTATGAAAATTCGACCATGACGGCCCGAGAAAAGGTTTTGACTATTGGAGAAGTCATTAATGATTTTAACTTTGACAATGTGAATCCGGTAAACTACTTTTATTGAAAAAGAGAAAGCAAACAATGTTTTCAGTCAGCTGGAGATCAAGGACTGCCCGTTTTTCTTACATTTACTTCAACAAACTATCGTAAGCCTCTGGAATTTCGAGTAAAGGAGATGACTAAAGCTTTGATGGTCTTTCCGAGCCGGGGAATCAATACCAAGGTGAGTATTTACAACTTTTTGAAAAGAAAACACATGCAAAGGTCCCCATTTTACACTTTCACTAGTCTTTATTTCCCCCAAATGTGGGGGAGGGCCGTTCCCGGCAGCAGTGCAACGCCGGGCCGACCCAGGAAGAGGAGCTAGCAAGCCAGCTGCCACTTCTGGTCTCAAAAATCGGTTAACCTTGTATACCACAATAGCGGTATATATCGAAGGTTAATTCGATAAGAACGATTACTACACTTTGATCTTAGCCATAAGGCCGAGAAGCGATGGGGAGGGCGGCTGGGGAGGGCGCGTCGCTTGCCACTGCTGCCGAGATTATATGGGTGTGGGAGGGGGAGACGCTTGTGACCACAGCAATGTCGCCTAATTAGCCTTAATAAAGACACATTTCCAGGAAGATGCTGTACAAAATGCTGAAGGTCTTGCCAACTTCATGAATGAGATTCTTATTCTGGTTGAAGAGTATCTGGACTCCGATTCTATGAAATTAATGGTGAAGAAGATGAGAAACACATCCCTGACCAAGGAATTCTTGACAGCTTCGAATGATGAGAAAATAGAAATGATGAAGAAGATCTCCGACGAGTACTTGGGAAAAGCCTTAAAAATTAGGGCAATGACCCAATTGGAAGAATTTTTCCTTGGTAAACGCTTCTAGCAAATGAATATTTCTTCCCAAAATCAATTGTGAATGAACGGAAATTGGGTGAATGAATTGAAAAACGAGTGAATGAACGGGAAATTGGGTGAATGAACTGAACAATCAGCGTAGTGGTTCTCGTCCTCCGTATTACTTTATGTTGCTACCTCTCGGTGTCTTACCTCATACCCGTATAAAGCGTTAGTTGATGCCTCCTGGATATTTCTACTTCTGCCAAATTCAGAGTCCCGACTGGACGGCAAGGGCAGTTCGGAGTCAGAAAGCGAGTAAACACGACGCGTCCTCCCGTCGGGTCAGAGTCCCCAGGGGGCGAGCAGGTTACGAAATACTGATTTACCACTGATTTTTTTTGGTGAAATTCTATAATAAAGGTGCGCCTTTAGATTGCCCCAGTTTTTCCTTCATCAGAGAGAAAAAGATCAAAGGATCCCCTCTTCTAGCGTTTCTCCCTCGCCACATGACTTTTCCTTTCCATCTGCAGTGCAAAATATTTCTCCTCGAGGGCTAACACATTGTGAGAGCATCTGTTCATCCGTCAACTAGTAAAAAACTGAACAAAAGGTCCCCCGCCACATGAGACGTCAACAGAGTGTCCAGAACCCTCTGGATCTTGGTTGAGATCATGGTTCGCCTTGCCCTCTGTCTAGCCCTCCTCCTGGCTTCCGTCGTCGCTATTAATCATCACCACGGCTGTGCAAGTCCTCTTTTCTTGCTTTTAACAAAAGTAAATTTTAGCCAGAATATGAAGAATGCACCGAGAATTTGAATAAATTGACGAAAGACGATTGGGAATACTATCGAGAGATTCAAGACTCCTTCTACGGCCACGAGATGACGATAAACGGGAAGATGCTTCAAATGGCCGCCGTTATTGCTCACCATCGTGATATTGTGGTATGAATTTCATTCTAACCTTAATAAAAGGAGGCTATTTTCAGCCTGTGAACGATACTTCCCTTCCTGATGCGTATAACATGTTCAGGATGTATACTGTCACGGATTTCGACAGATCACAGGAGGAACGGGTCGCTGATCTTATGGTGCACTGGGAAATTGGAGACCATGATGAGAACGCCAAGGTGACCTCATTTTTTCTCTGTACATAAGCAGTCACATTTAAAAATTGAGACCAAAATCCTTCCTAACGCTATTTTCTTCCAATGAGTCTAAAGATTGAGCCAGTCTAGACTTTTGCTGAACCCGGAACTTGCGCCTACACTTTGACTCAACTCGGCCATGTGCCGCTTTGTACCCAAACCCTTACGATTCCATTTTTGCTGTGGCTTTTCTTCCCAACGGTCTCCTTTGTACGGAAAACGGAGATAAACAATCAGAAGTGTTGCAGGAAAGAGTCGAGGAGATCATCAAGCGCTTTATCTTGGATTGGGACCAAATGGCCGACTACGTCGAAGAAGGCTGTGGAGCCAATGTTAAGCACGCCATGCAGAAGGTTCTCCGCGTCGCGATGCAGGTCGAAGACTTCTTCTACACGGCTAGACCTCGCGGCGTTTTGAAGGATCTTGCTCAGTGTTTCATTAAACATTCTGCTCGAGCTTTGGCCGGTGAAGAGTAGTAGCCAATAAAGTATAACTCTCTTTCTATTTTATTTCTTCATAATCTTTGAGAATCTGTTCCCGCGACAAAAAAGAAAGCTTATCGAAAGATTTTGAGTCGTCGCCCGCTTTACAACGAGTGTATTTCTGACCGTCACTAATGCATTTTGCGCTGACTGTATCGTCTCCCGTCTCGGCTGTTTGTAACATCTAAAGGTTAGTAATTTCACTACGAAACATCGGTCACGCCTACACTTGTTAGACCGTCTAGACGTTTATTTTCTCATCTAAAAGACTGGCCAGATCGGCTCCTTTTGAACCCGGATCTCCTACTATCCCGGTGGAAAGCCAAATTTTCAAATTTTCCCAAGAAATGATCGTCTTTTTTTCGCATGATCTATCTTTCCTTTGTCCATTTGCTCTCTGCTGTTCCATGTAAAGCAAAGTTCACGCTCTTTAAAAATTCTAACAGCAGGGGAGGGGAATTAAACATGTGAAGGTGAGCAAAGGTTCACCCCTCCTGCTTTTTTACTGGTGACTGACTAACGAGAGGAAAAGACTAGAGAGATGTTTTCACTTGTCTTTTCACCCTCGCAACTGTTGCTCCCTTTAGGGGGTTTTCTGGCTAATCGCGGGGGATGAATGACCGATGAATCTTCTCGGGACCATTTTATCAGCTACGGCTTGTGCTCTACCAATTGATGTCAGTTATCCTCCTTCTTCGGTAAGTTTTAGACCTTTAGATTCTTTTTTTTTTTGGATTTTTTGGATGTTGGGAACAAAGAGATTTTCAGAATATTTATGACTGTGATAGGCATATGAAAAGACTATTTCACGAAGACTGGAAATATTTTAATGAACTCCAAGCGGCATTCAAGAATTACAGTAATGGACCTCTGAATAGGATTGAGCGAATGGAAGAAATCATCAGGAAATATAGCCCTAATACGGCGGAAATTATCCAAACAAATGTGTTCAAGGTTTGTAACCACTATTATTCTTCTTTAGCCTAAAAGAATACTGTATCCCGTGGTCCAGAACATGGACTACCTGATCCAGTTAGAAAACAGCCTCTACCCCCTCCTCTATAGTCTTCTTTTTCCAGGAACAATTCGTCCCAATATCTAAAATCAAAAGTAGTGGAATATTTGAGCTCTATACAGTTACGGATCTCGATAGACCAGCTCAATTCAGGGTTCAGGATCTCTTGCTCGTCTATGGCTACCTTTCTCCAAAACGGTTCAAAGTTTGTTACTTCCTCCTTACTAGAGTTAATCAAAACTTGCAGAAAGATCTACAATCTCATCTCCTAGCTATTATTAACTCTTGGAACAAATTGGGGTTATTCCTTGAAGCTGCCTATGGCCGAGAAGATAAACAGTATATGATCAACGCCGTGAGGATTATTCCCCAATCAGAAGGCTTTCTAGAAGATGGAAAACTTCCTCAAAGTCTTATAGTCTATGAAATTGTCGATTGTTATGTGAGAAACGCTGTTAGGAAGATTTTTATGGAAACATATCAATAAAATTAGATAATTAACTCATTTCAACTCATTGTCTATTGGAGCTTGGTAAGTTGCTTACGAGGTTATGATCAGACAGGAGATTCTTGAACTGGCCAATCTTTTCCAACGGAGTGGTGGTCGTGTTGTCATAAAGAACCACAGCTGTGTAGAAGTGGAAGAGATTAAAAGGACCCAGTCTTTGCTATTGAACAAATGTTGAACAGAAACGGATGAAAACAATCGGCAGCTGCTTTCGGATCAACATTTGACATTTTCAATATATTTACTGTGTGCTTCTAGTAGTTTACAATCTTCTTCGGAGACTTGTAGCCTATGAAATTGGCGAGCAAAGGCAATTTTTATGGATAAAAATACAAAATAACTTTGTCTACTGCAAGGTGCTGTTGAGCATCTGAATAGGGAGGGCCAGTCCGCTGTCGGGTCCCATCGACTGGGCATAACACAGGACGGTACGAGTGATGAGCTTCTTCTTATTTTCCTGATCAGCGTTGATGTATTCCTCCGTGAAGAGGAGGGTTCGGAAGGTCTTCTGAGCCATCTTCGCCGTCTCGGGCCCCTTCAACTTCCCCAACTCCTTGAACATCTTATCCACCACCATCAAGGGCAAAGATATCGCCGTCTCGAAGATTTTCTGGAAAAAAGACCGGTTCAGAGCATCTTTTGTGGATTTCCCATGGAGTAGCCCGCCCCTTTTTTTTCCAAAGTATTCCGTAAAAAACATGGTAAATCCACTTACCCGCATATCCTCATCCTCGTAGGGGCTTGGGAGACCGATTTCCATAAGTTGGCTGATTTCAGCAGTCCGATTCTGGACAGAATGAGTGTAGTCAGTCAAGATGAAGACGGTCAATAGCTCCGTGGCGGCGGTTGAAGAGGCAGTCTGGAATTCCTTTTGAAAAAATAAAGTAAACCACAACTTACCAGGCTGTGATTTTTCAGAAGAGACTGAAATTGGAGGATCTTCAGGAGAGCCGGGAAGGTAGAATTTTCATAGATGGTTACAGCCTCCCGAAGGAGCTCCCATTGAGCTCTAGGCAGGCGTCTAACCGTCTCCGAGCACTTGAAGAGGGGATCTTCTTCCTGGAAACAAAATAACGCTCTTTGGAATTGGGCCTGTCCAGTAATTAGAGTGCTGAAAGGGTCCCTCCCATCCCACCCATACAATCTCGGCGGTGGCAAGCGACGCGCCCTCTCGTCGCTCTCTCCCCATCGCTTCTCGGCCTTATGGCTAAGATCAAAGTGTAGTAATCGTTCTTATCGAATTAACCTTCGATATATACCGCTATTGTGGTATACAAGGTTAACCGATTTTTGAGACCAGAAGTGGCAGCTGGCTTGCTAACTCCTCTTCCTGGGTCGGCCCGGCGTTGCACTGCTGCCGGGAACGGCCCTCCCCCACATTTGGGGGAAATAAAGACTAGTGAAAGTGTAAAATGGGGACCAATTTTCAGTTTTTCCCATAAAAGGTTCAAAAATTGAAAAAAAAAATCTAGGATGGACTCACCTCAACGATTACTTC
The DNA here is from genome assembly GCA_932521035.1 of Oscheius dolichura. Classification (NCBI taxonomy): domain Eukaryota; kingdom Metazoa; phylum Nematoda; class Chromadorea; order Rhabditida; family Rhabditidae; genus Oscheius; species Oscheius dolichura. Next base: position 8,415,787 of record OW051494.1, read on the forward strand.
ACTGCCTGTGGCATGAACGGTAGCCAAAAGGACTAGAACTCCTCCGAGGGCCTTGACGAGCATCCTGAAAGAGGGTCGATTGGTGGAATGGGAAGAGAAGGGGAAGGAAGTTGCGATGTCTCTTTCTTAGCCGTCACATGGATGAGTTGTGTTACACAAGTAGGCAAAAACGGTCACCAGCTGTGCTCTTTCATGAGAGCGGCTAGCGACTGGACAAAAATAACTAGCTAAAGATAAGGGGGTTGTTTTTCGGTGTTTTTCTTCAGAACTGTCAATCGGAACGGCGTTCCTGAAAGAAAACGACACTTTCTCTACTCGAAGGGCTGGAAATCCGGTAAGGGGCTATAAAGCATTCAAGTGTAGTTGATAAACACCGCTCGAGCTATTTTTGGTCGGTTTTTGAAATAGTCAAATTGACCGCGATCCCTTGTCTGTCGAAAGCGAGAAAACAACACGATCTGGTCAAGTCCTGCCAAATCCACCCTATAGCAGTCAAGAGAGAGCCACTTCCGGTCATTCTGCTCTCTACAGCCACTGGAAATGGCCGACTTCAAGCTGACTCTCGACCCCGCGGACAAGGTTGCCTTCTTTTAACTTTGTTGCGCTGTTAGGTATTGCGTATTGGTGTGCTTCTGAGCACGTTCTTTGTTCTTTTTTCACCATGTATTACACTCTCTTCTTGTTTATGGTCTCTCTTACCACGTATCCTTGCTTGGGTTTTTACTTGAATCCAGTTGGGCGCCGCTCCAAAGTCGTCGGCGCGCAGGAAGACGGGTAGCGCCGGTGGTGCGCGCACTTCGGAGCAACAGCGCTCCTTGACAGCCGAGCGCAGTCGCTTTTTATAACAATAGCACGAGTCAAACAGCGCTCAAAAGGGACGCTAGCAGGAGTTTGTCAGCAGCCGGTGGTACCCAGTTGGGTGGTTGAGAAATGGAACCGCCGGAATAGGCCGCTGTTCGCTTCTTTTCAGCTTTTTTCATTGCGGTTGTGCTCTTTGGAAAGATGACCGACCGTTTTCTAAAAGGGCTGGTAGAATGGCCAGGCGAGAATCGAAGCGAGCGATACGATACTAGAGCGACTGCCGGGGCGGCAGGGGAACGGCACTGTCCCAAACGCTGCCTGGGGTGGTAGAAGTGGAGTTCCACTCTTTTTACCGCCTACAATAATTTCACTTGTTTTCAGATCGTTTTCTCCGGCAAACTCGGGGCCGAGGCTTCTACCGTCAACGTCAAAATGACTAATCCTCTGAAGGAACGCATCGTCTACAAGGTACGGACAACTTCGAATATGGACTACTGGTTGATGAACCATTTGTACCTGGGCGGATTTTGTTTGAATCTACGTTTTCTTCCTTTTGACCTTTTGAACAAGAAAAAGAGCAAACCGTGCGGCAGACGAAATTTTGTACGGGCGCGCGATCTACAGTAACCCGTTTGCCCGGTTCAATTGCCGTTTTAACGAATCGCGCTCTATCTGATGAACTCAGCCATTTACTTTGCCTATTACTATCCAAATATGTCTTTTATTTTCAGATAAAGTGTACCTCGAATGAGATGTTCCGCATCCGTCCGCCCGTGGGAGCCTTGAAGGCTGGCGAGACCGTCACCTTAGCCCTGATCTTCAACCAGGGCAAGACCGTTCCGGAGAACGGCAAGCACTACTTTGCCATCTACTACGTCAAGGCCGAGGACGACAAGAAGCAGCCTCGGGCTGCCTGGACCGAGCACAAGGAAAATCCGGATGGATTGAAGAAGCTGCTGGTCGACTTCAAGAATGAGGGCGGCGGAGACGAGAAGAAAGACGAGAAGAAAGAGGAAAAAAAAGAGGACAAGAAGGAGGACAAGAAGGAGGACAAGAAGGACGACAAGAAGGACGAGAAGAAGAAAGACGGCGAGAAGAAGGACGATGAGAAGAAAGAGGACGAGGACGACGACAAGAAGTAGGACCCGCCTCCTCCCGGGGCTCCAATAGAAATAAACGGCTGTGAACCGTAATCTTATGGTGGTCAAGCCGCTTCAAAGAATAAAAATTGGGCTACCCCGCTATGTGTTTTCTTTTCGTCGGGGATCTTGTTACAGTAGACGTTCTTCTACGAGCTACAGTAATCCTCTGCCACTGTATTGGATCGTTCCTGGAGCAGTCTTCTACGGATCCCTCCCTGAATTCTTTGTGGTTGAACACTCTAGCAAATCTCTTCTGTCGGAAAACACCACCGCCTTTCAATTGTTAGCGTATATCGTAATCTTCGAATACAAACGATAGAATCGGGGCCGAATCATCTTGCAGTATCCACAGAATCTCTCAATATTGTCTCGTGGTCTCTTTGTTGTCCTTTGGATGCAGTTTTGTAACGAGTGTCAATTTCTATTAATTGGCGGTTTGCTAGCCAAATTAACAAAACATTACTAGAGGTCCAGGGAAACTCTGGAGCAGGTGGGTCAGCCCCTTTTTGGATGCAGTTTTTCGGATTTTTTTCCCGGGTTTTGAACTGCCCAAGGACCCGTCAAATGAACCAGCTTTTGTCTCGCAAAAACCAGCAATTTAATTTTGGTCAAAAGCGAATAGAAAGCGATAAATCCCGTCAGATCCTGCCGGCACCCCTGTATAAGCCAAGAAAGAGCCATTATACTTCCGACAGCAACTAGGAATGGGTGACTTCAAACTCCTAGTCAATCCTGCGGACAAGGTGACTTTTGCTTTCAATTTGAGGAAGACGCGCAACATAGCTGCGATTTTTATGGCGCTTGTACGGTACAGGGACGGTGATAAAGGGCCGGTACCGGCTGCAATTTACAGAAGGCAGCTTGTGGTGGCAGCAGTTACAAGCGCGAATGTTTACTGGCTACTAATTCGATACTTTTCAGATTACTTTCTCCGGCAAGCTCGGGTGGGTTCCGGTCACCGTCAACCTCAAGCTGAAGAATCCCCTGAAGGAACGCGTCGTCTACAAGGTACAGATCACTTCTACTATGGAATTTTCAATCTGTCTGCCGGCTGGACAGTGTCTATTTTTATCTTATTAGTCATTCCATGTTGAATAATGCTTTTTATTTTCAGGTAAAGTGCTCCTCGAATATACTGTTCCGCATCCGTCCGCCCAGAGGCGCCTTGAAGGCCGGCGAGACCGCCAACTTGGCTCTGAACTTCAACCTGGGCCAAAACGTGCCAGCGAACGGCAAGCACTTCTTCGCCATCCATTACGTCAAGGCCGAGGACGACAAGAAGCAGCCTCGTGCTGTCTGGACCGAGCACAAGGAGAATCCGGATGGATTGAAGAAACTGCTGGTCGACTTCAAGAAGGAGGGCGGCGGAGACTAGAAGAAGGACCCGTGTTTCCCCGGAAACGCATCCCAGCCCAGTAAATAAATTGTTGTGCACCATAATACTGTTTCTATACTCTTGAGCTACCGTAATCCATCGAAACGGGCGCACTCGGTTTGGAGTGAAAAACAGACGAAAGAATACGTTTTTCTAGCCAGAATTAGGTCGAGTTACTCGACTTTTTCAAAGAAAAGCGCGGGTCCTTAAGGAACTGTCAGGGACTGGGAGTTTCGGCTTGACTTTCCAATTAGGGCCGTGAGTTCATGGGTCGGGAGTGGTACCAATCGATAGATCTCGACGAGCTGAGTATAACTACATAAGGGGGAGTCAAGGTGACAGGCTGTCCCTCTTGCCCACTTGTCAGTGGCTGGGGACCATTGCTCAATGAATTTTTTGTTCTGTAGGGGTGAAAAACGATTGTCCGATATAAAATTTGGTAAGTCTTCTTCGCTAACTTTGTCGCGCTACAACTTTCTAAGATCGCATTTTAGGGAGCTGATTTTTATGAATTTATACTCAGCTCGTCGAGATCTATCGATTGGTACCACTCCCAACCCATGAATTCACAGCCCTAATTGGAAAGTGTAACCTCACCAGCAATTATAAATATCTTTTCCTGGTTGGTATTCTATTTTCACGTGTTGATGCTTCTCCTAGTCGGCTAGATTCATAGACCGTCCGAAAATGGATGGTTTTAGGAGCGGGGTTTAGTCGAAAAAGCGAACAGTAGACTAAAACAAGGCGAGACTAGAGACGCGTCCGCCGCACCCATCCGACCTCGGCAGCCGCGGCGCATTGGCCTGTCCCGACTTGGCCAGCATTAAACTTACCTGGCTGGGAGATCTGACGTGATCAGGAAGACGCCGGCTCCATGGCGAGGCTGTTCCATTGCACTTTCGGAACGGCTGACCCGTGAGGCAGTCTCGAGTTGAGATTCGCCTACAGCTAAATTTTTGCGTGAGGGGCTGCGTTCGCGCGGCCCCGACAAGAACTTCTATTTCTCTCTTGGAAACCAGGAAAACCACTAGTTTTTCTTGTTTTCCACCCATCCTGATAATGTTTCCCGCGATTATGGTTCTCTGTTCCAATGCGCCGAGCCACCAACCAAGAGAAACAAACAGAACTTCTTCCACAAAAGATTGTTATTGCAGGCCAAGTTATTATTATTGGCCATGTTTATTCATACAATAAATAAATTATGATATTGTTATAATGAGACTGTCGTTATCATCCGTTACATTGTCTTCTGTTGCTGCAGCAGCAGCAGAGGCAGATACAGCCCACGACGACCAGAAGAGCGACGCCGCCACTGACGCCGACAATGATCCAAAGCGTCAGCCACGTCCAGAAGCAGGTCTCCGTCTTATAGGGAACCGAATCTTTCAAATTTCTGAGCAAGATAAATATCCAAAGGGTTACGGTATTCGGTCCTTACGTTCCTTCCGGCTTCACCATCAGTTTGTTGACCTTCTTCAGCCCACATGTCCAGATTGCAGTCGTGTGTATCCTTACAGATACATCGAACCACATTCAAGTCCACGTAGCACTTGTCGTAGTCGTCTCCCAGCTTGTCCTTGACCTTGTCGTAGCCCATCACATCCACCCGGGCCAAGTCGCGAATCGTATCCTTTTTATAGGTGAATAGAGCGAGACAGCCGTCCATCGTCTTCGTCTGCCTGTCGAATCTGTCGATGTCCTTCCAGGGGTCCTTCGTAGCTGTCGTGTTGTAGATGTCCTCCCCGACGGCACATCGCGGCCTCATACAGTTACTGCTGGCAGTAGTAAGACCGGTACAGATGCAGACTGAACGTATGTCATAATTTTACCGTGGATCCATATTCTGCTCAAAGAGATACCGTAATCCTTTGAATAGCAACTTCTATTTTCAAAGGACACACGTTCATGGATGAAATAGACAAAAGAAACGGTAACTGACGGAAAAATAGACGAATCAGCCACATTTCGGAGTCGACCACTCACTCCGCCAATAACCAAGGAGAATAAGCCATCTGGCCGAGCAGCGGATTACGGTAGATTAGTTGGGCGTGTAAAAAGAGCCCGATGCCGACTTTTGAATTTTCGCCATAACATCCGATAGATCGATTCGAGATCGAGGGAAGAAGAGACGGGGGAAGAAGAGATTGCCAATGCGTTGGTGGGAAGATCAGCACCAAATTCTAATCGAATAGCAAAGTAAAAGAATGGAATAGCAAGACATTAGAGGACCAGTCAGTATATTATTTTTACTATAGTCTACGACTATCTGTGCGCTTTCCTTCTTGTCCTCCTCTTCATTCCTCCTCCTTTTGAGATCCCTGTTCCAGTCGAGAGTATCGCGGTGGGGATGTTTCCGATTTGGCCGTGTGGACAGCTTCTGGTGGCTGACGGCAGACGAGGGAATAGTTGGGCGGGCTGTCGCTGTTCTCCTCCACCACGTCCAGCTGTTGCTGCCCTCCGGCCGGCATCTGGAGGATGAAAGGCCTCGCGAAACGAGCCAGCTCTTGGCGTTCTCTCTCGGCGTTTTCGGCTTGGCGTCGAGCGACATCGTCACACCAGCAGTAGAGATACACGGCCGTGGAGACGATGATGGAAAAGTAGGAGAAGAACATGAGGCACAGACACAGCACCGCGTGCTGCAGCCCATTTTCTACCATTTCCTGGAAAAATATAGGTTTAAAAATAGAAAAAGAAGTTCTTGTCGGGGCCGCGCGAACGCAGCCCCTCACGCAAAAATTTAGCTGTAGGCGAATCTCAACTCGAGACTGCCTCACGGGTCAGCCGTTCCGAAAGTGCAATGGAACAGCCTCGCCATGGAGCCGGCGTCTTCCTGATCACGTCAGATCTCCCAGCCAGGTAAGTTTAATGCTGGCCAAGTCGGGACAGGCCAATGCGCCGCGGCTGCCGAGGTCGGATGGGTGCGGCGGACGCGTCTCTAATTGGGGAGAGGGTGGGGGACAGCGAACGCGCCCTATTCTAGTCCCAAGTCGTAACGTACCGGCAGGAAGAACAAGTCCTTCTCAAATAGGACGAGGCCCTTCATGTAGAAGATGATAATCATCGCGTGGAATGCAAATCGGGCACATTCGAGGCTGGCCATGACCATGAGCGGAATAAGAAGTAGAGATGTGTAGCTGGTGATGGCCATCGTGGCGAAGAGTATGGCGATGCCCTCTCCCAGGACGACGAGCAGTTGAGCCAGCGGCGGCTCCTTCTCACTGCTGCTGACCAGCTGTACCATTATCCACAGGAAGTAAATCATCAGGTGGATCTTCATCGCACTCTGAAAGCAGTCTAATTAGTTGCTATGGGACCAAGAGCACTACAGTACTCTTTTAAAGGAGGAAATTACATACCACAGAGAAAACGATGGAGGTAAATGTGTAGAAAATTGCCTCTGCATGGTGAAATGTCCGTACAAAGAAGTTTTCCTCTGGCTGGAGGTCATCTTCTTGTATTTCTGCCATTTGAATCAAAGCAGCTGAGAAGCAGAAGGTAAGTAGTCGAATGGCTGAATCGAGCTCCATTTTCGCTTTTGACTCGATATTTTCCGGACAGAACCGAGTACAGTAATCCTTACTTTACCACATAATGCGAAGACAAATCTTTTCCAGTTGCCCCATTTTAATCAGTTACACTTCAGAACTTCGTGATAAGCTTTTTACAACCACTTTTACACAGCACCACACATTTTTAGCTTTAACTGGATTTTGTTTGTTTTGGAAAGAAGCCTTCTACAAGACTTCCGGGGACTGATAAATTCTATGTCCAAACGGAAATGAGTTCAATGGTTGTAATGGGGATATTGTACGAATGAAACTCTTCTAGCCAAAACCGAAGACTTCGTAGTGTAAAAAGGTATACAAATATATGAATGTTTGAAATGAGTGCATCCTCTGGCTACAGATTGCGCCGCCCTTCGAACTGTTTCATTGTTCTTCTTCCTGATAACGGCTTTCTGCGGTGACTGTCGTCCCTTATCACTTCTGCTCTTGGCGTAATGCTAGCAAAGACGCTTTGTCTTCTTCTTCTTGTTACTTCAAATTTTGCTGGATGTCCAACTGGAACCGTCTATGAGAGTGGCTTCAATAAGTAATCTTCATCTTTTTATAAAAAGAAAAAACCCTTCCAGATGTTACAAATACGTTTCCCAAGCGACAAATTTCCTCGCGGCCGAAAAGAGCTGCAATTCCATGGGAGGCAGCCTTGTCTCGGTCTCCAACGCCTTTGAGAATTCCTATATTGATGGGATGGCTTCGGTGTCATCTCCCGCACCTAGCTATTGGATCGGGGCGAATCTTCTAGTGTCGGTCCGCTGGTCCTGGACAAACGGGGATAATTCCTCTTATCAGAACTGGGCGTCGGGACAGCCATCGGATCCCAGCATCTACCAATGTGGGGCTGTCCGTAATGTTGACAACCAGTGGACGTGGGAGACCTTTTTACCGGGTTTATTCAATAGAATGGTTCCAGGAAAGAGCTCTGCAGTTCTGCCAAGCCCTACATGTGCCAGATTGACCCCAACGCGGCTCCTATTAATGGCTGTCCGACGACTACCGCTTCTCCGGTTACTGTGACGACTGCTAAACCGAGTGGATCCTGTCCTAGTAAGTCCCACCCGCCACCCCCACGAATGACTTTTTTAGACGGTCACTGTCCCGATCCCAGCTACACATTGAATCCCGATACCTGTAAATGTTACAAGGTAAATTTATTACTTTGAGGGGGAGAGGGGTGTCTGAAAGATTGAGCTATATGAAAATACGAAAATAAAGTGAAATAAACTGGGTTTCAGTTCTGCGGTAATGGCCGAAATTATAACGATTCGGCGCAAGCTTGCCTCAGCTACAATGCTACACTACCCATAATTTTGGATGAAGCTGATAATCAATTTATTGCAAACATTACTTATCAGTATGGTTTCTGGATCGGGCTGTGGTGTACGACCAGTAATAGCAGCAGCTGTACGTGGCAAGATGGAACTCCACTGGGATATTCCAATTTCGCTCCTGGTAGAATTTATTTTCAAAAGAAAATTAGGAAGAGAAATTAGGCAGTCCTTACGCGAACCAGCCCGTTTCTATGTACCAAACAACCCAATGGTGGTATTCTGCAAGTCCTCTTAATCAAAGAAATATTATCTGCCAACAGAGTAGGCCATTATTTTGAGAATGAAATTAATTATCTCGTTTTCAGCGGCCATCCGGAGGCCGGGAGAACCTCGCCTGCTTACAGAAACTCTTCCCGGTAAATACAAAGAACCCAACCTTCCCAACAGAAATGTTTAAATAAAGATTGTGCCGAAATCTTCTCCGAGTTCCTGGCCAACCATTCCACACTTGCGTATGAGTCACGCCTTTATAAAGAAAATAATCGGCTTGGTGACTGTCCCGGACCAAAAGGGGGTACGAATCGAGGCGTTGCCCATTACTTTCCCCAAGATAAGGGAATCTTTAAAACTCGAATATCGTTCAGATTATTCATTTCACAATGGCACTGAAAGGGGCAATTACTCTGCTCTGCCTTGTTTCTTCGGCCTTTGGAACGTGCCCAGCAGGAACAATCTACGAAAGCTACTTCAATAAGTACTCCTGCTCCACTTTGACCTTACCCTGACCCGTTCAGATGTTACAAATACTTTCCCCAACTTGTAAGCTGGCTAGCGGGTGAAAAGAGCTGCAATTCCATTGGGAGCAGTTTGGTAACTGTCTCAAACGGCTTCGAAAATACCTATATCCATGGAATCGCTGAAGAAGCGGGGTCGATAGACAGTTACTGGATCGGAATGAATCAGCTCATGTCTCCACAGTGGTCCTGGATCAATGGAGACAATTCCACATATCAAAACTGGGCGCCAGGAGAGCCTTCGACTCCGGGCTATTCATGTGGAGCAGTTAGAATTGAAAACGACCAATGGACGTAGGAGATCTTCTTTACTTTCGTTTAGCGGAAATTGCCCAGGAAGGAGTATTGCACCACAGGAAAGCCTTACATATGCCAGATTGACCCCAACGCGGCTCCTATTAATGGCTGTCCGACGACTACCGCTTCTCCGGTTACTGTGACGACTGCTAAACCGAGTGGATCCTGTCCTAGTAAGTCCCACCCGCCACCCCCACGAATGACTTTTTTAGACGGTCACTGTCCCGATCCCAGCTACACATTGAATCCCAATACCTGTAAATGTTACAAGGTAAATTTATTACTTTGAAAGGGGTTAAAAGATGTTTAAAAGATTGAGCTATATGAAAATACGAAAATAAAGTGAAATAAACTGGGTTTCAGTTCTACGATGATGGCCCAAAATATAACGAATCGGCGCAAGTTTGCCTCAGCTACAGTGCTACACTACCCATAATTTTAGATGAAGCTGATAATCAATTTATTGCAAACTTTACTTATCAGAATTGCGATTTCTGTAATCCCTGGATCGGGCTGTCGTGTACGACCAGTAATAGCAGCAGCTGTACGTGGCAAGATGGAACTCCTCTGGGATATTCCAATTTTGATTCTGGTTAGAAAAATAAGAGAAAAGAAGAAAAAGAGTTTAGGTGTCGAAATTGCGAATGATGCCATTTATATTAAAGTTGGGGACAACGGGAGATGGTATACCTGCCCATTTGAGTGGGGTGGATCATATCTATGCCAACAAAGTGAGGAATTCCTTTCTCAGGGAGATAACCTTCTCATTTACAGTGGGCATTCGGACACCGCAAGAACCGCGTTCGTTTAAAGGAAGCCATCAACACAAATCCACAAATAGCGTCGTTCCCCGTCAAAATCGAGTCTAAATCTCTCTATGTTTAATAAAATCTTTCTTAGTAGTGACCTCATTAGCCGAACTGTGACTTCCCGGAACGGGCGCGCTCGCTTTCCTCCTCGCCTCTCCGCGATCAGAGAAGCGCCGGCCGCACCCATCCGATCTCGGCAGTCGCGGCGCATTGGCCTGTCCCGACTTGGCCAGCATTAAACTTACCTGGCTGGGAGATCTGACGTGATCAGGAAGACGCCGGCTCCATGGCGAGGCTGTTCCATTGCACTTTCGGAACGGCTGACCCGTGAGGCAGTCTCGAGTTGAGATTCGCCTACAGCTAAATTTTTGCGTGAGGGGCTGCGTTCGCGCGGCCCCGACAAGAACCTATTTTTTCCCTGGGAAAACTCGAATTGTTGCCGCTTTCCTATCTCAAAGTTCAAAATGGTCAAGTAATCTGGTCCACACCAGTCCAATTTCCTGTCCACTCCCATTCCCAGAAGCGGCCATTATTCTTTCCGTTTCCAACCGACGTGGTCCGTCAGTAAAATGTCAACGGAGGTGGGTTATTTGCTCTTTTTGATTCCCTAATTTCATCTTTTCCAGCCTACTACAGTAACCGAACCAAAGGTGCTCAAGTCGAAGAAAGTGGCCAAGGCGCTCTCGCTGGCCTCGACTCGCCCGACGACGTCCATCTGCTCGATGATTGACAAGACCGCCGACCATTCCCAGAGCCAACGTGAGGATCCACGCAAGCGTCCGATGAAGGTGCATGTCCAAGTGGAGCCGAGCGACGAGGACGAGAAAGAGGAGAAGTCCAAGGGCCGTCAAGTGGCCAAGACGTGTGTCCGTGTCTTCTGCCTCGTCCTGAACATCATCCCGATGACAATGATCATCCTCGGCGGAATTTACTTCAAACAGTGTCCACTGGAGCCGATGATTCCCCTCTGGCTGATAATTGGCGGCTCACTGTATCTCGTCTATTCGATTTTTGATATCTATGAATGGGCTACAGAAGTGCCGAAGAATGCTCGACGCCCTGTTCTTATCGTCTTGACGAGCTTCTTCATTCAAGTGACCATGTTCGTCTGGTGTGTTTTTATTTACTTTCCATTCTTTTGAACAGAATAACCGCCCGGGAAAATTCAAAAGCGAAAAGGGGAGAATTTTCCCGTCTAATCCACCTTGGACCTACCGATCATTTGGCATTTTCCCGGGCAGTTCGACAAACGGAGCGAGCTAAATTGAAGCCGAGTGCCACGGCCAGCGAGAAAGATACTTATGAAGCAACAGCCCATTTTAAAAGCACCGAGCTCGGCCTCTTTTCCGTCATTTTGGGCTGATAGAATTCACAATGGGTCCAGTTTTTCGAGATCTTATGACTTGTCCCGGTGGAATGGATTTGGACAGCGCTCTGTTACCCACAGGGTCGAGAGATCAACCTATTGTTCTAACCGGCCGATGTTTTGGCTTATTTTTACCCATATTTATGTCCAAAACTTGAGTAAAATTCCAGTTTCTTGTCTTCAGACCGTTATTAGTAGTCCAAGGGATGAGAAACCCTAGTTCCCAACGGTTCGACCATATTGACCCAATTTCTTCCTTTTCGCGCGTACTGATTGTAATTTATGGTAAAAATGGGGCCACAGACGTTACAATATCACCAATAATGACTCATTTTTCAGGCTAATCTGTGGTTCAGTCTGGATCTATACAGTTTTTCCGGATAGAAACTTCGAAGAAGAGGATTCTGACTACTATTGTAATAAGGCTGTCTACCTCACGGCCTTTTCGACGGCTACCGCTGGAAATGCTGTTATTGGACTGTTCTTCATCCTCTGCTTCTGTGTTGGCCTTTTCGCTATCCGAAATGGAGGATAAACCCGGATGGAAAAGAAAATAGAAAACACTGATCTGTAAAATATCTGCGAAGCTAATTAAAAATACCCATAAACTCTTGTGCCCAGCTGACTATGCGTAGTTTTTCTGGTGCTTAAACGCCCGACGATAAGACCTCGAAGCGTATTCCTTTCTCTACTTCGTGCTCAAAAATCTCACCATCTTTTGAATGGGGCCACGAGCACCTGCCGTTGTCGCTACAGTACCTCCACTCTGAATGTTTCTAGAGCTACAGAAGCCTGCATAATCTAGAATAGCAGTTCTTTGCTTGTCTTGGCGTTTGTGTGAAGCTGACTGTACACCAGCGGTTTTTCAAACCAAACCAATACGTGGCCTAGCTCCGCGTTCTTATCATTATCCTAACTTGTTGTTTCATCTTTTCTTCTTCAGAATTCACTCTCCCTTTCAGAAAAATCACTTTTCTTCAAGTGAACCCATCGAAATGATAGTTGACAATTATTCACTGCTTATAGAATGTTTCTTGAACTTGCTCATCCCAACCTGGTTCATTACCGCGGGAACCTTCAACTGGAGCAGCTGTCCTCATCAGCCTCTGCTTCCGACGTGGGCAATTATTCTAGGATCTCTTGGAGTTGCCCTTAACTTTTCCATACTTTATAAGGAGATCAAGGTAGGAGGTCTTTAAAGGGTTGGAGGCGGAGGGGGAGTCAGTCTTTTCTTCTTTTGACTCACCCCTACAAAGAATATGTAGTACAGTGATAATGACTTTTCAGATACGTAACAGTGGAGGCTCTTTATTGGTGCAATCGCGGATCTCCGACGTTATTGGTTATCTTGACAATATAATTCTTTTGTGGCACATCGTAGGCACCTTCTTGATTTACAGCTCTTCCGTCAGCTACGATCAGGAATCTTCCGATTACTGTGGTAAATGGATGTACAGATTAGCCTTTACACTTGTCACCTTCTTTTAATAAAATGCGTTATGTTACCCGCAACTTTTTTTGAGTTGAAGAGTTGAGACTAGGCTCATTCGAACCGATAATTTTTGCTGCGCCGAACTACACTTTTAGATTTTTTTGAAAGTGAGGCAGTGAGGAGGAAGCGAGGGCGTCGGCCGGCCGCCGGTGGGCCAAGGCGCCCCTTTCACAGGGGCGTCTTCCATAAAAACTGGGCACTTCTAGTCCTTCTAAATATATAATCTTTTTCCTGTAAGCTGTGGTGAAAACTATCACCTGTTCCATTATACTGCCAGTAGTCTACCCCATTTTCGACATATGAAAGCTAATTGAATACTATAGAAATCCACCTGTTGTATTAGCAGAACCTCCTCTATTGACACGTTTAGTTCTTCTCTATGAAATGAATGTCACTACTTTCAACATAAACCCTTATTTTAACCCTCAGCCAACATCATACTTCTTAGCTTTAAAGGTATCTGCTTGTTTTGTTTAATTTATAGAAGTCATTATAGATTCTTTGCTTGGTTAGTACAATCGTAACTGGGATTAGTCTCTACACAATAGCGTTCAAGTCGCCACCATTTCTGTCAAGAGTGTTCATCGGATTGCTCTTGTTCCATTTTAGTGTGTAAGTTTTTTGTTTATAGCATATATTAGAAGCAGTAATGATGACATAATTAAACGAGCCCACCCGTCTCGTACCATTATGAAACCAAGAGCTATGACGCAGAACAGGGGTTCTATCAAAAAATAGGGGGCCAATGGAAAAACAAGGGTCTGGCGAAATAAGGGTCCGATGGCTTGCGCCGCCTATCCAGAATTTCTCTGCTTCAAAGGAGTGTTCCCTGGTATGTTACATATGATTCGAAAGGTCTTGAACTCGCGAATTCAATAGTACACAGGACGAAACAGTGTTTATTTGCCATGTACCGCCGTTAGTTGGCTTGCCCAAAAGTATTGACTGAAATACTGAAGAAAGCCATCTTATCAAGTGTTTCCGGTACACCACCGAATTCGCGAGCTCAAGAGCTTTCGAATCATATGTAACATGCCTGGGAACACTCCTTTTGAGCAGAGAAAATCTGGGTAGACCGCCCCGACCAAGCCATTGGACCCCTATTTTGCATCAGAACCAAACAAAGTGTCTCAAAAAGCCTGGCCCTTACGTTGGAAATAATCAATGTGAAGCGATTCCTCTAAACATTATTTTCAACTTAAAATATACACAACACATAAACATTTAGAGGCATTTTGGCTGGCATACATCTTTCCTTCTTTTCCATTGTTATCATCTATCTTCCGTATATGGCGGTTAAATGTGACGGGATGTATTCAACTCTCGGTATTCCTACAGTCATCCAGCTTGCCATTGATGTTAATCTCCTTATAAGTGAGTATTTTCCCTCCAATAATACTATCCTTTTTTAGTTATTGCCACCACTATCGTTCCCGTGTTTTATTACCGAATGGATGCAATTCTTCCTCGAGAACACATCCTCAACTCTAAAGCTCTTCGTTATTCAGTGTATACTATCTTCTACGAGATGGTTAACACCCTTCCCATACCTGTAGTGTACATGATCATAGATTTTGAGGATCAGCACAAATTGAAACAATTCCTGCTCCAAACAACTGCTGTTTATTTCGAAGATTTTCTGTCGGACGAAGTTATAGCTGCACGACTTGATGGTTCGAATCCATTCGCAATTATCCTTCTCTATATTCTGTTGTTTATGTCCTTTCTCGCAGTAGCGATGGTGTTAATTAGTGCTGGTGTCATTTGGAAGCTCACCAGCAAAGTTGGAATAATTGGTTCGATGAAATATAAGGCGCAACAGAGGCAGCTCCTCTTGTCGCTTACTACAATGGTAATTCCACAGAAAATTGATCTACAGCTTTGCTCAGAGTGCCTTTTTCATACCCGCTGCGGGCATCATTGTTCCCTGGCTGGCCGTTCTTTTTGTGACAAAATCCTATAGAGCAGATATACTGAACGTCCTAGTAATTCTCGGCTTGTCAGCAGTTCCTATGGCCATATCCTCCTATGTTCTTACGTATAAGCCTTATCGGCAGTTTATTCTCAGCCCGTTTTTCAAGGTGGCTCTTCCTTAACAGAACTATCTTTATTTTTAGCAAGCTGCACAGCAGAAGGCAACTATTCACTACCTCAAAAGTCGTCCTCAAAATTTAAGCCTCGACTAGACATTTCGTGTCTTCTTTTATTTGTCTGTATGCATTACAATATCTTTAACGGGTTTCAATATCTTCAAAGCCAAATTCATGAATTGAATAAATACAGAATACTTGGCTAACAAGTTTTCAAAGTTTGCCAAACAAATGAAATTGGGTTCACCGTAAATGTATATGATACCAAAAACTCCTGCGGTCCCGATAATTAAGTAGTACCGTTATTTATCATGAGTCGGGGAGCGATAGACATAGACATGAGCTCTTGGAAAAGGATCTTACACGCGTAAGGAATTCGTACAGCTGACACCTGCGTTTTGTTGCGACACGCTTTACATTCAAAACTGTTAGTGCGCAGGTTCGCCACTACAATTAAGCCACAATTATTGCAAACATAAACGTGGTAAGGATCAGAAACTTCGAACAATCATTCTCTTAAAAATTGGGCAGCTCCATGAGAAATTTGACAATCTCGTTCCATTTCTCCGAATCGTAGACCACCATCCCTGGAAAGGTGAATATTTTATATTTATCGACTTGCTACCTGGCGCGTCCCTCCATAGGCTGCCGGTTCATCATTTGAACTGGGCCCCTTGCTCGAGAATGGATCTTATCATCCACCATATGTTTTAAACGTTGGTAGTAAGTAGGCCCAAAAAATACCTGCAATTTCGATTTAATATAATAACTATACAATGTTGCCTGTGTTGTTAATTTTCCTCCAGTATGTCCATTGTATATCACCTCGTGTTCCTCCAGTATGTCCATTGTATATCACCTCAGCCTAAACAAAACAAGAACAAAGAATACAGTTATTTGTTTATAAAGAAAAAATGATGACTCCGGCCCTATTAGAGAGCTCTAGCCGGTGGCTTCTCGTGTCTTCCCATCGGTTCGGCGCTTTTGTCCGGGCTGGGGCTGACGCTGGCCATCTTGGTCTTCGAGGTGCCGTCCGTTGTCGCGGATGTTCCCGGGTGAACATCGGACATTTCCGACGATTGTCCGGATTCCATTGGCTGAAAAGACAAGTCATCGGGTTACTGTAACAGCTACAAACCTCGTCGTGTAATCTCTGAATCTGGTCCAGGGAATTCTGGCTGTGGATGGCGCCGTCCTCGTCCGGGAACGGGTCGAATACGATCACTTCGGAGGAGGTCTCGGTCGGGGTCGACTGCTCCAGTTCCAAGTCCACATCCCAGTCGTCGTCGTCCGTCGCCATATTCATCAGTCCCAGGATGGACAGCATCACAAATTGCCATGATAGAAGGCTGAGGCCGACCACACGGATCAAATAATCGAGCCAATGATCTGAAAATAAGAGACTTATCATTAAAACAACTGAAATAAATCGTGTCACTCTTCTAAATAAAATAATAGCCAAACACTGGCAAACTCGACAGCTGCAGCAATTTCCGTTTCTTATCAAAGTCTCCCTTATCAAGGACTGTCCCTGCCTCTTCCCTTGTTCAAATCGACTTTTCCCATTTCTCAACCTTTCCATAAACTATTTCAGCTACTCTAATGGCAACTAATCCTTTTGACGCGAATATCCACCCGCTGATTATGGACCTAATCGGAAGAATAAGTAGGCTGGAGGCGGAAAATAGAGAATTGAAGAAGAAAATGGAGCTGAACTCGGGTAGAAACGGTATGTTGGGGGTGATAATGAGCTGTAATATGAAATAGATGCGTTAGGGATACAAAATGAGGAGATGAAGGAGGAGATGAAACGAATTCAACGGGAAACAGAAGATGGCTTGAGTTGCATACGAAATGACTTTTCAGGGAGATTGAAAGAAGTATCCGACAAGCAACAAGGGGGTGAGAAATCATCGAAACCTTTTAGAACTCGAGAGAAATTTCAGTTTCCGATGCTATAACGGCTTTACAAGAGGGCATCGCAGAGATTTCTCACAAAAGTCAGCCAGATCTAATACTTTTCAGTGTTACTAATGTTTAGTTGGAAGGATCGAAGGGAAACAAAGTGAAGATCAAGGGAAAATCCTACCAACACTCGCTCCTTTGGAAGAAAAAAGACAATTGAATCCAAGACAAGTGGATAAGGGAACGGTGGGGTATTGGGGAATAGAATAATTAACATTCTTTTAGATTTTAGTCATTGGAGGAGAAAAAGATGGCAGAGAAACAGATGAAATGGTCATTTTGAAAGAAGACAGATGGATCAAATTGCCGTTGGAATTACCGAAAGAACTTCGTGCCGGAGGTGCAGTATATCTGGATGGAGAGATCTATGTATTCGGTGGTTACGAGATGGAGAAAGAATTATACAAATTGGATAACAAAACATTGAAATGGATACGATTGGAGGATATGAATGAGGAACGACAGTGGATTTCAAATAGCTGTCTGGAATGGAATGGATCCATCTGGGTATTTGGAGGATGGAAGTTGAAAAGTGTGGAACGATATGATCCGAAGGAGAACAAATGGATTAAAATGCCGTGAGTTGAATACTTTCCCCCAATTTTTCTCTTCTGCTCTATTTCCAACGGCCGGTTTTCAACTACGGGACCATTTGGGAACTTGGCGAGCGAAATGTTCTTGTTTTGAAATCTCAACCTGGAATTCAGGCGTCTTGATTTGCGAATCCCGTAGTTGAAACCCCGGTAGTTGGAAAAAAGACCAGAATAAAACTAGGCTTGGACGAGTAAAGGAGTTATTAGAGCGAGACGTCATCACGAGTCTGTCTCGCGACCAAACAAGATCTACACCTGGGCTGTGCGGAATTCCCATTCCGTTCCCGTTCCGTTTTGAAAATGGCCATCCCGCACAGCCCTGATCCACACTCAAGACGAGGTTCGTCTCTCAAACGAGATGATACAACATCTGATACAAGGCTCAATCAGGGCTAATCAATATTTTAGGGACATGAAATATTCGCGAGAAAGTGCAGCTGCAGTAGTTCATAATGGCAAATTCATTGTCTGTGGTGGATATGGTAGTCCAAATTATTTGAAAAGTGTGGAATGTTTCGACCCGGAGAGTGGTGTTTGGACGGAGCTGAATGATATGCCAACACCTCTTTCTGATCATTCTTTCGTTTCTTATGGAAATAATCTGATTTTAATAGGAGGTTGGGATGGAAAGACACAAGTCAATACTGTACTGGAAGTGAGTAATCTAGAAGGAAAAGGAACATGGAAACAACTGCCGCCAATGAAACAACGTCGAAATAGATTTTCTGCAGCAGTACTTGACAATGAGATTTTTGTAATTGGAGGATCGAATGACACAGATAAAACTGAAATATTTAATGGAAAAAGCTGGAGAGAGGGTCCCCAGCTTCCCAATGTGTGCCGCTTTATGTCTTCAATTGTTATTCCCCGCCATTTGGCTGATATCCTTTATAATTCCACAGAGTAATCCCCTATTAAACAAATAAACCTTTCCCTCCATTTAAAGTATTGGAAAAAGTACCAATGGAAAAAGGGATCAGAATTCGGTCAAACGCTGTCGAATCCTCACTGTGACACTTTGGAAGCTTGAAAATCAATTCAGCTGGGAGACAAGCGCCATCGAATAACATAGGTTTCATCTCGAAAGCTCAAAAAACGTTGTCACATTTTTCGAAATTTGGAGGCTCCATTCCTCCGTTCTTCCTCACTTTCAAATTTTTCTGAGAGCGCAGTTCGACTCAGCAAAAATTATCGGTTCGAATGAACCTAGTTACTTGGTTATAAAAAAAGGCGATTTGTAACCCCATAACTTTTTTTGAGTTGGAGAG
The DNA here is from genome assembly GCA_932521035.1 of Oscheius dolichura. Taxonomy (NCBI): domain Eukaryota; kingdom Metazoa; phylum Nematoda; class Chromadorea; order Rhabditida; family Rhabditidae; genus Oscheius; species Oscheius dolichura. Next base: position 8,434,610 of record OW051494.1, read on the forward strand.
TTGAGAGTAGGCTCATTCGAACCGATAATGCTGCGCCGAACTGCACTTTAGATTTTTTTGAAAGTGAGGCAGTGAGGAGGAAGCGAGCTTTTAAATTTGCAAAATTGACACACGTTTTTTTGAGCTAGCGCGATGAGAGTAGTGTCATTAGATGGCGCGTCTTGGCGTATTGGCGGTTTATTTTTTGCTAAGCTCTGGTGCGTAACAGTGACGAATCGACAGCACTTTACCAAAGTTAAGCCCTTTTCCATAGCCAGCCGGGTTCGGTCAGCCAATGGTCAAAAATGGTTTCGCTTTTCGTTTTGTCAAAGTTGTTGACTGTCCCGATTTTGAAGGAAGGGCCCGCGCGGGACCTTGGCCAACACATAACAGGGGCGTCCCTTCAATAAAACCGGGCTCTTCTAGTCACTTTTACCAATATATTAATAGGCGTCAGGTTGAGATTCTTCTGCTTTATCATTATAGTTGCCACAGTAACCCAGAGTGTTGTGCAAATTCTTATCCAGATCCTTTCACCTCGAAGGGACCAAGAACGTCACAGAGCATGAAAATATGGACTAGATCTGTTGTTGTATCATTTTTTTTCCTTTTTTTCGTTTTGTAAAGTTAAAAAATACACACTTGGAAAGCCTCTAGGGTTCCGTTATTTAGGATCACAACATTATTTTTTTGAGAAAGTTGAGAAAAGTTGTCTAAATGTCGTAGCTGCTCTTTGTCCCCGAGCTGACTATGTGAGAGCTGTTTACGGCTTTGCCTCGCCGAAAGATAAGAGGCCAAACCATCTTTTCTTCCACACCTTTCCCTTTCCACCCGAACTCTCCAAAATGGCGGACAACGACGACAGAGAGACCCTGGTAGTACGCAGAACTGTGGAAGAAGAGCGATCATTACACCTAATTAAGATGCCCTGTATCAATGCCTCCGGTACACTATTTCTTCTGATCCAAAAACGGTTCCAATCTAGGTGGGGTCAACTTCACAGACTTGTGGTCGCTAGTGATGATTATCAGTGGTATTATTTATATGGGCAAGTGTCCCCATCAACCTCTCCTTCCGATTTGGTTAATCATTGCGGGAGTCGTGTGGATTCTGCATATGATAGTCAGAATGCGTTACATTATTGGCACGAACCAGTGTCGGTCACGGACTTTAATTAGCAGTGATTCCGAGGTAAGAAGCTAGATTAATAGTGGGTGCTAAACTTAAAGCGGATGTCACAAGCTGGGGGCATCATGCTCTTCAGAACAAGGCGTTTCTGAACCATGCACGCTTCATAAAATAAGATTTTTATGTGCACTTTTGCCTACAGTACACCATCTTTCTTCAGAGACCACTCTGAGAGCTTATAGTCCATTTTAAAAGCAAGGGCCGGACGTTTCGGGACCTTTCATCGGAAATTAATTGTGGGTTGATGATTCAGGAACCGTTGACCACAAAATGGCCAAAAAGGTGCCGAAATTCTTGACTTTTGAATGGAAATGTAGGGGGCCAGCTTCACAGAGAACATCTCATTGGATTCAAAGCATTCTTCCATCTTTTAGGACTCTGACTTCGACTACGAGGACTTCTACCCTCCTTCAACTTTGACCACCGTCTCCTTACGACTGTTGTTTTTGTTTTTAGTCGTCTGGCTAATACTGGGTACAGTCTTACTCATTCATGGCTCCTCCAAGATCAGTTACGACAAAGAATCTCCCGAATACTGTGATAAGGACTTCTATAAGTCCATGATAGGACAAATTTGTTTTGGTTATGTTCTTGTCCTCTTGGTGGCCGTTGCAACCGCTATTAATTGTTGCTGTCCACTTCATTTAATCACCACTGTTACACGTGAGGAGCGCACACGCATTCCGCCTAGAAATCCCGAATCGGAGCCGGCAGACGTTTGATGTTATGGTCATTTTAATAAATGCAACGTCCATATAATTATTAAATAAAAATACATTGGGTTACCCCAGTCGATGTTGTTTTCGACCTTACTGCGTGCAAAATGTTTGTTCTTTTCCCATAGATAAGGATGCATACAGTTACCGTTTTCCCGCCTCAACCTCTCTGCTCCGCTTTCCTTTTGGAATTGAGTGTTTTGGCACAATGGCAGAAACGAGTACCGACGAAAATCCTCTTGTTCAAGTAGTAAGAGAAGATCCGCCGGCAAATGAAATGCGAGTATACCGGATTGCGATGAGTAGTGCACCCTTGTCGTACTTTACACCTCATTTTTTAGTGTGCTGCTGGGCTTATACAAAAATAGCGCTCTACATTTCAATCTCCATAACAATGGCTATCATGGGAATAATTGATATAAATAAATGCCCTTCTCAGCCTCTTATTCCCATATATCTGGTTGTCATGGAAATTTATTTGCTGTTGTATCTTGCTTATAATATTTACTTCACGGCAAAAGTAAGTCTTTCCGGAAATTACAAAGGGGGATATAGTCCGTTTCCAATCTCGGGCTTTTCGACTACGGGACCTTTTCTCAGTCCTTTAAATAATTCAAGCCCGCACTACGTTTTTTTGTTTGTTTTACTTTTTCCTTGTAACGCGGGTTTTTCGTTGTTTTCTTATATTTTAACCTATGCTTCCAATAATAATGCTTCTGCTATATGATACTCAAAGGACTCCCGGAAGATCGGTTTGCTAATCTTGATACTTCGCCGCCTGATAAACCTTCCTAACGGATGTACTGCTGCTCCTCGTGTAGAGAATTAGTAAAGATGGTCCTATGACATTCGAACGTATCAGAGCAAGAAGAAATAAGGAAAAACCAAGAAGAATCCGAATTTCCCAGCTGAAAATGGATTTTTTCGTTAATTTTGTTCTCTTACCGTGTAATACCCACTTTTTCTTCTTTCTAACAATCATATCCGAACTAATAAACATCTTATACTCAATAAAAACATAAAAAATTGAAAAAGAAACAGAAAAGAAAACGCAGCGCGAGCGTGAATAATTTAAAGGACTGGGAAAAGGTCCCGTAGCCGGAAAACCCGAGATTGGAAACGGACTATAATTTACAATCACAGCGTAGCTGAAATCGGATGCCATCATAGGAGACGATCTGTTCAGTACTTTCTTGCTGACCAATTTACGGAGAAATAGCAATACACCTAACTAAATTTATAGATCCAAAACAACCAAGAGAGACCTCCAATGCTTGCTATAGCGCTCCTAACATTTCTGCTGATTCTTCTGTTCATCTGGCAATTTTATGGATCCAAATGGATTTACAACCTGTGGGCAACTGTCAGCTACGACAAGAGATCTGCTCACTATTGCGACAAAGTATTGTGCCGTTTTTCTGTCTCAATTATCACTTTCATTAATATTGTTATTGTTATTTATATACTTCGCCATCCTCGTACTCGTTATTCATGCAGTCTGCGTACTCAATGATCGTTACATCGAATCAGAATGTAGAAAGGGGTTCCAAGCAAATAAACTGATTTTCTAATCAGGAAGAGAATCATACTCCCGAATTTCGCAACAGCTGTTTGCCTTCGACCTAACTGTGTACAATTTGCTTATCGAACGTCTATTGATAACTGGCCGGAGCCGTCTTTGCAACCCGCTGGCGACTATTTCCGCACCCTCTTTTACATAAACGACCGTCTTCTTCTTTGGCCAATCCGTCTAAAATGGCAGACTACAATGATCCGTTGATCCGAGACCATCTGTTAAATTCTCTTCGAGTGAGAAATCCTGATTGACAACCGAATATTTCTATTTTTAGCCAGCAAGAAAATGCACAAAATTATATTTTGTCTGGGACTTTATTCCCCTTTCGATGTTGATCATGGGCATTCTTGATGTGGACAAGTGCCCACACCAGCCGATGATTCCCAAATGGCTAATTGTTATGGGAGCTGTTTGGCTTGTTCATTCGTCCATCGCTATCTATGATTTCATAAAGGTAGGCCTATTTATGGGCCCAAGGGAGTTTGGAGGCTTCCTTGGGTATTAAAAATAGAGCAAATTCCGTTCCAAAATGGGGGGTTTGAATAGAGTAACGGCTATTTTTCTGCCATGTGAAGTTTAGAATGAACCGGCCAACGGAATGGTCAAATTTCACCTTTAATAGGCAAAAAAAAAAACGAAGATCAAAGTCTCCCGGTATTAGAGATTCACACCGGCACGAAAGAATCTCATATTCTTTGACAAATTAGAGCTGTTTTTGAGATGGGATAGTTTCAAAGTTCCTTTTAGACGAAATATGGTAATAAATGTCAATTACAGAATCGCAATGCTGAGGAGCGCATCCCCCTACCGACAATCCTCGCTCTCCTGGTCGGGGCCCTCCAGCTGTTCGTCTTTGTTTGGCAGATTCTCGGCTCCATTTGGATCTACGGTGCATCCGTCAACTACGACCATAGCTCGTCAGATTATTGTGATAAAGGACTGTACATCTTTTCGATTGTTGCGGTCACTTTGCCCTATGCCCTCGTCGGGGTTCTACTACTTACCCTCTGTTGTCTCTGCGTTTGTGGCCTCGTTTTTATCAACACGGCAGTTCAACAAGAGCAAGAAGAAGTTTAATTTTAATAAAGATTTTTTGAAAAAGGTCCTGGCCTGACTGTTTGCCCTTATCAAACATCTATTGATAAGAAGTCCGGCGCGGTGTTGCCTCCTCCTCGCTCCTAATCCTGCACTCCTTAGGCTAATGGCGTATCCTAGGAAAGACAACAAGAGCACATCGTGCGAATTAAATGAAGATTTAAACGGCAACATACAATTTGTTTCCATTTTTGAAGTCCATTTTTTTAAATAAACGACCCAATTAACTTTAGTAGGTAAATTTCAACTGTTCAGTTTAATATTTATTAAAACTACTGGAATGGAAGCCAGCCACCAGTAGGGTGCCAGCTTCCAGTAGGCGGCCAATTGAATCCAGTAGGAGGCCAGTTTCCAGCAGGAGGCCAGCTAGGGGGAAAGTTGCCAGTTGGAGGGAATGGAGGGAAGACGTAGATGGCTGGAAAGGGGCGGATTATGGAGGAGGGTCGGCTTACCGGAGACGGCGCCGAGACCAGGAGAGAGAACTGCATGCTGACTGATTGGAGTGGCCAAGACAGCGGGACGGTCCTATTTATACGGCCAGACAGTCTAGGGACAGACTTTGTAAACTCGTAACATTCTTGTAAATTTCTATTGAGCCGCTGCAAAAAGCGGGGGAGACTGCAAAGTTACAGACTGTCTATACGCCTGGTCTTGCAAAACGAGCACCGAAATAGGCACTTTTGCAGAAAGGGAGACCGTGGGAACGAGCTTTTGCAGAGAGGATTTGCAGAAAGGAGCAAGAAGAAGGGTCCGTATTCTGGTGGAAGATGGTAAGAACGGAATACAGTGCGTCAAGAAAGTATAAGTCCACCCCGTTTTTCACCAGATTGCGGGCACTCTGTTAACTTCAAAGTTTGATATTGTTATTATCTGAAAGAGCAGCCGCAATAACCCCTAATAACGGCTCAATTACTCAAAAATACGATAGTTCCGGCTGTTGGCCCGCGGAACACTGAAAACCGCTGTCAAGAAAGTATAAGTCCATGCGCGGAATATCGCGATTTCCATTGGATATTTTGGATTCTTCCAATTTCTTTTGTTCGTGCGGGTGGGCTGGCTCGTTCTTTACCAATATTGATAAGAAAAATGGCACATCCAGAAGAAAAATATGTTGCTTGACCCGAATTACTCCGCGCCGCCTCCTCACATCATAGCCCATCAAAACGATATTTTCAGCTCTTGAAAATAGTTTTAAACGATGTATCAGCATCGATTTACATAGGCAAAATCGTTTTAATAATCGTCCCCTGCAAAAACATCCTTTTTGATCCTCCCAAAGCATGCCTGGACGAGATCATCAGTCTTCCGGGCATGCTTCGGTTACAGTAAAAAGGTGTTCTCAGCAACAGAATATATGAATTTATTGCTAGCAATCTCTACTTTCATAAACCACTTGCTAGAGAGTTAGAATGTCGCCATAGCTGAGCACGCTGGTCCTCGAAGCAGCATGACACAAAATATCCTTATTTTCTATTGAAAATTGAAGCAAATTGCATGCGGCTCACTGTAACGAGTGGGACCCTCGGGCATCATCCGTTCTTATACGGTAAAACATGAATTAGGGTAATTTAAGACGCCCTTTACAATGTGGCACACTTATTTTTGTGTTACCTCCGGTATACACTCCACAGAAGGCTTTTTACTTTTTGATACCCATCCTTTTGAGCAAAAACAAGCCAACTCCGAGGGGCTTTGCTTCTTCCAAAATGGTAGAAAAAAGCTTCCCAACTAAATCGATGCTGATACATCGTTTAAAACTATTTTCAAGAGCTGAAAATATCGTTTTGATGGGCTATGATGTGAGGAGGCGGCGCGGAGTAATTCGGGTCAAGCAACATATTTTTCTTCTGGATGTGCCATTTTTCTTATCAATATTGGTAAAGAACGAGCCAGCCCACCCGCACGAACAAAAGAAATTGGAAGAATCCAAAATATCCAATGGAAATCGCGATATTCCGCGCATGGACTTATACTTTCTTGACAGCGGTTTTCAGTGTTCCGCGGGCCAACAGCCGGAACTATCGTATTTTTGAGTAATTGAGCCGTTATTAGGGGTTATTGCGGCTGCTCTTTCAGATAATAACAATATCAAACTTTGAAGTTAACAGAGTGCCCGCAATCTGGTGAAAAACGGGGTGGACTTATACTTTCTTGACGCACTGTACAGTAATCTTGTTGTCGCTTTCACGAAGGAACTAGACGATGGGAGGACGATTTGAGGGGATTTTTGGCCGCTTGAAGGAATTTTAGGCAATGCTGTTGGAGTCAAGGCCAGTTTTGCTATACGGTAGCGTTTCGAATGTGAGAAGTTTACGGTATACATAATTAAAACTGGAAGATTAATAATATCAATTTATTACATAGCAAAAATAAAAGCACAGAAACGGTCTCATGACTCAATTATTCTCAAAAAAGGACTCCCTACTACGTAGTCGGGAAAGAGGTAGCGGAGGACGCGGATCCCGCTTTCTGGAGTGTCTTAAATCTTATCGTTTTCTGGTTCTCTCACTGACTCACGTGTAGGATCATGGAAAGCCTGTGTTTAGCTTCCTTAGGTTCTGGTTCTTTTGCCATTCGTCTTTCTTTTGTAGGAATTCATCTATCTCGAGCTGAATACTCTTTTGCTTCTTGCGGCTATTTTCCTCACGCTTTTGCTATGTCTTGCTGCCCAGTTTCGGTATTCAGCCGTTTTCGACAATTCTTCGTTTGTCTTAATCTTGAAGAACTCTCTCTGTCCATCTACTGACACCCCTTTGAGGAACTGGTTCTCCATGTTCTCGTAAAAGTTTGCCGATCCAGAAAGGAGTGGAGCAGTCTGTGGCAGGTATTCTGTGATAGCTGTTTCATCTATTGAATTGGATCTGAGCGCGCCGGCAACATCACCCATCCAGATTAGGAGTAAAAGAAATACTTGGGCTGAATATTCCTTTTTTTCTGATAGAAAACAGAAAACCCACTTATTAAACAACCTAAATAGACAAGGAGATCAAACCAACCACCGCTACAATATCGGTTAACATGTGTTTCGTCCGTGAAGAATCCAAATACACAGAGAGCCGATACAAATATAAAAGGTACCTGAAAGGCGAGGCCAAATCCCTGAAATGTTGATTGACTTATTCTTCTCACAAGGTTAAACTAGCCACGATATAGCTGCATTTCTTCAAGCGACTTCGAGTTCCAAAGAGTATTGTATTGTAGATAACAAAGTTGACGAAAAGCTGAAAGATAGGCTTCAATTTTTTGCTGATCAAAATAAAAAGGGAGAACTCGGAAAGTAAACAAGATAAGGGCAGCCGGGAGAAATTAGCGGGGTTGACTTTCGGTGAAAAGTAGCAATTTTAGAGGAAACACGTCCATTTCCAATGGAAAAGACATCGACTCAAATTTCGCGACGCGCCTTCTCTACGAGGCCAACCTTCTTCACACCTGGTCCTACAGTGGAGCTGCGCGATATTTGAATCGATGTCTTTTCCGTTGGAAATGGACTATAGCAATAAATCAAAACCGTGAAGAACTTACAGTAAGTAATGTAAGAAGGTCGTTAGAATGATTGAAGTTGAAGAATATCTGGCCGAAGAAAAAGCAACACACTCCCACAACTGTTACCCCAAAAACAGCTATCCACAGAATGGCCTTCTTCTCCATCGGAAGGGCCTAGAAATAGTTTCGTATAATAAAGATGAGGAATGTTTGTATCCAATAATGGAAGACAACGACGGGGGAGCACTTGATAAGTCCGCCGGAAGTCACTAAAAAGATTGCATGTTTCGCAAATACCGGCCAGAAATGAGAGCATTGATCACTATGAATCTACTCAGCGCTATGGTGTTTGTCTGTCTGTCTGTCTGTCCGATGGGAAAGTGTCCGACGGTAAAGGGATAAAAAATTTCTTAATTCCGGGGGCCGCTGCAGGCGGTCGTCGGCAGAAGAGTGGAAAGGTCGCCACAGGTCGAAACGGATAGCGTTGACTGATAGACGACAGCCGTACTGCCGGGGGAGCACTTGATAAGACCGAAGGCCCGCTGGTTAGAAATTGACCCTAAAAGTTAGTGAAACCTATAACTAATGAAATTAAACCCTTCTATAGTTTGTTAGTGTAACCGGATTATTTATATCAGCTCTTAGAGAAGGAGCCTCTCATTTGATAAGCTTTCACACCTCTCTCGCCGTCTATTTTATTGATTTCATGCAGACTAACCTAAAATGGTCCGGATTTAATCCATGTATGTGTTTTTGCTGGCCGGCTAGGGTGAGATCTTTCTCTAATTACCGTAATCCACAGCTCCTGGAATAGAAAGTCTGGGTCTCTCCGTTACGGACCGGGTTTCTCCCTTCTTAAACCCTTTTCTGTTCAGAAATGGCTCGTCATCTGGTCCGAAATGAGTATCACTCTGCTTGTCGTCTTGACCATCGTCCTGACCACGACGGATCAGTGGACCTTCCAAAATAATCAAATCAATGTGACCGCCTTTGTAGCGGATATGATCAACGTGGCCTGTAGCGCCTTCCTCTTCTTTTCCATTTGTGTGAACAATAAAAAACTTCTCTGGGCTTCTTTTGCCTTCGCGGTGAGTTTTTAAACCAATTTAGAACATTGTTTGTTCAGATAATATCAATAATGAACCTCCTGGCGACGTGTATAATCATCCTGATGTATATAAACGGAGCAATTTCTGGAGTGGTCTATAATCCAGCTCATTTGGGAAGTGCCACGGCCTATACAGTATGCTATTATATGATCTGTATTCTAGGTAAGGCGGTTGGATGAAAGGAGGAATTGTGACAAGTTTCAGTTCAATGCATGGTGGCTTATACTACGCGCCTGTGTATTCTGGAGATTGACTACGAATTGAAACACAACGACACACCGATTGATGACTTCTCATAATAGTTTATATGACATTTTTGTATTAAAAAAGTACGGGAATATATTTATTTTGCCCTCATTCTGGCAGTTTTTTAACAGTAACTTCGACAACATAACGTAGTTTCACTTGTTCGACATTGTAGACAATGTACTCGTTGTGTTTGAGTGGTTCTTCAATCCTTTTTAATTCGGAGTCGTTGGTATCAACAGGACGTCCTAGCGGCATGGTGACTCCCTCGATTCTAAAAAAACAGTCAAAGATGAGCCATACGCTTACTTTTTGTTTCTCCTTTGATCTGGATGCTCTAGTCCAATTCCTTTCACACTATCATATCCCTCTTCCTGTGTAACATATTTACTTTCATACAGCTCTTCCGATATTCCTAGATCAACCTCACACAACAGCAACAATGCCTTTTCCCCTATTTTGGGTTTGCAATAACGATACGACTTGATAGCCATGTCGGCAAAGTAAATGCCTTTGCCAAACATATAACCAGTATGTGGAACATTGGGAGGTGCAATACGAAGACCCTGTGAGAGGATGCTCGAGAAGTTGGCAATTCGTGAGCCATGCCAGAGAAGCCATCTTCAAAGAAGGTTTTAAGAATAAAAACATGGAAGTACCTGTTGGCTTCATTACTTTCCGAATCATTACGGAATCGATTACTTTCCGAATCACGCTCGACTTCAAAAACGTTGTTAATATTCACATGATCTCTGAGGGTCGCATTCAAGTATTGCATTATGTACTACAATTGAAAGATTACATTGCCAATGTAGCTATCAATTAACCTTATAGATCGTTCTATTTTTTGCCAGTCGAGTGATGGAACAATGGAGGCTATCGTAGTAAACCTCAACAATCTCTTTATCCCTGCAATTTTGGAGATACTAAAAGCCGATAGTCTGACCATTCCGTAGAGCGTTGAGCCTCATCAATAATTTGGGCACCGCGACAAATATCGTCCAACAATTCCAATAATTTCCGCTCATCCTTTACTTTTTCAAGTGTGTCGATAGTATTTCTAAAAAATGGGGTTTAAATTGGAATAAACATACTCCGATTTGTGAGGGATCACGTCGTAATATTTCTTTTGAGCATCTTTAAAGGTTTCGCCTTTAGTATTATTTTTCTCGATTTCTTTCTCAATTTCACGCAAGAATTTATATCCATTTTCTATGTTATCCTCGTCTAAAATATAACTCAACAACGGTCATTTGCTCTAACATACCAAATGAAGAACTAATGTCAAACTTTAGGTTTTCTACCGCCTTTACCATGTTTTTGGTGTTAGCGATCAATTCTAGGAAATTGCGAACTTTTTTTGGTGGTAGATTTGATGTTCTCTTGGAAGTTGAAATTTCACCAGCGCCTTGACCATATTCAACTCGACGTTGGAATACCCCTTGTGATTCTCCCATAGCATTCCAATTTATTCGTCCATTTTCGTAAATGCGAGACATCTTACAGTCCTTCTGAAATTTGTTAGAACAACGATCTCACAACGATTGTCAGGTAAACGAATGTGTTAGAAATAACATAAGTTACTATGAGAGTATCGAAAACTGCAAAACGAAACCGCTTATGGTAGCTTTAGATCAATCACCATGGAATAAGTATGGCAGAAATGAGAGTATGAGTTTGCGAATGAGTAACCTGATCCTTTATGAATAAATAATTTATAATAAATTATGAATAAATACGCCGAAAGAGGAAGATATGCCGCACTGTTGGTGAGTGAAATAAAATGGCATAAGATTGCGCAACGAGAGGAAGAGGGAGTTCTAACACATGGTGTTGTGACCTTTGATACTATCGCGGTCCCGATTTTTCTAGCGGAGTAGGAGCGCGCACTGTGATTTTCCTATGGTTTATTGCTGTATTTCTGTAAAAATAGAAGATCAGGAAAAACGTGAAACGAAAGCCATTGTTTTCCCGGACAGATCCGTTTTTATACACCTGGCATCACGGTGTGAATCAGTGATAAGGAACGGCGACCCTTTCTGTTTTGGGGGTAGGGCCGGGAAACTGTCTCCTCCTGTAGCTAAATTTTAAAAGAGAAAGTTCCTGCTGAGCAACATCTTTCTCTAGTTCAGATGTCTTTTTATATAAAAATTTGAGGCATCCGCTGAAGTAACAAAGATAAGAAACAACCGGCAGCTTCTATCACGCCGTTTACGACCACCTCCTCTCTTATTTATTGCTCACATTTAGCACTCGCCCTCGGCCACTTTCCAAGCTGAATCCACACATATTTTCCATTTTTACAAAGGAAATTGGACTTTTTATAATAGATATTTATTTTATGTGTGATAGTTATAGTCTGTGAAGAAAAAAGACGACATTCAAGGTCTAACGATTTAGCCGCCAGCCGAACTTACTGGCCTTTTTTCTTCTTGGCCGCTAAAAAATTATTTGCCAGTTCGGTTCATCACTAAAATTTGTTCTCGGCCAGTTAGACCTTGAATGTCGTCTTTTTTCTTGACAGACTATAATAGATTACGGAGCCCTTCTGCACTCGGGATCGGCATTGGCATTAAGCCTTTTATCAGCAAGCTTTTGGTAGAAAATGTTAGTTTTTTCTTTGGTTTATTTCAAGTTTATTTCAGCAGGATCCAAAAAAATGCAGACATGGCTAGAGGGGGTTCTTGGGGTCTCTCTAGTTGCTGTTACATGTTGGTCATGCTGAACTGTCCTCTGAAACGACAAGGTATGTCGGTACAAATGCGATTACCAGACCTGGTACTTTCTTTTATTTTTCATCTGTTGCTCCAGACATTTAAGGAAAGCAGAATCATGGACCTGAGGGATTACCTCCGTTTAGGTGAGGCCCTCTTTATCATTGGGATAGCCATGATACATCCAGTGCCAAAAGGATAACTCTTCTGGAAGAATTCATGCTTGTCAGGTGAGTCAGTCTTCTCCGTTCTGCCTTTTTGTTCCCTTTTCTATAGATGTGCCCTACAATTATTCCAGCTTCCATCCATATGACTATTTTTCAACAACAGATTCCAATCCATATAATTCCAATAGATTTTCCTTTAGAAGCGAAGTTTTTTTGCGCGAATACAGCTGTTAAAAAGCAATAGTGCAACGAGAATGAAATGACAGACGTCTTTTTCTCCCCTTCCCCTCTTTATAACCCATTCCTCTAAACAGAACGAGCTGATAGTTATTTCTGCTCTCTTACTTGTTCAGCCCCTTTTCAGACCTCCTGTTTTGACACTGAATGAACAGCCCATTTATAATCGCAATGAATTGCCACTACGTGCCGATGATGCAAAGCAATTCGACGAAACTGCCTGGAGAAGAACAGGGGCCTTCCTCTCTCGACTGCAGATTCGTCTTTTTGTTCTCAGTAGTGTTATTCTTGGTCCTTTCTCCACTATTTCATACTTATATTGGAATGATAATCAGTAAGAAACCATTTTGGATTCTGCACGTCTTTACGGTAAGTAACATTCCCTTCGAAAATAACCCTGAACCTGTTCTCGACTCTCTGAGACATTTTCTAATTCTTTCATTTTTCAGATGATGATAATAACCGCACGAGTAAGCATCTGTATATACTTTTTAGTGGAAGGAAGCGAGGATTGGGTACCACATATCGTTTTGGCCATTTCTTTTGGTAATACTTGAAAATGACGACTGAAACACAATATTTGCAGTTGAATGGTCCGTGTTGTGCATATTTCTTGGCCCAATGATGAAACGGTTGGATGGAAAGCCGGTGGGCAAACCACGGGCTCATTCTGCTCGTACACCAACGAACTACCGTCTCTCGCCTGCATTTCCAAATTATCCATGGCCTTCAATGTCTTTGCCGCTCTACTGGGATTAAAGAATAACAATAAAACTGTAGATTTGAGCAGTTTTATGCCAATTACTGTAATCGGCAGCCAGTTACAAATCCTCCGCTTATTATGCACAGAGGGGTATAACTGACCCTGACGGCTCTTTGTTCGTAGTATTTCTACGCCATTTCCGATCCCTTTCTTCTCCATCTGGTGTCATTATGCAAGACCGATTGCCGACGTCGAAAAACCCCAGTACAATGGATCAATTCCAACGGGAGATGGTTGACTCTCGGCTGTAGTCACCCTTATTTCTATTCCTCTGCGAGTACTGGCCCTTCCTCCTTGATAAACTACGGTTATACTCTCTCCAAAAAAAAAAGAAGAAACAATTCTTCCTTCGCCTGCCCCTTAATTTCTCTCTTTCTATGCCCATTTTTACCAAATAAAATGTCTTTTTTCCCCATAATTAACCCAAGTTTAGATGGATCTAGTAGATTTTCCCATAGATGTTCCCAAAGAAGAAAGAAATAACTCCTTTTCTTCCCCGTTTCTAGATACCGCCTTGACATATTCGATGTTTTTTCTGCCTCTTCTACTCAATTCACTTTGGCCGATATTTTTATGCCTATCTAGGCTTTTCAATAATAAAAAACTCGCCTGGATATCTTATTTCGTTACGGTAAGTTCTGTTCGATGGATTACGGTAGTTTTCAACGGAATACCGTCCTTCTATTGAACTATTCCATATGTTTTTTTTTCAGATTACCGCCTTAATTGACTCCGTCATTGCCTTTCTTGTTCTTCTGACAATACTCCACGCGTCAATATATACCAATGGCGAGAAAACGTTCCTAGAAAAGGTCGCAACTCTTCTTATTTGTTATATTCTGGCAGGTTGCGTGTTTCTTATGACTGTAGTATGTAAGGAGCACAAAATAACTGAATATATCAAGATTTTTTCAGTCCAATGGATGTTCGTGTGTCTTGTCCGTCAGTTAATGATTTTAAACTTTGGAATTAATCCTGCCGTCCGACCAACAAATGACTTCCCACGACTCTATATGTTTGATACGGATTAGGAATAAAACTGGTAATCCTACCCTAATAATATCCTACCCTAATAATAGGGATCCTATCCTACCCTAATAATAGGGATCCTATCCTACCCTAATAATAGGGAGATCTCTGTCTGTCTGCAAGACCTGTCGTCTGTACGGATTGACCGGTCAAAAGCAGACAGTTAGAGAAGCTGAAAGTTTCGACCGCCTGGCCTTATCCGACGGTTAACTGTTATTTGATCGTCGAATTTTAATCCGGTAAGAAAATGACTAGAGGCCGATCGTCTCGCTGGGCAGGAGGGCAGCTCGGGAGGGGAATACGGCGCTGGAGGAGGGGGAGAGAGCGCTGGGCAAGGAGAGCCGGCGCTAGGGGAGGGGAGTTGACGCTAGGGAAGGGAAAGCCAGTGCAGGAGGAGGGGGAGCCGGCGGTGGAAGAGAGGAGCCGGCGCTGGAGGAAGGGGAGCCGGCACTGAAGGAGGGGAGCCAAGCACGGTCAAGCCGAGGGCGCCGAAGGCGCCCGTTACGGCTTGTATGGACTAGAAAACGTTATTTTATGGTATAATTAGACAGATTACAAACAGTGGAAAACAACATCCTGTACCCTCCAGGCTGGAGGTATTCTTTCCCATGGGGAAGGACATATGAGAACGGCGCGGGCTTGAACAAAGGCGTCCTTCCCAGGTCGGATTAATCATTTTCCTCCTTGTTCCATTTTGTGTACATGTGACATGCTACCGTGGTATTGCATCTTTCTACTTCTCTGTACAACCAGGCTCCGATAACTCGGCTGAATTCATTTCTTCAGAGCTTGCCTTCTTTTATTCCCTCTTCTGTGGTCGATTACACAGAATTGTACCTTTGATAGGCTGTCTTTCTTTGCAAATCCGCTTCTGCGCGGTTCGATTCATTTTGGCTAGATTTTTCCGTTCAAATCTTCTCTGATTTTCAATTTCGAAACAGAAACTGCTCGCCCTTGGATTAGAAACGACCAGAACAGCCGTTTCTTTTTTCTTTCCTGCCAACACGGGCAGTTACATTTCTCGGCCCAGCCACAATATGCCCCATAGGCCACGTTGCTCCTTCTATACGGCTACTAGCAGTCATTTTTCTGCTTTTTAAAGGACTAAACTCCTTATTTTCTTCAGTTATCTCTCTCTCTAGTGGAATGGATCGCCACAAGCTTTTGTTGGAAATGTACAGAAAACAACACGAGATGTCATCTGCCTTCCCTTCCGACTACTTCCTCCTGGTATTTTCAATCATCACAGTCGGTGCCTGGCCATTTCTCCTGATTCTCTCTCTTTCAAATAAAACCAAAAAAGTTTATTGGGTTTCCGTTGCTTCGATGGTAAGTATCATTCTCTTGAGCTGCACGGAAACTAACTATTAGTAGAGCCAATTTCAGCTGATGTTTCTAGCCATGCATTTGGGCACGTGTGTTTCCAACATCGTGGGTCCGACTCGAGGAGGCTTTACGAAAGCACAATTTGCCCAATTGATGATTGTCGATTCGAGTAAGCGATGAAAAAAAAACAGTAAAAAGCTTTTCAACAGTCATATGCCACCTTCTGTTGGGTCTTCATAACGGAATCAAGAAACAACTTAGCTCCAATGATGTTGACGAAGAAGATGACGAAGAGAAACACCTCGTCTGACTTTGCACTAAACCTTTCCGAATAAAGACAATCGTTTTACCCACGACTTACAGTACCAATAAAACCATAAAATAGTCAATTTGTTGAGTATGAGTCGATGGCGACAGTATGCCGGATTTCCGAATGAGAAGCAAGTTATACGAGCTGTCCCTTCTCGGTACAGCAATCCAGCGTTGTATGGAGAGAATCTGACGGTAGAAAAGTTTGAAAAATTGAGACGGTGTGGTGGAATAATTTGAAAAATTGACATGGACCGAACCTGCGGGTAAAAAGGTTTTCTAGGCCGTGCCTCTGGATCATCGTTTTCTTCTCATCTAGCGGCTCGTGCTCATTTCCGGCAATGAATAACTGTCAGCTTATCTCTTCCTCCTCCGCCAGCGATAAGCCTGCGCTATGTCGTCAAAACAGTTTATTTTGGGGCAGTCATTAGCTTCTTATCGACCCTTGTTCCCCTATATAAGGATCCCCAGCCCTTCCCCTTATCAGCTCCCCAAATGCGCTCCCTTTTCTCCTTCCTACTCCTTTTGGGACTGGCTTCAAGTGGTTAGTTTTTAGTCTTTTGAAAAACGGTACAATTTATAGAATGGACAAGCGAAGAATCGACGGAGATTGAAGGAAAAGACGTGAAACCGTGGTTGAGACAAGCTCCCAGTCTTCGTCTGCGTCATCGATCCGATAATCTGAAAAAGGAGAAGAAATCTAGTGACGAATTGGAGAAAGAACTTCTCGATGGACTGGAAGAGGACGACCAGAAGGAGTATTTCCTAGTCAAAACATACAACAGCCTGAGCCTGGCCCAGAAAAAGGAAAGATACCTTCGATGGGCCGAGAAAGTCAACAGAGAGGTGGATTTGACCAGTAAGATAAGAAATTGACGTTTCAGAAAGAGATGGGGCGATTCTTGAAGAGACAAGACCAGTGGAGGAGGACAGAAAATAAGGACCTGGAGGCGGTTGCCGAAGAGGTTGAAGACAAGATCAAGGAGGTCTTGGAAGTTGTCCGCGAAGAGAATATTCCCGTGGACGAGCAAAAGGAGCAGATTTCCGAGATTGTCAAGGTAATTGGATTAAAACTAGATGAGTAAGGATCGTTTAGGACTCTTCCAAGCCTGTGATTCGTGTTCTTCGCTCCCTCTTTCCGGAATACACAAGGAGACACCTCCAGTTTAGAGGCAAATACCCCCAAACTGAGGGCAACAACTCCCAGGGGCATCCCGCTTCACAGTATCCGTACAATTGGGGTGTTGCTTACACAAGACATCGCCGGACAGTGGAAGACGGAGACAATTGAACATAAACCGTTTCTCATCTACTGTAACCTAATAAATAAATAAAATGGAGGTGTGAGAGTTTCGTGACTGCTTTGAACTAGAAGAAATGTCACCTACCGTAACATCAACTTGTTATTCATTTCCCCTCTATTTTAGGGCATTTGATTTTTTTCTCCTTTGCTCTATAGTAATTCGGGGTCGGTAAAGCTAAATAAGGCATCACAAATACATAAAACTGTATAATAACAAAGTTAGTATTGGGGCGCGCAGACATGCAGCCCTTTGAACTGTCCAAGGCGGCGAGCTATGCCATGGAAAGACGGCCGTAAGTGAAGAATACCTGTACTTTCGTATTTCTGCCGGTAGTCGGCGAGCACAGCCAGAAACCGCGCCCTCAATCCAGCATCACGTTTTACCCAAGCAGGCATGGAATTTGTCTAAAACACAATTTTTGCAAAGAAGAGAATGAACACCTTGATTGAGTGATGTAGATGGGAGACAGCCAGAACGGCCTGGTGTGGATAGGGGATTCGGTCCCTGTTCCGACTGTAGAATCGGTGGTTGAACTCCATTCTATCCTTGTCCGTCGGCGGGTAACCCTGTCGGTGGAGATAGCCAAGATACATCTTATTGAAAAGGGATGGTTGAAAGAGGGGAGAGGAAGGCGTTGATCAAAGTACCAAGAGTAAGTAAAGGTTCTTATTAAACGACGCTGAAACAGTATTTTTAACTTACTAGAACGTTTGAGACTCGCGTTTTTAAAAAACTACAATGAAAACTACGTTGTCTTCCTTTTTTTCTTTAAAGATTCCCGCTTTAAAGGCTGAAACTCCCGGGAGATTCATTGGATAAGGCCACTGGAGAAAAGAAATTTTAGAACCTTCTTCTATTGATAAAATTCGCACCAAATCTCACAAATCTTTAATATTTCAGTTGTATTCACGGAATCGTTGAAGAGGGCAAATGTATATGTGATCAAGATTTTGTTGGCAAACATTGTGAGAAAAAGAAGCATTGCGCCACTTTTCGACGATACAGAAATGGATCGTAGATCGATTTTAGTCAATTTTCTACTTTTATCCACTAATCCATCAGAATTCGTCGCTAATTCCTCTAAATTTTCATATTCTCTACGTTTTTTTGAAAAGAAATGTTTTTTTTCAAGAAATTAGAGCAATTTGTTGCCGTATTATCAAAACTTTTCAATTTTTTCAGATGTACCGGCTGTGAAAACGGCTATTCCGGTCCATTTTGTGAGGTAATTAACTGTGACCACGGTCAAATTAACCGAGTGGGAACCGGCTGCCTCTGTGATAAGCCATGGAATGGAACATTCTGCAGCTCCCTGAGCACGAACAATGTTTACAGCTACTATAACCGGAAGGTTGGTTAAAAATAGAATAAAAAACAAAGTTTAGGCCTTCCTCCTAGGACCATTAGGAGCTCTTGCCATCATTCCGATGTGTCTCACGTGGATTATTTGTGAACATATGGCTAGGAAACGACAGGTAGGACTCTAATTTCTTTGGGAAATTGCCTCGCTATGTAAAATTGAAAATAAAATAAGCAAACAATTGGTGAAATAGTCAAAAAAAGAAAGAATTCGTTTCTGCGGTGCGGTAAAATTCTTTTTTTTGGAAAAGAATTTTTTTTGCTCCAATTTGATAAAATTTCCATAAAATAAAAGAGTAGTCAATTTTCAGGTAAATCGAGTGAAAGAATGATCGGCGGCACAATACAAGAAGCCGTCCTGAAAAAGATGATGACCGAAGACATCGACGACGTTTGATCTCAATTTTGAAATTTGATTTATTAATAAAAAAGACAATAAATGAGAGTGGATACACTTCCAAGGGCACCCTGAAATGTTAGAAGTTGAAAACGACCAGAATTCTATCTTCTTCCCGTGATAACGGCCAAAATGCGGCGATCAAGCAATCGATGGCCGGCCAATTTCTCACTCTTTGCAGCTGTCAGCAAACCTCTCGCCAGCCCAATTTCTCATTCTCTTTGCACCTTACATTCAGTAAAATTCATTTTAAGCTATAAAAAGGAGCGATGATCCAGTTATGAAAATGTACGAAGCTATGGAGAAACAACAAGAAATTAACAAATTGAAAGGTGAGACATTTTAAAACAAAATTGTTTTCGGTTAAAACCCAGACGAAGGTGAGAAGTTAAAATTTTCAATGGTTTTTTAGTTGCGTATTTCCAGAAATTCCCTTTTATACCGAACAGGAATTCACTCCATTGACACAAATTGACCAAGGCGCCGGAGGAATGGTTTACAAAGGAAAAATTAAGAGTTTTGGACTACTTCCATGGCTATTTGGAAACGATAAAGCCAAAGAAGTTGCTGTCAAAAAGTTTATCTGGTCAAGGGAACACCCTCTTGAAAATTACAAAAAGGAGGTTGACATCCTTCTTAAGGTAAATTTAATTAGTTGACAACTTCTCTTTCAAAATTCCAGCATAAACATAAAAACTTAGTAGAAATATACGGAATTCTCTGGGATGAAGTGGATAAATCACGATATTTGGGTTATGTGATGGAATATTTTGAAGAAGGAAGCCTTAAAACTGGTTTGGATTCTTTTATATTCTAATTAAGTGCAATTCAGTTATCTTCAACCCCGCGAAATCCTACGATTTATTGAAAATATATCGATGGATTGTTCAAATTGGAGAAGGCCTCCAATATCTCCATGGCAATAAAATACTGCACAGGGATATTAAGCCGGCAAAGTAGGATAGAGACCGTTTTTTTTAAATTTATTTGACTACAGTATCCTGGTAGCCGGAAATATTCTGAAATTGGCCGATTTTGGAGTTGCCAAATATTCGAATTCCACTACAACTGCGGGGTGAGATTGGATTATTTTATAAATCTTTAAGTTTTTCGTATTTTTCAGGGCTGGTACATATTGTTACATGGCGCCGGAAGTATTGGAAAGGGGAAAATGTAGTAATGCCTCTGATGTTTATTCGCTGGCGATTACCATATGGGAAATATTCCACAGAACGTAGAATTATTCCTTTTTACGAAAGTTTGTATCACAGGCAGCCGTACATTGAGTTGATAAGGAGAGAAGAGACAACCCACAGAATTGTACAATTAGTTATCGGCGGACTTCGTCCGACCATAGATTCTGATAAAATTGATCAAAAAGTAGCAAAATTAATAAACAGGTAAATCGCCTCGTGTTTCGAATATTTTTTAGATGTTGGCAAAGAGAAATCTCCAAAAGGCTTACAGTGAAGGAAATTGTTGATTTTTTTGTTGAAAAAGGAGAGAAAACAGCACGTTTTTTCTCAAGATTGCATTATTTTTAGTTTTAGATTTTGATTATGGGAGGAGGGAAAAATAATAATACGGCCTACGCTGGAATGGCAGTGTTGAGCCAGGATAGAACAAAATGGATTGAAATAGAAATGGAATTACCTTATGAGGCTGCTGCTAGTGGAGCAATTTATCTCAATGAAGAAATCTATTTATTTGGTGGTTGGAAGAATCTAAAAGCTTTGTATAAATTGGACAAAAATCTGAAATGGATTCGACTGGCTGATATGAATGTTGGACGCAGAAGTATTTCAAATAGTTGTTTGGAATGGAATGGATATATTTGGGTGTTTGGAGGAGTAGATGGAAATAATGAAAACCTAAAAAGTGTGGAAAGATACGATCCGAAGGAGAATAAATGGACATTAATGGCGTGAGTTTAGTTTCGATTTTCTCTTTTGTTTGAATAAGTGAAAACCAGATTATTAACAGATTTTAGAGAGATGAAACATGTAAGATCTACTGCAGCAGCGGCGTTATGGGACAATAAAATAATTATTTGTGGTGGATGGATTGGAGAGTTTACCATCACGGATACTGCAGAATGTTACAATCCTGAAGATAACCGCTGGACTGAACTTCCCTCTTCACCAAAGCCCCTCGGTGGTCATTCACTCGTTACTTATGAAAATAAGTTTATTCTATTTGGTGGAGCAAGCAACGGGCCAACAAAGGCCGTGTGGGAGCTCGACCCTCAAGAATCAAATCCAACATGGAAACCCTTGGAACCAATGAAATATCCTGCTATTTGGTTCGCTGGAATAATCTTTGACCAAGAAATTTATGCAATTGGTGGAGTGCAGGCAATTGGATATCTGAGTCGAGTTGAAATATTCGATGGAGAACGATGGCGAGATGGAGCAGCTCTTCCTTATTCGTGGGCTTTTATGTCCTCTGTGATTATTCCCCCAACCTTGGCTGATCGTCTTTGCCAGTACAAAAAAGAATAAATCGAAAATAAATTTGTTATTTCTTATAAATCTTCTCAAAAATAGACCAAAACACTAATATTCGACATAAATTCAAGACAGCAGAGGCGTTGTTTCCTGACTTTTTTGTCGCTCTCGACAGCAAAAAACTGCGGAAGTCACGAAGATTATGAAGAAGGCCTTTGGAGAACGTGAATTTTAAACGAGCTTGTACACAATTTTTGCAGAGAATTTGGGTCTGACTGGCTGGGGCAGTCTTTGAGGTGGCCAGACAGATACTGTAAAACACAAGTCGGGCGGCTTTGGCAACCGAGCCATCCAGTCCAATGATGGCAGCTTTACTCTCCGCCTGACCCGCAACGTCTACTCGCCCAAGTTGGAATCGAACGGAGAAGTCGACCTGAACTACTTCCACGATGTCTGCGAGGCTTGTTTGTTTCTTTTCCAACTAAAGAAGGGCTTAGACTTTCTGTGAAGATTGTTTCGTCGCCACTCCGGATTATTTGGACAGTGCCAAGCTGAAAACCAGCGTGGGCAATGGAAAGTTCTGGCTGCCCGGATCACGGAACCCCATCTCGGGGACGACTGACTGCACCAAGGCGGCCCGTGACCCTCCCGACCAGCTTAACGAGTGGAAGATGCTCCACCACAAGAAGCATGGGAAGTCGGCTATTCTGGAAACCGCGTACTGGGCCGCCGGCGTGCCCAACAAACGCTGCTCAGACCAGGGACGGTACGCCATGGCCTATCATAATGGAAAAGTTGTCGACGTGCCGATTTTTGACCGTCTGCCTCTGGTTTGCGTCCAAGGACCGATCCCTCCCATCCCGAAGAGCGTCAGCCACTGCTACAAGTATTCGGTACCCGATGGCAACGGTGGCTGCAATTGCGAAGCCGGCTTGATAGATGTTTTGGACTCTTCATTTGATGCGGACCAAAGTATTATGAGATCCTATATTGGAAAATTCAATTTGAAGCCTGTATGTAATCCTTGCAGCTTCACTGTTTATTCCAATTTCTTTTCAGGGATATGTTTGTGTGGCGGACCCTTGTAAGCCTGATCGGAAAACGGAGGAAACTAATTTGGATGCTATTATTTTTGTGATTGATGGTTCCTCTTCCATTAAGCCACATAATTTCGAAAAGGTGCGCATTTTTCGTTTGTACAAAAAGGGGGCCAACCATCTTCCTCACCTGGTGAGAACTTACTAGAAAGGAACAGCATTTCCTCAAAAGAAGCAGATGTTCTCTTTGGAAAATTAGAAGTATGACAATAGAAGTAATGTGTTGTAATATTTTGAATTTCGGAAAGATTGTAAACTACGACCAGAGAATAATTCCAATGACCAGGGGCAGGGCAAACGAAGAAGCGCTCTGAAATAAGCAGATTTCGATATAAATCAAGTTTATTTTCTATCATGGAATAGAAAGAAAACCATTTCTCACAATTCATTCCTGCCGTGTAATCAGCTCATCGCATTCTTTCATCTCTATCAGCCAATAGTCCACAACGTCTTTTCTGTATCCTGCCATCATTTTTGGACTTTCTCCTTCTGCTTTATTCGATTTAAACTAGAAATAATTGGCCGTTGTTCCATTCAATTTTATCCAGTCTGTAACAATTCACGAGGATCAAGGTCTGGGAATTCCCCCCAAAGAAAAACAACCAAACTGGACTAAAAAAATGTTTTTACCTGGTAATGGTAATGGTTGAGTTCCTTTAATAAAATTGGTCAGCATTTGAATGTAAACGCCCTTAATTATTTTGTCATCCTCATCCAACGGCCGTGGATGGGCGCCAATGAAGAATGGCATATCCGATGAGTGAGCGGCTATTTTATGTCTAAAAACGCCTTTTTGAAGTCGAAATTTCCGGGGAAATGGGTCCTGCAGTGAATAGAAAAGGAAAAACAATTCCTGGCTCAGGAACTTGGAAGCAGCTGAAAATTCAGATTTGGAAGGCAGAGCGCGTGTTTTCTAAAGTTTTTTCACTTCTGACGGGGAATTAGGGTGGTGTAAAATATGAATGAGAAGGGAAAATTCAAAGAGACCGCGCCATTTTGCAGGTAATTTGATTAATTTCCAAGCACCAAGGATTTCTACAAAGAAAAGACCCACGATGATTCTCATTTCTCCTATCTGTTACACATTTCTTCAATAACTCCTCCGAATTCTTCAATCCAATAAATCTTCCCACTTCTATCCCGGAATAATCTTCTTTCTTAAAAAATTCAAACTCTGTCGCCCCGGCCAGAACATTTCGAAATTCTCGTCTTTTGTCCCTAGAGGTGGGTCAAATGTCAGTCCATAGAGCTCGTAGCCGTCTTCTTCGGCTTTTCTCTGGCAAAGGAAGATTCTTCTGAGGCAAGAAGACACTAAAAAATTATTGTTTTTATGAAGGTGCCGGAGGAAAACCACCCCAGCCTCCATCAGTACTCTCCCCGAATTCTTTAGCCGTTTCTCCTGCGTTGAATAGAAGAGCGGCCCGCTCATGATAATCATCTGTTGGAAGAGTTTCCCTTTTGGGTCTACAGTTCTAAAAATTCGAAGTTTCTACCGTAAAAAACACAAAAAGCTTACAAAGAATAAGCCAGATCATAGACAAGACAGCCGCCAGTCGAGTGACCCATCAACGTCACTTGAGAATTGTTTCCTCCAAAATTGTGAATCTCTTCATTTATGAACTGGAGACCACGTTCAATATCTGGAAAAGAGCTCACTATCCAGGGAACCCCGCGTTCTTGGCAGACATGCCGCCTATACCATCGTGTTCACCTTTTAAAACCTACAGGAGCAAATTTTTAGCTGCTTTGCATGTAACCGGACGGAGTTTTGGAGAAAAAATATCGAAAATTTGCCATAAATTGGAAGATTCCTCGGTACAATTGTACTATTTCCACACGATGCCTTCTTCCGGTCTCTTTTGTCGCAATTGTCATAGTCCAATAGTAGCCCCAGTCCTCCAAATAGTACTCGTCTTCGGGAGCAAATCGACTGAAGAGATACTCCAACCTGGAACAACCATTGAATTATGCAATATAAAGAATTCTCACAGAGGAAATCCTCCTCCTTTTGAATGGTGTGGTAGCTGGTACTCCAAATTTGTTGCACCATAGAAAAATTCATTGAATGTCCGTTTCACGGCGTCATCCGTAGGCTTTATATAGTAGCCAATCCGATTGAGGAAAATCTTCTCCAGTGGATCTCGGTAGTCAAGATCACCAGAATGCCCGGTATCCATCTGAAAAAAAGCGTCATTTTTGGTTAGATGGAGGAACCCACCCCCGGCTATGGCTCGAGGAAGACTCTCCCTTACACCACAAAATAAAACATACCTTGCGGAGGAAGCCACTATTTAGATAAATATCCGGCAAAGCAAACTCCGAATCGAATCTGGTTGACTTGATTTTCTAAATAGAAAAATAGAGTGAAAAACGGGCAAAGCAACCTCGAGAAAGTCGTTGGTAGCCTGATAATCGATAAGACGGTAATAGTCATTCCGCCGTCTGTCAAATCCGCCAATGGACCAATAGAAATTAACTTGTAGCTTCTTGGCAAATTTTCGCAGAGGAAGAATATATGGCAAGCATCGGTCAAAGTCCTCTTTTTTGTAGAGAAGAAGCTGGAAATATATATATATTGTACAGTTGAAGTTCAAGTTGATAAACAGGGTCACATGGAACGGCCCGCTCCCTGAATCCCGACCCGAACTGGTTTCGATCTTCTGAGCCAGGCTCGGTAGGACCGGTAGTAGTAAATCGCTCTTCTTCTCCTTATCCAGAAGACTATTCGGATGGTGAGCCGGCTGCTGGATCTCTTCCCCGTCTCGAATTCCAAAGGCTTCGTATATTTGTCCCTTTGCCGTCCTGTTCATCGGCCTGACAAGGGAAGTGCACCAACTGGCGGTGGCCGATTCGGCTGATTTTTTGCCAGGATGTAGGCCTATGTGAGCGATATACGGCACACAAAAAATTGGCTGCTATACCGAAGATTTGGAGGAGTTAGGTCACTTTGAAGGTCGAAAACCTGCTATTTTGACTCATTTTCTCGCCCTCATAACTTTTGATCCTTACATGCTAGAAGCCCCCGGTTTGTTTCTGCATAGGCAGAATGACCTGTTTAATACGCTCAGCACAAAAAAGAGCCAAGTGTCCCCAATAATTTTGTGCAATTCCATGAAATTAGTCATTACTAAAATGACTCATTAGAAAGTCGGCTCTTCTGATTCTGGGATGGTTCTATACTTCATTATAGTTCTGATCCGATACAATTTTATCCGGTTATGGATTCTATTTCGTTACGGTTCTGATAAAAACAGTTCTATTTCATTGCGGACCCACAAGTTCTCCCCTACAAATGCAGTAACAGCAGCGAAACAGTTTATTTTCCCCAATCCCCCGACAACATTGACCGATAGTCACGTTAGCCACTGAATATATCCGCGATAAGTCCGTTCTTGCTGTCAGCGTCGGCTCCCTTCTTGATACAAGGACATCCGTGTTTGCGACGAATGATGGGCAATTCCTGAGGAGCAAGAAGTTGACTGAGTTCGGCCACGAGCTTCTTATGCTCCTTCAAGGCATGGAACATGACGAATTGAACTGAAAGAGAGAAATAGAGGAGGATGTACGCTTCTTATAATTCTATCGAAAACGGTAACTCACTACTGAAGAGGAGCATATGGTAGCAGAAGTTCAATAACATGAAATACAAAATGACATCAGGGTCCTTCTGTTCGGTGACGTTGAGACTGTGGGTTATTCCCAGGCACGCAAAGGTGGTCATGGCTATCGTCGTCAACTGAAAGTCTCCCGAGGTTAGAACAATTCGAATGATGAAAACTCACAGCAATTGGGGTCCAGCGGTGGAGAGCAGAGTCAGAAGCCAGTAGGGCCATGGTAGTCGTGTACATGAACATGCTCTGTAAAAAAAATGTGGTTAGAAATAGAGGGAACATTACGTTGAAGGCTAATTCGATGAGAAGGTAGATTATGACGCCACTTTCCTTGAAGGGACCAGTTCTCTGGATGTTGAGCATCAGTAGCATGGAGATGACGAGAAGAAGCATCATGAAGACGATGATGTAGGTCAGGGACTTCTGGAAGATCACATTTCTAACTGTGTACGATGCTTTGACAAAATTTAGGCTTACAGCCCTTCAGACCGCTGTAAAACTGGGTGCGTTCTATATTAAGGCTTATTGTTAGTGGCCTACTGTAGCTTTTGAAACGCTTGACAAGATTAATCAATGTATGGATGCCGTTTGTCCTTGTGAAAAGATCCACGGACCGTTATTGCCCGCGCCATGAGCACGCAATTCGAACACAGCTCTTCATTGATTGAATTGAATCCTTGGCCCCCTTCCTGCCTTCAATCCACGGGTAAAACACTAAAAAGGAAACTAACCACTGGGGCGAATTCAGGATGACCAATCGAGATCTTCTTTGTCAGCTTCGGGAGATTGAACTTTTCCATCTTCTTCACCTGCACCTCCAGTTGTCGGAGGGGATCCTTCTCAGCGGTGTCGCCGAATAACTCTCCACTGCGGCTCGTCATGAAGGAGAACTGCTTGATCGTGTAGAGGAATCTGCAAACCCGTGGCTTATATACAGCCAACGGGGCAAGAGAGGGGGCGACTGATTAATTCCTCCCCTCTCTTCTCTCTATCATTCAAATGAGCTGTAGCGGTATTTCAAACATGCCAATGATGACATAAACACATAAAAATGTGAACAAAAGGGGAGAGAGAAGGTGAACGTCATTTTCTTTGCAGGAAATGGAACATACCGGCGAGATCAGAAGATCCGGGGCTGTTGTCGGCTACTTCGGCCCTATTGTGACTCATGAGATGTACGAGATGCTTGTTTCAAGGAATAGAGAGCACTTCAAAAGTGTTGGGCTCTATCCAATACGAGG
Source organism: Oscheius dolichura (assembly GCA_932521035.1). NCBI lineage: Eukaryota > Metazoa > Nematoda > Chromadorea > Rhabditida > Rhabditidae > Oscheius > Oscheius dolichura. The sequence goes on from OW051494.1 coordinate 8,462,003, forward strand.
TCTCTTTCCTGACAAATAGTTAGCAATGTGAATTAGCTGGATGGCAAGGGCATCGCCTGTCAAATGGCGCCGAATTTGAATCTCTCTTCCCACTCTGACCTTTGTTGTCTTTTCCTTTGGGGAACGTGCAAAAGGCCGCTACAGTTTCGGTAAGAAGAAAGAAAAGAAGAGGTGGGTGCCGGGAGGATAATCAAACAATATTTATACTTTTGACCTTGTTTACAGCTATCTTGCTGTTGTCAGCTCATAGTTTACTGTTTCGGAGCGCGGCAGAAGTTGTTTACGTTAATTTCTCTTCCATCGGTCAGCCGCGGGCCCCGCAGGTAGCGAACCTTGCGCTGTCTTTGGCCGCGTATCAAAACAGATTTCATAAGGCTTGCACTTCTAACCCCCTCCCCGGCTCCTATATTTTTTCCTGGACATGGCCAAGAGATTGTCCCCCGATCACGTGATTTACATACTCTCTCTCGTCTCTCCTTCTCTCTCCCTGCTTTCCATTAGCTCTGTCATCATTTTTGTTGACAACAAATTCGTACCGTGCAAAAAAACTCGGGGGAGAAGGGCGGGTCTGTAGAGATTGAGAGAGGGAAAAGAGAGAACCGTCTGCAGTATAAATACCGCGTCTGCCAGCTCACAAGGGACGAGCCGCCGGTCATCTCTGCGATCCACTGTCTGGCCTGTTGCAGCGCTGTGAGTTTCGGGTCTATTTTCTTGTTCCGCGGGGTTTAGCACCCATTTTCTGACTTGATATCAAACTTTCTTTATTACAAATGGGTCATGCTTTGTTCGGGCTCATGGTACCTGCTTTGCCCGCTCTAACCAGGCCCGAGGCAGAATCCGTGCCCCATGCCCTTTGTGGCTTTGAGAGTGCTCTCGTAGACAACGAGAGACTGGAAGCGTTGTTATCAGGAATACGGTCGGTAAAGGGATTTTTAGTAAAGAGCAAGCCAAGCTCAGCCCCACAGGCTTCTATCCCGCTCCAGCCCAGGTCTCACATCTTCATCCTCCAACCCAGCTAGTCCCGTATTGTATTGCAAGCAGCATTGTTCTGGATCAATACCTGACCAACAGTTCTTCTCTATCCATTTGAATTGCCGCTCCCTTGAAGCTGCCTCACCAGGTTGCCTCATATTGCGACAAAGGACATTCCAATTGGACACGTGATGCTGTCTCCTACTATCTTATGAATTTCTCACTTTACGTTCACTTTTTTTATGATTACTGTCAAGAAAACGACGTCTATTTAATTACCCTAACCCTTTTTAATTATAGCCTAAAAATGTTGTCGGTAACACCTGAAAATTTGAAGAAAACGAGTCTAAATCGTTACAAATCAACCTCGTCTCCTTTGTTGGCCGTAGAAGCGATAACCCGACCTCTATTTGCAATTCCTTTCCCACCGTTAATATCCTCTGCCGCCTTGTGCCCTCTCCTCTTATTCTTATCACAAATGAAAGGGCACCCAGCCAACAGGGAAAATAGGCAGAGCGGATTGATCGACTGTTTGCTCAACCAATTCTGCTACGCTGTCCTTTTTGGTTGCTTCTTCTCCCCTTTTTGCACTTTTTCGCACCTGATTAACGTTGATTTCAGCCTTATCTTTTAAGATTAGATTAGGGGTGGGTTTATAAATTGGGAAAGAAAAGCAATGTAAAGGAAAGAGCTCTCGGCGCGGTATAGTTGCACTGGGGGCAACTAACCAGGCGGTAGCAGCCTCAAGAAAGCGGGAGCGACAGCTGTTTCATGTGCTCGTACTCTAGTAGAATTTTCAACATTTCCTGCCCGAGGAAAACATTTGCCATTGAATCTAGGAGTCATACAAATGGTTTTACGCCGGCGCAGCGCTATCTGCAGATCTTCCAGCCATCAAATTCCGTGCGGCTAGGTCGCCCCCTGCCCTTTTCGTCCCTCTATGACTTGAATAAGCCTTACCCTTAAAAAGTCTTGTAATGTTCCTTCAATCGCTAACAAATATTGTATCTAGTGTAGTTTTTTGCCCTCTTTCGGGTGGTCCAATTATTTTTCCTCCTTTCTTTTATATTCCCACATAAAATGGCTCTGAACGGCTTTGGCACACCCGATCCGGTTCCTTTGCTGCCTTTTCTTCCTCCCGTATCATTTTATCACCAAAGTTTTCTATCGTTTTTTATTATCTCGTCATATGTTTCCAATCACTTATGAGTGGCGCTTTTTCAGTAGCCAGTCAACTTCGATGACAAAGATGAAGTTGAATGATAAGGAGATACTCATCCCGAAGGAAGAAAAGCAGACTCCGATTGTCGTGAAGAAAGCCAGCCACACTCTGATTGCCATGAAGCCCGTCGAGAAGAAGAAGGACCACTCTCTCTACGTGAGCCTCGTAAGCTCTTTTTATATTTAAAATCTAATTATTTATACTTCTAGGTCAGCAAGAACATCTTTATGCTGTTGTTCTTCTTGTTCCTTTGGCTATGCCCCATCGAAACCCAGTTCCGCTGCTTCCTCGTGAGTTACAGCCTCTCTTCCATCAAAATAATCCTCCAGACTTTCCTTACAATCCTCACTGTATTCTCTTCCACTAGTATCGTCTTTAAGAAGCTGGAAATTGCTGAACTGCTTCTTGTAAGTTACCGTAATATCTCTCATAACCAGGGGAAATCCTCCGCCATCTAAATTGAATCTATTATTTCCAGTACATAGGAGCCCTTTTCTCTGGTTCTTTTTTCATCGTCGCGATGATCCAGCCTAACATCATAGATGGAGAAATCCTTCAAATGAATCTCCAGTATCAATTCCTTGTCATCAAGGTTTTTTGCTGCTTTGTTGGTGAGTCAGAACCTTCCGTCTCTTTCTTTTTCTTTAAAAGATCGGCCAAATTGTGGGGGCTATAGCTGGCAGAACGTCCTTTCATCAGGGGCACGAACTCGTCATCAAGTCCGGAGTCGCCACCTATTAGGCTGTGTTCGCCATCCTTTGAAACCCCGGGACACAAATTTTCAGCTGCGGAGCACATGGTCACACCGAGTTATGAGGGCTGGAAGTTTGAAAATTAGTACGGAATTTGGGTCTTTTCTTCCTTTTATAGGGTAAACATAGAAACGTCAAACCTTCTTAACTCGGTGATACCATGTGCTCCGCAGCTGAAAATTTGTCTCCCGGATTCAAAGGACGCTGAACAGAGCGTAATAGGTGGCGCCTCTGGACCTGATGACGAGTTCGTGCCATTCCCTGGTCAGAGCGAGTGCTCAAAACTTATTCCCCAAAAATAGCGAAATATGAAGATGAAGAGCAGGGAATCATAGATTTTCCCACATCCTAACAGACTACCCCAATTTCAGTGGAAGTTCTTCTCTATCTTGATACCATTGACGTGATCAAGGCTGAAAACTCGACCCAGATGCCTAAGGCCGTCATCGTCTGGAAGATTGCTCCCACTGTCAACAAGGGACCGAAGTTGGCATCCAACCTCGGAGTTACTAAGCCTAACCTCTCCTCGGAAATGCGTGTATAATTCCAATTTTCTCTCTCCCCTTCTTAATTTACTCATTTTTTGAGCTTTTGTTGTTCCCGGTTGCCGTTGTGGACGGTAGATTACTTACAATCTTTTGTATGCTCTTTTGCCAAAGAAAATTGCTTACGGTTTTGGAGTTATTCTTTTCTCTACTAAAAATAATGGTTTTGACTTCTAAAATACTCGAAAATTACATTCCCTCATACCTGATTCTGATAAGTAAACTGAAATTACCACTCCTGAGATTCTTCACCGATACTTTGTATACCTATTCTTTACTGTACAACAACGATTGCATAATAATAAAACTTCATTGAGCAAAAAGTGTAAATCTGGCGGGATATTCGGTCCCCCTTTGAGAAAGAAACCACATCTTCACTTCTGTAGTTTTCTTTCAACAAAATTTGGTTCCATCAAGCTTGGTAAGGACGACGGGGTAAGTTCGAAGAGAATGCTTCTCTCTTCAACGAAAGCAACGACAAGCACGGCTATATATTTTCAGCCTTTCAAAAGCAGCCTCATCGCGAGATTGACCACGATCTCTGTGATCCATCGTGCCCTCTTTTTATGTGTCCCCGAATTTGTCTTGCATAATGGCACCAGATGGGATAGAATTGAGAATGCCAATCGGAAAGATACCTCTTCACCCCGTTCTCAATACGCTTTTTTTCCTAGCTCCTAGTTCTCTCCAGCTGTTTGCCTTCGAATCACTATAACAAGTTGGAAAACGTTCTAATCTCGTAGATATAGCCTTGTACTGTTAGTTGTCTCTTTTCTCTAAACGCCAATAATCTCAAATCTTATCCTCTTCATTCTAACAGCTTCAGGAATTGAATAAAAATAAGGATGGAGCCTGATAAGAACAAAGATCCAAGAAGCTGGTTTACCCGGCTAGTAAGTTTTTTATTCAAGGCTACGGTAGATACAAGGTAGATAATTTATTCCTTATAGATAAACAAGCATCTGCTGGTAATCATAATGTTCTGTTTCATTGTGTATATCGCCAGGAAAGATACTATTTGCATTATAATAGGGCTTCTAGTGAGTTTACACTTTTGTTTGATTCCCTCTGTTTTATTTGACCACGAGCCGTAGTTTCCCAATACAGACAAGTAAAACATACACAGAAATATTTCAATACAGTATCTCATTTTGTTCGCGGATCTTCGGGACCTTCTTTCCCATTTTGGACGGAATTTTAAATGAAATTCACCCCCATCGCAATTCCTAATCTATGCGGGTTCAATGGTCAAAAATCGAGAAACAACCCCCCTTGATATCTATTTTTGGCTTACAAAAACAGTTTTAGGTAATTCTACATGTTTTCACCTATTTAGCCCTCATATGGCATGGACTGATTATAGCTTTCGCTCATTTGGTAAGTTACTCTCTTTACAATATGGTGTTCTCAACAAAAAATGGTTCAGGGTACTGGAATGTTTTTTCTGGAGTGGGAGTATATATTTTCATCCATGTGTCTATTAAAGGAGAAATGGAAGCTGAAAAACTTGATGCGTTCAAAGACATGACTATGGTTCTCACACTATGCTTTTTAGGTGAGCAGAGATACTTTTCCTTCTTCACCAAAATATTTTAACTTTCAGTTGAATATCTCCTATTGTTGGAAGTCATAGAAGAAACAATGATCAACAACGCCCGAATTTGATTTGATGATGGAGGCGGCTACTGCCGCAGGTAATCTGGAACTGCAAATGGAACTCTACGGACTCAGAGACGAAGGCTTGAAGAGTGCCGGCCTTATGTGAAGATCCCTAGATCCAGAAAGACTCCCCTTCCTTCTTTATTGTTCTCCTGTTTATTTTTGTATGCCTCCAATAACAAGTGCCCCTGCTTGAAGAGTTATTGTCTAAAGTATGGAATCTGAACTACCAGCTTATAAAAAACAAATAAACCTGTTTCTCTCCAATGATTCGAGACTACAGTGGCCCCCAAAGACCTGCTTTGATGGTGACCTCTCAAGTCAGTTTACCAAAATAAATTAGGGTTAGGCAACAAAACGGAGCTTAACACTTACATGCCGGCACGGGCAACAAACCACCTGGGAAGTGCCTAGAGCGTCATTTTCCAGATTACGTCTCATATTTTTCAGATAATTAACCTCGGTCTCGTGGCTGCCGGAGCGGTTTTTTGCATCCTTTCCGTGGCTGGGGGAGTGACAGTGACTTTCCGTGGCTGGGGGAGTGACAGTGACCAGTAAGTCTTTGTGAGGCTAAATAATAGTACAATCGCTTTCAGCTCCCTTCTACAGTACTGCAGCCGCCCAGAGTTCCATCCTATCCTCCTATTGCTTTGTGATCGCCTTCTACGCCCTGGTGGTTTGGGTCATTCACAAGGTCATTATCGAGATTAAATTTGGCAACGGTAAAAGACCACGGATTGTGGAAATTATCAGAACGGAAATCAGTAAAACGAGACCCCGTATTATTTTGAATGATTGTTGTTTCTAATAAATCAAGCTTGTTGTTGTTGAATCTGGCTGGGATGCGAGGAGACAGAGAGACAACTTGTTGGAATAACAAAGAGGTCAACCCTCGGCAACAGCCCCCCTCGCTATACATTTCTCATTCATAGCAGTCACTTCCTATCGATAATTCTTATTTTTGACATCTTGATATTTTAAATGGGGTAACTTTTGTGCATTGAGAAATGAAGAGAAAAAAAGAAAATCCAAGAATTGCAGCAACTTTTGGCTGAAATAGGTAAATCGAGGCCATGAAGCATCTGTTAGTCGGCGTTAACCTTGACCAGGGATAGTTTCTCATGTAAAATTAACAGTAGAAGAGTGAAGGAAGGTCGTAGACAGCTTCATAAGCGCAGCTTTAGAGGTCTCGCGGCTAACGTGTGGCATTGACTTGTTTACCAAGCAAAATCATCCCCGCATCCTCATTTAATTTCTATTCATTAGCCATATTCAGTTTCAAGTGGAGTATAATACTCGCCTTTAAATGAAGGCCTAGCCTTCTCTCCTCTAATAAGACAGCCAAAAAAAAGCCCATTCTCGACTAATGTCTTCCTCCCCCCTTTCTAATCCACTTTCAATCCTTTTTTACACCTTTTCATTGTGTTCCAAGAAATTGGGGGCTCTGTATAAGCCGTCCACTGGTTGTCTATGGATGATTTCCTGGGCGGACGGGTCCTGAAGTCGCGCGGTCAAGTTGTGAACATAGCTTTCTGTAGAAAATCGCCCTTGGACAGCACTTTTACCTGATTCCTCCTTAATTAAAGGTTCAATTTCTTGTACTGCACTCTAAGAACACCTTACACCGTCTTCTGCCAATAGTTAATTAATTTTAACTCAAAGAAAGTTGCCCTTTGCAAGGTTATAGAGACCTGTCTCCTGTTAGAAGGTGCTCCTCTCGCATTGCGTCCTCCTTTTCTGTATTTTTGAGATATTTACCACAATTCTGACAATTTTGAGGTCCGCCATTCATAACATATTTGTTTATCCAAAAAGTGTCTAAAAGTGACCGGTTGTAAACACAGTCGGTGACCTTTTAGTGCCCCCTCCAGTCTGTTTCCCCTCTCCGTTCCATAGTCCACTTCTGGTCTCTCCCGTCTCCGTATTTTGAAGATCTCCTTCTGTTTTTTCCAGTTAATTAGGGGATCATCGATGATCTTTTGCTAAACATCATTTATTACAAACACTGTCCGCTGTTTACCACAGGTGTGAGTGAGACGGTGTTCTCATTGAAACATTTGCACCGTTCTGCACCCAAAAATGTTTTGAACTATTTTTGGATAAGAAAATATGGAGAAGACGCTGTGAATCAAAGTTCTTAATGGATAGGAAAAACAACAGTTGATAGGTTCTATTAGTAGTGTGACCAGAAGCTGTGACTTTTTTGAGATTCTGTTGAACTATTTGGGGGCATTGTCAGCTCTTTATTGGCATAAAAAACTATCTCCAGCTGTGCCAAGGCTCGTTCCGGGAGTTCTTGATGCCGTAAACCCTCCCAGTCAAAATCCGTTCAGGAGAGAAGCCTCGAAATCTATCGCGCCATGCCGGAGGGCCGCCCTTTGGCAGAAGCCAAAAGTCTCCAATGGAGGCTGTTTGGACCTTTTCTGGCTTTCCTGGGTTGATTTCCTGGATAAAACGACCCGGGTGGGATTTCCTTGGCTTTGTTTCAAGTTTATGGGCTCTGGGGAGATTTTAGAAAGGAGATACGGTACTGACACTCTACTGGAATACATTTGAGGTTTCCGGAGAATATTTAGAGCATTTTGGCAGTGATCTTGATCTGACTGCTTTCCTGGTGTCTGCTGACCCGAAAATCGTCAGTTCAAAGGCTGCAAATGAACCCAAAAAAACGTTGACCGATTGTTCTTGGGATCTTCTGTTTTTCTGCTGTACTTCGTCCCGTTTGACAGTTTCTGGGCGGCATTACGAGGGCTTTTTCCACCGGAAACTTTCCTTTCATCTTTCGCCAAAAAGGGAAGAATACACGTAAAAGAGCGGTTATTACACCCGGTCGCCGTCCCGCGGTGTGAAATATCGCTGTGTCCAGCCCGTGATAGCAGCCGGCAGCCGAGTTAATGATCATTTTATGGCGGTCAAGGGTCGCGCTCTCGGGTGTGATCTGTTCAACTGCCAAGAAGACAGATTAGTTCGGGTTAGATGACGCAGGTTAAAAGGCAAACGGGTTCGGCAGAAGGAAGGAGACACGGAAGCCGACAAAATTTGGGGGGAGGGGGAAGTATCGGTAAAGGCGAATCGAACCGTCTGTTCTTTGTTTCTACCGGGTCATCGACAGGAATTGACAGGCGAGTTCCTTCAGGTCGAAGTCAAAGCGCGGAGTCTGGGTCGGGCAGACTAGGGTGACTGTCCCCTGTGTTTGAATCAGAAAAGTACAAAGGAGAGAGCAATTGTAAGAATGATTCAAACTGTGCTGTGTTGAGCACACGTAGTTCTCATGTTTTCTATCTCCCAAAAAATTATAAGCATTTCCACATTTTTCACCTATACATTCATTTCTTCTGACTGTATGTCACGTTGTGGGCCCTTTGTGGATATTATTTATAAAATCCAAAGTTTGTAGGAGTGAGAACTCGCTAAAGGCCTCTCGTTGCTACTGAACTTGGAAACTTCTAGACTTTTCAGCGTCGTTATTTCTCTATTACGGCAATTTACCGTAGAGAACGCTTCCAACTGTCCCCGGTTCGCTTTTGGGATAAATTGGACGTTATTTTGGCCGGGAATCCGTTCAATTAACCACGTAAAAGCCTATATCCTAGCGAAAATATTCAATAGTCTTTCTGGAGTTTTCTCGTATACGGTAGTTTTAAATTTCACTTGTGGGAGATAATTTCACTCTTCCTAGGTATCCTCTTGACTTGAGTCTTTTCCGTTAAATTTTTGCTCTATTTTGTGTTTCATTCATCTACAGTAACCCATTTTACAAGAAGTTGAAGGCCCCTAAAGTAGGCAATCCGCTGAAAATTTCGACTGAATCCCTTTTCAATTGATTAATTCAGTCGGGGAGGTATTGTTGTTCGTAACTAGTCGATCCTGTCGAAGTACCTCATTCTGGACCGGTAAACTTCAAATCAAATGGTTTCCCCGGGGGTAAAAAACCAGACAACCCGTTCAAAACTGTGTTCTACTCGCCCCCAAATAATCTTCTCCAGTGTAAAAAGCCCCTTTTGTTGTTTCTGTTTACGTCTGCCCCCCCCCCCCCCCCCCCCCTACCCTTTCTCCCTTTTCTTTTACTAGTAATTGGATTAGGAGGTTACTACCCATTGTTTTGAACCTATTTTTACGAGAACGAGAAACGTCGTCCATTCGACGGGGGCGGGAAAAAACGACGTGGACCGCAATGTACTACTCGAAAACAACCCAGACACATGACTTCGTAACTCTTTTTCCCGACTCACACCCGCTCCCTTCTGCTGGTGATCTCCTCGAAGACCAAGGTCACGACTTCCGCATTTAGATGTTTTCATTTCGCTCTGATTTCGGTGCTGTTCTCGCTCTCTCCAATGAAACCATGTGTTCCTCTCCGTGTCATTTTCTGTTAATGTCCTCTCCCCGGCCTTTGTCTCTTCTTTTTCCCCGTCCCGTTATTCGAATACAGTTTTTTGATTCCCTATCGCAGTTCACTTTCTCTCCTCTACGATAACGGGGGTAAATAATAACTAGTTGTGAGAATGGACAGGCGAAGGGGGTTTCTAATCAGCCAGTCAGTTCCCTTATCATTTTGCCGGTGTGTTTTCGTTGTATCTCCTCTTTTGTTAGGCGATAAAGACCACAAATACTCCAAAAGGTCTCTTTGTCTGATTACTAACGTATTTTCTGAAATAAAAGCATTGTGAGATGAATAGTCACTCAGTAGTCGATAGAGCTCTACTCGGCGGAGTACGGTATCTCTCTACCCGTTCCCCTTGTCTGCAGGATCCTTGTTTAAGGCTCTCTCTCTCTGGATTCTCATGCCTCAAGCTGACTATATTTGTCGGTGGTTCATCTTTTTTCCTAAAGTCTTCGTTTTGGGTTTACTGTCCGGGTCATTGCATCAGTATCTAGTCGTAGGTCAACGGTTTACACTTTCCGCGTTTGAACCATGGTCAATGGCTTCTCCTTTTAAAAGTATCCTGGGGAACCCAATGGCATGAAAAGGTCCTCTTCTTGTCCCCTCTATAGGGCCCCTAGCCCCTTCTTTTCCCACTGTTCTTATTCTATCCTCCATATTCCCAACGCCCTGAGCAGTTCCAAGATATATACATCGCGGCCTCAGGTTATGAAACTGCCTGTCAGTTGGAGAAAAAACTGCCTCGTATCCGAAGACTACCCCAGGATCTGGGAACGAATCACGGAACCGGGCGCTGGTCACTAGTTTTGGTCTCTTCTAGCCGCTATTACATGATATGCTATCCGTTTTCACTCCCAGTTTATCTTGACTATGCAAAAATCTCCATTTGTTTGGAAATATCAAGTAATGAGTTGCAATAAAAGGGGGCTTTCCCATCTTGTTTGCCTTGCTCTTCATAAAGTGCGCAAGCCGACTTGAATATGTCTTGTTGGCCGTGTTTGCTTCCTTGTTTTCTCTATTTCATCCTATTTTAAACTAAAATTACTTTTCTCATTTACAGGAAACACAAGAGAATCGAAGAATTCGGAAGAAAGAGAAGGCAGAATGAGTTCAACAGGAGCTGGTAGTATCTACGCGCCTCCCGCCTTCCAAGCAGCTGTCTATGCCAAAGAAAATAATTATTGTACAGCTAGAGTACGTTTTCTACTCGTTCATTTAATAAAACCCCCGGATATTTTCTTATTTTTGACAAATTTCAAGCCTAAAAATATCGACAGTTTTGACCAAAACAAGCAAAAAATTTTGATGCCAACCTCTACTTGGTTTCAAATCGCTATTTTGCCCAAAAAATACCATATTACTCAAATTTTTCAGATGAGACGGGGGAAAGAGATCATGTTTAATTAGTTTCCACCTTCAGGTCTGGTTAATTTGTATGTGTACAGCTGGTATCCTCTTCTGTTCTTTGATTCTCTTTGCCGGACTGTATTCCTCGTCTGGCGGCTTCATTCATCAGGGAACAACTATGACTTTTATCAAGGCAGCCTGTGGTGTGAGTTACTGTTTCTTATTTCGTTGTGGGACCCGTATTATGTGAGAAATCCGCTGATATCTCCCCTGAGCGCGGTCGGCGGCGCCCTTCCCCGTCCCCGATGGAATCTTGCCAAGTGTCCGCTGTGGATAAAAATAGCCCAGGGAATTATTACGGCATTTCGAGAGAAAAATTCCTTTTAAAATATGGAGGTTTTTCAGATTTTGTACTTTGTCTTCACCCTGTCCGCGGCACTCAGCCGAAACCGACTAATGCTCAAGATTTGTTACTGGTTTACGGTAGGTATATTGCTTAATAAAAGAGAAAATAAGCAAGTTTGCAGTTTATCGAAATAGGAGTCGGCCTAGTGATCTTCCTTTTGAGTGCTCTTCTAGTCTTCAATGTTATCCCGACGGCTAAAAGAACTCGTAAGTGGTCGTTCTATTTATATGACGTTGGGGGAATTTCTGGGGAAAATAGGGGAACATACACACCAAAGAGACCAAATATTTCCTTGATTGTTTATAGTTTTCGGGTTGTAAACAAAAGAATTAGGAAACTTTGGGAATAAAACAACAAAAATGGGAGCAAAGTCTCCCGTACTAGGAGATATTCCATCCCAGCTCATTGGACGCGCTCTGGAAACGAAATCCTCTTTCTAACAATGTTAGCCCGTAATTTTCTGTATTCTTATGGTCATGAGATAAGGTGTTTAGGAGATTACTGTAGTCGAATCAGGACCAGAGGCTGGGGTAGAATGCGCTGGAGAGACGCCGGTTGGGCTTATCGGTCCAACACATCCAATGGAGTGGAAAAAGACCCTGCTCTCTTGGGATCTTACTGTAGCCCTAACCACTGAAATCTAAAACATTCCGTATCTATTAGGTCCCAGCTGGACAACGGCCTAGAACCTGGAAGTTACAGTTCTTTATCTCTTATTTTTCAGCGAATCCCACCCATGCTCTGAGCGTGATAGCAGTCAAATTCATCACAATTCTCATCATTGAGGTGGCCTTATTCTTCTTGATCAAGGGCACCATCAACGCTATGGAATACGATCGGACCTCTCCTGGATCCACTCCCATCGATTGGAGCCGAGGTTCTACGCAGAAAGGAATCGACAATCCCGTCGTGACAACCACGACAATTACTGTACAAACCGCGTGAAATTATCCTCATCCATGTCAAACACCGTGTAATAAAGCTTCATCAACTAGAAACGAGAAACACAAAAAACAGAAGGTTGACAAAATTTATTACTGTAGCCCATGTTTTGCCCATTTCTGTCTTTCTTTCGGCTCCTCCTCACAGGGCCACGCTTCCCTTTCCCTTCGCCTCTCTTCTCCGCTGACGTATCCTTCCATCGATTTTGGTCGTTTAGAAACCTTTTGGCCGTATAAAAAATACGATTAAAGATTATTTATGATTAACGATAGAATGACAATTTTACGGTAAGCCAGCAATAATAACTGTTTTTTTATAACCGCGATTGCGCAGATAACGTGTATCAGGAGTTCCAGTTAGCCACCAGCCGGGCCCCCATTCCCAATTTCCGGTGGAACGGATCTCCGGATTATGGCAGCTTCTAATCAGGCCAACAAATTCGCAGTTGTCTATTTTATTGTAGAGCTCCGCTACTCGTTCTCGCATGGAGCCGCTAAACAAGAAAACGAAATTTCTCTGTACTTCTTGGGCCGTACCTTTGGCAATTATACCAGTTATCCTGAACTTTATTTTTTAACTCGTCGTAGATTCTTGGTTTAGTTGCATGGGCAGTCGAACTGGCGTACACGACCACATTACACATGCCACGACGAAAACGGACGAGAGTTTTGGCCGTCTTATTAGGATTGTGTTGGTTTTGATTCTGATTAGTCCGACGAGTCCGCATCCTCGGTAGTCGAAATCTTTGAAGATCCGCTCTGCACGCTCTCGCATGGAACCGCTAGAAGGAAGAAACATACACGATTATTTAAAAATAGGAATTGCTCCTACCCAACAATTTGTAGCCCTTTCATGCCATTTACTTTGTCTTTCAGCCAGTCGTAGTCTTTTTGGTTGAGATCGTGAGCAGTCGAACTGGCGTACACGACCACATTACACATGCCACGACGAAAACGGACGAGAGTTTTGGCCGTCATGTGGAAGGTTTTCTTCGGTCAGTTTCGTCTTTTCTCCCGAGCTCAAGGAACTCCATTTTTGCCATCCATAATCGTTTCCTCCCGATTTTTCTGGTCTTTTGGAGTTGTTTCCTCCTCATTTTTTGGTCTTTTGGGGAGCTTTCTTTCTAATTTCTCACAGCAGATCGTAGCTTGTTTGCGCACCGGAGCGCAGCTTGTCTCTAGTTTCCTTTTATCTATCCAACCCTTTTCACAAATGCTTGTCTTCAATATTCTTCGTTGACCGTTCCCTTTACTAATTGCTTTCGGTTCAGGTCTGGTCGTCTCCTGTTCCCCTTCTTCCGATGGCTTACTGGGACCACGTAACCCGGCTGGTGGAGACTACGATGGATACCAGGACGGATATCGGCAATGCTGCGAAGGCTGACCTGCTGAGAGACGAGCTGGCCAAAATCAACACAACGTAGTAGCGTTTTTAAAGACTCCAACCACTAATTTTCAGGGATGAATTTTATGTGATCGTCTACAATGACTGTACAGGATGGGATAAGCACGCCTTCCACTATATGACGGCCAAAACTCTCGTCCGTTTTCGTCGTGGCATGTGTAATGTGGTCGTGTACGCCAGTTCGACTGCTCACGATCTCAACCAAAAAGACTACGACTGGCTGAAAGACAAAGTAAATGGCATGAAAGGGCTACAAATTGTTGGGTAGGAGCAATTCCTATTTTTAAATAATCGTGTATGTTTCTTCCTTCTAGCGGTTCCATGCGAGAGCGTGCAGAGCGGATCTTCAAAGATTTCGACTACCGAGGATGCGGACTCGTCGGACTAATCAGAATCCAACACAATCCTGAAATCCGTTCAACCGGACGTTGGACATGGGGGCCCGGCTGGTGGGTGCGCTCTTCTTCTGAAGCAGCATTATGGGACTTCTCTGGCACTACGCCAGCAGTCATCATTGTTGGCCATATGTAAAACTGGCTCTTTCGAGAGTAATAAATTTTTGTCTTTTTACACTTTCCCTATATAAAAAATCGACATTTTGAAAACTTCGATACTGCCGGTGCAACAGAAGTCAACAAGATATCCTTTTGTTAAAAAGAGAAATCTCAATAAAAAGGGTGATTTGGGAGAGTCTACAAAAAGGGAACAATAAGGAGGACACAACAAAATGAGAACAATACTGGTTCAGTTAAAATATAACCAAATCACGGCTATCTTTTTGGATCGGCGACTTTCAGGCGTCTACTTTGATTTTTATTTTTATTTTTAATCTACGAGGGGGGCTGCCGCCCCCTCGACCCCCCGCCTCTGCCCATTTTGTCAGTATATTGTGACATGGAAATGACCGTTCCCAGAAGCAATACCTTCATTTATTTCATGGAATCCTATCTTCCACGGCTGAACATTGTCGTTGTCGAATTCATTGTCGAGGATTGCTGGGAAAGGGCTATATCCAAAAAGATAGCCGTGATTTGGTTATATTTTTCCTGAACGAGTAGTGTTCTCTTTTTGTTGTGTCCTCCTTATTGTTCCCTTTTTGTAGGCTCTCCCAAATCACCCTTTTTATTGAGATTCATCTCTTTTTAACAAACTGATTGTTCCCTTTTTGTTGATATTCGGTAGAATATCATAGATTCTAAAGCTTGCTGCACGAAAATAGTCGGTAGTTTTTCTCATTCTCTAGGAGGGAAAATGGGTAGTGCCATAAAAGTTTCAAAAGCAGCAAACGTCAAGCATTGCACAGGTTTGTCGTCCTGTCGATTTCATATAATTGACAAAAAATTGTATAGAGCTCGAGGAAGCCACTTATAAGGTAAATAAGGTCAATTTAGTAAGCTTTTACGGCTCTGCAGTCCAATTGTTAGAGTAAACGCGTTCGACGGCGCGCTGCATCTGTTTGATGTTGCAGCTCTTCCATTTTTCATTTTTGTTGCAGGATCTTTTGGCGTTTTCGTGAATAAATTGCCCGATTTTCCGGCAGAAGTTTGAAAAATTCAAAAATTTCTTCACGAAATAGCCAAAAAGTCCCGAAACGCGAAAACCGGCCATTGGAAACAGACTATACCAACTTTTTAGGCTTCTTGGCGAATAAGTTGACCTGAATATACTGAAATGTGTTAATTAAATTCACGTATCCACCTATCGAATTAAAATGCTCCTAATATCATCATCAGCGCTCAATCAAATTAGCGTACCCATGACATTTTCTTCTCTTCCTCACATATCAACACCCAATGCTATCCGTTATTCTCATTCTTATCGCGTTTTCTGCCGCCATAAAATCCGAGAACATCTGCCAGATTACCGTACCCATTGGCCAGTGGTTCCAGAATAATACAAGATCCTGTGAGAAGGTCAAAGGTCATTTTATCTTGGATGAGACCGCAAATAACTTCACGCAGGAGATCTTCTCAACTTTTAAAGGACTGAAAAGTATTGAAGGATGTCTCTATGTCAAGGGATTCAATGGATCCAATAATCTATCGTTTTTTGGCAATTTGACGGATGTTGTCTGTAAACAGAAACAGGGTTTATTGTTTAAAAATCCGGCAAATTTTATTTTTCAGCAGCAGACGCAAATCTTCTCAATGTTATCTACGTTCTGGGACCATTTCTCCAAACAATGGGATTCAATTCCCTGACAATGGTGGAAGGACCCGGAGAGATCATCCTCTCTTATGAGGAGAAACAAAAATCATACTATTTTGAATATTCGAGCCTTCTTCCTGTAGGAATACAATGCTTTTTCAAGAAGGTACAAGTACAAGTTTATAATATTTCAACTTTTAGGAGATGCTATTCCTGGCCCGCCATCCCCAATTCAAAGGAAAAATGTATCAGCCCTGTGAAGTAGATGATCCCTGCTTTAAATTGGACTATTTTCATCGATATGAGGCTGATGAAGTAGGATACGAGCCTTATTGGTATTATACCGTTGCTGATATACCGGAGAATTGTTCAACATTCGTTGGGGTGATCTCTATTACTGGTAACCACTGTCACAATGCTGCTGATTGTTCTCTTCTTCAGGTCCTTACGAGTATAAAAGGGAACTGTTCGATAAATTTAAGAATTTAAGTTTATTAATCGGGCAAATTCACGTGATGGGGACATTATTGGACACTTTGAAGGAGCTATTTCCCAATCTGCAAAATGTTTATCCGTGTAAGACAGGCCTGGAAGAAAACGCGGCCCGTCCCCCGAGATTGTAAAACCAATTTCAGCCGCCTGTTAATCGTCAGACTTGGTTTTTTCTCAACCATTTACAGAATTTGATATATCAAACTGCAGCTTAGCATCTGAGGAAGTTAGAAAACTAAGATTCAGCTTGTGACAAGCTAGGAAAGGCTCTGCACTTCGATAAAGAAAAAAAGGTCAAAAATACAAGAGAAAAATGACATTTCGATTTTCCGTAAATTCTACATAAATGATAATAAGCTGAAACTTTTTTTTTGAATTCCCCAGATCTTAACCTTCAATTTGGTATATCAAAGTCTGAAAATGGGTGAGAAAAAGCAAAAGACCAGCGGGACGAGGAGGCGAGGGGCCAGGCCGTCGAATATTCCAGGCCTGTTATAAGATTTTCCTTTTCTTTTTCAAGATTTTAGATGAATTGCCACGTGTTAATCGACCGCCTTTTTCCAAGTATTCCGGTGATTCTGGAACCATTTCTTTCCAAGGACAGACAGTTCCTATTTACGGGAAAGAAGCGCTTCAAATTGTACGCGTCCGATTGAATCGTTTCATGACGAACATGTCGCTGCCGTCGCTGCTTCCCACTCGTCCATTGGATATCAGTAATCCTACGTACACATTTCCCCCGACTTGGTTCTATTATCCGACATATTTCCCGGATACAATACCGGATCCCTGCAGCCATTTTCCACAATTTGATCCAAAGAATTGTGGAAAATTTTATGACGGCCGGGCCTATCCATATGAATTGGATACGACGCTCCCGCGTCCTTATGAATTTATCACGTGGCTCGTAGCTATCATCTCAACTGCCATTGGAGTGGCTTTCTCCCTTCGGACCATGATATTACTCCAATTCTCTACCGCCACCTCTTGTCTGCCATATTCTCGTTATTTTCTTATTTTTTCTATTTTTATTTCAACATTTGTTGCTATGGAAAGTGCTATAATCTATCAAAAATTCTATGACTTAATCGATGGCAGTAATAGATATCAAGTTGTTGGTGCCCCAGGAGATGTGCCGCAGATCTTGTCGGAATTCGTCTCACCCATTCTGGCAGACTCTTTCCCACAATTTATTATGACACTTCTTGTCTCTACTAAACATACCTGTTTGGTTCTTCTCATTTTATGTTACATTGATCTGGCTATTTTCTACAGGTGGGAATGTCTTTGATCGCCATTTTGAACAGCAACGAACGAAAAGTAGATTAGGTGTCTTTGATATATGGTCTAGTCTGCGATTTTAAATCTTCTAATAGAGCCCACCTACCGAATAAGTCGTAGCAATTTGAAGTTGACCCATCTGACGCCATCCTATGGCTTCTTTTCCAGGCAAAAATAGACTTTCGGCTGAGCTGACGTCTCACAATAATTTGTTGATGTCTATCCGGGTGGTAAAGAATATTTTCAGAATAAACAAGTCCCAAGTTTCCCTCTGTCTCGTCGTCTTCTCTACTATTTTCGCCATCCTTCTCTGTAGCTACCTCCATTCCCAACTGTTTATTACCTATCGTGGCAGGGAACCTAGCTATTCTCGAGAACCTCGACACGCCGTCTATATGCCTTTCATTATGGTAAGAGAGATATCAATCAGCTGCTTCCTTCAAGGACTCGCTCCCCATTTCCAGAATGTGGCATCCAGCGGCAGCTTCTCCAAATTGGTTCCGAGCACCTCATATATTCCGTGTATTTATGAATTATTGGATTTTACCTATGGCTCTTCCCAATATTTCCACTTTAATAGTCTTACCTTCGAAATACACGGAGTACGTTTTTCAATGTCTAAGCTGTGCTAACACTTTCCAGAACACGTTTCCCGATTTTGTGAATGTTTCCGACAGTGTGATGGTGGTTGTCGCCTTTATCTTCTACCTTTTAACTTTTCTGGGGTTTATTCAACCTCACAACAAATTCATCGTATTGCTTCTTTTGGTAGAATTCATTCCAGATAAGAAAAAAAGGCTTTTCAGTATCTTCAATTGTCAGCTAATCGCCTACGAGGTTACATCTACGACATTCTATTGAATGACTATTGCCTGAGAGCTGATCTCCGAGCCCAAGCTGAAAAAGACATTGGGCGACAACAGACGACATTGGGAGCTGTATACAACTGCTACACCGAATTTAGTGGTTTATTTCCTTACGCGGATAGCCCAGCCATTATGGATGAAAGTGACTGGGCAATTCTAGAAAAGGTACCCTTTGGAATATGTCAATCAATTTTTTGGTAGATCATAGAGAAACTGCCCTATCTTACCTTTTTCCTTATTTCCCTTTACTGCTGGAAGTTTGCCAAGTGAGTTGACATCTCTCTCTCTCTCCCCCGAAATCTAGCTTCTTTTCAGATATGAAAGTTATCTAGGGCCGGCTCTTCGTTATCGAGAAAAGCGAAGTGAACCCAAGAAGACGGGCTGTGATTTAGACGATCCTTCTGATATTCGTCTTTAGGCCCAGTTCGAATCAGTTTTTATAGCCAGATAAATAATTCTGTCAAGGAGTACTGTAGAACTATACAGCTGTAATGTCGTAATTTAACTGAAAATTCTCTTTGACGACTGTTCCTCGCTTTTTTTGCGAACATTTTGCTATAGTCCGTTTCCAACGGTCGGTTTTCGCGTTGCAGGACCTTTTGGCCGTTTCCTAAACAAATTTTTGAATTTTTCAAATTTCTGCCGGAAATTCGGGCAATGTGTTCACGAAAACTCCAAAAGGTCCCGCAACGCGAGAACCGGCCGTTGGAAACGGAGAAGAGAATGTTTCAGGCGCTATTGGTTCAAAAGCTATTTTTTCGCGCGCATCTCTAATGTGATCGAAGCGTGGAAAGTAATCGATTATTTCGTTCATTCTTGTTCTTTTATGGCTGCTTCTGATATTTACGTAGTTGAGTACTTGATTTCTACTGGTAGATAGACGATATCTACCGGGAGAACGCGATTTCTACTCGGGATATACGATATCACAGACAAAGAGGAAAAGAGGTGGGCGATATAAAAGTAGCCAGTAGACTACAAACCATAGTAATATCAGCAGCAAACGTGGCTCCTTCTTATTTTTATTTGGGAATTTCATGGGATTTATACATCTGAGAATTTAGATAATAATCAGTCCTTTGCGTCAGTAATGGAGACCCTAATGGTGGTATGGTTCGTATCTCCTGTCGTTGCCGTCACCGAGATGAGCTGATTCGCCACGATGGTCGGATTTCTGCCACTGCTATGTTCTAAATCATTATTTACTTCTGAATTAATCCATCTTCTTACTAGTTCCCTGGTTCTTAGTTATAAGGGTGACTGCGACGGTATTAGGATGCTGATAGATGGCACTTTTCCAAATTGTATCAAAATATAATTTTATCCTGGAGAAGTTGCCGGTTTTTTTATTGCCGATTATGTTATAATCCCAACAAATTGTACCACCACATCCCCACCAAGAGAATTCTGTCTTGTGGAAGCCCTGAAGAAAAGATAGATGTAATCACAAGTGATCAATAGCAACTACAGGCCCTCAGTCTTCTTCTACCGGATAGGGTTACAGTAATCCGGTGTTTTCTTGAAAATCAATCAAAATTTTGTTTCCCAAAAATTACTGTAACCCTATTCATTGGAAAAGAACTGTAGTCTATTTTTCAACGGAAAAGCTCGCGGGATTTTGAATTTTATCCAGTGTTTTCCCGCCTTTCTTTTGGCTTTTACCGTTGGAAAAGAACTATATGAAGTGCTTCTTGTAACTTACACAACGGAGGATCACATTAGGTCCAATATCTTGAGGCGAGGAGGAAACAACGCCTCTATGCATATCGATGCTGCTGTATTGAAGGTGGTACCTGAACCCGACACATATAGAGATGAAATGTGGATACTACAGTACCGGGACCGATTGTGCACTTCCAGGTTAGCGATAACTTCATAGGTGCTGAAGTGCTCGCAGAAGTTTCCGATGATCTGTGGATTTCTAACTCGCCATTCTTCTTCTAACCTCTTCTTCTGCTTCTCTCGCTCCCTTTCTAATTCCAGTTGCATCCGTTCTGCTTCCTTAGCTTGTCGTTCTCTCTCCAGCCGAAGCCTCATTTCCCGTTCTAAAGCCTCTTTTGCCTGCTTCTCTAAGGCTATTCTCTGTTCTTCCTCTCTCTTTCGTTCCTCCTCCTTCTGTCTAGCCATCGCTTCCTCCATTTCCTTCGTCTTTCTCTCCCTTTCTTTTTCTTGTCTTCTTATTTCTTCCTGCTGTTTCTTCTCTAGATCCCTCTGCTTTTTTTGCTGCATCTCGATAGCCGCTTTCATGGCTGCCTGTTTCTTTTCTTCTGCCTGCTGTTCCGCCTTCAGTCGTTTGCGTTCCTCCTCCGCCTTTCGCTTATCCTCCTCCACTTTAATGTTCTTCTCGACCGTGTTCTTGAACTGGCTGTAGCGAGCCTATAAATTCAGAGTTAATAAATGCAGAATAATCTACAGTAACCTTGAAATGCTTTTGAAGCACCTTTCCGTTCTTTTCTCCACTGTGTTCGCCAATTTTTGGGCGCTCTTCAAATCTCTTCAATGCCGTTTCCTCGGCACTTTTTTGCAGCTTTTCAAGAATCTTTAAATCACACAAATTTTCGTGTTTTTTCATCGATTTCGACATCGTCTCGTCGTATTCATCTCTGGCCGCTTGTTCGGCAGCATGGTTGACAGCTTCCGCTGTGGCTTCAAGGATGGACTTAGGCTCAGGAAGCTCGCCGCCGCTGAAAATCTCCATATACGTCTAAAATAGAACATATTACGGATTATAGGAGACAGAGTACCCGGAAGAGTTCAGCCAGTTCGCCACACGTCACATAATGGCCGTTAATCTTCTTGCCTACGAGATTTTCGCTTTTGAAAAGGTAAGGAACTAAGCCTTCCAATGCCGTATGGAACTCCTCGTCAACTTCTGGAATACTGTCATTTTTTGGGACGCGCGACTGAAAGTCCGCGGACTTTCAGTCACTTTCAGTCGCGTCTCGCGGACTTTCAGTCGCCCTTTGATGGGAAATCATATTATTACGGATTTCATCGTTTGACTCAGTTTATAGTGTGCTCCTGATTTAATAAGTTTAGTTATGTTAGCTCCCCTAATTTTGCAAAAAGAATATCACTCATCTCATCGGAATACGGGTTATCAACAGGCCAGAAATCAAAGTTCTTTTTCTGTGATTGTGAATAGCAATAAGAAAAACTTCCTCATGACAACGGGCTACTGAAAAAATGTACGTGTTTCCTCAGCAAAGCTCAGCATTTGATTGGGGGATATTTGCCCCTGCTATATAGTTGCTTGCCCGTAGAAGTCTAACAACAAGTGGTGACGATCTATTTGATAGTCAGGGAACGCGTGTGAACGGAAATTGGAAACAGGGATTACATTAGTTGATATAATTTTCTTTTTTTCCATGGCTTTCTGCTCGTTCCTCATCCGCCATAGATCAATAACTACAATCAACGGGTCAGGCCTAAGCTTTCTATTTTTTTTATTAATACCATAGAGGTAGAGTTAGCCTCAGATTTTCACTATATATCCACAGTTCGATTCAAACCTAGTCTATTCATTTGAGAAAATAGAAATCTTGGGCAAAACCACCATCTAGCCTAGGTGAATTAATTAGAAGAGTTATATGAAAAGGAAAAGCCCACCTATTCGACCTCCAACGGAAGTTTATCATCGTAGGACCCCTTTATTTTGATTGCACTCCTTTCATTCTACGACTTACAAGAAAAGGGCCCCCTGTCCAGACAGCAGCACACATATGTCATGAAAGAAGACCTTCTCTCCTCCAAAAAGGGAAATAGGCCATGAATCTAGTAGAGTAGACCGGGATGTTTATTTAAAATGATTAGACTACGGTATGCCTTGTATTACGAGTTGAATTTTTAAAAGTTATCCCCCCAGATCGGAGCAGCATAAAGTACAAACTTTCTCGAAGCAAAGAAAGACTGGGAGTCAGTGAGAGACGGAACAAGGGATTCTTTTGATGAGAACGACTAGTCTTCTTGATAATCTGGGTAACAGAACAGTACGACTGTACGCGAGAAAGCTTTTTAACTCTCAGGAGATCATGTTGCAAGACAGAAAACAAGGGAACACGCGTTTACATTCTTTCCTGTTTGCGATACTCCAATTTCAGTGTTTTTAATATTTCTTTCTTTTGTAAGAGCAAGAGATGCAGCATATTATTAACATATCAGACAATTTGATGAGCACTTTTGAAAGCTACGCAAAGAAAACCATGTGTTACAACACCTCCTGCATTACGCTTTTATCCAACGCCCAAAATATAACAGAAGAAGACAGAAGTAGGCCTTAAAACCGGCAATATACTCACCACGATAGGAATTTTAACTGTAAATGACGAAAATCTGAGAGGGGCGACTGAAAGTCCGCTAGACGCGACTGAAAGTCCGCGGACTTTTCCATTTTTTGTGTTCACAACAAACATCAGTCAATCTAATGTACTTTCAACCCCCAAAAAAAGGCACGGATTTGCCCATGAATCGACCTTAAACTGTCCTTTTTTTCCCGTGACAGACCATAAAAGTTCTAAAAGAACCTCAAACTCACTTCCCAGTATGGTCTTGGAGTTATTGTTAGCTACTTGTCCACCAGGATAAGGCATCAGGAAAGCTTCGAGACTTTGGAAGCTTTTTTGTAAATTCTCCCGAATGACTCTGTTCTCCTTTGGTTCATTATCCCGTATCTGCAAACACCACTAATTAAAATCAATCATTCACGAAACTAAACAGTCAGGGGAAGAGTCCACTGACTCGGGATATTTAAAAAAGTTTACCTGTAAAGTCTTCCGTAAGTATTCATGTCCACCCTTCAGACCAAATTCATGCTCGCCGGAGTTAGCCCAGTCCCTGATCAGAAAGAGCAGCTTCTGGAGGGGGGTCTCTGAGCCCTTCTTTACGAGCTGAGCAAATTCGGTAAAGAGGCGAAGATTGTTCAGATCGTCTCCCTGGATCTGTTTGTCCAGATTGAAGATTTGAACGGAGGAGAGGAGGGTGCTCATGGCGAAGATTGAGGCACAATCTTTGACAGTCGAATTGTGGTCAAAGGTTCCCTGGGTGTCCATCAAGAAGACGGCATACTGTAACCAGTGAAAAATAATAAAACGGCGCCCACCTCTTTTCCATCACTTCCTTTTAATAGATAAGGCTTGCTCCACATAGTAATACCATTCGTATCCGGCTTACTGCCCCCGCGGTAATGAAATTTGTCCATCGGAATATTCTTGTGAAGCCATTCGTCTTCTTGCCCTAAACTCTATCATCCTACCATCGGATTGCAGTATACCGTTAGTCAGCCATTCCAAATAGGCCACGAAGAGGTTCAACATGAAGGATTTTCCCTTCCGGAAGGCCCCAGAAATGGAGACAAGGACAATCTGAAGGAGGTATACGGTACGCTGTGGTCCTACCTTCTTGTCCACTATCTCCTTATGTTTCAGAACAGCCTCTAATTCATTTCGATTCAACTCGTAAGATTCAGAAGTTGAGGAAAGGATGACAATAGGAGCTGCATAGCCTCGGATCTGAAGCAGGCACTAGAAGAAATTGAGACCCTGTCACCTGTGACGGGCTCATGTTTGCGGGGCGAGGTTGGCTCAGCTGAAAGAAAGGTTATTACGAATATCATGGGGCAATCAAAAAGTGAAAATAAAAATATAAAAAGAACAAAGGAGGACAAAAATGGGGTTTTTTTTACACAAAGAATAGAGCGGGACGATAGGCTATCAGCAAGAAGGAGCACTACAAGGGTCTCACATCATTGAAATTGGTTAAGGTACCGTCGGAGGCAATGAGAAATCCTCTGTTTTGATTAGATGCTGTGGTTTAGGTTCACTTTTATTTTAACGAATACAACACAATTGAAGCAATCAGAAAACAAAGCAGAGAATCAGTTATCCATATTAGAAATGGAAACCCTAATGATCGTGTGATTCGCATCACCAGTCGCGGCCATCACGGAGATGAGGTGGTTCTCCACTACTACCGGGTTGCTGCCCTTGCCCTCCTCTGAATCAGCGTTTCTTTGAAAATATGGCCAATAATCTCACTTTCTATAGGCTTATTTTTAGTTGAGAGCTTGACTTTGACAGTATTAGGACTCTGATAGATGGCACTCTTCCAGATTGTGTCGAAAGACAACACAAAAGTCTCATAGTTCGTCTTGTCGGCGGAATACTTCCAGGTAATTGCACCGTTACATCCCCACCAAGAGAAGTTTGTCTTGTGGAAGCCCTGAAGAAAAGAGATAAGAAAAATCGCAGAGAGAAGAAGTTTTAGTCTTTTTCAAAAAAAATACAGTGACCGTAAATTTGTCTTATCTGCCCTTGTGAGCAAAGGAGGAAGAAAAAACACTTTTGCTGAAAAGGTCCCGTGCGGAAGATTTTGCGATCTGTTACCGCAACCCTTTTTTTTGGAAAAGAACTATATTAATGTGATGCCTTGAAGGGGGGATAAGTCGAAAAAATGGGCGGATTCAGGTCGAATTGACCTTTTGTCGACCTGAGCCGGACAAGACATGGGGCTGGATCACCCCACAGGTTCATAGAAACAGTTGCTCTTAAACCCCTTGCCCCTATTTCAGCTAGGTATACTGGGGTAACTTACACATCGAAGAATTTCATTAGGTCCAATATCCGTAGGTGGAATTTCGGCAACGCCTCTCTCCATTTTTACGCCGCTGAGCTTTAGAAGGTACCTGAAGCAAAAGATCTCAAATAGTGGAAATTGCCGCATACCGGGATCGATTGTGCACTTCTAGATTAGAGATAACTTCGTAGGCGCTGAAGGCCTGGGAGAACTCTCCAACGACTTTCGGCTCTCTGGCTCGCTCCTCTGCCAAGCGTTTTCTTTCGTTTTCCTTTTCCTCTTCGGCCTTTCTTATCGCCTCCAGTTGTTCTTTTATTTTCGCTGTCTCTTTTGCTTGATCTTCCTTCTCCTTCTGATATTGTCTCTCCTTCTCTCTCATCGATTCATTCTGGTCTTCAATACTCTTCAACAGTGCCGCCGCTCTCTTCTCGCTTTCTTCACTCTGGTCGGCCATCGCTTTCTGCAGTTCCCCGGTCTTCTTGTCCATTTCATCCTTTTGTCTTTTTATCTCTTCTTCATGTTTTTTCTCAGATTTTTGCTGCTCTTCCTGCTGCTTCTTCAGAGTCACTTCCATAATTTCCCGTTCCTTTTGTGCTTTTTTTCGAGCAGCCAAGAGCTGTTTGCGTTCCTCCTCCGCCTTTCGTTTATCCTCCTCCACTTTAATGTTCTTCTCGACCGTGTTCTTGAACTGGCTGTAGCGAGCCTATAAATTCAGAGTTAATAAATGCAGAATAATCTACAGTAACCTTGAAATGCTTCTGAAGCACCTTTCCGTTCTTTTCTCCACTGTGTTCGCCAATTTTTGGGCGCTCTTCAAATCTCTTCAATGCCGTTTCCTCGGCACTTTTTTGCAGCTTTTCAAGGATCTTTAAATCACACAAATTTTCGTGTTTTTCCATCGATTTCGACATCGTCTCGTCGTATTCATCCCTGGCCGCTTGTTCGGCAGCATGGTTGACAGCTTCCGCTGTGGCTTCAAGAATGGACTTAGGCTCAGGAAGCTCGCCGCTGTTGAAAATCTCCATATACGTCTAGAATAGAACATATTACGGATTATAGGAGACAGAGTACCCGGAAGAGTTCAGCCAGTTCGCCACACGTCACATAATGGCCGTTGATCTTCTTGCCTACGAGATTTTCGCTTTTGAAAAGGTAAGGAACTAAGCCTTCCAATGCCGTATGGAAATCCTCGTCAATTTCTGGAATACTGTCATTTTTTGTGTTCACAACAAACATCAGTCAATCTAATGTACTTTCAACCCCCAAAAAAAGCACGGATTTGCCCATGAATCGACCTTTAACTGTCGTTTTTTCCCGCGACAGACCATAAATGTTCTAAAAGAACCTCAAACTCACTTCCCAGTATGGTCTTGGAGTTATTGTTAGCCACTTGTCCACCAGGATGAGGCATCAGGAAAGCTTCGAGATTCTTGAAGCTCTTTTGTAAGTTCTCCCGGACGGCGCGGTTCTCTTCTGGTATACCTTTTCGAATCTGTAAACAACAGTCATGGAATCTCCTATGTACCCACCTGTAAAATTTCCTTCAAATACCCCTGCCCTCCCTCCAAGCCGAAGTCGTGTTCGTCCGAGTTGGCCCAATCTCTAATAAGGAAGAGAAGGTTTTGGAAGGGAGTCTCTGATGCGCCTTTCTTTACGAGCTGAGCGTATTCGGTAAAGAGGCGAAGATTGTTCAGATCGTCTCCCTGGATCTGTTTGTCCAGATTGAAGATTTGAACGGAGGAGAGGAGGGTGCTCATGGCGAAGATTGAGGCACAATCTTTGACAGTCGAATTGTGGTCAAAGGTTCCCTGGGTGTCCATCAAGAAGACGGCATACTGTAACCAGTGAAAAATATTAAAACGGCGCCCACCTCTTTTCCATCACTTCCTTTTAATAGATAAGGCTTGCTGAACATGGTGATTCCGTTCGTGTCTGGGTCGCTGCCTCCTCGGTAATGAAATTTGTCCATCGGAGTATTCTTGTGAAGCCATTCGTCTTCTTGCCCTAAAATCTATCATCCTACCATCGGATTGCAGTATACCGTTAGTCAGCCATTCCAAATAGGCCACGAAGAGGTTCAACATGAAGGATTTTCCCTTCCGGAAGGCCCCAGAAATGGAGACAAGGACAATCTTAACGAGAACGATGTGCCATTCTCTGTGGGCTTACCTTCTTGTTGACGATATCCTTATGTTTCAGAACGGTCTCCAATTCGCCCAGATTCAATTGGTAAGTTTTGGTGCTTGGGGAGAGAGTGACGATAGCGGATGCATAGCCTCGAATCTCCGGATTAGTGGGCTTCAATGGGCACATGGTACAACTGTGAGATTGACCTGACTGAAAGATGGGGGATTATGTGAAAAGTAGACAATTGAAAGTAAAGAAGAAGAAACGAAACGAAGGCATTTTCTCGTAGGCGCTGAATTTAAGCAGCTTCCAGACAACTCCACCCATGCAGATAAGGCAGCGGGGGCCGTAGAGTGAGACTTTTCTGAGCATTTATGACTAGGTATTAAACCAGTCAGAAAAGGTAACAATATCAATTTATATACAGAAGGACTAAGGAGAAATCTGTAAATAGAAGGATGCTTGGGTAGGAGAAGGTTTTCGAAACAGTGAGAAATTGGGCGGGCTATTCAAATGGGTGAGAAATTGAACAGCTATTGGTTGGAAGTAGAAGGGAAATGGGCGGTGATTGTGAATCGGTGAGAAATTGACGCCAGCTGTGGCGAGAGACGGGGAGAGACGAGGACAGAACGGGGGGGGGGGGGGGGGGTGAGAAATTGAACAGCTAAAAAAACTAAAAACGTTTTCCAGCATTCCTCCTCACCGTTTTTGAGTCGTGGATATTAGATTTACTCGATTTTAATCACCTTCTACGGTAAGTTTCTACTCTCTACAACATGACACGATTATTTGTTTTACCATCAAAAGAAAATTGTTCTGGTAGAAAGGCATTGTAGCTCCAACTTCTCGAGGAATTCCAGAATGAAACGTTGTTCAGCTTTCTTTCCGAATATTCCGACTTCCCTATTCTGTTCACCCTGACTCATAACGGCCATTAATCCTTCAAAACTCTCCCCGCGCCTCTCCGGAATACCTAAATCCTTCCTCCCAATTAAATTTGTTTATAAAATTTGACCTGATCCAGTTTTTCAGTTTGACTGCATCCGCCTCCAATTCCAAAGGAAGGGAGCCAATTCCAAAGGTCCTATTGCGTTTAACTTTAAATTCTCCTCTATCAGGTTAATAATCTGTGATAGAACAGTCGCTATGAGGACTACACAAAGAGTAGAGCGGAACGATAAGGCTATCAGGCAGGAGAAGTTGTGCAAGGGTCTCGCATTATTGAGAAGGGCAGCAAGTTCGCGGAACCTATGAAGGAGTCTGTTGTTTTTGATGGAAATGGTTAGGTGCTGGCCAGGTCATAATGATTAGAGTGAAGCGAAGCGAGGCGACTTATTTCAAAGTAAAAAACGTGGGAGGTAGGGCACCCTTCCGACCAAGAAACCAACCGAAAGTGCCATCCAGATAAAATTCTAGCAAATAGAAATGCATGATATGACCATAAAAACGATATAAAAGCGAATATTAAAGGTTATCCTCTCTGTAACCCATAAATACCAAGAGAACTGCAAACAGTGGTGTCACTGGTTTCCTCGCCTTTTCCAACCCTTTCTTTCATTCGTGATAAGCCGGAAAGTCTTATCAGGGACGGCTTGCATGCTCAAGAATTTTGTTAGCTTTCGTCTCGTGGTTTCTCATCCGTCTTTTATTATAAATCAAAATATTTCAATGTAAAAAACGTGCCTAGCATGGATAGGATCACAATGCGAGAAAAACCTCGACGGAAGTCAGCCGGCACAACGGTTTTACGCATTTGAAAATGGCTATAGTCTGTTTCCAACGGCTGGTTCTCGCGTTGCGGGACCTTTTGGAGTTTTCGTGAACACATTGCCCGAATTTCCGGCAGAAATTTGAAAAATTCAAAAATTTGTTTAGGAAACGGCCAAAAGGTCCTGCAACACGAAAACCGGCCGTTGGAAACGGACTATAGCAAAATGTTCGCAAAAAAAGCGAGGAACAGTCGTCAAAGAGAATTTTCAGTTAAATTACGACATTACAGCTGTATAGTTCTACAGTACTCCTTGACAGAATTATTTATCTGGCTATAAAAACTGATTCGAACTGGGCCTAAAGACGAATATCAGAAGGATCGTCTAAATCACAGCCCGTCTTCTTGGGTTTACTTCGCTTTTCTCGATAACGAAGAGCCGGCCCTAGATAACTTTCATATCTGAAAAGAAGCTAGATTTCGGGGGAGAGAGAGAGAGATGTCAACTCACTTGGCAAACTTCCAGCAGTAAAGGGAAATAAGGAAAAAGGTAAGATAGGGCAGTTTCTCTATGATCTACCAAAAAATTGATTGACATATTCCAAAGGGTACCTTTTCTAGAATTGCCCAGTCACTTTCATCCATAATGGCTGGGCTATCCGCGTAAGGAACTAAACCACTAAATTCGGTGTAGCAGTTGCATACAGCTCCCAATGTCGTCTGTTGTCGCCCAATGTCTTTTTCAGCTTGGGCTCGGAGATCAGCTCTCAGGCAATAGTCATTCAATAGAATGTCGTAGATGTAACCTCGTAGGCGATTAGCTGACAATTGAAGATACTGAAAAGCCTTTTTTCTTATCTGGAATGAAAACCTCTCCATATTTGTAATGAATCTCTTGGCGGTACTCGTGGCTATCTATCCGTTGAACTACGTCGAGATGTACGTCAACTGGCGCTCTGACCCGGACGGTCCATAGTTTATTGGATGTTCTTTGAAAAATCTGCGCAGCTGGCTAGGGGGAGGCAAATTCCCGAAACTGAAGGTTTGTAAATTTTCTCTTGGAACCCGGGAGACAGCCTGCTGACAAACGCACAAGTGAATGTTTTCAGAGAATTGGTCAAATTTTGACTGTAGAACTGA
Organism: Oscheius dolichura; assembly: GCA_932521035.1. Classification (NCBI taxonomy): domain Eukaryota; kingdom Metazoa; phylum Nematoda; class Chromadorea; order Rhabditida; family Rhabditidae; genus Oscheius; species Oscheius dolichura. The sequence continues at coordinate 8,491,968 of OW051494.1, forward strand.
GAAATCGAGCAACGCGAGGAGGATACGAGCACGTTCGCAATTCTGACGACCAGCTGCTTTTCCACCACGACAGACACCTGCACGATGGATCCCGTTGAAGTGTACCTGGCCAAACTCTGCTCAATGGTAATGTGTAGTGTATGCTGCTCTGATGAAGACGGCTTCAAGGGACGAATGGAAATGTTTTTGAAGAGATTAGGACGCCCTGCCTCGAGAGCAGTGAACATTCGCTTTCCATAATCTGCGTCTATGATGTGAAGAAATGGAAAAAGAAAATTTGTACTGACAATTACTCGCTTACAATTTCCGGTCACAAATAAATAAATTGTAATTGCAAGTTGTTGTTTTTCTAGTCTTGAATTGTTTTCTTCTGAAACGAAGATTAAATGGGCTTCTCTGATGACAAAACAAAGATGGTCTTGATTGCTTTGTTGGCGAACTTTCCTTCTCTCAATGAATACGGTAGATAAAATGGTGTTCTTCTACATCATGGATGGGCTTTTTCCTTTCCTATGTATAACGTAAAAGTACAACACATATTAAAAATTTATAGTTAAAACCTTTACATATTCTTTAATTTTCTTCATCCGATAGAGCTTCTTCTTCTATTTCTGGCATCGGAAATCGAAGGATGGCTGCACAACCAGTTAACAGAGCCAGCTGCTCGCCAGAGACGTGCATCGAGGAGAAAATGAGCACCGTTCCATTCTGAAAAAAAAATTTGCCAAAAAAAAAAAACAAATATACCTGTCTTCTTACAGATTCCACCAGACTGACATACTTCTTTCGAGTGGTGATGTCTTGCGCCCGAAAAAGGGAATCAGCCAGCAGTAGTGTTTCTATAGCTTGCTCCTTATTGGCTCGGGAAACATGACTAAAAGAGCAAATGAAAAAAAATTATATTCAGCCTACTTGAAGCCATAATAAGCACGATCCGGTTCATTACTCATCAATTCAAAAAATGTATTTAACGCTTTAACTTCTCCTTGGGCCTGGAATTTAAATTTTAGTAAACTAATTAAAAAACGCACTTTTGTATCAGCTAATCTCGATGCTACAGCTGGATCTTCAAGTACTTCTTTCAAGGCATGTTTAAATCCACTGCTCGAATGTGTAAGTAGGAATTTACTTCTTTGTTCGGCAGTAATCTAAATATGCGAACTAATACTGTTTAAAAATAGAGAACGTACCTTTTTTCCTTGGTTTTCAGCAAATTGTAATAAATGCTCCAGAAATTGTTCTTTTAAAAATCCTCTGCTAGCCACCAATACACATTTGACGATGTTGAAATTGACATGGCGCAAGAAGGCTGTTGATATGGCGTCTAGAAATCGTTGTATTCCTTTTTCATGCTGTGATGTGAATCCTTTCCGTTTTCGAGGTATCTGAACACGAAAGAAAGCATGATCATTTGATCATTTAAAATACCTGCATGTCTATTTTTGCTCTTACAAGAGTCATCGCAGGTGTTAGAAGGCAAACATGGGCCATTCCCTCGTGTAGAACTACAGCGGCTACATCAGCTTGTTGAGTGGGATCAAGAGCAAGATCTAGCCTCTCTAAATTTTATTACAATAATAAAAGAAATATCTTGAACTACTTGCCTAGATCAATAGTATCCCATTCTTCTTTTTGCAAAGTAAATTTCCTATTGGGTTCCAAATCAAGTGTATGATATGCTCCTAATTTGACTAGTTCGTTTTCAACAATATTTTTTCCCTATAAGCAACGTGTTACAACAATAGGAGCAGAAGAACTCACCTTCAAGTGAAGCGCACATGCGCCAGGATCAAAATCAATGGATTCTACCTGAATAGTGAGTGTAGTGTGCATGCGTTGAGCAGAAGTTGTTCCAGTAGCCGTTTCAGAAACTACCTAAAATTACATAATGATCCACTTGTCCAAAAAATTGTGCCTTTCTAATAGTCGAACTTTTAGCAACATCACCAATCCGTATCAAATTGTACATGTGCCACATATCTTCGGCTTCTTCAGGTATTAGTACAACATATCTAAAAAAGGATAGAAATCATCAAAAAAGTATAGACACTTACCCATTCCCATTTTTTTCTATGTACCGTTTTAGCTGCTTCATTTTTACTATATATTTCCAAAATATCCACGAGTTCCAATTTTATATTTTTGCTTCCTAATCATGAAATTGAGGCGAAAAACCTGAAAGCAAACCGTTAGCTAGTGAGAAAATGAGAGAAAAATCAATCAATGACGAAAAATTGCAAAAGAGAGAAAAACAAGAATGATGGAATATCACAACTGGCGTTACCACAAAAATTTAAGAAAACTTTTTACTGCAGCGCTTATAGTCGGCTTTTCCGCCTTCTTGATCGTTTTTGCTGTTTTTACTCTTGTTCATCTTGCAATTATATATAACTTTGTAATTTAGCGATGGCCAAGAAGAAGACGTCAAAAGCAGCAAAGACAAAGAAGGAGCACGTAAAAAAGATCAACCCATTCGAGTTGAAATTTAACCGAGTAAAACATAATGTGAGTTCTTTTAAAATTTTCTATTGCCTTTGTTTACTATGATTTTAGGTACTTGGCCAAAAGAAAACTAAAGGCGTAATGGGTAGACCTGGATTGTCAAAGAAGAAAGCCTATGAACAACGAGAAAAGACTCTTGGCATTGAGCATTCAAAACTTGGAATTGTAAACAAAGTACAGGATTTTTTCGCACATGGGGTAGTATAATAATTTTAGATAGTTGATCGTCGAATAGGAGAAAAAGATGCAACTAAATCATCTGAAGAGAAAGCGTCAATGAGGTTTATTCTTATCTATAAAATTCTACGCCTATTTTAGATATATGGCCGAAAAAATGAAAAATTTCAATAAAGTGAGCAAATTTAATCTCACAGAAAATGACGAAATGGATGTGCTGACCCATGGAGGAGAAACATTGACATCTATCCAGAAATACGATCGAATTGCGGCTTCAGATGATGATGATGATGCTCCTGGTGATCTTGGAGCACAAATGGTTCATATTTTTAAATTATTCGTAATCGTATGAATCTAGGTTAAAATGGCTCATTTTGGCGGAGGCGAAGAGGTCAACGATGCTGGAAAGCCAAAGAACCGAAAAGATGTAATTGCCGAATTGATACTAAAGACGAAACAAAACCGACAAGAAAAACAAATGGCTAAAGATGATCAAGTTGGAGTTATTCTATTGAAGTAATGCTCTCTATTTCTAGGAAACATTGACAGAGAACCTCGATCAGAAATATAAAAACCTCCTTGGCAAATTATCCTCTTCTTTTCGACCAATTGGCGCTACCAAGAACGAATCAGTTGTGAGCGACGATTATGATAAAATTGTAGGTTTTAATCAAGCCCTCCACGGTTTCTTGTAATTTTTCAGACTGTTGAATTGAAATTATCCGCCGACGCTAAAGCAACTCCAGCCGAGCGGACGAAGAGCGAAAAGGAAAAAGTTGCCGATGAAAAAGCACGATTAGAAGAATTGGAGAATGCTCGCCTTGCTCGGATGAATGCTATGGTAGCTCATCTTAATTTCATAAATAATAGTTTATTAGGAAAATGGGAGGAGACATCTTCCAGTAGATATGGATGTTGGTTTTGATCAGCCGCGAAAAAAGAAGAAAGCCAAATTTGAGGTTTATTTTTGTTTATAAAAATTGTTGATCCATTTTATTTAGCTTCGTTTTGATCAATCTGGGCAAGTCATGGATAAAGACAAAATAGAAAAGAATTCTTTACGTAAAGTCGCTCGAGATTCGGATGCGTCGGATGAGGAAGAAGAAATAGACGATAATGGCGATGAGGATCTTGATGATTTGCTCAACGACGACGGTAAGCACATACCGTAAATCCTTTATTTAGTTCGGCTCAGTTTTCGAGCGGGATCTTCCTACTCGGCTCAAGGTCTGCTCGATAATTTTTGGCCCGATCAGACTCGGCTCGATTTCTAAGCCCCCTTGCTTGCCCAATCCTGGTCTTAAATCATCGATAGAAGAACTAATTTTCTGTTTTCCTGCAAATGATCGAGAAACAAAGCCTCTCGAGCTTTTAAAACTTCCTTTGTACGCTCGAAAAATAATAAGATCAGCACGCAAAGAGCAAGATAAGGTTGAGCGGTTTCAGCGAAAATATGAACAACTACGGGAAAAATTATTTTGAAAAATGATAAGAAAAACAGTCGAAAAATGGAGATCGAGTCGACAATTGTTGTATTTTATTCAATTTCAAGGAAATCTAGAAAAAAAACACCGTCAAAACGTTTGTGAAACATTGAACCATTGTCTTCATTACTATCCAAAAATAAACGCCATCCCGTCTTTCGTCAACAGTCGTCTTCCTTTTAATTGTCGCCCCCTCAGCATTGAAAAATAAACGCCCCGGGACGTTAAATAAAGGATTTACGGTATATAATATAATTTAACGTTTTCAGAAAGAGAAGAAGAAACAAATGATGACGAGGAAGTAGAAGATGAAGAAGAAGAGGAGGACGAAGATGAAGAAGAAGAGGAGAACGAAGAAGAAAGTGAAAACGACAACGACGAAGAGATAGAAGAAAGTGATGAAGCTATTTGCAAGCTAAAAAAATCTTCAAAAGGTTAGAAAATATATAGAAGTATTGTATTTTCTTCAGAAATCGAAGCTAATGGTGATGTTCCATTCGTATTCACTTTCCCATCTAACTACAACTCGCTAATAGGGATATTTACGCAACATGGTGAGAAAAACGTAGGAACAATTTTAGAAAGGTACTGTGTTTTTCAAATATTTTTGTAAGTTCTTTTCCAGAATAGTGAAATGCCATCATCCTGGTCTAAAAGAAGGAAATAAAGATCTTATGAAAAAGCTTTTTCTTTATACTTTACGGTTTTACGATGAAAAAAGCAAAGAAGACGTTACAGCAGAATCTGTCGAGATTCTCGGCGTCCTTACAAAGTCACTTTATAGCGTTATGAAGGTATTCTAGATGTTTATATTTGACAACTTCTAAATCATTTCAGTTCAATATTGAATATGGTGTTCGCTGTGTTCGTGCCTTTATTCGACAGACATGGAATGCCAAATCTGAAGAGAAGAGAAAAAAACCAGCGTCGTTTACAATTATTACTCTTCTAAGGTTTCTGTTTTCATGTATTTTATATAACTTGTATTGATTTAGATTAGTGGCTTGCCTTTTCCCAGTGAGTGACATTTGGCACCCAGTTTGTAGCCCTGCTATTATGTTGGCTACACATTGTATATCATATGGAATGATAACCTCACTGAATGCATTATCTCGACAAATTTTATTACTAACTACAATTACGGATTATGTTGAAGAGAGCAAAAGGTAAGGTAGTTCAAATTTCAAGTTTTAATCAAATGTATTTTTCTTTTTCTAAAATTTTATTCTTCCAGATTTATTCCGGAAGCTATGGGCTTTCTTCAAGGAGCGTTAACGCTTGCTGTAAAAGATCCCGATATGCCTGCTCCTTCAAATGTCTTTCCTATTTCTGAGCCGCATTGTCATATGTTGTTGATTGAAAAGGTAGTTTTTCATGAGTGTTTTTGTTGCAAATTTATTGTTGTAGGCTGTTACATCAGAGGAGGCATTAGAACCCCTCAAATTACAAGAAATATTTACTGATAAATCGCTTGAGAATAATGATGTAAATCGGTGTAGGATTCTTCGAGTACTTCTAGCTTGTGCACGGCGATTCCGAGTAATCTATGCTGTTCATGAGGAAACCTTTACTACTCTTTTTACGTATGTTGTCTATTTTCCATTATATATTTATTTTCCAGACCAATAGTTGCATTAATGAAAAAGATTCCTGCTTCCTTACTTCCTGCTACACTCGAAGAAGATCTTGAATCTTTGATTCAATCAGCCGAAGCCGAATGTAAAGCAAGATTAAAGCTGGTTCAAATGAGTAGAATAAGGACGGAAAAGAGGTAACCTTTCAAGTTTCTACATATATGATATTATTTTAGCATGCTGAAAATGTTGGAACCTGAATTTGAATACAATTTCGATCCTGAACGTCCACGGAAGAACAGAGATAGCAGTAGAAAGGGACCCGCGGCAGAGAAAAATAAACTCAATCATCTATACAAGAAAGAAATGCGAGGAGCTATTCGTGAACTTAGGAAGGATACTAAATATCTTGGAAGGTAAGGCATCTTCTTGTTTCAATTGTATTTTATATTTTTTTTCCAGAAAACAACGTCAAGAAGTCGCTGCTAAGGATCGTGACCGTCGCGAGAAGACGAAACGCCTATTATCGGATCTCCAATCACAACAAGGCGAATGGAATCAAGAAATGCGTGAAGGAGGCAAAAAGCCGAAGAAAAAGTAGGATTACGTTTGTTTTTGTTACATTTTCTTGTTGTTTTGTTGTTATTGTTGCCATTTTCAGCTATAAACAGAATTCATTCAGAATTATTTTTTTTCTCATAGGAATTAAAAGGAAAGAAATGGAACAATTTTATAAAATTCATTGCATACATACCCGTATATAAAAAAGCGTGTGTATACGTGTAAGGTGGGGTTTTGACTGATACTGATTTCAGGTTTTCGGAGCCGGTGGATCAAACCGTTTATGTTTTCACCAATTTCAGTGACAAGAAAAGGAAAGCCAACGGAAAGGTATTGGTCCACCGCTCGCGAAAATTTAAAACTTCCATGGCAAAGATCGAGAATAGGACTGGGAGGAAAAGACGGCTGGCTTTTTTTCGGGGGAGCTCAGCCTTCACCGGGACGGGGCGGGGGATTTTTTAACCTTTCTACATATACAAAATGTATGAAGTGATTATTAAACTGATCTAAGAGGAGCAAAGGGGCTGGGGGTGGGAAAAGTGAGCAAAATTGTAATGACTTGAGTTTTTTAAAGGTCTCTCTCTCTCTCTACAACCTATTTACAACATAACAAAAATAACCCGAACATTTGTAATAAAAAAATCATGGAATACTCTCTTTTTCCTATAAGAAAATGATTATTAAGGGGAGAGAAAAAAAATAGATGGCAGGGGATGGGAAGGGACTAGCTGGTCCCCAGCTCCACTGTAGTTTCTTCTTTTCGTTGTCGTGGACGATCATTTATCGTCAAATTTGATGGGCTTCTCTCCAATTGGGCTTCATCATGAACAGATTCAAATGATGCTTGACTTCTAAAGAAATTTTCATTCGTTATAACAAAATTTTATATAAAAATAAAAAAACAAAAATGAAAATCTATTATTTTCCAAATTTTACAGGGAAACTCACCTCAATGAGCCAAAATTACTGGCCCGTGATTGGAAGCCGCTGGATCCGTTGCACCGCTTTGCAGCACAGCAATTTTTATCGGCTGACGGTGTCGGAGAAGCCAATTTACACCTTTTTATAACCTAAATTGGTAGATTTCATTCTGTAAGTTGACAGTAACCCACGTCACTACTGCTGGCAATGTCTTCGTTTGGATTAATAGTGCGACATCTCAATTTGGGACCAACTTTCTCATCCAGAGTAGCTTCCAAGAAGGTCGACAGGGTGTAAACACGGAAATGTTGTAGAATAAAAAGAGTGATGCCGAAAATTGTAGCCAGAAGACCTAAAATCGGGATTTTTCTAGGATTTTTAGGATTTTACCACAAGCAAAGACCAAGTAGAACGCCCACTGGAGGGTCATGTCCATGTTGATCCGGTTTCCATTCTGACCGACGAAGCCGATTCTCAGCTGGCAGGGGGACATCAGGAGATAGAGGAGACAGGAGAAAAGGGCCGAGAGACCGGTAAAGAGAAAAGCAGTGCAGAAGAGGTGGGGCAGGAAGAGCAGATAAGCAATGGAAAGGGACCAGAGGAACAGGGCGAACCTAAAAAATGAAATTGTAGAGGTTGGAAAAAAAACAAAAATGTTGGCGACGCCGGCGGGATTCGAACGAGCGACTGTTCGATCCAGAGACAGAAGTGCGCACTCTAACACCATTGTGTCCTTTTCTAAGGAGTAAAGTAACTTACACCATAGCCGCATGGGTATAATGCCCAGCTACCCGGTAATGCCGTCCCCAATCGAAGGCATCTTGATTTAGGGAGAAATATTCCAAGACACTGAGCATGGGATACGGTAGTCCGTAGGTGTAGGCTCGGTGGAGGGCTTCAGCCATGGAAGAAACTGAAAAGTCTACAGTAACCCCCGATTTGGCGCCAATTTCACCTCCACTGATGTCAAATCGCTCGTTGTAGTCCAGATGAGCCCAATCGACGGAAGAACTGTAGGGATCCGCGAGGAGAAGGTTTTCATCTTAAAATAGAGACAATTTTAGGGAAAATGGGCGGGAAACTCACGTTTTAAAGTGATGTTTATACTGGTCAAGCCGACGTGGACCCCGAGTTTGGCTAGAATCCTCTCATTTGCATGGGCTCTATAATTTTTAACATTTTTAATTATTTTTAAATATTATATAGGATAAAATAAATTATTTGTATATTAAAAATCTGTTTAAAATGGTTAATTTCCTTACCGAAATTGTGAAATAATTCGCGCATTGCCACCCGTCCATTCTGGATAATAGAGAGCTGCTGAAATGGAATTTTCCGTTTAATGAACCGCTAAAATAATAAACTGACCTGCTAAACATGCTCCAACAAACATAACAATAGTAATAGTTGTAAATGTTATTAAGGCCTTCCGCCTGACTCCGGGTAAAATTATTAAGAATGCTACATAGGGTATTACAAATATAGAAGAGACCTGAAAATAAGAACTATCAGTACTTTTTTAAGGTTTTTGACCCCATAAACCGATCCTAAAGGGAAAGGGGAGAGTTACGGTAGCTGGTAAAATAATTAATTGAGCCAGTTTTAACTTATTTTTGGGACGAAACCCCTTCTGATCAGGAGAACATCTCACTGGAGGCGCCAAATAGGAACTGGTCCGATTCTTTGCCCATATCTCACGACTTCCCAGCTTTTATTAAAAGCTATTGTTATATTCAGAATCAGTATGAAAAACTGTACCAGTTGATATAAATTTTTGGTAGGATTACTGTAGCCAGGGAATAGTAGCCCCGTTATAGTGGGGCGGGCTCAAGAGCGCGTCAAAAAGGGGAGCCAACAGCTTCTCTTTTTGAAAAATGAATAATACAGTACCTTGAATAACGGCTGATGGGTTACGGTATACCAGCTAATCTTTGTTAATGCTATTTTGAACCGCTGACTACCGCAAAATCCCACTTATTCTGGAGCACTGTTTGTAGAGGACGGGGGAAAAGCGTACCCTCCTTTAATTTGCCTATATCTCATGATTATTTGAATTTCCTTTAAAGCTGTTTAGAAATTCAAAATCGGCACACAAAACTGCATCTAATGATGTACATTTTAGTCCAGATTACCGTAACCCGAAAAGAAAGGGTCCTCATAAAGGAGCGCGCGCTCTCGCCCCTTCAAAATGGTCCTAATTCCGACTTTTCCCCGTTTTTCTTATAATTTTTCACCATTTTTCCCCACTAGCCCCCCGACAGCCTTATGATTGTTTCCTTTGACTCACGCGCTTTCACACGCTCTATTATTTGTTGCCTCTCTTGTTCAAACATAACTCTCTTGTGGAAAGAGGGGGATTATGACCTCCGGACTGCCCGAACTTCCCTCTAAAAACTTCTCGCCTCTTTTTCCTCTCGAAAAGTAAGCAACGGAGAGAAGAATAGAAGGCAGATAGAAAGTCGGAAATATCAAAAAATCGCCATCGCGCCTTGTAGTATATGGGCACATTGAAACAGTTACGGTAGCCGGAAAGGTAGCTGTTTACTTTTTCAAAGAACCGCCTCAAATGGCGGACACAAAAAGGAAGGAGTTGGAGTGGAAGCGGGGTGGGAAATGGCGGAAAAAATCGAGGGTAGAAGGTCAAAAGTTGGCAGGAATTCAAGAAATTCGCCGTCTCTGTCAATCCGTCAATGAAAAGGTCGGAATAGGCTTTCTTAGCCTTCCTGAAGCCAAATTTTGGCCTTTTTTTAAAGAAGAAACCCCATAATTTTATAGGGTAGTCCGTTTTCTCACGAATTATAAAAAGCGACAACGGAATTTGGGCCCTGAAACGCGACAGGACCCTTCCCGACTATAGGGAATATAGGCCGTTTCCTAAGCCTGAATCTCGCGCTTCGGGACCGTTTGCCCTTTTACAGTCAAATATTCCTGATTTTCATCAAGTCCGTCACAAAAAAATTGGGAAACGAAGGTTTGAAGGAGCTGACCCCCTATAATTCCAACCCATACAGAAAACCACGGTCATTTTTGGATAAAAGGCCTCCAAGCGCAGTGCCCAGACATTGGACACTGATTCTTCGGCTGTTTAGGACCCCTGGAATAATTATTGGATGTGGTAACTCTAAAAGAAGGATCTTTTCTGTAATTTCTAGCCGTCAAGCCACTCCCGATCGCCCCAAGACCGCCTGAAAAAGCAGAGAGGAACTTCCTTCCCCTACTAGCCCTATTTCTTTTATTAGAATTGGCCTTGCTGGATGTTGAGGTCCTCTATTAGGTTACGGTAGCTATAAATGCGCTCCTTTTCAAGAAATTTTCGACTTCTAGGCGAGCTGGACCCGTCTATAAGTGAAAATTTCCTAGACAAGCCCTTTATACCCAATATTTCCTCATTTCCCCCTATTTTCCTCAGATAAACGTCAATTTTCTGATTAATTTGATCTGTAGGGTTAGAAAAAAAGCTGTTTAAAGAGAGAGAAAAATATTTGCTACACGGTTGTTACTGGTTCAGAAACCGCTTGATTTGCCGCGTTCCGCTAACATTCGTCGCCCCTCTCCATTTCCCGAAACTTGATGTGATTCCAAGAAAAAGGAGGAAAGGGGTGGGGTCAATGCCAACAGTTAAAGGACTATTTAAAGGACTAATTAACCGGGAAATTAAAAAGGATGGACTGACCAAAACTCCTTGTAGATTAACTTTTGGTGGATCAGCTGAATTGGCATAGTCGGACGGCTGTGCAAAACCTCCGAACCATGAAGACCACATAGGGCGTCCTGAAACGAACAGATTACGGTAATTACCGGTAGAATTAAGAAGAAGAGAGAGGTTTAAAGGAAGGGAAAGAGTATAAAATTGTATGAAAGGAACACGGACGTCACAAAGGCAGGGAGAGGGGGTTGTTGGTAAACATCGGTGTGACGTGGTCCCCCCGGGAAAAGAAGAGAAGAAAACGGCAGAGGGAGACGAAACGACAACGACACCGGTGCTAACATGTGGTTGATAACGGCAGCAGTGGTTGTCCGCTACCAAATGGAACAACAATTTAAGGAATTTTTGCCGCGAACAGGGGATTTGAAACAGAACAGAAAAGCGGCGCTAGAGGTTCCAGAGGCTTGTGGTGTCCTCAGGGGCCAATTTAACCAAAAATAGAGCTTTTCAGTGGGAATTACGGTATTTTTGACCTGTTGGGTAGAAAATGGGAGATTTTTGACTGTAAATTGTAGATTTGAAGGGAGATTTTTGACTTTGGAGGGCACGCAAGCCAGGTCAAAGGTTGGTGGTGGCTTCAAGATCCCAAAATTGATTTTCTCACATTTCCGACTATTCTTCTAAAGATTATGGGACTTTTAAAAGGATAGCCGTAAAATTCTAGCGAAATATTTGTGAAAATTGGGTAAAATTTGAATTTAAATGGCGCGCTAGGCGTTCAGAGGACGGCAGCGGCTTCTGGAGTTATTTTCTCGGATCTGGGAACTTCTCCTCATAATTATGATAGTTTCAATGGTTTAGAAGTAAAGAAGAAGGTATTGTCTATGGGAAAAGGTAGGAAATGTGGCCTGTAGCCGGCAAAATAAGGAAATTCAGGGAGTTGTGACGGCCCAGGGACCATTTATGGAAATTTAACCAAAGTAGGGTAATTTTGGGTTACTGTAAGTTATTTATAACAAGTATATGAATCCAAGTATTAATTTCTGAATGTCAAAAGGGTAATAACTTTGATTTGGTGGCCGGGGATAGCCGTTGCGCGTTTAATGGGCAAAAGAGAGGAGAGGAGACACCACGGCGGGAAAACACTAAACTGGGGGAAGATTGCGAGAGAAAATTGGAACTTTGACCATTTTAGTAATTGACACGAAACAGAAAACGACGAGGGGAATGACTCAGGACGGTTAGCGAACTTTTAAAGAGGAGTTTTTCCATCTGGGACCCATTAGAAGGCACCGGGGACTTGGAATCGCTCCTGGGCCTAATTTCTCTAATTTTCAGAGATCCCGAAGCGATATTTTAATAAAAAAGGTCGAGTAGAGAGATGCAGCAATCTTTCAAATTACAAAATTTGGCAGTCGCAATAAAAAATAAATTGAAATTTTGAAGATCAGGGTCCTGACCGGCGCGGCTTGAACCCGCGGCACCTCCTCACATGTTTTACTTTGCTTTCGCACTTGAGTTCAAAAAGCGAGAAAATAAGTTGTATGGATAAGAAAAGACAAAGAATGCAGTCAAGGGAAAATCAGATATGACCGTATTATTCAGAAGAAATGGAGGGAAACGAGGGAGCGACGCCGGAACCGGTGCAGTTGACTCCCTTTTTAGGTTGGGGGACTTTATAAGGTCTCGAGGGGAAAAGAGGAAGCGTTTAATGATTAAAACAATAAAGAGAAGAGAAGAGAAGGGGGAGAGGGGGCTCAAAGAGTACAAGTAGTAGTACTGGTTTGACTCTCTCCTGGAGGGAATTATTGACACTGGGATCAAACACTCTCACCCACGAGAGGGGCAGGGGTGCCTCTCTTTGTGTTTTACAGTTTAGAGTCTAGACAAAGAGAAATAGAAAGGGGAGGGAATGTTTCGAAATAGATGTTGGCGAAAGAGAGCCTTCTCCATAGTCCTAGACCCCTCCAAGAGCCTCCAGGGGCCAAACAGACCCTAAAAGTCAAACGATTGGTTAGAAGCTGTCTAACTGTGGTGGCTGAATAGCGGAGACAGCCAAGAAATAGGAAAAAGATAAGAAAATTGATGAAAAACGGCTCTTATCCTAATTTTAGCTTGAAGGAAGGCTCATACCCCTTTTCTAATCTTCTGAACTGTCTAACTGTGGCGACTCTAACTGAGTAACTGAGGGGGTGAAAAAAGAGGAGAACGCTGGAAATTGTGGAAAAAATGACGGAGAAACGGCGGGGTTTTCTTCAAAGTTTAGCCCTACCAAGGCGGAAGGGTGCCATTTGGAATTTTGAGCCGGCTTCGGGGGGTTACTGTAGCTTTTAGAGTCAATTGGCTGTGGGGGTTGTCTAACTGCGGAGAGGAACAAGAAAACGGGTTGAAAACTTCAAAAAATGTAGAACCGGCGGTAACTCGTTTAAAAATTTCTGCAGACGAAGAGTGAGGCGCGTCGGGAGCTCTCAGCTGTCTAGCTGTGGGAGCTGTGGCGGCTGTGTAACTGTTGCGCCAGTCAGAAGAAAGGAAAACAAGGAAAGTGGCTAAAAAATGGAAGAAATTCAAGGAATTGTTGAGTCAGGTAGGCTCCGAGTTCGAAAAGTAGTGAAACCGGCGCCAGAGTTCTCCCCCAGCTCGCTCGTTTAACTTCCTCTACGGTAAAATAAACTTGCTCTCCCCACGGGGAAGGAAGAATTCTATTCATTCGCAACATTTCTCGCCAAAAGTAGAGGGGTGTTGGAGTTCGAAGTTTGTATCAATGGCCGCTGCAAGACGCCTGCTCTTCTTATATAAACTCGGCTGTGTAGGCGAAAATACAAAGAGTCCACAACCAGGTGCCCCCTCCCCCCTCCCCTTTCGGCCGGCAGCACAGAACAGCCAGCGGCGGGGGCGAGTGGACATATTTTCGGAGCAGAGAAGCGAGAAAGAGAGCCGCCTTTAAATGAAAGACTAACAGTCAGAATACGCAACAGCTATAAAATGTGTGGGGCAAATAAATAAACAGAGAGAGACACAATCCCGGCATTTGATAAAGGGATGCCCCCGCTCGACCCAGCCTTACGTAAGCGCATTCTTCAGTGTAAAAATGACCCATAAATGGCGGGAGGGGGGGGGCGACTTTTTGGGATAACAAACACAACAAAAACGGTATTTGCAAGGAGCAAGGCTATTCAACTCTTTCCGGGGTACAGTGTACACTGTACAGTCGATTGTCCATGGCAAAAAGGGACCGTCAGGGACCGTTTGGGATATCTTTGAAGGCCCCAAAACGATTTGAACCGGACAGACGATTTTTTAGGTGGTTATGAAGTCAACTTCTTCATTTTTGGACCATTTACGGGGTTTTGAGACGTTTGAGAGCCGTTTTTGAAGCTCTGCCAATTCCCCAGTCTGATTAGAACCGGCCCGATACCTTCTGGGCAAAGTTGGAACGGCAGCATTTGTCCTAATTGATTATAGAAGGCCCTACTATCCAGCTAAATGCGAAAATTTGACCTCAGAAGGAGGAAAAGCGGCTATTTTGGTTTTTACAGCACCCAGAACCGCTTGGAGTAGCCAAATTTCATTTTGGCGGGATTTTCGGGGTTTAAAGCCCGGATTTTGAGCCTCTACTGCGTCTGGAGGGATTTTGGGGCTAAAATAGTCTGTTTTATAGAATTGGGAGCATTTTCCACGAGGGAATTTAGAATTTATGCGCTCCACTGGAAGGGTAAACCTTGTCCAAAGAGGTCAGGTTCTTCTCAGCTCGAATAAGGCCCCGTTACGGTCAGAAAATACTATAGAGCTCTACCTGGTGTAGTGTTCTACCCTAAAATTTGCTGATTATGGTCCATGGAAGCCAATGGGGTGCGGGAGGGGCAATCGTTTCGGAGAGCCAAGCCCTACCGGGGACCTTCCTAGGAAAAGGGGTCCCCTTTAAGGGGACGCCCGACTTCCCGGTGCTATTTTTCTCCTCTCATTGCTCCTTCCATTTGCGGAATGTGGCGGGTTGTGTTTTTGCCAAAGAAAGTGACACGACCCGTCAGAAAAATTCCCCCGGTAGTGACCTCTCTCGGTCTGTCTCTCTTCTGGGCTGTTAGCCATTAACCTGGCGCCTTTGCTTCGTCTCAAAACGTCTGCTATCTAACAGATCATCAAACGCATTTTAGAACCCGAGGAAACCAACGAGAGGAGGAAGTTATTTGTCTTCTAGAAACGTCGAGGAAAGATAAGGGGGCAGCCACAGTTGGATAGTTTCCGGTGCCACAGTTAGACAGCAAAATAGCCAAGGAGTGGAATTGCGGTATTTTGGGGCTGATTTTAGCAATTTTTAGGTAATTAGAGCCGGTTTTAAGTCAAATTCGCCGTCTAATTTAAAGGAACAGAAGAAAAATGGAAGTAGGGAATGATTTTACAGACGGGCGCACTGATTGCCCATGCTTCTCCCAATTCATTAAAGAGAACCATTTCATTAATAGCAATGACGCAGCTTCTCTTTCCTCCAAATGGAAGAGAAGGAAGTGATTCAAAGAGAAAAATTCTGTGGAATGGTAGGAACATTTGGCGCTGGAAAACAGCTAACAGAGTAAGAGAGAATCATCGATGGAAGACCAAGGACAGGGTTTCTATGACAAAATCAATGTTTACAGTAAGCTGGACTGGCTGGAAAAAAAGCTGGTGGTAAAGGTCATGTACAAAAGAGTCGCGACAAGCTTTTCTATTAATTTTTTTGGAAATGGAGGCGAAAAATGGGTTAAGAGCCTGAAGGCTACGGAAAATGGGGCCTTCTCAAGGAAAGGAAGAGCTATTGAGATTATTGGAAGGAAAGGTCTCGAAGAGAGCATTTACTCCAGTTTTATAAGGAAAAATGGGGGAAAACAGTACGTCATCGCCTCTCCTGGAAGTGCATCTTATGCAGGTGGCATGGCAAGTTGTAAACAGACACGCGCCTTCCCCTTTTCCAGGAGATTTTAATCACAGCCCTTTAAAGTATCGTATCAGGACCACAGTGATGAATACCCCCGAGAACTGTGGTTTTTAAACAAAAAATATGACAAAAAGAGAAGAACAATGGGTGGGGGAAAGTTAGCTGGGGTCGCTTCGCCTCTCCCGTCCCCCGGCCGTCGTCTTCTGTTCAAAAAAGGGCAACCGATACGATCAGCACAGAAGGGGAGAGAGAAGGCCCCAAAACCAAGGACGGAACGGCACCTGACCAACCGGGGAGAGGAAAAATATGAAGAGGGTGACGGAAGAGGGGGCAAAGAGCCGAGTGTTGCTCCAATTGGAAGTGGCGGGCGTTTGACTGCGTACATCGTTTAATCCCCGGCCAGGATCCCGTTGTACATCTTTTAGACGACTAGAAGAATGTCCCCTGAGTATCAAATTCCCGAAAAAGCAACTCAAAAAGTCAAAATTGGATGTGTAACTGTCTAAATGTGGCGCTACACCTATGTCCATACTTGGCCGAAAGCAGGCCCGGGCCCGGGCCTGAAGATTTCTCAACAGCTGGGCCCAGGCCGGGCCTGCGGGCCCAAATGAGCCATGTATGCCTATGTCTCCCGGAGAACCCCCAAAAAAGCTGAAAAAAAGAAAGGTGAAAGCACAAGGTGGCGGAAAAGTGTTACACGCCGTACACGTTACCGAACCCAGGAAAAAAAGCAAGAGAAACAGAAAGTGTGACTGACTGGATCCTTTTTGGAGAAAAGAAGAGAGAAGAGAGAAGGGAAGGCAGGAGAAATCGATCCGGATCTATTTTGCACAGGATTTGAAAAATAACTTTAAATTTTGGCTCCGTAGAAAGCGTTGAATGGGCAGTTAGGGGAGGGAGGTCTTGGAGGGAATAAAGCGCCACTTCGCTGTGGTACTGTGGCGCTGTTGCTGCTGCTCAGAGTTCGCTTGGCTGTGGTACTAGCGGATTTTTCTATATTTTTCTCTATCTTGACCTCCTGGTTGGCCGTTGAGGACAACCTGAACTTTGTCTTCCTCGTTTTCCCGCCATTCCCACGTCATTTTCTCCATTTAAAAATCGGTCACTTGTACCCAGGCCTGGTCAAGTGTTTACCTCAGTCAGTTTCTCACCTGCAAAAGGGTAATTCCCTCTGGGAAAAATGACCTTTCCCCCAAGAAATTCGTCAATTTCCCAAGCCAAATATTTGTCTCTCAAATTGGTTCTATTAGCCGCTACAACGGGGTGACTGCTATCAGTGGGGAAAGGACAGAAAAACCACCTCAATAAATAGGGAAAATTCTAGAAAAGTAAAGAGAATTGGGTGGGTAAATATGTGGTATTATTGGGGACAAAAAACGATCAGATAAAGACAAGAAAATGGGGAGATTTTTGCCCTTTTTGTGGCATCATAGTGTACGGGAAAGAGGTGCGCCCGCACCCGTAAAATCTCGGTAGCAGCTAGATCTGTTAGTCAGGCGACGCCAAACCACAATCCGCCAAGCTGCCGAGAGTTTACGGGTGCGACGGCACGTGAATCAAGCCCAGCCAGTCACGTTGTGGTACTGCCGAAGCAGAAATCGAGATGGAACTGCCAGGAAAAACTGAAAATATACCCAGATGACATCTTTTTTCTCTCTATTTTAACCCAGCTGTCAAACTATGCGTAGGATAACAATGAGGAAGCGGAATTCCTTCGTGTATTTGTGGACCCCCACGCGTATCAAATATTGAATGACTTATGCTCACACGCGGGCGCAATTGCAATTCTTTGGGATTAATTTGGGAAAAAAGGGGAAGAGGAAGGACGAGACTATTAAAGGGTAATCTGCTGCGAGAAGTGTCAAATAAGGAAAAGGAAGCGGAGGAAGGAGGAAAATAGAGAGAGGCAAGGGAAAAGGGGTCAACTGTGGTACTGTGGCTCGGTTTTCTGTTGTTTTTGAGGAAGTGGTCTTGAAAGGATAAATTTCTTTGTCGAAAAAGTAGATAAAAAACTAATGAAAAGGAAGGAAAAAAGACCCTAAAAAGAACTTAGCTGCGGAACTGTGGCGGCTAAAAGAGCTCCCTCGTTCAAAAGCTGTGGTACTGTGGCTGTTATTGCTGCCGTTTTTGAGAAAGACGAGCTTCCGTTTCCATAAAGTAAAGGAAATAAACAAAGTGAATGGAGAAATAAGGCAGAAAATTAACGAAATGCCCACAATTGGAGTTATATTAGGATGGAGCAGCGTTGTGGTACTGTGGCGCTTCTAAAACTCATTCTGGTGCTGAAAAGGGTGTTCACTTGAGACTAGGAGACGTATGTTCCCGTTGAAGATAAAAATACAGTACTCTTACAATACTTGAATAGCCATTTTTGGCGCCAAAGAGGGGAATACGGTAGAGGTTAGGAGAATAGCACAAATGGCCAGTTTTAACCGATTTTTCTCCATTTTTCTGTGTTTCCTTGAACTTTACAGTCTAAATAGCCTTCTAGATGGAATAACTACAGTAATATTTAATATAGACGAGAAAGAATAAGAGAAAGTCGCCCAATGATGAGGTAAAGTTGTTCCGCTCTCCGTCGGCGGCAGTTGCTGCTAGAAATCGCAGTGGAAGGGGGGCATATATGTAAAACGGCGGCCACTACCATCATCTCCCCCCTCTCTCTCCCTTCCATTTATCTCTATCTCTCCCTAAACCAGCTGATTACCATCGTTTGTGTAGTACACTTTCTTCTGACCGCTACTGGTTCCACCGGGGGGAGGCGTTTCCCTTCTTTGGATAAACACTGCCCCCTTGCAGCTGTTAAGCCAGGGGGGCTGGATCACTTTCCCTTAGAAATGTTAACGATGATCCCCGCCGATCACTTTCGGTGATGTAAGCGAGACTTTTCCTTGATCTTCTCCGGCGTTTTCTCCCACATTTCCCGCCTAATGCTTCGTTTTGAAATTAAGCAAGAACCGCGGGGAATCGAAGACCACGAACAGCAGAGAAAAGTGATTGAAAAGCAAAGCAACTCTCTCTCTCCCCCTCTCCATACTAGCCGAACAAGTCAATGACGACGGCGGGAAGGTGATGGACGCGACGCGGGTCAACCGGCGAACTACTGTAAATGAGCTGGAGAGGGGTGGAATGTGAAGCATTTTAGAGAGAGAAACAGACGGACGGGAAATAACAAAACGGCTAAAAAGGTTAGCCCCGAAAAGGGGAAGAAAACAACAGTTCGAAGAAATCAACGGTCAGCGGTCAAAATTCAGAGGGAAATTGGGAAATTGGAAGTTTTAACGGAAATTGGGGGCTTTCCCTGCTTTTGGACGAGAGTTGAGGACAGTTATGAGAGATAGTTGGTAAAATATAAGATCCATTTTGGACAGGGAACAATCCTGGAGTCAAAAGTAAAACCAGGAGCCGGCCCCCAAAAAATCTTGGGACAATTGGAGGGCTGCGGAAGCATCCGAGGGATCCAGGAGGACGAATTAAGCTTCGAGCTCGGGAACTGAATATTTTGAAGGATTTTAAAGGTCTTTAGCTACAGTAGGATCCTTTTTTACTACAGGAAAGTGAGATTTTAATTGTAAATCGATTGCTACAGTACCCCGAACCTTATGGACCCGGGAATCCGGATTCCTGCGGACTTTTGGGCTCAAATTGGCTCCAAAAATTCCCTAATCTCCGTGATGATACCGTTTCAAGAGTCCCAAGGATCAATTGTACTGTTGTTGAGCTTTTTTCTCCGATTTTTCAAGAGAAAAAAAGGTATAAAACTGGGCGCCCTTTGATCGCTTCTCAAACTCCGCTTTGATAAATCAAGAAACACACACAAATCTTTCCTTTTTTCGCTCTCGGATGACAGCTGACAGCGGTGCCAATTTGATACTGATCAACTTACAAAGATAAGGGGAAAACAATAAGGAAGTGATTGGAATGATTAGGTTCCAGGCTGTCTAACTGTGGCTCCTATCGTTGTTTCAACATATTCCCCATTCCTGGAAGAATGACTCATCTTTTTCCCGTTTCTTTTGCCTCAAATGTATTGCCATTCGTGTAGCAGATCGGTTCGGGTCAGAGGAGGGGAGAGACGTATTACGTATTACACCCCGTTTTGGCCCGCCACTCCTCAAAACATACAGAAAAAACAGTCCGTTTTCAAGGTCAAATAATTTGTTATGTTCTCTGAGGGCTAAAAGAGGGAAGGGGAGGCGGGGAGGCTTATAAACAGACCAGAAAAATCCAGTAAATGGGCAAAAAATGAGCAATAATCGAAAAATTACTGCCTTGGCCCTAATTTCCCCCAAAAGACCGAAATGTATCTTCCTGACGGCCCCACGCTTTTAATAACGCCGTCTTTATCCTCTTTCCAACGTTTTAAATGTTTTCAAAGGTCTAAAGCCAAGAAAAAAGCCGAAGATTCGCTTCCAGACCTATTTCTTACCGGGAAATGGCTCCGATTCAATATGTGGGCCTTCCCTTTCCCTTCCACAGTTTTCCTCACCCTTTTAAAGGTCACCCCAAAATCTCAAGAAGAAGATGTTTCGAAACCCATTTCTTGTTCCAGATTGTATTACACCCCAAGTTGACTGAAGGTAATTGATTCGAAAAGACACTGACGGGGAATTTTAGCTAATGGCTTGGGTTTTACCCCCTTCGAGGGGAAAC
This sequence comes from Oscheius dolichura, assembly GCA_932521035.1. Classification (NCBI taxonomy): domain Eukaryota; kingdom Metazoa; phylum Nematoda; class Chromadorea; order Rhabditida; family Rhabditidae; genus Oscheius; species Oscheius dolichura. Next base: position 8,512,395 of record OW051494.1, read on the forward strand.
TTGCCTGAGTACTCAACGTTCTACGCAGTTATTTGGAAAGAAATTAAAGGTCTAAAAGAATTAGGTCAAGAGAAAATTTAGGAAGGTCAGGGTTGGAAAACATGTGAACGTGCCCTGCCTCTGCAAACTGGGGGTCTGTACTATGTATTTCAGGTTTTCTCTCCTGGAAAAGGTGTGAAGGAGGTGGACAGACAAGGGAAAGACCGGAAATTTGACCAGACAGGTGGCAAGTTTGAACTCTGGCGGTCTTTTACCCTTATCGGGCTGTCTAAGTGTGGCGCAGTGGCTGTTTAGCGGGTGAACTGTGGCGGCTAGAAACTCCCTCCTAGGTCCAAAATTTTGCCGCCTGCTTCACACTGTTTTTCTGTTCCTCGCGTCCCAATAAAGAGGAATGCCAATTGTCCGGTTACAACAGGTACCTAAAGTGGACCGAAAGTTCAGTCACCCGAAGTGAGGACGGGAGGCGAATGCTTACAACAAACAAGGCGCTTTTTCATTATGGGGGGAGGGGGTGGACAGTTATTTGGACGAAAGAAGTAGGGAAAAGGAACACGTGATGGGCAAAAAGGTCTTCCATCAAAGAAAACAGAAGAAATTCTCCGGAAATCCGGGTCAGGAAAGAAAAATGGAAGCAGGAGTCACAGTTAGACAGCTCGCTGTGGTTTCTCTGGAATTATGGCTCCAAAACCACCTGGGAAGCTCAAAAATGGGAAGAAATACTAAGGATTTGACTCAAAACTCAAAAAAAGGAAGGAGCCACAATTAGACAGCTCGCTGCGGATCAAAACTCAAAATGAAGAAAGGAGCCACAGTTAGACAGCTGTTTCCCCCTGCTGTCGTCCTGTGGTCAGTCAATAGCAACTGCAACAAGTAAAGGAGCGCGCTAATCTATCCCTTCCTCCTCTAATACTACAGCTGGTTATCAGAATGCACGTTGGGGGAAGAGCGAAGAAGGAAGGAATGGTGACAACACCGGGGGAAGATATCTATACTCCCCCAAACTGGAGGGAGAAAGTCACTTGTTTTCTGACCGAAACAGTCAATGTTTACTGTTTCGGTCAGCAAGGGACACACGACAAGATGGATAAGGGGGGAACGGCTCGCAATTAGTACAGTTGTTGACCATTCCCTTTCGATGGACCGGGGAATTTGTAGCTAGCAAGGTATTTTAAGGGAGTTTGGGGAGTTTAGAAGCCACAGTTCCTCAGTTAGACAACCAAAACGAGTCTTTTCCGTCAAAATGGACTCAAGAAAGCAAAAAAAAAGTATTATTTAGCCGACAGAGCTGAAAAACGAAGGGCAGACCGTCTCACATACCTTATTTTAGGCTCAACAAGACAAAACTGAGATTTTAAAAGAATTGGATGGTTATATTTGATCCTCAGCCGGGAGGGAGAGCTCCTGGGTAAAGGATAGAGGGTTACGGTATTTAGAAAAGTCCTGGGAAGAAACTTATTGCTCCATGAGCGAGAAATGACGGGAGGGCTCATGGAAAAGTTGTCTTAATTGCGGTGGGACCAATAAATCGTTGTACAGGCTGTATTTTACTCTTGAGAGATATCTCACAGCTATTCTTCCAAAGGGAAATGCTCTATGGGCGGTTACGGTACTTGGAAAGGAAGCTGGAAGAGAAATAACGGCTCAGGAATGGCTAAAATAGCTCCAAATACGCTAGAATGATGAATAAACCGTCAAACTTCGAATAATACGTCCATGTTCGTGCCAGGACCTCAATAAATCAATTTGAAGCCTATATTTGATCCCCAGTCAAGTTTTAAAACTGTTTATAAAAATGTGAAGGGCTACTGTGCCCAAACAGGAACTCTAGGATGTGAAGAATTGTTTCGATGGTGCTAAAATGATGGATGGTTTCCCGGGAAGAGGTTTCAGTTATCGTTGCGGGACTCAAAAAAGGTGAGAAACGGTAACGAGAATTCCGGAAGCAAAAGAAGTCCCAGGTGATAAAATATGGCCAAGTGGAGAAAAAACTGGAAGCTGCCCATGATGAAAAACGAACATCGGAACAGAAATGAATGGAGAAGACGAAGAAGGCGATGATCGAATTGGGACACGGTTGATTTGGCCGTTGGCAACACCCTGAGGGGGTACAAACACGCGCCAAATAGAGAGCGACAGCTGCTGCTGCCAGCCGCCGACCGGGGGCCTTGCCATCGCCCCCCGGCGGATCACAGTGTAAGCGGAAAAGAGATTCCTGTCGAGAAATCGAACGGAACCTGAACTTTTACAAACGTCAAGCCCGGTACCAGCCGCAATCATCAACAGACACGCGGGGTGACGGACTGCCGTCGCCCCCGGGGGAAAAAGGAGTGAAACCACAGAAGAGGGCAAAAGGGCAGAGGTTAGGGGGAGAAGGAGGGGAAACACCATTGAAACAGTCTCGAGACACTTTTTAAGGGAGGGATTACGGTATTTACAGAGTAAAAAGTACCGTAAGGCAGCCTGAGGGAAGACAGCTGCGACTACTAGGCAGAGAAAGGGAAGCGCGCCCTTTCAAACTTTGAGAACCCATTGATATTTGGAGAAACAGACTTTTTGGCTTAAAATTAAACATATAGATGGATAATAACGTGCTCTACTTGAATAAAAGGTCAGAATTGAGATTAAACGTTTATATCAAAAGTTATACCCACTAGAAAGTGACAACTAGCCAACGCGAAGGTAAGCGCGCCCCGCCCCACCTTTGCTACCATTTATAGTGCTAGGAAATACCAATTTTTAGCCTCAAATTCCAATATATGGTAGAAAAAAGTGTGTTTTAAAAGCTGGCTAGAGCAGAATTGATTTTAAGGGCCAAAATCCACAGTTATACCCCATAGAAAAGTCGGTGGCTTACGGTAAAGGGAGACCTAGAGGAAGACAAAGACTTCTCTTCAAAAGATGACAGGCTTCTGCAGCGAAATATGGAAAAATAATAGCTACGGAGAATAATAAATGACGTGATCTGTTGATAGAAATATGATGGAAGACGAAAAACCCAGAGAAGGCGGGAAGCGGGATGACCTGAAAAAGTGTAATTTAGCAACGTGATTCATTTCAAGAGATTCAAAGACAAAAGATGAGAGAAGAAGGCGAGATGAATAGGAGAAAAAATTAGAAAGACGTGAAAAATCGAAGGAATAGCTGAAGAATGGAGGGCAATTGTTGTTTTTTGGAGGAAATGACGCTAATTTTGGTTCAAAGAAACAGCTGAGGTGGCGGCGGGAGGACAGTTCGCGATTCGGGGGCTTCATGGATGAGTTTACCTCCAAATTATAGTATTTTTTCTAGGTGATACCCCGGGAATTCAAATTATCCATTTCCTGTAGGATAGGGACTTATATAAACTAATTTTTCTTCCCAAACCACCGTATTCTCTCCAAAAGGTCCCAGGAGTTCAAATTGCCGGTTCTACCCATGGAAGGGTGCATTTTAAACAAAATTTCACAGCAATGCGTTTCTCCTTTTGTTCAAGGCAAAAGATAATACTCCATTCACTTTGCCAAATTGAAGGCAAAGAGAAAAGAAATGATCTCGACCACCTGCCCCCGATGTCTGTGTTCCCCCTCCTTTGTTACAGTGAGATACAGTTTTTTTTGCCTTGACTTCCTCGTTCTTTCTCCCCCAAAAAAAGTGTCAACTAAAGGTCGAAACAACCTTTTCCCATTTACTATTTTTTCAATAAGCAGCACATGAAAATCAACGAGAAGCCATCTATCATCCTTGCCATTACAACTGTCAGCCTTCCTTTCTCAAGCCTTATCAAGCCAGCTTTTCATTTCAAGAATTCTTCTTCCCTTTGGGGGAACCCCCGCACCCCCTGTCCTCTTTTGTATTGGGGGCTTGGGGGTGGAAAAAAGTAATCTCGTCAGGGTAGAGCGGGCATAGGGAGGAGTGGGGGTTACAGGGCGCGGAATGAACCCAGATAACCGAATTTTTGGGTCAAAAGGCCGGAATTCGTGGTATTATGAAGAGAGAGACCCTCTCCAACCCCCTTGTGGAACAGAGGAAAGGAGGAGGGGGTGGATATAGAGGGTTTCACCCCCGCCACTGCTGCTAGTAAGCCCCTATGGGGGAGAGGGGGGAATTGTTACACCCCATCCCCCATGTCATCATGTTCTTGTTAGGGCCGTGATTCGGTTTATCTCGCATTTATCTCTCTCCTTGGAGAATGACCTTTCTTCAGGTGAATCCAAATCACGGGGGGACATGGCAGCGAGATTTTGCCATCGGACCGAGAAGACATGTTCCCGAAGGGGGAAGCGAACGGCGCGGCGGCGGCTTACAGCTTTAATTGGATTAACAACGAGCGGAGAGAGAGAAGGAAGGGGAGAAAGCTTATCACAGCCAAAAGATCAGGCTAGAAAAATGCCGAGGGACTGAAAAAAACGAGGAAATTGGCCGGGGAAAAGGTTCAAACGGGAGAAATTACGGCCTCTCCAATAGAAACCGTATGTTTTTGCCATTATGAGCTCATATTGGCCGAAACCCCTTGTTTTGACTGTCTAACTGAGGAACTGTGGCTTCTAGCCCTTGTGAACTTCCCAAAATCCGTTAAAAATGCCCTACAAGCTACAAACTCCACCTCGAATGAAAGGGAATGGTCAACAACTGTACTAATTACGAGCCGTTCCCCTTATCCATCTTCTCACACTTCTGACCCTTTCCCCTCTGGTAAACAGTGACTGTATCGCTCAGAAAACAAGCACCACCTTCCGAGCCTCCAAAGATAATAAGGGGATTTTCCTACACAGCGTGCCACTTTTTCTCCCCCTCCCATAGCCCAAAGAGATATCCCTTTCCCTCGGCAAAAAGTCCCAACGATGTCGGGCTATGCTAATTTATGGCCATGTCGTCGTCGTCGGCATGGCTATTGGCTTTTGCGGTGAGACAGAAACTGTGATGAGGGAGGTGAGCGAATTGCCCTTGATCCAGACTCGCAGCCTTCAGCTGCATCATAGAACATTTTGGGAGGCAAAGAGTCAGTTTGAGGGAAGAAATGCACTCTCCACTCTGGGATACTCTTTATTTTTGGGAAAATTGGAGAGAGAAGGGCCTAGAATTGTGGAATAAAGGCCCGGAGCAGAGTGAAGCGGTAAAATTGCTTTGAGGCCCGTGGAAACGGAAGACAACAGTGATTTTTAAAGCCCAGATTTGGATTAGGTTGTCGAGTTCCGTTTAAAAAGCTAAATAGCCCGAAGGGGCATTGAGAAGCTGAGGTCAGCCTGAGGAGCCAGGTTCCAAGCTGTCGGGGAAAGGAAAATGGCCTAGATGGGAGTTTTGGGCCAGAGAGAGGGATAGAAATGGCAGCCGTTGTTGCCTTTGGGAAAGTGGGGAATGTGGCCGTTGGCTGTTTCCTGATTTGTAGGTAAAACAGATTAGCCGAATAATCTTTTTTTTAAAAGGATAATTTCATGTCCAGGTTGTTAGAAGGAAGGGTAAGAGAAGAAGCTCCCAAAAACAGAAGAACACATGGAGGACTCGACCCATATTGAAACATTTTCTGCCAGGGACCGCCGGAAAATAACAAACAAAAATGTGGTTTTGTAAGCTGGTGACGGCAGTCGCCGGCAGTTCTCTGAAGGGGAACAGAGACGGGGATTAGAGGAGGAGAGCGCAATACACCCATAGCAATGGCAATGGCAGGCTGAGGCTTTTTTTTCTCTATTTTTCATTGGGAGGAAGTGATTTTGATGGGAAAATAGGAAGGGAAAAAGGTCCAGGAAGTGGGAAAACTGACAAAGAGGTGAGGGGAGGAGGAGAAGGGGCACGTAACTGAACTGGTCCAGTTGCCCAGGGGGGAAGGGACAGTTTTATAGGAGGAGGAGGGAAGTTTTGAAACAGACGGTTACCCACTCCGGCTGGCCGTTAGGGGAAGGGGAGAAAATTGGGAAATGACTGGGGAAAGAGAAGGATAAGGAAATAATGAGTTTGAGAGGGAAGCGGGGAGGAGAGACAGTCAAAACTAGAGACCAACGACTGTCGGTCACTTTGATGGGCTTTTGGCCTGTTCTCTTGAGGTTTTAATTTTTTTTTAAATTCTTCGACTGTAAACTGCCCACTTGTATCGCAGCTTCAATAGAAACGCACTAAAATGGAAAGATAAGCAAAAATGATCCCAATAATTCGATTCCCGAGAAAAGGAAGATGAAATATGGACAGAGTAGGGTGGCCGGAACCACTGCACCCTTAATGACTCGGCAATACAAAGCTATAAATACGTCACAGTTTTGTAGCTGTTTTGAACAAATATGATCCTCCTGCCGAGATTTTACAGGTGCACGGGATTGCACTATCGAGGGCCGAGCCACCACGCTCTACCCTGGCGTTGAAAACTTTCCGTTCAACCAACAACAAGAAGAAAACGGCGGTAAAATAATGGGGGAATGCTTTAGTTGTTTCATATCCACGAAAACTTCTTCCCTGGAGAGAATTTGGGATGAGTAATCAAGGTGAACATAGAAGTACTGTAGATTGACAGAATAAAGACTGAAAATTACGATCGCGGGCTAATCGGGTGCCAATTTACTGGTATATCAGACTGATTTGAAGGCTCAGCACACGATATTCCTATCCCCTGTACCCGTAAAGTCTCGGCAGCAGGATCATCTTTATCCAAAACTGATACAAAACTGTGGCGCCTTTATACTCTTATCTTGCCGAGATTTTACGGGTGCAGAGGATCCAACTATCGTGTACCGAGCCATTTGAAACTCGATTACAGTGCCCACATGGAGATTACAGATTTTTAAAGGGCTGTAACCCATTTTAAAAGATAGTTTAACTGACTCTACATGATGAAATAGCCACAGTTACTCATTATTGCACATAATGAAGCAAAATTGGGCTAAATACAAGATATCGGACTTGGACATGAGGCCAAACTTCTCAAAGAGAAAACAAACATGTGACAGTACAAGCTTCTAAAATTAGAAACATTCCTTTTCCTGCCGCTGATTTGTGATCAAAGACGGGAGGAAAAGAATTGAAACAAAGCCAAAGCTGGCGAATGACGCACGTTCTCCCGCCGGATGAATGGAAAGGAAGGCATGAATGAAAACTCGGAGCAAACAAAAAGAAGTCAGGAGAAAAAACGGAGACGTTTTTCCCGGGGGTATAACACCAGAGCGATGACTCCGTTTCTCTCCTTCTCACTGACAGTGGGGTGATGGTGATGGGGGGTTGAAAAAAGCGAAGGCAGACAATGGACGCCTTCGGCCCGGGGGGAGTGAGAGAAGGGAGAAGGGGAGAGGGGGTTACAGCGGCCAGCCAGCACCCACAGGGGGGACCGGGGGCAGACCATTGGCACCCTAGGGGGCGACCGTGACGAGGGGGCAAATTAATATAAATCAATGAGAGGCGACTAATTACAAGGTGTAATTTGATTAATGGTGTTGGACCAAAAAGGAACCCCCACTTGGAGGCGACTGTAAGCCACAGTTAGACAGCTAAGTTAAGGATCCCGCACCAGTTTTGTAGAACAGCTTATGCTGAATATTTTGACACCAAAAACATCGCAATTAAACAGTTTTGTGTAAAATTCGAACCATTTTAAAGTAGCGCGCCTTTTGCCCTTCAAATTACCCGCTCTTTTGAGTCTCAAAGCGCTCAAAATGACCCTATATTCAAGAAAATTCCTATCCTCCCCAGGCCAGGCCATTTAGCTATTCCGCGCCACAGTCTAGAAGACAAAAAATGGAATCACAGCGGGAGATTTTCGAAGACGACCCGACACAGTCTCGACAAGGAAGGAACACCTCTCTCTGCAGACAAATAGGGAAGTGACACCTCTAGCTAGGGAATAAAACTGAAATAAAAAGAAGAGATGATCTCTAAATGAATCACGTGGGAGTAGGCAAGCACAAAAGTAAATTGGAGTTTGAGCTACTACCGAGGTACGAGGGGGGCAGGTAGCGTGAAGGTCAAGCTCCGGTCAGCAACTACTGGCAGCGACAAGCGGCTTCCCCACCCTCTATTTCAAGAGTGCCAATTGAACACTGCTTTACCAAGAACTATTTTGGCAGCAAGGGTTCGGAAATTCTAAGAAAAGTTGATAAAAATGGAAGAAAATGGCGGGAAGAGGGTCCTATTTGGCCTAGTAATTAGGGGCGTGCTTTCTGCGCCCGTACAATCTCGGCAGGGAAATCTTCCCTTTATTTTAGGTATCGTATGTTCATAGCTTCCAGCTGCCGAGATTTTACGGGTGCAGGGAACCGAAAGAAAGTACGAAATTGGCACAGACGATAAAGAGGCGTGGTGCCGCCGTGTCTATGCGCCTCTGGAGTATTTTAGACCATAAAATGCCATTTTAAAAGGAATTTATTAGCCTAACATAATCAAAGCTACAAATTTTTAGTCCCCCGCAGTTCAAAAACCTCCATTTTGCCACCCGTTTCTGTCAATATTTGCTGACCACCTGTTCTTCACACAGTTCGCTCCTCTGCCAACAGCGGGAAGTCATAATCCGCTGTTTTCTGACCTCCCCAAGGACCGTTTTCTTTACTTTCCTGCAAAATGGGATTCCTCTTCCAAAAAAGGAGTAAAATCTGTCAAATTTGGTGTCCTTCGCGGGCTCTCCCCATTCGGGCCACTCCTTGCGGTCAATTCCGCAAATTCTCCAGCGCCAATGACTCTCTGAACTTTTGAAACTTTCCGAGGGAAAAGAAGGAGTGAGGAGACCTGTTTGCTATGACCAGGGGGCAGTACAATGGACCGTAACTAGGGTATCATTGGGTCTGGGTGGGAGGAATAGTCGGAAGGAACGATTCGCCGAGTGAGAGGAGGGAAAAAGACGGGGACAATGGGAACTTCTCACTGGAAAGTGACTCGCATAAAATCGGTTAATTATGGGAGAAAAGGCTATAAAGAATTCCTAGAAATGCCAGAAATTCCCATGAGAACAAGCAGAAAAGTAAACAGACGGGGTGTTCTCATCGGTACCAGGGGGTTTACAGAGTGCAACGGGTTCACTTTGTACTAGGTCGCCTCTTTTCAGACAGACTGGGAGAGGGGAACAGTTTTCTCCTCAAAAATGGTATTAATTACAAGGGAGTCTTTCTCTGGACCCCATAAAGTCTGATAGAAGTGTTGAAGCATCTCCAAGACGGCCAGACCCGGCGGCACCGCGTCTCCTTACTTTCTGGGTCAATTTGTTCTCACTTTCAGGTACCCATAAAATGTTGACAAGACAAACTTTTTAAACGTGTGACTTTTCGAATTGAAGAAATTTATCTGACGAGGCGGTACGGCTGAAGGAAAACCGCCGCCAACTTCCCTCGTTGTTGAGGACTAGTCTAGAATAGAAGAGGCGCCTCGAAAAGTTTCACTGGATTAAAAGTTCCTAATTTTTGCAATTTCTAGAGCAAAAGATCAAGAAATAGTGGAGAAAGTGTGTTGGATCGGTTGTAAGAGAAGAGAAAAAAGGAGGACATGGAGACGGCATGAGTATCCAGGAAAAGGCGACAGCCACTTGACGGGCTCACTTATGCCGCCGCCATATGAAACAACCCCCAAAAAGGAGGGAGAGAGACGAGGAAGAGACTTCACCTCAGACGGGAAAACATACACATTTACGTTAGGAGGTACCCTGGTAACTAGTTCCGAAACTTAGGAAACGCTTGGAAAAGAAACTCTGCTTTTGAATGAAGTGGAGAGGAGGAAAGGGAAGAGCTGTGTTTATGTCGCACCTACAGTAACTTATAGTTTTAGACGTCTTTTTACTCTTTGCAGCTGTTTTAGACCGTAATTTTGAAGCTAAAGTTGTGAAAATTTCAAGACATCGCCGCTTTCTCATTGAAGCAAGCTTACTGTACCCACTTTTTGATTCTTTCTCCTTATTTTTGGATCTTTTAAAGAATTTTTTAAAGAGGAAACGCACTTTTTTATTGCTAAAAACGTTAAAAATTAGCTGCAAACATTGGAAAGATAGAAGAAAAGGGAAAAGAATGAAAGAGAAGAGTAACGAGGAGAAGAAGAAACCAACTGATCACCGGTGTCGTTGTGTAATTGTAACGGTAAAATACAATAAAAAGAAGTGGATGATCGATTACTGTACTTCAAACAATAATATATTTTTCTTAAAAAAGGAGTGAGAGAAAAGGAAAGAAAAAGTAGCAGCAGCAACAAGCATAGCCACATTTTGAGAGGGGAGAACCGTAGGAGACGGTCACGTGCCGGAAAAGGGGAAAAAGAAGGGGTCCGATCAGAAATCGGGCAATCTGTGACCTGGTGGGGGAAAACGATACGGTAAACAAAAGAATTTGACGTAAATTGGCTGTATTTTCATGGATTGGATTGGAACAAAGCTACCGTAATCCTGAAAGCGCGCGCCTATCTTATAAGCCCGGTTTGCTCGATTTCCCAGAAGATTTTCTCATTTTTCTTTACTTTCTATTGAAATTTCCCTTGTACTTTTCTGTTTGTAACAGTTTAGAGGTCAGGTAAAAAAGAAAAGTAGGAAAAAAACGAGTAAACAACTAAACCCTTTGATCTCCGCTGGAGAGAGAAGATCAAGAGCGTTTCATTCGGTTTACAAGTTCTTCGGGGAGGTTTTAGTACATCGAATTCCCGGGTTTATATTCAAAACAAGACAGTAAAGTAGGAGGCAAAAGAGCGAAAAGAAGATGAGAGCAATAAAAAATACTGGAAGCAAGGGGAAAGTAAACTACGGTCGCGACAGAAGTAACCCGCCTTCCGGATCGTTTTTACCTCATTTTTAGCTGAAATTCTTGATTTAAAGTGAGTAAAAAATCTTCAGAGAAAGGAAAAGTACCCTATCACCCTAAAAAATCTTCATATTTTGACATACGGTATGTCATAAGAGGAGGCCGAAGAGGAAGAGTGTAAGCCGCCCTCGCCGGTGGCCTGTCTCTTATACCTCGCTATCGGGCAGTGCCATCTCTGCCATTCCTCATAACTTCCGGTAGAGAGAGAGGAATTATTACATAGCTGGCCAAAACAAACTCCTATCTATCGAGGAGACCCCTCCTCCGCCACATACATACAGCCAGCCAGCTGCTACTCTTTGGCCGGTTTAATCGCCGTTATATTCTGTCTGGGGAAGGGAAATGAGAGTGGGAGGGGAAAAGAAGAAAAAGAAGTAAAGGAGATCAATTGGACCAAGGTACGCGATAGTCTGATCTCCTGCACCCGTAAAGTTTCGGCATGGCAAATGTATAAAGGCGCGACAGTTTTGTAACTGTTTTGAATAAAGATGAGCCTACTGCCGAGGTTTTTTTTAAAAGAAAGATTGGATTATAGAAAAAGTAGAGTGTAGAAATAAATATTTGATTTTGTAGGGAATAACAGCAGCAGAAGATCTCCCCGTGTAGAGGCGACAACCATGGCCTGAAAAAGTGTAATTTTGAAATGAGTCACGGTCGATTTTGAAGAGAAAGGAGAACAAAAGGCAAGTGGAGAATAGGAAGAGAATTTCAAAAAATTGAAGAAAATAGATCAAACAGAGGGAAAACAAAGGAAATTTTAGAGAAAAGGTGCCAACAGTGGAGGGATTTCACACGTTTCCTCCCCAGTCCGATCAAAGGGGAGACGCAACGACGGCGGGGCGAGAAAAGCTCCTCTTATCCTTCCCGTTGTTGCTTGTCGTTTTGGGATTAGCAAAATAGACTGGAGAAAGAGGGAGCGCAGAGAGCGGAGCGATTTTTCACGCAGATATGTGATTACGTAAGAGGATTGTCGGGCGAGAATTAGCCGAATTGGAATAAAATGGAAAAATTGGTAGGGAGGCATGAAAACGGCGGTATTGTCTGAAATAGCGAGACATTGCGCGTCCCTAGGGTCTCCTACCACTCTCCTGACTATCTTATGTGATACGCAGCCAAATCTTGTTCAGTACAGAGGGGAACTCAATTGTTTATGAGTCAAAAGGCAAAATATTAGAGAAATTTGAACAAAAACCTTTGTTCCTGCTATTATTTTGCCTCGCTGGGTTTTAAGCAAAATTTATAGTCAATTGCTAGTATAATCAAAGCAGAACTACTTGTATTTGAGTCAAATTATTAAAGAAAGCAGAAGGAATTGGTAGGAATTTTGAAATAAAAAGGAAAACGGCAAAACAGAGGAGATCCCCACTTTCCGGGCTCATCTTCACTTTATTCCTTCTTTTCTGGTTAAAAATCCTACGATCTAGATAAGAAGAGAGACAGCGGCTCATTTTCAAGTCAAAAAGAGCAAAAATAGAGTGATTAGAACGCTGAAAAAGGAGAAAAGAGGGGGCAAAAGGGCCAATGACCACCCCTGCTCTCACAGCCGCGTTTCTAACCTTCCGGTACCCTCCCCATCTTATTTTCCACCGACTTTATGGTCACAAATACACAAATACTGCCTATTGTGTCCTTCTCCACTGTCCCTTTCCTTCCTCTAAGCTGTTTCATAAAGTTTCATAGAAAAGTGCCGTCTGGAAGCTGCTAATCACATCAATGCCCTGCCCTCTCCCGTTTGACCCGACGTTTTGACAGCCAAAGAGTTCTAGTCCATAATAATCTGTCTGAAGTGTAGGGGAGGAATAAAAGTTACGTCATGGGAAAGCCGGTTGACCGCGAGGGATAGCCTTCGGCAGAAAGGGAAAGCCAGTCAGCGGTGTGGAGGGGGGATGGATGGCACTGGGGGGATCGAGGACGGCGAGGGAGATGTGATGATAAGCGAAAGTTTTGGGGGAAAGGGCATTTGGACTGGAACAGCCGGGGGAGAGAGAGGTGTTTTTCTAGAGGAAAAGAACTGCTTTGGTGGTTTTGGGGGGAGATTTCCATAGTGGAGGAGGTGAAATGCAGGATTGTTGGCTAATAACTCGTCTAAAAAGAAAGAATCTGCGCTAAGGAAAATGGGTAGAAAAGAAGGCAGATGACATGGGAAATCGAAATCGATCTCATCTACCGTATCCATATCATATGGATGAAAACATAAACAGTTTCTAGGGCAGTAATTGGACTGATTGCGAAACTGGCGGGCCAAACCGGGAAAATAGTCAAATCTCGGTTCTTTTTCGTTTTTCCAATAGAAAAGTCGTTCCAGTTACAGTATCCAACGTTATAAGATAAATTTGAGCAATTGGTGGTCAAAAATCTTGCCATTTAGATCCTAAAACGAGCGGAAATGTGAGAATCTATCAAAATTGGCTCCCTTTCCATTTATTCTATGAAAAAACGTAATTTTTTCTGAATTACAGTATCTTTATCAAAATAATGAACGCAAAAGAAGCTTTATAAGGCAATTACGCACGAAATTTGGGTCAAAATAAACCTATTTTGGGTACGGTAACCCCCGGTACAACAGTACCTACGCGAACGAGATCAAATTGCTTATTTTTACTGCTGTATTTTGAAACTGTGAAGCGCTGGCGTGTGGCAGAAAGAAGTAAAGAGTGACCGCTGCAATTTTCTCCTTTTTTACTGCTGGCACGTTTCTCCGTTATATGGCATGCTTTCTTGGGCATTGAGACAAATTACGGCTTTTTATGATTCGCGACCGCGCGCCGGACACATGCAATTTTCATAATTCTCGCCAAGTTTTCTGATAACAAACGAAGCAAATGGGAGTATTTCTCTTGAAAAAGTAGGATTATAGCGGGTAAAAGTTCACAAAGCGCGGGTAGAGAAGCGAACCTAGCTCTATTATCAGCCGATTTCCAACTCAAGAATCTGTGGCTTCGAGACCTTTCGACGAAAAATGATCGTGTTTGGTGATTTCTAATAACAAAATTGAGAGTCGAAAACATTTGGCATCAAAAGCGCGAAAAGGTCCTGAAATCCTGGACGCTTGGGCTGGAAATGGCTTGTATCAGTCCGTATTCCGGTAGCTATTCGGCTTTTGGATCAAAAATAGACACAGATATCCAAAAACGAGCCGTGTAGTAAATCCAGACGATGAAGTGAGCCGTGTACTGAGAGAGGATGCTCGAGAAGGATATTTGGCCGTGAGATTGGGCTCCAAAAAGCAGAAGACGGCTTGAGACTGTAGCAGTAGGTAGTCAACTAGAGAAAAAGCAACAGGCGTCAGTCATAAGCAAGAGATCTATTGGCTACCGGTAAATGGGAATGAAAGCGACAGAATGAGCCGTCGAAACTCCAGTAATTTACAAGTTTTTGGCCATTTGACAGGTTTGGGTCTGGACGGTAAAACTTTTCGCTTTTGCTCAAAAGAATGGCTTTTCCCGCCAATTCATGAATTTGAATCGGGTACTGTATAAGTCCGACAACACTATTAGGCAGTTAGACAGCTGAATTTTTGAGGAATAGTAGAGCAGGGGGAAATTAAAAGGCAGGTTGATGAGCTTTAGAATGGCTGGAATATGGTATAACCAGTAGCTTTACTGGGCAGTAACCGTTGGTCCCTTGAAATCCATTAAAAGGGAGCTTGGTTCAATAACTAGTGGTTCGCCCACTATTTTCAGGTTCACGGCTCAAAAATTGAAGAAATGTGGCTCAGAAAAAGTACAAAAAGGGTGTGTATTAGTTACGTAATCGATAGCAAATCATAGCGGGTGAACACCAAGAGACAAACCGGCCACAGGGGGGAGAAGACGAAAAGCGTGGAGAAGAAAACCACAGAGAGACAACTGAACGCTGACTGCTGCTGCCATTGCGTCTAGCGGACTGTTCTACCGGGGGCGACAGTTCCTCAGCTTCGAGGGGACACAATTAGACAGTTTCATTGGGAAAAGAACCGGGAAAAGGAGGAGAATGGCAGTAAAGAACCCCGGGAGAACCGGGAGAAAACAAATGTTGGAAATGGGGGAAAGTTGGTCTGATAGGGGGAAAACAAACAACGTAGGGTAGGAGAGAAGAAGGGGGGAGAGAAACAAGGAAACGACAGGGGGTGTACAAAGCTGGGGGAGAAAAAAGCCAGGGGAAACTGACGTCAGGTACATTAAATGAAGAATTCATAGACTCTAAAGAACGGGAACCGTCTTAGAAAACAACAAGAAGAATAGTGATAATGGGATTCTAATGGTCTGGCGGGGGAAAGGGAGCCTCTGGCTAGAAGAGGACCTGACTAAAAGGAAGGGTGCCGACGCGGAGAGCAAGTGATCCGATACATCGTTTCGACTCTTTTTCGAATCTCTAGTCCATTTCAAATGAAAAAAATGATCAAAATTCCTGTGAAATACCTTATCCTCTTTTTGTTGTTGATTTTCACACTCCTGAAGCCATATTCGCAAGAAATCGGGGAAGACCTCCCTCGGCATTCTAGAACCTCTCTGGATTAACTTCTAACCCAACTTTTTATATCGAATGTGATTCCTGATTCCCATCTTGCCAAATATCCCTCTACTTGAACAATTGCAAGGATCCTTGCAATTTACTTGAACTATTTTTTGATATTGACAGGAAAAATTGGAGGGATATTTGGCAAAATGGGAAGATATCGGCTTCCTGTCCACATGGGGTTATTTCTACCTTTGGAAACTAATGTGGGAGGCTTACAGAAGTATAGAAAAGTGAGGAGGAGGCTTTCACTCTAATGGGTAGAAGTGCCGATGAAATGAGGAACGGTTGATGAATTACTTACTATAAGCGGTAGTCCCGTCTAAAAGAGGCACAGAGTTCAATATAGTCCTTTCCTGGGTCATTTATAGCCGTAGACCTCTGATTTTTGTCTGACTCAATGAAGATCAGTGTAAAGATGCTCAATTTGACTAAAAAAACCACGTAGCGGCGGCGAAAAATCCATGGAAAATGGGCTAAAGGCAGTGGATTAGAAGCTTCTATGCGATGTTTCTGTATATCTCGGAGGTTTGTCTACTGGTGCATAAAAATATGACGTAAAAGATCGGGATGCAATAAATCTGATTTTGAAGTCTAATGAAGCATGTAGGAATGGAAAAATGGTCATAAATTATAGAGACGAAAATGGGCGACAATAAATCGGGGGTGTGAAGAATCAATAGCGATCTCGGCCGTGTTATATACAGCAGCCGGAGTTCTCTAAATGGAATTGGGAGATGTAAAGATAGCTAGGCATAACGGGACGACCGACGACCGACGGGGACGGCGGCGCCATTTTTGTCTCGAGACTTTTGGCAAAAACGGGAGGGAGAATGGATGAATGGCAAGGAGGGTTAGGATCCTAAATATTGAAGAAAAATATTGTAACCGCGCCCCAGTAGCGACATCCGCCCATTTCCCTCCTCTTAATGATTTTTCTTCATAGTTTAGGGAGGTCATCATCGCCGTTTCTACTTGGACTTTTCCTACACTTGGACTTTTCTACTTGGACTTTTCTACTTGGACCGTTGTAAAGCAGAAAACATCAAAAACCACCTTTTCTACCGTATTGATTAAGCAAAGATCTTCGAGAAATTCTTAACCACAATTTTCGCTGATCTTGAGGTGAGAGGACGAAGTTTACCTTGCTCCTAACCTGCCAGGCGTGTTATTATGCTTTTCAGCGGGGCATAGACTCCCAAATCTGTCAAAATAGTAACATTTCCCTTCTCCTGGAAGTCAGAGTAAACAAACAAGTGAATTTCTGGAGAAAATAGCAGTTAGAGACGTCCCAGAAGTAAACAAGGGCGAAATAAGCGCGCCCTACGGCTAAATCCACTGAAACGCCGTCCAAAAACCCCAAACGAGCAAATTTTGGCCAAAAAAGTTAGTATTTTTCAGCAGCTGATGATTGAACTGTCTAGAATATTGCGGAAGAAGGACCCAAAACTAAACAAAAAATGTCTTCCCATGCCGGGAATCGAACCCGGGCCGCCTGGGTGAAAACCACTTGATCCCATGGGATGGTGAGAGCACCCACGTAGCCAACTGTCTATAATATTACAACTGTTTCCTTGAGAGACTATTATATTTTCTGTGCATGGAAAACAGCAAAATCTCGGCAGGAAACGAGATAAATTGCGGTCGGCTAGAATAATATTGATGGTTAATGCCCTCTCCGGGTAATCGGAAGCTTAATCGAAGGCACAACAAAGAATTAGAACGGTGGCGGGGGCAGTGGACTGAACTGTCTAACGGAGGGAGAGCCCCCCGCCGTTGGGGGAAGCGAAGAGACGCAAAAAAGTCCAAGTAGAAACGGCGATGATGACCTCCCTCTGGTGCAAATGGCAGCAAAAATCGAGAGAAAAAAACAAGAAAGAGGTGTCAGTGTGCTGTTGGACTGGGACGACTTGTGAGAGCTGCCGCCGCCGCCTGGTAACATATGATCTCAAGAGCCGGGGATCGGGGAGACAAGGGCACGGGGAAAGCGCTTTTTTGACTCGTAGGAAAACATGACACGGAGAAGATGGACTCGCCGGGGAGGGATACCGGCGGGTATCGGAGTTTCAATCGAAGGAGGAAAAAGGGGGAAGCAATGGGGGGCAGGCAACGGGCGCTTGAGGGGAATTCAACACTTTTCACAATATTCTAGCAATAAAACAACTGGCTTTCAAAGGGAAAATGAATTACAGTAATCTTAAAACTCCCTAATCCTCCGGAAATAGGAAAAGCGGAGATCAGTGATGCGCTTGGTCCGTTTGAATGACACAATAGAGGCGGCAAGAGCTTTGAACTCTATAGGTAAGAAGAGCAGCTGTTAGAGTTAGAACTTGGGTGTTAAAAAAGTACGCTCTCTTTTAATTTGAAGAGATTTTAAAAAGACACCCTCCTAAAGGCTACAGTAACCCCCATTTTGAATTAAATCGGGTTCAAACGACGTTTTCTTCCGTTTCTAAGCGTCAAAGAGCTCTTACTGGCTGTTTCGCGGGATTACAGTAATCCAGGCGGTTTATAGGTGTCTTTCTCCATAATTTTTGATAAATATTTTGTGGGAGTTCTCATACAGGAATCTTTGCCCTTGCTTCCTTATTTTCCCTACAGATTACTTCGGTGAATCATTCCCAGGTCGAACAGATTGGAGAGGATGTTTGAGTCTGTTGGCATACAGACACTTACAACACAGTTTTCTTTCGGGGAGAATAGCGAGACTAGTTGCGAGACTATAGCGGTTTACTTTGACGAAACCGAATCACTCGAAGTCAGAAGAGGAGGTTGAAAGATTAGGGAACCATTTCAAGGAACAGAAAACCAGTACAGAAAACCACCTTCCCCTTTTTTGGAGTTCCAGGTTTCTCAAAGGGGTAAAGGCGCCCGGAGCCGTTGGAAGAAGTCTTGACCACTTTCAGCCACATCCTCCTGGTTCAATTCCAGGACTACAGCCTTCTATGGACCCTTCCCTTGACCCCAAGCCTCTACTTTTCCAAACGTACCGTAATATCCTTCTTTACTTTCATTTTTAACAGCTAGAGGAGATAAAGCTTCCTGAGAGTCCTAGAATTATCGTAACTGTCTTGAAAGTGGAGGAGATGTTCCCCCTGAACTTCAAAAGTCAACGCGTCCTGGCCGTTCCTCAACTTTTAATGTTTGCAAAAGTACTGCTGGCCCCCGCCATGAAGTAATCTCTACTCAAAAACTACTGTTTGTTCTCTTCCCTACCAGAAGATCAGTTCTTTGTCAACTACACTGTGTTGCAGGGCGAGAGGGGAGTAAAAACTCTCTAATGTTGTGGTAACCCCCCTGCAGGCGCCCCCTTACAACTGCCAGAGGGGGCACAATGGGGAAAAGAGAGAGAGAGAGAAGGAGTCAGCCCCCCTCCGTTACGTGTAACAAGCTATTTGGAAAATGTCAACCGAACGAGAGAAACAGTCGGCTAATTTAGATGCCCCGTCTGCCCCCTCGAGGTCAAATGCCTCTAGTCTACGTGGAGGAGAATTTATGTCTTTTGGAAGACAATAGACGACAAATTATAGGGAATATTACGACGAGAAGTGACCAGGGCGTAAACATAGAGAAGAAACAGAAAAAGAGGGGCAGACGAACTGTTCGAAGAGACCCCCGACAGAGAGACCATAGGCAAATATTAGAATAGAGGGTACCAAGGGTACAGGAAAAGGGTAAAGGATGCAAAGGAATGGAAAGAACAGAACCCCGCAGTCTTTATTCGCTTCTAGAAACAATTTAGAACAAATTTGTGGTATAACTACCGTAATACTTCTAGGTAAAGTTCGACAAAACTTAGGCTTAAGGGATTGGGGCAGAATTTAGGCCTATACGGCTTCAAATAAGGGGGAAAGGCGGGGTAAGAGGAGCAGAATGAGCTCCGGTGTCTTTTATTTCGTTTAGTAGGCCGTTTGGAGCAAATCTGGACTACTGTATCCCTTCAAAATGAACCACGAAACGGTCTATTTTGTAAAAATCTCTATGGGATGGGTGCCTAGGAAAGGCTAGTCCAAAAGACTACGGTAGCTCTATTTTTACGGAGAAAGACGCCTAGAATAGGTAAACCGTAAGGTGTGGCGGTATGACCAAGAAAAAACTGTGAGAGGAGAACAGAAAAACAGAAGAGGAGAAAGAGACTGACCACAATGACATGACCAGGAGAAAATTGCCAGATGTAGAAGAAAAACAATAGTTGTGTGATATACTGAAAAACACTAGAGAAATATGGTGGGAAACTTCATGGTTAACACGTGGGGGGTAGTAAAATAACCGTAGTAGACGTTTTGCCATGATATTTCCCAATCAAATTTGGAGAAATCTTGTTTTTTCGCCATTGTGGGGGCAATGAGCCAAAGGAGTGATGGTTACGGTAAAATAGACAACGTTTTACTTTAAAAATCATGATGGACTTCGAGTTGAGAATCCCGAGGCTAGATTACGATAAGCTTGATCCAGCCCTCATTGGTCAAAATAGGAATAAAGGGCCCGTTCGCTCCGCCGCCTCATTGGTTCTCCACTTTCCGGTCCAGGGCTTCATCGAGCTCCTAGTGGGGTACTAACAGCTCGAGCACAACACCATTCTAGTTCCAAAGGTACCATAAATCCCAGGATTAAGAAATAGAGAAAAAAACTGGAAGAGAATATGAATTTTACAAGACGAGAAAGGGGAAATTCATGAAAACTGCCCACTGGCTTCATATTTCCCCAATTTTTAGAGAGCATTCAAGTTAAAATGTATAGTGACGACTGTGTAGAGGCGGGAGATAAAAAGAGGCTGACACGTACTTGACTTTTGATGTGAGCTTTGTTTAACAAAGTCAAAAGCATCTCTCCAAGTCATAAGCATTGCTTTGTTGGCTCTTGAGGTGAAGGGGAGACAGCCACTTGTTAGAAAAACAACGCTTTTACCCCGTTTAAATGGATTCTAAAGCCAATTTAAAGTGAACTACAGTACCCCCAAAGGATCTAAAGAGGAAAATTAGATGAGAATTAATGAAAATCCGGGATCGGAGGTGTGAAATCGGCCTCTCCAATGAGCCCCCGGGGGTGGCGCCGTTGGAGGTTAAATACTTCGTCAAAGTTGCCGTTGGCAGTCCAAATAACAAATTCCGGCTTTCCGCAAGAGGCGGTGTCAACCTCGAGGCGTAACCCCGAGCATCGAGATGGCGAGAGAGCAGAGAGACGGCAGACGGGCGAAGGTACACACACTATCATTTCTCCAGGTATCGAAGGCATGGAGAGGGAACAAACTGGAAATTATCTGCCCTCGGGAAGAGCGGGAAGGAGGTGACCATCCCGCTTTTTTCTTTAAAATTGTGGATTTTTAGGTTTATATTTTATTTTTAGCCATTAGCTACCGTATTCCTTTAAAAAAATGGTCTCAGGCATATGGGAGCTGCCCTTGAGGGAAAACGCGAAAGAGAAGACCCAGTACCCGAAAACCCGTCGTTTCTCGAATCATTGAAAATGATGGGCAGGCTCTCCTAGGGAATAGGGAATGAGCTACAGTAACCGGAAAATTTGGATGCTGGTTGTATAGTCTGTCAAGAAAAAATTTATTATTATTTATTCAAGGTCTAACTCGCTAAGAACAAATTTTAGTGGTGGGGCGCACTCACAGATTATTTTTGAGCGGCCAAGAAGAAAAAAAGGCCAGTAAGTTCGGCTCGTGACTAAATCGTTAGACCTTGAATGTCGTCTTTTTTCTTGACAGACGAAAGCGGTCAAAATTAGTCCCTTCTGGGGATTTCCCTTTCCATTGGGATAGATTTAACAAGACCATCGAGACATCTTTCTCTTTCCACAAATCCAGCTGCCACACTTTTTGCTCGAGTTGCCCTCCCGTGTGCTTCGTTTGATATATGCTGCCGGGGTGTCAATTGCGTTGGAGAGCGCACGGGAGTTCCGAACCGGACCTGTCCGGAGGGCACAGTCCCTGCCACCGCCGCCGTCTGTATTTACCCCAGGGGTCGCACATATCGGCACGGTTAGCACGTAGAGAGAAAAAGAGTCAAATCTAATCAATCTAGAAGATCAAAAAGCGAAAATTATAAAATGTACGCCCCAGCGTGAGTTTTTAAGGCAATTAACAAAGGAGCCACATAAATTCGGCCAACGTTCTTCCTCACCGCACCCAAAAACTCACCAAATGCGCGCCGCGCTCGAATAATTCGGCCTTGCATATTTTTTAAATGTCTATCTTATTCAGAATTTTATGGCGGACAAGCTGATATAGGTTATATTTCATAAGAATAAGAAATTGCTGAGTTATCGAGAGAAACACAATGTTCACCTCAAAAACTCTATTTTCGGTTATATCTCAGCAATTTCTTATTCTTATAGAATATAACCTATATCAGCTTGTCCGCCATAAAATTCTGAACTAGATAGATATAAAAAAAATAAGCAAGGTCGAATTATTCGCGCGCGGCGTGCATTTGGTGAGTTTTTGGGTGCGGTGAGGGAGAACGTTGGCCGGTAATGCCGCGTTTCTTGGAATACGAACTGCAGAGCGCAAAGCGGGCCAAAAAAAGGGCGGATAAGGAATTTTTGACTGATTTGTCACTGGAAATCAGGAAACCACATTCATTTTTTGACAAAAGGTCCTGAAGAGCGTATGCCTTCCATTGAAAATGGACTAGAAACCCTGACAAGAAGCTCAGCTTCTCAATTCTTGTTCCGATATTCATTACAGGAGCCACAGAGCAAAAGTGAATATTTCTGCAATAAACTTGACCCGAATTTTAGTTTGAAACAGACTGCAGAGGCCTTTTGAGGGACAACGATGGCTTTCAGAAATTCTAGAAGGTATACTATAAGAATATTTCAATCGGAGTCGAAGCGAGAGGTCAAAGGCCTTGGGAGAGACGGAAGAAACTGAGACGGACAGGTCTGTCTGTCCCCTGGTCTCCGTCTCCTGGTTTCTTCTCCCTTCTTCTATTCATTTCTGATTTTTCAACTTTCATGACTGCTGTCTTGAATGAAATGGAACACAATAGGGGAGAAAATGATTGGATGTCTTTGATGAGGCGAGTTGCTTTTTATTTTTCCAGAAAAATGTCGAAGAATAAGCAGAGTATCTACAGTAATCACAGAGAATAATATTGAGATCTACTTGGGTAGGATGTCCATATATTTACAGATAATCGAGAGCATAATCTGGTCACAGCCGGCCCCGATCGAATGTACCCGGAGGTCGCGGTGCATCTGGGCCACCGGGTTCTCCCACGAGTAGCCAACTCCGCCCCAGAACTAGAAATTTCAAGCTTTTTATTAATTTCATGGGTAAAATCCTACCTGAAGACAGTTGTCCGTCACCTGGCGAGCGAGGCGGCCCGCTTTTAACTTTGCCATTGAGGCGGCCATTGTGACGTCTTCTCCAGCTACTCGGGCAGCGACAGCACTGTATAGAAGTGCACGAAGGGCTTCCAATTCCGTGTGAAGCTCAGCCAGAGTGTAGTGAACCACCTGGAAGAGGATCTATTGGCTAGACTTTATTCAGAAACTCGATCAGTGACCATCCCCCAAAATCTAGGGAGAAATCAAGCAGTCGGTTAGGAAAACACCGGTTTGAGGTAGTGGAGAGGGTAAGATACTAGTGAACTACCCAATCAATTTCCTGTGGAGAGTTTGGAGCCTTTCTACCCATAGACTTCCCTGGTACAGTTAAAACGGAGGGTCAAAGAGTGAACTAATGTAATGGGACAAGTACTATACTGAACGAACGCACATGGGACTTCTATAGGAGGAATATCAGGACGGGGGAAAGAAGGACACTGACCGGATATTTTCTGATTCATTCTGCCGGGAATCTCTGTAACTTATTCAGGTTCCATAAAATTAACATGGTGTTTAGGTTTTTGATTGGAGTTTGAATCATAAAAGTGCTCAGTGGCCGGGTATGAGTACCTCCCGTCCCTGTATTGCTCCGTTGTTGTTCCCGCAACGTCACCTCTATTTGAATTTCAAACAAGCAACAAGTGGCAGGAACAACAACAAGGCGAGAGAAGGGATAACTTCCCAGCTTTTCAAATAAACAACAACAATTCAAACAAATACACCCTCCCTTTTCTTCTATTACCGGAAAAATCTCAAGAAAATGGTTGTCATTCAAAAATCAACATCATCAGGGCCTCTGCTGCAATTTGGACGAATTACTTGCACCCGTAGAATCTCGGCAGCAGAAACAAATGAAACCTTGCTTATAGAAGATGTAGCTGCCGAGTTTTTACGAGTGCGAGGACCTACTGCCCGTAGTTTTTTTTTTCGAGATTTTTGCCCCCGGACCTTTACTTTTTTCGCTCGCTGATTCAAGATTACTGTAACATGATCATTTTCTCCCAGTTGGTCCTATAGCGATGGCGAGTGCAGTCCTTAAACCAAGGAAAAATCGTTGGAAGCGGTCTAAAGCCCCGAGAAAGGGAAGAAGGCCCTACCTGTTGGTTCAATACGGTAGATCCGAAGATTCTCCTCTCCCTGGTATATTCTACAGTAAGATCAATACATTTCTTTAAAGGTTCCAGTACTGTAACTCCATCTTTTCTCTATTTGAAAGGGAAACTCACAAACAGCTGCGGTGACGAGTCTCTCATCTTGGAATTGCATCATCTGATAGACAAAGCCGCGTCCCTCCTCGCCGATAATATTTCGCGACGGGACCCGAACGTCATCAAAGAAAATTTCAGCCGAATCGGAAGAATGCATTCCGAGTTTTTTGATATTGGAACATCGATGAATTCCGGGTTCATTGAGACGGACGCAGACGAGACTTTTATTACGGTGCATCGAGGCATTCTGATTCGTGTTCACCAGCACACAAGCCCAATCTGCCTGCAAAATTTACCATAGTTTGTGTAAATTGAGTGCGTATCTCATCAGATACTCAGGATGCGTACCTGTGCCCCGTTGGTTATCCACATCTTGTGGCCGTTTATTATTAGATCATCGCCATCCCATCTAGCAAACGTTCGAATGGCTGAAAAGGGACATTTTGAGTATTTTCAACCGCTATTGGTCTCTTAGAAACATGAAAAAAAGTCTTCCTAGTCAAAATTGAATTTGAAGTGGTCAGAGAAAAAAAACAAAAACGAATTGCTCCCTGTGCGGCTCGAACTCACGACCTTCAGATTATGAGACTGAGCCAAGGATGCTTAGTTTTGGAAGAAAAGAAGAGAGGGAAATCGACATGTCGAACCTTGTCGAGTCCTCTCCGGGCTACGTGAAGACTTACACGGTACCTTTTCTATCAACGCTATTTTCTGGGTTACTGTATAACCATAAAAACCCTTACCTGCCACATCTGACCCGGCGTGAGGTTCTGTCACCGCTATACAAGCCACCGCCTCTCCGCTAATAGACGGCGTCAGAAATTCCGCGCGCAAACTGTCTGATCCATATTCTGATAGGGCCGGAGTAGCCATATCGTTCTAAAAAATTAGGTTTAAAATTGCCCCAGCTGTGTCTGTTAGCGTGTGAATTATGGTGCCCTACCTGAACTGCTGTGGCCATTGGAACGGAGCCGCAGTTGACTTTTCCCATTTCTTCTGCCACAGCGAATGAATAGGAAAAATCGAGACCAAGGCCTCCGAAAGCTAAAACGGGACTATTTTTTATATTTGGGAGGATTGTACTGGTAGGTTTGTTGACGGCGAAGGCACCAATGTGGCCGAGCTGTTTGAAGACTTGATGAGCGGGGAAGAGACCTTCGTCTTCCCATTTTCTTACATGGGGATTTATATCGCGATCGATTACCTGAAAGAGAATTTCGTGAGGGAGATTTCAAGAGGAAAATGTGGCTGAAAATGGAGGAAATATCATAACTGGACTGCTTTAGTAAGGACATCCAGTAAAAGTTGTTCTCTAGCTGCATGCTGCCATTTCCCTGCATTGATTTCAACGTATTATTTAATTTTAGCCGTTACAATCGTAAAAAAAGTTGAAAAATAATGAAAACCAACAAAAGATATTGATAAAAATGTGTAAAATTACTCGGAGAAGTGGTTTCTCTTAAGAGAATTCCAAATTCAATCCATCCGTAAATCGGTATTCTTTTTATTATTTTTTCCACTCTTCTTCAATGTTCTATCGTTATTTTCATCAATACAGGCTTGGAAAATCATATAATGGAAAAAGAAACTGAATCAATTTGGCTGATACTGTCAAATGTACTAATGAGCTCAATAATAAGGCGAGTAAAATGATTTCTATCATCTATTTGTGGTTACAATTGATTCCTTATCATTTGTGAAACTTCCACATATTCATTTCTTCCGAATTTATGTCAAAAACATGGAAAACCTTTTGAATTCCTGCAATTTCCGCTCTTCCAAGGTCGAACCCCTTATGCTGTCTATTTTACTCATGGAATTGCTGATAAACCTATCTAAATTGTACTCAAATATGAGAAAAAGCCAGGGTGATCAGCTGGAAGAGTTTTTAGAGGTAAGCAATAAATTTAAAAAAAGAGCAAATGAAAAAAAAAATCATAAAAAGAAATCCAATCAGTGCTTCGTTTCCTCTGAATTTGATTTCCTAAAGACAGATCATGTCACTCCCCCTTGCGAGGGAGCTTTTTCCAAAAATTATCGGTGACCTAGCGGTCTCCCTGGTTGGAGTAAAAAAAATTTATACTCACAAACTTCACTCACAATCGGGTCTCCAACCAGGGAGACTACTCAACTGCTCGAGCCAAGCAATAAGACCAAAGCAAAGACAGCTGCCGATACTTTACGGGTGCAACGACAGCGAATTTTATGCTAATTTGCCCGACAATCGTCAAAGATTAGACGAACCTGGCTGACGGCCTTCTTTACTTCCAGATGCCGCTCCGTATACAGTACAGAATGTTTTTTGGGCACTGCTTTTGTCAGTCGGGCTGCTTTCGAAGCAGCTGACATCGTGGGAAAAGCCGGCTAAAAGTAGAGAAGAAAGAGAAATCGACGGAAGAATTAGGAACGAGATGGCTATCTGGACCTTTTCGATCAGTGAGAGATACGGAAGGATACGCATAGATAAATCGAGGTAGAGGTGGATTAGACGGTTTTTTTTCTGGTCTAACGATAGAGATCTAGAGGTCCAGAAAATAAAAGAATATCATTTTTCGCAAATTCGGGGATATTTTCCACTTTTCCACATGATTGTCGAAAATTCAAAGCATTCTCTTAGATGTTAGTATGTTAGATAAACTTCTACTTGTTTAGAATCCTCTAAATATAATTATAATGCATAAATTATAAAACTAAAATGTTAAAAATTCTTTGTTCTAAAGAAAATTAGAAAACAGCCAATTGTTGTTGTGTTAGATCAAAAGGATTGAAAAAATACCATTTAGATTATTCTTATTGTTTTTATATTTCTTGAGCTTGTTATAAATTATTAGAACAGTTGTTACATATACAATGATCTTTTAGTCTTCGTGAAAAAAAATTCTGATCTAAAAGTCTCTCTAAGTGAAATTATAAAGCTAAAATTGTGAGATTAGAAAAAAAAATCATTTTTTGGAAGAAAAAGAGGTCGAAGGGCAGCCTTTCCCTCTCCAGGTGATAGCTAGTTGTAGAGGTGGGACGCAGCTATGTTGTGGCTATGTGTCTGTGGACGAGTTTGTAATGGCTAATCGGCTGGCTTGCATCTGCTGCTGTGGAAAGATAGCCGGTTCGTCAGCGGGGGTCGTTCAAAGAAAGCAGGAGAAAAGAAGCTGAGACTGTGACTAATACCACTAGAGAAAGCGACGAAGAAGATTGTTGTGGACGACGAGCAAATAGTACACACGCAGACACAGCTCTCCCGTTGTTGTTAGTGACCGTTTCGAGTGGACAACGGTGACTTCTTGCGCTACTTCCGTTTGCTTTTAGAAACACGGAAAATCCTTCGTGTTTTCACTTTCTTTTTCCAGGTGAAACCACCACATCCATGATCGTATCGTCCTTGTACCAAAACTGATCGCTCTCAGCTGCGAAGGAAACAAAGAACACAGCCAATACGAATCCGCGTAATCCTATCCAGTTTCGTGTTTGTTTTGCCACATCGCAATCAGGAATCTTCTACATATTGTAACACAAAGCTAAGAAAAGGTAATATTTACCACGTAAAAATACTCGTAATAATTAGATTTTAAAAATGTTACCCGAATAGAATAATCTACTAAAAAATAAAAAATACTATGGTGCTAAATTCTTCTCCATATGATAGGCACTCGTAGGTTGAAGACGAGGATAATAGTTCTTTATAGTATCCTTGATTACAAAACCTCTCTTCTTATATAGCGATAAGGCTGCGTTATTGCTTGTCTGAAAGAAATTTTAGAATAATGGGACAAACGTGGCAGATACAAGCGAAAGCGAAATTTTTGTCAAAACTAACTTGTACATGTAGAGTAATATAATCTAAACAATGTTCTTTAGCCACTGCTTCGGCATAATTCAAGAGTATAGAGCCAATACCTTGTTCTCGATATAAAGCGGACACTATAAAATTGTTTCTAGTAAAAGAACAGTGAACAACACAAACCTGCGAGAGTAATTATGTAAAGAACTTTCCGACAACCTTCAAAATCAATTTTACATGAAACACACGCGATAATTATGCCCTTTTCCAATACTATCCGAGCTAAGGGACTACATACCAGCTAAATTTGGGAATATGAATCAAAAATGGAATAAAACGAATACCTGAGTGTAATATTTTGGTGGAAAATTAAGCGGAAAATTTGCGAGATCAAACTTCCGCACCTGTGCCACTCTATCCTCATCTATTGGAGTTAATTCTATTTTTTGCAATGTAAACATATCTGACAAGCATGAACAAAAACTTAAAATAATAGAAATCAATATGGAAAATCCACAGAATTAAAAGAAAAACAAGTTATTCGCTTTAGATTTTATTTGCAAGTCACCAAGAGATCACAATAATATCAACCAATAAAAACAAATACTGAAATCTACATAAGAAATTAAAAAAATCTATGCGGAACGGTGTAATTCATCATCGATGTAAGTAATATTCGTCCAGATGAGCACTTTATGAGAGATTTGGGGTTGTGGGCAGAGAATTGTCATCGTCTTTTCTTCCATATTAATCTGTAAGTGAAAATAGAAACCAGAACAAATAAATGAACTTACACCGGTGATTACAACAAATCCTAATACACTTGCTTTGAGAACAGCTTGAGAGACAGTTGGACAAGGTGAAACGGCAAAAAGTTTATGACGAAGGTTATCTTTTGGTTGAATATTCACGACCTGCAAGGAATACAAGTTACGATAAAAAGAAACCGCACCTTTGTCTCAAAATTATCTATTTTAACTCCAAAAGGTAGCATTTCATCGCTAACTTTTTCTGTACCAATTTTACATAGAGAGACATCACTGAAGGACACTTCAAAAGTATGGGGAAAACATTTATTCGTCCGTGTACCATAAAAATACTGAAATAAATTAATGCAAAATGAAAGTAAATAATATATACTCTATGAATAGTAGCGTTGACTGTTTTTCGTCTCATTTCTTGACTTCTTGATTCTACTCCTCCTGATTTGGGTTGATGAACAATCTAAGTAACTAATTAAAATATTAAAAATTATGTCCTACCTTGACGAAAGAGGGCAGATCTTTTTCTAACTCATTGAAGAGTCTCTCATGGTCAATAACTACAACAACATCGACTTCAAATGCTTCAGCAGCGGCTGTTAAGCATCGATAACTAAAAATGGATAAAATATTCGCTAGATAAAAATACAAACCCTTCTTGATTGACCCATCCGCAAGTATTGATAATCATACCGCCAATACTAGCTTCTGCATTTGCTTTACATCGTTCGGTAAGAACATCGGCCAATTCTTTTACTATTGTTTCATAAAGTGTAAGATTGCCGCCGGGCGCACTATAACCAAACTGAAAGAAAACTAATACCAATATCAAGAACCAAAACGCACTGCATAAACCAAAGGCCGTGATCTATCAAATCCTTCAACAACGTCAGCTGTTTTATTTATAAATAACGCTCCAATAGTTCCTGGGACTGATACAGTATTCTGAAAACGAATGTATTTTAAAAATAAGTTAAAGAAACCTGGCCAACATCTAAATCTACATAAACCGGAGAGCGACCTTGTCTTACGGCGTAATTACATAAAATCCGACAAATTGTAGACTTTCCAACATCACAAGGACCAACTAAACAATAATAATTTTTGCATAAAATGTTAGAAAAATTTACCAATCATTATCCGTGGCCCTTTAGGAAAATCAGTACTACCGGACATTTTTGCTTGCTCTTCTTTATGCTGTCTAACTTGTTCTAATGCTGCATGTGTATTTAGATAAATCACCTAAAAAATAATGTAAACTCATGGGAAAAATGAACGGTCAAACCATAGGAGTATGTTCTGCTACATAAGGAGCTCCTTCTGTTTTTCCACTAAGCTCCAAACAAGCACCTTTCCATGTAAATACAGCTACTCGTGAGCCTAGAAATAAAGTTGCAATGCATAAAAAACAAACGTGGAGGGAAGGCATATTTCTTCATAGGATCTAATTCTGTTCCAAATACTTCAGCTGTTCCTTTAATCAATTCCAGTAATACATCTTCATCTGGACCGACCTGAAATTTAAATTTGAACACCTAGTAATGTGCAGCTTGAGCATATTTTTGAATTTGGTCATGTTGCGAAGAACAAAAAGATCTAAAGTAAAAAGTATCCTGCTTACCTCAAATCTCAATTCGTGATCCTCTTTTAGAGTAAATTCTTGGAAGTTTGAGGACATAATTACCTGAAAAGAAGTAGTAAAATATCAAAGCACAGGAAGGAAAAGCGAGAGAAAGAGAGAACTAAATTTTCGAAATGGAGAGAAATCTAGAATTTCGGCTGCGTATCGTCGGCCGAGTATTATCGCTTACACGAGCAGTTACCGTATGCCGGACTAATTGCTCCCAGTTTGGAGCTCCTTCTCCACTGTTTCACTGATTCTTTGACCTTTCTCTCTTCCTAAAGCTCAAACAAATTGCAAAACAGCTATTTTATTAGGTCATAGAGATTGGCCGAACAGGGAAAAGCCATAAATTTAACGGGCTCGTTAACTGCTGGCTTCCTTATCAGAGTAATTCTCAAAGTTTATGAGTTCCTCCGTCTTTGCCTGTTCTTCTTCTCCTTTTAGCTCTATCAATAAATGTACATTTACTTGCATCATCTTCTTATATTTTTCTGTAACTGTATTTAGAAGAAACAATAGAAAGCTTTCAAATAATAGCCAAACTGTCTTGCTCCCAGCCTTGTTACCAAGTCAATTCTGATCACCATGGGAATGACTAATTGCCAGCCAGTAATTACGCGTACAAAGAACAAGACAAATCGCTCTGCAAAATATTAGCAGAATAACCCCATTTCGGACATGAGACCTTGCGGTTTTCTCACTGGAAGTCAAGGTCGGCGGCTTCTTTTACGCTGGCTGCTAATCCGCTCCGACAGTCACAGATATATTTGCATAAACACAGCTGTTCGGGGAGCTGGTATCCCTCCCAGTTGAGTTGCTGGACAAAGGGAATAACAATTTCTTACTATTGATTGTAATTTGATTCTTTTTATTTTGTGGATATAGAAAATTGAGAAGCAAACGCCTAGCCAACAAGATAGATTCGAAACGCTATTTTCCTAATCCAATTTGATCTCAGAAAGGGCTATTGGAATGGTAATTTTGATGGGAAGACTGTTGGCAGTAATTAACCGGATTATTATCATCCCAATAGCATTGCCCGCACATAAATACAGTGTTCTGTTGGCAATGTTGCGGCAAGACAATAACCACAAGCAGTTTATCCAAATCTCAAAACTAAAACATACAACACATCTTTTTAGATAATATTCTGGAGCCAGAAAAATTAGAGACCCCATCATAAAAGCGAAAAAGAGATTGCTAGTCCATTGTACGCTATAAAAATGGCTAAAAAAACTGTAGGATGTCTTGAAATATGCTTCATTCGAGTAGAAAAGAAGTTTCCACTTTGAAAATTTCGGAATTCAAATCGGAGTCCAACGAAACATTTCCAACCATAGAGTAACAGGTCGATCTACCTCTACACAAGCAGTTACAGCAGCATAATAATCGCCGTAACCCTTTACACCGCCGTCAAATGTCACAATATTATCGCACATGCTGTATTTTGAGAGCATTGTCCCGATTTTTAACAAGAGATCAACCATTTTGAAGGCAAAAAATCACAGAAAGTTGTGAATTTCTATGCGAATATACAGCGAGAATTTCGTATTTTTGAAGGCTTTCACTCTTTTTCATACCATTTTTTTTTTCAATGAAATAATGCTGTCGATCGTTATTTTACTTCTAAAGCACACAAAATATCATAATCTTTTCAAATTAGAAACCTAATTAGTTCTAAAAGTTGTAATAAAACTAGAAAACTTCCCTCCGCTGAGATTAGCTCGCCTTCCGCCTCCCTAATCAACTGTGACATCTCTCACCCCCACGGCCAAACTGTAATTTAGGTTCAATGGCTCATAAAACTGGCCACCTCCGCTGACAATCCTCCCAGCCGGCAGTCAGCCTTCCTCCGGTGGCCTCGTGCCTCGCTGGTTGGGGCCTCACCAGCCCGCTCAATTGCAGTCCGTCTCTGCGTCTCCCTCCCCGCCGCGGTACCTCCCAATGGGACCTGTCAAGTAAGATTGATGGAGCGATAGATACGCACCCCCAAAACGCTTACAACGTCCTCCTCTCTCCTCATTTCCAACTGAAAAATTGGTTTTTCTCTTCCTTTCTCTATACTACCACAGTTCACACTCTAACAGCCACAGTTACTCAGCTGAAGTTATAAATTGTGGCTCTTGCCGTTCCCCGAGATATATTGATAGCCCCGCCGACAAGGTCATCTATCTTTATCCATGTCCGAGAGACGGCGGACACTTCTCACTCACAAGGGTCTTGACACGACAGATTCATTCATTCTCACTCTTTTTATTTCTTTTCGAGACCTAAAAAAGACGAGAAATTTCCAAGAAAAAAGCAGTTAAATGAAGAGACAAAAGTCGCCGGGGAGGAAACTCGTTTCATCTCGTTTATTCAAGCCCGTCACCATCCAACGGACGGACGACGATCTAATCGCCCCCGCGCTTCGCCTTCGTGGTAGCGCAACATTTTCTTAGCTTTTATACCATAATTTGATGGAATACATGAGCTGGACAAATCAATTTTTCATCACTTTACTAGAATTCTATAAGTTTTACAAGAAAAAATGGGAAAACTTTTTAGGGCTCAAAAATTATCTAAAGCTCTTAATTTTTGCAATTTGACAGGTGAAATAGAAACTAGCTGTCTAACTGTGGTTCTGTTTGCTGTGGTGCCTCGAAAACCTCCATTTTCTCATTTCTCCACTAGAATAAGTGAACGCCGAGACTAGGGCTGCCAGGCGTTATTTTGTACGTAATGTTTTTTTCGTCACGTTACCTCCCCGAAAAATACATTTTTTTGTGAAATGCATTTATCTTTTGTGTTCATGTTTTTACCCATGACGTTAGCTACATTTACCAGTAAAAAAATAAGAAAAGCACCAAAAACCGATCTGTAAAACGTAATAACGTTTTGCATGAAATCTACGCACAAAATAACCGATTTTTTTTCTAGTACGCAAGACGTCATCTCGCTTTATAATTCAGTTGTTGGTGCTTTTCTTATTTTTTTTTACTGGTAAATGCAGCTAACGTCGTGGGTAAAAACATGAACACAAAAGATAAATGCAGTTCTCAAAGAAATATATTTTTCGGGGAGGTAACGTGAGGAAAAAGACATTACGTACAAAATAACGCCTGGCAGCCCTAGAGACGATACCGTCTTTTTCCTCCCGGGGAACCGTCTATTAAACGTATATAAATTGCAACTGTTCGCAATCGTTTTAGTCAGGTTTCCCGTTTTACCGCACCCGTAAAAACTCGGCAGCTCTCGGAATGCCGTCTGCTTTCAAGCATAGGTAAGTTTTCCCCTTTCCCCTCTGACTTGTTCAGGTCCTCTCACTTTTCCCTTTCCCCTCAACTTCTAGTTCTTCGTCTATAAACCCCTCCAAAATTATTCCCATCCCCGTTCCTCCACTTCCCACAATGATGTGTCTGCCTGGGAAAGGGGTCAATTTCCAGCCAGTAACGGGGGTGATGGTGGTAACAAAGGGGCGGCTGTCCTTGGAAGACGCTCTGCTGAGATTTTCTTCTATTTTCCCCCGTTTTCCAGGGGGAAGTACTCCGTCAGCTGATAGTCATAGGCAGACGGCAATAAAAATGGCGGCAACTTGCCGAAAAGTCATAAAAATTCAAATCATTCCTGCCTACCTGCTATCGGCGGCATCTTTCAGCTTCCTGTTACGTTTTCTGCTCATTTTATTGACCAAATCATCAAATTTTTGAATTTTCTAATAGATTTTGATGTGTAGATTACGAAAAGCATAACGAGAATTATCAAAAATGTAAGAAATTGCTTGAAGAGGTGATTTTGCCAGAATATTGCTCCGTAGGGGCGCCCCGTCGTCTCTTCGACTTCTTTCAAGGGTTGCCGTAGTTTTTTCACTTCTTCTTTCGGGTTTCTCGTTTTTTTGAAGAACCTGAATGTCTTTTTCCTTCAGTTTCCCTATTTTTTTTTACCAGGAAAGAAAGCTCCAATCCATCGAGAGTCCCCAACTACTCCGTTTTTGTCGCTCCTCCCTTGCGAAAGGAGCTTTTTCCAAAAATTGGTGTCGGAACATGCGATCCCACCTGATTGGAGTAAAAAAAAGTGTATTCACAATCTTTTACTTACAATCGGAAGCCCTCCAACCAGGTTGGATCTTCGAATTGGCCTGCGGCAACCAAAAGGGTAGTTTACTTGCCGCTGCCGAGAGTTTACGGGTGTAGCGGAAGCGCTTTTGTATGCTAATTAGTTAGGAAAATATGGTAAAGTGTCTGAAAGTCATGGTTCTTCTCCATTTTTGATATTGAACTATTATTTACCATGATTGTTTTAGTGTAAGCCGTGTGACATCTAGCGTTGCAAGTTCTGCAGTGGCGTAGTGGTAAAGCGTGCGCCGGGTAGGTAAAACGACCCGAGTTCGATTCCCTCGACGATCATCGCATATTTTGCTTTTTTGATCTTTATACAGTAATCCGTTCCAGTCTTTTTTTGCTTTCTTTTATCTTTTCCGCCTATTTCCGGCTGTCCTTATCTTCTCTCGAACCGGCTCCTAAATCATCCCGGCTCTCTCGCACCTCTTCCATCACCCGGTTGTCCCGACTTGTCACCTGGTCACACTTCCCATCCGTCACCCTCTTGTCGTTATGTCTCGTATCTTTTCTCACACATCTTTTTCCGTCTTCCAATCACTTTGAGTCGCGGATAGCCACCCCAGGAACACTTGGTGATTGGCGACCGCGCGATCGATGGCCTCTCCCCGGCCTGCCCTCTCCGGATGGCCCCAGCCGCCCGATCCCATATGTCACTTTTTGATGCCGTACCCGCGTAGCCTATCCATCTCGTCTTTCTTTTCTCTTCTGACAGCTGCTCTTCTTCCTCATCTCTTCTTCTTCCCCTTTCTCCCCCGTACAGTCCTTTAAATCTTCGAAATTTCAGCAAATGGTTGGGTCAATTGAATCCGGCCAGAAGCCGATATCAGAGCTCCTTGGGAAGCTCATGGAAATTACCGAACAGACCCTGGAAGACAACACAAACACCAGGTGGGATTCTGTCTTCTTCGATATTCTGTTGGGGGGTTCTTGCGACCTTTATTACACTCCTAGACGGTCTAACAGATTGGAGAAACAGAGGGGAGAAGTGTCACAGTGGCTTGGGACAAAAATTTTGACTATTTTATACCGTAATCCATTAAATAGGAGCTCCTGCTCGTCTGTAAAAGGCTTGATAATGCTCTGAACCTGAAAATCAGGATCTGACTGCAGTTCAGCCGGATTTCCAGCTTATTTTGGGCCCGGAGCTCCCGTTTCTCGAATTTTTAAATCTGTTCGTGGATTACGGCCTTCTATTCTTGATAATAGAACAAAATTTGAACCATTTCGAACCAAAAAATGAGCTTGCGATTCCAACAAGCCTTGTAAGTCCCATAAAACGAGATCCTGGCCGTTTCCCGGATGATTTTCCGATTTTATGGAGGGGTTTCGCTCTATTTTGCAAGGTTTCCATGTAACCTGGACCGCCTCTTGAATACACGGGGGTCCAGGATGGAAAATTACGATTTTGTGAACGGAATACAGGAGCTTCTCCAAACTTTTGACGGTTTCCAGTAGAATTCCCCGCGGCACATGAATCCAAAGAGAGAAATTTCCGAAACTGGATTTATAACTATTTATGAGGGTAATTTTGGACTACTTTCTCAATTTACTCATCTTTTCAAATGTTTTGGAAGACTTGAAACACTTTTTGAATGTTGTACTTTTGACTGGGAGGCGCGCGGGGGACAAACAAGCCAGAGGATATGAAAGACCCTCTATTTACTGATTTTTCGGTCTAGATTACTGTAAGCCGCTATCTATCCAAAAAAGGAGCCATAGAATTAGTCTTTCTTCGATATTTTGATAATAACGATGACCTTTCAGGAAGGACGCCCTCCAGATGCACCCTCTCCGGAATGCTCTCTACGAAGTTCTTTGCGAGACCAAGGAGAAGACCCGTAAGTTCTTTTCTATTTTCTTGTACTTCTTTTACCTTCTCTTGACCTTCAAATTACCCTATCTGGTCCCACAGAAAGCTGAAAAAAAACAAAGGAAGAAATCGCCTTTTAGAGCTCTCAATCCGCGGTGCTGCTGATGAACAGCCAGAAGACCCTCAGCTCATGAGGTTGGATAATATGCTGGTGGCGGAGGGGGTTGCCGGACCGGATAAAGGCGTCCCCCTGAATGGAGACGCCTCCGGAACGGATCAAGCTGACTACAGGAACAAGCTGAGCAATATTCGATCGGTTTATGGTCAAGAATTACAGAAATACGAAGAGGTGAGGGGTTTTATTGTAATGAGGAAAATTGGCTAAAAACTACATAAAAACGAAGATTTCTTTAATTGTAGCCGCAATAGAGCGCCACGGTTAGACAGCTCCTCAACTGTGTTCATTTTTAGGCAATTTTTCAATTATTTTTTTCTATATTTTTATATTTTCCGCCTCATTTTTGACTAATTTTCGAGAAAAATGAGTCAAAAAATAGAAAATGTTGCCTTGAATCCACTATAATAGGGTCTCCAGGCGTGTGCCGAGTTCACCCAACACGTCATGTCTCTCCTCCGCGACCAGTCCCGTTTCCGTCCCATTTCCAGCAAGGTAAGCCCTCTATTTTCCCTTTGAGACTTATTTTTCAGGAAATTGAGCGAATGGTCGGGATAATTCAGAAGAAATTCAGCGGCATCCAGGTGCAGTTGAAGCAGAGCACCTGCGAGGCGGTTATGATCCTTCGTAGCCGATTTTTGGACGCCAGGAGGAAGAGGAGAAACTTCTCGAAACAGGCTACGGAAGTCCTGAATGAGTACTTCTATTCCCACTTGAGTAATCCCTACCCGTCGGAGGAGGCCAAGGAAGAACTGGCCCGGCAGTGCAATATTACCGTATCTCAGGTCAGTTTCTTTTGGATATTTTTAAATTTTATATCAGTATACCGTAGGAACAACGTTTAAACCCTAGAAAAGTGGGCTCGAAAAGAATTTGAGCTCGAAAATGATCCAACCTCCCCCTTTTACCCTTGGAAGCGTCAAACTTGAAATTTTGAAGATTACGGTATCTAGAAACATTTCCCTTTCAGTTTTTTTTTAACTTAACCGGAACCTATACCATGGTTACTATGTTTAAAATCCTCAAAAAGGTGCTCTTTAGCCGTAAAAATAGCAGCTTCAATGATTTTTCGCGGAAGAATGATCCAAAATCTCCCGTTTAGCGGGTAAACGTAGAATTTTGAGAGATTACAGTATCCAGAATAGCTTTCCGGATAATTTTAATACCCAAGATAAAAAGATACTGTAGCATTAGACCTTGAAATGTCCTAAAATCCTCACTAGACTCGAACATTGGAGGTTCACAAGGCTTTGACGGTGATAATCATTCCAAAACGTTTTTTGGCGGTTACAATTGAAGGTTCTGAAGGAGTACGGTATTTCTAAATTTCCAGGTGTCCAATTGGTTCGGAAATAAGCGTATCCGTTACAAGAAGAACATCGCCAAAGCCCAGGAGGAAGCGAATATGTACGCGGCGAAGAAGGCGGCAGCCCACGGTATTGGTGGAAGTGAGACTCGGCTTATTGTTCTTTTTAAGAAATGGGATTTCTTTCAGTGCCCGGTTTGCCTGGTCCAAATTACGGTAATTCCATTATGCTGGGCGGATCGGCTGGCATGCTCAACCCGTACCAGGGAATGGGCATCCCCGGACAGGACATGGCCCATCTCGGCATGGGAGCCTTCGATCTCTCCGCTTATAATCCCCAATTGGTTAGTTTCTATGTTTACTGTATCAAATGTCTCTAAAATAATCATATTTTATTGAATTTATTGTAAAACAGGGAAAACCTTGAAAATTGGACTGAATACCGCAGATTTGGTGGTCTAAGCCCGGCTCCGGCGCCTGTACAGCCTCGGCATAAAAAATTGTGCTGCCGAGATTGTACGGGTGCGGGCACCGCGATCAGAGCAAGTGAACCGGTAAAATCGGCTTTCAACAGATATTTCACGGCTCTTCGAGACTTTATCCATAAACCTTTAATTTTTTTGATCACTGCTTCAAGATTACTGTAGAAAATGGAACTCTGTTCAGTAGGTCCCGTAGCGGAGATCTGTGCTGCCCAAAAAGTGAAATATTCATTGGAAGCGCAAAAACAAGCCAAGGGGCCGTTTTTCTCTAAAAAGTCCAAATTTCGGCTGGAAACTGCCTTTTTTAATTTCATTTTACTTCTAAAAAATAGAGAATAACTGATTAAAAATCATAGAATTTCCAGATGGCTCAATATCAAGCAAATTTGGACCAGAATCCTGATCAGAAGTAGTTATTGCCGCCGAGTTGTGGCGC
Source organism: Oscheius dolichura (assembly GCA_932521035.1). Lineage (NCBI taxonomy): Eukaryota > Metazoa > Nematoda > Chromadorea > Rhabditida > Rhabditidae > Oscheius > Oscheius dolichura. Next base: position 8,550,628 of record OW051494.1, read on the forward strand.
GCCCTCCTCCCCCTTGTCCATACCTCCTCTTCCTCCAGTTTTTTTTGTCATTTTGTTGACCTGCCCATGACTTTTCCCCTTATTTTTATTGAGATTACTTTGTTAAATTGAGATTACCCCTCCAAATTCCGTTGATTTTCCCCCGCCGCCCTTCAGTTGCCCCCCTGATGATCTCTCCTCGATTGCAGTTTAGCAGCAGCATATTTCTCCCGAAGACTGGTCACCTTCACCTCCTCTCGTCTCCCTGTATTTTTTTGAATATCTCTCCATTCCCTCCGATATATGAATAAATTACAATGGTGCTTGCTTGTTTACCGTCTACCGGGTCCCGTAGAGACAGGGTTAATAACGGTCACCTCTAAAGAAGGGGGTGAGGAACCTTGAAGGGTGAGAAGAATAGCGGCGGTGAGTGTGCCGAGAAGAGAGAGAGAGGACTACTTAGCCCGTGGCTTGCCAAGGTCTCGACAGGAACAGACCTGATTCTCGTTTCCGGTTGGATCTTCCCATTTTTCATAATTCGCTTCTTTTGATCTGGCTGATGGTCGTCTTCTTGTGAATTTGCTTATTTTCTTCTTGTGACAACTCTCTTGGATATTGTGATTCTTTTGAAACGAATAAAAGGGCAGTTTTTTGGCGTTGACTTCCAGATTTTCTGACTTTCTTATTCCTGGTGGACCAGATACTCATTTTTTCTATGTTTTATCTGACTGCTGGTCGTTTTCTCGCTTTTCGACCAGTTGTTTCTTACATCCGTGCCCATGCCCATGATTCATCCGAGAAACTATCCGAGGAACTCACCTACCAAGCCGGAACGTATAAGAGAAAGAGGGTTCCAAGCTGGCCCGGAAAGTCTTGAAAATTACCCGGCAACTTCGAACAACCGAAGGAAATCGCCCACAATTCCAATGGGTGCCTATTGACTTCGCGAAAGCGCTTCCCTACGAATCTTGAAGCCGAGCACCGGAGATTAAAAGCCTTTGTCGCTCTTCTTAACACCCGTACAGTGTGGGCAACAACATTTCAAGCCAGTAATACCAGTTTCCCATCTTGCCGAGCCTCTACGGGTGCTGGCTCGTGAGCTAGGAGTTCCTTTGGCACCGTGCAAGCATTTTCTCTAGCACTGTGATTTTTTCAATGTAAACGCTACACCTTCTTTTGGCGCATGGCTTACTAACTGGGCCGTTTCCTTTTGTATCCATTCAGAAATCTCATGAAGCCGTTCTGAATTGATACAAAAGAATCTCGATACCGAACAGCGCTCTCAGGAAGCCCGTATCATCCTTACAAAGAGAACAATAGGAAAAACGGGGGAGAATAGCAGCGGATCAGCAGATAATCGACGTCTCCTTTTCTATTTGCTTCACTTGAAGGTCTCTTTTGTATTTCTGCCGGTTTATTCGAATTCCATGGAGTAAGAATAAGACCTACCGTACCCCACAGACCCATGGAACGGTCAATTTTATATCGGTTTAAAAGTTTTTTGACTATCACAGCCAGGAAACTGTAAAGAAGTCTATGTTGTTCTAAAAGTCTTTTCCCAAATATTTCAATCGGGAAGAAACAAGTACTGTAGTGCTCCTGTTTCAAAAGGGCCTATTTCTTTCCATCCAGTCCATGTTCACTGGGTCTCAGACTGGCTGTGTACGGCATTTGTATTCCACACTCCGGTCTTTCCCACCGTTCCTAATGCATTACCCGCTGACTGTGCCCCCTGGCTGACTCGCCTGCGGCCCGTCGAGAAAGTCATCCCCTGCCCTTCCCGTTGTCTTCCCCTCTTCATTTACCTATCTTCCCCCGAGTGAATTTCCGCTCTCCCGGTGTCTTTTCCTCCCCCTCCTCCTCCCCTTCTCGATGGTGGTCATTTACTTTTATAAAAACAGCGCCTGATGGGGTGTTCGTCCCTGTCCTATTGTGTGTAATTATGACTTGAAAGACAGACACCAGGCGAGGTTAAGAACTGTGAGGTCGTCCCGCTGCCCCCTCTCCCCATTTCTTGTCCCAGCCGTTCGCTTTTTCCCATTCTCTCCCCCCGCTCTACCCTACCGTAACGAATGACCACCCTCATCGGCTGGTGGTGGCATCTACCCCCTCTTTGAAGGGGGCCCCGGGGACAATAGACAGACCGCACATAGAGGGTGATAGAAGCAGCCGTCCCTCTCTCCTTCTGCCTCTTCGTCACGGAGTGTTCCTCTTTTTGAAGGTCGAAAAAGAGCGGCAGATAGAGCGGGAGGAGGAGAAAGAGGAACAGGTGAAGGGGATTAGAACAATCGGAGGGGGAGAGAGAGACGGGGAGAAACGCAACAATCTTGAGCTTATTGTGGATCCAGACGACGAGCGAAAATGAGCCAGGAAATAGACCGTTTGGTGGAAAATATCGAAATTTGAGGGTTTTTGGATCTAAAATACCGTAATTTGAAGAAAAACGGTTGATTACCCTTTGTAATGGGTTTGAAGAGAGCGGACGACTTTTGGGAGGCTTTAGAGTGTTTGAACTTTGTAGCCTGCTGTATTGGACCCACGGATACCAAAAAGTCTTGCCAATCCAGAACCCGAAACTAAAAATGGCGTAGTGGCCAATTCCTGGCTAACAGTAGAACTGGAACTACAACTCGACCTGGAATTTAGAACCCAGTCCGTTTCCAACGGAAATTTTACGGCTTTTCGAGACTTCTGCTCGTAGATCTCCGATTTTTTCGCTTGTTCCTTCAATATTACCGTAAGAATAGTCAAATTCTGCCCTGAGGGTCCCGCAACGAAACGCCGAATCGGTTTCCAGCCCTGCCTAACTCCAAAAAAGTGGTATATGGGGCAGAAAGGCTCAATGTGTCCCGGTGCTCTCTTCATCTCCCTCTCGGAACGTTTAATTTCCTATTTCCTCTCTTTATTTCCTTGTCTTTTCCTCCCCCACCCAGTGGCTGTCTGATTAGGGACAAAAAATCCAATTGTCTAGGATTTTAGCCAGGAAATTCTAGGAATTCCGACCCCTGGAGACTGTCTGCATCATACCTGTCGTCTTTAACCCTGCATGCCCCCTCCCCCCTCCCACCATTTATAGGTTCTCCCCCTCTCCGGTTGACACGATCCTCTCTTTTACACTATTCAAACAGACCTTTCTCTCCATCCCATTTGTCATGACTTCTTCTTCTTTTTCGGCTCCCCGTACGGTAGCCGTAGTTGGCGCCAAGGAACACCTCGCCTCCCGTCAGTCGGCCGGTTGTTGTCGGCCGTGTGTACTTCTCCTCACCTCATTGGTCTCAGTTATTCACAGAGGGGGCCCTTGTTCTCTCTTCCTCTGGATTTCTATAGCCCTCTAGTTCTTTTCTTTAAAGGACTGAAGGAGAAAGAGAGAGGCATCCTCCGTTTCCTTGCCAAATTGACTACCGTAATGGGCGAACGATTACGGGGCACCCGGCCCGGGGAGAGACAGTCAATTTTCTGCTAAGCCGACGGTCTGATCCTTGCGCGCCGTTGAAAAATAACAGATGACGTTCTTCTTCTTTTCTCTGTTCTCTTTTAGCACATCTTTGTGAAATGAACTGTCAGAGGTACTGTAGCGATTAAAATGTCGACCTTTTCCAAATTTGAGGGCTCGTAAGGTCCAATTCCTGCTCACCGGTCAATTTGACTATGCAGATCGGATTCGGCTTTTTCCTCTACAGAATAATACCAAAATCAATTAAAAAAATCCCGACCGTTAGATTTAAAAATGAGGATTATCACGGCAAAGAGTGGGGGACGAGCGCGCCAGAACCCATACCCATTTAAAATACCTTATTATCGCGATTCAGACCTCCAATTCGAAAATTCTAATATAGTACCGTAATCAGCAGAAAACGGCGAATTTTTTTAAGCCTAAATTCTTCAGGGTCCTTGGTAGTTCCATGAAGAAACTGGGGCGATGAGATGAAAACAGCGGGAACGCCGTTCCATCCCGCTTTTTTACCCATTCTGGCGACAGCGCGTGGGACGGCGGCGGCATGGTTTAAAACTGTCGCTGACTGCCCGCCAGATTACGGTAGGTGTTCGTCACATCTCACACAGAAAAGAGAGAGAGACGACGACGGACTGAGCTCGTCTACGCGTCGCGGCTCACTGCCTTCCACCTACCAGCCAAGGACGATCGTCTCCCCCCTCCCGGTCCCCGTCCCCTCTCCGACTACCCACGACCGCCCCTAAGCAAATATAACACGGGATGGGACGACGACGACGAGGGGAGAAGGACACAGGTCTTTCTATCCCGGTATGACATACCGGTATCACATCTCGCCTCCTCTCTTTTAATAGACGGCACAAACACCGTTTTGATACTGTAGCGAGCGGCTCCTCGTTATTCGGCGAGGCAATGACTGACCCCGCTGCTTACTGGACAAGCGCGTCTTCCTCTCGCCTCTTCTATACATCTTTTCTCCTCGATGTGATGGAATGTTACCTCCATTTTTCCAAAATTTCCACCCATATTCCTGACTAAACTAATCCTATACATTCTGAAGACCATAGAAGTTCGTTATTCTCCCCCAAAATCCCACAACTGACCCCCTTTTCACCGCTCTCGGCTTTTGGCTCCTTTTGATCCTATCTGGTCCATGAACTCGAAGAAATCGAAATTTCAATCCATTCTTTACTTTCCCAGTTCCCGAGAACTGTAGAGCTTCAAATATCGGACAACGCCGGACCCGGATCCTTGAAATCTTTCGTCCTGGATCCTGTAGACTCTTCTTTGGATAGGTTTCGTACTTTTTGTCTTTTTTTACCCCTCTTATTCCATTGGATTATGAAAAAAGTCCGCTCCTAACTGTCCATTTTTTCACCGTTTTTACCAGACCGTTGCGATCATTATTTTCGGCGCACTTGACACATTTGTTCCGTTCCTCGTTCCTCTTGGCGCTTATGAAGTACAAGAGTACAAGAACGTGATATGTTCCTTATTTTTCATCGGTCCCTCTTCTGTTTCCTTCATTTTCTTTCTCTCCATGCCTCAAGACCCAGCTGATTTCCCAACCCCCTCTGCCACTGCTTTTTGCAGCATCTGCCATCGGCTGTTTTGATGTTCTCCCTCCAGTTACAGTAGTCTTTTTCTCCCTTTTCCCTTGCCGATGAGGTAAAAAACACCGTTTATCTGTTCCCTAATCCGGCTGTTAATCCTTCCCGTCTTCCTCTATTCAGACCGGGGGCAGAGGGGGAGAATAGCGTTGTTTCTTGACCTTCCGTTACCTTCCTACCAAAATGGCCGCATTCCTGGACCTACAGTTTCAGTATGGCTACATAATGATGGCTTCTCAGCCTGGTATTACCGTAACCTCAGTCCACAGCACTTTTTCAATCCAAAAGGTCCTACCACGCTTTGAAATAACGTTCTGGACAGTCCTACAGTCCGTTTCCAGCCCGTGGTCCACGAGCTTCGGGACCTTTTGGTTATTTTGCGCTCACATGTTCCTGATTTCCAATTTTATCGCTGAAAATCTAGAAACCGCGGTTATTTTTCGACAAAAGGTCCTGAAACACCTGCCCCAGACATTGCAAACGGACTATACCCGCTGGTCAGGCAATTATTACCCAATCAATTGCTGTCCCTCCTCTTTCTTTCTTTCGCCTCCTCACCTACTTCTCATTGGCAGAACAGAATAGAGCGAGTGAGCGAGAGACAGAGCGAATGAACACCTCTCTCCCCTCAACCGGTCCCAGCCCACGGTCTCCGTTTCCATTGCTACTCTTACTCTTTTCCTCTCTTCTTCTCTCTAGCGGCTACAAATCGGCTTTCAAGTGCCGAGCGTGTGTAGATCTGCCCGCCACAGTCGTCAAAACACTTGTGCCGCTCTCCCGATGGTGCAATCAACTGGTTACCGTAACCACTGAGAGCGCGGAGAGAAGAGGAGGGGGAGAAGCTAATCCTCTCTAGCCACTTGTTGGCATTTCCTCATTTCTTTATTTCCTCATAAGCTGGGGCTTGTGTTTTTTTCTTTATCCAAGATTCATAAATACGGTAACAAGCCTTCACTTCTTCCATATCTTCTCATTTTAACCAGGCGGCTTATTAAACTACGGTAGGGTCCATTTCCAAGGAGAAAATAGCGGCGCCCCTAGACTTCTGTTTGTAGTCCTTTAATTCTTTTTGCTTAAAGGTTCAAGAGTCCCAATGGTTCTCGGTGGGTCCTCTAGCGAGCAAAGAAATTGATTTTGAATCGGGGAATATGCAGAGCGGGAGGTTTTTTGACTGCCAGTACCCAAAAACCCCAACTGGACCGGCTCCTGGAAGGATTACGGTCATTTGGCTCTGCTTAAGACCTTTTCTGCGCTTCCTCAGGGGATTCTACAGTACCTAACAAGATACTAATGGGAAATGTTATACCCCGGTGGTCATAATGGCTGTTGGGGTCACAGAAACTTGAGTGACTCTTGGAACTGGGCCCTATTTTGACTCCTTTTTCGAAGTTGGGTGTTTTTGATCTTTGGTAGTGATTTAAATGGCCAGAGAAACTTTTTACCGTATTCATATAAGGCATTCAATATGAAAATTTGACGAGAAAGCCATTTTTGATTGCTGTTAGGTTCAAAAAGATCCCATATCATTGAAAACCTTCAAAATACCCTGCTTTTGCTCTTGTGACATTATTTTGAATGGTGATTATTCTTCTTTTGTCTCTCTACTTCATATTCTTTTCCTTATTTTTTGAATTAAACCTTTAATTTTTCCGTCAGTTTCCAGATGTCGGCAAGGGTTCCGCCGTGGCTGCCGCTCTTTCCCCTTCCCTCCATATTTATTCCTACCTCATCGTCTAGCACGTCGTTAAGATTCCAACCCCTGAACCAGAAGGAGAATGCTCCCAAAATCAGACCAAAAATAGAAGAGGGAAAACTTGGAAAATTTTCTATTGAAAATCTATTGCCCGAAGCGGCGAAAGAAGACGCAGCAGTCACGGTGTTGCCTATCTCCATGTCACCGGTCAGTTTTCCTCCATTTTCCCCGTTTTTCCACATAAAGACCTGGAACACGGACACGGACATAAAAAACGTTTTTCAGGTTCTTCCCGCAGCTTCCCTAGAATTTGTGAACGGTGGATATGGAGTGAAGAATCCGTTAGCCGGCGTGGGGACATCCGAATCAACAAGTTGTCTAGGAGCCGGGGAACAGGGAAAATTCGTCTGTCGCATTTGTGGAAAGGTTAGTCGAAAAGAAATAGGCCTTCTAAACTTTGGTTTCACCAAAGCATTTGTCCTACTCCATGACTTTTATGGCCTGCGTTGATTAAGAAAAAAGGAGAACCCCTTACTGCTTCAATTTTGGGCGCGAAAGGCAAATTTTTCCATGAAGGCGTTTCCACCACGATAAAAACTGCTCCACTCTTTACAACAAGATTCAAATTACCGTAAAATTACTTAATTTAAAAAGCAAGAGCAGCTTATCTTATTAAAAAAGACCATTACAAACCGTGCATGGCCCGTTTTGATCAAAAACGAAAAAAAGGAAAGAGGGTGCAGTGGTCCTCTAGACCAGAGGCTCTATAGTCCATTTCAAACGCAGAGGTATCGAAAATCGAATTAATTAAAGGTTTAATCGATCTAGATCGGGCATTTTCCCGTCTAGAGGGTCCAACCTCAAACTTTTGCATGCATTTTTATGCGGATTTCACACATGTTTGGGTTGTTTTTATTATTGCAGATGCTTATTTGGACGATGAACTATCCAAAAAACATAAAAATAATTGGAATCTATGTCAAGTCCAATTATCGAAAAATTTGCAAGAAATTGAACTCGAAAAATTTGAATGCTTGTGCTGCCCGCAAATTACTTTTCCATTTGAAACAGACTATAATGCTTCCAAGTGAGCCACTCGTTTTTCTTCTGGGTACATGACCATAATCCGAAGCTATAACAGTTCTGCGTGTTTGAAAATCTTCGTTAGAAACAGAAAATGATAACTAAAACCAGGGCCAAGGAGTCTTACTGTAGTTATGCTATTCATTATTTTTACCCTTTCCATTATTTTGTTCCTCTACAGTAATCCAGCAATTCCAGAAGTTCTCCCTCCAGCGACTACTGAACCGCCACTCCAAATGCCATTCCGACTTGAAGCGATACCTCTGCACATTTTGTGGGAAAGGATTCAACGACACCTTCGATCTGAAAAGGCATACCCGAACCCATACAGGCGAGTCTAATCGCTATATTTCCCCATTTTGCCCGTTTTGCAACACAAGAAAAAGAGTTTTTTAATCCTCTTCCCGATATACATTGGGACAGATCTCCATGCACAACGGTGGCTTCCGTTGGTCGCGGATGAGAGACTTGAAAGGGAGACGCGATGAAGCGAGACAACGGCGCCCCGCCTAACTGGAACTTCGCCTTGGCGCTATGTAAATATGACTAACAACACAACGAATAATGACGGCCGGATTTGAACTTGAAAAGGAGGGAAGAGGGAGATGAAACATACAGATAGAAATGAAATTGACGGGGCCGTGCCACTTTTTGAGAAACATTTAGGAAAACTTTAGTCACTATTCACAGCTTTTGTTAAATGTTTCTTGCTAATTTATTTCGATTTTATAACTAAAAAACTCCCAAGGACCCTAATTGAATAGCCACAGACACTCTTTATAGTAGAAACCCAGTCATTCTTCTGAAATTGGACCTCTTGATACCGTTTTCTGTACGTTTTCCCACCCATTTTGATGTTAAACTTTAATCGTGAGGATAAAATATGTAAACAAATGATATCGCACCTTTTGTAACAATGTTTCTCATTGAAAGGATTTCTTACCGGGCTCGGAATAGGAATTACAGTAACGTGAAGCTCCAGAAGGTCTTCTTGGCCGTTCTAGTTAATTTTACATATTGTTAGGCTCTTTTAGCTGCCGTGAGAATCCTCCCAATTCTATTTCTTCCATTCCATGAGCCACAGAAGGTTTTTGTATGGCATAACCATTCCCAGTAAGACTGAGCTTGCCAAACAGGCGTATAGCGCTCTTTGACGGGTCGGGACCATCAACCACCCAGTGCAGTTGACCCTGGTCGAGTTCTACGACTTGTACTCCACCAGTATCGGCCCTAATTTAATGAAAAAGAGTCTAAACGAATCCCAAATTGAGCTTTGCGAGCCAGAAGTAGAAAACTCGAGATCAGAGCCGCGCAGAGAAGGTCATTTGAATTTTTTCCCGTTGCAAAATCCGTCTCTTTTAACACAAAATAGACTTTAAATAGCCTTTGTTTTCAGGAGTCCGTCCCTACAAGTGTGACCAGTGTGACAAGAGCTTTACCCAGCGGTGCTCCCTTGAGTCCCATCTGCGGAAAGTCCACGGTGTCCAGCACAGTTTCGGCTACAAAGAACGACGGAGCAAGGTCTTCGTCTGTGAGGACTGTGGCTACACTTCCGAAGTTTATGAACTCTACATGAGCCATTTAAAACTGATGCATCCCTTCTCTGCCGCCCTCTTGAGGCCAGCGGTTCCTCAAAGGAAAACACAGGTACCGTAACCCATTTCCTTGGATTAAAAGGTTTTCAGTCCCTCTCCCCGTCTACGAGTTGCCCCACGCCGTCGTCTTCCACCTAATTTCTCCTTCTTCTGTTTTTTTTCTCTTTTTAGTTCATTTCCTTTCTTTTTGTTCCTTTTGTTTCCATTTCCCTGACCATTTCAATGACCCTTCTCCCAATGACAACCACCCCAAATCCCGGGAAAATGCGTAATCTGCATGACTGCCTTGCTTACTGTAATTTTTAGAGAAATCCTTGCCTCATCTCCCCTCCTCCACGACCTTGCCTTATTTATTCTAGCCTGCCCGTCCCCGTGTGTGTATGACACCCGCAAACCCGTGTGAAAATGACAAAAGACTGATGACGAAAACAAGTGATACAACGATGATGACAGATTGAGAATAATGACATCAAATGTGCGTATAATAAAAATATCATTTCAGTTTGTCTTGTATTCAAATTCTTTTACGGAATAGTTGCCCAGGATTATTTGCTGACAAACTGAATGACCCCACCTTCCCATGTGTTTCGGGTACACAATCGAATTCACGAGTTCAAGAGCTTTCCAATCATATGTAACATGCCTGGGAATATCCATTTTGGGAGGAGAAATTCTGGGTAGTCCGCGCCGACCAAGTCATTTCGCCTTTGGACTTGTATTTTTGATTGGACCCCTATTCTGCATTAGAGCCATTGTTTCATCCCAGCTATCAAAAGAAGTAGGATGCCTGCCATCCGACTGGGTCGGGGTTCATTCCCGTAATCACCGTCTCTCTGGATCGGCGTCCCTTTCCGCATCAAAAAATATGTTTAGCAGCAGAGAGATGAAGCCTAAGCCAAATTATTCACACCTCCAGCCAAATTATTCCCTGCCCATGCCACAAATTCGTTCCCACCGTCTCATCCATGTACCATCAACTTGAGCGGACAGAAAATAGCAAAAAACAATGAAATGTGCAGTTGCAAAAATGCAAGATTCAAACTACGCGGGCTGGAAAACCAGGAAAAAAATTCCTTTCTTTCATAATTCTCTGTCTTATTCAGTTTTCTGATTTTTCGGTTGTTTGTGTCTATTTCGTTTCCTCTTCTTCTCACCTTCCATTCTGTTCATGTTCTTTCAGTTCGTATCTACAAGATGTCTTCTAAAGTTGCTTCCAAAGTAACCAAGAAAGCTGAACCTGGCCGTCCCAAGAACATCCCAGGCGACAAAAAGCGCAAACACAAGAGAGTTGAATCGTTCTCGGTCTACATCTACCGATTCCTCAAGCAGGTGACTGGTTTCTCTTTTTGCCAGGTTATATACTATGACAAGAATGCCAAAACGGATAGGCTGAAAGCAAGAATAGAGAGATTCGCCGTGATATACGTAGTTACGACTGGTAGAATTAGTCGCATTTACTAATCATTGCTAATACTCATGCAGTAGTTTTATTTCTTCATATATCACGAGTGAGACTAAATACTACAACGAATTACTAAATCATTATTTATTTCATATTTTCAGGTTCATCCCGATTAGTTTTGTGCTTTATTGGGAAATCTTTTCACAAATGACCAGTATCCATTTTGCCAATAAAGCCCCAGATGGACGAGAAAAAAACATAAATTGTTGTTTGAAGCACGCGGGTACTTCTCAGGATCAGGTAAAAGAAAAACAGGAATTTTTGGGAAAAGGGGCGTTTTGTTTCTGCTTCTGATTGAGAGTGCATCGATGTATTTTGTTCTTTTTTTGTGTTGTTATTGTGTTGAAAGGGACAAAAACTCATATTTAGGCTGAACAGAGATGGAGTACGGTTGCCCTGTCAGCAACAGGTTCGGATTCGCCTCGGATGATGATGGTTCGTTGATTTTTGTTGCCTACTGTTTTATGCAAATTGTTTAGATTTCGAGGATCCCAGTGAGCTCGTACAAAGAGCTGCTAAGGAAGCTGCTATCGCCAAGACTGCTCCGAAGAAAGTTGCCATAAAGACCACTTCACAACCGGCCAAAAAGGAGGAAACCAACAAGCCCGCAGGTTTGCTTTTTTTGCGCTCGGTGTGAATGATAAAATTTTTTGAAATTCTCAAGCCTTCAACTGCTCATTCTATTTATTTTGCTCATTGCATATCATTTTTTTAGAGAAAGTTAGCGGTACCGCGAGCAGCAATGTACGCGGAGCACGCCGTGGAAGAGGTAGCCGCGGAGGTACTCGTGAAGGAGGAGCTCGACCCCCTCGAGATGGAAACAACTTGGCCGACCGTTTCGGAGAGTCTAGCAACCGTAGCCGTGGAACTTCTCGTGGTGATCGCGGTGGTCGTCCCCCGTATGTTATTATTTTGATATATATATTTGTTAATTATTGGGGCCACACCAATTTTGGCGCGTCTCGTACCGACCACCCCGTTCTTCGGTCGCCCTTACCCAACTCGCCCCCCTTCACCCGTGAGGGTGTTGTGGTGGGCATTTTTTAAATGTACTACGCGCAGCCCTACTCCGAAATTACTGTGGTCCCGATAATTAGCAAGTACCCTTATTTTTATCAATATTAATATGCATTTTTAGTCGTGGAGGAAATGCCAATTTATCTGCCGATGAAGCTCCTAAGGATGTCACTTTCGACAGCGTTACTCCAATGCAAAAACATGGAGCTTCTCACGAACATAGAGGTGCTCGCGGCGGTTTCCGTGGTGGTCGTGGCGGTCGCGGACGTCAATTTGATCGTCACAGCGGATCTGACAGGACTGGTGTGCGCAGCTCAGAGAAGAAGGAAGGCCACGGAAAGGGCAATTGGGGAACTCACAGTGTATGTTTAATTTAATGACTTCATTTATCTTTCTCTAGGACGAGATGATTGGCGAAACCGAGCCTGTAGGTACTGACGGAGAGCCCGAAGAACCCGCTGTACCTCGTGAGAAGACTGCTGCGGAGCTGCAGTACGAGAGCGAGCTTGCCGAATATAACAAGATGAAGACACTCAAAGAATTCAAGGCTGAACAAAAGGTGCCGTTAATTGAATATATCACAAATTATTATTTATAGGCTGAAGCTGCCGAGTTCAAGACCCGAAAAGGCGGAGAGGGTGTCAAAGACGATTTCGGCAAACTCGTCCCTCTGCAGAAGGACCATGACCATAAAGAAGACATCGAAGAGGTCATCGTCACCCGCAAGGAAACCAACAAGAAGATCGTTCCTGTTTCTCTCTCGTTCGCTGAGACTAAACGTGGCGGACCTACTGGACGCGGACGTGGTGAGAGTCGTGGTGCTGGACGTGGAGGGGAAAGAACACGTGATAGCTCTCGCTTCGATGCCTCTTCTGCCGAAGACTTCCCTGTTCTCAAATAATCATTATCCCTATGAGCAACCCAGCTACAATTACCGTTTGTTGTTTGCCTCTTTTCTAACTCAGATCTGTGTATGCATGGCATATTCTGTTTTGGATTTGTTACCTTTTGTTGTTTTTTGTCGACTTTGATTGTTGATGAACATTTTGTAGCCTATGGCGATAATATTTCTTCAATAAATTTCTATTTTTCGGGCGTCCAGTGTTTCTCTTCGTGGATGCTGATGGCAAGGGGGAACTCACAATTCATAGCTGCGATCTTCTTTCAGCAGAGCTGGGTCGACCTTCTTTGGTTTTTCCGGCTTGGGTTCTGCGCTCTTTGCGACTTATTTTATCTATTAGGAATGTTATCTCCATTGAATGAACTTACTGCTGCCTGTAGATGAAGGCCTTTCTCTTGAAGGTGGTCTTCTATATCCAGCAGCTTCTCTTCTAGCTAAATATTTATTGTATTCCAACTCAAATTTGGAGCGTGACATGTGAAGGAGAAAATCGAGGATGTTTGCCCACTTTCTGTCTCCCTCAACTTATAAATAATTTGAGCACTGTTGCTAGGGCCACAATTTCACGAGCCTAGCTTTGGATTATTGAAGAAATGGAAGGCAAGAGAATGAAATATTCTGCGCGTTCTGAATTTTCTACCAACTTTGCCCGAAGCCATAGTTAACTCTTATTCAAAGCCACCCTATTCGTTTATACCTGATGGTTCGCTGGCAACATGATGGAACAGAAAACCATCCTCAGCATGAATTCCTTCTTCCGGAAGATCAATCACCCTTAGAGATATTTTCATGCCCGTATATATTATATTAATGTTATAAATATGGTGGTGTACATAAAACGGTAGCAAAGCAAGAAAATTAGGAACAGGCAAATACGGCGTTTCACCAATGCAGTGATGTGGAACAAAAAAAGTCGGTGATTTGAAAAAGAATCCCGGCATTGGCGGTGCGCTCCAACGACAATGCTTCAATTCAGAATCGGTGAATTCATGGCCTAAAACCACTTGGACTTGATCTTTGCGCAAAGATTCGGCAAGACAACAATGCAATTGCATTGCTTGTTCTTTTTGCATTCATGGTGTATTTTTTTGGTCGGGATATAAGTACAATTGACGAGGCAGGTCGTAGTTGAGTAACGTATACCTTCTGCCCATGTTCTGCAGTCGTAACCCTATGAGTTCAGACCATAAAGACGAGAAATAGATAAAATACCATTTTGAGAAAGGTGGAAAGAGAAGATTTATCTTTTACTTTCCTTTACTAAAGACGAAATTCTTCAAAATTAATTTTTATGAAATTAACAGCATGCTACCCCCGTGATTATTTGAGTTGCCGCAAAATCAGGATCAGCTGCAAAAAAAGAGTTCATCCTTTCACTTTCTGTCTTTTCCTCTTATGTTGTCTGTCTAGCTCTTTTCCTCTTCTTTTCACCTTCCATTCTATTCATTCTCTTTCAGTTCGTATCTACAAGATGTCCTCTAAAGTTACTTCCAAAGTAACCAAGAAAGCTGGCCCCGGCCGTCCCAAGAACATCCCAGGCGACAAGAAGCGCAAGCACAAGAGAGCTGAATCGTTCTCGATCTACATCTTCCGTGTCCTCAAACAGGTGACTGTTTTCTCATCTTTTATAGTAATAGAGAGATTCGCTGTGAAACGCGTAGCTATGATTGGTAGAACTATTGGAAGACTTTATTTATCACAATTAATAATAATCACTCACTTTCATGCCGTCTTATATATTAATTTATTTCTTTATACAAACGAGATTGAATACAACAATTGCTAATTCATTGATTATTTTCAGATTCACCCCGATACTGGCTTGAGTGGCAAGGCTATGTCTATCATGAACTCCTTTGTCACGGACATCTTCGAGCGCATCGCTGCTGAGGCTTCTCGCCTGGCTCACGTCAACAAGAAGAATACCATTAGTTCTCGGTTAGTTTAGTGCTTTATTGGAAGCATTTACTTTGCAGCGAAATCCAAACGGCTGTGCGTCTTGTTCTCCCAGGAGAGCTGGCAAAGCACGCAGTTTCTGAGGGAACCAAAGCAGTCACCAAGTACTCTTCGCAAATGGCTGTCAAAGACGAGTAGATCGTTTTCTAACTGCTTGCTTTTCTAACCCCAACAGTCCTCATAAGGGCTATGTAATTTGACATTTAATGTTCGTAATAAAATATTTTGCTTTCTTCTTAAGCTTCCCCCCTCTATCCCTGACTAACCGAGGCGGCACGAAGGCCACCTCGCAGCTAGCGCGGATAGAGACGACCATAAGCCGGGGGCGGCGGCAACTGATGACAGCTGTCCTCCTCTAATAGTTCAGTCAGATCTCTCTCAAGTTTTTTACTACGTGCCTACTCGTGACAGGGAGCCATTAAGAGCCAGTCGAGAACTGTGGCGGGGGGTGTTCGGCGGTGGATCTCAGAATGGCTTGAGGCTTAGAAGCGATACTTGCCGTCGATTCCCTCACAGCTTTCCAGCATTAGAAAGCGAACTGTTTTTATTGCTTTTCAGAAGGGGCAGGCAGCCACGACCGGGGTCATCTTCTAGCGGTCTGCCATGTCCTCCACACGCCGAACACTCAAATTGTTTGAATTGGGTGCCCTGCAAACGGATATTTTAATTCAAGTTATGAACAAGGTACGATCATTTCCCTACTCCATATTTCTTGTACAGATGAAGGCGAAAGACTTTATCCGTCTCCGTAGAGCATGCACTGGGATGAACACCTTCGCCGAGAGATACCAAGACCTCATAGAGGCCCGTTCCGACCGTCAAAGACTACGATTCGTACAGAACCAAGGGACAATTCTAGCCTATGTGAATGGCAGGGGAGGGTATTCCTGGGCCGAATGGGCGTATAGATTCTCCGGGGTCAGTTTCGCTACTCTGCTGTTTCTGCTGGACTTTGAGACCGTTGACAAGGTAGGCGGCCTTCGTTTTCCTCTAGTTAATATTATATTCTTGCTTCAGTCTCCAGCGGATAAGCGCTTTATAATGGAATTTGTGACGAGACGCGTCTGGAGACAGACACACCTCGAGTTGAACGACATCTGGCCGGAGATCTTGGACTGTGTCCGGCCGAGCAGCCTCTCCACTACCATTCCGAAAAAGGTCAGACCTTTTTAATGTTCAAGACGGCCATATCGAACGGATCTCCCGGGATGCTGGCTCCCGATGTTCCCCAGTATCTAACGCCCCCGGGAGACGCGCCTCCCGAGAAGCTAACCCGGAGTGATCCAGCACATTTCAAAAAGATAACTCCACTCTTATTTTTGGCTGCTACCTCGCAGGATGAGGGTTTCCAGGTGTGGGACCCTCACCAATCGATTTTTTGTAGTCAATTACCCTAGGAGCATTGGCGAGGGGACATGAAAGGAAGCTGGAATTTCAAGAAGATAGGTTCGCTTTGGGAAAAACGCATCTTGTGAAGGGTTTAAGAGTTCGTTTACGATTCCAGTTATTTTATGGGTTCAATAGGAACGTGGTTCATTATGTTTTCCAGTTTGATATGCACTTTACCTCTTCTGTGAGATCATTCCTCTCCAGGCCCATTGGGGAACAAAATCCTCTTTAACCCAGCAAGGCACGAGCTTCCGGAACAGAAATCATTTTTAACCGATTCCTCTGGATAAAATTATTGAGCGTTTCTCACAGAAAAATGGGCATTCTGTAAGAGTTGGGGCCATGGTATACGGCTACTGATTTAACAAGGGCCCCTTCGAGTAACGAGCCTCGGGGCAGGGACTACTACTCCCAGAAGAAAGATCCCCTTATAAGTCAGAAAGTATAGGCTCTCGAGGACGAGACGTACGTTCGCTGGTTCAACAAAATCATATCTGTGGCTGGAATTGAGAGACTCGTCTACAAGATCGGCGGCGAGGACACTCAGATGAAAGTTCTCGAACTAATTCTACAGGTATCTCGCCCCACCCTTATTACGGAGAGACGTTCTTTAGAAATGGTGTGACAATGAGTTGGGCAGCGTTCTCTGGATTGATCCCGGCATAAAATATCTATGCGCTCATGAAATCCCGCTCAATTTAAAACGCATTGAGACGGGTATGGGGGGCATTTTCGAGATATTGGACAAGCTACCGGACGTGGAGAAAAGCCACGGCGGCTACGAAGTCTACGAGGAAGACCCGAAAAGGCCAACCAAAAAGGTGAGTGTCCCAGATCGCCGTCTAACTAAAACGAATTCAGCCTGTGGGGATCATAAAGATTTACTTGAAAAGGGAAGGACGAGAAGACGGATGCCTGGTCGCTTTCGCCACCACAGGATTGTCCGGACACTCTTTTACGACGTCCTTCTGTTTTTTCACAAAAGAATGTGCACTGGTAGAGTGGATGAAGGACCGGCTGGGAGATACGCCATAATAAACTGTTCTTACTGTAAATGTGAAGGGGGCTTGTACGAATGTGAGATTCTGCGAAGGGGGGCAGACCGGGTAAAAGACTAATGGGAAGAGGAGACATCCCGGATTAGACAGGAGAACGAGGGGAGACAACTCATAAAAGGCTCAGGACGATGGCCGATACCACGTAAAAGACAGGGGAGGGGGCACTGCGTCAACGGCCTGCTGGAATGGGGGTCGAGACAGAAACTAAGGGTGGACCGGAGAGAACGCTACTCGCCGAGGAAACCCTTCCCACAGGCGCTTCTGCCAAAAACTTGTAGTCCTCACCGAAGAGACCTCTAAACAAGTCCACTAACCACTTCCTCCGGCCAAATTATTCACACCTCCGGCCAAATTATTCACACCTCCATGTCACCGACAACTCCTCCAGCCAAATTATACATATTCGTTCCCCGCTCTCGGCGGCGCATCCGACTGAAAATTGGACTCCGCGCCGGGGAGACCCGGCCCTTATTGGGCCTCCTGTGGGGTGTTCTGACGACTGCCATTTTATAGTGAATCAATGCTCTATCGCGGCCCGGGTAGTAATAAAGAAACAGGTACAACATTCAAAACACGACAATATCAGACATTTTACTCGTAGTATACTGAGATGAAAAGAGATGGATCGATTGGATACTGTAGAGAACTTCTACCGTGGACGGCAATAGCAGAGCTTCTTCAAAACAGGATCATTCACACAAGAAGAGCTGTTCCCATAGCTAAAATTCTATATTTTTATAGGCGAATAAAAGGTGTCCTACGCGTTATTCCGATCAAATTCGTTCGTAGTCGTCCACTCGTTAGTATTGAAGTCCCGGACTGCGATTCCCTCAATAACCGCGTTGCTGGGAGGTTTAGCTCGGAAAGCTATTCGATATCTGAAGATATTGGATTAATTCACACCTCTTCGAAAAAAAACAAACTGTACTTGGACGCCGGCCACTGCCATCTGATCTCCCCAGACAACCAATTTTTGAGGCGGGAGGCGGATAGAGGCGTACTGTATCTTGTCAATCTCTAGAGGAGCACATGTAAAGTCCTGGAATGAATGGAAAAATTAGCTCTATGAATCCCATAAAAACGGGAATCAAACAGTTTTGTAGCTGTTTTGAATGTAAACCGATGTCTTGCGGAGGTTGTACGTGTGCAGGCGCATGGGCTACCGTATACCGAGCCAGAATAGGCGCACTAATCAGAAGCGGCGCATTTTGGAAGGTTCAATACAGTAGACTTCTTGACTTATTTTATCGCTCCCACAGCTGAAAAATACAAAATTTAATAGTCTCACCTGCTCATTTGAATATTTACTCCGTTCAAATTCGGGAGCATTAGTCAAAATTTCGTTAATTCTGGTGAGGAGGACTTCCGCCGCCTTCTTGGCCTCTCCTCCGTCAATTTTCTTCTCATTATAACATGGACAATAATCTTGAGGAATCTATAAAATGCAAATTTCTCAACAAAATAGAAAAACAGGCTTACTTGAGCCTCGTAGCATGTCCTATTTCTGGGAATCGGTCCAAAGAGTGAATATCCTCGCGGTTTCTTCGGCTTTCCCTTACAGTCGGGAGGAGGCGGCTTCCTTTTCGGGTCAGAAAACGTTCCCTGAAATATTGACACTCTTCTTGGAGCACAGTATTCTTTGGGAACAACGCCCACCCGGAAACGAGTGAAAAAATAGAAAGCCTCCGGCTTTTAGCCGAGAAAACGAGGCTTATTCCGTTTCTATCGGATCATTTCTAATTCCAATCTTCGCTACGGGACCCAGGGATGAATACTGATTTTCTTCACAACGCTCCCGAACTCTAGAAAACGGCCGAAAGGCTAAAAGCGGTCTCAAATCTTCGTTGTGGGACCCAAGGGACGAAAATGGCCATTTTAGAGGCCAAAAGCCTCGATTAGGCGTAAAATATCCGCTGAATGGGCCTAGAAGTCAAATCTCTACCCAAGCGAGGTCTTCCAGCGTCTCGTGGAGGTCGAAAGGAGTCGTCATCCGGTCCACATTTTCTACCAGCTGTCGTTCCAGCTGAAAAAAGACCAGTTTAATCCAAAAAAGGGCAACTGACAAAGGGAAACTGTTTTTTGATCTTCGGCGGGAGTCTAATAGACAGATACGGTAGGCTAGCTTCCAGTCGGCCGTTGATCTAAACTCTCCTTTTATTTCTAGAAGAGGAGATTCCCCTACCGTCTCCCTGATCCTGTCATATCGATTACCGTGATCACTGAAGACGACGACTACCGTATTCTCCAGCCGCCTCTCCGCTCGATTCAGGAATCCCTCCAAGTCGTCGTCCATCATCCCGACCCGGTTCAAATAGTCATGGCTGGCATCTTGAGTCCACCAGAAGGAAAAGTGTCTCTTCTGCTCGTAGCTCTCGATGAATCTCTCCAAATAGTCCAAAAGTATCTTGTACATGGGCAGGTCGTCGTAGCAGTAGCTCGTCGAGCGCCAACTCATAGCCGACCAGTATGTCGCCAACCAATACGGCCTGAAAATAAGATCATTCCACTTTCTAAAAAGGATTTTTTTCCAAGAGTTTGGGGCCGCTATGGTTGCCACCAATTTTTCATCATATGGAACCTGTGGAACTGCGCTTTTACTCCGAAAATGGACAAAGATGGCCAAAAATTCAGCAAAAACTCCAGGGCACGCTCTCCTCTCCAGTTAAATTTCGATCCTGAGAATAACACAAGATAGCCCTAGAGCTAAAAATTCTGCCCGAAATGGGTTGAAACGTGCAGAAAACTCCACTCCGCGGCGGCTACAGTAATCCTTCTCTTTACTTCATTTTCTCCCTGAACCAACCTCATAAAGTGATCCACTGGGGCTTTCTTGAATCCACAAAACTTTTTCAAATAGTTGAAGGTGGCAATATCAGGTCGATCCTCGGCAAACAGCGTCGCATAGCCTACAGTAACCAGGATTACGGTCGGTTCATCCGAGAAATCCCGCACCCGTATAGTCTTACAAGTCATAGTCAGCAGGAAAGATCATTTTTCACGGTTGAATGTCTTTGATTTTCAAATTAAGTGATAGAAACGAGTTGTACTGCCGAGACTATACCGGTGCAGGGGTTCTGGGGCGGATTGTCAGTGATCCTTTGTCTAGCAGAAATAACTACCAACCATTACGGGTATAATTCTTCCAGACCATCTCATAATCGTCAAAATAGAGCTGCCAATTCTCGTCCATCTCAGCCGGGAATTGGCTGGTCGAAATGGCT
This sequence comes from Oscheius dolichura, assembly GCA_932521035.1. Classification (NCBI taxonomy): domain Eukaryota; kingdom Metazoa; phylum Nematoda; class Chromadorea; order Rhabditida; family Rhabditidae; genus Oscheius; species Oscheius dolichura. The sequence goes on from OW051494.1 coordinate 8,571,043, forward strand.
CGGACTCCTCTCAATATGGCCACCAGATTGGTATACGTGTTGTCATGGACCTTCACCTGGCCCAACATATCCACAAATCCCAGTCTCTTCATTTCAGCGTGTGATTTGGGCAACTAAACAATTCTATCTTTCTTTTTTAAATGAATACCTGTCGGATGAAATTCTGCCGGGACATGCCGTCGAGGCCAATCATCACGACGGCCGGCCTCTCGGCGGAGATGGGCTCGATCGGGCGGGAAGGGGCTCTGAACAGGTTACTGTACTGTAAAAGAGTGGGAAAGATAACTCACCCAGGCAGGGGACGAGTCGAGTTCCGTACAATAATCTGGGCGAAGTTTTTGTTGAAGACATTCCACACGCCGGGTCGGTTGCATCGGACCTCGAAGAACTCGTGCTCCACGGGGAATTCATAGCCCGATTGGGTGAAGTCGATCAGTGTCCGGTTCCCATAGACCAGGTCGAAGTCCGAAATGTTTTCCTTGTGCCAGATCGGGGTCACGTAGCAGCGTACTCCGGCTAGAAGGGACTCGTCGAACTGAAAATGAGTAATTGTTATAAAATCGCTTTAATTGCCACGACTGTGTCGCGAATTCAATCAATTTCCCTGTCGGCGTAGGCAACGCGTCCCGCCGACTATAGACGAAATATTTTAGCTGAATTTCCCACAGCCCGCTGACATAAAAGCCTAGTCCATTTTCCGAATCAGACCATAAAGAGAGCAGAAATAAACGAACTCGGAGGATGCTCTTCTCCAGAGTGGCATACGGCTTCTGTACAGGCCGGCAGATCAACGGCGACGGCTTGGAATAGTAGGGGAGAATGCTGGGATCCCACGGATCGGGGCGCGGGATTCGACACTCCGAGGAGACGGCCTGAGACGTCAGCGACTGAAAATTGATCGTCTAGTCTAGAAAACAAATGAAAAAAAAACCTGTAGATGTTTGTATTCTTGAGTAAGTTTTGAGTCGAATTGGTGGTAGAGGTGGACGTGGTAGCCGGCGATGACACTCGCGATTAATATTGCCAGTCGCAAGGGCCACGAGGCAGAGAGGCGCCGGGACAGGTCGCACCGGGAATACCGCATGGCTGCAAATGGAAGTTTCATAAAGAAAACTCGAGCAAAAAAAGAACATACCGGCAGCTGGGAAGCGATCGTCTGCCCTGTGGTTATTGCAGTCTGGACGGACCAGGGACGCGGTTTGACAGAAATATGTGACCAAAAAAGCAGTCGAATTGACAAAATTTGGACAAAAGGAAAGCGAATTTACAATCTCCGCCGCCCATTTCACACAGATGGGCTATCAACGCTGTGACTAATAGAGACGACTAGCGGAGATTCGACCACCAGGAGTTCGGGAAGCTTTTTGGCGTAGAAGGAAGGATTTTCGGGTGGCCCTTGGCAGATAAACTAGGAAAGATTTCTGGGGGACGAATCTGTAGCCGGGGGAGATTTTGTTAACTACCGAAGAGATCGACATTCCTCGCCAGTAGTCCTCCTTCCGCCTCCGAGACTCGTCCTCCCCCGTGGCCGACCAAAAAAATCAAAAAACCAGAAGAAAAAGAAGACGACAACTTTTAGGCAACGCTTTATTTATCTTCTACGAGTGGAGAAGTGTCTTCTTGTAGCCGTCAGTCGTCCGCCTCAATAGAAGTAGTTTCCAATGAACTGGAGATGCTCCTGGACGCCGGTGCAACTGGAGACGGCGGCCTTGTTGCGCTTCTTGGTGGTGCTGCGCATCTCTTGTGTCAGCTGGGCCAGCAGGAAGTAGTCCGGCGTGTCAGTCTGTCCCAGTGTCTCCAGATAGAAACGGATCCGATACATATTGGCATGGCCTGACGGCATCCACAGCTGACCCGGGCTGATGTTCGTCTTCATCAGGAGACGCAGATTCGGGTCCATCTCTCCGGCAAAGCCGCCCTCTTCAGCAGGGCCCTTCACACTCCAGGCTTGAGGAAGCCCCGCGTAGCAGTAAGTCACCTCTATCATGCCCAGGAACCAGGCCCACAAGTCGTCGACTCGACCCTGAAATTTGTGGTTTGCATTGAAAACTTTGAGAAGACTCTTCATAGCATAGATCGGTCGTACCTGCTGGTATCCGTACTCGGCCTTGAAAGAGCACCATTCCATTGTTCCTTCCGGTTGAATGCTGGAATCCGGCAGACGGATGGTCCCGTCCGGATTGACATACGACCAGGCCAGTCCCAAGTCGATCATTTTGACCTGCTTCAGTGCCGCCGGATAGCCGAGATTCTCCTGTTTGATATCGCGGTTGACCAGTCCCGTCTGATGCAGATCCCAGACAGCACGAAGAACTTGCAGCAACAGCTCAGCCATATGGCCGAGGCCATCTTTCCTCTTCTGCTCGAGATAGGTCCAAATCTCCGTGACCAGACTGCCATCACACAGTTCCTGCAGCAAAAACTCCACGTCCTTTCTCTGAAAAAGGAAAAATTTATTAAAGAAGACTGTCGTCTGTGGTGTGGGCTACTTGGCGCTTCTCTGCCCACTGCCGGGGACCTTTTCCCACTGGTCTTGTACCCAACCTATCGCAGCCTATAGCCAACATTGTTCGTGATTCGAAAGTGACCCTGTTTGATCAATTCGGAACTGGGTCTTTCAAAAACTTGGGCACGAAACTCGGCACTGATTCGGGTCTGGTAATATCATTCTGGGTCGGATCAAACTCGGACTGGCTAGAGATGAAATTACGTTTTTTCGATCGGGTCTATGCACCCACACCGCCTGAAACCGCCTGTGGCCTTCACTGGTCGCATCGTACTATTGTATACTCGCGCAGGAGCAAAGATTGGTTAGGCCTACTCAAGTAACCCTTGCTACAGGTTCGAACAACCACCATTTGGTTAAAAAATACCTAGAAACGCCCAAAACCTGTCAAACAGGATTGAACAGCGTTTTTACCAGCGGAAATCGCTTTTGCAATTGTGGGTCGATTCGGCTGCTTCAAAATAGTGCTAAACGGCCAGAAATTGGACAGAAGTCGGCTCAACACGACGTCACAATTTCGGCGCATGGTGGCGCAACAATTGCGCTCCTATAGCGCCATCCTTCTCCGGTCAAACCGGCCTTTTAACTCGAACACGAAGAAGAAGAAATGCGTACGCCGATTTCCGGGAGATCCATGGTTCCGTATTCGAGAAGTTTACAGATATTGCTGGTTCGGTCCTCCATATTAGTGGGACTTTGGACGCGGTTCATGGTCGTGGCTTCTCTCCGAAAATCCGATTTCCCAGCAACTATCGGAAACTTGACAATAGCTTTTTCGTCATCCTTTTCAACCGCCAAAACAGCTCCAAAACCACCGGCGGCGATGTATTTCGTAATAGTCCAATCTTTGACTTTTACACCAACCAGTGAATCTTTGCTGAAAACGGTTGACGAAAATTAGGGACTGGGAAGATGGAACTGACAATTCCTCGGCCATGATGAAGAAGGAAATGACCGCTGGACAGATCAATGGGGTCGCTTCAGATTTCTGGCTAAAATCTGGTTAAAAAGAGGAACGAGTAGACAAGTTTTACGAGGTTATGACGGGACTATTACCGGACTGGATTCTGTCCCGGAAAGCGATTCATTCTATCGTTTGCTGCTCTCCTGGATGGTTCAGCAGTCGAAGTCTCCGAGCGGCGGATCCACTGGCGATGCCAAGAAGCCGACAGTTGGCTACGTCTTCTACAATTTCCACTCCGTGACTCTGCCCCGTTCCGGCATCGAGAATCTCGTCCAATTTGTGAGTTTGTATTCTTGGTTACAAGGTGCACGGGTTCGGACGGTTGACAGCGTGCCGCAGAGTAGAATGAGCTATCGTTGCTACTTTTCTAAAAGTTGTCACTTTGCCTTGCCGTTGGAGGTAGACAGTGGCCATTCATTTGGATGCGCTGATGCGGCTGGCACACCATTTTATCGGCCAGGGCGACTCCAACAAGTGCGCCCGCCCGTTTCACGTTGTTGCGCTGTTTCTTGGGGTCTTCTTGACACCGTTTCTCAGCAGCTCGTGGGTTTCTCTGCTCGTCTACACGTGGTGTGAATAGCGGCGGCCGGCGGCCCACTCCTTTATTTTTTTGAGAATCAATAGAGCGACCGCTACAACTTCTTATAACAATCCTAAATGGTTAAACTCTTTAACCAGTAATTTCAGGTGACCTCGCAGTTGGCGCTGACCCTTCTGCGCTTCTTCTTCTGCTGTGATGTCCGCCACACCCCGGACGACGTGATCCGCCTGATGGAGGACACCCAAAACTGTGAAGTGATGCACATCAGCAACCAGCAGTCGGCCAGCTGCTTCGAGGAGGAGATCTCCAAGCGGGCTCTGAACGTGGTAGCCGGCATCGAGTCCGGCCTGCTGGTTCTCGTCACGGACGAGGGAAACTACGACCTGCTCTTCGACGAACTGGCAGACGACTGGGACCTGGGCATCTTCCACCCGGCCGACACCGATCCCGCCTTCCGCAACCTGGCGGAGATTGCCATCCAGCTGCCCATCGACAAGGAACAGGAGGAGAAGAAGCCACTGGCCCGGCAGGAGGAGGACACCGCCAGCGGGCAGATGAACGAATTGAAGAAGACTCTCGTGGAGATGCTGGAGAGGATGAAGGAGATCAACAAGAGGATGGCCGAGCAGCCGCTGAAGAAGACGACGGACTACGTGGTGAAGGTGGCCGTCAAGAAGGTGGAGGAGGATGTGCCGAAGAAGAGCGGATGGGAGGACACGCCGAGAGACAGCGGATGGGACGGCGACGACAGGAAGGAGAATGGATGGGACGGCATGGAGGAGGAGGAGACGATGCCGAAGACGGGCCTCGGATGGGACAGCTTCCCGGTCCCGAATCCCGAACTGAAAACTTCTGGCTGGGATGAAGAAGTGCACAAGGAGATGGAGGCGGAGAAGGCCTGGATGAGTGCCGCCGGCCCCCTGCTCCCGGCACAGCAGGAAAGGAAGAACCCCTTTGGCGGGAATCCCTTCGAAGCCAAGTCGAAGAAGCCGGGAGTCGCCCCGAAGATGGCAGCTCCTCCCGCAAGGGCCCCCTCCTTCAATCACCGTCAGGAGCACTTCGAGCCGAAATTCCAGGAGGACGGAAACCACATGGCGCATTGTGGAGAAGGCCCCGTTGGCTACCACCAGCAGCAACAGCAGCCGGTCCCGTGGAAGGAATCCAGGAATCCGTTTGGAGGAGGCGTCGCCGCCCCGGGCCCCCAGCCGCCTTTCGGAGGAGGAGCAGCCCCCTCGCCGTCGAGGATCCCCGGCGGACCGAACTTCCAGAAGCCCGGACCCCAGTGTCCCCAGTGGGAGGACAGGAGCCATCGCGCCTCGGACAGCTGCCCCCTCTGGCACCCCTTCAAGCAGTGTCTGTCAGTCTCCCTGTCCCTTTCGTCCATCCAACCATCCCCGTTCAGGTTCTACCCGATGTGTCGCGCCACGGCTGCCAACTGCGGCTACGCCCATCCCTTCTGCACCAACGGAGAATGCCAGTGCCCCGGCCAGGTCCACGACCCGCAGCTCAACCACTTCGCCGGCTTCGTCTAGTGCCGCCGCCTCCGGCCATTTTTCTTTTATTTTTGCGTGTCTAATAAAAAGCAACGCATTGTCCGGTAATTGTTCTTGTTTCTCTTGTACTGTCCGTCTTCGTCGCAGCTCTGAATCACCCCAGAAAGCAATCAATCAGGTTCTAAACCAACAGGTGACTAAAAAAGGAAGGATAGCTGTAAAATAGAACATTTATTGGCCTTTATCTTTTCCCGGAACATCCAATTTCCGCCAATTTTGTTTGAATTCTTTCAAATTCTCCCGCCTCGCCTCCTCGTCCGTCATGGCCTCCTTGATCCGGGACTTGACCAGCAGGTAGTAGGCGTTGATGAGTGCCTGGAGCACGGCCAGCAGGAAGGCGATGACGGAGACATCCCAGGTGTAGGCGTGGGTTAGATCTTCTTGATACTCCGAGTAGGCCACGAACAGGTGCCACAGCTCGACGACTACCGTAACCGCATCAATGACCAGTGTTATCAGTACGATGCGGAAATTCACATAGGTCAACGCGAACAGCTGGAAGAGGACGGTCCCGACGGCCAAGAAACGGAGAAATTGCTCAGTCAAATCAGCCAAATTGTCCGTTGGTACCTGAATCAGGATTTTTGTTATTTTGCCGGCGAAAAGAGCGGCTTTCTCTTCTCGTACTAGCTCTTATATTACTTTAAAATATGTACAATTCTCTCCCAGAAGATGCCAAAAACGTGACTAATTCTTTCTAATTCATGGCGCTATACGGACATTTCAAGAATTGTTCGCTTACAGTCTTTGAATATCAATAAAAGCCTTAAAAAAGACAGTAAAAGACTCTCACCTCTCCGATTTTGTCGTTCCGACTAGTGAATACGGTAGTTTTAATTATAGTCCAAAAGGCAAACAGTATTATGGACATGATGTAGTTTTTGTCTATTGGAATGGGTGGCTGGAAAAGTGACAATTATAGAAACAGCCGAAAGGGGAGGCCGACCGGCGCATGAAGATTCATAGTGGAAGAAGTGGAGACTGCGGTTGTCAAGACAGATTGTCAGGGCAAGTGAGACGGGATTAAACTGGTAGCCAGAATGCCGGGATTTGAAAAACGACAGGGAGAAGAGCAGAAGGGGGCCATTTCCCCGGCTCTTTCACTAGATTTCCCGGACAATCGCTGGACCAAAAAATACAGTGGTGGATCAGAGAGGAGATGTGCAACATGGATCAAAACCGGTGGGGAGATGTGCAAAAACGGTGGGGAGATGTGCAACATGGATCAAAAACGGTGGGGAGATGTGCAACATGGATCAAAACCGGTGGGGAGATGTGCAAAAACGGTGGGGAGATGTGCAACATGGATCAAAACCGGTGGGGAGATGTGCAAAAACGGTGGGGAGATGTGCAACATGGATCAAAACCGGTGGGGAGATGTGCAACATGGATCAAAATCGGTGATTTCAAAGAACACCGTTCCGAACCATTTCTGAAAAATATAAAGGCTCTCCTATCGAATTGGGATCGCGCACTGGCTCTAGAGGAGTTTAGCACCGGGCGAAGGGGCAATGGGGAGGGGGAGAGGGGCCTGCGGACTCTCTTTGGATGTTAAAGCGGATCATATTGTTTTGTATTTATCTCTATATTTTCAGTGGTTCAGCGACCACGACCGTGTGGTTTCTCCGCTGAGTGATACGCGCCGTGAGGGCATGGATGGAGCCATTGCCGGAACGCCATTTGAGCATGATTACGCCAGGACGGCTATTCAAAAGTATAAGCCGGATAAGAATCAGCCATGGACGAATTGGATGACTGTAGACGGGAATGGAACGAGGACGACGCTATTCTCCGGACTGTGGCTCCCCGGCAGACCGAAGCATTCGGAAAACGATATGGAGCCGCGACACATTGTCTACGATCAAGCTCTGGCGATACCGAAGGCAATTCGGAAAGGCAGCCCCAATCATGTCTTGCTAGACATTCCCGCATACTTTCGAGGGCATACAGGTATGCAGCTGCTGAGTTTCTGTCTGTTATAGGGACTGTCACCGTCACATTGATTGTTGGGTTACTTTAGCCCATTCCCAAAGAGGACCCAAGGGCAAGCGAGGGCCGACGCCGTTTCCCAAAGACTCATGGGCCCACAATGGCCAAGTGTCTCCATGGCCATGAGACAGCCCCTCGGCTTCCGCTCCGACGAGGTGGTTCCCTAGACGGGCGTCTTGGGGACGAGACTGGAACTAACAAGGATGGATAGATCTGGGCATTGCCGATTTGTTCGGGGAATTCTCTTTGGAGAATCTTCCTGACGCTATTGTAAGCGTCCTAGCCGGAAAATAACCCAGGGAATGGCCCAGAAGGAGCCTGAAAAAGCTTCGTTATCCCCTCCTGAATACGGTAATAGGCAGGGTTCCTCCAGCAGTTTTCTCTTTGTTAATTACAGTAATTATTATCGTTTGTTTTCAGTCTGCGGATCGGGAATCTCAGCCGAAGATCAGGCCTACAAGCTGTGCGATAACGACTGGGCCCGTCTTACCCGTGACGATGGACGCCTGATGTGCATCAAGGCATTCACGACGGAACTGGAACGGAAGAATTATGAGCAGGCCTTGAATTTTTGTGGTACTTTTGGAGCTGTCCTGGCACCGATGGAAAGCTCCGACGAGCAGTCCCTGATCATCCAGTTAATGCAAGACGCCAGCTCGGTGAAACAAGGAGCCATGTGGCTGGGAGGGCAGAGAAAAGATGACGGAGGGCCATTCTATTGGAGTATAGATGGAAGGCAAGTAGTCACGGCCAATTGGGAAACGTCAACTAACGAGCCAAATAATATGTGAGTTGTACTGTTTTTTTCTTTTTTTTTTGGCTCTGGTTCCTGTAACCCCCCATTGTTTAACTATGTGTATTTTATAGAAATAACAATGAATGGTGCATGCAGATTTACACTGGAGGGGTGGAGGGTCGCGACTTTGGAAGATGGAATGACATCCGATGCGACATGACAGAGAGTCCTCACGGCGACGAGATCAAGGGAGGCGTCTGCGCCAAATATGTCTAAGGGTAGTATAAAGCTCTCTCGTAAAATATCTCGTGTTTGTTTCTATTTTTGTGTTGTTCTTTATTATTATTTATTAGTAGTAATAAAGGTTTCGTGTTTGCTATCACGCTTTTCCTTCTTCTTTACAGCCAGTTCCCTTGGAACGACTTCCGCTGTCCGGTATTGTGACTAATACGGCTCAAATCTGTCCCCATTTTGAGGAAAACGCCGTCCTAAACTATTAGTAATCTTATGGCATACATGTGCAAAGCATTTGCGGCAAAGGCCCGGTCATAGCCTTGCCAGCCTTTCGACATGGCCCGCCGGAGTGATCTCACCACCGTATCCCCCCAAATTGTATTTCTATGGAGTGATCTAACCACCGTAATCCGTCAAATTGTATTTCTATGGAGTGATCTAACCACGACCACCCCTATCCCAGCCCCAGCTAAACCCTGATTCTGACCAGCTGTAAATGTTATAAGGTCGGTTTAATCATTCGTTTTTAAATAGAAAGAAGATTCTTGTCGGGGCCGCGCGAACGCAGCCCCTCACGCAAAAATTTAGCTGTAGGCGAATCTCAACTCGAGACTGCCTCACGGGTCAGCCGTTCCGAAAGTGCAATGGAACAGCCTCGCCATGGAGCCGGCGTCTTCCTGATCACGTCAGATCTCCCAGCCAGGTAAGTTTAATGCTGGCCAAGTCGGGACAGGCTAATGCGCCGCGGCTGCCGAGATCGGATGGGTGCGGCGGGCGCGTCTCTAATTGCGGAGAGGGCGGGGAAAAGCGAACGGGCATTGTTCTGTTCGCTTTGCATTTTTGAAAAATATGGGTGCGCGGCAAAACGTGGAACGCTTGGGAGGAGATGTAGAGGCTGTTGTCTACAGGACTCTCAGCAACTTTATTTATGATCTTCGCTTTTTATATTCCGCATTTGGTTTCCTTTCAGCAGGCGAGGTTCTCCCGGCCTCCGGATGGCCGCTGAAAACGAGATAATTAATTTCATTCTCAAAATAATGGCCTACTCTGTTGGCAGATAAAATATGTTTGATCACGAGTATTAGTAGAATACCACAATTGGCTTGATTGGTCCATATAATCCGCCTGGTTCGCGCGAGGATAGCCTAATTTCTCTTCCTAATTTTCTTTTGAAAATAAATTCTACCAGAATCAAAATTGGAATATCCCAGTGGAGTTCCATCTTGCCACGTACAGCTGCTGCTATTACTGGTCGTACACCACAGCCCGATCCAGGGCTGACAGAAATAATTCTGACAAGTAAAGTTTGCAATAAATTGATTATCAGCTTCATCCAAAATTATGGGTAGTGTAGCATTGTAGCTGAGGCAAGCTTGCGCCGATTCGTTATATGTTAGGATATAATCGTAGGGCTGAAACCCAGTTTATTTCACTTTATTTTCGTATTTTCATATAGCTCAATCTTTTAAACATCTTTTAACCTCTTTCAAAGTAATAAATTTACCTTGTAACATTTACAGGTATCGGGATTCAATGTGTAGCTGGGATCGGGACAGTGACCGTCTAAAAAAGTCATTCGTGGGGGTGGCGGGTGGGACTTACTAGGACAGGATCCACTCGGTGTGGCAGTCGTCACAGTAACCGGAGAAGCGGTAGTCGTCGGACAGCCATTAATAGGAGCCGCGTTGGGGTCAATCTGGCACATGTAGGGCTTGGCAGAGCTACAGAGCTCTTTCCTGGAACCATTCTATTGAATAAACCCGGTAAAAAGGTCTCCTACGTCCACTGGTTGTCAACATCACGGACAGCTCCACACTGGTAGATGCTGGGATCCGATGGCTGTCCCGGCGCCCAGTTCTGATAAGAGGAATTGTCCCCGTTTGTCCAGGACCAGCGGGCCGACACTAGAAGATTCGCCCCGATCCAATAGCTAGGTGCGGGAGATGACACCGAAGCCATCCCATCAATATAGGAATTCTCAAAGGCGTTGGAGACCGAGACGAGGCTGCCTCCCATGGAATTGCAGCTCTTTTCGGCCGCGAGGAAATTTGTCGCTTGGGAAACGTATTTGTAACATCTGGAAGGGTTTATTCTATTTATAAAAAGATGAAGATTACTTATTGAAGCCACTCTCATAGACGGTTCCAGTTGGACATCCAGCAAAATTTGAAGTAACAAGAAGAAGAAGACAAAGCGTCTTTGCTAGCATTACGCCAAGAGCAGAAGTGATAAGGGACGACAGCCACTGCAGAAAGGAAGAAGAACAATGAAACAGTTCGAAGGGCGGCGCAATCTGTAGCCAGAGGATGCACTCATTTCAAACATTCATATATTTGTATATCTTTTTACACTACGAAGTCTTCGGTTTTGGCTAGAAGAGTTTCATTCGTACAATATCCCCCATTGACCATTGAACTCATTTCCGTTTGGACATAGAATTATCAGTCCCCGGAAGTCTTGTAGAAGGTTTCTTTCCAAAACAAACAAAATCCAGTTAAAGCTAAAGATGTGTGGTGCTGTGTAAAAGTGGTTGTAAAAAGCTTATCACGAAGTTCTGAAGTGTAACTGATTAAAATGGGGCAAGTGCTGGAAAAGATTTGTCTTCGCATTATGTGGTAAAGTAAGGATTACTGTACTCGGTTCTGTCCGGAAAATATCGAGTCAAAAGCGAAAATGGAGCTCGATTCAGCCATTCGACTACTTACCTTCTGCTTCTTAGCTGCTTTGATTCAAATGGCAGAAATACAAGAAGATGACCTCCAGCCAGAGGAAAACTTCTTTGTACGGACATTTCACCATGCAGAGGCAATTTTCTACACATTTACCTCCATCGTTTTCTCTGTGGTATGTAATTTCCTCCTTTAAAAGAGTACTGTAGTGCTCTTGGTCCCGTAGCAACTAATTAGACTACTTTCAGAGTGCGATGAAGATCCATCTGATGACCTACTTCCTGTGGATAATTGTGCAGCTGGTCAGCAGCAGTGAGAAGGAGCCGCCGCTGGCTCAACTGCTCGTCGTCCTGGGAGAGGGCATCGCCATACTCTTCGCCACGATGGCCATCACCAACTACACATCTCTACTTCTTATTCCGCTCATGGTCATGGCCAGCCTCGAATGTGCCCGATTTGCATTCCACGCGATGATTATCATCTTCTACATGAAGGGCCTCATCCTATTTGAGAAGGACTTGTTCTTCTTGCCGGTACGTTATGATCCTCCTTTCTTCTCGCTACCGTACCCAAAAAAGACAGCTACATCTTCAAGAATAAGCTGGCATCTACATCAGAAGCCAAAAAATAACCTAAAAACCTAGTGAAACAGCCAAAAATGACGGTCATTGCAGCCCGACAAGAAGAAAAAGAACTTCTATTTCCACTGGGAAGTAACCTGTGCCCAGTTTGGCACCATTCCCGCCCAAAAACCTTTGAATTTTGCCATTTTGAGAACAAAAACGAGAAACAGCCGCGCTAAATAAGCCAGACGAACGAATACGTCTACAGTAATCCATTCGTTTGCCACGCCCCCATATTTTTCAAAAATTTAAAGCGAACAATGCCTGTTCGCTTTCCCCCGCCCTCTCCGCAATTAGAGACGCTGCCGCCGCACCCATCCGACCTCGGCAGCCGCGGCGCATTGGCCTGTCCCGACTTGGCCAGCATTAAACTTACCTGGCTGGGAGATCTGACGTGATCAGGAAGACGCCGGCTCCATGGCGAGGCTGTTCCATTGCACTTTCGGAACGGCTGACCCGTGAGGCAGTCTCGAGTTGAGATTCGCCTACAGCTAAATTTTTGCGTGAGGGGCTGCGTTCGCGCGGCCCCGACAAGAATCTTCTTTCTATTTTAAACCTATATATTTTCCAGGAAATGGTAGAAAATGGGCTGGAGCACGCGGTGCTGTGTCTGTGCCTCATGTTCTTCTCCTACTTTTCCATCATCGTCTCCACGGCCCTGTATCTCTACTATTGGTGTGACGACGCCGCTCGACGCCAAGCCGAAAACGCCGAGAGAGAACGCCAAGAGCTGGCTCGTTTCGCGAGGCCTTTCATCCTCCAGATGCCGGCCGGAGGACAGCAACAGCTGGACGTGGTGGAGGAGAACAGCGACAGCCCGCCCAACTATTCCCTCGTCTGCCGTCAGCCACCAGAAGCTGTCCACACGGCCAAATCGGAAACATCCCCACCGCGATACTCTCGACTGGAACGGGGATCTCAAAAGGAGGAGGAATGAAGAGGAGGACAAGAAGGAAAGCGCACAGATAGTCGTAGACTATAGTAAAAATAATATACTGACTGGTCCTCCAATGTCTTCATTTTCTATGCCTTTCTTTCTTGTTTTCCAGCTAGAATTGCAAGATAGGCCCTAAACGACGGCCATTGCTGAGTCAGTTCAGCCACGGGCGCCCGTCGAACACAGCGCTCCCTCTTTTCGTCTCTATTTACGATCGAATCCAAATGAGATTTGGATGGTGGGCGACGCTGGTAAAGAGTTTTTACTCCAGACCTTTGCAGAATTTCCGTAACGGTTTTGGTTCAACCGCAGCTCATAGTGGATTGTAGAGAGAGGGATTCAGGTTGGGCGGGTGTTAAAGGATCAGAGAAGGAGAAAGAAGACTATATAGGAGTGAGGGAAGGTGGGATAGAGAGGCGGTAACCCTTTCAAAAACATTCCCTCATCAATATGGGCAATTTCTGAGTCGACCCCTCGTTCATTTTCGAAAGCTTGGATCGCGCGCATCTTCCTCGCCATATGGCTTGTCGGCTCCCGCTTGATCCCCCTTTCTCAAACTTTTCGAAACTATCATGGCGTGTGTTTGACCCCCGAAAGTTTGAACTCTCGTGTTACCCTTTCCCGCCAGGCCATATGGCGGTATCATCGGAGCGGTCCGTTTTGGAGAGGAGCCAACGGCGGCCCTCTTGTTGTGATCGAGGTTCTCATGGGTCATCAGAACAGCCATCAATGTTTTTTGAAAGGGTTACCGCCTCTCTATCCCACCTTCCCTCACTCCTATATAGTCTTCTTTCTCCTTCTTTGATCCTTTAACACCCGCCCAACCTGAATCCCTCTCTCTACAATCCACTATGAGCTGCGGTTGAACCAAAACCGTTACGGGAATTCTGCAAAGGTCTGGAGTAAAAACTCTTTACCAGCGTCGCCCACCATCCAAATCTCATTTGGATTCAATCCTACCACTTCTAAAATCTTCTACGTCTCATATTTTGCTCTAACTTTATTCTGAACAACGTTGACAGCTTTTCTCTTGTATAACCCTCCTTTATCAGTTTATCTCCGGCTTGAAAATAATGTCTACACCATCTGCCCCCACTGCCCCCGTCGAAGTCCCCGAAGCAGTACCCGTGGCCGTGACTGCCCCCGAAGACGTTCCCGAGCCCGCTCCCAAGAAGCTCTCCTTCATCTTGAAGTCCAACGACGGCGAGGAGATCACCGTGGAGCAAGAAGTGGCCTTCCAATCGAATGTGATCAAGAAAATGGTCGCCGATCTCCAGATCACCGACCCTGACGACAACGTCATGTCTGACCCTCTTCCCATCAGCAACCTCGACGGATGGACTCTCCGTAAAATCCGCGACTGGTGCCAGGCCCACCAGGGTGAAGTCTTCGTACCGAAGGAGCCGTATGAACCAAAGGATGGCCCTCTCCGAAGAGGAGAAAAAATTCCTTGCTGTGAACAACAAGCAGCTGCTTGCCCTTCTTAGCGTACGTTTTTTTCTTTCCTTTTTCATTAAAGAGACAATATCAGGCCGCAGATTATCTGGAGATCTCTCACCGAGAACATTACCCAGCGAATCGCCGATATGCTACTACTGCAAGCTAAGCGGGGAGATGTGGAACATGGATCAAAACCGGTGGGGAGATGTGGAACATGGATCAAAAACGGTGGGGAGATGTGCAAAACCGGCGGGGAGATGTGCAAGAACGGGTGCTTATGTATTGTCTGCGCCCTCTGTTTCCCTCGCCACCTGATTCATCGCTAGTGGCGGCCTTTTCAGTAGCATGCCTACTCATGTCAGTGGCTTCATATTGCAGCCCCAGACAAGGAACACAGTAAGGATTCCCGTCGTTTACAGCATGCCTGCTCATGTCGTTTGTATTAGATCCATTGGTAACCTTCAGGCCGTCTTTCTTACCCATTTTCGATTACTCAAGCCTCTCAACTATAATATTATTTTGGATACATGGCTAGTCGTGTTCTCGGGATAAAAATTGATTTTCCTCTCATTTGCTATACAACTGTCTGGAAAATTCTCAAAAAGGGCTAGAGACGCTAACTGGCCTTCATTTTCCCTGAAAATGGATATCCTTCTTCTTCAAAGCGAAATGTTTTCAATCACCTTTTATTTTTCTATTGTTTTAACGGGAACAGCTATTTTTTTTTATCTCGTTGGCCTTATCTCCAGCTACCTCCTGTTGTCTCGTCACCGTTCCTTTGTTTTGCTGCGCGTTTCATTGAAAACACGGTCGGTGTTCTATTTTCCCCGCATTTGAATTTGTTTGTTCATTTTGTGCTCTTCATATCTTTTTTTAATACTACAATTCCTTTCTTCTTCTTCTTTTTTTGAATCTATGAAAATAAATTCATTTTTACAGAATAAACTGAGAATGGTCGATAGGATTACACCCAAAACGAAGGCTTCTGCGAAACGGACGGTGCCTGTTGAGAACGGACAGAAGTTTCTCATGCGGTCTAACCCCTACAGGCGAAGAAATGCGGAAAAAACTCGGCTAGCCGGCCTAATTCTTGATGTAAAGGGCAATATGGCTGCTTTTCTCTATAACAGGAAAGTCTACGTCATGCCGTTTGCGTTTTTCACTAAATTCGATGGGATAACAACTAACAAAGGAGATTGGATTGCTTTTAACTTCAAATGGGTAAGGAATACAACCAAAAAAAAGAATAAAAGCTCCTTTTTTTCAGAAAAATAGACTCTCAACGATGTTTGACGTCATAAATCCAGGTACACCCCCCTTTCCGGCTACCTATACGGAGAAAGACGGACTGCAGGTGGGGGTTCTTGAAGTTTATGGAGAGAATAGATATATATTGTAGCATTCAGGGGTCCTTTTACCCTTTATTCTGTTTGTTGGAAAAGGCAATATTAAGATACCCAGTGATTTGGGAGGGTAGAGCGCGTTTCGGCCGGGGCTTGGCCTGTTGACAACCCTATTGAGTTTAAAACGGGCTCGAAATGCGGAATTACATACCTATGTAACTGAAATTCTGCTCTTGTTTCCCATTTTCCCTATGAAAAAGCGACAAAAGGAGCTTGTTCTGAGTTTCTACCATCGAAATTGGGTAAAATGGGTTCCAAACGGGAGAAATGCTCAAAAACAAGCTCGCAAATGGATAGAAGGGGGCTGTAAAGGCTTTCCTAGGGGCATAGAAACGGCCTGGCGGAGTTTAGGCTCATTGGAGCGTCCCTAGCAGGTCTGAAATTTTTGGACCTGGGACGGGATCGGGACGGAAAGGAACTTCCCCAGAAAATCACCAGGTCGGCATCTGGACGGGACCAAAAATGGATCCTGGACAACGGAACGTATCGGGATTTTTCACCGTCGACATCCCGGGGTTTCGGGATGGAATCGGGAATCCCGCCCAGCCCTGGTTCCTAGCCTTGGAGATTCGAGAAAAAACCACCCTCTTTGACTTATTTCTACATTTTCAGGTGACCACTACCGTAGTAAAACGGGATAAATGGGTCTACCGTCACAAAGAAGTCTACGAGAAGATGGAGAACGGCGAATATGAGAAACGAATTCGATATCCGAATCTCCTCTGGTCCGATGCCTTCGACGTGAGTTTCTCTCCCAATTCTATTCCTGTTTTCTACCTTTTAGTTTATCTCCGATCCAAATCGACTCTTCACAAAAAAACGTGGTGAAAAGGCGATGAAGGTCTTATCGAAGGTGTTCTTTGACTGGGTCGCCTTTGAAATGTACAACCGGTTCTATTCTGACGTCTCCAAGTTTCTCACAGTCGAGCCGCTTGAACTCCTTGGCCTTGCAGATGATCCGGCTGTCGTTCTATATTCCGTGAGTTACTTTATACAACACATGCGGCTAGTTAAAGTCATCTTCCTTGCTTGCCGCCCCACGTCGCTCCCAGCTGTATCCGGGGGACTATTTCTCTTTTAGAAACCAGAGACGGGCCGAGAACGGGTATCAAGGCTGTGCCGGGCCAACCTTTTGAAATTCGGACGGGTTCCGAGCCTGCCAGCTCCAAACATTTCCCACCAGTATTCAAAAATCTCCGACATCTGGTCTCGAACCGGCCCCAATAATTTTTGCCCCTGGTTTCCATGGTTGAACCCCTGAAATTTGGAGCTGGATTAGTATTTTCCCAAAATTTGGAGCTTGTTTC
Organism: Oscheius dolichura; assembly: GCA_932521035.1. Classification (NCBI taxonomy): domain Eukaryota; kingdom Metazoa; phylum Nematoda; class Chromadorea; order Rhabditida; family Rhabditidae; genus Oscheius; species Oscheius dolichura. The sequence continues at coordinate 8,587,945 of OW051494.1, forward strand.
GGTCCCAGTTCTGATTGACCTGGAACAAACCCAGTAATTTTTTTCGGAGGACTGGGTATAAACAAAATCCTGACCACTGATTAAAACGATGCTTTGCTATTTTTTACATTTCATCTATCCACATTTCAGCCATGGCAAATAGCTGCAAATAGAGTCTACAAAAGGACGAATTTTGGACCAAGGCAGCCGGAGGTACGTTTCCTCCACATTCCTCACTTATTCTTCCTTTTACAATTTTATAAATTTCACCTTTTTACAGAGACTTTTCCTGGAAAAGGTGAATCCGAAATCCCGGTACTTTGGAATTGTGATAGGCGAGGGAAGTGACCATTTCGTCGTCTGGGACTACCGTTGTGGGCAGTTGCCCTCGATGTACCGCTACCAGGTGGACGAAGAGGGGTACACCTGTCACAAGCCCAGTCCACCGGTAAATTCCCATATTTGAAAAAAGTTACCTTTCTATCGTATCAGGTTGGAACATTTGTGAGCTATTGTGTGGCTCAATGCCTTGACAGCGTCATGTCGTTCGAAGCCGCCAAAGTGAAAATCTATAGAAGTGTTCACGATGTCAAGATATTAATCCATGATGGCAAACCAACTCCTCTGGTCAGTTTGTTTTTCAAGTTTTTAGGTTAGAAAGGTTACGGGAGCCAGTCAAACCGAAATATTGCCGGATTGACCCATACCCACGGAACATTTTCCAAATTTCGCTATAAAAAAGATGGATAACGGCCCTACAAATCATTTGGAGAGCTGCTGCTTATTTTTGGCCGAACCAGGGATATTTGTAAGACCTTTTCCCAGGCTTTTAGTCTCAACGCCCGCTGTAAGGCTCCCATATCCCGCCTCTTGGGGTTAGAACGTGATTTTTTGACTTCTTCAAAATTATAGACCAATTTCTATTACAAATATAGGGTTCCAAGATATCCAATAAGGCGTTCAAATGTTTCCTAGCCGAATTCTTGTAAAAAAATGTGAATCACATGTCGGAAAGAAGTCTCAAACCTGAGGACTACCCGCGGCCCCCTTTATTGCGGTCTAACAAATCTCACTGGCTCCGGGTCATTATATTTTCTAGCCACTAACGGAAGCCGATAACCCAGAAAAGTAGCAGAATGCCCTTTATTTCCAGGTAGCCTTGGACATCGTGCTGCCCATCGACTTCGTCAAGGGCTCCTACACCATCTACCATCCGTTCATCGGCCCAGTGCGCTTCTTATCTTTTCAAAAAACAAAATCTCCCGTTTTCAGATGAAAGTCTACCACTACCAGATAGAAAAGGACCTGGCTGCCAAGAAGCCCGATCTCACAATGATGGACCTTCGTGGCCGAGAAATTCGCATCTGGGTCCAGCCCTCGCACAACACCGCCGAAGCTGATGATCCTTGGGAGACGGAATTCTGGAGGTTTACAGAGTTGGACTGCAATTTGGTTCGTTCTAAAGATTTTTTTAAACATAAATAATGGTGTTTTCAGTTCAACAAGGACGTCTGCCGGATGTGAATCTACCAAAAGTTGGTTGGAAGCCTCCGGGGCCGTCTCTTGCCTCGAACTTCCCTTGCTATCACTTTTAAGGGTTATACTTACCTTTCTAATTCTCTCATTTTTGAATAAAAGCCATTACTGTACAGTGTATTAGGTTGTAACATAAGTATTACCCCTGGTTTTCCCATAAAACGACGCTCGGGGGACTTGGCCAAGACATAGCCTTCCATACTGTATGGAATGGACCATACATAACTGGGCTCTTCTAGTCTTGACGGATAAGCGAACCGGTTGCTCCATTAGAAGAAACGCATTCACTTCGACCTGAAGTCCCACTGGAAAGTGGTCGTTATTCAAACAATCACGATGAATTTCATCTGTTGTGCTTTGAACCTCGCCATCTTGGCCCTGTTGACCGACTCTACCAGTGCCCTTAAATGCAGAAGTTATAGTAAGTCAACTATTTTTCTTCTGTAGTCGTAAGAAATCAATCGGGGCCCCGGTGAGTAGCAGGGTTGTGCGGATCTATCCGTATCCGAAAATACCATCGAATCCGGATTGGATACTATCTAATACGTATTTGGTTGAGTGCGGAGCAAGGCGAAGGCGGGGCGCTCTCGTTGAAACAATGCTGGGTCGAATCCTTGACTAAGTTCGGTCTCGGTTGCGTTTTTTGCCCTTTTTTCTGGCTCACACCGCGAACGGGTCCCGCAACGAAAAATACTTCAGGAATACTTGGGTAGTGTCGAGGACCTCAAAACAAAAAAGCAAAAAGGTTTGACGCCAGCTAGGATCGAACCCGAGACCTCTCCGACCGCGCGCCCGCCCTCAACGCACACACAGACACCGTAGCGCTTTAAATAATAGGGATAGGATGCGAGTAAGAAAATATTTATTTCTTTTAAGCATACAATCACCAATTTTACCATTGAATCTGGTGCTTGTATTCTTCTTTTACGCAGAGACGCTTCACAATTTCATAGCCCGTCACGAGGAGGCAGCTGGTCAACGTGTTTGTGATGAGTCTGAAAAAGAAGATACCGTATTCTTCGAGGAAAAAGAGAAACGAACCGCGGAGCAATGCCTTTAGTGAGCATGAGCCCTCCTTCGTTCCGGATCATCCGTTCCACCGTCTCCTTATAGGTTGTTCGATGCATCTGCATACGAATTCTCATCATTTCAAAGGGATTGGTCACGAGGGTGGCCACGATTCCACCACAGGCCGCGGCGACCGCCTGATCCACCATTAGACCGCGATTTGTTGGCGGATGAAGCTGAAAAATAACATTTGATAGAGACAATTTATACTTAAAAGATGCGCCATTTCCTGCTGATCATAGCACACTAAATAAATTTCCATAGAATTGTTAGAATCGGCTTTAAAGAGCAACGAATGGGCCACGCGCCCGGCGGGAACAAACGCGCCAAAATAGCAGGATACTGTAGCACACGCCTAAACTCTTCTATTAATTAAAAAGCCAACCTTGTGCAGAAAATCCTGAACAGCATAATACGTCGGCCACATGACGGTGCACTGGGGCACGTAGCTCAAAGCTGAGGCTCCAAAACCGCGATAGAAGCCCTTGATCCCGTCGCAATGGTAGATGGCTTTGACGGTCCGGATGCCGAGTGATCCCTTGTCCACGTGGGCATTGAGACGATCCAACACGGCGCGATCATTCCCGGCCATCAGGTTGTTCGCCTTGAAGTAGACCATCATGTACTGGGAGACGATGTCCGTCGGAACGAAGATTGTCTGAAACAAGCGGAATAAAGATAGAGGGATACTGGCTTTTAGAGGGATCTAGCCAGCTTTTGGGAAGACCGTGGCCCGATCTAGAGGTCTCAATTGGAAATACATGGAGGGGCACCGGGTTATGGACCCTTATGACCTAGCTGAACTGGAGGTTCCTGCACACTCCTATTCTACAGTCAAGGGTAACTGAATTGCATGTTTCTTAGCTGGCTTTCTTCCTTTGTGAGTCAAGATGGTCGAGTTATAGCCGTTGGATACATTGGATACGCTCCATTTCGTAAAAATAGGCTAAAATCCGAGCCAGTCACAGGCGGCCCCGGGCGACTGTGGTCGTTCCCCAAAAGAATTCAGAGAATTCTAGAGGCGACTAGGGTCTACGGTTCTCTTCTTTGTACAACAATGACTCGTGGATCGATTGCGAGTCCAAGGCACTTTGTTGTGGTCATAGATACCGTATCCAGGGGCTAATGGCCATATTTCGCAACGGTAGATAACGCAGTACCTGCGTAGCCATGCTGGCCAGTCCTCCAGCAATGCCAGATATGACGGCGACCGACTGTATGCCAAAGTCATCTCGCATCGAGGCACGGGCACCTTCGTAGACGGCTGCATAGACAAAGGAAGCGCCGATTTGGGGAACTGTGATGAGAAACCCCTGTGAAATTCCATTATTCACAAAAATAAAGAAAAGAAACGTACACGAAAAAGTCCACGAATGCCTTCGCTGCGAGCCGTATCGACAAGAGCGTGGACGGTATTACGGTAGACGAGATGCTGCTTCTGTAGTTGAAGACGACTACGGAGCACGGCCAACGGGTACAGGCTGGTACGGACCACGAGACTCCTGAAAAGAAAACAACATTAGAAAAGGAACGGAGAGATTGAGAAGTAATCTTGCCCAGTTCCCGCCGAAAAAACTTTTGAAATTCCATTTTTCCAAGGGAAACGAAGGACGGCCGCTTTCAATTGCACTTTTCCCACCCAATGAAGCCCATTAGCGGTCGCTCCCGCTTCACTCTTGGACGACAACTGATTCGACCGAGTTTTTCCGTTAAAAAAACTGCTTTTGCTCCATTTCTTCGGGAAGAGTACGACTCCACGCGGTCGTAGCCAAAAAGACTAGCTGCATTTGAAATGACGGTACTGTCCATGTGCCAAGTAGTTCAAAAAAGCGCGGGACTTGGCCTCGTCTACAGTAAGCCAAACAGCTATCGGCAATACATTTTGGAGCCGTACTAGGCTTAAATCCCAAAAAAGGCTCGGATGTCCAGCTACGGGTCAACGTTTTTCAACGTGACGGTGCTCCGCTGGCGGCAGCTGGCTTTCTGACTTTCCCTGGAGTACTGGTGGCTCCAAAATTGACTGACAAATTGCCGACCGAAATTGCCATCTGCCAAGGCTTCATCAAGCCACGAGAAGACTCAAGTGACCAAGAAAACTGACCCAATAGTTGTTGAAGGTAGAAAAAGCGGCAAGTTGAGATGATTCCATTCAATGACTCTTAGCACACCGCTGCCCGGGGATCCAGCCTTGATTAGTAGCTCATCTTGTCCCGGCAGGGTCTGGGCCGAATGGGAGTAGAACTGTCCCTCCGAGATGGACATCTGCAACAGGCCAGTTGACAGAAAAAGAAGACCAAGCCACCTGGGCAGTCTAAACGGGGCAGAATGAGCAAATGGAGCGATTTCCAGCGTCATGCTTACCAAAATCATGTTCAAATCAGAAAAATTGGTCTATTCGACCGATTTTTACGGTAGAATATTGAATTTGACCCATTTGAAAGCGATCAACCAGATGCGAACTAAATGTTTACCGTTTTTGACCTTTCCTGTTACCGGGGTCGGGTATTATCGTTGAGCCAGGAGTTTCGACCTCCCTTCCAGCCGAGCGAAAGCGATAGAAAGCCACAGTCACTCCAAAGAGAAATGTTATCACCCTGAAAGAAGATCAACCCAAAGCTCTTCATTGTTTGACCGGGTAACTGCCGCCGTCTCTTGTTTTGTGTTTTCAACAGGGAGCGATAAGAGGATCTCCCAGACTACCGTTCTTTCAAGCGTCCAGTGGTTATTTTAAACCCTTCCCTGCCATTATGACACAGTCTTTACTCAAATGCTGACCTCTGCTGGCAAAGGGCGACGGCCATTGCTGTGTCAGTTCAGCCCGAACACAGCGCTCCCTCTTTTCGTCTCTATTTACGATCTTCCCACTAATAATCGTACTATTTGGATATTTTGTAGACTTTCCCGATAATTTATGCCCGTTATTTTTGTCCCACGGCCACAAAGAATCTCTCTATTATGATTTGTATGCCCGTTTGTTAATCTTGTTTCGTGCCTAGTCCCCGCCTTTGGCCTGATCGCTCTTCTCCCCTGTGCCCCTTTTTCCTCTCTTGCCCTTTCCCAGCGACAAAAAACATATTTTTCTTGGGAGACACACTCTCACCGTTGCTTCGGCTTCTCATCGATTTATTGGAAACTACAGGTTTGGCAGCGGCAGAAGATTTCATAATTCCCTGTTTACGCGCTGGTTGGCGCGCCGGCCCTCATCTTATTTTTACCTGAATAAAATTCTCAAGAGCCTTCCTTTCCAGGAGGAGAACATTTCTCAGAGATATGCTTCCTAAGATGGGGAAGATTTCTTATCGGTATTACCAATCTCTGGGGTGTCTCCTCGCTCCCTTCCTCGGCTAGACATCTCTCACCACTTAGACAATTTCATAACTCTGCCTGTTACGTCGGTTATTTTTCAAAGCAGGGAGCGCGCACATCTTCTCCGCCATATGGCTTGTCGGATCCTGCTTGATCGCCCTTCCTCAAACTTTTTGAAACTATCATGACGTGTTTATGGCCCCGAAAGTTTGAACTCTCGTGTTACCCTTTCCCGCCAGGCCATATGGCGGTATCATTGGCGGGAGCGGTCGGTTTTGGAAAGGAGCCAACGGCGGCCCTCTTGTTGGCCCAGAGGTTCTCATGGGTCAGCGGAACAGTCAACAATGTTTTTTGAAAGGGTCACCGTCTCATTACCTCACCTATCCTGCCTTCAAAATGGTCTTCTCTCTCGCTTTTCTTGACCTTTCAAAGCCAACATGAAACCATAGGTCATTTTTTAAAGCTTCCACTATCCAGATCTTAATTCGTTCGAATTCCTCCGGCTTGAAATTTCCTTCCCTTTCGTATTTTCCTCTTGAAAACTTTTACTCTGATTAAACTTCCAGTTTTCCGCTAGTCTAACTCATTTTTCAGTTCTACTCGTACTTGAAAACATGTCCGCTACGGTGCCCGCTGTTGTTGCTGAAAGTGCTCCCGAGGCTGTTGCCGAAGTTCCCGAGAAGAAGCTGAGGGTACTCACCCTCGAGGCCAATGACAAGAAGAGGATCAAAGTCCCCGAGGATGCCGTCTTCATGTCAAACCTCTTGAAGAAGATGGTTTCCGACTTGAGAATCACCGACCCCGAGGACAAGGCTCTCAGTGACGCCCTTCCTGTGAGCAACGTCGACGGCTGGACCCTCCGTAAGATCCTCGAATGGTGCGAGACACACAAAGGAGAAGTGTTCAAGCCGAAGGAGGCACACGAAGATCAGCGTATCGACTTGACACCTGCCGATAAAGCGTACATGGACATAACCAACGAGCAGCTCGTAGCCGTACTTCTTGTAGGTTTTATTCTCTTATTTCCTTTACCATAACGGGAGAATTACGGCTTTCAGGCTTTGCTTTTATGGGTGCGGGCGCGCCAATCCGCCTGATTCCTCCTATCGTATTTTTGATCTAATTTTTGGAGTTCTACAGTTTCTAATCCGCTATATTTTCAGGGAGCGAACTACCTCGACATTCCTGGCCTAATTGAGATTATTACTCAAAAAATAGCCAGCATGTCTGATGGAAAAAGTATCGAGGAGATTCGCGAGGTTTACTGCCTCCCTGACGATTTCACTCCTGAGGAAAAGGAGGCTCTCCGCGAATAGTACGAGCCTGTTGATGCCTAGACTTCCCCTACCCTTCTCTTCTCTTCCCTTCCATCTTCTCTTTCACTTGATATCCCTACGGTTTTGTTGAAATTCGTCGACCCCCCGTTCTTTCTTTGCCTATTCTTGAGATTCCCATCCTCACCTCTCTCCTGAATTATTGTTTTCCATGCTTAACTGATCTTTCTTCCTCTTCTATTGGTTAGTTTTGTGCAATATCAGATAAAAGTTCAATGTTATTTTTTATTTATTTACAGAACGTCGGGAGAGAATGACAGTTAGACAACCAAGAACCGAGTTCCAGGCGGTTATTATAAAGCAATAGAGTAATGAATGGGTGGCAAGTTGATTCATTCCATAAAAAAGCTAGTGAAGGAGGAGAATTGGAGAATTCCCTCAATCAGGAAACTCAAAGAGGAAAGAGAAGCCGTTTTTGTTCCGGGAGGAGAGCAATTCAATCTAGGCTTCCATATTGTTAGACCGAGTTCCTTGCCTCCATCCATTTCTCATGGGGCAAATTCCTTGATTTTGAAATAACTCCCGTTCTACAGCAAAACGGGCAATACTTGATGCTCGTTTTCTTGCCATTGGAGTAGGAGCTGTCGGTATCCCGTTGCAGCAGTTGCCTCCCGCTTTTGCCCCTTTCGAGACCTGTCCGCTGGATTTCCGGACGGCTCAAACACTACGGGAACTCCTTCCCCGGCAAATTATTTAACCCGATACTGGAGCCAAACCTCGATGCCCACTTTCGGAAAAGTGTTCTTGTTTTAACGGAATTTCTGGTCAGTGTTAGTTTTTGACAGGGTTATTTCCGGTCAAACTAACTTTTAACCAATTTATACCACAAAGTTGACCATTCCTTCGTCTGTTTCCACGATGAGCAGTCCCTACCCGAAGAATCCCAAGTACGATTTCTTCCCTATCTACTCGCCAGCAGCTGCTATTTTGCTCCTTTTACCGTAGTGACGGGCGCGCGCATGGGAACCCCTTTTTGCCTTGAATTCTCTCAATTTTCTCCAAATTTGGCCGGGTTTGCACAGAAATGGCTTGTTCGCGACCATCCATGCCATAAAATCTGGTTATAAACGTCATTTTTCAGGCAGAAGAAGGTGTCCAAGCAGGCCAATTTCGGCCGTCTAAAGATGGCAACCTCCTCCGATGAGCCCTCAACTCCACAGCCGAGTCAACCGAGAATCCCTCAGGCCAAGCGCAGTACACCCACCGTACCACAGCCAAAGCGCACAATTCCAAACTTCTTCCCGGGATTCGAGAAGGAAGAAGTCACGGCGAGGAGCAAAAGTCCACTGGAAGGCAAAAGGCGTCAACCTCTTCAACCGGTCATTGTAATGCAGCGGAAGCGCTCGCAAGGAAAGCTCCAAGCTCCGCCGGAGAGGGAGGAAGTCTCGAAACGGATCAGTCAACCAGGAGGAGCCAAAGCGCTGCTCCAGGTGAAGCGCTCGGCGACGGCTCTACAAAAAAACAACGGTGCCGAGTCAAACAAGATCGTGAAGGCCCTCGCCGCGAAAAAGACCGAGAAAAAGTCGGCAAAGCCGCTGGAATCGAATGTGGAGGCGGCCATCCAGGACTTTATGGACTATCACACGGTCGCGGAGAAGGTTAGAGAAGACTGGGAACAGCTGGTGGTGGCCACGCCCCTGGACGAGAAGAAGCATCTGGTCTGCTGCCAGAACAAGGACCGGAACCGCTACCCGGAGGAGATCCACTGCCTGGACGCGAATCGGATCACCCTGCTGAAGGACGACGGCACCGAGGGCCCCTTCTACCATGCGAATAAGTGCTGCTTTGAGGGAACCGACCGGGACTACATCGTGGCACAGGCGCCCATGCAAAATACGGCAGAGGAATTCTGGAAGATGATCTTTCAAGAACAGTCGCCGACGATTGTGGTGCTCTGTGATTTTTATGAGGATGGAAAGGAGGCCAGCGAGCCGTTCTGGCCGGCCAAGACAGGCGAACACAAATATTACGGGACGATGTTCGTCAACAATAAGAAGAAAGACGTCAAAAACGCCATGACCACCTATACCATCGAGGTGAGCCATAGCACGGCCAGGACGGGGGCGGGGTTTCTCTCCATTTTTGCCCAAAAATCGTCTTGACCCCAACAAATGCGTGGTAACTCTGTAGCTCTGTATCTATTCTCCAAATGATTCATGCAATTTCAGGTTCTCCCGGACGGCTGCTCCAACTCTCTGATCACCGTCCTCCATCACTTCGTCTTGTGGAAACCCGCCCAGGTGGTGGAGCGCCCAACCCTTCTGCTCGAGTTGCGCCGTGCTCTAAAGGCCGGTGAAACTGGGCCGATGACCGTCGTGAGTAGCCGTGGAATTGGCCGAGCCGCTACTTTCACCGTCATCGATGTGATCCTGGCCCGGCTGCTGAAAGGAGTCAAGACTCGACTGCTTGACACCGTCGTCGAACTTCGAAAGCAGCGGGCCCACAGTATCAAAACCATATTGATGTTCTACGACGTCTTGACGAATGTCTTCTTGTATCTTCGGATAAAGGTGAAGAAGTACAAGGACGCCATTGAGAAATACCACACGGAGCTGCACGCTAAGGAAAAGGACGAGAAGGGCTGCTGCGACAAGGAGGAGAAGCTGGCCGAGAAGGACGAGAAGCCCGAAGAGGATGGATAGAAGACGACGACATACAGTCTACGACATTTGGCAACTATAACAGACATAAAATAATGCCAGCTTTGTCATTTTCTGATCGAGAAATAAATCGTTCACATAAAGAGTCTCACTGGTTTTTTCTCCCTTTAAATTGTGGTGTTTGGGTTATTGTAGCAGGTGAAAAAGCTGTAATTGAGCTTCACTTTTCTTCGAAAATAAGCCCTCTGAAAAAAAAAAATGTTGTTCATTGGAAATGGCCATAGATCATTTTAGAAAGACACAGCTGCCTGTTTATCATCCTGGCTATCTGATAAAGACGTATGCTAACCATTTCTTCCACTATGTAATGGTTTTATGATTTCAAAAGCAAAGTAAACGAGAAACTGATGAAATAACAGAGTTGGACATGAGCTACAGCCAGAAATTCAATTTCATAGCCCTTCCAAAAAAATACATGGAGGGAAGGGACGGGGAACGGCTGTGAGAATGCCTCTAATGGGAGAAAAAGGGATAAGGGAAGAGACACTCATCCAGCAGCGAGGTGTATGGCACTACAGTACCACACCTCCCAGCCCCCAGAGGGTCAGCAACCTGACAAAAGTTCGGTAGACAGAAAAAACGATCCAATTCAAGAGAACCTAACTTCTCCCTTCTTGACGGATTAGGGAGGTCGTTCGAATCGAGGGAGAAAGGAGATTGCAGTTAAAATCGATAGTTTTGATAGCCCATAAGGGCCCAAAAGTTGAGACAAATAAGAGAAAAAAAGTTCTCTAGAAGACTAGAAGAGAGACGAGATCGAGAAGCATTTCAGGCGGAAGAGCTGCGGGGCGCAACGGTTAAGCATTCCTGCGGGGGGCTGGGGGACGCTGGGATGGGGGGCGGGGTGATTAATGACGAGGGGGCCAGAGAAAGAACCCAGGGTAGCCGCACCAGGGGCTCGCTGGATCGCAATGCCTGTCCCCTGACCGACTGCCGAGGGTGGTCATTCACTATTTGTTTGGTAGATAGAGACTTCTCTCTCTTTTTTTTTCCTTAAAGTCCCGTCCTCCTTTTTTTTCGAGGGGCTGGAGGAATTCCGATGAACGGCTTCTTTTTGCTCTGCTGGTTCTGATTTTCCACTGATAATTTAAAACTAGGTTGATAATTAGTTTCCGTTTATTAAATAATATTTAAAACAATATCCGTGATTAAAAAAGACCGTAATATTACACTAAAAACAAAATTACATAATTTTACATGATTCTTATTCCTTGCTCTGCTGGAGTTTGGCTTTCTTGACGGCTTCATTGTAGGCCAAGCGGTCACTCGAGCTGCCCAGGGCCGTAAGTGTCGGATTAGTGGCAATCCTTTCAGCTACACTTATCTGCTGCAGTTGCTGGTTGACTTGTCCACGGCTCCCGTCTTCGTCATCTTTTCCTTGGTGAACTTAATCATCTCCTCCAGGCTGAGCTCTTCCTTTTTCTCCGGCTTGTCCAGCGACTTTTCCATCTCCTTCTCCCATTTTGTGATCAGGATGTGGTGGCAGGTTCTTTGGATACACTCTTGCATTTCTCCTGGGATGTTAATGTAGTTGCCGTCTTCACCCACAGTTCCTTCCAGCATGTGGTTTAGCGTGTCATTTCCGGCTCTGTTCAAGACCATCAGACGATGCTTGGTAGGTGCCGTATTTATCTAAACTGATTATTTAGGAGGTTAAAATAAAACATTTGCATACCTTCTCAGCCATTTCGTGGAAAATTCCAATATCCTTGGTGATTCCCACAATCATATATTCCTTTCCAGTGAAGTAGTCCGGGAAAGCTTCATCGAACTTCATTGTGAACTTGTAGCAGGATGTTGGAAGTCCGCTCTTGATCGACCTAACTCCAATTGGATCGTGTGTCGGATGATGACGTCGCGAATCGGCTCAGCTCTGCATTCCTTGACCAAGTCCTCGTATAGATCTCTCATCTTCGGAAACATTTGCCGAAGTTTCCTCTGCGAAATCTCAACGATTGTAGTCGGGTCTCCTTCCATTCGACGCTACATCTTGACTTCAGATTGAATGAATGAATGAATGAATGAACTTACGAAACCGCTTTTGTTTTCAGATTTCTTGTCAGAATTCCTGTTTTCTCGCTTTTGTTTACCGCTTTTGTTGACTGGTTAGGGCCGCCCACTTTTTTTTTGTAAAGCGGGATTTGAATTGCTTTGAATTTTGTTCCCGGGAATGATTTTTTTTTATCCAACGAAATCATTGAAAATTATGCAATTTTGATCGCCGTAGGCTCCCGCCACGAGGAATTCTCTCTTTTTTTTTCTTTGGCGGTAGACATATCATTTCTTTGGCGTGTTGGTGTGGTGATTGGCTGCTATAAGAAGTCTCGCTAGAGGCTTTTCTCCAGTTACGCGTAAGTTTGCGGATTTCCTCCACAGTTCTTCCAGTGTGTCATTTATATTTCCGTTGTCTTTTCCCAAAAGGTTTTCCGCTTCTAATTGAATTAGTCTGCTTGAAATTTCTCTCAGCAAGTCGTCTGTATCCCATAAACTCTGCATTAGGTTTGCTGTTTGATGTATTATTGCCAGGTCGTTAGCTGCTGTAAAATTTAGGCCTCCTTTTTCTTTTGGGGAGTACATGTATTCCACCGCCGCTATCGAGGGAAGATGTAAGGCCAGTTTCAGCTGTTTTGTCAGGAGATTGAAAATATCATCTTCTGCGTATGCTTTTGGGTTTGCATATCTCAATTTGTACATTATTTTAGGGTATATAAATGTTTTAATTGCGTCCAGTTTTTGCACTGGAGTCAGATGACTGCCAATAATGGCCTCTCCTGTTTCCGTGATGGTTTCTAGTAGTTCCTTGAGGTCAGACATTTTAGGACCTACTACTCCTAGGTATTTGTAAGCATAATTATTTCCTATTCTTTGGATCCCTGTGCCCATTATTTCGATGCCTATTCTTTGTGTGAAGTTGGTCTTGATGGCCCACACCATAAACAAGAAGAGAGAAGAGCCGACGAACAGGGAAACTGGATCAGAACTCCTTCGGGAACCGTTCCGTACACAGGAATTACAGAAGACAAGAAGACGGCAACCTCGAGATCCACAAACTTTTCAGCCGGAATGTTCGTAGAATTGATGGCCCACACGATAAACAAGAGAAGAGAAGGAAAGAAATAAGAACAGTACACAGGAATTATCGGCCGAAGCCTTTATTCTTTACTGGACCCTCTAGGGGTTGTACTCGATGGGGAGGTTCTTGCGGCGGACCATTCCATCGCCCTGGAACCACTCGCGGCGGAACTGCTTGGCGGCGCCATCGGGAGTGTTGGTCCACTCGATGGTGATGCGGTCGTTGTTCGTGTCCTCCTGGCCGTAGGCGAAGGCATCACAGCTGACAGCCATCAACGTAGCCTCCTTGGGATCGAGAACCTGTAAAATCCGGGATTATGGAGGATTAGAAAGGATTAAAAAACAAAAATTTTTGAGCGTCCGGGACAATTCAGCTACGTAAAAGTGAAAAACTCACTCCGCAAGCGGGGTCAACTCCCAAACGCTTCATGTTGGTGGTCTTTATAGCCCAACCGATGCGACGAGCGGAGGAATTGATAATTTTTATGTGGTATGTGTGCTTGTCATCCTGAAAGTAACAGGTTATTAATTGAAGATAGCTGGCGACTTACGTAGGGGGAGTTGAAGACAATCTTGCCGCCAGGCTGGGTTTGGATATCTCCTGAAAAGAAAAAAAGATTAATCGAGTTAAGCGATATTCGTAGTTTTGATCGCCCAGCCATTTTTTTGTTCAAGCTAGCGTATCATTCATATGCTTCATTGTCCCCTTCTTAATATGGTACGTGTGCTCTTCCCAATACAAAAGGAATAAGAGAGATGCAAGAAGAATAGCGCAATCAAGTGAAAAGTCTTTCAAAAAGAGAGGCAAACAAGTAGAGAAGCAAGAAAGAAACTAGAAGAGCTCACCAGGGGGAACGGACATCGTTGGTTGTTGTTGTTGGGTTGCCATTGAGACGGATCGGATCGTTTATATACTACTTTTAGTCCCAAATTTGACATGTTCAAAAGAGAGAAGCAGGCTGGTGGGCCGAAAGTTGGGTATGTTAATGAGGGAGAAGCAGACGCGTGAGACAGACTGTTGTCGACAGGGAGAGAAGCAGAAGCGGATATTGACAGACGGGAGAGAAGCAGAAACAGGCAGTACGGTCGAAGAGAGAGAAGCAGAAAGGGATTAAAACAGACATTACTTGACCGGGAGAGAAGCAGAAACAGACAGTACGGAGGAAGGGAGAGAAGCAGAATGGGATTAAAACAGACACTACTTTAGCACGAGAGAAGCAGGACAGGCTGTATAGGTCAAGCCGGGAACGAGGAGAGCTTGGCAAGAAGGATGCAGCTTTTCCACAATGACTGGACAGGAAAGAGAGCGAAGTTCGTGAAAAAGGGTAAGGGTCTCCTAAAATGTTGAACCGACAGGACAGAAGTCTAGCCTCCATTTTCAAAATTACAAGGAAGAAAACCTTCGGCGCGCTTCTTGAACCCCCCAGGACCCTCACAGAACTTGTTCTGTCTGTACTATTCTAAAAAGATGGGAGATGAGTTGAAGCCGGTCTCCAGCTTGCCCTCAAGTTCAAAGTTCCAAAACCTCCGGAGATCAGTGAACATCTCTCTCCCACTTTTTAATCCAAAAATAAGATGCTATCACCCTGCTAACAGATGAGCTGTGCTGCCGTTCTCTGGCCCTGTTCGCCTGTCCGGTCATTTGCGCAATCACTGTCCGAAGTAGGTGTCCATCGCCATTGCCTTTCAAGGTCTTACGCCTCTAATCGATGCCGCTCCGACCTCGATTGGGGGATCCATTCCTTTTCCCCGCAGTCTCTGGTTGTCTGCTTTGGTTTGTTATTGCTGCTGGATCCTGGATAAAGAAGATGTCAACCACTCTCGTTTTCGCTAATCATCACCACCTCCGGGATTTCTTTCTCGCTCACTTTCCCGCCGGTCCTGTTCCATTGTTTATGAAAGGAGAGCGACGGCTCTCCCCCCTCTTTGGTCATTGTGATGGATTATGATCCCTTATTCTGTTGACACATCCCAGTTACCGTAATCGGTCTTCTTTCAAGTCGCTGCTTCCTAATCCTTGAAGTCCCAGGCCACTGAATTTTGAGGGGGAATCCCAAATTTTGGTCACAGCGCTCTTCCGGACCATAGAACAATTAGAAGACTCTCTTTTAAACGGAAGTTTGACTATAGTTCAGGAATTTCCGGATTGTTTACATTCTAGGTAAGGTTTCTTCAGCACTTTAACCAGAGGAACTTGTTTGATCCAAGCTAATTGCTGCAAATAACTTCTTTTGGCCTTACCAAACTCCTCCAAAGCGTTTCAAAACCGTATTTCCCTTTTATGGGACTCCTTCTGCCTTTATCGTGTATGCTGGTCAAAGTTTTCCAGGTTTTGAGGAAGAAAATGGTAAAAATAATGTTCTAGAAACGCTCGTTCTACAATAAAAACAGTCCTTGCAGTTACCATCACCCCTCTCCAGCAGTTCTTCTTCTTCTTCTCTAAAACCTGAAAATTGCGCCCTTTTCCCGACAGGCGCGCCATTAAAATTTATGGTCATTTCCTGCTGTAGTTGTCTGTTTTTGTTCTCCACCGTTTCCGTCCCTTCTCGCTTCAAAAAACGTGGCCATTTTACACTCCTCCAAATTGGTGGTGTACTCTCTCTCTAACTAGTCAAGAAACGGGTCTCACCCCGTCTCCCCTACAGTTCTTCTTCCTGCCTGCCCCCCTAAAGTGTCCATTTCGCACGTCAGTCATGTCCGCTGCAGCGTGATCTCCTAACCAGCCACTTTTCCAGCCCCGTTTCCCTTGTTGGACTAAAAAATTGACCTTCAAATGCCCTCCGAACAAAGTGGACGGGCGAGACGAGGACGAGTGTGCGGTCTAATTGCCTCTCACGGATTTCTATCCCCTGTCCTTTTGTATTCCTTCCTCCTCTACTCATGTAAAGGAGCCTCTCCTCGTGGATGAGATAAAAGATTTTTGGAGGACACGGGGTGGCGGTCGGGAAAAGACCGAGATACAGGGGCGCGGCGAGAGATAATTACGGCAACCTGGACGAGTGTACAGATTTACATAAGCACGGGGATTATGCGGATCCTGGTAATTGGAATCAGGGGAGGTCAGTTGTGTTCCATTTAATCGAATTTTAAAGGTCTGTAGGGAGAGTTGTGGTAGCCAAGAGTGAGAAGGGTTGTAAGGAATTGGAAAAACACAAAAACAGCTACATTCTGGCCCATTTATTCGAATTTGTCTACAGTAATTCATCGAAATAAGTTTCCAACAATTTGTTAGTTAAATTAAAACCTAGATTAAAGGTCTGTGAAGTGTACAGTAGCCCAGATTTAAGAGAGATCCGTGTCCATTTCAATGAAATGGCCCTTGTTGTTTTGCTGAAGTTTCCGACTCTCACGTGGGCCGTTCCTCTCCTCTGATGTCTCGCCTTTCCCATTCATCAAAAAAGGATGAAATATCTTGTTGTTTACTATTTGAAATAGGGGATAACCGGTTTGGTCAGTTGGGATGGGAGGGGGTCTCCTTCGTTCTCTTCCCCCCTCCAATAGTCGGTGATCTGTGTCATTAAGCCGGCTCTCTTTCTCTCTATCCATCTCTTTTCCAGCCTGCTGCTAGTTTTCGTTTTCCCTTTTCGCTCCAAAAAAACTTATGCCGTAATCCAGAAAGGGGAGATCTTTCCATAAAAAAGCCAAGAATTTGGACAAAAAAGGCCGTCAAAATGTTATTTTCACCATTGTTTCGCATCCTTCATGTCTCGGGACCACCATATGGCCCCTCGTTGTTCTTTAAAAAAAATTAAACTGGTTAAAATGCTGAAACACGGCTCTAGTGACGCTCAATTCTTACTATTACCACTCCAAAAACAATAAAAGGACCATTTTTGGTAGTCTGCTTGGTTCCAACCACTTCGAGAATAGAGTGTCAATCTCTATTATAGAGAGCCCCGTCCTTGTTTTCTTACATTTGACTCAGAAACGTGAATCTTACTCCCATTTTTTCTTCACATAAAAAACGAAGAAGTGGATATGTGTAGTCTGCCGGTTCTTATTCACTAGACCATGTCTGGCCGCTTCGATCTCCATCTATTTAAAATCTGCTCGGAATCAAGCCGTTCTTTCCAGTTTTGCTACAGATGCCCATTTAGAAACATCCTTCTATAGTCTATTTCCAATGGATATTCCTTGGAAGAACCTCTCCGCTACGGGACCAGAACGCCTTCAAACAAGGTCCCGTAGCGAATTTGAATCCGCGGAATATCCGTTGGAAATAGGCTATATTTGGATACTGGAATCATGTAACGTGTGTATTGTTGATCCGCCGTTCCCCAGCCGTGAATATTCTCTCTTCTCTTTATTTTCCTCATTCGAAGCCTCTCTTTTCTTAATATGAGATATTCTATTTCAGATGGCTCCATAGTTCTTGTTCTGTGCCGGTCTACCGGCTCATCTACTCCTTCCTTCTAGCTGTTCTCCCTCTCTCTACCTCTAGATGTCGTCCTTAAATTTCACTCGTCGCCAAAAGCGCCGTCTCCTTGGCTACCTCCTCTGTTGTCTCGCGTTTCTCTTCCTATGGTGTATTCTAACCTTGGCTATTCTATTCCTACAAGATTCTGTGAGTTTTCTATCAATTACAGTCAAACAATGAGAGAAATTTAGATCTTCGGCGATTCGGAGCTCTCCCCGCCTCCAACAGCGAAAGACAAACAAAGCGGCGGGGTTCAAGTCATCGTCGGCCACTACAACGGCAATTTACCCGAAGAGAAGCTCAGAAATTTAACGGACGGTAGAGTTTTCTCCATTTCCTCATAATGTGAAAATTTAGAAGACCTCAATGCCAACAATTATAACCCCAATCCCGAATGGGGCGAGCTTGGCGCCGCGGTGAAGTTGAGCAAAGAAGAAGTCAAGATTGCTGAAGACACGTGGGGAATTAATAAGGTACCGGTTTACTGTAACTCCTGAATAATGAAGATTTTCAGTTCAATTTGGTTGTAAGCGACGGTATCCCGTTGAATAGGACTCTTCCGGATGTTCGGAAACCTGCCTGCAGGGAATTGACCTACCCAGGTCTGTTTTATATGGGTCTCCATCATTTCTGTGGGTCCAGGAGGACACAGGGAGCTCTGAGTACTACTCGAAGTCATAAGAAAGGGGATAGGTTTCGTGTGTACCTTTCCGGACCAAGGATAGGGCGCGCCCCCAGTGCCATATGCCCAAACTCGGAAATGACCCACATATAAACAAAAGAATTGTTCTTGTCCAGAAAATAAAGTTTGTCGAGGGTGGGACTCGAACCCACGAAGGGAGGTCACCCTCCCAGCCACCCGGGAAGTGGCCCACTTTGCCACTCGTGCACCTCGACAACGGGAACTTCGATAGTAAAATAAATACAAGAATGCAGGGGCGTAACGCAACGTCTATTTTTTTGTTATTTATTCGTCGATTCCACTCATTTTTTTCGGGTTATTTCTTTCCGATGATCTTTAATTTTTATTTAAAGGGCGAACTTTTTATATTCATCCACATTTTGGTCTTTTTCTTGGCGATACTGTAGCTCAACGGGGTTTACTCCTCCCTGGAAGCTTTGTATCCCCTCAAAGAACAATTTTCAGCTGTCTCCACCCTTCCCAACACCTCTGTCATCATCGTCTACCACAACGAAGCTTATTCTACCTTGCTTCGAACTGTTTGGAGTGTTATCACCCGCTCTCCCCCTACTCTTCTCCATGAAATCATCCTGGTCGACGACTATTCCAATCGAAGTACCGTACCCTCTCCCATTTTGACTAATTCGAAGCTTTAGCCTTCCTCCTGGATCCTCTAGACGATGCTGTTCGCCATCTCCCGATTCATACAAAAATTATCAGGGCAAAGCAGCGGGTCGGACTCATTCGAGCCCGCCTGATGGGCGCTCAAGAAGCCGTCGGAGAGGTTTTGACCTTCCTGGACTCGCATTGTGAATGTACCAAAGGATGGTTGGAACCGCTGCTGACTAGAATCAAAGAAAATCGGTATGAATTCATTTATAGAAAAAGAGTAATCTAAATTCTAGGAAAAATGTAGTCTGCCCAATAATTGATGTCATCAATGACGATACCTTCCAATACCAGAAAGGGATAGAACTCTTCCGCGGAGGATTCAATTGGAATCTGCAGTTTCGATGGTACGGTATGCCGACAGAAATGGCCAAATCGAGACTGAAGAATCCGACGGACCCTATTGAGTGAGTTTCTCCAGGAGTATTAGTTATCGTGCCCATCAAAATTGTTCCCAGTTCCCAAGGGAAGGTTCCCGTTCAAAATGATGATAGCTTTCTGTAAACGGAATGTTTTAGATCTCCTACAATGGCTGGCGGTCTCTTCAGCATCGATCGCAGCTATTTCGAAGAGTTGGGAACCTACGACCCTGGAATGGACATTTGGGGAGGAGAGAATCTCGAAATATCATTCAGGGTTCGTTTTCCTATTTATTTTTCCTTTAGCAAACAATTTCAATTGCAACTTTTGAGTTTCTGGCTCAAAAAGACCGGATAGAACCATTATCTGCCATAAATTTACCTCAATTTTTGGGAAATGGCTCTGTAAAGTGCTCCCCACCTCTTACCGTATGCGAATTATCCTGCTCTTTTCAGATTTGGCAATGCGGCGGCCGAGTGGAGATCCTCCCTTGTTCCCATGTGGGCCATGTCTTCCGAAAGACGTCACCTCACGACTTCCCCGGAAAATCCAGTGGCAAAATCTTGAATAACAATCTCTTCCGGGTGGCTGAAGTCTGGATGGACGAGTGGAAACATCTCTTCTATAAATTGGCTCCTCGTAAGTCAAAATACTGTAACTTTCGAAAGGGTGGATTCAGAAGCGGGTCACTTACGAAATACAACAGATGTGAGTGAAAGAATCGAGCTGAGGAAGAATTTGAACTGTAAAAGCTTCCGTTGGTACTTGGATAACGTCTTCACGGATCATTTTTTACCTACCAAGAATGATTTCTTTGGACGGGTGAGTAATTTTGACTATATTTTTTATGAAACATGATCGTAAGATCTTTCTGAACCACCGTTTCAAGGTCCTTTTTGAAATTTTATATTTTTGAAGCCGCGAAAAGTGAAAATTCCTGTTATACCAGCCAAACTAGGTCAAAAATGATCCCTTTGCTTCAGGTCGTCGGAGAATCTTCCAAATGTCTATCATGGGCACTGGGTTCCAACGGTCTGAAGCAGTCGGATTATACAAATTGCACAAAAAGCGGCCCACTCCCTAAAAAGGTGAATTTTATAGATTGGTACCGTATCCTCGGAGAGGTGTCTGGTCAGCCGGCCCACGCGAGAATCCGGCAGCCGGGTCCATTCTCTTTTGATGAAAAAATGCACTCTGGGGTCGGACGTCTGGCAGGTTCATTTCCTTTTCTTATTTTTAGACAAGAAAATATGGTACTTTTAGCTGTGGTTGTGGACAAAAGACGGAAGAATCCGGAGCGATGAACATCTTTGTCTCTCCGGGATCCAAGTCGTCCATACCAGCGGGCAATGGATGGTACAACTGAAGGAATGCGCCGGATTTGAGAGCGAATATTGGACGAGAAGCGTAAGTATCAGTACTTTTCCAAAAGTAGGAATACGGTAACGGAAAACCTTCCGCCCGGGACCTTTCGGGCAAAAGTGATCCGGATTTTCGATATCTCTCCGTTTTTCTTTGCCGTGTGGTTTCGAAGAGACAAATGGACGATACCCCTATTTTTTGGCTTTTTTTCCTGTAACATCTTCTTGGTTACGGTAATGTGATCAAAGAGAACAATGATGGAAGCCCCTGCAACTCCTACAATGCCCCCTTTTCTTGGTTTAAGCCAGATTTGACCGGGGACCCAATTTCCTCCGTGATTTGTAAATTAAATCCACTTTGGCTACACCACCTTTTCATATAAACGATTGTAACCCGAAAACGCTTCCATTGGGACGGGCAGAATCTCTCAAATGCTCCAGCAGCGAAAGACGGGGTCCCAACCGTTGGAGTCTCCATCGGGACGCAAAAACGTGCCTTTGACCCAATCACTTGCTATTTCCTTCCACGAGCCTTACACAATAATTTTCAGGGTGACACGTTCGTGCACAAGGAGAGCGGCCTCTGCCTGGGCGAGCCGGGTCTCTCTGGGCCCAGCAGCGACCTGACCCCGCCTCTTCTTCAAAAATGCGGCAAACGAGGCCAATCCTGGAAATTGCGAGCAATTCGTTGGAGAGAACGAGTTTAATTGTATCATTTTGTAATCTATTTTCCCTTATTTAAACCTCCTCTTAATTCAAAAAGCATTAATCCACATGCCATTAACATTACAGACTTTAAACCGAAAACTTCCTGGCCATGGCTCCTTTAACTTTGGGTTCTACTTGTTTTTATTTCATGTTTAATTGTGATTTTTCCTCGGTGATATGTGTTTTTATTGACTAATGTTGACAGAAATTGTGATGTAACCTGCTCTGGATCTGCGACTAACCCCCCTACCCTTATTTTAACCTTTCCTTTCCTCTTTTGGTGTGCAAAAGATGTAGCAGCAGGATATATACAGGAAATGCTTTATTCTGATGCCAACATTACTTTTATAGCTTTCATGATGTGTGATTTACATTTTATAAATAGCAATAAATATATATTTATAGCCAAATGGTTACAGTAAGCTGTTCAAGACGGGTAATGAGTCTGTCCAGGCCACAAGGAACTTGATTTAGTCGAAGCAATGGATAGTTCACAGGGAAAGGTTAATTTAAGCTTCCGTGACGAAATCCATAGTGTAAATTGGCTGTTTTCACCGTAGAAACCAAAGGTATACGGGCTAAAATTTGAAAACACCCTGGAATGCCCTTTGGTAATGGGCGATAAGAGCTCCTTTGCCCTGAAGACTGCTGAATTGTGGTTTGGGCCAGGAATACATCCTTTGAATGTTACTAATGGGGTGAAACCTCCTCCAAAAAATGGATAATAATAGGATTTGTGTCAGCTCGAAGAAGAAAAGACTGTTTCCCCATCGCTTCCTTTCCTATGAAGAAAAAGAAGGCCCGCGGTAATTCTTTCGATAAGGTGAAAATGCCATCGCCTTATCTCAAAGTACACCTCATACAGGAAAATAGCTCCTATCTTTCGGGGTAACTCATCAGGCAAATAAAAGGCCCAGCGAGAGGGACGCCGTTATCAGCGGCTGACTTCTTTCCTCTATTAGTAATGAATCTCTTCTTTCTTCTTTTCCTACTCCTCGCTTCTTTTACTCCCGGGCTCCAGGATGAAGAAGGTAAGCTTTCTTTGCCGTTTCTTGGTCCTATTCGATGGGGACCGTAGATCCACCCAGAGTTCACCACCAAATTTCCAGCCAATACGGAAGTAATGGATAAGATCATCGAGTATTTCGAGGAACTGGCCAAGCCGTCTGACAATTACCTGGACAGGTTGAATTTGTTCGAGAAGACCATTCCCTCGCTTCTCAATTTGAGCGACAGCTTTGGTGACCTCTTCTTCTCCCCGGAATTATCTGGAAACGTGAGCTTTTCCTCCCGGCTGTAAGCTGTTTATTTCAGTCTGAAGTTCCTGATTATCTGACTCGTGACATGATGGATGTCCCTTCCGCTACAAAATTATTCAAATACTTTGACGAGCAATATGGTCTTGCGAATTTAACAGAGAGAACATCAACGAGACGATCTAATTCTTATGTGCACACAATTGTTTTGAAAAATGACGAAGAAGCAACATATTTTTTATATGGGGTGAGCCATTTCTACCATATTCTGCCAAATAAGGCGGCAAGAGCCCCTAAACTGATGTTTATTTCTTAACATGGAACCAGAGAACCCCCTCCACCGCCATCTGGATAGACAGCATCTGGGCGCGTCCAAATTTCTGCGTTTTGAGCGCTTATTTTATTTTATTTGCCCTTTATACCCAGTCTATAAGATACTGCTTGAAAAGCTCTGCAAACTTGTTTTTAAATCGGGAAAAATGAGACAAGAACAGCAAATACAACACATTTTTCAAAGTGATACGGTAGATGACACTCATAGAAATTTATAGAATATCTCCTTGGTCCTGAACCACTACTTTAAATTTGGATTTATGGGATTTCTCAATCCCACTGTCTCCCCCGAAGGACTGACGGAAAACTTGAAAAACTTCTACCGTTTGTGTAAAAATGAAAACATTGGAATTGAATCAATGGTCAAGGTTTGCTAGGAACCTACTTTAGACTACTGTATCAAATCACAGGAAATGAATAAATGGCTGGTTAAAAGCTGCTCGAATAGGAACAATACAGATCTCCGATATGCGTTAGACTCCTTCTCGGATGTTCTTCGCCACCAATACTTCTGGTGGACACCTAATTATATTCATGATAAAAATACACCGACCATTTGGAGTAAGTCAGAAAACATTCGGGGGTAAACGCGAGATGAAAAAGTCACTTTCCCGGGTTGTCCACCGTGACTTTTTCATTTTAAAAGTCAAAAAGTCACTTTCCCGGGTTGTCCACCGTGACTTTTTCATTTTAAAAGTCAAAAAGTCACTTTCCCGGGTTGTCCACCGTGACTTTTTCATTTTAAAAGTCAAAAAGTCACTTTCCCGGGTTGTCCACCGTGACTTTTTCATTTTAAAAGTCAAAAAGTCACTTTCCCGGGTTGTCCACCGTGACTTTTTCATTTTAAAAGTCAAAAAGTCACTTTCCCGGGTTGTCCACCGTGACTTTTTCATTTTAAAAGTCAAAAAGTCACTTTCCCGGGTTGTCCACCGTGACTTTTTCATTTTAAAAGTCAAAAAGTCACTTTCCCGGGTTGTCCACCGTGACTTTTTCATTTTAAAAGTCAAAAAGTCACTTTCCCGGGTTGTCCACCGTGACTTTTTCATTTTAAAAGTCAAAAAGTCACTTTCCCGGGTTGTCCACCGTGACTTTTTCATTTTAAAAGTCAAAAAGTCACTTTCCCGGGTTGTCCACCGTGACTTTTTCATTATAAAAGTCTCGTTCCCCTTCTCATTTTTCCATTTTCCAGGATTTAGAGCCCACATGTTGTCGATGGAGGACACGGAGTGGAGGGCAGTGGACATGGTTGAAAAGATGGAAGAGAAAGTGTTGAGGAAGAGCTTTGCCAATACCAAAAAGGAAGAAATAAGGGCACTTTTGGACGAAGCATTCAACGTCACCGCCAAAAGAACTCCGTAAGACCCCTAGAAATCAGAAAACGGCTTTAGATGTCTTCTGGACATGATTACCAGCTACGATAGGAGGGAAATTGCCGCGTTTATGAATGATATGCGGCTTGAGATGTCTAGAATGGTAACTTTTCTATATTATTCTCTTTAACGAAGGTTAATACAGCTAGTAAGTGCTCTTCTTTGCGCTGCTCCTAATCCCAAAGGCGAGAAGACGACTTTGAAGACAGTTGGGAACCTCGTCTCGGAGACGGCTAACTTCCTCGCCGAATATTTCCCCAAAAGGCTGGTGAGTACTTCAAATTGGTGGATACACAAGAGAAAAGTTTAGAAGACAAGTATCCGCGAGGAAGAAAAAATAGTCAAACGGATTCTTAATGAAAATAAAAGAGAGGAATTTTGGAGAAGTGTCTATTATATTCCGGATAATAAGAAGGTCCTCGAGCAGTGGAATTATACTCTATCGAATGTGGGGCATGAAAGGTAAGGCTGGCTCCGTCTGGATCTCCAGTGTTTTCTACTCTTTGTAACTCAATAGCCAGGCGGTGAGGGATCTTCTCTAGGCCCATTGGGTACTCCTTCCCATTCTCTCATTATAAAACAAAAGGGACTAGCCTCTTCTTATGATGTCATTCTCTGGATGGAGCTTGTTGAGCTGAACAAATTCAGAGCAAAATCCCGTGGACGGGACGGGACGACCTTCGGCTAGAATTTAAGCGTTTCTCGCCAATTTTCACCAATGTTGAGCCGTTTTTTGAAATTTCTTCTTCTTTTTTATTATAACACCATATAGGCATCCTTTTTGGTGGGATAATCACCACAGTAAATACTGGTCCTGGGCAGCAATTCGTGGAGAAACATTGTTTCAAAGGACCTTATCTATTTTTGTTGCCAATGACAAAAAAGGATAGCTTTTCCGGCTTTTCTGTTACAACCAGTATGCCTCCGGCGGCCTTTGGCCGCTTTGGGATTAGTTTATTTCGGTCGAAAAAGAATTGATAGTCGGATAAAACCTGACGGTCGAAACTTTCTGCTTCTCTCTCATTTGACCTGTCAATCTACACAGACGACATGTCTCGCAGACAGACAGACAGACAGAGATCTGCCTATTATTAGGGTAGGATTAAAATGTTCGTGTATAATTTAAAGTTGAGAGACCGTTTCAAAACGTTTTCGTCACTGAAAAGTGCATATTATACGTGTTAGGATGATTTTTTCTTGATATGCCACTCATAACTGCTTGAATACTCTAATAAAAGACAGAACCCTTACAATTTTGGTTAGAAACGAACTAAATATAACGTCTGCGGAAAAATCCTGATCAAACTAGGTAAACCCGTGCAAATTTGTGAAATTCTAAGAAGAATCCAAGAATAGAAAAAAAATCGGGATTTACCTTTTTGGCGGGCATCCTGTCCCATCCCGTTTTTGGCTCCCCACGCCCCGTATACGGGACGAGTCATTTTGCCGACCTCGCCCCGATAAACGGGACGGGACAGGAATCCCGCCCAGCCCTGGTAGGGAGCGAGTTGGGCCCAACTCGATTCATCCTTGACGGGCACAGAGATCTTAGAAGACAAGTACCCCTGGCCTAGGGATCCTATAAGCTTTAGTAGCATTGGGATGAGGAACATTTTGAAACCTGCTGGATTTCCTTTCACTAACTTTTCTCCCGGATTTCCTCAATCTCTGTTCCAGCGTACTCAAGGGTTGGGTGGTATTTTCCTGGCAGACGAAGAGACCATGCCAAAAGAACTTCGAGTTTTATAGTCCATTTCCAACACAAAGACAAGGCGTTTTGGGACCCAAACAATCGTTATCTACTGGATTTCTATGGCGAGCTCGAATCAGGAACTTTTAATCTCAATAACCAAAAATCCAACCCCCCCCCCCTGATTTTTCCTTTGAAAGTGTAAAGAAAGTATTGTTTCAGTATCCGACGGCAATACCTTATCAATGTGTATGACAGTCATTTCTCGTGTAAGAGCGGAAGCTGCATTTTGTTCCCGAACATCTACCAAACGGATGCTTTCGTTGCCCGGTACACTGAAACCAATGAGACCGCCGTCGAGGAATTCACCAAGCAGGCCAAGGCCTTGTACAGAAGAATTCTACCAATTGTCACGTAAGCCAGGTTAATATTTCCGATTAAAACGAATTCTAGAAGTAGTAATAAGAAGTGGGATACTGTAAAAAAACTGGCTGAAGAGATCGAGAGGAGGAACATCTCCCTGACGGATACTCACATCGGAAGCACCGCAATAATGCGCCATCTTAAATACGAACGCGAGTCGTGCAATTTCCAAACCTCTTTCCTCCTTTACAATCGAGGAGAGGGCAATTTACCCGCTGTTGTTTCTTATTCATCCAGAAGCCGCGTCAGCTATGCATGGTTCTGGGCTGATAAGTTTGCTTGTACCGAAATCTACTTTTTTATGTAGTCTAATTAAAGATATATAGTCTATATAGGGAGTGAGAAGCTCAGGAAGCGTCGCTCTGAAAAATAAGACGGGGTTTCGGTGAAACGAGGTTATTTATCTTGCGTCATTTCCTACGGAAGGTCTGATAACTGTAATTCTTCAGATAAAGAGGAAATATTGGGGCAGCTGTTGGCCTTATCTCAAGACCACCCCACATCTCCTATCTGATAGCTCACTTTGTTGTCCACCTTTATCGGCAATGCCCCTCTTCCTTCTTCTTTTCCTCTTCGTCAGCTCCCCTGCCCACGGACTTCTAGACGATGAAGGTAGGCGTTATATACCATTTTACTCTTATTATAGTCCGTTTTCAACGGCCGCTTGTTCAACTACGGGGCCGGGAACATAGCGAGCAAAAATTGCTTGATTTGAAAGTCTAACGCCAAGTTGCCAAATGATCCCGTAGTTGAAAATCCGGCCGGTGGAAACGGTCGATAGGTGTTGTAACATGGACCTGGAGAGATTCCTCGGTCATTGGACTTTGCCCTTTTGTCTCCTGGGATCTATAGACTAACTACGGCATGCTCTTTCAAAGAATTTTCCCTTAAAAATTCCAGAAAATACAGAAGTAGTGGACAAGATCATAAAGAAGTTCGAGGCGATGGCTGCTCCCTCTGATAATTACCTGGATAGCTTGGACTTGTTCCAGAAAACCGTTCCTTCGTTTCTCAATCTGAGCGAGAGTTTTGGAGACCTTTTCTTCTTTTCAGCATATTCTGAAAACGTAAACGTTGCTTTTCAGAGGTTGAACTTTTTGTTTCAGACTGAAATACCGTATTATCTTATACGTGATATGATGAATGTTCCTTCCACCACAAAATTATTCCAATACTTTAGCGGGCAGTATGATATGGATCGGCTTACACACAGGAGCGCATATCTATTTTATGCAACCGTTAAAATGGATGACTTGGAATATTCTTTAATTAGGGCAAATATAAATTCATGGAATACCGTACCCAGAAACGTTTAGAATGTTTCTCGAGTCTTGAATCACTACTTTGAATATGGATTCATGGGATTTCTCGACCCCGAAGTCTCACCAGAAACTATGGTACAAAACATAAACGTCTTCTACGCCTCGTGTGAACAGGAAACGATTGGGATTGAATCTGTGGCAAAGGTCAGCCTAATTCTATCAAAAAATATCGAAAAGCTTCCAGGAAATGAACAAATGGTTGGTGAAGAGCTGCTCTCGAAACAATAGACGTCTCTTGGAGCAGATTGAGTCCTTCTTTCTGCATTTGATCATACCGAAGAATGGCTGGAGAATATATCACCACTACTTTGAAGACGACGAGATTATTTTGAGTAAGACATTCCCATATTCCGGGCGAACCTTCTTCCTCATCACCTCATCAACCTCACCGACTGCTTGCCGCGTTTGATTCTTTTGAGCATGCTTATTTTTTTACAGATGTCTAGTTCAGAATTTTATGGCGAACAAGATGACAGAGTTTATATTCCATAAGAATAAGAAATCGCTGAGATATAGCTCAAAATAGCGTTTTTGGGGCTAAAATAGCGTTTTTGCAGATATCTCAGCAATTACTTAATCTTGTGAAATAAAATCTACACCGTCGTGTGCGCCATAAAATTCTGTCCTAGATAGCAGTTAAAAAAATAAACAAGGGTTAATTATTCGAACGCGGCGCGGCGAGGTTGGTGAGTTGATGAGGAAGAAAGGCCCATATTTCGATATTTTTTCTTTTTCAGAATTTAAAGCTCACATGTTGTCTATTGACGATATTGATAAGGCTACTGAAATTGTAGAAAACATGGAAAAACGGTACAAATACAATAAAAAAGATGTGGAATTACTTTTTGAGGAGGCTTTTAATGTTACCGCCAATAGAACACCGTAAGACCCGTAATAATCAGAAAATGGCTTCACAAGGGGCCATTTTTACCTCGTCTCCTCTTCCCGAGACATAAAGTGTACCATTCGAAAGGGCATCGAAAGGTATGCTCTGGTCACACTCAAAACAAAAGTTACTAGTTACGATGAGATCTCTCGATTGGTGCCACAATCGTTGTGGTGGGCCCAAATCTAATTTTCACCTTGCGGTCCCCAAGCCAAATTTCAACAACTCGTAGCGGCCTTATTTCCCGTCGGATTTCAATAATTCTTTCATTGCTAGTATTGTATCGACTATCTGTATCATTTAACAGCAAAAACAGAGTTTCGAAGCGTATACTGAGTTTCTGGTACTTGAAGACTGGTGTCAGGGGCGCCTATTTTTTGTGATTAAAATCCAGGGATACGGTCTCCAGAGCTGAAAATTGGTATTTCCCGATGACATTGGATGTAGAATCCGCTGGTAGAAAGAACAAAACTTGAACGTGGCAAAAAGTACCACTTTCTTAGGACTTATGGGACAACCTAACAAAAAAACCGGTGTCACACGGTTACCCACGGCCCGTCGCAGCTACAAAATTGCTGAGGAGCATAACTTTTGATGCCCTTTCGAATGGCACCCCTCATGTTTCGGGAAGTGGAGATGAGGTAAAAAAGCCCCTTGTCAGATGTCTTCTTGACATGATTCCCAGCTACGATAGGAGGGAACTTGCCGCGTTTATAAAAGATCTGCGGTTTGAAATGTCTAGAATGGTCCGTTTGTAATACACCTCCTTTGAGAAGAAAGTTATTCAGCTGGTCAGTGGGTTACTTTGCGCTGCTCCTGATCCCAAAAGCGAGAAGACAAGTTTGGAGGCGGTTGGAAGTCTCGTCTTGGAAACGGCCCACTTTCTTCGAGGATATTTCGTTGAAAAGCTGGTGACTTCTATAAATTGATAGATAAAAAGAAGATTTAGAAAAAGAGTATTTATGAGGAAGAAAAAATAGTCAAACAGATTCTTGTGAAAAGTGTAAAGTCGCGTAAAGTAGAGAACTTGCTTTCGCCTAGTGAATATTATATTCCGGACGTAGAGAAACTCCTGGAGCAGTGGAATGAGTCTCTGTCGAATATCGGAGAAGAAAGGTGACGACTTATTAGGGCATTACCCAAGGCGCGGACCGATACCTCCGTGTCCTCCACAATTTGAAACCCCCTTTAGAAAACACATTCCAGTGTTCGACGGCAATACCTGCTCATTACAAAGGACTGGCGCTTGACTCAAAGACACTATCAAAACTATTTCACATGTAAGAGGGAAAGCTGCTTTTTCTTAACGTATGGAAACTTCCTGTACGGAACGGATTCTCTCATTAGCCGATACATTGAAACCAACGAGACCGCCGTCGAGGAGTTCACCAAACAGGCTAAAGTATTGTACCGACAGATACTGCCAATTGTTACGTGAGTAATGTTAATATTTCCTATTATAGGGACCTATGAGGGTTACTGTAATGCACGCATAAGACCAAAATGGCAAATAGTGAAAAAAGACGCGGGAAGACTTCTGCTCACATTGTCATTTTAACAAAACCAAAAGTACCATCAGAATCAGCGTAAAAAACTGTGTCGAATGACCCTGGTTTCAGCTGACTTCCCGTTTTCTATAGAGCGTATTTTTGCAAAACACGAAAGTGGTCGTTCACGTCGCTGCGGGACCCCTGACCGCTATTATAGGTCCCTGACAGTCCCCGGTTTCTAGAAGCAGTAATGAGGAAAGGGATACTGTAGAGAAGATAGTTGAAGAGATCAAAAGGAGAGGCATCTCGCTGACGGATACATACATCGGGAGCACGGCCATAATTCGTCATTTCCAATCAGATGGGGAACCCTGTAAATACCAGTCAACTGTTCTCGTCCAAGGAGGAGGCAATTTACCGGCTGCCGTCGTTTATAGAACAAAACATCGAGTTATCCAGTGGTTTTTGTTTGACGTCCATGTTTGTACCGAGATTTATTTCTTTATGTAGTCTAAATAAAAGAATTTATTCCTTTACAGGGCTATTCAAGGACAAGGCGGCTTCAAAGAGCGCTGTTTTGACCAAGATGAAGTCGTAAGCCCCTCTCAAAAATTTGATCGGTTAAATTAGGGCAATTCCCATTGGGAACGCTTTCAAATACCCTGTTCTGTAATCAGAACAGGTCAAAAATGAAGAGCTACAGCTGAAACCGCTCAAAACTGACCGTCTCCAAATGAGAACAGATTGGGACGCCGGTACTTCGTTCCCGGGGAACACGTTTATTGTAAGTAACAAGTCATTTTATCATAAAAAGAAAAGAAGAATACGAATTGGTGGAATGATAGCCAGTAAACAGACGGAGAGGGATCTTCAGCGTTGCTTCCGTCATTTAGTCTGAAAATTAGGCAATAACTTGGTAAAATACAATTATTTTGAGCTGAAAATCAGGGTTTCTACCCTCTTATCGGGAAGCGTAGGAAAGAAAGTGAATAAAACTTACCCGGGAGACGAATAACTATCTTGATAATGCCAACATCGATGAGAGGGATTTCCATTGTTGAAGAATGGATGAAATAGAGCGAGGAATAGGGAACAAATAGGAGAGTAGTCTTTTTCTGGGTCTCGCTACGATGGAGCCAGGATTATATAGAGGTAGCCTGATGAGAAAAGGAGGGTTTCTCACTTTTCTCACCGACCTTGTTGCCGACCCTGCAAAATACGCGGCCTCATCAGTTGGCGGTCATTTAGCAGGAAGTGGCGAGAAAAGGACAAAGTTCGGTTAGAAATTGAGATTTCTCACCAAGAGGCGCCTATATAAACGAGGTGTTTCTCACCACTTTTTTCCCGTCAACAACCGTTTTATTTCATCTTTTTTCCTCTTCCTTTATTTCTCATCCCATTCCATTATTTTCAGATGGATCTGATCAAACTCGTGACCGATGCTACTGTTGGCGCGGCCAAAGCTGCCGTTGACGTGGTCACTTACGTTCCAGGTACGTTTTCTCCACTTTTGACTATCTATCCAATCGTTTATTTGGTTTTTATGGTTCCCAAAATCTGGATAAACTAGAATTCCCTGCCCAAAAACTACCCAGGTCCCCCCTTTTTTCAGTTGCCGTTGCAAAACATGCTGCTGAGATGGCTTCCAACAATTCTTCCTCCAATGGGAAATGTACTGCTTCCTCTTCTGACAAGAAATAGCTGGCCTTCAGGAGAAAACGAAAGAAGAAAGCGGAATAAATACGTTGTTTTATTAAACTGTTGACATATTTTTGAAGATTATCATCAGAAAATTAGCGAAAAAATGGCGGGAGAATAAATACACGAGATGCAATCACAATGAGAGAGGCGGGAAAGGACTTTGGATACCAAAGCACCGACGGAAAAAAAATACAATTTTGAGCAAAAAATACAAAAATATATATATCAGCTATCACTAGGAATGAAGACAAACCCTAGACAGAAAGCTCTCCGGGACGATTATTTCGTCGGTATGAGATCGGTTGTTGAGAATAGGGAGACGGGCCACGACTCGGCGGGGCAGACAGCTCGGGCAGCCTGGAAACGGGAATTGCTAAAGACTTTGGGGTGAAAAGTAACTACCTAGAGAGTCTTGTAAGTGTAATATATTACACCAAAATTCATTTTATTTGGACTGACTGGAGAACTTCCCCATTAGAGGGGGCAAACGCCCTTTCATCAGATTTTCGTGGATTTTTTAAAGGAACTAACAGGGATCCAGTGGAAGTGATCATTTGACCCTGAACAACCGAGCCCCAAGCGACTGACTACATATGGGGCTTATTCTCTATCCAACTTTTCATTTCGGGGTCATTTGTGCGTATATTACGACTCATCCAGTGTTTTCCGCATTTTCTCTACCAAAAAATCTAGCAAACTAACTCGATATAGGCTTAAAAAATTCGCCGTTTTCTCCTGATCACGACGATATATTTCTTTTTGCATATGGACGTCGGAATCACGAGAAAATTGCATTTTTATCCAAAAGACATAAATGCATTCCATTTCTGTGATCATGATCGTTGCGGGACCCCATAAAGGTCCTGCAACGATCATGATCACTTTTTGTTTTTTCAACCAGATTTTGATCATAAATGTGTATTTTTCTTGTGATACAGGCGTCCATATGCAAAAATAAATATACCATCGTGATCAGGAGAAAAAGGCGAATTTTTTAAGCCCAAGTTGTTTTAGGTCCCTGACAGTTCCTTTAAAATTTTTCAAGAAACAACCGTTTAAAATTGATATTCAAAGAGTTGTGAAGGTTTGCTGAGTGAAAAGACTTTGAATTTCGAGAAAAAAATGGACGTTAATCGCTGTTTGGGTGAGAAAAGGACCGAAACGAGGACTGACTTACATTGACCATCAAATTAGGCCGTACTGGTAATATAAAAGTCTTTTTTAGGATAAATTACCAGCTACATTGAATAAAAAATGAAACTCACTTCGTTTTGCCCCTGGCACCGGGTTCCCGATCCAATCTTGTGATGTCCGAACCGGCATCCGCATCGGAAGGCGGTCCGCCCTTGAATGTGTTCAACGGCTGCATCTCCACGGATCGTTTCTCCTCTTCCTTCTTCATTTTATTCTTCCGTTGAAGTTTTAACGTCCAACAGGCGAAGAAAATACAAATGGGGACCAGGAGAATCCCCAAGAAGATGGCGGTCCACGTCAGCCAGGTTAGAATGTTATCCTTGGCTCGGTGACGGCACCACGGCTGCTCTCCTTGGGTCCACTGATAACGGATGCTGTTATCATGCTCGTTACGGTAGCGGTGACCTGAAAATACGGTACATTTAAACGATCAAGTGGACTGTTATCTCTTATTTCGGAAGCGACTTACAAGTGAATTCCGTCGTGTCGCCCATCATGATATGGGTTTGGAAGCAACTGAACGAGATGACGGCTCCTTCCAAGTAGGCCTGTTGTCCGCTGCTGGGTCCTTTGATCAAATACTCCGGATATTCGATATTCATCGCTCCGCAGCTATTATATCTGGCGACTCCTTGCAGTCGCTGGTCGATGTAGGTATTGAACGATTCGCGGGACTCGTCTCCAAGGACTCGGGCCTGAAAAGGACGAATCTCTTTTGATTAATAAAAAGTACAGTACCTGAAGCATAACAGCGTCATAGAGACAGGTCACGTCATTGGCACAGTCCGCTTCCAACGAGGCCACGTCCATGGGACACCGACCGTACATTTTCTTCTGTTCTTTGCTCATGTATTCCGGATCCACTGGAAAATGCCATTAGTCAAAGAAAAAGGGGATTTAAACTAACTGCGGTTCTCTTTGCAATGGAGGAGGAATTGACGGAAGTCGGCCTCATTCCAAGGATAGAAAGGAACCTGTTGGTAGCGGGAAGAGACCTTGTAGACGGGACCTTTGAGGTAATGGTCGGCGAAGGCCTGAAATTGAAGGATTTAGAGAAGAAACAGCGGATAGGATAGAATAAAAGTCTCCCGCCTTCCATTCCACGGATTTTATAGAATTTAGAGTCATATTCTCACCTGGAACGTCCTCTCCTGTTCAGTTCTTGCCTGGAAAAGGTCTCTGATATCGTCAGCATGGAGGTTCACATTCTGGGTCTCTTCGTCTCCTTTGATTTTATCTGAAATATTCTCTTTTCTCTCCTGTTTCTTTTCAAAACTGACATTTCATCAACTGTTGTCTAACTCCCTGATCATTGACACTGCTCCAGGTTACGGTACTTTTGTGATCGTAGCCAGCCTCGTCGGGGAAGGGATTGATCAGGCCCTCCACGTGGGGATCGTCGAGCTCTCTCACTCGGACAGTTCCAGGGACATTCTGAAGAGAATCAAGGTCTTGGAGGGAATTAAATTAGGGTACGAACCACTTTGTATTGAGGAGGAACAGATATCTCCAGGTCCAAGAGTCCCAAACTCTCTTCGTATTGAAACTTGCGGTCAATATCAATGGCATAGGATTCTCGAATTCTCATTCCGATCTGGGCCTGATCCAAGACGACGTAGATTTCAGCCTGGCCCTTTTCAACGTTGTTCACGTAGACGGTCACTCCTGGAAAAGAAGAATAAAAGGAAATTTTTAATTTTGAAGTGGTTTTTTGCCTTGAAGATGCGTTTCATTTTTCTGGAGCCAGATTTCCACTTTCTTTTGATAGAGGCACCAAAATAATCCAAACCGTCTCCTTTTCCTTTACCGTATGCCCTAGAAGCTGTGAAGGCTCTCTTTTACTTTCTAGCTCTCCCCCGAGGTAAAACTGGGCATAAGTTAGAACCCCTTCTCTAGAACCTCTCGCAGGAATCTTTGCCTCCTTACAAGACAAACAAGTTTTTGGAAGCCGTACAATCAACCAAAGGGAAATCTCTGGTGCTAGCCAGTGACTCAAGTCTCTAGAGGAGAATGTCAAGCCTTCGGAAAAGTTATTGGGGCCTATTCTAGACTCCCATCTCCTGTGAGAGCCCACCAGTCGCGAGTGTGGCTCCGGACGTCCCTCGGGAGTCAAAGTGGCGGGCGACTGAAAGGAGCTTCACTGAGTATGGCGCCAGAGTTAGCTCCAGTTGGTTCCAGGGAGACCCCCAGTAAAGGTCAAGAAACCGGTCAAAATTTGAAAAACTGTAAAATTCCTGTAAAAACGGGGTCTTTTCCGTCAAATCCGGTATTAGGCGCATTAGAATAAGTCGACTGACGCTGGGTCAGAATCATCGTGTCCACTTCATTTTCATTCAATAGGGTACAGTCCTCGTGACCACTCGCTTATTTCTTCATCTACAATGGCTGAAGTCGCACCCGCACCCGTCTCTGGACAAAACGTTGAAGTTGGAACTGCCGTCGAAGGCCAGATCCGCTCCGCGCCTCGTGCCGCCGCTCCTTCGGCTGGTTCGTCTGCCGCTGGCTCTGCCGGCACTGGAATCATCGGTGGTCTCCAGCAGGCCCATGCCGATTCTGGTACGTTTTCTTACTCGACGGCGGCGCGCACGCTTACCCGCACCCATAAAGTCTCGGCCATTCTACTTCTCATTGGGCACGTTTTGCCTTCATCCTCTTTCGCCCTGCCGAGTTTTTATGGGTGCCGGTGCGCGTCCGACTCCTTTTTCTTCCGTCTCCATTCCTATTTCTCGTGTTTTCAGTCGCCTGGTGGTACCAGCCCCACGGCGGTGTGGTCGACGCCCAATTGGCCAACCTCGACGCCAACGGCATCAAGCGCGAATTCATCGGTTACGGACTGGCCGGCCTGGTCCTTCTGCTCCTCTGCACCTCAGCTGCTCCCCTGGTAGCTAACTTCGTCTGCATTGCCTACCCCATTGGAGCCAGCTTGAGCGTGCTCCGCGGCCAATCTAACGACGCCCAGCGCTTCCTCGTCTACTGGACGATCTTTGGAGTGCTCTCGGTCTTCGACTACTACTTTGGAAGACTGGCGCTCTACTGGATTTTGAAGGTCGCCACCTGTGTCGTCCTCTACCTTCCCCAGACGCAGGGAGCCGCCACTGTCTATTCGCTCGCCATCGAGCCGCTCGCCAACGCTGTGGCTAGAGCCGTTTAGATGACGAAATGAAACTAACCGAACGGTTATTTCTGTGTTCTTTTTTCGTGTTTTTCTCGTTTGCGCTCGCGTTTTCTCGTGTTCTTTTGCGCTCTGCTTCTGGCTCCTCTTCTTGTTTTCCTTTCTGTCTTGAATCTCCACAAAGGACGCCAAAGGCCGCCAAACCGGAACGCCAGAAAGAACTTGAAACGTCTCTGTTTTGAACAAGAGTACCCCACCGCCCGAACGACGCCATCGTGGAGAAATTTTTCGACGAAGAAACGGTTCAAATACCCGTCAAAGCCATGATTCGACGGCGCTTTTACAAGAAGACTGTATTAGACCATATTCAAGGCACTCTGGAGATCTATTGAGCGCTGTTACAGGAGCTAAAAGCATTCAGCTACTAGGTAATCCCAAGGAAAGGTCCTTTGCTTAGCATCTAATGTTCAAAAAGTGCCCGAGAGTTTTTAGAACCAAATGTAACGGGTGTTCTGCGCATTGGTACCGTATTCGAACCATTTCTGGCCTTTTTGCTACTTGAGCTGCCCCTTTTCTCCGTCTGTGAGCTGCTTTAGTCCCCAGGCTATCCCAAAGTCAACACTTTTCTATATTCAAAAGCTGCCCAGTTTCCTTACCTCTGAATCGTTGCAGATGCATGTTATCGAAGTAGCGTATCACATTTCCAACAATGATCGAAGTCTTGTACCGTCCTCTTCGGGTATCCTTTCTCAACAGGACGTGTACCCGGTCGGCGTCTTCTCCCGAGAGTACTACTCCGGTCACAACGGTGGCATTCGTCGGCTGGACAAGATCTCGTTGTTCAATGTTCCTGCTTCCTAAAATAAGCCAAATTAGTTCTTTAAACACCGAAAAGAACGTACCAAAGTCCACGCTCCTGTCAGGGAATCGCTCCATCCGGACCTGGATCTGTACTTCCGGTGTAGTCCTAGATTTGTGTGAATGGAGCAGGGTATAGATTCCGGGGTCATTGAAGATCAGATTCCTGTTTGTCAGGGTTGAAATGACTCCGGCTCCCATAATGGATCCTGTCACTGGAGGCTCGTAAGCCTGGCAGGCGCTGGACGGTCTCCTCCAGTAGAACATCTGACATCGGAAGTCGGCATACTTGCAGCAGAGGTAGTAGGGCATGATGTCGTGATGGAAGGTCGACAGACCAGGCACTTCGAACATCCCCTGGTAGGGGTCACTGCCCATCTCATAGGCCCTCGTCGGGAAGCCGGGACTGTAGGGGGTAGACTCGTCGATTTTGACTACTGGCTGGTAGGAGGACTGCATCAGGAAGCCCTTATTGTCGTAGCAACACGTCTGGCCGTAGTGGGTGGCGTAACTCCTGAAATTTGGAGTATAATTTGGGAGGTATTTTGAGAAATCTGTCCGAAAATTGGATAGAAACTGGAGAAATAGGTATAAAACGTACGAGTATTCGTTCTCCCCTCTCTTATTCTTTTTGTGGGCTGATCCGTGGACATTTTGAGCAGACATGTAGCAGTTCATAGCTCCCAGAGTCTCGGTACAAGAAACGTCACGGAAGAGCTGAAATTTCTCTGTTTTTTCCCTTCAAGACCCAATTTCTTACATTACTACATCTCGGGTGAGGCATAAAGCGGCCCAAGTCCAATTTGGCCTGTTTTTCCATGCACGGGCAGCTGGCATTATTCTCCGTGTCCCGGATGAAATTGTTCAGCGCGCCGTCCTCATTGTACCAGGCGTGACACATCTCCTTGGCTTTTTCCTTGACAAATTCGGCCTTCTGCTCTTTTCCCTGGTGGTTGTGGCCGACTTCGGGGCGAGTCAGAGTCCAGAGCCAGTGGAGGGAGATGGGCGAGGAGATGACTCCGTCGGGAATTTGGACTTCGATGGGTTTTTGACCACGGCCTGGAGGAACCGGGTTCTCCACGTTGTGAATCACTGCCAACTTGAGGTAGCCGAATCTGAAAAATGGAAAATTGAGTGGAATCCCGAAAAATAACAGCCAGAACAGTCTTGGAGTACTTTCCATACCAACCGGCTTCAAAATACCTCCCAGACCCAGATTTTTTCCGTTAAAAATGCTCCACACCCCGATTTCCCGAGTTTCCGACCTTTATAAAGGTTGTACTCAATGATTTCCCCCAAAAAGGAGCCAAGAAATATTCCCTTACCTGTATTCGAAGAGTTCTTCTCTCTGCTCCTCATCCGTCAAGTACCACTGGTCAATGGGATGATCTAGGGGCAATCTCTCCACCATAGGATTCCATCTGAAGCTCTCTTCGGCCCTGTTCGCATACGTTGTCCATCTGAACTCATTCTCCTTCCAATTTACTTATTCTATCCCTACCGAGCCAATACTCGATGCTGGGGGATCCACTTCCTGGCGTTGGTGTCTTGTGCCTCCCGGTAGCCGACAATATACAGCCCCAATTGGACATTATAAATTCCATCGTCGTAGATCTGTGGACGAAGTTGGGGATCCTGACTCAATTGGTCCGTCTGCAGGTTGGTGAAGTTCCTCGGGTACCATTTGATGGTCATCGGACTGGGCGCGGGGTTCATGTACCAGCTGTGGATATCCCCAATATCCAGGCGCATCGGGTCGATGGTTGGTGGGACTAAAATTGATTGTCTTCCTATTTTCAAGTAAAAATTACCGAAATAAATGAATCCAACGTAAGCTTTTTCATCATTTGACAACCCTGACTGTGGTTGGAAATAGACGGTCTTTGTTCCCCAATCCTGGATTCTTGGCAAGGTGCAACGGGCAATCGAGGGATTAATCATCACACAGGGAGCTGTCTGAAAGGGAAAATGAGTTCATTTACTCTTAAAATAGAAATTTACCTGGCGCTGTTCAATCATGAGGACGTAGGTAATCCCGTAACTCAAGCAGAGGCCGTTGACATCTACAGTAGTCTGACCCAACATGGAGACAATGTTTGGGTAGATGAGAAGAGGGACTATAAATGATTTTTTTTTCCTAGCTGGTTACGGTAACTTACAAGTTCCTCCAGTCTTATTACTGCATCCAGCCGGCCTGACAATATCATCCACTCGATGAAAATACCGTCCTCGGACAATATGAGGAACAGAGGATCTGCCAGCAAGGGAGGAGGGCTGGTGCTTGGTCATCTCATTCAGATCGACTTGGACATTTCCTGTGTGGTTTCCACCGTTGAATACAGCCTAGAAATTGAAGATTCAGACTGTGAGAAAGGTAGAAAATTTACCTGGCATTTTCCTGTTCGGATATTTCCTTGGAGGTCAGCGGCATCGAAGCCAAGCTTTTGGTAATTGATCATTGTGTAGGATTGAAGGCCCTGAAATGGGAAAGAATCAAATGAGCGCTTGTAAACCGCGCAGAAGAGGAAAAATGCGAATTTTTCAATTTTTGATCTATATCAAATTCTTGGTTTCTACTGATTACGGTAGGATCCCCACCTGCGCATCAGACATCCAGACGAGTTGATAAGTCGACAGCCCCCTCTCGGCGCCAATATTCGGTCTCATATTCTTCCAGGTAACGACGAGAGCAGCCTCAGCTCGGAAGGTCGACGCTCCGGCTACTCCTTCTATAAATTTTCGATATTTTACCACAAAAATGGGTGGGAAACTTACGCATAAGGGAGCGTTGCATCTGGTCCAAAAAGTCGTCACTCTGCTGGTCACAGCGGAAGTATTCCGGCTTTCCGAGGCAGCCACGGCGACGTTCGTTGAAGTCGTTGGTCACGGCTAGAAAATGTTGGGCCTTGAAAGGAAACAGGGAAGGAAACTTACGCATTTGTTGGGCGACATTCTTTCTAACCTCCAGACGGTAGAAAATCTGGGATTCGGTTCCTTGGCCGGATTGGATTCGCTGCCTGAAAGGAGAAGGGATTACCGTCGGTTTTCCAGAGCGTCTTGGGTGGAAAATATTGGAGTATTTTATGAGCTACGCGGTTAAATTGGTACTTGGATAAAGATGATACAAAAAGAAGAAAAAGTAGACTGACTTGCACATGTAGGGAGCAATTAGAGCCGGGTCGGAGTGGGTAGGCCAGTCAGCATCCAGACCGATTTGAAGGGTCGACTGATCATCGGAGAAATAGGCAAAACTGATGAATCCATTGGTTGAGATCTAAAAACATTAATTTATGATGACTATATAGCATCTTCCGATTAATTCAACTGCTCCTTATCTCTTATTTTGTTGTGAAATGGACAAACATTACTGATCCCTTGTTGTTCCTCCCTCTCCCTCACTGCCAAAACAAAATAACCTTTTCGATGGGGAAAGAAACTGTGGCCCTCCAAGGGTGTGATCAACTTTAGTTGGCTTTTAATTCAGGCTAGAATAACCCATAAAATACCAATTTTTGCTTCCGTTGTACCAAAGATAGATAGTTGGCTGCATCATTTTGTTCGAGAGCCGTTCCCATTGAATTCATTTCTAAAAATCCAAAACAACCGCTTTCCCCCGGTCGTTGTTTCTTTCTCTTTTCCCGCGAAAATCAAATTTATTTCGCGTCACCGGAAATATTGTGAGAGAGTGGTCGGGAAGGAGATAACGCACATGATGCAAGGTACAGCCTTGATTGTTTATGGGTCCCCAACCGAAAGAAGTGGATCTCCTAAACTTTTCGGTTTCCTGTTCCAAAACGACCACGTTCCACGTCTCTCTTTTTCCCGCTTCTTCCAAAACCTCTCGTAATATTTGCCTATCTCTATCAATGTCAACAATCTGTCATGATTCACACCGCTGAAGAATGTCAGTCTTCCCGCTGCCCCCAGCCGCCTCTCAAATTTAAATTTCTCAATTTTGCATCACAAATTCTCCACTTCCGGAGGTGTTTATTTACAATTCTAATCAGTTCTGGGTGCTTTGTCATTTCTTGGGGGAAAGGGACTGACTGATACGGGGAAGGGGGGACTATTGATTATGGCAAACAGGGGGAATGCCCCCTGTATGCAGAGAGAGGAGACAGGATGACTCAGCCCCCGGTGGAGAAGAAGAACTGAATACAAGGGGGAGTCAGTGG
This sequence comes from Oscheius dolichura, assembly GCA_932521035.1. NCBI lineage: Eukaryota > Metazoa > Nematoda > Chromadorea > Rhabditida > Rhabditidae > Oscheius > Oscheius dolichura. Next base: position 8,628,907 of record OW051494.1, read on the forward strand.
ATCAGTGTGGGAAATTTGCGTGGGAGGTGAATCACACAAAAAAAATCAACTATCTCTACTATGGGGAAATATTTCATAGCTGGGGAAAAACACCTCGAGGAGAGGAGAAATATCGGCGCGGGAGGGGTTGGACCACCTGTAATGGGCTGAAACCTTCATGAATGTAGGGAAATACTGTATTTTAGACGAGTTATAGAGAAAGAGGAAAGCGAAAAGATCATAAACACTGAAAGATTACGAAATTCCCGGTTTCCTAGGAAAGAAACAGGCAAAAATGATAAAACCTCGTTATGGTCGAAGAAAATCCATTATAGTAGAAACATTACTGTTTTAACGTTGTTTTAGACGTAATTTAAAGAAGAATCGGATTGCAAATGCTTTTTCCCATCGCCTAGAAATCTTTAGAATTCAAAAAATTGAGCAATTCCATTTTTTTTTCTAGCTCAAATAGGGAGAAAAGGGCTGGAGGACCATTTAGGGTGCGCTAATGGGAGTCTGGCTGTCTAACTGTGGAAAAGGATGTCGAAATGGTTATCATTTTAGCCGTAACTGGAGCAAGCTAAGCCTCAATCCGTTGAAAATCCCCCTAATTTGAGGATTTTCCATAAAGAAAAGGGGAAGGGCTCACCATGGTGTAGTTGTATCGCCCTCCATAATAGGGAAACATGTTGTGGAGTTTGATTTGCATTCCATTTTGTCTCTGGTTGTCCGAAATTTTCAGATCTCCTGCTTCGAAGCCATACCAGACTAGATTTCCTGAAAAGAGGGTTTATCCTGAGGAAACGGGCCTTTCTCACCGTCATATTCGGATTTGGTGCCATAAACGCCGCCCATTGGGCTTTGCTGAGGGACGAAGGCATTCTGCTGTTGACTTTGAGGGTTGAAATTCGTTTGGAAGGGGTTATTAGGCGAGTTGAATTGCCCCAAGACCAGCAATAGTGGCCCGGCGGCTAAAAAGAGTACAAGCGTCCGCATATGGTGCGAAAACGATGGACGACTGAATCATTCGCCGGGGGGTCGGGCAGAAAAAGACATTGCGCTGGGGGGAGAGAGAGACCGGGGAAAAAGATAAGGGGCAGAGCTGTGAGTCAGTCGCCGGCAGCCGACAGCTCCACAACCAGGGGGAGAGGGGGCGAGACAGTGGATGACGGGCGGGAGATGCCAGAGACAATAGGATGCGGCTAGGGCCCTCCACAGCCTCCTTTATTGGAAATTAATTTTCTCCACAGCCTCCTTTATTGGAAATTAATCAAGACGACAATTTGTGTATTATTTATTGTGTAGATATCCGAATAAAATTGTTTTTGAGGTGTTTTGTTGTTCACATATTTGAGGGGATAGCCGTTTTCCCTTCTGCAGATTTGTGTTTGCTTCTTGTGAGCTGACTGGTAACCCCGTATACAGTCTTTTAAAACGATGTGCCGACCGCACTGCTGCTTTTCGAACTTTTTGAACATCAATTTTGTTGGGAAATGATCGTGATCTCCTCAACTTCAACGTCTTCATGGTGGCAGAGCCCGCAAAATTCGTGACCAGATCTTGTGCCCTGCTTCCCATGTGTGTTTTACTATCTAGAGACCCATTACCAGCCATGGTAACTGAATTGGCAACGCCTTTTTCGTCAAAACGTGCCCTCACTGCTCGCTCCATATCTTGATTGCTCTCCTTTCTCCCTTCATTTTTTATATTTGCCCATAACCTCATTTCAGAATAGCATAATTCCATTTTCTCTTCTCAATTTGATTCTCCTGAATATGGCAAACATGAGTTGTTCTTCCATTTGGTTGGGAGAAATAGTGACGCGGAGCTATTGGAGATGAAATGTGATGAAACGGTGCTCTCCTTCCCTTTCAAATGGAACCATGACCAATATGACCGTGGCGATGGAGAAAATGCCAAGGACCTTTCCTCTATTGAAGCCGGAGCGATGAAATCAATCTCTGTTTCACACAGCGCAAGACAAACTGTAACTCACGCCCACTTTATTGTATTTCTCCCTGATTAATCCCGGACTCCGCAAGAGCCCCACCAGGAGGAGACAGGTGGACTGCAGCTCTTATTATTTGCGCTACAAACTATATGTAACCAGCTATGGCAGGCTCCAATGCTTTTCTTAATCATGAAATGTGCTTTCCTCCAATAAACAATTTATTCTTTTAAAAGGAAGACGTTAAACTGGACATTGTTCCTCATGGAAAAATAAATACGTTCCTGCTCTTCAAAAACAAGCCCCGATTGATGCAAAACACACGGTTATTGGTTTACAGAGAGCTATTAACAACAGGCCTAGGAGAGCATAAATTACAGAAACCATCACTTTAGAATAGATAAACAGTCCATTGTGACAATAATCAGGAGAAGCCGCGTCGTAGCTGACAGCTGCACGGAAAATCCAAAGGGTTCCCATGATTTGCCAGGCGAGTACAAAGAGAAGTATAATCACCAGGTAGACATCAACATTGATACGGGGGGATTGTTGATTGGGAGGGAGGTTGTCATTGATCCTCTTCTAAAAGTGGTTTATTAGAGAAGGTCTGGGGCTATTCAACCAAATTAATAGCTGGAAAAGGGGGGATTTTGAGCTGAACAAGGTCCTTTATTTAGTTTTTTTGTAAAAAGACCAAAATAGAGGAGAGTTCAGCCAGACTATTGCCCATTTTTCAAGACAAAAATCAGCCGTTTTGGGACCCTTTTGAGCAGTTTCTTGGACAAATGATCCTGATTTTTAAATTCAACACAGAAAATCAGGAAAATGTGTTCATTTTTCGGCAAAAGGTCCTAAAGCGCCTGATCCTTGTGTTGGAAAAGGCCATACTTGCATCTGAGAGACCCAACTTTTTTGTTATAGAATTAAGCCGGACTGTTTCCTTCAATCGCTATAGTCCATTTCCAACAGATATTCCACAGATTCAAGTCTGGCGGGGCCAGGTTTGAAAGCTTCCTGGTCCCACAGTGGAGAGGTTTCCCATGGATTACCAGCTGGAAATGGACAATACAAACGCCTACCTTTGCTACAAAATCCCGAAGAGCCATAGAGGCACGGGTTATCCAAACAGCTCCCATAACAATCAACCATTTGGGAATCAGCGGCTGGTGGGGGCATTTGTCCGCGTAGACGACGCCCATAATGAGCATTGACAAGAAGACAAAGTCGAAAATGAATATAAAAAACTGCAACACTTGGTACATCTGAAAAAGAAAGGACTTTGAAATTTAGAATCTTACTCGCAAACGGTTTGGGCGTTCGTTAGTATCAGTCAAGAAGATCTCCAATTCTGGCATTTTTGGCAGGAGAGCGGGCGAAATGGCGCAGTTAGCCGCAACGACTGGTACGAAATGAGCAAAGAAAGGGCGAGTTCCAGGCTCTTCAAAGGTTTTGGATAAGCAGAAAGGGTTCAGACTAGAGGCAGAGCAAGGTTCAGGGTAAACACAGGACCATATTTGGAGTCGGGGCCGGCCGGGAGGGGGGCAGGGGGGAATCTCCTCGGCTACATGGTACGCTGTTCTTGGAAGCTTTTCCTCTCCCCAAATGTCGACGTCTGAAACCTGGTGAAGCCTTTATAGTGGTGTGAGGCTCATCGTGGTGGGACCTACAAGGAGGAAGGCGAGGACGCCGGGAGCAGTCGGATCAAAAAATCGGAGAGATCCGCGGAATCAGAGAGATTTAATCCCAGGAAGAGTTCAGCTTTCCCCCTCCCAAATATCGACGTCTGAAAGCCGGGTAAGACTTTGTAGTGGTACGAAGGCCATCGTGGGACCAATAGGCCGAAAGAAGAAACCGGGAGCAGTCGGATCAAAAAATCGGAGAGATCCCTCCCTAGAGTCCATGATCGGCTCAAAAGGGTTTGAAGATCATTTCTTTCACTATTTCCATTCATTTGGCGGCCATTTAGTCTCCGTCTCCAATAAACATTCCAAGACTTTTGGCTCTGCTCTCCAATGATTGCCCCATTCACTGGGGGCTCATTCACATTCAATTCTAGCAGACCCTGCAACGGAGACGTCGTCCCCCCTGTCAACCATGGACTATCCGCATGAGGTGTGTTATATTTACGTTTCGAGCTTTCTGTCTAGTCAGGAGATGCACCTAGTTGCTCGGCCAAGCGTAACTGCGCTCTTTTGAATTGTATCCCTTTTCTGCGAAAATATTAGTCATAGAAAACGCCGGCTCCTATAATTCCACCCACCATGTACATCCCCTCCACATGATACATTACACTTTCAGACTTTGCACAGCCCCATGGCGCTGGGTGATATTCCTCTCTGGGAATGGTGTTGGATGGGCTTGGCCGTTATTTCGGCTCTAATGCATTGTGCAGTCCTGGTAACAATTGTCAATGCTCGCCGGAGAAAATTCAACAGTATTCTGAAAGCTCCTTTCTTTACAATCATCTTCATACAGGTACGATAAACCAGGAAACACTTCTATTCAAAATATATCTTTCAGGGAATCCACGAGCTTCTAGAACTGGGTACAACGAACGGATTCAATAGACTACGGAAATATCGGATCATTCGGTACGCTCTGGAAGTGGACAACAAAGTTGTGGAATGGCAATTTTACTGGTATTGCTTTCTAAAGAGTCTTATGTATCTTGGGCATGTGGAAATTGCGGTGAATAGACTGTCGGCAGTCACTTTGACGAAATACAGGAGATATGATGAGGTAAGTTATAGTACTCCAGTTTTGGGTACGAATGCGAGTTTTATGTATCAACTGCGAGTTTTGTGTACAGCTTTCTCGAAGAAGTTAATTTTCCAGTTATGGAAGACCAAAAACATCATACTCCTGAACATGTTTGGCTATATGCTTTTGGCCGGTCTCCGTGTAATCATATACAGAATCTTCTTCCCCAATTTAATCGCCACAACCTATGTTATCCCCGGTTCTGATTTATTTTCTTTTAGTATGGCTCCTGGAGATGTATTTGATGTAATTTGTACTGCTTTTCCTTGCTAAAAACATAATTTAGTTTGAAAATTCAGCAGATATTGTTCTCAGTCTGGGTACGGCTATTATTTGTATTGTGTGCTACAGTATTACGGCAGTTCTTCAAAGAAAATATGGATACAGCAATCCGAAAACAAAGGTTTTTACCTATTTCGCGTTCTATTCCAGAAACCGGGTCTCAAAGGGAAATTAACGACCTTTTCAGAGGCAAGAAACAATCCTATTAAGAATCGGTCTAGCCACGTTTTTGATCCTTCTTCCCACGACTATTCGCTCTGGACTGGAACTTTGGGCCAGTGTGACTGAACAGACGGACTTCCTCGCCTTTATAGCTAGATGGAAGTGAGAAATTTGCCAATTTTGGTCGCAATGTACCAATTCTTACAGTATGATGCCCGCGGAAGCGATGTGCACCGTCCAGCCGTGGTTACTCCTTCTTTCTTGTCGAAGTCTCCGGGAATCAATGTTTCACAGAGCAGCAACAGTTTCCACAACGCTTACGTCAACTCATTCAACAAAATAACAATTGATAATGATTTGTATAAACGTTTTGGTGCTTATTAAACAGGAACATGAAAAAGAATACCAAGAGGGCAAACATAGTGGCAAAGTTTCTTTAATTTGAAGTCAAAGTATGGCATCATCAACTTCCTTCGCAGTTATCCATCGAACAATGCTTGGCATATCGAACTTCGTCTGTAAGGTTCCGTGAAAACATAACGGCGTTGTTAACTTGCTTTCGAAGTAGCGCAAGCAAAGCTAGGATCATTTGAATAGTTTCATCTTTTTATTCTGTAACAAAATTATATGAATTAGCAAACAAATGCACTTACCTGCAAATAAACGGAACCACGCTGTTGTTGGTTGAAGAAGAAGCTCTTGCTTTACACTTTGAGCATACAACTACGCATTTGTAGTTTATATCAATTATTGTACCAGAAAATCATGTTTTAATGGGGTTGTAAGCAATGCTAGGCGTTCCAAGAAAGCCTGAAAACAAAGTGTGTATAGTCCGTTTCCAACGGATATGTCACGAGTTCAAATTTCGCGGCGCATCTCCGTTGCAAGACCATGTCGGAAGAAGGCTGGTTCCACAGCGGAGGCGCGACAGACCTTTAAATCCCGTGACATATCCGTTGGAAATGGACTATACAATAATAATACAAAATTAGAGATCAAATAAGAGCGACGGAGACTAATTATACAAGGAATGGTGAGTTTATTCAAGGAGTTCTGAAAGGATAAACTGTATGGCCAAAAGTTGCAGACCCTTTCATCGTTTCATTAATCAAGCGCGCGATTTACATCCATTCTTTGTACATCAATTCTAGCAGAGCCTGCATAGAAGAAGTCGTCGTCCCCCCTGTCAACCATGTACTATCCGCTTGAAGTGTGTTATGTTTATGTTTCGAGTGTGTGACTAGTCAGGAGGTGTACCCCAGTTGCTCTCTGAAGCGTAACTGCGCTCTTTTGATAAAAGCGCAGCTGCATAAAATCGTATCCCATTTGCTACGAATATTAATCAAAGAAACGTCACTGTTCTGATCACGAGTATAATTCCACCCACCATGTACATCCCCTCCACATGATACATATCCCTTTCAGACTCTGCACAGCCCCATGGCGCTGGGTGATATTCCTCTCTGGGAATGGTGCTGGATGGGCTTGGCCGTTATTTCGGCTCTGATGCATTGTGCAGTCCTGGTAACAATTGTCAATGCTCGCCGGAGAAAATTCAACAGCATTCTGAAAGCTCCCTTCTTTACAATGATTTTCATACAGGTATACAGTAACCCAGGAAAACAAATATATATCTTCAGGGAATCCACGAGCTTCTAGAACTGGGTACAACGAACGGATTCAATAGACTACGAAAATATCGGATCATTCGGTACGCTCTGGAAGTGGACAACAAAGTGGTAGAATACCAATTTTATTGGTATTGCTTTCTGAAGAGTCTTATGTATCTTGGGCACGTGGAAATTGCGGTGAATAGACTGTCGGCTGTAACATTAACGAAATACAGGAGATATGATGAGGTACGTTGAAAGAAAGGCGACCGCATGCCAGTTTTGTGTACTATTCCAAAGCAAACGCCTACGTTCCAGCTGTGGAATACCAAAAACATCGTCCTTCTGAACATGTTTGGTTACATGATTTTGGCCGGACTCCGTGTAATCATATACAGAATCTTCTTCCCCGATTTGATCGTCACTACTTATGTTGTCCCCGGTTCTGATTTATTTTCTTTTAACATGGCTCCTGGACATGTATCTGATGTAATTTATAAAACTTTTTAAAATTATATACCCCATTTTAGTTTGAAAATTCAGCAGATATTGTTCTGAGTCTGGGGACGGCTATTATTTGTATTGTGTGCTACAGTATTACGGCAGTTCTTCAAAGAAAATATGGATACAGCAGTCCCAAAGCAAAGGTTTTTACTTTCTTCTCTAAAAAAGTAACCAACGTTCAGAGACAAGAATCAACCCTATTAAGAATCGGCCTGGTCACGTTTCTAATCCTTCTTCCCACGACCGTTCGCTCGGGTCTGGACCTTTGGGCAAGTGTAACCGGACAGAAGGACTTCCTCGCCTTTATAACTAAGTGGAAGTGAGGAATTGCCCATGTTTCTCGTTGTAATATAATAATTACAGTATGATTCCGGCTGAGGCGATGTGCATCGTCCAGCCGTGGCTACTCCTTCTTTCTTGTCGAAGTCTTCGGGAATCGATGGTTTCCAGATCGACGACAGTTTCTACAGCAGTTACGTCAACACATTCGCATCAGAATAGCAATAAATAATTATCTGTATTTTATTTTTATTTACAAGAACTTCAAAAAGAATACCAAGAGGACAGACAGGAGCGAGAAAAGTCTAGACTTCTTCCAATGGGTTCGTTCTCTTGGTGAAGTCATTCGGCAGCCTGTAGAACTGGCGCAGCTCTTCGATTGTCTCAGCCAAAACTAGATTGGCAATCTTCTGGGTGACGCTTTTTCTTTCCCGGTTCCCAAAAAAAGAATGAATGATACGGTCCTTGCTTATAATTATTAAACTTCTGAAAGGGCACAACTGTCTCATAGATCAGGAAGTTTTGGTAGAAGTTTTTCGCTTTATCGTTGTCTCTCACTATGATCTTCGAACTTCTACGGAACAGAACGTTCGCTATATTCAAATGAGAGTAAAAAATGGTTGCGAACAGCTTATGACCCAAATTTTGATCCTTTTTATCTATTTGACCCTCCATAAAAGGGCAGTTCTCGGCTGGGAGGCACTATCACTTCCGGTGCTCTTCAAAATGAGACTCCTCTTCTTCCTATTGGCTCTGCCTTCTGTTTACTGTCTCATTGGGCTGACCACACTTCTCCCACCGTTGCCGACCCTCTTCCTCAGTGGAACTGCCGTAATCAAGTCTCCGTCAAGACCAAGGAACGGTTTAGAACGGAACAGCTCGTCCTCCAATCAAGATAACGTCTGGGAGTACTGTAGAGACTGAAGACTCCATTCCCGAAGCATTCCAGCCCGGATTCAATGAAATTCAAGATCTTCTCCTTGAACTCTTCACAAATGATGGAACTGTGGAAGATGAATCAGTTCTAATGAGCAATATTACGAATATTGTCAAGGGTTGGACTCTTTATGATACAAAAAAGAGTTCTCAATTTCAGAAAATGTGGGAAAACTAACCGGAAAGGGTGGAGAAGAAGAGGAATTTGAAAGCCTGATGGCCCAATACAGTGCCATTGGAACAACTAATGAAGAGAAGATCTTCAACGTCTACTGAACCTTGTTGCGGTGGGAAAAGGAAATTTCGGCAAAAAGGATTTCCTTTTCAGGGTGGGAATCTTCCCGCTGACAATATCGACAGCGTATTCAGTTTCCTGGGAATCAACGGCAGGTACTGTCGTCCCCCTGTCAACCATGTACTATCCCCTTGAAGTGTGTTATGTTTATGTTTCGAGCGTGTGTCTAGTTAGGAGATGTACTCCAGCTGCTCGCCGATGCGTAACTGCGCTCTTTGGATAAAAGCGCTGCGGCATAAAATCGTATCCCTTTTCAAAAAAAACAAAAAAAAACGTCAGTGCTATAATTCCACCTACCATGTACATCCCATGATACATATCCCTTTCAGACTCTACACTGTGTAGACTACGGAACCCCATGCCGCTGGGTGATATTCCTCTCTGGGAATGGTGTTGGATGGGCTTGGCCGTTATTTCGGCTCTAATGCATTGTGCAGTCCTGGTAACAATTGTCAATGCTCGCCGGAGAAAATTCAACAGCATTCTGAAAGCTCCCTTCTTTACAATCATCTTTATACAGGTACAGTAACCTTAAACAAGTTCCAAATCTCTCAGGGAATCCACGAGCTTCTAGAACTGGGTACAACGAACGGATTCAATAGACTACGAAAATATCAGATAATTCGGTATACCCTAGAAAAAGATAACGATGTGGTCAAGTGGGAGTATTATTGGTATTGCTTTCTGAAGAGTCTTATGTATCTTGGGCATGTGGAAATTGCAGTGAATAGACTGTCGGCAGTCACTTTGACGAAATACAGGAGATATGATGAGGTAAGTTACAGTACTCCAGTTTTGTGTACGAGAGGCTACAGTATGCCAAAGAAAACGCCTATTTTCCAGTTATGGAGGACCAAAAACATCATACTCCTGAATCTTTTTGGTTACATGATTTTGGCAGGACTCCGTGCAATCATATACAGAGTCTTCTTCCCCGATTTGATGGTCACAACCTTCGTTTCCCCTGGCTCTGTTTTATTCTCTTTTAGTATGGGTCCTGGAGATGCATTTGGTGTAATTTGTAATCCTTTTCCTGGCTAAAAACATAATTTAGTTTGAAAATTCGGCAGATATTGTTCTGAGTCTGGGCACGGCCATTATTTGTATTGTGTGCTACAGTATTACGGCAGTTCTTCAAAGAAAATATGGATACAGCAATCCGAAAACAAAGGTTTTTACCTATTTCGCGTTCTATTCCAGAAACCGGGTCTCAAAGGGAAATTAACGACCTTTTCAGAGGCAAGAAACAATCCTATTAAGAATCGGTCTAGCCACGTTTTTGATCCTTCTTCCCACGACTATTCGCTCTGGACTGGAACTTTGGGCCAGTGTGACCGAGCAGACGGACTTCCTCACCTTTATAGCTAGATGGAAGTAAGGAATTGCCCATGTTTCCCTTTATAATGTAATTAATTCAGTATGATGCCAGCTGAGGCGATGTGCATTGTCCAGCCGTGGCTACTCCTTCTTTCTTGTCGAAGTCTCCGGGAATCGATGTTTTCCAGAGCAGCGACAGTTACCACAACGCTTACGTCAACTCATTCAACAAAATAACAATTTATAATGATTTGTATAAACGTTTTGGTGTTTATTGGCAAATATTTGAAAAAGAATACCGTACTTACTCCATTAGAAGCCTTACCCCTCTCTCTCTCTCTCGCGGTTTTTACCCAAAATTACGTAGTATTTATTCAGCGCAACTAGAATCTCTAACAAAAATTTTTTTATAAAATTGGCCCAAAAAATGGAACAAAACCATATTTTGTGAATATTTTTAGCGCTGAAGTGCCCGCAAACAATATCGCCCCCCCCCCTCTATTACAACCAAAAATGAACTAGAAAAGTCTGGACTTCTATTAGTGGGAAGCGCCGCTTCAGATCAGCCTTTTCCTCGGGGCTGAGGTCATTCGGTAGCCCATAGAACTGACGCAGCTCTTCCCCTGTCTTGCCCGATGCTAGATTCGCTATCTCCTGGGTGACGATAACAATCAAACCGCGGGATATTTAGGAAATTAGCTCTATTTGTTATTTAGCTGTCGTGTCCTCAGGTGCGCATCTTATCAGCGGCCCCTATAAGGTGTTTGCGTCAATTTCTAACCGCTGTTACTGCACATTAGATACGGTAGGAAATGGCTCCCAAGCCTTCGATGTCTTTGGGGTCTCAATTGAATCGGCCTGCCCTGTTTCATTAACCACCCCTGGTGATAAGGAATTTGCTTCTTATCTTTTTCGTTGTGCTCGAAATGCCGCCAAAGGCTCTTGTTCTGCTCTTTTTATTTTCTTCAGCATATGCTGATTGTCCTGTCTGGGCGGTATATGACCGGCGGTTCGGCAAGTAATCCAGTTTCAATTATGCTTAAATTTATTGTTTCTAGATGTTACGAGTTCTATACACAGCCGGCCACCTTCCTAACGGCCGAGAAAAACTGTGAATCCGATGGAGGCAGCCTGGTCTCCATTGGGAATGCCTATGAAAACACTTTTGTTTCGGGAATCGCTGCGCAATCATATTCGGACACCTATTGGACCGGGATGAATTTATTGATGTCGACTCAATGGTCCTGGACAAGCGGGAGCAATGCCACCTATTTTAACTGGGCTCCCGACCAGCCGAACGATTCCAGCGCCTATCTGTGTGGAGCAGCCAGAACTTCTGATAACCAGTGGACGTAGGTGGTCTTTTAAAGGAACCCTTAGGGACCTAGGCGGGTTACTGTAGCAGAGAAAAATGGAACAGCGAAATTGGGGGTTTCCTAAAAAATGGGAAACACTGTTCGAAAGAGCGTACAAAATTACATTGAACAAGCTAGGTTTCAATCAATTTCTCGTTTTCTGTGAGCTTGCGTTTGCCTGATTGAGCGCAGTCGCTTCGGGACCAGTGCGCTAGCGCACAGATCCCTCAGGGTTCCTTTAATCATTTCAGATCAATGTAAAGTAAAGTCAGCGTACTGTAACGCGTTCAGAAAGGAGCTCTGCAGCACTAAAAAGCCTTACATGTGCCAGTTTGATCCCCACAACGCTGGCGTTACCCCTGGTGCGTGCCCGTGTAAGTTCAAAAGCTACTTCCTTTTTTGATACATATTGTTTAAGGGGGATACTGTCCTGGTGCTAATTATACACTGAATAATAATGCTTGTAAATGCTATAAGGTAAAGCATTTCTATTTGTCCCGTACTATGTGACTATCCATTTCAGTACTTCTTCACCCCCATGAATTACAAAGATGCCGCAGAGACTTGTACCAATGAAGGTGCTACCCTGGCTATAGTCTTGAGCAAAGCCGAAAATTATTTTCTATCAAATTTTGCCTATAAGGTAACTTCTGCAGATAGAAATGACCCTATGATTGGTCTCTTCTGCACGGGCACAACAACCAGCAGCTGTAGATGGATTGATGGAACTCCTCTGATCTACTCAAATTTTATGGCAGAGAACAACGATAATGAAAGAAATGCAATATATACTTTAGATAATCTCTCCTCCTCAATTCTCCTCAATTCTTGTGGGTCAACAACTTTGCCTTCCCATTACGCCTTGATTATTTTTTCACCCAAAAGGGATTTCCCATAGGGCCTTTTATCTGCTTTTTCATGGAAAACGTCATCGAAATCATCGAAAACGCCGACGACAATGATATGTTTTTGCAGCAATCATAACATAGCCAAAAAAGAGGCAGTGAAAATGATTGACTTTTACCGTGGTCTCTCATTGTGATCTTCGAGCCTCTACGGATATTCAAATGAGAGTAAAAAAGGGTTGCGAACAGCTTATGACCCAAATTTTGATCCTTTTTATCTATTTGACCCTTCATAAAAGGGCAGTTCTCGGCTGGGAGACACTATCACTTCCGGTGCTCTTCAAAATGAGACTCCTCTTCTTCCTATTGGCTCTGCCTTCTGTTTACTGTCTCATTGGGCTGACCACACTTCTCCCACCGTTGCCGACCCTCTTACTCAGTAGAACTGCCGTAACCAAGTCTTCGTCAAGACCAAGGAACGGTTTAGAACGGAACAGCTCGTCCTCCAATCAAGAGTACGTATGGGAGTACTGTAGAGACTGAAGACTCCATTCCCGAAGCATTCCGGCCCGGATTCAATGAAATTCAAAACCTTCTCCTCCAGTTGTTCACGAATGACTGAACTATGGAAGAAGAGACATCTCTGGTGAATAAAAGCACTGCTATCAAGGTGTTCCTTCAAATGAAAGAAAATAAGCCTCTATTTCAGAAAATGTGGAAAAACTGATGAAGAGAGAAGAGCTCTATTCTTCAACGTCTACTGAACCTTGTTGCGGTGGGAAAAGGAAATTTCGGGAAAAAGGATCTCCTTCTCAGTGTGGAAATCTTCCCGTTGCTAATATCGACAACGTATTCAGTTTCCTGGGAATCAATGACAGGTACTGTCGTCCTCCCTGTCAACCATGTACTATCCGCTTGAAGTGTGTTATGTTTATGTTTCGAGCGCGTGTCTAGTTAGGAGTTGTACCCCAGCTGCTCGCCGATGCGTAACTGCGCCCTTTTGATAAAAGCCCAGCGGAATAAAATTGTATCCCCTTTCTGCGAAAATATTAGTCATAGAAAACGTCACCTACTATAATTCCGCCTACCATGTACATCCCTTGCACATGATACACATATTCAGAGTCTACAGAACCCCATGCCGCTGGGTGATATTCCTCTCTGGGAATGGTGCTGGATGGGCTTGGCCGTTATTTCGGCTCTGATGCATTGTGCAGTCCTGGTAACAATTGTCAATGCTCGCCGGAGAAAATTCAACAGCATTTTGAAAGCTCCCTTCTTTACAATCATCTTTATACAGGTACGATAACCTAGAAAACACTTCTACTCAAAATATACCCTTCAGGGAATCCACGAGCTTCTAGAACTGGGCACAACGAACGGATTCAATAGACTACGAAAATATCAGATCATTCCATATGCTCTGCAAAAGGAGAACAAAGTGGTAGAATACCAATTTTATTGGTATTGCTTTCTAAAGAGTCTTATGTATCTTGGGCATGTGGAAATTGCGGTGAATAGACTGTCGGCTGTAACATTAACGAAATACAAGAGATATGATGAGGTACGTTGAAATAAAGGCGACATTATGCGAGCTTTGTGTACGAAGAACTCCTGCTGGCTACAGTATTCTAGAAAACAAATAAAGTCAATTTTCCAGTTATGGAAGACCAAAAACATCATCCTCCTGAATATCGTTGGTTACCTGATTTTGGCTGGGCTCCGCGTAATCATCTACAGGATCTTCTTCTCAGATTTGATCGTGACAACCTACATTTCCCCTGGCTCTGTTTATTTTTCTTTCAGTATGTCTCCTGGAGATGCAGCTGATGTAATTTATGGAGCTTTACCCAGTTAAAAAGCTTAATTTAGTTTGAAAACTCGGCAGATATTGTTCTGAGTCTGGGTACGGGCATTATTTGTATTGTCTGCTACGGTATCACTTCGATTATTCAAAGGAAACATGGATACAGCAGTCCGCGAGCGAAGGTTTGAAAATTTTCGTGTTCTGTCCCAGAAAACCAGGTCTTGCTGGGAAATTAACGAACTTTTCAGAAACAAGAAACAACCCTATTAAGAATCGGCCTGATCACGTTTCTGATCCTTCTTCCCACCACTATTCGCTCAGGTCTTGAATTTTGGTCAAGTGTGACCAATCAGAAGGACTTCCTCGCCTTTATAACTAGGTGGAAGTGAGGAATTGGCCATATTTCCGGTTGTTAAGTAGCAATGATTACAGTACGATTCCGGCTGAGGCGATGTGCATTGTCCAGCCGTGGCTACTCGTCCTTTCTTGTCGAACTCTCCGGGACTCAATGTTTTCCAGAACAACAACAGTTTCCACAACGCTTACGCTCTCATCAAAATAGCTATAAATAATAATCTGTGTTGGGTATTAGACCCAACGATTGTTCTCGTTTGCAAGTGTTTGAATGCGCGCGTATTTAGTCAGTACTCGCGCTCCATTGAGCGTCTTGTTTCGTGTGTCCGACCTGAGTGGTCGTGTTCTGTATCATCTCTGTTTGTGCTATTACGTCAAGTTATAAATGTATATATTACAACAGAGTCCGTTGTCCTTTCTTGTCACTCACGCAAGGAATACTACAATCTGTTTGGTGTTTATTAGCATTTATGTTGAAAATGTAAAGAACGCTGTAGAATACTGTAGAATGGCAAACGAAGTACCCAGAAAGGCGGCAAGTGCTGCCAAAACTAGCCCAAACGACCCATTAGCTTTAAAAGAAAATTGATTTTTATGGCAACATTTATAAAAACAGTAGAGATTTTATATGTTTAGGGCGAGTATTGCAAACTGTTAAAATACAAATTGAAATAAAAAAGAACACGTGACGAATATACCGGAGGTATTTGATTGGGAAGCAATCGTTTTTTTTTGTCATTGTTCAACCCATTCGAAGCGGATCCTCATTTCTTCTTCCTCTTCCGGACTAAAATCATTCTCCAAGCCATAAATCACACGCAACTCCTCGACGGTCTTGCCAGTAGCCATGTTGGCGATCTTCTGTGTAACAATCTCGACTAGGCCAAGAATTTCGAGGTAGTTCGCTCCCTGAAAATATATTGGCTAGAAATGGTGGAAATCGAAAAATATGGGCAAACCACAATGGGAGAAGGAAGGGATTGGGAAGCCGGGCGGATTGGCGCGCCCGCACCCGTAAAATCTCGGCAGCTCGGAGCTAGAGGGCGCGCACCGTACCCCCGAAAGTAAGGGCAGAAATCTCCAGGGATAAAAAAAATAAAAGAAAAAAACGTACAAGGAGTACATCCATCAACTGACTGTTGTACATGGTCAAGTATTCTTCGTCGGCCGCTGTCAGGGTGATACGCTGATCTTCATGCTCTTCCTTCGGGATGAAGACTTCATTCTTATGGGTCTCACACCACTGCATGATCTTTCCCAGGGCCCATCCATCCTCGATTCCGGTTGGAAGAGGCTCGGCACACTTGTCTTCGCCGGCATTGGAGAGATCCATATCGTTGATCAATGTCTTCAAAAGAAGACTTTGGAAGGCGGCCTTCTCGGAGACGGGGAATTTCTGGCCATCGTTAGACATCAAGACGTAACTTCTCTCCTTCACGAGATCTCCAACAGCAGTAGGAGTTGGCATTTTAGAAGGGATGCTAAAAAGGGAGAGAATTAGTTATTTGGAGAGACCCGCGGAGAAAAAATGAACGGGAAGAGGTAATGGGGGAGATGCTAGATTTTTTGAGAAAGTAACGCCTGGATCGCGAGAAAAAGAGAGCCGAAAGCGGCAAAAGTAAGGGAAGATTGATCTAGGAGCTGCTGTCCCACCGTTAAAATCGTCTCACGGCGGGAAAATCCCTATTTTAATTGAAATTTGAGCTCCTAATATTTGTACAATGGCGTTTAGATGTATAGTTTTTGTATCGATCGACAGAGGGGTACAAGAGGCCGGTGAGGATTTGCCTGGCCTTCTGGGCCACCGAAAGTTGATCTTTTTAATATTGGATCAGGAGGATTTCAGGAACAGGGCGAATAGGGTGAGAGAGGAAAGCAATAACTGTCTTGTGGAGCCATGATACCCTAATATATGAGGGCTACGAGCTGTTGTCGAGCTTTTGAGCTGCGCGACCAGGCCAGAGTCGCTCGATAATGCCGGGCGGGAAAGAACGCGCTTCGTATCGGTGCGGGAACGGCTAAAGAAGTGGCCAAGCAGAACGATATAAACTATTAGAAAATAATAAGGGATCATTTTCCCAAATATTCTCTCCTAAAAAGCAATGCAAGAACGATTTGAAACGCATAAAATGAAATAGAACAAGGAGGCAAGCCGTCACAGCCTATCAAGCGCAAAGTAAACATTGTCTCGCCTGCGAATCAAGGAAAATTGTAAGGAGGTCAAAAGGGGCAATGACTCTTGGAAAAGGGGAAAGGTTGTGCGTTTATGGTGGAAACGTTCAGCTTAGAGGGACAGACCCGGGGCTAGACTAGAGTAAACAGCTGGCATTCATGGTCGCGCTGTTTACGGGGAATTTGTGCAGCCGATGTAGGACTAATGCTCTTGTAACTATTATCTGCTCTCTATTCTGATTAAGTCAAGCAGTTCTGACCATGTTTAGTTGGTTTTAAACCATTCTCGGGGTCTAGCCGTCGATCAGCTGATCAGCTCCCGGGAGCTACTCAAGTGCACCCCCTTCTCCTGAAAGAAACGGTACATTTCTCGGAAATCTTTGTCTCTCGCCATGTAGACTTCGTCAGCCGGGCTGAGGGTGATGCGTTGATCTTCGGCGAACACTCTCCCTCACCATGAAAAACTTACCACGGTGAAGGAGAATGTTGACCTTGATCTTCATCCGCTCCTTTTGGCCGGAAGATCTCTCCCTTGTGGGCTTCACAGTAAGCGACGATTTTAGCCAGCATTCAAGAATTTTCTATTGGATTGTTCTCATTCTCGGTAGTGATTTCGTCATTCTTGATCATGTGGCGAAGGAGCCACGAGCCAGTATTTCTTTGCATCGGAAGTGACTTCAGTCATTATTGCTGAAACAAGAGAATGAGATATGGAAGAATTAGTCTGTAGAAAATCAGAAGAGGATGGGTAAAAATGGAGCAAACGAAGAAAACCATACAGAGGAGAAAAGAAGACGCGAATCCCCGTAAAAAAAACACTGATGACTGTTCTGATGACCCATGAGAACCTCTGAGAACAAGAGGGCCGCCGTTGGCTCCTCTCCAAAACGGGTCGCTCCCGCCAATGATACCGCCATATGGCCCGGCGGGAAAGGGCAACACGAACAACACGTTCAAACTTTCGGGGCCATAAACACGTCATGATAGTTTTGAAATGTTTGAGAAAGAGGGATCAAGCAGGGACTGACAAGCCATATGGCACGGAGTGGAGAAGACGCGCGCGCTCCCTGTTTTCGAATATGATCAACGTAAACAGATCGAGATGTGGAATTCTCTCGGCGGGGATAAGTTATCTCCATTCCCTGTCCAGCTTGTGGAACAGTCGTTGTTTCCCCATTTTCCACAAAAAACAGTAATAACAATGTCATTTATCTGTACAGTCGGAGGGGCAATCAATAAAAAAGAAGATAAAGCTCGAAGAGAGGGAGAGAGGATGGGTAACGGCATAATATCAGAAAGGAAGAAAGGGCGGGGGTGAAGATCGAAATTAGGACCAAAAAGAGGAACAACTTAGAAGAGAGGAAACGGGATGGAGGGTGCTAGTCATTGAACCATTCGAATTTCTTGTTGTTTGCTTCTTTTTCTTTCGGGGTGAAGTCATCGGCCAAGTTGTAGACTACCCGCAGCTCCTCGATGCTCCTATTGGTGGCCATATCGGCGATTCGCTGGGTAATGTTCTCGATGAGAGCAGGGATCTCCAGATAATCTGCGGCCTGATATTGTCTCTTTAATGAAAAAGGAAAGAAAAAAACGTACGCTAAGAAGGGCAAACAGCTGCTTGTTGTTCACAGCAAGGAATTTTTTCTCCTCTTCGGAGAGGGTCACCCTTTGGTCTTCATACGGCTCCTTCGGTACGAAGACTTCACCCTGGTGGGCCTGGCACCAGTCGCGGATTTTACGGAGAGTCCATCCGTCGAGGTTGCTGATGGGAAGAGGATCAGACATGACCTTGTCGTCAGGGTCGGTGATCTGGAGGTCGGCGACCATTTTCTTGATCACATTCGATTGGAAGGCCACTTCTTGCTCCACGGTGATCTCCTCGCCGTCGTTGGACTTCAAGATGAAGGAGAGCTTCTTGGGAGCGGGCTCGGGAACGTCTTCGGGGGCAGTCACGGCCACGGGTACTGCTTCGGGGACTTCGACGGGGGCAGTGGGGGCAGATGGTGTAGACATTATTTTCAAGCCGGAGATAAACTGAAAAAGGAGGGTTATACAAGAGAAAAGCTGTCAACGTTGTTCAGAATAAAGTTAGAGCAAAATATGAGACGTAGAAGATTTTAGAAGTGGTAGGATTGAATCCAAATGAGATTTGGATGGTGGGCGACGCTGGTAAAGAGTCTTTACTCCAGACCTTTGCAGAATTCCCGTAACGGTTTTGGTTCAACCGCAGCTCATAGTGGATTGTAGAGAGAGGGATTCAGGTTGGGCGGGTGTTAAAGGATCAAAGAAGGAGAAAGAAGACTATATAGGAGTGAGGGAAGGTGGGATAGAGAGGCGGTAACCCTTTAAAAAAACATTGATGGCTGTTCTGATGACCCATGAGAACCTCGATCACAACAAGAGGGCCGCCACTGGCACCCTTCCAAAACGGGCCGCTTTCGCCAATGATACCACCATATGGCCTGGCAGGAAAGGGTAACACGAGAGTTCAAACTTTCGGGGGCCAAACACACGTCATGATAGTTTCAAAAAGTTTGAGAAAGGGCGATCAAGCGGTAGCTGACAAGCCATATGGCGAGGAAGATGCGCGCGATCCAAGCTTTTGAAAATGAACGAGGGGTCGACTCAGAAATTGCCCATATTGATGAGGGATCTTCCAATCAAGGGGCTCATATCTGTCAGAACCCCTCTCGTGGAATGTCTAGAAGGGAAAGAAGGAGCCAGAAAAGGAGAAGAACTCTTTAGGAGTGGGTACTATAGGGAGGCGGTAACCCTTTAAAAGTAGTACGACTGTTATGCAGCCGGTAAGAGCCTCCATCACAAGAAGCGGGCCGCCGTTGGCCTCGTTCCAAAACGGACCGCTCCCACCAATGATACCACCATATGGCCCGGCGGGAAAGGGCAACACGAAAGTTTTAAAACTTTCGGAGACAATAATAGCCTTGAAAAGTTCCATATGGCCCGGATGTGCGTGCTCCCCCAGCTTTCAAAAATGACCGGGGTAATCAGTGTTGAAACTCTCTAGGCTATGTGAAATGTCTAGACGGGGGGAAACGAGGGGTCGCGCCTGGAATTGATCGTTCAAATAAGGAATTTCTACTGCCAGGGGCCGTATCAATGAGAATCCTCCTTTGGTATCCGGAAAAGGGGCCAATAGGGGCATTGGGATTTTTGGAAAATGAAACTCCTGGAACACTTATCCTAAAAATGAAGCTGGGATGGATGCCAGAAGCGCTCTAGGAAGTCTAAAAAAGGCTCGTCAAACAATGATGAAGCTGGATCATTCCAGTTCTATCCTTCAGATTTGTATCCAGGATTTCCAGTGAGAACAAAGTGTAGGGCCTATCTTGCAATTCTAGCTGGAAAACAAGAAAGAAAGGCATAGAAAAAGAAGGCATTGGAGGACCAGTCAGTATATTATTTTTACTATAGTCTACGACTATCTGTGCGCTTTCCTTCTTGTCCTCCTCTTCATTCCTCCTCCTTTTGAGATCCCCGTTCCAGTCGAGAGTATCGCGGTGGGGATGTTTCCGATTTGGCCGTGTGGACAGCTTCTGGTGGCTGACGGCAGACGAGGGAATAGTTGGGCGGGCTGTCGCTGTTCTCCTCCACCACATCCAGCTGTTGCGGTCCTCCGGCCGGCATCTGGAGGATGAAAGGCCTCGCGAAACGAGCCAGCTCTTGGCGTTCTCTCTCGGCGTTTTCGGCTTGGCGTCGAGCGGCGTCGTCACACCAATAGTAGAGATACAGGGCCGTGGAGACGATGATGGAAAAGTAGGAGAAGAACATGAGGCACAGACATAGCACCGCGTGCTCCAGCCCATTTTCTACCATTTCCTGAAAACACATGTTTCTAAATAGAAAGAAGATTCTTGTCGGGGCCGCGCGAACGCAGCCCCTCACGCAAAAATTTAGCTGTAGGCGAATCTCAACTCGAGACTGCCTCACGGGTCAGCCGTTCCGAAAGTGCAATGGAACAGCCTCGCCATGGAGCCGGCGTCTTCCTGATCACGTCAGATCTCCCAGCCAGGTAAGTTTAATGCTGGCCAAGTCGGGACAGGCCAATGCGCCGCGGCTGCCGAGATCGGATGGGTGCGGCGGCAGCATCTCTAATTGGGGAGAGGGCGGGGGAAAGCGAACGGGCATTGTTCTGTTCGCTTTGCATTTTTGAAAAATATGGGTGCGTGGCAAACGAATGGATTACTGTAGACGTATTCGTTCGTCTGGCTTATTTAGCGCCAAATGAGCGGCTGTTTCTCGTTTTTGTTCTCAAAATGGCAAAATGCAAAGGTTTTTGGGCGGGAATGGTGCCAAACTGGGCACAGGTTACTTCCCAGTGGAAATAGAAGTTCTTTTTCTTCTTGTCGGGCTGCAATGACCGTCATTTTTGGCTGTTTCACTAGGTTTTTAGGTTATTTTTTGGCTTCTGATGTAGATGCCAGCTTATTCTTGAAGATGTAGCTGTCTTTTTTGGGTACGGTAGCGAGAAGAAAGGAGGATCATAACGTACCGGCAAGAAGAACAAGTCCTTCTCAAATAGGATGAGGCCCTTCATGTAGAAGATGATAATCATCGCGTGGAATGCAAATCGGGCACATTCGAGGCTGGCCATGATCATAAGCGGAATAAGAAGTAGAGATGTGTAGCTGGTGATGGCCATCGTGGCGAAGAGTATGGCGATGCCCTCTCCCAGGACGACGAGCAGTTGAGCCAGCGGCGGCTCCTTCTCACTGCTGCTGACCAGCTGCACAATTATCCACAGGAAGTAGGTCATCAGATGGATCTTCATCGCACTCTGAAAGTAGTCTAATTAGTTGCTACGGGACCAAGAGCGCTACAGTACTCTTTTACAATAAAACAACGTACCACAGAGAACACGATGGAGGTAAATGTGTAGAAAATTGCCTCGACATGGAGAAACATCCGTACGAAGAAGTTTTCTTGTGGCTGGAGGTCATCTTCTTGTACTGCTGCCATTTTAGTCGAAGCAGCCGGCAAGCAGAAGGTAATTAGTCGAATGGCTGGATCGAGCTCCCTTTTCGCTTTTGACTCGATATTTTCCGGACAGAACCGAGTACAGTAATCCTTACTTTACCACATAATGCGAAGACAAATCTTTTCCAGCAGAACTTCGTGATTACACAGCACCACACATCTTTAGCTTTAACTGGATTTTGTTTGTTTTGGAAAGAAACCTTCTACAAGACTTCCGGGGACTGATAAATTCTATGTCCAAACGGAAATGAGTTCAATGGTTTTAATGGGGATATTGTACGAATGAAACTCTTCTAGCCAAAACCGAAGACTTCGTAGTGTAAAAAAGTATACAAATATATGAATGTTTGAAATGAGTGCATCCTCTGGCTACAGATTTCGCCGCCCTTCGAACTGTTTCATTGTTCTTCTTCCTGATAACGGCTTTCTGCAGTGACTGTCGTCCCTTATCACTTCTGCTCTTGGCGTAATGCTAGCAAAGACGCTTTGTCTTCTTCTTCTTGTTGCTTCAAATTTTGCTGGATGTCCCACTGGA
This sequence comes from Oscheius dolichura, assembly GCA_932521035.1. Classification (NCBI taxonomy): domain Eukaryota; kingdom Metazoa; phylum Nematoda; class Chromadorea; order Rhabditida; family Rhabditidae; genus Oscheius; species Oscheius dolichura. The sequence continues at coordinate 8,651,042 of OW051494.1, forward strand.
ACCGTCTATGAGAGTGGCTTCAATAAGTAATCTTCATCTTTTTATAAAAGAATAAACCCTTCCAGATGTTACAAATACGTTTCCCAAGCGACAAATTTCCTCGCGGCCGAAAAGAGCTGCAATTCCATGGGAGGCAGCCTCGTCTCGGTCTCCAACGCCTTTGAGAATTCCTATATTGATGGGATGGCTTCGGTGTCATCTCCCGCACCTAGCTATTGGATCGGGGCGAATCTTCTAGTGTCGGCCCGCTGGTCCTGGACAAACGGGGACAATTCCTCTTATGAGAACTGGGCGCCGGGACAGCCATCGGATCCCAGCATCTACCAATGTGGGGCTGTCCGTAATGTTGACAACCAGTGGACGTGGGAGACCTTTTTACCGGGTTTATTCAATAGAATGGTTCCAGGAAAGAGCTCTGTAGCTCTGCCAAGCCCTACATGTGCCAGATTGACCCCAACGCTGCTCCTATTAATGGCTGTCCGACGACTACCGCTTCTCCGGTTACTGTGACGACTGCCACACCGAGTGGATCCTGTCCTAGTAAGTCCCACCCGCCACCCCCCACGAATGACTTTTTTAGACGGTCACTGTCCCGATCCCAGCTACACATTGAATCCCGATACCTGTAAATGTTACAAGGTAAATTTATTACTTTGAAAGGGGTTAAAAGATGTTTAAAAGATTGAGCTATATGAAAATACGAAAATAAAGTGAAATAAACTGGGTTTCAGTTCTACAATTATCGCCCAAAATATAACGAATCGGCGCAAGCTTGCCTCAGCTACAATGCTACACTACCCATAATTTTGGATGAAGCTGATAATCAATTTATTGCAAGCTTTCCTTATGTGCATGATGAACTTATCTGGATCGGGCTGTGGTGTACGACCAGTAATAGCAGCAGCTGTACGTGGCAAGATGGAACTCCACTGGGATATTCATATTTCGCTCCTGGTAGAATTTATTTTCAAAAGAAAATTAGAAAGAGAAATTAGGCAATCCTTACGCGAACCAGGCCGTTTATATGTTCACAGCAACCCAATTGTGGTATTCTGCTGATCCTCATTGTCAAATATATTTTGTCTGCCAACAGAGTAGGCCATTATTTTGAGAATGAAATTAATTATCTCGTTTTCAGCGGCCATCCGGAGGCCGGGAGAACCTCGCCTGCTTACAGAAACTCTTCCCGGTAAATACAAAGAACCCAACCTTCCCAACAGAAATGTTTAAATAAAGATTGTGCCGAAATCTTCTCCGAGTTCCTGGCCAACCATTCCACACTTGCGTATGAGTCACGTCTTCATAAAGAAAATAATCGGCTTGGTGACTGTCCCGGACCAAAAGGGGGTACGAATCGAGGCGCTGCCCATTACTTTCCCCAAGATAAGGGAGTCTTTAAAACTCGAATATCGTTCAGATTATTCATTTCACAATGGCACTGAAAGGGGCTATTACTCTGCTCTGCCTTGTTTCTTCGGCCTTTGGATCGTGCCCAGCAGGAACAATCTACGAAAGCTACTTCAATAAGTACTCCTGCTCCACTTTGACCTTACCCTGACCCGTTCAAATGTTACAAATACTTTCCCCAACTTGTAAGCTGGCTAGCGGGTGAAAAGAGCTGCAATTCCATTGGGAGCAGTTTGGTAACTGTCTCAAACGGCTTCGAAAATACCTATATCCATGGAATCGCTGAAGAAGCGGGGTCGATAGACAGTTACTGGATCGGAATGAATCAGCTCATGTCTCCACAGTGGTCCTGGATCAATGGAGACAATTCCACATATCAAAACTGGGCGCCAGGAGAGCCTTCGACTCCGGGCTATTCATGTGGAGCAGTTAGAATTGAAAACGACCAATGGACGTAGGAGATCTTCTTTACTTTCGTTTAGCGGAAATTGCCCAGGAAGGAGTATTGCACCACAGGAAAGCCTTACATATGCCAGTTTGATCCCAACGCTACTTCCGTCAATGGCTGCGCTACGGAGAGGCCATCTCCGGCGACGGCCACGACTTCGACACCTTTTACCACACTAGCCTCTACAGCCAGACCCATTGATGGATGCCCCAGTAACTTCCACTGGCCACCTATTGAAGATTATTTACTTTTAGCTGGCCACTGTGCTGATCCCCGTTACTACACACTAAATGGGGATGCTTGCAAATGCTATGCTGTAGGATTTTTCCTATGACCCTCTGGCTGAGTAAAATAAACAAATTAACATTATTTCTTATATTTTTATTTAACCGTATGCGTGACCAGTGAAATGCTGTGAAAACAAACAAAAAATGAAAATAGAAAAGAAAACAAGAAACAGGACGTGAACTGTGGCGGTTGAGCCAAATAAAAAGTAGAACATAAGTTGTTTCAATGTTTTGTTGATCGGTTGACTTTACCTAAAAACTAGCTCTGGTTAAAATAGTTCGTGCCCAACTGATGGTCTTTCAACTGCGGGACCCAGCACGAAAAAAGCACCTGATTTTGAGTTGTTCAAACTTAAAGGACTGTCAGGCACCTACGAGGATTACTGTAGTGCACGCAAACGAACAAAATGGCAAATAATGAAATTTCACTTTTGAAAAAAACCAAAAGTACCATCGGAATCAGCGCAAAAAACTGTATCGAATGACCCAAGTTTCATGTGACTAACCATTTTGTATAAAGCATATTTTCGTAAAACGCAAAAGTGGTCGTTCACGTCGCTGCGGGGCCCGTGAACGCTATTATGGCTCCCTGACAGCCCCTTTAAAAATAGAGAACCAGTCTTTTGGCAATCGACCCGAATGAAAACGAAATGAGAGAAACTCACCAGCAGGGGCAGCAGCTTTCGTAGCAGGAGTTCCAGCTTTAGATGTCGTGGTAGGAGCCACAACCGAAGAAATGGCCCTTTTTGTAAATACAATTGTAGGAGCAAAACCATGAGGATCCAGAATTTTTGTAATAGTTGTTTTAGTGGCCATCGTTTGTTGAGCAACAGCTTTCGACGGCACAATTGGAGAAGTCGCGACTTTGGGGGCCACAGTTGAAGAAGCCACAGCTTGACGAGCCTTCGGAGCTACAGTTTTAGAGGCTGCAGGAGGAGCCATAGCTTTAGAAGCCACAGATTTGTCTACAAGATGTAAATAGAAAAGGAGAGGCGTCTAGACGGGGCTCTAAGAAAAGGCGACTGGAGAACGGCAGAACGGGAACTATTTATACAGGGTTAGCCCTTTTGAAATAACTCGCCAGGGTGGGAGCATTATTGTTCAGTGTTGGGCAATTCTTACCGCAGCGACCTGATTAATTTCTCATCGCTACCAACCGGATACCATTTTACGCCTACTCCTGTTTGTTTTGGTCAAAAATAGAAAAGGGAAGTTTGGGAGCTTGAAGAGACCGTAGTACCATGACATTTTAGATATTTCTGCCGGAAAATGCCCCAAACTTATCTGGTGAATTGTGGTTACTCATCCCCGTTTGTACATAGCCCGGGCTGTGACGTTCAGACAGAAGAGCGAGAAGGTCATTTGTACACCGATTCATTGATAAGGGAACAGACGACCAAAATGGGGGTCAAACGCAGCCGTTTTTCCACTTTTCTCCATTTCCAACCGTCCAACGCCTTTCTCATCATTGTATTTCACATTTCCTATATCTATTTTCTAAATATTTTTTTCCTGCTTTGAAGGTATCACAAAAATAATAAGTAGCCCTCAAAAGATAAAGCCTGGAAGCAAAAGTGTTGTTTTTCAATTTTTGTCGAGTCCACTGTTTGTTCGGCGTTGTTGCTGCAATACAGTACGACAAAAACTGCCATACTGTCTCTTTTGTGCGATCAAAAAATGTCAGGCGGTCAAGGGATCAGTGCCGTAATTTCGCGCGGAGCCACCACCATAAATAGAAGGCCAACTAGTCTACATTGGCAATAATTATGACCCATGAGGAAAACGTTTTTATTTCAAACTATGCTAAGACGAGGTATAGCCCTGGTTTTACTATTTGGATTGGGTTGCGATGTACGACCAACAATACTAACAGCTGTATATGGGAGAACGGCTCTCCTCTGGGCTTTTCAGGATTTACACCTGGCAGGGCTGTAACCAGAGAAGGAAGACAGCAAGAGTTCAGGTCAGCCTAAGGGAGGAAACAAGCCGGCTGTCTCAATGTGGTATGAGGAGTGGGGTACCGATACGGGTGATAGAAACAACAATTACATCTGCCAACAAAGTATGTTATCTACCCTCTATTAAAGTGCTATGGTGTTTGTCTGTCTGTTTGCTTGTCTGTCCGACGGTAAAGGGATTATTAAATTTCTTAATCCCGGGGGCCGCCACAGGTAGAAACGGATAATTCTAACAAGACGACAGCCGTAGGCTGCCGAAGGCCCGCTGGTTTATTTGTTAATGAATTAACCTTATTCTTTTCAGATGGCATTCGGAATCCGGACGAACCTCGCCTGCTGAAAGGAAACCAAATGCGGAATATAAAAAGCGAAGATCATAAATAAAGATGCTGAGAGTCCTGTAGACAACAGCCTCTACATCTCCTCCGAAGAGTTCCACGTTTTGCCGCGCACCCATATTTTTCAAAAATTCAAAGCGAACAGAACAATGCCCGTTCGCTTTCCCCCGCCCTCTCCGCAATTAGAGACGCGCCCGCCGCACCCATCCGATCTCGGCAGCCGCGGCGCATTGGCCTGTCCCGACTTGGCCAGCATTAAACTTACCTGGCTGGGAGATCTGACGTGATCAGGAAGACGCCGGCTCCATGGCGAGGCTGTTCCATTGCACTTTCGGAACGGCTGACCCGTGAGGCAGTCTCGAGTTGAGATTCGCCTACAGCTAAATTTTTGCGTGAGGGGCTGCGTTCGCGCGGCCCCGACAAGAACTTCTTTTTCTATTTTAAACCTATATTTTTCCAGGAAATGGTAGAAAATGGGCTGGAGCACGCGGTGCTGTGTCTGTGCCTCATGTTCTTCTCCTACTTTTCCATCATCGTCTCCACGGCTCTTCCATGTTCTTTATTCTCAAAGAAGATCAAAAGCCAATTGCCTCATGAGTCACACAACACAACAACAGTTGATGATCGTTTTGCTTGTCTGTGTAACGCAGCATGTGTTGTCTTGAAGGAAGAGGAGCAATTTCAATCCCTATCCCATTCCACCTAGATGCTTTTCAAGTTCTTGGGAGGAGCTCTAGTCCTTCTGGCTAATATCCACTCGGGTTCCAGCGAGGCATCCATATCAGTTGGTTCTTTCCCCTATTGCCACTATACATCTCTTGGTGCATTTTCCTCCATTACAGTAATCCTATTGTACTGGAAGGAATACTGCATAATTTGAACGATACTCTCCTTTTCAGGGAGCAGATTCTAATAATTCGGCTGCTGTCGAAGAGTTGCTCCAGGAGGACGAGCCCGTGCACAATTGTTCCTCCATAGTTGGAGATCTGTCCAAGGAAGAAGCGGAACTATTGCGTAATGCCACTACCCTCTACGGCAGCAGCACAGTCACTGTTACGGACAAACTCAACTCCTATTTCCTTTATCCATTCAACTGGCATGATAAGGGCGGCCATCCGGTATTAAAGCCTTTAAGCCTTAAAACCTGCACTACTCTCCCTTTAAATTAAGCGCAGGTTTTGAAATTTGGCGCGCCGACGCCGCTGGATTACTGTAGCTATTGCCAAAATCTTTTTTATACATACTTTTTCATTTCTGATGCTTTCTCGTGTTTTGCCATGCTCGAATTACTATAAAACAAAAGAAAAAATAACAAAAGTCAAGTTGCATATGTGAGTTTCGAAAAATGCATCAAAATTGATGATTATGAGTCAAAAAATGATTTTTGACGGATTGTTTGATCGCTCATATATCAAGATGTTCGTTATGATGTGATTATTTTATTGTAATAAAAAGCAGAGCTTATAAGTGTCAGAAAGTGAAGAAAATAACTGTTTTACACCGAAAATCACGGAAATCGAAAAATTTCGTGCAAGACGTTTAGGCGTTGCCTGAAATTCTCCGGAATTTCCGGAGAATTTAAAACCTGCGCTACCCTCCCTTTAAACTCTCTGTAATTTTGAAAGAAATTGGTCTAGATCGTTTATTCAATGGGCAACAGTTATCTTGAAGCTGTTCATCTATACTGATTATCAACGCGGGGTTCAAGAGCGCACAGTCGATTTGCAGAAAATTACTGACTATATGATTGCTTGGAGGACAGCAGATGAAGAGTATAAGGTTAGTCTTGATACCAGACTGAAGCGGGAGGGGATTGGAACAATTCCGCCATCAAAAACCTCCATAAAATTGAACTGATTTCAGGAGCTGACAGTTTCGGCGATTACTTTATCTCTCAAGACAATTAACAAGCTCTTCAAGGAGTTGGAAAGAGGGGGAGGAGCCGCAGCTGCGGAAATGGCCCAGAAGAATTTTAGAAGTCTGATTGTGGCCAACTCTTCCTATGAGAAGAGGGACCGTTACGGAAAATTGCGCCTGGAACTAGTAAAATGCTATATTGACGTCATTTCACCGGCGGAAAAGAAACACCCAATCCCCGTTCATCTGCTTTTGTCTCTTTTACACGACGACTCAACGTGTTTCCAAGAATGACCATAAAATCTCAGAATGACCATAAAATCTCCCAATCTCTTTTTTTGTATTACCTTTGAATTAATAGTTTCCCGATAAACCTTCCATGGATAAAGCGTAATGTCATATATTTCGGTGTTAAAAACTCCCTGGCAAGTTACTGAAGCCATAAAACGAATGATTAAACCGACCTTATAACATTTACAGCTGGTCAGAATCAGGGTTTAGCTGGGGCCGGTGGTCGTGGTTAGATCACTCCATAGAAATACAATTTGGGGGGATACGGTGGTAAGATCACTCCGGCGGGCCATGTCGAAAGGCTGGCAAGGCTATGACCGGGCCTTTGCCGCAAATGCTTTGCACATGTATGCCATAAGATTACTAATAGTTTAGGACGGCGTTTTCCTCAGAATGGGAACAGATTTGAGCCGTATTAGTCACAATACCGGACAGCGGAAGTCATTCCAAGGGAACTGGCTGTAAAGAAGAAGGAAAAGCGTGATAGTAAACACGAAACCTTTATTACTACTAATAAATAATAATAAAGAACAACACAAAAATAGAAACAAACACGAGATATTTTACGAGAGAGCTTTATACTACCCTTAGACATATTTGGCGCAGACGCCTCCCTTGATCTCGTCGCCGTGAGGACTCTCTGTCATGTCGCATCGGATGTCATTCCATCTTCCAAAGTCGCGACCCTCCACCCCTCCAGTGTAAATCTGCATGCACCATTCATTGTTATTTCTATAAAATACACATAGTTAAACAATGGGGGGTTACAGGAACCAGAGCCAAAAAAAAGAAAAAAGCAATACAACTCACATATTATTTGGCTCGTTAGTTGACGTTTCCCAATTGGCCGTGACTACTTGCCTTCCATCTATACTCCAATAGAATGGCCCTCCGTCATCTTTTCTCTGCCCTCCCAGCCACATGGCTCCTTGTTTCACCGGGCTGGCGTCTTGCATTAACTGGATGATCAGGGACTGCTCGTCGGAGCTTTCCATCGGTGCCAGGACAGCTCCAAAAGTACCACAAAAATTCAAGGCCTGCTCATAATTCTTCCGTTCCAGTTCCGTCGTGAATGCCTTGATGCACATCAGGCGTCCATCGTCACGAGTAAGACGGGCCCAGTCGTTATCGCACAGCTTGTAGGCCTGATCTTCGGCTGAGATTCCCGATCCGCAGACTGAAAACAAACGATAATAATTACTGTAATTAACAAAGAGAAAACTGCTGGAGGACCCCTGCCTATTACCGTATCCAGGAGGGGATAACGAAGCTTTTTCAGGCTCCTTCTGGGCCATTCCCTGGGTTATTTTCCGGCTAGGACGCTTACAATAGCGTCAGGAAGATTCTCCAAAGAGAATTCCCCGAACAAATCCGCAAAGATCTATCCATTCTTGTTAGTTCCAGTCTCGTCCCCAAGACGCCCGTCTAGGGAACCACCTCGTCGGAGCGGAAGCCGAGGGACTGTCTCATGGCCATGGAGACACTTGGCCATTGTGGGCCCATGAGTCTTTGGGAAACGGCGTCGGCCCTCGCTTGCCCTTGGGTCCTCTTTGGGAATGGGCTAAAGTAACCCAACCCAACAATGAATGTGACGGTGACAGTCCCTATAACAGACAGAAACTCAGCAGCTGCATACCTGTATGCCCTCGAAAGTATGCGGGAATGTCTAGCAAGACATGATTGGGGCTGCCTTTCCGAATTGCCTTCGGTATCGCCAGAGCTTGATCGTAGACAATGTGTCGCGGCTCCATATCGTTTTCCGAATGCTTCGGTCTACCGGGGAGCCACAGTCCGGAGAATAGCGCCGTCCTCGTTTCATTCCCGTCTACAGTCATCCAATTCGTCCATGGCTGATTCTTATCCGGCTTATACTTTTGAATAGCCGTCCTGGCGTAATCATGCTCAAATGGCGTTCCGGCAATGGCTCCATCCATGCCCTCACGGCGCGTATCACTCAGCGGAGAAACCACACGGTCGTGGTCGCTGAACCACTGAAAATATAGAGATAAATACAAAACAATATGATCCGCTTTAACACCCAGAGAGAGTCCGCAGGCCCCTCTTCCCCTCCCCATTGCCCCTTCGCCCGGTGCTAAACTCTAAAGCCAGTGCGCGATCCCAATTCGATTGGAGAGCCTTTATATGACCTGGCTTTTTTGGTCTAACCTTCAGAAATGGTTCGGAACGGTGTGTTCTTTGAGATCAGGTCGATACTTTCATTTCCGAACCATGTGAGACTACCCAACCGACTCTCAAGCGGCCAACCCGGGCAATCTACGAGTACGGTCTATGGGGAAGGGTTTAGAGGACGCCGCCGCGGAAAAGCCAGCATCCGCCTCCATTTTCCATCAACCCGGATGTCCACGACCACTAAAACAACGGGGGCTCCCTCTCGGCTGGCTTGGTTTGCGATTGTGTTATCCAAAAAGAGCGGTAGGGAGTCGCCTAGTCGCACCCAGTCACCAATGGGTTAAAATATCTTGTCTTCTAAAAGTCCGCTCCAATTCGTCGTCGTACCTGGCAATGCTTGTGAAGCCTGGCCACGTCGACCTCGGAGAAGACGGACAACGATTGAATATAGCAGGTGCCTTTGTAGAATTGGGCGGCCAGCTTGAACTGATTCTTGTAGACGTCGCACTCGTTTTCGAAGACTCGGTGCGTCTTCATCCCGGTGGACAGGCAGAAGGAGTTGGCCTTATTGTCTCCTTTCGCCGGTTTTCTCTTTCCCGGCCGGTTCAGGTCGATCCCTCTGACCAAGATGACATGGAAGTTCTGAGGCGATCCGGTGAGCCAATACTTCCGACCAGTGAATCCGAGCTGACGAGGATTAATAGCTGAAATTTGTTATTTGAAGGAAATAAGAAGAGGTTGCCTACCACTGAGAATGTGGAAGAAAAAGCGTTCGGGGGTAGTGTCACTCGGCAGAAGTGCTCCAGTCTTCCTGCAATTGTACTCAGCTTCGGCCAATGTTTTCTCATCTTCGTGAAACTCGACGCAGACATCGCCGACAGGAAATTTTCCAGCAGGACAGAGATAGGTGATTTCTGAAATAGAAACATTGACTGGATTGAATAATTCGTCAAGTACACGTTCTACGATAAATTCCCCCTTCTGGGAATCCCTTTGCGAGCCCGGAATACGGTGGGCCCGCCCAACCCAATTAAAGCGGGTTGAGAAACAGTCGAGTGGAACTGTGCAACCGTATTTCGCCTTTGCCGCCATTTCTTCCTGCTGCAGCCGGTTGCCGTCCGGTTGCACTCTTGTCGAAGCTACGACCCGCCACCAAGCATGAAATTGAAGTGTCGAAATGGCTGGACTGGTCATAATCCGGCTAAGTCGGTCGACCACCATTTCTCACCCCCAAATGGGTCAATTGCGGCTACAGATCGAATGACTTTCGAAGAAGCCAAAAACAACGTTTTGTAGAAGGTTCGCGCGCCCTAGGAAACCGACCAGGGACTGTATCGGAGAGGCTGAATGGTGCCAGGCGACGGCGCAGCTACAGTAGCCTTTGTAGAATGAGCAGCAGCTTACCATAATTGCAGGTAATCCTATCGCCGTCTTTTTTAGCGTCGATGAAGTCGGCCGGGTACATGTATTCGCAGAGCTCGGTCCATTCCTTCTCCGGTCCATCCACATCAAAAGTCAGCTTGCAGTAGTGTGCCTCGGTCCCGGCTGCTCCTTTTTCAGTCGAAAATGTTCCTTCGGCCGCGTATGTGTGATGTTCGCAGAGCCATTTCGCCGTATCCAGTGGGTCCTTGCTCATATCCCAAGTTGTTGCTTCTCCGGGATTTGGGAACTGAAAACGATGGTTTAGAAAGTGACAAAAGGCAGCAACCTACCATGAAGAGAAGTACGGCAAGCAAGGAGAAGACGACCATCTTGAGAGAAGTGAAGTGGGCGAATGAAGGGAAGTGGAATGTGGGTTACGGTAAATGAACAAGTTACCCGACTTTTCCAGTCGAAACAGACCTTTTAACTTCGCTTTTGACCAATTAACGGTCTTTTTGTGTCAAAAAACGGTCAAGGGTTAATTCTTCGACCAAATGCAGGAGTTCATGTCTCCAGCCCGTGCACCTCCAAAAAGGAGGCGTGAACGTAAAAAGATGTTGATATTCAGCGAAACAACTACGTCTCCGTTGTCTTCCTCGGTTCCGGCATCTGCCGCCTTCACTTCCTCCTCTGTATCGTCTTGTCCGCAAAGTAATTGGAATTCCACAGTAAAAGTGGACAGAGAGAGAAGACGAGCTGCAAGAATGCTCCAGTTTCCGATGAAAAGAAGAGAAGAGAAATTTCCTTGAAAAATTTATTAGCCCGTAAAAAATACACAGAGAAAGTTATCGCACCTCAGCTCCTTCGGCGTCTGCCATCGCCTCCTCCACCTCCTGTCCCTCGTTGCCCGTCTCCGCGTCCTCGCTGTCTCCTTCCAGAATCTGACCGTTTTTGATGAGCACGATTAGGTTTCCTTTAATCTGGTAATCTTTTTCTTGTCCATCAATATCCCCCTTTCTTTAATCCCTTCATTCTTTCTTCCATTTTCCGCTGGGTATTATGTTTGTCGCTTATAGCATCTGTAAGATGCTTTTCTGGTTAGTTTACTTTGAAACTTTCAAAACAAAATCAATGTTTAGGCCGGATGCAAAGGAAGACGATGGAAAGGAAGGCGATGGATCGACGGCCGTTGGAGGAGAAGAAGAAAATAGGAGAAGAGTCTCCTCTCTAATCCACCAAAACGAATGAATGAACGGGAAAATCAGTGAAAGAGCCGGGGAAATGGCCCCCTTCTGCTCTTCTCCCAGTCGTTTTTCAAATCCCGGCATCCTGGCTACCAGTTTAATCCCTTCTCACTTGCCCTGACAATCTGTCTTGACAACCGCAGTCTCCACTTCTTCCACTATGAATCTTCATGCGCCGGTCGGCCTCCCCTTTCGGCTGTTTCTATAATTGTCACTTTTCCAGCCACCCATTCCAATAGACAAAAACTACATCATGTCCATAATACTGTTTGCCTTTTGGACTATAATTAAAACTACCGTATTCACTAGTCGGAACGACAAAATCGGAGAGGTGAGAGTCTTTTACTGTCTTTTTTTAAGGCTTTTATTGATATTCAAAGACTGTAAACGAACAATTCTTGAAATGTCCGTATAGCGCCATAAATTAGGAAGAATTAGTCACGTTTTTGGCATCTTCTGGAAAAGAATTGTATATATTTTAAAGTAATATAAGAGTTAATACGAGAAGAGAAAGCCGCTGCTTCAAACGCCACTCTTTTCGCGGGAAAAATAACAATAATCCTGATTCAGGTACCAACGGACAATTTGGCTGATTTGACTGAGCAGTTTCTCCGTTTCTTGGCCGTCGTTACCGTCCTCTTCCAGATGTTCGCGTTGACCTATGTGAATTTCCGCATCGTGCTGATAACCCTGGTCATTGATGCGGTTACGGTCGTCGAGCTGTGGCACCTGTTCGTGGCCTACTCGGAGTATCAAGAAGATCTAACCCACGCCTACACCTGGGATGTCTCCGTCATCGCCTTCCTGCTGGCCGTGCTCCAGGCACTCATCAACGCCTACTACCTGCTGGTCAAGTCCCGGATCAAGGAGGCCATGACGGACGAGGAGGCGAGGCGGGAGAATTTGAAAGAATTCAAACAAAATTGGCGGAAATTGGATGTTCCGGGAAAAGATAAAGGCCCATAAATGTTCTATTTTACAGCTATCCTTCCTTTTTTAGTCATCTGTTGGTTTAGAACCTGATTGATTGCTTTCGGGAGTGATTCAGAGCTGCGACGAAGACGGACAGTACAAGAGAAACAAGAACAATTACCGGACAATGCGTTGCTTTTTATTAGACACGCAAAAATAAAAGAAAAATGGCCGGAGGCGGCGGCACTAGACGAAGCCGGCGAAGTGGTTGAGCTGCGGGTCGCGGACCTGGCCGGGGCACTGGCATTCTCCGTTGGTGCAGAAGGGATGGGCGTAGCCGCAGTTGGCAGCCGTGGCGCGGCACATCGGGTAGAACCTGAACGGGGATGGTTGGATGGACGAAAGGGACAGGGAGACTGACAGACACTGCTTGAAGGGGTGCCAGAGGGGGCAGCTGTCCGAGGCGCGATGGCTCCTGTCCTCCCACTGGGGACACTGGGGTCCGGGCTTCTGGAAGTTCGGTCCGCCGGGGATCCTCGACGGCGAGGGGGCTGCTCCTCCTCCGAAAGGCGGCTGGGGGCCCGGGGCGGCGACGCCTCCTCCAAACGGATTCCTGGATTCCTTCCACGGGACCGGCTGCTGTTGCTGCTGGTGGTAGCCAACGGGGCCTTCTCTACAATGCGCCATGTAGTTTCCGTCCTCCTGGAATTTCGGCTCGAAGTGCTCCTGACGGTGATTGAAGGAGGGGGCCCTTGCGGGAGGAGCTGCCATCTTCGGGGCGACTCCCGGCTTCTTCGACTTGGCTTCGAAGGGATTCCCGCCAAAGGGGTTCTTCCTTTCCTGCTGTGTCGGGAGCAGGGGGCCGGCGGCACTCATCCAGGCCTTCTCCGCCTCCATCTCCTTGTGCACTTCTTCATCCCAGCCAGAAGTTTTCAGTTCGGGATTCGGGACCGGGAAGCTGTCCCATCCGAGGCCCGTCTTCGGCATCGTCTCCTCCTCCTCCATGTCGCCGTCGCCGTCCCATCCGCTGTCTCTTGGCGTGTCCTCCCATCCGCTCTTCTTCGGCACATCCTCCTCCACCTTCTTGACGGCCACCTTGACCACGTAGTCCGTCGTCTTCTTCAGCGGCTGCTCGGCCATCCTCTTGTTGATCTCCTTCATCCTCTCCAGCATCTCCACGAGAGTTTTCTTCAATCCGTCCATCTGCCCGCTGGCGGTGTCCTCCTGCCGGGCCAGCGGCTCCTTCTCCTCCTGCTCCTTGTCGATGGGCAGCTGGATGGCAATCTCCGCCAGGTTGCGGAAGGCGGGATCGGTGTCGGCCGGGTGGAAGATGCCCAGGTCCCAGTCGTCTGCCAGTTCGTCGAAGAGCAGGTCGTATTTTCCCTCGTCCGTGACGAGAACCAGCAGGCCTGACTCGATGCCGGCTACCACGTTCAGAGCCCGCTTGGAGATCTCCTCCTCGAAGCAGCTGGCCGACTGCTGGTTGCTGATGTGCATCACTTCACAGTTTTGGGTGTCCTCCATCAGGCGGATCACGTCGTCCGGGGTGTGGCGGACATCACAGCAGAAAAAGAAGCGCAGAAGGGTCAGCGCCAACTGCGAGGTCACCTGAAATTACTGGTTAAAGAGTTTAACCATTTAGGATTGTTATAAGAAGGTGTAGCGGTCGCTCTATTGATTCTCAAAAAAATAAAGGCGCGGATAGCCGGCCGCCGCTATTCACACCACGTGTAGACGAAACCCACGAGCTGCTGAGAAACGGTGTCAAGGGGACCCCAAGAAACAGCGCAACAACGTGAAACGGGCGGGCGCACTTGTTGGAGTCGCCCTGGCCGATAAAATGGTGTGCCAGCCGCATCAGCGCATCCAAATGAATGGCCACTGTCTACTTCCAACGGCAAGGCAAAGTGACAACTTTCAGAAAGTAGCAACGGTGGCTCATTCTACTCTACGGCACGCTGTCAACCGTCCGAACCCGTGCACCTTGTAACCAAGAAGACAAACTCACAAATTGTAAGAGATTCTCGATGCCGGAACGGGGCAGAGTCACGGAGTGGAAATTGTAGAAGACGTAGCCAACTGTCGGCTTCTTGGCATCGCCAGTGGATCCGCCGCTCGGAGACTTCGACTGCTGAACCATCCAGGAGAGCAGCAAACGATAGAATGAATCGCTTTCCGGGACAGAATCCAGTCCGGTAATAGTCCCGTCATAACCTCGTAAAACTTGTCTACTCGTCTTGTCGCCTAATGAAAAGTGGATTAGACCATTTCTAGAGGGGGAAGGGTGTAGGGTCGGGGGAAACTGAACCAGATGGAGACGGTTTTGGGGCGAGATGGCCAGACGAGGAGAATGAGGAGGAGGTAGAAGAGGAGCCGGACAACTAGGACTGAGAAGGGAGGGAGCGGCAGATGAGGAGGAGGAAGAAGAGAGATACTGTAAAAGAGCTCAGAAGGCTCAAAGGAGTCTTGTCTCTTCGAGCAACAATCCAGAGGAACTCATCCCGACACCTCTCCCCCTCTCATTTGTACCATAAGACCCAATAAAACTAATGAAAGGAGATTCATTTCGTGGACATATGTGAGGCAAGTGACAGTAACGATTAAAACACACCGGAGATTTACACAGGGGAAATACAGACTGGCTTAGGCTTCAACCCATTCGAAGCGTTTCTTCAATTCAGCCTCCTCTTCTGGAGTGAAGTCATTCTCCAGGCAGTAGACCTCGCGCAGCTCCTCGACGGTCTTTCCTGTGGCCATATTGGCTATTTTTTGAGTAATAATCTCAATTAGGCCAGGAATGTCGAGGTAGTTTGCTCCCTGAAAATATATATTGATTAAAAAAATGTGGAAATCAAAAAATCTGGAAGGAAACCGATGAGAAAGTGGAACCGGGCGGATTGGCGCGCTCGCACCCGTAAAATCTCGGCAGCTCGGAGCTATGGATAGAGCGCGCGTACCGTAGTGCTAGAGGCAAGGTGAGAAAGCCGCAATTCTCCCGTTATGGTAAAGGAAATAAGTGAATAAAACCTACAAGAAGCACGGCCATGAGCTGCTCGTTGGTTATCTCCAAGTATTCTTCGTCAGCAGGTGTCAAGTCGATACGCTGATCTTCGTGTTCCTCCTTCGGCTTGAACACTTCTCCTTTGTGTGTCTCGCACCATTCGAGGATCTTACGGAGGGTCCAGCCATCGACGTTGCTCACAGGAAGGGCGTCACTGAGAGCCTTGTCCTCGGGGTCGGTGATTCCCAAGTCGGACACCATCTTTTTCAAGAGGTTCGACTGAAAGGCGACGTCCTCGAGGACATCGATCTTCTCCTTGTCATTGGCCTCGAGGGTGAACTTCATCATCTTCCTGACGGGGACTTCGGGAGCGGGAGCGGGAGCAGTGTCAGCGGGAATCTCGATAGACATGCTGAGGTAGGTAGTTACACTGAAACAGGGGGGAGTCTGTGGAGTTTTGAAGAGTTTTAAGGACGGGACGAGGGATAAAAAGAGGAGAGCAAACAAGAGACCTATACCCCTGATGAAATCAGCAGAAACTAGGAGAAATTCGCAGAAATTCGCGCGCGAGAAAGTTCCCGGCTGGAAAAAGTGACAAAAAATTGGATACAGTAATCCGTTTTTAATGCATAAATCAGGCGTTGTGGGACCTTTTGCCGGCAAATGGCCATGATTTTCTGGTTTTCAGCGACGAGATTGAAAATCGGAGAAATTTGACCCAAAATCGGCCCAAGAGGTCCCAAGACGATGGAGCATTTCTTTGGAAGAGGAATATTTTGAGAATCTCTGGCTTTAGGTAATTCATTAGTGATCTAGAAAGTTTTTTCCGAAGATTTTCCAGCGGGGACTAGTCGTAGGCGCGGTACAGCTTATAATTTCTCACTATTACGCAGGAAGTCCAAATAAAATACGAGAAAATGGAGTCTGTGATCTTCTTTGAACGAATATTTCGGCGAATTGTAGCCAGGGTAAAAAGAAAGGTCAAAAATACCGGTTCCCACCGGCCTGGTAAGACTCCAAATGGAGACTTTTTGAAGGGAAGAAAGCGGAATGAATTGCTTGGAGCAGGCAAATTTCAAGGGAAAACGAGCCAGCTTCGCTTTGATAAGAGAATAATCGAGAAGGAAAGGAAAGGGGGAGTACAGTCAGTGGGTTGGTTTGTGAGCCAGGGAGCTCCCCTTGTTGGACACGTCGCATTGTGACGGGAGAGAAGGAAGTGACTCACCCCCGTTGCCTGTGATAAATGAGCGGGCTGGCAGGTCAAAGAATACGCCGAAAAACTTCGGTTTGCACTAGAAAAGAGCCGTTTCTAGTTTAAACATGTGTAAAAAAGGGAGCCGGCGTCCCCTTGTGCCCTTTTCGACATTGCGAACCAAGACGGCGGCGACTGTCCGCCGCCTATGATGGTATCCTACCCGTGGTAGTTCATATTTTTTGCCGACAAATTTTAAAAAAACGGAAATTTATACAGTTTTAATCGTTTTTTTATTGAATAGGGCGAAAAATATGACCAGAAAAACATTTGTTTTTGAAAAACTGCGGCGCCACGGGAAGGAAGCGCTGACTCATTAGAGCAAATTCAAAAACATGCTTCGAAAAGTGGATTTTTAAATGTTTTCTACTATTTTCTACTAAACTATTGAGAGAACGGATTGCTTTCATAATTTAGAAAGGATGTTTTGAAGAGAAATAAAAGAAAAAAGGGAGAGGTTGAGAAATTGGGAGAGAAGAACGGAGGCGCGGTATGAAATTCGCCGGCACTGCACAGAATTGCCCCCCGTTTGAATCTTTTGATGTAAGATTGCGCAATTTTCGCGACAGAACCCTGAACCCTCCGTTTCTATTTAGTTTTTCTACTTTTTACACATGGGAATCGTGGGATTCCCTTGAAATGGCCGCTATAAATACGAAAAAATGTGAGATCGGGGATATTCAATTACTTCAACCCGCCTGCCGTCCCTATTTGGTCTGTTTTCCACTTTGCAAGCTTCTGGAAGGTCCCCAACCTCTAAAAATCTAAGAAATTTATGTTTATCATCGCAAAATAAAGTTAAAAATGAAGGAAACCTTAAAAATTCTCGGGAAAAGGACAAAACAGCGCTGCTGGGCTTCAAATTGGGAGCCAAAGACCTTTCCTTCGTTCTTCCGTTGCTTCCAGAAGGTTTGATCAACCATTTTCCCAAAATACAATGCTAGAAACCGCTCCAATTCTGTCCCGAGATTGTCCAATCTCATCAGGGAGCGATCTTTTTCTTTTCGAAACGTTATTTTCCCGGAAAAGTACAGTCTTTTTTTCCTTTCCAAGGAGCGTTTGTAAAATACGGGCAAATGGTGTCTAACGAGTTCCAAGCTCTGGTCTGGTCGTCTTCGTGGCTCTCCCACGTCTTCCAGGGGTTCCTTGACCCAACAAAAACTCGAATAATGTATTTTAATCGTTCTATAAAGTGGTTTAATGATATGTACACAACAATTATAATTTCCAACCCCTAGACTTCTTTATTTTTCTCCCCAACTGGGCTGAGAGGCGGCGTTGGCCAGGTAGACTTCTCAAAGGCGATCTCCTTTGTCGTGACCACTGGATTGAAGGTTACTTTTCGTCTTTTATCTGAAGATATAGGCGATAATAGACTGGAAAGAGGGTAGAGAACATACCTAGGAACTGATTGACCCGTTTATAAGTGAAGAAGGCGACAACGGAACCGACGGAGCAGAAGATCAAACACGGGATGAACCAGATCAGGGAGAGAATAATTGTTATCACTGAAAGGGGAAGACATCATTGGACAGTTGGGAGCAAGGTTCGCTGTGTTCTTTTGGGTTGGTCAGAGATCAGAAAGTGGGCTGTTTTTGGGACAGGGAGACCGAAATTGTCCTCAGAAAATTGAATCCGGTCTGCTGGTTCTCGTCACGGACGAGGGAAACTATGACCTGCTCTTCGACGAACTGGCAGACGACTGGGACCTGGGCATCTTCCACCCGGCCGACACCGATCCCGCCTTCCACAACCTGGCGGAGATTGCCATCCAGCTGCCCATCGACAAGGAGCAGGAGGAGAAGAAGCCACTGGCCCGGCAGGAGGACACCGCCAGCGGGCAGATGGACCAATTGAAGAAGACTCTCGTGGAGATGCTGGAGAGGATGAAGGAGATCAACAAGAGGATGGCCGAGCAGCCGCTGAAGAAGACGACGGACTACGTGGTGAAGGTGGCCGTCAAGAAGGTGGAGGAGGATGTGCCGAAGAAGAGCGGATGGGAGGACACGCCAAGAGACAGCGGATGGGACGGCGACGGCGACATGGAGGAGGAAGAGACGATGCCGAAGACGGGCCTCGGATGGGACAGCTTCCCGGTCCCGAATCCCGAACTGAAAACTTCTGGCTGGGATGAAGAAGTGCACAAGGAGATGGAGGCGGAGAAGGCTTGGACAGCCGGGTACTAGTTGGAGATCTGAGTCTGGCCCGGAAACACGGTTAGCTCTGTTTGGAAACAGGCAACCCGGTTGCCCGCCTCCTGCTTCATTTTAGGATTGAACACTATTGTCTCTAGATGTTTTCATGGATTCATTGGTTCATGGTTCGGCAAGGTTCATTAGTTCCCGATTAGAGCGAAGTTGTTCTTTGGATAATCTCTACACAGCTCGCCGAGACCGCCAATTTAAAGGTCGGAACGCTCCAATGCCAAAATCCATGTTATGCATTTATATGCGGTTTTGATGAGTTATCTATTTTTATCGACCCCGAATTACTATATAGGAAAGGAGAAAAACATAAAATACTAAAGAAATAAAGAGGACCGTAGCATTCATGAATTTTGTTCAGGAAATCCATTTTTACCATTGAAAAAGAATTTTCCGAAGCGTTACTGGTCATTCTTGGTATCAAAATGTTGGTCACGATGTGACTAATTGTTTTCCATGAAAATTAGACAATTCCAATGTCGGCAATATTGAGTAAAATATTTTTAACGAAAAAAGAATACTACCCGCGAAAGGAAAATTTCAAATTTTGTTAAGGAATTTTGCATCTATTCTGGGTGCATCTAGTTCTCTTTAGTTGTACATCCGATTTAATTTCTGTTTTTTTGCAATCGTTAGAGCACATCAAATTGTCTTTTAATACAATGTTTGGACTTCTAACAATGGAAAATGAATAAATGGCATCAAATTTAGTGGCATTTTCGATATTTTTGTTACATACAGTTGTCAGATCTAGGTGGCAAGCTCTATTAAAAGACAATCTGATGTGCTGAATCGATTGCAGAAAACAGAAATCAAATCGGATGTATCACTAAAGAGAACTAGATGCACCCAGATGAGACAGTTTACTATGGGAAATAATTTTAATTACTGTAGCGCACCTGTTACGTAAATCACGTCGTGGCGCGCTTTTGGTCGGGTCGGCGAGCTGTGTCTAACCGGGCAGCGAACAGCCCATTTATTTCAGGGAACGCAGGAACACAAACAAGTAGACATTTCCGCCATTTTCTATCAAGTACGACATCTCAAAAAACTGGTACAGTGACAAACAGGAAAGTTCCTACTCGGGATTTTTGCTTGACTCCAGGGAACACAATTCAGCCTAATTTTCAAGAGAAGGCTTCAATTATAGGGAAAAGAAAAGAAAATCCATGTATCTGATATGAATATTCCTTATTTTTACCTAGAAATCGCTCAATTTCCAAGAATTTTCATAAAAATGCATTTTTTTAAAGAAATTACCATGTCTTCTACACAAAAAATCAAAAATAAGCAAACTTCCATGCAGGATTTCTTTTTTTCAATTGAAATCAGGTTCCCCTCGGTCATTTGATCTTTTTTTCGATCTATTTGACGGGGAAGACCTCCCCCCGAGACAGTAAACAATCAACACATGTCGTTTGTTTGAGAAAAGGGGATAGTTTGTCTTTTTTACAAAGAAAAATGCTTCAAATTATCGATTTGCAGCTATTTTTGTAAGATATATATTTTTTACCCATAAAATTCGATAGAATACAATTTCTCACCTTGAATAGTGATAGCTACGCCGAAATTTATCACCGCTGCTACGAGAATAACACCGAGAAATATTGCCGTCGGAATAATATTGAATAGAACAATCCAATTCTTGAGATCTGGATGATTTTGAACAGTATGCTCGAAGAGGGTAGCCAAGTCCATTTTTATTGTTGTTGTTGGAGTGAGGGGAGCTGGACGAGAGGGCAAGAGAGAGAGAGAGAGAGGTGTTTGTGTGATTGGCAGCGTGGGGAGGAGAGTTTGTTAGTTTTGATGTTGGATGGGAAGATAAGACGGAGAGAAACAACGGTTGGTCTCCGAGGATAGGGATCACTGTGTTCTTATTTATTATTGGCTACAAATGGATAAGAAATAATAAACAATTGAAGACTAATAAAATAAAATACTTTGACCTCTTTCTATATTCCTTTGCTTCTTCTAAACCAATATTTCAGCTTTGTAGATGTAGAAAATACATTTTATTGTCACTTGTAATCAATTTTCTAAAATAACAATGATAAAATAATGAATGTCTTCTTCATCTTGATCATTTTGACGCTGAAACCATATGAACCACACTAGATTCTTGCTTTATCTCCAAATTTTTATCAGATTTGGAAATGCTAACACATAACTAATTTTTGATACAAGATTATCGAAACAGAAGAAAGAAAGAAGATGAAGAACAAAAAGAGAAGCAAAATGAAATATTTGATGCAAGAGATGGACAGCTGAGATAATTGTCGAGTTGGAAGACGAAAAGAGATAAGAATGGAAGTAAAATTCGATAGATTCGTTGCTTTTTTGACTACTGGAAGGGGTCCACTCATTTCTCTTCGGTATCATAGACTCCAAGATAAGTTTGCTTTCCATCGGTCGCTTCTATTGATACCAGTTCTCCAAAAACTACAATTGTATTCATTTGTTCAATTTCCACAACTTATATTGCATTATTTTGAGGAAAACATACAACAGAAAAAGAAGTTGACACGAGAAGGCTATGCTGAAGTGAAGAAAGACTTTTTCTGGTGTTTTTGTCAACTTCAACACGGCGCCGTGTTGCCTGCGGGCTCCTGCAGCGTTAGGCGACGAGAATCCCTTTTCCCCCATCCTTGTCGTTGTTTTCGTTTTGTGAGGTTGCCTGCTGTCTGTTACTTTCGTGTAACTAAACTGCCGATTCTATACATCCTCTGCCGCATCACTTCCTATAAGACAATCTTCTTGTTGATTTGTAGCTTGAATAGCAAACACATACTTCATTTTTTCAATAGTTCACGAACGCTAATTTTTCATTCTTGACTTTGGTTTGTAAGCAACGTCTGTGTGCTTTTTTTTGTAAGCAGTGACTATTGCAAGAATGCCCTGCTTGTGGTGCAATTACCACTTGGTGCAGAGCAGTCGGTTCATAGCTATTGTATGATTTCACCTTTTTATCCATTTTTATAAGTCCCAGGCATTTATCACCAAAAGCGGGCAAATCGTAGACTACCGCTTGAAGATGAGGAAGAAACACGGTACAGCTCAATAATAATAATTGATTACATCAATTACATCGTCCAATGCAAAGATAATATACATTGACTATCAATATAAGAGCCTTCACAGCATTTAAAAAGTGGATCGAAAACTATGCACTAATTGAGCTCTGCCGCACGGTTTAGTCCTTTAGCTTTGAAATGTTCATTTCTTTTTTTTTTCTTCTTCCACCTTTTCTCTAATTTCGGTCTATTTGAATCAGTTTTTTTAATACAAGTGAGCAAATCTTTGATCTTACCTTTCATTGTTTCTGTTTGGAGCCCCCCTTTTATACCAGGCAATTTGCATCATTTTGCGTAATCTTGTTAAAATTTGCATTACACATCAGATTGTGTCATAATTCTCTGTGACCTATGCGTATTCACATACTGCTCTTCATTTTGTGCCACTTACAGCCATCTTATATTCATATTGTTTCAGTTTGGGTAACGATGTCTGTCCAGAAAGAGCGTAAAAAGGTCGCCTATCTGTTGGAGAAAGAGGCCGAAATTCAAAAGCTTTGGGAAAAGGAGAAAGCCTTTGAAGCGAATGCCTCTGACACGTAAGTTTTATCTTTTGCAATTCCATTTTACACTGCTTATTTTTTAGGAATAAGAGTAAATACCTTGCCACCTTCCCATACCCCTATATGAATGGGCGTCTTCATATAGGCCATACTTTTACTGTGTCGAAATGCGAGGTAAGAAACACTTCTGCTTAAATTATGGTTTATTTTAGTTTGCTGTTGGATATCATCGACTGAAGGGAGAGAACTGTCTATTTCCATTTGGACTTCACTGCACTGGAATGCCTATCAAGGCTTGTGCCGACAAATTGAAGCGTGAACTAGAAGATTATGGATGCCCACCCAATTTTCCTGCTGTGGAAGAAGAAGAAGCTCCCAAGGAAGTAGATGCTTTAGCTGAAATAACTAAGGATAAAAGTAAAGGAAAGAAGGTATCCTTCAATTTATTCTTGTTATACAGTTTTTCTTTAGAGCAAAGCTGTAGCTAAAACCGGCAACGCAAAATATCAATGGCAGATTATGCAGTCTCTAGGATTGAGTGATGAAGAAATTGTCAAGTTCGCTGACTCTACTCACTGGCTCTACTACTTCCCACCACATTGCATCGCTGACATGAAGAGGATGGGAGCTAAAGTCGATTGGCGACGTACCTTTATCACAACCGATGTCAATCCGTATTATGATTCCTTTGTTCGTTGGCAGTTTAACCGTCTCAGAGCCGAGAAGAAAATTGATTTTGGAAAAAGGTGATTTATTCTTCTTTTTTTACTAGTGTTATGTACAGATACACAATTTTTTCTCCAAAAGATGGCCAACCGTGTATGGATCATGATCGTTCTAGTGGAGAAGGTGTTGGACCTCAAGAATATACTCTGATCAAATTACAAGTCCTCGATCCCAAACCTGCTGCCTTGGCGCATATTAAGGAGCCTATCTTTTTGGTAGCCGCTACACTTCGTCCTGAAACGATGTAGCTTGCCGTTCTTATTTTTTATCAGCGTTGACTTTAGGTACGGACAAACAAATTGCTACCTTCATCCGGATATTAATTATTCAGTGTTTTATACCGGTGAGAAAGAGGATAAAGTCTACATTGCCACAGCTAGGTAAACGATAGTGTTATATTTTTTATCGCTTTATTTACAGAGCTGCTCGTAATATGTCATATCAAGGAATGACAGCAGTTAATGGAAAGGTACGATATGTGGATGGTTTGGAAAAAATACCTGGTAGTAAAATCCTTGGAGCTGCTCTCTCCGCTCCTTTGGCTTCTTTTTCAAAAGTGTATGCATTACCTATGCTTACTATTAAGGACGACAAAGGTTTGAAGAATTATATAATTTTATTGTTCTAATTATTTTTAGGAACAGGTGTTGTGACATCTGTACCATCCGATTCTCCCGATGATTTTGCTGCACTTTGCGATTTGAAAAAGAAAGAACCTCTACGTAAAAAGTACGGAATCTCCAATGAGATGGTTAATTTTGATCCAGTAAGTCAATGATCGTTTTTTTCTAAACTCATTTAGGTACCTATTATTGAAATCGAAGGTCTAGGTAGTCTTGCAGCTGTAGAAATGTGCAAGAAATTAAAGATTGAAAGCCAGAATGAAAAAGACAAGCTCGAAGAAGCCAAGAAGGAAGTGTATCTAAAAGGATTTTATGATGGAGTACGTTTTCTTCCGATTTTTACATAATTGAACACTTTTAGGTGCTTTTGGTCGGCAAATATGCCGGAATGAAAGTAGCTGATGCCAAGCCGAAAGTACAAGCTGATCTCATTGATGAAGGCCTGGCTGATAAGTACGTCGAACCGGAAAAGAAGATTATCAGTCGATCTGGAGACGAATGTGTTGTAGCTTTGTGCGACCAATGGTATCTAAATTATGGAGAAAAGGAGTGGAAGGATAAGACCAAGGAAGCTTTGGCTAGAGTGAATACATACTCGGATGAAGTTCGCAAAGGACTAGAGTATACAGTTGATTGGCTCCATGAGCATGCTTGCTCTCGTAGTTATGGATTAGGTAATGTTTTTTTTCACAGAAAATGTAACGTTTTATTACAGGAACTAAGTTACCATGGGATCCTCAATATTTGATAGAATCATTATCTGATTCAACTATTTACAATGCTTATTACACGGTCGCCCACATGCTTCAAGATGGTGCATTTGATGGATCTGTTGTGGGACCAGCCAGAATCAAACCGGAGCAGCTGACTGACGACGTGTGGAATTACATCTTCATTGGAGTTGACTATGACTCAAATAAAATGCCTGTCGGTCAAAAAGTTCTTGACGAATTAAGAAGAGAATTCCTCTACTGGTTAGTTCTATTTTCATTTTTTTGGCAACTGCTAATTTTAGGTATCCTATTGACATGAGAGCCTCTGGAAAAGATTTAGTCCAGAATCACCTTACATATTTGCTTTTCAATCATGTAGCAATATGGAAAGATCAACCAGAAATGTGGCCTAAAAGTATTCGCGCTAATGGACATCTCATGATCAATAACGAGAAAATGTCCAAGAGTACTGGAAACTTCTTAACATTGACGGAAGGCATTGAACAATTCTCAGCCGATGGAATGCGTTTATCTCTGGCCGACGCAGGAGATAGTGTAGAAGACGCTAACTTTGTATACAGCATGGCCGATGCTGGTATTCTTCGATTATATAATCTGATGGAATGGGTCGCAGAAATGGTTAGCTGTTTTTGTGTTTCCGTAAATAATTTTATTTAAGGTTGAAATAAAGAAGAAGAAGGGATTTAGACATAGTAAGAAGCCAACTTTTGCCGATCGTGTATTTGAGAACGGCATCAACAAGACGATCCATGAAACCGAAGTTCATTATGAGGCGACCAATTTCAAAGAGGCGTTGAAAATAGGATTTTTCGAATTCCAGGTGGATCTCATGTTTCTTTGTTCATTTTTTAATGTTTAGGCTCTCCGTGATACTTACCGTGAATTGTGCGGAGGGCATGCAGAAAATATGAGAGAAGATATTGTTTTCCATTTCCTTGAGGTCCAAGCGGTGCTGCTCTCTCCCATTTGCCCTCACATCTGTGAGCAAATATGGCAGCTACTTGGAAAGGATGGACTTATTGTTAACACTAAGTGGCCACAAGCTGGACCCATTGATGAAGTCATCACTAAAGCTGCCGATTTTATGAAATCAGCAATGTCGAAATTCCGTGAACGTCTGGATAAGCATCTTAATCCTAAGAAGAAAACGCATGATGTTAGTTTTTTTAGTTCTTTTATCAGCATAGTTTCTTAGATTGAGCCGCCAAGTGAAGGAATTATCTATGTGGCTAAAGAATATCCACCTTGGCAGAAGGCTCTTTTGGAAATGCTTGAGAAACAGGTCAAGGAAAATGGTCAATTTGCTGATAATAAAACAATTGCCGCGGAAATTCATAAAAATCCAGATCTAAAGTCACGAGCTAAAGGATGTATGAGCTTTGTTCAAGCGGTACGATTTAATTTTACAGATATTTTATAATTAATTTAGAAAAAAGAAGAATATGAAAGCAAAGGAATATCTGCCTTACTTTCGGCAAGCCCTTTTGATCAATCAGCTATTCTTCTGGAAAACGCGGAATACATTATGAACGCGCTAAATATCTACAGACTGAAGATTATGCATACAGATGAAGAAGGTGTTGAGCAAAGTTTTAGAGATAGCGTGTTGCCTCTTGCTCCGAATATCACCTATCCTATTCCAGTAAGCTTTTTTATTTGACTATAATTGATTAATCAAACTTAATTTCTAGGAAACTGTTACTGTGACCGCCAGAAATGTTCACTATTCTAACTCGCTCTTTGATGTACAACTTCCAATTGAAGAAGGCGATACAGTTCATACTCTTATCAAGAAGCTTAGGAATTTGAATAGACATATCAAAGGTAGTGATTACAAGTTTTCTCTGACATATTAATTTTAGTTCAATTTACTGTTTCTGTTTGGATGTATGAGGATCCTATTGGAGGACCCCGAAAGATGATCAATTGCTCAGATCCTTTGGCGCATAATAAACAACTTCCTCATGATGGTTTCATTTATGTAATATTTATTTACCCTTCAATTTCAGCTAAGTTCTCTATTGATAAGAGTAAGAAAAGCGTCACAGTCACCGTTGGTCATAAACACCAAGAAGTTGGCAATACCCTGATCTACGTTGCTGAGTAATCACATCCTAGTTAATTCTTCCTTGTTCTTGTTACATTTTGTGATGTTTTTTTAGTATTTATTTAAGTTTACTTCTATCATATGCCTGCGTTATTTTTTGGTGCAATTGATAGTTGTTGATTGTTTTCTTCAAATAAATTATGTATTATATAAAATATTCTCTTTAGATTTTCAAGTTTACTGCAAATATCGTTGTTAGGCATTTTCACACGAGGATGTATTGCAGATGACTAGAATATTTGGAATAAATAAAGCACAATGCACTCATGATGATTCGGGTATTCCAAAACCCTCACTGACGCTCACTCAACAAATTGTTTCATCGTCTTGTGGAGCAATGATTACCGCATTTTGGAGTACGCTGGCCTTTTTTCAGCATTCATGTTTTTTTCAGTTACACCGATGGATGTTGTAAAAATTCGTCTTCAAGGGCAAGGAAAAGGCCCATCGCCAGGCCAATGTTTTTATTACCACAATGGCCTTATGGAACATCTTTGTGGTCCCTGTGTAGAAAAGCAGCCTTGTGAGTGGTATCAGCGACCAGGAAATTTTACCGGACCAATCGTACGGTTTAATTTTTACTTAGCCATATAAATATTTGTTCGTTCAGGATGCCATCGTGAAGATTTCTAAAAACGAAGGTATTAGATCACTTTGGAGCGGATTGTCACCTACTTTGTTAGTCCTTTTTGGGAGTTTACCTTTACAATTGATTTTTAGATTAAGTGCTTTGCCGGCAACGGTTCTTTACTTTACTATGTATGACAAATTGTTGGCCAACTTTAGAAGAACAATAAAACAACGACAAATAGACGGAAAGACACATTCACCTATGTGGATAAGCCCGCTCGTAGCAGGAGTTATGGCTCGAAGTTTTACAGTTTGTGTTGCAAGCCCTGTGGAAATGATTCGTACTAAAATGCAAAGCGAACATTTACCTTTGAATAGTAAGCTTCCGCATTGAAGCCCAAGTCTAATTTTTTTTTCAGAACTTTTCTCTGTAACGCAGGCTACTTACAAAACACACGGCATACGTTCCCTCTATATTGGTCTTGTTCCTACTCTTTACAGAGATGTTCCATTTTCAGGTATTATTTTTTAATATTCTATTTAAAACGATTTAGCATGTTATTGGGGTAATGTAGAACTGTTCAAATCCTTGCTGATGGATTATTTTGACAAAGATGAAACCACGTTTGCAATATCCTTTGTTAGCGCTGCAACTTCAGCTTCAATTGCCACATTATTGACGGCTCCCTTCGATTTCGTAAGTAATTTCTATTTTCTACATTAATTATTTATTAGATAAAAACACGGCGTCAGATTAGTTTTGGAACAAGTGAAGTGGCCATGAATACGAGTACAGTACAAATGTATAGAGATGTTATGCACAATGAGGGTTTTAAAACATTTTTTGTTGGTAAAAAAATGACAATCCGTTTTATTTTTATCTTATTTTTAGGCACTACCCCTCGGCTAATGAAAGTAGTTCCTGCCTGTGCTATTATGCTTGCATGTTATGATTATGCCAAGATATTCTTCGCTCATCACAATGAAAAAATTGCTAAATAGATTTATTGTCAAGTCTTTGCTGAGTTTTTATGTACTCACTTTTTATTGTCCATTTCTTTGATCTCAGATCTATTCCCAGATTGTTTTATTTGTTATCGGTTGTTGATTTTTATCTCATTTAGAGGGTATCCTTCTACGAGTAGGACCGGTTATGAAACGATAAATAAATTATAGTATTCTTTCCTGCTTTGAAATATCTCCGGAAGTCCATTTGTGCTTTAAAAAATTAGCCGTTTTATAATTTATAAAGATATTGTTCTAATTTTAGATGTCTACATTATCGAGTATTAGTAAAAAGTTAGTTGGTCAGCGTACGCACAGGGAGCGTGCTCAGGTTAGCTTTCCATTTACATTTAATTTGCCACTTGCAGCCGGGAGGTCGTGCTCATTTGGGAATTCTTGAAAAGAAAAAGGATTACAAGAAAAGAGCAACGGACTATAATGAGAAGCGAGATACCCTCAAGAAATTGCGCAAACATGCGATGGAGAAAAATCCTGACGAGTACCACCATCATATGCTAAACAGTGAAATCAAGGTTGACGATGTGTTTCTCGCTTCATACATTAGCACCTTTAGGAAGATGGTAGGCATTTTGAAAAGAAAACAAAAGCTGCCGAAGAAGATTCGGCTTTACAAAAACAGTTTGGCGATATTAAAGATTTGGAGTATGTAAAATACAAGCTCCATGAAGAAAATAAGGTGTGTCTCCTTTTTTTTCATGAATATTTCTTCTTCATTGTAGAAAATAGGCCAGTTGCAATCAGAACTTCATTTTGCTGATGCTCCAAATGTTAGAACTAACAAGCACACTATTTTTGTTGATAGTGTAGAGGAAGGTTGATATTCTTTGAAATCCAACCATTTTTACAATTTTCAGCTAAAAATTTTGATCCGGTGGAATATTTCAATACCGATGAAGCTGTAATTGATCATAAATTTAACAGAATGAAACGGGATGATCTCTCAGAAAACGTAGTGCAGGGAGCTACGACTAAGCAAGCTGTAAAGGTATAATTTGTCTTTGTATTTTTGTAATAACATTATTTTAGGCAGCTGAGCGACTTCGACGTGTCCGTTACAATGAGCTAATGAAGAGAATGAACAGAGCAAAGGAGCTAGAAGTTGTGGTAGCCAAACTGCAGCTGAAGAAGGTATTTGAGGATGTTTTCTTGACCTGTAGTTCCTTTTAGAATCTGGCACAAACCAAAAATGCTGTCGTTCGTCCGAAGAAAGTCAAAAAAGGAAGTGCCACAAAAGCCGCCGTCTATAAATGGACCTATGAGCGCAAGCGCTAATTTTATTAATATTCCGAATAATTGTTGGTGGTTCGTCTACGCTTGTTTTTGTTGTTATTGAACTTGAAGAGCCCTCAACAAATAAACCTATTCTCATAATCAAAATTCGTTTTGCCTATTTTAAGAGCTTCTCACGTGAGCCCTGGCCGTGTTCCCATATTGGATGTTTTCTCTATTCGGCCGTGCAAGGTCAAAACAACCAATTCATCTTGTAGATTGAAGTTTTATGGCTTTTCTTTGACCAGTGAGTCGTCGGGTATATACGTTATTATACATTGACAACGTGAGTGAGCTCGAAGAAGATGGACTTGCCACAGAAAGAGATTCCTTCAACCTGTTGAAATAACTTCTATACGGGCATGATCATTCGTATCCAGGCTCCGATTATCCCATCGGAAGGATTATCCATTAAACTGACGTCAACTCATAGGGAAAGTATCCATCTCTTTCAGCTCAACACAGATTTTGAGCTATGAATGATTTTAATCTTTTGGTATTAGAAAATACAGCTCTATGGAAAGGCAATTCTTTTGTTTAGTTTGATATGAGATAATTTTAACGGATCATTACCATATTTAGACGTTGAGATACTTCTGGATAGTTTGAATCTTTATTTCTACAAGCAATTCCGGAAAGCGTTCGTACTTCTTCGAATCGAGTAGGGATTCCTTGTCTTCCCTCCGGCTTTTTTTTTTCATATGTACTTAACTGTTCTCTTAACTCGCTGTAAAAATTGTATCTCATAATATTTCCGTTTATAAATTGTGTTTGTAATTTTTTTTTCCTTGGATTTTTTGGTGAATCTCCATCGCCGCGACGGCTACGAGATACTTCCGCTGCTCAAAATTACCAGCTATTCTTCTAGGAGCAGCTTTGCAATGGGAGAGGGCCGTTTTTGCAGCTGGTGTCTATCCTTCCGTTGAAATACTGATCTCCCGCCAAATAAGGGAGACTCCCAACCGTTGCAGTTGTTCTTTGTCATTAACCCCGTCTCCCCTCTATCACTAACACCGCAGCCAGCATCCGGATCGCATTTCTGGGGAGAAGAAGCTCCGTCATTGGGCCACGCCCTCTAAAATAACGTTTCGTCTTGGTCTAATCTGTTTTTGGAGACAGACGGTGACACATCCCCGACTGGTGTCACTTCTCCCTGATTGCGAATTTCTTCAGCAGTTCCAGGAGTTCCAGAAGCCGGATGGACTTCGATCTACGGCCACCTCCAATCGCGTAAGAGCTTTTCTTCTTCAAATTTTCAGAGGAGGACAAGTTCCCCGAGCGGAGAGATGCTCTTAGTCTCTTTCCCGCTCTCCCAAAGGGGAACAAATTAGTTCCCGTGAGCTAAGCACTTTAGAGAGAATAGAAGAGAGCAGAGAAATCTCAGCCGCCTCTCTATTCTTATCCTTTCATTAGCTAATCTATTTGTCCTTGCTTCTTTTCTCTTTGCCTCATAATTTTTTATATTTTCTATATTTTTAGGAACTCTCATAAAACAGAATACTGTTGTTTCTGACTAATTTTGCCATTTTCTGCGCTCAAAAGCCACAGCACTGTGGTATTGTGGTATTCTTTAGCTAATTCTTTGTCTTTCTCCCATTTTTTTCTATTTGTTATTTTTATTTTATAACCTTTTGGCTAAAAGATAAGCTGTGGGAGTTTTATAAATCAAAATTTTCAATGCCTAATTTGTAAAAGCCACAGCGCTGTGGTATTGTGGCTCAAAGAGGCTTGAAAGGCAAATGGCTAAAGCCCCCGTGAGCTACAATACGACAGCTAAACGCCACAGGAAAGTGGCGCTGTGGCTTATAACGTGTGATCTGCGTTCTGCCTTTTGAGAAACGCCCGTTTGCTCTCTTTTCTTTAAATTTTCACACTTCTTCTTCCAAAAATCTCCAAAATGAAAAGAAAGACGGCTTTTTCTGTCTCCGCCGATATTTTATCCCAGATTCACGTGAAATTCCATACAAAAACACGAAAACAACCAATTTTGGGAGAGGGAGAAGAAGGTGAAACGATGCACTTGGGGACTCAGACGGATTCGGAGAATTCCGATAGCCCCCCCCCCCCCCAGGAAAATGTGCAATAGGATGCCCCCTCTATCTCTTCCTGAAGGGATGAAGTCATCAACAAGGTGTGTGAACTGTGGCTTCGAAAAAGGAGAGCGCCACAGCGAAGCGGTACTGTGGCTTGCAAAGAGAGAAAAATTCTCCGCTGAGTAACTGTGGCTTCCCAAGAACAAGCAATTTTCTTACTGGGCCACATCTCTGGGGTACTGTGGCTATCCTTAATTTGGCTCTTTATGGTCTTCTTCGCTGGGTAACTGTGGCTTCTCTAGACAACTTACGAAAACACATTCTTGTCTAGATGTGATCATATTTGACGTCGTCTCTGCTCGGTGAGCGGGATATTATCCCCTCATCCGGGAGAGGGAGGGAGTCAGTCCAGTAAGCGACTTTCTGTCGAGCAATGCCCGTCGAAGGAGCTACCCGTGGTGTATTACCAGCTATAACAATGCATAACGGGTGGGTTACTCTACCGAGAAGGTGAGAAGGGATTCTATCCAACCATTTGGGTTGGAAGATAACTTACCTAGGGGTTTTGCTCGCCTTCCGCCACGCGAAGGCGGCCGCCACGGAAGGCACCATGTTGTTGCATGGGTGTAATACAGTACAGTAACGTAATGAATTTCAACTTTGGGATGCCACTACCGACTGCTGCCGAGTTTCTACGGGTGCAGCAGGCAATTAGTTTTAACGCCGCTCTTCAAGAGTCGACAAAAATGGTCTTCAATCGTCTCTTTTCGCCAATATTTTTCCCAAATTTTCATGAAATTTTCCCCTTCCCAGACACGGCATCCCTCTCTGCAGCTTTTACGCCTAGATATTTTCATCTCTTCAGGATAATCTGTCCCGGGGAGGCCCCCGCCAAAATTGAATCATCTGCTATTTGACAGGATTGGAGGTAAAGAAGGGCACTTCTTCCTCCTCTAGAGTCGGTCAACATTTCCCTGCGTAAAGACATTTGATCCTCAGTCGAAATTAATCTATTTTGGGCACTTTCCCATGCCTCCTGTCGTCCGATTGTTGTTGTTTTCGCCGGCTCATCTTAACCGGGGAGGGAGACACGTTCTCGGGGACTTTCATCGTCGTCGTCCTACGCAAATATTAGCGGAGAAAGGGCCGGGGGGATCTCCCAATGAAAACATTAATAAATTAAAGGAGGGGGCTTTCCCCAGCCCTCTATTATCTCCATTTTTAGGGGGTTTAAGGGGCAGAAAAAAGAGAGAAACACGCTGGTATCAACAGTTCTATGGACCCAAATATATAGTGAGATCTAGTGACTATTAGTACTTTTTGGATTTGGCAACAGATTCGGTTCAAAACGGCGACCGCGCCGCCCAGCTCCTCTCCCTGTTCCAGCGGCTACCGCACCCGTAAAATCTCGGCATCCGGATCCTCTTTTGATAATTTGCTCTCTTCTCTACAATTCCTGCCACTGCCGAGATTCTACGGGTGCAGGGGCCGCTGTTCTTTGACATCTCCAGGATCTTGTTCCGCCAGAGTGTGCAGAAGATATCCTTCTTCCAAATGAGACCAAAAAAGACCGACACGCTCTAAAAATCCTTTCTACAGCCGCCAATTCCAAAGATCTCCATAGAGCTATAGCCGGGGAGCAATCTCCCCGTTCTTTGGCCAATATTTTGGCTTTTTGGGTTATAGTCATTTCCAAAGTACCATCTTCGATAGTTTGATCCCTTGCACCCGTAAAGTCTCGGCAGGGTAAAGGTATAAGGGCGATACAGTTTGGCAATTGTTGTGAATAAAGATGATCTTCCTGCCGAGACTTTACGGGTGCAGGGGATCGAACTATCGGATACCGAGCCGAGTTTTCGACTTCAAACCCTCCTTACTATTGTTGTTACAGCTGCTGTATCAACGATGATGTGAAGAAAAAGCCGAAGATGTCCCTTTTCCTCCTCCTTCCCCCAGCCCCTGGCAAATGTGTTGAGGCGTCGCGTTTCTTCTTTTCAATTCCTCTTCTCCTAGAGAAAATCTCCTATTTCAAGCAAGCAACGGCCGGGAGACATTCCCCCAGTTTCAATCAATTCTTCATATTTTTTATTTTTAACAGCCACAGTTAGACAGCATACACAGAATTGACTATGCCCCGTGTTACTGTAACCTTCTGATTCCTTTCCATTTTTATAAGAACAACAGTGTGAAAAGAGTAACTGTGGCTTTTAGAAAGCAACAGCCACTTGTGTTTTAACTGAAAGTTGTGTAAGGCTGTAAAAAGGGGAGGCATAAATTTCTAGAGGCCAGTAGGCGAGCAACAGCTAGACCCCCTTTTACCTCTTGCTTTCCGCACCCGTAAAACCTCGGCAGCTGAAATTTCAGTTATTTCCGAGCGGCTCAATTACATTTTCCCTAACGGCCGAGTTTTTACGGGTGCGAGCGCCTGTGGAACTGATCTAGGCATCCCGGGCAGATTTAGATCCTGCCCTATCTAAATTCCAGCACCCGTAAGATCTCGGCAGCAAGGTCTACTTGTACTTGAATGTCTCCAGTGTATAGGTTTTGTTTCTGCCGAGACTTTACGGATGTAGAAGTGCGTGGAAGGGGTCCTTGCCCATGCGGCGCCTGATCCTCCTGTTGGACAACACTATTCGCTTGTGCTGCACCCGTAAAACCTCGGCAGCAAGATATTCTTTATCTAGAGTTGTTAGACAGCTGTGTTTCTCCATTTGCCGAGGTTCTACGGGTGTGGGAAACCAAGTCAATGATGCCAGCGGCTGGTTCTTCCCCTTTCCTTCCACCTGATTCTCCTCCTCCTCCCACTTTCCGTTTCAAGAATAGAATATATGAATCACAATTAAAACTAAAAGATCTAGAGAAGAAAACAAAGAGAGAGAGACGTCTCAATTTCAGATATTCGGGATGTGGTGAGCCATTGGATATGCCCGGAGAGACGGAGACCATCACCTTCCTCAGCCCCGATGGGGAATTGTGAGTTTCACATTTTATTTCTTGAAGAAATGAAAAAAAAGACGAAAAGTCAAAAAAAAAAGAATAAGTTCTGATCGTTCCCCCCTTGCGAGGGGAACTTTCTCCAAAAATTAACGGGTAGATCCTAGCCCTGGTGAAGTAAATTATTCACAATTTACTTACAAACTGGGGAAGGACTTCACCAGGACCCGACGGGGAATTCTAGGAAATGGAGGGCATAGAACACGGCTGCCGAGACTTTACGGGTGCGGCCGCTTTCCTCTATATGCTAATTTATTGAATTGTTTCGCTTTTACCTTTTTTTGCGAAGAAACCGGATAGAATGGATGAAGGAAGCAGATTGTTGCATGGGTGCAAGCAGACGCTGAGTTCTATTCAACCATTTGGGTTGGATAGATAACTTACCCAGGGTTTTTGCCTCTCCTCGGAGAGGCTTTTCCAAAAATTCAGCGGCTCTTTGCCAAGGACCAGCACGAGGCTGGTCCCTGCTCGCCTTCCGCCACGCGAAGGCGGCCGCCAC
Source organism: Oscheius dolichura (assembly GCA_932521035.1). NCBI lineage: Eukaryota > Metazoa > Nematoda > Chromadorea > Rhabditida > Rhabditidae > Oscheius > Oscheius dolichura. The sequence continues at coordinate 8,685,888 of OW051494.1, forward strand.
GGAAGGCACCATGCTGTTGCATGGGTATAATACAGTACATTAACGTAATGAATTTCAACCTTGGGATGCCATTACCGACTGCTGCCGAGTTTCTACGGGTGCAGCAGGCAATAGGTTTAACGCCGCTCTTCAAGATTCGATAAAATGAAGTTGTTAAAAGCAAATTCCTTAAAATGTTTGGATTGGAATTGAGTGTGCCTACAGGGTATCTCCGTAATAGGATGCTCTTCCTTCTCTTTTCTTCTCTGGAGAGGCTAAGGACCTCGTGGCATCCCAGTATAAACCGAACAGAAGAGCTGCTTCATAAGGAACCTGGCCCTTCCAGGCAATATTTTTCTGTTCTATACTTTCTTTGATATTTTTCGTTTTTCCCAAGCTCATAAAAAGCCCTAGGTGGCTCAAAAAAGTCGCTGACATCCAGCCGGAACAGCGAAAAAGATGAAGAACGAGACGAAGAGTCGCCCCTCTCCGGGGACAGATTGAGACGCCTTCAGAACTGGCACAGAATCATAAAAGTTATAATTTCTAACAGGGAATTTCCTCTATATTTAGCCGTTTTCAACTCGTTAATTCACCCTTTATAAACCCCGCCAAAAACGTGATTATTCAAAATTTCGCTCACAATTCGCCTCTTTTGTCTGTTGAGAAGAGGTCTGCGCTGCGCTTTTCCGCTTCCTGGTATCTTCCCCTACGGGCCTCCACCCCCCTCGTACGCTATTATCAGACTTGTCAATCTCTCCCGCAACAAGCCTAGAAAAGGCGGCTCGCCCGTCTCTTCCTGCCCCCTGACCTCTTCTAAAGGCCAGCCCTGATCTCACCCTCATCTCCATCGACATCAGTGCCCCCCGCTCTTCTTCGTCGCCGCTCACCACCCCCTTCAAGAGCAATCCGAGCTGCCACGGGGTGCCTTATTCTATTACGGGGCGAAAACTAATAGAGAGGAGGAGGAAAAGAGAGGAGGGCCCCTTCTCTTCGTCGTCTTCTCTCCTCTATCTTTCTATAAATCCCTGATTCCCCCCGTTATCGTCCTCTTCTATCTATTCTCGAGGTATGGATCAACCTATGTGGTAAGAATTTATCCTAATAATGTTACCGTAACCCTCTCCTTCAATAGTACTCGCGAAAATTCAAAAATTATCCTAATTTTCCTATCAAAAAGCCTATTTTTCCCTCCCTTTTCATCATTTCCCCGTCCTGAAATGAATATTTTCTTTTTTTTTTTACAGTAACCCTCGAAAAATTTCAAAAAGCTCCCTCCAACTATGGTGTTCCCGCCAAAAGTTCGAAAAGTGGCTGGTCAAGTCGTAAAAGAAAGTGCCAAGAGTGTGCATCTGCTTGCTAAATTTAACGGCGGCTAAACTTTTATGGGACGCCTGATGGCGGCCTAGGCCTTGTGGCCCGTGTGATCTCTTTTTCTCAGCTGCTGGACACGAAAGAGAACGGGGGGAGAAACACACATTTACACACCCTTCTCCGCTTCTTTTCAACCAGATGTTTCTAGATTTTGGAACAGGGACGAGTATTGGGAAGTAGTGGACTAAAAAAGGGCAATTATAGGAGAATGTCTAGCTGCGTCTTTCAAGTACGAGACGCAACACGAACACGGCGGTTGAACGCCGTTTGGAGTCTGGCTTGGGCCGAACTTCGGCCATGTTCTCAAAGAATCTCACTAGTGTTTTCTTCATTTTATGGCAGCTATCGACACAATTCTTCCTTCTTGTTAGCTCTTTGAAATAATCAACCGGGCGACCCAAGACAGGCGCCTGTCCGACGGTTCGTTCCTCGATAGTCCGATCCCCTGCACCCGTAAAGTCTATCACAACTATTGCCTGGTATTCCTTGTGCTAATGGTCTCCAGAAGGGGGAAACGGAGGTGTTGTTCGAGCTAAACCCTTCCCTCGTTTCTAATTGCTTTCTTACTTTTTGAAAATGGCTGGATTTATAGCTGCAAGTAGTTAAAAATTTAACGTTTAAATTGCTAACAAGGAAAAGGTCAAGGCTGTGCTTCCACTCCCCGGCCGACTCTCGAATTCCTAATCCTAAGCCCGCCTGGCAGAGGATGACCCTCTAGATTTGGCTAAAGTTGAACGGGCCTCTCTCCATCCTTCCCCTTGTTTTCGTATTTTTGTTTACCCCGTCTCTCTCACGAAAGCATCGCTGTCTTCAGTAGAGCGGAGTGGTTTAACTCTGACATGAAGGAAATGACGGGCCGTCCAGTGATCAAAAATTCTGTTCTTCTGTTCATAAACTATGGAAATTTGTCGTCAAAAGGGGCGCGTCGAGAGAGAGAGAAAAAAAAACCCTCGTCCTTACGAAAAATGCATATTTGATTCGGGGCCAGCCTAGAAACTTCTGCTGCACTTCTTCCGCTACCATTCGTTTTATCTTTTTTGTTCTTTTGGCTTCTCCAAAAACCCCTAAAAAGACCACGTTCCCGGGCTTCCCCATCCGGGAACCAATGATTTCCCGCCTTCTTTCTCTCCTTCCTCCCGGCTGGTCTACGGTCTTCCGCTTCATCAATTCCAATGTTTTCCCTCTTCTTTTTTGGCGTCGATTCACCGGGGTTACACCGAAGACACGTGGTGATCTTGACCACTTTTTCCTCAGATTTATTCCCTGGGCCCACCTCTAGGGATTTTCATTGGTTCACCAAAAATTGAAAATAACACTTGTCTGGGCGGGCTTGTGGCTATTTTTAGGCCTTTGAACGTTCATTCGACGCTTTTTCTACAATTTCTCACAGTTAGACAGCCAATTGAACTAGAAATCTGGCTAAAAATAGCGAAAAATAGCAGTCTTTTGAAATACTGGTTGGTTTTCCTCGTGCGCCCGCACCCGTAAAATCTTGGCAGTTGCGAGAACTGTTACAGCGCGGCGCCATCCTTACAAAGTTACGAGTTGCCGAGTTTTTACGGGTGCGGGCGCACGAGAAACAGCTCCCAGCGTCTTATTGAAATGGCCTGTTCTTCTCGTTTGTTGGTTCCTGAATCCTTTCCCGTACTTGTTTCCCAGATTATCCCTTATAAACGACTTCATAATAGAGCAATAAATCGTTGCCAGATGTTTCTGGGGACACTTTTTCCTCCGGGACCGGACACACAAGTCATTTTCAAGCCTTTTGCTCTCTCTCCCGTCCCTCCAAGACCAGCTGTTTCTCTATTTTCTCCCCTCCTCCTGTTCCAGATCTTCTGTTCTTTCCCAGCCCCCTTCGTTCCCCTCTTTCCCCCAGTAGAAAGCAGAGTTGTTCATTCTAAAATCAAATCCCCGTCGTGCATCCTGTTTGTCGGAGGGGGCCATCTTTTTGGGCTCGTCTTCGCCGCTTTATTCGTACTATTTGAGTTAAGAAGAAGAACAGAAATGAGCCGGAGAGGAATGGACGAGATTACAGTCAGCACAGCGACCATCGCTACCGTACCAATGCATGATGAAGGGTACATTTTACTGTGTTTTTATGGGATTTTTTGGACATCAAATACGGGTTTTTACTCGATTTCAAGCAGGTTTCACGGGAGGGGGTCATCTTGAACGGTAAAAATTGGAGCTTTGCCTCGGGGCGCCGTTATTTCCATCCATTTCACTTATAGACCTTACATTTTGATGTACGCTATATACTCCCATTTTCTCCCCCAATTTTTTCATATAGGAGGTCTCTAAAAGTCTGGTTACAGTAGTCATAGCTGTAATTTGTATAGAGAATATGGTTAAAATATTCATTTCTATGGGAAATTGAGCGGGAAACGGGTCACTCTTGGCCAAAGTCCATTTTTCGCCTAAAATCCCGAAAGATACATGGATATGGGCACTTTTCGGAACTGCTACCAGGTGGAAGTAATGCTTTGTACTATAATTGATACATTTTAACCAATTTGAATAGAAACACGGCGGGAAGCAGACCACCATTTCCCCTTTTCCCGCTTTTTGCCTCTTCTGCCAGAAGCTCGCCTCATAATTCTTATCCAAGATGGAGAGTAGACTTTTGGACGTTTCTGATGTTCTAGTGACAATTTTTAACTGAGTTAATCATAAAAATTCAGCGTGCAATTGGCCGCTAGAGCGCCCCTGACCAGCAAAAGAGACCCTCCTCTGTTTCACAGGAGTCTATTCGGATAACCTTCCCCGTGTGTGTGGATATTCCCTGCCAGTTGAAAAATTGAGGGGGACAATTTGATTCTGACGTGACCTTGTGTTTATCACAAGAGAGAAAGAGAGAGAGAGACGAGCCTTTTTTTCTCCTCCGACCCGCGCTCGTCCCTTCCTTATTGCGTAAGAAGAGAGCAGTTTTGCAACATTCAGACACTAAAAATCCAATTTTCACCAGTTCCCAACGTTTTTCCTCCTCAATAAATTCTATAAAATGTAATTTTAGTGTCCTTGTGAGCGTCTTTGTAACTGGATACTTCAAAAAACAAAGAGAGGGCGAGCCGGAGAAGATTCCGGGGCTCAAAGTAGAAACTCTCTTTCAACTCCTCCGTATATTCTTCTCTCATTTTACTTTTCCTAACGTTCTGTCCTTGAAATCCTAGAAATCCTGGTTGTAAACTGAATTTTGAGCCCTTGGATTCCTGGTCCTTGCCCTAAAGTTCCGACTTCCCAGGAAGTTGTTCAGGACTTGGAGGTCAACTAGGGGCTGTCCGCTAAAACCAGTAGCAAAGCCTGAAGTGAAGGGGCAGGATAGAGCTCCGAAAATATTGAAGAACGTTCTAAAAAGGCCAAATCCTATCCGTTTTCGGACCAGATCGCATCGATCCATAGTATCATGACCCAAAACCAACCGGCACGGGCAAGGAACCCTATTGATACTCCTAGGACAGCCCTTGGCTCTTCCGTGACAGCCTGAGATTCTTGCCAGGCAGTCTTGCCCGCTTCGGTGACCTTTACCTCGAGCGCCATGCTCTCAATTGAGTCTAGAGTATTCAGTAGAACCAATACAACAAAATTCGGGGTCTTCAAACTGGTTTGAAAGAGGTGATGCCTCCATGGGCCATCCAGATCGGCCCGTTCAAGTGACTCGGTTTGGATCAGAAAAGCCTAAACCTATCCCTATCCCACTTTAGGATCGTCCCGAGGCCTTCGGTGGCTTATTTGACACGGTTTTGAGTTGGTTTTAAATAGTCTACCCCCTTTTACATCTCTTCCTCTCCCAAACAGGAGACATCCAAGTAGAGGTGGCTCTACTTCCCGGCCAGCTGCCCGTGGAATGTCTGGGTAGGGGAACAAACTCCACCGAGTTCGTCTCCAATTTCTTTATGTTTCGTGTTTTTATTTCGGGATCAAAGGAGCAAAAAAAAGTTGGGGCGGATGTCTCGAACCAGTTCATAGGCTAATAGTCCCTCTGGGGCCAGGACTCTTCACAGAAAATGGGTAGAGCGACGAACTCAAGCCATTTTGAGTTCCTCAACGCCAATATTATATAATTTCAACTTTTTCTAAAGCTAAAATAGATAGTAAATAGAGGAATTTATTCCGAAAATATGGTAACATACCTAATTTTTGCAGGATGTTGACCGCGGCGGGTCGTCGCTTCTCCCGTTGTGCCGTCAGCCCTCGACCCAGGGCGAGGAACTACACCTTGGGAAATCTGCCACCACCGCCAGCTGTGAATATTCGGACACATGATGTGCTTAATCCACACGAGAGACGGTCAGCTACCATCTGAATATTAAAGGGAGAAATTGGTTTAGGTTCATCGAAGCAGCAGAACGAGGCGATAAACCCACGCTACAGGAACTCCTGAGACGAAAAGACGGCGGCCTGCCGTTGAATGTCAACGCCGTCGACATTATGAACAGATCCGCACTGGAAATTGCCGTGGATAATGAAAATCTCGAGGTAAATTGAGCTAAAACGGAGGTAGTCCTTATTTTAACCGCCGGGTATCTCTCTAATGACGCCTTGTAAACGGCAGGCGCGGCCAAAGTGCGAGTAACCGGCCAAGAAACCTGCCGTTTCTTCATTTTTTGACCTTTCCTCCTTTGAATCTTGTTCGAGAAAGTTTAGAGCTTGTTTTCTCACCAAAAAGGCCCAATTTTTCCCAGTATTTCGGCCCGCCTTTTTCAAAGAACACTGCGCGTACGAAAATAGGGTCGATGCAAAGAGAGGCCCTCATCCCAAATTTGATTTCCCGAGGTTTTCAAGACCAATGAACAGACTTCGCACTCGGTCATAATCACATTGGGAAATAAACGGCTCTTATGGGGCTTTTATGGGAAAAATTTTGAAAATCATTGGATGAAGGGGTCTTTGATTGATTTGCACAAGGTTCCACCATAGAATATGCCTAATTTTAGTCTTTTCTGCTAGAAAAAACAGTCTTTTTCCATTAAATAACAGCGCTTCCGAGTCAAATATCGAATGGGAAGCCTATGAACCTTGTTGTTCTTGCTGCACAGCCGAGACAGCGCCCCGTGTCCCCGATTTTAGAATCGGAGACTGTCTCCAATGTAAAAATCCAGCCCTACTCTCTGTGTGAATTGCAAACAGGGAGACGAAACCCACAAGACCCAGGAAACTTGAAAATATACCAACAAAAAGGAGGACCAGGCCTTGAGAGAGCCCATGGCGATTACAGTTCCCCTATAACTCGTGGAAGCCCTAGACGAAGGCCTACAGAGGATCAACATTCCCACAATTCTCATCAATATTGAACAGTAGCTCTCAATCTAGTTGGAGGTCTAGACCAGCGTTGGGCGAACAAAGGGTCTAAAAAAACGAACCGAACACTTTCTGGTGGGTCCGGCTCGGAAAAACGAGGCGAGCCGGAAGGCTGTGTTCGAAAATCGAACCGAGCCGAACATTTTTTGAGGTATCCGGCTCGGAAAAACGAGCTTTTTCGAGCCGAGCCGAACTGTTCGCCCAACCCTGGTCTAGACTTGGGCGGATGATCCTAACTTGAATCGAAGAGCCCTTCCCCTATACTTAATTTTCCCGCTCCTTGGAGTGATCCAAGCATGATCCTCGCCCGGCTCCTAATACTCATGGCTCTCGCCAGTGGCTTCCGATTGTGGCATACCGATCGTCAAATTCCTTCAGTGAATCAGATTCGGAGAGGGGCTACCAGAACGCAAATATATCGGCTCTAGACGGTCTAAATTGTTCAGTCTAAAAACAAAAGTTGTAGGTTACGAGGAGATCTTTTGATTGAAACGAAAATTAGCGCACTACGAGACGATCTAGTCTTTACTTTGCGGTCTCTAGGTAAACGACGTACAGTGCAGAATTTTTAGAGTTCGGATGGCTTCTAAAAGCTTTGTTTAATTTTCTTCCCAGACTATTGGCATATGCTGTACAGTATCCCGTTTTCAGGTGGTCGAACTGCTCCTCCAACAGCCCGACATCCGCATTGGCAATGCCCTGCTCTGCGCTATACGAGAAGGTCCGTTCGGCTGGCCCGTTATTTTCCGATCCAAAGATTAAAACCCGCGTGGGAGGAGGCTATTCCCCTCCTTATTTTATACTCCACTTCAATATAATTGACTCTCCCGACGACTCCGTTCAGGTGTCTATAAGATGGTCGAGATGCTCATCAACCACCCGTCGATCACGCCGGAAATGCTCGGCGAGGGATGGTCACAACATCTGGATCCGGGAATCTCGGCCAGCTCAGAATATCCGAGGTTTTTAAGCGGAATTTAAAGGGCGGAAAAATTAGGAAGAACATTTTAGTGACATCTCACCTGTGGTCTTAGCCGCGCAATTGAATCACTTCGAAATATTGAGCATGCTTCTCTCGAGGAAGGCTCTGATCGAGAAGCCACATAGGTATAGTATCTAGTCGACTACAGTAACCCAAATATACACTTTATAGACACTTCTGTATGTGTGAGACCTGCGACAGGGAGCGATTAAACGACTCGTTGCAGCACTCCCTGAAAAGGATCAACAAATACAGGTACCGTACTCATTTACTTATCGTATTCTCCGGAATTTGTAGGTTATATTGAATAGAATACGATAATTTGAGCCACAAATATGATGAGGAATTTTCAGAGCCCTGGCTAGCCCGGCTTGGATGAGTCTAACCAGCCCGGATCCCATCAAATCTGCCTTCAAATTGAGCTGGGAACTGCGACAGCTGTCACTGGTGGAACTGGAATTCAAAGAAGTCTATCAAAAGGTAAGAGAGAGGTGAAAGGGATAGATGAATATTGGAGACTAGGATCTACCGTAACAATTGGGGGAGACGAGGATAAAAGGGGAATTTTGAGATTCCGTAATGGCTAGGAAATTTGGATTTTTGCCCGGAATTCCCATCTCCTGACTCTCATTAACGACTTGTTCCGTTTTGAGGATCATATTGGGGATAGAAAGTCTCCTTTAATCAGTCACCCTCGTGCTCGGGTCTAAAATTCACCTGTATTGGATAATCAAAATGAGCGGGAAAGTCAAGGGTCTGCCGAAAAGATAGAGCACAGATAGCGCTAAAAGTAATACATGGAAGCCCAACAGAAGAGTCTATATAATAACCAGGGATCATCTTGAGACCCAGGATACCAGTACAAGGCAGCAGGCGACAGTAGGCTTCCCTGAAAGACCCAGGTAATCTAAACCTACAGAGCCGAGTACTGTAGGAAGAGGGAATCACTCATTTCGACGCTACAAACTGGGTAGAATTCTCTGCAAACTGAAATGACCCGAGAAATTTGTATCCGGCTCGAGAGAAGCCTTCTGTCGGGTGGGCGGTGGTGATCAAGCAGAAGGGTTTTCCTTTTATTCTTGGCTAATTATTCCGCCCGGGAGATCGTTTCCATGAAACCTGTCGTCAAACCAAGTACAATTTCGTGTTCATCCATCTAAAACCCCAATTCAAGCGTCCCATGGCTGAAAATCCCATACCAGCCGTCCAAAAAGTCGCCGCTATCTCCCCGTAATTCAAACTCCTTCTCAAAATTTTTCACTAGAATACGGTATTCCAGATGGCTCACGATTGCAATCAGTATGCTGTCGACTTGTTGAGTCAGTGCCGCTCCAGCGAGGAACTGATCGCCGTCCTGAATAAGGACACATCCGACACCAACGAGCAAGTAGAGCCTTGGAGCGCGCGGCTCTCCCTCTCCCGGTTGAAATTGGCCATCAAATACGAACAGAAAGCGGTAACTCCTCTTTTTCTCCATTATATAGTCCTTTAAACTCTCCAGTTTGTCTCCCATCCCCACTGTCAGCAACTCCTGATGTCCATCTGGTATGAGGGCTTCCCCGGCCGGCAGCAGCGCGGCTCCTGGTGGAATTACCTCGTCTGTGCCTTGCTTGTCTTCTTATGGCCAATGTTTTCTGTCTGTTATATTCTCGTAAGTCTAAAAATTGAAAACAAAAAGAAAAAAGAGTTCTCTAGATGCCAAAAAGCCGAATTGGACGGATAGTTCGCTCGCCGTTCATGAAATTCCTCTACTATTCCATTTCCTTTGGCTGTTTTTTGATGCTCTTGACTTTGGCGACGTTTGAGAGTTATCGAGGAGAGAAAGGAGAGGTTAAGGTGGGAATTTTACGGTTTTTAAAGCTAATCTGCAGTGATGGCAAAACTCCGTTCAAAGGCGAAAAAAACGTCAATAAGCAGTATATTTCAGGGTTCTTTCGGTACACGAGCTTCTGATCGTGGCCCCCCGGCGACTATCATCGAATCGCTGGTAATGATCTGGGTACTCGGGATGCTCTGGTCCGAGATCAAGCAGCTCTGGGACGAGGGGTTCAAGCGCTACATCCATCAGTGGTGGAATTGGCTGGACTTTATCATGATCTGCCTCTACCTGACCACAATATCCATCCGTCTCTCCGCGTTTTCCATCTTCAAAGGACTGCCAAACGACCGTTTCGTCATTCGTTCCCGTTGGGAGGCGTATGAGCCAATGCTGGTGGCGGAGGCCCTCTTCGCCGTGGGGAATGTCTTCAGCTTCGCCAGGATCATTTATCTCTTCCAAACTAATCCATATCTAGGTCCCTTGCAGGTGAGAAAAGCCAAAATCCCGGAATTTCAGGCGAGAGGCCCCGGGTTCGACTCCCGGTTCGGCCCAATCCATTATGCCTTTTTTTCCATTTTTCTTTTTCAGATTTCACTTGGTTGTATGCTTGTAGATGTGGCAAAGTTCTGTTTTATATTTGTACTGATCATTTCCTCCTTCAGCATCGGTCTAGCCCAACTTTATTGGTATACAAATAATAAAAACGGGAAAAGAAATGGTTCAGGTATTATGATCCAGATACTCCTGTCTGCATGGATGGAAGAGAATGTGCTCAGATGTCTAATGTCTTTTCCTCGTGAGCTAGACAGCAAATCCTCTGATAAAAAATGGATTTTAGAATAGCCGACTCGTATTTAACTCTATTATGGGCCCTTTTCTCTATTACAAAGGTGGAAGACACTAATGTCATCGAGGTAAGCTAACGAATCATATTAAAATTGCCAAAATATAGCTTATAACTTCCAATAGAACCTATAAAATATAAACTATTAAAAATAATAAATAAAAATAAAGAAAACTAATGAATTCTTACAGAATCACCATTTCACGCAGTCAGTCGGCCGTGGAATGTTCATAATGTACCATTGTACCTCGATAATCGTCCTGTTGAATATGCTCATCGCTATGATGAGCCATTCCTTCCAAAATATCAACGATCACGCCGATTTGGAATGGAAATTTCATCGCACCAAGCTGTGGATGGCTCATTTCGACGAGGGTTCTAGTTTGCCGCCTCCATTCAATATTGTTATTACTCCTAAAGTAAGAAAATATATTTAAAAAAAGATATAAACTAATATAATATTTTTAGGCTATTGTCAATTTCCTAAACGGGTTGGTAAATACGGTTAGATGGCTATTAGGAAAATATACATATACGAAGAGTGTTAGCAGAGCAACAATTAGGGTAAGTTGATGTGTTCTTTGAATTTTTCATGTCTGCAACGTTTTCTCCACTTGAAGAGCACTCTCACAGCTTATAGAGAGACTCTCAATATTGTTATTATTCCCCGAAGTGTTCAAACTACGAACAATTTTCTAAAAATGAGAACAATGGTCTCATTTTGCAGAGACCAGGCTATTCTCGAAAACGAAATGAACTGGATAGAAAAACAGACGATGAAGAAGATGGTAAAAATCAACTGACCTATCGAGATATTGTTGCCCGTCTCGTTCGCCGACTTATTCATCAAACCATGAAGAATATGAAGCTGGACGGCGTGAATGAAGACGATCTCCATGAGATCAAGCAAGACATCAGCAGTCTGAGGTAAAATACACTGAAAAGAAAAAGAAAATATGATTTTTTAGATACGAGTTGAGGGACGACAGGCAGCGGGAAATTAAGAGAAGCTCAAGTCATATTGATTCTGTTAAGAGGGATATTATGAGAACTATGAGCAATACCAGACGCTCACAGAGAAAACCATTCACTCGCTATAAAGCCACACGAACATCAGTGGCAGAAGAATCGGAATCCGATACTGAAGACGAGGGCAACAGCTGGTAAGCAAGAACATTCTCCGGGCCACAAAATTTTCTCAGCGTTTCAAATATTTTCACTCCTCCTGTTGATTCCTCGCTTCCCGAAATAACAACCGATTCTGCTGAAAAGAAATCGCGAAGAAGCAGCGGTATCATTTCCTGCCATTAAAATAAAGAAAAGAAAAATTATAGATTCAACTTACCATACCAAGAAAAACGAGGAAGGATTACGGAGGTCTTCTGAATCTTCAAAGAGAGGATCACATCATATTCTTCGAAAGACGGATACCTCCTTTAGTTTTCCTATCAATGGTGTATTACAATCACCTGTATTCCGGTAAATGGTGAAACAAATGTGAAAATATATTAAAATTTTAGGGAACGATCAAAATCTCCCCAGCCTGAAGCTCCTATTGAAGCTATTGTAGCTTTGAGGAATGATATCAATCAAAAATTGGAAGAGATTATGCGATCTATCAATCAGCCAAAACGAAACAGCCGAGTGGGATTTTGCGAGCCTGAGAAGGACAATTAATCTAAACGGGTAAAAATGCGATCTCAATAAATTTTATTACGTGGTGAAGAAAAATGAAGATTTACAAAGTATGAATATGTTAGACAGTAAGAACAAACCGTATGCAATTTGATTACGCGTTGATCACCTAATAACGTTGCACTACTTATCCACCACACTGCTTTTTTTTCAAATAGTCGACAACTGTTCTAATTGCAGATCCCTATATCTCGTTACTTTACGTTAAAAATAAAACTCACTTCATCTTCTCCCGTTAAAATATTCAGATATTCTTCAAATGGCATTGCTAGTCTATCTTTTAAAGAAAGAATTAATTCATTCAAACTGCTGTCTAATAATGATTCGGTGTTTTTAAAGCTAAATGCAATATAATAAAAAGGATAGCAACGATATACCAGAATTTGGTTGAATGTATCGTTCTCTCTTTATTCAAAATGATTACTCCAACGTTACTGCCACCTTCTGACTGTTTTTTCAAAATTACTTGCAGCCTGGCATCGGTTTGAGAGAGTACCTTGTTAAGAAAGATCCGCAAAGGATTTGCCTGCAATAGAATCATTGAAAGCAGTATGCAATCCAACTTCAATTGGTTCTATTTCGTCCATTTCTATAGTACAGCTAGCAAAATCCTCGACTGCAAGTACATCGAGACAGTCCTGACGAATATAATAGCTGTCATCTTCCTCAATACTTTCTTGTTTTTCATCGTCTTTGTGTTCTTCACAGCTATAAACGGAAATTTATTTTGAAAATTGTAAAATAACCTCATAAACTCATCATCCATTAAACCTTCTTCGGGCACGCTAACTTCAGTAAGGGGAATGGGAGGTGGACTCAAGGTGACGTCTCTACCGGCAGCCTTAAAATATTTTCGATTATAAAAATTCCAAGATACAAACCATTCGAGGCATGGCTTGCCTTGACGCCTGTTTTTTCTTAGGAGCTTCGCTCCAATAACTCTTAACATGATTCTTCCAATCTGCTGTATCCCAGGCATTATCTACTGAAAGAGATGTATTTGTTACAGATGTAAAGGTAGCGTACAACACTTAAACTCATAATCACGTAAAGTTTCCATCAAAATGACAACGGACTGTGCAATTTGTGCTATTTGATGCTTTAAAGACAATAATAATAAAAACAAGAAACAAAGATCTACCTTCTCTGCTAGCTCTAAGCTTTCACGTATGTCTTTTGGGATTTCCAGCCGCTCAATTATTGTATTATAAAGTTGAATAGCAAGATCCGTTTCGAATAGTTTTAAAGTTCTTCTAAATGAATCTATTCTACATCGGTTACTAGTCTTACTGGAGATCTTTAGAGCCAATTCCTTCTTCTAGTTGCAAATCCGCCGAACAATTAGTTAACCAGTGCCATTGATATAATGAAATCGAGATCATTTCGTTATATCTATTGAAATACTCTCCTATAAATATATTAGCTTCTTGTAAAATAAAGGTATTACTCTTGGTATGGCTGTCGATGCCCTCTAGTTTAATATTTGTATCCAATTTAGTGCAAAGATCTGCAAGAAAACATCGTACATGCAAAGGAATATAAGGAGCATTAACCAATGCCTGGAAGTTTTTATGGAAAAATAATGAGCACATGTTACCTGTAAGAAAATTGGATGCTTCTGAAAAGTGCATGGCCATGTGAGTTGGACATCGAATAATTTTATTTGAATAGGTTCACAGGGGAGGACCGCTGATAGATACTCCGAAACTGGATGATGTCTTGAATTATCGACGAGGTCTACATTTAGTATATCATGTTCAGCCTAAACCGAAAAATAAGCAGCCGCGCATCGCATCACTTACGGAGTGATAAATTTCCATATATTTTTCCCAAATTGATTTGATCAAAAAAGGTGCATCTTGTAGGCCATTTTGCGAGAATTCTAAACAACAATATAAAAATGAATGATCCATACCTGGACTTAGGAATGCCTTCAAGGTAGTCGCAAGAAAATCGGTAATCACATTCTGTTCTATCTAAAAAAACAGTTTCTTTATCGGAAAGCCACAGACCTCATTTTCGAACGAATCTGTGATTATTTTCTCGTTGCCGCAGACGAATGACTGCAGTTGTGGTACAAATTCTTTCGCCAATAAAGCTTCAACATAAATCTGGCTAAAACAGTAGTATGATGAGCCAACAAACGGCCAACCTTCTTTTTGGTTTTACAACAACTTCCGTTGCAAACAAGTACTTTCCATAAGTGAAATACATTCTACGCAAACCTGGCTGTGCTTTTTCAACGGTGAGCGTAGTTTTTATCTTAGCTAGCAATGATTCGAGGAACCTCTTCTCGTTCCTAGCTTTCTTTACAGCCTCCTGCTCTTTAGGTAGAACATAGCCCATTGGCACTTTAAACTTGGCGAATTCATAAATATCCATACAAACTAATTTGTAATATGGCCACCTAGCGTATGAAGATAACAGAAGGCTACAACAATAAACTAATACAAAATAAACACAACATGTACCCGAACATTTATTCAGAACCAAAACCGGTACTTTTAGAAGCGGATGTACAGATTTTTTCGTTATAATAAACACCGGATCGTCGACAGTGTATTTACATAGCGTACTTCTGGGTCCATTCCCGAGCCAACTGAGTGTACCTGAAAACAACCATCATCATTAATATTCACAGCATTCAAGACATGGGAAACTATTGAACATGGGTGGCCCAAACCATCAGCGATCAATATTTTCGGATATAGGTAGCTTATTGGAAATGTCAGCTATTCGAGCTTGACGCAGCAAAGTAAAAGCGATTGCTGTGATTGTTGCAATCTAGAAATATTGCAAAACGCGCTTGAATTGCAGCTGGATGAGATCAATCTCCGAGGTGGCATCTCAGTATAAAACGTTTCTGAAGATTCCGTTCACAGAATCCGCAAGTTTTTTAACTCGCGGAAACTACGTGAAAACCACGTAAGTATACAGAGAAAGGCGGAAAAAAGAATCCACAAAGCAAAATTTTGATCCCTGCTGATTCGAGTTCCAGATGGTGCTCACTTGTCTCTATCAACTTTGTAAATTCGTGCTATTTCTGGAACTAGTGGATCGTCAGGATTTGGATCAGTCAATAGCGAGCAAATCGATAAAAGAACTGAAACTTGATAATCGAAGTTCGCCACAAATGATACCTTTAGAGACTGTCAAAGCCGGAGACCACTGAGACTTTAATATGTCCAGGCAAATAGCCCCATTAGAATTTATGTTTGGATGATAAATCCTCGTAGTGAAAGACACCTAAAATACAAATAAATACAAACAACAAGAGGTTTCTTACCTTGGGAGGTTTAAACGGATAATCTGTGGGAAAATGTATGGTGAGGAAGAAGACGCCTCCTTGGTAAGGTGAATCCGCTGGCCCCATGATGGTAGCTTGCCAGTGAAAGAGGTCTTCGTTGATCGGTCCTGCTGAGCACTGTGCCGGAGGGTCTCTTCCCAGATCTTGAAGTTCCTTCTGGATACGTTTAAGAGCCATGATTCGTGTAGTTATAGGTTCCCTTACTGAAAAATACAGACTTAGATCGAAGAAGCAAAATAAAAATATAAAATAAAAGTACGTAGAAAGAACACAACGATTAGAAACGGGACTGCTCAGTGCGATAAGGCTCTCTATTCTGATAAGCAATGCAATAAATTTCATCGACGTCCTTGATTCTATATTTGCAAACAGCAGAAAAATGAACTTTTAGGAATAAATCGATAAATTGAAAAATTGCAGCCAGCACAGTCATGCAATTCATTTACTCAAATATGCAAGCTTGTTTCCATTGAAAGCACAATAATGCCGTACAGAATTCGTAAGGAAATGAACGCAGCACAGAGAACAGATAAGGGGGCCGCACAGCAACGACTAAATCGTCAGAAATGAAAAATCGAAGTGGGAATTAAAGGACTGGACGCCCTTCACGTTCGGTGAAATGCGGGAGAGTTCCGAATTTGAATGCCTACGGCATTGAGTTAGAGCATGTTTATTTATGAGAGTTTCGGCTTTTCCCTTATATTTCCCCTTTTCTACTAGAGTTTCGGCTCGGTTTCTCTACTAAAAATACTCATTTTACCCTTTTCGTACCCATAACGACCTGAAGAATAGAATTTTGAACATCTTTCGCTATTCGCATCAGAGAATGCGCGAAGAATTAGCCCATTCTGTCCATTGCGGGCGTTTCACCTTGACGGGGTCGGTTCCGATTGATTTGTGTATTGGCATCTCACAGTTGTTGAACTATCCTAACGACGTCGCTCTACTTCCTCTTTCCATTTTGTCGCTCATCAGAGCTATCACACTGAAATAATTGGGCGCCGCCGTCTGGCTTCTCATCTTCAAATGACACCAAGTTCATTCGTCAATTCTCTCCCTTTTTCCTCTCTGTAGAAGAAACCAGTAAGAGAAATTACTTCCCAATACGGAGGCCGTCGCTTTGGTTGTAATACCGAACTACTGCGGTTGTTGACTTCCTTTCTCCATCTCTTCCTTGTAATTATTTGGTATTTAGCTGTCTCTCTCTTGTTTAGTTGCCTGTTCCGCAAAGTTGATACTCCCTATATAGAAAAAAAAATATTATAATGCGTAGGAATTTTCAGAAAATGAGGGAAATTATTCTAATCTTATCGTTCCTCGCCCTAGCTGATACCGCTCTCCGAAGACATAAGCCCTGTGTCAATGGAGACCAAGAAGGTTCCTTCTTCCCATAGCTAGAAAGAATTTTTCGTTTTTAGGTGATAAATGTTATTGTAAAGACGGCTGGACGGGTGCGCTTTGCCATCGGAAGATGAATTGCGAAGGCTACGAAAGACAAGATAACGGATCGTAAGTGGAACTGTTAAACGAAAAAGAGAACCCTCTTGCTAGCTGCATCCAATGTCTAGAGGGATGGATTGGACCCGACTGTGATACAATTGACTGCAATGGACATGGAGAAGCAAACTATGATTTCACAAATTGCACCTGCACAAAGCCGTATTCAGGTAAAAGAATACATGGAAGCCTACAGAAAAAAAAATGTTTTAGGTGACTTCTGTGACAGGTTCACTACAGAAGATGTCTATAGCTATTACAACAATATGGCATCCCAAACAGGAGCTTTGGGAGTTCTTGCTATCATTCCCATGGCCGCTATATACCTCGGTTGGTACTAACCTTGCACCCGGTTCACCGTTTTACAGTGTGCGACCGATCGGCTAGAAAAAGGCAGCAAAAAAGGGTGGAAGATCAACTTTCCGGCGGACACTTCGTGAAGCCTGTGGAAGAATCAAAACAGGGACTACTCGCGGAGCAGGAAGATATGACCGTATAAAGAGCACAACAAAGAATTCTAAGCCTATGTTTATTTGAAAATACATTATTTATACAAAACCAAACCTGACCGGTAAAAAACAATAAGAATGAATGGAAATCTGACAAACGATGAATACTGGTAGCCAAGGTTAGTTGTCGCCGAGCTGCTTGTATAATAGGGGTACATATTCATCCCATTCGGCCTAAAATCAGCTAAGTGAGATTTGAAAAACACAAACTTGATAAAGATTTCCTGCAATTGGTGTTCCAAGTCCGTGTTTTTCTACAAATTTCGAGGCTTTCCACTGTCCACGGTTTTTATCGGAGCGGTTGGTCAACTTTCCATGTTCCGGATCACTGATCTTGCCCTTCTGTTTGAAGACGAGATAAACGTAGCGATGTAGTCCTAAAAGAACAAGATAAAATGAATAAAAAATAATATTGGGTACCTGTTTTTTCAGGAGGTCCGGCTCCAACGTATTCGGAAAGCACATCACCCTTGCTAATATCGTTACCAGGTACATTAACGATAAGCCAGTGATGCCATTCGCGGAATTTGGGATCCTTACGGGATGGAGCATCAGGATCTAAAACATGACTTTGCATTACAAAAGAGACAAAAAATATACCTGTCTTGATTACAGTGTAGAGAGCATCCGACTCAGCGTCCCAGGAAAGCTTGGGTGGATTTTGCACTTGTGTAGGAGTTAGCACGTTGCCAAGGTTAGCCTGAAAATTTTCATTAACACGTGGTATAAATTGAATTACTTCAACTCCACTGTCGAACGACACTTTGACGACCTTGTGCGGGGCGGCGCTCAGAACATCGGGAACCACTTCATGTTTCTTGAAAGCTTCTTCAGCCATAGCGGCAAACGATCTGAAAACTGAACTTTAGAAAGAGCAAAGGAAAGAAACAAGTATTTCAATATGCAAAGTTGTTCACAAAAAAATGAAACTATATGCTAGCAATCAATACCTATGCGGAGGAGTGAAAGCAGGCAACGACCGGCAAATCACAGAACGAGCGCAAGTTTTCACTAGTGAGCAGGCCAACATTTCTGCAAAATGATTACTATATAGCTTGTTTGTAAAAAAGCGAGATGATAAAAATCATAAACATGATTGACAGATACAGGCGACCGTTTCTGTGATTTGTACGATGAGTAGATTGCAAAAGACATGCTGGGGGAGAACTGAACTCTATTCAGTGAATAAGAACAAAAACAATCATTTTTCGAGAGCAAGGGGCAGGCAAAAGTAGGCCAACCCCTTTTTTCACCCCGCGCTCCTGTAAAATGAGGCAGGAAGGGATCTAATTTTGAGTTTTCTTCATTCAATTCATGGAAATCAAGTATTTTTTGTGGGAGAGCATGGAGAAGAAATTGAGTACTTTTTTTGTTCTGCTTCAACATTCTGCGAACGGGTCCGTTAAAAAAAGTAAACAAGAGGCCACTCCCGTGTACGAGAAAAACGCTGTAAACGGCGTTTGCCTGCAAAAAGTTCAAAACAATTCAACGAACGAACAAACATTCCATTAAAAAATTGAACAGAAAAGTAAATGGGAAAAGACCATTTATTGAAGAGCAACATTCTTTCACAAATTTGTAAATAAAGAAGTGAAATAATCTGCAGTTCGATATAATTGCTCTACTGCACAGTCGCATAATAATGGGCTGTCTTCTCCCCATTGCTTCTATTACCAGCAATCCATGAAAGTGACCGGTTCATGTCCGGAATTCCGTCCACCACGGCGTCATCGATCCACGGGGGAGGCGGAGCACTATAGGCGGAGCAACCACCTTTCAACCATCTGTCGGATGAGAAAAAGTAAGAACGTCAGATCTCAATCTCAACATTTTACCTCTACTTTATCCACCATATTCACAGCTGACTCTACGCAAATAACATAGAATACAGCAAAGGTAAGAATGGGTAATCAGCAGGGTCGGAAGCGGCCAGCTATTGCGGTAAGTGCGAACAATAAGATTTTGTACAAACATTTTTCACAGGCTGAAACGCCAGAACCACCAGAAAAGCGTCGCAGGGTGGATTGCTGTTCGCCTAATACAACTCAGGTATCTTTTCTAGAATTAGAAATATAAGTAAAAACACATTTGCAATAAAAGACACCAGAAGAGGAAGAATAAATGAAGTCCTTGCATGACCGAAATTTCTACGATTTTATACTGAAATCAAAATTTTTAGCAAGCAATATGAACATAAATATTCCAGAGCAGTGGGAGTCGGCCAAATTTCTTCCATTTCTTGGTGTCTCCTACAAAAACCGCTCACTCTGTCGGTAAGTAAAGAAATAAAATGTATTTTCTCTTCAAGAAGCTAAAAATTCCCGTCTCGGAAGTGACCTTTCGGTATCACCCGTTGATAAATGCCTCCCAGCGGGGTCATTTCCCTAATCACTCGCGCTTCAATCTCATTTGACATTGCTGACACCCGTGGGGGAGATTCCCCCCGTCCTTTTATCTATTTGACCAGCTCCTTTTCATCGGCTCTTGAGTAAAAAAACATAATGTAATCTTGGCCGCTTGTTTCCCATTGTCTTTCTCTCACTTCGCAATGTTCTTTTGCTAGTCATCGCGCCTCTTGTGTTATTCTTTTCGACCCGCTAATTCTCTTAGTTAAACAGCTTTCCCTTCAAATCCTCCCCATTAAACACACAAGCAACACTACATGAAACATTACGAGAGAGGGTGCATCTCATGCGATCAAGAAGGCAAACACAGGATCTGAGAGATACGACGTGTTTCTGAAGCGGCGATGCGTCTGGGGGCTTGGTTTTTTTTTTGCCAAAAAAAGAAGCCCCCTCATTAGGAACAGGAAATTGTCCACAGAAAAAAAGCAGCGTGGGCAGCTAAACGGATATTCTTGTCCTTTTCCCCTGTGATTTACCCTTCATTCCAGACAAGGAAGAACGTATGAAAAACAAAAATATCCAGAAGCACATATGAAAAACAAGGAAGGGCACAAAATGAACTAATACGGGATAGTGATCAAAGAATATGGGCCCGAGTTTTTAGCAAAAATATGGAAAGGCTCGATTATTTTTGAATATTCTCCAAATTGATCACATTTTGACCTTGAATATTCCTAGCCACCAGTTGTCACTCAATCAGCATTGTTAGCACCCATTGCTAATCGTGCCGACAATCAACAGGCCCCTAGAGAGACCTTCAAGCTAACATTCGCCGCCAATCATATACCTAAATTGCAGCTGATGATGACCCACAGCCGTCTGTTTCAAGATGCAGATCTTGGGAGGATAGCATGGACCACGATGCAGGTCTGGACACAAGTGCCCTTCTTGGATGGAGCATTAATTTCAGCGTCTATCTCATCCCGATCGGAATATCCCATTCCTTGGCTAGAAGCTCTATTTCTCCCCGAATTTCCAAACCGCTCCCTGCTGGGAGAACAGCACTTTTTGGTATAGTTTTCGCTAAGTTTCCCCCGAAAAATGGTGGTTTCAGATGATTGAAGAATTGGGGAGTGGCGCGTTTGGGCAGGTGTATCGCGCAGTGACTAGGCATGACAGCCGGGGTATTTATGCCGTAAAGGTAAGTCTCAAAAATATCCATTAGCGGCGAACGGCCCCCGGATATACGCGTTTACTAAAGAACTACCTTTCAGAGACAGGAGAAAGCGAAGATCCTTAGCCGAAACGCCGTTCTGCAAGTGAAAAGGGAAGCGTCTCTTTTGGTAGCAGCTAAACATTTATATCTGAACGAAAATTTAGAAACTTCTCCCTCCACATACATTTATCGCGAGGCTTTTTGCTACGTGGCAGTCGAGAACAAAGCTTTTTTCGGTCATGCAATACCCGGAGGGAGGCATCGGCGATTTATTTAATTTGTGGAGGGATCAAGGCAATTTTGATGAGAAAACAGTTAGAATTTATGGAGCCGAGTTGATCTGCGCCATTGGTAAGCAAAAATATAATGTTACTACAGCATACCCAGATTTTCTACACCGACATGGGGTAATTTATCGTGATCTCAAGTTGGAAAATGTTGCACTGGACTGTGATGGGCATGTTCTATTGATAGATTTTGGATTAGCGAAGAAATTGCGCGAGAATGAAAAGACTACCACTATATGTGGCACTCTACAAGTAAGAAGATGCCCGCAAAATAAGCAATATTTATAGTATATGTGCCCTTGTGTATCCAGTGGACAGCCTTATTCCCATTACGTGGATTGGTGGTCCCTTGCGGTGGTGCTGCATGTATTATTTACAGGAAGATACCCTTATCCTAATGCAGAAGCGGGTCATCATAGCCAACTTCGCTTTGTTGATTATAGCACCCCAATTGGATGTAGTAGATCCTTTGCAGATCTTCTAGATCGAGTATATGAGCGCATTACAATAAATAAAAATTTTAGATGCTAACAATAAATGCTACTAAAAGACTACGTTGCTTTGAAATACTACATGCTCATCATTTTTTTAGAGATCTGGATTTTGACCGTGTAGAAGGGAGGATGGTAAGTAAGTGTAAAGTCCAACAAAGAACCGTTTCAGTATGACCCATTGAAGTATATCAAAAGACGCACACTGGAAACCCGTGAAGAAATTATAAGCCAGGTTGATGGAGAAGAGAATTGCTCCGAATTTGATGAAAAATACGAGTTCAAAGATTTTGCCTTTTTTAACAACTCCATGTGATTTGCTTTACATTTTATTACAAGGGTATGGACATTAAATGTGGCCCGGTTTGCAAATACTGAAGTATCTCAATAATAAAAGAACTTATGTATGTCAATTAGATCACTCATCTCCATTTTCGGTGCGGTCAGCGTACTTCTCTGCAAATTTTTTGAAGAATTCTTCGTAGCATTGCTTATCAATATCCAAAAATGTGATGAGAACGACTCTATCAATCTGAAAATATGAAATAAAAATGCAGCTCAGTAAACTCTACTTTGTCTGCGTAGCGGTTCTTTCTGAAGAAATTAACAAGTGTGTTTCCAACAGCATATGCTGCATCTTCATTAGGATAACCATAAATTCCTGTAGAAATGCAACAGAACGCCTAAACAATACATTTACCACACAAACAAAATGTTCTTACAATTGATTTAAGGTTGTTTTCAAGAGCCTCTTCGATGCTACGTTTGTAGCATGATCTCAACAGCTGTTGTTCTTCTGATGTTGGTTCGTGTCCTCTTACCATAGGGCCAACTGTATGAATAATATCTGAAACCATAAAATAAATGCTAAAATATCCTTGTATCTCACTTTTTATGTGGGGTATGTTACATCCTGATGTTATTACTGCATCTCCAGTGTCGCAATGGCCTATTGCACGACATTCTTTCTGAAGTTCATCGTAACCAGCAGCTGTATGAATAGCACCATCAACACCACCACCTGAAAATAGTGTTTTCATTCAGCAGAAGCTAATTTCTTGAGAAAGAATAATAAAAGCAATGGAGAACTGACCTCCTCTAAGACCACCATTAGCAGCGTTTACAATCGCATCAATTTCTATATTTGTAATGTCTCCAGACCAGAGGGAAATTTTATCGAGAACTTTTCTATAAACTCCATCTAAAAAACAAATTCCAACCGAAAAACAAGAAAAGCGTACATTTTTGGAAAAGAGTTGGGATTTCTGATAATTTTGTGGCCATTCTTCTGCTAATCAATAAAGTTGTGAAATAGCTGAAAATGGATATAAAGTGTATAGAATTCAATGAAAATGACTATGGAAAGCACAGTTTAGATCAAAGCGAAAAATTTGATATAATATCGCGATATCGACGTCGCGCAGTGTGAATTTTGGAGCCATACGGTAAGAATTATTGCTACGCAGCACGTACTACAGAGCGCGGGGAGAATCTGAGAAGAACTTTCCAAACGTTTGTTTCCTTCCCGTTTCTGCTCTTCTCGTTTGATATTGCTTTTTGTTATCAATTTCATTCTGTTTCAGAAAATGCCGAAGGGTGTCAACAAGCGGAAGCCGAAGTTTAGGGCTAATCTTACTAACAGAACAGCCTACAACAAAAAAGCCCTCAAAAGGAAGAAGGAATCTCACAGTTCTGAGTAATTGTATTAGAAATTACTTACATTTTTTCTTCATTTTTAGACAATCTATCAAAGTAGCCTGGGATAGCAAAGTTTCCGCTAGGCGAAATCTTGCAGCTATGTCTTTAGCAATGGATCCTAACGAAGCAGTTCCTCTCAAGCAACCTAGAGTAAGTTGGGTTGTTTCTCCGTATTTATTTGTTTTTATAGAGACAAATCATTGATGCTGTACCGATAGAAGGTGTTTCCAATGCCGAAATAATGGACGTTGACACTCTACCTCCACCGAAAAAAGCGAGAAAGATAAATCCCAAAGTAAAATAAAAATTTTATTCCAAATTTATGTTTATAGGCACCTGAAGTATTACCGGCATTAGCAGAGAAAGCCAAAGCTGAAGAGGATAAAATAAAACTAGAAAAAGCAACGGTTTGCTTTGAAAAATTAACTTGTTCTAACTTTACTTCAGGTACGAAAACATCATCTACCAGACCGCGATATAGAATTGGCCATCTATTTTATTGAGAAATACGATAGCGATTATCAAGTAAACAGTTCAAATTGTCTTCATGAGCTTACTTTAGGCTATGTCAAGAGATCCACGCAATCTTTTCCAGCATACTCCGAAGCAAGTCAAGAAGCTGATTAACATCTATAAAGAGTCTCCAATGTTCAAGGCTATTAATTGTTGAGGAAGAGGAAGTATCACCTTTTTGTTGTTATTTGTTTTATGTTACTAAAAATTTTCAGTTTTTCTTTTCTAACTATATCAGTTTCTATTCGTATTGAGGATCTGAGTTTTGCTTGCAGCAAAGTGACGATTTTCATTTACGAGATCAAGACTTGGCCACGGGATTTGGATTTTATCTAAACTAGGAAAATCGTTCACCAGTCACTGTAATTTTAAATTATTATTACGAGTGTTTACTAATTCCTAAAGTATTATAGGTTGCTGATACAACACAAGTTTCCAAGGTGATGTAACAAAACAACATTTAGAACCCTTTTATTATCCGTTATATATATTACAATACAAAAAAGATCAACAAAAAGTAGCTGTTGCATTATGACATATATAGGAGCGTGGATCAATTTTTGAAGAAAGAACGTGCTCCCGACTCACGGCGGAGTTAAGTCATCTACAAGTCCGGTGAAGTTGCACGCATTCTTTCCAAAAGCTTTGTAAAAAGCTATGGCTCTAGTCCTCCAGCCAGGAAAAACACGACAAGTTGAGCATCGAAGCGTCGAAACAAAGCGCGTAATGTTCTCGTTGCCGTCATCATCTGGATCTTCATGGTGGAAATTGTGGTTCATGCGTAGATGCGTAGTCAATATCATGGCCTCTTGGTATTCGCCTTCAACATCAGGCACATTTCGGCATAGGACGATTTCGAAATGCAGTCAACAAAGTGGTGTTCGTATTCCACCAGGCCGAATGAGTAGTATACAAATGGTTGACGCTGGACGGTCATTTTGCCCAAAATTCTTTCTTCCTCAAAAATGAAGGTGTTAGTTCGCATCAAACGCATGCCTTTTTTCTTGTGGCTCGTACTGAAACAAACCAATTAAACCAATTCTCTGATTGAATTAACTTACTCGGTCATCTCGATGCGTGATTCCTGCTATCGCCAATATGCTGACGTAACTGATAATCTTCGTATCCGGATAATGATCAGCTACTTCGGCGATTGACATGTTCTGGAGATCATTGAAGGCGAACCTTTTCTTGGCAACCGACACCCCGAGGAAGTGTCCAGCATAGTTAAAAATAGCCGAGCCCGAATCGCCAATCTTGCCATATGAACTTCCGACGAAAAAGGTGACTGAATCAAACAATGAACATCTGTGAAGTTAAGAATAGACATACCAAGTTCCTCCGCGATGGTTCCCTCTTTCCATGTCGGTTTTCGCTCTGAACCGACACCCAGTTGCTTGTATGATTGACCGCGATAAATCGAGCCCAGAGCTCGTGGACAGTTCGAGAATTCCCCTTTCACAATCTCGAACACAACTATATCGTACGGATCGGAGATGGCACACACGATAGTCTGAAAAGCAGCTCAACTAGTTCAAATAATTAGAAAAGAAAACCTCGACAGTCATAGACGAATCCAGAACGTTGTACAGGGTTACTGGTTCCGTTATGGCGAACGATGAATGCTGTCCGTGTCGAAAGGAAACAGCGTGTGTCTTGTCAAAGACAACCACGCATGTATGTGCTTTGGCATCGGGCCTCGACGTTGTGAAAAGCGTTGACTCAAGTAATTGTACGGTTTCCTCTTGCATGCTTCCACCTAAAAGAGACATTTATTAGCAAATTATGTGAAAAATGAATAGAGTTTTACCGCAAGAGAAAAAGAAGAAAGTGACCGCTTCAAACAATAAGAGAAAAGAGAGTGAGAAGTGAAACAATTTCTTTCCACTTAGTGTTGGCCAAATGGGACATTTCTCGCTTAACTTTTTTTTATTATAGTTTCTATTTCGCGCGACCATAAGTTTTCTATTTCGCGCGGCCACAATATAGTTTCTATTTCTTTGCATACTCCGAAGCAAATCAAGAACCTGATCAACATCTATGAAGAGTCTCCAATGTTCAAGGCTATCAATTGTTGAGGAAGGTTATCACTTTTTTGTTATATTTATTTGCTATTAAAAATTTTGAGTTACCAAGGATCTGAATTTTGCTTGCAGTAAAACGTGGCTATATTCATCTACTCAAGACTGAGTCACCGGATTTAGAAGAAGCCAAGTAGGAACGCTTTTCGCCCATCACTGTAACTACTAATTATTATTATGATTGCTTACTAACTCAATTATGATAGGTTGTCAAAACGCAAGTTTTCAAACGATTTTATTCAAATGGCATCACATCATGAGAAATATCTGGGAGCTAGGGAGGCGTGAGATCATCCACAACGTTGTCAAACTTATTGGAGGACTTGCCAATCGCATTGTAAAAAGTCAATGCCCTCGGGCGCCAAGTTGGCGACGTTAGACAAGTTGAGCAGACTAGTGTTCTCATGAACCTCAGCATAGCCTCGCGTCGATCGTCTCTGTCATCTTCGGCACGGAAAAGATGATTAAGAGTAAGCTGTGCCAGATCAAATATCTTGTGTTTGTTTCCCTTATCATCAGTTTTAAAATTGAGAGACACTCTGAGTCGACCTCCTATCTGAAAGAATGTTGATAGAAGAATGGGATAAAAATAACTCACAACAGCGTGCGTTTCAAGAGTTTTCTTATAGTCAAGCTCTTCACGCCAGAAAGCAGTTCAAAACGCGGTCGATATATATTTTCCCTCCAGGGCGCAAAGATCTTGTAGATTTCTTGGCAGTAGACGTAAGTGGAACAATGACAAGTCTGCGATTTGTGCGGCCAAGATTGATCGGCAGCATTAAAGGACCCGCAAACATTGTATCAAGTTCCTGTAAATAAATGGTTTAGTCAATGCTTTCTGCTCCAGAGTTACAGCAGGGCTACTCTATTCTCTATATTGTTTTTTTCTTCTTTTCAGAATTGTTGCTTTTATCGGTACTGGTACTTTAATATTTTTTTTTCTTATTTTTAACGACAAAATCCGTCGGATTGTTGAATTTCTTTCGATACCAGTATGCCTTCGGCGGCCTTTGGCCGCGTTTGGATTACAAATTTGACAGTCGAAAAAGAGTTGGCCGTCGAAAAAGGTCAAACGGTCGAAACTTTCTGCTTCTCTCTCATTTGACCTGTCAATCCGTACAGACGACAGGTCTGGCAGACAGACAGAGATCTGCCTATTATTAGGGTAGGATTTGGGAAGAGTTACGGGCACATAATTTCCAAAAGCACGGCGAGGGTAGTCAACCGCCGAGAGACGACCATGAATGACTATTGTACCATCTCCTCCCGTTTTCTATTCAGAATCGTTGGCTTTAGTAACATTTCAGGCAAATAAAAGCATTGTTCCTGAGTTTTTTTCAGCTTTAACATAAAATATAATACTGTATAGTGAAAACAGGTGCTCCAAATCAAAATGGGAATTTCAAATGTGGCAAGAACGAACAGATGCCTCGATTGGCTTCAAAAGAAGTAGTCCAGAATGGAACATAGCGAAAAACTGTTTCGTATCTCTCCGAAAGCGGTTTCTCAAAGTTATTACTTGAATTAGAAGTGGATTTGGGGTCCAAGTTCATTTCAAAAGGAGAAACTTGGGATCGAATGCTGGGGTTTGCCATCAAAAACGATTTTTAATCTATTTGTTGAGCTTTGAATGTCTTCAAAAAAGGACAACTCAAAAATGGGCCTAGTGATCTTTCAATTGGGGAAAATATCAATTAAATCCGAGGGTACGGTAAAAAACTTACAAGCTGGTTCGGCACAGGCCTTCTGTCATGAAGTCGGAGGGCGCGACGCCCAACAAGGTGATCTGCCATCTATTTTTGTTTGATCTGAAAACAGAAATTATAAGAATCTAGTCGTTTCTTTTAAAACAAAGCGGTGGCCACTCTTGTGAGAGATTAATTTTTAATAGAAAAGCACCTGCCCGTTCCTTTGGAGATGGTACAAAAATGGCTCTATAGACAAAGTTCACGGTAGATTTCTCATTTTTTTGCACAAAATCGCTCAAATTGGGATTTCAGAGTACGAAAGCAGCCGTATGAAGTGGCGGCGGGCCCGGTAAAAGAGCGTTCAGCTGCCGAGACATTACGGGTGCTGGCGCGTGAGAGATACCCCAAATCTTGCTACTACCGCCTTTTGATCTCACTTTTCTTCATTTTCTCGAGCCAGAATCGTTTCAAAATTCGCCGAAATTGCCTATCCGTCTACAGTAACCGTTTATCTCGGCGGTCAGATTAATTCGGGCTATAAAAACAGAAAAAAAAGGAAATAGAACATACTGGAGTTGGAGGAAGAAGTTGAGGATTGTTGTGCAGAAGCATGCGCAAAAAATTCCTCGGCTTGGCGTTTCCATCAATCTTTCTCTTGAAGAAGATTCGCGTGCTCCTTCTACCAGGTGGGGACAGCTGAAAAAGAAGGTGATATATGTGGGTAGTTAACAATAGTCTATTTAAATCAATTTTTTGGAGACTTTAACCTCATTTCCCAGTATTTTCTCTTCGTGTATTCTCTTTAGATAAATCATAACTGAAAAATTGTCTTACTGGCAGAAATATACGCATAGCAGCGTTTTTAATGATTATTAGCGGATGGGGAAGAGAATTACTCCAGAAACGTGGTCATTAGGGGGTGGACGGTTACAGTACGCCTTGGCACAAGATGGAAATCCGTTAAAAAACAGCCATTGCACGATGGTAAAGAGACGACACGGTGGCGTTTATTCTCCGCACCCGTAAAATCTCGGCAGCAAGAAGATTATTAAAGGAAGACCGCTTTGTAGCGCGGCTAGTAAATGAAGATTTAACTGCCGAGTCATTACGGGTGCGGACGCGCCTGAGAAGCGCCAAAGAGCGGTAGTTCAAAACATCTCTGAAGTCTTCCTCCATGCAGAAAGTTGTCCAGTAAAAGCAGTATGCCAGGCCGAGGCCGTTTTCCAGAACAGGGGTATAAAATATCGGGGTTGTAGGGCTCCCGCCCAAAGCAACCGTTGAACATTTTGTAATTTTCTGAAGCAACCGCTCGTCGGAACAAGAATTAGACAAGCGCGCTTACTCGTCTAGAGTAATCCCTTTAGACTATTTCTACGTTTTGAGCGACCGCTTTTTTGGGCAATTTAATTGCAATTTTAAACAGTTACTGTACTTCTAAAAACGGAGCGGGCGCGCCTCCAGGATGAAGGCGATACCAATGCCTTGAAACTGCCTATAAGATATGAAACAGCGATCGAGTCGGGTAAAAAATATCCACGTTTTAACCGTAACCGTCATTGAAAAGGCAGCAATTTCAAAAAAGAAATTTGCGGGAACCAAATGAATCTGTGCTCGAACACTTGAAATAGAGTTCGGATCGCCATTTCCTGTCCGCGTCGCGGAGCTTGTGAAACTCGAAGAATCAGGTCAAAAATAGGCTAACAGTGATTTTTTTGTGATTTTGGAAGCTAAGTTAAAGAAAAAAAAACATACAATAGTCTTCTGCACATTCACTAAACGAGCCGCGAACCTCCTTGTCGGGCTGATGAGACGAATCTATAAAAAATGGAATTGAACCTTATTTCAAGTAACAAATAGATTTCTCGATTGAAAATCAGACAAAGTAACCCACCTTTCCCATTGTCTACAGCAACCGACGTCTGTGAAACTGAATGAAAATTCCAGGAGAAAACGGTTTGGACTAGCGAAAAAACACGTTAAACGACCATATTTTTGTCACATTTTTGTCATTTTTTTCGGGTTCGCTTGTTAGGACGAAACCGAATTATCAGTAATCCTTTTCTTGGTGAATTCGCATAGATTTCAGGTCAAGAAAGGCTTCGCGCCCGGGCTTTCTCTGTCTCTAGGTTCCCCGACTCACTCCCGCCGACGCTGGCGGGGCGGGGTAGTAATACTGTAGATGGTGGAGGAGGGGGTACTGTAGATGGTGGAGGAGGGGGTACTGTAGATGGTGGAGGAGGGGGTACTGTAGATGGTGGAGGAGGGGGTACTGTAGATGGTGGAGGAGGGGGTACTGTAGATGGTGGAGGAGGGGGTACAGTACTGTCGGAAGATGGTTCTGTAAAGGTTTGAATTGGTCAAGGGGACGACAAATTGGCGCGCGCTCTTTTTGAGCAATTTTAAGCCAGAAATCTGATGAATTCCCAATGACCATTTGGCCTGGAGCCATTTTTTATCCATCCGCTGTATTTCGAGTGAAAAACATTCTAATTTGGCCCGTAAATTTAAGCTACTATTAACTCTCATGCGGATCCTTTTAAAACTGCTAATATTTCATTTTCAGAATGGTCTCCTTCATCCGCGACCGCAACTGTCCTGCACGAGCCAGTGGGGCCGAACCTCGCCTTCCAAGTCGATTGGATCCGTCTTTATGCCGCTCTTCGTCCGTTTCCTATAGGTTCTTTGACAGTTTTAACAGAAATACGGTTCGAACTATTGTGGTGACTCGAAAAGATCAGAAAATTCGGACTTTATTGCGGGAAGTAGAAACGAACGTGACGGAGGGTTGAGCGTGGCGGTGGCGGCGGACGTGGTGTGTGTGCGGTGACGGGCAATCCCTGAAAATGAAGACGAGATTTAGTATAGAGGGAAACGAACAAGAATACTGAAATACGTACCTTCAAGGGCAATTGGGAGTGCCCGTCGCGAAACATATACACACGCCAAGAGGATTACAATGCCCGCCTCCCTGAAATATTGTTGTCCGTTTACATACAGTAACCTACACACAAAACACAGGTAACTGCACTGCAGTAAATATCACTGCACGCTAGTGTTCCAAATATTTTCCCTCCACTGACGTCGGGGAGCTCGGCATTGACAAGGACAACTGCTCCGAGGGCGAGTACCACGGCAACGTAGAAAGAGTTCATTTTCTTCCTGAAAGCTAAAAATTTAACAAAATTAAGAGAAAGAAAAGATAATATGAGCTAGTAGAAGGGCTCGCTGTCTTCTGCCATTTGACCAGGCTTTATATATCAGTGAAATTCTATTTTTACCCTTTGGAATCACGCCTACTTTCGTAAGGTCACACAATCTTTGTTTGCTACGCCCCTTTTGCTTTCCCAAGTCTTTCTGTTGGTTGAAAATTGGGAAAAGAAGGACTAAATGGGCGAACGCGGAAAAATACCCTTTGAGATAGCACCCAGTGAACAACTAGCATCGCCTAATTATAATAAGCAGCAGAGGTGTGCATAATGGCAAATTTAATTTTTTTCGGAATACGGAATAATTTTTTTTTACGGAATACAGATCAAAATTTTTTTTTCCGGAATTTTCTTGTGACCAAGAACAACCAGTGAGCACGTCTCAGTCGCTCAATTAAATCTCCCGAAGTTTT
Source organism: Oscheius dolichura (assembly GCA_932521035.1). Lineage (NCBI taxonomy): Eukaryota > Metazoa > Nematoda > Chromadorea > Rhabditida > Rhabditidae > Oscheius > Oscheius dolichura. The sequence goes on from OW051494.1 coordinate 8,717,130, forward strand.
AATGTATTTTCCGATATAACTTTTGGCGCGACGTCGAAAATTTGAAATTTGGCGAGCTGTGGGGGTGAGAGCAGAATGGTGCGGGAGAACGCGGAAGAAAGTTCTAAGGAAAAGAAGAAGGGGACTGGGGAGCTGAGCATAGAACAGTGAGAGAAGGAAAAGCGAAAGGGATTCGGCGGAGAAAGGGAAGAAGGGGCACGCGTGCAAGGGACACCGTGAGTCAGAACAGGGGAAGAGAGTGCCCAGGGAGTTGTGGGAAAGAGTGGAAGGGACCGGACGGGGAGAGGGGGAAGAGCGGAAGGGGCTTCCAAGCGTGAGGTAAAACCACCATTGGCGGGAGAGAAGCTATCTTTATAACGGGAAACCTTGTGATCACAGGCCTTGTGATTCCCGATAAAAAGTTATCATCACAATAAAGATTCCCGATAAAGGAAGACCAGAGTAAACAACAAGGTGGAGTTGGTTACGACGGCTCAAGAACCAAACAGACCTGGTCAGGGACTGAAAAAATGCCGACGTCTAGCCCTTATGCCTTTCTACCAGGATGATACCGAAAAATTGCTACTGTTAGAAGTCTTCCTAACCATCTTGAACCGTCGAGCGAAGTGTCTCTTGGAGCCGATAAAGCTGAAGTTTTAAAACAAAGTTTTAGGAGGCCATATGAAGATTAGCCGGTCAATTATATAGCCTGTCCGTCCTAATTCCCGGTCGAGAGCCGAAGATTTTGATATTTTTGAACACCTTAGCCAGGAGCCTTTGATGTGGGATCCCAGGGTAATTTGGAAGGATTAGAAGAAAACGTCGATAACAGGCATTATTTGTGGTATGATTTCGGTAATTCTTTGACGGCTAGACTAGTAACAAGCAGGAGAATATTTTAACAGCAAAAACCGAGTTTTCTTAGGGTATCTTGAGCTTCCAACTTTTGAAAACATAAAAAGTTATCGTCACAAGATTTCCCGATAAAGGAAGACCACGGGGCATCTACTTTTTAGAATTAAAAACCAGGAATAGCGTCTCCAGAGCTGAAAAGTGGTTTCAATTAGAAAAATTTTGGTTTTGGCCGTATTCGTCTTTATTTCTTTAGAAGTAGGTATCTCTTTTTGTATAGTGGCAAAGTAATTTACAATCTAGATGAATGTCAACAAAAAGTGACCAAGAATGTTATTTGTGTTTACAAGGATGGAACAAAAAGAAAACAATATTGGGGAAGTAGCCTACAAAAGGGGAACAATACCACAAATAACGTTTTCTTCTAATCCTTCCAAATTACCCTGGGATCCCACATCAAAGGCTCCGAATTGAGAGATAAGGTGTCCAAAAATACCAAAATCTTCGGCTTAGGACGGACAGGCTATATAATTGACCGGCTAATCTTCATATGGCCTACTAAAACTTTGTTTTAAAACATCAGCTTTATCGGCTTCAATAGACACTTCGCTCGACGGTTCAAGATGGTTAGGAAGACTTCTAACAGTAGCAATTATCCGGTATCATCCTGGTAGAAAGGCATAAGGGCTAGACATCGGCATTTTTCAGTCCCTGACCAGGTCTGTTTGGTTCTTGAGCCGTCGTAACCAACTCCACCTCGTTGTTTACTCTGGTCTTCCTTTATCGGGAATCTTTATTGTGATGATAACTTTTTATCGGGAATCACAAGGCCTGTGAGCACAAGGTTTCCCGTAATAAAGATAGACGGCAAACATCCCACGAAGAAACAGCTTGTAAGGTGTGCGGATCTGTGCCACGAGCGAGTGTGACTGGCTGTTCAAAGAGAGTAAGAGGCCTTCGACCAAAGCATCAGGTTCTAATAATTTTCACTTTTTTGGACGAAGAAGATTACGGACCGTAGCTTACGGAGGACAGATTGTGGAAAGGTTAACGAGGCTTGGAGCCACAATTATAAGTTCTGTTCTCGAAGAAAGTGAGCTGAATGGCCCGGAAAAAAGTGAAAATGTTGTCTTGAAATAGCGAAGAAAGCCCGAATGAGCTCTTCTGGTACGGATCCAAATATTCTTGTTTTCCCATGGTTACAGCCAGGCAAATACCCACTATTTCGAATTGCATCATTTCAATCTCCCTCTCCCTTCTCTTTCTCGGTCCAACTGTTGCCCGAGATTTCTAGTTCGCGAGATATTCTCCCAATTATGCAATACGACAAGATTCTTACTTCCCTGATCTATTTTCTCTCCGAAGTGTTTATGAAAACTTTGCCCCGCTCAAAACCGGGGACTGATAGACATATCTTATCAGCTGATCAATAAGTCCGGAAGAGTCAAGAATTCTCCCCAAAAAATAAGTAGAGCGCTCAAAATCCAAGCCCATTGGAGCCATCTGATTCGATCAAAATGTGTTGGACCGTTTTCTCTTTCAAATAAGGTCTTCGACCAAGACATCGGGTTCTAACAACTTTTACTTTTTGGAACAATGAGAGTAATATATGATAGACAGTTGCTCCAGGATGGAAAAGTTAGCCAGGCTTGGAGCCATAATTACGGGCCCTGTTTCCCCCGAGAGTTGGCTGAATTGTGAGAAAGCCAAAGGGCTGCCTTGAAACGGCGGAGAAAGCCTAGAACCCTCTTCTGGCACAGAAAACTATAAAACTAAGTCCTGAACGCAAAAAAATTTTGCGCAGAGCTTCGCCTCTATTTTGGTAAATTCAACATGGAAAAACGCAATAAAAACCATAAAACAGCTTTATAATAATAAACACAATACCTAAACAAAAATATAATGGGTGGAAACAAACTTACTTGGATTTTCGTCTAAAATCCTGTAGAGAGCTCTTGCTGCTCAATCCACTTGTTCTTCTTCTTGTGCTTGCATCTAAAAATAATGGATTAGCAATTGTAAATCAAATAAAACAAAATAGAAATGATAAAACAACAAGAGAAAGCAGTACAACAAGCAACACAAATGAAATAATGGGTAAATTCGCAAGCGATATGCAATATGCTAATTAGGCTTAATTTTGCTCAATTTTCTTTCTGTAACTATTATAAGAGGTAGCTAGCATGCTCTTATGTGTATAGAAAACAGATAGAAGCAATAGCAACATCAGAATCAAATGAACTAAAGAAAATGAAGAAAAATGGATGAGAATTATGGAATGGCAACCTGCCAGCCTCAACAACTTCTTTTGTAGATGTGTTTCTAACTTATAATCATTTTCTAGGGTAAGTTAATGCCCCAATCAAAGATAAAAACATAAGCTTATCCCAAAGAAAGTCATGGAATTGCAAATTAGAATGCTTCGGTGATGGAGAAGGCAAAGGAACGATTTTTACGATTTTTCTCTAACATTCTTTGCTCTTGATGCAAATAAACGACAGGATACCCTTTTAATATATTATTATAAGTCAAGAATACACAAAAACTAAGAAAAACAAAAGGAAATAAGAAAGTTCGTGAGAGACAGCGAATGATCTACCTACCGACCCCCAGAACTTTTTTTGCAGATGTTATTCTAAACGATACTTATCTTCTAGGGTAAGCTCAGACCTGAATCCATGATAAAAACATAAAAACAAGTAAAAAGAAAGGGGGTTCGTTTCTTTTGCATTTTTTATATTTTTGCTTTTATTGTTTAGCTCTCTGAGGTGTTATTCTACATAACTACAACCTAATACATCACGCTGTATGCATATACCATCAGTTACAAGGGAATAAATGAAGAAAACATCAAAGGATAATTCCAGCGAACTTCTGAAACTGATTTCGGACTCTTTCTGAATAATTCTTTGTTTCTGTGACATCTAACCTACCTATTATTGTTCCCTGATTTTTTCTGTTATAGAAACACTAAGAATGTACACAAATATGAAAATAAATAACGTTTTTACAAAGATAAACGAATTCCATAGTATCCCAACATCGAAACTCTTGCTGCTTTTGTTATTCTACCTTACAATTTTAAGAAATTCTATTTTCTATATTGGGTGTATTTTTCTAGATTCGGTGATATCACCCGGTGTGCTTGAACGTTGGCCCGACAAAGGCGGGTTCTTACCTTCACATTCTCTCTTTCTTTTCGTTCCCCGAATCACGAATCTCCTACTGACGCTGGTGGGAGGGGGTTCTGAAGATGCGTTCCGATGATATGTTTTGCTTTGGACCATTGAATTTGAGAAGAAATACTACGGGTAGATCGTGCCGACCAGATCAGTGGACCCCGATTTTTTTCATTGAACATGCGCCAGAACCGTTCTTGCTACCTTCCCTCCGACAAAGCGACGGTAAGTTAGGATTACTGTGTCTGCACCCTCTCCAAATTCCAATAATCGCACAGGTGGCATGCCTTTACCAGGGGGCTTTATGTAAATTCTCGTTGGTGAAAGCGAAAAAGAGGTCAACAAGATTTGACCTGGTCAACTTCCTGTCATTCTACAAAATTGTTGTCATTCTACAATCCACCAGACCGTCATTTCTCTCGCTTTCTTCTCCAAGAAATGTTGGTATTCACCAGATCTCGCCACTTCGTCTCTTCTCAACTTCGAGGTGTCTTTCCAACTCCTTTCTTTGTGTTAGATACCGACAATCCGAACCTGGGAACAGTTTGAGATCAATTTTACTCCTAACGGGGTTACTTTTTCTCCCGGTAGGGGTATTTTCGTGGGCCAGTGGCAATGTCTGGATCCAAACATGCCCGAAAGCCACCGCGTTCGTTGACCAGAAATGGTCTCACAGTCTCTTTCCCTTGGATAGATTTGTTGTTAGCGCCCTTTTAGTCCTCCCAAAGGCCGGGGTTGGTAAAGGTGCATGAGCACTGGAGCCGCACACGGTGGTCACTGGTTCTGGTGACGGGGATGAAATGAACCTCAGATTTTGCAGAAAATAACAATCATTCGTCGAGCCAGGTGGTCAAGAGTAGTGTCATTCGACGGCGCCTCGCCCCATCTTCTAGCTGACTGTTTTGTAAAGCTCCCCAGCGCGTCACAGTGCGGAAACGGCAGCTTTTGACTGAAATTTAACCATTTTCCTATAAACAGCCGGGCGGTTTCAGTCAAAACAATGCTTTCGCTTTTGTTTTTGTAAAATATTGATTTCGACCAGTTGGTCCATTTTTCGCGTCAGCTTTCGGCAATAGAACTTTTGTTTCTTGTACAACCGGCATGAAATGGAACGGCCCGTTATTTTTTGACTGTATCATGTTACAGACAGAATTTAGATCAAGTAAAGCCACCAGCGAACCTTTTTTTTTCATTTTTCCACCCTTCCTAATTCTGTTTTCGTTTCAGAAATCCGTCGGCACTACCGCGCCAGCCCTACGACGCACGGGCACTTGCCGGACCCGCCCAGCAGTCCATTCCTGGCGCCTCCCGGCCTCGGCGACGACCCTCAACATGTGAATCTGGTCAATGCCTTTCGACGCTACGGATATCAGGCAGCGGATTTGGACCTCCTCGGATTGAAGAAGCCGCCCGTCGTACCGGAATTGGATCCCAAGTTTTATGGACTAGACGCGCCAGAACTGGCCGAGACCCTGAAGAACATCTACTGTGGACTCATGGCCATCGACTTTATGCACATCAATGTAAGGAAATAATCAGATGTTCATAACCAAGGAAGCAGAATAGGAAATTCCGCAGGAGGTCGAAATTGGCGCCTTTAGATTGTCAGGGGCTTACTTATTTTCGCAGATTTTCTTACGCTCTAGATTAGAATGTTACAACCATAAAATAGAGCAGAATTTTCTCTATCGAATGAGATATCGTACTCCTAATAAAAACAATTTTTCAGAGTTGCGAGGAGCGCCAATGGTTGGCCAACAATTTCGAACTATCCGCCGTCTCTACTCCATTGACGCCTGATGAACGGAAAAAATTATGCCTGCTGATGAATCGTTGCGAGGTTTGTACCCATTCTATATTCCGAAAAATCAAGAAGTTTTAGAATTTTGACCAATTTTTGGCATTGAAATTTCCGACTGTCAAGCGTTACGGTAGCGAGGGAGCCGAAGCAATGTATGGATTCTTCTTGCCCCTATTCTACGAGGCTCCGGAGACGGGAATCGAACAAATTTTTGTGGGAATTGCCCATCGAGGACGACTGAACCTGCTGAATGAGATGATGCAATTCCCGACGGTACAAATGTTTCGAAAGATGAAAGGGAAGACCGAATTTCCCGAGGAAGTACAAGGAGCCGGGGATGTCCTCTCGCATTTGAGTAGGTTTTCCTGCACTTTTTCAGGGGTAAAGAGTTAAATGAGACTGTAAATGGGACTTTTGCTATGAGCTTTTTACCTTGAAATTTTGCCGTTTGGCTTTCACATATCTAACGGACCTCCCAAGGGCCGTCTCGTGGCTGTTACGGCTTCGAAAAAGACCGGAAGACATTAGGACAGAAGACCTCGCTTTCGTTGTCAGAATATGATCAAAATGATTGACAAACAAGATCAGCAACACAGATACAATTGAGAATAACTGATGGGAGACTCCCAATGGAAGATCTGGGCACTCACAAGAGCAAAAGGGCAGAATGGCAGCCTCTGCACTGAGAAAGCTTCTCTCGTCTTGCTGGAACACTTTGGGGAGACCTAAAAATAGGCTGGGAAGATTGTGAACCTCATTTTCGAGCTCTACAAGTCAAAAACCTATGGGGTGGAGAGAATCGCTATCAATCCACGGTGGCTCGTTTCCATCCCCAATAATTACAGTAATCCGCTACCCACAAATACCTCTCCCTCTTCTTGAAAGCTAGAGGTAGGAATCCCTGACAACTTATTTCAAACTGGTTTTAAAATATTAACTGTGCTCTTTTCAGCGTCTTCCTTCGATCTGACGACGCCACTCGGAGGAAACGTCCACATCTCGATGTTGCCGAATCCGTCTCACCTGGAAGCGGTGAATCCCGTGGCGATGGGAAAGACTCGCGCCCGAGCACAGAGTCTCCAGCTGGGAGACTACAGCCGGAAGTTGAACTCCCGTCCCGGCGACGGCCTTCTCTGCGCCCTGATCCACGGAGACGGCGCCTTTACCGGCCAGGGAATCGTCTGGGAATCGTTGACCCTGAGCCGTGTGCCGCATTTCCGTCTCGGCGGGTCGCTGCATCTTGTCACGAACAACCAAGTCGCCTTCACCGCCGAGGAGCACGTCGGCCGCTCGACGCAGCACTGTACCGACGTGGCCAAGGCTTTTGAATTCCCGGTGTTGCATGTGAACGGGGACCACCCGGAGGCCGTGGTCAAGGCGACCCGGCTGGCTATGGCTTATCGTGAGAAATTCCGGAAAGACGTCTTTATCAACTTGGTCTGTTATCGACGCTGGGGACATAACGAGCTGGATGATCCGAGCTTCACCCAGCCGCTGATGTACCGGGCCGTTGAGGCGAGGCAATCCGTCCCGGCCAAATACACCCAAAGTCTGGTGGAACAGGGAATCGTCACGGCGGAGGAGGTCAAAGAGGAGAAGGAGAAACACACAAAGGAACTGATGGAGGCCTTCAAAGCGGTGGATCAGTCAAAACCAAGGTACCGTACCCCCATTTTATCGTTAATTACCGTCTCTCTTCTCAGTGCCAACCATTTACGCGGCCTCTGGACCGGCTATCAACAAGCCCCGCCCGAAAGTTGCCGTTATGATACCGGAGTGAAGACGGATCTACTTCAATTCGTTGGAGCTGCCTCGGTCAACTATCCGGATGGCTTTGCAATTCATCCCCATCTGAAGAAAACCCACTGTGAAGCGAGGATGGCCAAAATGCAAAGTGGAGAAGGACTGGATTGGGCGACGGCCGAGGCCCTGGCATTTGGATCACTTCTGGTCGAAGGAAATGATGTCAGAATTAGTGGGCAGGATGTGGGACGAGGCACATTCAGCCATCGGTAAGGGACACTTCATTTTATCTGGGAAGTATCGTATTCTCTCGGATAAAGTGGGACGGATCTTGGAATTTGATACTGAATTATTGGGTAAAATCACAAAAATCAAGCCAATGTTTTCAGGCACGCTATGCTGGTTGACCAGGAGACGGACGAGGCCCACTACCCGTTGAATCACATCCACCCGGAGCAGAAGAATTTCCTCGAAGTTGCCAATAATCTGCTCTCGGAGGAGGCCATTCTCGGCTTTGAATACGGCTTTTCTCTGGACAGTCCGCGTCGTCTCTGTATCTGGGAGGCGCAGTTTGGCGACTTCTTCAACGGAGCCCAGATTATCATCGATACTTTCCTGGCCAGCGGGGAGAGCAAATGGCTGACGCAGTCCGGCCTGACCCTGCTCCTGCCCCACGGCTATGATGGCGCCGGTCCGGAACACAGCAGCTGTCGAATGGAGCGCTTTCTCCAGTTGTGTGACTCGCGAGAAGATCAACAGCCGCTGGATGGAGAGACGGTGAATATGAGAGTCGCCAATCCGACCACCGCCGCCCAATACTTTCATCTGCTGCGACGGCAGCTCGTCCCGGCCTACCGGAAGCCCCTAGTCGTCGTGGCTCCGAAGGTTCTTCTCCGTCATCCCCGAGCCGCTTCACGGCTGAACGATTTCGCTCCGGGAACCTATTTCCAGGAGGTTATTGGCGATTCCGGCTGTCAGAAGGAGAAAGTCAAAAAGGTGAGGATCTCTGGCAGTTGCCCTTACAAGATTTCAATTGCTATCTCCTATTTTCAGATTATCTTCGTCTCTGGAAAATTTTGGCTCGACGTGGAGAAGGCTTGCCAAGAGCGCGGTCTCCGTGAGCAGACGGCGATCCTCCGCCTCGAGTCGCTCTGTCCCTTCCCCGCCGTGGCTCTCTCCGACGCCGTTAAACACTTTCCCTCAGCCGGACAATTTATCTGGGCACAGGAAGAGCCTCGAAATGCTGGCGGATGGCCGTTTGTAAAGGCGAGATTTGCCGCCGCGCTGGGAATTGAGCTCAAGTATGCCGGCCGGCCGGAACTCGCTTGGACAGCCAGTGCCGTGGCGGAAAAACACAACCAGGAGAGGAAACAGGTGGTGAAGATGATCTTCGACTAGGAGACAAGCGGAGCAGCAGAATGTTTTCTTCTTTAAATGAATAATTCTCATCGGCATAGCGATACTTTGTGATCTGACCGTAACAGCGGGAATAAAGGTCCGATTTTTGTGTTTTGGTTCATTTTTTCACTTGGTACGCGGTTAAATCTCCACAAGCCAGGTGATCGATTCCTTTGACCACTCCGTGTAACCAGCTGCGGTAGAGACGCCATCTTGACCAAGTCCATCTTTGGAAAGGGGAATTAATGGAGTAAAATGTGGGAAAATGGATGAGAAATTGAGAGAAAAGAAGAAGGAAGTAAAACTGAATTGGACGGAGCGAATGGCAATGTTTAATAGTTTATGGTAAATTTTAAAAGTAAGGACGGACGATGTCGATGACCCAGTTGTTGATGTTTCCCTCGGCTCGTCTGTCGCCGTCCGCTTGTCCACCGTCCTCGACTCGTCCACCGTCTTCTTCGCCGCCGCCGGGTGCTCATCCGCCGTCGTCGCTGCCGTCGTTGTCGAAGCCGGTAATTTAGTCTACAATCACGGGAAGCTGGATACGCTGAAAATAGGAATATATCGAGATAAAGCCGTATTGGAACGGTTAAAAATTGGGTAGCACTGGATTCAACTCCTATAACTGGGTCAAAAAGCGGCTCTAGACGAAATGCTCATGACATATTTCTCAGATTTTTGGCTCCAAATTACTCAAATTGGGATTTTCAAGCCAGAAACCCGAAAGAATTTCTACTTCCCGCAATAAAGTCCGAATTTTCAGATCTTTTCGAGTCACCACAATAGTTCGAACCGTATTTCTGTTAAAACTGTCAAAGAACCTATAGGAAACGGACGAAGAGCGGCATAAAGACGGATCCAATCGACTTGGAAGGCGAGGTTCGGCCCCACTGGCTCGTGCAGGACAGTTGCGGTCGCGGATGAAGGAGACCATTCTGAAAATGAAATATTAGCAGTTTTAAAAGGATCCGCATGAGAGTTAATAGTAGCTTAAATTTACGGGCCAAATTAGAATGTTTTTCACTCGAAATACAGCGGATGGATAAAAAATGGCTCCAGGCCAAATGGTCATTGGGAATTCATCAGATTTCTGGCTTCAAATTGCTCAAAAAGAGCGCGCGCCAATTTGTCGTCCCCTTGACCAATTCAAACCTTTACAGAACCATCTTCCGACAGTACAGTACCCCCTCCTCCACCATCTACAGTACCCCCTCCTCCACCATCTACAGTATTACTACCCCGCAGCGTCGGCGGGAGTGAGTCGGGGAACCTAGAGACAGAGAAAGCCCGGGCGCGAAGCCTTTCTTGACCTGAAATCTATGCGAATTCACCAAGAAAAGGATTACTGATAATTCGGTTTCGTCCTAACAAGCGAACCCGAAAAAAATGACAAAAATGTGACAAAAATATGGTCGTTTAACGTGTTTTTTCGCTAGTCTAAACCGTTTTCTCCTGGAATTTTCATTCAGTTTCACAGACGTCGGTTGCTGTAGACAATGGGAAAGGTGGGTTACTTTGTCTGATTTTCAATCGAGAAATCTATTTGTTACTTGAAATAAGGTTCAATTCCATTTTTTATAGATTCGTCTCATCAGCCCGACAAGGAGGTTCGCGGCTCGTTTAGTGAATGTGCAGAAGACTATTGTATGTTTTTTTTTCTTTAACTTAGCTTCCAAAATCACAAAAAAATCACTGTTTTGCCTATTTTTGACCTGATTCTTCGAGTTTCACAAGCTCCGCGACGCGGACAGGAAATGGCGATCCGAACTCTATTTCAAGTGTTCGAGCACAGATTCATTTGGTTCCCGCAAATTTCTTTTTTGAAATTGCTGCCTTTTCAATGACGGTTACGGTTAAAACGTGGATATTTTTTACCCGACTCGGCAGTTAAATCTTCATTTACTGGCCGCGCTACAAAGCGGTCTTCCTTTAATAATCTTCTTGCTGCCGAGATTTTACGGGTGCGGAGAATAAACGCCACCGTGTCGTCCCTTTACCATCGTGCAATGGCTGTTTTTTAACGGATTTCCATCTTGTGTCAAGGCGTACTGTAACCGTCCACCCCCTAATGACCACATTTCTAGAGTAATTCTCTTCCCCATCCGCTAATAATCATTAAAAACGCTGCTATGCGTATATTTCTGCCAGTAAGACAATTTTTCAGTTATGATTTATCTAAAGAGAATACACGAAGAGAAAATACTGGGAAATGAGGTTAAAGTCTCCAAAAAATTGATTTAAATAGACTATTGTTAACTACCCACATATATCACCTTCTTTTTCAGCTGTCCCCACCTGGTAGAAGGAGCACGCGAATCTTCTTCAAGAGAAAGATTGATGGAAACGCCAAGCCGAGGAATTTTTTGCGCATGCTTCTGCACAACAATCCTCAACTTCTTCCTCCAACTCCAGTATGTTCTATTTCCTTCTTTTTTTTCTGTTTTTATAGCCCGAATTAATCTGACCGCCGAGATAAACGGTTACTGTAGACGGATAGGCAATTTCGGCGAATTTTGAAACGATTCTGGCTCGAGAAAATGAAGAAAAGTGAGATCAAAAGGCGGTAGTAGCAAGATTTGGGGTATCTCTCACGCGCCAGCACCCGTAATGTCTCGGCAGCTGAACGCTCTTTTACCGAGCGCGCCGTCACTTCATACGGCTGCTTTCGTACTCTGAAATCTCGATTTGAGCGATTTTGTGCAAAAAAATGAGAAATCTTCCGTGAACTTTGTCTATAGAGCCATTTTTGTACCATCTCCAAAGGAACGGGCAGGTGCTTTTCTATTAAAAATTAATCTCTCACAAGAGTGGCCACCGCTTTGTTTTAAAAGAAACGACTAGATTCTTATAATTTCTGTTTTCAGATCAAACAAAAATAGATGGCAGATCACCTTGTTGGGCGTCGCGCCCTCCGACTTCTTGACAGAAGGCCTGTGCCGAACCAGCTTGTAAGTTTTTTACCGTACCCTCGGATTTAATTGATATTTTCCCCAATTGAAAGATCACTAGGCCCATTTTTGAGTTGTCCTTTTTTGAAGACATTCAAAGCTCAACAAATAGATCAAAAATCGTTTTTGATGGCAAACCCCAGCATTCGATCCCAAGTTTCTCCTTTTGAAATGAACTTGGACCCCAAATCCACTTCTAATTCAAGTAATAACTTTGAGAAACCGCTTTCGGAGAGATACGAAACAGTTTTTCGCTATGTTCCATTCTGGACTACTTCTTTTGAAGCCAATCGAGGCATCTGTTCGTTCTTGCCACATTTGAAATTCCCATTTTGATTTGGAGCACCTGTTTTCACTATACAGTATTATATTTTATGTTAAAGCTGAAAAAAACTCAGGAACAATGCTTTTATTTGCCTGAAATGTTACTAAAGCCAACGATTCTGAATAGAAAACGGGAGGAGATGGTACAATAGTCATTCATGGTCGTCTCTCGGCGGTTGACTACCTCGCCGTGCTTTTGGAAATTATATGCCCGTAACTCTTCCCAAATCCTACCCTAATAATAGGCAGATCTCTGTCCTATTGGGTATTAGAAGTGACCTGTCGTCTGTACGGATTGACAGGTCAAATGAGAGAGAAGCAGAAAGTTTCGACCGTTTGACCTTTTGCGACGGCCAACTCTTTTTCGACTGTCAAATTTGTAATCCAAACGCGGCCAAAGGCCGCCGAAGGCATACTGGTATCGAAAGAAATTCAACAATCCGACGGATTTTGTCGTTAAAAATAAGAAAAAAAATAAAAAAGAAAAAAAATATTAAAGTACCAGTACCGATAAAAGCAACAATTCTGAAAAGAAGAAAAAAACAATATAGAGAAGAGTAGCCCTGCTGTAACTCTGGAGCAGAAAGCATCGACTAAACCATTTATTTACAGGAACTTGATACAATGTTTGCGGGTCCTTTAATGCCGCCGATCAATCTTGGCCGCACAAATCGCAGACTTGTCATTGTTCCACTTACGTCTACTGCCAAGAAATCTACAAGATCTTTGCGCCCTGGAGGGAAAATATATATCGACCGCGTTTTGAACTGCTTTCTGGCGTGAAGAGCTTGACTATAAGAAAACTCTTGAAACGCACGCTGTTGTGAGTTATTTTTATCCCATTCTTCTATCAACATTCTTTCAGGTAGGAGGTCGACTCAGAGTGTCTCTCAATTTTAAAACTGATGATAAGGGAAACAAACACAAGATATTTGATCTGGCACAACTTACTCTTAATCATCTTTTCCGTGCCGAAGATGACAGAGACGATCGACGCGAGGCTATGCTGAGGTTCATGAGCACACTAGTCTGCTCAACTTGTCTAACGTCGCCAACTTGGCGCCCGAGGGCATTGACTTTTTACAATGCGATTGGCAAGTCCTCCAATAAGTTTGACCAAGTTGTGGATGATCTCACACCTTCCTAGCTCCCAGATATTTCCCATGATGTGATGCCATTTGAATAAAATCGTTTGAAAACTTGCGTTTTGACAACCTATCATAATTGAGTTAGTAAGCAATCATAATAATAATTAGTAGTTTCAGTGATGGGCGAAAAGCGTTCCTACTTGGCTTCTTCTAAATCCGGTGACTCAGTCTTGAGTAGATGAATATAGCCACGTTTTACTGCAAGCAAAATTCAGATCCTTGGTAAAAATAGAAAGTGATATAATTAGAAAAGGACAACTGAAAATTTTTAGTAACAAACAAATATAACAAAAAAGTGATAAACTTCCTCAACAATTGATAGCCTTGAACATTGGAGACTCTTCATAGATGTTGATCAGCTTCTTAATTTGCTTCGGAGTATGCAAAGAAATAGAAACTATATTGTGACCGCGCGAAATAGAAAACTTATGGTCGCGCGAAATAGAAACTATAATAAAAAAAGTTTCTATTTCGCGCGGCCACCATATAGTTTCTGACCCCGAGCCGCGGCGGCCCCCGGGATTAAGACATTTTTTATCCCTTTACCGTCGGACAGACAGATAGACAAACACCATAGCACTTTAATAAGGGGTAGATCCATAGCTTACAAGTCGGTTGACCAGTTTGCCGGATTTTACGTGTTAAACAAAATGGCGTGCCACGACTTAACACGAGGGGGTTAGCAGCTAACGAAAACGATTTCTAGCATAACTTTTGACGACCTATCGAATGGTGTGGGTCTTGTCGCGTAAAGCCACCTTAAAGTTAAAAGGTTCCCTTGTAAGAGACCGGGGTTGTCAGTTGAGAGGTCGAGGGTTCGATAAAAAGTCGTCCGGCAAATTGAAAAATCGTCCATCAAACGAAAAAATCGTCTTGCAAATATAATTCCCCCTGTTATTGCCTTTTCCCTATTCAAAACTTTCTTTATTGACAATTTTACAGTACGTGTTTATTGCTTGTTCAACGCTGTTTTTTCCCACCAATTTTCCTCATTCATTCTTTCTTTCAGTCACCCCATAGAGCTCACGGGAAAGCGGAGAATATTCTAGAATCTTCATGTCACCTGTAATCAACGCGATCCTTTTCGCGTCACTGAGCCCCTATATAATCCAGCGAATTCTCGCGTTTCCATCACATTCGTCTCTCCGCTCTCCGCTCAAGATGTCCACCGAAACCGCCGTTGTCCAATCCAGCCCCGCTCCCGCTCCCAAGAAGATGATGGAATTCAGCCTGTTGGCCAACGATGGCGAGAAGGTCACCGTCCAGGAAGACGTCGCGTTCCAGTCGAATTTACTGAAGAAGATGGTCTCCGATCTGGGAATCTCCTCGTCTGACGATGCAATGCTCTCGGACTCCCTCCCCATCTCCAATGTCAACGGCTGGACCCTGAACAAGATTATGGAATGGTGTACCGTCCATCGTGGCGAGACCTACAAGCCCAAGGAGGAACACGAAGATCCCCGAATCACCCTGACCAATGAAGATAGGGTATACATGGACGTCACCTCGGATCAGCTCCATGCCATGCTCATGGTTTGTTCTTTTCTCGCCTTTCTTTAGTTCATAATCGATTTTCAGGGAGCTAATTACCTGGATATTCCCGGGCTCATTGACATCATCACCCAGAAGATTGCCGACCTCATTGACAACAAGACGGTGGAAGAGATCAGGGACATCTACGGACTGACCAACGACTTCACCCCCGAGGAAGAAGAAGAAGTCCGTCAGCGATTCGAATGGGTGGAGGCCTAAATTTTATTGATCTTCTCAATTTCTGTGATAATTATGCGCCAATAAACGCTTTCCTCCCTATTGAATTTGTTTTGATTACTTCGATCACGTAAAGCGATGAAGGTGGGCTCGCGTTCGCAACGGATTATCCCGGGGGGAAAATAGGCCCCGTTGAAAACTCTTGCAGCGGCCGTAATTTGGGGCGACTCCCAGAGACAGCTCGTCAAAAACATTCACTTGTACTGTTGCCGTATCTCACTGGTGACGAATTTCAAATACAGCATCGGCACCAGAGAGACGCCTCTTATCGAAAGCGGCTGCCAAGATTAGTTATCTGCTCCCAATTTCCACCGGAAATGTCATGGATCACTAAATCTAAGAAGCTAACTCGCACAAGGTGTTTTCAATTGCTGGTGAAAGGATACTGTATAAAAAAAACATTGGTTGATTTAGGTACTCACAGAGAAGATAAATAGGGATAAAGGAAATATTCCTCCGACTACATATATCGTAGGTAAAAGGTAGAAGACAGTTTAAAGGGACCGTCTCATACGCTCCAATCGTGTAACGCAGAATGGGGCGCGCTTATTATTTTTTGCATTCATATACCACTTTCTAGGCATTTTTACTGTTTTTAAATCATTTATCCGTTTTTGGCGGCCCCAAATTACTATACAACAGTCGAGAAAGTACATAAAAATGGCTAAATAGAAAAGAAAGAAGCAATTTCAATAAATTTTTCAATAAATAAAAAATTTCAAAGAGTACCGTTGAAATGCACAAAATTCGTTTTTCGCCGAGTTATGTTTTTGTCCATATATCAAATTGATTCTTATAATTTGCTTAATTTATTGCAATAAAAATCAGCAGAAAAAAGCAAGAAAAGTCATAGTAAAAAACAAATTCACTAATTAGGGGGGTACTGTACCAATTCGCAATGGCGCGTGTGTTACGGTCCCTTTAATTTACTCTTCTGAGTTAGTTTCAATGGAAACTCAAAAACGATAAAAGTAACATCATTTTTGACCTGAAGCGCTTTTCTCACTGCTGGATATTCGTCTGTCTGATAACGTTCCTCCTTTGGTTTTATTGATGTCTCTTTTCCAGATACCTTATCACGTCCCTTTAAATATGGCTCACCATCAACTGATTTCAATCGGGCCATGTTTTTTTCCATCGTCTTCTTCTCCCTTCTGCCGTTGCTTTCTGCAGACTGCCCTTCTGGCAGCCTTGCCTACCAGGACAGATGTTACCAGTTCATCTCCGCCCCGGCTACTTTCCTCCAAGCTGAGGAAAATTGCGTTGTCTTGAACGGACATCTGACATCGGTTAGAAACGCCTTTGAAAATAGTTTCTTCTCCGGTTGGTTGCTTTCCAATCCTCTAAAATTATCCTAGCAAATCCGATCTTCACCAGCGATGATTATTGGCTCGGTGGAAGTCTCCTGGAAGGTTCTAACTGGAGCTGGATCGACGGAACTACGTTCACCTACAGTAATTGGGCAGCTCAACAGCCAACCGCCAACAACTGCCTCTCGACTGCTGCTTCTACCAATCTCTGGAGGTATTTGCCTAATTTTTCGCGTCTTCAAATAATATGTTCAGCGCGGGCGACTGCACCCAGAGTAAACCATACATCTGTAGTGTTACTCCTCTTCCGACTACTCCCAGCTATAGCCATACACCGCCCTGTGGCCAGTTTTGGTACGATAAGGACATTAACTCCTGCTTCTATGGTAAACTAGTGGGCCGTGGGCCGCCTGCGACCGCTTTGGGTTTAAACTTTAATCCTATTGCCGTCGAATTGAACAAACGATGCCTCCTACCGCCGTTGGCGGCGTTAGCATTAAACTTCTTTAATGCCTATTTAGTGAGTGTATCTTCTGCTGCGCTATCCTTCTATGACGCTGAAAGAGCATGCCAACAAAACGGCTACCACTTGGCCTCTATCCTCAGTAACGAGGACAGGATGTTTTTCCCCAGTACGCAAGAGAACTCACACAAACAGGGAGACTATTGTAGAGCATGTCAAGAAGGAGGGATACGTTTGGTTCGGTCTGTATCGTAACGGCACCGATCAGAATTGGTCTTTCACTGACAGCTCGCCAATGTACTACACAAATTGGAGGACGAACGAGCCTTCCAATTGGAACGGAAATGTCTGCGTTGCTGTAAGCGTTCATCCGTTCTTGAAAACAAAGCATATTTCAGCTTGACAGCGACAACAACGACCAAACATGGGTCACCCATTCGTGTACGGCCGTCTTCAAGAGCTGGATTTGCAGGCGCCCCGTTTTCCTCTAAATTCTGGACGATAGGGGAGGTGGCCTGCTTCTTGACTCACCAGACTCAGAGCGCGCTTATCGGCAGTGGACAGTTGTTTAACAGTTGTTCATCCCAATAAAAAATATAACTCCAACTAAAGTTGACAAAAGGGGGAGGATGAGCCGGAACCTCAGGAGGGCAATCTCTTCTTTGTATTTGTTGCTGTTTACTAATTTCTGGTCGGCCTTTCCCTTCTCGAAAACCGGTTCCTTCCGGCCACCCCACAACAAGTAAACACGCCTACCCTCCATCCCTGCTGTCCGTCCCTATCACAGCTGGCATTGTCGAAATATTTTGCCCCCTGCCGCTAGTAGCTCATAAAGATAAGAGCCGTCTCCCCTCTCTATAAGCTGGTTTGTCGAATTTTTAAATCGGCTTAAAAATGTCCTATCACTACCTTTTTCCTTCCGTAATGCGTATGAATGTCGAGTTCTCCTCCCCCTCCTCAGTTTACGAGCCGGGAGGTGAAGTTTCCGGGCTGGTTGTGTTTGAATGCGATCGACCGCTACCTGTAAGTTGTCTAGAATTTTGTGACAAGAATTTTTCAGGCAAAAATTATTACCGTAACTGTTGAGGGGATTGCCTTCAATTCCTTTATTCGCGTAGATGTCTCCACAAGAGGGTGAGTTCTCCCCGGGTCTCTTTTCGTCTCCTTTATATCGTTTCCCCCATTTTTCTTTTTATGTATCTTTCCTCTTTGCCACTCCTCTTGTGTTCTTCAGCTTTTCAAGAGTAAGAATGGCTGGAAAATATCGCGCCAAGACCCCCTCAAAGGAGGATACCATTTAGTGGCCCTGAAACCTTCCTGAAGACGGTAGAACGTGATTTCTCGGGGCTACAATCTTACAACTGAAAGGCGTGGAGGGGACGATTTTGTTGTCCCTTCTTGTAGGATTATAAAGGAGGAATGTAGGATTATAATGTAGGAAAATAAACCACCGGGATGTGTCTAAATGGGAACATCGTCCGTCTGGTAGCCTGTGATACCTCATTGAAGCCGTGGCAGTCATTTTTCTCCCAGTAGAGCCATTGAACTTTATGCGGACGTTTGTTGTAGTTCTGCGCAGCAGCCTAACGGGTTGTCCTCTTGGTTTTCTTACACCCCGGGAGAAAAAACTGCTCTTCGTTCGAATAAACCCCATTTTATTTCAGTGGTGGTGTTTCTGGTGCTAAAATTGAGTACATTAACCAGTCTCACGGGCTGTGGTCTCCAACGGAACATGAAGACAAGCTGGAGAGAGGATTCCATCGCTTTCCTTTCTGTTTTCGACTGCCACTCAACTGTCCGCCCAGTTTTGAAGGTAAGTTACGGTCAAAGTTCATTTTCTACTAGAAAAAGAAGAGAGTAGACTAGCAAATTTGGCGAGAAGAGGACGGGAAAAGTGTAAGAAAGACGTGAAAATGGCGTGGTGGTCAACGTGTTTCCCCCTTACCTGCCTGTTGCCCACTTGAGTGCAGTTTGCCCGGCTACTTTGGTATTATTCAGCAATTTTCCTGTCCAACCTAGGTTCAGTAGACTCTGTTTGATCTCTAACTGGATAAAAAACCAATTCTTTGAAGATTAAACACACGAGTAATGCGCCGTTCAAACAGATCAAACCCCGTCGCGTCTTTCCCAGCTCCTCAACCTGGACGAGTTATTTTTGTCCTAAATTTGGCTCCTTCAATTATTTTTAGATCTAAAATACGCCCGATAATCTTCAAATAAATGGAATACTCCATGTTAGCATCGTTCCTAACAGTTTGGGTAGTTTTGTGTACACAACAATGACCACGTGAGGGAAAATATGAGCCAGCGAGTTCAATCGCCGTCATTTCAAGTTTCTGATTGAATTCCCTATGCAAATTCCTCCATTTTTTTGATTTAAATAAAATTGACTACTGTAGTTTTTGCTGGCTATAGTCCCGATTGGATTAGGTCCCGAGAAGAAAGAGAAAAGCTCCAAATTCCATCCCTCTCTTTCCACTGGCTTTCCCTAACCGAACGTCCATTGGTCTTCCAACTTTCCCCGGTTTGAACTGTCCCCCCGCTGTTTCCACTTTTGCACAATTAAACCCCCACGGCCTGACGTATATGATCACGAATCGGAGGGATAGATCACCTCAAAATCGATCGCCATCTCTGTTCCCGCTGGTCGAATTGTAATTCCCTATGTGTGTGTATGATTCCTATACTGAACCGGCGCTGGTGAGAGTTCCCCCTCTTTTTCCGCGATTGAAACCAGGAAAGGCCACTACGATACCTTTCTACCCTCTGCTGCGTATTAAACGTCCTACGCAGCCAATTTAACACCATTTTCTTTCCACTCAAGACCACTGAAAGTTCAGAAACGGGGCTCACCTTTTCCCCTAGGCACATTCCCCTCTTCCCATGTTTTTAGACTGTTTTGGTTTTTGGGCCCGATAGCCAGACGGTGACTGTACCTTCCTCCCATCACCGCCTGAATCAGTATTCCCGCCAATTTAAACACCTATTGACGTTCCCTCACTATTTCAGCCATGAGCGGCGCTCTACGCTACCAGCTACGAGTTGAAGTGGACGGCCAGCTGGTGCCGAATAAATTCCCTTTCACAGGTGATTTTGCTTCATTTTTCCGTCTTTTTACAGTAGAATTTTAGTGAATCCCCGGCTGGATTTGAATCAAATCGAGGGAGCTTCCCTTCCCATTGTTATTGACAAGTCCAAGGAGATCAAATCAGCATTGGCGCGGCACAAAGGGGAAGTCCTCTTCAAGGTACGGATTTTGTTAGTTTTTTAACGGGTTGAAGCGGTTAAAATGGAGTATATTTACTTGCTGGCGATGTATAATATCCAGAAATTAAGAAAAATTGAGAAAAGGGTCCAAAAATTGGTCTACAGGGCATAATTTCAAAGGGCGCGCTTGCTTCATGCAAAGTATTTTTAGAATTCTCATAGTGGCGGGGGTTGCCCGTTATAAAAGGGCTGCAGGGTTCAAAAGGTGTTATTTTAAGTGGATGTGGTGTTCAAAATTCAGTTTGAAACAAAAAATCAATGAAAAAGGTTAAAAATTTCAGTTTCAGGGCTCCATTCCCCGGTCAGCTTTCGTCCCAGGCGAGGAGATAAAGGTCGACCTCCACGTGAGGAATAATTCCACCGAAAAATTCGTCAAAGCTGAGTTAAAATTGATGCAGAGGGTCCTCCTCCGCGGAGCCATTGACATCACCTCGATGCCCTCCAGTGCCTCGGCCAATATGATCCAACATCTCAGTGATGAGAGTCAAGAAATTAGAAAAGTCGCCAAATCCGCAGAGGTACGGGGGTTTAAAGCGGAGTATTCAACGTTCTACGCAGTTATTTATCCAAAAAATTTGGTTCAGATGATAGAAATAGCCAAGAATTCCTCGTCCCAACTGAAATTGAGCCTGAGAATTCCCGCCGTTGCGCAGAGCTTCGATTCCTGCGCAATTATCAAGCTGGAATACTTTTTAAAGGTCTCTTTTAGCTATAAAATGGAGAGGATAATAAGTTTTCAGATAAAAATCAAGACCAGCTCGGCTCTCGGACCTTCGGTGAAGACCCAAGTGCCAATAATCATCGGAACCATTCCGCTGGTAGATGAATCGGCACCAAATTTAATTGACTTTGACCTGGGCGCCCCACCTGATTATTCTGAGCAACCGTCGAGCTCAACTTCTCCTCCCGAGTTCACCTATCAGGAAAGCGTTTTTGGACGGCATGCAACATCGAAGGAAGCCAATCATACTGAGGTACACCTTTTTCTCTAATCAAAATAGGGAATTTTCAGCCATTCGCTCCAAAATATCCGGTCTACGAAACGAAAGATGACGCCGCGGGCAGTTCACATAGTCATTGATACCGTAATAGTGTTCGATTATCCTAATTATTGGGTTAAATTACCGTTTTTTTCACTTAATTTAACCCTAAATATCATTAGAAACCGCGCTCTGTAAACCTGCTCTACCTAAAAACAGACCAGGCTACCATTTCATGTCATTTTCTTCTTTATTTTTCAGTTTTTTGAAATTTTAAAGGTTACAATAAGACCTGAGACATAAAAAAGCTGCTGAAAATGGAAAAAAAGGAGGTAAAAATGGTATAGAAATGGTCTAATTCCATCTGAACGAAGAGTTTCACCAGAGCGCGCTTACTATAGAAACCTGGGACCTCTATTTGAAGAAATGCGGTAATTTTTCTCCCGAAATAATTAATTTAGAGAAATATTGACAAATTGTTGTGCCATTATTATGTAATTATTGTATGTAAAATTGATTCAGGGTCCTTCTCTCAAGTATAACATTCCCAGCGAATAAAGAGTTTTCCAAAGAAAACAGCAAAAAAATAGTAGAAAGAAGTGAGAAATAGCGGGATTGTTATTACCTCCCGGTGGGAAATGACCTTGACAGTGAGGGCGCCGAGTCTCGCCTTCTCACCCGTAGGGAGGCCAGCGAGGGACGCGATGCGGAGCCGCGTCGCGTGAGCCCGAAAACGAGAAAGAGGCCAGCCGGAATAGCCGTCGACGGTCACCGGCTTATCCGGTCATGATCCCCGTTCCGATCACTTTTTTAATCATTTTACCACGTCTTTTCACCTTTTTTATCTGGTTTTTTCCTCTTTGAGACCTTAATTTTTCTCAAATTTTTTATTTTATGGAAAATACCCGTCTAATATGAATTTTCATCCATTTCCTTGATAGTTTATTAATTTTAGCCCATAAAGAACCTATTTTTAATGTTAACCAACCTTTTCTTTATTTATTTACCCCGCTTTTTTCCCTCGAAAACCTTGAATTCCATGAAAAAGAGCTATTAGTTTGACTAATTGGCCTTTCTTGTAGTCCCATTGGCGCCGTACACGCTCTAATTCTCATAATAGCCAGGTGAAAAAGGGATGGTCGGCTGGTAGCAGCCTCTTTCCTTCTTTCCCTCCAAATTCGAGGCTCCTTGGTCGATTTTCCATCTTAATCTGTCAATAAGGCTCTTTTCTGACTGTTGGTGCCCGATTTGTCCTCCCATTGTGAGTCAGCCTCTTCCAGGGGGTCTTCCCTCTCGTTTCTCCTCGTTTTCCCTGTTTTGAACCACTTTTCCAGTTCATTTTCCCTCTCTTATTGTGGCCTTTTCCAGTCTCTTAACTCTCGACTCCTTTCCCTCTTCTTCGGTTAATTGACCCCCCTTATAAACTAGTCATAGACCGGGAGAAATCCCGGCAATGGAGGGAGGCAGTTTCACATACGTGTTCCCAAGCTGTGCACATAGTTTTCAAAGCGAAAGAGAGAGCCAGAGCCTAAAAGGAAAGCAGAGAGAGAGAGATCTCCCCTCTACGTGTTCCCGTTGTTTAAACGCCGGCTGTGTTTACCTTTTTGGGGGTATAGTGACTGGGGGAAGGAGAGAGAAAGACAAGGCGAGAGAGCCGGGGAGAAACCGGGGCGGCAACGAGACAAGACGCGTCTTCCGCTTCCATCGAAACAATTGGCACCGTCCTTTTTGTTCTCGGACACTATGTGGGAAACACGGTCTCTTTCCGTCTTTCCTTTCACCAGTTTGTAGTTTTTCTCGCTTCGCTCTTGGTCTTTGACGTTGGAAACTCAAAAAGATAGAGAGAAGCCTTGTTCAGACCTATCTTCTCTTTCTCCATTTTTTGTCATTTTCTAATATTTTTGAATATTTTTATAGCTCTAGTCCCTCAATTTGGCAATTGTAGTCCTGATTCATACCCCGGATTGATTTCTCTACGATTAACGATGAAAAAGGGGAGAGAAAAGGCGTGGGAATCCCCGACTCGGCCCTCGATAGTCCGATCCCCTGCACCCGTAAAGTCTCGGCAAGAAAAATGTATAAAGGCGCTACAATTTTGAATAAATATGATGTCCGCGCCGAGACTTTACGGGTGCAGGGGATCTTGCTATCCAGGGCCGAGCCATGTCTCATTGCGGCGTTTCTTCACTGGTAGATAACACCCTGGGGCGCTCTTTCCTCATTTTAAATGGGAAAATGCTTCGAAGGCAGCAAGGTACTTCCTAGAGAACCTAGAAATCTCCTCACAGAACCCCCCAACTTCCAAAAATCCTCCAAGCAATAGCCACCAAAAGAAAAATGGAAGAGGCAAGCTTTTGCTGATCTTTTACCAGCTTTTTTTCATTAAAATTGTCCAATTCAAAACTTTTCAATGTAGAGTATTTCCGTTTGAAACCCCTCTCCAAATGAAGTGAATCTCTTTTCCTGTTTACGACCCGCTCATTTCCCTGCCGGTCCCTGTCACTTTTTGTTCTTCTTCTTCCAGACGGATCGAGAGACGGTCATTGAACTCTCGCCTCCGCCGTCTAGCTTCCCAATTGTCTAGGTTTAGCTACCGGTTCGGATTTAACCAGATAGAGAAAGAGAGGGAGAGAGTCCAATTATAAACATTCTCCGCTTCTCGATTGGTGAGATTTTGTACCGGATTGACCTCTGCCGGTCTGTGTGTGTGGTAACCGGGGGTAGTTCTACGAAAACCGGTGGAGATTTGACGCGTAACAGGAGATTTATTAGCCATTCGAGAGTCATTTTCAAGCTGGTTATTACTCGCTGGACTAGCTGACCTCCCCCACCGGATACCTCTCTCTCCCCCTTGGTTGGGTTACTTCTTTCTCCCCTGCCCTTCCTCCTCCCCTTGGATCAGTTTCTCTTCCCTTGCGCAATCACAGATCCGATGTCGGCCCTGCCGTTCGTCGGTGGTGTCTATCCCGCCAGTCCTCCCCGCTCACCGGCGCCCTTCTCCCCTGTACAGAGGAGATTATCCCCGCAGTCCCGCGATTCACTTTCCAATGCCAGCCTCTCCCTGTTTTCCCTATTTTCCACTATAAAAGGGCATGTTTTCCTCTATATATCCCCGTGAAAATTACGCAAATACAAAGGACAACTGGGAAAAAGCCGGGATTCGTATCGCTAACGGATTTCTCTGGTGAGAATGCTGGTTTACTGTATTTTGACAAAATTTCCAATTTCGAATTTTCAACAAAATTTCCCCCGCCAGAAGTCTAGAAACCGTTTTTTTCCATTTGTTCGCACCTCCCGCTACATGTCGTCTCCTCGTTCTTTTCAAGTGCTATAATTCCCACCGTATAATAGCCACCGACGTGTCCGCTCGTAAGACTAGCTGTCATTTTTTTTCGCGAAGAAGAGTTTTTCATGCCGATTGGGAAAAATATATCCATTTGTTGGATTCTAATTAGGAAAAATTGTAGGAATTGCGCCATTGGATAGTCTAGGTTCCATTTCGCGCAGAATTTATCCTATAGTATTCCATAGTGAGCTCCGTTTTGTTCTTATTAGAGTCAACTGGCCTTCAATAGCTCCTCCTTCTGGCCACCCCCCGGCCTCGCTTCCAATCCTTTCCAAGATCCGATAAAAGTTAAATTAACAACAGCTCGAGACTATAAATTCCGTTTATCCACATAGAAACACGAAAATCTGTCGGCTCGCCGGAGTTTATGGGAAACTTTGAGCGTCAGGCACCCATTTGGAGCTCATGATAGGGGTACTCTGCAAGCGAACCACAATTTATGTTTGTTTTAACATAAAATCCTCGTTGAAAACTCAAATTTCGGTTTTAATGATGCCCAGGTTAACGGACAAGTCAAAATCCGCTGTTCTGGGCCAGTGAGCCTGGACCTGACACTTAGACTACACGCAATTTTCGTCTCCAGGCAGCAATTTTTCACTTGGTTGCGGTTTTCGCAATTTGTCTTCCAATTTTACACGTTCTAGCTCAAAAATAAGAGCTTTTCCATCTGAAAGGCCCCCTTTTCCCAAACCTACGCCTTCCCCGTCCTATTAGGGTCGAATATCCTATGCATAGCCCCCGAGCAATTCGCTTTCCGTGTTCTATTCCAAAACGACAAAATTAGGCTATGTCTTCCGTTCAAAAATGGCTACTTGCAAGAAGCGACGCCAGAAAAAATCAGTCCAAAATCGAAATCCAAGGTCAAAAACTTACCTTTTACCAGTCAACCACAACAGACCAGCAGCCGTGACCCAGTTTCGAATCCTATTCCCCTTTTTTTCGTTAAGCACCATCGGATCGACGACGGCCTTCCTTCTGCCCGGCTAGATTCTCCATATCAGAAATGCGTTAAGGCTATTGTTTTCTTTTTGTCATAAATGCCATTCAATTGGACGGGCAGAGTGTGAAAAGCGCGAGGTCTCTTCCGCTCCTCGTCCTCCTCTTGCGCAATGCGCGTGTGTCCTTGCTTTAACCGCACATCGCCCTCTTGAGCGATGTCTTCTCTTGCTCTCAAGTGACACAACAGGGGCCGGGGGAAAACTGCCCCGTCTCTGTCTAATTCCGTCACTATCCCACCCCGCTTACAGACATCAAGAACACTCTTTACACGTGTAGTAATCCTGGATAAAACATATGTTTTTCTCCCTGTTTCTGAAGCGGATTCCACCACGAAACGGTTCCGCCTTACAGTAAGCCGTAAGCCTCTGCCTCTCTTGTGTTTTTAAACAAAATCGGCCATATACTCTTGGAACAAGGAAAACTGTCTTTTCATCCTGCTTACCATGAAAATTGAACAGCTACCGTACTCGAAAAAGGAAATTGACCTAACACCATGTAATACACGTTTTTTCCACTATCTTCAAAAAAGAGATTTGTCAGTTTCCCTCCGAATTCTCTAGACTGTCTGTTAATTTGGAGCCTTACATTCCCGCCACGAGGAATGTGACAAAAGAGACCGTTAGCTATCGTTATTGGCCTTCCTTTCTGCCTTCCCATTTCTACTTTCCGCTTCCCCTATTTGTATTCCTGTCTCTTTCTCCTTATTTTATAAAATGTAATCAGCTACCGTGCTCTAGAAGCGGTAGACATTTGTGAAACACTCTCGTTTACCGTCCATTCTATGTTTTTGACCGGAAAGACATCCTGTACCCTCTCAAAACGTTTTTACCTTACAGTAATCCATGATTCTCGGTTTCTTAATTAATAGACTTGTTTCCCAGTTGGATACTGTACTTTTACTTTAATTAATTCCCAATTGGAACACCGATAGTATCCTGAAAAGGAGCAAGAACCGCTAGATAGGCGTTCAGGGTTCAAAGAGGCTCGTTCCCGCTCCCCGACCTCAACTTCTTGACTTTTAAACCCGGAAATCCATTGCTACACCGTTTTCAAAAGCTGCAAAGCTCTACAGGGTGCAATATTTATTTACCCAAGTTCAATTTGACCGCCATTACGAGAGGCTAGCTCTTGAACACCGCGACGTATGGGAAGGGGGGAATGGGTGTAGTTCGGTCACAATGGCACCTGGCGTTAGACATGTTATGCTATTCTTTCTCCTTTTTGGATCATACTTTTATGAGAATTTTTCCTAATATAGGGTTCCTTTAGTCCAAAATTCTCAAGATCCGCATCTATTCTCCCTGTATTACGGTATCTCCTGGTTTTTGACCAAGATCTTCTTCTAATTCTTTTCTACCTCTTTTTATGGGCCCAGATGACTTTTCTCGTTTTAAGCACCTTTCTCCTCCTTTAAATTATATACAAAACAAAAAATATGGTCAGAATTTCCTTTTGGAACTCATAGAAACCTGAATTTCTGCAGTTGCACGCCGTTTGCAGCGCCTTCTCGGCAAATCTGCCGCCCTTTGAGCCGTTCGCCGGGAAAAAAAGCGTCCCTCTATTATTTTCAAAGCAGAGGAAGAGAAAAAAAGAGCGGGTAGCAGAAACACACAAGCCACACGCGTTATAAGAACAGTTCGCGGCGGAAGCTCATGCTGCTTGACGCTGATCTTGGTATCCCTTGGAGGCAGAGAGCCGCCGCCGCCGCTATTTTTCGGTCCTCGATCGGTTGTCAAGCAGCTTTCGGCCGGTCTCTATGATGTGTTGTGTTCTCCCTCTCGTCTATTTGTCCTCCCATTTGAACTCATTGATTCTTCACCATTTTAAAGATCTATACGGATCAATCCCTTCTTCTTCTCGCCCCGGCAGATTTGAAATTTGACCCGTCTCTCCAGCGATGCCCTCTTCCTCCTGTTGACCAAGAGGATTTTTACGCGCGCCTTAGAGGGAAAAAGAGCTGGGACGCTGTCCGTGTGCCCAAGGGCGACGAGAAGGAGGAAGACGTCTCACATTTCCTGTTGACAGCCGGTTTACAAGGCCTCGAAGGAGGCGAAGAGGAGGCGACACCTCCCAGGGAGGAGCTGCCGTGTTTACTTAGACTTTCAGTTGTTGTTGCCGCTGCTAAAACCATGTGAAAAAGGGAAAAGAGAGAGAATGACGACGACGGGAAACGTGATTCTTTGAAGTTGCAGACTCGGAGGCGGAAAAGATGAATCATGCCAAGGGGAGGGCAGTCCTTGAGGCCAAGTGGAGGACTACTTTTTCCTGTTGTGACTGTCCAGCCGGGGCAGCTCCTCCAAACTTTCTTTTTTTCCCGTGTTTTGGTCCTTTTGCACTCCTTGCAGTTGTTTTCCGACCCCTAGCCCTCGAAAAATGCTAGACAGCCCGAAACTCAAAATTTCTTGCAAAAACAATAACAAAAGAATAAATACCCCCTAGTAAAAAGAAGAAAAAAAAGCAAAAGTTTTGGAGGTACGGGGGTTCGAACCCCGGGCCTCGCGCATGCAAAGCGCGCGCTCTTCCACTGAGCTATACCCCCATATTTTGGTACATTTCAAAGTACTACTCCTCGTTTTTAATCAGAAAATGTTTCATTGTTTTTTGCCAAGCTTTTCAGCACACAAAGAAGCAATTTACAGTCTTCACGTCTACAATTCATTTCAATCGGATATTTCCTAGTTAAAGAACTACGCGCGCTGTTGTTGCGGGACCCAGTGGTAGGCGCCAGGACCAGGGAGCAGATAGCGCGATACATTTTTTCCGTTATGTAGTCGTGTCTTCTCCAGAAAGCGAAATTCTGCCAAGAAGACCAAAACCTTGTCTAATCCCCTTGTCTTGTCCCAAAATTCTCGTCAAAACTCGGTTAAAGGGAAAAAAAGCGAAGTCAAGGCGTGACTAATCCCCCCTTCTCCTGTCATTTCCACGCCCGGCCATTTCTCCCCATTGCCATTCCATTCCTTCCATCGACTTCTCTTCTCTTGCTCCAGCTGGATGTATCGTAAATCTTCTTTTCCCATCCGGCCGACGTCCGAAGGTCAGCTTTTCTTATTTCTCATCTTTTGCCACCTACCACCGGCAAATGATCATTTCTGACAAGTGCGACGAAAATTACAGCGCCGGCAGAAAAAAAGCGCACATTGTGGCACTTTTTGAACCCGCCGGCTGGTCGGAGCGGAGACGGGCGCGCGAAAACATCATCACAACGTGTCTAGCCGTGGTCATTAATGTTCGCCGGAGAGTTTCGCTGTCTAATGTGCTGTGGCGCTTACTGTCTAACTGTGGCTCCCACCGCCATTGAGACCAAATGGCCCTGTCGTGGCGTTTATGGCACTTTTTACTGCGAACTGTGGCTGTGTCTTTCAACTTTCAGTTAGACCTCTTTTGTAGCCACTAGTTTTGTAACTGTGGCCCCTTCGGCCTATTTACAGCGTTTGAGACTTCCACTTCTCTAATTTGGTCGGCTGGTAGTGTGAACTGTGGCTGAATCAGTAGTTATTACTGTCTAACTGTGGCTACTCGCCGTTTATACCAATTGTTAGGCGAAATTTCTATTATTTTTGTGACCAGCTAGTAATAACAGCTAATTGAGTAAACGTAGCGCTTCGCTGTCTACCCGTGGCCCTTGTTACTCCCCAATTCGCGGCTTTTTGAAGTGTGAACTGCGGCGCAAGCTGTCTAACTGTGGCTGTGATCTATTCCACCCATTTTAACAGTTATTCTGACCCATTTCGTCGTCTATTTTTGGTCAGACTAATTGGATAATTGTGGCTGTCTACCAGTGATCTCCGACGCTTATCTGCCCGCCATTCTTTTGCCTAATTTGCTGCTCTGAAGTGTGAACTGTGGCGCCTCAGCTGTGGCTCCCTCTCTGTCCTCTCTGTGCCCTTTTTCCAGCCCCACCTTATCATTTTCCCAACTGTTGCTGTTCCCAATCTCCTTATCATAGCCACCTGTAAGGGAGTAGGCCGTGTATGCTCAACCCCCTTCGCTTGCCCCGGTCCCCCTCACCCCCCGGGGGATGTTCCATTCAATCGATTGCCTGCCCCCGCTCTCTCTTCCCAGTCGGTTATAATCCCGTATAGTTTGCAGGCCTTCCATATCGCATCCGCTTTTCTTTCCCTTCTCCCCCGCATAGTTGTAATCGATCCTTTCGCTCTTTAGGCGGGTTTAACCTCACTTCCTCTCACTTTCGATTTCTAGAACGATTAGAAACTCGAGTGTTTGACTATTTTATACTATAAAATCACATAAAACAGCTCTTTTAGACCTCGATTTTGATGGTTCTCCCCCAAAAAGGGCTTATTTTGCCCTAAATGATCATTTTATGCCTTAAAATGTATTTTAAACCACAAATTCGAGATTTTGGTCTATTTTCCGTTCAAAAATGGTTTCTCCAAGCTATTTTACCTTGCTTTTCAGTTTTTTTAATCGATATTTTAGCCTTGTATCACAGTTTAGTTGACTATAAACCCAGCCTATAACTATTTTTACTCCTTGCCGTGGCTGGAGACAGCGCCCATTCGAACAGCTGTCACGGCTGAATTACTAGGGGGATTGTTTAGAGGTCAGCAGCCTCTTGGCCACTTCTCCATATGTTCTTTGCTTTACGAACGGCTAATTTTTGCCCTAAAAATCCAAAAAAAGGATGAAAATGGCGAAATGGGACGGCCAAAGATTTCCCTTCAAATTCTATCCAACCGACTGTTTTCCCGCCCTTTTGGCGTTCTTGGTGGAATTTTCCTCCTGTTATCCTTATTCCCCGACTGTTTTTCAGTTTTCCGCAGTCAAATAGCTTTTCAAAGTAATGCATCTTCTCTCGAAAATAAGCCATTTGGCTGAAGAAATTGAGTGAAACGCATTCAATACTGGGGTAACCCTGTTTTCGCCTACATTATCTCCCAGTTGCATCAAACACCGACTGTTATCAGAAAAAGAGACTGACAAAAAAGTGGAAACGTTTCTACTGCCCCTATTCTCTTTTTGATCCCAGTTTTACCGTCCTGATTGGGTTTTTGGCCACGTTTCTATCAATTTTTAACCCTCAACCCTTTTCTGAGTCACGGTACAGGATAGTCCGATGCTCTGCACCCGTAAAGTCTCGGCAAGACAAAGGTATAAAGGCGCTACAGTTTTGTCCCCTTGGACTGTACCTGGGCCGCTAATTATGCGTTCTTCTGAAAGTTGACTGATTTCCAGGCTGGAATCTAAATTTCCGCTAGGGATGACTCAAAATTCCGCCAATTCCACTGGGGAACATAGAAAAAAAGGCGGGCAGATTACTCTCTGTTTATATGACGTCTACCGGTTTGGTTATTATGTTGAGGACGGGGGGATTGCCCCCTCCTCTCGCTCTATTATCAATAGGGAGACACTCTTGGCCATCTTGAATCCTCTTCTTTCTCCCCCTCTGCCAGTTTCTTGAATAAGATCTTTCCCCTCCTAACAAACTACTGGAGAGAGGCTGACGAAAACCAGTCAAAGAACAATACATATCTAAACCTCGCCCTCGCCTCCTCTCCCACCTCTGCCCCCGGTGCCTAGCAAAGATCAACATCACCCAAACGGGACCCGGCAGCCGCTGGTGGTAGTTAGAAGGGGGCTAGACCCTGTCATCAGCAGTCAATGTATGTATAGAGAGATAGAGATGGGTGGTATAGAAGAGAGGAGAGGACAAATAGATCAACGACGTGGATCTTTTTATTGTATGGGGGGAACCGGGGGAAATGACTAGCTGGTTGGCAGACGCCGAAAAAAAGCCACTATTCATTTGTTGTCTAGTCGGGAGCCCTTGATTTAGAAAAAAAGGATGCCAAGCATTGTTCTACCCTATTTTTTTGATATTTTTGGATGAACCTCGGGGTAGGTTCGTAGTTTTACGTCTCTCAGACTCAAAATAATGAGGTTGGACCCTTCAAGAGGACATGCTCTTTTCGGCGTTCTTGCTATTCTTTTTCCTTCCTGGCAGTAGTTTCTGCATTGGAACCTGAAACTTTTGGAAATGGCAGCTCTTTCCAAGATGGTACTGTAGTTTTTTGTGTTCTCGTCCATTTGTGACTTCCTTTGACTCCTCCTCTTAAAAATCAAGGATAAATCTTTGTTAGACTAATTTGAAACCAAGGAACGAAACTAAAATACCATAAAATGGCAGAAAATGGCTCTTATTATGAATCTACCGGGTACTCTTACTCTTCGAAAGCTCCAACACAACATTTCTTTGTTTCTTCCCAATTTTGCCCCAGAAACATTTGGAAAGGGAGTAAATTACTGTAGAACTTTGAAGATTTGTCTTCTGGATCATAAAAATGTACAATTTCTCCATGCCAAAGTAATTTTCCGGCTTTCACAGACCGTTTTGTAGATTAATCAGATGGTGAGAGAAATTGGCGGGGTTTCTTCATTTGTAATCATTTCTAAAGAGCTGTACTCCATTTTTATAGAATGTAGGGAGTATTCCAGGTCTTACACTAAGTAAATTCCTCCTTCTTTACAATTGAGCAGTCAAAAGTTCTTGGCAAGGGCATTTATTCGCAGTTCTGCCCAATAGTTTGAGTCTAACTCTTGTTTCAGCCACTTTTCCCAGCTTTTCTTCAATTTTAGAGTTACAGCCATCCTAATTTCCAGTCAGAATCATTGCACCTTGTGGATTTTAGCCAGC
The DNA here is from genome assembly GCA_932521035.1 of Oscheius dolichura. Taxonomy (NCBI): domain Eukaryota; kingdom Metazoa; phylum Nematoda; class Chromadorea; order Rhabditida; family Rhabditidae; genus Oscheius; species Oscheius dolichura. The sequence goes on from OW051494.1 coordinate 8,749,292, forward strand.
CGCAATTCGTACAGTCCGTACAGTTCATTTTGTCCACTATACTGTTCACAGTTGTTCAAAAATCCGTCTATTTACTCAATGTCGTGTGCCACGACGACACACTTTCCAATAGCTCGCTATTCTCGCTGCCAGCTGGCGCTCTCTCACCATCGCATTCTCCTACTATAACACAAGTACCTAAAAGCTTTTCTGCAACGGTGAGAGGGAGGGTGAGCAACTGAAGGAGGGCAGCTGCTGCTGACTGAACTAGTTATTACCCTACTGTGTCAATTTTGGGACCAGTAAACTTTACTTTTTTCTCTTAAAAGTGACCTCTTTCCGCTTCCTTTTCTACCTTTTAAATCTCCAAAAAAGTAGGAAAATTCGAATTTTCCCTTCCTGCCGGGCTCTTCTCCTGTCTGGGACGATCCTCCCATGCTTTTTATGAATTAATCGAGGGATTGGTTGGTTTTCTTCGTTTGTAATTATTTTAAAGGACTATAACCCGTTTCTATATTCGCTTACTGAGTGTTATACGCCCTACGCAGTGAATATTCCAAATTTTAATCGAAAACCCCGCCAAAATTGAATTTCCTGTCCATTGCCGGACGACGTTCCGCCCGCCGTTCCATCCCATTTCATTTGCTGGCCCTTTTTCGCTGTTCCTTTTCTATTTGAGATGGAGTCTGCTATCTTTTCCACTCGAGACCCAATAATTAATATGCGGTATTTCAGATGGTGTGATGGCAGCTTGGCCCCGTGCAACACCCCTACTCTACGTGGCCCTTGGGGTACTTCTTGGCCTATCCCTATCACTTATATCGTCACCTACAGTGGTTAGTTCTGGATTTTATTGTTAGAAATTTATTTTCTAGACAACATTTGATAGTGGCTATATTTTACGAGGCGAACGACATCTTCATCATGATGCTCATGGAGATGACGAGGTGGATGACAGCCATGCGCCAAAGGATGCCGTTGAATTTCATCTCAACGAGACATCTGGACATCATCATGCCGGTAAGAACTAGCATTATATCTTCTTTTAGTTATTTTCTATGTTAATATCGAAAGAAATTTGCTAGAAATTCAGTTTCCCCGGTGAGCAAGGCGCCCAATGCTCCTGAGATGCGGATTTTGACCTTTTGCCTATTCAAGCAGTTTTCTGGGCAATCTATTGTTCCGTTTGATGAGTAATGGGGAATTTTGATATTAAAATTCGTTGGAAAACGTTTTCCTCGTCATAAAATTGTGGAATAGTGGACATTTATCCCTTTTTAGTAGTTTACGGTGCCCTATTCTTTCAATTAGTAGGCGCGCCGCCTTTAGAACCATCTGGTACCTAGAGAAATCATTTTTTGCAAGAAAAATTGTACCACTTGATAGAGAAAAGCGTCCTTTACAATTCTATAGGTTAAAAATTGAATGAACCTGACATAAACGCAGGTTATGGCTCCCTAAGTGGAGAAGGAGCCCGGGAAAGAGGCACACCACAACTACGCGCGTTTTGTTTCCTGACAAGTACTCCCCTTATTTCCAAATTTTGGACTGAAAAATAGACCATTTCTATGTAATTTTGATGAAAATGGATCGTTTGGAAAGGGCAAAAGGGAGGAAAATGGGGGCAAAGGGGGCGGAGAGGTGGCGGGGGGCAAATTTTTCACTGGCTACAGTTTTCGGGGTTTTCTGATCTAAAAGGTACAGTAGTCTTATAACTTTCATTGTTTTTCAGGTGAACGTGAGGTAGCAGATGAGATTTTCAAGAAAGTCCGTGTATTTTGTTGGATTCTAACTGGCAAACAAAATCATGAGAAGCGAGCTAAACACGTCAAGGCAACTTGGGCCAAACGGTGTAATAAGCATTTGTTTATGTCGTCAGAAGAGGATCCGGACCTGCCGGCAGTCAATTTGAATATCAGTGAAGGGCGCGATTATCTCTGGGCCAAGACCAAGGGCGCCTATAAATATGTTCATGATCATTACTTGGTGAGTCGGCTTTATTTTCACTTTATTTTATTGTATTTTGAAATATTTTTAAGGCATTTTTGGCTGTGAACAAAAGTGAAAAGCCTAGAGATTACTGTAGTCCAGAATATTAGGAGAAAACACCCAGATATGGCGAAAATTACCCAATTTTCTGTTCAAATTCAGATTTCCATTTGATTAAATACCGTAGTCTATTCAATAGCCCAAAAAATACCGTAAAAATGAGCCCAAAATTCCATTTTTGAAGTGATCTCCAGGCGGATGGGGCGCGTTTACAGGCCTTACTTGTCTCGTGCGAATTTTGGAAGAATTACGGAGAATGGAAAATGTTGTCTTCCTACCAAGGGTGTCATTTTTGATACAACTTTCAGTAAAACGTATTCTAGACGAGAACAATTGATAATATTCGTCGTAGGGCGCACTTACTTCCATTTATTTCCTTCTTTACTGTGGAGGCGCTCTCTCCTGGCTATAATTACAGTAATCTCCATAAAAATTCAAGAGAAATATCCGGAAAGGCGTCTTTTTTAAGTATTTGGGTTGATACTCGGTCAGAAACGATCTTTTCTCCTCAAAAAATGAGAAATAAACGCGCTCTGAGGCTAGTTTATATCCCAAACGCGTTTTGGGTCAATTGTCAAAAATGACGGGTAACTGAAGATTTCAAAGTGCTTTTCTAATTAATTTCCCTTCTTTTCAGGATGAATATGACTGGTTCCTGAAAGCGGATGACGACACGTACGTAGTGCTGGAGAATCTTCGCTACATGTTGTTAGCTCACTCGCCGGAGGAGCCGGTCTGGTTCGGGATGAAGTTTAAGCCGTTTACGAAGCAGGGCTATATGAGCGGCGGAGCGGGCTACGTCTTGAGCCGGGAGGCGCTGAAGAAATTCGTCAAGGAGGGACTGCCAGACGACAGCAAATGCAAGGCCCATCACAGCGGGGCCGAGGACGCCGAAATGGGAAAATGCCTGGAGAAGATTGGAGTCAAGGCCGGCGATTCGAGAGACGCCGACGGACACCATCGAATGCTGCCCTTCGTGCCGGAACATCACCTCGCGCCGGGACACGTGGATCCCAGTTTCTGGTTCTGGCAATATACGTATTATCCCATGGATCAGGGGCCTGGATGCTGTTCAGGTGAGCAGAAATCAGCCGCTTTATTCTTATTGTTTGGGGATTTTCTGGTCAGAATCTTGAGATACAGTATCCCAGTTGGAAATGAGCCGAAGTTGAGCTGAAATGGCAGAAAAAGGCGATAAGAGCGGCAAAATAAGTCTTCCATGGAAAATTTTGTCCCATATTCCATGCTCCCGTGTCTTTTTCAAAGAGAGGAACGTTGCCTTACGTAAACATTCGTCTTGGTCGATGTGGCAGCCTTTTGGTCGTCTTTTTCTAATTATTTCTGCGATGAGCGGGAAATTCTACGTCTTTTGAACCAAGCCGAGTTCTCGACTGTTATTTGAATTTTACGGCGTGATAACTCTAAAAATAGGCAATAATCTTGGATTTATTGAAGAAATGGGCGAAAAACTGTTCCTTGGCCTGAATTTGGCTAAAAATTGTAGCTGATTGAAGAAAGTTGGGTAGCCTTCGGGGTTGTGAGAGAAAATAGATGAAAAAGTTTGAAGTAGGCAAGTAAAATAAAAGCAAAAGTATTCTCCCCGGCCGGGAATTGAACCCGGGTCTCGCATGTGACAGACGCGGATACTCACCACTATACTACCGAGGACATGGATCTTGGCGCGTTTTGGAGCGGTTCTATTCATTTCTTCGCTTCTGTTCGCGCTTCTACCCTACCTTTACGGGGAAATGGCCCAAAATGATCTTATTTACCCTTCAAAAACTCCCAATTTTTCAGATTATGCCATCTCTTTCCACTACGTGAATGCTAATCTGATGTATGCGCTGGAATATCTAATCTATCATTTGAAACCATTTGGTGTGGATCGTGCTCTCCGTATTGGAAGTAATGAAACCGTTGTGGAAGCGGCTTTCGCCTCTGCCCGTGCCAATATGGGAAAGGTTTGTCGTCTCGAGACCTCAATGTTCAAATTTTCTATTTTAGGATGACATTTTTGCGGATAAAGTACCGCCGGTTCCAAAATAGTCTCTTCCGACGTGTGCCTCTCTTCGTCTTATTTCTTCATCAATTTTGGGTTCATTTTTGCGGGTCTTCAAACGAAAAACAGAATACAATATGCCTTGCACACATAAAAACATGACAGCCACTTCCTCTCCCCCTCTTCCCGTCTCCTCTCTACCAGCAATGTTACCGTATCTCTCTTCACATTTTTGCCAGTAAAATGTTACATTATATATTATTCTGCCAATTCTTCGACTGTGATTTGTTTCATTTCTTTCAATGTCTCTTCTTTTTTTCAGTGGGGGAACCGCGGCGCCGGTCATGTTCTTTCTGCAAATACTCTTTAATTTCTTTTTAAAGGGTCCGTCTCTTTATGATTAAAAGATAGCCCAGATTTTAAGCTACATTTTGACTATAAAAAGCAGGAAATTTGAGAAAACTGAAGCGTTAGCTTACAAAAGCGCGCGATTTGAATCTACCACGTGTTTCGCGTCTTTCTAGCGGTGAAAATGGCCAAATTTCTTTGTAGAACCCTTTTTAAGCCAAAAACATAAATTCACCGTGGATTAGACAGTAAAAATGAGAAAAACTGACTGGCGACCGTCGATTTCCCCTCCCCTCCCCCTCCCAAATTCTAGTCACTCGTTTAGCCTTACAATGGTCATTTTTCCCTTTTGTCATGTCTCTGTTCCTGTTTTTCTGGGTTCCAAAGGACTTTCTGATTGTCTTTGCCTCAAAATCTTATTCTTTTTTCCCTTTTCCGGTTAATATGGGGGAAACTGTCGTCTCTCCTCGTTTGAAATTGTTCCCCGTTCGTAGATGGTCTTCCCTTCCTCCCCCAGTCACAGAGAATAAGATAGAGGCAAGCTTTAATTTATTGAGAGAAATGTTTGAAAATATAAAAGGTTTATAACGACGTTTGTTTGAATAAATGGCGAGCGGACCGTTGGGAGGGGAAATCGGTGAACTCGTGGAAGCAACCGGAAAAGGAAGGGCAAGTCCTGAAAATGTTGATGAGATTTGGATTAGGGGAAAATGTAAAAGAAAGCTAGAAAGGTACCTTCAGGGACAGTAGGGTGGGGAGCCCCTAGTATTGCATATACAAACACCAGCAGGGCTACAGTAGCCTCCATCCTGAAATACTGCTATCAATTTATATACAGTAGCTTACACATTGGATACAATTGACGAGGGAACAATACAAGTCCGAACAGGCCAACTCCGAGCGTGGTGACAGTCTTCCGCTATTTGGCTGGGGGAGTTCGGCATTGACGAGGACAGCGGCTCCGAGGGTTACCACGATGGCGACGTAAAAGAAGTTCATCTTTTTTGTTTGTTTTCTGAAAATGAAAGTGGACCGAAAGCAAAGGAGAAGAAGCCTGTGGGCTGACTAGGAAGATGGCTGGATGTCTTCTGCCAGTCGCTCAGGGCTTATATATCCAGTAAAGATAATATGAGCTAGTAGGAGGGCTCGCTGTCTTCTGCCATTTGACCAGGCTTTATATATCAGTGAAATTCTATGTTTACCCTTTGGAACCACGCCTACTTTTGTAAGGTCACACAATCTTTGTTTGCTACGCCCCTTTTGCTTTCCCAAGTCTTTCTGTTGGTTGAAAATTGGGAAAAGAAGGACTAAATGGGCGAACGCGGAAAAATACCCTTTGAGATAGCACCCAGTGAACAACTAGCATCGCCTAATTATAATAAGCAGCAGAGGTGTGCGGAATGGCAAATTTGGTTTTTTTCGGAATACGGATACGGAATACGGAATAATTTTTTTTCCGGAATTTTCTTGTGACCAAGAACAACCAGTGAGCACGTCTCAGTCGCTCAGCTAAATCTCCCGAAGTTTTAATGTATTTTCCGATATAACTTTTGGCGCGACGTCGAAAATTTGAAATTTGGCGAGCTGTGGGGTGAGAGCAGGATGGTGCGGGAGAACGCGGAAGAAGGGGACTGGGGAGCTGAGCATAGAACAGTGAGAGAAGGAAAAGCGAAAGGGATTCGGCGGAGAAAGGGAAGAAGAGCACGCGTGCAAGGGACACCGTGAGTCAGAAGAGGGGGAGAGAGTGCCCAGGGAGAAGTAGGGGGTCGGCTGGTTAGGAGAGAAGCTATCTTTATAACGGAAAACCTTATGCTCACAGGCCTTGTGATTCCCGATAAAAAGTTATCGTCACATTAAAGATTCCCGATAAAGGAAGACCAGAGTAAACAACAAGGTGGAGTTGGTTACGACGGCTCAAGAACCAAACAGACCTGGTCAGGGACTGAAAAAATGTCGACGTCTAGCCCTTATGCCTTTCTACCAGGATGATACCGGATAATTGCTACTGTTAGAAGTCTTATGAAGATTAGCCGGTCAATTATATAGCCTGTCCGTCCTAATTCCCGGTCAAGAGCCGAAGATTTTGGTATTTTCGGACACCTTATCTCTCAATTCGGAGCCTTTGATGTGGGATCCCAGGGTAATTTGGAAGGATTAGAAGAAAACGTTATTTGTGGTATTGTCCCCCTTTGTAGGCTACTTCCCCAATATTGTTTTCTTTTTGTTCCATCCTTGTAAACACAAATAACATTCTTGGTCACTTTTTGTTGACATTCGTCTAGATTGTAAATTACTTTGCCACTATACAAAAAGAGATATCTACTTCCAAAGAAATAAAGACGAATACGGCCAAAACCAAAATTTTTCTAATTGAAACCACTTTTCAGCTCTGGAGACGCTGTTCCTGGTTTTTAATTCTAAAAAGTAGACGCCCCGTGGTCTTCCTTTATCCGGAAATCTGGTGACGATAACTTTTTATCGGGAATCACAAGGCCTGTGAGCACAAGGTTTCCCGTAATAAAAGATAGACGGCAAACATCCCATGATGGAACAGCTTGTAAGGTGTGCGAGTCTGTGCCACGAGTGGGTGTGACTGGCTGTTCAAAGAGAGTAAGAGGCCTTCGACCAAAGCATCAGATTCTAATAATTTTCACTTTTTTGGACGAAGAAGATTACGGACCGTAGCTTACGGAGGACAGATTGTGGAAAGGTTAACGAGGCTTGGAGCCACAATTATAAGTTCTGTTCTCGAAGAAAGTGAGCTGAATGGCCCGGAAAAAAGTGAAAATGTTGTCTTGAAATAGCGAAGAAAGCCCGAATGAGCTCTTCTGGTACGGATCCAAATATTCTTGTTTTCCCATGGGGCAAATCATTTTTTCCCATCAGGCAAATACCCACTATTTCGACTTGCATCATTTCAATCTCCCTCTCCCTTCTCTTTCTCGGTCCAACTCTTGCCCGAGATATTCTCCCAATTATGCAATACGACAAGATTCTTACTTCCCTGATCTATTTTCTCTCCGAAGTGTTTATGAAAACTTTGCCCCGCTCAAAACCGGGCGACTGATAGACTTATCTTATCAGCTATCAATAAGTCCGGAAGAGTCAAGAATTCTCTCCAAAAAATAAATAGAGCGCTCAAAATCCAAGCCCATTGGAGCCATCTGATTCGATCAAAATGTGTTGGACCGTTTTCTCTTTCAAATAAGGTCTTCGACCAAGACATCGGGTTCTAACAACTTTTACTTTTTGGTACAATGAGAGTAATATATGATAGACAGTTGCTCCAGGATGGAAAAGTTAGCCAGGCTTGGAGCCATAACTACGGGCCCTGTTTCCCCCGAGAGTTGGCTGAATTGTGAGAAAGCCAAAGGGCTGCCTTGAAACGGCGGAGAAAGCCTAGAACCCTCTTCTGGCACAGAAAACTATTCAGATATCCTCTTTCTACTAATTTTAGAGGCATAAAAATGCCCATTTCTTCCTTCCAACATTTCCATTTCGTTACAATTTCTGCCACTTGTGCAACATGGCACCATACTTGCTTCCTTGTTCTATTTACAGACCCCCGGATGACTTTACATCGGGGTAGTGCCAGGTCCCGGAAGGTAACTTTGCCGCGCACAGCTTTTCAATGAAGGTTTCATGAAAATCTTTTTTGACCATGATTTTGAGGGTGGTCGCTTACCCCTATCCCCAAATTTTCAGGGATGTATTGCATAAAATAAAATCAGGAACAGCAAAAACATTTTGGAAAAATGTCCGCCGTCCGCCGTCACGGCAGTTTTATGGTGTAGTGGTTAAAGGGACAGTATGACCATTTTTTGAAGTTGGCTTCATCTTGTTCAGGATTTTTTCCTGATCAAAGTTATCTATTTTAAAAATTATAAAAATGTCAAATTCGCGAGAAAAATGCATGGAAAGTTTCAATTTTGTATTGCGAATTTCGTCCGACGCGCCTCCAAGCAACGCAAGCTGCCTTGAACAAGACCGCGCGCTGTTTACGCGCCGTTTGATTGCATTTTTCTCCCGATTACGGCGTTTTCAGCAAAAACTAAATAGAGCATTTTGATCTGCAAAATTAGCTCTACAAAACAAGACCAATTACAACAAAATTCATGATAGTTTTGAAAACTCGGGGTACTGTAGCAAAAACGGTCATACTGTCCCTTTAAAGGGACTGTCAGGGACCTATTTTTTGGTCAATTAATCCGATTAGACCAAAAATCACATTGATTTGAATTTCTGCTCTGCGTTAACTCGCCGGCAATTTTCCTTAGCGACACCTTATCCGTCTCTTTTTTCTCTACAAGTAGACACCGAAAACACCTCCGGAGTCCGTTTCGATCGAGTAAAAGCTCCATTTTTATGCGAGCATTTTTATTTTTAAAGGTCTAAAAGATGCCCAACCTTTAAATTTTTATCCAATTTTGACCGTTAATCCCCTTGAAAAGCGCACGTTTCACGTCACGCAAGCCTCCATCGCAAAAACCGAAAATACCCTCATGATCAGAAAAATGAGGCGAATTTTTTAAGCTAAAGTTGTTTTTAGTCCCTGACAGTCACTTTAAGAGGACAGGCATGGTCGGAGAGGTCGAGGGTTCGATTCCCGTCATGGTCAAACCTTTTTGCTTTTTTGTTTTGAGGTCCTGAAATCTTCCAAAATATTTTTGAAGTGTTTTTCGCTGCGGGATCCGTTCGTGGTAGGACCCCAATCGAGAGGTGGAAAGTTCGATTCCTCCTTCGGTCAATTTTTTGGCTTTATCTGTTTAGCATTTTTACAAAATGTTTTCGCTGCGGGAACCGCCCGTGGTGAGACCCTGCATAGGAGGGAAACCACTCTTTAGCTTCAAAAAGTCTCTTTTTGTCGTGAAATGCACATAAAAATTCGTAAACGAATTAACAAAACGAGGACAATCACTATTTAAAAAAGAGAAACTCAAGAAAACTTGTGGTTTGACAAGGAGTGTACAAAAAGAGGGCGATATTTTGAAGAATCGAACCACTGCACTTTTAAAGAATTTGATTCAAGCGTCTTTTCACGCCGCGATTGTTTTGTAGGAAACCTTATTCTGACAGATGATCCTTGGAAGATATAATCGTGCACAAAACTGTCCCGGGAAATGTGAATCTTTTCTTCGCCTCTACTCCACCTTGTTGTTTACTCTGGTCTTCCTTTATCGGGAAATCTTGTGACGATAACTTTTTATATCATCCTGGTAGAAAGGCATAAGGGCTAGACGTCGGCATTTTTCAGTCCCTGACCAGGTCTGTTTGGTTCTTGAGCCGTCGTAACCAACTCCACCTTGTTGTTTACTCTGGTCTTCCTTTATCGGGAATCTTTAATGTGATGATAACTTTTTATCGGGAATCACAAGGCCTGTGAGCACAAGGTTTCCCGTAATAAAAGATAGACGGCAAACATCCCATGATGGAACAGCTTGTAAGGTGTGCGAGTCTGTGCCACGAGTGAATGTGACTGGCTGTTCAAAGAGAGCAAGAGGCCTTCGACCAAAGCATCAGATTCTAATAATTTTCACTTTTTTGGACGAAGAAGATTACGGACCGTAGCTTACGGAGGACAGATTGTGGAAAGGTTAACGAGGCTTGGAGCCACAATTATAAGTTCTGTTCTCGAAGAAAGTGAGCTGAATGGCCCGGAAAAAAGTGAAAATGTTGAACTTTACGGGTGCAGGGGATGACTGTCGTGCACCGAGCCCCTGTCGAGTCCCGTACACTGGATTTAGATTTCCGAATATTGGCGCTATTCACTACCGATTCTTCGCGCCATTCTGATGTTCTGGGCCGTCAGAGGCTTCGTTAGCAAGGTAGCACCAGCGCGCCGTCGTAGTAAACCTGTACTAAATGGTATAGGACGAGCATAACAGAAATGGTGAGTTTGAAAATTTAGCATTAAAAAATTTTAGGCTTGGGCTTCCAAAATTGAACCAACTTTGTTTTAGATCTCGGACAGTTTCTTAGTATGCCCTGCTCTCCGACAAGACTATGCCCCGATGGCGAGAAAAATGTGTTATAGATGATCTCACAGCTCTTATTGTCTAAATTCCTAGTTGAAAAAATTGATCAAACTATTGGTTTTCGTAAAGTTAGATGTTTTTGTTCTCACATTTTTGATATTTTACAATTTTTAAATTTAAAAAAATGATTCATGATAAACATTTAAAAATATTTTCTGCTTCTCTCTCATTTGACCTGTCGATCCGAACAAACGACAGGTCTTACGTATAGAGATCTGCCCATTATTAGGGTAGGATAAATTGTTAATTGGTTGAGTACGCCCCAGGGTAGGCGAACGCGGAAAGCTAATTTGCGAGTTCGAAGATTGCCGCATTTAAAGGAACAGTGGCACAGCTTCAAAAATTAGATGCGCGCACGCATGAGGTTACGGTAGCGTGCCATTTTTAAAATTTTCAAATTTTGTTTTCTGCATGAGTTTTCAATATTTCTTTTTGCTAAAATGATCAGCATATTCCAATTAGTGAAAGCAATAAAAATCACAAAAATCGTATGTCACAATATGTAGAAATACAACTCGAAAGCATTTTTTTTTGGCCGATGTAAAGCAAACGCGCCCCGAGCATCTGCGCTAAGCGCAGACCGCGAAAAGCTGTGCCACCGTTCCTTTAACCACGGGATCCTTGTTTCCCGTTTTTGTTCACCTGGAAAAGTTGGGAAGGCAAAAGGGGCGTAGCAAACAAAGTTTCCTAATCTTACGAAGCAATATCAGAGAGTTAAAATAGAATTCGAGGGGTACATAAGGCCTGGTCCATTGGCAGAAGGCAGCCAGCTCTTCTCCTCGCTCAAATCATCACTTCCTCATTTTAGTTTGGTAAAATTGGTGCAAATTATCTTTTTTTGCATCTATCCTGGTTTAATATGCACTTTCAGAAACACTAGGAAAGATGAACATCTTTGTCGCTGCTGTTATTATGACCGCTGGTGCTATTCTTCTCGTCAATGCTGAGCTCCCACAGTCAAATGAAGGACGACTGTTTGATAAGCTTGATTGCTCGGCAGTGTTTTGTAGTCTAGTCACGTGTATATCTTGCGTAGGTTACTGTATGTAAAAGGGTAAACAATATTTCAGGGAGGTGGCTATTGTAATGGTTTCGGAACGTGTATCTGTAACACTAGGGATTCCCCGCCCGACTGCCCATAAAGGTACCGTTTTTCAACAAATATCATTTCTACTATGGAAATCACATCTTCAACTTTCAGGGTTCGCCCTTCAACCGCACCCCGTCCGCCGACCTTCTGCCACCGCCACGTCCAGCCGCTTCTCCATGTAAATTCTGTATATTTGTAATAACATATTGCTTGTAAATAAAGCGGTTAAAAAAATTCTTTCTTATTTTTTTGGGAGGGAAAATGACTTTTTCCTAAAAAAATAGAACAAAAAGGAGAGAAGAATTCTTTCAGTTGTCTCAAATCTGCAGCTGAAAACTTGAAGTTGGCCGTCAAAATCCTCAAAAATTCCACGGAAAAGCCATTAGAATTCGACTAGAGGCAGCCGCAAAATTGGTCTGGAGAAAGTTTTGGATTAATATTTTGGGTTTCCCGGACGGGATTGAGACAGAATCCTCAGAAGAGCCTTGAAATAAGTTATAACAAGGAAGCAATTCAAGAGTCTGTTCCATTTCATTTTTTTCCCGAATGGCTCTAAAAAACAATTGAAATGGCAATGAAATGCACAGTTTTTTTCTTCCGAATCTGCAGGATTTTTATTAGTTTAGCCTTCTTCTGACTGGTAGAAAGCTCTCGTTTCATGATTGCGGAATATTTCACTATCTCCCGATGTAAACTCATCGGGCCCCGCTATTGATTGCTATTTTCAGAGGCATTGTTCTGACCCGGCATTATTTTTCGTGCTTGGTTTTCCTATTTCTATTACAATATCACAAAACAATTAGTCTTCCTGTTTTTAGTCAGATGTATTGCCCCATTCTTTGATCAACACAGCGGCATTTTTTCCTGTCTCCACTCATCGCTCCCTTTTCCTAACTTGGTTTTAGACAACAAATGATGGACACATTCTTTATTGCTATGCTCTTTGTTGCTGGAGCAGCTGTACTCTCTGCGCTTGTGATGCAAACAAAGGCGCGACGCAAACAGCAAAGTTTGAGCGGGTCGCTACGGCTCGAGGGAAAAAGTTTCATGGAGGTAGCGCTGTCTAGGAATGGAAAAGGGGACCTAGATTGGTCTTACTGTAATTATACCCGGATGTAACAGTGTTTGGAGCCTTCCTATGGGTCTCTGAGACGTGAAATTACTGAAAACTGAGCAGAAATGTCCATGTAAACAGCAAAGGATGGTAGTCTCTATCGGGAAATATGCATGTTTAATCCGATAAATGCAGGAAAAGCCGGAAAAGCAAAAGTCGGCCTTTATCAATCCATTCTAATCTCAGTTCTTTGAAAAATTGGGTGTCCTCTCCATTCTCTCATAGTAGTCAGCTACTCAGCTACTGGCCCCCAGTTCCTTGGAATCTCGTGAGTAGTCGGAGCTTTCTCTCATAAGGAAGCAACAGTCTGAAGATCTCTACCAGGGCTACGGAAATTATTTGAAAGAGAAAACGGTCCAACACATTTTGATCGAATCAGATGGCTCCAATGGGCTTGGATTTTGAGCGCTCTACTTATTTTTTGGGGAGAATTCTTGACTTTTCCGGACTTATTGATAGCTGATAAGATAAGTCTATCAGTCGCCCGGTTTTGAGCGGGGCAAAGTTTTCATAAACACGTCGGAGAGAAAATAGATCAGGGAAGTAAGAATCTTGTCGTATTGCATAATTGGGAGAATTTCTCGGGCAAGAGTTGGACCGAGAAAGAGAAGGGAGAGGGAGATTGAAATGATGCAAGTCGAAATAGTGGGCATTTGCCTGGCTGTAACCATGGGAAAACAAGAATATTTGGATCCGTACCAGAAGAGCTCATTCGGGCTTTCTTCGCTATTTCAAGACAACATTTTCACTTTTTTCCGGGCCATTCAGCTCACTTTTTTCAAGAACAGAACTTATAATTGTGGCTCCAAACCTCGTTAACCTTTCCACAATCTGTCCTCCGTAAGCTACGGTCCGTAATCTTCTTCGTCCAAAAAAGTGAAAATTATTAGAACCTGATGCTTTGGTCGAAGGCCTCTTACTCTCTTTGAACAGCCAGTCACATTCACTCGTGGCACAGACTCGCACACCTTACAAGCTGCTCCATCATGGGATGTTTGCCGTCTATCTTTTATTACGGGAAACCTTGTGCTCACAGGCCTTGTGATTCCCGATAAAAAGTTATCGTCACAATAAAGATTCCCGATAAAGGAAGACCAGAGTAAACAACAAGGTGGAGTTGGTTACGACGGCTCAAGAACCAAACAGACCTGGTCAGGGACGGAAAAAATGCCGACGTCTAGCCCTTATGCCTTTCTACCAGGATGATACCGAAAAATTGCTACTGTTAGAAGTCTTCCTAACCATCTTGGAGGGAAACCACTCTTTAGATTCAAAAAGTCTCTTTTTGTCGTGAAATGCGCATAAAAAGTCGTAAACGAATTAACAAAAAGAGGACAATCACTATTTAAAAAAGAGAAACTCAAAGAAAACTTGTGGTTTGACAAGGAGTGTACAAAAAGAGGGCGATATACTGACCAGGTCTGTTTGGTTCTTGAGCCGTCGTAACCAACTAAATGGGCGAACGCGAAAAAATACCCTTTGAGATAGCACCCAGTGGACAACTAGCATCGCCTAATTATAATAAGCAGCAGAGATATCGGAAAATACCTTGTGATTCCCGATAAAAAGCTATCGTCACAAGATTTTCCGATAAAGGAAGACCAGAGAAAACAACAAGGTGTTATACACAAGTTATGTCGGAAAATACATTAAAACTTCGGGAGATTTAGCTGAGCGACTGAGACGTGCTCACTGGTTGTTCTTGGTCACAACCAAATTTGCCATTCCGCACACCTCTGCTGCTTATTATAATTAGGCGATGCTAGTTGTTCACTGGGTGCTATCTCAAAGGGTATTTTTCCGCGTTCGCCCATTTAGTCCTTCTTTTCCCAATTTTCAACCAACAGAAAGACTTGGGAAAGCAAAAGGGGCGTAGCAAACAAAGATTGTGTGACCTTACAAAAGTAGGCGTGGTTCCAAAGGGTAAACATAGAATTTCACTGATATATAAAGCCTGGTCAAATGGCAGAAGACAGCGAGCCCTCCTACTAGCTCATATTATCTTTACTGGATATATAAGCCCTGAGCGACTGGCAGAAGACATCCAGCCATCTTCCTAGTCAGCCCACAGGCTTCTTCTCCTTTGCTTTCGGTCCACTTTCATTTTCAGAAAACAAACAAAAAAGATGAACTTCTTTTACGTCGCCATCGTGGTAACCCTCGGAGCCGCTGTCCTCGTCAATGCCGAACTCCCCCAGCCAAATAGCGGAAGACTGTCACCACGCTCGGAGTTGGCCTGTTCGGACTTGTATTGTTCCCTCGTCAATTGTATCCAATGTGTAAGCTACTGTATATAAATTGATAGCAGTATTTCAGGATGGAGGCTACTGTAGCCCTGCTGGTGTTTGTATATGCAATACTAGGGGCTCCCCACCCTACTGTCCCTGAAGGTACCTTTCTAGCTTTCTTTTACATTTTCCCCTAATCCAAATCTCATCAACATTTTCAGGACTTGCCCTTCCTTTTCCGGTTGCTTCCACGAGTTCACCGATTTCCCCTCCCAACGGTCCGCTCGCCATTTATTCAAACAAACGTCGTTATAAACCTTTTATATTTTCAAACATTTCTCTCAATAAATTAAAGCTTGCCTCTATCTTATTCTCTGTGACTGGGGGAGGAAGGGAAGACCATCTACGAACGGGGAACAATTTCAAACGAGGAGAGACGACAGTTTCCCCCATATTAACCGGAAAAGGGAAAAAAGAATAAGATTTTGAGGCAAAGACAATCAGAAAGTCCTTTGGAACCCAGAAAAACAGGAACAGAGACATGACAAAAGGGAAAAATGACCATTGTAAGGCTAAACGAGTGACTAGAATTTGGGAGGGGGAGGGGAGGGGAAATCGACGGTCGCCAGTCAGTTTTTCTCATTTTTACTGTCTAATCCACGGTGAATTTATGTTTTTGGCTTAAAAAGGGTTCTACAAAGAAATTTGGCCATTTTCACCGCTAGAAAGACGCGAAACACGTGGTAGATTCAAATCGCGCGCTTTTGTAAGCTAACGCTTCAGTTTTCTCAAATTTCCTGCTTTTTATAGTCAAAATGTAGCTTAAAATCTGGGCTATCTTTTAATCATAAAGAGACGGACCCTTTAAAAAGAAATTAAAGAGTATTTGCAGAAAGAACATGACCGGCGCCGCGGTTCCCCCACTGAAAAAAAGAAGAGACATTGAAAGAAATGAAACAAATCACAGTCGAAGAATTGGCAGAATAATATATAATGTAACATTTTACTGGCAAAAATGTGAAGAGAGATACGGTAACATTGCTGGTAGAGAGGAGACGGGAAGAGGGGGAGAGGAAGTGGCTGTCATGTTTTTATGTGTGCAAGGCATATTGTATTCTGTTTTTCGTTTGAAGACCCGCAAAAAATGAACCCAAAATTGATGAAGAAAGAAAAATGGGGGTTCAATGGAAAAACACCAGTCCAATTGAGACATAAGGGTCCAACGACTTGGTCGGCGCGGTCTACCCAGAGTTTCTCTTCTCAAAAAGTCTCTTCCCAGGCACATTTTGAAGGAGCGGCAGGGGTTCCCATGAAGAAACAAGGCTCCACTGACTTGGTCGGCGCAGTTTACCCAGAATTTCTCCTCTCAAAATGAATGTTCCGGGGCATGTTACATATGATTCGAAAGCTCTTGAACTGGCGAATTCGATTGTATACAGGAAACAAAAGATAAGGTAATCACCTTTCCTTTAGTATCTCAGCAAATAATCGTGGATAAGCAAGCGAACGGCTATACTTGACAAATAAACACTGTTTCCTGGAGGTTTTTTTTTTCTTCCTGTACAGTGTACACCACCAAATTCGCTAAAACAAGAGCTTACGAATGATGTGTAACATGCCTGAGAACATCCATTTTGGGCCAATACTGCTCTTTCGTTCACCGCCAACCTCGACCCGTTCGACTAGTTAGACCTTGCTTATTTGTCTTACTACTATCTAGTTCAGAATGTTATGGTGAAAAAGCTGGTATAGGTTACATTCCATAAGAATTAGAAATCGCTGAGATATCCACAGAAACACTATATTAACCCAGAAAAAATTATTCTGGTCTATATCTTGACTATTTCCTTATCTTATGGAATATAACCTATACCGTCTTTTTCACCATAAAATTCTGAACTAGATAGAAGTAAAAAACATAAGCAAGGTCGAATTAATCGAACGTGGTGAGCATTTGGTTAGATTGGTGAAGCGGTGAAGAGCAGTAATCGCATCCATTTTGGGAGGAGAAATTAAAACATTCTGGGTCGACAGCGGTGACCAAGTCATTGGACCCTTCATTTTCCATTAATTGAATTGAAGCGGAATTCTAGATGGAATTTTGTGTCGCTCGGCCTTTTCAAGATATTTCATCACGTTGATGAACCCCTTGAGGAATATATCGGGCCTTTTCATTTTAAGTGGGGCCCCAAAAACATCTTCGGTCCGGGTCTGGGTATTCTGGGAAACATGAATAGGAGAAGCGGGTCTGGTAATTTCATTTCGAGTCCGGTCCGGCCCGGTCCTTTTTTGGTTCGAGTCCGGGTACCCGCACCTCCCTGGAGCGTATTCCATTTTTGGCTCGGAAACCCCCAAAACATTAATCCAAAACTCCTTTTCTTCAGTTGCCTGACCGTTTCAAGATATTTTATCACGTTGATAAACATACATGACCTTTTCGTTTCAAGCCGGGCCACTGCATTCCTCTCCTTTTGTGGTGCCAGGGAAAACGAATTTCCCTTCTTTTGTGGGAGAGGGGGCACGGCTGAAACTAAATAAGCGTTTGTGGTATGCGAATAGCAGACTTTGCCGGATTTTGATTTGAGGCCGGGTACCCGCACATCCCTGGAGCGTATTCCATCCGGGTTCTGAGAATCCCCACAACATTAATCCAAAACTTTCTCCAGACCAATTTTCTGGTTAAAACTTGGCCTCTCCTTATCGCAAGGTGGTATGAAAGGGGGAGTTAGTGATCTGCGGCCTGTTCTTTGTTCCGCCCCCTCTTCCCTGCCTTCCAGTTTCTCAAGAACGGCGCTCATTTCGCCACCGAGCGCCATCTGGTCTCTGCGGCATTGCAAAGGTCTCTCCACTTGTTTTTGACCCGGGCTGGTTCTTCTTCAATTTACGACTAACTGTTCAAATTTCTCACCGCCAGTCGCCGGCTGCCTCTAGTCGATTTCTAATGGGTTTTCCCGGGGGGTTTTGAGGATTTTGATGGCCAACTTCAAGTTTTCAGCTGCAGATTTGAGACAACTGAAAGAATTCTTCTCTCCTTTTTGTTCTATTTTTTAGGAAAAAGTCATTTTCTCTCCCAAAAAAATAAGAAAGAATTTTTTTAACCGCTTTATTTACAAGCAATATGTTATTACAAATATACAGAATTTACATGGAGAAGCGGTTGTTTGGGAGGGGCTATGTACATTTTCTACTACCTGGAAGACAGGGGAGAGGGGCGAGATGGCGAAGGAACGGCTGAGCACTGGGAACATGGCTGCGAGCGTGGTGACGGACGTGGCGGGAAGTCGGTGAATGTGGCTGGGATGAGGCGAGGGGCTAATACTCGGCTGGGCTTGGTGTAGACGGCTGGGATCGTGGCGGAGGGCTTGACGTGGCGGTGGCGGGGCGAGCAGTGGGTGTGTGTGTGTCCAGGGCGAGTCCTGAAAATGAAGATGAGACTTGGATTGAGGGAAATGAAAAAGAAAATTAAAAAAGATACCTTTAAGGACACGTGGGGGTGCCCTGGATATTACACACGCACAGCTCAAACCCATTACAGGCTCCCCCGCCCTGAAATAGATTTTTTTACGATATTTGTAGATCACCTACACAGCCCAAGCAAGTAATATTATCACAATAAAAGTCGGAGCAGGCAAGTGTTCCAACCAGTCTTCCGCTATTTGGCTGGGGGAGTTCGGCATTGACGAGGACAGCGGCTTCGAGGGTTAGCAGGATGGCGACGAAGAAAAAGTTCATCTTTTTTGTTTGTTTTCTGAAAATGAAAGTGGACCGAAAGCAAAGGAAAAGAAGCGTGTGGGCTGACTAGGAAGACGGCTGGATGTCTTCTGCCAGTCGCTCAGGGCTTATATAACCAGTAAATTCTATTTTTACTTTTTTAAAATTGAAATTGAGAAATGCAGCACAACCTTGAGAGTTTAGGATCGCCTCCTTGGTCTCGTGCGAGAAAGGAGAAAAGAGACGACGAACTAGTGCAACCTTTGGGCGCGGTACGGGAACCCCATACAATGCGAAGTACACGTTTGACCAGCGAGATCTGAGTATCTCGAACAATTAACAGTTTATTAGAAGTAGAAGCAGCGGATCGTGAACAAAATGCAGATTGTATACATTGACAAAATTCGTTGAAAATACAAATCAAAGATATGGTGGAAGATGTGAACGGAAGTTTCACTCTACTGACGCATTCCCGTGTCCTGCCGTGGCATTTTCTGACCCAGATCCGCCGCGACCACCAGGCGGAGGCGAAGGTGTTATCTTTCTAAAGAAACCTTTGACAGCCCACCACATCAGAACTGCGCGAAGTACTGGTTCAATATAGCGATAATATTGGGAAATCTAAAATTGTTGAAAATATGAACGGAGGTATGTAGTCCATTTCCAATGGAAAAGACAGCGGTTAAAGGTTAATTCGTAAGTTCGGTCCAAAACGTCTCATATGTAAAACAAGAAAAAAAATAAAGTGGCTCGATTTGTTTCCAACGACATTATGGAAAATTACGCTGCTTTTCCGTTGGAAATAGATTATATGACACAAAACATCACAGTTTACAGTGTTCTCATGTAAATTTGTGGCCGGATGGAAAATTAATTGCCCATTGAAATTTTCAGTTTGGGTTTATGGTAAACTGTTTATCACGCAAAAACTGCAAAAATCCATGCTGCAAAAATCCCAGCAAAATGGGGATGCCCAATATTTGGGAGCGCCCGAATTGGGGGTTTTTGCCCATGGATTAGATTGTCTTTCGGAAAATCGAAACTTTTAACAAAAAACAAATAACGTTCTAGCGATGTCAACGTTTTTGAAGGAGGGGGCAGCCACCAAAAACTTTTTCCATTTGAGGCAAACTCATGAAAATTCAAGTGTGCTTACCGGCATAACCATAGAGTATATAAAAGTTATAATTCGTCTACTTTCCTTATACTCGTTGCTCAATTTATTAATAATATTGGCATCAGTTTCAGCTGCTATTTTCTTCTTTACTTCAAATAAAGAGGGATCATTCAAGAGGTAAAAATCTACTGAGAGCATGTATATATCGAAAAAATTATAAACTACAACGACCGAGAACTAAATAAAATCGGTCCAAGTATTCTACCTCAACAAACCTGCAGGAATAGAACCCATCCCAGCCTTTTCTGCAACTTTAGTGTACCCACGCTCAAATAACTCTTATCCATTCGGGCGACTTGATATAAAGCTAAAAAGCATACAGCTAATAACACAATTTCTGCCATCAGTGTAGCTAGAATAAGAAAACCAGTTAGATACGGCAGCTAAATCGTATTTTTACAAGTGAGAAAAACGCCTTTTTTACATTTGATAAGAATATCCCAAATCTCTCTATCTGTCTCAAGGCGAAACCAATTAATATCACTGGTGCTGCTACAGCAGCGACGACATATAGGGTTTTATCCAGTTGCCGTTGTCTAAAACCGTTTTAGTTATCGGTAGTACTGTAACAGATGAACTCACTGTCGAACAACTGTTTTCCAATAAATCATGATAAATGTGGAGAAGAGCAATAGTATCATTTTCTCTATATATTGTAAATAATCGGGAAGTTTACACTGATGAAAAATTATGCATAGCTAAAATATTTTTACCACGACTAACTGATGCTATAACGTAAATTTATCAATCATTAGCAAACGTATCAGAAAAAAATGACCGAGAAAACGTTTCGCTTCAGAATGATTCAGTTACTAACAGTTGATGCGCTTTCGAATTCAAGGCACAGGGTTGGACGAACAGTTCGGCTCGGCTCAGGGTAAAATTTGGTGGCTCGGGTTCGACTCATTTTTTCGACCCCCCCTTTTCAATATTTGAGAATAAGATTTTAAAAGAAATTACCAGAATATTTACTAAAATAGACGTAAGCTGTGCTATGTCGTTTACAGAGAGTAACATAATTAAATAGTGATATAATTTTTTCTTAGATAGTTGTCTATATATACTCCAAATAATATATGAATGCCACAAGGTCCCTATGACAAAAGCAATACATATAGGGATACTCCTACTCAAAGGAGCATTGCCACCCGCGGTTATATCATAGGGTAGAGGTGTGGTGGTTCTCTCCGAATAGTTGCTGCTATTAGAATCCATCCTACTCTTCTTGAACTGTCGAGCGAAGTGTCGATTGCCGCAAAGCCGATAAAACTGAATAAGCTGAAGGGGGTGGGCATGTTTCTGATTCAATCTGTCTCCGACTAATCCATTTATCCGCCCATTTTCGACCATGCAGTCCATTCGAAACTGTACCGGGTGCAAATTGAGTTCTCATTGGGAGATTTGAAGGGCAATTAGACAGTTTCCAGCGTCCTTATCTCAAAATTGTATTAAATCCGTCGGACAGAGATATATGGGTGACCTTTGCCACACTTTTGATCTTTGATTACCACCTCGCAATTCGGAGACAATTCGGAGAAGATCCGGATTAATTAACTCCCATATTAGGGGTCTGAGTCATACTCCCGACTAATTCTCAAAAGTGTGGCGAGGGTCACCCATATATCTCTTCGGACAACGGGTTTAGAAAATGAATCTCCCGGTATCTGTGTCCTTTCAATTCGAAAACCCGTCTTCCTGATGTTTACAAGCGTCCTGTAGGTTGGTCGAAACTTGCCCTATGCGCATTTCTACTTTATGTTGACGGTCTATAGAGAAAATTACATTTCGTGTTCAGTATTAAATAAGGCATACTTTTTGGTTTCAGATTGCAACATCTCGTTGGAAATGCCTTCTAATCAGCCCTGGTTGTTCAATTTTGGTGTCTGGACCGTCATTAACCTCTTGGAAGGTTGAAGAACTTCAGCAGGCGTCCAAATTGTCGCGGTATTAGCTGAAATCCGGATTTTTTTCTTCTGAACGGAAGTAACCGCTCGTTGTTCCGGATTGTTTGATTCGTTGTCTATTATTCACGGAAGTGAAGGTTCAGTCAGGCCTTGAAACTAAAAAATATTTGTATTTGTTAGTTAAAGTCATGCGGCCCAGGGTTGCACGAGATGGGGGTTTTGGAAAGTGAGACGAGACGAGATGTAAAGGAAAAAAAATGAATCTTATATACTTTACCGCGTTTTTTTAATCTTTTATTTCCAACTAACAAGGCAAATTAAACAAAACCATAGAAAACAACATAAACAAAAGAATGACCATTAAGAAAAAAACAAGTGGTCAACGACTAAGTATCTTCTAACACACTGGCGGCACTTGTTTTTGAAGCCAAATTTAGCTAGTTTTTTTTGAAAAGGGGGGCTTATAATAGAGAAGAGTTCATAGTGGAGAGAATACTGGAGAGAACAGCTCAGATCTGGCCCTGTGACTTCTCGGCCAGTGGAGGCCAGTGGCGGATATGGTCCCAAAGTTCGAGGTCCAGAAGCTGACAGAGCTGAAATCCTTGGCTTTCCCGCCTTCTTTTGTCCAGGGAAAAGGAATTTAGTGGCTGACCAAGTCTTTTTTTTTTGGACCTCCTAGAGCCCCGAATAGTCAAAACACCCCAGGCTCATCTGACCTAGACCTTCGAAGCCTAATTCAGGCTGCCCTCATCCCCTCTTTTCCTTCTTCTGAGGCGCTTGTCTACCATAACTCTCATAGTATCAAAAAGTGCGGAACGTTAGTCACCGTCTCCTTGTTCGAAGATCGCTTACTTCGGTCGGGGCTAAATTTGTAGCTGGTCACAGGACTTCTCGTGGCTTTGAAGGACGTAGCGCTACCCGGTTGGATTCCTTACTAGTCAGCTGTATCTTGTGACCGTAAAAAGGTCTAGGAACTTGACAACGGTTAAACTGGAAAAATTTTTTAAAAATGTAGTTGACCCATGTTCGAACTCGAGACGAAAAAATGCAAAAGATTCATAGCCCGGACTACTATCTACTAGGCCACCGCTTCACAGTTTTACAAGCTGCTTTCGGGGTTCACGTTTCGACGGTCGTTTTTGACGATTTTAGTCGATTTTTGCCAACTTTCCCGACGTCACTGCCCCGTAACGGGGATTCGAGAGTAAAATCTGAAAGTGGCTTCCAGCATAACTTTTTACGCTCTTTTTCGAACGGTATAGGTCCCGAGTCATAAAGCCACCCTAAAGTTAATTCCGTTGTGAGTGGATAGTGCACTCGCCCACTAATCCTTTGTTTTTTTCAAGTTGAGTTCGATTCTTCCATTTGCAATTTTTTGGAGTTGATTGAATCTGTTTTCGCCTCCTGTCCCTTTTATATGCCGTAAAAATGACGAGGAGGGGGTTCCACACCCTTCTCTTCCTTATTCCCAATATTCCTAACATTCTCTTCCTTACTCCCTAGCGTTCTTATTGGCCCATATTTTTATCCTGCAAACATTGAGCAAGTCGTTTCCGTTACAAATAAGTTGCAAACGGAAGCACATCCAGGGACCGTTAGCTCAATTTTCGCCAGAATTTGTTGGTGTCCTCATACTCAACAAGGCTGTCGCTTCATCAGGAGAAGCTCCCTCAACCGAGTTGTCCCTGCTAAAGGCTCCCTTTCCTGGTTAAAAACGCCGTCAAACGACTACCAACATCTACCAAAAATGACTTGGAGAACCCGTTGCTCCTAAGAAACCTCGTTTTAAAGCCGCCAATATCTTGGAAGAAGACGTCTAATCAGATCTCGAGTACATAAAACGCTCTACTGTTTTTCCGTTTATCTACACTAATTCCTTGTGCTCTTCTTGCGCTCTTCCTCCACCCTTTTTGGTCCTTGAAAGCTCCCTGTAGACAAAAAAGTCGATCTCTGGCGGTATCGTCATTAATTGCCTTCCCATAGATGAACACCGAGGGCCAGTCCCCAGAGCTGGGCAGAAATTGAAAGAGTTAGGGCATAAAATAGATAAACCATCTCTCATTTATTCCGAAAATCTGATGGACGAAGCACGATACAGTCTCTACAGTAATCTTGTTGGTCTCCTTTCTACATGTCTTCTGGCAGTGACGAGTGAGTGCGACCTATTGCAACCTGAAAATCTGGCTTACACCTTTTTTCCACTACCATATGCCGCTTCCCCCAAGTTCAGCCATATGTTCACCTATTCCGCCCTATTTTTAATCGTTTCTAAGTTGCAGGATCACCAAAAATGAAGGATAAGGGTACTTTGGTTGCCTCGAGTTGCATTATTGAGTTTTTCAGTTGTTCTGGATCGAATATCTGTCCTGGGGCGTAGCCAGTGTTCCCGGGGAATAGATTTCTCGCCGGAGACGAATTTCTCCAAACAAGCGGTTATTTTCCAGTTCAAATTTATGTTTAGGCATCGGGGAAGGCGATCCTCTTCTTCGTTTGCTATGTTTGTAATTTTAGAAATAGTAAGATACAAGTATTTTTTTGGTGGTGAGGGATTGGTGACGCCTCACCAGGCGAGGAAGACTGTTGGCCTTCTTTTTTGGTTGACCCCTCTTCGAATTTCTCCCAGTTCAGCGAGATCAGGGCAATCTTCAGCATTTACGGGCGACCTTGCTGCTACACGTGAATCAGCTGACAGATAAGGGAGAAGCGTCTGATGGCTGAGCGGGGCATTTAGACATGTAGACGTGTTTATTCCCAGTAACAGACACTCGATAGATTTGAAGGGAATAAAGAAGAAATAGAAAAAGGATATTGGCGGGGTTCTGGTTCAAATCCTCGGAAAGTGGCCACTAGGACGCTTCCTTTTAAAAGAGAAATCCTGGCTCAGCTCATCCAAGAAACAGTTTAGGATCTGTAAAGAAGGTTACTTTAGCTCCTCATTGAATGAGAACACGTGGAGTACCGTGTAAAAGTCTTGGTAAATAGTTTTCAGAAGGAGAAAGACCATTTCCGCCGTTCTTTGACCCGAAAATTCAAATTTTCAGATATGGGTTACTGTATCGCTCCCCCAAGCCAGGACGACCCCTTCTGGCACGAGCTGTACTTCAGTTGACCCCTTTTCGCCCCCCGCCGGAGTTTCCAGCCTTCCTCACGATTCCTATTTCGTTACAATTTCTGCCACTTGTGCAACGTGGCACAATACTTGCTTCCTTGTTCTATTTTCAGACCCCGAAATGTTTACGAAAACAAACTTTCTCCCGTTCAAAACCGGATGACTCATCAGCTGGTCCATCAATCAGTCCCGAAAAGACAAATATTGCCCGAAAAATAAGTGGAGAACCCAAAATCCAAGCCCACTGTAGCATCAGAATGGAGCAAAATGTGTTAGACCTCTTTTTCTTTCACCCGTCTCCCAGTTGGAAAAAATTGCCGCTATGGCTAGTCTTTTTCGCGACCTTCCCGTCCACATGGCGGCCAGCTGACTGTCAGACGAGGAACTATTTCCCGATGAGACCGGTCCTGAACAGTCACTCCGCCTTCGGTATCATTTACGACTTTCATTCACTCTGGTGGAAGAGTGCTGCCGAATTTCTCATGACTTCCCCGTTCCCACGGTCTATGTACAGAAAAATGAGACAGGCCGGACAAGAGAAACTGGAATCTATTGGAACCTCTGAACAAAATGTTACGTCCCCTTCCTTTTCTACGGAATTTCTCCCCGGTCGGCTGAAAACGGCTACTGATTATCCTCAATTATCGAGAGCGCCGACTCAATTATAGGGCAAACGGATTATCGCCAATATTCGGGGGAAATTGAGGGTAATGAGAAAGAAATGGAAAAAAATACGGTAGAAACGTGGTCCTGGTGGAGATCTTCAGACTTTTGCTTCTTTATTAGCGAGAGCTCCGACTACTCACGAGATTCCAAGAACTGGAGGTCTGAGTTACTGTGGGACAAATGAGTAAAGCCCGATGTTCTCAACATTTGAAACGGGAAAGACGCCGACGGGTCTACAGTAATTCCGCCGGTCTACAAATCCTAGTTTATAAGAAAAAGATCCTCTCTTCTGTCTAGAAGCAAGAAATAAAGCTGCGCTTTGAGGAACTGTCAGGGACTGGAGCGGGTTACTGTAATTCAGGTATATAGACACATACGTACAGGCCAAATTTAGCTTTTTTTTAAATGAAAAATGGAAAACACTATCGGGATCAGCGTCAAAAATCACATCGAATAAGCTATATCCCCCACATAATAACAAGGTGGGCGCGCTATCGCTTCGGGACCCGTGAACGGAATCGGGCAACTTCGTGAACGAAACTCCCAGTCCCTGACAGTTCCTTTAATAGCCTTAAAAGCGTAGTAGGAATCATTTTGGCCCCCCTTTTCTAAATTTTTCCAAGATTCCCCAGTTGAGTCATCACCTTGAGCCCCAGCGACCAGTTTAACCGTTGCCACGTTCCTTGACCTTTTTACGGTCACGAAATACAGCTGACTAGTAAGGAATCCAACCGGGAAAAACAAATCCTTTGCTACGTCCTTCAAAGCCACGAAAAGTCCTGTGACCAGCTACACAAAACAAAAACAAATACAAATTTAGCCCCGACCGAAGCGAGCGATCTTCGAACAAGGAGACGGTGACTAACGTTCCGTACTTTTTGATATTATGAGAGTTGTGGTAGACAGATTCTTCAGAGGAAGTGAGGGAGATGAGAAGGGAGGGAAAGGGTCGCCTGGACTGGGTTCCGACGGTAAGGTCAGATTAGCCTACGGTTGTTTAATTATTTAAGGCCCTAGGGGAAGTTTTTGAGCCAAAATAGTCCGTCCACCTACTAAATTTCCTTTTCCGTGGACAAAGGAAGCCGGGAAAGCCTAGGATTCCACCTCTGTCGGCTTCGAGATCTCGAACTGCCGGACCGTAATTACTTCACGGGCTGCGAAGGCCCAACAACCCACGTTTGAACTACCGCATTCTTTCGAATATGAACTCCTCTCTATTATTAGTCCTTTATTTCAAGCGATCTACTTAAATTTAGTCTCAAAAAGGGTAGACTGCCGCCGTGGCTGCTATCTCTTCCCAGACCAGTCGGTTCACACGGCGGTCAGCTGATTGCCCGACCAAGGAACTATTTCCCGCTGGGTCAGGCTGTCGCCCCGCCTCCACTGCCGTTTTTGGCCTTTCCCGTTCTCGGCGAAGAGTGCTGCCGAATTTCCCATGACTTCCCCGTTCCCACGGTCTATGTACAGAAAAATGAGACAGGCCGGACAAGAGAAACTGGAATCTATTGGAACCTCTGAACAAAATGTTACGTCCCCTTCCTTTTCTACGGAATTTCTCCCCGGTCGGCTGAAAACGGCTACTGATTATCCTCAATTATCGGGAAACCGCTAAGGTTAATGGAATAAATGACAGGGGAAAGGGTAGGGTGTGGTACGAGGACAAACGGATTATCGCCAATATTCGGGGGGAATTGAGGGTAATGAGAAAGAAATGGAAAAGAGCAAGGTAGAAACGTCCTTTTCAGAGTGAGAAGGATTTTATCAATTCTAGGATGTTCAAGACAAGATTCCTTTGGATAGTTCTCGCCCAAATGGTAGTTGAAGTGGAACAGGTGCCGTCTATAGTAATTTGGCGGCTCTATAGTGCATAAATTATGACAAAAAGGCCTGTTGAGAGCTTTCTTATCCGCTCTCTGGAAGTAGAAACAAGGTTAGATCCGAGTTGAATGGCTTCAGAACCGTAATAGACCCCATTCCAAGGCTGTTTTTCTAAAATTTTTGCAAAATTGCCCATCTGAGTCATCACCTTGAGCCCCGGTGACCAGTTTAACCGTTGTCAAGTTCCTAGACCTTTTTACGGTCACAAGATACAGCTGACTAGTAAGGAATCCAACCGGGTAGCGTTACGCCGAGATGTCCTGTGACCAGCCAAGACATTAGCCCCGACAAGAGTAACTGATCTTCGAACAAGACGACGGCCACGAAAAGTTCCCCACTTTTTGATACTATGAGAGTACTAGAAATGGTAGAGAGATACTTCAGGGGAAGGGAAGAAGAGAGAGAAAGGTCTGGACTAGATTAGCCCAGTATAGTTTGACTATTCATGGGTTTTGGACTGTTTTTTGGGCCAACGGGGTGCTTTTCTCATCCTTTTCTTCATTCTTTTTCCTGGACAAAAGAAGGTTAGAAAACAGAAGGGTTCCTGCTTCTGAACCTCGAACTTTCGGACCAGATCCCTCTTCAGTCCAAGGAAAACCAAACAGCCCAGTTCTGAAGTACCGTATTTTCTCCAATATGAACTCTTCTCTATTATGAGTCCTTTTTTCAATAGAATTGGCTAAATTTAGTCTCCAAAATGTAGGAATGCCCAGAGTTCATATTGTTGAGGGTACGGCACTTTGGATCAAACAGATGCCCCCTTTTCCACTTCTTTATTCCAATCCCCCGCTTCTATTTCTTCACTAACCCCCGATTTCTACTTAATTTCTGTTTCAGGTTGTTCAAGATAGGTACAAATTTTTGTTTTTACGGTTTGTTTTTTTTTCCGGTTTACCACTCTCGCGGCAAACAGCTGACTGCCGATTGGCGAAGAATTGCCAGGTGAATCACTGGGAACACTTGGAACAAAGTTTACTGGAACTTTCTCGCCGGAGTTACCTAACATTTCGTAAAAGTTTGGAGAAAGTAGGATTTACTGAATAAATGGGAAAGGAAGACTGTGTGTGGATTTTCGGAGAAGATATTTTGGATTCGAACAGTGGCAGCCGGAAATTTCTTATGGCTTCATACTTTCAAAGAGAAGGAGAAAGATCTCCACATCCTACAATATTTAAGAAGCAGCTGAGGAGCTCTCTGCTGGGTTACAGTAGAAATAAGTACAGAAATAAGTCGGAAAAATGGAAAAATTCGAAGGAACTGACTCTTTTTGAAGAAAAAGTGAGTAAAATTGAGTTTTACAGGTTTCTACCCAAGAGCCTACGGTTCCCTTATAGTGCCCGAGAGAATAGGGCGCCAATTTGTCTACCATCGTCTCCAGGGAGCTGTAACTTTGATGGCTTTCTCTTTGAGCCCCCGTTCGACCTACCGACCAGCTCGATCTTTATTGTTTACAGTAAAGTGTACAGTTGTTGCTATCAAAAATAAATCGGCTGGTTTCCCGAAATAGAGCCTTCTATCCTCTCGGGGAGCGAGACGTCCTTCAATGGGGACACCCTGTGACTGTTCTGAACATAGGTCGCCGAGAGGAGCTGGTCTTCGCCCAAAGCGCTAGCCACTATCAAGTTGATACATTTTGGTAGTATGAGAGTCATAGTAGAATTCCATTTATTCCTACCAGCCGTTCGTTTCCAAATTTCTTCCTGTTGCGCAAGATTGGGGCAATGTTTATTTCCGTGTTCTGTTTTCGACCGCCGCTGTGTTTACGAAACATTGCCCTTCAAACCAGGCGGAACCCAGCAAACAGTCTGAAAAGTGCCCACAGAGAACCGCCAAAACCGGAGTCGACGGGGAATTATTTGATTCTGGTTCGAACAAAATGTGTTGGGTCCTTTTTCTGCCGAAATGTCTCCCAATCGGGGTAGACTGCCGCCGTGGCTGCTATCTTTTCCCAGACCAGTCGGTTCACACGGCGGCCAGCTGATTTCCCGACCAAGGAACTATTTCCCGCTGGGTCAGGCTGTCGCCCCGCCTCCACTGCCGTTTTTGGCCTTCCCGTTCTCGGCGAAGAGTGCTGCCGAATTTCCCATGACTTCCCCGTTCCCACGGTCTATGTACAGAAAAATGAGACAGGGCGAACGCCGGGAACTGGAATCTATTGGAACCGCTGAACAAAATGTTGCGTCCCCTTCTTTTTCTTCGGAATTTCTCCCCGGTCGGCTGAAAACGGCTACTGATTATCCTCAATTATCGGGAGACCGCTAAGGTTAATGGAATAAATGACAGGGGAAAGGGTAGGGTGTGGTACGAGGACAAACGGATTATCGGCAATATTCGGGGGAAATTGAGGGTAATGAGAAAGAAATGGAAAAAAATACGGTAGATACGGGGTTCTGGTGGAAATCTTCAGACTTTTGCTTCCTGCTCACGCCATCCAACGAACTGAACGCCATTAGTTGGGTTATTATAGGGAAAAATGAGTCGGAAACTTAATAATTATCAGATTTTTTTAAGGAATTGAGTGCAGAATGGATAGAAACAAACTAAAATGCATAATTCTGACCTTTTTTAGGTCAAAAATTCATATTTTCCGACCGAGGCAACCATTTTCTATCCTTTGCTGTTTTCATGGGCATTTCAGTTCATTTTACGGTATTTTCCTGGATCTGGATCCCCTAGGAAGACTCCAAATACCGTTAACTCCGGGTATAAATGCGTTAGGACCAGGTTAGGCCCTTTTTCCATCCCTGGACCGGGTTGACCGTTTGAGACTTTTTCCATTGAGCCGTAGTGACCAGTTCAATCTTTGTTGTTTGCGATGGCCTTTGTTTTCATCACAAGTTTTCCCGAAATAGCGAAGATGGACGGGAGAAGTATCCCATCAGGAAGCCGCTAGTCAGGTGCGCGAGAGTGTCCCGAGTGTGTGGAAGGCCGTTCAGAGATGGCAACCGATCTTCGGCCAAAACATCGGGCCCCAACAACTTTCACTTTTTGATACAATGGGAGTTACAGGCGGTAACTTGTGGTAGACAGTTGCTCTGGAAGGGGCGTGTTAGCCAGGCTTGGAACCATAATTACGGGCCTTGCTTCCCCAAAGTTGGTCGAATTTTCTGGGAAAAAAGGAGACAAAAATGAGACAGACAGCCTGGAATTCCCTTCTGGCATGAAAAGCTCCACAGATACCCTTATTTCCCCCAATTTTAGAGCCAGAAAACTGCCCGGTTCTTCCGTTGACCCCGTCGGAGTTTCAAGCTTTCCTCCCAACATTTCCATTTCGTTACAATTTCTGCCACTTGTGCAACGTGGCACAATACTTGCTTCCTTGTTCTATTTACAGACCCCGAAATGTTTACGAAAACAAACTTTCTCCCGTTCAAAACCGGATGACTCATCAGCTGGTCCATCAATCAGCCCCGAAAAGACAAAAAATGGCGTAAAAATTTGTGGAGAATGCTGAATCGAAGCCCAATGGATCTATCTGATTCGAGTAAAAGATGTTAGCTCCCCATTCTTTTCAAATATCTCCCAGTGGGGGAAGATTGCCGCCGTGGCTAGTCTTTTTCGCGGCGTTGCCGTTCATATGGCGACCAGGCGGCCGTCTCTCGGGTCGAAGATTCTCCTATGAGTCAGAAGGAACACCAGGAGCTGAGAATTATTCGAGCCAGCGAACGAAAAGAGTTATGGTCTTTACCAAAAGAAGAGGAGTATCGTACAATTTTAGCGGCAGGTCGACCTTCCAGCCAAATTTCCTCCTGCGGTGGCCGAATAATTGGCTGTAAGTGCGCCCCACCGCTAAAATTGATATCATTTTTCTCTTGACAGACAATGCACCCCCCTTTTCTTGAAAAATTTTCTCAATGAGGGTAAAAACGGTTCCCAAAATTGTTCCCAATAATCGGGAATTTACTGAAAGGTGGTTAATGGAATAGAGCTAATATCGCCACAATTTGGACCCTGCTGGAGTTCATCAACCTTCCAAGAGGTTAATGATGGACCAGACACCAAAATTGAACAACCGGGATCGATTAGAAGACGTTTCCAACGAGATGTTGCTGTCTGGACCCAAAAAATGCGCCATATTTTATGTTGAACGCGAAATTTTGCTTAACTTTCCATGAGAACCCCCAAAATAAAGTAGAAACGAGCGTTGGTGGAGTTTCGTCCTACATGATCGTCCGAAAGACGTTTGTAAACACCAGAAAGATAAGTTTGAATCAAAAGACCACAAATACTGGGAATTTCGTGTCCTAAACCCGGTGCCCGGCTGATTTAATACAATTTTGAGATAAGGACGCTGGAAACTGTCTAGTTGCCCTTCAAATCTCCCAATGAGAACTCAAATTGCACCCGGTACAGTTTCGAATGGACTGCATGGTCGAAAATGGGCGGATAAATGGATTAGTCGGAGACAGATTGAATCAGAAACATGTCCACCCCTTCAGCTTATTCAGTTTTATCGGCTTCGCGGCAATCGACACTCCGCTCGACAGTTCAAGACGATAAAGATGGATTCTAATAACAGCAACTACACCGAGTCAACCACCGCTGCTAGTCACTTTGATATAACTAGAGGCGGTGTTCTTCCCGTGGATAAGAGTATTCCTATGATTATTGTTTTCCTCATTGGAACTCCATTACATTCATATATTATTTGGCGTATCTATCGTAAAACTCCTATTAAAAAAATGTATCACTATTTTATAATGTTACAATCTGGTAACGATATAGCACAGACTACTTATAGCGTTGTATATGTTGTGGTAAGATCTAAAAATTAGCCCCTCGAAGGCGAGTCAACCACATTTGACCTTACTCTCGTGTTTATTTTCTATAAACGACGACAGTAGACAAACTTTAGCCGACAAATTTAACCAAAAAGGCTAACAAGTGTTGTCAAGTGTACAACTGAAAATATTGCACAATATCTATAAGATGAACATCACTTGCTGCCTGTTTCATCGATAATATGCCTCATCAGTTCTTGACCGCATAAACTTACTTACACCGTGTGCAAAAAAATCCAAAGAATAACTTTAAACTTTTTTTTAGGTATGCATTTTCTTTAACGAATGCATTTTTCGCGATTATTTACAATATTTAATGAAAATAATACAGTTGATATTTTCTGCCTTTTTAATGATTTATTGGAAAACAATTGTTCGTGAGTGAGTAACCTACAATAGCATTGCCGATATAACTACAATTATTCCAGGCAGAGACGCTTGGACCTCACTCTATACGGTGTCGCTGTATTTTCAGCATTTGGAATAATATTAGGAAATGGTCTAAGACAGATTGGAATCGAATTTGTTTGCACAATTGTAGCACTTCTAATAATGTTATTTAGCTGATGTCAGCTAGTATCCTTGTTCTAGTTGCAATTGTATCAGCAGTATTGATGGCTACGCTGAGTTTAATAGTTTATATCTTAGTGCATCAGATGGACGTCTCCAATTTGAGTACGGTAACATTAGCGGTGCAGAAGAAGCTCGCAGATGCCCTATTCCTACAGGTTGGCCCAGGTTAAATATTTGAGCTGTTCTTTTTCAGTTTATTCTAATTCTAGTATACAACGGGTTCGACATCTTCGTAGCTATAGTAGATTACTACGTTCTGCTTGCTCCATCTTTAGTAGAAGCCCGGATGAAGATGTCTGCCGAAACCGACCGAATCATCCGCATGAAACTGGCTAACGACTATGTGGAAAGTATAGGGATTTTTACAGACATATATTATTGGACTCAGCGAGTAAGTATAGTATAGCTGAAGTTTGTAAAAGAATACATAGCCGTAACTCTCTGACAATTAAAGAAAATCGTTCTCGTTCTAAATTAGTCCTGCGTGGATAGGACTTTTTAGAAGAGTTAATATAGTCCGTTTCCAACGGATATGTCACGGGATTTAAGAGCCGGTCTCCGTAAGGGCCTTACGGTAAGGCTCGAGGAACGGTGCCTCCCACAACTTCAAAGATGAGAAGGATGTACCTTTGAAAAGGGGAGAATCCATTCGACTTATCTTGATTTTTTTTTGTGATTGAAAAGCATGCTATCGTTGTTAAAATTGAAAATTGACAGCACAAAATTAGGCTGTCATGGAGGAATACACAACTTCTGAGAAATAGTCGCGCCCGTTTTGTTTGCCGCGCATCTCTTATTTTCTTGTGTTGCCTGGGGTTTTGGCAGCTATGCCCGTAGAGGTCTCCACCCGGGATTTTTTTTCCTGAAATCGTCAATTTTCCCGAAAGAAAGTGCTGTTTTTGCCAGAAAATCGGATTTTCTCAACAAAATCAAACTCAAATCTAAAAATTCTTGGCACCAAGATGTTCAGCTCATGAAGGTGGTTCCAACGAGCTATAAAAATGTGGCGGTCCGATAGAACATAAAAAAGTTAATTTTTCGAAATCAGAAATTTCAAATCGGAAATTTGCGCGCCAAAACGATATTTTCAGAATTTCTAAGTGTGATATTCGTGATCAGCACAAAAATTCTGGTTCGGATAGTATAGATCTCGGGGAATTCACTCCCCGCGACATTGCTCGAGGCTCTTAAAGGGACAGTATGACCGTTTTTGCTACAGTACCCCGAGTTTTCAAAACTATCATGAATTTTGTTGTAATTGGTCTTGTTTTGTAGAGCTAATTTTGCTTATCAAGATGCACTATTTTGTTTTTCATGAAAACGTCGCAACCGGGAGAAAACGCAATCAAATGGACGCGTAAACAGCGCGCGGTCTTGTTCAGGGCAACTTGCGTTGCTTGGAGGCGCGTCGGATGAAATTCGCAACTCGCGAATTTGACATTTTTATATTTTTTTAAATAGATAACTTTGATCAGAAAAAAATTCTGAACAAGATGAAGCCAACTTCAAAAAACGGTCATACTGTCCCTTTAAAGGTCTGTCGGGCTCTTAAAGGTCTGTCGCGCCTCCGCTGTGGGACAAGTCTTCTTCCGACATGGTTCCGCAACGGAGATGCGCCGCGAAGTTTGAACTCGTGATATATCGTTGGAAACGGACTATACAGTATGTGACCAAGTTTATATCGAGAAATTCAGGTTTCCGAATATTTTCGCTATTCTTTACCAATACTTCGAGGCATTTTGATGTGGTGGGCCGTCAGAGGTTTCTTTAGAAAGACAGCATCCGCTCCCCGCCGTAGATTAGGAGCCAGAGTAGCACCGGTGAAATATTAAAAATGAACAGAGTAAACCTATTACGTTTGCAAAACATATTATCAAATGAAACTTATTAGAATCTGTATGAGAACCACGTTTTTTTAGTCTGTGCTTAGTTTATCATGCCTCATTTGTAATAAATAATTATTTATGCTAAAGGTTGTCAGTGTGCGTCTTCCCAATATGCTAGCTGTGACTTATTATGAACTCATGTGTCGACTGTTTCACGTTTGAAGATTTTCCCATTCAGTCACCGGATTCTTTTTTTGTGGTCAGCAGTTTTGTGAAAGAAAAGGGGCGTGGCAAACGAATATTGTGTCAACCTTACCCAAGTAGTCGTAAGGGGATAAAAATAGAATTTGCAAGGTATATAAGACCTAGTCAGTTGGCAGAAGACAGCGAGATTTTCCCCAATCTCTAACCATCAGTTCTTTCTTCTAATATGGTTATTATTTTACTTTCAGAAAAACCAACAGAGATGAAATTCTTCGTGATGATCCTGGCTCTTATGACCGTTGCGCTTATCACTGCTAAGCTCCCGGATGCGGTGAGAGAACGACTGGTTGGAACAAACGCATGTTCCGACACTTATTGTTCCCTCATCACATGTGTCATATGTGTAAGCTACTGTATATAAATTGATAGCAGTATTTCAGGGCGGTGGCTTTTGTACCCCTGCGGGGATTTGTGTTTGCAATACTAGAAACTCCCCACCCGACTGCCCTTAAAGGTACCTTTCTAGCTTTCTTTTACATTTTCCCCTAATCCAAATCTCATCAACATTTTCAGGACTTGTCCGGCAGTCCACACGCCTCTCGTTCACCCTCCGCCACCGCCACGTCAAGCCCTCCGCCACGATCCCAGCCGCTTTCGCCAAGCCCAGCCATGTACTACTCCTCCGTCTCATCCCCCAGCCACATTCGCCGAGCCACCGCCACGTCCGCCATCACGCTCTCTGCCATGTTCCCAGTGCCCCGCCCTTCGTCTCTTCGCCTTCTCGCCCCTCTCCCCTGCCGTCCAGGTAGTGTAAAATGTACATAGTCTCTCCCAAACAACCGCTTCTCCATGTAAATTCTGTACATTTGTAACAACATATTGCTTGTAAATAAAGCGGTTGAAAAAATTCTTTCTTATTTTTTTTGGAGGGGGGAATGGCTTGAACTATTTGGGGCGCTTTCCTAAAAGAACAAAGCAAAATGGAGAGAAGAATTCTTTCAGTTGTCTCTAATCTGCAGCTGAAAACTTTAAGTTGACCATCAAAATCCTCAAAAATTCCACGGAAAAGCCATTAGAATTCGACTAGAGGCAGCCGGCGACTGGCGGTGAGAAATTTGAGCAGACAGTCGTAAATTGAAGAAGAACCAGCCCGGGTCAAAAACCAGGGGAGAGACCTTTGCAACGCAGCAGAAACACGATGGCGCTCGGTGGAGAAATGAGCGCCGTTCTTGAGAAACTGAAAGGCAGGCAAGAGGGGGCGGGACAGAGAACTGGCCGCAGATCACTAACTCCCCCTTTCATACCACCTTGGGAAAAGGAGAGGCCAAGTTTTAACCAGAAAATTGATCTGGAGAAAGTTTTGGATTAATATTTTGGGTTTCCCGGATGGGATTGAGACAGGATCCTCAGAAGAGCCTTGAAATAAGTTGTAACAAGGAAGCAATTCAAGAGTCTGTTCCATTCCATTTTTTTCACGAATGGCTCTAAAAATGCGGCCAACTCAAAAGTCCACGTAGAATTCAATTTTTAGATTCAGTTTAGTAAGAGTAGTTTTAGTGGAAAAAAAAGATAAGAGGCCGTCTCCGGTGAATTTTGGGCAATTTTAAGTGGAAGAGTGAGATCAAGCTGCATTCCGATGAAGGGAAACAGGAAATGGGCAGATTGACACTGTTCAAATGCCCCTAAAACGTGGAAACCGTTTCAGATTGGAAAGATTTGTAAAAAAAACCAAAAAAACCATTGTTCGGCCGTAAGAAATCAGCCGCCCGACGCTCTCCGGGGTAGAAAATAGCGAAAAAAAGGTAAGGAAGCTGAAAAAGGCTGGGATATGGATCCCGGAACGAAGATAAGCCGGCAACCAAATGCATCCAGTCCTTCCTCTGGTCTTCGATCAGCTTTCTCCATTATATCCATTTCTTTTATCCCTTTTTCTCTAGTTCACGAGAAATTCTCCCAATTATGCAATACGACAAGATTCTTACTTCCCTGATCTATTTTCTCTCCGACGTGTTTATGAAAACTTTGCCCGGCTCAAAACCGGGCGACTGATAGACTTATCTTATCAGCTATCAATAAGTCCGGAAAAGTCAAGAATTCTCCCCAAAAAATAAGTAGAGCGCTCAAAATCCAAGCCCATTGGAGCCATCTGATTCGATCAAAATGTGTTGGACCGTTTTCTCTTTCAAATAATTTCAGTGGCCCTGGTAGAGATCTTCAGACTGTTGCTTCCTTATGAGAGAAAGCTCCGACTACTCACGAGATTCCAAGGAACTGGGGGCCAGTAGCTGAACTACTATGAGAGAATGGAGAGGACACCCCATTTTTCAAAGAACTGAGATTAGAATGGATTGATAAAGGCCGACTTTTCCTGCATTTATCGGATTAAACATGCATATTTCCCGATAGAGACTACCATCCTTTGCTGTTTACATGGACATTTCTGCTCAGTTTTCAGTAATTTCACGTCTCAGAGACCCATAGGAAGGCTCCAAACACTGTTACATCCGGGTATAATTACAGTAAGACCAATCTAGGTCCCCTTTTCCATTCCAAGGCAGCGCTACCTCCATGAAACCTTTCCCCTCGAGCCGTAGCGACCCGCTCAAACTTTGCTGTTTGCGTCGCGCCTTTGTTTGCATCACAAGTGGCTACGGCCTAGGGTCAGTAGGGGCTTCAGGGTCTCGCTTAGATTGTAAGAATCCCAATTTTTTCTAATTTCCTATCAAACAATCCGCCTGTTTGCCCTGAATACGCGATTAAAGCGTTGAAATGACCCAGAGGGTTCTTGGCCGCGGTCAAAACAGCGTCATATCTTTTTGTCGTAACATTAAAGCAATCCGTATATTCTAAGAACTTTATAAAGACTATTTTAGCTGGGTTAGCTTAGTTACTGTAGAAAGAAAGCGGGAAATGGCTCAATGTTGAGCGATTGTCTCCTCTTGAGCGTGGCATTTCGAGCCAATTCGCGCCCGAGCGCGGTGTTTTTGGCCACGATCCAGGCTGAATTTGGTGCGATTTTCGAACCAGGAGGGCTTTTTCCATCTTTGGCTCCATACTTTAGGTCGTTCGAAGTTCGGACGTGGGTTAGTTGGGTCCTAGCTCCGTCTAGAGGCGGTGGGAGACTTCGTGGGCCTCATTAGGCTTGATATTTTGAGCCGTTTGAGCCTTATGAGCCCTACCGACCAGTTAGATCGTCCTTATTTACGAATGCTTAGTTGTTTTCCCAGCGTACAGTCGCCTGCCCAAAATAGGACCCGGAGTTACGTGACCAAACCCGGGACCGACCCGATGTTCGGGTCAGAGGTTTCACTCTAGCCCGAACCCGACCCGACTTGCGGGTCAATGATTTCAAAATACCCGAACCCGGCCCGAATTTCGGGTAAAGTTCGGGTTCGGGTTGAAATTATCAGTTTCGGGTTTGCGCGCGCATGATGTTTATCTCGTGTTTTTTGGGGTCCTGCAGCGGAGATGCGCCGCGAAATTTGAATCGAAGACTTTTCCGTTGGAAATGGACTATATTTGTTCCTTTGAGACCTTATAGCAAACGAGGATCACATTTTCGAGAATTTTTTTTCGCCTCATTTTAGTCCTCAAATTAGTTGTTGTTAGACAGAACACTAGATGCGCAGAAGCCGCTTTTATCGAAGAAATTTCCGATGGATTTTTTCGGGATTGCCGGTTTATAAAAATACGATTTTTCTCAATTTTTTACCTGATTTTTCAAGAAATTTTCTCAATTTTTCCCATTTTTATCACCTTTTATCATTCTGTTTTTCAAATAATTTTCGGCGTTTACCCATTTTTGGCCAGGATTCGATTACAGACGTTATATTTAGTCCGTTTCCAACGCCTACTTCAGAACATTTGGTGTTGTTTTCTACTTTCTGTGATATCCCAAAGGGAGTTATCGCGAAGTACTCGGATTTTCCCATAAAAATCCTGTAGCGGAGATGCTGCCTCACACACTTGTTAGATACTAACCAGGGAACCTGCTTGGTTGGCATCAGATCCAGAGACGCCACCTATTACGTTGTGTTCATCGCCCTTTGAAACCCCTTATAAACAAATTTTGAGCTGCTGAGCACATGGATCATATGTGTGTCCCTGCGCTCAGCAGCTGAAAATTTGTGTCTAGGGATTCAAAAGGTGCTGAGCAGAGCGTAACGTCTCTTGATCCGATGCCAACCTGGCGGTGTTCCCAGGTAAGAGGATAAGGGGGATAATTGAAAAAGGGTGAAAAAACGCCGAAAAACTGTTTGTAATCAGCGAAATTGGCCCGAAGATGGGGGTGTATTGGAGGTGGGGTTCTATTAGAGGGTGGGGCTTTATATTTCCATTGTGCTCTGAGAGGGGGGTTCTAATAGAGGGCGGGGTCCTATTAGAGGTGGGGTTGTAATAGAGGTTTTACGGTATATAGCATGCAAGAAAATGAAAATTCAATATAATCTGGGACGCTACTAGATTTCCTTTTTTTTTCAATATACCCAACAATTCAGGCCTCTGAATATTGGCGTCACACATTACCGGTGACTCGAGCCATTCTGATGTTCTGGGCTGTCAGAAGTCTCTTCATAAAAGGAACACGAGTGCGCCCTGTCAACCGATCTGGGGCACGTGCACGTGGACAAGCTTTTCCACCGCATTCATCCTGCTCTTTTTTCTCCTATGGAATAGCGCAGTGCAAATGACAAGTCATCCTCGATGCGACACAGCCTCAATAAAGCCAATAAAGAGTTAGAGGCAAATACACAGGTGCGTATAGTTTTGTTTGCTTCGGATACTCCTAACGTCCATAAAAAGCTTCCCTTGTTAGTCTTCTTTGCATTTTGGTCTGCTAACTGACCTTTGTGAAAGAAGAAATCGTCGTAAACATGATTAGGGTGATCTTAGGTAAGATAACGGCATTCCATGACAGCTGGTCCGCCTCCTGCATCAACTCATTGCTTCTTGCCTCTTCCCCAAATTTTCACTTTCAGAAATATCAACAAAAATGAAAATCTTCTTCATGGTCATGATTTTCGCCGCAGGAACCATTCTCCTCATCACTGCCAAACTTGCTGACCTCAACGAAGAAAGAGAGGCATGCTCGACTTTCATTTGTAATACTGTTACCTGTGCCCTTTGTGTAAGTTAATTATTGTATTCGAATTTTAAAAAAAAATTTTCAGGGAGGAGGCTTTTGTTCCCCCACAGGGATCTGTGTTTGCAATATCAAAGGGCAAGGGCCAACCTGCCCTTAAAGGTATCTTATTTTGTATTACTTTACTGTAAACCAAATCTCGCCTTCATTTTCAGGGCTTGCCCTTCATCCCTTGCTCAAAGCCATATTCGCCTCACCACCGCCACGTCCTCGTCCTTCTTCCCGCTCCCTGCCATGCTCCCAATGTCCAGCCGTCTCTTGACCCCGCCGTCTCCCGTCTGCCTTCGGGGCAGTGTACACATGCAAAAAATAGTCGCCCAGCAACCGCTTCTCTGCGTAAAATTGCCGAGGGTCGTGATTTTCACCAAATTATTATCAAAAGTTGGCCCTTACTTTTTTAGTTGTCGATTTTTTTCACAGATATTTAGCATATTTTCAATGGGAATGAGTAACTTCCGTTTATTTCTCGAACTTTCAGTAAGTACCCAATTTTCTTTTTAAAAAATCTTGGAATTAGGATGGCAATGGATTAGACCACTCGATGACAGCAGAAAGTTTTTAAATATTGTAGATTGTGCGAAATTGTTTCCGGTGGTTCATTAATGAAGAAGGAATTTGTTTCATTAACAGAGCACATTCGGTAGACAATACCTTCGGCGTCTCCCTCTTATTGGTGCATATTTACACGTGTAAAATAGAAGGATGGTACCATGGTGACGGTTTTGCTTAGTAGTGTCAGGGCGACCCTGTAATAACCCTTCTATAGCCTGTTTCCAACCGAAAAGACGCGTAATTTTTCATTTTTGGTCTGTTTGGTGGCGCGAGGTTACATAATTAACCTTTAGCCACGGCGTTTCCGTTGGAAACCGACCAGTTGGGCCCAGAATCCAGAATCCCGAGGTCTAGGGCCGAAGATCCGAGACCTGGTATTCAAAACATCTACGCCCTACGCATGTAGTTGATAGGCATAATGAATGTTACTTTGGATTACTCTACTGCTACATCATGGATTGTCTAACAAGGAGGAATTCTGATGAAAGAAAAGCCCTCAAACAAGGAAATATAGCTGTTACTCTTTGTGTTGCGCGCTATTAGATTAATATCACCACATTCATCGAATTTCGCTATCCAGCCAGACACCTGTGTCCTTACCGGAAATATACCCTCGTTTTTTTGTCAAAAATTTGCCTATAAAACCCTATAAAAAGTATAATATAAAAGCATTTCTTTGAAGCCATATATTCAGTTCAGAGTACATCGCAATGAAAGATACAATTATCATACTCTTTGTCCTGGCCCTCCTTCTCTCCATTACCGACGGATATTGTTCATCAACAATATGCAAAGGTGTAACGTGCTTACTTTGTGTAAGTTTTCGTCTTTACATGAGCAAGTATTTTCAGGGAGGTGGTAGTTGTGACCCATTCGGATTTTGTGTCTGTAAGATCCGGAAAAAAATCAGCCTCCTACGTGTCTATGAGGACTTCAAGCAACATTTAATTTGACTTTATAGTGCATAAATTATGACAAAAAGGCCTATTGAGAGCTTTCTTATCTTATCTCTGGAAGTAGAAACAAGGTTAGATTCGAGTTGACTGGCTTCAAGACCGTAATACACTCTATTCCAAAGCTGTTTTTATAAATTTTTTGCAAAATTGCCCATCTGAGTCATCACTTTGAGGCCCAGCGACCAGTTTAACCGTTGTCACGTTCCTTGACCTTTTTACAGTCACAAGATACAGCTGACTAGTAAGGAATCCAATCGGGAAGCGCTACGTCCTTCAAAGCCACGAGAAGTCCTGTGACCAGCTACAAATTTAGCTCCGACCGAAGCGAGCGATCTTCGAACAAGGAGACGGTGACTAACGTTCCGCACTTTTTGATACTATGAGAGTTATGGTAGACAAGCGCCTCAGAAGAAGGAAAAGAGGGGATATTGAAGAAGGGCAGCCTGAACTAGGCTTCGAAGGTCTAGGTCAGATGAGCCTGGGGTGTTTTGACTATTCGGGGCTCTAGGAGGTCCAAAAAGGCTCGGTCAGCCACTAAATTCCTTTTCCCTGGCCTCCACTGGCCGAAAAGTCACAGGGCCAGATCTGAGTTGTTTTCTCCAGTATTCTCTCCACTATGAACACTTCTCTATTATAAGCCCCCCCCCCTTTTTTTTCATTATAACATGAGGCCTACCTTCTCTCGGAAGGACTTCAGACTAAAAAGTGTTGGGCTCTGATGCAGAATAGAAGTCCACTCTAAAAATGGGGGTTCAATGGAAAAACACCAGTCCAATTGAGAAATAAGGGTCCAATGACTTGGTCGGCGCGGTCTACCCAGAGTTTCTTTTCTCAAAAAGTCTCTTCCCAGGCATGTTACATATGATTCGAAAGCTCTTGAACTGGCGAATTCGATTGTATACAGGAAACAAAAGATAAGGTAATCACCTTTCCTTTAGTATCTCAGCAAATAATCGTGGATAAGCAAGCGAACGGCTATACTTGACAAATAAGCACTGTTTCCTGGAGGTAGCTGTTTCTTCCTGTACAGTGTACACCACCAAATTCGCTAAAACAAGA
This sequence comes from Oscheius dolichura, assembly GCA_932521035.1. Classification (NCBI taxonomy): domain Eukaryota; kingdom Metazoa; phylum Nematoda; class Chromadorea; order Rhabditida; family Rhabditidae; genus Oscheius; species Oscheius dolichura. The sequence goes on from OW051494.1 coordinate 8,791,670, forward strand.
GCTTTCAAATGATGTGTAACATGCCTGAGAACATCCATTTTGGGCCAATACTGCTCTTCCGTTCACTGCCAACCTCGCCCCGTTCGACTAGTTAGACCTTGCTTATTTGTCTTACTACTATCTAGTTCAGAATGTTATGGTGAAAAAGCTGGTATAGGTTACATTCCATAAAAATTAGCAATCGCTGAGATATCCACAGAAACGCTATTTTAACCCAAAAAAAAAATTATTCTGGGCTATATCTTGGCTATTTCCTTATCTTATGGAATATAACCTATTCCGTCTTTTTCACCATAAAATTCTGAACTAGATAGAAGTAAAAAACATAAACAAGGTCGAATTAATCGAACGCGGCGAGCATTTGGTTAGATTGGTGAAGCGGTGAAGAGCAGTAATCGCATCCATTTTGGGAGGAGAAATTAAAACATTCTGGGTAGACAGCGGTGACCAAGTCATTGGACCCTTCATTTTCCATTAATTGAATTGAAGCGGAAATCTAGATGGAATTTTGTGTCGCTCGGCCTTTTCAAGATATTTCATCACGTTGATGAACCCCTTGAGAAATATATCGGGCCTTTTCATTTCAAGTGGGGCCCCAAAAACATCTTCGGTCCGGGTTTGGGTATTCTGGGAAACATGAACAGGAGAAGCGGGTCTGGTAATTTCATTTCGAGTCCGGTCCGGCTCGGTCCTTTCTTGGTGGAGTCCGGGTACCCGCACAGCCCTGGAGCGTATTCCATCCGGGTTCTGAGAATCCCCACAACATTAATCCAAAACTTTCTCCAGACTAACTTCTCCACATTAGAACCTTTTTCCAAAATGCTGTAAAAGGCGGTGTTAGTGATCTGCGGCCAGTTCTCTGTCCCGCCCCCTCTTGCCTGCCTTTCAGTTTCTCAAGAACGGCGCTCATTTCTCCACCGAGCGCCATCGTGTCTCTGCTGCGTTGCAAAGGTCTCTCCCCTGGTTTTTGACCCGGGCTGGTTCTTCTTCAATTTACGACTGTCTGCTCAAATTTCTCACCGCCAGTCGCCGGCTGCCTCTAGTCGAATTCTAATGGCTTTTCCGTGGAATTTTTGAGGATTTTGATGGTCAACTTAAAGTTTTCAGCTGCAGATTAGAGACAACTGAAAGAATTCTTCTCTCCATTTTGCTTTGTTCTTTTAGGAAAGCGCCCCAAATAGTTCAAGCCATTCCCCCCTCCAAAAAAAATAAGAAAGAATTTTTTCAACCGCTTTATTTACAAGCAATATGTTGTTACAAATGTACAGAATTTACATGGAGAAGCGGTTGTTTGGGAGAGACTATGTACATTTTACACTACCTGGACGGCAGGGGAGAGGGGCGAGAAGGCGAAGAGACGAAGGGCGGGGCACTGGGAACATGGCAGAGAGCGTGATGGCGGACGTGGCGGTGGCTCGGCGAATGTGGCTGGGGGATGAGACGGAGGAGTAGTACATGGCTGGGCTTGGCGAAAGCGGCTGGGATCGTGGCGGAGGGCTTGACGTGGCGGTGGCGGAGGGTGAACGAGAGGCGTGTGGACTGCCGGACAAGTCCTGAAAATGTTGATGAGATTTGGATTAGGGGAAAATGTAAAAGAAAGCTAGAAAGGTACCTTTAAGGGCAGTCGGGTGGGGAGTTTCTAGTATTGCAAACACAAATCCCCGCAGGGGTACAAAAGCCACCGCCCTGAAATACTGCTATCAATTTATATACAGTAGCTTACACATATGACACATGTGATGAGGGAACAATAAGTGTCGGAACATGCGTTTGTTCCAACCAGTCGTTCTCTCACCGCATCCGGGAGCTTAGCAGTGATAAGCGCAACGGTCATAAGAGCCAGGATCATCACGAAGAATTTCATCTCTGTTGGTTTTTCTGAAAGTAAAATAATAACCATATTAGAAGAAAGAACTGATGGTTAGAGATTGGGGAAAATCTCGCTGTCTTCTGCCAACTGACTAGGTCTTATATACCTTGCAAATTCTATTTTTATCCCCTTACGACTACTTGGGTAAGGTTGACACAATATTCGTTTGCCACGCCCCTTTTCTTTCACAAAACTGCTGACCACAAAAAAAGAATCCGGTGACTGAATGGGAAAATCTTCAAACGTGAAACAGTCGACACATGAGTTCATAATAAGTCACAGCTAGCATATTGGGAAGACGCACACTGACAACCTTTAGCATAAATAATTATTTATTACAAATGAGGCATGATAAACTAAGCACAGACTAAAAAAACGTGGTTCTCATACAGATTCTAATAAGTTTCATTTGATAATATGTTTTGCAAACGTAATAGGTTTACTCTGTTCATTTTTAATATTTCACCGGTGCTACTCTGGCTCCTAATCTACGGCGGGGAGCGGATGCTGTCTTTCTAAAGAAACCTCTGACGGCCCACCACATCAAAATGCCTCGAAGTATTGGTAAAGAATAGCGAAAATATTCGGAAACCTGAATTTCTCGATATAAACTTGGTCACATACTGTATAGTCCGTTTCCAACGATATATCACGAGTTCAAACTTCGCGGCGCATCTCCGTTGCGGAACCATGTCGGAAGAAGACTTGTCCCACAGCGGAGGCGCGACAGACCTTTAAGAGCCCGACAGACCTTTAAAGGGACAGTATGACCGTTTTTTGAAGTTGGCTTCATCTTGTTCAGAATTTTTTTCTGATCAAAGTTATCTATTTAAAAAAATATAAAAATGTCAAATTCGCGAGTTGCGAATTTCATCCGACGCGCCTCCAAGCAACGCAAGTTGCCCTGAACAAGACCGCGCGCTGTTTACGCGTCCATTTGATTGCGTTTTCTCCCGGTTGCGACGTTTTCATGAAAAACAAAATAGTGCATCTTGATAAGCAAAATTAGCTCTACAAAACAAGACCAATTACAACAAAATTCATGATAGTTTTGAAAACTCGGGGTACTGTAGCAAAAACGGTCATACTGTCCCTTTAAGAGCCTCGAGCAATGTCGCGGGGAGTGAATTCCCCGAGATCTATACTATCCGAACCAGAATTTTTGTGCTGATCACGAATATCACACTTAGAAATTCTGAAAATATCGTTTTGGCGCGCAAATTTCCGATTTGAAATTTCTGATTTCGAAAAATTAACTTTTTTATGTTCTATCGGACCGCCACATTTTTATAGCTCGTTGGAACCACCTTCATGAGCTGAACATCTTGGTGCCAAGAATTTTTAGATTTGAGTTTGATTTTGTTGAGAAAATCCGATTTTCTGGCAAAAACAGCACTTTCTTTCGGGAAAATTGACGATTTCAGGAAAAAAAATCCCGGGTGGAGACCTCTACGGGCATAGCTGCCAAAACCCCAGGCAACACAAGAAAATAAGAGATGCGCGGCAAACAAAACGGGCGCGACTATTTCTCAGAAGTTGTGTATTCCTCCATGACAGCCTAATTTTGTGCTGTCAATTTTCAATTTTAACAACGATAGCATGCTTTTCAATCACAAAAAAAAATCAAGATAAGTCGAATGGATTCTCCCCTTTTCAAAGGTACATCCTTCTCATCTTTGAAGTTGTGGGAGGCACCGTTCCTCGAGCCTTACCGTAAGGCCCTTACGGAGACCGGCTCTTAAATCCCGTGACATATCCGTTGGAAACGGACTATATTAACTCTTCTAAAAAGTCCTATCCACGCAGGACTAATTTAGAACGAGAACGATTTTCTTTAATTGTCAGAGAGTTACGGCTATGTATTCTTTTACAAACTTCAGCTATACTATACTTACTCGCTGAGTCCAATAATATATGTCTGTAAAAATCCCTATACTTTCCACATAGTCGTTAGCCAGTTTCATGCGGATGATTCGGTCGGTTTCGGCAGACATCTTCATCCGGGCTTCTACTAAAGATGGAGCAAGCAGAACGTAGTAATCTACTATAGCTACGAAGATGTCGAACCCGTTGTATACTAGAATTAGAATAAACTGAAAAAGAACAGCTCAAATATTTAACCTGGGCCAACCTGTAGGAATAGGGCATCTGCGAGCTTCTTCTGCACCGCTAATGTTACCGTACTCAAATTGGAGACGTCCATCTGATGCACTAAGATATAAACTATTAAACTCAGCGTAGCCATCAATACTGCTGATACAATTGCAACTAGAACAAGGATACTAGCTGACATCAGCTAAATAACATTATTAGAAGTGCTACAATTGTGCAAACAAATTCGATTCCAATCTGTCTTAGACCATTTCCTAATATTATTCCAAATGCTGAAAATACAGCGACACCGTATAGAGTGAGGTCCAAGCGTCTCTGCCTGGAATAATTGTAGTTATATCGGCAATGCTATTGTAGGTTACTCACTCACGAACAATTGTTTTCCAATAAATCATTAAAAAGGCAGAAAATATCAACTGTATTATTTTCATTAAATATTGTAAATAATCGCGAAAAATGCATTCGTTAAAGAAAATGCATACCTAAAAAAAAGTTTAAAGTTATTCTTTGGATTTTTTTGCACACGGTGTAAGTAAGTTTATGCGGTCAAGAACTGATGAGGCATATTATCGATGAAACAGGCAGCAAGTGATGTTCATCTTATAGATATTGTGCAATATTTTCAGTTGTACACTTGACAACACTTGTTAGCCTTTTTGGTTAAATTTGTCGGCTAAAGTTTGTCTACTGTCGTCGTTTATAGAAAATAAACACGAGAGTAAGGTCAAATGTGGTTGACTCGCCTTCGAGGGGCTAATTTTTAGATCTTACCACAACATATACAACGCTATAAGTAGTCTGTGCTATATCGTTACCAGATTGTAACATTATAAAATAGTGATACATTTTTTTAATAGGAGTTTTACGATAGATACGCCAAATAATATATGAATGTAATGGAGTTCCAATGAGGAAAACAATAATCATAGGAATACTCTTATCCACGGGAAGAACACCGCCTCTAGTTATATCAAAGTGACTAGCAGCGGTGGTTGACTCGGTGTAGTTGCTGTTATTAGAATCCATCTTTATCGTCTTGAACTGTCGAGCGGAGTGTCGATTGCCGCGAAGCCGATAAAACTGAATAAGCTGAAGGGGTGGACATGTTTCTGATTCAATCTGTCTCCGACTAATCCATTTATCCGCCCATTTTCGACCATGCAGTCCATTCGAAACTGTACCGGGTGCAATTTGAGTTCTCATTGGGAGATTTGAAGGGCAACTAGACAGTTTCCAGCGTCCTTATCTCAAAATTGTATTAAATCAGCCGGGCACCGGGTTTAGGACACGAAATTCCCAGTATTTGTGGTCTTTTGATTCAAACTTATCTTTCTGGTGTTTACAAACGTCTTTCGGACGATCATGTAGGACGAAACTCCACCAACGCTCGTTTCTACTTTATTTTGGGGGTTCTCATGGAAAGTTAAGCAAAATTTCGCGTTCAACATAAAATATGGCGCATTTTTTGGGTCCAGACAGCAACATCTCGTTGGAAACGTCTTCTAATCGATCCCGGTTGTTCAATTTTGGTGTCTGGTCCATCATTAACCTCTTGGAAGGTTGATGAACTCCAGCAGGGTCCAAATTGTGGCGATATTAGCTCTATTCCATTAACCACCTTTCAGTAAATTCCCGATTATTGGGAACAATTTTGGGAACCGTTTTTACCCTCATTGAGAAAATTTTTCAAGAAAAGGGGGGTGCATTGTCTGTCAAGAGAAAAATGATATCAATTTTAGCGGTGGGGCGCACTTACAGCCAATTATTCGGCCACCGCAGGAGGAAATTTGGCTGGAAGGTCGACCTGCCGCTAAAATTGTACGATACTCCTCTTCTTTTGGTAAAGACCATAACTCTTTTCGTTCGCTGGCTCGAATAATTCTCAGCTCCTGGTGTTCCTTCTGACTCATAGGAGAATCTTCGACCCGAGAGACGGCCGCCTGGTCGCCATATGAACGGCAACGCCGCGAAAAAGACTAGCCACGGCGGCAATCTTCCCCCACTGGGAGATATTTGAAAAGAATGGGGAGCTAACATCTTTTACTCGAATCAGATAGATCCATTGGGCTTCGATTCAGCATTCTCCACAAATTTTTACGCCATTTTTTGTCTTTTCGGGGCTGATTGATGGACCAGCTGATGAGTCATCCGGTTTTGAACGGGAGAAAGTTTGTTTTCGTAAACATTTCGGGGTCTGTAAATAGAACAAGGAAGCAAGTATTGTGCCACGTTGCACAAGTGGCAGAAATTGTAACGAAATGGAAATGTTGGGAGGAAAGCTTGAAACTCCGACGGGGTCAACGGAAGAACCGGGCAGTTTTCTGGCTCTAAAATTGGGGGAAATAAGGGTATCTGTGGAGCTTTTCATGCCAGAAGGGAATTCCAGGCTGTCTGTCTCATTTTTGTCTCCTTTTTTCCCAGAAAATTCGACCAACTTTGGGGAAGCAAGGCCCGTAATTATGGTTCCAAGCCTGGCTAACACGCCCCTTCCAGAGCAACTGTCTACCACAAGTTACCGCCTGTAACTCCCATTGTATCAAAAAGTGAAAGTTGTTGGGGCCCGATGTTTTGGCCGAAGATCGGTTGCCATCTCTGAACGGCCTTCCACACACTCGGGACACTCTCGCGCACCTGACTAGCGGCTTCCTGATGGGATACTTCTCCCGTCCATCTTCGCTATTTCGGGAAAACTTGTGATGAAAACAAAGGCCATCGCAAACAACAAAGATTGAACTGGTCACTACGGCTCAATGGAAAAAGTCTCAAACGGTCAACCCGGTCCAGGGATGGAAAAAGGGCCTAACCTGGTCCTAACGCATTTATACCCGGAGTTAACGGTATTTGGAGTCTTCCTAGGGGATCCAGATCCAGGAAAATACCGTAAAATGAACTGAAATGCCCATGAAAACAGCAAAGGATAGAAAATGGTTGCCTCGGTCGGAAAATATGAATTTTTGACCTAAAAAAGGTCAGAATTATGCATTTTAGTTTGTTTCTATCCATTCTGCACTCAATTCCTTAAAAAAATCTGATAATTATTAAGTTTCCGACTCATTTTTCCCTATAATAACCCAACTAATGGCGTTCAGTTCGTTGGATGGCGTGAGCAGGAAGCAAAAGTCTGAAGATTTCCACCAGAACCCCGTATCTACCGTATTTTTTTCCATTTCTTTCTCATTACCCTCAATTTCCCCCGAATATTGCCGATAATCCGTTTGTCCTCGTACCACACCCTACCCTTTCCCCTGTCATTTATTCCATTAACCTTAGCGGTCTCCCGATAATTGAGGATAATCAGTAGCCGTTTTCAGCCGACCGGGGAGAAATTCCGAAGAAAAAGAAGGGGACGCAACATTTTGTTCAGCGGTTCCAATAGATTCCAGTTCCCGGCGTTCGCCCTGTCTCATTTTTCTGTACATAGACCGTGGGAACGGGGAAGTCATGGGAAATTCGGCAGCACTCTTCGCCGAGAACGGGAAGGCCAAAAACGGCAGTGGAGGCGGGGCGACAGCCTGACCCAGCGGGAAATAGTTCCTTGGTCGGGAAATCAGCTGGCCGCCGTGTGAACCGACTGGTCTGGGAAAAGATAGCAGCCACGGCGGCAGTCTACCCCGATTGGGAGACATTTCGGCAGAAAAAGGACCCAACACATTTTGTTCGAACCAGAATCAAATAATTCCCCGTCGACTCCGGTTTTGGCGGTTCTCTGTGGGCACTTTTCAGACTGTTTGCTGGGTTCCGCCTGGTTTGAAGGGCAATGTTTCGTAAACACAGCGGCGGTCGAAAACAGAACACGGAAATAAACATTGCCCCAATCTTGCGCAACAGGAAGAAATTTGGAAACGAACGGCTGGTAGGAATAAATGGAATTCTACTATGACTCTCATACTACCAAAATGTATCAACTTGATAGTGGCTAGCGCTTTGGGCGAAGACCAGCTCCTCTCGGCGACCTATGTTCAGAACAGTCACAGGGTGTCCCCATTGAAGGACGTCTCGCTCCCCGAGAGGATAGAAGGCTCTATTTCGGGAAACCAGCCGATTTATTTTTGATAGCAACAACTGTACACTTTACTGTAAACAATAAAGATCGAGCTGGTCGGTAGGTCGAACGGGGGCTCAAAGAGAAAGCCATCAAAGTTACAGCTCCCTGGAGACGATGGTAGACAAATTGGCGCCCTATTCTCTCGGGCACTATAAGGGAACCGTAGGCTCTTGGGTAGAAACCTGTAAAACTCAATTTTACTCACTTTTTCTTCAAAAAGAGTCAGTTCCTTCGAATTTTTCCATTTTTCCGACTTATTTCTGTACTTATTTCTACTGTAACCCAGCAGAGAGCTCCTCAGCTGCTTCTTAAATATTGTAGGATGTGGAGATCTTTCTCCTTCTCTTTGAAAGTATGAAGCCATAAGAAATTTCCGGCTGCCACTGTTCGAATCCAAAATATCTTCTCCGAAAATCCACACACAGTCTTCCTTTCCCATTTATTCAGTAAATCCTACTTTCTCCAAACTTTTACGAAATGTTAGGTAACTCCGGCGAGAAAGTTCCAGTAAACTTTGTTCCAAGTGTTCCCAGTGATTCACCTGGCAATTCTTCGCCAATCGGCAGTCAGCTGTTTGCCGCGAGAGTGGTAAACCGGAAAAAAAAACAAACCGTAAAAACAAAAATTTGTACCTATCTTGAACAACCTGAAACAGAAATTAAGTAGAAATCGGGGGTTAGTGAAGAAATAGAAGCGGGGGATTGGAATAAAGAAGTGGAAAAGGGGGCATCTGTTTGATCCAAAGTGCCGTACCCTCAACAATATGAACTCTGGGCATTCCTACATTTTGGAGACTAAATTTAGCCAATTCTATTGAAAAAAGGACTCATAATAGAGAAGAGTTCATATTGGAGAAAATACGGTACTTCAGAACTGGGCTGTTTGGTTTTCCTTGGACTGAAGAGGGATCTGGTCCGAAAGTTCGAGGTTCAGAAGCAGGAACCCTTCTGTTTTCTAACCTTCTTTTGTCCAGGAAAAAGAATGAAGAAAAGGATGAGAAAAGCACCCCGTTGGCCCAAAAAACAGTCCAAAACCCATGAATAGTCAAACTATACTGGGCTAATCTAGTCCAGACCTTTCTCTCTCTTCTTCCCTTCCCCTGAAGTATCTCTCTACCATTTCTAGTACTCTCATAGTATCAAAAAGTGGGGAACTTTTCGTGGCCGTCGTCTTGTTCGAAGATCAGTTACTCTTGTCGGGGCTAATGTCTTGGCTGGTCACAGGACATCTCGGCGTAACGCTACCCGGTTGGATTCCTTACTAGTCAGCTGTATCTTGTGACCGTAAAAAGGTCTAGGAACTTGACAACGGTTAAACTGGTCACCGGGGCTCAAGGTGATGACTCAGATGGGCAATTTTGCAAAAATTTTAGAAAAACAGCCTTGGAATGGGGTCTATTACGGTTCTGAAGCCATTCAACTCGGATCTAACCTTGTTTCTACTTCCAGAGAGCGGATAAGAAAGCTCTCAACAGGCCTTTTTGTCATAATTTATGCACTATAGAGCCGCCAAATTACTATAGACGGCACCTGTTCCACTTCAACTACCATTTGGGCGAGAACTATCCAAAGGAATCTTGTCTTGAACATCCTAGAATTGATAAAATCCTTCTCACTCTGAAAAGGACGTTTCTACCTTGCTCTTTTCCATTTCTTTCTCATTACCCTCAATTCCCCCCGAATATTGGCGATAATCCGTTTGTCCTCGTACCACACCCTACCCTTTCCCCTGTCATTTATTCCATTAACCTTAGCGGTTTCCCGATAATTGAGGATAATCAGTAGCCGTTTTCAGCCGACCGGGGAGAAATTCCGTAGAAAAGGAAGGGGACGTAACATTTTGTTCAGAGGTTCCAATAGATTCCAGTTTCTCTTGTCCGGCCTGTCTCATTTTTCTGTACATAGACCGTGGGAACGGGGAAGTCATGGGAAATTCGGCAGCACTCTTCGCCGAGAACGGGAAAGGCCAAAAACGGCAGTGGAGGCGGGGCGACAGCCTGACCCAGCGGGAAATAGTTCCTTGGTCGGGCAATCAGCTGACCGCCGTGTGAACCGACTGGTCTGGGAAGAGATAGCAGCCACGGCGGCAGTCTACCCTTTTTGAGACTAAATTTAAGTAGATCGCTTGAAATAAAGGACTAATAATAGAGAGGAGTTCATATTCGAAAGAATGCGGTAGTTCAAACGTGGGTTGTTGGGCCTTCGCAGCCCGTGAAGTAATTACGGTCCGGCAGTTCGAGATCTCGAAGCCGACAGAGGTGGAATCCTAGGCTTTCCCGGCTTCCTTTGTCCACGGAAAAGGAAATTTAGTAGGTGGACGGACTATTTTGGCTCAAAAACTTCCCCTAGGGCCTTAAATAATTAAACAACCGTAGGCTAATCTGACCTTACCGTCGGAACCCAGTCCAGGCGACCCTTTCCCTCCCTTCTCATCTCCCTCACTTCCTCTGAAGAATCTGTCTACCACAACTCTCATAATATCAAAAAGTACGGAACGTTAGTCACCGTCTCCTTGTTCGAAGATCGCTCGCTTCGGTCGGGGCTAAATTTGTATTTGTTTTTGTTTTGTGTAGCTGGTCACAGGACTTTTCGTGGCTTTGAAGGACGTAGCAAAGGATTTGTTTTTCCCGGTTGGATTCCTTACTAGTCAGCTGTATTTCGTGACCGTAAAAAGGTCAAGGAACGTGGCAACGGTTAAACTGGTCGCTGGGGCTCAAGGTGATGACTCAACTGGGGAATCTTGGAAAAATTTAGAAAAGGGGGGCCAAAATGATTCCTACTACGCTTTTAAGGCTATTAAAGGAACTGTCAGGGACTGGGAGTTTCGTTCACGAAGTTGCCCGATTCCGTTCACGGGTCCCGAAGCGATAGCGCGCCCACCTTGTTATTATGTGGGGGATATAGCTTATTCGATGTGATTTTTGACGCTGATCCCGATAGTGTTTTCCATTTTTCATTTAAAAAAAGCTAATTTTGGCCTGTACGTATGTGTCTATATACCTGAATTACAGTAACTCGCTCCAGTCCTTGACAGTTCCTTTAAATCAAAGCGCAGCTTTATTTCTTGCTTCTAGACAGAAGAGAGGTTCTTTTTCTTATAAACTAGGATCTGTAGACCGGCGGAATTACTGTAGACCCGTCGGCGTCTTTCCCGTTTCAAATGTTGAGAACATCGGACTTCACTCATTTGCCCCACGGTAACTCAGACCTTCTCGTGGCTTTGAAGGACATAGCGCTCCAGTTCTTGGAATCTCATGAGTAGTCGGAGCTCTCGCTAATAAAGAAGCAAAAGTCTGAAGATCTCCACCAGGACCACGTTTCTACCGTATTTTTTCCCATTTCTTTCTCATTACCCTCAATTTCCCCCGAATATTGGCGATAATCCGTTTGTCCTATAATTGAGGCGGCGCTCCCGATAATTGAGGATAATCAGTAGCCGTTTTCAGCCGACCGGGGAGAAATTCCGTAGAAAAGGAAGGGGACGTAACATTTTGTTCAGGTTCCAATAGATTCCAGTTCCCGGCGATCGCCCTGTCTCATTTTTCTGTACATAGACCGTGGGAACGGGGAAGTCATGAGAAATTCGGCAGCACTCTTCCACCAGAGTGAATGAAAGTCGTAAATGATACCGAAGGCGGAGTGACTGTTCAGGACCGGTCTCATCGGGAAATAGTTCCTCGTCTGACAGTCAGCTGGCCGCCATGTGGACGGGAAGGTCGCGAAAAAGACTAGCCATAGCGGCAATTTTTTCCAACTGGGAGACGGGTGAAAGAAAAGGAGGTCTAACACATTTTGATCCATTCTGATGCTACAATGGGCTTGGATTTTGGGTTCTTCACTTATTTTTCGGGCAATATTTGTCTTTTCGGGACTGATTGATGGACCAGCTGATGAGTCATCCGGTTTTGAACGGGAGAAAGTTTGTTTTCGTAAACATTTCGGGGTCTGTAAATAGAACAAGGAAGCAAGTATTGTGCCACGTTGCACAAGTGGCAGAAATTGTAACGAAATAGGAATCGTGAGGAAGGCTGGAAACTCCGGCGGGGGGCGAAAAAGGGTCAACTGAAGTACGGCTCATTTTCTGGCTCTAAAATTGGCTGAAATAGGGATATTGGGTTAGATTTCCGTGCCAGAAGGGGTCGTCCTGGCTTGGGGGAGCGATACAGTAACCCATATCTGAAAATTTGAATTTTCGGGTCAAAGAACGGCGGAAATGGTCTTTCTCCTTCTGAAAACTATTTACCAAGACTTTTACACGGTACTCCACGTGTTCTCATTCAATGAGGAGCTAAAGTAACCTTCTTTACAGATCCTAAACTGTTTCTTGGATGAGCTGAGCCAGGATTTCTCTTTTAAAAGGAAGCGTCCTAGTGGCCACTTTCCGAGGATTTGAACCAGAACCCCGCCAGTATCCTTTTTCTATTTCTTCTTTATTCCCTTTAAATCTATCGAGTGTCTGTTACTTGGAATAAACACGTCTACATGTCTAAATGAAATTTCTCTCGAACCAAGTGAACTTCGGTTCAGTGTGCCCCGCTCAGCCATCAGACGCTTCTCCCTTATCTGTCAGCTGATTCACGTGTAGCAGCAAGGTCGCCCGTAAATGCTGAAGATTGCCCTGATCTCACTGAACTGGGAGAGATTCGAAGAGGGGTCAACCAAAAAAGAAGGCCAACAGTCTTCCTCGCCTGGTGAGGCGTCACCAATCCCTCACCACCAAAAAAATACTTGTATCTTACTATTTCTAAAATTACAAACATAGCAAACGAAGAAGCAAATCGCCTTCCCCGATGCCTAAACATAAATTTGAACTGGAAAATAACCGCTTGTTTGGAGAAATTCGTCTCCGGCGAGAAATCTATTCCCCGGGAACACTGGCTAGCTCCCAGTACAAGACTATCCTTTCCAGAATACCGGAAAAACTCAATATTGCAACTCGAGGCAACCAAAGTATCCTTATCCTTCATTTTTGGTGATCCTGCAACTTAGAAACGATTAAAAATAGGGCGGAATAGGTGAACATATGGCCGAACTTGGGGGAAGCGGCATATGGTAGTGGAAAAAAGGTGTAAGCAAGATTTTCAGGTTGCAATAGGTCTCACTCACTCGTCACTGCCAGAAGACATGTGGAAAGGAGATCAACAAGATTACTGTAGAGACTGTATCATGCTTCGTCCATCAGATTTTCGGAATAAATGAGAGATGATCTATTTTATGCCCCTAACTCTTTCAATTTATGTCTAGCTCTGGGGACTGGCCCTCGGTGTTCATCTATGGGAAGGCAATTAATGACGATAACGCCAGAAATCGACTTTTTTGTCTACAGGGCGCTTTCAAGGGCCAAAAAGGGGGTGGAAGAGCACAAGAAGAGCACAAGGAATTAGTGTTGATAAACGGAAAAGCAGTAGAGCGTTTTATGTACTCGAGATCTGATTAGACGTCTTCTTCCAAGATATTGGCGACTTTAAAACGAGGGTTCTTAGGAGCAACTGGTTCTCCAAGTCATTTTTGGTAGATAGTCGTTTGACGGCGTTTTTAACCAGGAAAAGGAGCCTTTAGCAGGGGCAATTCTTTTGAGGGAGCTTCTCCTGATAAAGGGACAGCCTTGTTGAGTATGAGGACACCAACAAATTCTGGCGAAAATTGAGCTAACGGTCCCTGGATGTGCTTCCGTTTGCAACTTATTTGTGACGGAAACGACTTGCTCAATGTTTGCAGGATAAGAACATGGACCAATAAGAACGCTAGGGAGTAAGGAAGATAATGTTAGGAATATTGGGAGTAAGGAAGAGAAGGGTGTGGAACCCCCTCCTCGTCATTTTTACGGAATATAAAAGGGACATGAAGCGAAAACAGATTCAATCAACTCCAAAAAATTGCAAATGGAAGAATCGAACTCAACTTGAAAAAAACAAAGGATTAGTGGGCGAGTGCACTATCCACTCACAAGGGAATTAACTTTAGGGTGGCTTTATGACTCGGGACCTATACCGTTCGAAAGAGCGTAAAAAGTTATGCTGGAAGCCACGTTCAGATTTTACTCTCGAATCCCCGTTACGGGGCAGTGACGTCGGGAAAGTTGACAAAAATCGACAAAAATCGTCAAAAACGACCGTCGAAACGTGAACCCCGAAAGCAGCTTGTAAAACTGTGAAGCGGTGGCCTAGTAGATAGTAGTCCGGGCTATGAATCTTTCGCGTTTTTTCGTCTCGACTTCGAATCCCTCATGGGTCAACTACATTTTTTTTAAAATTTTTCCGGGTTCGTCCAGTTTGTTTCCCTCTTTTTTATCACTGCAACCCGTAAATTCGGGACCTGGACGGTATAGGTCCCGAGTCATTAAGCCACCCTAAAGTTAAAATATTCCCTTGTCAGCCACCACTTCACATTTTTTTGAAGAAGAATGGGAAATAAACAAGTCCAGGACCCGTATTCATAGTCGATATCCCCGGGGATAAATCCTTCCCCGGGGAAAGATTTACCCCCAATCGGATTAAATCCGTATTCACAGTCATTTTTCTGGGGATAAATTAATCCCTGGCGGGGATAAATCTATCCCTACCTATCGAGGTGCGGATAGATTTATCCCCTACGCTATTTTTTAAAGGAAAAACGTAATATAGCGTAGAAAAAACTAGTTTATATAGGAAATGAGCTGGTTAGGATTATCCATTGCATCAGTAGCCGAATCTCCGGCGGTTATGGATCTTATTGACAAAAAAAGGGATGCCGTCCTAGATTTGCCGAAGACCAATGTTTATATACGTTCTGGTGTGGATCTCATAGAAAGATATGATGACGAGGAGTTTCGTCAGCGCTTCCGCTTGACTAAACTGAGTTTTTCTAATCTATTTGATCAATTAAAGGAAGTTTACGAAGATCCCAAAACTAACAGAGGACTGCCTATAACGCTGGACATCAAGCTTGCCTCGTTCTTACGTACCCTGGCTACCAACTGTTTCCAGCTGTCCACAGCCGATCATCTCGATATCTCGCAGGCGTCTGTATCGCGTATCTTCCACGAGATTCTCGACATTCTTTTCGCTCTGCGTGAAGAATTTATTTTCTGGCCCTGGAGATGGGGAAAATAAGCAGATTTCGCGTCGATTCTTCACCAAAACTGGAATCCCGGGGATTGTTGGATGCATTGATGGAAGTTTGATCAAAATCAAGGCTCTCACTCGCAACGAACAAGAATTTGTTTGTGGAAAGGGTTTCCATGCCATTAATATGGCTGCCGTTTGCGATGATAGGCATCTCTTCCGCTGGGTCAACTCTTCATATCTGGGATCAGCTGCCGATTGTCGCATTTTCAACGAGAGCCATTTAAAGTCAGCTCTAGAGGATAAAACCCTTTCCGGGTGTCTTCTCGGCGATAGCGGCTATAAAAGCTCGCCCTCTTTGCTGACTCCGATTCTGAAACCTTCGTCGCAAAAGGAGATGAATTATAGCAATGCTGTATGCCTTGGGCGCGTGTTCATCGAGCAGGCCTTCGGGCATTTGAAGAGACAGTGGAGCTGTCTTCACTCAGGACTTCGCTATGACCCCGTGACTAATTCTTTCTCCTCCACGAAGACCTGTGGATCAAAAAGACCAGAGAGAATATATAATATCCTCGGGGATACGTATCCCCATCGGGGATATCGACTATGAATGCCAAATTTTATCCCTGGGGATAAATCTTTCCCCCGGATTAGTTTATCACCGGTGATAAGTATCCCCGGGATTAATTTATCCCCGGGGATGTGTCTATGAATACGGGCCCTGGATAGGATTGAAATCTTATTTAACCTTTACCTCCTCTAGAACGCGAATGTTGCCAAAAAAAGCCCAATTATCTTTATTGTTCAATGAACTTTTTCAATCCAGTGCCCGTCATGGGTCCACTTCTTTTCCTCAACTTCTTTCCGTTTTCAAAGTAGGCGAAAGTCGGCAGACTGATGGCCATGACTTCTCGAACCATTCCCATGACTTCGTCGGCATCTACTCGGGCAAACGTGATGTGGGGGTACATTTCTTCCTAAAAACGAAAATTGTAATGAAAACAAAGAGGATTCTCACGGCGAAGGCGACATCCTTCTGCATTATGTCGCATCGTCGACAATATTGGGAATAGACGAAGAGGACCGCGGGGCGCTGGGAGCCGAGGACCTGGAAAATAGGAAAATTTGCTTTTAGGGAACAAAATGGGGACTGAAAACAGGTCAACAGGACGCTAGTGAGGTTCAAACGGGTAGAACTTTTTGCTGACCGTTTTGTGGCCCCCGTTCTATGATGCGTGAACTTCTGATTTCTTCTGGTCAACCTGTTACGAGAAAAAAGAACGCTCTCTTTTACCCGCAAACATTTGCCAAGCAGAAAATTCAAATTATGGATGTTCCGGTAAATTGAGCTGCTAAAATTTTAGCTTTCCCGTCTTATTTGTTCATAGCTGGTATAGAATTACAGTATCCCACATTTTGAAGGAGCGACAGGGGTTCTCAAGCAGAATAGGGGACAATGACTTGGTCGGCGCAGTCTACCCAGAATTTCTCCTCTCAAAGTGGATGTTTCCAGGCACGTTACATATGGTTCGAAAGCTCTTGAACTCGTAAATTTATCGGTCTACTGGACACATAAAATAGAATGGTGTCAGTTAGCCCACTATCAAATAATACGGGGCAAGCCAACTAACGGCGGCACATGCCAAATAAACACTGTCTCGTGGAGGTGCCCATTTCTTCCTGTATACTATTGAATTCACGAGTTCGAGAGCTTTCGAATGATATATAACATGCCTGGGAACATTCATTTTGAGAAGAGAAACTCTGGGTAGACCGCGCCGACCAAGTCATTAGACCCCCCATTCTCCTTCAGAGCCGCGAAATGAACCGGAGTCGGATATATTCGATTACCAACGGAAATATCACGGTCATTTGGAGACTTCCCATCGAAAATCTACTTGCTGATTCAAGACTACTGTAGAAATAGTGAATTTTCCACCTGGGAGTCCCGCAGCGAAAGCAACCCTGTTCAAACGTCTTTCCCATGTCCCGAAACCCGACTCCTACTAACTTACCACTCTTTTGTAGTCAGCAATGGAATGGAGGTCAATTACGGCGGCAGTTAGCTGAACCAGGGAAAAGCAGAGTAACACGTTGAAGGCTCTCATCTGGAAAAATAAATTATCCAATCAACTATTTTTAGCTGGAGAAAGAAAGAGAAAGTTGGGAAAATACCATAAATTAGTAGCGGAACGTGCCAACTGCAAGTTGATTGAGAAGTTGCGCGCGCGACTAGCTGGCAAAGTATCAGAAATAGGAGAAAAGTTGCCGTCGAATTAAGAGTAGAAAGACAGTTTTGGACAAAGTATACAACGTGACCCTCGAAGAATTCGTGTAGAGAATATTACGCTCAATCAGTGGTGGCGATCAGAAGCGAGTATAACTGGACTGAAAATGAGAAGAAAGCAGCTGACCAGGCGGTCTTCGAGAGGCAAAAACAAGCCTGGGAGTTTCTATAGACCGTTTTTAACTCGTACTTCATGGTTAAACGACTGTTCTACAGTAATCCACGATATGAACAAGGTAAAAAGTTGATTATAGTGCGAAAATGCCTGAATTATCCGTTGGAAACTGGCTACAACTCAAATTTCTCATTTTCGGGTCTTACTGTACTTCTGACCTTAAATTGAAGCGGCCCCCCGAAATTTCAGGTTCAAGGTGAATTCAGGTGGGTTAAAGGATCAAATGATCGGGAATGAAGGGTACAGTAAGAATAGAATTTAGCTATAAAAATTAGAAGGCCAGAAAAGGGGGAGAGACCAAATTTCTCCGGCCCCCTCTTCCCCCAAAAATAGAGAAGAATGACAGGAGGCTGGTTTACTACGGGAGGAGAAAAAGCACATACGCACACCGAAGACTAATTTGATATGGTGTGTGACTGTTCAGGTTCGGGTAAACAAGCTGGGATTCGCCCATTTCTGGCGGCGATCTTTGAAAGAACGCGGTCGAGAGACTTCTAGGAATAAGGATTAGTGAGGTACTGTATATAAAAACCGGAGAAGAAGCCTGGGCTTCGGTCTAATACACCTTCCCCTTCCCTTCCGGATGTTGGTGGATGTTCTTTGGGAGTGACGTCGATCTGCAGGATCTCTTCCGCCTTGGAGTCCTGGAGTGCCCAGAAAATGGGAGAAGCGGACGAACCATGCGCCGCTCATAGAGCTGCAAGGAAGCCAAGTTTCCGTATTCCTTGTTGGCAGCAGTCAGACTAATCCTGGGCTCCTTGGGGTTCTCGCTTGCCTTGTAGGTCTTACCACGATGAGTTTTACACCGTCTTCGTCTTACACCCAGTCCAAAGTTTTCAGAGTTCAACTGATGGTTACTGTAGCCAATATTATGGAAATTTCATAAACTCCGGGAGCCCTTCCGGCTCCCCCACATTCCCGGTTGTTATCTCCCGGTTTCTGACAGACTCGGCAGTCCGTCATCCCTAAGAGCTTTTGTGCTTTTTCTAAAGCGGCTGACGCATTCCTCGAGGCTCTATTGTGTAACTTTTGTCGAATATATATCCCAATACACCACACGACACAACACAACTGCCCCGACCGCCATGAGAGCTCTCCTGCTTCTTCTTCTTCCTCTTCTCGTTTGCGGGAAACTTGTTCACATCAAAAGTGAAGAGGAGTACAAAACGGTCAGTTGATCCCATACGTGGGCAAACACCCGGGAGCGCCGCGTTACGTAACATATCCTCTGTCAAAGTTTCTGGGGCTATAGATTTTTTGTCGGGTCGGTTCAGATGTGACTGAGTTCATCAGAATCGCCTTGACGTGCACTCCAAGGTAGTCTTTGAAATTTTGAAAGCGACCAAGAAATGACCGAGATACGGACACAAACACCCGACAGTCCCGTCTACGCCAAAAACGAGCGCGCCCGAAATCGATTCCAGATCCAGTGTCTTCGCTATGGGACCTTTAAAACTTGAGAAATGCCAAAATTCAGATCCTGAAGTCGTCCAAGCCGGTTTTTCTCTTCTTCACCCTTGGTCGTATGTGTAGCCCCTGCGCTCAACTCGCGCCCATCATCGAGGCTGAGGTGCCCTTTTTTCATTCCCGACCAAACTTATTCCATTTTCAGGCCAATTCCAATCAGGACGTCGTTTTCGCTTCGATTGACATTGAAGGCGGGATAAGTGCAAGAGTTGTCAACAGTTTCGGCATGAGGGGGCTGCCCACTTCCTATATCTTCAAGAATGGAACATACGTCAAGGAGCATGGAGGGCAATTCACCAAGCAGGAACTGAAGGACTTTGTGGCTTCTGCTTGTGATTGAATGAATGGGGGAAAATGAATGATTTATGAGCAGACTTGTTTTTTTTGGAGAAAAATGAGAGCAGTTGTGTGTTTCCTCACCATCAATCATTCCCGTTTTTGCTTTCCATTAGGTCGGGCCCGGTGGATGAGTCAGCTCTCTCCTAGCTCTCTGTCCCTTGAAGAAATGGTCTCAAGAACAACACAACAACTCAACAAATCTTCTCCGTGGTCTAGCAATCAACATTTGAAACGGGAAGAGCCTCCGAGATCATGGCGTTATCATCCAAAGGCATTCCGAGGGTGAAAACAACCTCCTTCTTCAAGTAGTTCGAACGCGACGATTTTATGAATTTGGCATCAGAATGCTCGGAACTGCTGATTACTGGCTGCTAATTTAAAAATGACTAAAAATATCAAAAACAGGAGAATGCTGCCAAGTTTTAATTTTGTTTGACGAATTTCATCCGACGCGCCGCCAAATAACGGCTAGTCCGTTGATTACGCTGAGTTGTTGGTGCACTGTTACAGTAAGCCCTTGTACTAGAAGAGGATTATAGTCCATTTCCAATGGATGTTCCACGGAATAATCTCTCCGTTGCGGGACCAGGTTTGTAAGCTTCCCGAGACGCGCCGCCAAATTTTATTCCGTGGAATATTGGTAGGAAATGGACTATATTTAGAAACTGAAAGGATCTTGAGAAGGATTGTGTTCTTGTTGTGAAGAAAACTGTCAAAAAACAGTGTGTTTGGTTGTTTTCTCCGCGCCATCAATCATTCTCTTTCCTAAACATTGATTGTGATCCTGCCGCCGTCAGTTTTTCCTATTTTTCTTGGATAGGATCAGTTGCAATATGAAGATATGCCTTCCGCTGCTTCTATGCCACTTATTCGGCTTGGTTTCTCCGGATTTAGTGACTATAAACAATGTGGAGGACGTAATTTTCAATGTAAGCCCAATTGCTCATTTTTATCGTATATTCCACGGTTAAAAACCTGTGCGTGTTTTCGCTATGGGATCCAAAGAGAAAAATAGAATTGTTGTACAGTAATCCTCTATAAAAGAGTGAAAAGTTGAGAACAGGTCGAAAATGTCGAGAATATCCATTGGAAACCGGCTGAAACTCCATACTGAACCTCATTTTCAGTTCGTTTCCTCTCCCACCTCAGGATTTCTCACATTTACAACTAAAAATTGCTCCTCCTGTCAACAAATGGCTAAGGAGTTCCAAGATATGGTCAGAAAATTGAGAAAATCCCAATAATCGAGTAATTTAGAGCAAACGTCTTACTGTATTCAATTTCGCCATAGTGGATCTCGACCGTTCCCAGGAAAATAAGAAAATAGCCAAAGTTTTTAACGTGAAACAATTGCCGACGACTATTTTCTTCGACGAAGGGCATCCCCGACTGTTTGTCGGTGTAATGACGCCGGGAATGCTTGGGCGATTATTGAGACCAGTCCCATTGTAATAAACAAAAAAGGACAGATCAAAATGTACTTTCCTCAGCTTTTCTTTCTATTACATTCTATTTATTGGCAAAAAATCAGGTTAACATTTCCTGGAGTCTTCTAGAAAGTGTATCACATTGTTTTTGATCTTATCATATGGGTCTCGCTCCGTCCACGTGATCTCCTTTCCTTCTTTTCCCTTTTTGTAAAAACGAAGCGAGGGTATTCGCTTCTTATTTACGACTTCTTCCAAAGCTAGAACTTCATCCAAATTTATCACAAATATGTGGGTAGGACTCGTTTTTTCGAGTCCCATTGCCTGAAAATGGAAAAAAAGGGGCTTTCAAAAATCTAAAACTATAGAACATAGGTCTCGAAACGATTGAATATCGAAAGACGCTTTCAGCGCATTTTTGAGAGTCCAAAGAGAAGATTACTGTAACCGAGCCGAGACCCTAATTTGGAAGGGGGCAGTTGGCCTTTCACAAATCAGCACAATTCAAACTCAGTTAGGTCGTAGTGAGCCCACCTGGCCACTAACCAGATCTCAAAAAAATCGAGCACACTACAGTGTGGTTCCCTTCTAATCGAATGTGATACGCGTTTTCGGTGGAGTTGTACCCAATCAGGGTACGGGGAACAAGATTATCGGGGCTACTCACCTCAGCTATTAGAAGTACTTTGATCAATTCACAGGAACTGCAATCGTCATTATGAAATAACACAATTACTCGGCATGTTGGGTCGAGAACCTGAAAGAAAGGAAAGCTGAGGGACTTTCAAAAGGCCTTTTTCTCTATATATGAGGTTTTATGGGTTACTGTAGAGTTTTTTAGCTCTGAAGTGCGCTTAGGAGCGCCGAATTGGAAGTAATCTTGCTCAATGGCTTCTGTTTTCTGATAAACCAAGATCACATGGGTTACTGTAGGAGTTTTATCCTTGAAACGCTCTACAGGCCCCCACATGGGGGTGTAAGCTTGCTCCATGGCTTCCTTTTTACTCGGCAACGAAAAATACCTTTTTGGTTACTGTGAGATATTTTGATTTAGAGCGCGCTAAAGGCTTTTTAAAGGAAGTAACGGCTCCTTACCGTCATTTTCGCCCTTTTTAGATAGGCCAACAGCGGCAAGGCACAGCGGCAAGCCTAAGGGACAGAGCGGCAAGCCTAAGCGGCAGAGCGGCAAGCCTAAGGGACAGAGCGGCAGAGCGGCAAGCCTAAGGGACAGAGCGGCAAGCCTAAGCGGCAGAGCGGCAAGCCTAAGCGGCAGAGCGGCAAGCCTAAGGGACAGAGCGGCAGAGCGGCAAGCCTAAGCGGCAGAGCGGCAAGCCTAAGGGACAGAGCGGCAAGCCTAAGGGACAGAGCGGCAAGCCTAAGCGGCAGAGCGGCAAGCCTAAGGGACAGAGCGGCAAGCCTAAGGGACAGAGCGGCAAGCCTAAGGGACAGAGCGGCAAGCCTAAGGGACAGAGCGGCAGAGCGGCAAGCCTAAGGGACAGAGCGGCAAGCCTAAGCGGCAGAGCGGCAAGCCTAAGGGACAGAGCGGCAAGCCTAAGGGACAGAGCGGCAAGCCTAAGGGACAGAGCGGCAGAGCGGCAAGCCTAAGGGACAGAGCGGCAAGCCTAAGCGGCAGAGCGGCAAGCCTAAGCGGCAGAGCGGCAAGCCTAAGGGACAGAGCGGCAAGCCTAAGGGACAGAGCGGCAAGCCTAAGCGGCAGAGCGGCAAGCCTAAGGGACAGAGCGGCAAGCCTAAGCGGCAGAGCGGCAAGCCTAAGCGGCAGAGCGGCAAGCCTAAGGGACAGAGCGGCAGAGCGGCAAGCCTAAGGGACAGAGCGGCAAGCCTAAGCGGCAGAGCGGCAAGCCTAAGCGGCAGAGCGGCAAGCCTAAGGGACAGAGCGGCAAGCCTAAGGGACAGAGCGGCAAGCCTAAGGGACAGAGCGGCAAGCCTAAGCGGCAGAGCGGCAAGCCTAAGGGACAGAGCGGCAAGCTTAAGCGGCAGAGCGGCAAGCCTAAGGGACAGAGCGGCAGAGCGGCAAGCCTAAGGGACAGAGCGGCAAGCTTAAGCGGCAGAGCGGCAAGCCTAAGGGACAGAGCGGCAGAGCGGCAAGCCTAAGCGGCAGAGCGGCAAGCCTAAGGGACAGAGCGGCAGAGCGGCAAGCCTAAGGGACAGAGCGGCAAGCCTAAGGGACAGAGCGGCAAGCCTAAGCGGCAGAGCGGCAAGCCTAAGGGACAGAGCGGCAAGCCTAAGGGACAGAGCGGCAGAGCGGCAAGCCTAAGCGGCAGAGCGGCAAGCCTAAGGGACAGAGCGGCAAGCCTAAGGGACAGAGCGGCAAGCCTAAGGGACAGAGCGGCAGAGCGGCAAGCCTAAGGGACAGAGCGGCAAGCCTAAGGGACAGAGCGGCAGAGCGGCAAGCCTAAGGGACAGAGCGGCAAGCCTAAGGGACAGAGCGGCAAGCTTAAGCGGCAGAGCGGCAAGCCTAAGCGGCAGAGCGGCAAGCCTAAGCGGCAGAGCGGCAAGCCTAAGCGGCAGAGCGGCAAGCCTAAGGGACAGAGCGGCAAGCTTAAGCGGCAGAGCGGCAAGCCTAAGGGACAGAGCGGCAGAGCGGCAAGCCTAAGGGACAGAGCGGCAAGCCTAAGGGACAGAGCGGCAAGCCTAAGCGGCAGAGCGGCAAGCCTAAGGGACAGAGCGGCAGAGCGGCAAGCCTAAGGGACAGAGCGGCAAGCCTAAGGGACAGAGCGGCAAGCCTAAGGGACAGAGCGGCAGAGCGGCAAGCCTAAGGGACAGAGCGGCAAGCCTAAGGGACAGAGCGGCAAGCCTAAGCGGCAGAGCGGCAAGCCTAAGGGACAGAGCGGCAAGCCTAAGGGACAGAGCGGCAGAGCGGCAAGCCTAAGGGACAGAGCGGCAAGCCTAAGGGACAGAGCGGCAAGCTTAAGCGGCAGAGCGGCAAGCCTAAGGGACAGAGCGGCAAGCCTAAGGGACAGAGCGGCAGAGCGGCAAGCCTAAGGGACAGAGCGGCAAGCCTAAGGGACAGAGCGGCAAGCTTAAGCGGCAGAGCGGCAAGCCTAAGGGACAGAGCGGCAGAGCGGCAAGCCTAAGGGACAGAGCGGCAAGCCTAAGGGACAGAGCGGCAAGCCTAAGGGACAGAGCGGCAAGCCTAAGCGGCAGAGCGGCAAGCCTAAGCGGCAGAGCGGCAAGCCTAAGGGACAGAGCGGCAAGCTTAAGCGGCAGAGCGGCAAGCCTAAGGGACAGAGCGGCAGAGCGGCAAGCCTAAGGGACAGAGCGGCAGAGCGGCAAGCCTAAGGGACAGAGCGGCAAGCCTAAGCGGCAGAGCGGCAAGCCTAAGGGACAGAGCGGCAAGCCTAAGGGACAGAGCGGCAAGCCTAAGGGACAGAGCGGCAAGCCTAAGGGACAGAGCGGCAAGCCTAAGGGACAGAGCGGCAAGCCTAAGGGACAGAGCGGCAAGCCTAAGCGGCAGAGCGGCAAGCCTAAGGGACAGAGCGGCAAGCCTAAGGGACAGAGCGGCAAGCTTAAGCGGCAGAGCGGCAAGCCTAAGGGACAGAGCGGCAAGCCTAAGGGACAGAGCGGCAAGCCTAAGGGACAGAGCGGCAGAGCGGCAAGCCTAAGGGACAGAGCGGCAAGCCTAAGGGACAGAGTGGCAAGCCTAAGGGACAGAGCGGCAGAGCGGCAAGCCTAAGGGACAGAGCGGCAAGCCTAAGCGGCAGAGCGGCAAGCCTAAGGGACAGAGCGGCAAGCTTAAGCGGCAGAGCGGCAAGCCTAAGGGACAGAGCGGCAAGCCTAAGGGACAGAGCGGCAAGCCTAAGGGACAGAGCGGCAGAGCGGCAAGCCTAAGGGACAGAGCGGCAAGCCTAAGGGACAGAGTGGCAAGCCTAAGGGACAGAGCGGCAGAGCGGCAAGCCTAAGGGACAGAGCGGCAAGCCTAAGGGACAGAGCGGCAAGCCTAAGGGACAGAGCGGCAGAGCGGCAAGCCTAAGGGACAGAGCGGCAAGCCTAAGGGACAGAGCGGCAGAGCGGCAAGCCTAAGGGACAGAGCGGCAAGCCTAAGCGGCAGAGCGGCAAGCCTAAGGGACAGAGCGGCAGAGCGGCAAGCCTAAGGGACAGAGCGGCAAGCCTAAGGGACAGAGCGGCAAGCCTAAGGGACAGAGCGGCAGAGCGGCAAGCCTAAGGGACAGAGCGGCAAGCCTAAGGGACAGAGCGGCAAGCCTAAGCGGCAGAGCGGCAAGCCTAAGGGACAGAGCGGCAAGCCTAAGGGACAGAGCGGCAGAGCGGCAAGCCTAAGGGACAGAGCGGCAAGCCTAAGGGACAGAGCGGCAAGCTTAAGCGGCAGAGCGGCAAGCCTAAGGGACAGAGCGGCAAGCCTAAGGGACAGAGCGGCAGAGCGGCAAGCCTAAGGGACAGAGCGGCAAGCCTAAGGGACAGAGCGGCAAGCTTAAGCGGCAGAGCGGCAAGCCTAAGGGACAGAGCGGCAGAGCGGCAAGCCTAAGGGACAGAGCGGCAAGCCTAAGGGACAGAGCGGCAAGCCTAAGGGACAGAGCGGCAAGCCTAAGCGGCAGAGCGGCAAGCCTAAGCGGCAGAGCGGCAAGCCTAAGGGACAGAGCGGCAAGCTTAAGCGGCAGAGCGGCAAGCCTAAGGGACAGAGCGGCAGAGCGGCAAGCCTAAGGGACAGAGCGGCAGAGCGGCAAGCCTAAGGGACAGAGCGGCAAGCCTAAGCGGCAGAGCGGCAAGCCTAAGGGACAGAGCGGCAAGCCTAAGGGACAGAGCGGCAAGCCTAAGGGACAGAGCGGCAAGCCTAAGGGACAGAGCGGCAAGCCTAAGGGACAGAGCGGCAAGCCTAAGCGGCAGAGCGGCAAGCCTAAGGGACAGAGCGGCAAGCCTAAGGGACAGAGCGGCAAGCTTAAGCGGCAGAGCGGCAAGCCTAAGGGACAGAGCGGCAAGCCTAAGGGACAGAGCGGCAAGCCTAAGGGACAGAGCGGCAGAGCGGCAAGCCTAAGGGACAGAGCGGCAAGCCTAAGGGACAGAGTGGCAAGCCTAAGGGACAGAGCGGCAGAGCGGCAAGCCTAAGGGACAGAGCGGCAAGCCTAAGCGGCAGAGCGGCAAGCCTAAGGGACAGAGCGGCAAGCTTAAGCGGCAGAGCGGCAAGCCTAAGGGACAGAGCGGCAAGCCTAAGGGACAGAGCGGCAAGCCTAAGGGACAGAGCGGCAGAGCGGCAAGCCTAAGGGACAGAGCGGCAGAGCGGCAAGCCTAAGGGACAGAGTGGCAAGCCTAAGGGACAGAGCGGCAGAGCGGCAAGCCTAAGGGACAGAGCGGCAAGCCTAAGGGACAGAGCGGCAAGCCTAAGGGACAGAGCGGCAGAGCGGCAAGCCTAAGGGACAGAGCGGCAAGCCTAAGGGACAGAGCGGCAGAGCGGCAAGCCTAAGGGACAGAGCGGCAAGCCTAAGGGACAGAGCGGCAGAGCGGCAAGCCTAAGGGACAGAGCGGCAAGCCTAAGGGACAGAGCGGCAGAGCGGCAAGCCTAAGGGACAGAGCGGCAAGCCTAAGGGACAGAGCGGCAAGCTTAAGCGGCAGAGCGGCAAGCCTAAGCGGCAGAGCGGCAAGCCTAAGGGACAGAGCGGCAAGCTTAAGCGGCAGAGCGGCAAGCCTAAGGGACAGAGCGGCAGAGCGGCAAGCCTAAGCGGCAGAGCGGCAAGCCTAAGGGACAGAGCGGCAGAGCGGCAAGCCTAAGGGACAGAGCGGCAAGCCTAAGGGACAGAGCGGCAAGCCTAAGCGGCAGAGCGGCAAGCCTAAGGGACAGAGCGGCAAGCCTAAGGGACAGAGCGGCAGAGCGGCAAGCCTAAGCGGCAGAGCGGCAAGCCTAAGGGACAGAGCGGCAAGCCTAAGGGACAGAGCGGCAAGCCTAAGGGACAGAGCGGCAGAGCGGCAAGCCTAAGGGACAGAGCGGCAAGCCTAAGGGACAGAGCGGCAGAGCGGCAAGCCTAAGGGACAGAGCGGCAAGCCTAAGGGACAGAGCGGCAAGCTTAAGCGGCAGAGCGGCAAGCCTAAGCGGCAGAGCGGCAAGCCTAAGCGGCAGAGCGGCAAGCCTAAGCGGCAGAGCGGCAAGCCTAAGGGACAGAGCGGCAAGCTTAAGCGGCAGAGCGGCAAGCCTAAGCGGCAGAGCGGCAAGCCTAAGCGGCAGAGCGGCAAGCCTAAGCGGCAGAGCGGCAAGCCTAAGCGGCAGAGCGGCAAGCCTAAGGGACAGAGCGGCAAGCCTAAGGGACAGAGCGGCAAGCCTAAGGGACAGAGCGGCAAGCCTAAGGGACAGAGCGGCAAGCCTAAGCGGCAGAGCGGCAAGCCTAAGGGACAGAGCGGCAGAGCGGCAAGCCTAAGGGACAGAGCGGCAAGCCTAAGCGGCAGAGCGGCAAGCCTAAGGGACAGAGCGGCAGAGCGGCAAGCCTAAGGGACAGAGCGGCAAGCCTAAGGGACAGAGCGGCAAGCCTAAGGGACAGAGCGGCAGAGCGGCAAGCCTAAGGGACAGAGCGGCAAGCCTAAGGGACAGAGCGGCAAGCCTAAGCGGCAGAGCGGCAAGCCTAAGGGACAGAGCGGCAAGCCTAAGGGACAGAGCGGCAGAGCGGCAAGCCTAAGGGACAGAGCGGCAAGCCTAAGGGACAGAGCGGCAAGCTTAAGCGGCAGAGCGGCAAGCCTAAGGGACAGAGCGGCAAGCCTAAGGGACAGAGCGGCAGAGCGGCAAGCCTAAGGGACAGAGCGGCAAGCCTAAGGGACAGAGCGGCAAGCTTAAGCGGCAGAGCGGCAAGCCTAAGGGACAGAGCGGCAGAGCGGCAAGCCTAAGGGACAGAGCGGCAAGCCTAAGGGACAGAGCGGCAAGCCTAAGGGACAGAGCGGCAAGCCTAAGCGGCAGAGCGGCAAGCCTAAGCGGCAGAGCGGCAAGCCTAAGGGACAGAGCGGCAAGCTTAAGCGGCAGAGCGGCAAGCCTAAGGGACAGAGCGGCAGAGCGGCAAGCCTAAGGGACAGAGCGGCAGAGCGGCAAGCCTAAGGGACAGAGCGGCAAGCCTAAGCGGCAGAGCGGCAAGCCTAAGGGACAGAGCGGCAAGCCTAAGGGACAGAGCGGCAAGCCTAAGGGACAGAGCGGCAGAGCGGCAAGCCTAAGGGACAGAGCGGCAAGCCTAAGCGGCAGAGCGGCAAGCCTAAGGGACAGAGCGGCAGAGCGGCAAGCCTAAGGGACAGAGCGGCAAGCCTAAGCGGCAGAGCGGCAAGCCTAAGGGACAGAGCGGCAGAGCGGCAAGCCTAAGGGACAGAGCGGCAAGCCTAAGGGACAGAGCGGCAAGCCTAAGGGACAGAGCGGCAGAGCGGCAAGCCTAAGGGACAGAGCGGCAAGCCTAAGGGACAGAGCGGCAAGCCTAAGCGGCAGAGCGGCAAGCCTAAGGGACAGAGCGGCAGAGCGGCAAGCCTAAGGGACAGAGCGGCAAGCCTAAGGGACAGAGCGGCAAGCTTAAGCGGCAGAGCGGCAAGCCTAAGGGACAGAGCGGCAGAGCGGCAAGCCTAAGGGACAGAGCGGCAAGCCTAAGGGACAGAGCGGCAAGCCTAAGGGACAGAGCGGCAAGCCTAAGCGGCAGAGCGGCAAGCCTAAGCGGCAGAGCGGCAAGCCTAAGGGACAGAGCGGCAAGCTTAAGCGGCAGAGCGGCAAGCCTAAGGGACAGAGCGGCAGAGCGGCAAGCCTAAGGGACAGAGCGGCAGAGCGGCAAGCCTAAGGGACAGAGCGGCAAGCCTAAGCGGCAGAGCGGCAAGCCTAAGGGACAGAGCGGCAAGCCTAAGGGACAGAGCGGCAAGCCTAAGGGACAGAGCGGCAAGCCTAAGGGACAGAGCGGCAAGCCTAAGGGACAGAGCGGCAAGCCTAAGCGGCAGAGCGGCAAGCCTAAGGGACAGAGCGGCAAGCCTAAGGGACAGAGCGGCAAGCCTAAGCGGCAGAGCGGCAAGCCTAAGGGACAGAGCGGCAAGCTTAAGCGGCAGAGCGGCAAGCCTAAGGGACAGAGCGGCAAGCCTAAGGGACAGAGCGGCAAGCCTAAGGGACAGAGCGGCAGAGCGGCAAGCCTAAGGGACAGAGCGGCAAGCCTAAGGGACAGAGTGGCAAGCCTAAGGGACAGAGCGGCAGAGCGGCAAGCCTAAGGGACAGAGCGGCAAGCCTAAGGGACAGAGCGGCAAGCCTAAGGGACAGAGCGGCAAGCCTAAGGGACAGAGCGGCAAGCCTAAGGGACAGAGCGGCAAGCCTAAGGGACAGAGCGGCAAGCCTAAGGGACAGAGCGGCAAGCCTAAGGGACAGAGCGGCAAGCCTAAGGGACAGAGCGGCAGAGCGGCAAGCCTAAGGGACAGAGCGGCAAGCCTAAGCGGCAGAGCGGCAAGCCTAAGGGACAGAGCGGCAAGCCTAAGGGACAGAGCGGCAAGCTTAAGCGGCAGAGCGGCAAGCCTAAGGGACAGAGCGGCAGAGCGGCAAGCCTAAGGGACAGAGCGGCAAGCCTAAGCGGCAGAGCGGCAAGCCTAAGGGACAGAGCGGCAAGCTTAAGGGACAGAGCGGCAAGCCTAAGGGACAGAGCGGCAAGCCTAAGGGACAGAGCGGCAAGCCTAAGGGACAGAGCGGCAGAGCGGCAAGCCTAAGGGACAGAGCGGCAAGCCTAAGGGACAGAGCGGCAAGCCTAAGCGGCAGAGCGGCAAGCCTAAGGGACAGAGCGGCAGAGCGGCAAGCCTAAGGGACAGAGCGGCAAGCCTAAGCGGCAGAGCGGCAAGCCTAAGGGACAGAGCGGCAGAGCGGCAAGCCTAAGGGACAGAGCGGCAAGCCTAAGGGACAGAGCGGCAGAGCGGCAAGCCTAAGGGACAGAGCGGCAAGCCTAAGGGACAGAGCGGCAAGCTTAAGCGGCAGAGCGGCAAGCCTAAGGGACAGAGCGGCAGAGCGGCAAGCCTAAGGGACAGAGCGGCAGAGCGGCAAGCCTAAGGGACAGAGCGGCAAGCCTAAGGGACAGAGCGGCAAGCCTAAGGGACAGAGCGGCAAGCCTAAGGGACAGAGCGGCAAGCCTAAGGGACAGAGCGGCAAGCCTAAGGGACAGAGCGGCAAGCCTAAGCGGCAGAGCGGCAAGCCTAAGGGACAGAGCGGCAAGCTTAAGCGGCAGAGCGGCAAGCCTAAGGGACAGAGCGGCAAGCCTAAGGGACAGAGCGGCAAGCCTAAGGGACAGAGCGGCAGAGCGGCAAGCCTAAGGGACAGAGCGGCAGAGCGGCAAGCCTAAGGGACAGAGCGGCAAGCCTAAGGGACAGAGCGGCAAGCCTAAGGGACAGAGCGGCAAGCCTAAGGGACAGAGCGGCAAGCCTAAGGGACAGAGCGGCAAGCCTAAGGGACAGAGCGGCAAGCCTAAGCGGCAGAGCGGCAAGCCTAAGGGACAGAGCGGCAAGCTTAAGCGGCAGAGCGGCAAGCCTAAGGGACAGAGCGGCAAGCCTAAGGGACAGAGCGGCAAGCCTAAGGGACAGAGCGGCAGAGCGGCAAGCCTAAGGGACAGAGCGGCAGAGCGGCAAGCCTAAGGGACAGAGCGGCAAGCCTAAGGGACAGAGCGGCAGAGCGGCAAGCCTAAGGGACAGAGCGGCAAGCCTAAGGGACAGAGCGGCAAGCCTAAGGGACAGAGCGGCAAGCCTAAGGGACAGAGCGGCAAGCCTAAGGGACAGAGCGGCAAGCCTAAGGGACAGAGCGGCAAGCCTAAGCGGCAGAGCGGCAAGCCTAAGGGACAGAGCGGCAAGCCTAAGGGACAGAGCGGCAAGCCTAAGGGACAGAGCGGCAAGCCTAAGGGACAGAGCGGCAAGCCTAAGGGACAGAGCGGCAGAGCGGCAAGCCTAAGGGACAGAGCGGCAAGCCTAAGGGACAGAGCGGCAAGCCTAAGGGACAGAGCGGCAGAGCGGCAAGCCTAAGGGACAGAGCGGCAAGCCTAAGCGGCAGAGCGGCAAGCCTAAGGGACAGAGCGGCAAGCCTAAGGGACAGAGCGGCAGAGCGGCAAGCCTAAGGGACAGAGCGGCAAGCCTAAGGGACAGAGCGGCAAGCTTAAGCGGCAGAGCGGCAAGCCTAAGGGACAGAGCGGCAGAGCGGCAAGCCTAAGGGACAGAGCGGCAAGCCTAAGCGGCAGAGCGGCAAGCCTAAGGGACAGAGCGGCAAGCTTAAGGGACAGAGCGGCAAGCCTAAGGGACAGAGCGGCAAGCCTAAGGGACAGAGCGGCAAGCCTAAGGGACAGAGCGGCAGAGCGGCAAGCCTAAGGGACAGAGCGGC
This sequence comes from Oscheius dolichura, assembly GCA_932521035.1. Lineage (NCBI taxonomy): Eukaryota > Metazoa > Nematoda > Chromadorea > Rhabditida > Rhabditidae > Oscheius > Oscheius dolichura. Next base: position 8,822,740 of record OW051494.1, read on the forward strand.
AAGCCTAAGGGACAGAGCGGCAGAGCGGCAAGCCTAAGGGACAGAGCGGCAAGCCTAAGGGACAGAGCGGCAAGCCTAAGCGGCAGAGCGGCAAGCCTAAGGGACAGAGCGGCAGAGCGGCAAGCCTAAGGGACAGAGCGGCAAGCCTAAGCGGCAGAGCGGCAAGCCTAAGGGACAGAGCGGCAAGCCTAAGGGACAGAGCGGCAAGCCTAAGGGACAGAGCGGCAAGCCTAAGGGACAGAGCGGCAAGCCTAAGGGACAGAGCGGCAAGCCTAAGGGACAGAGCGGCAGAGCGGCAAGCCTAAGGGACAGAGCGGCAAGCCTAAGGGACAGAGCGGCAGAGCGGCAAGCCTAAGGGACAGAGCGGCAAGCCTAAGGGACAGAGCGGCAAGCCTAAGCGGCAGAGCGGCAAGCCTAAGGGACAGAGCGGCAGAGCGGCAAGCCTAAGGGACAGAGCGGCAAGCCTAAGGGACAGAGCGGCAAGCCTAAGGGACAGAGCGGCAAGCCTAAGGGACAGAGCGGCAAGCCTAAGGGACAGAGCGGCAAGCCTAAGGGACAGAGCGGCAGAGCGGCAAGCCTAAGGGACAGAGCGGCAAGCCTAAGGGACAGAGCGGCAAGCCTAAGGGACAGAGCGGCAAGCCTAAGGGACAGAGCGGCAAGCCTAAGGGACAGAGCGGCAAGCCTAAGGGACAGAGCGGCAGAGCGGCAAGCCTAAGGGACAGAGCGGCAAGCCTAAGCGGCAGAGCGGCAAGCCTAAGGGACAGAGCGGCAGAGCGGCAAGCCTAAGGGACAGAGCGGCAAGCCTAAGGGACAGAGCGGCAAGCCTAAGGGACAGAGCGGCAGAGCGGCAAGCCTAAGGGACAGAGCGGCAAGCCTAAGCGGCAGAGCGGCAAGCCTAAGGGACAGAGCGGCAGAGCGGCAAGCCTAAGGGACAGAGCGGCAAGCCTAAGGGACAGAGCGGCAAGCTTAAGCGGCAGAGCGGCAAGCCTAAGGGACAGAGCGGCAGAGCGGGAAGCCTAAGGGACAGAGCGGCAAGCCTAAGCGGCAGAGCGGCAAGCCTAAGGGACAGAGCGGCAGAGCGGCAAGCCTAAGGGACAGAGCGGCAAGCCTAAGGGACAGAGCGGCAGAGCGGCAAGCCTAAGGGACAGAGCGGCAAGCCTAAGGGACAGAGCGGCAAGCTTAAGCGGCAGAGCGGCAAGCCTAAGGGACAGAGCGGCAGAGCGGCAAGCCTAAGGGACAGAGCGGCAAGCCTAAGGGACAGAGCGGCAAGCCTAAGGGACAGAGCGGCAAGCCTAAGCGGCAGAGCGGCAAGCCTAAGCGGCAGAGCGGCAAGCCTAAGCGGCAGAGCGGCAAGCCTAAGGGACAGAGCGGCAAGCTTAAGGGACAGAGCGGCAGAGCGGCAAGCCTAAGGGACAGAGCGGCAAGCCTAAGGGACAGAGCGGCAAGCCTAAGCGGCAGAGCGGCAAGCCTAAGGGACAGAGCAGGCCTCCGGGATGCGGGCTCGAGGCAGCGAGACACCCAAAATAAAAGATGGATTTTTTGGAGTTCCTTTTTTCAAATTTCCAGATAGCTTCTTTTACGAGCAGGGCCCGCTGAACGACAGTTTTTTGGTCAAATGTAAGAGTTTCGGAAGCTGCCGAAGAGATCACACGACCAGCTGCTGGTTCTCAGTCCTAGTTACAGTATTCGTAAACCCGCCAAAGAGATTTTGAATGCTCCCCTTCCCCCATGGTGCCCAACAGTTTGCCATTACAAAAAAGGATGATTTCGATTGTAAGGAATCTTTTATTGTTGTCTTCGCTCGTTGTCAATGAGCTTGTTGAGATCCACGCGGCTGAGAATTCCGGCCCGTGTGGTTTTCTCTTGACCCTTATTGTATACCACGGTCTTATGCAGGGTGCCCACGTCCTTTGCTATTTCTGGGTGAACCTCGGGATCAACCAGAAGGACAAGAGCATAGTTGTTGGAGTAGCCCTGAAATCGTTCTGTTATTTGTTTTAATAAGATAAATTTATTACAACATTCTGGACTTCCTGCAGATATATCCTACAAAGACCACACGACATAGTGGAAAACACCACCAGGACGGGTTTAGAGGGGGGCTGTTCTGGGGAAAAAGACGGTAACGGATGACAGGAAGTCGATGACAAGGAGCCAGTAGTTTTAAAGGAACAGTCAGGTTTTTTTGACTACAGTATCCAGATTAAACAGGATTAAAAAACAACCGGAAAAGAGATTAAAAAAATAAAAATGCGGACGCCTGCGGACATAATTTTGTAAAAATCTGGTTGCGTGTGTGCGTGTCGAATGCGAACGTTCGTCATTTTGTATGCGGACGTTGGTCGATATTCGAGCACTTTGAACGACTTTTTCTTCTTATTTTGAGATTTTTATAATTTATAAAATAGTGCATCGTGATCAGCGAAAAATTCTCTATTTTCTGAGACCTGGTTGAAAAACTCCCTGACTGTTCCTTTAAAGAAATGAACCGTCAAAGATCATCCAATTTCACGAAAGAGCCAGTGGTATTTTACCAGTTAGAGGAGTACAGGGAGGAAAGTCGCGACAGATTCAGGATGAGCCGGAGTGCCGCTGAAAAGGGGAGAAATCTAGCCCGTTCCTCTGATTATTGGCTACAGTAATCCAAACAAAGGGCCCACCAGAAATGAGTGCTGTAATCCCTTGACTGGTTGTCTTTTTCCAAAAGCGAGGATTAGTCATTTTCCAGCCTTCTTTCCCAAGTTGAAGCTGGCTCTTCTATTTCTTCTACTTGTCTCGGTACTTTTTTTTTCCTTTTTCTTCCAAATAACACCCATTTTAGGCGGCAGTTGCCCTACCCAGCGCTGCCGTTCTAGTCCATAAGTCTGCTGCTCTTCCCCCAGGCCCTATTCCAGTTGATTTCTATTCCAAATGGGCGAATGCTACCTCGGATTTAGGTCAGAATCTTTCACAAACTTTGTCCTATACTGCTGACTCTCCTAGGAATCAGGGAAAATGCGAAGAAAAATTTCCCTACCGAAGACCGAAGAAGAGAAAAACCTTTTACTTCGGTGTATATAGGTGCCAATGACCTAATCTTTTCGACAACACGCAAAAATCACTGCACTATGCCGCGCCGCGAGTATTCTTCCCCTTTTCACTGAAAATGCCTACCTGCAAAATAAGGGTCTGGGAAATTTTCCAAATATTAGAAATGTAATAAATATGTTTCAGAGTGCATCTTCGACAAGCCGGTCCACAATCTGTCCCAACTTTCTCCCTGCCTCTATGTGAAGGGGGATTTGAACTTGGTCAATGGCGCCACTGGATCAGCCAGCAGCCGTATCCTCTCCGCCGTCAATGGCAGCGTCTACTTGGCTGATGTTGAAGAAGAACGGCTTGGTTTTCTCAACGGGACAAATGTAACAGGACAGATCAGTTAGTCTCTTGAATAATAGATATAGAGATCAATTTTTAGAAAGTGATCTCTGTGACTTTGTGACCCTGTTCGGGAAGGCCGTTCAGTCGCCGCCGTGCCCACCGACTACTGTAGGGGCCACAACTTTGCCAACTACTACTACAATGAGACCAACCGCATCTCGTCCTCTAATTCCACCTGCTGGTTCGACGTTTCCTAACAGTACAGCGGCTTCGACAGCTAAAAAGGACGGCCTATCGTAAGTTATTCTCATTTCCGGCGGCCATCGAGGATCAGTGGCTTCTCTGGGTGGTTCCCGAACTATTCCGAGCCGTTTTCTTAGAGGAATTCCGTGACGTTGACCAAGGATTACCTGCGGTAGTGCGCGGCTGCAAAAGTTAACCTTGGAATCCATCATAAGCCCGGATTTACACTCAAAATGAGCCAAACTTGAGAAAAATAACAGAAAACCCGGCCCCACACCTGTTTCTACGATTCCGTTCTAGAATTCCGTTCTGGGACCCTATTACCGCCCTCCGCAGAATAGAACGAAGTAGAAGTTTTTGTTCTGAAAGAACTTGCAATGGTTTCAATGAGATTTCTGACGAGGGATTCGATCCATGGTTTTTAGGGAAGAAATTCGGCCTCGGCCATGAGTTACGGTAGCCTGTATTCTGTAGAAGGGTATCCACACAATCCATGTTCCAAAAAGGGTTGTAAACATGGAAAACTCCTAAGATACCTAACCTTTGAAAGATAAAATTTCCTGTTTTTCGATCTCGTGAAATTAGCGGTATAATTGGTACCGTTGTGCTCGGCCTGGCTTTCTTGGTGGTTCTTGGTCTCCTACTGTATTGCCGTTGTTGTCCTGGTTGTTCGAAAGAGGAGAAACAGGGGGCCCATAAGCCGTCACCACGACCAGTCCGAGATTCGAAGAAGAACCGTAGGAGATCAAAACACACGGAAAATGGATCATCGGAAACGACATCAAAAGGGGAATCGGCGGAAACTGTCTCAACGACGGGAAAGACGACCGCGGGAAGAAGAAGAAGTCAGCCGAGAAATATCACAGCGGAAAGTGTATCAACGGGAAGTAGTACACCTCAAATTGGAACCTCGAGGGACACAACAACGGGATCAGGCAAGCAAACATCTGGCACTCCCGTTTTACGCCCAAAAATGGGCGGACCCGAAATTGAGCGTATGCTCATGTTTGACTTACAATCTAGTTTGCTCCCAATTGTCTTACTTTTGTAACCAAGGTTTTTTCCAGTTGTGGGTTCTTCCGAGCTCATAAGAAGATCGCCGCCGCAGCTGCCTCTTGGTCAAGCTACAGTAGGACGGGGTGGAAGTGACGGGCTGCCGCGTATTCCCTCCGAGCTGACCCAGAATACAATGGACTCAACACAGCCGAATTCACAGCTGACCTCCCCGGAGCCGTTTCTAGAAGGGAGTGCGGAAATATTGGAAGAGCCGGAGTCGAGGCCCCGCTCACCGGGAGAGACGGAACGGATACGGCAGGGGATAACCAGCCGGATGGTCGACACAACCAAAGTGATACGCGTCGAATTGCCGGAAGAGTCGACACAGATGATCAGTGGACAGCCGGGAGGAGCCGGAAGTCGACAGCAATCAACAAGCAAAATAGCCAGCCAAATCAAAAAGAAGAAGTAGAGTTCAAAAGAAAATCAAGAAAATAACATGATCATAATAAACTCATAAATTATTTCAGTGATTTGTTTTTTTCAAAATCTCCTCTCATTTTATAATTATTCCTTATCAAAAAAGGTTCGAGAATACTTTTGTTGCTGCGAAAGTCCGTCTTGTCAAATTCTGGTCGAAATCCAGTCGAGCGCCGTCGTCTCGACAAAATTCTGCCGGACTGACGTTTTTCTCTCATTCTCACTTCTTCTTCTCTGGTGGACGGCAGCTTTCTTCATTTTTCTCCAAAATCAGGTTGCTTCTTTCTATTTTTATTACTTTTTGATAACAATCAAAGGGCAACGTTTTTGAACTAAATTTGGGTAGTAGAGTCGGCCAATAGGGCGCGCCACGTAGAGAATCCGCCTCTCGTGGCAGCCTAACCTCTTGAATCTTTCAAGAGAAGGTGTCCTGGCCCGGTCTCCTGGTGGTTCATTGTCCCACGGTGCCACAGCGGTGTTTGGAGCCGTCTGGACTTTGACCACCACAAAAGGGAGAACTGGAAGAGCTCTATTCTCAATTGGGGCGGGAATTTTGAACCAAATTCATCAAAAATGGGAAATTTTATAATTTTTAACATTATTTTGCTCGCTTCCGTTGTTATTTTCAGGCAACTGATGGACAACGAAGATGGAGAAGACTTCCCGGCCCCGTGGTGGAGAAGCAAGCCGATGAAGAGTCCCGCTGCGTCGTTCTACTGGTCTTTGGAGGAATTCCACCTGGGTTAGTGGATTGACGGCTCTCTAGAAGTATTCGCCTGTAAATTAGAAGCGAAATTGTGTCGAGAATTACTCTCTGGCCGGATTTGACCACGCCGATTTGCAAATACCGACCGGAATAGGCCATTTTTGATCCGGAAAAGCGAAATCAACCGGTCGTTGGAGAGAATTCTCGACGAAAAGTCAGACACGCACCCGCTCGGATAAAAGCTGGTAATTTATCTAGAAAGCGGCTGCTTTTGTATGGTGTTATTTGGTCAAAAAGAGGATTACAGTGATCAAACAGTTCGAAAAGCCAATGTTGCACTTTTCTTCAGTTTTTGAGATGAAAATGGAAGAAAGCAAGCGCCAAAGGGGCTCGGCCTCGTGTACCAGCTGTTTAACACGTCCACCAGCCGTTTCGACCCCCCTGCGGGGGGTCTTCATTGTGAACCGTTAGAAATGGGCATGTGTCTATTAGAAGGCGGAAATAAGACTGCGAGAAAATGAGAAAACTCTATTTATCTGCTAAAAAGAATTAGAACTAGAAACAAAAACAGGCCGTCTGTTGTATTTCAGTACTAGCAGAAACAGGAAAACAAAAACCAGAATGAGAAAAGAAAAGAATCGGGAAGTTCTACTCTACTGCTAATGCAAACAGCAATTCTATTTTGATTTTTGCAGATTGAAAGGAAAGCAGAGAAGTGCACACAATATCACGCAATATTTTAAGAATCTGAGCGGCATCAGGAAAAAAGTAAGTTGCATAAAAATATTCAGAGTGCCACAGTCAGACAGCAAGCAGACGCCTTGAGTCCTAAAACACCAGCAAATGTTCAATTTCAGGATAACAGGCCCCTTTTTTCGTATGCTGAGACTATTGATGCTATTACGGGGGCGATGGCTTTCCGTGGTGCCACTCCAGACGGCAGCAGTCCCCTTGGATCGCCGTTTCATCATCAGCAGCCGTTTGAGTTGTATCGGCCGCCATTAGGAACCCCTCCTGCCTGGTATCCTACGACGTTCTACACCGATTTAGACGATATCTAAACTGCAAAAATAGGTCAAATAAATATTGTTGTATGCTTTTGTCTTATTGGTTTATTTTTGTGAAATGGCCCGTGAAACTTATGCTTTTCGGATCTTTATCATTTGGGAAGCCGCAGTTAGACAGCCAGGAGAGGAAAAGGCAACAATTGGATAAACAGGGCAGAAAATAGCCACAGTTAGACAGCCAGGAGAGGAAAAGGCAACAATTGGATAAACAAGGCGGAAAATAGCCACAGTTAGACGGCTAGGACGAGAAAGGAAATAAATATCCGAGCAGTCGTTTTTATTTCAAAGCACTTCTTCGTTTGCCCTGCCCCTGGTCATTGGAATTATTCTCTTCACCATAATCTTCGTGACTTCCGCAGTTTTTTGCTGTCGAGAGCGACAATAAAGGCAGGAAACAACGCCTCTGCTGTCTTGAATTTATGTCGAATATTAGTGTTTTGGTCTATTTTTGAGAAGATTTATAAGAAATAACAAATGTATTTATTCTTTTTTGTAGCGACAAAGACGATCAGCCAAGGTTTGGGGAATAATCACAGAGGACATATGAGACCAACTATAAGGAAGAGCAGCTCCATCTCGCCATCGTTTTCCATCGAATATTTCAACTCGACTCAGATATAAACCTTTGTTCTGCAATCCACCAATTGCATAGATTTCTTGGTCAACGATTATTCCAGTAAAAAAGACGGAAGGATATTTCATTGACGACAAGTATTTCCATTTTGCATTTGATTCTTGAGGGTCGAGCTCCCACACGGCGTTACCTCTATCAAATAGAATAAGCTTATTTTCATAAGTAACGAGTGAATGGCCACCGAGGGGCTTTGGTGAAGAGGGAAGTTCAGTCCAGCGGTTATCTTCAGGATTATAAAGTCCTACAGAGTCTGTCATGGTTTCATGTGCAATGAGTCCACCACAAATAATTATTTTATTGTCCCATAACGCCGCTGCTGCATAAGTTCTGGCCTCTTTCATATCTCTAAAATCTGTTAATAACCTGGTTTTTATTTCTCCAAAGAAAGAGAAAATCGAAACTAAACTCACGCCATTAATGTCCATTTATTCTCTTTCGGATCGTATCTTTCCACACTCTTTAGGACTTCTATATTTTCGTCATATCCTCCAAACACCCAAATATCTCCATTCCATTCCAAACAATTTTTTTCAATCCCCCAGCGTCCAACATTCATATCTGCCAGTTGAATCCATTTCAGATTTTTGTCCAATTTATACAAAGCTTTTAGATTATTGACACCACCAAATAAATAGATTTCTCCATTGAGATTGATTGCTCCACTACCAAGAGCCCAATAAGGAAATTCCAGTTCTATTTCAATCCATTTTGTTCTATCCTGGCTCAACACTGCCATTCCAGCGGAGACATTTCCATTATTTTTCTTCCCTCCCATAATCAAAATCTAAACGGAGGCCTATGCTAAATCTAAAAAATAACTCACAGTTTCTGAAGTGGATGGACAAAGAATTAGAAATACAACAGCGCATACTAAACTGTTTGATAAGTTCGTCCCTTTTTTACGTAACTTTTTATTTTTTGCACTTTTCGAGGTAGTTTTGGTATCAAAAAAAGAATTTTCCAGAACCGTATATGGTTTTGGATGGGTGTTTCCTATCCCCCTGGCAAGTTAGCTATCATCGAGTTTCGACCTTTTTTGACACTAGAAATTTCGAAAAATGGTGGAAATCGAAAACGAAAATTCCGTCTGATTCGGTTTCGTTTCGACTTGAAAAACCTGATTTCGCCCAGCCCTGAAAAGGACCAACCTAACTTTTTATGAAAGCTGCATGGTGAGTCACCACATCACCTCGTGTCAAAAATGGTCGAAACTCTATGAAAGCTAACTTGCCAGGGTCACCGGAAACTCATATCCAAAGTGCTTACGATTCTGGGGAATTAGGAGAGAATCATTTTGACACCAAAAGCACCTCAAAACGTATGCAAAATAAAAAGTTACGTAAAAAGGGACGAACTTATCAAACAGCCTAGTATTAGGGGGATCCCAAAATACTTGCAAAGCTTGCTGAATTTTTTTTCCAATTTGTCTTCATTTCCATTCAATTTTTGCTCCAATTCGTCTTCATTTCCATTCAAGTTTTCCTCCAATTCTTCTTTCTCGCTTTTCAACCTATCAATTTCTAATTGTTTCTCAATAGCGATCGCCTGAGCTTCGTGCATTGCCATAAGTGGATCATCGCTCATTTTGACTGCTGAAAGTGAATTTTACTGAATGCTGGATGCAAAAAGAGTGAGAAAATGGACCGGGGAGAGGTTTGCTGACTGCTGTAAAGAGTGAGAAATGGGGAAATTGGCCGGCCATCGATTGCTTGATCGCCGCATTTTGGCCGTTATCACGGGAAGAAGATTGATCATCGCAATTCCTTCTCCACGACGTAGGGACACTTCTTTACCATCACAATCGTGGGAATTCCCGACAAGTCTGAAGATTTTTGAATTTTCTGCGGTTTTTGGAAAGTCATTTAAAGAACTACAGTTTGTAATTTTAGTAGGTCTGGAGATTACGGAGGAAAAGAGAAGAAAAAACTCACTCATTATAGCCCTCCTTGACAGTATCCTTGACACTAGAAGCTACATCTTTAACCTTGTCTACTCCCTTCTCAACAATGTTTTTCTGAAAATTATTAATTTTCCAGTTCAATTCATTTTTTACCCCGTTTGATTAAAATTTAGCGGAGTAAAAGCTTGTTTTAGGTTAATTTATGGCAAAGGAGGAGCTTTTGAGCAGAGTTTTGGCCCTTATAAGACTGGAAAAAGACTGTGATAGCTCATTTTCAGACGTTAATTTGATTTGAAAGAGAAAAATTGGTTGATTTCATTTTAAAAAAACCAATGCGAACATAAAAGATTTGTGGAAATTTCCTGAGTTATTCGGAAAATAAAATGTACTGGGGTAGAAAACTGACCTCGTTTCTGTCGGACATATTTTTCTCTTGTAAAAATAGTTGAACTTCTCAGTTAAAAAGAAAGCAAAGTCGATAAATTGGTTGGATGGAAGTCGGCTAGATGAAGTTCAGCTTATAAAGGGAAGGGGAGGGCGCTCCCCCTTGTTGACGCCATTTTGGCCGGGGGCTCACGTGGCGCTGCTTTCGAAAATAAAAATCCTTGAGGTTGTTGCTCTTTTTTTAAAGAAACAACGAGGATTGAGAAACAGATCCTTGTCCGCCGGAGACAAAAACTCTTTTGACGTGGGCTTATCACAGCTGATGGCGGCAAATCGACCCAGGGATCAACGATAAGAAGATCACTATCTTAAAAAGAGAAACTCAAAGAAAACTTGTGGTTTGACAGAAATGGACAAAAAGAGGTCGATAATGGGCAAAAAGTGAAGGAATAGACAAAAAGGGGACAATACTGGGACAAGTGTCGAACCACGGCTAATTTTTTGATGGCCGGTGTCAAAACACCTTCTTATTTTCCCTTCCTCTATGTAACAATCGGCGACCGGTGCAAATTTAACCAATCTTCCAACAATGAAACAAGGATTTACAAAGGATCATCTGGGAGAAGAGACAAGAAGAATGCTCTCTTGAATATTTGAAGCAATTTTAAACCCTTTTAGAGGACAAATTTTATCTACTTCAAAACATTTCGACCTCTCCTCAAAAATCTCTTCAATCGAACAAAATGAACCTATAATGACGGCGATTTCTTCAATAAACCTGCACCCGATGAAAATGAGACCGCGCAAGTTTCAGTTTAACAAAATTTTCCCGGAATGTTGCCGGAACTTTTTTTTGTTTTATGGACGAAGTTCATAAAACAAAAAAAAGAAGAGGAACACACCACAACGACACTTTTCTGTCCTTTAGGGCAACATTCAGGCAGGCAGGCGTATCCGAGACCGTTGCACTGGCAACAGGCAGAGATTGAGGCGACTAGGACGGTTAGAAAAAGGAATGTCTTCAACATTTTGGGGAGCTGTCTTCTTATTTTCAAGAGCAGGTTTTATACCAAAAAGGAGGGAGAACACGTAAACAAAATGCCCTTTTTTAGAATAGGGTGACTGTGACCGAAAACAGGAAGAAAGCATGAGTTGAACAAACACATAACGGCGACCCCGATGATTAGGCTGTCGTTTGAAAAGTTTCAGGAACGGGGTTCCTATCGGCTTTTTTGAGTAGAAAACTGCTTATCTTACGATGTCATGCTTGATTTTCTAGAAAAGGAAACTCTACGCAGTACCATTATTCAGGGATACTTTTGTCCCAACTGTATGACTGCGCCATTCTCCGAGAAGCGTTTCCAAAATATTTAGAAACGGTTCCATAATAGCCATAAATCTGGATATAAAAGCCGACCAGATCGTCGAACCTCTACTCGAACGATGTGGAGAACACTTCCTGATCTTTTCGCTCTTTGCCAGCGTCATTTGCGTTCCTGTTCCGGAAAAGGTAATTCAATTTTTCTCTAATAAATTGGGGAAATTTCAGGCAGATGTAGGGTTATGCCTCCAACAGATCGCCACTCACGGTGACGGGGGAGCAACGCCCACCGACGGAAGTAGAGTGGTTGTGAGTATTCTGTTTTCAATTTGTACTTATTTTTATACTTTAGAGCCATGAGGAGGCGATCAAGATGGATCCCCGTAGGTCGCTGATTCAATGCCAGTTCAGTGTCTGCTGTAATATTGACCAGACGTGCTACTGCTGCTAGATGGCAGCAAAAAACGAAAAATTCAAATATTCGAATATGCCAGAGGACGACTGTACTGTATTTTACTTCATCTTGCTCTCTTATCTCGCTCTTAAAACATGATTACCACTAAACTCTCCCATTCAAGTTACTCTAACTTCTGTATTATAAGTATTACTCAGGGAGGGAGGTTGAACAATAGCCAATGGGTTTATAATACAGGAGGGGTGGCTGAACGGCTGGATATCCCTTACAGGATGTCAGCATTGGCAATTATATAATAGGTGGATTTGTTGTGATTTGTTTTAACATTTTCGGCTATACCATTTCTGTTTAATTCTGTTTTTTTTTTCACCACTTGTGAATTTTATGGTTCTAGTCCGTTTCAAACGGAACGGATTTTCTGCTGGTGACCATTGGGCAGTTTGGCAAACAAAAACATGACATGTCTCCTTTGTAGCCTCATCCAGGAAGGGGATGTGAAGGTGCAGCGTTTAGACCGAAATTTCCCGTTTATTACCAACTTTGCCTACAAAAATATTACATCTCTAGGTGATTTTTTCCTTCTTGGTGGTTAGTTTTCTATAAATTTTACAAACGATCCATCTAAAAAGGAAGAAGAACAACAATAGGAGGAAAGCTACGGTAAGGGCTAGGAATCCAATGACGTCGAGGGAATAATACTGCCAGAAGTTGAGTTTTTGCCCGGCTGGACGTAGATTATCGAGGGTCTTGAATTCCGCCAGGAATTCTGTCCATTTTACCAGTAGATGTTCAGCAGAGACGGGCTGCTTGGCCACCATTTGGGAGAGACGGCGGGCGGATGCTGTGTACCTGGAAAGGGTACTGTAATGGGAGGAAATTACCCGTTTTGGTTAAATTTTTTTTGAGAAGTAGTCGTTGTGAGACCTCCTAGCCGACTTTCTGACCATTTTACTTCTACAGTAACCGTTGAATATGGGTCTCCCGGTTTCTTTGAAGGCCACACCTGTTCCCACCCTTTTCCCCTTCTTGTCTGGGATTCGTCATGACCTCCTGGATAGCCTCCACCAAATTTTCCTCGTTCAAATCCGTCTTGTACAGGATTTTGGCAATCCCGTGCTTCTCTCCAATCTTGGCATTCTTCAGCTGATCACCGTACAGCGGTATCATGATCATCGGCTTCCCGGCAGTGATTGTCTCCTGGAATGGGCGAATACAAATTATCCCATAGTGAATTGATCCCATATTTTTAAAAATCTAGAAGTTACAAGGCTTGTTTATTGTATGATATCCTCAGTCAACGTTTATGGGGCTACAGATTTTTTGTCTAGGTTGTTGAGGTGTGACTGGGTTCATTAGAATCACCTTGGCGTGCTCTTCAACTAGGTCCTTGAATTTTCGAAATCGACTAGGAAATGACCTAGATACGGGCACAAACACCGGACACTTCCGGCTGCGCCCAAAAAAGGGCGCCACCGGAATTGGCCGTTTTGCCCAAGTATGTTCTACCGTACCTGCTTACGGATTTACAAGGTCTGTTTGAATTTTGACAACTTCAACTCCAACAAACCTGCATTCCATTATATCCACCATGACTGATGAACGCTTTGACTCGTGGGTGTTGGAGAAGATCCGACTGGGGAAGCCATTTCATAATGTGGAGGTTCGACGGCAGTCGGCCGTTTAGATCCTCTCCCATGTACCTGAAAACGAGATCAATGGCTCAAATCTTGGAGGCATACGGTAGCCACCTTGTCAACCAACCTCATAACGAATTGGTACTGCGGCAGCCGGGCAAAAGCCTTCAAAATGGCCTCTTTCCAACTGTCCGGTGCTTTGTGAATGGGAGCTACTGATCCAAAACTGAACACTATGGCTCCTTCCCCTTTTTGGACGAATTGTTCCAAATCTTCTGGCAGTGGCTTGGCATCCTTTAACTGGGCACCAACACCTCCGATATTCACGACTTTTTCCAAAGTTGGCCGGGGCAAATCATAGAGGCCATTGGAATTGACCATGACAAGGGAGCAATTGGCTCCAAGTTCAATCAGGTCCGGAAAATTGGGGTCTATCTCCTCTCGGAAGATTAGAGCCTCAGGGATCATGACATTTCTGGAAAGTTATGATAATCTGAACAAGAGAGGGAAGGTTAAACCTGGGCCAGATGGTCTTCATCAAAATGTGTCCAATGAAACTTTTCGTCCTCTCGAAGAAGTTCATCTCGTCTTGGGCGGCCATGAAGAGGGCTGAAAGGGGGAAAAGTGGATGATATTCTCAATTGAAACGTTAAAAAAGCCGGCGGTGATCTTTTGAATGCGGTACTGTAGCGAAAAACTAGATAGACGAAAAGAAGCCGTCGGTAGACGGGAACGGTGATATTTTCAAGGAGCTGGCGAAAGCTACGGGTTTGAGGAGTTGATCCCAACACATTTTGGAACGAGGCAAGCTACCACTGGGTACTGTCATTCCGCGAACTTTAGTTCCCCGCCCATTTTGTGGAAAACGAACAACTTACGAGGCACATAACTGGGAAAGATGGGAACGCCAACGATATCCGCTACGTAGTCCATCAGAGCGCCACTATAAATTGGTAGATAAACTTCAGACTTTGTTCTTGGCGGTTGCTTCTTCTCCAAAAATGAATCTGGAAGAAAAGATTACCTGTTGAGCCATATCCAAGCGGGGATCTTTGCCGCGTGTATAACTCCAACCGGGCAGCCGTGATAGACATGAGCGAAGGCCAGATCAAACTTGCTGTTCTCCAGCCATGACATGAATTCTTTGTTCCTTACCATCACTGAAAATTTTAGGATAGTTTCCGGGTACAAAATCTCTGGTTCAATTAATTTTCCGATTGGGGATCCGTTTAGGTTCCCGGGTACGATTCGGAGTTTTTGCAGCTCTGGCGCCAAGTTCAAGACCAGTTTTTGGAGACATCGCCAGGAGAGCTGTTAATTTAGCCACGGGTCCCGGAACGAAGGTTCCCTTCTTAAAAAGAAACAGACAATCGTTTCGGGACCTACGCAGCCAACTTCTACAAGAACTTTCAGGATCCTTCGATTTTCTAGCTCGTTGACATTTAATTTTTGGCGTTTTGAGTCATAATTACTGTAACAATGCCCAATTACGCCCAATGGGTCCCATAGCGAAGTGTTACATAGTATTTGAACTGTAGGTATGCTCTATAGGAACCCCCGAGTGCCCCTTTCTTACCTCGACAGCTGTCCTTTATCACTTTTATCGAAAGAGCCAGTAGATCCCTCATTCGTTTGTCATAGAACTGCAGGTCCTAAATTTTCCTCTCCTCCTTCTCATTTTCCAATAGAAACTCACATTAAACACCATCATTCCTTGTTTCTCTTCCAGTTCGTCTTTATGGATTCCCGTTGACGCATTGACGTAATAGATTTTAAGATTTTTAGGAAATTTGACGGCGGACTGGTCCAATCCGTTTACTTGTTGGATGACCGCGAGAGTTACTTCATGGCCGGCATTGGCTAGAGCCTCGCCCACTCGGGCATTGAATATTAGCTACAGGAAGGTCAATAATATGGGAAATTTGGATTAAAATGATTACCTGGCTAGTGACGGAGCCGGGAGCAAGGATAACTATCTTATAAGCTGTACAGCAGACGAAAATCGGGAGTAGATAGACATATTTCATTAGAATAGACCTTTAAATGGGAAAATTCTAGGCTAGGAAAGGTATATTCCAGCGGAAAGTAGAGACGAATAGTTCAAAATGGCCGGCTCCTTATCTGGTTGTCGTCGCGGCAAAAATTACTTGGCCACAGTCTATTATATTGCTCACGCAATACCAAAGATCACTGATGTCAATTAGGAAGGAAAGAAGGGCAGGTGATATCATGCCCCGACCACTTGGAGTAGTCCAATTCATACTCAAGAATATAGTGGATGATAAATATGGCTTCCTGTCCTCTTCTACCTTCTCCCAAGGCCAGATTCTCTTATTTTTCTATTGGAAATGCCCTTCCTGGCACCTTGGTTCTTCTTGGATTGGAGAAGAGACCCAAACTAACGGGAATTTTCTGTGCCCGGATTCACAGGCTCGATCCCCTGCCACCCGTAAAGTCTCGGCAGGAGGATCATCTTTATTCAAAACTATTACAAAGCTGTTACACAATTTGCCTTGTCGAGACATTACGGGGGGATCGAACTATCGAGAACCGAGCCGAATTCGCGCAGCGAGATTGAGAGGTTCAAGCGGCTTTGAAACAAGATGGATGCTCTTCTGGACAGCACAAAGAGGAAGGAACAACAAGGGAGCGAGTGAGGCCGGTTAATCACTCCCTTTCCCAGTTTCCTCTCTCTTCCTCACTGGTTTTCTCCTCTTCTTCCTAATTTTTCAATATTATCTATTTCAGTCCTGCATATATCGGGACTCTTTCCTTTTCAAGAAGAAGTGCCTCCAATGGAATTTCGTCTTTCCTGTGCTACTCCAGTTGGCAATAATTTCGTAGCAAGTGAGGTGAGTAGGACCGTTTTGTCAGGACTCCGTTCTTTTCACAATAAGGTTCTACGTCAGAAATCATAGAGGGAGATCAATTTTTAGCTTTGTTAGGAGGCCATAATCCTGGTCTCCCCCTCCTTTTTTCCTTTTCATAAAGTTTCAAATAATTTTAAGGTACAGAGCCGATCATTATAGTACGATATAAGACGCCGGAATATTATTCGTGAAGGGGAGTCAATTTTTCTGGAGGCATGGCAGAACCGATAATTATGACCCACGTTTTGGATGTGCTGGTCTTTCTCACTGGTATCATATTCCCATGGATACCAGAGGCCGATGGTGGGTTGTACTGTCAGATAAATGTTTTTCTTAGAATTGTTGCAAGCGCTTGCGGAGTGATCGAGGCAGAAAGGCCCGTCGTTCTTCTTATTAGTGCCCCACCAATTGACCCACCCTCCGTAATTTTTCCGATGCCAGTTGGGTATAAATCAGGTTTTATAGAAGACTACCCTATATCAACGTAGGCGGACGCCTATTTAGCTTACTGATATAAGATTTCACCTTCCAATAAAGGGGTTTTGTTGAATGGCAGGCCGATCACAAAGCTTGGTAGAGCCCATAACTTAAAGGGACTGTCAGGGGCCTTTTTTTCGGTAGCGGGTCCTGCAGCGACTGAACTAACTAGCGTCCTCCGCCTTTGGCGCGCTTTGGCGGAACACGAATTTTTGAATTTTTTTTTTCGTTTTTTGACATTTTCTGAACGTCTATGGTGACACATTCCGTAAAAATATTACGCATTCGTGCAATTTCGATGGCGCGCCTACCGTAACCAAATAAGGTCCCTGACAGTCTCTTTAAGCTCTTCCCCCTGCGACGAAGTCTCACTCTACATCCCAGCTGCAGAAGAGAAGGAACAGTAGACCGTCCCAGTGTCCAATCGTTTGGCCATCCAAAAGATACTCCTAATGAGGCCGTCCCTCTAATTATTTTCGAATAAATGATTTGTGTTAGACTTGAAATGTAACCGGCGATCCTTTGTTAACTTGGAAGATTGGTAAACAGATTTGTTACTCGCAGAGTTTTGAGTTTTTGATGGTTCCTTCCCCTTTTTGGACGAATTCTTCCAATTCTTCTGGTAGCGGCTTGGCATCCTTCAACTGAGCAACAACACCTCCGACATTCACGACTTTTTCCAAAGTTGGCCAAGACAAATCATAGAGAACATTGGAGTTGACCATGACAAGGGAGCAATTGGCTCCAAGTTAAATGAGGTCCGGAAAGTTGCGATCTATCTCCTTCCGGAAGATTTGGGTCTCATGACATTTCTGGAAGGTTATGGTAAATTGAAGCATCAGTGGAAAGCTAAACCTGGTCCAGATGGTTTTCATCAAAATGTGGCCAATGAAACTTTTCGTCCTCTCGAAAAAGTTCATGTCATCTTGAGCGGCCATGAAGTGGGCTGAAAAAGGGGAAAATTGGAGCATATTTTCACCTGAAACTTTATAAATCTTGTCAGGAATCTTTACAAGGGGTTACTGTAGCTAAATTTTCTCCAAAATCTCCATGTTCATCCCTTTTCCCTCCATATTTTCAGCCTCCTCCACTAGTTTTCAGAAAAAGGCGGGAGCCCTCGATTCTCTCCTACTGTTCTCTCGCTTCCTTCTCGCTGGTCTGTTTTCTCCAGACTAGAGACCCACTCCCCTGGCCTCGGCAGTCCCCTTGCTCGATCAGCTGATAGCGCCCCTCCTCATCGGTTTAATTACCCAAGTTTGAGGTACTAACTACCTTCCGACCCTATGAAAATAGAGGACGAGAAGAAATTTTGGAACCGCTTCCCTTTAGAAGGGAGGCAAAATATGAGAAGCGACTCCGAGACAGATGTCTCGGCGCCAAAGAAAGGGGCGAAAGTCGACGGCCACTGCCGGGTCACCATATGTTGTTCTTCACACGTCATAAAGTTATCTCCCTATCATCTTGTTATTATCCAGTAGTCAATCAATGCTCATCATTTTTTTCTTTTCCCTTGATTGCGCTATTCTTCTTGCATCTCTCTTACTCCTTTTGTCTTGTGAAGAGCACACGTACCACATTAAGAAGGGGGCAATTGATACGCTAGCTTGAACGGCTTTCTCACAATTCAGCCAACTCTCGGGGGAAACAGGGCCCGTAGTTATGGCTCCAAGCCTGGCTAACTTTTCCATCCTGGAGCAACTGTCTATCATATATTACTCTCATTGTACCAAAAAGTAAAAGTTGTTAGAACCCGATGTCTTGGTCGAAGACCTTATTTGAAAAAGAAAATGGTTCAACACATTTTGATCGAATCAGATGGCTCCAATGGGCTTGAATTTTGAGCGTTCTACTTATTTTTTGGGTAGAATTCTTGACTTTTCCGGACTTATTGATAGCTGATAAGATAAGTCTATCAGTCGCCCGGTTTTGAGCGGGGCAAAGTTTTCATAAACACTTCGGAGAGAAAATAGATCAGGGAAGTAAGAATCTTGTCGTATTGCATAATCGGGAGAATTTCTCGGGCAAGAGTTGGACCGAGAAAGAGAAGGGAGAGGGAGATTGAAATGGTGCAAGTCGAAATAATGGGTATTTGCCTGGCTGTAACCATGGGAAAACAAGAATATTTGGATCAGTACCAGAAGAGCTCATTCGGGCTTTCTTCGCTATTTCAAGACAACATTTTCACTTTTTTCCGGGCCATTCAGCTCACTTTCTTCGAGAACAGAACTTATAATTGTGGCTCCAAGCCTCGTTAACCTTTCCACAATCTGTCCTCCGTAAGCTACGGTCCGTAATCTTCTTCGTCCAAAAAAGTGAAAATTATTAGAACCTGATGCTTTGGTCGAAGGCCTCTTACTCTCTTTGAACAGCTAGTCACACTCACTCGTGGCACAGACTCGCACACCTTACAAGCTGTTCCATCATGGGATGTTTGCCGTCTATCTTTATTACGGGAAACCTTGTGCTCACAGGCCTTGTGATTCCCGATAAAAAGTTATCATCACAATAAAGATTCCCGATAAAGGAAGACCAGAGTAAACAACAAGGTGGAGTTGGTTACGACGGCTCAAGAACCAAACAGACCTGGTCAGTATATCGCCCTCTTTTTGTACACTCCTTGTCAAACCACAAGTTTTCTTTGAGTTTCTCTTTTTTAAATAGTGATTGTCCTCTTTTTGTTAATTCGTTTACGACTTTTCCCTCCAAGATGGTTAGGAAGACTTCTAACAGTAGCAATTTTTCGGTATCATCCTGGTAGAAAGGCATAAGGGCTAGACATCGGCATTTTTCAGTCCCTGACCAGGTCTGTGTGGTTCTTGAGCCGTCGTAACCAACTCCACCTTGTTGTTTACTCTGGTCTTCCTTTATCGGGAAATCTGGTGACGATAACTTTTTATCGGGAATCACAAGGCCTGTGAGCACAAGGTTTCCCGTAATAAAGATAGACGGCAAACATCCCATGATGGAACAGCTTGTAAGGTGTGCGAGTCTGTGCCACGAGTGGATGTGACTGGCTGTTCAAAGAGAGCAAGAGGCCTTCGACCAAAGCATCAGGTTCTAATAATTTTCACTTTTTTGGACGAAGAAGATTACGGACCGTAGCTTACGGAGGACAGATTGTGGAAAGGTTAACGAGGCTTGGAGCCACAATTATAAGTTCTGTTCTCGAAGAAAGTGAGCTGAATGGCCCGGAAAAAAGTGAAAATGTTGTCTTGAAATAGCGAAGAAAGCCCGAATGAGCTCTTCTGGTACGGATCCAAATATTCTTGTTTTCCCATGGTTACAGCCAGGCAAATACCCATTATTTCGACTTGCACCATTTCAATCTCCCTCTCCCTTCTCTTTCTCGGTCCAACTCTTGCCCGAGAAATTCTCCCGATTATGCAATACGACAAGATTCTTACTTCCCTGATCTATTTTCTCTCCGAAGTGTTTATGAAAACTTTGCCCCGCTCAAAACCGGGCGACTGATAGACTTATCTTATCAGCTATCAATAAGTCCGGAAAAGTCAAGAATTCTCCCCAAAAAATAAGTAGAGGGCTTCCTTCTCTCACTGTTCTATGCTCAGCTCCCCAGTCCCCTTCTTCCGCGTTCTCCCGGACCATCCTGCTCTCACCCCACAGCTCGCCAAATTTCAAATTTTCGACGTCGCGCCAAAAGTTATATCGGAAAATACATTAAACCTTCGGGAGATTTAGCTGAGCGACTGAGACGTGCTCACTGGTTGTTCTTGGTCACAAGAAAATTCCGGAAAAACCAAATTTGCCATTCCGCACACCTCTGCTGCTTATTATAATTAGGCGATGCTAGTTGTTCACTGGGTGCTATCTCAAAGGGTATTCTTCCGCGTTCGCCCATTTAGTCCTTCTTTTCCCAATTTTCAACCAACAGAAAGACTTGGGAAAGCAAAAGGGGCGTAGCAAACAAAGATTTTGTGACCTTACGAAAGTAGGCGTGGTTCCAAAGGGTAAAAATAGAATTTCACTGATATATAAGCCCTGAGCGACTGGCAGAAGACATCCAGCCATCTTCCTAGTCAGCCCATAGGCTTCTTCTCCTTTGCTTTCGGTCCACTTTCATTTTCAGAAAACAAACAAAAAAGATGAACTTCTTCTACGTCGCCATCCTAGTAACCCTCGGAGCCGCTGTCCTCGTCAATGCCGAACTCCCCCAGCCAAATAGCGGAAGACTGTCACCACGCTCGGAGTTGGCCTGTTCGGACTTGTATTGTTCCCTCGTCAATTGTATCCAATGTGTAAGCTACTGTATATAAATTGATAACAGTATTTCAGGATGGGGGCTTCTGTACCCCTTTGGGGGTTTGTGTTTGTAATACTAGGGACTCCCCACCCTACTGTCCCTGAAGGTACCTTTCTAGCTTTCTTTTACATTTTCCCCTAATCCAAATCTCATCAACATTTTCAGGACTTGCCCTTCCTTCTCCGGTTGCTTCCACGAGTTCACCGATTTCCCCTCCCAACAGTCCGCTCGCCATTTATTCAAACAAACGTCGTTATAAACCTTTTATATTTTCAAACATTTCTCTCAATAAATTAAAGCTTGCCTCTATCTTATTCTCTGTGACTGGGGGAGGAAGGGAAGACCATCTACGAACGGGGAACAATTTCAAACGAGGAGAGACGACAGTTTCCCCCATATTAACCGGAAAAGGGAAAAAAGAATAAGATTTTGAGGCAAAGACAATCAGAAAGTCCTTTGGAACCCAGAAAAACAGGAACAGAGACATGACAAAAGGGAAAAATGACCATTGTAAGGCTAAACGAGTGACTAGAATTTGGGAGGGGGACGGGAGGGAAAATCGACGGTCGCCAGTCAGTTTTTCTCATTTTTACTGTCTAATCCACGGTGAATTTATGTTTTTGGCTTAAAAAGGGTTCTACAAAGAAATTTGGCCATTTTCTCCGCTAGAAAGACGCGAAACACGTGGTAGATTCAAATCGCGCGCTTTTGTAAGCTAACGCTTCAGTTTTCTCAAATTTCCCGCTTTTTATAGTCAAAATGTAGCTTAAAATCTGGGCTATCTTTTAATCATAGAGAGACGGACCCTTTAAAAAGAAATTAAAGAGTATTTGCAGAAAGAACATGACCGGCGCCGCGGTTCCCCCACTGAAAAAAAGAAGAGACATTGAAAGAAATGAAACAAATCACAGTCGAAGAATTGGCAGAATAATATATAATGTAACATTTTACTGGCAAAAATGTGAAGAGAGATACGGTAACATTGCTGGTAGAGAGGAGACGGGAAGAGGGGAAGAGGAAGTGGCTGTCATGTTTTTATGTGTGCAAGGCATATTGTATTCTGTTTTTCGTTTGAAGACCCGCAAAAAATGAACCCAAAATTGATGAAGAAATAAGACGAAGAGAGGCACACGTCGGAAGAGACTATTTTGGAACCGGCGGTACTTTATCCGCAAAAATGTCATCCTAAAATAGAAAATATGAACATTGAGGTCTCGAGACGACAAACCTTTCCCATATTGGCACGGGCAGAGGCGAAAGCCGCTTCCACAACGGTTTCATTACTTCCAATACGGAGAGCACGATCCACACCAAATGGTTTCAAATGATAGATTAGATATTCCAGCGCATACATCAGATTAGCATTCACGTAGTGGAAAGAGATGGCATAATCTGAAAAACTGGGAGTTTTTGAAGGGTAAATAAGATCATTTTGGGCCATTTTCCCATAAAGGTAGGGTAGGAGCGGGAACAGAGCGAAGAAATGAATAGAACCGCTCCAAAACGCGCCAAGATCCATGTCCTCGGTAGTATAGTGGTGAGTATCCGCGTCTGTCACATGCGAGACCCGGGTTCAATTCCCGGCCGGGGAGAATACTTTTGCTTTTATTTTTCTTGCCTACTTCGAACTTTTTCATTTATTTTCTCTCACAACCCCGAAGGCTACCCAACTTTCTTCAATCAGCTACAATTTTTAGCCAAATTCAGGCCAAGGAACAGTTTTTCGCCCATTTCTTCAATAAATCCAAGATTATTGCCTATTTTTAGAGTTATCACGCCGTAAGATTCAAATAACAGTCGAGAACTCTGCTTGGTTCAAAAGACGTAGAATTTCCCGCTCATCGCAGAAATAATTAGAAAAAGACGACCAAAAGGCTGCCACATCGACCAAGACGAATATTTACGTAAGGCAACGTTCCCCTCTTTGAAAAAGACACGGGAGGATGGAATATGGGATAAAATTTTCCTCGCCGGCCCCTCGTCAGTTATGAACCCCGCCCCTGCCCTGCGCCCAACGACCCCCGCAGAGATGCTCATCCGTCGCATCAGGACGAGTAGAAATTTTGGAACCGCTTCCTTTGAAAAAGAGGGGAGGCAACAAAATGAGAACGGAACGCCGTGTCCCACTCCAGGCTCACTCCAGTATTATCCCCAGATCCCCGAAGGGGGAGAATCCAAATTCCAGCCAACTCGAATTCAATCGCAGCTCGACTCTAGTCTTCCAGTTGTAGTTCATTCGTGTCATTTCCCCCGGTTACCCTAACAGTTTACTTCTCTTTTTAATATTTTATTGTCCAGGAAACCAATAGAAAACAGTAGACGTTCGTGTCATTCTTCTTCTCTTTCTTCGTATTTTTGCTTGGCCAAGGGACGAGAGAGGGGGCCATCGTCGAGTTCTTCTTCCTCGCCCTGCCGGTGAGTAAGAACTTGCGTTCATCTTGTATAGCTGGGGTTCCTAAACCGAGACTCAATGGGAGATGTGATCCCGTACTACCTATTCGTCGTCGTGTTTGAAATCCAGAACAAAGTATGTTCCTGCTCGTAGCTGATTCACACACATGGGATCATATTGAGTGACGTCGGTATCCCGTACTTGTATAAGCAACCTTCATCCTTTAACTCTATTAGAATCTCGAGCAGTCGCTTACTGTGGTATTGGTCGGTTCTGCATAATTTGATACGGGCGATGTGAAGAACGTCTTTCCTTTTCCGGAGTGGTATAGCCGCTTCGCCTCGCTTCCTCAGGTCCCATACTCCAATAGGTTTCCATTACGGGGCCTTTTTCATAGCCTTCGCGGCTATTTTAAGAAGAGAAATTTGAGTGGATGTATGACACTAAAAGTTGTTTTTAACTACAAAGGGAGAGAAGAAGAACAGACGGGAGAATGGCGGGGGAAAGTCTGTTTTTGAGGGGTTTGACAGTCGGATATGGCGGAAAATAAAGTTGGAAATAAAATTAAAAGAAAAATAGTAAAAAAGGATATTAAAATAGGAGTAAAAAAGAAGAAAAATGGACAAGAGTCGGACAGAACTGAAGTAAACAGGAAGCCGCGTTCAGCCGCACACAACGCAGCGCAACAGCTATCGGCCTCTCTTCCTCCCAATTCTCTCTCACTTCCCTCTCGCTTTTCTGTCAGCTGAAAACGAAATATCGCCTGTACAATCTCGGCCATCTCTTACCACCTGAGACTGGCAGCCATCGTTGGTTTAATTACCCAAGTTTGAGGTACTAACTACCTTCCGACCCTATGAAAATAGAGGACGAGTAGAAATTTTGGAACCGCTTCCCTCTAGCAGGAAGGCAATATGGCGGAAAAGGCAAGGCCGGTGGCTGTGGGCCCCTCTTCGTGACTCGTACTGACCGCGACCCGCTCCAAAAT
This sequence comes from Oscheius dolichura, assembly GCA_932521035.1. Taxonomy (NCBI): domain Eukaryota; kingdom Metazoa; phylum Nematoda; class Chromadorea; order Rhabditida; family Rhabditidae; genus Oscheius; species Oscheius dolichura. Next base: position 8,846,868 of record OW051494.1, read on the forward strand.
TACCGACCTGCTTTTTGGGATCACTTCCAACGAAGAAGAACAAAGAGCTGTCCATGTAAAGGAGAAAAACTGATCGCAGCGAGGCCAAGGCGGTTTCCCAGGGAAGAAAATTGATTGCGAAAACAGTCTCGTGGAGGAGGAATCACAATCATTTATATGTCTCCCCGTTTTCCATTCCGGAATCACTTCTTCGCGATGAAGTCCTTCAATTCCTGCTCGCTGAGGTTTCCACGAGTATCCTTCGTCGATTTTCCTTTCTTGACGATGTGAGAAGCAGGAACAGCCGTCACACCGTACCTATCGGCTACCGCTTCCACTTTATCAATGTCAATCGTGACAAAGAGGAGATCCTTGTTTGAATCGCTCTAAAAATTAGATTTTTATCTTTTTAAATCAGAAAAAGAACCTCCGCCTCGACGATTGGCTTGTACCTTCGGCAGGGACCACACCAAGTGGCGGAGAAGAGGACAAAGACCGGCTTGGAAGACTTTAGGACCTGAAATTTGGTTATTTTCGGAATGAAAGAGGAAGTTGATAAAGTTTTTTTCTAGTTACCCCGAACTCCCTTTACAAACCTTCGTGTTGAACTCCTCTTCGCTTTCTATTTGAATAAGTTTACCAGAACAAGAATAAAAGAGAATGGGGAGAAGAATCAGCAGGGCTCGCATGGCGGTTGAGCAGATGGGTTGCTGTTGTCTTGACTGGGAGGATAATCTGTTACACAACACCCAGGGAGTGAGACAGTTGTTTTAGAAGAAAAACAAAAGCTAATGGATGAGGGAGCAATCTGATCTCCAAAAAGAGGAAGGTTTCTTGTGTATACGGCCATTTTTCAGTCTAATAGGTCCTTTTCTGGGTAGGTCTCTCTAGAACCCGCTTGATCGCCCTTTCTCAAACTTTTCATAACCATCATGACGTGTGTTTGGCCCACGAACGTCTGAACTCTGTGTTGCCCTTTCCCGCCGGGCCATATGGTGGTATCAGCAGCGGGAGCGGACGTTTTGGAAAGGTGCCAACGGCGGCCCTCTTGTTGTCATAGAGGTTCTCATGGGTCAGCAGAACAGTTTCCAAAGGGTTACCGCCTCCTTACTTCACCTCTTCTCACTTCGAAACAACCTTCTCTTTCCGTCACTGGTCCATTTTCCCTTCAAGACATTTCTCACCTTATAGAGTTGGATTATTTCGACTGTTTGCCTTATCCCTTGCCATTTGGAACCATCTTAACGGCGGGAAGTCTATCCAGAGGTTCTCAAAAACATTCTAGTGATCGCCTCATCCCCTTTTCCTCAGTAAAAAGCTCTCAAGAAGCTCCTTGACCAGAAGGAGAAAAAATAGCTATGGCCATGCTTGACCCCTCATATTCCCCCCGTCAAGGCATTTCTCGCCTAGAGAATTTCACAACCCTCCCTGTTTACGCTGTAGTGGAATGTATGGAGCGCGCGCGTCTTCCCCTCTCCATGCCATATGGCTTGTCAGCTCCCACTCAAACTTTTCAAAACCATGATGACGTGTGTTTGGCCCAGAAAGTTTGAACGTTGCCCTTTTCCGCCGGGCCATAAGGCGGTATCGTTGGCGGGAGCGGTCCGTTTTGGAACGGGGCCAACGGCGGCTCTCTTGTTGTCATAGAGGTTCTCATGGGTCAGCAGAACAGTCGTCAATATTTTTGGAACGGGTTACCGCCTCTCTATCCTACCTTCCCTCACTCCCAAATATCCTTCTCTTCCTTCCTTGGCCTTTACAAGCCGAAATTTCGGGAATAGACCCTGCCCAACCTGAATCCCCCATTTGTTGAAGCTCCCGCCGTTCAAATCACATTTTGGTTGAATGTTTTCGGCTCTAAATCTCCTTTCCTCTCATATTTTCCACTTACCTTCTGTACCTCCATTTTTCAGTTTCTCACTCCCGCGTAAAGATGTCTTCTACTCCCATTGCTTCCAAAGTCCCGACTGAGACCGCTCCCGAGATCGTTCCCGAACCCGTCCCCCCCGAAGAGGATCCTGAGACTGAAATCAAACGATGGCGAGCTCTTCAAAGTCCCCGAGGATGTCGCCTTCCAGTCAAGCCTCATCAAGAAGATGCCTTCTCATTTCGGAATCACTGAAACCAGCGACAACAGGGCATCTGGAACTTTTACCGTCAGCAATGTGGACGGCTGGACCCTTCGTAAGATTCTCGATTGGTGCCAGGCACACAGGGGAGAAGTCTTCAAACCAAAGAAGGAACACGAAGACCAGCGAGTGGACCTGACGGAACAAGATGAGGAGTACCTGAAGGTCAGCGGTATTCAGCTGAAGCAGATTCTGGATGTCGGTCTTATTCTTTTATCTTGTTTAAAGAACAATTTTCAGGGAGCTAACTATTTAGAGATCCCGGGGTTGGAAAACATTCTATACCAGAAAATCGCCAACCTGAGCATCGGCAAGACCATCGAAGAACTCCGGGGCGTCTACCAGCTCCCGGACGACCTGAAGCCGAACGAGAAAGAACAGCTGGCCAAGAAGTTTGAGTGGTATCGACAATAGACTCCCTCCCCTCTTTTTTGTTCCAATTTTGATCTTCATCACCCGTTCTTTCCCTCTTTATGCGATTTGAATCTGCCAATATCGGCCCTCCGGTATTTCTTATGAGATTTAGCGGCTTATTCGATAAAATACCAGTAGAAGTGCTCTTTTTTGTTTAAAATTGGGGAACAACGACAGTTTCACACCTGGGAAGAGAGGGAAGCAATCTGTCGCTGTCTAGAAAATTTCATAACTCTATCTGTTTTCCCCAAAGCAGGGAGCGCGCGCGTGTTCCCCTCTCCGTGCCATTTTGGTTGTCAGCTCCCGTTCAAACTTTTCAAAGCCATGATGACGTGTGTTTGGCTCAGAAAGTTTGAACGTTGCCCTTTTCCGCCGGGCCATATGGTGGTATCGTTGGCGGGAGCGGTTCGTTTTGGAACGGGCCCAACGGCGGCTCTCTTGTTGTCATAGAGGTTCTCATGGGTCAGGACGACGGTCGACAATTTTATGGAAGGGATTCGCCTCTATTTCCTTTCTGAACAGACATCTTCCTCCCGTTCTGGTCTACTTTAGCCGGTCAAGAAAAAATATTCACTGTCTTCTATCCCCCAGGATCTCCTTCGCTTCATCGAAGCTTCATTAGCGAAGGCCGTTCCATAGGAGACTGCCCGGAAGGCATAGCCTTCCCACAGTGCCAGATAGCGGGACAGCTGTCGAGAAGCAGTAGGATGCTACATGGCGGGGCATGATAATGCTTCGGAACATAATCGAGACAAAGATTTTGGGGAGAAAAATTAGTTGAAGTGTAAGGAAGGGCCTGCCAACGCTATCACAGTTCCTTCCGGGTTTTTGTGATATTTATCACATTGAGGGTATTATCTTTTTGTTTTGTATCTTCTTGTTTTCTTATTTTACACTAGAGACGCGGTCAAAACCGCCCAGAAGAGCGACCAACAAGGGAAGCGCGCTTCTCGGGGGACAGTTTATCATCTAATTTCTCGGCCTAGACAGTTTGATACTTTGAGGTCTTTCTGACTGCGCCATTCCCACCGCGGGAACATGTATAGAAGAGACTTCTCTGGCCATCCCTACTCATCTTGTCCTTGTCTTCCTCGAGAAGATGCCTCGTCTCCTTCCTCTCCTCTGCCTCCTCCTCTCTACCGGACTGATCGATGCCCTGCAACGCTGTAATAAGTTCTACGACAACAGTCCTGTAACGACGGACATGTGTCTCGATACTATGTGCTACACCCTAACTATCCACCATAACCTCGGTGTGACTCACAAAGGAGGCTGTGCCCGTCGTAAAGTTTGCAGTCTTTACGACAGCCAGATCCTGAACACGCCTAATCTAAAGAAATACTACGGGATCGTTCTTCCGGAGGGAGTAACCGAGTTAAGATCTCGAAGACAATGCTGCGATACCCGCGACATGTGCAATTCTATCAAGCGTCTGCCTGTGGAATAGGGGGCATTCTCTATTCATTTTTCCTTGTAATCTTGTGGGAATAAAGATTTTTTGGTCGCTGTGTTTTTCTTATAATTCTATGCTCGTTAATACGCTTCTCCTTGCTCTGAACAGTGCAAGTGCTGCAGCTACAGTAGCTACCAAAAAGGAAAGAAACGGTTCCACAGCGAAAAAAAGAAGAAAAGCTGTATCTTCTCCGAGAATCTCTCCCTTTTTGCCCCCGCGGCCGCACCCGTATCATCTCGGCAGCTACGGATTCTTTTGATTCGCCGCGCCTGAAATCCTCTACCACGAGCTGAAGAAATTTTACGGGTGCGGGAGCGCCAAACACAGACTAGCCTGGTCTTCATTTTGTCGTAAAAATCGTTTTCCGCTACTTTTCAAGTCATTTGAGCTGCTTTTTCTGACAAGTCAGCTTTCCCAAAACCGCTTTTGTCCGCGTTTAATCCGCGTCTTACAGTATCTCGCCATTTCTAACCATCAGCGGTGCGATAGGCGGTCGAATGGACGCAGCTGACTGTCCCCTTTCTTCCATCAAGCCAAGAACACCAGCCTCTACTGGCAGAACGATGTCATTATGGTATATTTCCACCCGGGAGCCTGTCAACCAGTAAGACTTTAGCATTTCACCCATTTCATCGCCAGTTATCACACTTCCATCGATTATTCGACGTCTAGAGGAACACAATGCTGATCACACGTGAGTTGTGTTACTGTAATTTACCATAAATAATTGCGACCCCGGGGATGAAACTGTCTAACTGTGGCTCTTTTACCAGAATTTTTTCCGTTTCAAATTCTGGAAGTTGTCTAATTATGGTTTTTCAATTGGCAGCTATTCTCTAAACTTCTTTGGCTGTCTAACTGAGGCTCTTTCACCACTAATAATTGAAAAACTGCCCTCTCCAATGACTCAGCTGTGTTTATTTGCAGTCATTTGATCGTCATATTTGCTAACCAACTTGTTAGCTGTCTAACTGTGGTTTGTATTCGTTATTCAGGCTGTCTAACTGTGGCCTTTGTACCCATTTCTTGCTCTTTTCCTAGTTCAGTCCATTTAGGACCCATTGATCCCACAAGAGTCATCCGTTGATGAGGCCACTTCATCAGATTTTTCTCCTAGAAGATGTTACACATTTTCTCTTCAGGACTTTGCTCAGAAAAGTGCCATTTTTAGCCACAACTAGACAGCCAACCCCCAAAAGAGTAAAAGAGCCATCCTCCGGAAATTCCCCCCGACCAGAAGGCGATAACTTCCTCCGCTAAAAATTTGTCCACTTCCTCACGGAGCTAGTTCCTCTCTCCCCCTTCTTCGGCATAATTTAGTATGGGCTATTTCTTCCAAATCGCCAAATATAAACTTCCTCCTACGGGGAAGAAGCGATGAAATGAATATAATCATCCGGCGGCATGGGTAGAAGGAGTATCTAATTTTATCTTCGTCTGGGAGGTATTCCTGCTCAAACTCGACCGTCCTTCCGTCTAGAACCTATAAAAAAGTACCTTCCTTGTTTAAAAAATATACCCAGAAAGTGGCACAAATCCCGGCACAGCTCGACTTGGCGCGCCCGCACCCGTAAATTCTCGGCAGTTGAATCCCTTTTTTTCCGGCCGCGCTCGCTTTCATATTCTTCCTGCTGCCGATATTGTACGGGTGCGGGCACGTGTGAAACTCCCTAGTTTTGGTCAGGAAATGGTTCCAGGTCCCTTGGCTCATTCCTCTTCCAATGTTAGACTCATTTTTTTCCGTCTATGGGTTTGTTTTTCCCCGGAACCCAGCTATTCTTCTTCTTTGTTCACTAATTTAGACGTCACCATAAACAGTTTAGAGGGAGAAAGAGAATGATGGGGGAAGACTAACTGAAAAGAGAAGAGGGAAAGTGCAGTCTTGTCTCTCTCTCTCTCTGTTGTTTTCTTCCCCTTCTCTTCCTTCCCATCCCATTCCCTTTCCCTTGTTCCCCTTTTTGCTCAAACATATTGCTTGTCAGCTCAGCTTCTGGATTTCACCACTCTCTCTCTCTCTATTTCCCGTCTTTTTCTGTTTGTCTTAGAGCCACAAACAACGGACTGCGATGAAGAAGAGGAGAGGGAGGCCGGTAATCACCAGTCACCCTTCCAATTTTCCCGGGCTTTTCTCTTCTTCAAATTTTCCCGGGTCGTCTGCTTCGCGTCACTAGGGATTTCCCCGTCGCCCATCTCAACCAATTAACTCCCGAAATTTGTCCCTGTCTCCCGTGTAATTAGCCGGGTGGATTTTCCTCGGGTTCCCGGAGGAATTTGAAAGTTTCACCCTTTAGCCTAGGTTTTCTCCTGTTTCCTGGGTGGTGTAACTTGAGCCGGGTTAGGTGATACCCATGAGGGCTAAACCCTTCCAGGAAGGGGGAGGGCGCCAGGAGGGAAGAGGGGGGAAACTGGACGGCGCGGCGAACACGTCAGCTGGGCAGTCGGCTTCCCGGCGGCAATTCCAGACATTTTCGCGCTGTCCACCAATATTTTTAGCCCTTTTTAAACCCTATTGAACAATAGATTATTGTAGGTACATTGAAATTTACAATGTGGGTCCTACAGCGACGGCGCGCGCAATCCTCCAGCCGTTGAAGAACTGTCGAAAATGCCCCATCATAAAATGCCTTTTCCCCTTATTTCTCTCCAAAAACTTAAAAAAAACACCCTCCAGCCCCGAAAATACTCCCCAATTTGGTCTGCGGACCCGCACAATCCTCGAAATGAACCCAGTCCCCTGCCAGAATGTTCCCCGCTCTTTGCCGGGCTGTTTCTTGATCTTTGTCTCATTAGCCGCCCGGGTCTCATCTTTCCCTCCTCATTTCTTCCCTTCTCTTTTCCCCTTTTCCCCAGAACAAAACAGGCGCTTATGATTGACAGTGTGTGAACGTAAGCAATGACTGATGGCAACCAACCAACGGCCGGGAAATGTGTGAAACTCTGGGGTGCAATAACGACGATGCGTCGAAAAGACGAGACTGGGAGAGGGAGAGAAGTTTGGTGAAGATTTCTTATGAATGGCAATAGGGTAATGGGGGCAGTAAGGGGCATTCCAAGAAGATCTAGGTGGTTTAGACGGCTGTTTCCAAATGTTTGGGGATTTGGATCGCGTTTGTCCCTCTTCTTCTTGTTATAGGCTACAATTTCAAATCCTCCTTCTTGCCGCTGTCAAAATGGACTACAAACCATCAAAGACGATTTGCTTATTCCAATTTTAGACCGTAAAATGGAATGGTCGCGTTCTTTTGAGATATTGAGGGTCCTTTCCGACTTCCCGGTCTCAACTATCCCCTAGGCACAGGGATACTGGGTGTAAAACCTTGTCTCTCTGGTTTGAGCTGTAATTTTCAAGTCTTTCCATCCTAAACGTGAGCCAAGACCCAAAATATCCGGAGCAGATCCCGAGCTTAGAGCTTGAGTATCTGCTGTAGTTCGTTTTCAACGGATATTCCATAGAAAAGTTCGGACTGCATCTCCGTTACAGTATTCATACAGAACAATTAGATTTACTTACCGTAACCTCTTGTAGAGAAGTACAACAAGTAGGGAACAACGCGAAAATGTCTCGCTTTTCCGTTGGAGACCGATTACAGGACCATTTTGAATTTTGCCAACAAAAAGTTCCTGATTCTCAATTTCAAACTGAAAATCACGTGCTTCTGCCCACCAAATTGTCAAATGGTCCCGTAGTGGAAACTCCCGAGGCTGGAAACCGACTGTAACCCTTTTCTCTTTCGCCCAATCCTTGTCCTCCCCATTCCTTCTCTTCTAGTTTATTCTATTCTTCTTGTTATCCTTGATCTTTAATTCAAACTCCTCTCTCTCCCCCTCTTCCAATTGCTCATTTCCCACAATCGTATTCGCCTGACCGACCGGCAGACCTTCCCCCTCCTCTTCTTTTTTTGTCGGTCTCCAGCTGTCCCATTTCCCCGGTGTCTCAGTCTCTTTCTCTCGCTCCTTTTCTCTTTTTCCTGTGCCGCTCTTTGCGCCCTGCCGAAAGACACACCTCCACCCCTCCTCCACAACATAAACATTATTACTATCAGTGCCCTTGCCCCACGGTCAAAATAGGATTAAAAGGGCAGTTTGTTTCTATTTTCCCGGTCATTTGACCTCTATGTTTTTCTTCTCCTTTTAAAAAGACTGGGATTTAATTGTTGACACAGTTTTCCGTGCCGAGACCCCGGAGAGAGAGAGAGTCGATCAGTCGGTGGGCAGATCCGATTAACTGTGCTTGCCGTCTACCGCAATCCGTCACATGTTCTGTTGTTCTCCGACTTTCCCGGGTCTTCTTCTTTCCCCCAGCCGATACAACAACGTTCCATGTTCATTTATCTTCCCGGAGAGCAGTAGCTATTAGTTAGAATCATGTGCATCGGGGTCACAAGGGGTCGACGAGGCCAGAGAGCGGGGCAGAAGTCATGCCGGGCCGGGAAACTTCAACGAAACCTTCTTATCTCTCTAATTACCCCCTTCCCGCTCCTATTTTCCTAATTTTATATGAAAATTGACCAGTTCCTTGCTTTTTGACTAGTCACCCGGCTTCCGCTTCCCTTTCAGGGTTTACAGAGGTCGTAGGGAGGAGCAAAGGTCGTTTCGGGGCAAGAGCGCCGGAGAACTTTCAAGAAAACCTTCTCAAGTCTCCAATTACCCGTTTCCCGCTTTAGCTTTAATTCCTCAACTTTCGTTTGAAGAATAGCTGTTTCCTCAATTTTTAGCAGCCTGGCCAATGTATACCAGCGTTGCAGAGGTTCGAGAGGTCAAAGAACGGGTCAAAAGCCATTCCAAAGGCCGAGAACGTGGTGAAATTGAAGTTAACCCCGTTCTGGCTTAATTACCCCGTTTGCTACTCTTTTCCTTCACTCTCTTACGAAAAATGGCCATTTTCTTGTTTGTTTACTGTCTGCCCCAATGTATGTCTGCCATCTCAGGGTCACAGTGGCTCTAAAACAGGGCAAAAGTCGTTTGAATAACAGCGCGAGGGGTGAAATTGGCGTAAAACTCTTTCTAGGTTCAAAATTCTCATTTTCCCTATCTTTTCTCACATTTTATTTAAAAAATGGTCAGTTTCCAGCTTTCTAGCCGGGTCTTCAAATAATTCCCGCCTTCTGATGGGTTTAAAAGGCCAAGCAACAGGCCAAAAGTCGTTTCAAGGCGAGATTGTGGGGTGAAATTGAGGTAACCCTCGTTTTCGTTTGAAATTGCCCCTTTCCCGCCAATTTTCTCTATTCTTCGGCCAAGAAAATGAAAATTTCTCCGTTGTTTCGCTCCCTAGAGACCCGGAAAGAGCTGACAGGTTCAAAGTTGAAGCCCATAGCTCAATGATAAATGACCGGGCGACGGGAGAGAAACGACTGGGAGCGCGGACATCTCCCAATTTATCATCTTTCCTGCCAATTCTGCCCATTTCCCCTCAAGTTTTGAAAGAGACGAGGGATCCAGGTGCTTTGGGGGTGTAGGTGTCCTTGGCCCGGCTCGGCCCCTCTTCCTCTTTCCCCCTCTCGGAACACCTGCTGTCTGCTGCTGGTTTGTGTCCCCGAAATATTATGAAGAACGTCCTCGCTCTCTGTTTTTCCCCCGGGGGGCCAGGTGTTACATTATGTGCCATTATTATCCATTTTAGAGGTGGTGATAAAATTGTTAGATTTCTCAATTTTGGAACAGTTATTCCCTTCTTTTTCAATGGATCCGTGGATCGGGCGCTCGGCGGGCAGATTTGTTTCGCTTCCGCTGTTTCTTCCCATTAAAATAAATGAAAGCCCTCTAGAATTGCCCAAAGAGGCCTCATTTCAAGATTCTACCCGTAAAAGTCCCGTATTTTTGTCCAAAGCCCTCCTTGTGCCCCCTTTTCTTGAGAAACCTGTGCACCGATCCCTAGGCTCATTACAAAACTTCTAGTGGGATACTAGGCTCTAATACAGCTCCCAAAAGTTATTTTTCTGTTTTTAAAAGTTGCTGGAAGGTCTCTGGGAGCCTATGGACGGTCCAATCCCTCTGGGAGCTTCCCGGGAGGTCTATCGGGCACGGTGACTGAAATTCCACCATCTGGAGGGTTCTCTAAGGTTCAGCTACCACTTTGCTTCATTTCGCAGTACAATTCCAAGATTACTTCATTTTTTTAGGGGGAAAATAAGCAATGGGGAGTGGAGTAGACACAACAATGCTCATTCCCCTTATCCCCACGTATCAATAGGTCGCGTAGATGATGTCACACACACACGCGTTCTCCCCCTCTCTCTTACTCGACTTATTCCGGCGACCCGTCCACAAAATCAGCTGGAAAAACATGTTGATTGTTCCTTGTTGATTTTGTTTTTTTGGCCTTTTGAACCCGAATTGGGTGCGCGACCCGATCTTTTCAATGTCGCCTTCGAACCAGTGGTTTCGTGATCCCCTCTGAAGGTTGAATATGTTCCCCTCCCCCATAAGTTGGTCTTGACGATCAACGTTTATATTTACTGGACGTCTGGGGCATTATTTCATTGTGAGACCACCATGTGATAAAAAATGGTCTGGGAGGGGTTTCTACTCTTTTTTGGCGTCTTTTTGAAGTTTTACGGAGCCGTCCGTGAGGCTCTTAGGTGGAAGAACCGATCTCTAGGGATTATTTTTGATCGCCAATTGTTAAAATCAGTATAGAGAGCGAGTTAGCCACTTTTGTTGCCCTTTTGAGCCATTTCTTGACTTTGCCCAGACGATAGGAACCTCAGGAGTTATATACCGTACTCCTCGATCCCTTGGGACTCTTTTAACCAGAAAAATAAGTAGAAATAAAGGGCAGTTAATTACACACTTTTCTGGGTGCTTTCGTAAAGTTGTTGACCAGGTAAAATCATCCCCAGGGGAGGGCAGGACAGTTGGAGGGCAGTCTCGGGTACCTCTATTCTTTGTTTTGTGTCGAGGTCTTATTATTTCGTTATGGGACCACCACCTGATAAAACTGGCCTGCTGGGGTTACTTCGTCTTACTCTAGTCAAAATAGACTCCTATCTTATGGCGCTAGGAGCCTCTGGAGCCATCTACCGTACTCCTCATCCTGTTTATTGGTCTTTTCCAACCCCTGGAGACTTTTTAACCAGGAAAATAGGTAAAAATAAAGGACAGTTCATTGCACACTTCTCTGGGTGCTTTCGTAAAGTTGTTGACCAGGTAAAATCATCCCCAGGGTGTGGAGAGGACAGCCTCAGGCCGGCTAGGATATCTCGGCTCTTTGGCGCTTGTTTTCCTAGAAATCCCTCTATTTTTTGGGGTCTTCTTCTTTCTTGCCCGTTATGAGTCCTAGCTTCCAGAGACCAGCCCGTTTTATGATGATTCCATCGCTAATTTGAGCTATTCGCCAGCTCTGGGAGGGGGGCTGTTGTAGTCCCAGCCGAACCAAAGCCCAAAGATGAGTTGGCGTGCGCTTAAACCACCCACAGTTAAATTAAATTATACTGCGGCTGGATCTTCTCTCTGTGGTTCATCAGAAAACACTCAAAAATTGGACCAAAATCAGTATCAAAACAAATGAATCAGTATCGGAAGGCGCCTGACAAACCGACCCAGTGTCCGCCACCTCCAGCAAAATGAGTCGGCTTTCCTTGGAGTAGGGCAGGAGCAGTAAACAAAAAGCTCCACTGGAGCCACTGGAACGCATCCTCCTCCTATACCCTGGACTGTTTTTTGAAAGTGAGACAGCTGTGCACACGGCTCATGTTGTATTGCCATCGTTCTGGTTTAAAACAGCCATTTTTGACTTTAATTCCGTTGGTATTTCTTTTAATAAGGGTTTCTAACCTTCGACCTCTTCGACTCGCTCTCTTCTGACAGCTAGAGGGCCATGGTCATCACTGTTCTTCCCTGTCCTCTTCCTTATCCATTCTTTTCCCCTTCCCTTCCCTTTACCTTCCATTTGGTCAGTAACTTCCCTTGGTTTCTAGCTTCTGACCCCTCTAATCTTCCTCTCTACCTTTTCTACCACCCGGTCCACCTATCCGGAACTGTTTTTTAATAGTTAGACAGCTGTCCACATGATCATCGACATGTTATCATTGCTCTCACTAAAGAAGGTTTTTTGCACTTCAATTTGTCCGCTTGCACCAGCTTATGACCTCTAACCGGGTTCCGCATTCCTCTCCCCCTCCCGACAGCAAAGAGGAACTTGTTCATTACTGTATTGGTTAAAACAGTCATGTTCTTACATTCATATGAGCAGCGGTTGAGAACTTTTGGCCCATTTCTTTTCCCCGGGCCTCCTTCCAATTTTTATCCCCATTTGAGCTGCCTTTTCCCTAGTTCTAGGCTTCTCGACCTGTCTTTCTCTGTTCTCTTCCCTTCCCGCCGTTTCCCCCTCCTCTCTCCCAGCACAGTTAGACAGATGATCACGTGGTCATTTTTGCTGTCCCCGCCGTCCTCGTCGTCGTCGTCGCTGTGTATTGTCACTGTCCCCAACTGTGATCTGTGCTCCCGTTGACCTTTCTCTCCCAATTTCTCTTCCCGCCAGTTTCCGTCCCTGATCATGATGTTGTCCGTGTCCCTGTCTCTCTTGCCGCGGTGCCGGCCGTCCCTAATTTGGCTACTTTTCTCCTGTTCTTTCCCCCGGTTTCTGGGCGGGAAGAAGGGGGTAACGGTGGTAATTATTCTCCGGCATGGGGAGGTCTGCTTGTTTTATTCCCCTCTTAATCGTCTTCCGTTTCTTATTGTTGTTCCCAGCTACTGGAACAGGTTATCTATCCCTTGATAGAAGTTGGCACTCTTCCCCATTCTCACATTACTTTTCCGAATTTCTCAGCCCAGCAATTATTCCAGCTTGCCCGGGATGTCAACTGTCTGGGAACGGGAGGACTCTTGCTCCCATTTTCTTTGCTAAAAACCCTAACAATCCCGAAAATACCCCTATTTCTGGGTCAAAAATGGATTTCTGGAAAAAGTCGCTTCCCTAGCGTCTTTTGAGAAAGATTTCGCGTTCCAATAGGAGCTAATCCATGTTTTCCGATCTTTAGAAAACTCTCTATTCTATTATCCATAAGATTCCATTATTTAGTAGATGATGCACGTTATTTATTGTGTTTCCTCTTTGTTTTCCCTCTCCCGGCTGCAGAGTCTGCCGTCAGCCGGCCCCCTCACTCCTTGTCCTCCTTTTTCCTCCACCTAGAACGTCACTACTAGGACGCACGCTTTCCTTTTTTCGGTTAAATTTAGCAATTTTATGTTTGTATTCCCCTCCCTTTCTGGAATGTCGCGGTATTTCTAAACGCCATAAGCTAAACAGTGGTCCACTAGCTCAGAATGGCCTTTCAGTAGCCATGCACCGGCGAACGCTTCATTTTTTTTTTCATTCTACCGTCTAAAGACCGGTTAAGTGCACTTATCCTCAACAAATACCCTGTTAAAAGCTTTAAAATGACTGTAAAACTCTGGAAACCCTTGTCATTTGTGAATAGACCGGGGGCAGTAGGTATATAGTGGCCAGACTCCCTATTATAGCCAATTTTATGTATTTTTGCGCCATCTAACCACTAATTATTTTGTGGAACACCAACCTTCCTCTCACTGGGTCGGAAATAACGTTAGAAAACTAGATGATATCGGGGAGAAGCTCAGAAACCGCTCCAAGGAGTCGAGTAACCGTTAGGCGCCGTGCCGGCACCCACAAAATCCCCAAATTTCTGGTTGTACTATTTTTTTCCAATAACATAGGGTTACCATACATTTGTCCCTTCGGTACCTTTTGGTCAAACGGTGAAGAAAATTCGAGCGAAATCGAAAATCCCAATCACTTTTTGATCAAAAGATCTCGCGATTGGACTATCGAGGACCGAGCCCGAAGTGCCACCCGTTACGGTAGCTCTATTTTTGGAAAAAGGCTATACATTCCCACTTCCTTCGCATTCTTTGGTCTCATTACAGTTGATTTTTGAATGATTGAATGATTGAATTGGAAACAGGATGAAGGGGAAAGAGAGTAGACAAAAATTGAAGTGGAGACCCCAACACGTGACCTTGGGTAAAGAGAGAAAAGGGGAGAGAAACAGAGGCAGGGGGGACCATTTTTACTTGTACCTATCAATCAGGTTCCCTCTCTGCCGCTCTCTCTCTCTATCAGCCACTCGTTTACACACACAGCAAAGATTCCCCGTACTTTTCTCCTTATTTTCCCCCATTCTCTTCCAATTGATTCAATTAAAAGAAGTACAATTCAAAATTTCAGGAATTGTGATTGCCAAGAGAATGCAGAAGAGATGAGAGGCTTTAAATTTTTCGTCATCGTCACCCAGACCCTGATGCTGCTGGTGATGTTCTCGGCAGTTCTGACGGTCTACATGCTCAGCTCCAATGCCTATATTCCCGTTACCGTATTCGCCTATATTGAAGTCGTCATCTTTGTCTTTGCCCTGATTCATGCCTGTCGTCCGAGTATACGTAAGTTTTACCAGTTTTTAGGGGGGTTTCTATTACAAAGGAGCAAAAAATAAGTCCTAAATTCTCTTATTGATACCTGGACTAGGATACAGTAAAGCTTGAGCGGCAAATTCAAAATTCGTTGGCCAAAAGGCTCTGCCGCCAAAAGATGGCAGTTTTCGGGCGGCTGATCCCGTAACTCCTGTATATCTCGGCCATATAGCCGCGGTTTTCAAAATTTAAAAACCCACATAGAGCTGACATCCAGAGGTATCGCTACACCAAAAAATAAAGCAAACGGTTCACAACTGAATCCTGGAGAAGCACAAACTCCAAATACAGCATTTCGCGCATAGTTTCGGTTGAACAAGATTTATTGCTGTATGGAATGAGCTGATTTTTGGTATGAGGATAGTACTGGATGTCAGCTACATGTGAGTTTTTAAATTTTCAAAAATGACTAAGAAATAACCGAACTGCATCGTTAGGTAGCGCGGGTCGGGCCGGCGGCTTGGCCATCTACCTTGACCTGTGAGGCCTGGCCTTCTACCGAAACCACGAGATCGGCCACGGTCTAAAATAAGAGTCTAGCCTCTTCTGGGAAGAATAAAAGAAAAATATTATATTTACCCCATTTCTTTTGCAGGAATGATGTTATTCTTCTTGGCGCTGGAAGTGCTCAACGCGATGACGATGATCATTTTGGCATTGATCTTGTCGATTCGAGACGGCGGCAAGGAGTGTCCGATAGCCGGGGGCGACGATTGTGGAATGTTCAATTTGACAATTGATGAGCGGTTCTACTTCTTCTGGTTTCTACTGGCCAAAGCGACGTTTGCCCTCTTCCTCGGGCTCATCGCCGTCGCCGTGAGTTTTTATCCATTTCAAAGCTTGTTGCAATGGGGATTTCTTGAATTTCTAGCATTTTCTAGGCAAATTTTTGTTGTCATTCCCTCTAGGACCTGATGTTCTTTCCAAAATGACCGTTTCGGACTCGATATTTCATCAAATTCGGCGCAAATAGGCTCCTTTCCCATTAAAAACTCGTTTTGGAGCGGAAATTCTTATGTTTCTTCAATTTTTCACGCTTTCAAAGCAAATTTTTGTTGTCATTCCCTCTGGAGAACGATTTTCTCTTCAAAAAGGCCTTTACAGGCTGAAATTTAGCGCAAATAACGGTCTGACAACTCAATTTAATCTTAAAACTCGCATTGGAGCCGAAATTTGAGATTTTCTCATGAAATTCGGCTGACTGAGACTTTCTGTGTAGTAACGAGAAAAAAAAAGCAAGGAATGGAAAGTCGGCCATAGAATAAATTGTCTTTTGTTCAGTATTCTCCCCAGCTACACGACTACATGGCAGAAGATGAATGGGAGCAGGCCATTTTCCAAGGATAGCCGTCTCCGCCGCCGTCTTCTTTCCCTGGTATGGCCAAAGAAGAAGAAACAACACAACAGGGTCAATCCATCATACGGGTCAACGAATTTTCACTTTTACTCTCGACAAATACAATCTGGTGCCATTAAAATGGTTAAATAAAACATATAACATTATCTTTCCTTTTTACTGTCTTGGCCAGCTGAACCATACATGGGCGTAGACGGGAGTGTCGGGTGCTTGTGTCCGTATCTCGGCTATTTCTTGGTCGATTTCTAAAATTCAAAGACCTAATTGGAGAGCACATCAAGGCGATTCTAATGAACCCAGTCACATCTCAACTGCCCTGACAAAAAAAACTGTCGAGCTACAACTTTTACTGATGATATGTTACGCAACGGGGCGCGGCTGGGCGTTTGTCCATGTATGAGGTGAACTGCAAAAAAAGCTGAAAGTCAGGCAATGTCAGGCACCTGCCCGAACAACTACAACTAAAACTTTTGTACTGTGTTTAGCACGTAATCTGGAATACGCCGCAAGTTGAAAACCTGCTTTTTTCTTGTTCTCTAAAGAAATTCTAATAAAATCAATTTATTATTATCATGCTTACATATAGCATTATTGCAACAGCAAAAAAAATAAATCACAAATTGAAATATTGAAAAACAAGCTTGACTGAGATTGCTCAGCTTTTCGGCCGAGTCAGACAATATTAGCGAGAGAGGGTTTTGTTTTGTTTTACCTGTTTTGAGCACCAGAGGCGGGAAGAGGGTGACAAAGACGTGGAATTAATTCTTTTTAAGAAAAAAAATATTAGAGATCATCATATTTACAAACAAAAATTAATAAGTTTCATAAATTATAAGGCTAAAAGGGAATTCCTTGAGGTGGTTGAGAGAAAATGAGCAGAATATCACAAGATGAATTTTTTAAATGGATTTTTTGGGGTTAGGTATGCATGGAAGAGGTCATATCCAATTTAAAGGGATCGCTAAAAAGGGATGGCGATTGGCGGAAGTCAAATTTGGCGGGCGGCTGGTCGGGGGAGGCGATACCGTCGCTGGATGCTTTCGGCTGGTCGCTGTCGTAACGGGAAGACTCCGTATTCGAGGCCAGCTCGTGCTCATGGTCGACGTCAATGGCTGAACCCTCATTTTCTGGATAACGCATCACGTGATGGTCTGGAATGGAAAAAATCATAGTACAGTAATCCTTGAAAACCCTAAACCCCGCTTTTTTGAATCTCTGACCCGAAAAGTCGGTAGCATGTCTCATATCGTATTTTGACTGGGTTTATTCCTTTTTATACAAAACCAAGGTTGAAAAAAAGGCCAATTTAGCTTTTAGACTGTCTAACAGTGGCTTTATTGGCCCTAAATAGCTCCACTCTCATTTTTGACTGTCTAACTGGCCAAAAATCCTATTTTCCCCTCCTTACCTCTAAAATTAACGCTGGTCTCCATCTCCGGGATGGGAAGATCCGGCATCGGCAGTGGGTCATCGTCATATTGTTGTAGATTCTTCAACATCTGCCCGTAGTTATTTATCCTCAGCCGAAGAGGGTCCGGAACTCGATGAGGACTGGCCACCGGTGACATTTCCATATCCCGAGGCTCTCTCCACGTGTTGAACGATCTCATCCCGTAGGTTTCCCCGTCCGTCATATAGCCACCGTCATGATTGCGTTGCCTTCTCATGGGGGAATTATGATAACTGATTCCGATCGTTGACTCCGCGTAGATGTGATCGTGATTACGCTCACCACAGGGTACTCCAACATCCGAGCGGCTGAAAAGGGAATTTTAGTTGATTTTAAGAATTATTTGACTAGGTATTTTATGCCAGAAACTGTAGTTTCGAAGATACGCAGATTTTAATTTTCTGATTCTTGTCGTCCCATCCTACGGTAGCTCAATTTTGGGCGCGCCAATTTCAAAAATTCAATGACCTTATTGGAGAGCACGTCAAGGCGACTCTAACGACCCAGGTTACAGCTCAACCACCCGGACAGAAAAACCTGCAGAGCCATAAACATTGACTTCAGACTCCTCTATCGAAGTTTGTGAAGCTCAAATTGTTTGTCAGGGCGATTGAGCTGTGACCGGGCTCGTTAGAGTCGTCTTGACGTGCTCTCCAATTAGGTCATCGAATTTTTGAAATCCACCGAGAAATGACTGAGATACGGACACAAACACCGACACTGCCGGCTACCCCCCAAAAATGGGAGCCCCCCAAATTGGGCAGTTTGTCCATGTATGCCGCGAAGAATGTACAATTCACTGCATAACATACGATACTCAGTCCAAAAAATATGGCCACAATTTCAAACTTTTAGAGGAAAGGCCTCACCTGGAGGGCATTGGATTGCTCCTTTCGAAGAGAAGCTGTGATCCGGCTCCCAGGCTGCCACTCTCCCTTGACCTCAAAGATTCCCTCTCCTCAGCTTCGGTTATCCGATTCAATGCCCCATAAATGTGTCGTGTACTCTTGTGTTTCCTCTTCTCCTCTCGATAACTTGGCATATTTCCAAATTTGACGGTTGTTTGGGTCTGATTGGGGAAGGAGTCGTCCATCTTCTCGTCATTGGGAATTGGGATCTCTACGACCGATCGGCGACGGTAGCAGAAGAGAAGACAGACCAGGAGAAGGAGAAGAAACAGTCCCACCTAAAAATATCATATAAAATACCGTTATTATGGTAAAAAATTAGCCGTATAGCGTTTTTTCGGCATACTGTAAGGGCACGCCAACGCGCGTAAACATCGGGCGACCGTTGCGCGTTGAACAAAATTCGACGAACAAAATTGAAGCTTTTCTCCAATTTTTTGATATTTTTCTAATTTTTAAAGTGGTTATTCGTAATCAGCACAAGATTCTGAATATTTTAAAGCCAACATTTTCTTGAAAAGAAGTAAAATAGGGAAAAATGGGACTTACCACGACGAGTATGGCCAGCAGGGTTACAGTATCCAGGCTTTTTCCAGCAGCTATGGATGGGATGACGATTATCTGCTTTTTATCGTCCCGATTTCGAAATAGGGTGCTATTTGTTCGTATGTCGCAGGCTTTTCCGCCCCAGCCATTATGGCAGACACAGTTCTCAGTGGTGGTACAGTCTCCATGACTGGAACATTGTAGCGCGTAGTTATTCGAAGGGCAGGTGACGGGAGCGGAGACCTTTAAACGGAAAGATTGAGTTTAATAGGGAAAGAGGGGGACTTACAGAAGTCATTTCCACACAGGACCCGGCGACACAGACTCTTCCGGTTCCGCAACTGGCTCCTTCCACGGAGAGGCCAATAATCGACTCCGCGATGGATTTACATTGAACCTTAAAGTTTGATATTGAGTAAGAATGCTTAAAATGATAGAAAAATGTGTTCTCAAATTAATGAAATCAAAAAATTTGAATCAAATAGCCGGAAAAAATGAGTTTTTTGACTGATCGCGCCCTAGAGACACAATGAGACAGCGCTGTCTAACTGTGGCGCCATTTTATTTTCAAAATAACAATATTGCCCACATTTTAAAGGTCTAAACTCTTTTTTTTAAATGTTTACCTGCTTGTCATTATGAAGAAATTGGAAGCTAAAAGCATTTAGAGCCGACTGGGTAGGAGTTGAGTAGCCTCCTTGGCAATGAAGGGTCCCACAGCGGGTATCTTCAATGGGGCAGGCTCTAAAATGACTGTCTATGGTCTTGAAACGATTTTCTTTGGTTAAATTTACAGTAATCTGGCTGAAAAATAACTTACTTGACTCCCTCCGGGCCATTCCCACAATTAGCATATTTGTAACCGTTTGTGTTCTGCTCAAAACAGGCAACCTCAGCGATTTTCGCTTCAGGACCCCAGAGATTTTTACATTGTGCCTGGGGGTCGGAACAATTTCCACGCCAACATTGGCCGTCTTCTCCACAGGTTGTGCCATCGATCAGATGACCATCGGCCGGACAGTCGCCCGACTTTCCGTCACACACTTCAGCCACGTCGCAGCCGCTTCGGGAAGCACGGCAGATCTCTCCAGCTTTTTTCAACTGAAAATAGAGGATTGGATTACTGTAACGGGAGAAATTTAGGCCATTTTGAAGATGTTTTGGGGGTACTGTAGATGACGTCGGCCCTAGCGTAGTCCGGCTACCGTAAGCCCGAAAAAAACTTATCCGCGGAGAAAGGAAAAACGTTCGACACAGACAGTCAAATGTAGGGCGGTTTATGCTGTTTTATGCTGATTTTTTCCAAGTGATAAACTCTTTTTCTGGTTGGTTTTTGTTAATAAATCCTCCGAAAAGATGCAGAGGTTTACGGTAGCTATCTCAAAGTACAGTAACTCTAATTTTAAAGGTCTAAAACGCCTTAAAACCCTACCTCGCAGCGATGACAGCAGGGATGATGAGCCGCACACTGGGCATGAGCCCTGAGGGTGCAGGTCAGCGGGTCACAACACGGGTCGTTGCATTGTTCCCTCGAGCCACAGTCACACTCCTCCGAGGCGTCCACAATTCCATTTCCGCATTCTCTCAGCTGGGAGACCTTTAATGTTTTCCGGTTAGACCTTTAAAAATCTCGAAAATTCACCTGGAACGGTCGATTCAAGAGGCAGTGAACCTGCCCTGCTTGCCAGACCCCGTGCATTCGAGCAATTGAGCATTTCGAAAATTGCCAGGCGAACGGCGATCCGTCTGATCTAAATAGAAAGCAATAAAATAAGTAATACGGTAATAAATCCCCGTACCCTGGATGCTGATTCATTACGCAATTAGCTCCCATTTCACATTGACAGCTGGGGGTGTCGTGTTCGAGTCCGAGGAGATGGCCCACCGATTGGGCGGCCAGCTGACCGGACCACTGGGCAGAAAACGTGTCGGGAGCCTGAAATATGGGAATGATTATAATTGAAATGGCAAATCAATCCCTGCCGCATGCGCTCCTGTTCTTATAGCTCGGTACCCGATAGTCCAACCCCCTGCACCCGTAAAGTCTCGGCAGGACATATTTAGAAAGGCGCCACCGTTTTGTAACTGTTTTGAACATATATGATCCTCCTGCCGAGACTTTACGGGTGCAGGGGATCGGACTATCGTGTACCGAGCAGTTCCTCCGCCGTTTAGACTCGCCCGGTCAAATCCTCGACCATGAACCGTCTCATCCTCCTCCTCGCCCTTCTTGGCGCGGCTACCGCCTTCGATCCGGCCACCTGGACCCGTGTCGATGCTTTCGGATCTAACGACTGCTGGAAGGGACTCAAAAACGAAACGAAGCAACGCGCCAATTGGTGGAATATCAATGTAAGCCGCCATTATGGATTAGTTGTAATAATTTACAGGGCGGCGCCTTCCCCCCGGAACCCTATACTTGGATCTGTTGGAATTCTAATGGAATTACGGAAAACGCCGCCACGTGCTATTGGGCTGACGGCAAATGGATTTGTTAAACAAGGCCTGTACTGTGAATGCTCTCTACTTTGTGATTTGGGAACTGTGATAAATTTTAAATAAATGGGATAATTTGGCAACCGTTGTTTTTTTGGGGGCCGGGGGTGTTAGAAGTCGACTGTTTCAATTTAGGACAATTTTACGGACAGGGACAAATTTTGAACCATCTCAATCAAAGCAGGATTGGAATTTTCCAAACCGTAGCGATAACCTGACGGAATAAAACTCCTAAAGAATATACAGAGGCGATAGGTGGCCTCTTCTGTCATTGCTGTGACTTTTAGACCTTTAAATTGACGGTTACTGTACTCTAGAGTGATTGTAGTAATCTCCATTAGGCCTGGGAGTGTTTTGGCACTGATTTTACCTGGTCTGCGGCTCTAAGGAGCTGTGGTAATGGGAAACAAACATGAAAAACTATATACGGTTCTGGCGAACTAGGAGAGGATCATTTTGACACCAAAACCGCCTTGAATAGTGCGAAAACTAAAAAGATACTCAAAATTTTCGCATAAAATGAATGAACTGTCCAATCGCCCTAGTATTTCGCCTGTAATCTGGCTCGGTCCTCGACAGTCCGATCCCCTGCCCCCATAAAGTCTCGGCAGGGCAAATCTATAAAGGCGTAACAGTTTTGTAACAGTTTTGAACAAAGATGATCCTCCTGCCGAGACTTTACGGGTGCGGAGGATCGGACTATCGGGTACTGAGCCTCGTTTCCGTCGTTTCTACTGTTTGGAGGGGAGGACAAGGCGAATTTTTGGAGAGAAACTCTTCGCCCTGGGGCAAAAAGTGAGGCCAATCCTTATAAAGCAGTTTTTTCACCATTTCCAGAGGTCAAAATGAGGCAACATGGGAGAATTTGTGGTCAAACAGTCTTTTTCCCTATCAAGAAGAAAAAATGCCCCCAAAGTGGTCGTCTTCTCTCTCTCTCTAATTATTTCTCCCTTCCCTTCCCTCTCTATCTCCCTGTCCTCCCTTCTGATCCCATCAGAATTATGTCATGTGTGTGTCCGCTCAATCGTGTTCTAATCCCCCCTGCCCCTTCCCTCCCTCCCTCCTGTCCAGCCCTGTCATACGAGAGGCGAGCTGATCCATCGCGACATCGCGCGATATGCTAATTTCTGGCAATCCGATGCTGCTCATTCGACCTTGACAATTTATTATCGGGCCGGTGATGGGCTTTGGAAAATGGATTAAAAAAAAGAGAAAAAGAGGAAGAGAGGCTCACCTTGACCAAGGCAACAGATCTTCCGGTACAGATGCCGCGGAAGACGGAACTGGTGGCCTCGTTGTTGACGAAGGAAGCGTTCGTGAAGACCAGGGTGGCATCTTTGGCTGAAAATATGGATATTGTTTAATTATTTAAAGGTCGGGAAGAAAAAAATTACTGTAACAAAGAGGATTTTCAACTTTTTTGACCCGTGATAGGGGTTTCAAGGTTGGCGGGCTCCAGTTTTCGGCCTTACCCTGCCCGGGAACTCAATGTAATCCCAGAATACCCTTAAAACTACAGTAAACGTCTTTTCGGGTTACTGTAAACGGCGCGCTAGCTAACGCACGTAAACAACAGGAATCGCGTTGGAAGAAATTCGACGAACAAATTTTCAACTTTACAGTCATTTTTCTCAACTTTTTTGATATTACTGTAATTTTTAACTTGGTTATTCCCATTCAGCAGGAAATTCTGAACATTTTGAGAACAAAAACACCTAATTTTGGCTTAAAAATGAGGACAATAGATGGATTTTATCTTTTTGGTTAGGAATAAGGGTCCGAAGAGGCTCGGGGAGCCTATACCAGCCCTTCAAATGTCCCCTCCCTGCCTTTTGAGGACCCCAAGAGCCAGATGTCATAATTCTATTATAGTCACAGTGCTCGAAAACCACATAAAGGCCTAAATTAGAGGGGCTTAATCAGGCGGTAAGAACACCTGCCCCCACTCGTATGGGGTAGCTGCGGTTCCTTCCCTTTCTTCCTCTTCCGGCTGTCTTTCTTCCCTCTCCGATCCTAATTAATTCCGTTCTTGACCGGATTTAGGGGTCAACGGAGGCGAAAGAGTTGAGGGAAAATGGAAAATGGACTTCTTTCCCTGTTTTAAACTCAAATAACTCCAATTTGGCACATTTTCAGAATCAAAAACTTGCCTAAAATTGAAAAATATGGTTCAAAATGGTCTATAAAGCCAAAAATAGCTGAAAAATGATCTTACCAATGCCGTGAATGTGTCCCGTTGCGTATTCCGCCACCCCGGCCACGGTCCTCTCGATATCCTCGAAGAGGTCAATCCTTTGGACATCCAGCCACATTTCCAGGTAGACAACAGACAGACGGATGTTTAAGTCTCTCGAAAGCATCTGAAAAATCCAGTTTTTCTGGATTTTTGGTAGTTTTAAAGGTCTAATTCCCCCTTTACCGGTCCCCGGTTCATTTATGGCTGGTCCGAGCAAGGAGCAAATGTTAACTATTCAACTCCGGCTGCTGGTGAGAGCCCTTCACCAGATCCACTTGAAAGTGAACAATGGGAACTTGTGCCAGTTAGGGGCTGGGAAGGGAAGGGGACTCACCAAGTCGGCTATGTTCACAGTCTCCAACATGTAAGTCAAAACTTCGTCATGGACACTGCTATGGGATTTGACCTGAAAAATGATGAGAAAATTAGTTATTTTACAGGGGTGAGAATATTTCCACAGCTTGCCACCTTGGACAGTTTAAAGGTCTGCATGTTTGCACGCCTCAATACTAACTTTATTATTATACATTTTTATGTATTTTTGATGATTTATTTAGCTTTACCGACCCCGAATTACTATAGAACAAAGGGGAAAAGAGTCAAATGCCCTAAAATAGAGGAGCAATGAATAATGCGCTGATTTTATTCAGAAAATCCACTTTTAGACTTCATAAAAGGTTTTCTGGGGAGTTTCTCATAATTCTTGGTATCAAAATGTTCCTCTGTCGTTTGCAGTAAAAATGAGACCGATTCTATGCCAGGATTTTGAGAAAAATATCTGCAACGAAGAAAAAAACACTACCCGCCAAACGAAAATTTCAAAATTTGTTCAGCATTTTTCGATGTCGACCTTGCGACCACGAGTTTTTTGAGTAGTCAGAGATGTAATATAACTGAACGGTAACTACGCCAATGCAAACGCGCGTAAACAGCAGGCGGCCGTTGTTTGTCGGCGCGTTGGACCAAAGTCGCTGAACAAAATTGAACCTTTTCATGCATTTTTCTCCACTTGTTTTGGATATTTTCAAAGTTTTTAACATGGTTATGCATAATCAGCACGAAATTCTGAACAAAATGAACCCAAAAGGAGAGAAAAATCGCGTAATGTCGCTTCAAAAAGATAGATTTTGTTCCCTGATGGTTTAATTCCGGACTAATTCCATCTTCGAAATAAATCCCGGCTCCTGGTGCCTGTTCTACATATTAACAAAGTCATAAATTAGCAATTAATTCCCCCAACCCGTCGTATTCCTCCATTTCGGACTCACAAATTCATGATCGGCAATTAGTGCCACCTCGACATATTTGGTCTGCTTGGAGATGTCACGGGCGTGGCGGCTGTGGTGCTGGCGGACTGTCTGAAAATGGGCAGATTATACCTATTTTATATAAGAAAGTGAATATTTTCCTTCATTTGTAGGTTGTTACGGGGAAAAAATGGTAAAATTTGGTTCAAAAACGAGGATTTTGAGCCTATCTTCCCTCCTGAAAGCCACAGTTACGCAGCCACTCGGAATTATAGTTTTCCCGGGTCAAAAATAGTGCCCAGATGCCTTCCAGCCCTCCCGTCCCGTCATAATTGTTGATGTAAACAGTTTAGCATCGCTTCCGATCGTAAGATATAATAGCTAGAGATAGGGCTGGCTGTATTGCTGGCGATTACATCTGTATGATATACAGCCACCCATTCTACCATTATCCACAATCTCGGAACGGATTGGCTCCCATGACCAAGAAAAAAGAGCCCCCAATCGCATTTGGGCTGTCTAACTGTGGCTCCCTGGTTCTCTAAATAAATTGTGGGAACTGCCTAACTGTGGCGGGCTTTTTCCCCCAAAAAAAAAGTCTAATCGACTGTGCACCAGTATAATCTCCGCAGCTGGTCCCTCTGTAAAGAAAGAAGTTCCATATTCCTGTCGCTGCCGAGGTTTTACGGGTGTGGGCGCACGGGATTCGAGAAGAGAAGCTATTTTCTGCTACCCTCTGCTACCCAAATGCTAGCCATTGTTTTCTAATGGAATCTCTGGGGAAGTCTGATGAAATTATTTTGGGAGACAGGAAGTGCTCAAGACGGGGATGAGTCATCGAAGAAATGTCCCAAATTCTTGAAAAAAAGTCCCAACATTTCAGTTTCCCTTATATTTTTGACCGCTACCTACTTTTCCCAATGGAACAGTTATAATTCCCGGGCTCACGTGTCAAAATCTGCCCCCTCTCTTCCCGGCAGCCGCCGGATATGGGCGGAATGCCTCCCGGGGTCTTCCACCCGGATAATGGCCGTCTATTATGATTTACAATGTCAGCCACAATAGCCGCCAGGGGCGGCACGGCTTTGATTTTCACAGAGGGGCAGCCAGATTCAAGCGGATATATATAATAGGGGAGATCTTCGTTTTGAGACCTGTAGCATTGAAAAGTAGAAGAAATTAGAAAGAACTAGGGAAGATGAAAAGCAGCGCTGTCTAACTGTAGCTCTATTTCCTGTCTAACTGTCTTCATTTTTCCTACAACGCGTAAAACTAACTGAGCCATTGAAAGAGAAAAACACTTTGCCTGTCTAACTGTGGCGCTAATAGAGCCGTGAATCTCTTCTAATTGCCGGGATCTCGGCCCAATTACCCCGTTTTTGTTAGAAATTCTCGGTCTAATTGCTCCGAAATACAGTAATTTCCCATCGTGACCCGTCTTTTTCTTTCTTCGGCTCATTTCCTCCGCGGTTCATCCCCCTAATGCATGATTAAGATCCATCCATTGCCTCCCCCCTTCACTCTAAGAAAGTGACACTTCCCTGCCGCTGCCCCCCGTCGGATTCATGCATATCAATTGGCTTAGCCTAACCGCCGTCCGGGAAGGAAGGAAGGAACATATGAACACCCTCGAATATCAAAACGCGGGGATTAGAGGGGCTTACCCGAACATGTGCAGCCACGGCGGCGCCGCATTTCGCTTCCTGGGTCCAGTGGGTCTTGTGAAAGACGTGGGGATGACGACGGCCACGGTCTCCACCGTCCAGAGGCCATATACCATAAGCGGAACCGTTGGAAAAGGCCAAAACACCACTGAAATTAGAAAAAAAATAGAGGAAAACGGGAGAATTTGGGAAATTTGACCGGCCGGGGGTTCCGTGCACTCGCATCCGTAGAATCTCGGCAATGTCAAGAACGCGGCGCGCTCTCACTTTCCCTTCTCCTGCCGAGTTTTTACGGGTTCGGGTGCACGAAATATGAGCCAGGGATTCAAATAGAGTTGGGAAAGACTACAAATATTGAAAAATTGCGGTAAAAAATGATCAAATTGAGGAAAACGTGTTATTGCACCCATGGCGCAATGGGTTTTGGCGAGTTACCATTCTACCGACCCTTGTTCGATTTCCCTGCTGGGCAGAACAGATTTTTGGCGGCTGTCCATTTTTTGCTTTTCCTCCAGCCACTCCCATGCCCTTTTCTCGCCTCTCTCTGTTTGCCGACAGGTGGCTGTATCCTCGCTTGTTCCCACCAGCCACCGGGCGGCTTCCTTTTGCCCGGGGTGGCGGTGTATATACTGCTTTCAAATTAATCATAAACGTGGGGAGACCGAGCTGTTGCTTCGGCTGCACACACATACAGATGGAACAGATGCTGCCGACTGGCGGGATTTTGCTCCAGGGGGATAAGAAGAGAAATTGGAACCAGAAACTAGCAAATAGTGATATTTTCCATTATTTCAGCATTTTTAATAAGTTTTGGCGCCCGCACCCGTAAAATCTCGGCAGAAATAAAAAAAAATAAAAACTTGCCTGATTATAGGACCGAGAAAAGGGTTTGGAAGCGGCGGAAAAAAAAAGCAAAAGACCATCTTTGATCAGAAAATCACTTTTGCCCAACAGGGGATTCGAACCCAGAAAACGGTCGGTAGAATGATAACTCGCAGAAACCCACTGCGCCATTGGTGCATTTTATCTAATTTCCTCAAGTTTGCTCATTTTTCCTCCGTTTTTCACTATTTTTTTTAAAAAAAAAATAGGTCTAAACCTACCGTAATCCATTACAAGAAGACAGAGCGACAAAAGAATTCGGATCGCCGGCGATGCTTCCTTGATAATAGCAGTTCTCTATCCTTTTATCCAGTGGCTGTTCTCCGGAGCTGTCCAGCTGAAGATTTTCCCATTTATTCGATAAAATTAGGGGTAAACAGACCTTTAAAAAATTAGTTTGATTTAAAAAGATATAATTATTCCGTTCTAGAACTAATTTCAGTCGGCCGACATGGCTACTCCGAATTACGATGGTTACCGACTGATAATGTTCAGCAGCTTTTAGGAAATAATTACGGGTATCTAAAATTATATTCGGTTTATTTTTTTGTGAGGAGAATCTAACTCACCAATGCCAATTCGTTCATTTTTATCACGTATTTGAAATGGATGAACGACTTCATATTCTCCTTGAGGTATACTGTCAATGAAAGCCTTATTTGAGTTGGATTTATGCAGATCTACTGAAATTTTCTACTCTTTTTTAATTTATAAGGATCTATATTTTATAAAAATAGAAAAAAAAACGAAAAGATATGTAAAAATAGCTGGAAATCGAGTTTTACTGGAAAATCCAATTTTGGAGTTGTAAACGCGCGCTAATGGCAAAAATTCGGGAAAGGGAAGGCTTCTCTGAATTCCATGGCTTTTTCTATCCACTCACCTTTACAACTACACTCCGCTATAAAATATACTAGTAAAAAAATAAGAGGACGTGTAAAAGTCATCCTAGAGCTTGTTCCCATGGCACAAGTTGGCTATAAACGTCTTCGCATCTGAAACGGGATTGTAAAAGCCGATTGTGAGGAAGAAAGTCGATTATACGAAAGGAAAAAATAAGGAAAACGGGTCAAGAAGCTGTGAAAGACGGTTGTTGTGGCGCCCCAATAGAAATGGAGGAAGAAGGCCGCCACAGTTAGACAGGTTTGGAGAATAATACTAAACTGCTGGAACCAATGCAATTTGAGAGAAAAACATTGAGATAAGCCACAGTTAGACAGCTAGAAGAGAAAAAAATATATATTAGTCAAGAATTTAGAAAGCACAAGCGTAACTGTGGCTCCATATCGGCCAATACCAGCTGTGCGCCTCGGCATTGTTCCAAATTCTCGCATTTTTCCATGTGCACGATTCATTTTTAGCTGCAAAATGGCGTAATCCGTATGCTCAGCTGGCAATTGACAACAGATGAGATTTACGCTGTTGCGTGTCTTCTCTTCTCCGATGTGTGGATTAGTATAAGCTTCAAAAATTGAGAACAAAAGAGTCGTTGCGTGTTTCAAGAGAGGGTGGACGGGGGAGGAGAGAATGTCCGAGAATAAAGAAGAGATGACCAGAAGAGAGCGAGGAGGATAGTTGACCAGCTGCATTTCACCCTCTCTGGCCTCTCTCTATACAACGGCTGGTTGACTGGGGCGAGAGGGCGCAGATTTGAATGACAATACCCAGGGCTGGAGAGAGAGAGACCGTATATTGTATGAGAGAGAAAGAGAGGTAAGCACAAGCGAGCTGGCAGTGAATGAGCCGTGAATCAGAGGGTTCGTGTTTCATGCTAATGGAACAGTGAGACGGGTAGAGAGCAAAAAGAAGACTTTGAGTTGTCCCTTACGAAAGGAAAGCGAGAAAAGAAACCAAAAATACCAACACAATGTGGAAATGACGGGTTACGAGGACAGAGTCGTAAACAATAGCCATGGATTCCTGTTGTTATGACTGAAAGTCAAATTAGGTTTTCTAAACAGGGTGTCTTTAGCAAAAAATAAGAAATATTCTATTTTCATAAAAGAAAGATGCATAACAATCAAAATGGAAGCAAAAAAGCGGAAAATATTGCTCTCCCAGCTGTTGGTAAAATTCTAACGCAGAATGTGACCTTCGCTTTTGATTGTTTCGATTTTTCTCAACATAAAAACATTCTGCTTGGATAAAATAACAAAAAGGGATATTTCAGATATAAAATATGCGATAGAGATAAAGATTATGAAATAAAAACAGCTATCAGATAAAGAAACAATAACTGGCGGTCAAATTACGATAAGGCATATTAGCAGCTTGCGTTCGCACCGTATGTATCCATTTCTCTATTCAAACATAACAAATAAAATAAATTACAAGATAGCGAACAATTTTGGGAGACAGAAATTGATCGAGATGAAAAAGTACAGATGCCAGATGGTCAGAGGGTCGAGTGCCCTCTACGCGCAGCCGCTCTTTTTCCCCCTGCTTACGAGAATCATACTAGCCCATCTGCATTTCAAAAAGGGAGAGCGAAAGTTCAAACCGAATGTTATTTTTGTTTGTAAATGCTGCATGCTACGCGTATTGAGAGTAAAATACTGCAATTAGTGTCACCCTTTTCACAGAAAAAGAGAGACGGCCAAGTGGGAGGTAAATTACAGCCTTGAAAAGGAGGGAATATAATATTTTCCGCTCGTTATCCATTGTATAAAGTTGAAAACAAGACGCTAGCGAGCGAGAAACTTGAAGAATATGGACCATGCAGAGAGACTAATGTATCGACGAGTGGAAATTGATGTGAGAATGGGTTGAAAGACTGATTATCGTGAGAAACACGAGAAGTAAAATGGATTACAGAAATGGAAGAACTGGAATCAAATCGGAGGATCAAGGTCTAAAAATGAAGTAAGAATGCTCTAATGAAAACTTTTTCGCCGCGTCATTTCGTAATTCACTTCATTTCATCTCCTTTTTTTCTGTTTGTCTGTTGTTTTTTGTGTCTATCCATTTTAGAATGTAAAAATTAGTATACAAGCATACCTATTGTACAAGAAAGTAGAAGAAACGAGGATATTTGTTCAAAGAAGCAATGTAAACGTCGTTGCGGTGCTAAAAAGAGCATGAAAGCAAATAAAGATGACCTAAGAAGCCATGCTATTAATCTTCTGCTTCTTTGAATAGGTTTTATTTTTTGCTATTAGCGTATCTAACTTCACCAGAAAAATGAGCAAAAGCAAGCGCGTAAGAAAATGAGATTGTTCCGAACGGGAAGTGGCCAATTGGGGGCCTCCTCTCTTTCTTTGTTTGATTGACGTCTTCCCATTGCACGTCTTGAATAAGAACAAGTGCGGGGAGGTAGTGGTCAGTAGAGTTAGCCAGATGACTCATAAACTATAGGAATAGGAAATATGAGAAGGATAATTAGCGAGTGCGTACAAATAAAACAACGCAGGAACAAGAGAGACTGCTGCCGGTGTTATGGTTAGCATACACACTCTACACAGAGAGGTCAGCGTGCTACACGCGAGCCATAAACCGAATCGATGTGACGATTAGCTCCGCCTCCTTTCCTTTTCCACAAAAGCGGTAGGTGGCAGAAGGGTGAGAGAAAGAGGCTCGAGGATTAGGTATGATTTCATTAGTATCTTATTTGTTTCAGTATTGACTAAATTTGAAGGAGACATTCATCATGTGACGAAAGTTTTTGTAATTTCGATTGAATCTGTAAATTGTAGTAAGTCTTTTTATTTTATTAGCTACGCTTCGATTTTTTGACAATTTTCAAATGCTGCAGTTTTGATATCCTTGCATAAGGCGTGCACACATTTTTCATTTTATCTAACAACATAAATTCAGCAATCAGGTGTACAACTTGAGCGAAAAGCGAAAATGTAGATTGCCACTAAAATTTATTGTAACCGCTAGAGCAGTAAAAATTTTATGAGGAGAAGCTAAAGTAGAGTGGAAATAGAAATTTCGGCTTGAAATTACGGAATCAGGGCCATAAAATCTTCCAATGGACATGCGGAATGACCCTCCTCGAAAGCCTCTCTCTTGAATGGAACGCCTTCAATATAGAGATGCTTAGCCGGCAGAGACAACTGGATGAGGCCGGCCCCGTTTAGCATTTCATAATGCCGGCCAGCTGAGTGTCACAATGGAAGGTCCCTCGGGAAGAGATTAGTAGACGACGATTCTCTCTATGTTGTGACACATCAA
Source organism: Oscheius dolichura (assembly GCA_932521035.1). Taxonomy (NCBI): domain Eukaryota; kingdom Metazoa; phylum Nematoda; class Chromadorea; order Rhabditida; family Rhabditidae; genus Oscheius; species Oscheius dolichura. Next base: position 8,878,233 of record OW051494.1, read on the forward strand.
ATGACCATTGAAGAGCAATTCATTGGAAGTCTCAATGTATAGAGAACGAAAGAGTAACAGAAATAATTGGAAAGAGGAGATCGAGGAGCAAAATGCTTCCAGATGCAAGAAGCGGCTATTACAACGCGAAAGAAGCCGTTTTTCACCTAAGAGTACGCACCACAATTTATTTGTGAGTGGGAAGAGAGGGCAATTGGGGTTATCAGACGGAAAATAGGACAAAATTCCTCCGTTTTGCTAGATATGTGTAGGGGTCTTCTACATTTTTTCTTCCTTTTATTGTTTTTACAACACTTTACTATTCTGAATTGGATCAAAGTTTGATGTTTTTCTTTATTTATGTGAACGTATCCTTATTTAGCAAAAAGAACGGCAGAAATGTGTGAAAAAGAGAAGAAAAGTAGAATTTATCCAAAGAAGTTCGAAAATTTTACGTTCGCGGCGTGAGCCTGCTTGGCAAACGTCCAAACACCGTAATCGACAACGCCGAAGTGTATAGGGTGTATGCTGTCTCGTCTTTCGGCCGCGTTACATTATTGTTTTATTCTATTTTCTAACGTTTCTTTATTACTTTTGTGATGTAAAATAGTTGGAAAATATGAAAACCATCAGTACTTTGGTAAAATGTGTGTAAAATGTATTTACATTTTGTAGAAATCGATATTTTCAAAAACATTTGCTTGCCTTTGAAATTGCTTATCTTTTTGTGGTGTTATAATTTTGACACGTTCGTTTTAGTACAAGAACAGTAAAATAGACGAACAATTGCTTTTTTTCAGTCTTATCAAGGTCGGTTGTTGATTTCTTCTTCTCTTTTTCCGAATATTCATTTTCTCACGTACTTGCTTCATTTCCGTTCTTTCTCTTATGCAAAATATTTTCTTTCTCTTTCAGGGATGGCCTCTCTAGCTCTGCGTAATCTGGTCCGTGGTGTAGCCAATCGTGGAGCTCGCCAAATCTCCACCACCAATACTGTTAACAGTAAGCACGATGATATCATGGAGAAGTGGCCCGCTGAGAGTGAGTTCTTTATCGTATTTGCAGTTTTTAGAACTATTTTTGAATACTTCTTCGCATTGCTTTTTTTGTTTCATAGTACATCGAGTTTCTTTCATTGTTGACACTTCTGCAAACCAAAAAAAATGATGTCACACTCGAAAAACAGAATCTTGCCGATTCATTTAGTGTTTAGCGAAATAGATTCGTTTTTCTAATGTTATTTTTTTCAGAATTCGATAGACACTTCATTGATTATTTTAACCGACCGGAGATTGACGGATGGGAGGTTCGCAAAGGTAAGCTTGTTGGCTATATCGTTTCTTTTGAAATGTTGCATTGTTTCGACTGCTGTTTGCTTTTACAAATTTATATTCCAGCTCTCTCCGAACTCCACGATTTTGACGTCATCCCCGATCCTAAAGTTGTCGAAGCCGGTTTGAGAGCTTGTCGTCGCGTGAACGACTTCTCTCTATGTGTACGGTTCCTTGAAGCCATCAAGATCAAGTGCGGATCTCAAAAGAATAGAGATGTTGTTTATTCCTACATCATCAAGGAGGTTTGTCATTGTTGTGTACATAAATTCGACAAATGATTATTTTGATACCAACGTATTCAACAAATTTTTTGTGGCTAAATTATTAGTCATTGGTAGACTGTTTCATTTTTTTTTCAGATTCGTCCCGTCTTGGATGAACTGGGTATTGCTACTCCTGAAGATCTTGGATATGACAAGCCTGAATTTTTCATTCCTCAGCCCGAGTACTGGTGGGAGAAGAAGTGGTATGTTTTTTGTTCCGACTTTTGCTTTACATTGAATGAAGCTTATCTTTTGGCGATACTTTCTTGCCAACCTCCAAGCTCTACATATTATTATCCTCTTTTGTTAGCGCATTGTATTATTAAAAGTACATTCATGTTCAAACACACCAACAAAAATTGAATAGCGAAGAAAACATACTTACATCCCACTAATTACTTATTTTCAGGTATGCTGAGTATGGATACGACAAGAAGGCTGGATTCTCGTATTAATTGTAGATTAGTGTAGACATTCGGCGTAAAAATGATGATTGTGTCTCGTTTGTCTTTTATTTTATTTTCTTATTTAGAATAGAAGTTCCCCGTTAAGAGGATAATTTGCTTATCCGGACTTTTCCGCAAGCCATTGTTTTTCTTCGTCTTTGTCTCTCCAGTCCATTAGAGGGCCGCTAAGTAGCTTCAAAATCATCCTACTGTAGGGGAGCAGTTAGCTGTTCCCTCTTCATCAAGTTGTTGGCTGCCTAATTGGACCCCTAGAGTCTTTTGGTTCCCCCGTCAATGGGTATGCGTGGTAGTTCATTTAAAAATTCCTGCTAGGCAGAGTTCATGGTAACTTGTCAAACTGGGAACAGATGATGGACAGAACTATTCAAAAGAGCCCATAATGGATGATGGATGAAGGCTTCATAGCTTCTGCCCCGTCAAAAAAGGGTATCAAAGCAACGGGCCATTGAGCTCGTGATGATGTGGTGGAAGAGAGAGTCCCCAGAAGAGTTGGCCTACTGGAACACCCACGGAACATTCGTCGGGCCCCATCCTGGTCAGGAATACTAAAGACGCTGATGTTTTTACCGATCCGGATGTAAATTTCCCGCCACTGAAGATCAGTATGTGAGACGCAGTTGCCGAAAAGGCAAAACATAAAGATTAATTCTCAAGAAGTAAAAAGGAAAAATAGTGAGAGAATTTTTGCAAAAGGAAATGGATGTTCCCTTTCAAATTACCACCACCATTGGCTCCCTGGACCCTGGATGTAATGAACTACGAACCATGTGATGGCTTGTTGTCGTCGCCCTCGCTTGATTTCAACAACCTTCACAAACTCCTGGTGGTCTTTAGATAATTAACTTACCGCTTTCTCTCCCAAAATGGAAAATCTGTTGTCATCAACATTTTACAAACGTTATTCGGCTCCGTTCGCTGTCGTCATGTCTGGATCCGTTGTTCCCCTCCCCGCCTGACAAATTCAAACGAACAAAGCAGCATTTCTTAGGCTCGATGAGCCCTAAAATTTAGCAATAACTGCTTCTTCTTCTTCTTCTTCTCTTCGTTCGTTTTCTTCTTGACTGGTTAGCAGTTACACAAATGACCCATAAAATTATGGAGTCAAAGAACAGAAACAGACACGACGAAGAGAAGAAAAAAATAATAATTTTTGAACCAATTGAAATAATTTTCAACCAATGTCAGCTGCGGTTTTTGTCTGTAATTGAAATAATTCTAGCCAGCTGTGAAATGAATCAAAAATCACAGCCTTTCCAGCAATTTTCCGTATTTTTCCATATTATTTGGGTTATTTTCCTTTTGCAATTCATTCTACAGCGGAAATAATATCTTTTGAAGCATGAATATAATCTGAAAAATATTAAAATTATCGAAATTGATCCTACGATCATCTACCAATCTGTAGTTACCTTTTTTCCACATTTCTTCATTTGTTCTTCATTTTTTTTCAATTATGTACAATACAGTGGAAATAGCATTTTTTTCAATCAAAAATGTTTCAAAAAGTTTGAAAAATAGTAAAATTTAGCCCAAGATCACCTGCCAATATCGGAGCTCTCAATTCTCGGCTATTTTCCCATGTTCTTGTCATTTTCCTTCTTTATTTTTTTGCTACTATTTATATAGAGCATGAAATACTATTTTTAGAAGCAATAATTACCCATGAAAACTATAAAATTTATAGAATTTGACCCCTAACCATCTCCGGTTCCCGTTGGTTCCTTGTTGCCCAATTTTTCTTAACCACGCACTCTCATTAGTTTTGCAAGAAGCTCGTTAACAAGGATGAAGAAACTCAATTCGATTATGAGGCCCTCTTGTGAACCCCGTCGTACGTCTTAAAGACCACCACACACTGTTTATGTTGTTCTCTGGCTCTTCCCCATTACCCATCCCCTCGTTTGGTCCGAATGATCCCGATTTTTGCTTTTTTGGCTGGATAATTTCAAGGATATTGCTATTTTCTACAATTTCCATCGTTTCCTTGGAAAAAGAAATCCCAGCGGGTTGTAAAAGTGAAAATTCTATTAGCGAAATGGCGACGGCGGAGGTGCGCAGCCCCGGGGGAGCAGCGGACGGGATACGATATTGCCAGTGACGAGAAAACGTCAGTTTTTCAGGGAGGAAGTCTCTTTAAAAATTAAAAGAACAAATTGACACGCTAATCTAATATCAAACGACGCCATGATGAACCCCACATGGCGAGACGGATACGATTAGAATCGGAAGAGCAAAGTTGAGTCGTGAAATTAAAAAAAAGGAAATAAAACACTATTTTTGTATATCTTTCGTTAGATTAATATTTTATGTATTATTTCCGAGTAGAAAAGCCATAAGAATATGCTAGAATCGAAGAAAAAATCAACGAAATCAAGTCAATTTGGACAAATTGTAAGCAAAATGAATTGGACAGCCAAAAGTTGAATTTTATGTTTATTTTTCTTCTATTTTTCATCTGTTTTATCTTATAAATATGTTATACACTATTTATAATCAAAAAGAATAAAAAACGCAAAGAAATAACATGAAAAATAGCAATTTTGGTGAAAATCTAAAGAATTAGCGCGCGCCACTTTGCTATGGCTCCAATTCTTGAATTTCCGTCTCAAAAAAGCGAGGGAGTGTATTTTTGATAAACAATTAGACTTCCTCAATAGAAATACTAATAATTCAATTATTTTCCAACAAAAAGAAAGGTTAAGATGAACCCGGAACCCGAAAAATGGCTTCCAATAGGTTCTTCCGCTATTTATTGAATGTCTAATATTTTTTCCTTTTTCACCGAACAATTTTTAGTTCCAGACATTATTTTTTTAGCTATTTTTAGCCGGAAAAGTATCTAAATGAGCGGAGTATTATTATTTTCGTGTTGATTGGCTCGAGGCTGGCTATAACCAGGTTGAACGCCAATAATCGGACATCTGACACGGGTAGAATGAAATCAGAGGGTGGCCGGGCGATAAAGTTAGTGAGATACTGATCAGCTGTCTGCAAATCACGACTAATATCAGCTATTTTTGTAATAATTCAATCTCTCGGGTTCGGCGGCTGCTCTGGGTCTGCCGGATATAACTCCCTGGCTGTTCTTTTTTCAGAAGCCATGCATAGTCATTCCTCGTCCATTTTTTATATAATTATATATCTGTAGGGTGTTAAATTATCCAATATAGCATTTTTAAATATTAAAATATTGCGATCCGTTCGAAGGAACAAAAAAAAGTTACCTCACGCGGCTGCACCCGTAAAGACTCGGCAGTTCGTTTCTTTGACATCAAAATCTACAGCTAAAAAGCCGCTGTGCCTTTTATAGCTTCAACCTGCCGAGATGTTACGGGTGCAGGCGCAAGAATATTCCCGCACGACGCCCTAAAAGAATCCAATCGCCCTGCTGACCACCCCCCTAAATCTTGGACCCCTTTCTCCTCGCCGTCCTGGGGGTTTTTGGTCCATGGCCGACCAAGAACGGCGCCGATCTTTGGCAACCGGGGAAAGAGGGGAAGATAGTTTATTTACAGTGGATTGGAAGAAGCCCGTTTGCTTGGAATCGTGTTGAGCCTTGTTTCCTGACACGACTTCTCTAGGAAGGAGAAGAGAATAGGGACAACCACCGTCACTAATTCCCCTTCTTCTCCACGTCATCCACTAGGAACAATTCGTCGTGGTTTAGAAGAGTCTAACCGAATTTTTGGGGGATGACACCTTTTTTGGCAGAGAGTGGGGGAAGTCTCCTAGGGGAATAACCAGTCTAGCTACTTTATAGTGTACGAAAATACGGATTTCTTCCACAATTCAGGGAATTTTACATTCAAAATTAAAAAATGTGATTGTAGCCAAGTAAGGGGGACATTTACAGGCCACTGGCAAAAAAATGGGCCGGAAATCCGGAGAAGAGTTCCTGGATCCGGGCCAAAGGCGAGAAACAGCCAATTTTTCGAATGTAGGTCCCCATTTTACATCTTCTTGTTTTTTTCTCGAGTTCTCAAACAGGAGAGATTTTCTTCTTCAAAAAATAACTCGTGGACCAAAAAATCTTGAAGAAACCCCGATTTTGGCGCCGCGTGGAGCCGGAATGGCAAAGATGACCGTAGAATTTGAATTTCGACCATTATTTCCGCTCTTTTTCGATTTATTTTATCCTTTGCCTCATCGTGTTATTATGCTAAAAAAATATATGGTCAAAGAAAATTCAGTTACAAGCCAAAAATCCGAACTTTCCCGCCGCCGCAGGGTCCAAGACCAATTTTAACCAAGTTGCCCATTATTCCCGGCTCTTTGTCTATTTTTTGCCCTTTTTCCGCCCTTCGCCAGTCCTTTAAAATCGAAATTTCTCTCCTTTTCTTCTCAAGAAATAATTTGAATTTGTTTCCCTCTCTCCTGAGAAAAAAAAGCCCGGGAGAACGGAGTGACGTAGAGCCCCCGCCCCTACAGTGGCCCTCCTCCTCCCCGCTCTCCCTTTTTCGAGTCGCCGAGTCCCGCCCATTTCAGCTTCACAACCGCACGATGCGAACCTTCGTGGGAGGTCTTCTACTCGCCACTCTTTCCGTATTCTCGGTTTCGGCACAGGCCGCCGCCACAGCTGGACAGGATGCCGCCTCTGCCGTTGCCGCAGCTGCTGCTGGCAAGAATTGCAATGAGGTGGGCTTTACGGACTTCCAATGGGGATTTCTGACTATTTTGAGAGATTTTCTAAATAAATTAGGGTCTTGAGACGATAAATACAGCTCTGAAATTATATTGGTGCAGCTGCGTAACTGTGGCGCCGCTCCCTTTGAAATACCGAAAACCACAAAATGGCGCTTTTCTCCCCAGAGAATCCGAATTTCTTGCAATTTCTTCCATGTTTCAAATTTTTTTAAACTCATAACGTGTTATAAAGGTCCTAAGACGATAACTGGAGCACTGTGGTGCTATAATTATGTGAACTGTGGCTGTTAGCTGTCTTACTGTGGCGCGATTCCATTGAATAGGGAAAATACAGCAATTTTTCGATTCTAGCTCCTATAATTCTGAATTTCTCCAATTTCTTTCGTTCTTTTTACCAACGTTTAATTTATAAAGACCACAGCGAAGTGGTGCTGCGGCTGGTTGTACAAAAAAGCCACAGCCAAGAGCCACAGTTAGACTTTTCCCTCGTAATTCGGGAATTTCGACGTTTCTTTCAATTTCCGGGTTATTACCACCTTTTGAGACAGTTTTCCCTCATTTCAAAGCTCAAATTTCCCTGCTAAACGCTACAGCGAAGTGGTATTATTCCGATTTTCTTTAAAAAAGCCACAGCGAAGAGCCGCAGTTAGACATTTAGCCGACATTTTGTTTCCATTCTTCTCTTTCTCCGGTTTTCTGGATTATTGCGGCCGATGAGCCTTTTTGCCAGCGTTTCCGCAACAATTTCAAAACTAATTTGGAACTCCAATGTCCGGGGGACACGCTTGAAGAATTCTCCCCGGTTTTATGACTCTCGGGGTGGATCCTCACGTGGAGTCTCCTGGCTCTCTCTCGTTTAAAAACGCGGGCTTCCTTATTGTGACCTTCCATCTTCCGTGACCTTTTCTCTCCTCCTTGGTCGCCACTAATATTCTTCCTCCCCTTTCCGGACTTCTAATGAGCCGAGCTGAAAAATTGCATCTTCCACCGCACACTCCGGCTCATTTTTTACTGATCTAGCCCGTCATTGGTATGACGGGATGGAATAGGGAAAGGGGATGGAGGGATGACATTTTATGGGAACAGGAAGTGGAGCGAGATTACTGTAGGGGGAACCGGGAACGGGGAATCTGGAACCACAGAAAAACTAGTAAAAGAAGCCACAGTTAGACAGCGAGAAAGAGCATTTTGGGTTTTAGCTGTCTAACTGTGGAGCTGCGGCATATTTGAGCAAAGAACGGAGAAAAGTTAGGAATCTCGGTTGAAGGGTTGGAGCTAGGTCTTGAAAAAGGAGAAACCACAGCAAGGGAAGCCACCGTTAGACAGCTAGACAGCGTAAATTGAGGAATACAGTAGAAGTGGCAATAGCGCAGCCTTTTTTAGCTCTGATTCGGACCGGAAAACGTGAAAAGAGTAAAAGAGCCACAGTTAGACAGCCAATATGGCTTTTAGTTTCTTCTTCTAGGGGTCTAAATTGTCCCCGTCCAGCCTTCCAAGGCCTCTGGGAGCCAAATTTATCCATTCTGCCGCCTTCCCCTCTTCTTTTTGACCTTCTACCTTGCCTAGAAGATAATTATACCCCCACCGAATCATAATAAAATTGCTAATTGTTGCCGGCTTCCTGACAACAGCTGGTAGCGTCGGGCGGGGGCAGATCAAATTCAAAAAACTTGTCCCACTGTACTGTTTGTTTTCGTCTCGATTTTCCCATTAATTTGTACTATTTTTCACTAGATTTTATTTAAATTAATGCAAAATCGCCAGAGAAAACAAAAAAATTCAATTTGAAACGAACTTTCCCGGCCGCTAACACAAGTAAGAGGGTTACGGTAAGAAAGCCCGCAGGGGGTGTGTGAACTGTGGCTGTTTTTTTCTCTTTTCCCGAAGCAGAGCAAAACCAGGATGTAGTTCTTCGAGACGTTGTCAGACCCTCGTCCCTCTGGGCTCTCCCGAGGCAAAAAAGTGACACAGCGTTCTTTTTCTCGAGCTGGAGTGACAAATTATGAGGTCAATGACCACGGGCCACGGCTTATAAGACGTCCCAATCGGCGGGTCACTTTAGCTTAAAAAGGAAGCGGAAAACAAACAGAAAGGGAAGCCACAGTTCCTCAGTTAGACAGCCAGAAAAGCCAATGAGGAATTGTGGCTCTTTTCGCTGTGGCTTCTTCCTTGGTTGAAGGGCGCCGCGCTCTAATTTTCTGCCCACACAGTCCCACAGGTAGACAGTCAAGAGCCACAGTAACTACCGTCAGTAACCTGTTTTTGAGAATTCGTCAATTCAAACGAATGTAAAGGCGGGAAGTAGAGGAACTGCGCGCGGACACTTCTGGGCGCCACAGTACCACAGTTAGACAGCCATAAAACTTCTTGACCTCTTCTGAAGGAAATTATGATCTTGTCAGGCCATTTTTTGGCTAGAAAATGGTGATTTTCCTTTAAAAATGATCATTTTTTTGTTCTTTTTTTCGCCTTGTTCCAGACGCAATGACGTAAAATTGAGCTAAACCCAATTGTCACCTTTGTCCCTCTTTCCAAACCAGATTTCGGCCAGCTCTTCCCTGGGGGAGAAAGCACATCCGTCCTTCTCTCCTTCCCCACAAAATTCAGTTAGTAACCGGTGGCGGAATTTCATTGTCTTCGGCCTGTTATCGGCCCCTGTCCATTAGAGTACTCTGGTCTTCCCCGCCCCTTTTTATTTTCAGGGTGTCTCCAAATTTTTCAATTTTAATCAGGAAAAAAACTGGAGGTGTGAGAGTGACAATCAGTCGGGTTTTTTTCTCAAGGATTATAATTATTTTGACAATGGGGGAAATTTGAGGAAACAAAGACGACGAAATGTTTTGACCCGCGGGGGATTATTAGAGACTGAGATGGCGGTCTCCCTGTCTGGCGAGAGAATTGAAATTATGAGCCGGGAATAATATAACAGGGAAGGATATAGGGAAGAACGGGGGAGAAGACGGACAGAATGGCCGATTCTATAAAATTGATGAGATATGGGCAGCCACAGCGCGCCACAGTTAGACAGCCAAAGAGAGAGTCCAGTAGAATTCGCGCGCCTGCACCCGTATAGTCTCGGCAAGACAAAGATATAAAGGCGTCACAGCTTTGTAACAGTTTTGAATAAAGATGACCCTCTTGCCGAGATTTTACGGGTGCAGGCAATCGGACTATCGGGGACCGAGCTCCCTATCTTCCACTTGCATCCCCCTCTTATTTTTTTTTTGCAAAACAAAGAGAATAGCATCAGGGGGAAAACATGCAGCCCCCCTTAGCTCGGCGAGTCACATTAATACTATATTTCATCCGATTTTGATGTATGAGGGCCAACACGGGTAACCAGGGAATGATTTCGACTCGGCTGGACATATTTTGACAAGGAAATGGGCGGTTTTACAAATGTTGGAGAGGGAAAGTCGTGACGGGGAACCTTGATCCCTGTTTATTTTTGAGAAAAATAAGAAAAATTTCCCCCTTTCCAGACGAAACCCCTGGACTTTCTCCTAGAAAATCCCGGTAATTTTTCACCAGGTCCTGAAGAGATAATAGAAAATATTTATTTGGTCAACAAACAATTTGTTTCTCTCTATTTTTACCCGACCTTCCCTTGGCGGGGGGATTTCTCTCCGTTTTTTGATTCATGATGCGAAAACGAACAAAATCAACACCAGGAGTCGTTTCGCGGCATTTCCTCGTCGTCCTTCAACGAAAAACAGCAATGAATGACCAATAGAGGAAGAAAAACATGTCAGGAAATTTGCAGCCTCTTCGGGAAAAGATCTTGGCTGGGGCCCTGACTCGACTCGAATCAAAAAATGGCAGTTCTTCTTACTTTTATTCGGCTAATGAAATTTTTTGCGTTTGGGGTCGTAGCTGATTCATTTCTCGACCATTTTCAAAAATTCAAGCAACATCTTGGAGAGCAGATCAAGGCGGTTCTAGCAAACTAGCTCTTATATTAGAAGAATTTACAGAAACTTTTCTATGAACGCAAACGTTTGAAGTCAATATTTGCATTTACAGAACGTTTATGTCTAAAGGGAACGGACAGCTAAAAGGGTTGATCAACAATCCATTTTTCCCCCATTCTTACCCCTTATTTATGCTAATTCTTTCAGATAATGGCTGCCGGCGGTGATCAGCAGGAGCTGCTTCTGTGCCAACTGAGCGAGAGCAGCACCCTCCTCGCCCAATTGGGTGTCCTCGTCTCCGAGGGATTGGAACGCCTCATCGAGAACCAGGGTATGTTTTCCCTGCTCACTTTCCTGTAAATTGTTAACTACTCTTCCTACGCTATGCATATTTTTCTTCTTCGTCGGTTGTCAAAAGAAGCAGATGATTGATGGGAATACCGTAGTTGAAAAGGGGGAGAGAGGATAGGCTTCAGTTATTATTCAAACGTCAGAAAAGGGTAAATAGCTACGGGCCGGAGGCGAAAACAGTTCGCCCACTTTGAATAGCCAATGGGAAATAATTTTTTATATTATTTTATAATGGAAAGAGGCCATACATATGCAAAAAAACGCCAAAAATGGGGCCGCCACTCTTTGAAGCGAAAATTTTGACGCCTTGCCAACTTTCCACGATGTTTATGGTTAGATCTCGTCCATTTTTGGATCATTTTTAGAAATTCAAAATGTGATCTGTACAGTTTTTCAAGACCTATTTTATACCACTAGTCACAAAAGCCAAGAGCCGAGGAAAGATAAGCAGCAATGCAAAATACTCAGAAATTGAGTGGCGGCGGCTTTACGTCATTATTAGGCGATTGTTCCTGGATATCGTAGAATTGAACTAGCCCTAGAAAATCGGCCTTGAAAAGCTCTATAAAAAGGGTTTTGAATCTCGGAAAATGGCCCAAAAATGGCCGAGAAATAGTCATAAACATTGATGGAACTGAAAAAAGGCAATTCATATACGAAAAATAGCGAAATTTGACAAAAAAAGGAGATAATACTCACCGAATGGTATTTATTCTATTTGTTAGAAAAATACTAATTGAAAATATTCACTACAATAATATTTCCATGCTAATATTCTAAGAATTATTGTTTATTTCTCCCAGTACCCACTCAATTTGCTCAATCTTTAGCTCTAGACGTCAGATTCCAAAAATCACATCTTTTCACTTTCAAATTTTGAATACAATGGAAAATAGCCCCTGAGCTTCCATTCATCAGTGACCTAATGACGTTAGGGTGTCCCGGCGCTCCTGTTAGTTCTTTTCATAAATGCATTGACCTATCAACAGAGAGAGAGTTGGCGTGGTCTTTGAGCCAATTATGTTTCACCTTTTGACAATGGAGGAGAGAGTAGAAAGGGATTTTGGAAGTGCAAAAATTATTACGTCAAAATTCGGCTGAGAGGGGGGAATGATTTGTTTCTCCTTTGGGAGTGATAGGGATTTCTATTATGGCGTCATCCATGGCAGCCTGGGTCAGAGGGTAGGAAAATACTTATTTTTGGGGAGAGAATTTACAACAGAGAATAAAGAACAACCAGGTAGACTTCGGCTGTCACAAAAAATGGTGAAAGGAAAAAAGCAAAAATGTTTGACCACGCCGGGGATCGAACCTGAAACCTCTTTCCACCAGCTCGCGCCACTTCCTACTGTATCACAATTTTTTGGGGGATGGACGCACGGACGCATAGACATGCTAGCGCTTCAAATAAAAAACAATACAAAAGTGGTTTAGGAATGGCTGCCCCCGAAGAGACTGGCGACAACGACATGGAGAAGAGAAAGCACGAGTATTTGAGGTAATCGGCCCATAGAAAATACAATAAATTAATAATTTTCAAGATTCGGTAAGAGAAAGCACGAGTACCTCCGATTTGGAAAGAGGAAGCACGAATATCTTCGGTAATTCAAGAAATGAGAAAAAAAAAGAAGCAAAAACATTTGCAGATTCGGCAAGAGGAAGCACGAATATTTGCGCTTCGGCCGCAAGTAATTCAGTCAACCCGTTTTCCCGACGATTCTACTGATCAAAATCACCGCATCCCCCCGAAAAAATAAAACATCTGCAGCCAAACTCCCTCCTGCTTGTATAATCCCTTAGGGCATTAAAGATGTGTTGTTGTTTTTATGGGTTTCCTTTGAAAAATTGACAGTATACAACAGAGGGCAGCACCTGCTAGCAGTACCCCTCATGTTGAAGTATAGGAGGGGGAAAGGAGGTGCTTCCACTAAAAATCAAGAAAGAGAAAGGCCGAGAATTTCTTCGCAAACATTCAAAACTTCTTTTCCCGCAAGTTCAGGTTGACTGTCGTGGCGAATTCTGATTCCCTTCCCCCGTTTTTGTCGACATCATTTGTGCTCCGCTTGCCAATCAATTGCATGCGTTCTATCAATTATTCTTTGTCGAAAGTTATTCTGTACAACAGGCCAAGTAATTAGCACATTGCAAGAATGCCAAAATGATTTGTTTGTGCTATGCATCGGAGATGAAAAACACTTCGATTTTGATAAAATAGGCAGAGAAGATTTTCTCCAGCTGGGATGCGCCTATAATAGAAGAGCTAAACATTGCTGCAGATTTTGGTGCTCAATTAACTTGTAAGAGCGGTTTTTATACCAAAACTTTTTGCTGCTTCTCTAAATTGTGTATCACCTGGCAGCTTATTTTCTTTTTGATTATTTCATATTGAAATCTACTCAACAAATGAAGCATATAAGAAGTTGTGAAAATCGCAGAAATCTCCGATAGCGACATTTGTTGTACTTCAAGTATGAGAAATATCTTATTTTTGATAAAATTGGCCAAGACAGACTTCTCTAGGTAACTTGTAAGAGCATTTTTTCTCAAATCTTAAAACCTTCTCTTCCTCCTGTAGGATAGTTATTACCGTGCCTCTTCGCTTGATGTAAGTATTTATGTTTTCCTTTCAGGTAATTCACCTTCCACTGGTCGTAGAGTAGCATCGGATCGAGGTGGCCGTGGTGGTGTGGTAGCAGATCGAAGCGCCAATGACCGGGGAGCATCCGTTTCTTCGCCTCGTGGAGGCCGAGGACAGCAGCGTTTCTAGGTCGATGGAATCTAGAAGGCCTCAACAGCGACCCAGTGTTCTCAAGCCACGTGATCTCAACGAAGATTCGTCTAACTGAGGTTGATCTTTCAATTATTTCTCATAGTTTCATAATTACAGAAAGGTGGTTCTTTGAAATTCAAACGGTCCGACATTGTGGCATCTGTTGCTCCCAGCAGTTGCAATGGTCCGTCAGCTTCCATCACATCAAACACTCCTTCGATTTCTTCTTCTGCCTTAGCAGCTGCAGGAGTACGTAAAGAACAACAGAAGAAACAGCTTCCTCCGGGTCCAGTAGCAGTCTACTCCTGTCGCTGAGCCTCCTCGAGAAACAACTCCCGAGTCTACTGCAATTGAATCGTTTTCGAACGAATCTGTAAATGGTACGAACAAATTTTCTCATTTCTTTTTTAATTTTCAGGACAATTTCTTTCTACCACTGCGAGACACAGCAGCAGCAGATGTATCTCCGGTAAAAGCACCTCAATTCCCTCCTACTTGTACACGTCGTATGTCTTTCATACTATTTTAAAACACAGTAAATTTTCAGCTGGCGTAGAGATCGCTACTGAAACTGTTCCGAGAGGATTAGTTGAATACTATTTCGGTTTCGCCAAACCAGCACCGGCTCCTCCGGTACCCGCGGCTCCAGTACCGACTCGTGCTCCATCTGTTGAGTCTTCTTCTTTTTTTTTAATCAGCGGCATCGCTTTTTATCACAGACATTCTTCCTCTACTGTAGCACCGGTAAAAACAATTTCAGAGGTAATTTTATTTATAATGTCATAATTACGCTTAATTTACAGATCCATCTTGGTAATGGTGAATACCCTATGAAAGCAAAATCTCCACCAGTACCTAGTGCAGCTTTTTGCCAGACGTTCAGGTAAGTTTAATCAAATTTCAGGAGCAGATGTACGACCAATATGAAGAGCGCAAATCCTATGACAAGATGGGCGGAGCCAGGATACAGACTACCCAGCCTCCTCAATACCACAACAGCGGTCACTATGGCATGAGCAACAATAAGAAGTATAATTGGAACTCATAATAAGTTTATGAATCTCATTCTTTTATGCTCTACGTTAATAAATTTTGTTCTAAAAACCCGATGTGTTTTTCCATTCAAAGTCATCCGAATTCAAATTATTTTTATCTAATAATCTTCAGAAAATAACATGTAAAAGGTGGAGAGTGTTTTGACAATTCGTAGAAATTGAATCATTTCATTGTATTTATCACATTTGTCATGTCGTCTTCTAACTCTCTGACTGCTACTCGGCCACGAATCCGTTACGGAACCAATGAATACATAGTTAGCTGTGGATATGCTGGCATCATTGCCGCCGGTGGTACTCATTTCTTGGCTACACCGTTGGATGTCATCAAGTGCCGTATGCAGACAAACCCCGTCAAATATCCCTATCTTACGGCTGGAATACGTACAACGATTGCTGAAGAAGGCTTCCGCGGTTTGACTCGTGGCGGCGCGCCTTGCCTACTCGGCTATGGTAGCAAAGGATTCTTCAAATTTGGATTTTATGAATTCTTCAAGATGAAATTTTGCAACGTGGCTGGTTCGGATATTTTTCAAAATTATCGTCCACTAATCTTACTGGCAGCTGCTGCTTCGGCTGAACTAATTGGAGACGTCATCCTCTCGCCATTTGAGGCAGTTAAAGTTCGGATTCAGACGGATCCACACGCTCCGAGATATGCTATTCGTTGTGCTCCGATTATTTATCGTGAAAAAGGAATTACTGGCTTCTTCAAGGGACTGCCACCGCTGGCTTTCCGACAAGTTCCATTCACCTGTACTCAACTCATCAGCTTTGAATTCATCATGGAAGCTCTCTACAAATACATAGTGCCAAAGCCACGTACGAGCTGTTCCAAAGCAGAGCAAATGGCCTGGTCGGGATTGGGTTCTGCTTTCGGCGGCATCTTGGCAACCATCTTTTCCCACCAGCCAGATATTATTGTATCCATTCTGAACAAAAATCCGAAGCTGTCTTACCGAGAAGCTTTTGGGTAACAATCCCTATCAAACGAGAAGAAGCAATGCTTTTAGAATTCTCAAGGTAAACGGCATTTGGTCCGGACTACAAGCCCGTCTGGTAATGGTGGCCACAATTGCTGCATTTCAGCTTTTCATCGTCGATACTCTCAAGACTCATTGGAATCTGGAAGGCCCCAAGCAAAACTAAACGAATGTAATAAACGTATGATACAAAGTTTAGTGTAAAAATAACAAAAAAAAAGCACGCTATTTAAGAAGGGAATAAATTGTAAGATCCATGTTAAAAGTGCAGTCAACGGATTGAATATGGTCAGGAAAAGCTTGTGTAATTCGATCCATAAGATACTCTACTTGTACTTTGATATCTTCAAGGATGCACGTAATCTTGAGTTTAGTAAGGCCTGGAAAAAGCAAAACTAAGATGAAGAAATAAAAGAAACTAACTGTATCCAATTTTTTCAAGCCTTGATCCACCCCAATATAATCCGTCCATTCGAATTCCACGAACAAGTGTTTCAACTTCATCCAAATCAGTCTGCGAATCAAATGGCTTCACTTCCAACAAAGCTGCAGTTTTTGGCGTAGGTCCAAGCTGAAGTCGAGTGCCCAGAGTTTCTGTGATCTGATTTAACAGATCATTGTCATTCATATTGAGCACTGAAAATAAGATAAAATATTTATGTAATTTAAAATAATAGAAGAGCAGCATGTGATGAAAATACATAAAAACTGAAGAACAGCATTTCAGATATCCAAGATCATTGAGGTTACAAAATTCTGATATCTATCATCTTTTCGCCTGCATGTCGTAAATAATCAATTGTAAAGATCAAACTACATCGTTTCTAAATAATACTTATGTTTTGATATGTATTGTACACAAGTATACAAAATTAAGAAGGCGAGACAGGAAAACGAAGTGCTTCCACTAAAAATCAAGAGAGAGAAAGGCCGAGAATTTCCTCGCAAACATTCAAAACTTCTTTTCCCGCAAGTTCAGGTTGACTGTCGTGGCGAATTCTGATTCCCTTCCCCCGTTTTTGTCGACATCATTTGTGCTCCGCTTGCCAATCAATTGCATGCGTTCTATCAATTATTCTTTGTCGAAAGTTACTCTGTACAACAGGCCAAGTAATTTGCACATTGCAAGAATGCCGAAATGATTTGTGCTATGCATCGGAGATGAAAAACACTTCGATTTTGATAAAATAGGCAGAGAAGATTTTCTCCAGCTGGGATGCGCCTATAATAGAAGAGCTAAACATTGCTGCAGATTTTGGTGCTCAATTAACTTGTAAGAGCCGTTTTTATACCAAAACCTTTTGCTGTTTCTCTAAATTGTGTATCACCTGGCAGCTTATTTTCTTTTTGATTATTTCATATTGAAATCTACTCAACAAATGAAGTGCATGGCAAGGTGCTTTACTGTTATTGTCTGTGATATTGGTGTGTGTACATAAAGGAGATAAAATACAATTTGTACTGTATTCCCTTCTACACCTTTCTTGTTGTGCCCTTCGTCTAATAGTCACGCCGCTATGAGGGATATAACAAACGGCTTTTGTTGTACCTCAAGTGAGCAACATTTTACTTTTGATAAAATTGACCAAAGCAGTTTGCTCTAGCTACCCTAATCGTGTAGGGTCGTTTGATTTTCTCTCCGATCTTTGAATCGAGCTGTATTGATTATTGCAGATTGTCTTCTATCGCTTCCTTTGTAAACCTGATTGTTTTATTTTAGATTTGATTATGCCCAGCGCACGGCAATCCTATGACACGACTAATTTCGCAAGGTACGTTCTTCGATCATTTGTATTGGAAATATAAATGTCTGTGACTTGTTTCCTTACTGGAACGCGCAGAGGATGCGTATTGACACGCATAATTATGCGTATCCAATAGTACAGCGCGTACCGCTGCGTCCAGAGATCCAGTGTTTACAAACACGCGTACCTCACATGGGCAAAATATGCTCAAGTATAATATTTCAATCTTATATTTGTTTGTTTAAGGCTAGACTCTGACGACGACGATGCTAATATAGAAATCCTTCAAGTGTACAGCAAGAAAAAGAAAACATCAAAAGAAATGTAAGCTTTGTTTGTATTCTTATGAAATGTTTGCCTGTTATTTTTTATTTTTGATAACAAATTTGATATGATTGCTGTTGCTTGCTTGTGCTTTGCGTTTATGCAAAAATTTTAGAATGCACAATTCAACATTTACTTGTACTAGGCTAATAACATATTTTTCTTTCAGCAAAGCAGAAGAGATCGATGCAAATTCAAATAAAAAAAGCCTTGTGGATAGATTAAGAGATGTAACACTAATTAGCCAAGGTTCTACGTCTCAGGAAGTAGTGTTACTTAGTGTGAGTTCTTGGCCGCCATCTGAGTAATTATCATATTTTACAGGATGATGATGACGATGACCGAATATTTATTGATGAAGAAGAGGAAACTACTGGTATCCGGCAAGAAGCGAAAATGGAAGTAGAACACACAGTAGAGCATGTAGAAATACAAGTAAGTGCTGAATTCTTTCATTTGTGGATATTTTATTCGAATTTATCGGTGCATGACATTTTTAAGGTATCCAGCGAATCTTCCAATAGTAATACGCGTGCGCCTTCTTCTGTTCGTTCCCTTGCCGAAACGGCTGTTGAAAGTAGGTCTGCAGAAAGTGCCAAGTTAGAGGTAAACGTTGCTGTATTGGAGAGAAGAAGAAGCGACCCAAGAGTTGTATGCCTTTTATATTTTTACTAAAAGTGCTTCTTTTAGGATAGACGCAAATATGCTGTTAAAGCATCACGTAGACTGTCTCAGGATCTTCTCGATTCTATTAGTAATTCTGCCAAATCAATTCGCAGAACTTCATCGCAAAAGGATAAACTTACTATTGCTGCAGAGGTAGGTGTTTCATTTTTTTTTGAATAATTCTGCATTTTTATAGAAAAGAAGAGAACGAGAAGCGCAAACAAGAGCGAGAACTCCTAATATTAGATGTGTTGCTGACAGAATAACCTCTCTGGTAATATTTTATATTATGATTGTATAACAGTGACCATTTTAGACTTGGAAGGAAGGAGGAGGACGCAGTTTTAATGATCTGCATAATATCTTCGAAGCTCTTCTCTCTGTAAATGCTCACTACACTTCTAAATACTGCGAAAGCATTCTAATTTTCGACAATGATAAATTCCTGGAGGAAATAGCGCGCACTGCGCCCGAATGTACTATCTCAAGTAAGGAATTGGTATACTTGTTTTCATTGGATTTTAGAACTGGATGATAAACCACGTAATAGAGCCGTAGAAGTGGCAACCAGGCCCACAGTGCGAAAGGCTCTCAAAATACCGCGAAGAAGTCCTGTCATTAAAAATGTCGGAGCTCGTCCATTTTCTTTCGCTAAATGGACAAATGAACACGGAGGTATTCATTATTTTTGCGTAGTGTTCAAACATATTTTAAGAGCTCACCATCCGATTTGAAAAAAGAATAGCTGAGGGACAAGCGATTCTTCCTCTT
This sequence comes from Oscheius dolichura, assembly GCA_932521035.1. Lineage (NCBI taxonomy): Eukaryota > Metazoa > Nematoda > Chromadorea > Rhabditida > Rhabditidae > Oscheius > Oscheius dolichura. The sequence continues at coordinate 8,897,496 of OW051494.1, forward strand.
GGAGTTGTTTTCGATGGCGAACGGTTTTTCTTTTCCGGTGGAGACAGAATCTTTTCTTGTGACGAAGACGGAAACAATCTTGTTGTTCGACTAGATCGGCTCTCAAAACCATCAGCTTTGTGTGTTATAAATCCTGGAAGTAAGTTGGGCTGGATTGCAGTAAATTCTTTGTTTTTAGCTAGTATCGGCTTTCTAGAACATGGTCGGATTTCAATATACTACAAACATGGTAATGATGTAAAAGTAGTAGCTGATAATATTCGTAAAATTGGAAATCCGCGCGGTAAGGTGCCTCTTTTTATTTTTATTCTTTTTTCTATAGGTCTGGCATATGTTTCTTGTGGAGCACTAGTAACAGCAATTCACGAAAAGGGAACAACAACTCTCTATTGCTACGATACAGACTCCTTGAACAAAGTGAAAGCCACATATAGATATGGATTAGGATCACCGTCTTTCATGTCCTCGTATGATGATATTATTTATGTCACAGATTTAGGTTTGTTTTTAAAATGTTATTAGTTTTATAATTTTTACCACTTCAGATAACAGAACAATTCGGTCTTTCAAGATAGAGAAAATTGAGCAAACTTTTTCAATCTCTCCCGTTAACGATTGCAAACTTGAAACTCTTGCAGCGCATCTGAAGTGTAGCTATCCTTCGGGAATCGTGTGCGATTCCAGACGAGAACTATTGGTAGTCGACGCTCGCCAGCACGGCGAGGCTAAAGTCATCGTAGGTTATTCCTTGTTTATTTTTAATTATATTTTATTTTAGTGGGGCGATGCATTTCTTCAAAATTGGAAAAAAGTTAACGTTCAAAAAGAAGCCTTTCCATATTGTTCTCAGATAGCGGTCTCTCCAAGTGGCACTTTATTCGCCGCCTGTCGTCGTAGTCATTGTTTTATGATCTTCAAAATAATGCCGTGATCTTTTTAATTTTATTCTGGTTTGCTAGCCGATTAGTATTTTAATTAACTATGTTCATCATTATGCATTTTTGTAGATAATAAATAAGAAAGTTTCTCGGTTTATTACAGTCAGCCTTTTTAACAGAAATATCAACATTTCATCAACAGTCGTGAGATACAGGCGAAAATAAGCAGAAGAGATACAGCGGCAACTGCCTTTTAAGTCTATGAAAGAGGTCAGGAGGAATAAATTAGGATTTAGTAGCCATTGTAAGCGGCATTTTGGCCCTTCTCATATCGTGGTCGACGGGAAAGGATCTTGTCATTGACGATAGTCAATACGAACATTCCAGCGATTGCCAAGAAGCATCCAGTGATGATTCCAGCACAAGCCTGCAAATTTCAGTTTGCTTTTCAATTTTTTGATCAGAAACTCACAGCGAGCCAGCCGAATCTCTCTCCCGTCTCGATGATCGTTCTCTGGGAGATGGTTCCTCCAATTCCGATGATGATTAGCCAGCCCATAATTCCAGCAGTGCAGAGGATGACTTCCTGTAATGTTGGTCAATTCTTTCCTTATTTTCAGCCGTTTCTTACCGTCATGGCCAAGTTGGTTGGCACATATTCCTCGCCGTCGCCATTTCCACGGCCAAGAAGGAAATAAATAACTGCAGAAGCAATACAATAGAGGAGAGACAAAGCCGAGACGATATAAATGATGACAATTTCATAATTAATCGAAATATAGGCGGTGACGTAGGTCGGATCGAGAAGAATCAGTACAGCTATCGTGAGCAGCTAAAATTGTTGTTTTTCATTTGATTTTCTCTTTTATTCTCGATTATTTATGCTAAAAATTAATTTAGAAATGCTGTAAAATTGAAAAAAAGCGCATTTTGATGTTGGGAAATAATTTTAGTCTATTGAATGTGCGGTGTTTATTTTGCCGCGCTTCTCTTATCTTTATTCCTAATAGCTCTCTTCACAAAGCATTAATTCAAGCCTTTTGATAGGACTGTCATACGAAAATTTCGACTATATTTCAGAATTTGCTGATCTTCATCGGCTCGCGCCAGAAGACGGGAGATGCAAACGGGCAAAACAAACACTTGACCGTGCACTTTCCCTTGAAAGCTGTCGGACATTCGTCGCGATCAAGTGTTACTATTATGTAATAAGGAAATGGAAACTTACAATTATAAGGACTTTTATAGCGAGGCAGAGCCACAGCTGCTTGGGAACAGCCATTACTGAAAAGATTTCATAGTTTTTATCATATTTTTATGTGAAGTAAAAAGAACGAGAATAAGAGATTGGAAAGGAAGAAAGCATGTGATTGAGTTTCCCACACGGGGAAGGGATACTGACATCGGGAATTGAAGCACAATACGGCGGTCGGGAAACGGAAGCATGGAGGGGGCTGGTAGAGAAAAAATGGCTGGATTCTAATTTCTAAGCATAAAAATATATATTATTTAGATTATTTACTTTACAAAACTGATTCTAAAGATGAAATTACTAGAGGAAGATGAAAGAACTCAAGAAAACTGCGAAACAGGAGTAAAAGAATGAAAATTGGCGACTGGAGCCTCGTAATATTCGTTTTTCTTCATTCTTATCAAAATTTGAGCAGCAGAATCGTTGTTGTTGACAGGTTTACAAGCAAAAAGACCCTGTCAACCGGTCCTAATCTCCTCGAGTAAATAGAAAGGCAAAAGGCAGAGGGGAGGCGAGCAGAGAGTCAACAGGGAGCGCCCCGAGAACTTTCATGTTTCTTGTTCAGAGAATGAAAAGCATCAAACTTGATGTGTTCTCTTATTTTTACAGTGACTATCTTGTACTTTTTGTTATGAAAATTAGCTGTTTAGTCATTTGGTACTCAAAGTGTCAAAAAATACTGGAAGTAACAAAATAACGGAGTAATTTTATTTTCAAACGATGTTCACCTCAAACTGATGTTATTTTCCGATTTTTGGCTATTTGGTTGATCTATAAATCGAACTGAATTGTTATTTGATATCGAAAATACAATAAAGCGATAAAAAGTTGTTTATTTTCGGGGTTTGGATGATTTTAGATTCAATTTGTTGATTTTGCTTGGTTTTCATTATTTTTCGGCTTTCGTTAGCTTCTAAATTTGCTGCTTGATATTCAAAATGACAGGAATAACATAATACTGGCTTATTAATATTATTTTTAGCGAAAAATGGCAAAAAATATTGTTTCCTATGCTCCAGGAAGGGGAATAATTGGATGACTCAAGCCTGCCCGCCAGTCCTCCCTTCCCCCCGGTATGAGTAAGCCGAGATGCATGCGAATTGTCAATATTTGGGGTTATGGGTGAGTGGTTTGACTGAAATATACAGAGATAGAGACGAGGCAGGTTGTTATGGAATGAAAACCAAGAGAGGAGAGGAAGTGTTAGCACGAGAGAATTCCTTATCAGGAAAGCGAAGAGATGACTCACAGCCCGGAGACGGCTATTTGTGTGGGGGAAGAGGTGACAATATTGCAAGATTTTGAAAGATAACAAGGAAAATTTAGAGAAACTTGAGGAGAAATGCATAAAATTGATATTTTCACATATTCGATTGTGCTTTTTGTATTTTTTTTTGTATAGTCTGTCAAGAAAAAAGACGACATTCAAGGTCTAACTGGTCGAGAACAAATTTTAGTGATGGAGCGAACCGACAAATAATTTTTGAGCGGCCAAGAAGAAAAAAAGGCCAGTAAGTTCGGATCACGGCTAAATCATTAGACCTTGAGTGTCGTCTTTTTTCTTGACAGACTATTTAATAAACATAAAATGAAGCCCGGTGAACATTTTCAAGCCTTGATTTGAATAAAAATAGACTTTTGGCTTGATTTTGATATAAAAATTGGCTAAAATTCAAGTTTTAGGGTTTTTATGGTAATGATAAGATTTTTGTGGCAAATAAAGGCTGGGGGAGTGTTTTTTGAGGCTTGAATTGAATAAAATAGGCTTCTGCTAATACTTTGATGTCCGAAAATGATTGTATTTGAAGTTTTTGATGTTTTTAATAAATGTAATGTGTTTCTATGCCTAATATGCGAAAAATAGAAGCAGAAGAGCCTTTTCTGGCTCTTAAATCAAGAAAAAAACGGATTGAATTACTGTATTTGGATTAAATTTAATTAAAAATAACTAAAAATAGATGAATTGGTCAGGAGATGACCATCCGGCTCCAGGTGGCCGCGCCGCGGGGGCAGTGAAGTCAGTACCGCCGCCGGCCGTACAGCTGGCTGGCGGGGGAGAGCCGACCGACCGGGGGGCCGAATCGTCTGATTCACAAGGCAAATACTGGCGTCTCGTCGCCGTGCACACATCTCTCCGGGGTCTCTCTAGTCAGAAACGGGGAAAAGGCGCCTTTCCATCGCTTACATAATAATCGATCGCCTACGGGACCGGAGGATCGGGGGGACGGGCCAGCTAGTCACCCTACAATAGCATACAAGCTGCCTGGGCTGAATCAGACCGGCACGGGACCCGCGCTTACTGAAATTTAGCTAAAAAATAGTCAGAAACACAGTCTAGCAGAATTTCTACTTCAAGTATAGACCGAATTATTAGAAGATTTGGCTATTTCTATGATAAAAACATACTTTTTTCCATGAAGACCAATGCTATAGAAGAAGAGAGAAGAAGCAAAAAACTTCTGCACGGAGTGGGGTTCGAACCCACGACCTCTTACGAGGACCAGAACTTAAGTCTGGCGCCTTAGACCACTCGGCCATCCGTGCGGATGATGGTTGGCAATGCCGGGCAGCTAGAGTAGACTGCAAAAAACACTCGACTGAATCCAAATTGCGAGAACATTGTCAAACAGATGGTTTCTATTCATTTCTCTTGGTTTTTCGTTCATCGGGAAGGATCTACGAGTTTCTGTGAAGGGTTTTTTACCTGTCAGCAGGGGAAAATCAGTCCTTTTCCCACAACTTTCCTGGCGAGTCGGTCTGTCTGCTTGTAGAATGGGATTAGTCGGCAGAAGAGCCGTCTCCTTGGAAAATAACCCATGTATACGTCTCGAAATATGCCATATTTCTGGAAAACTCAAAGAAGGCAGGCATCATCTGCTGAAACGGTAACTACGGCTCCTGAAAGCGCTAGAACCAGAAAGAATCGAATGGAACACTAGAAATCTGTCATTTTAGAAGTAAAAATCCAGTCTTTACCAGAAAAAAAGGCTTTCGCTAACGAAATTGAATTTTGGCAGTTGATGAGGTCGCAGGGCTCCACAATAAGGAAATTATTAAGAATTAGTCTTTGTTACGGAACCCATTGTGTAAAATTAGAACAACAAAGGGAGAAATTCCGCGCCCAAAAAATCTCAAAATACGGCTTTTCCTTTTGAACTCGGTTTCCAGCGGACATTTTCGATATTTTCGTGTCTTCCTCCATTATTTCTACCCTTCAATCAAAGGTTACTGTAAATGAATGAAATTGCGCCTTTTGGGTCCTGTAGCTGAGATACGGCTCCATTTTTAACCAGGGGATATCCATTATAAACGAGCTACAGAGGTACAAAACTAAAGAGTACAAATTTATTCAACATCTTGAGAGATGGCCTTGGTTAATCGGCGACAATCAACAGTCGGCTTAACATAATTACTGCGCTTATTAAAGAGAACCAGTTTCTCTGCCCGCTGGCTGATGATAAGCAGCGTGTCGGGAACCTTCCGCCAGTCGGCGACCGGCAGAGCCTCGTTTCCCGGCTCGCTTACCATCCCCTGCCAAAGATAGCCCACGTTTGAATCGTACTCACAACGGCATTTAAATTCAAGAATAACTCTTTTACCAGCCTTCCACTCCTAAAAATTGAGATATTTTCGATTTCTACAGTTACAGTACCTTGGTCAGGGAAGAGATCAACTTGGGTATTTCGTCACCGCGGAAAAGGGGACCGTAGACCTTCTCGCGGGGATCTCCTTCAGGTTTTAGGAGAATCAGCCGGGGAACTGATATCTTCTGGAGAGTTTCGATCTTGAGAGAAGAAACCACAAGAATACAACGCCATTCATCTGAAAATTTAGGGAATTAAAGTGGTTAGGAAGGTAGAGAAGGCAAAATGGCGTTGCCGTGTCTCTGACGGCCTTGTCGCCTGCTTGGGAGAAAATTTCAACAATAGATTGGTTCTACAGATCAAGAACTACCTTCTATTGCCCTCAAAGACGAATTTTGTCCATAAAAATGGCCGCCCGCCGGGATTTTAGCATGAAAATAGACGAAATCGAGCTATAGATTGGTGCCAACGCGTTTGGGGACCCCTGGTCGAAAAATGACCTTTTTTCATTGATTTTCAGGGACAAAATCGAAAACGAGAAGCAGTTCACCTCAAGAAATATTGAAAGGCTCGAAGACGTACTATAAAAATAGCAAATAACTCCGGTCTTTGTCTCATCCTGGAGCTACTGGACCACTAAGGACGAATGCCCACCGAAATGCAAAAGAAACGGCTGCGGGCTTTTCATTCAAGGATTTCGACAACGTCAGTCCAAATTACAGTCAAGGCGACCATATTCTCTTGAAAAAAAAACTGTTTCACACGCACCATTGCGAATTGATACAGTTACCCCATATTTCGTTCCAGGACCCGGACCAAATTTCGTTTTAGCTGGTCCCTGCTCTGCAGACTGATGAGGGCCCTTTCCACCCTTTCAATACCCCTACACCGAATTTTTAGACCCATAAAAAGAAGAGGAAAGTTGTCTTACTGTAGCTATTCAACAACTGGACGTGTTCCTCTTCCGGCTCGGTGGATAGGCTCCATCTCAGCGAGGGAATGGCTTGCCGGGAGGCTACAAACTTCCCATAATCTCTGATCACGCCCATAATTTCCTTATCCAGGACAAAATCATCTTGGTTCTGTAATAAATTAAATAAAATAATTATAAACTAAAGTTTTTTTTACAATTTGGAGTCTTCCAATGAAGACGTTCCTCTTGAGCCAGTCAAAAAGGAGAGCGAGGGATTCGGCCAAGGAATTGACGGGGACAGCGACCGAGGAACTGTTCCCAGCTGTTGGAGATACTTCTAAAAAGGATTACTGTATAATTATCCTTCTGCTTACCATATTTCCGTTGAAAATGATAAAATGCTGGCCGGAAGTGAGAGAAAACGGTTAATTCTGTGGCGGAACAAAGGATACAGTTGGGAGATTCGGTCTTCTTCGCTTCGGTGTCGTGGAATGTGATAATCGAGACGGCTACCTGGTTACGGTACTGAAAATAAGCAAAAGTAGACTATTTCTAGAAAAATTCTAGAATTTCCACGGTTAAAAAAGGCAGAGAAAGAGTTTCAGGAACAGTCATCGATTTTTTTTTTCGAAAATTAGCGGTTTCCTAGCTGTAATTTGTCTTATTTTGTAGAGCTCGCTTCGCTGATCAAGACGCACCAATTTTTTCTCGAAAAAATGGCGGAATAGGGAGGAAAACATCAATTGGCACGTAAACAGCAGGCGCGCGTTGGACGAAATTCACTGACCAAACTTGGAACTTCAGGCATTTTTCTCAACTTTTTTGGTATTTTTCTAATTTTTAAATTGGTTACTCATGGTCAGAAAAAAATCCTGATCAAGATAAAATCAACTTTAAGATCTTCTAATATCGCGCGCCTTCGCTACAGGATCCTCTAACATATTACAGTAATCATGAATCAAAAGTGAGGAAAAGCACGATATTCTCGTTGTAATTAGCGTTTATAAAACCGTACCTCTTTGTTAAACTGCAGTTTGACATTCATAGCAGTGGGCAGCGTCAGTTTACGGTAGTAGTCTTCAGAAACGTGGAGAAATTGCCGAGAGACGTGTCGCAGCCGGGCGATTTCCATCCCAGGAAGGCGGGAAAGCACATTGGCCAAGACGTCGTCGGGAAGGAAGGCCATCTGTCAGCAGGAGAATGGACAGGAAGACTGCTTGAAACAGAAGCGATCTGAGGAAAAAATCAATGGGAAAGCTGACACAAATTCGCTTTTCCCTTTCTGAGATCCGAAGACGCACAAAGAAGAAGAAGAAGAAGAGCCCCCCACAAAGTGAAGGCCAACGGATTCTGGGTGATAAGAGATTGGAAAGAGGTAGCTTTCTCCCATTCTACCCCGTAATAATGCTTGAAATTCCAGGAAGCCTACGAGAAGCAACAACGGGATAAGGAAGAACCACCTCCGCTCGAGGTAGTTAGTACCTCAAACTTGGGTATTTAAACCAACGATGGCTGGGGGAAAATAAAGTAGGTAACAAAATTAGAATTAGGGAAACAGAAAAAATGGAGATTAAAACTGCGTAATAAGGGTGAAAATGGGGGAAAAACTTGGGTGGAACTAAAGTAAACAGCGGTCAAGAGACGCATTGGCCAGCCGCCCGCAACGCAGCGCAACAGTCGTAGGCCGCTCTTCCTTCCAAGACTCTCTCGCTTTTCTGTCAGCCGAAAAAATCGCCTGTATCTCGGCAGCTGCCATTCCTTACCACCTGAAACAGGCAGCAATCGTTGGTTTAATTACCCAAGTTTGAGGTACTAACTACCTTCCGACCCTATGAAAATAGAGGACGAGTAGAAATTTTGGAATCGCTTCCCCTGAAAAAGAGGGGAGGCAACAAAATGGGAGAGCAGAAAGGAAGTGTCGGTTAGCTGAATGCCCCCAGTCACGTAAGCGATCCCCAAATTGACATTGTCGACCAGAAATACAGTGAACTCGTCATAGAATTTATTACAGTAATACAAAACGGGGAGTAGTCGATTACAAGGTGCGGCAGACGAGCGGAGGTGGTTCTTCCTTATCCCTTTGTTGTTTCTCGGAGCCTTCCTGGAATTTCAAGCATTATTACGGGGTAGAATGGGAGAAAACTACCTCTTTCCAATTTCTCATCACCTAGAATCCGTTGGCCTTCACTTTGTGGGGGGCTCTTCTTCTTCTTCTTCTTCTTTGTGCGTCTTCGGATCTATGAAGATATTGGAGTCTGTGTCTGAAACCGGTTGATTATTCTCCCGGAATACTGGACACAACTAACCCATGTAGCAAAGTTCTCATCCTGGTGAAGGATAACGACCAAAACCTCGTCGACATGTACAAAAATCTGAAATTTTTGATAAAAATAACGGGGAAACAAAGTTACCTGGCGTAAGCTGTAGTTATTATTGCATATGGGCAGCTGGTTGAGTCGAGAGACCGCCATTGACCTGTGGTGCCTGTACCAAAACGCAGCGTTGGTTCGGGATTTCGATGTGCATGACCTCTAAGGTCGGATTGGGCAAGCCCTCTATGCGCAAGCCTCAACGTCCATCCGCTGTCCAAATTTGCCCCTAAATTATGGTTCATATTCAAAAAAGAATAAGAAAGCCGTACCAGAGAGATTTGAGAAGGAGTTTGGCCAGCTGCTCGGTGGCTTCATTCCTCTTGGACTGCCCTAACTCCAGACGAATCTCCTCTTACTCGAAGTAGATATCGTGGTCGTTTTCCACGTGGCTCTCGGCCAGTTATTCTCTGCAAAAAGAAAATGATGAAGGAAGGAAAAATGGAAAATGGCGAGCTAGCCCGAATTGGGACCGGCCGAATTCGAGCAAACTGGAATTTGAAATCGAGCTAATTGTGAGCTGACCTGTCTCGGCTGATATCGGAGATTCTTAATGACTAGACAGTAACCAATTCGTGACTAGACAGTAACGAATTCGGGGTAACCAGTATTACTGTTGGCCAAGGTAGTCAACTGGAATGGGGGCTAGCAAAGACCACCTATTGTGTAGGACCATTCAACTGACCAATAGCGTCTTTCTGCTCTCCCACTTTGTTGCCTCCCCTCTTTTTCAGGGGAAGCGATTCCAAAATTTCTACTCGTTCTCTATTTTCATAGGGTCGGAAGGTAGTTAGTACCTCAAACTTGGGTAATTAAACCGACGATTGCTGCCTGTTCCAGGTGGTAAGGAATGGCAGCTGCCGAGGCTGTACAGGCGATTTTTTCGTTTTCGGCTGACAGAAAAGCTAGAGGAAAGTGAGAGAGAATTGGGAGGAAGAGAGGCCGATAGCTGTTGCGCTGCGTTGCGTGCGGCTGGCCACAGCGTCGCCTGTCCCCCTGTTTACTTCAGTTTTTCCGATCCTTTCCTATTTTCCTCCCTTGTTATGGTTGTTTTAGCCCGATTTATTTCTGCGTTAACTTCCACTTTTGTTACTACCTTTGTTTTCCTTTCTACAACCATCAAAAAGCCGACCTGGAGAGATTATTCCTCCCAGCATTCTTCATCTGCCCTTTTTCTTTCCTTTGAATTTACCTCTAATCCAAACCTTCTTCATTTACCGCGGGTTGGTCACTTTCTGCTTCCCTCATAATTTGAAGGGAGAGGACGGCCGACCAGATGGCTTGACCAGGCCCTTGATAACAACCAGAGGATGTGGAAATAACTTTATGACGTGTGGTTGGACATGTGGTGACCCTGCCACTTTTCGCGGTCTTTTCTCCATTTGGCGCCAAAACATTTGTGCCCGGCAGAGCAGTGTTTACCACAATTTTTGCATTCCTTCCAGAACCGCTGACCCTGCGGCGGATCGTCCCCTGTTTTTCTCTCTTCCATGCTTTGTAAAGATAAAAAAGCTAACAGAAAGAGAGCGAGCCTTTTTTTCCCATACTTCCGCCGATTTCGACACACAAAGAGTCAAATTTTCAGCTTTAGAACCGGCAATCCTAGTGTTTCGTCATGGAAGGAAGACGGCGTAGCGTTTGGGAACGGCTGGAAAGAGGTGAGTTTGCTTTACTGCTAGAAATGTGCAATTATTCGTCCCGTTCCACAATTCACCCGACAGCATTTTGTTGTCTCTGTGTGCATCCTTGTTTGTTTGGCTCGAAATGATTTCTGTGTTATTTTTTGGATACTACAAAAGATTTTAGACATGCAGTCCTTACACCTAGTCGAAGAGAAGCCTACGCGTCAATTTATCGGCCGCAGTAGTAGGCTTCAGGGGAGATTAGAGAGAGGTAAACTTTATTTAGAGCAGGAGATTCGCTTCTCTCTTTCAGTTGAGCCTCAAATGGACGAGCCCCGACAGCTGGATGAGAGAGATCGCCAGTTGCCCGAAGATCCAGCCCTCCAGCGAAGTGAGTCTTATTTTTTAGTTTGTCATGCTGTACTCATTTTCAGGAAGGCGGGAAATTCACCAGCAGGCCCTGGTCGAAGAGATCGATCGTCTACGTCTGGCAGAGGCTGTCCAATTCAACCGCCTGGAGAGGGAAAGGACTAACGGTAACTACCTTGTCCTTTTTTCTCTCCTTTAAAGACATACCGTAAAACATCGGTTTGTGACGTACGACAGCGGTGAAAACAAATTAAAGGAACAGTCTCGCACTTGATCCAGCGTGGTCCGGGGATCGCGCGCGCAGTTTGAATATTTAGAATCGAAAACACCTTTTTTGACGTTTTTTTTCTATTTTTATATCATTTCAGCTTATTTCGCTGGGTTTTCTATACCGTTCGACCCAGACGATGTAGCGGAAGCAAAAACAATAGTTTTAAAGCCAGTAGGATTTCTGTCACCGAAGAATTTGTATTAATTACGAATTGGAATACTTTTGTTCGTTTCACGATTCTTCTGTTATTATTTCTTTATGCTGATCATTCCCAAGCACTTGTATGATGATTTTGAAGTGTTGCAATGATATCTTTCTAAAGAAAAATTAAAATAATGTAAAAATTCCGATCAAACCCCCGAATTCAAACAGCGCGGGCGCCGATACCGTAACATAAGAGGACGCGCGCAAAACCATGCGAGACTGTTCCTTTAACGAACCTCATTCTCCGTATTAGGCGCTCAGGGTTCTTTTATGAAGAAAACGCTATTTTCGTTTGGTGTTAAAAATTTCGCTAAATACTTTTTTTGTTCCATTTTGATCCAAACATTTAGTCTATGCGCAGTAATCTGGAGGTAATTTTAATTTTTACGGTATTTTAGCTAGAAATGAAGGTCTCCCTAAAGATGAGCCTCGCTTCATCATAAAAAAGGGACGACTGGGAAGAGCCCCTCCGTCGAAGAAGGTCTTGCAGGCCATGGCAGACTGGTGGAATGCGAATATAGGGATAGGTTAGGAGATTATCCTCATTTCCTTATTCACATAAAATTTGTAGGCAAAGGAATGATTTTGAAGGAGCAGCGTTGCGCCGCCAGGGACCACGCTCGCCGCCTGGGTTTGTGTCAAAACCAGTTGCAGAAGTATTTTCTTCGGAGCCGAGAAGGCTATCTGCGCCAGAAGAAGAAGCAGGGCGACAGGCAAAGGCCCAAAAAGAGGGCAGAAGCTAACGGAGACGATTAAAAAAGAGACCGAATACTCACTTTTTTGTTGTCTCCCAGCGATCCAATGATCATTTGCTAATCATCATTTTTACTACTTGTTTGTATTCTTTTCGTTCTGAATAAAACATACAGCCGTACACCTTCTTCTGGCTTGTCAAATTTGAATTTGTTGACAGCGAGAGACACCTGTGCGGGCCCATCTCGGCTGTTATGCCCTTCTCTGTTTATTTTTTCTGACCCAATTGACTGTTGCGTGTCCTGGCAAGACTAGAGGGAGAGAGGACCGTGTAGTGCTCCCTCTCTGCCCATCATTAGGGTTGACATAGGGCCGAGCCAGCTGATCTCGGCCGGATCAACTTCTCCTCCATTAAAAGAGACCAAGGCAGCTATGTGAGCATGAATAAACGAGGTGAGGAACGGTTTGTACCGTTTCAAGAAAGGCCACAGCTCTGGTTCAGTTGACCATCTAGCCCACCTGCTCTCTCCCCGCTCATTGCTTCCCTTCTTACATGGCGATCACCGAATAAACTGCATCATTTGTGTACCTATTTTTTATTGTAGAACATAAGTGGATGAGCCAGTCGGTCGCGGGGGCTCATCAAAGGAACCATCAGCCACTGGCCGCTTTCTTATCCTGGTCGCCATATTGCCTCCCCTCTAGTTCAGGGGAAGTGGTTCCAAAATTTCTACTCGTCCTCTATTTTCATAGGGTCGGAAGGTAGTTAGTACCTCAAACTTGGGTAATTAAACCAACGATGGCTGCCAGTCTCAGGTGGTAAGAGATGGCCGCTGCCGAGACTGTACAGGCGATTTTTCGTTTTCAGCTGACAGAAAAGCTAGAGGAAAGTGAGAGAGAATTGGAAGGAAGAGAGGATCGTCCTTGTTGCGCTGCGTTGCGTGCTCTGAAATGAAGCATTTTCTAGGCGATTTCTAACTCAAAATGTCGCGGATTTTGCACTCCATAACATAAAAAATGTGTGCTTGTTATCACAGATGAACCGGTCATATTTCCTACGAGATATGAGCTTTGCGCTGGCGAGAAGCCCGAAGCTGCTCAATTTTGGACTACGGCCATTTCCATTTCCCTTTCAACCGAAAATAGGCCTGTATTTTACGGTTAAAAAATGGTGAAAGCGGAGTCACAAACGGTAAAACGGGATTATTTTTGGTAAAAGCGAAGTAAAAATGGTAACAAATTGGTCTATACTTGGTAAAAACCAAGTCAGAAATGGTCGACCAGGAAATCTCCGGGAGCAGTCAGTCTAGCCAGCTGGTTGCCTACGGGACGGCCGGGTTTCTCTGCCTTCTCTCCCAAGGTAACTTTGCCGCTTTTCGCGACTTTGTTTGCTGCTTTTGGCTACTTTTTTCGGCTTTTTTTCGGGTCGTACGCGCACCAATTCGGCGCTTTTCTGGTGCACGTATCAGGCGTTTTTACCGAGAATAATGTACACTTTCAGAAGCGACAACTACCAACAATGGCAGCCGAATTGGTTCAGCTACATCCTGGTCAGCAGATCGACCGCTGGACGATTGAGAAGAAACTCGGCGAGGGTGGCTTCGGCGCCGTCTACCGCGTCCGTGATGCGACCGGCCAATACGCCCTGAAGGTCGAAGGCTGCAACGAGCAGATCCAAGTACTGAAGCTGGAAGTCTACGTGCTGACGGAGCTGACGAAGAGAAACTCGCGCCATTTCTGCAAGATCGAGGACAAGGGCCGCTACGGGACCTTCAACTACGTCGCCATGACGCTCGTCGGCAAGTCGCTCCAGGACCTGAACAAAGGCGGCCCCGGACAGCATCTCACCATGGGATGCTCGCTGTCCGTCGGCATTCAGGCCCTCGAAGCTCTGGAGGGTACGTTTTGGCACTCGTCGATGGCTCTATTATTACCGTACGCGCATCCGTACCGCCTCGGCAGCCAACAATTTATTTGGCAGTGGATTTTACGGGCGGTGCACCCGTGCGCGCCCGTTTGAACTCGCTCTTTGCGTTCCAGTGACCCTATCTCACTCATTTCTTCGCCACTTTTGGTAGCCAGATCAAGCCTGGAACGCACTCCAATTAGGTTGTTCGAACTCCGAAAATGACCCGGAAATTATGATATTATAGTCAAATTGATGGCGCGGTTCCGTAAAATTAACCGCTGCGTACGCCACCCGCACCCGTACCACCTCGGCAGGTGAAAGGATTTTTCAATGCGCACCACCATTTGTAGGTTCTTTTTGCTGCCGAGGTCGTACGGGTGCAGCCGTCTTTCTTTTTTGTCTAATTGATACGCTTTTTTCAGACCTGCATTCGATCGGCTACCTGCATCGTGACGTGAAGCCCGGCAACTACACGATCGGCCGCGCCGAACTCAACGAACTGCGCAAGGTTTACATCCTTGATTTTGGGATGTGCCGGAAATTCACGAATGACCAGGGAGTGATTCGCAAGCCTCGTCAGGCTGCCGGCTTCCGCGGCACCGTGCGCTACGCGCCCATCTCGTGTCATCTCCAGCGTGAGCTGTGTCGCAAAGACGACGTCGAGGTCTGGATCTACATGCAAGTCGAGCTGACGTACGGCCGCCTGCCGTGGAAGGACATCCAGGATATGGCTCAAGTCGGCGAGTTCAAGAAGAACGTCCGCGCCTCGCCGCACCAGCTCTTCCCGCCGCCGTGCCCTCAGGAGTTCTTCCAGATCCTGACGGCCGTCGATAGTCTCAAGTACTACGACGCACCCAACTACCAACAGGTGGCGGCTTCTCTTCTCCATTCAATGATATTTAAATTGTAGATCTACGGTATGATGCGCCAGGCCCTGCAGTCGACCGGCTCCCGCGAATACCCCTACGACTGGGAGGCTGGCGGACCGTGCGCCCACGTGCTCTTGTAGATTGAGAACCAAATAAAGAACTTTGGGCCATTTCTTGTTGTTTTCTTGTCTTCTTTTCTTGTTTCTTATCTTGTCGGCTTGAAGTTGGAGTCATGACTTTTCATTAGTTCTCTAGTGTTAGGCGACGTTTCTTCCTGCGGGAGGGGGATTGCCGAGACCTGAGACGTGGAAAAACGTTTTTTAGGCTGGAGAAAAGAGGCCGATAAGAGGAAAAGGTGGGAACACTAGGAGAAGAAGACCTTATCACCTGTCTCGTTATCTCCTTCCCCTGCCCAACGCCTGCCCTTTCTTCCCTTCTTCTTTTCTTCCTTCCACCTGCTTTCCTATCTGTCCGTACTATTCCACCGGGATTCCCTTCTAAACAAAACCTTACCCAGTCCGTCCTGCCCTTCAATTCAAACCGGGTTTCTTCCATAAAAGAAGTCATTCGCTTCCCGTCCGTCCCCCTTTCCCCTCTCCAATCCACGTTTGCCATAGTGACACCCTATTTCCGTTCTTTACCTTATTTCCTCTTCACTTTCCTCTTTCAGAACTGGCATAATTCCTGTTCTTATTCTTTATCTTGGAAGCTATGGCCATATGGCTTGACGGAATTCAAGAAAGATCCCCCAAAGACTAATATTTCGAGCTGTAAGTGATTAGTTCTCCCATTTTGACAGTATTCCAGAGCAGAAAGACGACATAATGAAGAGAGAGGAAGCTGCTATCTACCGCTGTACCCTGTTTTAATATCAATTGTCCTTGTAAAACAGGAGAGAACTCGGTGTCGAGCATGCCTAATGGCCTTCTGTCCGGGAGAAGTGGAGGAAAATATTTCAAGTTGCTTTAATTGTATAAGTGACACGTGCATGTGCTAAATGGAGGAAATGCATAACCGATACGTGCATCTGCTAAATGGAGGAAATTGAGTGATTTCTGAGTTGTATTAATGGTTCCTGCATGTGCAAAAATGGTTATATCCAGGATTGTATGCGTACTGCTCATCGGGGCAATGCATATGCAATTATGGAAGGGAAGAAGTGGATTTTGAAAATGCTCTGGCACTACATGTGTCAGTTCAATATGAGCAAGATCAAAACAGTACTCCGATGAATAAATTGTTTTTGATCAAGCTATTGTGTAGAATATCGTATATCTTATGGAAAATAGACCACCATCCTTATCGTTCTTGCTCTCTCCCAGTTTGTTGCCTCCCCTTTCTTCTAGGGGAAGCGGTTCCAAAATTTCTACTCGTCCTCTATTTTCATAGGGTCGGAAGGTAGTTAGTACCTCAAACTTGGATAATTAAACCGATGAGGAGGCCCACTATTAGCTGATAGGGGAGGGGGACTGCCGAGATTGTATAGGTGGTTCTAGTTGGGAGAGAAGAGGTCAGTGAGAACCTGGTAAACCTGTGTCGCGGTGGCAGCTTCTCTTCTCAGGTGGCGGCATGTCACGATTGACATTGATAAAGTGGAAGCGGTAGCCGATAGGTACGGTGTGACGGCTGTTCCTGCTTCTCACATCGTCAAGAGAGGAAAATCGACGAAGGATACTCGTGGAAACCTCAGCGAGCAGGAATTGAAGGACTTCATCGCGAAGAAGTGATTCCGGAATGGAAAACGGGGAGACATATAAATGATTGTGATTCCTCCTCCACGAGACCGTTTTCGCAATCAATTTTCTTCCCTGGGAAATCGCCTTGGCCTCGCTGCGGTCAGTTTTTCTCCTTTACATGGACAGCTCTTTGTTCTTCTTCGTTGGAAGTGATCCCAAAAAGCAGGTCGGTAATTTTGGAGCGGGTCGCGGTCAGTACGAGTCACGAAGAGGGGCCCACAGCCACCGGCCTTGCCTTTTCCGCTTTATTGCCTTCCTGCTAGAGGAAAGCGATTCCAAAATTTCTTCTCGTCCTCTATTTTCATAGGGTCGGAAAGTAGTTAGTACCTCAAACTTGGGTAATTAAACCAACGATGGCTGCCAGTCTCAGGTGGTAAGAGATGGCCGCTGCCGAGACTGTACAGGCGATGTTTCGTTTTCAGCTGACAGAAAAGCGAGAGGAAAGTGAGAGAGAATTGGGAGGAAGAGAGGCCGATAGCTGCGTTGCCTGCGGCTGACCGCGGCTTCCTGTTTACTTCAGTTCTGTCCGACTCTTGTCCATTTTTCTTCTTCTTTACTCCTATTTTTTTAATCCTTTTTTACTATTTTTCTTTTAATTTTATTTCCAACTTTATTTTCCGCCATATCCGACTGTCAAACCCCTCAAAAACAGACTTTCCCCCGCCATTCTCCCGTCTGTTCTTGTGAAGAAAGAGAAGAAGAATGACACGAACGTCTACTGTCTGCTATTGGTTTCCTGGACAATAAAATGTTAAAAAGAGAAGTAAACTGTCAGGGTAACCGGGGGAAATGACACGAATGAACTACAACTGGAAGATTAGAGTCGAGCTGCGATTGAATTCGAGTTGGCTGGAATTTGGATTCCCCCTTCGGGGATCTGGGGATAATACTGGAGTGAGCCTGGAGTGGGACACGGCGTTCCGTTCTTATTTATCCGTCCTGTTTGTTGCCTCCCTTCACGAGGGAAGCGGTTCCAAAATTTCTACTCGTCCTCTATTTTCATAGGGTCGGAAGGTAGTTAGTACCTCAAACTTGGGTAATTAAACCGATGAGGGGGCCCGCTATCAGCTGATAGAGCAGGAAGACTGCCGAGACAAGATTGGGGGGTCTCTAGACTGGAGAAAACCGAACAGGGAGTCACACGCTTATCGTCTTGTCTTCATATCTTATAAATTCTCTACTCCACTCCTCCACCTGAAAGGAACCTTCCAGACTCTTTTTCTGCTTGTTTTTTCCCTCCTGGCTCCATTTATAGAACCCTATCAAGTGGAATAAACATCTTCTCAGGTTTCAGTCTGTTCCTACTCTTTTCCCAGTTTGAACTGTACAGTCCCCCCTCAGCTGGAGACGATTCCTAGTCATTCTTTTCTTGCTTTATGCTTGGCGTCTGGTCTTTGTTTCTCCACGTAGTATCTCAAAACAAGGCCCCCGGCAGTGGACAGCTGTTGCCAGAGCCCCACCGAAATGCCGTGTTGTTTATAGTCTGCTCCCTGGGGATTTTCGCCGGCTAAAGAACGACTTCCGTTTCTGATAAGAGACCCGTTGGGTAGAATTGGATATAGTTACAGTAATTTTTGAATTAATGAGCTGATAATCCTAAGGTCCAAGAACAAAAATACCAGAAATTTGTGGAATTCCCCCTTGAAAAAGACTGCTCTCCTTCAAAAGCGTCTCTTTCTACAGTATCCAAATTCATTCATTTCAGAACTGGCATATTTCCTGTTCTTTTTTTTAACCAAACAGTAGTAAACCTATGGTTGCGCAGAAAACGGCCGCAATCCATCTGGTAAGGCTTGACTTGAGACTTTCGAGCCAAAATTACGGCAAAAATCAATATATTTCCCACCGGAAAACACTATAAACAGTGTGATTAGACATCTTATCTCATATCAGTAGATATCGCAGTAAGTTTTTAATTTTGGGAATCTAAAAAATGGTTCTTTAGATCTATTGCTCATCTGGTTATGATCAACAAGACGAATAAGTTGTAATGTTTCCTGCCAGTAATGAAGGAAGAACAAATTGAGCCCGTAAGACACTAAAATGGATAAATTTAAAGGAACCATCAGGGAACTTATTCCTTGTTGGATTGTAGATTGGTTCTGAAAGCGCTTGGGTTACTGTAGACTCCATAAAACATGAATACTGGAAGGAAAACTCACAGTAGACATGATTTTAGTCGAAGGTTTATAGCAATTGCCAATTGGGTAGGAGGGGGGTGGCCCGGAGTCGCCTTTTATAGCCCCGTCGGCGGACCTCATCTGGTAAATAGGTTGTCCATTTCGCAAAGGGCACCTAAAGCCAGCCGTCCCCTTTTTCTATGGAAGAACAAGAATGTCACGTGATCGGGAGAGGGAGGCCGGCAAAATACAGAGGACATCCGTATAAATAGCAGACTGGGAGAAGCAGAGACACAACTTATTGAGAGTGTTGGTTATTGAACTGAGACTGCAAACGTAGGAAAGGAGAAGGGGTTTCCGTATTTCTGTTATACCATAAGGGTAAAACGTTTACGCAGCAACAACGGGTGAAGTCGGCGGCAACCGCGGCTGGCTGCTTTGGCGGCAGAGAAATTGAATGGAAGAAGCGGAACCTCACTCTACAGAAATTAAAATCTGGTTGATTAGCAATACTTTAAATGGAGGGAAAGATTTATTTGTTTAATAGGGGATTACTCTGTGTAATTATAAAGGATATCAGCCAAATGGCGGGGAATAACAATTGAAGACATATTAAAGCACCGATTGGGAAGCTGGGGACCCTCTCTCCAGCTTTTTCCATTAAATATTTCAGTTTTATCGAGGACTTTGTCTGTGTCATTATATCCTCCAATTACAAAAATCTCATTGTCAAGGACTTCTGCAGAAAAGGTATTTCGAGGTTGTTTCATTGGCGGCAGTTCTTTCCATGTTTCTTTTCCTTCTAGATTACTCACTTCCAGTACAGTATTGACATCTGTATTTCCATCATGACCTCCCATTAAAATCAGATTATTTCCATAAGAAACGAGAGAATGACCACTGAGATATGCTGGTATATCATTCAGCTCCGTCCAGACACCACTCTCCGGGTCGAAACATCCCACACTTTTCAAACGAGTTAAACCATCTTCCAATCCACCACAGACAATGAATTTGCCATTATGAACTGCTGCAGCTGCACTATTTCGCGAATATTTCATGTCCCTAAAATATTGATTTGCCCTGATTGAGCCTTGTATCAGATGTTGTATCATCTCGTTTGAGAGACTCGTCTTGAGTGTGGATCAGGGCTGGGCGGGATGGCCATTTCAAAACGGGACGGGACGGGACTCGTCCCCCAAAAAACGGAATGAAAGGGGACGGGAATCCCGCACAGCCCAGGTGTGGATCTTGTTTGGTCCCGAGACAGACTCGTGATCACGTCTCGCTCTAATAACTCTTTTACTCGTCCAAGCCTAGTTTTATTTTGGGCTTTTTTCCAACTACCGGGGTTTCAACTACGAGACCATTTGGCACTTTCACGGACAAAAACGCCTGAATTCC
Organism: Oscheius dolichura; assembly: GCA_932521035.1. Classification (NCBI taxonomy): domain Eukaryota; kingdom Metazoa; phylum Nematoda; class Chromadorea; order Rhabditida; family Rhabditidae; genus Oscheius; species Oscheius dolichura. The sequence goes on from OW051494.1 coordinate 8,917,689, forward strand.
AGGTTGAAATTTCAAAACAGGGGCATCTCGCTCGCCAAGTTTCCAAATGGTCCCGTAGTCAAAAACCGGCCGTTGGAAACCGAGAAGAAGAGAAAAAATGGGGAAAAATATTCAACTTACGGCATTTTAATCCATTTGTTCTCCTTCGGATCATATCTTTCCACACTTTTCAAATTCCTTTCTCCAAATACCCAGATGGATCCATTCCATTCCAGGAAACTATTTATAATATGACCTCGTTCCTCATTCATATCTGCCAATCGTATCCATTTCAATGTTTTGTTATCCAATTTGTATAATTCTTTCTTCATATCGTAACCACCGAATATATAGATCTCTCCATCCAGATATACTGCACCTCCGGCTTCAAATCTTTTCGGTAATTTCAATGCCAATTTGATCCATTTGTCTTGTTTCAAAATGACTATTTCATCACTTACTCTGTTATCTTTTTCTCCTCCAAGGATTAGAATCTAAAAGAATGTTAATTATTCTATTCCCCAATTCCCCACCACTCCATTATCCACTTGTCTTGGATTCAATTGTCTTTTTTCTTCCAAAGGAACGGGTCTCGCCTGGATTGTAAGACGATCTTCATTTTGTTTTCCTTCGATCCTCCAAACTAAACATTAGTAACACTGAAAAGTATTAGATCTGGCTGACTTTTGTGAGAAATCTCTGCGCTGCCCTCTTGTAAAGCCGTTATAGCATCGGAAACTGAAATTTCTCTCGAGTTCTAAAAGGTTTCAATGATTTCTCACCCCCTTGTTGAATATTCGCTTCAGAAGGATTAGTTGCCATTAGAGTAGCTGAATAGTTTATGGAAAGATTGAGAAATGGGAAAAGTCGATTTGAACAAGGGAAGAGGCAGGCAACGTCGTCCTTGATAAGGGAGACTTTGATAAGAAACGGAAATTGTTGCAGCTGTCGAGTTTGCGAGTGTTTGGCTAGTATAATTTTATCCATCATCTCTTGTAATAGAAGCGCTTCATATCATAGGCGGTCTATGTCCACTCTGTCAGTATCTTGTATCTGTCCTCGAAATGACCGTCCCCCTAGGTAATATCTTCATTTCTTTCCTGGAATCCTATCTTCCACGGCTAAACATAATTCATTGTCGAGAATTACTGTGAAAAGTCAATATCCTAAAAGATAGCCGTGATTTGGTTATATTTTAACTGAACCAGTATTGTTCCCTTTTGGTACCCTCCTTGTAAACGCAAATAACACTTTTTGTTGAGATTTCTCTTTTTCCAACAAACGAATCTTATATTTATTTTTGTTTGTAAATAAAACAGATTGAACGGGGTACTACAGATGGGGAAAACGGTTACTTCGCCGGAGGGAGGAGCTCCTTTACCACGGGACGAGTTAAACTGCGTCCTCCATCGATAATTATACACTGGCCAACAATGTATTCCGACTTGGCCCTGTCTGCCAAGAAAAGGATCAGCTCTCCGACTTCCTTTGGATGGGCAGCTCGTCCAATTGGCATCTGGGTTCGGTCAGAACACATCAGCTCCATCATTTTGTCTTCGAATTCTTGTGGCACCCCCATTCGGTCCAAAAATTTGGTTCTCGTCAAGCCAGGGCTGAAATTCTTTTCATTTTGAGCTCCAACTCGATTTCTTACTTGACACAATTAACCCTGATGCCTTTCTCAATGAAAGCCATAGCCATGGAGCGGGTAAGATGATCCAGGCCGGCCTTGGCGACGGAATAATACGGGAAATAGACGCTGGGATCGGTTGAAGCAATGCTGGAGACGTTTACGGCACTTCCTTGGGTTTTTTCAAGATGAGGAAGAGCTAGTTTTGTCAGAGCGAGGACACTAAAAGGGGGAAATGATATTAAATCCCAGGAAAGACCTACGATCGGAGGTTAAGATTGATAATGCAGTCAAAATCTTCCAAAGAGGCGTCAAAGGACGACTTATTGGCTCCCTGACCAGCTGCTCCAGCATTGTTTACCTGAAAATTGGAATTTGCTTTTTAAGGAACTGCCAGGGACCTAAAACAACTTGGGCTTGAAAAATGCGCCTTTTTCTCCTGATCGCGATGGTTTATTTATTTTTGCATATGGACGGATTTCTTCATATCTGTCGAAATAAATTGGACTGTCGGAAAGGTCAAACGGTCAATCCGTACAGACAGACAGACAGACAGACATCTGCCCATTATTAGGGTAGGAGAAGCAGCAACGGGCGCCTTCGGTGCCCTCGGTTTGACCATGCTTGGCTCGGGGCGGGTGGACGCGGAATGTAAGATACTTGGCAGGAAAGGAAATTAAGGAGCACGTGAAAATGGAGGAAGAGGCGAACGACAGCTCCCCTTACGAGTGATTATCCTTTGATCATTCGCAACCGAGCAGAACGGACGCGGGGGATAGGAAAGACCAAGTGGGGGACGGTGAGGTAGAGGGAATGGTGTGGACAGCAGAGATAGATAAACGGGTGAAGTAAAGAGAGCGGGAGAGAGAGAAGAAGCAACGCGCGAGGAAGGAGAAGAGGAAGCGGGCAAAGGACTGCGAGAGTGGAACAAAGGGAGGGACGGGGAGGACGGAACGAGCGGAAGGGACTGGACGGGGGGAGGGGGAAAAGCGGACGGGGCTTCCAAGCGCGAGGTAAAACCACAGTTGGCGCAGCCAACGTCCAGCCGAAGACCCCCCGCAGGGGGGTCGAAACGGCTGGTGAGAGATGAAAGACCTAGTTACCCCTTGTATTAAGTAGATATTAAAGGTGTAATAGACAAGACTTTACTGATGATAAGCAGACACCTTCGTAGATGGCTACAATTTCGAACTGCCCCTTTTTGGGGGCGTGGCTGCGGGCTGGTGGATGGGAGTTGGAGCGCGGTTTACGCGACACTCCGGGGGGCCGCGCGGGACCACTGAAGGTGGGAAGTAGGGGGATTATATACGTACAACAATTGATATTGGAATATTGGATTAATTGATTATTGAATATTTGCCGAAATCATGGAATAAAAGAAGAATTATCAGGTTTTCGGTGAAGTTTTTTATTCATTTATATCTCGGAAATTTATTACCAAACGGCTACTTTTTCTTTTGAGGACCTCTCGGCGGCTGTTTTCTAGCTGGAGGCTGCTGCGGCTTCTCTTTAATTGCTTTCTTCTTTTGTTGTATTGATTTCGGCGGTATCTCGCCGGTTTCCTTCTCCGTGTCCTCGTGTTGCTGCCAAGGGAACGGCTCTTCTAAAGCACCAATAGCATCGAGTGTAAACTCCAGACTGTTGAGCAGCTTGTCGTAGTCTGGCATTTGTGTAGTAGTCAACTGTTGAGCATACTCAAGAATTTCGAGGAAGTCAGGCGGAAGCTTCTCGCACAGATCTGCGAGTGCTGTGCTCCTTTTTGAAAGAACGAGTGCTTCATGAGAAGCATTCTTTGCCCATGGCAAACCCCGACAGAGGTCAACACCACTATAAATGGTGGATATTCTGAAAAGTGTAATCATTTCAATCGAAATTACGAATATAAACTATTTTCTAGGAATTCGGAATTTGCTTTTTACTGAAATAATAATTACACAAAACATACGACCCAGTCCCCTGCTATCCTACTTCGAAAGATGGTCTCGTCAAAATTCCCCGCTTAAAGGAACTCACATGTGCCCTTGTTCTATTTCATCGTGGGCTCGCAGAGGAGCATAGCGATAGGTACCCAAGAACCGTACGCTCGTCCGGGGAAGCTTTGGAACTCTTCGGCATCTGTCTTCCATTACCACTTCCCTGGCTAAACCGAAGACGATGATTTTGATGACTCCTTCTTCATGTTCTCCTCCAAATTTGATGGTTCAATATCCCGATGTACATATCCGGACTTATGTAGTACTTGGAGGCCCTACAATTTGAATCATAAATATCGGAAAAATAGCACAGTACAGATAAAACCTGCATCACTATTTGTAATACCGTCACTGGCTTGAACAGACGATTGACAGTTTGCCGCCGTAGCTTGAGCAATGCTCAACTTTGAGCGCCGTGTAAAGCAATACCTCCTCTCGAGATCCCAACAAGTCCGCGGCAAAAACTTGGCCGTACGTTCCCTGTCCAAGCTTGTGCTTGATAGAAAACACACCGCCAACTATATCGCCGACTTGGATCGGGCCATCGTCCTGAAAAGTTTCAAATTAATATTATTTTGGGAAGTGCCGTTTCCGCGGAAATTTAACCATTTACCCTCAAGAAACCCTGATTGAAAGTGTCACTGTATTTCCATTGACCACCGTACTACATGAGAGGCCAGTAATATTCTCGGCGGTGAAACGGGGTCCTGATCGACCAGGGCCGGTCGCAATGATTTTTGAGCAATGGAAATGTGCCATAAAAGGGATAGAAACTTGCGCAGATCGCCATCAAACAGTAGTTGGGTTAAATCCAGGGTATGAGTCTCCAGCCAGTAATACAAAATTAAAACGTACGTTTTTGCCTGCTGGCAGGCGGGTTCCCTTTAGATTATCTTCAGCTTTCTTTTGATCTCTCCTCTGCTCTCCGTAATATTTAGGCCTGTTTGCAGTATAGATAAGAGATACAACCCAGATCATAGCCATAATTTCAGTCACAATAACAGCAATAATATAAACAACGATCCATGTAGACACTGAAAATGATTCTCGTCGAGGTAGAAAGTACAGTAATCGATAAGAAGAATTTTTCGCTGTAACTTCCATAAATCTTGATAGTATTTCCTTGTTATCTGATATTTTCCATAACTCTAAAGTTGAAAAGGGAGACTGTGGCTGAAAAATTAGCAAAGAGGGTTGAAATGCCACTTCAACGACCGCAGAATTGAAACAGACGGGAAATTGCGCTGTTTACGTGGGGTTTTCGAGGTTTTACCACCTTTCAAGAGTGGAGAACGGGTAAGCTGATTGGATACAGTATTTATTTCCTATTTCAGAAGTCGTGTTTGGTTTTATAGCCGATTTTCAACGGCGATTCCACGGTGAATGATCAATTTCTTCCTCCGCTACAGGACCTGCTACAGGACCTCACGCAAAATTTAAAATTCCTACAGTAATCTCGGACCACTTTACGAAAAGTTTGGCTATGAACAAGAACTTTGCGAAACAGTGGAAGTCGCATCGGAAATATTCTAACGGTTCTCTGTTTTTTTTCCTATAAAGATGTTTTTGGAAATGGTTACGGTAGAAACGTTAGATTCTTCTGACCGGCCGTGTAGCGGAGCCGGATACTGTTCATTGCCCGTGGAAATCCCATTGGGACTGGATTACAATGGTACTGTGGTCGTGTTTAAACGGTTTCTCCTTTTTTTTTAAATTTATCAGGAAAACTAAAAACTGTACAAACTAGTTTTTGGATATCCATAAATGACTAGGAATTGACCAAGCTTTTTGAACCCAAGACCGGATCCGGACCGAAAATTTTGCAGGAGCTCGGACCCGACCCGAAATGAAAAAGAATAGGGAATATCGATTGCGCTCCCCGTTGGTTTCTCTGTAATTGAAACATACCATTCGGTCCGCTTTGAAGATAAATCTCGTCAAACGACGGGGCCATCTCATTTTTTCCAAGAAATTTATCGATCGTCTCTTGTCCAGCTTGTGAGAAATTCAGGAAGACATGCTCATCTTGATTTCGTAGCCTGCGATTTTCCATTGTACAATCGTTGGAATTGTCGTCTTTCAGCTCAAAGTTGCCTTTTAGCTGGTCACATTTCGGCAGCGTAATAGCAGCAGCAACAGCTAGGAAAAGCGACCACCAGAACATCGACCAATGAATAGAATGACTAAATTTTTTAGTTACAAAATAGAGAAACGAAGATAAAAAGAAAAAGAGAGAGAGGGGAAGGGGAAGTTTTTGCGGAGAACCATTCCGTCGTCCTGGAGACGGCTCGAGACCGCGGCGTCGGGATCCGTTCGATGGTGATGCGATCGTTGTCGATGTCCTCCAGGCGGCCGGCGAAGACATCGAATATTGGTTGGATCTGTGACACTTTATATACCTCCAGCAGGCCCAAAAATGGACATGTTAATGACGGAGAAGCAGACTTGGGGACCAAAGTTGGGGATGCGGAGTAGAGAGAAGCAGACGCGTCGAGACAGTCTCTATTTGACAGGGGAGAGAAGCAGAATGGGATTAAAACAGACACTTCTTGACAAGGAGAGAAGCAGAAGGGGATAGTGGCCAGACTGTAGAGGATTGGAAGAGAAGCAGAAACAGACTGTATAGACCGGAAGAGAGAAGCAGACAAGGAGATGGCTGGCAGTATTGGTCAGGCTAGTGAAGAAGAACCTGCGAATGGGCGGGGGGACGTTAGATCCACTTTTGGGGTGCGCGACATTGCTTCCGCGGAAGTAATGTTGCACGTCCGGGAGGGATTGTTCTCTGCCCTTTCGGGCGGCGAACTCTACAGTTCACCAGTAACCAGTAACCAGGTACCTCCCCGACCTAGGTAACCTGGTGAACTTGCCATTCTGATCTAGAAACATGTAAATAATAGGTTAGATTACCAATTGAAATTCCGTGTCCCTCTGCATCTCTCTACAGCTGTCGAGCGAGATCGGCTCCAATCCCTCAAGCGAAACCAAGTGCACTCCCTCTTCTTTCTTTGCTTTGGCGATGTTCTTTTCTTCTCCAAAATGACGGCTAAGAGCGTGTCGAAGGCAGTCGGCGTCTTTTTTTGTTCTTTGCTGATCTCTTGCCATCATCTGGTCTTCTCAGTTCAGGATACGTCCTGTCTCCCATCTGTATAGACTCACAGAAGTCTTTGGAGAAGTTCTTCTTGCACTTGAGAGCATTCTTGTTCCTCAATTCTGCCCGACAATACGCCTGAAAGGGAAGTTGGGCTATAGAGATTGGGAGATGAATAACTCATGGTCTCCTTGGCACGGAGTGTGAACCATGAACTTTTCCACCAGCTCCCGCAATGTCGAATGGGTAGTGGGGAAATGAGCTTGGCAGACCTTATCCATCTGAGCGACTGTCTTGATGTGTTTGACTATAGGGCGCCCATTTTTCTCTTTTATTTCTCAATTTGCGTTGGTCTTTGGCAGCCAGGCAAGCAGTAACTAATTCGTAACTTGGCTGGAACTGCAATTCACCGGGTTTTAAAGGCAAAATTGAGTTATTCTTTGTGGTATCGGTGAACAGCTCTCTCTCTCAATTGCAACCACAGTAAAGAGAACGGCGCGCCTTGTTCCAATGACACCTGAGTTATTCCAGCAGAGCAGAGATCCGCTCTCAGTTTCCTCTCGCTTTTCTGCCAACTGAAAACGAAAAATCGCCTGTACAGTTTTTCTTGTAGTAGAAAGTGGCCATGAGCATAACGGTATCCTCTTTTCCATATTCTAACTCCTCATTAATTCCTATCGTTCCAGCTCCACCGTCAGAGTCTGAGCAATCTCAAGAAGAAGATCCTCAAAGAAGCCAAGGTGAAGAGGGCTGCGAGACCTTTCGTCCGGTGAAACATTCGTCCGGCCCCGGAGAAGGGAATATTTTTATACTGTTACCATTCCACAGTACAGGCAGTTAAAATTGTAAACCTTTATTAAAATCCAAAATTGCCACAGCAAACACGGAGAATCAGCCTTCGTATGGCTCATTTACCGAGGAGGCGGGATCAGGGCGATTTTGTTCAACTCAAGCATTTTTAACTTGATGTTTTCAGTGATAAACGAATCTATCCGTGATGTTAGGGAACTTTTCGCTAAAAACGTCGAATAACTTTTGTAGTTTAAAGAAACCCACAGAAATCTACGATAGTGGGTAGAATTGGCATCTTCCCATCGACGACATTGATTAAGTATTCCCAACATTCTTTTTTGCAGTAGCACATCTTGTTTAGACAGAGATTAAAAGAGCTTCATGGTGTATCAGTTGTTGCATGTGCTTGGTATACAATGGTATACACCACTTCATATTGAGAAAATTGAGAATAATGGTAGAAATTGGGGGACTCAGTCCGGAGCATCCATCTATTAAATCATTTTTGCAGTAACACTCGTCGTTGACACAGACAAGATCGTCAATAATCGAGCCATATTGTTCCAGTAACACATTCCGTTTACGCAAAGTTGCATGAATGCAGTGTCCATGCAGTAGCACATTGCGTTTACGCACACTAGAAACGGAAGTAGGCGTAGGGAGGCAATAACAGGGGCGATTGGTTCACAGTTATTACATGTTGAAGGGATACATTGGACTTCATTATTAGGTTGTCTAGTTGGCTATTTATGAAATCCAATCAAAATCCACATTTATGGGCTCTAAAACTCCAAATTAATAAGAAAGACGAAGTTTTAAACTTACCTTGCAGTTCCCACTTAATTTGGCTTCAATCACTCCATTTCCTGTAGGATTTCGCTTACAAGAAGGATAAAGAATAAGAACAGGAAGTATGCCAGTTCTGAAAGGAAAAATGTGCAAGACTTGTGAGAGAAAAAATGGAGATGGCGCAAACGACTAAAAGATATTAAACTGGTGGGGTGAGAAATAGAGGCGAGGAATGGTTGCAGGAATCGATAGTGACGGAAAGATAAGCAGCTTGGATGCATTTTAAATAGTATAGAGGGTAGCGGGCGAGTAGAGAATGTTAAAATTGTGTGATAGAAAAAGAAAATTAGGAGAAATCCAGAGGAAAGGCAACTGGAAGGCGTATAGTTCAATACGGAGCAGGGAAAGGCAAACAACGCGTCTCTCTATCCCACACCTTGTTTGTTGGGCTCTCTCGCTTCTCATCTGACTGTTCGGTAATCTCTACAATTGTTGAACGACAGTAAATCGCCACTGGACAAGCCTCTCCAACAGTTTGGGCATGAAAAAATGAGAGGAAAGGTCCTGAATAGGCGGCAATGCCAAAAAAGACTAGAAAAGAAAGGAAGAAAGAGAATAGAAGATGGTAAGAGAAGGTTTGGCTTATTTGCCTTTCCTCTCATTGCAGTTTTCAACAGAGTTCATGGATTCTCCAGGCCAAAGACCCACCCCGCTGGTCTCGGCAGTCCCCCTCTTCTATCAGCTGATAGCGGACCTCTTCTTCGGTTTAATTACCCAAGTTTGAGGTACTAACTACCTTCCGACCCTATGAAAATAGAGGACGAGTAGAAATTTTGGAACCGCTTCCCTCTAGAAGGGAGGCAACAATCGGGGAGAGTAGAATGGGCATGGGCCGTCAGATGGTTAGCCAGACGGCCGGATGTCCTTTACATTTTCAGCCGTTTTTGAAACGCATTACATCTGCAGTTCTACTCAAAAAAAGAAAAGATTGCCCGAATCTGTTTTCTGATCCTTTTTCTCTAAAAAGGCTGTGTGAATTGGTCCGGAATGGACACATTGCTCGCCCTATTTGAAGCGGTTGTTTTCTAGCCTCCGTGAGTCTCGTCAACTAGGACGACAGAGCTAAATTTCCACAAAACGGACCAGACCACAAATTTGTATCTTTTTTTGGGATCACATGCGCAAGAAACTGTCCTTGGTGTTCCCTGCTTACAGATTTTCCAACTCTCTGGATGATAGGAGGCAAAAAAAAGAAGTATACAAGCGGAAATCTTGGAATGCGCTCAATGATAAAGCGACAGAGAGAGGGCGGAAGCAGGAGGAAGCGACTCATATGACAGAGTGACAGACGGGGATGTATTTCTCACTCTGAGCAGGGCTGCAAACGTCAACAGCAGGGAGGACAAAGTGCAGGTTCCCAGAAGTTCAAAAACCCTCAAGTTTCTTCGATTGTCCTTATTTTTGAAGTTTTATGAACCAAATAATTATATATTTTTATTGGAATAACACAAAAAAGCTGTCAAATACTGATTGAATGTGGCCTTCCTGCCAACGGGGTTCCATTACAGAGACAGGAGCCGGATGGCCGTAGCCTATGGCCCACAGGTAGGCCGTCATCAGAGGCGGCATTGAGCTGTTTTAATTTATTTCCTCCATTTAGCACACGCACGAGTCCGTTATGCATTTCCTCCATTTAGCACACGCATGTATCGGTTATACATTTTCGAAACCGAGTTTTCTCCTGTTTTACAAGGACAATTGATATTAAAACAGGGTACAGCGGTAGATAGCAGCTTCCTCTCCCTTCATTATGTCGTCTTTCTGCTCTGGAATACTGTCAAAATGGGAGAACTAATCACTTACAGCTCGTCTTTGGGGGATCTTTCTTGAATTCCGTCAAGCCATAGCTTCCAAGATAAAGAATAAGAACAGGAATTATGCCAGTTCTAAAAGAGGAAAGTGAAGTTACTGTAGGAAATAAGGTAAAGAAGGAGGAAGAACGGATTGAAGGGCAGGAAGGACTGGGTAAGGTTTTGTTTAGAAGGGAAACCCGGTGGAATAGTACGGACAGATAGGAAAGCAGGTGGAAGGAAGAAAAGAAGAAGGGAAGAAAGGGCAGGCAGGGGAAGGAGATAACGAGACAGGTGATAAGGTCTTCTTCTCCTAGTGTTCTCACCTTTTCCTCTTTTCTCCAGCCTAGAAAACCACGTCCCAGATCTCGGCAATCCCCCTCCCCGCAGGAAGAAACGTCGCCTAACACTAGAGAACTAATGAAAAGTCATGACTCCAACTTCAAGCCGACAAGATAAGAAACAAGAAAAGCAGACAAGAAAACAACAAGAAATGGCCCAAAGTTCTTTATTTGGTTCTCAATCTAATTCGCCTCTTTTTTGTGTTATTCCAATAAAAAAATAATAATAATAATAAATGGTAATAATATCCTGAGTTATTGGCCTTTTTGTCTAAAAGATATGATAAAAAGAGTGAATGAGGAAGGGGGAAAGGGTTCTCACGAAAATTGTTTGCGTCTTCAACAGAAAATAGCCCGGAAAAGGGGAGAGATTGCCACGAAAACCCCAGAGAATGTCACAAAACGGGCAGAAAATGTGAGGGCAATGACGCCGTTTGTGACAAGAATCATCCGCCGCTTGAACTGCAATCAATGCCTTTAGCAAATAAAAGCGTCTCAAGAAGCATTTCCTAGTTTTGCTATTCTCTAAGGTTCTAGGAATCGAAGGGCTATCAATAGGAACTGGCAGAACAGCTTCAAACTCAAGTAGACGATGAACTCAGCCATTACTATAAACACGTCTAAAATTGGAAAATGTGGCAAGTCGGATTTATAAGCTCCATAATTTGCTAACGGGAATAGCGGTAAGCAAACGTTGTCCACAGAAAACGACCGTTTTTTAGAAAGTTGGAAGGCTTCGAGAGCGTGACCAGCAACTTTATAAAACATTTGACGTTTTAAAAATAGACTTCTGGATAAACGATCTTCCCTCATGAAATTTATTAGGTCAAAAATTGGAAGACACTCAACTTTTCAAGTTTCGAAATAAAGATCAAAACCTTAACTATTTTTGGTGGTCTTGTGAAGAACTTTATCGAGATCGCGACCAGTTTAAGAGGTCAAAGAGCATCACTGTGGCGAAATGCGATAAGGTGAGAGTACAGGCGCCACTGCGGCAGGAACTAGGCGTCACTTCTCGAAGAACCGTCGATAAATGCACTCGGCAAACACCAGCATCTGGCCGATTTTTTCATAACTACTCCTTATTCCGCCTGCTATTCCATTTCTAAGCTATAAAAACCATTAAAAGGTCCCAAATTATGGAGTGCCTCATCTGTTCAGCTGATGCGAATGGAATTCACTACAAAATCAAAGCCTGCCGCGCTTGTTCTGCCTTTTTTCGCCGAACAGTTCAAATGAAAATCAGATACAAATGTAAACATCAGAGAGACTGCGAAATTCATCATGGTAAGTCTTCAAAAAAATATGAGAACCGCCCTATTTTTTTAAAGAAAAGCCGATATGTCGCCACTGCCGGATGAAAAGATGCCTCCTGGAAGGGATGACCACAGATGGCTCGGATCTTTTGCTTGATTATTATGTTTACGGTTCGTATTCGGTGAGTTTTCTGTCAATAATCTGCACTTTTTGAATATTATTTTTTCTAGGAGATAGATTTTAGTCCAGATGAACGGGATGTTTTCAGTCCAGCTGCATGTTTAGAAAACCACGAAGAGTTCTATTGGAACCTGAAGACAAAAATCTCGAAAATATTGAGAAAGGTACGCTTTGCATCAGTTCGAAATGTTGGGAAACAAATGTAAACAGTCGGATTTTCTCTAATTTTCTAGGAGAAAGGGCCCAATATTCTACTTTTATTACAAAGTGACCTAGAAATGGTTTTTTTTCTATGTGATTTTTCAAAGTTCAGTAACAGCTTGTAAAATTAAAATTTCAGGAATATAGGCCGCCAAAAGTGCCATACAAATTGAACCTCTGCCAGCAGTCTGCCCAAGCCTACGAGAATCTTCTGGCTAAATATGCACAAGCATTACCTCCAAAGGTAAGATATTATTCCTGAAATTTTATAAGGATCCTGTAGCCACAAGAAAAAGACTTGAATCCTGAAGAAGTAGAGAAATTCATCTGTGATCTGTTCATTGCTCTCATCAACGTTGCCGAATATTTAATGGAAATTGAACCTTTTGCAAAGCTTCCTTATAGAGAAAAGGTACTTTAAAAGCCGTTTTTTCTATCTGTAAACCTCTTTTCCAGGTTTCTATTTTTAAAATTAAGGAGCAAACATTTTGTGATGTCGTGTTTACCGTCCGTACGGTGAAACACCTCGGCACGGATCCAAGCGACACAAGAATGGTCATGTTTGACGGCCATGTTATGGATTTCAACACCACAAAATCTCACATTTCGACATTTTCCAGCTTGATCTCAAATATGAAGGAAGAACACATGCTTGAGTAGGCTTTTATTCATTTTTTTTGGTGATTTTATCCTTATTTTACAGGCTAATGTTCGAGACTTATAACCAAATAGACAATTTGCTATTAAAACCGCTGAAACGAATTAATCCGGACGATTTTGAAGTTCAATATTTGTTAATGAAGAGCATATGGAATCATGACGGTAGGTCATCAGAGTCAGAGATATATAAAGTTGTAGGAATTGAGGGAATATCGGCCGAAACAAGAAAGCTGGCTGATAATATCCAAAATGAACTGGACGAGGAACTATCTCATTATTATAAATTTACCTTGAAGCTGGAAAAAACTGCCAGCAGAATTTATAAACTTCAAAATATATTAACTGGAATAGCTGTGAGTTTAAATTGATAGCTAAAATTTATATTTGGCCTTTAGAATGTTTGGAAGATCCGTGAACGTGATCGAGATCTTTGTCGAACTTTTGATGTATTCAAATTTGATCTCTGGATAGATGACCTTCCTTGAATCAAACTCCCTCGCAATTTTATTGCTGCAGCTGGAAAACTAATGTATTTATTTCGGTTGCTTGTATACAAAACATTTATGTAAAAAAAATTGGTTATTCTCAGCTGTCCGAACTTCTTGACCTTTTATAGATTTGAAGAAGAAGAAAAAAACGGAAATCTGCTTACCCAGAAGGCTCACAGTATTTGAATTGCTATCCAGGTGGATTCAGATCTGCCACTACCTAGCCTGCCTGTAAGGTAAAACTGGTTCAAGATGCGGTTCCATATAGATGGACAGAAGGATAGAAACTAAATAATAACAGGGAGGAGTTGTATTATAATAAGGGTTTATTAGTATAAAAGCATAAACATAGAATTTAACTTATTATAAGACTAAGAGCTATGCTCTGTGGCTAGCACCTCTCTCTCGAGGGAACCTAATAACAACTGAAGCTGCCTGAACCAGTAGTGGGCCGGGTGTTTTAGGCACATTGTGCACAAGCCCAAAGCTTGGGCCCGTACCCAACGCAAAGAGGCATCGGGGTATTCCTTGCACATATCGTGCCAATGGGAACCCAACGTCTGACAGAATCCGCATCTTAGAGGCTCTTCTTGAGCAGGGGCTGTGTGGGCCGGCTACTGGAGCAAGGAGGGCACAGTCTGCGGTACTTGGATGGGCTGGAGCGGACGCTTCGAGGTCTTCTTAGGGAAGGTGGGCTGGCCGGGGTGCTGACTTCTGACGAACTCTTCGACTGAGCCACGTAGTAGCCTGACTTCCGCGATGAGCTCGCGGGTTAAGGCAAGGTGTTCGTCTTCTAGCCGTGCCCTCTTGCATTGTGGACTTGAAGTGTCCGTCTGAACTGATACTAATGACTGGCTTCTAAACTAAATCACCTTGGGATCCTCAGCAAGAGGCATGGCCTCATCGACGGGGCAAGTTGGCGCATCGGGAGCGGGAGCGACGTCAGGAGCTGGGGCTGGTGCAGCACTCATAATGGATAGCAAACTAAGCTGCTGACTACTTTTATAGGCTGATTCTGACGCGATAGATAACAGATCTCATAGCTTCTGATCTAATTGATTGAATAGCGGGGCGCTTTGAGGTGTCGCCTGAACGCTAGTTCTGGGTGGTCCACATCTGATCTATTAGATCATTTGAATTTTTCACTCTTTTCTAAGGAATTGAATTTGATCTGACTGTTGCTTAATTAGCCTGAGAGCTCCGGCAAAAGTAAAAGCTTGATAATCAACAGAGGAAGGTAAAGAATCGCTCTAACTACTAACCCAGAGTGCCTAAAACTGTTCGAATACATCCGGTCCCCCTGAGATATCCTTCTTTCGGGGGGAAATATCACCTGCGACGGGGGCAACACGTCTATCTCCCCGCAGAGAGTTCGAAAGTCCGATTAGATGACCGTTGGGTTATATATTTATAGAGAAAGACAAGATACAATAATAAGGCAAGCTACGTGTGAGCGTTCTATTGTTCCTGGTTGGCTCGCTGGCTCCCTGGCTGGCGCGGTTGCGACAACGTCTACCCTTAGCCCGTTTTCCCGTTCAAACTGTTATCCCCGCCCATTGCGATTGCAAAGTTCCTTGATTCGCGCAGCCGGTCTTATTCTGCTTCCCATGTAGAGAACGCTATCAATTTTTTCTGTTTGGATTGCTCTACTCGATGCCTGTATCCCGACAGAGTCGCGTTAGCTCTATTATTATTATTATTATAAAACCCCATGAATTTAGCCGATGATCGGCCAGATATTCTTGGCGTTTTCACCACAACAACCGCTGCTCCCGATACAACCACCACCACAACCACTACCACCACTTCTCGTAAGTTTCTTTTCTTTTACAAGAGCCTGAATTACAATTTTCACTGGAAAATTCCTCAGGTTCCTCTTTTTTAGACACTTCGCGGAGGCAAAAGGTTGGAAAGGCCGGATAGGACACTATCCCCCTGAAATTCTGGATCTTTTTGGCTCGAGAATCTTGTCTCCATCCTTTGAAGAGAGCCTCTTTGACCTTTTTGATAGTATCTGAAAGGAAAATTCACTTAGATTTCTCAATTTTATTGAATCGTTACCTTCTCCCGAGTCATTCCTCCGTTTTTGAGTTTCTTTTTCGCTTTTTTGCGCACATCTAGGCGCTTCTTTTAGGGTAAGTTCTGGAATAAGTGTTGAACTCTAATTTTCTTTTCAGTCCTCTGCCCCTCCGGTTATACCGAATTCACTGATCCTACGTTGCTGACCAGCGCCTGCTATTACGTGAGCCCGACCACCGCGGAAGTCACCTGGCCCGCTGGTCAAATGGCCTGTCAGGCAGACGGCGGTGATTTGGTTGCAATCCATACACAGGCTCAAAATGACTTCATCTTGAGTCAGATCTCGCTGAGGGCAATATTCCTCATTTTCTAGGCTTAGCCCTTCCTGGTGCTCCAGCAGTTGGCAATATCTTTACGGATATGGTCTGGATAGGAGTTAGCTGCTCTACGGGTTGTGGCGGAGGAGACATGTATAATCCTGCGGATTATGTGAATATTGATGGCACTCCGATATTTATTTTTGAAATATAAATATATGAGTGTTCTAGCTGAATTATCACCCATTGTATACTCAGGGAAGTGTACCACAGCCGGATTATCCTTTGCCTAGTTGTCTATCCGTGAGTCAAGTCTTTCATTTTTCACTTCTGCCTTCCATAGTCCAGTTATCCATTTATAATCGCCTGCTATGATTGTCGTTTGATTATACTGAATAATTTATTTTCAGCTCATGACCGACAATAATCTTTTCGGCGCTGCCGGCGTTGGTTGGTGGCAGGATTTAGATTGCACTGCAAACACGGATAGATATGCTTGTCAAGTGCCTGTTCAAGTTGTTGGATGATTAATTGCTTCTTTCCTTATTTTATCCTGATTAATGTTTCTTTTTTGACTTCAAATAAATGTGTTTTTTCCCTAATTGGTTTCAACTAATGATAGGAAGGCACAATAAATGTTAATCAATGCTTATGTGCTAGTCAACATGACAGGTCTCTCTGCTTGACTCTTCTGATCTTGCATCCACCTTAACGCCTTTTACCGTGTTGAGGTTTTTATCTTGTCCTCATTTTGCTGCAAATGGAAGATCACATTTTGGCAACAAAAAATAATTTATTGAACATAATACAGGATTGTCAATTGACTTCAGAAACATCAAAGAAACCGGAAGGAAGATGATCGCTGATCCGCCCTATTAACGGCTGATGCTTGAATCTTATTTCTAGGTTCTCTTTTGACTAAATTCATCACAAATGTTCGATAAGGCCGTATCAAAATAAGAGTTGGAATGGTAGAAGCTATAGAATAAGCTGCAGATATATAATACAGAATGAAATTGGCTCCCGAAACATCAAAGAAACCGGTAGCAAAATAATCACGGATCAAGGGGATGCACACGATGAAGACAATGATTCCAGCCAAGATGGGAAGACCTATCTGAACACAGCGCTCCTCAATTATTTTTTTTCTCTCCGTACCTGTGCTAATAGCGTGAAGGTAAGCCGGCGTTGGAGATCGTGTCTGGCTGCCGTAATACTTGAAGTACTCATCAGATGCATAGATCGGGCATGGGTTGCTATATTTATAACTACTGTAATCAGAGCACCGGCACCACAGGCCAACACGAATGATAATCCTATAAATAGATCATTTTAAAAAAAAACTTAAAACCGGTAATAGAACCTCCTAAAGCGGTCAAGTTGGAGGCCCATAACTTTTAGTAGGCATGGGGGATGCGAATTTCTTTATGAAAAGTACAAAATAGACATCTGAACTGAGTTACTTCCCACAAAAAAAATTCCATCTACGATGCCTATTCAAAGTTAGGGGCGTCTGACTTGACCGGGTTAGGAGGGCCTGCCTTCAGCCTTGTCTAAGGGGGTTCTATTACAGGTTTTAATTTTTTTTTTAAAATTCTGGCAGGCTTTTCTTGAAGAATTGAGAGATGTTTACCTGCAGGGACAATTTTATCGGAAGAAACATTAACGACAATATAGGGACGTCGGTCAAACTTTAAGTCATCGAAAACTTCTGATAAATTCTGCTCTTTAGCGAGAGCGGACAATTTCTAGACTCTATTGTAGGGGAGAGGCGTGTTTCACCTGCTTGTCCAAAACGAACAACGAATAAGTTACTGGAACAAATACAGCGGAAGCCAGTATAGGGCAAATAAGAGCAACAATGAAGCTAAAAGTCAACGATTTTTGAATTATAGAGCCCATTTTACAGTGGCCTGTATCTATTGACTTCAACATTGAAAACAGTTAATAGACGAATAAAGCTGCACAAAAATATCGATGCCAATGGCACGGTAAACATACAGCAGCCGGCTATTACCTGAAAACGGGGTGCTGCTCTTCTGAAAAGAGACTTGTATATCCATGTTATTGAAAAAAAATTAGAATCTACCGAAATTATTGCTCCCAAATAGCCAAAATATTTTAAAAGGCCATTTATCGTCACGCCGGGAAGTCCGCTCACTCCTTCGGGTATTATCAGAATTAAATAACAGATAATTATGCAAACCTCTCCAAACTGTAGCAAAAAAAACTATTTTTCATTTTCTTTCTATTAAAGTTTTTACCGATATCATGAAGAGGTAGATTTGCATATTTTTCATAGCTTTCGGCGTTTGAGTGACAATGGCGTAGAGAAGAAGACACTCAAGTGAAAAGCCGATTACAAGCAAAAATTCGTGAAGAATATCCAAAATGTTGGTCATAGAACGAGGGAATGAATAGAAGAAAACAGGCTGTGAATGAGTCAATGAAAAAAACATCAACTATTTATGAATTGCTTGAACCGCGTTTACAATGACGAAACTTTTATTACAAGATATTATCGAGCTGAAAGGAAAGCATTAGGGTCAGTTGGAATCAATATTATATGGCCATTTTTTTCTCTTTAGAGAGTATGCTCCTTTTAAAATGGATAATGTTCTCTACGCTATAATTGAATTGAAAGAAGAGATCGGTGACGCAATTGAGTTGGGCAGTCGAGAAAAATTCATTTCTACAGTCGATGCTTCTTTTCAAAAGGTAAACCAAATAACTGGGAATAATTTTACAGTTTGCTAACTTGGGACTGTCAGGGACCTTTTTTCTGATTTTTTTTGTTGGAAAAAAGTTCCCTGACAATCCTTTTAAGGCTCTCGCTGCTGTTAATAAATCTCATGGTTCTGGACATTCCTTCTACGAAGAAGTTGCAGAATATCATAAATTTATCAAATGGTATTACGATGATACGACTGGATATAATGTCAAGGATAATAAGAAGGAAATGAAGAGTAAGAAAAGGGCCGGAAAAGGAAAGCGACACGCAATAGCTCTGTAAATTCCCCGTTTTGGCTTTGCGTCTCTGGGAAAGAAGAATTAATCCAGATATAAAATAAACTGTGAATGTTGAAAACCTTTGAAGACGGGGAAAAACTGGGCAAATGTTCTCTTGTGACTTTGTCCTTTGATCGGGTGGTTACGGTAGCAAAGGAAACAGCCAAAGGCAAGCAAAATGCTAATAATTTATTACATCAATGTACAGCAAAAATAAATTAGACCAGAACTCGATTAGATCTTAAAAAACTGGTCTTTCCTGGAGTAATCTGGCATACGTAAGTGCCAACAAAGTCACATCTGCATGAGCTCCAAAGACCGCTGTTTTCGATCCCAGCACAGGTGTTATCTTCTTTTGGTTCATTGGGTCCCCATCTGGTGTAGTTCAGTCGAATTCCCTCGTCGTCTACCCAATCTTCTGACGGGTTCCTGACGATTCCTAGCCAAGATTTGTACAGATACAGTTCTAAAATGACGACATGTTACTTCTATAGCCTGAAAACCTTTCAAGACATCAGCTAGGAAATTGTTCCTGTCCAAGTCTTTTGTTACGGGGAGGACTCCATTCATGGATTTGCAGATGTTTGCAGCATCTTCCCAGGTTTTACTGACATTGGAGCGATAGTAGCAGCTGAAATTTAGTTTATTCTTTACGGGAAAAGGAGAAACCCGGCCATTTACCTAATCAGACCAGGAATTACAAAAAATCAAAACAGGAACGGACCCCTGCCACCTCTTGCAACTTTGTGAATCTTTTACCTGTCAATCGCTACAACTCTTGTAACAATTGACAGACTCTGTCAACTGGAAACAGAATCTGAAAAACGGGGAACTCCTCAGCAGACTCTTGATAAGATAACAGGTCAAAAATAAGGAATGGGAAAACAAGGCGCTTGTTTGGACGCCGTGACACGGCAGAGGTAGTAAAAAAAGGGGTACAAGCATAATTTCCCAGAAAGAAGCCGTTCAGCGTCCTAGGGGAGGGATTTTAGGCCTTTATGCGCATTGTTTTAGAAGGAGCATTGTCTAACTTCAAAGATATTCTTTTTTTCCAGGTTTTTGAGAGGTTTTAAAAGTTTTGTTAGAAGAATAGAAACTTACAATTCATTATGAGCCACGTATGTTCCTGCTGGACAGTCAGTTGAAGAAACCAGCAGAACCGAAGCCAAGAGCAGGAAAAATAAAGAGTTCAGCATGGAAGAAGCGGAGGAAAACATGTTGATGACTGGACAGAGGAAGGAGCACTCTTTTAAAGCTGTGTCTTATCTTAAACCCCGGGGCCTTTAATGACGTTGATCCCTTGGTCACTGAAGGGAAGACCGAAAAAAATAAAAACAATGGAAAAGCCCAACGAGACAGCTTAATGGCCACCAGCAAAACAAACGGAGCGGTGATAATGGACTTATAAAAACAGAAAACTTATTGTTGAGAGGGAGAAATGTCAGAGTTGGCTGGATAGTTTCCTAATTTTGAAGTTAATAAAGAGAGAGGGAGACCGGAAATAGCTCTAAGAATCGCCGGGCAGCCGTTTCTAAATGAAAATATTCGTCATCTCCCATTTTCAGTAAAATACGAACAGAGAGATCTTCATGTTTATTCACAATTTTCATAAATAATTTAATTTATATAATTTCTTTCTCCTTTTCCATCAAACTGCAGCAATTTTACAGAGTATGGGATTGCCCGAATCGCAAATGCCATTGATCCATTGTCCTTCTGAAGCATCTGCAGAAGCAGAAATCTGAAATATTAGGTTATTCTCTTTTGAACTTAAATTTAGCTTACAAACAGGCAGTTCCATATCGAAACGGCCATCGGATAACTTCCCGCAGTGTACCAATTTTCATATCCAAACTGAAAAATATGTTAATTGACAGTCTTTTTGGGGGGCAGAGTTACCGGAGATCCATCGGTCCATGACCAGGAGCCCTCGGCACCTGTGGTAGACGTTCCGCCAATGTATATGTTAGGGCCAGTCATAAGAACATTTACCAGATAATCTGAAGAAAAAAAGTTATGAATTTCATTCTCGTCCCTGATAATTCCTTTAAAAAAACTAAAACGTACTAGTCACAAAGGCATTTTCATCGGCGTTTGCAATAGAAGCCGCATGTGAACCTGGGAACATTGATGAACAAGCGCTATCAATATTCGGGACAACTCCTGGGCTGATCAGAATGTAGCACTCGTTGTTAGCGGTATCCAACTCCCACATAGCAGAGGGACACGCTGAAAATAGGAAAATTAAGTTGTGACTGCCCTCTTTAAAGGAACAGTCAGGAAGTTTTTCGACCAGGTCACAGAATTTAGAATTTTTCGCTGATCACGATGCACTAATTTTTAATTTGTGAAAGTCATAGAATAAGGAGAAAAAGTCGTGCAAAGGCATCCAACGAGGCAGCCAAATTACGAACCCCTGCAGTCCGAGCCCGGGAAAATAAACTTTTGAACTTTCATCTGCAGTTGATCTGCGTTTATTCGCTTTTAACTGGTTTTTCACTGGATTTGAGCCAAATTCGATATGTTTATCTACAATTTTCAATCAAGAAAACTCCCTGACTACCCTTTTTAAGTGACTTACGTGCTGTCGTCGTAGTCGTCGTCGTTGTTGAGGTGGTCGTCGTCGTGGCCGGACTCGTCTGGCCCAATTGCTCGGTGATCATTGTGGCCAGGAATGTGATTTCCATCTCGTCGTACTCGTCATCGGCATCCGCTTAAATTCTCTATCATTTGGGAGAAGGAAATAAAATAAACTAACGGCTTATGGTGGGAATACAGGCGAGGCTGATGGAAACAAGAAGAAGCGCGAGTTGAGAAACGACGAGCATTGTAGTCGAATGATCGATTAATGATGCTCAAAAACCCGCTAAACGCCCTTCCCTAATTTATTTATCACCTGCAAGCCGGAAAATCTCCTTCTCTTTCTCCACAAAATATCTCGACAGTGTCATATTGGTTCAATTGCCGAAGAATGATCCGATCCGCGAAATTCCCGCTATCAAGTCCTTTAGCCAGCAGTCGCTGTGCTAATTTGTGACTAGAAAACGTCGCTGGATCGCTTTGTTCACAAGGGAAACGGCGAAATTCTTCCAAAAAATAAATATTTATGGATATGAGTCAAGCTAGAGAGAAGAAGGAAATGGTTGTTGGCACAGTATTCTCCACTTTTTGTCTATTTCTGTTGGAGACCAAGAGGCCATTTTTGTTAACTTTTGAGGCCTGTCTCCTATTTTCCAATCAGGACAAATAGAAATAACCATGACTGGTTACACGCTTCATTCCAGTCCCAAAAAATAGATACAATAAATACCCTTTCAGTGAAAACAGTAAAACTACAAGGGTCCCCACGGTACAAAAGGACGCCTACAGTAACCAGAAGAAAACATCAGAGGGAGGCTGGATACAACTGTGCGGGCAGTCCTTCTCGTCCCGGCCTCAGTAGCGTCTCCTTATTGATTTTAGCCCTTTTATTCTGAAACTCTCAACTTATTTTCCATTTCCCCTCGTCAAAAAACATACATAAAACCAGTTCCGTACTTGTTTCAAGGAGAGATTCAGCGTCGAGCAGATCATTTCAAGATCTAGTGTCGTTGGCCGACTGTTTCTTTCAAAATAATATTCCAGGTAGGCTTTTTGGTCTAGAAAAAACAGGTTTAGGTTACGGTAGCTGTCAAATTTTCTCTATAATTCAAAAAATACTCACCTCTATTTTTGAAATGTGGCACATCCCGTTTATTTTGATCGTCTCTTGATCGCTTTTGTATTCGTTTCTTTTGATTTTTTTGAACGTCTCCAGTCTATAGAAAGAACTTTAATGAAAGTAATAAAAAGGTTTCAAGTCCCGCAACGAAGACACACGATGGGGATTACGGTACCTCTTCTTCCCAAGAAAACATTTTCCCCCAAGTCCTCCACGAATTGAGAAGGGCTTAAAAATAGAGGCCGGGATTACTGTAAAAAATCAACTGGTCCCAATTTTCATAATATGGAAGCAACAGAATAAGTCGCTTCAGGACCTTTTGTCTCCATCGAGCCTCAGAGGAAACCCCGACTCACATCTTTGTACTGCGCCGCCGATTTGTAGATATTTTCGACGATTTCTGGTACAGACGGTGTAGTTTGAAGAGTTGATATAGTGGACGCGGCTGCGACCATTAGAGTCCCAGATGTCTGCATCGGAAGCAAGGAAGACGAAGGAGTCGTTTGATTTTCAGGTTGGAGACCAGAAAAAGTTGGAAGGGAAAGCGGTGGACGCCCTTCGGGAGAGTTCACAACAGTCAAATGGCCAGGCAGGGACAGAGGACGACCGTGGTAATCCATTTGATGTAGTGGATGATTAGAGGAATCAAATTGGGGAGAAATTGGAGCAGGACTATTTTGAGCTGCCGGTTGATAAGGAGTCTCCGCTGTGAGACCCAAGGAAATGCCACCATCCATAACCTGATCTTGTACTGCCATAGCGGGATAATCTACTGGCTTTGAAGGAGCTGGATCAAGATAGTCGGCTAGCCGAGCATACTGT
Source organism: Oscheius dolichura (assembly GCA_932521035.1). Lineage (NCBI taxonomy): Eukaryota > Metazoa > Nematoda > Chromadorea > Rhabditida > Rhabditidae > Oscheius > Oscheius dolichura. The sequence goes on from OW051494.1 coordinate 8,940,784, forward strand.
AGCTGAAAAATAAAAAAATAAGAAAAATTTAAAGAAAACAGTCAAAATGAGTACATAGATTACCGGTTGGTGGAATTCCTCGGGAGTAGGAGACAACAATCCTGAGAGATCGGTGAGGACCGGAAGCTCGCTGGTTATTTTACCAAATTCAATCTGAAGAAGCGGTTTTATTCGTTTATAATCTTCTATGTTCAAAATCCAAGAAACCACCCTGAGGAACTTTGAAATTATGAGTTTTTGGTCCCAAAACGATCCAGTTTCTGCGTTAATCGTTTTGCAATTCCCGTCATCTTCGGATAAATTCTGACCGTCGTCGCCATAAAAATTGGGATAGCCAACTCTCTCTTTACATTAAGAATACCCACAATTTGAACAGTTTCCTGTCCCCAGTTGGATAGATTCTGGATGTCGTTCCCATAAAAATTTGGATAGCCGGCTTCCGGGAAATATCCAGCTCCGTAAAATGGCGGAGGCGGGTTGGGTGTCATCAAAGCCGACGTCTGATATGGGTTGTGATTCTGGAATTTTAGTTCGTTTTCTCAAATTTCCTGATGTTAGAAACCTACCGTAGTAAAATGGTAGTCTCGAGGATGCCAAAATTGCCCCGGCCCGCGAAGATTCGAATAAAATGGCTGCGGCTGGAAGCGAGGTTGGTAGGGCCCCAAATCGGGAAATTCCTCGGGTCTAGGCAATTTGCTGAGCCCTTTCTGACGGCCGGATGATCTCTCCCATGGAGTGGATAACTGGGGTTTAAAGGGCGGGAATAGGCGTATTGCGCTCTCTCTTCAAATTTTGCCTGATTCTCCCATAGAAATGCATTTTTCTCACGATTTTGTGATCCATTCTGGAAAATCAAAAGCTCTTCGTAATCAGAAAAGATAGGCGAATTTTCTAAGCCCTATATCTTTTAGCGCCATGGCTGTTTGTAGTGCCTTTAAACAAAAACAAACCTGGCAGGAAACTTCCTTGACTTCTTTCTTCTTCTTCTTCGCTACAACCTTTTCCACCTTTTTGCAATACTATAAATCTTTTCCTCATTATAATTCGAGAGAAATTCTTTACATCAATTGAATATTGAGGATTATAGAACTTCTTTCCGGGGACTCTTACCATTTTCTTCTGTAACTTCATTTTTGGCATGTCGGGATTTTGGCACTCGTCCATTTCGCCGCCTTCTAGATATATTTAGCCAGGCAATAAAACTTACTATCTATTGTTATAGAGAAGACTCAAATTCACACGATATGACGACTGTTTGAAGAGAAGAAAGAGAAGTGGTGGAAGCCGGCCGGCCGCGGGGGATAAAGGCAGCGGACAGGCCTTATCAATATTCTGCTTTGATTCAATAAAATGAACAAAAAAAGAAGAAACAGACACAAAAGCCGCGCCTGCAGTTTCACATGATTTAAAGGACTCGATGCGGGGAGGAATACATCATTTTGAACTACGTAAACGGAGATAAATGAATGTAGCAACGGCTGGAGACGAGCAGGAGGGCATCGGAGCAGATAGAAGTGGCAGATCGGGAAGGTACGGGGAGATCTGTGGTCTATGCAAATTGATAGATAGGAAAAATCTGGAACCTTCCACCGAGCCAAAAATCCGCAGGACCTTCGCTTTTGCTGCCGGACGGTCTCTTTTACTGTTTATTAACACCATTTTATTATCAATCCTAACATTTTATTCCTAACGAACAAAAAAGACCACAATTTAGATCTGGGGAACCTGCGAAGCTTGGAAATAAGCCCACTGTTCGACATTTCCCACTCCGCAGAATATATCAATATTACGGGGGCATTCCAAATGAATTTTACAGGAAATATTTTGATTAAAGAGATGAGGAATATCCACGGAAACAGTAAGGTGGCCGCCGAAATTCTTTTCCATCTTCAAGTTGTAGTCACACAATTCGTTTTGTAATTCATTGAAAGTCCACTGAAGTTCCTCGTCGAAGGGAGACCAGTCCCAGTTTCCAAGGGCATTCAGATGGAATCGGCGGAGTTTTGGGAACGAGTAGGTCCGAAGAAACTGTAAAATATTAGGTTAGAATACCTTTAATAATTAATGCTTTCATTGACAGGACTATCGTAAACCAGAAGCATACATGGACAAACCGCCCAATTTCGGGCGCGCCCGTTTTTGAGTGCAGACGGGTCGTTTGTGCCCGTATCTCGGTCATTTCTTGGTCGATTTCAAAAATTCAAAGACCTAGTTGGAGAGCACGTCAAGGCGATTCTAATCAATCCAGTCACATCTCAGCGGACCCGACAAAAAATCTGTAGCCCCACAAACTTTGACTGAAGATATGTTGCGCCCAAAAATGGGCACGCCGGAGCGTTCAGAGAGTCTGCCACTGATTCTAATTTTAAGGACAACGAAGTTATGGTAATTTACTGGTATACCTACCCGCAAAATCATCCGGATCAAATCCAAAGGCGCATCACAAGGCAGAACTTGAAGGACGACTTCCGGAAACGTCGCAAGAGCCCTCGGGGCCACATGGGCTACTTGTCCCGGAAAAAGACGTATTACTGCCGTTTCCTGAAATTTCAAATGAATAAATTATCCAAATATAGCTTGAGCAACAGGCATTCTGCCTCTTTTCGTCATAATTCAGGTAGAAATCTCCCAAAATGCAGTAGAAAAGGAAGTAAGCTTACCAGCGACGTTGATTTGAAAATGGCCTCATAACTAGTGGATCCCTCGCTATTTAAAAAGATTCTCACAGGTATAGCAATGTTTAAAAGGGCCCGAACTTCTTCTTCGGCCAGTGCAGCCAAAATAAACAGATCGTTGAACATAATCCGGCATTTCTTCAGGTAATAGCAGATTCTTTCCAAATTTTCGGGGGCTACTAAAGAAAAATGGGCATTCACTCCAAGGAAATTAGTCTACCGACCTCGTAGATCAAGTTTAGCCAGCCGTGTTCCATAGAAATCCGTAAGAGCCATCTTACTTCTTCCATTTCCACAACAGTACTTTGAACGATTTCTATTGTAAAACTTCAGTGTATAGAAGTCGCCGGAGTAGACAGAAATGTTCCGGTTGCTTCGAATAAACTCTAGCACACTTCGGCAGCTTTGCTGTAGCCGGAAGTAACTTTTGTAATGTAACTGGAATGTTTTTTTTAGTAAAAAAGGTAAGACAAAACCTTGGTGATGATTTTTTCCAGTAGGGTAGAATGCAGATCAGTTAATAGAAATACGGGCATTGTGTCAAGAATCAATAGATTTTACTGGGAGAGGGAGGAAAGCGACACGAGGCGGGGTTATTATTGATTTTATCGAGATAAGAGGCAGATAATTACAGTAACTCTACAGTAGCCAGTACTAGCCACACCGGAAACTTTCTACGGCACCATTTAGCCAATTTTTTACCATCTTTTTTTTTTAATCAATTTTTTACCATCATCTCGATGTTGTTTGTAGGGAAAAATGAAGCTTTGCACGTTTGTTTACGAGAATTTTTCCAAAAAAATGAGATTAGGAAATGTCATACTGTAGGTCATCTCATAATATTTTTTGACCACGTTGGAATTTTGATAATGGATGGACAGATAGATAAAAGGAGGCGGTAGAAGATAGCAGACAGTGTACAGGGCAAAATTAATCGAGAAGTGAACATGCTTCCAATTGAGATAATGGTCGTCGGGGAGAAGGCAACGCATACGGTAATAGAATAGAGGGACACGGTTAGAGCGGCTGAAAAGGGGAAAATAATAAGATTAGAGAGCAATTCAGCTGTCGAGAGCGGGTGTACTCGATAATTACAACAATAACTGGATTTTAATATCAACACATCCGCCTTTTTTTTAAATTACGAAGTAATGACTGTACAAGCATTTTCGGGTTACTGTAACGGTGCGCCAATAATGGAGTGTAAACAGCGGGCGAGCCGTTGCATGGCAGCGCCTCGGGCGTAACAGACCGAACAACATTGAAGCTTTGCACGCATTTGTCATTCGCATTTTAATAATTCATCAATAAGTTATTCGCAATCAGTAGAAAATTCGGGTCTGATGCAGAATAAGGTTCCAATGGAGAAATAAAGGTCCAAAGACTTGGTCGGCGTGGTCTACGCAGAGTTCCTCTTCCCAAAATGAATGTTCCCAGGCGTGTTATAAATGATTCGAAAGCTCTTGAACTCCGTAATTCAATGGTATACCGGAGGCATATAACAAGGTGAGTTCATCCGACGAAGCCATTGGACCCTTGTTTTTCCATTGGGCCTCTATTTTGCAGAATTGAACCAACTTTTCTCCCATTGTCGATAGTTTTTATGATTTAAGCTAAAAAGGGAGCTCACCTAGGATAGAAGTAAAAAGCAGGGCAATCTGATGATCAATCCCTACTTCAAAATAAGCTAGAATACCAATTCCTTGCCCGGCAGTGAATGGTAAATAGACCAACATTGGGCAGAGTACGGTCAGATTCAACTGGAATTTAAAAGCTCTGAAAGTTGAATGTCCGGGTTACTGTAACTTCTACTTACATGACGATGTGCCATTAACAAACTACGGTATTCCTTAGCGACTTGAGTCGGTGTATGGCGTAAAATGAGATAATTCGCGTACTCCAGGTGTTTTAAAAGGCACGTGAACATCAGACATCACTGCTGCTCTTAAGTTCACCAGAAGTCGCCAAGAAGTCGTCAAAAAGAACTCGCAATTGCTCAATTGTGTAAAATTTACCATCGGAAGTAAGCGCACGCCAATCTTATTAGGAACTGTCGCTGTATAGTTCTTTTCCAACGGGTTTAGGGTTACAGTAATTTGCCTCCTTTCGGCACCATTTTGAGGAACAAAATCGCAAATTTTGTTTGATTTTCAAGGAAACCCCGGGTTATTGTAACCCTATCCGCTGGAAAAGAACTATATCTCGAGGGTTTGGCTGCAATTGTCGGCTCTTATGCAGAAAGCGATTTTTCTTTTTGAAAATTTAATTAACGGATTATCGGATAATCTGTTTCTGATCCGTTTCAGCTCCTTCACTTTCACACCACTTCTACAGCTGTGGAAATGCCGTTGGATTTACTTGTTGCTGCTGCTGCCGTAACTGCCGTTCTACTTCCACTTCTGCTGGCTGGATGTACCCCCAAAGGTAAAAAGCCAAGGAATAACGACGGCAAGACGGCGCTGTCGACCGGGGAGGGACGAAACCGAAGCCGAAGCAGCAGCGTGATGGGAGCCAAGCCGCGCAGCGGGAACAAGTCGATCTCGTTGGCGACCGCCGTGGAGTACCGGTCGACGCTGGAAGCAACGAAGCCGGTGAGCGGGATGGCCAACTCGAAAGTGGGACAGCCGTCGAGGAGCAGCCAAATGAAGCCGGGAGTCGAGAAGAAGGAATCACAGAAGAAGCCGGTCGAGAGGAAGGAAGAAGCCACCCAGGAGGACGGCGACGGGCCCAACGACTTCGAGCTGAAGGCCTACAGCGAGGGAACAATCCTCGACCCTCGGCTGGTGAAGAGGTTCAAGCTGGTTCCGGGAGTCGAGAAGCCGATGGACGTAGCCGAATTCAAGAATCCCACATCGCCGCCAGATGACGCGAGAGTCTCCATCGACCCCGTCGGATACCTCTACGAGACGGAGGATCCCACCTATCCGGAAGACTACATTGAGGGCGACCCAGCAGCCGGCGGAGAACTTGAGAAATAAAGTCTCGAATATCGTCTGTTCTTTTCATTCTTTCCTTGTTTTCTTGTTGTTTTTGCGATATTTTCAGGATTTTCTCGTCTTTTCTTATGTTAGAGACGTTACTTCTTCGACTACTTACAAGAACTGTTCAAAAATAACGAAGAGAACCTTAAAAACACTTTGGAAAAACAGCGCGACCGCGTTTCCATTCAACGTCGATTTTTTGAAAAATCGGTCAAAATCTTTGACAATTTCTTTCTCAAAACTGTGACATACAATCTTTTTTTTTACTGCAATCGATTAGTCTCATTATGGGGAGCATTTTAAGTTATGGACGAAAGAATATCATAAGAAAAAGTTATTTTTGGGTTATTTCGGAACAAAAATTCACTGATATTCCATTACGCTTCAAATCTGCGTTATTTTATGTTTTCTCTTTTGCTTTATAGTAATTTGGTGTCGATAAGACCGAATAAAACATCGAAAACACATGAAAATGTGTAGAAACGCATATATGAAAAACTGGCATGTGGTTGCTGCAGGACCAATTTAGCCATTTTAGACCTTTGAGGTGGCGACCTCGGCTAGCTGTGTGCAGGTTACCGAAGTGAAAAGTTATCTTTGCTGTGGATTACGGTGGCGCGGCGTACGTTGTCGGCACGCGGGACCCGGGCGCGCAACCGGCATACCTCGGCTATTTATGGAACAATTTCGAAGATATAAACGCCAGCGTGGAGCTGACTGTAAAGTATTTTATGGACACGAATAAACAACTGACAGATGCGGGCTTGTTTGATATTTCCGCCAAATTTTACCTATACAGCTTATTTTCTTCAAATAATACTGTCGATATGGTATATAGTTGATAAAATAGCATAGAATAGCTATTGGGATGATCATTGCAGTGGCTAGGGCTAGACCACAAACAATATCTGAAAGCCAGAGATTGTCAAGTAGCCGCAACCGTAATTTCTAGACTTACCTCCTCTATGAGAATTCATTATAAATAAGCAGGCTATTGTAGGAATAATGATAATGATCAGTGTTCCCATAGCCACAATCATGGCCGTCAGACTCTTCAATAAGTTGATATGGTGCTTTCTTGTGGTTATAGAGAGAGAACTCGCTGTCTTCTTCAATGTTTTGTAGCTCAAATAACTGCAGCCGAAAATAACCACAGCTTGAATAAAACAGGCGCCGAATACTCCCAAGGCGCAGACGATTGCCCATGGATTGCCCGACATTACTATGGCTACCACTTGTGGACTGTAGAGATTGGGAAATGTCATACTGTAGGTAGTCTCGTAGTAGTGTTTGACCTCGTTGGAATCTTGATAATGGATGGACAGATAGATAAAAGGAATGGGAAGGATATAGGAACAGATGTACATGCTGGTGTTGGCCAAATATTGGACCGACTTTCGATTTTGAATATGATTTTCCGGTAGAAGACAGCACATACGGTAATAAAAAAGCGGCATGATGATTGAGATCGCAGCTGACAAGGGAAGGATACATACTCGCGGAGACTTATTGAAATTTTTTTGACGTAGTTTTGTAGAGAAGTTTATGGCGATCAAGACATGTTTTCGGGATTTTGCTCTAATGCCCCCGTTGTGGAGGAAAATGCAAAATAAGATTACGTTGCAAAGGAATTTTGGACTTGTCTATTTTCCATTCACCTTCTAAAAAGGTGAAGCGGTGGCTGAGTGGATAGTGCACTCGCCTGCAAAACTTTTGCCTTTTTTTCAACTTGGGTTCAATTCCTTCAAGGGGCCAAGTCATTTTTGCAATGTTTTGGAGGTGATTGATACCGGTTGATCCCTCTGTAACCCTCAAAATCATGTTGGAGAGGAGAATACTGGGAGCTCCGAGAATGGCCAAATTTTCACCGCAGAAGGGTATGAAAACACCTCCACAACCTTTTTTACGGCATGTAAAGATGGACGGAGTCAAAAATAGGTTCAATCACCCTCAAAACATTGCAAAAATGACTTGGCCCCTTGGAAGAATTGAATCCAAGAAAAAAAAGGCAAAATTTTTGGAGGCGAGTGCACTATCCACTCAGCCACCGCTTCACCTTTTTAGAAGGTGAATGGAAAATACACAAGTCCAAAATTCCTTTGCAATGTAACCTCATTTTGCGTTTTTCTCCACAACGGGGGCATTAGAGCAAAATCCCGATAATATGTCTTGATCGCCGTAAAATTCTCTACAAAACTACGTCAAAAAAATTTCAATAAGTCTCCGCGAGTATGTATCCTTCCCTTGTGAAGAGGGAAATAATAAAGGAAAAAAGCGAGAAATGTCTGGCGGACTGTGTCCGTGCATATTTTGGGAGTGGTCGGGGCCCTATATCTCGGTCATTTTTGGGAACCTAGAGGTAAGCTCAGCTTCGTTAGAACCGTCATAATGTGTACTCCACGGTGGTATTTAAATTTGGGAAATTGGCCTACAAATAGCCGAACTGAACCCTCAACCTTGGTAGAATCCCCGTGAACTGCCGTTAGGCAACACTGTCGAGACCACTTTTGCCTTTGCGGTCACAGTTCGGTCATTTGTGGTTTAATTTTTACAATTCGATGACCAACATGGAGAACACATCATGACGGTTCTAATAAGCCTGATTTTAGGCATACATTCCCAGAAGTGCCCGAGATATAGGGTCAAACGCCCGACCACGTCCAAAAACGGTAGAAAACTCCCGGGTAAATCCGTCTTTCCTTGTCAAAAACCTACCAAGAAGCGAAGTAAACAGCAGTACAACCTGATGGTCAATTCCTACTCCAAAATAAGCCAAAAGACCTTTTCCTTCTGCTGCAACGAATGGCAAATAAGGCAACACTGGACAAACGATCGTGACATTTATTTGGAATACTGTAGCCCTAAAACTCCCTACGTTACTTTTATTAGTTTTTCTTACGTTGTAAAATGTCCAATAAGTAGATGTTTAAAAGCTTTTGTGATAGAATTTGGAGAATGCTTCACAATGACGTAAATGGCTTGGAAATAGACAATAAGGGAAACAACACAGAGAGCATACAAACTGTTGAAATACCACCTCGGATCCGGGTCGAAATAGCGATTAATCGAGAGATTTTGACTCATGATGGAATAAGGTGAAATAGAGATAGAGTGGAGGGCGGCGAAAGGGAAGAGTAGGAAATGCCAACAGATGGCGGTTATTCATAACTAGCACCTGATTTTGTGGTTAGTTTAAAATGGCGGGAAAGTTTGTGCGCACGTGAATTTTAGACGAGACCGTATCGAACGGGCCACAACCCGTACCACCGTACCAACGTCATCCACCGTGCCCACCGCGTCCATCGCACTACCGTACCACTGCCTCCATCGTGCCCACCGTTCAAAGGTCTCACAGTAAATTTTCATTGAAAATCGTGTACCTATCCAAATTAGAATAATTTTCTTCTTTGAAAAAAAAATGATCCCACAGCTGATAAAAAACGAGGGTGCCCGAAATTGGGCGTTGTACCCATGTATGAACTAATCTAATCCTTGCATTACAATAGTCTTTTACTAGAAATCGGCTAATTGATGGAATTAGAGTAATCTTCTTTGAAAAAAAGATTATTATAGAGCTTGAGAAAGGGATTATCCTCCGGCTCATCCTTTATTTGATCCGAAGGCTCACCCTTTTTCCCTTATAAGGAGCCCCATCCAATAGAAGCTCACAATTCTCACCAGCCCCTCTACTCGAAACATGATGGCCACCACAGCGTCAATTCCAATGCCCGCTCTTCAAACGACAAAGACGCTTCTTCTGAAGAAATTCTGCTTCTTACCAAGAAAAAGAAAACCACAAAAACGCCAGGAAGACGGAAGACGCCGAGGACCAACAGTGGAAAATGGAAACGGCCAGTCTCCAGTGTAGCCAATTCAGTAAATTCTTCTTATTCTATCATTCTTTCCTTGTTGTTTATTTCTTGTTAATTTCTATCTCCTTCTTACTTTGCCGCCCTTTTTCCTGGCTTACTGTAATAGCGCGCCAAAATGACCACCGTCTCCTGCACACACTTCTTAGAATATTCATTATGCAGTGCTAATTATTGTTAAATGTGGTGTTGTTTTATATTTGTTAATATTGAATACATAACGTATTCCCTTCATATAAAATTGACGATATGGCGTGTAATTGACGGTATAGGCAATTTCTGCTATTGGAATGACAGCTGTTCCCAATACTATTAGAAAACACGCTATATCTGAAAGTAAATAGCCATTCTTTGTTTGTTTCCTGCCTGTTACCCGTTCTAGCAGAGTTGAATAGAAATAAGGAAGCCAGCAGAGGAACAACGACGATTACAAGCAAACCGAGGGCCACAATCATGGCGGTCAGGCTCTTCAGCAGATTAATGTGGTGTTTTTTTGTTGTTATAGACAGAGAAGATGAGACCTTCTTTAAACTTTGATAACTAAAATAAGTGCACCCAAAAATAATAAGAGCTTGCAGAAAACAGGCCAGAAATATGCCTATTCCGCAGACAATAGCCCACGGATTTGACGGTATAATGGCTGCCACTTGAGGACTGTAGAGATCAGGAAATGTCATACTGTAGGTAGTCTCGTAGTAGTGTTTGACCTCGTTGGAATCTTGATAATGGATAGACAGATAGATCGGAGGAATGGGAAGGATATAGGAACAGATGTACATGATGGAGTTGACCGAATAGTGGACACTCTTCCGGTTGACGAAATGGTTAGGGGGAAGGAGACATCGCATACGGTAGTAGAAGAGAGGCAGCACGACGGATAGAGCAGCTGAAAGGGAAGGAATTATTAGAAATTAGAAAATTCAGCTGTATAACCACGTTAATCATGAATCATTGAGATAACACATCTAAAAACTGGAAAAAAAACTTTTGATCACGTACATGTTCATGATCACGTATATGTTCATGGTATACATCGGCAAAAATTTCTTCGTTCGCTTGTTCATGGTATACATCGGCAAAACGCCCAATTTCGGGCGTGCCCGTTTTTGGGCGTAGACGGGAGTGTCGGGTGTTTGTGTCCGTATCTCGGCTATTTCTTGGTCGATTTCAAAAATTCAAAGACCTAGTTGGAGAGCACACCAAGACGATTCTAATAAACCCAGTCACATCTCAAACACCCCGACAAAAAAATTTGTAGCTCCACAAACTTTGACGGAGGATATGTTGCGTCACACGGCGCGCCCAAAAGGCGCTAATCTTCGAAAACTCACCGAGAACAGAAGTGAACAGCAGAACAATCTGATGATCCATTCCAACTCCCAAATAAGTCAGAAGGCCTTTTCCTTCCCCAGCAGTAAACGGTAAATAGATCAAAAGAGGGCAGAGTGTGGTACTTATCAATTCGAATCCAGTAGCCCTGAAAATGGTCCGTTTGTGGTCTTTTTATTAGTTTTTCTTACGTTGTCAGATGACCAACGAGAAGATATTTAAAATCGGTGGTGACAATTTTTGGAGAATGTCTTAAAATGACGTAAACGGCTTGAGCGTAGACGATGATGGAAATAACGGCAAGGGCAGTCAAACTGTTGAAATACCACCGCGGATTCGGGTCAAAATAAGGATTAATCGAGAGATTTTGACTCATAGAAGGGGAGCAGAGAGCAAAATGGAAGTAGAACTACCCGTGGAATAATGGCGGAATAGTTATTGGGCCGGGATTCTGTTCATGATCAACAGGTGCTTTTTTCACACTGCAATGATTTACTTGCTCTTTTTAATCTATGAGAGCCGAGGATATTGGAATAACACAAATTATATTATTGCATCGTTTCTAAGAAATCCGAAAAAAAGAGCAGCTGCAGAGATCATTTCAAATAAATCTATTCAAGGGAGCCCCCTCTCTCTTTCGTGATGAGAATCTGGGGCACAAATGACCTTTGATGGGACCCTTGTGATCTATTGGGTACTATACTCCTCGTTTATTCCTTTAGAAGCCCAAGAAACGGAGAAACTTGAAGAAAGCCATCATGGGCAAACTCCCGGGCGCACCCCGTTTCCGAGCGCGCCGCGTTACGTAACATATCCTCTGTCGAAGTTTGTGGGGTTACAGATTTTTTTGTAGTGGTAGTTGAGTTGCCCTTAGGTTCCTTAGAATCATCTTGGCTGGCTCTCCAACTAGGTCTTTGAATATTTTTCCAAGACATGGCTGACACCTTGAACCTCAAATCACCGGCTAGTAACGGCTCAAACCATCTGGTGGCCGAAATATTTGGTCAAATTTTGTCCATTTCTGGTAAACGCGAATTCTGCTAACAAAAAACGGCAAAAAAACGACAAAAATGGTCAAAAGCGAGAATAGAACGTCGAGATCATTCCGACAGCCAACTGGACTGAAGTGCGGTCCGCCTTCTATCTCCACAGCTGCCCGTTGGTCTCGTCTCTCCACTTCAAAATGAGCAACGAGAGTGTCAGCTCCACCCCGACCGTCGACCATAATAATGCCAATGTCCATGTTGATGTGAAATATGTCGAATATGCGGAGAAGAAAACCGAAGAAGTGAAGCAGAAAAGCGAGAAGAAGAAGATCCCCGAGGACCTCGACCTAGATGAATTCATTGCTACCGTACTCAACGTCGGCACCCCCGGCTGTTCGCTGCAGGAGATGCTAAAACCGGAAACCATTATGACATTCTGCTCCATTGCTAGGTGGACATCGCTTCCTTCATTTTGTCGGTCAAGACGACCTGGCACGGTCTAGCCTTTGCCCATCCTATTAAACGCGCTCCAATGCTAACTATTCCACCTTTATGCAGTCTAAACTAGCTCTTTATATCGCCGTACGGTTGAATAAACAGCAGGAAAATAATAAAAAGCGTGAGAAAATGACTAAACCCGTCAAAAACTAGTTTTCCCTATAAATTTCATCGCCGCGCGCTTACGCAGGCTCCCAATTTTTAGGATTATACGGGATTTTTGTGCTTTTCCAGAGAATCCTTCAAGGACCAGCCATTTATGCTCGAACTGGACGGGCCCGTCAAGATTTGCGGCGATACGCATGGCCAATATTCGGATGTGTTGCGCCTGTTGGATCGTGGCGGCTTCCCGCCCTGTTCCAGCTATCTCTTCCTCGGGGACTATGTCGATCGCGGCCATCAAAATCTTGAAGTTGTTCTACTTTTTATGGCTTACAAGGTGAATTTTGAGACTACAGATTTAATGGAATTTAGATCAAATATCCGTATAATTTCTTCCTTCTGCGTGGAAATCACGAATGTCGATCCATTAATCGAGTCTATGGATTCTTCGAAGAATGCACAAGGCGCTATGATGCCCGTATTTGGACCATCTTTCAGGTACCGTTACAAGCTGACCAACCCTAATTGCGTCCATAATTACCGCATCCTCCACCCGTAAATTGTCGGCAGCGGCGGCAAGCGACGAGGTCTGGCGGACCCCAACCAGTATCGCTTCTCGGCCTTATGGCTAAGATCAAAGTGTAGTAATCGTTCTTATCGAATTAACCTTCGATATATACCGCTATTGTGGTATACAAGGTTAACCGATTTTTGAGACCTGAAGTGGCAGCTGGCTTGCTAGCTCCTCTTCCTGGGTCGGCCCGGCGTTGCACTGCTGCTGGGAACGGCCCTCCCCCAAATGGGGGAAATAAAATGGACAGTGCAATGCGACGGAAACCTTGAACATTTGAAAGCAGCAGGCTGTTCTTGTCCAAAAGCTGTCTCTAACGCCGTTTTTGGCGTAGACGGGACTGTCGGGTGTTTGTGTCCGTATCTCGGCCATTTCTTTGTCGATTTCAAAAATTCAAAGACCTGGTTGGAGAGCACGTCAAGACGATTCTAAAGAACCCAGGCGCACCTCACCCGCCCCGACAAAACAAATCTATAGCCCCACAAACTGATCTCTCTTACATCTTGGGTGAAATGGGCACACAGATCAAACCCAAGGGTCCATTCTCCGTAATATGATCAATTACAATTTTCAGGACGTGTTTGCCCTGATGCCGTACGTGGCCCTGGTCGGCGGCCGTATTCTCTGCATGCATGGCGGTCTCTCGGAGGGTTTGAACAGTCTCCAACAGCTGCGTGAGGAGAAGAGACGGCCCCTCGACCTGCCCAATCCGTCCGTCCTGATGGATCTGCTCTGGGCTGATCCGGATCCGTTTGTCGATGGCTGGCTGCCGAATAGCCGGGGTGTTAGTGTCGTCTTTGGGAAGAATCAAGTCTTCGAGAAGATCACCAAACTCGGCGTGGATCTAATCGTCCGAGCGCATCAGGTCGTCCAAGACGGCTATGAATTCTTCGCGGATCGACGGCTGGTGACCATTTTCTCAGCTCCTCACTATTGCGGACAGTTCAATAATAACGCGGCTATGCTGGTCGTCGATGCTGATAACATGTGCATGTTTCATGTATTGCAACCGCAGGAAAAGGACAAGCCCGTGAAGGTGATGATGAAAAGATGAGATGACTGCGATAGCGACAAGAAGAAAAGAAGAAGACGAGATATATGTATTCATACAATCGCAATGGGGGTTATTTTTATCATATAAAACTGCTCATTGCTCCTAGATTTTGTTGTATTTAATTGTTTTTAGTGTTCGTTTACTGGATTTTCTGTGTTTCGAGTCGTCAATGGGTTAAATTGTGAAAATTGTAGGATTTTGGTCACTTTCTCGGTTGCTTCTACACTCAAAATGTAGCCCAAAAATTTCTCTACAAAGCCTGGTGTCCCACTTAGAATTTAGCATGAAAATGCCCGAGATTTGGGCGCTCTGAACCAATTTTGTTCGATAAATGGTCGAAATCTGCCCACAGAGAGGGACAAGAACCGTCTTTGTCCTTTTCCAAGCATTTTTAAGGCGAAAATCAACCGCAGGATCAAGTAATTACCCTTTCAGTAAATATAAAGGGAAAAACTACGTGAAATGGTAAAAAAAACGGATTGAAAAAGGCGCCAAACGCCTTGAAAAGTGATATTTGAACCCACCATCCTTTTGGAAGCCGAATACCCAGTCCCTCCTTTTCCAAATCGATGTTTGGTGGAATAGGAGTGGCGCCGGTGACTTGCCTAAAGCCACAACTCGTTGTATGCGCTTACGTAGCATATCCTCTTTCAAAATTTGTTGAGCTCCAGACTTTTGGGCGGTTGGAATATTCATTAGAATCGCCTTGACGTGCTCTCCAACTAGACCTTTGAATTTTTGAAATAGCCCAAGAAATGGCCGAGATACGAACACAAACACCCGAGACTCCCGTCTTCCCCAAAAAACGGGCGCCCACGAAATTTGGCGCTTTGCCCATGTGTGGACTAGCCTAATCTTTGTGTTACAATAATCTTATTAGAAATCGGCAAATTGATGGAATTAGAGTAATCTTCTTTGAAAAAAAGATTATTATAGAGTTTGAGAAAGAGATTATCCTCCGGCTCATCCTTTATTTGATCCGAAGGTTCACACTTTTTCCTTTATAAGGAGCCCCATCCAATAGAAGCTCACCCATCTCACCAGCCCCCCTACTCGAAACCTGATGGTCATCACAGCTTCAATTCCAATGCCTTCAAACGACAAAGACGCTTCTTCTGAAGAAATCCTGCTTCTTACCAAGAAAAAGAAGACCACAAGAACGCTAGGAAGACTGAAGACGCAGAGGACCAACAGTGGAAAATGGAAACGGCCAGTCGTCAGTGTACAACTGTAGCCAATTCACTAAATTCTTCTTATTCTATCATTCTTTCCTTGTTGTTTATTTCTTGTTAATTTCTATCTCCTTCTTACTTTACCGTCCTTTTTCCTGGCTTACTGTAAGGATGCGCTAACAAAACCGCACGTAAACAGCGGGTGAAACGGACGAAATTCGCTGAACAAAATTGAAAACAGACGATACTTCTTCTGTTAATTTATTTCAATAAGTGATCTCATTAAAAAAGAAAATTCCTGTCGTCAATAAAAATCAAGTCTCCCAAATTCCCATTGGCATCGAACTTTCCCCGAATACTGGTCTTTCTTATGCCTTTATCCGTTGTCAGGTACCAGGCAGCTAAGTCGTCGCCCGTAGCCTGTGCAGGAGTGATTGCTCTCACAAAATTTGACTTCATGCAATCCAAAATTCCCCGTATGCCTAATATTATCATACATTAGAAGCGAACGCCTACCTTCCACGCCTGCATTAGAAACGAAGTTGCTATATTCACCAGTAGCCGGCTTCACATAGGAATAGGTGGTCCAGAGTTGCTTTGAAATTTTCTGAAAAGTCTTCGTATTAGGATATCCGTGGATTACTATAGTTGTTGTAGTAAAACTCACTTTTTCTACAGCTGAAAGCTCCGCGTCGTCAAAATTGTTTTCGGCCATCAAGCGATTAGCGGCTCTTCGAATAACTTCAACCCATTGTTGGGCTTCCGCCTTGTCCGCTGTCGCGGTGACGACAAGAAGAGAAGCAAGGAGAAGAGGAAGTCCCCACATGGTCCACAATATCACAACGATTCAGACAGCCGCTTTTATACGCTTCCAGCTCGTAAAAAACGGGCGAATGGACAGAAAAGGGAGAATGCAGTCTGCTCGGAATAGTTACAATAGTCACAGGCTGGCTTTACGAGCTTGACTCCAGCTGTGAAATTTTCCTCCCTTTCCCCCTACTGCACAAGGAATTGCAGTTTTATTGCAAATACGTGACAATCCGACTGGATCGAGGCTCTTTATGATCCATTTCTTGTGTCGGGAGTTTCGGGGCCTTCTTTTCAAGCAAATGATCACGGTTACTTGATTTCTAGTAGCGAAATTGAAAATTACGATTATTTGACAAGGCATTTACCAAAAAGGGCCAGAAACGTCTGACTATCGCATTTGAAACAGGGCTGCACGAGAAGTTCGACTCGAATTCGCTCTACTTCAAAATCGCAAAAACTCGAACTCGACTCGAATTTCGAGTACGACTTCCAAGCTCTACTTTTTTTCGGGAGGCTCCAGCTCGATCTCAAAAATGCCCTGCTCGTACAGCCCTGATTTAAACGGACTATTACGAGTCTTGGTCCAACCGACCGTGAGTTATTTGGAGAGTAACCGCAAGGTTTCCTAGCATAGTATAGTGTAGCTACGCGCCTACAAGAGTCCTACAAGAGTCGTTGCGTTTCAGCGTATCAGATTAAATCCCCTGAACAAAACTGAAACGTTGCATGTAATTTTCCATTTTTACATGTCTATAATTTTTGAGTTTGTCCTTCATATTCAGCAAAAAATTCAGAGCACACTGAAGCTGACCTTGAAAAATGTAACTGATTCCTCCCATGCGACCAAGGCGTTCATAATTAAAGAAAATTTTCAATGCCGGATATTTATTTGGACTACATTTAATTTGTGATAAAATGTTATTAAACAAGTGGACTTTCCTGGTCGTAGAAGATCATGTAGCTGACCAAATTTCCCCGGTCGAATTGTCCTTGAATGCGGCACTTCCTTGTATCCTTATCGGTTCTGATATTCCAGACTGCAATGTCGTCCCCGGCAGCTTGTCCAGGAGTGATCTCTCTCATACGATGATGTGCGTACATGTATTGGATGATCCATGTTAAAGCTGAAGAGAATTGTATATACGGTATCTGGCCAATAAATTTAATAGAAATGAAATCTTACTCTCTACGCCACCAGTGCCGCCGCAGGCGTAAGTCAGGCCACTGTCCTCATCCTTATGAACCCATCAATAGACAGCATTGACCGGGATTTTCTGAAAAGTTTAACTGTAATTTAGTTAGATGTAATTTAAATATACGTAACAGATGATTCAATGGCTCACACTTCCAACAGCTTGCAGAGACTCTATGTCGAAGCGGTTTTGTGTCACAAAGCTGTTAGCAGCTTTTCGAAGTACTTCAGTCCACTGCTGAACTTCAGCCTTGTCCGCTGTCGCGGTGACGACAAGAAGAGAAGCAAGGAGAAGAGGAAGTCCCCACATGGTCCACAATATCACAACGATTCGGACAGCCGCTTTTATACGCTTCCAGCTCGTAAAAAACGGGCGAATGGACATGAAAAAGGGAGAATGCAGTGTGCTCGGAATAGTTACAATAGTCACAGGCTGGCTTTACGAGCTTAACTGACTTCCAGCTGAGAAATCGTTCCACTCCAAAATGAATAAAAGATCCCAGAAGGACAAATACCAGCGTTGGGAAGTGGGCTGTGGTAGGGGTCGTGTGAGCTGTTTGGAGGCGGCCGTGCAACCATTTGAGCTGAAATTTGTTTAGGTGGTAGCCCTGGATGTCAGCTCCATGTGGGCCTTGAGATTGCCGAAAATGGTCCATAAATAACCGAGATATACCGGTTGCGAGCCGGGATTTCACCGTCGCGCGGATCCCGCGCGGACAATATCCACCGCGCCATAGTATTCCGTACCAGGGATAGTTTTTTGGCCACAATTGGTAATAAATTTATGCTTCCGGTGTGAAAATCCAAGATATTGACAATCAGACCAGTTCCTGCCGAAACTGTAAAATCTGGTCAACTCGACCAATTCCTGTCTAAAATTCGGTCATTTGACATTTGGGCGTCGCTTTTCAGTCATTTCGTCTCCTTCTACCGTCGTGGGCTGCCGTTTCTTCTTATCGTCAAAATTAGGCCAGTTTATTTCATTTTATAAAAGTACTGCCGCCGTTTTCCCGCGCAAAGGCCAGAAAAGGCGTTGTGGACTCCGATCCACGTAAAATTACGTCTCGCGCGTCTACCGCAACTTTTTGGCTAAAAAGGACGAGAGCCAGCCAATGGGATGCGCCAGAGAGGGGATCCGCCTCTCTCTGGCAACCGTTTCTCTCGAGAAATGGTATCCTGGCCCAGGTTCTTAGCACGATCAGTTCTTTCGTTGAGCCACAGCGGTGTTTGGTCCGACTCAACTGTTCTTGCTATAGGAACCTGGAAGAGTTCGACTCCTAGATTTTTTTGGGATAAATTCAAATTGAAAATTTGGTGAATGGGGCTTGCGGCTTATTTGGCTGAAATAAGACTTGTTACAGGATTCTGCGCGGGTTTCGAAGACTGGAAACGATATTGGAATAGTGGCAAGAAGAAGCAGCCAGAGCCAGCAGTCAGTCTCTGTAGAACTACAAGCCAGTACCAGCCAGTCAGCAACCGCCAGAATGGTTTGGCGTCTTCGGTGAAACGACGAATTTCTGGTCAAATTTTGGTTAGAACCATTGATATCGCTTCCTGGAACTGAAAGCAGCCATCAATCAAAGTTGAATTCGCTCAAATGGCTTCTAATCGCTTCATTTTTACCGCGTAGAGTAGCGAAGGGTTGATTTTTGACCGCTGCCCAGTTTTCGTATTGCCGTGTTCTTACGGCATGGCTGCCAATTTCTGCTCAAAATGCTAACAGTCAATGTCAATCATGCGCCTTTATGACAATTTATTCTGTATAATTCCAGATGTTTTTCAGAAATCGAAGAAAGAAAGAAGAAAGGGCAGAGCAGCAGAATCCAGAAGAGAGATAACCGCTGCTAGAAGAGATTCGCAAGGATTTGGATGTTTTCCCGCCTGATAGCTGCCCGTCTTCAACTATGGCACTTCTCCAGCTTCTATAGGTTTGTTTCGTGTCTTTTCTTATAGATCTGGAAGAGAATGCTGGCCATGGTGGCTGACAAAGTTATGAACCAGCCAAACTGAGACTTGATTTTTGCGTTTATTTGCTTCATTCTTTTAAAATGAATGTTCTCTTTTCAGGACAGCTGCCCCATGGACGTTACCGCCCCGCTAGAAGAGCCAAGAAGGCTTCTTCGTCTAGAAAAATGTGATATTTTGTTCTCCAACAGGCGTAGAAGCTCTGTTTAGAGATGTGTTATTGTATTTTTGTTTCCCAATTTGTTCCCCAGCGCTGCGTTCCCCGTCCCAGCCGCTCGTCCCCGTTTTCCCCTTCCTCTTTGCTTCCCTCGCCGGTCCTCCACTTTTCTTCGCCGTTCTTCCCCCATTTTCCCCTCGCGTCCACCCCGTTTTCCGCTCCTCCTCTCGGCTTCGTATAACTCTTCAGTCCTCGCTATTCTCCCGAAGCTGTAAGTCGGGAGAGCCACCTACAGCGGAATGTTTAAAAAGCGAAAAATCGCAGTCTGGAAGGGATAGGCCAGTCAAATGCCTGGTCCCTCCCGCTCGGCGCCTAATCATCAGCAAAGGATCCGCCAAAAGAGTAACCCAATATTTACCAATCAAAAAATAGCGGCTCCATAGGCTGCAGAAGTATCACTCTCGGCTCCAACTGCTGTTATTCCTGCCTGTTTGGAGAGTTCTTCAATCCGAATGGCGAATCTGGGCTTCTTTGCGTTCCCAACCATGTAGACCTTCTTTATTCCCAATGGGACCATTAATTCCAAGGGGAAAAGGGTCAATAAATTGTCAATGACTCCAGTACAAATGGCTTGAAGGACCTGAAATGGCCATATTTGGCTTGGGATCAATTTTAGAGGAAGGAATCACCTGAACTAGGGAGGTATGATGGTCTAGGCCAGAAATATTTGCTCCAATTAGTGGTAGGCCTCTTTCTTGGATGAATAGAGGGGTAGCGGAGGCTGTGGGCCTGGATGGAGAGGATTTCTCGGACTTGGAGCAATTATCCACGTCTGTGAGGAGTTTTTCCACATTGGGTGGTGAGCCAGCCGACCCAGTGGCTTCGGCGGACCAAGAGGAGAGCAGCTGAAACTTTTTTTTGGCTAATAAGATAAAGCCGCTGTGAAAATGTCGAAAAATGGGTGAAAAATACTCTAACTCCCTTCAATAGCAACCCTTTCCCTTATCTGGAAGTCCCAAATTTCAAAAAGCTCCAGGTTACTGTAGGACAATCCGCTCTTCCTCCATGTTCATGGAAAAGAACGATTATTTGAGGATACGGTAGCCTAAATTCCTCGTTACCTTTAAAAATGCATCGATAGCATTTCCCCCATTCATGGATCTCCCAGCCAGGATGACATTTTCCTCTGTAAAGGGCAAAGTATCCACAGTGGGGCAGTTAATTTTCGTATTTTTGGATGCAATAACACTAATTTGAGAAGACGTTCCCAGAATTAGATCTAAACATTAAGATATTCCCTTCCTAAAACTGGCCCTTACAAGCGACGTCCAAATTATCGTCAGCCACGGATTTTATAGAAGCTTGAAGGTCTCCTAACGGGATAAAAACGTCCACTCCGGCGAGTTCTTCAAATCTTGTAGGGTCTACAGTACCCAGAATGAATTGGTCATTTTCTATGATCTTTGGGAGTTGAAAATTAGGATATGGGCTATCCTGAAAGAGATAGATGGATTACGGTAGGATCCCAATAGGAAAAGACAATCTACTTCGTGAATACGGTCATCCAGGCACTGATCCCACTTTCCATCGCTACAATAGCCAAAACTCTCGGCCAATTGCCAGCTCATTTTCACTTGTTCCTGATTGTTGCATAAATAACAAGCCAAGAGGTCCATGATGGTCCCACAGCGATCGTAGTCCTTGTAGAGACGATGTTCCAGAAGGGAAACAGCACCAAATCCAGGAAAGATTGGTCTAGAAGGTTTGAGAAGCTGTTCCATTACTTGGGGATCATTTGGATACATCCAGGTGAACAAAGGCGACGAAATTATTTTTCCTGGAAGAATTTTTGGTACTGACTATGGAAAAGTGACAGATATACGAAAATACAATAATTTTAGGCGCACCACGTGTTTAAAAACAAGGAAACGGCAAAAATAAGATAGCAATCTATTTACATCGAGGGGATTACAGTAATCAGAATGTTTTCAAGGATAATCTACCTTCTTGGAGTTCCTTTCCATTCCAGGCGACGATTCCATGCATTTGACCGGCTATTCGGAGCCTACCAATCTTCCCAGCGGTTCCAGGAAGGTTACTGTACTCCTGGATGGCTTCCTAAAGCTGATTTAGGCACTAATTTGTAAATCCAGTAACCGAAAATAGCAATAAAATGAAAATAGCGTCAATACTTGGATGAAATAACGGGAAACTGACTAGAAACTCACTTTCAGGCACTGTAAGGAGCAGAAAATAATTTTCTGAGGATTTTGATTGCCTAGTTCTTCTTCACTTTCATGTCTTCTGGACTTTTCTAGGAGGATTTTTCTGAAAAGGAGGAAAATTAACTTCAAAAAGAGGAAATATACCCTTTTTTGACTATACAGACTTTAATTGAAGTAGTGCCTAGGTCAATTCCTATGGAGATCATTGGAAAAGTAAAATAACAGCAGAAATCACAGGAACAGTGGCAGAGAGCGGCCGCGGTCAACTGCACCCGTGATAGAATCGATAAGGGGCAGAACAATAGGCAACAACTATTACCCGTGGTTTTTGGTCGGGTAGTAGACTTCCCGAGCTGGATTTTTAGTGTGTTTTCGAGGGGGTCCATTGTTTTTAGGCCCTCAAAAAGTGATAAAAACAGTAGAAAGCAGCCGCCTGCATGATGTTTATAAGCCGGGCAACGGGTACCCGAGGTTCCCGGGAACCCAACTTGCCGGCCCATCTTGAAACGCTCTTTTCAGCCCAATTCCCCGGGGCTGGCACTTCCCTTCCCGGGAAGTCCGTTATCCGGGAACTTCCCCGGATTTATTTGAGATAAACATGTTTAGAGGATAGTAATGAAACTCTTTATTTATGGTACTACTATATTTACATTAAAGGGACAGTCTCGCACTAGTTTGGTTGGGCACGAATTACTGTAGAATTTGTCTTTGGCGTCTCTTTTGGCAATTTGATTTGTATTGAAAACTCATCATTTTGTATTTTTGCATTTTATTCTATGAAGCATATGATTCGCTAGCTTCTGCTGATCATTTTGATATAAAGAAATGCAAGAAATTATGGAAAAAAACGAGCGAAAATGATTTTTAGAAAATCGCAGTAAATCTGCTCCATCTCATCGTACCCCAAATGGGGTACGTTCGCACCTATGCGAGACTGTCCCTTTAAAGAAAGCCCATAATCAAAGAAATCTAACAACCGTTAATTTAGTGCGACAAGGACCAGCGAGGAACGTGTCTCTTCCGTTAACATGCTCTCTCAAATGCTGCCTGTTATCTTGTCTACACACAAGAGATTCTTGAGTTTACTTCCTGTAATAACTCGGCCGCTGCTGCCCTTCACCAGCCGCGGTAGGGCTTCCTCGTCGGTTTAATTACCCAAGTTTGAGGTACTAACTACCTTCCGACCCTATGAAAATAGAGGACGAGTAGAAATTTTGGAACCGCTTCCTTTGAAAAAGAGGGGAGGCAACAAACTGGGGGAAAGCAGGAACGACAAGGATGGTGGTCTATTTTCCATAAGATATACGATATTCTACACAATAGCTAGATCAAAAACAATTTATTCATCGGAGTACTGTTTTGATCTTGTTCATATTGCACTGACATGTGTTTCCAGAGCATTTTCAAAATCCACTTCTTACCTTCCATAAGTACACATAGAATCCTGTGGCCATAATTTTTGCAAACGCAGCTGCCATCTAGACACTGTAGAAATCAAGAAATCACTCTATTTCCTCCATTTAGCATGAGCACACGTCGCTTGCACAGGTGGCATTGAGCTGTTTCAATTAATTTCCTCCATTTAGCACACGCACGTATCGCTTATACATTTCCTCCATTTAGCAGACACATGTATCTGTTATACATTTTCGAAACCGAGTTCTCTCCTGTTTTACAAGGACAATTGATATTAAAACAGGGTACAGCGGTAGATAGCAGCTTCCTCTCCCTTCATTATGTCGTCTTTCTGCTCTGGAATACTGTCAAAATGGGAGAACTAATCACTTACAGCTCGAAATATTAGTCTTTGGGGGATCTTTCTTGAATTCCGTCAAGCCATATGGCCATAGCTTCCAAGATAAAGAATAAGAACAGGAATTATGCCAGTTCTGAAAGAGGAAAGTGAAGTTACTGTAGGAAATAAGGTAAAGAAGGAGGAAGAACGGATTGAAGGGCAGGAAGGACCGGGTAAGGTTTTGTTTAGAAGGGAAACCCGGTGGAATCGTACGGACAGATAGGAAAGCAGGTGGAAGGAAGAAAAGAAGAAGGGAAGAAAGGGCAGGCGTTGGGCAGGGGAAGGAGATAACGAGACAGGTGATAAGGTCTTCTTCTTCACTTTTCTGCCGTCTCTTGGCTAGTGGTTTGTCCCAAGGAACGGCCGTCTCGCCTCGGCAGTCCCCTTGCCCTATCAGCTGATAGCGCCCCTCCTCATCGGTTTAATTACCCAAGTTTGAGGTACTAACTACCTTCCGACCCTATGAAAATAGAGGACGAGTAGAAATTTTGGAACCGCTTCCCTCTAGAAGGGAGGCAAAATATGAGAAGCGACTCCGAGACAGATGTCTCGGCGCCAAAGAAAGGGGCGAAAGTCGACGGCCACTGCCGGGTCACCATATGTTTATCTTCACACGTCATAAAGTTATCTCCCTATCATCTTGTTACCAGCGGGTCTTCGGCAGCCTACGGCTGTCGTCTTGTTAGAATTATCCGTCTCGACCTGTCGCGACCTTTCCGCTCTTCTGCCGACGACCGCCTGCGGCGGCCCCCGGGATTAAAAAATTAGTAATCCCTTTACCGTCGGACACTTTCCCATCGGACAGACAAACACCATAGCACTTTATCATCTTGTTATTATCCAGTAGTCAATCAATGCCGATCATCTGGCCAGCAGCCGGTCTTTCCTCCTAATTGATTGAGGGAAAGCGCTGCTTCAATTCCTTCCAATTCGGAATCCTGCCAATTTTGCCACAGCCAAATTGCATCAGAGAATTCATAAAGTCATCGAGAGTCGCCAAGTTTTTCGGATCGGGGAGCATTCCTCTCTCGCCGCCGAGAATACTGGCTATTTCGTCTCGCGGTTCTGAATGGAATTATCCAACCGATAAGAGAAATACTAACCAGTTCCTCTTTCTTATGGGCCAACTTTTCATCTGTATCCTTGAGATCGCTGGTCTGGTCCACAATCTTGGCCGTAATCAGCTCTTCCCGCGCCTCCTTCTGGTTCAAATCGTCAGTCTGATCCTTGGAAACATTGAGTTCTTCTCCTTCCCCTTTCGTATGGGCCAACTTTTTCTCCGGGTCATCTTCCGTCTCCTTCTCCTTATGTTCCAACTGTTCATCCGTATCCTTCAGACTGCTGGCCGGTCCTTCTTGCCCCGTCTTCTCCTGACCAACTTTATCGAGAACCTTGGGAGCGACTGGTTCTTCGATGTAGTTCGGACCGTCAACATAATGCATGCCCTTGATAGTCTTCCCGACAGGGGTCTGTTCCTCCGTGATAATTTAAAGAAAGAGTTCCCGGCTTAAAATAGAGGGGAGGCAATATGGCGACCAGTGACTGATGGTTCCTTTGATGAGCCCCGCGACCGACTGGCTCATCCACTTATGTTCTACAATAAAAAAAAGGTACACAAATGATGCAGTTTATTCGGTGATCGCCATGTAAGAAGGGAAGCAACGAGGACACCGACGCGTGCATCAAGACACCCCGGGGGCCCGAGCAGACATATTTCTTGTTTTCTATGACCGTGGTCTGTTTCTCGTTGAGCTACAAACCGATAACTACTTCGAAAGGTCCTCGGAACGTAGTTTTCTGTCACAAGGATAGAGTTCACCTCATTTTTCGCCTTATAACCCAATTTTTAACTAAAATCTAGTCTATTTTCTCCCAGGATATCCGTTCGGAGGCAAACCCAAACAACAATGTGGGTTACAAAAGAAAGAAAAGGCTCCTTCGCCGTCTTTCAGACCTGTTTAGGGCTTTTAACAACAAAATCTTTCTTGGTCCGCTTTTATTTTGAGTGGAGAATAGTTCTGGGATTTTGGTTTGAATCTGCTGCTCGGAGCGATCTCCAAAGGATAAAGACTGGAGAGAAAAGACAGCAATAGAAGTGACTTTGACCTCGTTCAACTAGGGCCCCCGCAAAGAGAAACAGTTCAGTTGCAGTCCCTTTTATTTCCTCCCAAAGAATCTCTCGGACGAAGATGCTAAAGAAGAGTGGAGGACCGCCGCGGCTCACAGCCTCAAGGCTTGAGGCTCAAGCCTGACATCAAACCACAAGAAGCCTTTTCGTTATTAGGACCACTAGTTAGTCTCTAGGTTTCTTTTGATGTCTATGTTGTATTTATTCCTCCCTGTGACTTAACCCCGAAAATGAATTCGAGCAAAAAGATTTTGGGACCTTGGCCAACACATAACAGGGGCGTCCGGGGCGCCTTCAAACCGGGGCGCCTTCCATAAAACTGGGCTCTTCTAGTCGAACATAACAATAACAATGGCGCAGATTGGTGGGTAGCATTCAATCAGTCATCTCTCTAGATAAAACCAAATTTTCAAGCGATCGTGGAAATGAATTTCGCTGAAAACGGGCTGCTATTTTTTGCTTCAATCGGAATACAAAACGTCTCACATAATTGAGTGTTGTTCTTTTCAGTCGTTTTCTGGCTCTTGAAAACTAAAAATGGGTTAATTTTAGGTAATCGTGGAGCTGACCGTCCAATCGATCACAGAAATCAGCGAATTCAGTAGCAGTTTCAAGGCGGACGTGTGGTTCTCTCAAATCTGGAGGGATCCTCGACTGGATTTCACTGATCGGTAGGTTTCTTTTTCTAAAAATACCTGTTATTTGCACGAATCCATATGACCAGTGTTCAATAGACAAACATTGCAAAGGAAATTTCATATTTCATAGTGGAAGGGAAGGGATATTCACCGTTTTATAAAAATCTGACTGGTAGGTTGATCGATAAGTCCTGTCAATGACCTCATAACTTTTGATAGAGACCGTTTTACAGTACATATGAGCACTTCTTAGGTAGATCTCGGAGTGACCGATCTGATAAAGCAAACTAGAAAAAAATTCCATGTAATTGCGAAATTTACCGGGCGTTTCAAAAAAAAAGTTTTGAGTTTTGCTATCTTCGCTGGTACGGTATCTTCCCGGCCGCTTCTGAAAAAAACTGAATACGCCGTTCGATCGGGCTCACAGAGTTGATCAAAATCATCTATCGAACTTTTATTTTTCATGTAAAATCGCCATTTCCCAATCGATTGTCAAATAGGGTGCCAGCAGTGCGTATTGAAATTACGGCTCGAGGGTTCGATCCCGCTCGGCGTCGATCTTTTATACTGTCTTTTGTTTTTTTCTTTTTTTGCAGCAAACACCTTCTTTTGCAAAGATGAAGCCATATCAACAAAAAGAAAAAAAGAAATAAGGTGATATCATCGAGCGGATCCGAACCCCCGACCTTTCTATTCTGTTTTGCAGAAACCCACTGCGCCATTTGACCAATTTTTAGAAAATGAAGGTTTTCCACAGAAAATAAAAGTTTGATAGATGATTTTGATCTCTGCGAGCCCGATCGAACGGCGTATTCAGTTTTTTCAGAAGTGACCAGGAAGCACCAGCAAAAATGGCAAAACTCAAAACTTTTTTTTGAAACGCCCGGTAAATTTCGCAATTACATGGAATTGTTTTCTACTTTGTTTTATCAGATCGGCTACTCCGAGATCTACCTAGGAAGTGCTCATGTGTACTGTAAAACGGTCTCTATCAAAAGTTATGAGGTCATTGACAGGACTTATCGATCACCCTACTATAATAACAATTCTTATTGTCGACTTGAAATTCCGTTACAAATAAATTTCACGGTACAAACCACACAAAAATTATTGCGACAACGCTTCTGCTACGGTTGCGTAGCTTTAGATAAGGATCAAAAAACACAAAACACCACATTTTCAACAATTTTTGAAATGAATCCTCTTGAATAGGAATACTTTAAATGGAGGGAAAGATTTATTTGTAGGGGATTACTCTGTGGAATTAGAAAGGATATCGGCCAAATGGCGGGGAATAACAATTGAAGGCATACCATGGCACACATTGGGAAGCTGGGGACCCTCTCTCCAGCTTTTTCCATTAAATATTTCAGTTTTATCGAGGACTTTGTCTGTGTCATTCCATCCTCCAATTACAAAAATCTCATTGTCAAGGACTGCTGCAGAACAGCCAAATCGACGTTGTTTCATTGGCAGCAGTTGTTTCCATGTTCCTTTCCCTTCTAGATTACTCACTTCCAGTACAGTATTGAATGTTGTCTTCCAAAAATCACCTCCCATTAAAATGAGATTATTTCCATAAGAAACGAGAGAAGGACCATAAAGAGGTGTTGCCATATCATTCAGCTTCGTCCAAACACCACTCTCCGGGTCAAAACATTCCACACTTTTCAAATAATTCCAACCATCACTCCTTCCACCACAGACGATGAATTTGCCATTATGAACTGCTGCAGCTGCACCACCTCGGGAATATTTCATGCCCCTAAAATATTGATTAGCCCTGATTGAGCCTTGTATCAGATGTTGTATCATCTCGTTTGAAAGACGAACCTTGTCTTGAGTGTGGATCAGGGCTGGGCGGGATGGCCATTTCAAAACGGGACGGGACGGGACTCGTCCCCCAAAAAACGGAATGAAAGGGACGGGAACGGGAAACCCCGGGGGTAATCCCGCGGGACGGGACGGGACTCGTACATTGAAATGGATACGATTAGACGAAACGGGACGAGAATTCTGCACAGCCCGTCACATTCAGTCTCATTTCGCTTCCCAAATGGTCCCGTAGTTGAAAATCGACCGTTGGAAACCGAGCAGAAGAGAAAAAGGGAGGAAAGTATTCAACTTACGGTATTTTAATCCATTTGTCCTCTTTTGGATCATATCGTTCCACACTTTTCAAATCCCTTCCTCCAAATACCCAGATGGATCCATTCCATTCCACACTACTATTTGTAATACCCCATCGATCCTCATTCATATCTGCCAATCGTATCCATTTCAATGTTTTGTTATCCAATTTGTATAATTCTTTCTTCATGCCCGAACCACCGAATACATAGATCTCTCCATCCAGATATACTGCACCTCCGGCACGAAGTTCTTTCGGTAATTTCAATGCCAATTTGATCCATCTGTCTTGTGTCAAAATAACCATTTCATCTGTTCCTCTGATATATTTTCCTCCTCCAAGGACTAAAATCTAAAAGACTGCTAATTATTCTATTCCACAATATCTCACCGGACTGCATATACGATATACCGAAAATGATTTCGGTATATCGTCACACCTATGCCATTTTTTGCCCAATTTCCTTATTTCACTGCTATTTTTTGTGTTGGTTTTACAAGGGTTTTCAACTCCAAGGCAGCACAACCAGGGAGCTGCGCTTCCCGGACCCCCTGCCTAGTGGCTCCTCGTCTACATGCCTGCCGCGCGTAAAACGGGCCTACGCGGGAGTGTCCGGTGTTTGTGTCCGTATCTCGGCCATTTTTTGGTCAAATTCAAAAATTCTAACTGCATCTGGAAGAGCACGTTTTTAGATCTCCAAAAATGGTTTTTTTAGATCTCAAAAAATGGTCGATATATGGCCGAGATACATTCAAATGTGATGCTATGTGATGCGCGGAGCCGGAATCGGACGATATTGTCGAGTTTTTTTTTTGATTTTATTGAACAAATAGGCGTAAAACAGCCCGAGAAGTATAACTACCCGAAAAACATGGTAAACTACTGAAACAATAGGAAAAACAGAAAAGCAAAAATGTTTGTTTGCGAGCGGGATCGAACCCGGGTTGCTAGAATAGGACTTCGCAGAAAACCACTCGACCCTGTGGTGCAAAACTTGAAACGGTCTTTTCGACCACTGAGAATAAGTTTTTGCAGAGATTTTGATTGCAAAATACTCAGCTGATTTTTTTACATATTTATCATATCAAAATTTACCCCGGAAAGTGCCGTTTCGTTGAGATCGTGTTTTGGAAGCCCGAGATTAGCGCCTTCACAGAGGTCACAGCTCGCGGCGCCGGACGCCGGCGTTTCTCACGCGTGAGAATCGCCATCCCCCTGCGCCAAATCGCGCGTGAGAATCGCCACCCTCTAGCCAAATTCACAGAATTGCTCTTCAGCGAAACGATGTTGCACCGGCCTCTAGTCATTTTCTTGACGGATCAAAATTTGACCGTCGGATAAGGTCAGACGGTCGAAACGTTCTGCTTCTCTCCCGTTTGACCTGTCAATCTACACAGACGACATGTCTCGCAGACAGACAGACACAGACAGACAGAGATCTGCCTATTATTAAGGTAGGATAAATCAGTATTTACAAGTGAAAATGGTTAGAAAAAGCAGTAAATTAGGCGAATGAAGGCTATGTGGGAATTCCGATATGTATCATGGGCCGGTGTATGGTGCTCGATACGATATGTATCGTATCGTATTGAAATTTCGATATGCATCGTTGTATCGCACATCTCTGAAGAAGAGAGAAGGGGAAACCATTATCATAGCAGCTATACCTGAGTATTTACAATAAAACCGTTTGCACATATTAGGTCGCGTCAAAAGTCCTTTCAAAAAAAAAAAAAAGAAATTGACCGAAAGGTAAAGGAGCTAGACCGCTTCAAAAATGACATAGTTAAAGGGACCGTATCACACGCCCCACGTATCACACGCCCCATAAATAGAGCAGAGAAAAATGAACATTTTGATATATGAACAAAATCATAACTCAACAGAAAAAAAGAACTAATTATGCGAGTTTCTGTTATAGCAAGTCTTTTCTTGCGTTTTTTTCGTGATTTTTATTACAATTAAGGAAATTATGAGGAACAATTTGATATATGAACCAAAGCATAATTCAGCGAAAAACAAATCTATGGATTCCAAAGGTTTTTTTCGATTTTGCTTTTTTCTTCCATATTTTACTACATTTACATGTTTTCTAAACTGTTTTATAGTAATTTTTTGGTGTCGGCAAAAATGAATAAATACTCTAAAAATTGTAAAAATGCATGAAACCGTTTCTGAATGAAAGTAGGAGAAAAAGTGGGAATATCGGAAAACTGACTTTGTATTCGTGATTGGAATTTTTTTTCTGACATTTTGACTACCCACACGCCTATGTAGCCCGCGATCCTGAAAAGTTACGGATTCTCATCTCTTCTTCCATGGTCAAATGAGCACCCGGACGAAAAAAAATTCGAAATTTTTTGAATGCCAAATAACTGTCCCAGAGCACTTGCCTGGGTATGAGAAATGCTAAAAGGCCAAAAAATGGGGAAGAAAGCGCGTGTATATGGGAAAAATCGAAGTCCGCGCGCCGGGGAGAAGAGCTGAAAATCCGTAACTTTTCAGGATCGCGGGCTACATAGGCGTGTGGGTAGTCAAAATGTCAGAAAAAAATTTCAATCACGAATACAAAGTCAGTTTTCCGATATTCCCACTTTTATAGAACAAATTACCCAAAACCAATTTTCCTTAACTATGTCATTTTTGAAGCGGTCTAGCTCCTTTACCTTTCGGTCAATTTCCAGAATTATAGAAAGGGTATCAGAAAAGTTATAGCAAAAAGATCAAAGCTTATTGCACAACCTAGTATGTTGTTATTTCGGTGCACCCCCGGATCAGAAAACAGACGGTTTAAAACACGGTCGGTTTCGAAAAATATACGGTTTAGAAAACGGACGGTTCAAAATCGATACGGATCAGAAAAAGCCGGTTCAAAACACGGACGTTTTAGAACTATCGTGGCAATAAAAATTGCGGCTACGTACTACGTAGAATTTTTGCGAAAAAATTTTTGATTTTTTTCGATTTTATTGTTTGTTCTGTTCCTTTATTTGATTTTTCCTCATAACATTCTTCTTATAGTGTCTAATATATCTCCGTTTACAGAGAAGATGATGCAGCAGCCTCTGAAAACAAAAGGAAGTGGATTGAGCAACAAGAGCTCTCCATAGGAATTTATTTTTGCAAACATTGCAAGTAAATTTCTTTCACTGATAATTTCTTCATTTAGGCATTGTATTTGTTGTTATTTAGCATCCATTTTACAACTGCTTGCTATTTTATATGTAGAAAATACCCAAACATAGGGGAAACTCTGCGCAAATTTTTTTTGCGATCAGAACTTGTAATTTATTGATATTTTTTATTATTTGCTTCTTTTAAGCTTTCCTCATGTTTATTTTTCTGGAGCAGATCGTCTTCAGCAAGAAGGAAGAGTTTCTGAGCAACGCTGCTCAGTCTAAAATGTATTTTTTGTTTCTTGTCTATTTTTTGCCTTATCTCGCCTTTCTAATTGTACTTTTCTTTCTTTTTTTGTTCTTTATTGTTGTATTAACTTTTCTTAATAAATATCATGAAAATAAACGTTGTTTTATCATGTATAACGGGAAGAAAACTGGGTGGAAGCCATCAAGGCTTTTGTTTTTTTATTTTCGACTCTGTACGTAGTATTTTTATTGCCACGAAAGTTCTAAAACGTCCGTGTTTTGAACCAACCTTTTTCTGAACCATCCGTTTTCGAAACCGTACAGTTCTAAAGCGTCCGGTTTCTAAACCGTACATTTTTCGAAACCGACCGTGTTTTAAACCGTCTATTTTCTGATCCGGGGGTGCACTGTTATTTCTATGTGCGCTGAATTTTGTCTTCAACTTTTCGTTCCCTTTTTGACCTTGGTTAAAACTAAATTATTTAGTCTAAATAGCCGCGTCGCGAAGCGACAGCTAACCATAAAATTGTTACCAAGCGCCGAGGACAAGTTTAAATACGGATACTTACCGTAAGATTCGAATCACAGGATACCATTGGTGGACCTCGAACATTTACTGGCCCCGGTGGGTCGAAACTGGGTGCTGGATCAACGGGAACTACTGAAGAGTCTGCTTTGGATCCAAAATGGTCAATGACCTCTTCTAGCGACGGTCTGTCAGTGGTGCTTGTATGCCAGCATCTAAATTTGCCCAAATTTTTACAAGTCATTAGGTTCCAGCCGTGGGAGGGCTCTAATGAGTAGAGAACTCAAAAATAGGGAGAGGAAACCGCCTACCTTCGGATAAATCCTGACATACTCTCATCAATCTGCTCTGAAGTAAAAGTAGGGCGGGCTCCTTCCATAACTTCTTGGAAATTTATGACCAATTCGTTTCCCCCTAATCCTGTATACGGCTTTCTAAAAACAAAATGATAAATTAGCTGTATTCTTCCCACGTTCGGTGGAACAGTTCCCAAATTGTTATAGCCAATGAGTAGATGTCCGCTGCCGGCCCATACTTCCCCGTAGTGATCATTTCCGGTGCCATGTAGTGAAAGGTCCCGACGCTGAAACAAAGCAACGGCCAGTCGGATGAATTCCCTTTACCTACCACGCAGTATGGCTGACGTCGACATCCCTGGCTATACCAAAATCAGCCAATTTCAACTGACTTCCTGCTACTAGGATACTGTAATGGAATAAAAATAAATAACGTGCTTCACTTACTTGTCCGGCTTGATATCTCTGTGTATAATTTGCCTTTTATGGAGATACTGTAATCCAAGGGCGATTTGCTTTACCCATCGGCATATTTGATCGGTATCATAGTTTTTTGTTCTATCATAAATTACTGAAATATCCATAACTTCAATAATAATAAAGAGAAACCGTCATGGAGGCTGCCGCCTTCAACATATTCCATAACATAGCCGAGATACCTCGAAGAATCGGAACCATTCCATAGAATTCCATATAATTGGACTATGTTCGGATGCCTATGCTAAATTTATGGAAAAATCGAAATAAAGAAGGTTCAACACCCCAAATAACAACAAGTCCTACCTTTACCAGGATCTCAACCTCTCTTTTATACTCTTCAAGGGGTTGCCGCCTTGACCAGAAGAATTCTTTGATTACAATTTGTCTAAACCGTTCTTTTCTTCAGGAATGGCCCATAAACTGACCCAAAATCTTCCAACTCTCCTTTATAGATCCTTCCACCACTTCCGTTTCCAATAATTGTCAAATTTGTAAAATCATTTAGTTCATAGAAGGAATTATCTTAATGGAAGAATAATAAATTGAACGAATAGTTACCGGGGAGCATGGTGTTTTAAACACTTGACAGGGCAGGGAATAGGTGGCTTTGGAATGGCTTTATTGACTGATGAGATAAGAAGAAGAGAGATAAGCATGCCCACGAAGTGACTCTCCTTCTTTTCTCTCTCATCCAAGCAGTATGCTGCGATAGCTGAAACTATAGGTTAAAAGAAACTGCACCGAAGGCGTTTCACAGAAAGGGGAAGCCCAAGATATGGGGATGTTATCAGAAGACTATTCGGGTAGCTTGCTACCTCTGGAACTCGTACACGTGCCTTCTATTCCTCTGCTTTTCGTTAAACGTTTTGTCAAAAACAGTTTCAGACTTCTAAATGGAAAAGAATCTTTCCAAAAGGGTATACGAAATCCTTGCGACAGCTGAGACACTGCGGAAAAGACACAGTTCTCACAGCTGTCACCGGTATGGGGCAAATAATCTTACAAGGAAACCTTTTCATCGCGCAGTGGCTTTCCGGAATGAGACCTATACTGTTCGAAAGAGCGTCAAAAATGATGCGTTTTGAGATTATTTCCAGCGGCTATGAAAATGGAATTTTGGCAAAAAAAAAGACTTGCTCCATCGGGGATACCAACCCGGCCTGAAGAAAAAGCAAAAATTTTGTGGACGAGCGCACTATCCACTAGAGCACTGGTTCACATTTGTAGAGATGCGATCGGTCGCTTTCGCTGCGGCGGTCATTTTTGGCATTTTTTGACAGTTTTCTCCCTCCTCTGGTGCCAAAATTCCATTTCATATAGATTTCAAGATGGTCAACCCGAATAGAACAACAGATATGCTGGATTTTGCGTGAAATTGCATAAAACGTGAGCGCCAATTGCAATAATAATAATTAAAAATTACGGTAATTGGAAAATACGTGAAGTCCAGTTTTTCCTCTTCGCGGCAAGCTGTGACAAGCAAACGGTAAGACTGGTTGACTTCACGGGATTCCACAGCCACAGCTGGCTGTCTCCTCTGCGTCTCTGCCAGGTCGCGCTGGGTAGATAGCGGAGAAATCTTCCAAGTCATGAGGTCGCCTCCATGGCTCAGTCGGTAGAGACCCCGCAATGCGGTAGGATGAACGTTCGACTCCCATGTGCGCCCTAACTTTTTTGCCATTTTTGTTTTACTGATTACTTTTGGTTTTCACAATCACACAAAGACAAGAAGGGAAAAATAAGACACATCACACGAGTTTTGAAGTTTTGTTTATTATTAAATGACTACTTTTAGTCTCCGAAAAGACTTGAAGCCATTAACAAATCTAGATCTCCTTGCTTTGGTAAAAAAGTTAGAAATCAAGAATTTTAGAGGTATCTTTATGTGAGACACTTTATCAACACAAGGATCTGCAAGACACTCACCCAGTGAAGGACTTGAAGAAAAAGAAGCAGGAATTGTGAATCTAGATTCTTCTGAAGGTAAAGGTACTCATTGGGTCTCTCTGTTATTCGCAGCGGTCCATACATTGTTGAGATATTTGCGATTTTGTGGCGTGCCGCCGAGCTTGGTTTTCTGAAGAAATTTTGGTCGCGGGCTTGACGATCCAGCGACCAAAGTTCGATCCCCGCCGGCGTCAAAAATTTTTGATTTTTAGATTTTTAGATCCAAATGCTCCTCATGATGTGACGAGAACAATCTTTTCTCAGAGTGGAGCCCAAACTCCTCGAATATGTATCTTCAAATAGATGGAGAAAGACTTGGAAAAACGATGACAGCACAAGGAAAAGATCGTCATTCCCTTCCCGTTTGAAATTTGACCAAAATCTGACCATCCTTCCCTTTCGACCAAATTTGGTCATTTTACAGTTGCCAGCAGTAGAAACCACGTCAAAAGCGACCCAAAAGGGTATGCAAACCAGTCTAAATTTGGTATAAATACCGAGAATTTGGTCAGAAAGCACAATACTCTTTTCGACAACCTACCATGGGGTTGGTTTCTTTTTTCTGTCTTGTTACTTGTCTGCTCTTGGTGCCCGTATCGAGCTATTTTTCGATTGTCACGCGCACCCGCACCCGTACGGTCTCGGCAGCTGAATTCTTTTTTACAGCGCGCGCTATAAAGCTGCTTTATGGTCTTCATGCTGCCGAGATTTTACGGGTGCGGGCGCCGTATTCTTCCATTTCTTACCTACCGTATTCTTCTTTCAGTAATCGCTATATTGTGCTCTTTTTGGTGGCCATTTTGGTCGGTTTTATGGTGTCGGCTGGTGGCCACGCTGCTGCAACTACCGCTTCCGAAGCTCTCGACGATGCTGCAACTTCTGCGTCCGATGCTCTCGGTGATGCTGCCGTCGCCGCCGCGGATGCTTTCGAATCGGCCAAGGGAAAAGCTAAAGGCGCCTGGAATGAGGCTTCCTCGAAGCTGAAGAAGATCTACGACGACAATATCGC
Source organism: Oscheius dolichura (assembly GCA_932521035.1). Taxonomy (NCBI): domain Eukaryota; kingdom Metazoa; phylum Nematoda; class Chromadorea; order Rhabditida; family Rhabditidae; genus Oscheius; species Oscheius dolichura. The sequence continues at coordinate 8,976,685 of OW051494.1, forward strand.
CGGCGGCTGGGAAGCAACCAAGGACAAGCTGGACGAGGAGCTGAAGAAGGGCGGCGCCTATGCCCACCAGGCTCGTGAATACGTCAACAGCCTCCTTGGCAAGACGACCGACCCCGAGGCTGCACACCTTCGTCAAGTTGCGCTGGAACGCTTCGAGAAGATCATCGGCAAGTCCTATAACAACATCTTGAAGCACATGCGGGACGAGTTGAAGAAGGCCGAAGGCAAGACGGCCGAGAAGGATCTCAAGTCATTCCTCGGCTGGTACTTGGCGACGGTTCGCGACGCCGTCGACAAGACCAAGACGGCCCTCAGCACGTCTCTTTAAGCCACGATTTTTCAATATTATTTTTATATTTAGTGGTGTTGAATAAACGCCCTTGTTTTGATTATTGTTAAAATTCTTTTTTATTTCTAAAACGTATATAACATTTTTTTTCGCCAAAAGCATTAGAAGAAATCCTTGTTATTTATTTAAAAAACACGAGTAAAGAGAATAAATCTGTTATTGATAACTTTTGTGTTCTGTTTTCTTGTTCGTTTTTTGGTTAGAAGTCGTGCGCAGCCGGTGCGGGTACTTTGTCGCTGGCACGAAGCGCTTTCTTCCGGGTTTGACCCGTTATAGAGAAAATTTTCAATGGAAAAGCGAATTTGGATCCGAGAACTTAGTTCCCCAGGGGGCGCGGACCTTTCCGTTGGAATTGATCAAAGCCGGCCACTATAACGCGGCCATCGTCTCCAGCTACAGCAACGGAAGACTTCTTTTTTGAAACTGAATGGCTTTATTTTATTTTTTTACTTATTTTTTGGCAGCTTAAGAACTGTCAGGGACCTAAAACAACTTTGGCTTAAAAACTTCGCCTTTTTCTTCTGATCATGGTGGTATATTTAGTTTTGCATACGGCTGTATCACGAAAAAAATACACATTTATGACCAAACTCTATTCTGCCCAGTCCACAGACCCCCTCCTGTACGATCTCGGCACTCTCCCTCCCCTATCAGCTGATAGCGCCCCTCCTCGTCGGTTTAATTACCCAAGTTTGAGGTACTAACTACCTTCCGACCCTATGAAAATAGAGGACGAGAAGAAATTTTGGAACCGCTTCCCCTAAAAAAGAGGGGAAGCAATCAACCGCCATATTTTACCTTTCTTTCCCGCGATTCAGTCTCTATCTTCCCCAATCTTAACCTTCCCCGAACGGCTGCCATTTTCATCTGAAAAAGCCCGATCGACCTGATTTCTTCTGCCTCGCCTGAGTAAAGATGCGAATTGGATAACCACCTCCTTCAGTCTTCCCCATACATGGACAGCGACAAGGGGGCTCATACATAGCCCCCTATTTCTATTATTTTGAATATTTCTAATGGATATTCCCTTCCTAAAACAAAAGGCAGCTGTTTGGAACCCAAGACAGGGCAAATTAGCCGGTTAGAGGCCCGTACTTCTCAGCATCACGTTCGGATTCTCTTGCATGGTATTTTTTCAGTTTTTATACTATTTAGCTTCGAATTTAGAGAGTATTTCAAAGCTACAGTACTGCCGCTTTACTGAAACTTGTAGATTAAGTGTTTCGGCCGCCTAAATCCAGCCGTAGCCAGTCTATTCTAAAATTACTTAGGATATAGACTAAAGAGCTATAAAGGTTGGTCGTTTTTTTAAATAATTACTGTAGTTTTCCCAGTAATAAAGGGGGAATTTTGTTAGAGTGGACTGGTTCCCCGTATTCCTGGTCAACTTCTTTATTACCTTTCCCCGGTTTTTTTTATAAATTTTGAAGTCTAGCACTTGATAATTACAAAAGTGCGGTAGTTTAGAGTCCACTGTAAAACTTCCCTTTGTATTATTCAACTCCTTACGTTCCAGGTGTTCCAAAATGTGAATGGACCGCAGTTGTGGATTTGTAATATGACTCTTTCTACGTTACGAAAACCTTCAGCGTTTATGGATTAATGGAATCGTTTCCGGATCATCTGCGCCCTGAATAGCCAGCAACACAAAATCAACATACAACCGGCTTGTGAACATCTTTTAAATAAATTTTCTAGGGGAATTTCTTGGAGAGTTTGGAGACGAAGTAAAGGTACCAGGAAGGTGGGCCTTGAGATGTTTTTGGTAGAGAAAATACGAGTGGGGAAGCTTTATTTTACCCACACGGGAACAACAAACTAACAATAAGGTTGGAGGCAATACTTGGATCTTTTTCGGGGGAAATGAGGTGACTGGGCTATTCCCTGTTTCGTTGATGCACCGTGTGAGGATCTCGTCTTTCTTGGGAGAATTTCTAAACATGTTTTCTTATTCGAGTCTATGACAAAATAATTACATCTCTAGAAGATGTTCTCTCTCGGATAGCGTTTCCTCTTCTGAAGGGGCAGGTAGACGAATTCGGCTTTCAAGATCCGACCCATCACACTGTCCATATGAGCCCTTCGGATCAACGAAGTAGCCTACCACCTTCCAGAAACGGATGCAGTGGCTTTCGTCCACCTCTTCCATGTCTGAAAATTAGTTTTTTCAGAAACGAAACTGTACACGAAAGTCTAATAAGAAAGTAACTCACAATCAGCGAACAATTACGATACTCATTAGGTTTCCTCTGCTGTTCTGCTGGAGTCCATAGAACTGTTGTATTCAATATGACCTGAGCCAAACATTATCGAGCGTACGAAGAGGTTCTGAAGGATTGTTGTTTTTAAAAGCTACAAACAAAGACACTTACCGGATCATTTAGTGATCTTTTCTGTTTTTTGAGATCCAATTTGAGCCGGTCGTTGTCAAGTTGTTTAAAGGGAAGGATCGAGTGAAAATATGCCACTGAAAAGGCTATTAATCGATGTTTGAACGCAGAAGGGAAAGAAGAACAGAAAGAAGATCCGGTCTAGAGGTGGGCATTACTGTAAAAGATTGGTGCCAATAAATAGTGCTATACAAATTTTTGTAAACATTTTAAAGCTAAAATGGCAAAAGAAGAACGGGAAAATGGGTATGAACCAACTTTCAAACGTGTCTCGTGTAAAATCGCTGTAAACAGTGCGCTCTATTCGGGTCATCAGCTGTGGTCGTGTACACGAAACTGCCCTTGGCCTGCTCCGGCTGAGAATGGGTATTGGAAATAGAAAAGAAAATAGAAAAAAGACAACGTAAAATGAGGATAATCATGATGCAAAAGTTAAAAAAAAAGACCAAGAAACTGAAATAAACAGAGGATAGGTGACGCCATGATCAGCGATACGCAGCGCTGCGCATCGACCACGATGACCATATGGTTCTCTTCCTCTTCCTCCTAGAACTCTCTCACTTTCCTCTAGCTATGCAAACAAAGATTCCAGGCCTCTACCTCATGTATGGTCTCGGCAGTCTCCCTGCCCTATCAGCTGATAGTGAGCCTCTTCATCGGTTTAATTACCCAAGTTTGAGGTACTAACTACCTTCCGACCCTATGAAAATAGAGGACGAGTAGAAATTTTGGAACAGCTTCCCCAAAAAGAGAGGGGAGGCAACCAGCAGTCGGATTTATTTTGTCAATCGTGACGTTGACTCTCTCGCTTCCTCTCGCTCCCCTACCCTTGACCGTTTACGAACGAACGGCTGCCATTTTCGGCTGAAAAAAGCCCGATCGACCTGATTACCCGCCAGAATAATGGTGATAAAACGATAGCCACCATCTTCATTCTGTCCCATACCTGGATAACGTCAAGGGGGCTCATACATAGCCCTCTCCGTCCGTACACCAATAGAAGAACGCTGCTGACTTCGTCGACGTCAAGGAGGATTCTGGATAGCTGTAGGATAGCGAGGTATTTTATTTTTTAAACTTTAGAAGGGTCAGCAGGGGTTTATGCATTTTAAATTTGGGTCTTGTGATCCAGTATGCCTTCTATTTTTCCTGTATAAAGGAAATGAAGCACGGCGACCGCCAGGAATCCTTTGAGCCTTCGATCTAATGATTTTTACGCTCACAATAGTCTTTCACGATTATAGAAAGGTCGAAGAAGACGTAGGTATAATCTGACGAGAATGTAGCAAATATGTCTGGAATCGAGAGATGGTCCGTGGCTGCGGACAAAGCCAAGCCATCAAAGGCGAATCACCAAAAAAGGTAGGATTTGAGCTGTGTATGACCCTGCTGGGGAACTTTTTGTCAATAACAACGAAAGAATTCCGGCCCTCTGACATTTCAAAGTTCATTTCCAGGATCGACGCGACTCTACGAAAATTATTGAATTTTCCTGCCTAGAATGACTATTTTTGAAAGGCGGGTATTGAACAAATCCTGGCAAGCGTCAGTTAGTACACAGAGGAACTACAACTACGGCGCAACGGTTAATGTTCAAGCATTGGATTTCAGAGTGCTGAAAAGGAGTGTTCCCAATTATGCCCAAATAATACGGCTGTTAACCGTTGCTGTATAGAAAATGACTATTCTGGAGGCTACTGTAAAAAGAAGAAAGCTATCTGTGATGACTAGACTTTTCCCTAGCCAATTGTTTGTACATAATCAAGTTTTTTCCGCGGAAAAGATTTCACTCCTCCAATTGTACACAATAAAGTGAAGTGAAAACGGTGTACTCAGATGATTGAATACAGTGTGTGGAAGTATTTTATTTGTTTGTTTGTTAAAATTACAAAAGAGAATCAGCCAAAGATTCTGGGATAACAATAGAGGATGTCCCATCATGAATATATGGAAGGAGAGGGCCATCTCTCCATCCTTTTCCATCGAATATCTCAACTCTTTGGTGATCATTTCCACCAATTACATATATTTCATTATCAAAGACTACTGTAGTGAAGTAAGAATGAGTGTGTTTCATTGATGGCAGTTGTTTCCATTCTCCTCCTCCTTTCAGATTTGTCAGTTCCAGAACCGAATTCAGCTTTGTCTTTCCATCGTAACCTCCCATTAGAATTAGTCTGTTTTGATAAGAAACAAGAGAATGTCCACGACGAGGTCCAGGCATATCATTCAGCTCTGTCCATATTCCACTTTCCGGATCGAAACATTCCACACTTTTCAAACAATTTCCGTCCCATCCACCATAGACGATGAATTTTCCATTGTGAACTGCTGCTGCTGGAGATTCTCGAGAAGATTTCATATTTCTAAACGTATTACGTTTCAGTTTTTTTATCAGAGTACACTGCAAACAATTATAAGCTCGTCACAGAGGTATTGGCAAAAAACTTGCGGTTCTAATTACGATTTTTACATCAAGTTCTACTGAATAAAAAGCACATGGCTATTTACACCGCTAATATCGTTTTCGTCTTTGTTTTTTTATCATTTTTCTTTTGTTTTTGTAAAGTCCTCAACTAGTCTGATGCTTACAGCCGCCCGAAAAAAGAGTTTAAAGCGATAAAAATGAGAATAAACCGGAGGAAGGACCTCCAAGGGGGCCAGCTCGATGTAAAACCGATCAAACGCGGGTTAAAAGCGCTTTTCTCTTATTTTGCTTGATGGATATTATATTCCTGTTATTCATTAAAGGGACCGTGTCACGCGCTCCAATCGTGTGCCAAATTTTTCCCGCGAAAATCAAAATTTGAAAATCTGTGTTTTTCTTCGACCTTTTTCTTTATATTTTCCTATTTTTTTATTTATCTTATCGTTCTATAAAAATTATTGGCATGCATTGCAGCAAAATAATAGAAGAAATTTTTAAAAAAGATGAAAAAACGAATCTGCAGTAAGCGCGCCCTAAAATGTGGCACACGATTGGAGCGCGTGATACGGTCCCTTTAATGCTTAGAAATTTGAAATAAGCTTTAAAATGAAGCATAATTTTAAAAAAAACCCGGGCAAAATAGGAAAAAAATTAATCAAATAGCATCGGAGCGCGCTGCCACCGGAGTCACCAGCTAACTTACTACTTATTTTTTTTTCCGCCCTAGTATGCTAACTAACTTACGGCATTTTAGTCCATTTATTTTCTTTTGGATCATATCGTTCCACACTTTGCTGCGTTTGACCTCCACTATCTCCTCCCAATACCCAAATATATTCATTCCATTCCAGACAGCTGCTCGAAATTAACGTCCGCCTCTCATTCATATCCGCCAGTCGGGTCCATTTCAATGTTCGTAATTCCAATTTGTACAGTTCTTTTCCCACACCCCAGCCACCGAATATATAGATTTCTCCGTTTAGGAATACTGTACCACAGTCTCGAAACTTTTCCGGCAACTTCAAATGTGACTTGGTCCAATTGTTTTCATTAAAAATGAGCATTTCATTTCCATGATTGTTAGGCCCACATCCGCCAAGAACTACAACCTAAATGGAAGACAGTGATTCAATTATAAAAGTCTTCACCGCTTCTGTCTTTGCTAGCTCATCTACAGTAGAAGATACAAGTTTATTTTCTTGTAAACACTCATTGGCCATCATTTCTCATGTCTCTAAATAATCATTTACTAGTTACCCGGGCGTGCCCAATGTTGAATATTGCTGGGTGTACACGAACTTTTGTTGCGCTCTCGGCGAAGATGATGCCATAACTCGGTGACTTCTTCTCAAACCATCTCTAAATTTGGAGAGAAGGTCATAAGATTCTGTTGAACTCTGGTCAGTTAAGCGTAGGGAGTATTCTGCGCTGCCAAACGTAAAAAAGACAAAAAAAATGAACTATTTGTGTTCATAGAAAACTGAATATACAAGGAAATTCGCTGAATTTAAGATTTTCAGAACCGCCTTGACCTGTTGTCCAAGCTAAAGTTTAAAATTAGAAAATTGATCAAGATATCTACCGGCTATGGCATCAACTTTGCCGAGAGTGCTGTCGCACGCCCAAGGTAGGTTTTCTCAGGTATGGCTCAAGCAATTACATAAAAAAGAATGAAATAGGCAATTTGGAAAGAGACGTGCATCTGTCGTAGTGATAATAGGAGTTCAAAGCTGCGTTAGATAACAGAAGATGGAAAAGTTGGTCTGCAGCTCAACTTTTCCGTCTCGTATAAAACATATTTCGTCGAATTTATGGCTGTTTTAGGTACTGCACTGGACACAATTAGTGTTAATAACCAGCTGTGCGCTTGCAGTTTTTGAGGAGTTCCGTACGGAAGAGTTGAGAACAAAATTGCCAGGAATATTTTCCTTTTCAGCCAGAAAACTTGGCAGCAATTTTGTAGACTGCAACCAGCAAATTATGTAATCTTCACTGATAAAGAAATGTTTTTAAAGGAACTGTCTGGAACCACATATTGGAATGAGATCTAACTTTGATCACAAGAAGCATGCAGTGTAAAAATTTATTTATGTGTGGAAAAAGTGACAATTATAAATGAGCTTGCTGAACTACGGAATTTTACTATATTACTCATCGGGAGTTGTTTTTATGTACACGACTACTTGGAATGTTTAGAGACCCTTATTCAAAGGAGGTTACCAAAAAACCCAACGACCAGCTGCGTGATTACCGTAGCAATGAAGAGAATAGGTAAGTACCGTAGGAAATAAAAAAAAATGAGAAATTTAGGCCTATACTGGATTGTAATACACGCGTCCCCTGACGAGTGCCCTGATATAATTTCCGCCTCTGTCATATCGTGACCGAATTGGACAATAACATGACCAACATTCGAGGCCTATTACAGGAGGCTAAAATGGACAAGATACTCATCCAAGACTGCTGAAAAACAAAAAGTGCTGATCGACCGACAGCTGAGACCAGATAGTTTAAGTTTTCTCAATGTGATCTAAACAAAATATGATCTTCATTAGTCGGTAGTTGTTCATAAAATTGTTAAATTATCGGTTTTGATGTCATCAAACATTTTACCAATTTCTTGCCATTTTTCTCCTGTCTCTTTCGTATAGTCCGTTTCCGACGGATATGTAAGGCGCATTTTCAATCATTTAGAATTTTGTTCAGGGAGGTGATTTTTATCCAACGAAAATGTTGAAAATTACGCCAATTTTGTTCGCGCCAGGCTCCTGTAACGAGGAATTCATTTTTCCGCCATTACATATCCGCTGGAAACGGACTATGACAATCAGTAAAGGTTTATCAACTCATTTTTATTCTCACAGATTGATCAATGTACGAAAACTCATCAGAAATAGTTGTATTCAGTGTATGAAAAAATGTATGGAGAACCATTAAATGAACTGTCAAGAACCTAGGTGAGCGTCCTTTTTGTAAAGTGCCGTCTAGTTTTTGAAATTGGAAAAGGCGTATTTTGTAACGAGAATGGACGTTATTGGTATCAATCTGACAAGAACAAAATGGTGAGAAAGACGCCAATAGTGTGGTGCCTATAGTATATGTCCTATACCATCGATGGCGTAATTTTCAAAATAAATAAAAAAAAAATCCTGGCAAAGATTTTACAAAAAAAGGGTGCTTATATGAGCAGTTATTCATATGTCTCTGACAGTTCCTTTAATGTCTCTCTTCCGTCAGTTTGGGTACTCGCAGTTACCCTAACCGTGGAGGATGGTAATCTGTCCAAAATTTCCTTAGTCCGTTTGTCCATCTCTCTGTTCTGTTTTTCCATTTGAAAAATGACTTCTTTCATAAGGTCTAAAGTGCGGTTAGTTTGGTCATATTCTTCTTGTTGTTTCTTTTTTAGTTGAGAGATTTCTCTCATCAGATCATCCATAGTTACTGGTGGACTCTCCGTCGCCGTTGCTTGTTCTTCCTCATTTTTAGGTGGAGGACGAGTTGATGAACTATCTGTCGCCGTTGCTTGTTTTTCTCCATTTCCAAGTAAAAAATGATTATTTTGCGCTTCAAGCTCCATCTCATTACCATTGTTATTATTTCTATTCCTAGAATACATTCTAACACGGCGACGCATCCTTTCCCAACTGAAACTTTCCCATTGATTGACGTCTGACAAAAGTTTAGCATTTTTTGTGGCAACTTTTCAATGCTGTTAGCAACATATGCAGCTAGTTTCAGCCAAAACGGGTGAGGAAAATGGACCGGAATCCTCAAAAATAAAAAAAATGCTAAGCTTTTGTCTCTCCCACTGTATAAGAAAACTTACCAGTTGCTTATTGTCAAAGAAATACAGTTCCACTTCGTGCATATCCACTTTATCAATGCCTTCAGATTTTTCCAAATGCCGCGATCGTAGATTTCCCAGAATATTTGCAGCTCAAGCATTAACTCAGCCTAACAAAACAGCTGCAATCCTCGCATAATATCAAACCTGTCTGATATGTTGGCGATCTTTGGAATCTTTCAACATTTTATCAACGTCTTCGACTGCTACTCCTGTCAGCAGATTTAGGAAGAGAACTTGCACAATAATGAATATAAAAAAGACGTAGTAACGCAGAAACCTATGGTGGTTGCGTATGTAATCGATTATGGATTGGATTTCATTCGACAGCCATTTCTTAATGGCTGTAGTACTGCTAGTGTTTGGTGTAGACATTGTCGTATAATCTGTTGTAAAAGTTGTCGTAGCATTTGAAGGATTGAAAGTTGTCGCAGTGGTAGTTGTATTACTGAACGAATTTCAATTAAAAAGGGAACATATTATAGCCATACTCTTGTTTAAATAATTCATTAAAGTCAAGTTCGCCTGTTACCATTGCTAATGTTTTAAGTACAGTTGAATGCCCTTCTGCGAATTGATCCTAAAGTTTCTGAGTGAAAAACGAGCTCAATTTGAGGGAAAGGAAGGATGATTCGAAGTAGGGATGCCACGGGTCGGGTCGTAATTTTTGGGTCGACTCCGAGTCTCTTCTACTCAGAAAATAGATTCGGAATTTATTTAACTTTCTATCCATTCTAGAGGTATGATGGAATATAACTCACCTTATCTTTAAATAACAAAAATAGGATGGTACTGAAGCAAATGAGAAACATAGCAAACATTCCAAGAATCCCTTTACATCGTTTTAGAATTGAGCCAAAGATCTCTATGTAAAGCCCAGTATCGCTAAAAACAATAATATCGCATAGAAGCTAAAGTGATTTGATTGTCTGGCTCACTTGTATTCAATTAATTTTTCTACCATCTATATAATCAGTACTTACCATGGAAGAACCTTAATCTTCATCATCAAGTTCGCCCATGAAAATAATAGACATAATATAATTAAGGGTTGTCCCCAGCCTTCATACGTTCTATTCTAGAATTATTCATTGGAAAAAAATGTTTCAGAAGTATTACCCATTCTACATAAATTATAAAGGATAATACTATAATCGCAAATGCATAAAAGCACGTCTTCACAATACCCTTGCAAAATTTCCGAAAACGAATGAGCTGAACGACTCGTATGGAGATCAGCAAGATGCTAATGCACAAGACACAAATATAACAAATATCTGGAATTAGGCAAAATTCTTCAGCTGTCAGGTCGGGTCGGACCAAAATGCAGTGAATTGTGTGCATGATATAGTCTGTTTCCAACGGCGGGGTTATGCGTTGCAGGACATTTTGCCCATTTTGTGAACAAAATTGCTCGATTTTCAATGTGAAGTCAAAAATTCTCGGTATTTTGTTCACAAACTTGACAAAATGTCCTGCAACGCGCAAACCCACTGGTGGAAAGTATTGAAATTATAAACGATAAGACATAAGAGTACGTCTCCACAATATCCTGTGTATTCCAAAATTTGCAACCTTGGACACAGAGCTCAACGAATTGTTTGGCTAACAGCAAGATGATAATCCACAAGAACCAAATATAAGGAATATCTGGAATTAGGCAAAATTCTTCAGCTGTCAGGTCGGGTCGGGTCGGACCAAAGTGCAGTGAATTGTGTGCATGATATAGTCTGTTTCCAACGGCGGGGTTATGCGTTGCAGGACATTTTGCCCATTTTGTGAACAAAATTGCCCGATTTTCAATGTGAAGTCAAAAATTCTCGGTATTTTGTTCACAAACTTGACAAAATGTCCTGCAACGCGCGAACCCACTGTTGGAATCGGACTATAGGTGTTTTTGGGTAGGAAATATCTTGAAGAGTATATATTCAGCTACTAACAATACCTCTTAATAGAAAAACAGGATTCGGAATGAATCCGACATCCTGACTTTGATCCGACTTCCGACCCGACCCGACTTTTTCGGTCGGATCGACCCGACCGAAAAATTGTTTTTTGACCCCACCCGACAGGCAAAATCACCTGTCGGGTGGGGTCGGGTCAGTGCGCAAACCTACCATAAATGCAGTATAGACTAAACAAAAACAAATGAATGCAGACACAAACTATATCTGAAAAATATAGTTGTGATAAAAACTTGTGAGAGATGTAAAAAGATCTCACCTAAATAATATGGCAACATATAACATTTGTTTATATTAAAGCTACAATCTATATAATCCTTCACGTTCTTATTCAATAGCAGGTTAGCGTCATTCTTTTCTTTTGAATACTTAACAATTTCTTCAAAAATACTCTTTTTTATTTCTATTCGTTTTTTTTCCTCTAAAGCATTTTTTTAGTTATATTCAACTAGTCAGTCCTCACCAGCTGGCACATCTATGTGATCCTTAAATTTTTTAAATTTAGAAATGACATCGGGGAGGGCATCCGGGCATTTTTTATACAATTCTTCAAGAAATTTCTTGTCATTTTCATAAATTGTATTAATACAAGCTCGTGAGGCCGCGGATAGCAGCTTTGTAGCTAACTTTGGAGCTTGATCTTGCCTGCTTGCCGCTTTCTGAAGTTAGTGGAAATTTAGACCATAGCTAAGAGAGCTGACGAAAAGACGATACGTCGAAATTTCGATACGATATGACCATGATACTGGATCAAACTTGTGGGAATTGTTTGCGGCCGGTGTTTTTTTATTTCATAGCGTTTTAAAGAAAGTGTCAGGGGCCTCCGGCTGTGGGCACTGGTCCTGTTGCGACTGCCCACTTTACCTTACCGTTGGAACGTGTTGGAAAATTTGACAAACATGTCATTTCTAGCCGTTTTATCCATTTTTGGAAACGCGCCAAAATGGGTACTCGCGATGACCCCAGTGCTCCAGGGCTGAGTTTCTCAGTTATTTAGCACCGGTGATAAAATAGCACCGGGGATAAATTTGTTCGGCGCTCGGGCAATTTCCAATACAAAGTTATCCCTGGTGCTATTTTATCACCGGTGCTAAATAACTGAGAAACTTACAAGGGAATGTTTTAACTTTAAGGTGGCTTTCCGAAGTAAAACCGGCACCATTCGATAGAGCGTAAAAAATTATCGTAGAAATCGTTTTCAATTTTTCCTCAATGATCCGCGTTACACGGCAGTGACGCCTAAAACATCGGGAAAATTTGACAAGACAGCTGTCGAAACGGTATTTAGAAAAGCGACTTCTAAAAATGTGAAGCCGTGGTCTAGCGGATAGTAGGCTTGACTATAAACTTTTTGTATTTTTTGATGCACAAGTTTTCCATGATGGGCTAACTTTATTTTTCTAATTATTTGGAGCAGGTTGATCTTCTTTTCAATCGAATCTATTCGACACCCTACGGTTTTGATTAATACGGCCCTCCACAGTTTGTGAATGACCGATATGTCTACCTCTCTACATTTCAGGTTACAAGCTGATCTTGACATTTGATAAGGCTAGTAATACTATTATTCTACTCGACTAGGTTAACCCAGTTATGCTCGCGGGCAAGAGCCTAGGCTCGCGTTCTAGTCTCACCCCGCGCCTACGGCGGCCGGCGGCCGCCGACGCTGGGGTTGTAGGCGTGGGTCTAGGCTCCGCGTTAGAATATCCTCGTGCCGCTGGTTTTGGTCGAAATCCCCGGCTTTGACAAAACTAAAAGCGAAACCATTTTTGACCATTGGCTGACCAAACCCGGCCAGCTATAGAAAAAGGGCTTAACTTTGGTAAAGTGCTGTCGATTCGTCACTGTGACGCGCCAGAGCTTAACCAAGAATAAACCGCGAAAACGCCAAGAAGCGCCGTCGAATGACTCTACTCTCATCGCGCTAGCTCAAAAAACGTTATTGCCATTTTCGAAATTTAAAAGCTCGCTTCCTCCTCACTGCCTCACTTTCAAAAAATTCTAAAAGTGCAGTTTGAGAGAGCAAAAATTATCGGTTTGAATGAGCCTACTCTCAAAACAGGAGCTCAAAATTTGTTGAGGAAACATATCCCATTTTTTATAGCCAAGTGACTAGAAGTGCCCAGTTTTTTTGTGAGGGGCGCCTTGGCCGGCCGGCGGCCGGCCGACGCCCCCGATTCGTGTTGGCGGAGGCTCCGCGCTGGGGTCTACTCCGTTCCATTGGTTTGGTCGAGATCCCCGGCTTTGCCAAATCCCAGACCATTTTAACCATAGGCTGACCAAACCCGGCTGGCTATGGAAAAAGGGCTTAACTTTGGTAAAGTGCTGTCGATTCGTCACTGTTACGCGCCAGAGCTTAGCAAAAAATAAACCGCCAATACGCCGAGAAGCGCCATCGAATGAGCCTACTCCCATCGCGCTAGCTCAAAAAACGTTATTGCTTTTTTTGAAATTTAAAAGCTCGCTTCCTCCTCACTCCCTCACTTTCAAAAAAATCTAAAAGTGCAGTTCGACGCAGAAAAAATTATCGGTTCGAATGAGCCTACTCTCGACTCCCGAGCTCAAAAAAAGTTGTGGGTTACAAATCGCCTTTTATTATAGCCAAGTGACTAGATTTGCCCAGTTATTTTCTGTGGAGGGGCGCCTTGGCCGGCCGGCGGCCGGCCGACGCCCCCGTTTTGTGTTGGCGGAGGCTCCGCGTTAAAGTCTCCCCCGTTCCGTTGGATTCGGTCGAAATCCCCGGCTTTGACAAAAGAAAAGGCTTGGCCACACACTGACCGCCGCCTGACCGAACCCGGCTGGCTATAGAAAAAGGTTAGGTTGACCCAGTTATGCTCGCGGGCAAGAGCCTAGGCTCGCGTTCCAGTCTCACCCCGCGCCTACGGCGGCCGGCGGCCGCCGACGCGGGGGTTGTAGGCGTGGGTCTAGGCTCCGCGTTAGAGTCTCCCCCGTTCCGTTGAATTCGGTCGAGATCCCCGGCTTTGACCAATCCCAGACCATTCTGACCGCCGGCTGACCAAACCCGGCTGGCTATGGAAAAAGGGCTTAACTTTGGTAAAGTGCTGTCGATTCGTCACAGTTACGCGCCAGAGCTTAGCAAAAAATAAACCGCCAATCCGCCGAGAAACGCCGTCGAATGAGCCTACTCTCGTCGCGCTAGCTCAAAAAAAAGAGCGGAATAAAATGAAATTTAAAAGCTCGCTTCCTCCTCACTACCTCATTTTCAAAAAATTCTGAAAGTGCAGTCGTACGCAGAAAAAATTATCGGTTCGAATGAGCCTACTCTCAATTTCTCAACTCAAAAAAAAGTTCGGTTACATAACGCATATTATTATAGAAAAGTGACTAGATATGCCCAGTTTTTATGGAAGACGTCCTTATGGAAGGGGCGCCTTGGCCGGCCGCCGGCCGGCCGACGCCCCCGACTCGTGTTGGCGGAGGCTCCGCGTTAGAGTCTCCCCCGTTCCATTGGTTTGGTCGAAATCTCCGGCTTTGACAAAAGAAAAGGCTTGGCCATTATGACCACCGGCTGACCGAACCCGGCTGGCTATAGAAAAAGGTTAGGTTGACCCAGTTATGCTCGCGGGCAAGAGCCTAGGCTCGCGTTCCAGTCTCACCCCGCGCCTACGGCGGCCGGCGGCCGCCGACGCGGGGGTTGCAGGCGTGGGTCTAGGCTCCGCGTTAGAATCTCCCCCGCTCTGTTGGTTTTGGTCGAGATCCCCGGCTTTGACAAATCCCAGACCATTTTAACCATAGGCTGACCGATTGAGGCCGCTTATAGGAAAGGGCTTAACTTTGGTAAAGTGCTGTCGATTCGTCACTGTTACGCGCCAGAGCTTAGCAAAAAATAAACCGCCAATATGCCGAGAAGCGCCATCGAATGAGCCTACTCTCATCGTGCTAGCTCAAAAAAACGTGTGTCAATTTTGGAAATTTAAAAGCTCGCTTCCTCCTCACTACCTCACTTTCAAAAAATTCGGAAAGCGCAGTCGTGCACAGCAAAAATTATCGGTTCGAATGAGCCTACTCTCAATTCTTCAGCTCAAAAAAAAGTTCGGTTACATAACGCATATTATTATAGCCAAGTGAAAAATAAAGTTAGCCCATCATGGAGTCGAACTTGTGCATCAAAAAATACAAAAAGTTTATAGTCAAGCCTACTATCCGCTAGACCACGGCTTCACATTTTTAGAAGTCGCTTTTCTAAATACCGTTTCGACAGCTGTCTTGTCAAATTTTCCCGATGTTTTAGGCGTCACTGCCGCGTAACGCGGATCATTGAGGAAAAATTGAAAACGATTTCTACGATAATTTTTTACGCTCTATCGAATGGTGCCGGTTTTACTTCGGAAAGCCACCTTAAAGTTAAAACATTCGCTTGTTAGCCCAGGCGGAAAACCCTAACGGTTCCTTTAAATATACCGTGTCACGCGCTCCGAGCGTGGAACAAATTTTATTTTTTTTACATAATATTGGGATATGTATCCAAGGAATAATCAACAAGAAAAATAAAAGGAATCAGGTCAAAATTGCTGAAAAAAACTCGAAAACTGAGCTACGCAGCCAAATTCAAACGCGAATTTGCGCGGGTCGTGGGCGCACTTGGGCGCACAAATTTCTCGCCTGCACTGTCCTTTTAAAGGAAGCCTCGACGTAAAAAATGTGAAAGGCACTTATCGTATCGTATGGAAGCGAAAACGGTACTGTCGTATTACTCTGTTAGCTATAGTCACCTTTAGCTGTTCAGCTGTAATACATTTGGCGAATTCTTTTCCTTTTTCAATTAAAATTTCAATACAACTATAGTCGCCATTACAGTCATCAATTGCTTGATTTAAAACTTGGTCAATATTCTCTTCTTTTAGGAGACTGTCACAGCCCAAGGACAGTAGATATTCAAGGATGGGTAGGTTTACTGAAATGAAAAATGAGATTGAAACTGGGATTGCACCCATAAGAAGACCCCCTCTTTTGAAAAAACTGCCTAGGCTTTCCTTGGGACCGCATTTTCTTCTTTTTTTTCCGGCTAGAGAGCCTTTTTTATGTATACTGACCGCACTTACCATTGTTTTTTTCCAATTTGAATAGATGCATGTCTTTGAGTAAAGGATCCGTCCATCCATTTTCAGAAAAGGACTTAATCAACGTGTCATCACATTTGTTCAGCCATTTTAACACGTGTAGATGGTTCTTCTTAACGGCCACGTGGGCCGGGCTATGGAAATTGTTATCCAAAACACGTAACGATGCTCCTTTATCGTATAAAGCCTAAGAATAGATACGGTTTCTATTAGTCAGCTCATTTTTTCACCTTACAAATGGCCAAATCGCCTTGTCGACAAGCCCAGTGAATTAACTTTTCATTTTTCCAGATTCCCCCTTCGCTGGAAACCGTCTCATTTATAAGATTGTCCAGATTCGAATACTCTTTTTTGTATCCTTCCAAATCTTGTAAATGTTGCTGAAAGCATGGCTGTTGTTATCGGCACCTGTTGCCTACCTCCAATTTCACAATCTCTTTGTTTTTTACGGCCTCTTGAAGTCTATTGGCCAACTCCACTCTTTCTGTATAATCCAGTTCTTTTCTGGGATCAGAAATCTTAAAATAATCAGCTTGTTTAACGAGGAAAATTTGACCAGATACCGTCCGATGGCTGTCGGGATCCCGTAAATATTCGGCTACTTTTGTATATTTTCCATTCTCGGCCAATTCTTTCATCACATCCTTCTTCCAGTTCGCCTTCTTCCAGTACTGAAACAGTGTTTCTTCAATTAGAGCGACTCTGTTGTGTTCAACAATTCTTCGATAGAAATTCGCGTCGAATAATGTCTTCGCCGGCTCTCCTTCCATAAAATTTTCATCAATATTCGGTGGATCTCCAAATACTATAATTTTCCTTGGTTAATTTGAAATATTCAATAACCTACTCCTTTTTAGAGCCACGTTTAAACAGTTGACATGTCCAATACAACAAATCATTTCAAATGTGCGGCGAAAAAAGCTGTTACCTGTATTACAGTAATACAAGAGGATGTTAAGGTGACGAACATCACTGAAAGAAGAATTTGACACCAGATGGTGTGACTCACTCCTTCGTTATGCAGGAAAAAGTGAACGACTCATACAGTTCAATTATCTGCTCGACTACCCTTTCGTCGTCTGAGCTTTCGCCGTCTGAGCTTTCGGCAACTGGAAAAAATGCATAAAGCAAAAAATTGTGGGGGATTGGGGGCAGGATTGCACGAGATTCTCGCTTTTGTTCACACCGCGTGCGACGAAATTCCAGCTGGTCCTTTTTTGAGACAAATTTCGACTCGGAATGTTGCTGCGCCGGATTTCTACCTTTCCAAATGAAAATAAAAACTGACCAGTTCCAATGTTTACCAGATTTTCCCTAAAATCTGTTTCTTTGTCAACAACGGCCAGTAACAGCTTTCTCAACAGTTCGCTATGTGATCCGCCAATTGAGTCATTCAACTTTCGTATCTTTTCCTTCTTTTCTTCCGATAAATCAGCATCATTCAGCTTTGTCATGATTATTTCTTTTAATTCAACATTGCTGGTTGTCATTTTCTCAATAAAACCGGGAGATGGGATGTCTAAAAATTACAATACAATAAAAATGAGTGAAAACTATAGTTCAAAAAAATTGATCTAGTCCGTTTCTGTACTATTTTGATAGCTTACGGATGAGGTCAAGATATAGAAGAAGAAAGCAATCAAAATAAAAAGAATGCAGATCTATAGTCCGTTTTCATCGGAAAAAACCTGCTGCGAGACTCAATGTTGCGCGGGCTTGATCAAAAATGGCACAATTTTCAACCATATTCGTTGGATAAAAATCATGAACAAAATTCAAAATAATTGAAAATGCGCTTAGCTGTATTTCCTGTTGGAAATGGACTGTAAACATCTCGAGAATAACAAAATTACGGTATTTCTATCTTTTGAAAAGAAAACAATAATGAATAAGTCAAAAAACAGAATTGGATGGAGAGTTGACTGGGCTGTTGAAGTTGGCAAATGGAGTGGTATTTAAAATTATCTGTAGAAACAGCAAGATAACTGGAGACAGAGAAAGGGGGACTGTGATGGTTCACTCGATGAGAAAAGTAGCCCACACTTGCGACGGCGATCGTCAATTTCTCACCAACGTTTTTTTCTTCTTTACTGGTTCATTTTTGACTAGAAGACAACAAAATTGCGATGAAAAATGAAGATAAAGAGCCTGATAAGAAAGGTGAGATCGATTGTTATCATCTCCTCCCCTCGAGACCTTGCAAACAAGGAGATCATAAAAACCAAAACAATAAAGGTGAGGAGATCTTTTATTTTTGAAAGGGGACTGTTCCTCAGATTTGGCGGGCTATTTACAGCAGCGCGTCACTCCCATTTTTCTATTTGTTTTTGGCACGAATAATACTGTATCTTGGTATGAAAATGATCAGCATTTTGCAATTAGTAAAATTCTGGAAAAATTAGAAAAAAATGGATGGTCGAGCTTCAAAAAAATGATTTTTCAATTTCAAGCAATTTTAGCGGGCTTTTTTGTTCGACTGATAGTAAACGCGCTCTGAGTCTAATCTACAGTAGATTATTCAAGAGAGTTGTGGCACAATCCCTTTAAAAAACGATAAAGAATAGGCCTACGACCCACGAAGCATCGCGTCCCTCCATTATTTTTTCTATTACACTTTCTGTCACCCTCTCTAGGTGCCGTTGTTCCTAGCTGAATCTCTGTGGGCCTGTTGTTTTGACCATTCGTTTTTTTGTCTTTTTTTGTCTTAAAACAAGCAATTTTTTGCAGCAGGAGAGCGTTTTTTATCTCTCGTTTTCCACACATTTCTCCGCGTATCGTCATTTCACCCCCGACTCGTGGCAGTCTGCTTATCGCCTTATTTGCCCACGGCCTACGCTCTCTTTCCTTTTTTTTCTACTTTTATTTTTTCTACAGGGATCGTCGCAATGACTCAAGGTCTTGTTTCATTTTATAACTCACATATTATTAATATTCAGATATTTTTATTTATGCTCAATGCCATTTAAAAAAGAAGCTGAGCGTGTACGGACGTTGTGAAATGGTTACGAAAGAGAATATTAAACCGTCATTAAACGGGTCCGTTTATTTTCCTTAAAGGAACAGTTAGGCCGAGGTACCATACGCATTACGTACGCATCCTGGCGGATCAACTCGCCTTTTTTGTTTGGTACTCAGTCAACCAAAATTGGCGCATTTTCGCATATTTTTGACTATAAATCATCGAAAAATCCATTCGAAAAATAATCAGCAGGAAAAATAAAACGAATCATGGTAAAATTGCTGAAAAAATAGTTAAAAACCAAGCTACGCAGATAAATTCAAAGGGGCGTTTGGGCGGGACACGGGGGGTGCACAATTTCCTGCGGCCTGCACTATCTCATTTGATTGAAAAAAGCAATATTTTGCAGAACATTCCGATTTTTGCTGTTGCATCGACTGACTCGGGAACAAATTGGAGAAGTAAATCAAAACAACGAAGACAGGGGAAAACCTAGAGCCATGCATATGCAAAATCTTGATGATGACCAGATTAGGCGAAGGATACCGGTTTTGATTGACGCGGTGACGAAGGTGGTTTTATAGAGAACAATTTAAAATGTGGTTTTTTAGAACCCACATGACAATATAATGAAGATTCACGGCTTTTTCCGAGCTAGTTCTTATCAAGAATCTCTCCATGTGCTGCCGCTATCTGAAGCCAATTTGACCGAGGCAACTTATGCCATCTACGAAGACTGTCAGTATGACCTTAAAGAATGTAAGGGTTTTCCAGTTGTGACCAACTTAAGTGCTTGCAGATATAAGTGAAAAAGGAATTGAGGACAAGGGAGTGATGCTCGAATGGGCCAGTCAATTGATTTCAGCCATTGCGCACCTTCACAGCAAGGAGGTCGGAGTTATGCACCGGAGAATTACTCCAGAAACGTACGAAATCTATGAAAATAAGCTCCCAAACGATAAAGGAACAGTCACAAGGAAAGAGAAATTGTAGACATCTCACGGAAAAGTCTTTGCATCGGAGTCACAATGCCGCGCATTAGAATCTTACTGGGTTGACTAGATTGTTTTCGTTTTTCACCTTTTTCTTCGTTATCTGCGATTCTTTTTTAAAAATTTTTTGATGATTTTACTCGTTAAATTTTTTCTCAGCATTTTATAGCAAAAAAAATGAAATTAAACATCGCCTAAATTTATGAAAATACGAGATGAGTCTCCTGAGTATCATCAAACTTCAGCAAGTTTGAAAGCGCGTTATTGTTTGACACGCATTCTACAGTTTCCAAAGTTTCCGGTGTGAATGTTCGCTTAGAGGACGTGTCAGGGACCTGTGTGCACCGGTCCCGGAGCGACTGGTTTTGCGGGCATTCAAAAAGTGATTGGAAAATGGATAAAACGGCTAAAAACTGCAGGCCCGCCAAATGTTTAAACACGCGTCCAGGCTAAGATATGCAGTCGCTGCAAGACCAGTAGCAGAGGTCCCTGACAGCTCCCTTAAAGAGATAATTTAGAATTTATATTTTTTTCAAAGGAAAAGATGAAAAGCCATTTATCAAATTGGGCAACATTCTCTTCGCAAGGAAACCATCAAAAACCGGAGCAACGGCAGAGTAAGTTTTGGAATACATCTGTTATTCTAATTTCTTTATGAAGAAGAGGTCTACTGTTGGCTTATGCCGCCCCGGAGAGTCTCGATTTATCGGGTAGCTTCACAGCCAGCTATGGACTACCAGCTGACATCTGGAGCTATGGAATGGTTCTCTATTTTATCACCCAAAAAGAGTAACAACTCGTTTGTATCCAGTTGTTTTTGTTTAGAGATCCGTTTACGAAGGAGCAGGTCAATGTCGTTTCCCTAAAGCTGCATTCCTATCTTATGGATGAGAAACATAGGTAAATCATATAGAAAACTGGAAAAAACAATGAAAACTATAGACCGACATTTAAACAAGAAATTGATAATAGATTGAAGAAAATCATCGAAGAATGTTGGAATCCCAAGGCTGACGAACGCCCCAAAGCAGAAACAATCAAAGAGAGAATCAACCTACTGTGATAATGAGATGGATAAATGATCCGGGTGATACAACTAATAAATGAGCATCCTCTTTATGTTTTAACGACAAAAAACGCTCTGAAAGTGAAGAAGGCTGTTTTGTGGATGAAAAGACCGTTTATGGTTTGAAAAACATCGTTTTCTGAATGAAAAGACCGTTTATGGTGTCCTCTGTCTTCTCTCTGGACAAAAATTGGTGTTCCAAAAAAATTGCTCGGTGGAAATCCTCTGGACAAAAATTGCTCGGTGTTGGACAAAAATTTCACTTCTGCAGCATAAAAGCCTACGGTCCTGAATGGAAGACCTTTGAATGAAACTCTTCTTCAATCTTGACCCTCCATCTCAATTCATCCCGCTATTTTAACGGATCTATCGGATTCGACGAATAAACTCCTTTGGGGGGAAACGCCGGCTTCTGTCACCTCACTGTATTCTGTAAGTCCTTTGGAAGGATCGACCACATAATGTCAGGATTTCTTTTCTCGTTTTTCTTCACTATACAATAGGGTAGCAATCTCTCCTCTGTTCTCACCTTCGCATTGTTTTCCCATATCCAATGATTTTAATGACCGCGGCGGGGAAACCAATTATCTGCCCGGGAGATCGACGTAAATAGACAACCCCCTGTCTTTTTCCAGTCCTGTTGTCCATACCTTTCCACTCCAATTCCTTACCTCTCATTTTTTTTTACTTTCAGAATGGCATAAATCCAATCGCCTTTCTTTTGGCTATCCTTTGGAGGACCATAAGATGATCCTCTACATTTTTGGACGGTTTACAAGGTTTGTCATCCAAAGAAATTGTATATGCATCGCTTGTTTTCAGATTTTGTTTTCGCCTTTTACATCTTGAGCTGAACCTGGCTATAGGATTTACAAAATTTATGAAGTTTGACACTGGATGGAGTAGGATACCACGGCCTATCTGCTGATATTGTGCGAACCTTTTACAAGATTAAACAATTGGATGATAAAGTAGGAATTCAATTGAATGTAACTTATGTAACTTATGCGGATACGGATTGTATACATGGTTTTGTAATTGTAAAGATTTATAAGAAGATAAAGATAATCAAATAAATTAGTTTCGTCTCCGACAGGCCCGTTACTTCTCTACAGTTACAGAAGTGGGGCGTCGTCTCTGTGAAAGATTTTTTCACCAAATATGAACTTTGAGTGAATATATGTCACTGAAATGTGGTTGTTCAATTAGTTCTTTGAATTTTTAGAAAAAGGCCACCGAATCTGGCAAAAAGATCCAGCTTTTACTCAGTATTTGAAGAAACATGATTCAAAAAAACACAAGGAAAGGATAAAGTAAAGAAAACTGGGCAAATACAGGTGTACAGCGCAGAGCTAGCGAACAGAAGGAGAAGATAACGGCCAAATAGATAAGCGACTTCTTTGTCGAGAATTAATTTGAAAATTCAAATAAGAGATTTGTTTACGTCACCTCGTTGTGGATAAGATGCCATATATGCCAGGATTTCTTTTCCTGGCTTTATTCCATTATACAAACGGCCAGCCATCTCCCGCTTTGTTCTCACCTTCGCTTTATTTTCCCATATCGAACGATAGTAATGACCGTGGCGGGAGACCAATTATCCGTCCAGGTGCTCGCCATAAAAAGACGACCCACTGTCATTTTCTGTCCTGTTGCCCCTACCTTTCCACTCCAATTCTCTACCCTACATCTTTGTTTTGCTTTCAGAATGGCATAAATTCAATCGCCTTTCTATTCGGCTATCTTTTGGGGGTTCTCAGTTGCCCCCTCATTTTATAACTACAGGGAGCTGCCAGAATTCAAGACGGCATTTGCAATACAGGTTTTTTAATATTGTGGTCACAATTTTCGTCATTTCTTTCTAGAATTCACAAGAAAGCAGTATCCGAATCTTGTCTGCTATGAGAGTGTCTGTCACAAGTGTTTTGACAATAAGGATCTTGCCTGCTGTAAACGTGGGTATTTTCCTATCAAGATAGCGGATGGGAAAGATGGGCCGTGACAGATGCCTTTATAAAATTCCTCCTCTATGACAAATCTAATAATAATGCCATTGTTGTGGCTCATAATGGTGGTCGATTTGACCTTCATTTTATTTAGAAACGACTAGTAGCTAAAAATACCTGTCCTACCGTGATTAAAAATGGAAATCGTATTATTAAAATGATTTTGAAGCCGCCTGTAAATAGAATACACAATGAATTGGACTTTAAAGACTCTTATGCCTTGATTCCTGTGCCCCTTGTTGAACTATCTAAAACCTTTAATATTCCCACTGAACCCTCGTATTTTCTTTTTAAATTGTATTGTTTTATGTATTGTGTGATTAAATAAATGTACACAAACAAATTAGAGCCAGATTTTTAACCGGGAAATGCTAGTCTCCTTCACCGCTTTGGTTCCTACCGGTTCCTCGGGCAACCTTCTCGCACTCCGTCTAGAATTTTCCTGTCTATATTATCCCTTCACTCAATTGTTGCTCAGCCGTTGTGGGAAGACAAAGAAGCAACTATTCAAAAAAGCCAAGAGGAGTAAGCCCGGAGCGAGTTCTATTCCATGTAACGGGTTCTCTCCTCGCGTCTTCTTCATTTTGTTTTCAAATCAAGCCCCCAAAAAGTTTTCACTTTTTTCTACTGTCTATCTGTCATTTAAAAATAATAATAATGTAGTAGGAGATTTATGTTCGAAGAGATGGAGATAATCGTAGGCGTGAGGGAGTCGTCTCAAAATACACCCTTCGAGACGGGTAGGCTTCTCTTTTGGCGAAAAGTTCTGAAAATTTGAAATCATTTTGACGCTTTGAAAAGGGAAAAAAGTGTTTCTCGAGAAAATTTGAAACCTGTGTCTTTTCTTTTGAAGTGCTCACCTCGTGGATATCCTTGATCGCTGCTCGCTCAAAGTCTGTCACAAACACCAATTCAAATCACTTCAAACTGTTCGTCCATACTACTGATCATGGAGTAGGTAGCGGCGATTTCTACATTGATCTTCTTTTGTGGTTACTACAAGGCATTCCATCCGTTTTTGATCGTGCCATGAATAGTGTAAAGTTGGCTATTCCCGCTCCGCTCAGAGGGCCGTGACAGCCGTCAGAAACCCGTTGTGATATCTATAATGAATGAATACAGTACTTGGGAGCAAGAATTAGGCCAACCTGATATCTTCTGACATCCATTAGTTTGTTCCGATGGCCACCATTCGTTACACGGCCGTCCCTTCCGGCAATGTACTATCTAACTGTGACTCACTACTATCGTGGTGTAGACTAATAATATAGAAACTAGGAATATAGATATATATATATATATTTATTTACCACGTTCGTTCGTCGGGGTTCCCGGGACGGGGACTCCCTCCAGGGCCCGCCCCCTACCTCGGGGAGCAGACCCCGGGAGTAACGCATTATTTTGTGCTGCTTATGAAGGAAGAAAGAGTAAGTGGAAGTATGCCACTGAAAAGTATGTTATTTTGTGGTTTTTAGTTGAGAGGAAAAGGAAAATGAGGAAAAGTGGAAAGGTCAAAAGCAAAGGAGTTGAACCCGAAAGCGACCGAACTTCGCGTAGCCCACCTGGAGCCCACTCAGGTCCAGCCGGTGAGGGCAGAGGATATCGATCGATGAGGACTATTTGATAAGACAAGAATTGCCCCATAAGTCTAATATTTTTTTAGCGCAATTGGAGAGGAACTTGAATACGGATGAAACAAAGAAAAACGGAAAAAATAGCCCAGAAATTGGATAAAAGTTGGCCGAATGGCAAAAGAGCGGAAAAATACTGTTAGAAGGGGTTTAATTGACGAAAAGCCCGTGAAAAAAAGTCTCAAATTATTTTACGTTAGTCTATGAAATAATAGTGAAAAAAAAGTCTATATGAAGAAAGGATAGGAGGAATATGAAGGCTAGGCGGCGGGTGCGCAGCTCGTCGGGCCAGGGCATAGCTGTGCTATGCCGCGAAGCAAAGAAAGACGCGAAAAATACGCCGGGTCACCAGATGTCTCTCCTCACCATAAAGTTCTCTCGCTGCCTCCCACTGTTCTGCCGTCTCTTGGCTAGTGGTTTGTCCCAAGGAACGGCCGTCTCGCCTCGGCAGTCCCCCTGCTCTATCAGCTGATAGCACCCCTCTTCGTCGGTTTAATTACCCAAGTTTGAGGTACTAACTACCTTCCGACCCTATGAAAATAGAGGACGAGTAGAAATTTTGGAATCGCTTCCCTCTTGAAGGGAGGCAACAAGCAGAGAAAGTGGAAGCAGCTATCGGTCAACTGAATAGGCAGATCCAACGATTCATTAACTTTGGTCTCTTCAGGAATACGATATCCGATATCATGAATTAAATAAAATGATCAAGTACAGTTTATTAGTTAAATCCATTTTTTTAATTCCTTTTATTTTCTTGAACGATTAGAGTATCTCAAATTTGGTGAAGGCGATAGCTAGGAATTCCACGTTCGCATAACAGTACTCTTGCATCTCTCTGTTCAGAAGTTGAAGACGTGGTTATTACGTAGCTTTCGTCGTCTACGATGTTAAGTCGAGGCTTCTCGATTGGCACGTGTTATGGGCCTCGGTGCCATCGTTCCTCTCTCTCTCTAGCCGAATAGGTTCTAAAGAGCGTTGCTCACAGGAAATTGAAAGAAACTGTTACCTCATAAATGCAGTGGTCTTCGTTATTGATGGCAGGCCCTACAGTACGCTCTCATTCCACATTCATGCTTGTCAAATCTGAAAATTTACGGATAAAAAACTGAAAATAAATGACACTTACCCTTTCATGTTATGGGCAATACATGTGAAGAAGCTCTTATGCCGTTTGTGGTGTGTGTGGAATAGGCATTCTCCAAAATGGCCCAGGAATTGGAAGGGAACATCATGACCACATCATCATTATTTAATAGTTCCAATGAGTTTTTGTAGAAAAAATTTAAGTGGAAATATGCCACTGAAAAGGATTTTTGAGTTTTTAATCTTGAAAAGGGAATAAAAAAGGCAGAGAAGTGAAATGGAGGACCTTGAAAAAAACCCACAAATTCAAACATTGAAAGTCATAAGAAAACGACAAGGATCTCAAAAGAAAAAAAACCAGCACAGGGAAGGGAGCTGACCTCTCCTCCGGTCGAGGGTGAGGATGACGAGCAACAAGACAAAACAGAGGAGGATGAGGAGGACGGTCAGCGGGAGGAGGACTCTCTCGAGCGATTGTGAAAACCAAAATAATAAGTAAAACAAAAATGGCAAAAACGTTGGGCGCACATGGGAGCCGAGCTCTCATCCTACCGCTTTGCGGTTGCGCGTTCTCTACCGACTGAGCCATGGAGGCGCCGTCTTGCCTTGGAAGATTTCTCCGCTATCTACCCTATTCTTATCTTGTAATATCCCTATAGAACTATATTTAAGGCTATATTATATATTATAGGGCTATATTTAAATCGTATAAAGCTCTAAACAAAACTCGTAGTAAGCATACAAAATATGATGTAAAATAGGGAAACTAGAATTGTGGGAACTTATTTCCCCCCCCCCCCCCCCGTGGGTAGATAGCGGAGAAACCTTCCAAGGCATGAGGTCGCCTCCATGGCTCAGTCGGTAGAGGTCGCAACCGCAATGCGGTAGGATGAACGTTCGACTCCCATGTGCGCCCTAACTTTTTTGCCATTTTTGTTTTACTGATTACTTTTGGTTTTCACAATCACAACAAGTCAAGAAGGGAAAAATAAGACACATCACATTTTTTTTGAAGTTTTGTTTATTATTAAATGACTACTTTTAGTCTCCGGCCTAGCAGAGACGCAGAGGAGACAGCCAGCAGTGAGGGGTGTGAGAGAGAATGGAAAAGACAAGGCACTCAATGGTAACCGCAGCAGGGAGAGCGGCTCCTCCAAAAGGGAAAGGCGGCAGATAAGAGACGGGTCACCACATGTGCCCTTTCCCATGACACTTCTAACAGTTTTTACGCCATTCTCTCACTCGTTTGAATTTGCTGGTCTAGACAATTCATTAAAAGATAATAGAAGAAAATGGGATCAGAAGGAGAGGTGAGGTTGTGGTGGGCGAACACGGATGCAATGCTGGGCAGAGCGGGGTCACCACATGGTCCCCTCTCTCATCGGCTTTGCCGGAACACGCAACATTCTTCTGGGTCAGAAAAAATAAACGGAGAAGGACAGGGCAGCCGAGACAAGGCGTCAGGTCACCCGCTGGCCCACAAATTCAAACATTGAAAGTCATAAGAAAACGACAAGGGTCTCAAAAGGGGGTGGGCGTGCTTATAGAGGTCTGAATTTCGAGTCGAGATGAACAGACAGACGCAAGAGATGCTCCTCCTACTGATCTCGGCAGTCCCCCTCCCCTATCAGCGGACAGCGCCCCTCTTCGTCGGTTTAATTACCCAAGTTTGAGGTACTAACTACCTTCCGACCCTATGAAAATAGAGGACGAGAAGAAATTTTGGAATCGCTTCCCTCTAGAAGGGAAGCAACAAGCTGAGACACTTCCCCTCGAAACCAGAGGCTGAGCCAACTATTCAACTGACTCTGTATTAGATAAATGGTAATGGTCAAGACCATTTCCATCTCTAGAGCAAAAAACCGCCAGCCTCCCAGCCTTTGAAAAGATAAAACATAATTGTGAACAAAACAATCAAATACAATTTATTACACTTTCCTAAAATTTTAACGCATGCGCACATACCGGCTACGCAGGCCAAGTAACGCTCTCCACTTTCACCATTATTGCAGATGCAATTCCTCTCTGCCATACAGGGAGCAGACGCCAGGGTCCATACATACCTGGTGATGAAGGCATAAAAAAGAATGTTGTCAAAAATGAGCTCAAAGTAGAGGACTTTAGAAAATGTTTGTTTGATAAAACCATTGTCAGAAAAACACAGTATACTATTAGAAGTGTTAAACATCAGGTATTCACTCAATGTCAGAATAAAGTAGCTTTGAATAATGACTCACAATCATGTGAACATAAACGTTATATCATTAAAGGTAGTTATAATACTATGGCTTTTGGTAATGTTAATATTAAACCAGAGGTTCTACTTTGATTCATAATACTTCCAACTAAATTAAAGATAGAATTGTACTTCTGAAGTCATTGTTTTCCAACATTTTCAGAACGAGAAGACAATAATAACCACAATGATGATTTCCGAATTTTTGAATTTGAAATGTTGATAATTCTATTTTTCTATCTTTCCCATCTTTTAAATACTCTTGAAGGTCTATAGGTGGATCTAATCCAAACGAATCAAAGTAATAAATCTCCTTATTGTTCTTGGAATAACAGACCCAATGAGTACCTTTATCTTCAGAAGAATCTAGATTCACAATTCCTGCTTCTTTTTCTTCAAGTCCTTCACTAGGTGAGTGTCTTGCAGATCCTTGTGTTGGTAAAGTGTCTCGCATAAAGATACCTCTAAAATTCTTGATTTCTAACTTTTTTACCAAAGCAAGGAGATCTAGATTTGTTAATGGCTTCAAGTCTTTTCGGAGACTAAAAGTAGTCATTTAATAATAAACAAAACTTCAAAAAAAAATGTGATGTGTCTTATTTTTCCCTTTTTGACTTTGTGTGATTGTGAAAACCAAAAGTAATCAGTAAAACAAAAATGGCAAAAAAGTTAGGGCGCACATGGGAGTCGAACGTTCATCCTACCGCATTGCGGGGTCTCTACCGACTGAGCCATGGAGGCGACCTCATGCCTTGGAAGATTTCTCCGCTATCTACCCAGCGCGGCCTGGCAGAGACGCATAAACATAAACGTTATATCATTAAAGATAGTTATAATACTATGGCTTTTGGTAATGTAAATATTAAATCAGAGGTTCTACTTTGATTCATAATACTTCCAACTAAATTAAAGATAGAATTGTACTTCTGAAGTCATTGTTTTCCAACATTTTCAGATAACCACAATGATGATTTCCGAATTCTTGAATTTGAAATGTTGATAATTCTATTGAATTCATAGATACTTCGTAAGGAAGCTTTGCTGATGTTGAATCCGAAGGAGAATCCTTTTTTCTATCTTTTGCGTAAGCAAGCTTCCTAGAAGTACATCCTTTTAAATATTTTTGAAGTTCAATTGGTGGGTCTAATCCAAAGGAATCAAAGAAATAAATATCCTTATTGTTCTTGGAATAACAGACCCAATGAGTACCTTTACCTTCTGAAGAATCTAGATTCACAATTCCTGCTTCTCTTTCTTTAATTCCTTGTGGTGGCAAAGTGTCATAAAGATTCCACGGAAATTCTTGATTTTCAACTCCTTCACGAGCTCTTCGAGGTCAAGATTAGATAAACTTGGTAGGTCTTTTGGGAGACTAAGAGTAGTCATTTAATAATAAACAAAACTTCTTCCACTTTTTGGCTTTGTGCGATTGTGAAAACCAAAATAATAAGTAAAACAAAAATGGTAAAACCGTTGGGCGCACATGGGAGTCGAACCCCCATCCTACCGCATTGCGGTTGCGATCACTACCGACTGAGCCATGGAAGCGCCCTCCGGTTTTTCGTCCAATTAGAGGGAGGGGTGCTGACGTAGCGGTTAGCCGCCAGTTGAAGAGTTTCAGTCCACTGCTGAACATCGGCTTTTTCGGCTACAGTAACCGAGAGCAGAGCGGAAGCGAGGAAAAGAGGAAAAGCCCACATGGTCCTCAATATTCCAAACGCGTGTTCTGACCGTTTTATACACTTCTATGCCGATTGAAAGGGGAAATGAACAATGAAATGCAGTCTTTTAACAAGGGGACAGCTTGCATTTATGAGCCGTTGCTCATCTTTTAGTTCGCTCTTTTCAGGCTATTCCATTACAAATCTTTATTTTCTCAAGTACTGTCACTACCACAAGAGTTCAGCAATATTTAAAGATAAACAAGAGAATCTTATGCTGAACCACGGAAGTCCAAGTGGACTGTATGGTCCTGGTGCTTGTCATGGTTGGGTCCCCCGTAGTCCCCGTGGTGTTAAGGCGAAAGAGAGACAAGAGATGCTAAGGTCTTTATGCTCAGGTCTTTATGCTATGTAGAGACAACAGTGACAATATTTTGTCAGTTCCTATCAACGGGGCGGCGAGTGAGTCACAGTCTGGCAGGTTCTTCGCGGCCGGCTTGATTGTAGTGGTTCGGCAGTGTTTGGGCTGTATTTGGGCCTTTGATCTTCTCCCGGGCTCGTGGATGTCCGAGGCATCTGTGCTGTCCTCAAGCCTCGGAAGTTCCGTCGTCCATGGAAGCTATCTTGTCGTTGTTCGTCGAGCCAAAAGTAGTGAAATGCGAAATGAGACGGGATTGGCACGGTAAACCGCTCCTCTCCGCAACTTCCTAGATGCCTCGTCTTCCAACCACATTAGAGAGACCGACTCGAAGCCGAACCGAGTAATAACCACATTGGTGAGGTCCACTTTGCCAAAATGGTATTGGAGGAATGATCGGATTTGTTGGGCTCCGTCTAACGGAGGAAATACCAGATATGCATTTTGGTGTTATAGTTTTATTGATGTGCTGGTTCCAGGGGTCAATATGGGCCCCCAAATAAAGGAGAGAAACTAGAGAATAAGACGAGATAGAGAAGATGTCTTTATTGAACAAGCCGGAGGGGAAATGGATTAGTAAGCGAAGGTATCTCAAAGCGACCCAGTTCACACGGAAACATCCGTGAATACAAGATACGATAGATCGTTTATAGACTGCCAGTTTTTAAGGCATTGGACATGAATTTCTAACGGTTTTATTGAGTTAATGATATTTATTCCAATGGAAACGCGGTCTCGAGGTCTCAAATTTAGCTGCGGGTCGAACTTACAATCAATTTTATCTTCTTGGCGACCGAAAAATTCGCTGTTCCGCCGCTAGTATTTTAGATCTTTGACTGTCGTCTGTTTTCTTGACAGACTACATCAAGTTTATTGTATTGTTTTCTAAATAACATTATTGACATTCCGAGCTGGTTTCTCGCAAACAACTACAGGGAAAGACCAAAAAGGGTATTCGGAATCCCAACAACCGTTACGAGTGATCCGTAAAGCTACAGGAAATGCCCCACCAGGCTGCGATGGGCAGAAATTCTGATAAGAAATGGGTTGAGTACGATCTCCCCACCAACAAGAACTCAAATTCGTTAATCTGCAATACAATCCCAAAAAAATATCCGACTTTTCGTTGAAAATTAAACTCTCAAGATAATTTTGTTCTCCCATAGATGTAACTATTGGCAGCGTTGCATTTTGATGATCTCGACAGAATTGCTTACTGTCATCGAAGTCCATGGTACTGAGGAAGTTATTAAACATCTGGAAAGGTAGATATTATATATATATAACATATAACGTACCCTATAGCATTTATTATCGTATTGAGAGTATCCTGGGTCACAAGGGGAGTCATCTGAAAATAAAAGTCGAATGAACACGAAAACTGACCACTTGAAGTAGCTGGAGCATTGCATACAAATGGCCGAGAAGAAGAGCACAGTTCCTTCTGCCACAGATACGTGTCTTCTCTAACGCTGGCACATTGGTAAATGCTCGGGTCTGTGGGTTGATCCGCTGCCCAATTGGTATACACCGCCGTGTCATTCGTGGTCCAAGTCCATCTGGAGGCCATGAGGAGATTTGCTCCAACCCAGTACGCGGAAGAGCTTGTGCCATTGTTGAAATTGTAAACAATTCCTGTAAAGAGGTTAATCTTTTAGTTGCTGGGAGACTTTCCGGCTACGAAAGTGTTCTCAAAGCCGTTTCTTATTTCCGCCAAATTTCCTCCAATGGAACGACAGGTGGACTCGGCGGCGAGGAAGATGTCCGGCTGACTGTAGTAGATGTAACATCTAGATTTATGTTTAAAGTATCCTTTCACTTGTTTTACCTATTAAAATTGGAGTCGAAGATGCCTCCCGAAGGACAGGTGACCGCATAGGTGAAGGAGAACTTGAGAAGGAACAAAAAGACGAAAGTAGGCAACATGGAAAAGGCGAACAAATGCACAAAATAATTCCTTTATCAGTAACCAAGCTCTCGCTTATCAGCCATAAACTCGAAGAGGGGCTAACTATGGGCGGTGGTTACGTGAATTTTGAGGATACCTGATAAACGTTATTGGCAATAATACCACCTCTTATCACCGCCTGCCTCGTAACTACACAACGGCAATCCCCTCCGACTCTCCCAGTGGTCATCGAATAATGTAGCGGAAGAGCGCGAGAGGATAGTTAAACGCGTGAAATTATACGCTGACCGGAACTTTTTTGATGATGTTGATCGACCGCAAAAGTCAATGAGGCGGATAGCATGGAGGCTGGGAAGAGAGAGAGGACAGGGGAGGAAGCGGATCTGGACTCTATTACAAATCTGTTTTATACTGTATTTTTCGTAGAAATTGACTAAAAGGTCAAAACATTGTGAATTGAACCATTTAGCATCGTTGTAGGCTCCTTTATTTTTCAGTTTCACTTGCCTTCCAGTAGCAGGAAGCGGATTCGATCTTGTCTTCGTTGTTACCCCAAGGAGTATGCAAAAGTTGTTACAGATACACATACAAGTCTCTAAATAAGGGGATTCTTCATTGTGATCCTTCCAGATGGAATAAGAACCGGTTTTATATTTTAATTAAAAAACAGAGGTTTCCCCTTCAGAACCCAGAAAAGTAGTTCAAGTCGTTGTTCAAAACCTGACTATATTTCGTTTCCAACCTCTAGTTTTTTACTATGGAATCATTTGAGAATTTAGCGAGCAAAAGCTGTCTGATTCCCAATTTGAATCCGAAATTCGGGCGCTTTTGTTGGCCAAATTGCCAAATGGTCCCGTAGTGGAAATCCCCCGAGGTTGAAAACGGGCTACTTCTTAAAATATGGTGAGAGTTTGACAGAAGGGGTCGATATCCAGGGTTCGGATATTGTTTGGGCGTAGGAAATGGTCTTGGAGAAGTCCTGGCAATCCGAGGAGGGATCCCTGTACATTTTCAAAGAAATTTGGCCATAATACGGTTCTTGAAAGGATTTCAAACTTGGAAAGGACTATAGAAAACTGTAGAAAGCCTGAAAATCCATAGTGGCCCCTTTTCATTCCTTCGATTTAGCATTTTCGGGCAAAAAACTTGAGTATTGTCATTTTCCATCCGCCCAGCCGGTATAATTCCTCCTGTCTCGTCTTCTCGTCTTGCCATCCGCCATCACAAACCGCCGCTGACCACAGAGGGGGCATTCCTCCCTCGGCTACTACGAGCGAGCGAGAGAGAGAACAAAAACTGGTATTCCCCCTTTTCCCCGGTGGTGGGCTTGTAGTTCTCCAGCTTTCGCGCCTCTTCTCCTTTCCCGTTGGTCGTCGCTTTACGTTCCTCGCCTTCTATGTTTCTCATAAAAATAACGATTAATCCCCATTTTCCTCCAAGCACAAACACGTCGTTTCTGTTCCTATCAATAGCCTCAGGTTTTCTCCTCTTTCCTTTCTCTCAATCTGATGGTAAAGGCCATGTTTTCCCCCACGGAAGGGGGGAGGGGGAGGACAGTCAAACATCCGTGGGATAAGGAAGAAGAAGGTCAACGCGACCCGGTAATTCCCTTCATTTGAGGGGGACTTCTCTCTCCCCGCGCTCGTACGGCCGGGGAGCGAGGGATGACCTCCACAATGGGATCTACCCCCTGGGGAGTCGCCTCCTACGAGGTGAGGGGACATCTGTCCTCCCCTCCCCCTCTCCTTCTTCTTCGTCACATTATCTCACCTTCATTTTATTTGATTTTCCTGTTTAGCTGATGCTTTTTCCCGTCATAAACAGTAAACGGCAGCTGCCCATTTTCACATTCACGCCTCTCGCTTTCTTTTATGGAAATAACAGGTTTCCTCACCCATTTTTGGAACTTTCCCTGACATTCTGCTTTTGACGCCTTCCGGAAAGCCCTAAACTAGCTTCCGGGCCCTTTTGTAGTTTTCACGAAGACTTATGGCATTTTGCCCCGCTATCGGCGTTAGCAAATTGCTTTCCCGGGTTAGTACGGCCTCCAAAGTCTCTTCAGAACGGCTCGGTCCTCGCCAGTCCGATTCTCCGCACCCGTAAAGTCTCGGCAAGACAAAGATATAAGGCGTCACAGTTTTGTAACTGTTTTGAATAATGATGATGCTCCTGCCGAGACTTTACGGGTGCGGGGATCGGACTATTGAAGAACGAGCCGGTAAATGAGACTGAGCCTTGGTTTCCCCCGTTGAACGGCCCAGGGAGGAAAATAAGAGATACATTGTTCAAAAAATGGGTGGATGCTTTCAGCGACCATCCCTTTTTGCAGAAGAATCCGGGTTTTGCACATACCGTCTCCTCAAAAAGGCCAAGAAAAACAGATCGCACCTGGTTCGCACCTGGCCCACATCCCCCTTCCAAAACCAAACAAAACCCGTCCCTTGCCCTAAAAAATATTCAAATGAGCCAGCCAGGCGTCTTTCTTCTCTAGCCGCCCCGGCCGTTGTGTGTGTCTTGTCGGCAGCCATCACGTATGCGACAGGCGAGGAAAAGAGGAGGTGATTATGGCCTTTTTGATAGTTTTACAGCTGCCTCGCCATCCGGCCTCGCCGTCTTTCTCCTCCTCTTTTAGGAGGGTTGTTTGCTGCTTCTGCCTCGGGTTTCAAAGACCACCATTTATCCGTTTTATCAGGAAATGGGGTAGGGGAAGAGGTAAGAAAAGTTGGGGTCATTCCATTCCTATTCGAGAGGGCGGACGACAAAGAACACCGCCAGCACAGTTACTGGGCAATTCAATTTTCTTTCCCCCCATAAAATCTGACATGATATTTCATTACGCGAGGAGAGTTCCATTTCCTCCCGGTTTCTAGGCTAATTTAGAGGAGAACAATCCGGGGCCGAGCCGTTAAATTACTGTAATCATCTCCGGTCAGCGGCCATTTCCAGCCTGGAATCCAATTTGTTCTACCGTATACCAAAATTCAAAAGGGTTTCTTCAGGAACTCGGGGGGTATACTTAAGTTTAAGACAATTTGTTCGTGGATCGGTGCCCGATAGTCCGATCCCCGGCACCCGTAAAGTCTCGGCAAAAAAGTATAAAGGCGTCACCGTTTTGTAACAGTTTTGAATAAAGATGATCCACCTGGCGAGACTTTATGCGTGCAGGGGATCGAACTATCGGCTACCGAGCCGGTAAAATGGGTCCCCATTGGAAACAGAGGTGATCAACAGTAATTGGATCACCAGATTTTCAAGAAAATGGAGGAACCCCCGTCTGGCGCAGTCCCCTGCCCTCCCCTCGTCTCCCTTGTGTTCCCCTCACCCTTGGCATCTCCGGATGATTTACAACTAGTCGTTTTTCCTCTTCTTATCTCCATTCAGAGCTGTAAATGACTTTTTTTATTCCGTTAGGCAGCCAGGCGCTTTGCCCTCGGCAAATTATCAATCAAAAGAGATGGAATTCCTCGTTCATTCTCTATTTTTTGCTTCAAAGGGTGGGAAAAGGTCCTCGTACCTTCCTATTCTATATTTTTGGCTGTGAAGGAATCCTACCTCCGTTTAAAGGTCCTAGAGGCTATTTTTGGAGTTGAGAACCAAATTTTGGGCTGAATTTACCCGCGAACCTTTTCCCCCAGCCAAATTTTGTTTTTTTCCCTTTCTAAGCTCCTTCTTCAGTCTGCCCTTCCCTTCGACCAAGAAGTTGCCCTCCAGTCGCCCGCCAAGCCACAAAATAGCCTCCAGGAAGGCTGTTTGCCGACCATGTCCGCCTATAATCCGCAAATATGACAAGAAGCAGAGCAGGGAGGACAGGGCGCTTCTTCTTTCCCCCTGGCGAGCTTTGATTCCTTCCCCTTCTGCCCATTTTTTCGTCTTAAAAGCTAAACATTAGTGGCTGGCTATCCCCGCTCCCGTATAAATCTTTCATCTCTCGGAGTTTTTAAAGAGAGAAAAGGCGCCGACAGTTTTTATGACGGGGCGGACAGCAGACGCACCCCCGCTAATGGGCTACGGATACCAACGCCGCGCGAAAAGCTGAAAGCCATTAGCCGTTCGACTATTTTATCCCCTGTTTCTCTTTAATTTAAAGCAAATATACCTTTAAAGTTTTTAGAACTCCGAAGAAAGGGTGGAAAATTCCAAGAAAGGGGCGAAATGAACACTGAACACTGCTAAAATTACTCCTCCCCGCTCCTCTTTCAAAGATAATTCAATTTTGTTTATGTGTCTCCCCTTCCCCTCTCTCTTATCTTCCCAATCTTCCACTCGTTTTCTCGACTTTCCTCGAAATGTTCACACGGCATTCAAGTGTGTTTGCATCCTGTTATTCTCTCGCGATTTGCGATGCGCCTCACATGGCGCTGGGGCTTGCTTGTTGAACTTGGGAGGCCCATTTTTTATGGCTAAACAGATAAACGGCAGGGAATTTCTTCGCTTTAGCTTCTTTTCTCCGTATTTTTTACATTTTTAGGAGCATTTCCTCGACTGCGTGGCAGGAAGGCAGACTTATTCCAAAGCAAATTCTCACCAAAAGATATCCGGTCAGGATCTTGGTTCAGTCCTCGATAATTCAATCCCCTGCACCCGTAAAGTCTCGGCAGGACAAAGGTATAAAGGCGTCACAGTTTTGTGACAGTTTTGAATAAAGATGATCCTCCTACCGAGACTTTACGAGTGCAGGGGATCGGATTATCGAGGATTTTCGCCCTTTTCCGGTGTTCGAAGCAATTGTCCGAAGGGTTAGCAGCTAGAAAAGCTAAAAATAGTTAGAAAAAAAGGCCGAGAAGGATAAAAAAACCAACGCTGTCCGTGGAAAATTAATGAGACCTTCATCTGCTGGCTGCGCGCGGAACGAAAAGGATGGCAGGCAGTTGCCGACGCCGTCCAAAAAACAGCTTTTCCACTTTCACGCCTTCCTCTTCAATCATCGTCCTCTCCCCTTCGTAATATTCCCCTATATTTTCCCGCTTTTTGTTTCCCACAAAATAGACATTTCCTAATATTTCTCTCCTCGGCTAAAAATACCAAAAAGCTGACGCATTTGGTTCAGTCATTGAATAAACACCGTCTAGTCGTATAGGGAGAAAAAATTCCTCGTTTTCTGCTGATACACGTGCTATCAAATGACCAGAAGGGGGTCATTTTTGGAAGGAATTCGGAAATTGTCACATTTTTGACAAAAACTGTAATGTTTATGACATTCGGGTTGTTTTCCGGGCCACCTCAAAACGTCTTGTTCAGGAGATCGTTCTCTGTCTGTTCCTATTGCCCTTTTGACCCCCCCCCCCCCCCTTTTTTTCCAGCGGAAATCATATTTTTACTTATTTACAGCTATCTTGAACCAGAGGGCACCAATATAAAGGGCCCAGCCTAGAATTTTGTCCAAAAAACCGTCTCCAAGTCGAAAAAAACATGTCATTGCGCTTGTTTACAACCCAAGGAAACCACCCCTTTGCCCTCCACGACATATTTTGTACACAAAATCGCCTTTCTGACCTAGCAGAAAAGAATATGCAACTCTCCCCAATGTTGGCCCGAGGGGTGAATTTTGATTGGAACGGGATGGTTATTCCCATTTGTGGTAACTAGAATGACTGCGAACTCTTGAGAGGCAGCAGTTTTACTTCTTTCTGGGGGGTATTCTTGATAAAATAGAGCCCTGTTTCATTGGAACCCATGAATTTCGAAGAAAAATTGAGGCTACTGGACCTGAACTTGATTTCTAGCTAATATAGCATTTCTAGAAACAAATGGTAGAGGGCAGGGTCCTCTGTTTTCCTCAGGAAGTAAGCAGCAGGTTTCGAGACGACTTTCTTCCAGAAAATCCTATTTCTTTGCTATTTTTCACCTTATTGGGGCTAAAAGTCTCTCTTTCCAGTCAAAAAACTCTCATTTTTTATTAGATTGACCCTTACTCTGTAGAGTTTTGGTAGCGGAAGAGAGAATACGAGTTTTATGAGTGATTCTGTTTGATAAACTGTCGCCGGCTGGTCAGCTGGAACGGGGCTGAAAAGGGCAGTTCCGTGTACTCTTCACAGCCCCGATTGTTCTCAATTTCCTCTTTCATTCTCTGTATTTTGATCGAGTCGGAAACCCTATCCATTCCAGAAAAAAACACTCCAATTTTCCGTTGTTTTTCCTGTTTTTTTTTCCGTCATCCGCTCCTCTCAAGTCCTCCTCCTGTCTCCGGCGCCCGTTTTTCTTCTTCACTCTCTCTCACCACGTGTGTGTTTATTTTCCGCAGATGTTGCAACCGGGGAGGGGAAGACGAGTGGAGGGTGGAAAGCGAAAGACACTGGGAGAGATGCCTCTAAACACAGGGAGTGACTCCCCCAGTTTGTCCTCGCCCGTTTCTTTTTTTTATTTTCTTCATTAGCCACCAAAACGGGGATGAGGGATAGCCGTCCCCGTTCTGCCCCTCTTCCTCCGAATTCTGTCCATTTTTCTTCCCAGAAAATTCCGAGAGGAACCTGGATCGGAGGCGCGTATCATTCCCCGTCCGCTAGTGCAAATAAGGGAAGAGGCGCCAGCGACAGCGGCACTTGAGCCTCTTCCTCTCTTTTTTTAAATCTATTTTCTGATCTTGAAAGGAAAGAAAACCGCCATGAAACTGCTGCTGTCTAACTGTGGCTTTCAGGTGTGATAAATCCCTGCCCCCGAACCAATGCCCCTAAAGTGACATTGAGTGAGCTATGCTGCCAATAGGCCATGAATATTCGATTAGTCACCTCGAATTGGCCGTCCTCCCGTATGTACAATTCACTGGCTACTCTAAAAACAGCAACTTTTTCATTGTTAGTTGACTTTTAGTGCTGGGATTTTTGGTCACTTCGATGGAGGAAGTCGTTTCTTTTCGTGGATGTCAAAAATATCCAGGCTGTCCTGACTTTTCCGGGTTTCCAACCCCGGTTTCTTTCTGTATTATGCTTATTTTTCTTTGCCAAACCCCTCAAAACGTTCCTTTTCTCTCAATTTTGTTCTCTATCTACTCAAATTGAGTTTTCCCCAGGCCACAGAACCTCGTTTTTACCGTCGGTATGGTATTGCTGCTCCTTTCCCGGCATTATCCTTCTTTCTCTCCATGCCAAGCCTTTCCCTCATCTTGAATTTTCATTTTCCTACCTGTAGAACATTTTCAAGCATTCCAAAGGTGTGAATAGCTGCAAAACCCATTTTTTCCGATTATGCCGCCTTTTCCGCTGCAGCCAGCCGTTATCACTCATTTTTAAACGTCCTCAAATTTTAATCTCCTCCTTTTCATGAAGTGCCGACTGCGCTTTTTCCCATTATTACGGGATCCAACTTTATTCATCACGCACTGTGGCTCCTTGCTGCGGTAATGCGGCCCTTCTGGCTCGGTCCTCGATTTTGTTTTTTGTAGCAGTTTTGAATAAAGATGATCCTCCTGCCGAGACTTTACGGGTGCGAGGGATCGGGCTATTGAGGGCCGAGCCGTCCCTCTCGGTATATAGTGTTTTCCTGGAACCTTTGACCGTCTAACTGTCTAATTGTGGCCTATTTATGGACCGTCTGTTCTTTCCCCGAAATTACCGCCTTCTTCTGGCCCTTTCCTCTAACTATCTTCTCCTTTTTTGCTTTTCGTGACTGTCAGATCCGCGAAGTTATTTCCCCAAAAAACGGAACGCTTTTTCCACTTGGATAGACATCCAAAGAGGGGTGGGAGGTGGGGGTGGCTTCAACTAGTTCCACTTTCTCTCTTGGCCACAGCTGCGAATATGGAGGGAGGGTGGAAAGGGCTGGCTGGCCGGCCCCCCTCGGTTAAAAGCAGCAGCACTCGCTCTTTGACTCATGTTATTATTGTTTTGACCCCGGAGACAGAGGAATTCCTTGTTCTCCCCCGGGGTCCTCCAGTTTTTTTTCGCTCTCCCGGATTGTAATACGAACCAACCAATTTCCTTCTCCCGTCTGCCCCTAGCTTTTTCCAGGTCTCTTTCCTTATTTTGGCACTTGTCAGCAGCTGTTTACCTCCTTCAATCTCCAAATTTTATGAGCCGAAAGGTGCCCAAGCCTCCGTCTCCCATTTTTATTCAGTGGCCTGAGATCTTGGCCTCCAGGGTCACAAGATTTAGAATTCTTAATCAGTGGAGGCATATTTATCTCACGAGAGCTCTTTTTTAGTCCAGAATTATAAATTAGGCGGGATATTTTTAGATTTTTCCGTTCAAATGGAGGAAAATTGCTCTAGAAGCCAGTTTTTGGTCTTGAAATGCTAAAATTCGCTCTATTTTCCTGAAAAGTAATGTTTTACGGCATTCTAGTGTGCAATGTTGCGTTTCTATCAGTTTTAGCCTGAAAAAATTGGATAAAAATGGACGAGTATATGGGCAAAATAAAGCAAAAATTCAAAAATGTGTTCTGCGTTCGGGGGGAATCGAACCCCCGTCGAATGCTTGGAAGGCATCCATGCTGACCATTACACCACGAACGCGGCTGAAAGAGTTGCCATTGCGCCTTGGTGGGACTCCCGGGCGGCTGCTCCCTTGCTCCTGTCTATTTCTAGAGCCCAAACTTCCGTTCTCCTGCCTCAATATTAGTTCCCACTCACTTTAAAGCCTCTTTCCCATGGGGGGCTATCACTTATTGAGAGAGAGACAACTTGCCCCCTGTCTCCCAGTCTTCTCTCGTGTCTCAGACCGAAGTTGTTTGCACAGTCGGCGTCGGTCACCTGCGAATGACCACTCGGAGCCTACTCATTATGAGTTTGCTTTGCTCACCTTTCCACTTATCGATTTCGATTTACCCAAGAGGATCTTGTTACATCTGTGTTCTTTTTTCTCAAATGACTGAAAAGCGGCAAACCAGTACCACTTTACTATTATTGGAGCTGAGAGGAGAATGGCTTTTGCCCCCTCTCGGCCCATTTAATGGACCATGAGGCGTTGATGAAGCATTCCTCTGCTAAAACGAAAGAACAGAATGCGTAATTCTTTGATTTCTACGCCGTTCAAAGTCAAGAATGGGCAGAAACTCCAGAAATCCCTCGAAAAATGGCTCAAACCACTGCTTGGTCCTGGTTTCCCCGCCCATTTTTGAAAAATTTCCTTGCGGAGCCAATTTTCTGTTCTGAGGTTATGCATATTTTCCCGGGGCTAATGTGTTTACTCAGATTCACCTTCGTTGAACTGACGTGTGAGGGATTTTCCGCCTGATTAGCACCTCTAAAACAGTCACACTAATCCCTTGGTCAAACAGAAATGAATAGAGAGAATGGCATGTCTAGCATGCCCGGCTACAATTCACCTTTCTCGCGAGAGAGACATTCTGGCCCCTAGACTCTTTTTTCCCTTGGGAAATTGCAATTTTTCGGAATTTTTTCCCGGACCATTGAATCCGTCCCAATAGGGTTCAAAGCATTTGCAACGCCCTGTTATCTCGAGTCTTCCTCCTAATTTTCCAAACTTTTATGGTCCCCAAGAGAATGAGGATCATTTTCCACCCCTATTGAACCAATACGCATTGTTGCGACGCAACGTATCAGTCTCTTTGTTGCACAACACGTTCTACTAGTGTTCAACGAGCATATACCGCGTCTCTTCGGCAAATACAGCAAAAATCAGCTGCTCTTTCGTATTTTTACTGTAAGAAAGATCCACAGATACCATTAGGCAGTAAAAATAGTCTGGATATACGCCTGGAATCTAAAAAATTGGACCAAAAATGGCGGGAAAGCCTGAAAATGGGCCCTTTCCCCTAAAAACGGTCATTTATCCTGTTTTTGCCATTATTTGCTTTTATTTTTGAATTCCCACCAGTTCTCGGGGTTATAAGCGCTATTTTGATTATTAATATAACCCACTCAGCGTTCCCTTTGGCCCTAATCTTATCACCAAGACTCTGCTCCTTCCGGTGGAGGCTCCACTGACTCATATTCTCCTGCTTCTTTGCTCCCTCCCCTTAATTTTCCCCGCTCTCCTCGTTTCTCCTCTCATTAACACACAAGAAGAAATAAAACAAAGCTCGTGAGTCCGGTGGCAGGAGTCCCTCCACCACTCAAGAGTTGCCACTTCACGGCTGGATTCGCTGGAACTGCTTCGAGAGAGAGAGAGAGAAACACAGCAGCAGCAGCGGGGGGAGGCTGCCAACGACACCCCAGAGCTTTCCTCTTGATCCTCTTGTAGCCCGGTCCACCCCCACTTTCACGTGATTTACTCTGGTCAATGAGCAGTTTTTTCCCTTCTCCTGTCTCTTCGAAATGTAGGCGAAAATAAGGAAGGGATGTCTTCCCCTTTCTATTTGAGAGATACACAAGTTCCCCTCCCCCACTCTCTCTCTCCAAACAGCCCAACACCACCCCGGTCAGAGAGGATTAGAGCCTGCTTTTGCTATCAAGTAAATAGCCACACACAATACTACCGACCACAACTCGTTGTCTGTACTGTTTTCTAGCTTTTTTGATTAAAATTAAAGGACTGACCGGAACACAATTTCACCTCGGGCCTAGGAATCGCGAAAATGGCCTCCTGACGTTGGCCGGCTCATTTTTCCACCGACGGCTTGTATATTCCTGATTTTTATGGGATTCAAACTTTTGTAACAACTTCTTCAAATCTTTATTCAAAACTGTTACAAAACTGTGTCGCCTTTATATCTTGGTATTGCCGAGACTTTACGGGTGCAGGGGGATCCGACTATCGTATTGGCTCAGTGGCCGCGCTTTGGGAACCAGAGCACCACATTTCCAAGTTTCTAATGAACAGTAGGAAGCCGTCCTATTCTCTTTGTTCTTTCCCCTGGTCACTCCATTCCTTCCCCCACCCAATGCTGCCCGTATCTAGCCTGATTACAGTCTCCGTGTTCTTTTCAAGTGTTTTTATCTCTCCCAGATTCGGTCTTATCCCCATTTTTTTGTCCTCTTCGCCTCTTCTTCGATCTCTTATTTCTATTTTTGAAGTTCTACGATGATAGGATTTGCTATGGTAATCGCGCTCGCCGCTTTTACTTCGCCCACATCTCACCTACCAAGCGGGGAACAGTGTGTGTTCTTATCCTTTACCCCGTTCCTCTCGCAACTTTGCTTTATCTCTATTCAAGTACCTTTTTTCTAACAAGACAGACATCCTCAGATCACCTGTTTTCTCATTTATCCGGCTCATTCTTCACGTAATCTTGAGGAGTTTTCACTCTTTTCCCTCCGAATTTCATTAAATTTGAAGCTCTCGACTTTTTGAACCGTTTACATAAAAATTCCCTCCTTGCTGACAATTTTTGAGCCAATTTAAAGCAATTTTGTTCTTTCCTCCCGGCGGAAGAAGTGAGAATTCAAAAATGCCATCGGTTTTCAAGTGGATGGCCTCCTCTCCTCTCTGGCTGCGTCACGTAGACTGAATCACTTGACCTTTGTTTCATCAGAGAGAAGACGACCGCCATACACAGCTCAGCTGAGGGTGTTCCCTCGCCTTTTTCATAAACTTTACGACTCCCGGCGTTACTTTTTGGACTCTTCTTCTTGCTATTTGTTTTTAATCTTCAAACTTCCGGATCCAGAGGCTGAAAATTAAATGGGAGAGCAGATTCGCTGCGTAGCGTAGCCCTGAGTTTATCGGTAAAAAATAAGAGCGCCCCTTCCATTTATCCACTTTAATCTCTCCTTTCTATCAAAAACCTTCGTCTCTTCTATTATTCCCCTCGGGACCTGTCTCTCTCTTTCAAAAATCGCCTCATCTCTTCAAAATCTGCCAATTTCCTTTTTTAGTCGCCCCCTTCCCTCACTCTCTAGGGCCCCTGACCCGTTCTCATTCCCCTCCCGCCTCGCATGGCAGGTATCGCGCCCTGGAATCTCGCTCCCAGGGTCTTTTCCTCTCGGCTTTATTGCGCAGTGCCCTCCTCCTTCTTTTGTCGTGGTTAGCTTTCAGTTATGACGAGAAATTGTTCCCTTTTGATGGAAATGATGTTGAAAATTAAAAGATGGTTTTCCTTTCCTTGTTGCCCTCCAGACTCTGCTCTCTGAGCGCCGCCACGTACCGACACATACGCGTGGCGGTGGTTTGTTTCTCTTTCGGTCTCTCCCTCCCTCTCCCGTTTGTGTTGTTTTCCCGCAGGTCTATCCGTTCCCGGGGCTGTCTCGAAGGAACGGAACTGAACTGATACACACACCGCAAGAGAGAGACGGCGGGATAGAGAAAGAAGCCACTTTCCGTAGAAAACGGAGGGAGCAAAAAGAGCAGGGCAGGAGGGAACACTACGCGAAAAAACTGGGAGCCAAAGATCCTGGGAGCAAGATTCTTGCCTCACAAATAAGTGAGAGCGGACCAGAGAATCCAGGGGTCAGTATCTTACCAAAAAAATAGGGTTACCGTATATTTGCCTCTTCAGGACATTTTGAGCAAACAGTGAAGAAAAATTGAGCGAAATCGAAAATCCCGATCTCAATTGGTCAACAGGTCCCACGCCGAAGATGTTGTTCGTTACGGTAACCCTATTTTTTTGGAAAAGAACTATACCCTTTGTACCCTATGAAATTACCGTAATCCCTAAAAATTGGCTAGGAGAGGTCGTTTGGCTAAACTTTTCCGCCCGTTCCCCGAAACAATTTTCCCAAACTATCCAATCTTTGCCCAGTTTCTTGGCTTCCTCACCCTGTTTTTTTCTCCCGTCCAGAAGACCAATGCCCACTTCTCTTCTTTTTTTCCCTGCTGCTCTTGCGCAAAGTTCTAATCCCCTCGGGAAGCGGCTTCCCTGCTTTTTCTTCATTTCCCTCTCGTCTTCTTATTTTTGTGTCTCCCTTCCTTTTTAGTCAAAATAAGATTTTCAGCCATCCTCAAACACAACATTTACTCTACCGATGACGACATAAATAACGACGAGAAGAGGATAAAACATGCGATCCGCTATGCTTCTTCAACGACTCGACTTCGAATCGAAGCGACAGGTTGGTGAGGGATGGTTGTCACAAATATCCAAAATCCACCGGCGGCGGAATGTTACTGGAAT
Source organism: Oscheius dolichura (assembly GCA_932521035.1). NCBI lineage: Eukaryota > Metazoa > Nematoda > Chromadorea > Rhabditida > Rhabditidae > Oscheius > Oscheius dolichura. The sequence goes on from OW051494.1 coordinate 9,021,650, forward strand.
GGGGTTACTGGGATTTTTGACTACACTCCCCCGTTTATGGGGTAACCTTCATTATTCTGGTCAGAAAAATTTAACAACTGGAGCCGGGACCCTGAGAACCCGCTCCAGTGTCTATGCTAAACTACCGTATTCTAACGTTTTTAAAGGACAAATCTGAAGAAAAATAGACAAAAAAACATTCATAATTAAGTCAATTTATTCAGTTACTTCATTATTTCCTTGGACTTGGACAACAACAACTTCTTTTTGTCCTAGCCTAGGACTTCTAGGGGGAGTCTACGTTCTCCTGGAAAGGAAGGAGGAAATCGTCTTGGACTGGGGATTTTCTTGAAACATTGCATAGAAAAAAAACCATGGGAATATTTGACTGAAGAAAAGGTATAAGACTCTTTCTGGCACCTTTGTTTTCTAGAAGAGTGGGCATTTCGGGACCCTGCACTCTCGTTTCATCCTGCGCGCCTTTTTGAGCTTGTTGTGAACTATCGTACACCATTGCCTCTCTAAAAGAATAAAATTACAGATGCTATAAAATTTTTATTCAGTGTTATCACTTCAGTTAGTGCAGACCCATAGATCGTCTTCTTTCACGCATTTGCGGAACAGGCCGTAGTTCCTCTGGTCAGCTTGCTGGGGAGCAGTACGTATTGCACGGGGTCCCACTGGAAATACAGATTATGCTTTGAGAGTAAAGAAACCTACAATCGATTGGATGAAGCCAGTAGCAATCCTCGTCGCATCCAAATTCCATCGTATATCGGCACTCGGCTAAGCAGTCGAACAGCTCCTTGGCTAAAAGTCAAGGATAAGAAATTGGGAAATTAATGAAAGAACTTACTGATCAGATGGCCATACGGCGATCGCGGTGACGGTTTAGTCCGACCGAGGGCATTGACCACACCGAGGAGGACCACAATTACGAGCAGGAGTTTCATGTTCAAAGGCTGCTTAATCCTGAAAGGAACGCTGTCTTCAAAGCGCTTAAATTGCCTAGCAGGAAAATATTTTAAAAGCGGAGAAAAGAGAAGAAAGTCAAAGTTCTGTAGAAGCGCGAACTGATTCCAACTAGCCTTTTGTATCTTTTATAGTCCACCATCTCATTATGAACAGATTGTATTCAGCTCTCTTTATACAGGGAAATTTTATAGCTATATTTTGTTAGAAGCCTCATTATCAAGCCTAGCTATTCCTTCATATTTCTCGAGAAAAGCGTTGTCGAGGGAAATAGGACTGTTGTAGAACAAGGACGGCCAACGGGGGACCGAGACCCGTCGGCAGTTCCTAGGGCTAAAAAGGCGCCTTTCTCTATACCATAAGCTATCTGCTAGAAAAACTTGTTTTATTTGTTATAGTCTATTTCAAATGGAAATGTGTTTCGCGCGCCAGGACCCCCTTCAAATTTTTCAAAAGCAATTTCATCAAAATTTTTCGATATTCGGATTTGATATAGACTTCGATTGTTTTTGTATTTTTTGGGTAGATAATAACTCAAGTAGGCAAATGCAATGATAAAAACAATGAAAACATGTGTGAAATTCGCATAAAAATGCATGCAAAACTGTTAGGTTGGACCATCTAGACGGGAAAATGCCCGATCTGCCACTTATTTAACCTTGAAAAAAGGAGACACTTCAAAAACCTTGAAAAAAGGAGACACTTCAATTTGAAAGAGACTATAGCTCCCTTTCTGCTTAAAAATAGCATCTTCCTGGGCAGAAAGCGGAGAGATATCGAGAGCTTGGTGTGTCGAACAGGGATTGCCGGCCAGATGGCCCCCCCCCCTTTGAGATTTTTCTTGCTTTAATTAGTGATTTTGTTCAGACAAGACGGAGGAATTTTTCTTATGGCCCAATTTTTTTCCCAAAATTTTAGTGCCCCCTGGACCTGTGTTTCATCTTGCGCGTCATTTTGAGCCACCAAGACTTTAGGCTCCCTTTGAGCTACAGTAGCCGCCACATCAGCTCCTCTTTGACCATCTATTTAGAGGAAGAAATGGTACAAAACTCGTAGAAAAACAGCTGCATGTCACTTTTTATTCAGTATTATCAGCTCAGTTAGTGCAGGCCCAATGGTCGCCTTCCTTCACGCAGTTGTGGAACACGGCGTAGTGTTGCTGGTTAGCTGACGGGTTAGATCGTCCGGAACGAGGTTTTCCCACTGGAAACGCCGTTTAAATTTGTATTATTTCGGGTGTCTTCAAGGAAATGAAGAAACCTACAGTCGATTGGATGAAGCCAGTAGCAATCCTCATCGCATCCAAATTCCATCGTATATCGGCACTCGGCTAAGCAGTCAAACAGCTCCTTGGCTAAAAGATAAAATTAAGAAATGGGGAAATATGAAAGAACCCACTGATCAAATGACCATACGGAGATCGCGGCGGTGGTTTAGGTTTACCTGCGGCATTCACCACACCGAGGAGGACCACAATTACGAGCAGGAGTTTCATGTTCAAAGGCTGTTTACCCCTAGAATTTAGCCGGGTTTAAAGGACTAACAGAAGGAGAGTTTTAAGCCAAAAAAAGGAAAGAAATCGAGATATTGAAGAAGCTCCCAGTGGACTGTCTTTTCCTGCCGCTTCTGCCCTTTTATAGTCCGTCTTCCCTCTTTATACAGTCTAATTATGAAGGGATTGTATTCGAAAAGGTGTTTGCGGCGGCGTCTTGCAGCCATTTTGTCAGAATCGTCACAATGCGGTCTGGAAATTCCATCCTCTCTTTTCGGGAAACGTTTCTTACTGACAAATAGAGATACAGGACGTTTAAAGGACTGTTCTCTCCCCTTTTTCTACAGTAATCCTAGGAATTTTTGTAAAGAAATAGAAAGGGAAACAAGATTTATTCGTCGTATCGTTTAATTTTTCGGAGGAAGGCCAATGCCCCCTGGGATAATATCATGACAAAGATCTCCACAATGCTTTACCAACTGTGGTTCAGCCACTTTCTCACAATCAATGACGTATTCCTGCCATTCTGGAAATTGTGATTAGCTTTGGGTCCTGAAGCGATGGATGGCATAAAACTTACTGCAGAGATACTCACACTCGGGTGCATCTTGGCCAGTCAAATGGCAGTAGTAATAGCACGATGGATCTAGAATATGTCTTAATCCGAGCAGAAACCAGACCGGGTTATGGTAGCGAAGGAAAGGCCTGATCCTACCTGATCCTCCACCAGTCGCCGGAGTAGAAGTGGAAGGAAGTAGAGTCGTAGTAGGCCGCGCTTGAGAGGAATCGAGGGGGTAATAAGTCCAATTTCTGTTAGCAACAGGCTCATAGATGGCACTAGCCACTCCAATAAGGGCTACCATTACGAGCAGATAATCCATGCTTCAAATTTTTTAACCCTGAAAAAAACAAGATTTGAATGGCTATTTGAGAAGGATTTGAAGGGAAAGGCGATGAGATTTTGAGGTGAATGGAGAGAAAAGACAAGGCACTGGACTGATTTTAGCATCCTGCCCCTTTTATACGGGTTCTTTCCTTTGTTTCCGCCCTCATTATGAAGAAATTGTATTCAAGACCCATTTTACAACGAAATCTTGCAGCCTCTCGTAAGAATTCCTATTATGAAGCCTGAATATTATGCTTGTTTCTAGGAAAAACTGCGAGAAATGGGGGAATGGACTGACGAAGTCTGTCTGATGGGTGCGCCCGTAAAGAGCGGCTCTAACCATGCTCACGGACTTGAAAAATAGATCTTCTGTGGCTTTACAGTAATCAACCCGTTCCTTTGCTCCTCGTGTTTGAGCTTTTGATGACTACCCCCTAAAAATCGTCCACAAGTGTCCGTAGGAAAGATCTTGGTTGTCTGCTTGATTCCAAAACATACCACCACTTTTGTACTACAGTAACCTTTCTGCTTCTTTCAGTGTATAATATTAAATTACAAAAGAAATAATGAACATGAACAATGATGCAGAAAACATGCCAGTCTGCTTGATTCTAACTTGCATGTACCTTATTTGTATAGTAGCTTGCCCTTGCCTCTGTTCAAGAGAAGATTTCACTGTATTTAGAAATAGAAAAAAATTGAACATTTAGATTCAGAAGGATACTTTTATTCAGTGTATCGCATTATCTAGGGCAATATATATATATCTAGGGCATCTGACTTCACGTTTTCCTGGAATAAAACAATAAGTTAAAAAAACGGTCTTATATAGTCCATGTCCAGCGGATATTCCGTACTTAAAGGTCGGAGTGTGCCATCGTTACAGAACGCACACGGTCCAACTCGTTTTTGCTACCGTAATCTTTGGTTGAATAGAGTAAAAAAAACGAGAATATCCGAAATATCCATTGGAAACCGACTGCAAGAAGTATAAACGTACCGTAACCGCCACCATGCCCCCCACATAGATCCCTGCATCTATGCCGGTCACCGTAGCCTCCCAAACATTTAAGATAGCATTCAACTATAAGTAAAATATAGCGGTTACAATCATATTTAGACAATAAAATTGTAAAATGTGACCCACCACTTATGGCACTAATTGCACCAAGAAGAACCAAGAATAAGAGCAGAAGCTTCATGTTCAAAGACTGTCTAGTCCTGAAAGGGAGATAAATTTTAAAGGGAGAGCCAAGTTGCGAAAAACTGGAAGAAGGCCACTAGGCAGCTTCTCCGCAGCAGAAAATGAAGTGGATACAATAGCTCTTTTATAAATTTTCCCGCGGTGGGAAAGTGAAACCTCAAGAAAGCAGACAACCAGTCTAGAGGCAGCTAGAAGAAGGCAGATCTGCTCTTTGGGGAGAAGGTATATTTCATCTAACAAGGGACAAGGAATAAAAAATAAAGAATAAATTGTAAAGGAATCCCAGGGGTTATACTCCATTCGCTCCTTATAAACCCCCATTTTACCCCTTTTCCCCACTTCCTAGGCCGGTTACTGTAGAAGAGGAAAATGGGGAAATTGATCTTTTTTTTGTCTTCTAGAACTATTTAAATTTGGGGGCGTGTGGCGAAAATTCTCGGAACGGCCTAAGCCCCCGCACCCGTAAAGTCTCGGCAGCAGAACCGTCTTTATTCAAAACAGCTACAAAACTGTGTCTTGCCGAGACTTTACGGTTGCAGCGGAGCGAACTATCGAAGGCCGAGCCAAAATTCTCTTCTATCGTAAACCAGAAAGGAAAACATACCAATACCACTGTCGGCGGCATTTGCCGCTCCAAAAAGGAGGATGAATACAATCAGAAGGTTCATGTTAAAGAGCTGTTTAACCCTGAAACAGGGCAAATTTAAACGTCTAGCCAAGTTTTTCAGAGGAAAAATGGGAAGGATATTTGAGGAAATGGAAGGTAGGAAATGTCGAAGAGCGGGAAGAAACTGTTTCTAGTCGCATTTCGGGCCCTTTTATGCTCTTTCTTCCTCTATTTTCGGCCTCATTATGAAGAAATCATATTCAGCTCGATTTATACAGAAAATCTTGGGATAATTTGACTAGAAACATCATTATAAGGACTCTTTATTCCGCTCTCTCCATTATTATGAAGAAAACGTATTCAGTTCGATTGTTACAAGAAACGTTTACAGTTTTTTCGTTAGAATTCTGACCATGAAGGCTATTCAAAGAAGAAAGGGGACCAGAAAGCTGTGAGGGTCTTCTTTGCCTTAAAAATGGCGAATAGAACAAGGATAAAGCACTTTTATACGGGTTTACAGAGGAAGAGCCACAGTTTCCAGAAAAGCCAGAACTTTCCTATTCCCACCACTTTTCCCAAAAAAAAGGAGTCAAATAGCCCGGGGAAATTGATAATTGGCGCCTTTCTCTGTCTCATGTCCTTCAAATTCCTGCTTCCCTTCTCAATTTTCTCTCGTGTTTTCCAGGAAATTTAACCCACTTTTTATCGTGATTTGAACAGGCTGGTCAAGGGGAGGAGAAGACATTTTTGACTGACTTGCACCTGTTCCGCCCTCTTCTCCGTCTGTTCGATATCTTATGTTTTACAGCTTATACGTAACACAATGGAGTGTGACAGGGGTGGGGGTCATAAAAATATGGGAAGTACTGCGAGTGAAGAAGATGGTGGTTGTGGCCAACGGACTGGACTAATATTGCTTATCCAGCTATTTTCCCTGGCCGAGCCATGCCTCCATCGAATTTGACAAAAAAAAACAAAATTCCTGGGTTTAGACTTTCGCAAACGTGTCAGAATCCCAACTGATCCTATTATTTGGGTCCTGGAGCGATAAGAGCCTTTCATTTCTTCATTTAGTCGGTGAAATCACTTTAGGACCCGGACGACGATTATTTTGAAACTCTATATCACAAAATTAACGTATCGACCGAAATTAACTTGCTCCCCCCCCCCCCCCCCCCCCCCCCCCCAGGGTTTGACGGTGCCGAGACGACCAGAACAGTTTGTTTCCTTATTTCATCAATGCCCTTTCCCTCCAGTATCCAAAATACTAGAATTAAAAACCGTGGTACTTCTTTAATTTCGAAATTCCATGGTTTTTTCGAACTGGCCCTCCTTTTCTGGTATCTAGTGGTCCCAAAACGATAGTAGTGGCTCATTTTCGCATTTAGCGCTAGTATTCGTCACGGGACTCGGAGTACTGCAGTTACAAAAGTCTAGAATCCCGAAATTGTTTAAAATTTAATTTAAAAAAACCAGCTGTCCCCGCCAAAAACAGTCCCTACTTCCCGCGGCGGCCCCCTGTAAATTGACACCTCTCTCCCTGTAAATATAAACAGATGAAAATTCCTCTCTCCCACTCCATTCTCACAGCCATGTAAAATAGTAGTCCACTCTTTTTTGTTGCGGTGTTGTTTCTCCCGGGGGCCACAAACTTCTTTTCCCAACCACCGACCACGAGTGAATGCATTCCAGATGTCAATTGAAAAAGGAGGGAGGAGGGCGAGAGACCTGAGAGGGCTTGATCCCCAACAAACCACATTGCCCCCTTTTTTAATCCACTCTTGAGGCGAATTTTGGCTAATTTTCCCCTTTTTTGGGGAGAAGGAGGCGAAGGAGGAAAAGGAACAGAACAGGCAGCGGCCCTTTTCTTCTTATCCTCACCGCCATCCTCGAACACAGCAGCTTGAACAGGTTTCTGTAACCTGGCAAGAAAGTGGCTGCTTTTACCTTTACGGAAGGATGGTGTTCCTCTCCTTGTTCTAATCTCCTGCAAGAACAATTTTGCCCATTTTTTAGCGTTTAGGCCTTTAACCTTCTCAAATTTTCTCTTTTACTCGCTTCCTTGACCCATTTCCTTGGAAAAAAATGGGTATCTTCCCTTGCTGAACGCATAAAAACGACTTGTGGACTTGGAATTACCGTAGCAATGTGGCGAAAACAAAAAAAATGGACTTATTCCTGCCTTTCGAAGGGTTTATTTCTAATTTCGTATGATATAGATCCTTTAAAACGTAAACAATATAATTTTGACCGTTTAAAATGGTTTAGCAGGTTATTTTACCGTAAAATGTAGGGAAAACGAGCAAGGTGGTGTAAAAATACTGTAGAACCATTGTTTTCTTGAAAAATCCGTTGTAAACTGATGTTAGACCTTTAATTCTCGTTTATACGTTAATATTCAGGCGGGAAGCAATTAATTTCGAAAGTAAGCCTTCTTTCCTCCGTTTATGACCGCTCCTAATTAGTCGATGACCAACGATTCCCCGGGTCGGCTCCTTTTCAAAAGTACTAGACATCCAGACCGCTAAGGCTCATAAAAGCGGTCGGCTGACTGTCCCCCTCCCTGCCCTATCCCTGGCTGATTTGAATATGATGGTCACTTTTTACAGAACGACGTCTCTCGAAGTTTACACTCGCTAGCCGCCGTTGGACGACTCGAACAGTCGGGACTACAAGCCGAAAGACGAACTACAAATTTTGTACCCCGCCATTCGGCAAGGAGACAGACTGCCGAGGTTGATTTCAGCTATCTTCGTCCTAAACAGATTGTAGTTGAAGGTAGGGGTTATTGTAGAAAAAAATAATGGCAACAAATTTAGATGACCGGCCAGTTTTGAGACGAAAACGGTTCACACGACGACAAAGGAAATCTGCTACTATTTGTCCAGAAACGGGACTGATACTAGCTGCTGGGAGTCGAGCATCTTCTAGTGACGAAGACGATCTTCCGAAAAAGGTCAGAACTTCTTTCCGAGAACATTTCCAAGAGCAGAACAGCCGAACAGCCAAAGCTTTGGCAGAATAATTTGCTCTTTTCTAAACTTTGAGCTTTTGACTGTCATAACTTTAATCCGTGCTTTATACTCTGCTAAACTGGGGGGCATTTCTACTTCAACGGGGGTTGGATGTGGTCGGGTGGGATCCAGTGTAACAAAAAATCAAATTCTCCCATTATTTCGCTCGAATTCTACCCTCCGACCCGAAATCTAGACTCCATACCTGGTAGTCCGATCCCCTGCACCCGTAAAGTCTCGGCAGGAGGATCCTCTTTACTCAAAACTGTTACAAAACTGGCGCCCTTGTGTTTATGTCTTGCCGAGACTTTCCGGGTGCAGGGGATCGGACAACCGCTTCGTTTTTGCCTCAGGCTAATTTGCCAAATTTTTGCTCCGGACTCCGGTTTGTGTCCTTTTGGTAAAACTGCCTGGCTCAAAGAGTTCCTTCTCATTGTTCGCGCCGTTCTCCAGTGTGTCAAATTCCCGCACCTTGGTTTAGTTTTGTATTTACTCAGCCTTCTGCCGTCCTGCCGTGACTCAAATGACCCCGAGAGAGAAAGGATGGCCACGGGTCCATCAGTTTTTCTCCTTCGTTTCGATACATCACCCCCGAGTTTTTTTTCCGTTCTCACGAACGGGTTGCGTAATGGGTCAGTTTGAATAAACACAGACGAAACAGACCATTGCTTTTCGACTTTTCCTCTCTTTTGAGCGGCAGGAATCCCGGTAAAACTGCCACTGTCTTCGTGGGGAATTTTCCCATTTCCTTTATTAGAATGGGCCGGGTGCCAGTTTAGTCACGACCTGCCTCTTTTCTCCTTTCATTCAGTAGCCGTTAGTCCTGAATCATCCAAGGGGACAGAGGGCTGGCGACGACCGGGCATTGTATCGCTGTAGAGTTTTCCAAACAGGGTCCTAGACAGAATTTCCGCTTCGTTCTCCCGTTTCCTGGTCAGAAAAAAAACAGTCAACGGTGACCACATGCCCCGTCTCCCAGGCCTTCTTCTGCCGGTGCCGCTCCCCGCTCCCTCAGCTCGTAAAACATGATTAGGTGCCATTATCTGTCGCCAGGGCGTCCACGGTGCTGCAAATTCTCGGGAGGAGAGGAAAGAAGAAAAAGTACGGAGTGCTGTCCATCCCTGCAATTTTCCCTTTCCTTATCTCTTTTCTCCATCTTTCCCTTTCCAGCTCAGGGAGGGAGTTCAATTGATTTGTCGGGTTCTCATATTTCCTCCTCATTTTTGGGCCCTGAATGGAAAGTACTTCTTTATAACATACTACAGTAATTTCGAACGGAGCGTTACCCGTTTTCAATTCCCCAAAATCACAAATAATGCCACAAAGTTGTAAAATAGCCGAAAATTGAACCAGAAACCCGGGAACCCGCCTTATCTACCACAATTCTTTCATTTAACGTTCCGATTCCTTGATTTTGAACATTTTCAAGCAAAAATATGTTATCTCTACTTTATTTTAAAGGTCACCAGCTATTTTAATGGTTAAGAATTTAAAAATTACCCGACAAATAACCGAAACGGGACAAAATCAAGAAATAGACCGTTTTCCTGCCTTCATTTCATTTGAAATTTCGATTTTCTCGTTTTATTAGCTTCTACTGGAAAAAATTCAGTGCCACGACGATAATTTTGACCCTTGTTTCAAATTTTAGGGTCCCAAAAAGATAAGGGGAAAGTTCAAAGGGGCCCTTGCATATCGGCATTCATGCTGCCCTCTCTGACCATACCGCGGCCGTTTGCCTGCCCTCCTAACTGACTGCCCGCCGATTTACAGCTGTTTACAAGCCGCCCTCCCCCTGTGATGACAATGATCTGTCTGTTAGGAGCGAGGGGGAGAGACTGGACAAAAAAGAACGGCGAGAGGGGGTAGGGCACCATGATGGAGTATCCGCCCTCCCTCCCTCCACCTCTTCTCCCTTTGTATGGATGGGAGGGGAGAGACTATTCTCATTGATCGATTACTAGCTGCTTTTAGGGACGAGGAACAGTTTCCGGCTGGTGCTATTTTGGGTCTTCACACGCTTAATTTCACCTCTAATAGGGCCGCCACTTCGCTGTGGCTATCACTTTTCGCCTAAAAACCCCCACAAGTCGAAATTGTTCGACTCCAAAACAAAAATTTGAGATCAAAGGGGGTTATCGACCCCTCTGTCATCAATAACATCAATTTCTGTCATATTCCACTGCCTAATTTTTCATTTATCGGAATCCTCTCTGTTCACTATCCTCGCCGGCAGCTGGACAGTCTATATGAACAGCTGTTGCCCATTTCCTGTCTTGTTTTCTATCTCTTTCGATCCTTTTCAACTTGTGGGAAGTCCTATTTTTTCTCTTTTTAACTGGAAAGACACCAAATATTCGGGACTACTGTAGTTTCCATGGAAATCCCGATTCCCAGCGCTTATGGGTAAATTTCGGGACCTGGCTCCCCTTTCGTTTTGCTTCTTTTTGGATAAGATATGGTAATTTGACCTTCTTTCTAATAAGATTCATATTAGTCATCAGTTGTTGTTTATCCTAGAGAGACAGTTGTTTATTTCTGGGAGAACAGTCAAGGGGCGGGCCGCCCTCTTCCTCGCTTTCCCTCCCTCCCATTATCAGCTATCCTCCCTCACCGGATGCTTCCCAACCAGGTAACCGACAATTTTGCACAAAAGATATCGTCATTTTTCTCCTCTTTGTAAATGATAAACAGGGAAAACGGATATCCGGCGCTGCGCTTCATTGTTTCATCAGCGCTTGACCATTGAAGCCCGCCGGCAGCCAGTGGCAGCCATCTTTATTATTTTGTTTACTGTTTTTCATTAGCTAGCCTTTTCATTTTCACTTCTGAACATTTTAAACTGGAAAAGGAGGAGGTTTTTATGGAAAGATGGAGCCAAGTGTCTTTTGAAAGCGTTTTCCGATAAAAAATGGTTTGACCCGGCCGATAGACCATTTGCCATGGGGAAATTCCCATTCAAAATCCCCCTCTCGCGCTCGGGATTTTATGCCCTCCCGAATTCTGTTGCCGATAACATCGGGATATGAGATTAGAGCCTTTTTGAGCCGGTAAAAACCAATATTTGCAATCGGGTGGGGCTTGCAACGGTTTGATCATTTTACTGATTGGCCGGTGAAAATAAATTTCACAATACAAAATTGTTAATGTTGGGCCTTGGCTGGGAGAGGGTGGCTTGCCGGGACCACCAGGAAGGCGCGACTGGACAGAAATTCCCGGAACCCGGCATGTTCTATTTCGGATTTGATCCTGGTTGCGGTTTTTCTGGTTCGGTTCTCGATCCGCTGCACCCGTAAAGTCTCGGCAGGAAGATCGTCTTTATTCAAAACTGTTACAAAACTGTGACGCCTTTATACTATCGTCTTGCCAAGATTTTACGGGTGCAGGGGAACGGACTATCGAGGAGCTAGCCGTTTTTCTTGTGGTGATCTCTTCTCCACCTTATCTCTGATCCCATCCGCCCACTTATTACTCCCTGCTCCAAATGTTTATGTAATAGAAACCATCTCGGTCTAAGATTGCCGCCCTAGATAATGCCACCACCACTCGGTGCTCCTCGGCCTCCCTGTATTCAAATCATATCCACAACCCACAGCTGACCAATATCTGATCCATAATCGCTATTACTCTCCTCTTCCCCCTCTTGAACCCGCGCAAATCAAAGTAATTGACCGATTGGACCTTGTTTGAGTCTGGCTGGCGCCGTTCGATTGTCTCCAAATCAACTCATTTACTACATGAATTCGCCCCGTTTACCAGCCCCCGATGACTGACAAAGAAACGGAACTTTTCAGGTTTCTCCGAGTCCTTCTCGTCTACAGCCGACCGCCACGCCGAGAGGGCTCTCCGCCTCGACTTTTGAGCTGAGCCTTCCTGAAAATCGGGAAGATTCTATCAAACGACAGCCTCGAGGTGAGTTTTAGTCATTTTCTAAAGATTCAATAAGGATCCTGGAAGGAAAATAGCTGGGTTCGAATCGTAAAAATCAGAAAAAGAACGTCTAAGCCGCCACAAATCGCTTATCTTTGTGATAAGGGGCGGCCAGCTTACTCGGGAAATACTTCGACCCTTTTGCTTTAAAAAGTTTCTAATGCCATTTTTAATCATATTTTGCTCTAATTACTGTAATCTAAAACGTTTTTAATGACTAAAATGAAAATAATTCGTTTCAGGACCAGCAGCTCGTCGAGCTGGTAGGCGTAACGCCAAATTGCAACAGCAGATCCACGCTTCAGCTCACAATCTGGATCGAATTGACGAAACACCTTTGAAGTAGGTCTACCTCCCAATTTTTCTTAGCTTTCCTTCACTGTAGGATCCATTTTATAATAGGAATTTCGAAGATCAGCTCTTTTCTCATTTTTGGAGCGTTTTTGCCTTCAATCGCTTCTTTGCTCCGATATTTCCTAAAAAAATTTCGTTTTCGATGCACTAAATGTTCAGGGAACACTGTCACCCCACTGAATAACACTTGAAATTGACAAAAAGCTTAAAAACTCAGTTGGCAGTGGTTTGAAATTCAAATGATCCTCTAAAATCACCCAGTGGCGGGCGCCTGATTCCCAAGAATCTTCCAAAAGCTCAATTGGACAAATCTGGGCCCTTTCCCCCATTTTAGGAGCCTTTTTGCCTATTTGGTGGACCTTAAACTGTTCCAATCAAGAAAAATTGACCATGAACTTCATTTCCCCTCCATTTTTACTGTGGAATCGACTTCATGAGGCTCATTTTCTCCTGTTTCAGGTCGGAGAAGCGTTCCCTATCCGTTCGAGACCTCCAAGGAGAAGAATGTGACTTCACCAACCGGGACAGTGTCACAAAATGGACTAGCCAAATTCTGGCGGAGTTGGACTCCCTTCCCTCAAGTTGTATCGATCTTCATCAACAATCAACAGCCCCGTCATCGACGGCCAACGGTCACTCCGGCCAATATTCCCAATCCAAATGGGCAACAACCACGACGGTATGGCTTTATTCTCCAGTATTTTATGTCAATCGTGGGAATATTCAGACCATTCCCCTGCCGGCGACCCAGCCACTGCCAGTCAGCCGAATGACACAGTCGTCATATTTTCCCAACTGGCGAGAACACGACGAGGGCAAAGACGACCACGAACAGCCGCAGTGGCGAATGACCGCCTCCGTGAGGGATTGGAACTCGTCGACGTGGATGACCCCCGTGGAAAACCATGTCCAGGACGTGTTGAGTCAGAGCATGAGCAGTGTGAACAGTGTAGCCACCAGGGATAGAGAGGTGAGTCCAGCTCTATTCCCCTCAATTCTCGTTCATTTTTCCTCTAAAATTTGGTTGGGTCGTGTAGGGAAACTTCTGACCGACATTTTGAGTCCAAAAACTTCCAGAAAACCTCCAAGAATATAAAATTCCAACAATTTAAAAGTTTCAGGACTCAATCGCCACAACCCTGGTCGGTAGTCCAACGGATTCGGAAGCGGGAACCCCGCTTGCCTGTTCTCCCGTCCCGCCAGAAGATGAGCTCTCTCCTCTGGCTCCGTCAAGTCCTGAAAAACACCACAGTTCCACAGCCAATTCTTCCCTGGATCGTCGTTCAATCGGAGTCCAGGGTCCTGACATGCCGCTCTTTTCAAAACTGGAACGGTCTCCCATTTCACCGGACCATCAGGAATCTTCCCTTCAATTGGTTTTCAATGAAGAAGGGAAAGTCGACGTCGTTCAGCCACCCCCTGTCCCGGCGAAACGGACGATATTGAAGAAGATTGAGAGCAGAAATGAGGTAAACCGGGAAAAAATGAGAATATCCAACGAGTTTTAGGTCAAAATGAGGAAGGACTTCATGGATATGTCTAGTCAAAAGCTGTTGGCCAATATTTCGCGCCTTTCCAAGTCGACAGCTCATCTTGCCAGCTTTGAAACTGTAAGTTATTCACTGACTACGGTATCTCAAAAGGAAATTAATTATAATGGGGTAATACTGTATCTTCAGTGAGTGAAAGCCTGGAAATTTTGCTTTTGAATCGTTAGAAAGGCGCTTTTGGGTGTAGATTTTGGCTCGGTCCTAGATAGTCCGATTCCCTGCACCCGTACAGTCTCGGCAAGAAAAAGGTATAAAGGCGACACAGCTTTGTAACAGTTTTGAAGAAAGATGATTCTCCTGCCGAGAATTTACGGGTGCAGGGGATTGGTCTATCGAGGATCGAGCCAAAGATTACTGTAAACGGAAATTTGGGCCCTGATGTCTTTATTTGACTATAAGCTGTTCAAAAAGGAGCTAGCAGTGGCTCTAGTCTCCTTGTTGGTGTTCCTCCTTTTCGTCCAAAATAATGGTAAAATGGGGAAACGACTACAGAATAGGCTGAATAGCAGATGCCAATCCAAATTGACTGCGCATGGTTAGAGTAGCATTTGATAGCCAGTTGTTCTCTTCTTTTCTTCTCCAAATGTTGCCAATGGGTGCCGATAAACGATAAACCCGGCGAATAGGTGATGAAAGATTGGGGGTCATACGTTTTCCCTTTTCCCTTTTCTCTCTCCATTTATTTCCGGTCTAAACGAGTCTTTTTGTTTTATTTGTTGTTCTCCGGCTGGGGGGAACATCGACACCTTTTTCTTTCTAACATTCCAATACCCCTAAACCTCGTTGAATATTACTTTTCCCTCCAAAAGACGACTAAAAAGGGTCTATTTTTCCAGCCGGCCGTTAATTGCCCTGGTTATTGCCATCCTCAGCGCTTATCACAGACCATATCGACGAAATCTTTTGATTCTTTTGGCAAGGGTGGGTCTTATTGTTCCCGGGAGAGTCCGTTTCCCTATTATAACGGCTAGGAACTTCCATTCTCTCTCCGGAAAGGGCTAGATTCAATTCTGATCATTGATTATTGACCAGAATATTGGCTGGTACAAGAAAAATTAAGTCTCCCTTCGTTGTGGGACCTCATCCTTGAAAGGCTCCAAAATACTGAAACAGAGCCAAACAGCTGCAACATTCGAAAACAGCCAAATATTATCTTTGGGCGGCTTTTCATTAGATCATTCCCCACATTTTTATGAGTTTTCGTCGTCGTGGGCTTTTGATTAGAGCCCTCTCGGCCTCTCTCTTTTTCATTAGTGCTCCAACACGGGACAACAGCCTCCAAAATCTGGAAATTTACACGTTTTCAACCTTATTTTCTATTTTGGAGGCTTTGCCCTCTATTTTCCCCTCCACAATCCACTATTGCTACAAGAAGATACCTTCCAGGGGACAATTTGGGTCCTCGTTTAGGTCAAAACTTAAAATTCATTGATTTTGGGGGCAAAAATGGTCCTTTGATGGAAATTGAGACTCGGGTCTCATCCCCCTGCACCCGTAAATTCTCGGCAGGAGGATCATCTTTCTTCAAAACTGGTACAAAACTGTGACGCCTTTATGCCTTTGACTTGCCGAGGCTTTACGGGTGCAGGGAATCGGACTATCGAGGACCGAGTCAAAATGAGGATTAGTCTACAGTAACCCACCGTCACACATATAATTTCCTTCTTTAAAAAGTTTAAACTATGTTTTCAGAACTCCGACCGCTTCAGTCAATCCTCCGTCCCCGCAATTCGAACCTCTCTGTGGAGTTGTGCCGACGAGATGGACATGGATCCGGAAAATGACCCCCTCGCCGAGTGGAAGCGTCGTGTGAGTTGATATTTCACCACTTTTTTTTCCAACAGAAGGGAATTAAGAGTCATAAAAAGCGTCTCTTCCTACCCCTCACATATCATTAAAATCGGCTGTTGACATTGCGGTTTGGTTACACACTTCTCGTTCCCTATAGCGGTGATGGTTGGTTGGCTGGGAGGGGAAAGGGGAGACAAGAAGACTTTTATGTGTCACTGTCTGTTCCGTCGCTCTTCCATCAGTTACCTGACAAGATAGACACCGAAAACAGGGTCTTCCAGAATCTATTCCATGAAATTTTATATGTTAGACCTTTAAAGGAACCGTCAGGGACCTTGGCGCGTCGCTTCGGGACCACTGCCCCCAGTCAGGCAAACGCGTTGTTGTTTTATGAAAATACCTTTCACAGAAAATGAGAAACTGACTGAAATCTAGCTTATTCGACGTAGTTTTTCACGCTCTTTCGAATGATCCTTTCAATATTTTGTGAAAATAAGAATTTCGCGTCGCCATTTTCAGCAGCTACAGTAACCCGTTAAGGTCCCTGACGGTTCTTTTAAAATTTGAATTGAATCGAGCAAAGACGAAAGAAAGCGCGCGCCACCTCACCTTTTTGAATTTTCGCCCGTTTCCCGCCATTTTATCCCAATTGTTCGTATTTTTTTGCTGTGCTGGGGTCAAATTGAAGTCCTGTTAATTATTAGAAGCCTTTAAATTGTATCATGTTGTTTACAGCCACAAGTTTTGTATCCCACCGGTCGTTGTCCTTATCTCGCCCACTTCCTGCTTCTTGCCTTCCATCTCCCTCTCGCGTTGGGGTCAAGATCATAAAATGACTAACGGCTCTCTCTGTTTGGACTGCTTCTCTCCGCAGGAGAAGGGGACACTATACAATCCATGTTTTCAATGGGAAGGATCATTTTTATGGCCATTTTCTGAATAGAAAGATCCAGTCATCGTTTCCCCTACGGCTGTTTTGTCTCCCGAAGTTGACATTTTAAAGTTACCGTGGAAACGGGCGTTTTCATGCATACAGTAGCTTCAGGAAGCCGTTTTTCCTTTAAATTCTTTATATCAAAGTTTCGACTGTCTAACTGTGGCTGCCCCCGCTGTCTAACTGTGTTTAGCCTTCAATACTATTCTTCCAGTAGAAATGCCGTTTTATAGCCATTTTTACTACCTTTTCTGCCCTTTTCTGCTTCCCTTCCCCTCCAAATATTGACCTACACGCAATCGAAACCATGAAAAAACTTTAAAACAAACATTACCTTGACCCTGGAGCCTGTGAGAACCCGTTTCCCCCGTTTCCGTGGAGAAAATGCCTTCCGCGGATCTAGTACTTCATTAGGATGTACAGCCATCTGTCTAGGTTGTCCGTGTGAATTGTTGTGTTGTTGTGGCTCTTGTCCCCTACCTCTTCTCGCGCAATACGTTGTAAGGGTCACTCAGTCCGGACGACCTCACTCTTGAGAGATTGACCGCGGATATTTATGCCCTGTTTTGCCGCCAATAAATCCCATCGGGCTGTCTATTTGTGGCTCTCCGGACAACCTAGCTGTCTAACTGTGTCTCTCTCTCTCTCTGAGTGACATGGCTTGGAACACACACCGGCTTATCATTCACTTCCCCCCTTTCCCTTATCGATACAGGCTGTGGGAGGCTGGCTGCTGGGGGCACAAACACCCACCACCAACCTCAGCCAAGCCTTTTGAACCGTATCTTTTGATCCTTTTTGCTGTCTGCTGTCTAACTGTGGCTCTCTTTAGCCAGGAAAACTAGTTTTCTTTCCTGTTTTTCCCATCCGATTCATCACGGTTTCCTAATGTCAATTGCAATTAGTCATCTCTCCCAGTTCCATTCCTACTTGCTGACTATCTGACTGTCTAGCTGTGTTCGTCTCCTTGCCCTCATTAGTCGCAATATATAGCCGAAACAACCACAGTTAGACCGTAAACTTCATTTCCATCCTTGGTCAGAATAACTGGGCTCTCGGCCCCCTCCATTGACCTAGGCTCACCGCTCCCGCCCCCGTAAAACCTTGGCAGGGGAAAAAAACTAGAAAATTGGCAGTTCTGAATTGGAAATAATAGTGCTGCCGAGATTACATGGGTGCAGAAAAGCGAATCTAATTCAGCTGTGTCCGTCTCGGATCCGTTCCAGGACCACAAACTCGCCCCTGACTCATCACTCCCTATTTCTTGGCCACAGCTAAAACAACCACAGTTAGACGTCAGTTATTAGGCTCGCTAACTGTGGCTCATCACAGAAAAGACGAATAGGACGCAGTTTTTACTCCAGGACCATCTCCTTCCTTCTTTTCTCTATGATCCATCAATTATCCCAGTAAAAGAGCCACAGTTAGACTTTTTTGCTTTCAAACATCATTTCCTATAATTTGAATCAGAAAACAAAGTTTCTGTATCGTTCCAGGAGCAGAAACAGTCCATGACTCACTTTTCCCTGGCCTTCAGTTGCTAGACTCTCTAACTGTGGCGGATTAGTACTAGTATTAGTACTCTTTCTTCCCCATTTTCCCCGTAAAATTCCATTTTCTCTCTCCCACCGCCGGTACGAATCACCCACCAATTCAGGCGCTTATCCATATAAGCGGCAACTTCTTCTTTGTAGCTGTTGAGTCCACCAATCCATTAGGCATCCTCCTCTCCTCTCCCCCCTGGCCGGCCACTTGTCACCTTACTCTTCTCCCCGTTTCGGAGATTATATTAGCTCCTCTTCCTCCCGTTCCTTCTCCGAGATTTTTGTTTATCTTCTCTTCTTTTCAGTCGTTAAAGGCCGGGGGAAGTTGAATGGGAACGGCTTTTTAACGCATGTGAAACATATGGATCCCCTTCTCTTTTGAAACCGCCAACTTCAATGGGAAAAGCTATAGCTGTTTTGAGTATTTCTTGCCCCCTCTCCTCGTCCCTCCGTAGTTAAAAATTAGTCCACGGGAGTGGGCAGCAGCCAGGATTTTTATGTTCCATACGGCTGATTTTTATATCCTCCTCTTCGTCTTTCCTCGCGGAGCTTGAGCAAATTACGATCATAGAGAAAATAGCAACTTTCGACTATTTTTAGCCATTTTCTTGTAATTTTTCCTTGAAAATAGTTTTGAGACGAGTATTAGATCGCCAGGACAATGTTTATTTTCATTTACTCGCACAGTTACGAGAACTAATGATGAGATTGAGCAAATAAACCAGAAATTTCCCTCAAAAACGGTATTTTTCCCCCCTTTCGCTGTCTAACTGTGTCTATGTTTGATTTGGCTGTCTAATTGTGTCTTTTTTTGGCACATTCTGAATCTGCTGAACCACAGTAAGACAGTCAAACGCTCTTCTATTGCCCCTAATTACGTAAATCAGGTAAACAAATTCGTATCCACCTCATTTTTCCCGCTTTATACTGTCTAACTGTGGCGCGTCGGTTTTTCCCTGTCTTATTGTGGCCTTTCCTCTCTGATCATTTTCAATTCCATAGGACCACATTAAGACACTGACGAGCCCCTTCTTCTGCCCCCAATTATGTTAGGGAGCAGCTGTAGAAAGTCATTTGTCGCCGAGTAATCCCCCGTTCCTGAAAACAACAGGAAAAAGAGCCATCAGTGAGCCAGTTCATTTGTAGCTGTCTAACTGTGGCTCTTTCTTCATTTTTATCCAATGACTCCATTTTTTAACCCTTTCTAATCCTCGAAAAGGTCACAATTGATCCCGGGTTGTCTAACTGTGGCTGTCTAAAAGTAGAAAAGTGACGTATTTTCAAAATTCTGGTCTCGTTCCCCCCTCATAAACAAAAAGAGCAGGTGATAAGACCACCCAGAGCTTACACAAACACCCTCTCTCCCTCCTGCCTTTCCCGCCATCCTTCAAGTTTATGAAAAATCATTAGCATATGATTTTCTTTGCCCTGGGCAAATAGCCGGCTGCTGAGGTGTCACCGGGCAGCCTTTTGTCACCGGAGCGGGCCGGGTGGTCCGCCGTCTTCTCCGTTTTCCTCCTGCTCACACTCTCAGGTGCAAATTTTCAAAGGAGGCACCCTATAGGCACACAGACATGCTCTCGCCCGCTCATTCTCTCTCTATTATGAGAAAGTAAATAAATGGCACGCTGGGCAGGCAGGAGACGAGAGGGGGAGAGTGACCACCAGAACATTATATTATGAATAGAACGGGGGTTCCAGGCGGGCCGCCGCTGGGAGGGGGATTATCGCCTTATTTCCCTATTGTTAGGAATTAAATATTGAGTGGATCCTATTTGGCCGGGGGAAATGAATGAGGAAATTTGAAATTTTGGAATGCACTCTATTTTATGACAGATTCGACCAGCCAAAGAATGCGACCTTCAAAATGACCGGAAACATCAGTATAGGCCATAAAAACGGATCATAACCAATAGATCGCCGCAGCGGTAGTCGGGAACTTTGAAATTGGAAATATTTGTTATTTTGCCCTGGAAATCTGGAAAAATCCGTTCAAAATGCGAAATACGGTTTGAAATTCGCAAAAAGCTGCCAGCTGACGAGATCTTACGGGTGCGGGGGCAGGAAAGCGCGGCCGGCTAAATCTTCCCGGAAACGGAAATTTTGTCGATTTTTTCGGTAGAAATTAGAGGAAATGGAGCAGTGTAGTCCTGAAGCCCAAAATACTTACCAGCTGCCGAGTTTTTACGGGTGCAAGGGCTGAACGCTGTTTCCAGACAGGGCTTCCTGTATTTTTTCCCCTTTCTCGTACCCGTATTGCTCACTGCCGCCTTCGCCTCCTGCCTCTAACCATTCCCAAAAACTTTTCATGCGGCAGCATGCGGCCTATGTACCTTTTATGACACACTGGGGGCGTTGTGTCGTCGTCGCGGTGGTTCGGTTCGGTGCGAAGGAAAAGGAGAGGCGACGGCGGCGGCGGCTGTCCGCAAAAGCGCGCCATTTACCTTTTCACGAATGCCTGGCGCATAAATCTTAGCCTCATTCTTGTCTTTTCTTCTTCCCTCCCTTCTTTTCCTCCTGAGAATGTTTTGACCCGAATACGGTAGTTTTTCTCTTGCGGAAAGGCCAAGTTGTAGGCAAACTTTATGCAAATTTCATGGATCATTTTGTTCGTCTTTTCTTCTTCGCCTCGAGACCTTGAAGAATAAAACACAGCGGGACAGAGAGGAAGAAACGGGGGCACTCCCTCCTTCCCTGTTTCTCATGTTTTTCCTCCTCCTTTCCACTGTTGTAACGCATTAAAAATCCCGTTTTTTGAAATTTTAGTCGGGACAAAAGCCAACACACAATCCATCATTATAGCCTTTTTTTTCTAGCCGTATCTTGATCTCACATCTGGTCCGGCAGTGGATAGTTATGGCAGATTGACCTTTTGTTGCGGCTATCCATCACTTTCCGATATGGGGCAACTGGGGGGAAGGAAACTCTTTAACCCGTTCTTTTCTGGATTATAAGCCCCTTTTTCTTATCAGAAAAGCGAAAATCGTTCGAAAAAGAGGGAAAATCCGTGATTGAGGCGCTTTTCAACCCATAATTTCTGTTGGAACTCAAATTTTCCCATTTTTAATCGTTTTGATTCGAATTTTCTCTCTTACTGTATCATATTTGAGCCATTAAAAATTACCCAAAACCTCAAAAAGTCGAATACCCTCCAGATAATGGGGCTTTGTTGTTTTTCTGGCTCGGTCCTCGGTATTCCGATCTCCTGCACCCGTAAAGTTTCGGCAAGAGGATCATCTTTATTCAAAACTGTTACAAAACTGTGACGCCTTTATGCTTTTGTCTTGCCGAGACTTTACGGGTGCAGGACCGAGCAAAAAATGGCACCTCAAGGTTCCTTTCTACCTCCGTCGTTGCACCATTTTTCAGTACTAGCCGCTCTTTTCTTCAACTTTTTGTTCGTTTCCATATTTTCTCTTCGCTCTTGTCTTCCAAAAGATCAGAAAAACTTGGTCCAATTGAGTCCATTCCATTAGCATTTGTCCTCTTCTGTCCTCATGAGAATTTTGAGTGCTAGTGCACTGAAACAGGTCCCTCCCCACTGCAACACCATTTCCTCCACCTCCTTCTGTCCTTTCCATTAATTTCCGTTTATTTATATGGGCCGTCTCCTATCTATTATCCGCCATCAGTCACGGCATTTCTTCTTCTCCTTCCATATTGTCTGTCGCTCTATGCCGCGCAAGAGGGGGAAAGGTTGCGGTGGGCGATAAAATCCCCCCATCCGCGACCGACCCGAATCTCTCTCCTTTCAACGGTTATGACACCACATTTGACGATGGCGCGCGGGGCGATCCCGCTCAATTCTCTTCTTGTCCTAATCAATTATCTTCACATTTCACTGACTGATCCCTTTGTTGACATCGTTCCGGGACCATTTCCAGCCGGGAAAGGTCAATAAGGATCCTAAAAAAGAGATAAATAGCCTATCCGCTGCCTTATTCATGGCTTACGGCTTCTTTCTCATCATCCAGCCATCCACAGCACCCCGTTTGATATGCATACTCTGTCAGTCAAACAGGCGTCAAAAAGGGGGCAGACCTTCGTCGCCGTTCGTCCTATTATTAATCCAAGAACCCTTCTCTGCCTCTTCACTGTCACAACTTCTTCCTTTTCATCCATTTTCCACTCTAAAACAACGATTTTTGACTAAAAAGGACCGTTTCCTTGTTGAAACAGACGCCACAGTTAGACAGCCAAAAGTCTAAAAACCGTATTTTTAGACCAAAGACGGCTAAAACAGACGTTGCAAATCCGTACAACTGAGAGAAAAGTGTTGTTCCTTTAGTAAATGGGTCTGTTTGCCCCCAGCTCCCTTCCCTGACTGATCTTTCCTGTATGTCTTCCGCTGCCGCTGCCATTTAGACCGTTGAACACAACACCACTGTTTTCACAATTTTTCTTCCATTTTCTTTCTTTATTGCCTTCAATATACTGTATATGTGTCCCTGAGAGCCTAAAATTCGATCCAATCCGGAATTCGAAGTCATTTTTGAATTAAAAAAATGGTGGCATTTCGTTTCTGACCGTTGAAAGGCATTCTCTCCCTTTTCTCCTCTCTTCCAGTCGTCGTTTTACGCTGCCTAAAATCTCCATAAAAAGAGGTCGAAATCGTAAAAGTCACTGAGAAAGGGGAATGTTTTCTCTCCCTTTTCTCTGGGTGTAAGAGTCACTCTCCAATAGAAAAAGAGTCGCGTAACTGCGTTTTGAACTTTTACCGCCCGCAGTTACGCAGTTAAAACAACCACAGCTGGTTCCTCTTTCTTGTTGACGTCGGACAGTTCTGTCAGTTTATTTGGCAATCTGCTGGCCGTCCATCTCCTGAGGTCAATTTAAGCACTTCCACTCTCTCAATGGGACCAGATGTGGAAAGTTGCCACAGATTGGGGCTATTGGCTTCCGGACGACAGGAAGAAAAGAAAAAAAACCATAGACTTTTCGCTGTCTAATTGTGGCTCTTTTTCGCTATTTTCCAGCTCCTTGCCTATTTCACTGTCTAACTGTGGCTTTTGAAACTGTCTGACTGTCTAGTTGTGGCGAATCGTTTCCTCTTTGACCACTTCGGAATTCCAGATGTTAGACTACCCTGTCTAATTGTGGCTCTTTTTCTGATAATTTGAACATTGCTGTCTAATTGTGGCTCTTTCCTCTTCCTTTTCCTCTCCCCGGAATTTCTGGAATTTCCCTCCTCCCGTTTACTATTTTCCCCGTAAGAATAACAACGAGCAAAGCTGCCACTTATCATGATTGTCCGTGTCCGAAAATATCTCCTCCCAAACTCCTCAAGCTTCCCTTGTGACAACATTTTTCTAGTATGCTTTGAACTCTCCCTCACTCCCCTAGTCCCAGCTGTCTCCTTGTGGTGGCTAGCGAGCAAGGGAGCATTGTTTTCTCTCTCTCCGCCGTTTGTGATGGTGCTTTGACCAACAACAGGTGATGTGTCCTCTGCCCCCTTCGCTTCAGGTGCCCATTCTCTTTTTACGAGGGGTCCCTTTAGTCTGTAAGAGGGGGAGCATCATAACTACTTTTTGGCTTTTCTCCCACCCTCTCAAGTAAGGGGAAGGGGAAGGGGATCTCCTCAAGTCCTCTCCCTATTTTGTAAGGAGAGCCATGGGCAAAACGCCCAATTTCAGGCGCGCCCGTTTTTGGGGGTAGACGGGGCTGTCAGGTGTTTGTGTCCGTATCTCGCCTATTTCTTGGTCGATTTCAAAAATTCAAAGACCTAATTGGAGAGCACATCAAGGCGATTCTAATGAACCCAGTCACATCTCAACTGCCTCAGATAAAAAATTTGTAGCCCCACAAACTTTGACTGAGGATATGTTACGTAACGCGTCTGGGCGTTTGTCCAGGGGAGAGCTCTGGAAGAAATAGGGCAGAGGCTTTCTAGGAAAGGAGGCCCTTTTCCCTTTCTTTGAACTCCAGACACATTGTCTTCCCTCCCCTTCGACCTCCCCCTAATCCTCTCGGTCCTTTCCATTCCCAGTTTTTGCCCACCACTCCAAATATTGACCTACACCAGGTGAGAGATGACACTTTGTCAGAAGAGAAATTCTCCCCTCCTCAAAAATCCTTGAACTCGGAATTCAGTTAACCAAAAAGTGTCTGTTTTTCAACGCACAGCAGGTGGAAAAGAAGGTAATTATCGGGGGACGGGACGGAACAGCAGACGGTCTTTTCTTTTCTTCCTCCTTCTCTCTACCTTCTGCTTGATGGGACCTTTGATGAGATTACGACCGGCAGTTGAGAGGCCAAAAATTGGGGGTTAGGTTGTCTTCCTCTAGAACCCATAGAAAAGAGAAAAAACACCATTTTCTTCTCTCAATAACAAAAAGACGTTGTTTTCACACTTTACTGTCTAACTGTGGCTCTTTCCCTCTGCTTATTTAGCCTTGTAGATCTTTCGTGTTCTCAAAATTACTGTTTAACTGTGGTTCTTTTAGCCATTTTCGGTCGTTTTCCTCTGCCTTTATTACCACGGTCATAATACTGGAGAGAAAATTAGCAGGGAATGGCCGCGTTTCTATTTTTCGGCCATTTTCGGTCAACTGTCTAACTGTGGCTCGCGCTTCCTTTCTTCGGTCCCTTATTTTCTTTTCGCTGTCTAACTGTGGTCTTTTGTGGCGTTTTTAATCTAGTGAACAGAAACAAATAGAAAATGGCCGAATTACCTTTTTCCCGTTCATCTTTCCCCGTCCAATAGCCAAAAAACACCAGCTTCCTCCCGATAACTCTCCTCCAATTTCCAGTCGAGACTAATTTGTCTGTTGTCCTTAGCCCATCCTCTCTAACTCGTAGCTGCCAGAGAACATTGGCACTCATTCAAACTAGCGAGAAATTCAATCCGCTCTTTACAGCCTCCCACCCATGAGGGTTCGTGCCCTCCGCGTCTGTCCACCCCGGTTCTGACCCCCGTTATTACTTCAGCTCTTTTTCCTTGTTCTTTTGCTCTTTCTCAGCCTACTTTTTACAGATTTTCCCCCAGAAGAAACTGCGAAAATTGGATTAATCGAGAGGAAACAGACCTCAGGGATGATTCCCAAATTTCCCTGCGTATGTAGACTTCATTTTTTCATTAGACACTCAGTCCAAAAAGTATCAGAATTAAATTAAAGGGAGGACCCCCCAGAGCAAAGATTAAATTTCGCGGGGACGGCGACAAAAACACGGAAATTGAGTCAAAAATCCGTTGGAATTCGCGAGGAGTTCATTTTTCGCCCGTCTGCCTCTTGTTGTATAGCCCTGGGGTTCCAGTGTGGCAAAACAGAAAAGGTTTAAAATGGGTTCCCGCCCTTTAAAATGTTGCTATATTGTTAATTTTTAGGCGGAATGCCGTGCCCGGTCGAATGCTCCGTCCGTCGAAGCCGCGAAGCCAATTGATCGAGTTGTTGCTTCAATGATCAAAAGTATAGAAGACAGCCGGCTGACGGCGCTGGACCGACCGGCCAATTTGAATCTGGAGCCAAAACCTCCTACGGTAAAAATTATTTTCTACTTGAAATAATAAGAGGAACATTTTCAGGATGCCGGCACCCAAACCTCTCCTTTTTCGTTGTCCAGGTCGTCCAGCTTTGATTGGGTTCATGACGCGACTGAAGGCGCCCTGAGGGATTTGAAAACTCCTATGAGCACTCCAAGGTAAGTTCTACTAATTTCTTAACAAGATTCCCATCATTTTCCCTGGAAAAAATGAAGAAAATCAAGGGAAATATGGTAAATTATCCAAATTTTTGAAGAAATTACCGTATGCGCTCTTTTTTGGCGGCTCAGTCCCCGATAATCCGATCCTCTGCACCCGTAAAATCTCGGCAGGAGGATCATCTTTATTCAAAACTGTTACAAAACTGTGACGCCTTTATACCGTTGTCCTGCCGAGACTTTACGGGTGCGGGGGATCGGAATATCGAGGGGCAGCCTCCTCCCACCACCTAACCTGGGCCGAACCTTAACACGATCATTTTTTCGCTAGAAAATCCATTTTAAAACAGTTGAAAGATCGTTTTTTGCCCCCTGACATCAGCCTCACGCCGGCTTTAATTCTATTTATCAACCGGCTCATCATTCCTCCCAGCAGTCAACAAAATAAGATGATGACTGTTATGTTTTCCCTACCAGTTTTCTCTTTCCAGATCTGAGCAACCTCCCTCCGTTCCCCGGATTGAATCCTCCTCGGAAACGGACGATGCCGACCGCGAAGTAGCCGAGATGACCCGCCGAGTTGAAGAGACGACGAAAATTGTCCGCTCCTCGACCCAATCGCGAGAATCTGGCACCGCCGCCGCCACGAAAGACAAGTAGGCCCAATTTCCCCAGAGGAACAGCAGCCAATTTTCAGACTGTTCCCGGACCTGGAAGAATCAATTGCAATGCTGCTTCAATATGGCAAGGAGGCTGCGGCTGAGAAAGTATCCTCTCCTCACAAACTACAGCACACGCCGGTGCCTGTAGCCCCTCCAAGGAGTATCGCCCCGAAGGCCAAGCTCAGAACTGTGCCACTGCAGGTTTCAAGCACACCACCAGGTAAGAAGGCACTCATCTAAAAAAGGGTACCATTATAAACTAGTCTTTTTTCCCAAAAAATAGGGCTACCGTACATTTGTCACCAGGACACTTTAGGGAAACGGCGAAGAAAATTGGAGAAAAATCGAAAATCCGGTCACTTTTACTCAAAAGGTCCCGCGCAGAAGGTTTTGCGACCCGTTACGGTAACCCTATTTTTTGGAAAAGAACTATAGGTCTTGTAGAGAACAGTTTGGGCTGCATTTTGATAGCGAAAAAGGCCAGTAAAGCCCCGACATTTAGGAATTGCTGGCGGTAAATTGGTAAGAGGCAGAATGGCCCGTTTTTCGACCAAAAATTGAAAAACTGGCCCATCAGCCTTTATACAAGAAAGTCCAGATGTTTTCGATTTTCCGTGTCAGTCAGATTGATCAAAATAATGATTCATCTCCCCTCTTACTCAATCTGTTATCTTTTGGACCAAAAAATAAAATAATGACGCGTTTGTGTCAGAGAAACATTGCTATTCCTTGTTGTTGTTCTTGTTATCCTTTCGAGAAACAAACGATACTTATCATAACAATGGAAGAGATCAAACTGTTACTCATTTTTCTCTTTTTGAGCCCGCAAATTCTGATTTTGGACCGGTTGTCTGCCACAGTTAGACAGTGAGATCTTTGCGCGCTGTTTAACTGTGGCTGTTGTATTAGGTTATTTCCAGGTTATTTTTCTCGTTGTTTACCCAATTTATACATTTTTTCTTGCAGAAATCCGTCGTCCTGTCCCCCAATACCCTCTCTCGATGTCAGAAAGCGTCTACGACAATATGGGAGCTAATCAGAAGAAGAGGAATGGTATTTTTCCCCCCTTCTTTCGCTTTTTATCCCCAAAATTGCAGATAGTCCCCCGTCTCACAAGCCAACAGCCAGCCAAACAATAATTGAAGATCTCCTGGAGGGAAAAGTGCCTCTCGCCTCCAGTGGCAACGGTTTTCCTCGGAAGATTTCGTCTCTAGGAAGTCATAATCGAGCCGGCTCATGTGAAATCCTGAATGATACGCCGAAGTCAAGACTGGGAGCCAGTAGCGCTTCTCTCAAAGAAGCAGGTTGGTTTTGGAATCTTTTCTCCCTTTTTTTTCTAACTGAAGTTGTCCTTAAAAGCATTGAAATCCCTGGAAAATCCTCTAAAATCCCCGAAATCCCTAAGAAAACTAGGCGCCGACGTAATGGCGCCCTAATCCACCCCCGCGGGCTTATCCTTCGGTCATTTTGAAGATCCACGCGTGGAGTTCGTCTTCCACTCCCTTTTCTTCCCGTAACCCGCCAATGAGCGACGCTTATTTGAATTCAGGCTCACCTCTGGACTCTCCTCTCTCCGACTGCTCTAAACTGTTCTCCCGGGGGGAGAACGCGCACCGGGTTAATTCTGTTTTTCTTTTGACTCGGGAGACGGGAGACGGGAGACAGTGGGAGAGAGAACAGGGAACCGCGGGGGAGAAAAGAAGCTTCCAACCGGGAAAGTGTCTCCCTCTCCCTCCTCAGCGCGCCAACCAGCTGAGCACAGCTAAACGACCACCCATTAACATTAAATTCCATTATTTTCCATATTCTCGATTTTTTTTTCCACCGTATTTTTCATATTAATTGACCTAGTCATAGATTGAGTCAAGCTGTATAGTACTTCAAAGTTTTAGAGCCGTCCAATACCCTAAAACTTTCAAAAATCTACCGAATCATGAGCGAATTCCCATTTCCGCGTCATTTTTATACATTTCGACCTTACATTAGACTGTTCTATCCTTCTTTTTAATACAAGTTATGAGAAAAGTTTGGAAAAATCGGCATAACGACAGCTGTACTTTTTTTTCGACGCGCTCCGCCCGCCGCACCCGTAAGATCTCGGTAGCTCCCGACTCTGCGCAATTGACCGTATGTTGGCTCTATTCCGCCAAGTTTAAACCATTTTCTTCACAGTTTTCTCTTCCAAACCTAATCCTCTACTTTTTCTGCCTCTGTGCAAAGGTTTGCAGTTCTTCTTCACCTCACGGTAGGGTGACAGAAGGCAAAAAACTTGCACCGCCGTGTTTGTGTTTGTGAACCGACCTCCTAATGACGCTCGTTCTTCCGGTAGTCGGAGGCGTTCGCTTCCCTTCTATACTCTATTTTTGCCTATTTTCCTAATTGTTTTGCTATTCGTGCTGGGACCATTGAAAGTTCAAGGAACCGCGTAACCCTGCACTGTGGCCCCCGCTTTTTCTGCTTGTTTTCAGCGTATTTTCTAGCTTTGGGGAGCGTAAAAGCGGCCTAAAAGCGTAGTTCCTGGTTTCGAAAGATCAGAAAAGCTAAAAACGGAATGCAGGACTCGGCACCAGCGGCAAAAAAACGGGTTCTATTAGGAGCCGCTGGAGTTCCTTTCTCATTAGCAGACGGTTAGCTTTGTAGCGCGTTTAATCGGCAGACAACGAAAAGAAGAAGAAGAGAGATACAGTAACTTTGTCGAGATCTTTATTTCTCAAGTCAAAATGATTTGATTTTATGAAGAGGAACCGCGAGTCGACGCCGGCTGAGGACGTTCGGCGACGATGGTCAGCTTGTGCTGGCCGGCCGGGAGGACTTCCTTCAGCGTCTTCGCGCCCGCGAAGGGAGTGGAAGTGCGCCAGTCGCCGTCGACGAGGAGAGCCGCCCGGGTGTGGATGGCGCCGCCGGCCTTCTTCAAGTTCTTGGTCAAGAAATAGCGGAGAATCTCCTTGAGCTGGGTGTCCGGGCCGAATTGGGCCGTCTCCTCATGGCGCTGCTGGACGTCTCCGCCGCAGACGAAGGCCACCTCCACCAGGGGCTCTTTCTTCTCCTTCACCTCGGCTCGAACCGAATAGACGTAGTTGTAGGCGCCATCCCGCCGGCGCTGGCATTTCATCGACGCGTCCAGAACTCGCAACGGGCCACAGATACTCGTCATGTACGGCGAGATGAGCTCCTCGTCCATGGCACCGTAGGAGCGGATCGAGATCTTCCTGTTATCTGTAAAACAGCGGGTTGTCTAACTGTGGCGAAAAGCGGCAAACCTTCGGCCATTGAAGGAAAATTAACAGCCGTCGAAGGCGAATTCAGCAACTGTGAATGAAAAGCGAAATTTTGCTCTCGTTTGACCCTATTTTACCAGTTGGAACTGTCGAAATTGTGTAAAATCCCTATCAAGTTGACCAACCCTAATAACCAGCCTTCCTTGCTCGAAACCACTGTAAAATGGCGCTCTCTCCAGATCCTCGGTAGTATAGTGGTGAGTATCCGCGTCTGTCACATGCGAGACCCGGGTTCAATTCCCGGCCGGGGAGAAATCTTTTTGCTTTTTTCCTGTACCCATTCCCTGAACTCTTCTACCCCAATACCGCTCAAATTCTCTATTTTATGGCTCCAAACGACTAAAAAACAAGTATGACGTCAAATTCTTCCAGAAGACGTTGTTATTTCGTCGAATTCCGGTCGCATTCCGACCTCTTGGTCTATTCCAGTGCCAGACAATCGAGTCAAGTTGTTTTTCCATCGATTTTCCAAGACTAATTACCCGGCCATCCCACGTGTCATGTACCGACGAGAAAACATTCGTTTCTTTTTTTTTCTGCCTGTTGTTAAAATGTGATAATGATGAGCCATATCTCCTCGCTCGCTCCTCTTGTTGTTATAGTTTTTTCTCGCCGTTTTCGCCGTCGTCTTCTTTGCCAGCCGCGACGACGACGTTGTAGTATTATTTGAATCATAGCTTTCCCCCGCCTACACCCATCTCACCGCCGGGGGGAGCTACTACTAATACGGTTCGTACAGGTGTGTTTTATAAAGACACAGAGATCCCCTCCCAAGCCCACCTAGCCAGCTTCGTCATCAGTAGCCCAGGGGTGGGAGACAGACCGTTTATCAATCTTGTTCCCTTCCCCCTTTTCTCTCAGCCAATCAGTCTTTTGGCCGACGGCCGTCTTCGGCTAATTATCATTAGGCAAGCGTTTGTTTTCCTGTTAATCGTCGTCTCTTTTTACGGTGGGAAAACACTATAAAGATTATTTTTTAAACAAAAATAATACCAAAAATTGGTTACTGTAGACGTTCCAGACCTTTAAAATAGGTCCTTGCTTGTTATTTTCACTGAAAACCACCAAAATTAGCATTTTGCCGATATTTTCATATCATTTTACGATGCGAATGGTGATAAAAAGCCCAAAATACCGCCTGTTGGCCCGTTCTTTTAACTTTAACCCAATAAGGCTTACTGTAAGTATGCCAAATGGCCCCTGGTGGAAAATTTCTTCTATTGGAAACAGACTATAGTACATCTCTCCCCATTTTGCACCGCAAAAAATCTTCTAATTACCTCTGTGCGGGCCTTGTTATCGTATTCTTGGCTTTTTACGATCCAAAATAGAAAAATTGGCCCTAGGGAGCCATTTTGTGGATTCTTTCCTCAATCTAAAGTTACTGTACCTGCAGCAGGACCGTTTTTAGCCTTATCAATAAAAAGGTTCAAAAAATGACAGTAAGGTCACAAAATTTGTGGCATCAGTCACTTCTCCCCAGTCGACAAATATCATCTTTCGCCCTTTTGTCGTCACCTGTACTACAAGAAACGGAAAACGGCGAAACTATGACTAAATCACTCTGTTTTTCTCTGTCTCTCGCCGAAGAGACAAAACTCTTACAAGTACTCCATTCGCCGTCTCCCCTCGGTCGGCTTAAAGCTCAATAATCAAGAAGCAGCATTTTACCTGAAGGACTGGGAAGGAGAAACTCCCCTAGAACACAACAGAAAAAAACTGGACTCCTTCCCTAGCCGCTGGTGGTGGTCTCACCACTATCCCGTTTCTTAATTAGAATGTATAGCTTCCGTCTTCCCTACAAGACCACAAATCTCTATTTTCT
Source organism: Oscheius dolichura (assembly GCA_932521035.1). Classification (NCBI taxonomy): domain Eukaryota; kingdom Metazoa; phylum Nematoda; class Chromadorea; order Rhabditida; family Rhabditidae; genus Oscheius; species Oscheius dolichura. Next base: position 9,053,310 of record OW051494.1, read on the forward strand.
GGTATTTTCCACCCGTTCTAGAGACCGCTAAAAATGTCACACTGTGACCTATAATAATCGTAATAATGAGTAATATTAGACAGACGCGGAGGGGCGCCTACGTGCCGCTCTTAGGCGTTGTTATCCTCCTTTATTGAGATTAAAAGCCCGCCTAAAAAATACAAAATACGATTTTCTACATCGGCTGTTACGTAATTTAATCGTAGGATGCTCAGCTTATGAGCGAGAATCCAAAAAAAGGGCAACGCGCCCGCTTGGTTGCTCGGCTGTTTGCCTTGTTAGACCTTTAAATTCAATTTTCTTTATATTTTTTGGTATCCTTGAAGTTTATTAGACTCAAAATTAACGGGAGATCATAGTTTAGATTAATTAAACCAAGAAAAATGATCGGAAAAGCCTTTAATTGGTGTTCCCCCGGCGTTCTCTCTTGTCTGTACACAGTGGGGCGCCCCCTCTCTCACCCACCCCCTCTTGAAAGTCAAACAGACACACTTTGAACATGTTAGCATAAGAGGGGAAGATGGTGGAGAGCCGGCACAGGGGGAGTGATATTTCGGCTTTGATCTGATATCAGCTGATCGTAGCCCGCTCCCTCCGCTTCCCTCTCTCCGATTTTTAGATTTCCTCTAAAAGTAGGCAATTTTTCACTCTAACCAGGGCCCTGACAAGCCCTGATTGAGGGTCGCCTGCCATCTTGACCGATACAACCTTGGTACAGTGATTTATTCGAGTCTCAATGGGGTTTCTCTCTCTCTTCTTCTGTCCTTCCTCCCTGTACCGAAAGCTATAATTTATCGGCTTGCCGACGATTTAATTGGGTCAAATTGACTGCGTAGAGTAGGAAAAAGAAGGGACTTCCTCAGCCTACAGTAATCCGTGGAAAGATTAGATTGGAGCACTTTTTGAAGGCCCCCGCAGAACTTCGGCAGCTGGAAATTAGCGAATAGTGCTAGAATCTAACTTTGTTTTTCATTTTCCAGTTACGGTAGAGATTCAGCTGGAAGTGGAGAACTACATCCAGCTGAAACATTCGGAAAAACAAGTCTAGGAGGGAAATTGTAGTATAAAAAGGGGGAAATCTCGGCCTTTTGTAGCCTATATTCTAACCGGTTTACTGGTTCATATTTCGCTGCGTACTCTTTAAAAACTTAGTTTAATATTCAGTTTATATCAAAAATGAGGAAAATAACAGCTTTTGGTTAAAATTGAGTGACTCCCGTTTTTTGTGGCTCGGTCCTCGACAGTCCGATTTCCTGCACCCATAAAGTCTCAGCAAGACGAATGTATAAAGGCGTAACAGTTTTGAATAAAGATGCCCCTCCTGCTGAAATTTTACGGGTGCAGGGGATCGCACTATTGAGGATCGAGCCTCTTTTGGGGGCCAACGTTCTTCCTCACCAAATGCTCTCCGCGCTTGAATAATTCGATCTTGCTTATTTTTTTAATGTCTATCTTGTTCAGAATTTTATGGCGCACAAGCTGATATAGGCTATATTCCATAAGAATAAGAAATTGCTGAGTTATCGAGAGAAACGCTATGTTCACCTCAAAAACTCTATTTTGGGTTATATTTCAGCAATTTCTTATTCTTATGGAATATAACCTATATCAGTTTGTCTGCCATAGAATTCTGAATAAGATAGAAGGAGTTTTTGGGTGCGGTGAGGAAGAACGTTGGCCTATTTTGGAGCCATTTTCTTGTGCCAAATAGGGGGATTTCCCGAGATCTCGGACTAATTATAGCGCTCCCCTTCCCTTCTTTTGTTTCTTTTTCCTAGCACTCGAAGAATCTCATCTAATCCCTTCTTATTATCCTCTCATCGTCCCGCCATTAGCATATATGGCCACCGCCCGTTCCCGACTCATATCCTTGTCTTCCGGGGCTTGTCTCTCGTGTAATTTCTCATTTCTCTCCCGCTTTCGATGACAGAAATTCTCATTTGTGATGGGGGATTTTATGACCGCTGGAATAATAATCATTTGCTTATCCCTTCGCCCCGCTCGCAACAATCTTGTCCCCCTGTATCCCGCTGTTCGTCTCTCCTCGCCTTTAGCCATTCCTTCCCTTCCTAGACCGGTAGCTGCTGGACTCAATGTATGCAAATGAGACGTCCACGCCATTTTAGAGAGGGGAGGGGGGATTTTAGTCTCGTGTATCCTGTTCTCCCGGGTTTTCTCATATTACGAATTTGTCGTTTATGTAGTTTGGTAATCGGCTGTGGCCCAATTTGTATGGGAAAGTATGGTAGAGGCTACTTTCCCCCGTTTCAAGTGGACAAAGAGGGGAAGTACTAGGGCGTGAGCGGGAACTCGCACTTAACCGGGGCAGAAACTACCGCATTTTTTAATTTTTAACTTATTTTCCATCCTTACTTTATTACAATTGAAGAAAAATGGAGAAAAATTCCAAAAAATGAAAGAAAATGCTCAAATACTCTAGTTTTCGGCTGGTATGCGCGCGCCAATTCGAATTTCCAAAATTCTCGCCTTATTTCCTCCCGCGCAGGCTATTTTTGAATATTTCACCACCACTTTAATTATTCTACAGTCATGTTATTCATTCTGACATCCTGAATATTAAATTTAAACCACGCGGGATGCAGAAGGAGAAGAAAACAGGAGGCGTCTTGAAGGGGGCGGTGTATCCCATGCAGAGATGCTCTTCATTAATAGTAATATGACGTTCTTCCCCCGCTGCTATTATTAATATTATTAACAAGAGGACTTTCTTGCTACATTCCTTAATCTATTCTTTTCTTCCGGGGGCCGCTCCTCCTCCCCTGCCCGGTGCCCCTGGCACGATCTTCTCATCATATAATCCTCCTCAGCTCATCTCATTATATATCCTGCCAGGCTTGAAGAAGGTTCCTCGGTCAACATCCCGGTCTCTGCTCATCACCTCAATTAAATCGGGGGAGGGGAAGTCCCTCACCCCGCCAATCATCCTCCTCCCCTAATATATTCATGTGATTATCGCCTTCCTCTGGTCATTTAATGACCCCACCGCTGGCTCCCTCCCGTTATATTCCCACACTTCACACCTCCCAGACCAGGGAGGAGGAACGACAAGGAACATTTGTGTTTTATAGGGGGTGGCGGGACCCTTTGATCCTCTCAACCCCCTTGGCTGCCGGCTTAACTAACCATCTGACTCTTTTGATCTCTAAAAAATTAACTATGGCCTCCTCCTCCGCCTGTTTAATGAGAGGGGAAGGCTAAAACTATAACAGATGACCTTGTCCTTGTGTGTGTGTGTCTGCCTCGTCTTCCGCTTTTTTTCCGCCTCGTTACCTGTATCTCTTCCCCTTTTATCTGTTTGCTAATCTCGCCTCCCCTTCTCTTCTCCTTTCCGCCGTTACGACCGAAGTCGGAAGGAAGAGAAGAGGAAGATCGTGATGGGACGCCATTTTTTAACCCTTTTCTTCATTTTTTATCCTATTTTCCTAAATTATGGATCTGTAAACGTGCTCCAAAGCTAGCTAAAGACCGGGAAAAAGTAAAAATTTCCAATCTGAAGCAAATTTCCGTGTGAGACCCTGCTTATTCTTCCTTTAGGCCATAAAAGGAAAAATGAGACTTTTCCTCAATTTTGGACCAAATTTTTTGAAAATTTGTTATTGTAACCGGGTGCCAAGACCTAATTTCTTTCCTAGAAAAGCGGAAATTTCAAAAAATGGGGCGCATTTTCCCCCTTGAGACCTCCTACTTCTCTTTCTTGCCGTATAAAAGTGGAAAATGACCATTTTCGGTTAATTTCTGATCAATTCACCCAATCTTATCTCTCTCAGCTGCTTTGTGACATCTGTAAAAGTCGTCGTCGTCCTTCATCTCCGCGTCTTTGCCCGGTGATGGTGGTGGCGGCAGCGGCCGCTGCTGCTGCTGCGACAAACCACGGCGACACGTTTTTCTCTTCATTTCTTTTGGCCGCTTCCGTCGGTCGCTGTGTGTGGTGTGGGAACCAGCTCGTCTAGTGACAGTTTCACACCCCCGGTCCCCGACAGCGTCTTCTTCCCGCCTTGGGGCGCTAAAGGAGAGGGGCGAAAGATGATCTCACCCACTATTTTCTAGACCTCGGCGGGCGCACTCCGACCGACACCCGGTCAGGCTAATAAACCTACTCTTGGACTGATTCTAGTGCCTCGCCAACGGCCTTCTAGCCTTGATCCGTCCATTTTCTGGGAAAGATAACCGCCCTCCAGCAGAAATTAGTCCAGTTTCTTTGAAAATCTGGCTAAAATTGCTAGACCACAAGAATTTCTCACTGGGGCGCCATTACGTTCTTCTTACCTCTCTGTGTTCCATTTTAGGGCAATGTAATCGCGCGACAATGCTTGCCAGCCTTTCTACAGTAACCCCAAAAACTTTAAAGCCATCTTCAAAAGACAAAAAACTGCGTAAAATGGTCAAACTGTCAAGATTTTCCTCCCCTAACAAGCGCTCAACTGCTCCTTTGAATCTTCGGGCTCCTGCCATGATTCCCTCTCATCTATACAGCTCATTTACTGCTTGCTCTTATCGTTGCCCTAATTGTTCCCAATCCGTCATGCTTTCCCGCCTCTTGACGGCCAAATTTCCATGTTTTTCCTCCGACCACCACCGGCGTCAGCGGCCGCTTATCATCTACGTGTGGCTACTGTTTTTAACAAAAAGTGCAGTTTATTTTAAGCGAGGGGAGCTCATTTTTAAGGACGAGGAAAATAGTACATTTTTGGTCCTATATTGGTGGGGAATTGTTTGTTCTTTATCGTTCAGAAAACTGAATCAGGGCGCGTCTGTCTCTCTGGCTAGGCGGCATATCAAACAGCACGACCAAGAGGGGCAGGCATAACCGTTACTCACAATAAGAAGACGCCTACACTTTCCGGGCAGCTTTTTAAGTTCGTTCTTATCAAAAAATTGAGGGAAAATGGCCCCAAATGGCCTCAAACAGACCATTTTCCCGCCTTTTGCCCTGAATTTGACAGCTTGAATCTCTACTCACGTTAGCTAGCGAAAAGTCCAGGAAACGGTCCACTCCTGGCTAATCCCCAATTTTCCCACAATTCTATAGTTTTTTCCCTGCCCCGTTTTGCCTCCAGAAGAAGATGAGACCCGTCTTTTTTCTACTAAACGCCCCCTGCAGCCAACACAGCTATTTGCTCAACGACTAATCCGCTGTTCAAATTTTTATACCGGGCGAGAGATGGGAGAAGCGTCAGGGCGGAAATTGATCTCTCACCCATCCTTGCTTTTTTTTGCTCATTTTTTGATCTGTTAAGCCATAGTTAGACAGCTAGGCGCCGTTGTGGCTCTTGTAGCTGCAGTTAGACAGCTCCAATTGCAAGTTTTGCCTTCCTGTCGTCTTGAGACCCGCATCTTCTTCCTTTTTGGCGATCTCAAACCACAGTTCGTCAACTAGACAGCGTTGCGCAGCTCTGACCACGGTTAGACAGCGAAACTCCCCAAGTTTTTGCCTTCTCTCCTCCGGAGAAGATCTATTGCTCCACACGGGAGACAACCTTCCACAGTTGGCCAGAACGGCCACTTGTCTTTCTTTTTCCTCCTCCTTCTCCGTTTGACTGACTGCTGACCTTTCGCATTAGTGGGGACCACGGGGTTGGGTGAAAACCATTTTGTCCCTCCGCTCTCCCCGCGTTTCTCCCTTTATTGACGGCACTTTGGCCACAATTTTAACTATAACTTCAGTAGTCAAGAGAAAGGGAAACCCCCTCTGAACCAAGGGGAGGTGGTGTAAAAGCCATAAAATATGTCAAAAAATTGCAAAAGAAACGAGTTTGTGGCTTGTGGCTAGGGCCCCCGGGGCGGCTGTAAAGAAACGAAACGAACAACCAATTATCAATTGAACTTGATTAGCTTCACGGAAGGGGGTTGGGCAGTTGTTCTGCTGGGGAACAAGGAGGAAACAGGGCATTTTATCCATTTCTATGAGTTCTTTTTCCCTAGTCCCTAAAATCCGCTCGTTTCCCTTCTCCTACCCTTCTCCCTACCGCTTGTTCCATTTGGCTACCCATATCTCCTTTAAAAATGTTTTCTCCTTTAATACTCAGTCACAGAATTTAAAAATTAGATCTTATCAGGTTCCTCGTGCTTGTAGCAGTCAACGGGAGGCCTTTTTGGCGAATTTCAACCAAATCAGTTGAAATCTAGCGCGCCCCCTTTGTTTTCTCTTCTCTATTCTCCCACTTCATTTTGGCTACGTACCTGCAAGTTTTACATTAGATACTCAGCCTGAAAAAAAGGGGCCTGACCAATAATTTATCTAAATTTTTCCCTAATTTTGAGCTCAAAATACTTGTTGTCAATGCAAATAGCCTCCTATGTCCATTATTTGGCTCGGTAAACGATAGTCCGATGCCCTGCACCCGTAAAGCCTCGGCAGGAGGATCATCTTTATTCAAAACTGTTACAAAACTGTGTCGCCTTTATACCTTTGTCTTGCCGAGACATTAGGGGCAGGGGATCGGACTGTCGAGTACCGATGTGCCAAATCCCCGTTACGGCGGTCAAATTCCTTTTTTTCAAGCGATTTAATTGATCGCCAACTTCAAGAAAACCGTTCATTTCTTCCTAATCCTATCACTAACACGCCGAAGAATCTGGCGGACACGAAAAAAAACGAGATCACCTGTGATAGCCTGATGAGACAGTAGCGATTAGGGGTTTGCGTGTTAGCGGCGGTAGGCAGGTGTATGATTTGGCCAACCTGACCCGGATTCTTTGTTCTTTCTTCTCCATTTCCCCGCTCTTTTCTTCTCTGTTAATTTCCCCCTATCGGTACAGTAATACGGAAATCTCCCGCTCTTCCGTTCCCATTAACTCGCACCACTAGTATTAGCAGGGGTAGTCCCAATCCCAGACTCATAAATCTCCGAGTTGTCATCCGCCGCGGATAGGGAGATGGAGGGGGGTAGTCCTAGTTTTGTCCGTTCCCAACTGTATTTCCCAGCAGCAATTACTTCCTTTTCCTCTTCTTCCCCGTTTTCCTGTTTCCTTGTACGGTAATCCGGTCCTTCCCCACTGGAAATGAGGCATATCCGCATCTCTGTGGGTTTTCTTCTCCCTCTTTCCGACCGCTCAAGTTATGATTGACCGAATCGGGAAGAAAAGAAAAAAATGGCGGGCGGGATTCGAGATCGGGGAGGTTAACGGCAGTCTTCCCCTGCCCCCGGCGCCCTCCTTTAGCAGAAAGACAAAATGGCCTGCGGATATCTTTTCTATGAAACTATTGACGAAATTTCATTCATTTGGACTGGTAAGTAGCGATATTTTCCCCCTATTTCGCTCCAAACACCAAAAAGGGGGACAGAGAACGGGTTAACTGGCAGTTCGAGGCGTTTCTCGGCTTCTAATCCTTTTGTTAGATGTTTTGGACCATTTTGCGGCTGTTACGAGACTTTATTTCTCATTTTTACATCAAAAACAGCTCGAAATGTGATCTTGGCTGTCTAACTGTGGTGCAAATTACCCCAATTTTCCGATCTGATATGAGTCGTAGTTCAAAACTACAAAACAGCTTACCGCATGTCGAACTTTCTGCTTGTTCTTTTGTTTATTTGTGTCCCCAACAACGATGTGTTCAAAGATTACCGTCCCCCAACTGTCTAGAGGCAGGGAGGGGTGTTCCCCCTCTTGTGTTTCTCCTCTCTAAAGTGGCTACTGTTTGACAAACCTCTTTCTTCGTCTTAAACACAGGACAACAGTTCATAGAACTTACATTTGTCACAATAGTTTTGGGGCTTGGAACTGTTCGAGGCACCCAATATCAGGGAAATGTGGAATTACTGTATTCTATCGGTCTTTTCTTAATTTTAACAGTTTTTAGACTTCGTTTCTGCCTTGCGGGTTTTTTAAAACCACTTTTAGACCTTTAAATCTTGTTAATTGATGAAAATAAAGCGAGATAAGCTCCCAATTCGTCCATTTTCCTCTTGTTTTGTTCTTCTTTCTCCTGCTGCCAAAATCTGTTTCCTCTTCTCATTCTGTTTTTCTCTAAACTATCCTCATTTTCGCTACCGGATGAGGGATAATTAATGGTAGTAGGCAGCTGTCATTTTTCGTCGTTTTCGTCGTTTTGAACGGAGGGTTTCCTCCTCTCTCAATGGGCGGGATCTTCAAACCATCTGCTTTCCGCGTTTTCGTAGTTGCGCCAGCAATTATTATTTCAAATTCCCGCCTTTTAAAGGTCTAATTATATTTACTAATTGATTAATTTTCAGAGGAAGAAGCTCTCGAGTGCTGTCAGTGGCTACGCAAAGCAGGTTTTCCACAATACGCAAAGCAATACGAAGGTAAGCTTTTGGCGGGTTATGAGGAAGGTTTCCTGAAGGGAAAGTAGCCAGAGAAGGGATAATTTGTGAGTATGGAAAAAGAAGTAGCCGTTGGATGGCCAGGAGTATACTTACCGATCATTGAGAACCAGATGTGAGCCAGCTTCCGGAGGGCGCACATCTTGATTCAACCGCCACTACACACACCCCGAGGAAAAGAGAGCGAACTGCAGCTAAACGGCTGGCTCTGTTCGCCTCACACAGTGTTATACGACCTGGAGGTCGCTCTTTCTAGGAGTTCCTTTATGTTTTCCCGCAAGTTTCTGGCTTGCAACCGCTTCTAAATCGCCCTGTTTCTCGTTTTGACTAAATTGTCCTCCTCCAAAAGTTTTGACTGTCTAATTGTGGCGCATTTAACTCCAAAAGCTAGCTACAGTAACCAAAAGGAGCAAATCTCCTTTTTCCTCTAAATTTAGTGAAAAAAGGGAAGGGTCTTGTTAATTGTTGGAAAAATCTCTTTCACAGGATCGTGTTCCACTTTGTCGAGGAAATTCCAATATTTGGATGTTTAACTGTGGTGCTTTCACTTACAAACGTTTTTTCCTGGTTACAGTAACCTTTTTAAGAAACAAATTCTTCTTCCATTCAAAAATAATGATAAAAATTTGGATTTATCGGAAAAAAAAGTTGAAATGACCGAAAGCCGTCACTTTGCTGTCTAACTGTGGCTTTGTCTTTTTAATTTTGAAGCCACATTCCTCCGTTTTCCCTCCAAAAAAGGGTCCAATAAATCCTCCCGTTCCCCCGCAATTGTTACCCATAAATATCCGCCCCTTGCCGTTTATGCCGGCCGCCACTGATCCTTGATTTGCGGAAAGTCGCCGTGATGTTCCATTTCCTTTAAAAATACTCACTTATGAGAGAAGTCCCGGCGGGTCTTTTGATGGACAAGGTTATTATTCTGAAAGGAAATGGCGGTTCTCCTGGGTTTATTGACCTTGTCAATTCCTTATAATGGCCTAGAAATCATCGAAACTCTAAAGATTTGTCCAACATACCCAAAAATCGAAGATTTTGCCCTTTTTTGAACATTTTAAAGTCCTACAGTAACCCAAATTGTCTGGGGACTAATTACCATATCTCTTGATCCTTCGATCTCCTGGAAAACAATAATATTTTCCCGCCAAAACCACCTTTTCCAAATGTTTCGAAGGGAAGCTAGACCTTTATCTTCTTCTCTTTTCCTGCAAGGAAAATAGCATCTGGCTAGGTAAAAAACGGAGGGAGAAGGGGCCATATGACCGCCTGGATGAGGTAGAGAATCTCAGAATAGATCCCGTGGGAAGGAGGTGAGAACACCTGGAAGGCAAAAAAGACTCTTGCGACTTTTTGTTATTTTCTGACTGAGTATCCTATGCATTCTACGCAGGGGAATACTCTTCTGAAAAAAGAAAGCGCTTAGGTTGCGAACATCCTAGTTACATGGCACGATCGTCGATAGTCCGATCCCCCTGCACCCGTAAAGTCTCGGCAGAAGAATCATCTCCACTCAAAACTGGTACAATGCTGTGATGCCTTTATATCTTTGTTTTGCCGAGACTTTACGGGTGCAGCAGATCGAGACGTCGAGGCCCTCTAACTGTTAAAAGCCCCATGTTGGGTGGAGACGCCCCCTATTCTTTTCTCTGACGTTTCTTTTGAGTATAGTATCGTTCTCCCCTGAAATAATGGAATTACCGTCACTGATTTGATTCTCAACTTTGTTCACCCGTTTCTCTCTAGTTTAACCGTTCTTTTGGCATGGATGTCCCCCCTCACAGATCGCCATCCGCCTCCCTCTCTAATCTCCCAAGTGGCCAAAGTAACCCTGTTGTCCTGAGCACTTATGTTTTGTCCGCTTGTCTCTGTGTACTGAGGTACAAAAGTTTGGACAAATAGAACAAATCCCACTCTTACGAATCCGGGGATGATGAAATCTATTTTTGGAGTCGTTTGCTCTTTTCTTGTAACAGGAATTACTTTCCTTGAAAACAGTTATCACGAGGCGTAGGAGGGGATACAAGCGAGGGCTAGGCTGGGTGATAAACAATGTGACATGGTATATTGGGCAATATCACTCGTGTTTCACTCTTCCTGTCTCGAGATAATCTCGAAATAAGGCAGATCAAAAAGTCTGGTTGTCACTTTTATTATTGACTATAGTCGGTCTTATTTCGCTCTATGGAGAAGGCGCCATGAAACAGAGCAATATGCCACTGATTACCATGCTACATTATGATTTTCCTGGTAGGTTACTGTATATTTCTACTTTAAAATGTAGTAACGAGGGTCTAATTGACCTCGAAGTTCACAAAATTTCCCAAAAGTCACTAAAATCTTCAAAATTCGAAATTTTCCCCTGCGCGCGCCAAAATCGGCTGTACCCTGGGTTTCATAACCCTCCAGCCAACAATTTTTACACTTTTTGAATATTTTCTTCGAAATTTCGATTAGAAAACCAGCTGCAGGGCTACAATAACTAAAAGTTCGAACATTAGAATGGGTAGACCTTTTGTGTGCGCGGTACAATAGAACTTGACTACCGTCTGGCTTCTCGTCCCTGTTTTTGGAATTTTGCCGCCATGTTGGACAGTTTATAGGACTTTAGGGAAAGAAATGGCAAAACTGATATATTAAAAGTCACCGCTCCTCTTATAAACAGGATGTGTTCTGCTTGACAAGCGTTCGTAACCATATTACAGCGCAGCTGTCATTTGTTCTTGTCGTGAACCATATTTCGGCTTGGTTCCGATTCCCTGCACCCGTAAAGTCTCAAAAATATAAAGGCGTCACAGTTTTGTAACTCTTTTGGATAAAGATGATCCTCCTGCCGAGATTTTACGGGTGCAAGGGATCGCACTATTGAGGATCGAACCCGGAAAGGGTTAATTACCCAATTCGCTCCAAACTAAAGCCATACTATAGCAATTTCTGTCATGCTCTGGCCATAAACAACATAGTAACCCCTGCCCCAGGCTCTGAGCAACGGGGCCTACTTTTTCCTCCGCTCTAGTCTAGGATCGGGTTGCCGAAACTTCAGTAATCCTTGCCGAGATGCCCCTTTTTCCACCAAATTCGTGCCACGGGGCCACATTTTCGCTCACTGTTCTTTAGTTCCTTCCCTCTCACGCTTTCTTCCTTGTTTACCATAACAATGACGCTTTTCCGGTGTGGATCCGAATTTGCACTTCATTTGCGCAATAAAGAGAAGAAAAGAGAGAAGTAGAGATCTGTAGATGCAGCTGCGGGTCACAGCTGGTGCCGCCGCTGGTGGTGGTGGCGCCAATAACAGTATGGCGGCCGCATCTGCTGCTGCCGGTGCTGCTCTACCACCGCGACAACCGCGGCCACGACAGCCACCACCACGAACAGGTCTGACACGGGGGCTGGCCTGGCTGATGATTAACTGGTCTAATTTGAGTGAAACTAATCCGCTACCAGGGAGAAAAAAGGGGGAAGAAAAGGGGAAGGTTGGGGAACGGCGGCAACGGCAACATAATCAAATCATGTAACATTTTTACAGAAGGCCAGTTTCCCATTGATCTACGTTCAGTAAGATCGGATCACGAATTTTTGGAGGCTGACTCGTTGCGCGCATTATTTCGACGCATTGACGCTCTCAACAGATGTGTCATCATGCGAGATGATAACGTGGTTTTAAGGAGAAGAGTGAGTTTTATTTATTTACTTGTTTATTCTATCCAATTATCCGTATTTCTACACAATTTTCACCTATTAAAAGTTTAAAAAAACAACGAAATCTTACCGTATCCCTCTTTAATTCGTTTCACTGTCTTTGGTAGCTCATATTCAAGGATTACCGTAATCTATGCTTGAAAATTTGTGCTCTTCATATTTTCATGAGCTTCGTCTCACTTTAAAACGTAGGAAACCCCAAAATTTGTAGGTCAAAACGTTCAAAAATCAATAAAACGGAGCAATGGTAAAGGGATGCCTGCTGGTTACAGCTTGTAAACATCTGGCAGCCCAAAACTGAATTTTGCTAATTTTTCATATTTAGCGCGCTTTTCATGCCTTTTTTTGAATTTTAGAGATTAGAAAACATAGAACAGAGTAAAAAAAATTCCATTATCTGTTTCCAGAACGAAGATTACAATTACGATATGTATAGCTTCAATGATGATGAGGATCAGGTTGCGCTCTCGGGAAATTGGAAGTACCAGAGAAATAGCCATACCTGGTCGAGGATAGGAAATGAACAGATGTACGGAGCTCCGGTGGGCCGTGTGGTGTCTACCGTAGCCAATTATGGATTCCGTGATCCTTATGCAGTCAAGGATACCCGCCACTCGCCGTATGAGGAGAGGATTCCTCAACGGGCTGAGACACGAGGATTGGAGAGATATGACCTCCGACCAGATGAGTGAGTCAATTTTTGTATTTCCTTGCGGTAAACATGCTCCCAAAAAAATGTGAAAAATCCAGGAAACTGAACAGTTTTTAGAAATATTTCCCCCCGTTCAGCCACGCCCAAACATCCTTGACTCATCCTCGGGCCCACATTACTGATTTTTTCATTGAAAAGCGAGAGAAAGCGACTTGCTATTGTTCTAATTGCTTTCACAAAAACAAAAAAACTGAGAAAAATCCAGACATTTTGAAGTTCCTGCAGGTTTCCTTGTTTTGGCTGTCTAACTGTGGCGAATAGCGCGTGACGCATAGTTAGCTGAATTTCTATCGGGAAAATGGAACTTTTCCTTCCGGCTAACTATGACTCACTCTTTTCTTCGCTCTCTTGTTTCCCTTCCTTATAAAGGAACTGCCAGGGATTTAAGGAGCATGCCCCCCTTTCCTTGTTATTTGCGCCTCAAGACCGTTTCGGGACCAGAATGGCGAATTATGGTTCCTTATGTGGTTTTCAGCTGTCTAACTGTGGCGCTTTCCCCGCGAAATAAGAATTTTTCTCTTCTTTTCCTTGCCCTTCTCATAATTTTCCCCTCCTTCCTTACTTTATCCAATCTTTTCCCTTTCCCTTTCCGCCCCCTTTCTCCCATTCAGCCCCTCCTCTTCTAGAGAAAGAAAATATAGTTCAACGACAAGGAAAACGCCGTCCCTACGGCAAGCTAATTATACAAAACGGCTAAAAAAGAAAGACAGCCCTATCTATCCGCCGTTTTGATCTGATCACTGCCGTCAGTCTGGTGCTGACCGGAAGAGATCATTACAAATGGTTTTTCGATCCGATACGGGCCGGGGGGTCGGACTCGGACTCTGATGAGAAAGAAAGTGGAGTAGAGAGACCGGCAGCCCCTACTCCGCCATTGCGCCACTTCTGCTGGCCGGCCAGCGGCTACGCCCTATGCTTAGGGACCGCAAAGTGAAAATTAGACTTCGTTGCCGCACGTTGATTTTGGTGTCAATCGAAATACTTCTGTACCGACTCGATTCACAAGTCCCACCCCCTGCACCCGTAAAGTCTCGGCAAGACAAAGCTATAAAGGCGTCCCAGTTTTGTAACAGCTTTGAATAATGATGATCCTCCAGCCGAGACTTTACGGGGGCAGGTGATCGGACTATTCTGTACCGAGACTTCTGTACCTCTTCTTTATGATCTAAACTTTCACCAATAGTTCATTTTTCTTTTCAAGACCTAAAAATAGGCGGCGCTCCTGGTTTGATACAGTTTTAGGTCCCTCTTTACCCATTTTTCGATCAGGGAGCCATTTTTCTTGCCAGAACTCTCAAAATAGGTAATTTTCCTTGTCCGCCCACCATTTTCAACTGTTTTGTCGTCATTTTTGCACTATTGTGGTCGGAAAGAGCCATTTATCTTCGCTACACCCAAAAATACCCAATTTTCCAAATTCCTCAACCATTTCTCAGCTTTTTTGAATAAAATCCAACGTCTCTCCTCAAAAGTACAGTATATTTATCTTCCCTAACATTTTTTAAAGGTTTCTGATTCTTTCCCGCCGATCCACAGTTCAAATTTCGCAAATAATGACCGGAAACTGGCCAAACTCGAGGGTAAAAATTCGCATAACATGGCATTTTACACCCTGATGGGGTCCAGTTTTCGGGACCCGGTTACTGTTATAATTCTCTGGGTTTCTCCCTCTCTTTTTTGCCGTCTTTTATGAGGAGTTTGTCGGGAGAGAAAGTTCGCCAGCCCCGCCTGCAGCACCCAATAATGTCAATCGGGGGACTGTGTTCAAGGTTTATGAGCACTCATTTGCCCACAATAGTTAACGCTTTTTTGTCCAGCGTAATTGGCAGCGAGAACCAGGGGAGGGCTTGGAGGAAGGAGGAGCAGGAAAAGAGCCACAGTTATTGACAGCCAACTCGTTTTTGGGGCAAAATCTTTCAAAAGTTGCCCTTTTTCTCCATTTTTTTCAGCCAAGACTATTAGTCACGGGGTTTCCTTTGCCATATTCTCTCATCATTTCCTTTCCCCTTCTCCTTCTCTCTCCCACTTTTCCTGCGCATTGTAACGTGCCCGAATGATGATGATGAGTCCCCTGTCAGCTGCCACCCGACCGCCCCTGTACTTCCATACCCGTGCGCTGCATTCCAACACGCCATTTTTAGCCATTTTTACCCTTTACTTCCCCAGGAATTTGATTCCCTGGAACTATTAAAAACATTAGATTTGAGTATTTTTATTCAAAAATAACATTTTCAGTGCCACGAATTCCAAGCTGCAGAGGTCACAGAGCGAACGGATCAAGGATACCGCCAAGGCTCTGCTGAAGAAGGTCAATCCGAGGAGTGGGAGCAGGTAAGAATTGGAAAATTTCTTGGACGATAAATACAGTGCCCCCAGGAACCTGGAAAACCTTTTTAAGACCGCCTATACCCAAATTTAGCCTCAAAATTCTCTCGGCTTTCATTTGTTAGAAAACATCGACCCAAAAACTTTCCCGGGTCCTTTTCCAGCCATAAAAGATTCGCAGGAAGAATCCGGGTCTTTCGCAGTGGTTACGGTACCTATATCCAGTCCCTGTCTTTTAAAAAAGTCCTGAAAAAAGTCCTAGAAAGATTAACAGACGTTGTGAGACCTGCCAGACAGTTTCCCCGGTTTCTTTTCAGTTTATTCCTTGTTGATCAGTGGGATTTTGATCATTTGGGAAAGAACAATTTACACTACTGATTACCGCGTCGAGTGGTTACACAAATGCGACCAGACTAGAGATTTCGACCTAAAAATAGGCTAAAAATCGGGGATAATGGGGTGTTCTTGGCTAAAAATGAGGGAAAGCATCTACATTTTCAATTTTAGACGGCGTCGAGAGTCCCGAACCAGGGACGCTTCAACGATGGAGATCTCGGACCCGCGTCTTGTCAGCTACAACACGGCCAGTCCAGAATCAGCTCGGATGTTGCTCACCGCCCGACCCACAACCCTCTCACAAGGTAAATTTCCAACCTTTCTTCCCTTTTTCCTCTTTAAATACTCTTTTATAAAGCATGGTTTGAATTTCCGCCCTGCCTGAAAAAACTACCGTAATCTATAGAAAATAGTTAGATTTTTACCATTTACTTCTCCCTCTGGAGTGTCGCTAACCCGAACTAGCTTTAACGTTTTAAGAGACTCGTCCCCGACAGTCGCGATCCAAGTCGGCCAGGAGGCAGGGAGTTGTCCTGCTGTCGCCGTCGTCGCCGGAGTCCTCGTCAACCGATGACTCGTTCCGTCTCCGATTTAGGGAGCGCTCTGTGCCTCCGCCGCGGATGATGGACAGGGGTTTCTGCCCTCCGGAGCAGCTGCAACCCCTTCCGCCGCCCGCTTTCACCTATCTGAGACGGGAACGCACCCCAATGGACGATTTTCTCTACGGCGTCGGTCATAATTCCTTAACTAGGTCAGTTTTTACCTTATGTATACCTTTAAACTCTAAATTTCTGTCCAAAATGGGTAGAAAATATACTATACCCTTCTTCTTGTTACTTTATCGCTTGATTATGGTTAAAAACAGCAAGAGAAAGCTGATTCAGGGGTTTCCGCTTCCACCCACAAGACCATTGATGACCCAGGGCCTCTTTGTTCCCGAGGGGCCTGTTTTCTTCCCGTCCTTTACCTAAACTATCGATTTCTGTAGTCATACGGGTTCCAGAAAGCATATAACCTCCAAATAGCCCCAGCAACCATGTGCGCTAGTGGCGCAGCGGATAAGTGGTTTGACGCTTAGTTCGCTATGATCGATCTCGTTCAATTTCTGTCCACGGCGCTTATTTTTGCTTTTTTTTATTTCTTCTTTTGTTTTAAAAATAAGCATTTTTGTCCATTTTAGAGCTATTTTAGCCTCGAAAATAACGTAGAACACCTTAAAATATCTTAAATTTACTGTATAAAGTCCAAAAATTAAATTTTTAATGGCATAGTATCGTTTTTCGCCACTTTTTCCAAGTTTTAAAGATCTAATGGGTACAGTAATCATTATAATCGTTTTCAGACCTCGTAATCGCGTCGCTCCACGCTATTACGACAATGTCTACTATGGAACAGTGAATAGCGGAAACTCTTCCCCGGCTTATAGCAGTCCCTACAGTAATCGCTCGATACCAACAGCTGGTGCTTCGGCTACCGTATCCTATCCGACTCCCCCAATCCGCTCCCGACAATTAAACATTCATCCAGACGGATATTACATGCATGGTATAGTCTCATCATCTAACATGTCGATTTTTATAATCAGCCAGAGTTTTTTTACCGTTTTTTTGTCGTTTTCTTTAGTTTTTAAACGGACCATTTGGGCGGGAAGGGATCATATTTGAAAGCTCGAGATAATTTCTCACTTTAGGCCACCAGTTTGATGTCTCGCCGGACACCTCGCTCAATCGAAACAGCCGGGCACATCTACAGTTCAGTAGTGCCAGTCCCTCTACTTCCAATGGAGTCGTTCCCCAGCTTCATGTGGATACTGTAAGAGCTAAAGTGAGTGCTGAAGCGAATAGAAAAATAGCGGAAATTGTAGTTGCAAAGCCAGTCGAGTTTGGACAACACAGACGAGGAGCAATGCTCAACAGCTGCCAGCCAAAATCGACGAGATTCTGGAGTCGGTTCCAGTCTTTCAAGAAGCCCAAGGTTGGTCATTTTGTTTAATTTTTTCGAATTTTTGGCTCCGTTTAATACTCAGGGAGACGTTTTTTAGATAAAATGTAAATTTGGCTGCGTATCTTACTGTATTTTCGCTCTCGTGCGCGATTTAATCCTTCTAGGCCTCTCTAAACTTTAGCATCTGCCGTTCTAGCTGCGTAGCATCCAAAGATTCTGTAAATAAAGAAAAAAATGTCCAGATTTGATTAATTCAATTATTTCAGTGGCCCCTCGACCCAACGGATCCGCCAATCCGTCTTACCGTACTCCTTATCCTTGTCAGTGACGTCCAGCAGCAATAGCTCGAGTAACGGCTCCTGGAAGGGGACAACTCGCCGAAATGGGACGACCGACCGTCTGATGTCATCTTCCCTGACTGCCTGTACAGCCAGCGACGAGATGTTCTTCCACGACGAGGAGTTGCTAAAGACAATGGACAGCCTCAGCGCCGTGGAGATGGCCCGGATGAGAGCCCTCGCCTACTTGAGTGTGACGGCCGTCATGGAGAAATATATGGGTTCTGGAGCGATTAAACTCGACCCGATAGCTTCAAACGGCTCGGGACACAGTACCGGGAAAAATTGGACCAAGAATTTGAACCTGAATATGCTGATAAAGAAGGTCAAAAACGAGGGAAAAGCGGCTAAAGAAGCGGAGGAGAATACGGTATTTGGACAGCCGCTGGATGTCATTTACAAGAGAACAGGACACTGTCTGCCCAGGACCATTCTTGAGGTAAGAAAAGGGACAGGGAGCACAGGTCTTGAGGCGAGTACAGATTTGTGGATTCTCTGTATTGTAAAAATTCGCTTCAGGGCCAGTAACCTAAAGACAAACGCCCGGGTGCGCCGGGTTCCGTAACACATCCCCAGTCAAAGTTTATGGGGCTAAAATTTTTTTGTCGGAGCGGTTGAGCTGTGCCTGAGTTCGTTAGCATCGTCTTGACGTGCTCTCCAACTAGGTCTTTGACTTTTTGAAATCGACCAAGAAATGACCGAGATACGGGCACAATCATCCGACACTTCTGTCGAAGCCAAAAAACGGGCGCGCCGAAAATTGGCCGTTTTGCCATAGCACTCACAGTCCTTTAAAATTTGTGACTTTATCTAACTGACGTAATTTTCCAGGTTCTTCGCTACCTCCGCCAGATGGCCCCGGATACTGTAGGAATGTTCCGTAAAAACGGCGTGAAGTCCCGAATTTTGGAGCTCCGCCAGCATTGTGACCGTGACGCTGACTCCGACGTCTTTGTCGATGCGACTCGCCTGGATCCTGGACAAGTCCACGACGCTGCGGATATGCTCAAGCAGTATCTCCGAGATCTCCCTGACCGGTTGATGACATCCCGGCTATCGGAAGTCTTTGCCAGTATTTTCCTCCATGTTCCCGAGAATGAGAGGATAAATGCCCTGAGATATGCTCTCCTCCTGCTGCCCGATGAAAATAGAGAAGCTCTACAGACCCTGCTCTTTTTCTTGGGGGATATCGCCAAATTTTCGGAAGGAAATAGCGTAAGTTATCTTTTTTAGCTCTAAAATAATCTAAAAATTCCAAATTACGGCTTGTAAACAGCGTGCAACCTTGTTATGGAGCCTTGCACTGCGTTTCCAAGGCGTCTTTTGAAGGATTTCACTGTTTTGAGCCATTTTTTCCCGGAAATCCCTGTTCTTCGCCTTGTTTTGGGTGTTTTTAATGGTCTTTTTTCCAGATGACGGCTACAAATCTCTCCGTTTGCTTTACCCCGTCCCTCTTCCATTTGAGTGCGTCCCGCCTGGATAAGATGTCCTCTTCCCGGCGGCATAAGACCGTCGGAGCCGCTGGAATGCCTACAGAAAAGGAGATGTTGGAAACTCGAGCAGCTCAACAGTGTCTAACCTACATGATCGTCAACTGCCGGAACATTTTCCAATCCCCGGAAGTTGCCCCAGCTAAAAATGGTACCGACTACGAGGAAGACCTGCCCATATTGAAGGAGCTCAGCTCCACGGGACCACGACCTTATTTGATGGAAAAATTGGCGGATATGTTGAAAGATAACGCCGACAGATGGAAGAGCTGGATAGTGGAAGGAAATTATGAAGGAGTGGAGATTTCTGCGAGGAAAAGCGCCGACTCCCATCCGTTGAGGCCTTTCCGGGTCTGGGTTGATGTCGCGGCACCGCCGAAGGAGGTCCTGCACAGAATTATGAAAGAGAGGTTGGTCTTATTAGGAAAATAAAGGGGGATGGGGAGCCATTGTTATACAGCCAAAGGCCACAGTTACGCAGCTAAAAATTGCTACAGCCCGGCCCGAAGCCACAGTTAGACAGCTAACGGCTTCCAGCCGCCTTTTTCTGTTTTTTGAGGGAAAATTTCTAAAATTTCTTGAAATTTATGATTTCTAGGCCACAGTTACGCAGCTATGATTCAATATTGTCAATTGCAGATGCGTTTGGGATGCGTCCGTCTTGAATTGGCGGTCAATTGACATGCAGCTGGCTCCTGACACGGACCTCCATCAATTTGTCCTGAACGATACTGTAGGCCATCCGACGAGGGATTGCTACGTTGTTAGGTACATTTCCTGCCGTAATTTTTAATATTTGAATATTTTAAAGGTATCACAAAATGGATATTCCGGAGTTGAGAGGCGCCTGCGCCGTGGTGGAGCGTTCTGTCCAATGTGGAGAGACCCAACTCCTCGGCGGAGTGACAGCTGTCGTATTGGATTCTCGCTTTTTGATTGAACCAAAATCTGGATACTCACGGGTTACTCATATCTCCAAAGTTGACCTCAGGTGAGTAAAAAAGCTGTAAATTAGGGAGAAAAGTACCGTAATCCCTTGTTTTGGCGCGTTCCTTCCTTCAAATTCGAAAATTGCCGCCCTTTATCTTTTAATCAACGGATTACTGTAGTTTTCAAGATTTTCTAGTAGAAAAAAGGATGCTCTATCCATTAAAAAGATCCTTTTCCCCTCAAAACCCAAGTTTCTTCCAGAGGTCGCAGTTCCACGTGGTATAACCGCGTCTATGGTAGTCTCCTGGCCCGTCAGATGTCTCGGCTCCGGGATTCTTTCAAGAAAGCCGATGACTTTGGTCCCGAGACGAAGGTCTAGCTGACCATTTTTCCCTCCGTTTCTATCTATTTCCCCCTTATTTACCCACTGAATTCACTTGGGATCTACCTCCCCTTTCCCATCTAAAAATACGGGCTTTTCCTCCCCTTATTTTCTGTTAATTTTCTTTTTTGTAAAATTTTAAATTTTCTGTCCAATTTCGCGCCACGTTCATTGCTCACAGATTTGTTTTTTTATTATATAATTTTTTTTTCCTGTTTATATTGTCTTCTTTCTCGCGTGCCAGTGTTAATAAGCTAGCTCTCTCCCCCGCCCCCACCCAATTTCTTCTTCTTATATTGAACCAGTGCATATTCCCCTGTGAAAAACTGAAAAGACTGTAAATTTCACACACACAAACATACTTTATATTTCACTTTCTACATATTTTTATTATTCTTCTCCCCAACAAGACGAGGAAAAACACTTGATTTGATGTCTTTGATGATGAGAAATATCACATTTTTTAAGCAATAAAAATTTATTTTTGAGTTTGTCTGGATATAGAGGATACAAGAAAAGCCTTCTTGCCAAGAAAAGATTTTTAAAATCCTAAAAAATGGTTACTGTAACCCCACAAAACTAGATATTGGGGAGAATCAGGACTTTCGTCCGTTTAGGGTTGAAAATGAACGAAAACGAGTTTTTGATCTAATGGAAAAAAGAGTGTTTTTGGGCTTTCCTATGAGAAAATAGCGTTCTTGTTCAAGTGGGTACGGTATTTTAAAGGTCTAACCAGCTTTTCCGATAGGAAAATGTCAAAAATTCGGTGATTTTGACCCGATATCACGGGAAGCAGCCCGCCGCCCCCGCGCCGCTGCACCCGTAAACTCTCGGCCGCTATGGCGCAAGCCTTGAGCGCGCCGCAACTTTGGACTGCCGGGTATGAAGAGACCTCAATCCATTCTCCGAAGGAGTTTGGCAGAGGGTGGCCTGTAGGAGACAAATATTTTGTGTTCGAGTTTTTCGATCGCAGAATCGTCTTGCCCAATGTCAGCTTCTAAAGCTGAAAAATTGGCCTGACCCGTAAAAAAACAATAAAAAGGACTTTGAGAAGTAAAGAAAAAGTGAAAGGTGTACAAGAAAACAAGGAAGAGTCGTTCAAGTTGATATTTACTATAATCTAAAGCGTAGAGCACAGAAAAAATGAAATTACAGAGTTACATATAGGGCTTGTTGATTTTCTGCCGATCCAATAAATTCTGGCGTTGATTTTAGCTCGGTCGCGGTCTTGTTCGACTCGTTTGACGGGGCGGAAGTCTTCGTCTCGGCGGAAACTCGTGGTTCTGTCGACGTTGTCTGCGTTGTTGTCTTCTTTTCCGTCCAGGACCCATCTTGGGCTTCTTCTCTTCCCGTAACTTCAGAAAAATCAGAGTTTTTCATCGGTTCTTCCAATTTTTTCTTTTTCATTTCTTTCAATTTCCTGAATCCCCTCTATTTGAAGTAAAAAGACAATTCAAACCTTTTGAGGTCCGGTCTCCGGCAGCAGCAATAAAGTAAGCAGATGAGAAGAATATTGACGGGGATGAGAAGAGCCGGCCACGTGTACCAGTAGTTTTCCATGAAGAAGATCCAAAACATATCCATAAACGACTGGGAGAATTGACAATCCCGCCCGATGTAGCCGTCTTCACAGTCACAACTGAAGCCGCGAACCGTAGCACGATCCTCGTAGCAATCTCCATACTGACAGGCAATGTTTCCTGGAAAACGAACGTTATTTCCTTTGAAATGTTCTCTTTTTCCTTTCAAGACTTAAATTTGGGACTGGCGGATTTTAAAGGTCTCGTACGGAATGTTTGAGTTACAGCTTCAAGAATATCCTGGGGAAAGTACCGTATACCCTGAAATTGAGACCTGGAGCCTTTCTTGCCCAATTTTGGCCCAAAACGGGCTTTTTCATGGGGAATACGGTATCGTTTTCTATTCTTCAGAGGTCGTAACCCATTAAAAACATCCAGGAACTCTTCTTCTTGGGGTTATTTCAGGAATATTTGACTAAAATTGATTGAAACTTACCAAAAGCCACACAAATGTCGGTAATTTCTTCGCAAAGAGGCCCTTTCGTCCCTGGAGCACATTGGCACCTATAAACAACCACTATAAACATTTCAATTTTATTTCGACTGTTTTGAAAAACAAAAAGTGAAAGTAAAACCAACGTGTAGTCAAATTTCTCAACCGGTAGACAATTGGCCCCATTCTGGCAGAGATTCTCCTCGCAGGGGTCGGCCAGCTTCTCGCAATAGGGCAAATGATAGCCGGGCTTACAAATACATCGAAAGCCGTCTTTCATCTGCTTCTCATCGCATAATTGAAGCATATCTTCCTCTTGAGAATGTTCACATGTGACACATTGGCCCTGGTGACACTGATCCGGACTGCTGCAGTTGCCAGTAGAGTGGAAGATGCATTTATTCACTGAAAATGAGGCAAGTTAGCGCTTTGACTTGTCTTTTTATGAAGGTAATCGCAGACAAAAGTGAAAAGAAAAAAAGCATTTTTAGGCTTTTCTTTCAAGAAGAAGCCAAGAAGAGAAACTGTTCCAAAGACAAGTGGAACAGATCCCAGCAAAAAGTTCAGAAAATAGCGGTTGTTCTCTCGAGGTTGTTCTCTCGAGGTTGTTCTCTCGAGGTTGTTCTCTCGAGGTTGTTCTCTCGAGGTTGTTCTCTCGAGGTCGCCACCCTCGTCGTTCTCTGATTGGTCGTCTAATACGAAAAGCGGGGGTCATTCGCGCGTGCTGCCGAGACTTTACGGGTGCAGGCGCCGCAGCCTGGGCGCCCTCGTGGCGACCTCGAGAGAACAAACTGTGCTAATTATTTTTTAGCACAGAATTGAAACAGCTTCTATCACCAAATGGTAGAGAAGTTTGTCACGCATATTTTCTAACAAATTTCAGAGAATTTTACTGTAAATTATAAAAAGATGAGTAATAAACAAAAAAGAGAAGCATTTTTGTTCAATACAAAAAATCTGCTAAATATATAGCAATTCTATTGTTCTAGAAGCTCTTTATTCTATTGAACTGATGAACAGCAAAGAATTTTTTGTTCTTGGAAGCTGGACAATATAAATAATTGGATAACAATAAGAAAATAGGAAATCTTGTGTAAATATAACGTATCTAGGGAGAAGCCTAGTAGGTATAAAACCAAAAAAAGATTACCTATCCTTATCAACAAGACCTAAACGTCAAGAATACTATTTTTTTTAATTACATATTATCTTACAACCTACTCGCTGTGAAACCAACAATCTGAAAGTCAAAAGGTTCTGCAGGAGGATGAACAATAAATGGAGAAATTGAAGAAACAATGTAAAACCCGAGAATTCTGCTGCATTTGTAATATAAAATTGAATAATTATTATTTTAGTATGTTGAGATGTGTTTTTATTATTACTAGAAGTATAAACAAATAAAAGACCACAAAATAAACCGAGAAAAATACAAAAAAAAGACAATTGGGAGCTATATAGTACATTTGGTGTAGTATCGCAATTTTCGTCAACAGCCGTTCTTCTCCTTTCATGGATTGATTTATCATTTAGTATAAATTTTGTTGTATATTTTTATATTGATAACTATTCATTTTCAGATATTTTTCACACAATTAGAAGGTGGTAAGCAATAAGCCAGGGTTTGAGTAAGTGAAACGAGCAATCCGGTCATTTGACTGCGACGTCGTTTTTCTTTTCGTCATAATGTTTTATTATAATTAGCGTTCTTCTTCATTTTTCTATTTGCTCTTATTTTTTTATTGATAATGAACGATTTGCAGGTATTACTACAAAAATTGGAGATGAAAAAACTAGAAGCAAGGATGTATTCTGGCATGTTGGAAGCTTCGCATCGTCCTTTGACCACTTGGTTAGCTTTTTTACTTATTGTTCCTTGTTGTTTTATTTGTTAATTTGATAATGAACTGATTTCAGGTAGTTTTACAGTTTTTGGATATGGAAGCAGCAGGTAATGATGGTTTTTTGCTTGCAAACGCAATTACTCTCGGATATTATCTCCCAGGTAAACTTTTTCACTTATTGTTCCCTGTTGTTTTATTTTTTAATTTGGTAATAAGCAGTTTTTAGATAATTTTAATAATTTTGGACAAGAACAATTGAAAGCCAGAATCTTCTGGTGTCAATTCTTCGCTATTTGCTTTTTTTCTAACAAGAAATGTTCTCTCAGGTAAACTTTTTCACATATTGTTCCGTTTTCTTGTTTTCTAATTTGGTAATGTTACATTTTCAGGTATTTTTAAATGGTTTTCAACATAGAAAACAGTAAGAAATTGCATTTCTTGAATTACACTGCGATTCTTCTCAGCTATTATCTCCCAGGTAAACATTTTCAGATATTGTTCCGTTTTGTTGTTTTTTTTAAATTTGGTAATGAACGAGTTTCAGGTAGTAGGCAAATGGACAACAGGACGAATAATGCTTATGGGATTTGATATATCATCTAAAATAACAGGTATGCTATATTCGTAATACAACTTTTTTATTTTGATTCATCAAGTAATAGCTGATTTTAGGATATTTTCATGGTATATTTGATATTGCTTCTTTATATATTTACATGATATTTTTTATAATTATAAAACGACTGCATGGGGTACAGGTTAGTAAAACATTTTTTTTCTTTTTTTATTTATTTTTTTTTGCATGTCCGTTTTTCTTTTCTTTTTTCTTCAACAGGCGAGGAGTGGAAGGAAATGCTGGGATGAGCGGGAAGAACAAGAAGAATTGCATGGCAAGACTGAACTGATAAAGGGTTTAGGCGTCTTTTCTTGTGCTTGTTTATTTCTGCCAACTGCGTGTGCCCAGTGAGGTGCCGCTAGGAGGTGGGGAGACGCGAGCTATAGAGAACTGTGAAGCCGAAAGCCCCAAATCGTTCAGTCTGCAAATAAATCCCCGCTCATCATGACTGGTTGCCGCCTGGCCAGTATGCATGAATTTTTTGCCTGTTATTTTTTGTGTACATAATTTGCATGCTCATCTCGATCGCCACAGGAGGACTGCACAGTATGCCACCGTTTGCACAGCTTCTTGAAATCGAACACCATTTTGAATGAACTTCTATAGATATCTGGATGGATTTCTATAGATTTCATGGTAAATTTCCATAAAGTGAAAACTTTCACTATCTATATGGAAATACAACAGAAGGCATAAAGGGCGACAGTGCTCCCTGCCAATCTTTTTCGACTGTCAAATTTTAAATCCAAACGCGGCCAAAGGCCGCCGGAGGCATACTAGTGTAATATATAAGTAGAAGCAAAAACAATATGAAAATCAAAAGAAATTCATCCACGATTGTTTTTTGCATTATTTTTAATTTTTTACCATTAGTAACGCATATTGCACGTTCGACGATACTGCAAAAGATGCGCTATCGAATGTAGGCATTTTTGCAACAAAAATAATAAAGAGAAAACAAGTACAAGCAAATAAATAAATAAATTTGTCGATGAAACGATTTTTTTGGATTCTGCCGAGATTTTACGGGTGCGGAGGATTCTGTTGAGATTTTACGGGCTAATGGCCGCTGATTTCTACCGATGCCTTCGATGTATATTGAATTTACTAAAAAATTCCACATTGTGACCACAACTGGTGAATACAATGGAAATTTCAAAGGAAAATACACACAATTTCTAACGACTTTTGAAGTCTATAAAATTGGTGTGGAATAATAGTTTTTTCGTCCTATTCGTATTCCATTGGCGAGTGTTGAAGACATGTTTATTCGGACAGCACTTCAATTCTACTATTCTCAATTTACTGGATATCTTTTTTGATCTTTGTGGCCTGACTATCACTCAAAAAGAATAAAAACCCAAAATTATCGAGTAAAATTGACTATATTGAGTTGTCGTGCTGAAAGGTGAACAGTTTTCAATACGAGACAATGGAGTCGAAGGCGTAAAGAAACCAAATCGGACGATAGTCCATTATCAACGGCTATCAGATGAAAATTGTATTTTCATAAAGTGTTATGCTCAATTTAAAGCATAGATTGATCACTTCACAATATTCATTGTGTATACAGATAATATCGCTCGCTGGTATAATCGGAAAGTTGCCAAAAGCAACACGAAAAGGTTGACAGGTGGTATACTATGTGAGGCAAGTTTAGCATGTTATTTTTTTCGTTTATTAATCATCGTTTAGCCCTTTTGTTACTGACGGGGTCCCCTTCCAGAGAAGGGCCCTTTTCAGGGACGTCGGTAATAATAGGAGTGACAGTACAGACGACGGTACAGACGATGACAGTACAGACGATGACAGACAGGTGACCACTGGTTGATAAGCGCGGCACAAAGCCCCGTCTCTTGCTGAGTGCATTGTTGCTGACAACCAGTCCCAGTCGGTTCGGAGGGGGATAGTAGCACAGCACAAAAAATAAAGAGTTCTTTTCGAAAACCGTTTTAAAATTAATTGAAGGAGTCGTTTCACAAAGTGGTTATGGCGAATGGCTCGCCTTACGAGAACATCCACAGCCCAACCGATCCCATCTTCAGCGTTCTGGTTTACTGCACGTTCAATTATAGGAATTTGGGTTTTTCATTTATTTTTGAGTGATAGTCAGGCCACAAAGATAAAAAAAAAGAGAGAAACGTATAAATTGAACGTGTAGTAGATCCAGAAATGCTGAAGAGAGGGAGAGGAGAGGAAATGTTCAAACAGGGCCAGTAGCCAAAATAAAAATTATAACCATAGCCAGAATACCTTGAAAAATAAGGTTTCCGGCCGGAATACTGCCGAGATCTTACGGGTGCGGGTGATTTTGCCGAGATTTTACGGGTGGGGGGATTCTGCCGAGATTTTACGGGTGGGGGGATTCTGCCGAGATCTTACGGGTGCGGGTGATTTTGCCGAGATTTTACGGGTGGGGGGATTCTGCCGAGATTTTACGGGTGGGGGGATTCTGCCGAGATCTTACGGGTGCGGGTGATTTTGCCGAGATTTTACGGGTGGGGGGATTCTGCCGAGATTTTACGGGTGGGGGGATTTTGCCGAGCTTTTACGGGTGCAGGATTCTGCAGAGATTTTACGGGTGCGGGGGATTTTGCCGAGATTTTACGGGTGGGGGGATTCTGCCGAGATTTTACGGGTGGGGGGATTCTGCCGAGATTTTACGGGTGCAGGATCCTGCAGAGATTTTACGGGTGCGGGGGATTTTGCCGAGATTTTACGGGTGGGGGGATTCCAGATTATAGCATCGTCTTTTCTTTTGTGAAGTTTATCCTTTTGTCAATATTAATTATCGAGCTCATAGAGTCAGAGAAGCCAAAAAAAATACTGTGAAACGACTCCTTTAATTGAACGACACATGGAAATAGAACTCTTTTTTTTTGTTTATGAAATGTTAAATTATTCCAATTATGATTTAAAAAAATCTCTATACCATTTGGTATAAGGTGTGAATTATGCACTGAAATCAATCAATTACTCTTTTGCAAGTAAAACTGGATCGGATCTCCTTCTACCATTTGGTAGAAGAAGAGACCTATCCAAAACAAGGTCAATTGTGCCTATGATGTGATCAAAATTAACTGTGCTACTGTCTCCCTCCTTTGTCCCTTTACAACACACTTTTTAGAGAGGAAATACAGCCGAATCAGGTAAGAGAAGTTAATTGGAGTCCAATAATTGTCTGATTTTAGGTATATGGTCTTCGTCGATGGATTTTTGGTATTATTGGAATCTATTCACATGGTATATTGGTCTACAAGGCAATCTGATGGCGACGGAGTTTGAATCAACATTCCATTAACTCTGATAACAACATTTTCAGAACTACTGTTCAATGAAGTACTGGTTTCTATGGGTATTATTGCTGGATATGGAGTATAATTGTTATCGGACTATCGGTGGACAAGAAGACGAACTAAATCTGATCTGTGTTATATGAATTAATCACATTTTGTTCATTGTAAATATCGTTCATAAAGATAATTTTAAAAAAATCACCCTTGGATATGAGGATACGTTTCCATTTTACCATCAGATTTGATCAGATTTGTTTTGAACGCGTGTTTAGATGGCCAAACGCGCAGGAACGGCTGAATCAAAAAAGAGATACCGGAAGCTTAACCGGATCAAAAGAGCAATAGATAAAAAAGGTAAATGAACGCAAAATAGCTTGTTTACAGCCCTGTTTACAGCGCGAGCCCAGCTGATGGAAGTGCAGAGGGAAGGGCCGGCTGTGGCATCAACCAGAACCTTCCCAAGCCGACGGCAGCTCCAAGAAAAAAAAAGAGCGAACGAGAAAGCTCCTTAAGAAGACCCAGTCTCATAATATTGACAGGTCTATCTTTCCGGTTGACAGTGATGGTAAGCTCTTTCTTGATCCTTAATGTTTGAATGAATTCAGACGATAATTTGGACGATGGTGATGGCCTTTGGACTATTTATCCAAAGGAGACTTGCTTCCCGAATAGCATCAAGCTGGTTCCCTACAATGACCATGCCTATAAACAAACAAAAGAATTGTCAGCGAAAGGGTCCTGGACTAGTCCAGATGAACAACTTCCAGTCTGCAAAAGAATACTGGTACGGCTGAAAAGTTAATGGTGATACGAGCGTTTTAGAAGGAAATGAAGAACGAGTCCTATGCTAATGGAATAGAATGTATTAATTCTGAAGGTCGCAAATTTAGAGAGGTGCCCAAATACTATTCCATGGAGATGGCAGAACGAACAGCCAAAATTAATAATAATGAAAAATTTGGAGGCTTCAAAAGCCATGGTATGATGTGTTCCAATTAACTTTCAACGAAATTTTAGGCTACCGGGCCCCTCCTCCCCAGAAACCTGAAGATGAGTGGTTCACTTGAGGATGGGGCCGCTGCCCAAAAAGCCTCTGAACATCTACCCCCTCTTATGTCGTGTTTATCCCCCATGGGTTACCCCCTGATCCGGAGTACAGGCTTAGGCCTGGAAAAGGTGACGGGGGCCTCATGGGGAACTCTTCCTGTTATCCTATTTTCTGTTACCATTCTGTCATTATATCGATTGCTTTCTTTCCCCATGGGTTACCCCCTGATCCGGAGTACAGGCTTCGGCCTGGAAAAGGTGACGGGGTCATGGGGAACTCTTCCTGTTTATTACAATAAAATATAATGATTCATATATATGATCCCTTCATATTTCAGTTAGAAACTGTGTAATATATACCGTTGTATTGTGATTTCTCATATAATCCTCTGTTTAGAACTTTTACAGTTGACTATGTCGTCAGTTAATCCGTACAATGGTAAAATCTTTTCCCAAAGATACTATGATCTTCAAAAAGTCCGATCAACTTTACCTGTGATGCAGCAAAAGGAAATTATTAAAAACGCTATTCGACAAAATCCAGGTAAGGACTCTTTTTCTACCATTTGGTAGAAGGACCCATTGAACTACAGTAATCCTTTCAATTTAGTCATTCTTCTTGAAGGAGAAACGGGCTCTGGAAAGACTACCCAAGTCCCCCAATTTGCTTTCGAATTGATGAAGGAGTGTGGCTTAAACGGGAAAGTCCTGGTGACGCAGCCGAGAAAATTGGCAGCCAAGGATTATGCGACCCGAGTAGCAGAGGAGCTGGATGTCACGGTATGTACTGTGTATAATGGATTAAAATTTCCAATATTAGTTGAGCCAGTTGGTTGGATACTCCACCCGTGATGATAAAATTATGAGCAAAGCCACACGGATCATATTCTCAACGGAAGGCATTCCTCTAGCCCAGCTAGTTGGTGATCCTCATCTGGACCAGTATAATATTATTATACTAGACGAGGCCCATGAGAGGTCTTCGATGATGGACACCCTTCTTGGTGTGCTAAAGGTCAGATAACTATATTGTTTTGATGATTTAAAGTAAATTCAGGGTATCCTGCCTCTTCGGAGCGCTGCCAACGACTTACGAATTGTAGTCATGTCTGATACGATAGACGCCGAGAGATTTTCTCGATACTTCTCCCATTGCCCTCACATCAAGGTGCCTGGCCGGACATTCAACGTAAAAATATTTGTAAGATTGACAGTGGTTTTCCATTTTGAAATCACATCTTTCAGCATACTAAAAGACCAATTCATGGCGAATTAGAAGACGAAGTTGCCCATCGTGTTGCTTCTATCCATAAAAACCAGAGACTGATTGATTCTCACAAAGAAGAGGCTCTTCGAATAGAACAGATGGGAGATATCCTCGTATTTGTTGCAGGAAGCAAAGTTCGCTTGAGATACTTTCTAGATTTAGAAAAAATTTAAGGAAATATCTAATATAAAGAAGATGATTGAATCAACAATTCGTTCGGAGAACTGGGAGAACGAAGTAGAGGTTCTGGCTTTAAAGTCGTGTATCCCACAAGAAAAACAGGCGTATATTCTCGATAGGCCTCCCTACTTCCCAAGAACGAATCCTGAGGGTGAATACAATTCCTTTTTTTCAAATAAGATCTATTTTAGTCCGGCGAATAATAATTTCGACCAATGTCGCCGAAACTAGTGTGACTTTGCCTCGGATAAAATTTGTGGTCGATACTGGACTTGTAAAGTTCGATGTAGGATACTTGGATATGAATGTCTAACTCTATAATTTAGTTGTTTAATCCGGCTACGATGACCTCGTCCCTCATCAACACTCCGATTTCCCAAAGCCAGGCGACACAAAGAGCAGGACAAGCCGGGAGACTAGCCGACGGAATATGCTTTCGACTTTACTCCAGAAGGGCTTTTATAAAAGAAATGCCCCAGAACACCCCTCCAGCTATTTGCCGGTACTACAATTGCAAAATAAGTCATTATTGTCTGGCTTTTAGAATGGAAATCGACGGCTTAATATTGATGTTCTTGTCTCGCAATCTTGGCGATATTCACCGATTTGACTGGTTGAACAGACCCTCGTCTGAAGCTATCCTTGCCGGTTACAAGGCTCTCTTCGACCTTGGAGCTGTTACAGCTACAGGAAAATTGACTCCAGGTGGCGAACGAATGTCTCGATTGCCACTGGAGCCACGATATTCAGCCGTTGTACTCGAAGCAGAGAAATTGGGATGCACAAAAGACGTGCTGGCCATAATTGCCATCCTAATAGGTATTCCTCTTTCTATTTAAGGCTAACAATCAACAATTATAGGAAGGGATCTACCAGTAAAGACGGTGGCGAAGGAGGCGGCAGATCAGGCCAAAAGGCAATGGCAAAAACTTGCTCATCACCGAGGTGACCATCTTACGATGAGAAATCTGCTTTATTCCTATATCAATGGTAGTTTCCTTTTAAATGGCCATCTTATTTCAACTTCAGAGAGCGTTGTTCTTCGGAAAGAATGGTGCCAAAAGCACTACTTAATCTTCAGCGCACTCGAATCGGCTGTTCGACAATACCAGCAGTTGATTCAGGATGTCCGCCGTGTAAGAAATTGAATGAGTTCATAGGTCAAATGAGGAATTTAGGCCGGGATAATATTGAGCCAAGGCCCCTATGATACCGAGGAAGAGAAGGACGAGACGGATAAGAATATTATTCGGGCATTTTTAACTGGTTCTTTCCGGCAAACGGCCAAATATGGCCTCCTGAAAAATCCAGAAGCCAAGGAGCAATATTATAATTGGACGCCCATTGGACCCGTGCCTCTCAAGATCGAGCTGCCCTCGGTATGATATTTGGAATTATTATCATCGTATTTCTATTACAGTTTCTCCCTCATCTTTCAACGTATGTGATGTATGATCAGTCGCTCATCACCTCGAAGAGCCACACAATGAGGTGCGTCACAGCGATAGACGAAAAAGAACTGTTCAACGTCGCCCCAACTCTGAAGGTTCACCAGATATAATTAATTACATTACGCAGTTATTTTTCAGTATTTTAATATGAAATACGTAAAAGAATATGAAGGAGAGGATGACACCTTGATAAAGGCAGAATTGGAGGAAAGAGATGCTCTCAGGAACATGATAGGCAAGCGTCAATGAAAAACAAACAATTTTCTTTATCCATTCTGTCATAATGTCGATTGCTTTCTTTCCCCATGGGTTACCCCTCGATCCGGAGTACAGGCTTAGGCCTGGAAAAGGTGACGGGGGCCCCATGGGAAACTCTTCCTGTTATCCAATTTTCTTTTCATGTAATATATCTCTGAACATCTACCCCCTCTTATGTCGTGTTTATCCCCCATGGGTTACCCCCTGATCCGGAGTACAGGCTTAGGCCTGGAAAGGGTGACGGGGGCCCCATGGGGAACTCTTCCTGTTATCTAATTTTCTTTATCCATTCTGTCATAATTTCGATTGCTTTCTTTCCCCATGGGTTACCCCTCGATCCGGAGTACAGGCTTAGGCCTGGAAAAGGTGACGGGGGCCCCATGGAGAACTCTTCCTGTTATCCAATTTTCATTTCATGTAATATATATTGTTGATCACATTTGAATATAATTATAAGTTCTTTTTTATGCTGTCAAATTCAGCAATGATGATCTATTTTTACCCATTTTGCTCTCATATAACT
This sequence comes from Oscheius dolichura, assembly GCA_932521035.1. Lineage (NCBI taxonomy): Eukaryota > Metazoa > Nematoda > Chromadorea > Rhabditida > Rhabditidae > Oscheius > Oscheius dolichura. The sequence goes on from OW051494.1 coordinate 9,086,264, forward strand.
CTTCGCTCAGATAGAAACTTTTCTCAACCATTCTTGTGGATTAAATGGAGAACAAAGGTGGCACCCAAATTGAAGAAGATGTTGAACGAATGGAAACGGAAGAAATGGACAATATTGATAGCCAAAGGACTACATTTGATGAGTCCGTTCGATCTTGTGTAATCGGGACAGAACAAAGAGCAACTGAGAAAGTAGGCGTTTAACAGAAAAGTTCGAAGTTAAAATGCTCTTCAGATCTTTATCAGGAATTAATTCCGTCTTGTCTCCTTCGAAAAGTCGAAACTACACGAGTTCATGACATGGTAGTTGAATACATCTCGGAAAAGGATAGAGATTCTGCTGGTATCAGTTCCGAAGCCCAAAAGTTTGCCGGTATTTCGATAAAAGATCGTTCAAATAAGTCAATTTGTTCTTTATCACGATTAAAATCCTATTACAGTACCAAAGTGTTGGTTGTCAACGGGCAGCACCATTGCTGTGCCTACAAGGAGCTTATTAACTTAAAAGAAATGGTGGAATGGTTCGTTTTGTATTAAAACTACATTTTTATGATCCAGACACAACGATTAGTGGTCTGTAAGTCTGTACTCTGGCTCGGGGGGTAACCCAGAGAGAGACTTCGGCCTGGAAAAGGTGACGGGGACCCCAAGGGCCGGTGTTCGTTGCTTGACTCCAACCGTATTTTTATAAAATTAAATTGTTTTCAAGAAGTAACTTACTCCACGATCCAAACCGTTTAATATAAACGAATATATATCGCTTTTATGCTTTATTGTTCAGATTTTTACAGGATTCTTTTCAGAAACTGTTAGACTTTCTGTTTTCAATATGGTTACTCAAGCTATGGCTAAAATAATCGACGAAAACATGCTCGGAACCGGTGAAAGAACCACCGATTTGGTAAATCTACAGTCTCTTTCTAGTTCACGCATTACAGTACCCAATATCGATAATGGTTCCATCAACAATATTAAGATCAGTGAACTTGAATCGCATTCCAACCATAAAGCAAGATTACCTGCAAGATCCCTATCTAATCCATCCCGATAATCAAAAATTCATCGGATTCTTCAATAACGACGAAAGGTTTGCAACTGTACTGATTCAATATCCATTCCATCCCAGCAAAATTATGATCTACGATGGACAACATCGATGCACTGCCTACAATCAATTAATTTCTGAAGGAAAAAATGGTTTGTTTTAATCAAAGAGATCACACAATTTTTCAGGCAAAAGATACAAAGGTGCGAGTAGATATAATAGCGATCGATGATGAATCTCGAGTAAATGCTCAGGAATATTTGAAAAGTGGTAGAGATGTATCTCTGGCGGGAAGCAAGTTGGTCAAATCGGCCCTTACTCTGATACGAGAAGATCACCTGAAGGTCACCTATTCTGAATTTGACGAGGTAGCCATAATTGATTAACCAAGATTTTCTTTCAGTTGACAATTTTACGCAGCTCAATCGCCGCCGTATTGAATATTAAAGAGGAAGAGTTGAAAAAATCGGTGAAATCTCAAAAATTATTGAACGAGTTTCTCAAAAAGCATTTCAATTTCGACTATGTCAGTTATTAGATCTTTAAATTAACAATTGTTCAGCCGGACCAAGTTTTGTCAGCAATGCTCCTCGACTATGACGTCTTCAAGGAGGCGATTAAACTCTCAAAACGATTTTATGAAAAAAAGGTCAGTACTCTTCATTGCCTTGAAGCAAAAGGAGAATTAATTTTTAGGAGATGTCTCCCAAGAAAAACACCAATGGTATTCCTGCCTGTACACTGGTCAGAGGCAGGGTATGGTCGATATTTAGCGAGAAAGACCGCGAATACAAGTCAGAAATTCTAGAAAAGATCGCCTATCTTCTCACGATTGATTTGAAGGATTTTACACTTAACCGAGTGAAACGGGTTAGCCCTATTTCAAAATGAAAGTAGAGCCGTTTTCCAGGAAATATCCTCGCTTGCCACAAAAAAGAACAACGCTGGCAGAAGGGGGTCGAGTGGTGACGAGAAGGGCAAGACGAAGGTGGCTGCTTCAAAGCCGGTGCCTCCGTTGTTGTACAAGTCAAAAGTCGCCGAATGTGATTTTTCAAATATGTCAATAGACATATTTGACGATTGTCAGGCTGCGGTAATCGTTATAATTGTTCGCAACCTGTCCTTGTATTCAGATCGGTATTGTTAACCCTGCTGAAGCGGATACTTGCGTAATTGAGCCGGCTGTCAAGAAGGCTATGTCGGGATCCCAACTGAACTTCTTACAGAAGATTAACACGGTGGTCAGTACACATTCCGAGAATAGCTGGATTCTAGTCTTCATTCACTCTGTTCGTACCGGTTATTTCTTCGGTCAATTTGTTATTTAGTCTGATCCCCAGTACTACAACCTAATCTGGGAGATAGAAGATAAAAAGGAGAGCATTATAATATTCCTCGCCGGATTCGAACATTCCGCGAAATTGATTAACCAACGTAATACTCAAAATAAAACTGTGGTGCAATCAGGATACGGTATCGAAACAACAACGTACGAGGAGACTTACAAAGAAGCTCTAGAATTGAGTGAGGAAGCTATGGATAATGGAACAGTGGCGGTCACCTGCAACCTTCTCAATGCCGCTGTTACCATTATGTATGAAGAACTGAAGGGGAAAAAACTCTCCGAGAGTGAAGAGGTATAGAGGGTAGTTTTACTAGAGATTAAAACCAAATTATAGGTCAAACTCCTCAAGAAGGCTCTGGTTTTTACCTCCAAGGCGCCAGGAGGGGATCTGATGTCCTTTTTTGCTACAGGGTCGAATGGTAGAGGAGCTAAAGAACAGTTGACCCAATTTTTAAAGAAAGAATTCAAATATGACAAGGTATAATGGAAACATTAATGGAAACCACCTAGAGAAAGGTTCAGATTCACGCCGAGCAGTATGCAAGAGCTCTCCTACTTCCGGATGATCTGCTTGACAAGGGATTAGAGCTTTCTAACAGATTTGTGTTGAAACATGTACGGTTTACAGTTTTTAAAAAGCTAATTGGATGTTTTCTTCAGAAAAGAACCGAAACAAGTGTTAAAACACTCTACAAAGCCCGTATGTGGTCCATACTTTCGGATAGAGCAACCGGAGACTTGAAATCTAAAACAATGGAACTTATCAATGATCTCATTCGATTATCAGAAAAAGAACTACTATATGGCCATTGTATAAAGGTAACAGTCCGGTATTGAATAGTATCTCATAGAAAAATTATAGATTCTATTTAATGGAGCGAAATCCGGGAAGAACAATGTGCGACCAGCGCGAACTTCGCAGCCAATACCGATTGAACAAATTTCCTGTGCTCTCCCGAACAATATCAGTAATACATTGGCCAATTCTACCAAGCGAAATCATGTTCGCATTGATAAAGAAGGTCCTATAGCCGTGGCGCCTGAAAGGTTTGAGAAAGTGGAAACTATTCCAGTGAAAAGGATGAAGCCGGTACCCAAAGTCCGACTACAATATAAAAATGGTACATATTGATTCTTTTTATGAAGGCAATCGAAGACAAAAGTAAAAAGAAAAAAAAGCATTTTTACCACGCTTTGGGCCACGCGGCCGCCATGATGAGTCATCCTTTAGACAGCGCCTCAAGCGCATTGACAAAAACATTTCGACCCCGGCAGGATTCGAACCTGCAATCTTCGGATCCGAAGTCCGACGCCTTATCCATTAGGCCACGAGGCCGTGGTAACCCCCGTAAAATGTTTGTCGTAGTCATTCGCCCGCTTGAGGTTTGGCCGCCGATTGTGTAAGAAATGTGTCTTCAATTCTATCGAGGAGGTCTTCAAATTGATGGATATTCTTTAAATTGTGGAAGGCAATCAAGATGATAAAGTTTCCCCTCTATAGAACCCTAACTTCTGGGCGAAAAAAATGTGAAAGCAGACGCGAATTGGGCCTAAACCGGGTTTCATACCCTTCGAAAAGGTTGGATTTTGAAACCAAGCCATTTTGGCGGGCTTTTTGACGGAATACATGATTTTACCAACAAATTTAGGCTCTGGTCCTCTCCATTAGGCCAAGAGGTCGGCCTGTCACCATAACATTCGCAATGCGCCACATGTTGACATGGAGTAATTCTTGCCCCCCAAGAGTCTTACAAGCGCATCCAAGTTTCCAGAAGAGAAGCCCGTAATTCTGGGGAAATCTTTTGCTTTTTTTGCCCATATTGATTTATGAAAAACAAAAAAAAACAAGTAAACAAACATACCTCCCGTTTGTTCATCCCCCATGTCACATAGACACCGATACGTCTCATTATGTTGGCCGATACTATTCACAATCGTTTCTGACGGAATGGGAATACATTCGGCATTCCAGCACGGGTTACCAGCACAGGGATCATACGTTTCACACATTTCACCAACATAGCCAGCTTTACACCTGAAAATAGAGGGCATAGTTAGACTTTTATGAACAAAATGAGTTTTTAACAGCCACAGTTACGCAGCTGAACTGTTAAAAACTGTCAGGGGCCGTAATCAACCTCCAAATATTAGCAACAACAAAATTTTGAAGCCAGGAAATGGTCAAAATTGGGCGCAATGGTCTCGAAACGAAAATTGCTTTTTAAAATTATAATTTTGAACCAAATGATGGCTGAGCGTGGTGGAACCGCTGTTGAAGAAAAATTGGCGGGTTTCTGAAGCGTTGAAGCGGTCTTTCCGCGGTTACTTTCTCGCATTTCCCGCGTTAGCAAGGTTTTATCATGTTTGGATGGAAACTGTGCCGTTTGCTTCCAAAGTTGTGGCTACAGTAACCCGCTAACTATGTTCCTGACAGGGTTTTAAACCTTCTCCACAAAGGAAGAGAAAAATACGCACAGGCACTTGGGCTCCCCGAGAACTGGCACACATATTCCGTGCTGTTCGTCCGTACAGCGGCTGGCCTTGGTGATTCCGGCTTCTGTCTCTTCCGGCGTCGGATCACACTCGTCGTCACGTTGAAATTCACAAAATCGTCCGTTATCGGCTCCTTTACACTTGCAGTAGGGGATCAGCAGGGAGACGGTGCCCTCGGGGACAGAAGTCTCGGGGAATGACACCACGCGCGGCTCACACTCGCCCAAATTGAAACAATGCTGGGCGAACATCTGCGTCACGTCACACTTCTGGCCGTCGTTGTGTTTGCAGCTGTCGAGGATTTGATTCAAAGCCGTGGAGACGTCGGAATAGCCTTCGCGCTGGACGGCAGGAGCCGCGGCGGCATACCACTTGGCCAAGGGAACAACCGCCTGACAGGGCATAAACTGGCTCTTCGAGTCGGCGTCGTCCATTTCGACTTTTTCACATTGTTCACCTGAAAATAGACAATAGGTTACCGTAATCTGCGCTGTTAAGTGGGTAAAACCGGAATAATTAGGCTCAAGGGCAGTTGACTTGTCCGGCTCTTACGATCCCCCGCACCCGTACAGTCTCGGCAAGACAAAGGTATAAAGGAGCCACTGCTTTGTAACAGCTTTCAATGGCGATTGAAGCAAAATGGGGCTTTTCAAGCGAGTCAGCTCTTTGCATCCGTATAGGGCTTGAAATTTCCGGCCAATTTCTCCAGAATACTCAATAAAGGCTACAGTATCCCATTTATAGCCAGAAAAGCCTAAAAATTACTGTATCTAACCTGTAACTTTAGCCTTTATCAGCTGTATTTGTGGACAATGACATACGGCTTCAATCATCATCTTCTGCTTATTCAGCACTGGCTTACAGGTTCCCGAATTATAACATTCATAATCTTTACAGGGATTGTCTATCTCACACTGAATTTTATTAACTTTTACATCAAAAAAATGAGAAATTTACCCTCTTGCCAAGATAATTTTGATGACAATTACAGGTACAGGTGCCGTTGGAATAGGTGGCGGTCCCTCGGCCCCGGCAGTAGTCTTCCTTACATTCCAGCTCAGCTTCTGTCATCTCACAAAGAGGACCGACGAAGCCGGGACGACAAATGCATCTGAATTTTCTATTTTAGACAAGAAAAAATGGGAAAAATACTCGTAGGATACGGTAATCATCATCTTTTGAAGTTCAGTTAATGGCAGCGGCTCTGTGGGCTTCTTTGTTCTCACATAGTTGGCCTCCAGCTCGGGATCAATTATTTGAATGGCATTCGGACGACTGAAAACGAACATTTGTAATCATGCCAATATAAAATGGGAAGATTATCATCTTCTGGCACCTACAGTAATCCACACGTGGGCAAACGCTCGGGCGCGCCCGCGTCACGTAGCATATCCTCGGTCAAAGTTTGTTGGGCTACTGTGTTGGGGTGGTTGAGATGCGACTTGGTTCATTAGAATCGTCTTGACGTGCTCTCCAACTAGGTCTTTGAATTTTTGAAATCGACCAAAAAATGACCGAGATACGGACTATGGCCAAAAAAGGGGGTGCCCAAGGCAGAAAATGCCCGAATAGAAGACTACCGTATCCCTGGCGTTAATTTAACGGTCAACGGTGAATTTGGTATTATTTTCATTACGGTAACTAGTTTGAAAATATATTTGCCGCCGAGAAATAGGGTATTTTCTTCAACAACCGCGGCTTTTCCATTTTTTTGGGCGCGATCTTTGAAAATGCGTAATTTCGACCAAATTTTTTAATTTTCCAACTTTGACTCGATTTTTCATTATTTTTAGGTTTTTTGAATATTGTGCTTCGCTTTGAAAGCGGTAGAAATGGTCTTTGACATTAGAAACGCGAAAAATCGGCAACCCGCCCTTACCTAATACACGTGGCGCCATTTTGACACTTGTGTCCTGTACATTTCGTCATATCTGCCAAGATTTCGCACTTCTTTCCATAATGTGTCGGCGGGCAATGGCACAGATAGGATCCGTCCTTATTCAGGCATTTTCCACCATTCAGACAAATTGAATCCGAGCTGGCACAGGGATCAAATGGCGACTTTTCCGGTACTTGAAGTGATTTGGCCTTTGACAGCTGGGGAATCTTATTCAACTTGGGCATCTTGTCCAAATTTCCTGTACCTATCCATCGGCTGAATTTGTGCTCTTTTGCCTCTGAAAATTGAAAGGTTGTGCATTTTTTGGACTAGAAAAGCTGTAAACAACGCTGTTTCTGGCCTTCCCAGACCTTTTAATTAGGTTTCTACCTGGAAAATTGACCTCAAAACGGCTAGAAAATGCCAGGAACAGTTTGTCCTCCAAATCAACGACAAAACGCTTACTTGGCACTGTTTTTCTTCGTAATTCCCAGCAGAAAAGAGACGGGATAAGGAGAAATAGAAGAAACAGCCGCATACGAGAAGAAAATGACCAGAAAGCGAGAATTTTTGGTAATTTTCCGTCATTTTGGTCAATTTTTGTCATTTTGACCGTAATAATCCCTTTTCTTGTTCAGTTGTCAGCCGCTGGCTAGAGGTCGGGTACCGATGAGTAAAGACCGCTGACTCGCTGGGAACCAGTCAGTTTCGGCTCCTCTTTTCGTTTCTATTCCCCCTCCACACCGGCGCCTTCTCCCGTCTTTGCCCCCTACTTTTTTTGTCTCTTTTGAAGCAAAACACTTTTAAAAATAACTTGGTTTCAGGTTCATAATTAACCTCAACACCTTTTTTTCAATTGATGGAAGGAGGAGATAGAAGAAGAACAGCGCTATTCCTACCAATAAATACACTCCTCAAGCCACTATGCGCCTCCCCGGAGGATTGAAAAGAGGACTTCTTCATTGTTGCTTCGTCGTCCACATTTTTCCGCATTGGAGGCCGGTGGAAGAGAGCCAAATGAGAAATTCCTCGGAGAATTTGACGGTTGGTCTAGGCTTATTTTTCCCAAACATATGAACGATTCAGACAACAGTGATTGGTCCCACCATACTGAAGCTCATCAGTTTCTTTTTCTGCGATAGTTTGGAATATTCAGGTATGTTTTTCACACATTTTAGGGTTTTGAGGAGATAGGAAAACTAGTAATAATTTTGTTTACGATCCGCTGAAGTCGTCATCTACCGGAACATGTTCACATGCCAATCCCTCCTGAACTACAAATGATACCGCAGCTGCCGCATGGTTGTTCCGTTCCGCCCCACGTTATCCTCGAACATCATCCTGCTTGGAAAAAACTTCAATGGAAGCTTGAAATGGAGTGGTAATAAGAACAACGAACGGATACTACTGTTGTGGTTTCAGATGCCCAAATTTTCTACTCGCCTGTTAAGCAACGCCTTCTACAACAGCAGACTGATCCCAGGCGTATAAATCAATCCAACTATTCCATCGCCTTTGCTGCTTCAACACTTTCTCCAGTGGCAAGAGCAGTCGGATACACCTCTGTCTAACCCAAGAGAAGCAGCAGTTGTGGAAATTGTGAAGGCTCTGGTAGACGAATTAGTCGGCAAGTCAATCATCGATCTTCAGGAACGGAGACCCCTTGTGTTTGATGCACAGGCTGCGAGCGCGTTCTTGCTGCAATTAGCTGTGCTTAACTATATATACCGTAAGAAAGGTCCGCAGAAAAGAGAATAATGAAAATTTTTATAGAAGAGCTGGCCAGACAAGGAGATGAAAGAGGTCTGAGATGAGAGAGGTAAATTTTTAGTGAAGCAGTCATATTGAGAGAATTTTAGGCAAAGGCAGGAGTCGATGGAAGCAATGACGAAGAAAACTGGCTGGAAGACATTGCTAGGAGACACTGCTTGTCCTGCAAAACAATGGGTAAGCATGCCGACCTCATTTCTTTTTCTTTACCTTTCTTGAAGCAAACAATGCTAATGGTTTTCATTTCAGATCCATAAATGGTCCCGCAAATTTCTCAAGAGAAGCATCAATTGGCGAGAACGTCGGAAAGGAAATTGGTTTGAAGCGCCACAAACAGATGCTACTATTGCCACCTCGAATTTGTTCGCTCTCCGACTCACGCTCACAGTTTCCTGATGATATACTTCAAGAAGAGTTGAGAAAGAAATCACACGTCATAAAGATGAGTGCTGCTCCCGAATCTAGTGAATAAACTTTTGTTTTTTTTTAAAATTTGTGTTAATAAAATAATGATGTACAGAATTTTAAGAGAAGGAGTTATACAAGTTGTCCGAAATTAGCTTTGAAAGAAGAAAAAAAAAAGGTGGGGGCTGGGAATACCAGAGCAAGACGATGAGAGTTTTTCCATTCAAAGGCTTGAACAACAAAAGTTGCCTTCGATTTTTTACTATAATTCCTAGCAGAAAATGAATGAAGAGAAGAGCAAGAGAAGTAAGATCTATGCCGAAAAAGCCGATAGCCTACTGCTAAAGTGTGGCCAGTTTTTGTAATTTTTTGCCAATTGGATCTATTTTTGTCACTTGATCCGTAATAATGTCTTCCCCCGTCTGGCAATGAGTAAAAATGGCTGCCCCGCGTTGCTGACTCGCCCCAAAACCACTCAGTTTCGGCGCGTCCTTTCGCTCTGCTCTCCTCTTTACACAAACCACTTTACTCTCTTCTTTTCCCTTTTTACTTTCTCCTCTCCTTTTTCTGAAGAACAAACTTTAAAAATGACTTTGTTTCAGGTTCATAATTAATCTCAACATCATTCTCGTTATTATTCGAAGAAACGGAAGAATTGATGGTCAGGAGGAAAGTGGCAATTGAGCATAAGGCCTACGAGGAATGCATAGAAATGAAGGCTAAAAGGGATCAAGGTAGGTCAGAAGAATATGGCCATTAATGATTAATCGTTCAGACGGGACCTTTTCTGGGAAGACAACGAGCTTCAATTGATTTGGCGGTGTTTGTACCGGTTGGTTCGATAATTTACACATTTCCATTAAAATTATTCAGACTGGAATTCGTTAATTGGATAAATGTCGTGAGCAATCGAGGAAGGATCGCAGCGGGCCTGTAAAAAAGAAGAAATTGTAGTAGTGGCTCTCTTTGCTGTGGGGACATCGTAATCAATTCGGTCTTCGAGCTTCCCGGTAAACCGCTAGAAATTTCCAAATTTCTATTTTCTACTTCAGATGAGCACAGCACACATTCTTTATCGTATGGTTCAAAAGAAGTTTCTGATGGATTTCCCCGTAGAAGATCTCTGTAAAGTCGTTTTCTACGTAGGAAAAGGAACTGCGGTATTCAATCGTTCTATAGTCCATTTCCAACGGATGTTCCTCAGAGAAATCTCTCCGCTACGGGACCAGCCTTCTTCAGACCTGGTCTCGTAGTGGAGAAGCGCCGCCAAATTCGAATCCGTGGAATATCCGTTGGAGATGGACTATAAAATAAGCAAATAATCGCTATTTTAGGACGGAATTTGTTCATTCTCCTTTACTGCTAGTTAAATATGAAGGAAATAACACTAGGTAGGACTAATTTGAACCGTATAATAACCAGGAAGGATTTAGGGATATGGCGGAAAGAAAACAGTCCCTGAGCAAAATAAAAACAAGCATATATCGTGCTGTTTGCCTTCTGATCGACAGTTTCCAATTGATGAGGGGTGAGCATTTTCAATTTATTTTTTTTCCCTTTGTTTTGGATATAAATATAGTCCATTTTCAATGGATATTCCTCAAAAAAACCTTTCCGCAACGGGACCAGCAAGCTTTCTACCATGGTCCCGTAGCGGAGATGCGCCGCAAAAATTTGAATCTGTGGAATATCCGTTGGAAATAGATTATACCAGCCTATTAACGTTCTTTTCAGATCCATAAATGGTCCTGAATAATCAAACAAAACCTATTGATGGACGAAGCAGTCTGTGTCGCACCTCTTATGCAATATAATGGTCTTCAGAATGAGATGAGAAGAAAAATTTCATTATCGAGTGAGGGTAAAGAGATAAATGACCAGAACTTTTTCAGGAAACATCAGATCCATGGACGAAATATAGCAGAAGACATATGGAAGACATATTGTTCCCTGTTTAGGGGTATGGGGTACGTTTTCCCCTCCATTTCAACCTGGAAACAGAAATAAGTATTGACGATTTTCTTTTGCAGATCCATAAATGATCCCTTCAACTACTCAAAATACTACGTATATCTTCAGGTCCAAGAGGAATTTTTGAATATTTTCAAGATAGAAGATGGATCAATATTTAGTACATTTTTGTATGAATAAAATTTAATTGTTCTTCTATAATTTATGTACAGTAGCCAATTGGTCTAAATGGGGATATAACAGAAAAAGGAGGAAGAAGAGGGGGTGACGAATGTCATAAACCTTCTGATATGTGGAAATTCGTGTTTTTTTTTGGAGGAAGAAAGCCGAAAACGGGGTTACTTTGTTTCAGGAGCATTTGGACAGTTTGGTCTGTTATGTCTGATTAGAGATGCCCGAATTTCCGTACAGAGAACAAAGTAATCTCCAGAATTTCCTATATTGTTTTTCGCCAACTTGGTCTATTTTGGTCCATTGAATCGTAATAATCTCTTCCCGGGCTGTCTGCCCCCGTCTGGCAATGAGTAAAAATGGCTGCCCCGCGTTGCTGACTTGCCACAAAACCACTCAGTTTCGGCGCCTCGTTTCGCCCGACTCTCCTCCGTAGACCAGCCGCTTTGCTCTCTTCTTGCCCATTTCTATGTCTTCTTCTTCTTTTTTTTTGAAGGAAACGCTTAAAAATGACTTCTTTTCAGGCTCATAATTAACCTCGACACTTTTCTTAAATTGGTGGAAAGAAGAAACTAGCAGACCCTTGATCATTCTTCTGGAAGATGGAGAAAGAACAAGGATTTGGTTCCCCTGGTTAAGCCGATAGAGCGCGAGAGGAACACGATGTTCTTTAATATAAACAACAACTCTTGGAAGAAGCACAGTATTGCCTCCAAGATGTAGCGAAGCCTCTCCAAGAACAGGACCATAACGCAGCCTCCTGGTAAAATTCGCCACTGGTTGTCAAAAATGACTAAACTTTAGATGAGAATGAGGCAGAACCACAAATTGGAAGAATCCTATCAGCAAGGCTTCGTGTCTCAGATATATTGGCGGGGAAACGGATTGTCTGCTGTTCAGCTCTAAAAAAGAAGAAATTCACCTTGTTCAAGAGCTGTGGGGTGAGTTTTTCTTACCTTATTTTGGACTTTTCTACTCGAGAAACAAATCATGGTGATTTACTGATGATTTTCTCTTTCAGATCCATAAATGGTCCCAACTATTCCACGAGAAAGAGTTAGAAGAAGAATACTGGACGAGTTTTGTAGCGACTTCGAGGACAGTAAACTAAGCCATCCCACTGAACTTTTTAAAACACCATATCCAAACAATCTGAACAAAAGAAGAAGAAAAACAACTAACCGATGGCCATATACTACCCGCGGAAAAGGTCCCAATAAAAAGTTGAATATTGGAAAAAAACTTTTATTGTTGTTCAATATTTTATGTACAGTAACCATAAGAATTGGTCTAAACGGGGAAATAAAACAGAAAAAAAGGAGGAAGAAGAGGAGGCGACGAATGTCAGGAGCAACAAAATCTCTGCTGATATGTGTAAATTCGTGTTTTTTAATGAGGAAGAAAGGAAATGGGTTATTTTGCTTCAGGAGCATTTGTATAGCTGTGTTTCTACTATGCTTGTCTTTAATCACCGTAAAATGGAGGGAAATTGAACAAAATGGGTGGAGAAAATGTGGCCGAATCCACCGAGAAAGATCAGACTTTTCCTATTTTCAGGAAATTTTTACAGAAAATGGAAAAAATAGGGAGATTTAGGTACTTTGGCGGGTATTGTGAAGAGCATGCAAGTGCATACGGGAATCTTCAATCCGGCCATCGACGGTTCGTTCATCTCGGATCAGCCGGGCCGCCCGGTCGACGTAAGTCTGCCAGAAACGGACATCTTCCTGATTAAGGAAGCGGCTCTGAAAATACGATATTATTAGCTTGGAAATATGCCAATTATTAAAAGTTGTGATCCGAAAATAGTTCTTTTCCGTGGATTTTAGCCCCAAAAAGCGAAAAAAAACGAAGAAAGCAATCAGAAAAGCGGCGGTGGCTGCACCCGTAAAGTCTCGGCAGCTATTCCGAATGGCTTCCCGCCGCCCGATTTCGGAGGCGGAAAGTTTTTTACTAATCCCTAAAGGTAAACAGCCTTTTCGACCCTTCGAATGAAGTGGTTGAGGATAAATTTTGGAAGCCTTCCATTCGTGGAAGGAAATAAACACAAAACGAAGGATTTTCAAAGGAAAAAGGTCCATTTCTATCCCCATTTTAGTAAAATTTGAAGCGGTTGCTTACCAGAGACTTCTCGATGTCTATTTCCCTCCTTTGAAAAGTCGTCCTCAATAGACCAACATCATTCAATCTGCGACGAAGACGGGATTCTTCGAATGCGGCTTCACTCTGAAACAAATTTCCCTTATTTACATCCAAAAAATGGAGGGTACCTTCTCGCTAGCTCCGGCCTTCAGGCATTCCATTAATTTATCCATTTGGAAGCGGAGTTTCGTCTCCAATCGGAGCAGTTCCCAGCTGTTGTCTAGGTGGCGGCGGATTCTACTGGCCAAGAGGGGATCATGCAACTGGACGGCTTCCATAATCGCCTGTCCGAGTCTCTCATTTTGGCTGGTTTGTTCCTCAATCGACATTCTTTTCTCCTCAAAAGTGGAGAGACGATGAGATACATTGGAAATACACTAAAACTCGGGTTACTGTATCTTTTCATAGAGTTCGTTTACCTCAATACGGCGACCTTCTAAAATTCCGAGTTCTTGACTTCCAAGATCCGGGTTTTTATAAGCTTGTTGGAGGGAGAGAAGCGACGGCGAGGCCACCAAATTGCTAAGAAAGGCGGAGGTAGTGGAATTTATTGTGGGTGAGGCTAGTGAGGTGAGAGAGGTTGACCTGTAAAATGGCAAACGTGAGATTAGAGTCCAGTAAATAGCCCAAAAGCCTCTGATAGCGGATAAAGACAGTATTAGAGCTATAAGGGCCGTAAAGGCGAACAATTTAGTCTCCTTGGCGGGAGATTCTTAGCTTTGGGTCAGGATTTTGGCGCAACCTCGCTTCCTCCCCAATTTTCTATGATTCACGAAGGGAAAATAGACGAGCGAACCAATTTTTCAACTGGTAGAGGAGTTTTGAGTCACAGACATGATTGATGACGTCAATTTTGCCCTCATCCTTGTTTGAAAAGCCTGTTTTCGCTTCCCCTTGTTGAAATTTTGTTAAAATTTCACAGAGAACAGTCTAGTTCAAGTAAAAACGTTCCCAACTGTAAAATCTGTCTAGATGGTCCTAATTTACCGTCTACACCAGCCAGATGCTTTATAATATGAATAGTGCTAGAATTTTCCCAGTTTACCACTTGAAACAGGATGTATTTAACGAAAATGAGAGGAGGGGGTCAAAATGGACAGTTGCGGGTCTGAATTTGGTCCGGGGAATATGGTCCCTACAGTGAATTTGTCTTTTCGGGACTTTTCGAGCAAGCCGCGAAGAAAAATCAAGCGAAATCAGAGATCCCGATCACTTCTACTCAAAAGGTCCCGCGCGGAAGGTTTTGCGACCCGTTACGGTAGCCCTTTTTTTTGGTAAAGAACTGGTATTTTGTAAGCTAGGTTTTTTGTCATTAGTAAAAAGTCCAAAAAAATCCAAATAATCATACTTACCGGTTTAGATGGTCAACCAGGAGTCCTTTGGGCTTCAGTGGAACAGGCGGTTTTTCCCGTTTGGGTTCATCTATCGGCATGGGATGGACCTGAAACGGGGAGCACATTTTTTGGAACTGATTCCCCTTTTCCTCCCGCCTATTCTTATCGCAAAAGACGGGGTTTAACACCGAGGAAAAGAGCCGGCTGACTGCTTAGAGAAGGTCGCGAGTGATATGATAAAAATGCAGAGGAAAAAAAAACGAATTCTCGAGCATGAATCACAAGAGAAACCGTCAACACGCGTCAATTTTTCGAGGAGTGTGTGTCCACAAAAGGTGAAATGGCAAACAAGAAGGCTCGGGGCCGATGGAAGGGAAAGCGAGAATGGGCGCCGGCGGGAGGGGGGTCGTTTTGCGTGTATTCTTCCGTCTTTGCTCGGGCGCATTTTTCGCCGTTTTTTGCAAAGAAAACAGGAAGAAAAACAGATTTTGCAACGGAAAAAAACACCCCGGATTACTGTTTTTTTTTCGAGGAAAAGCAAAAGAAACGAATTCCTTCAGGGTCTGCCGCTCCCGGCGCCCGCCCCCGTAACATCTCGGCATCTCCGTGTTCTGGCGCCTCCGCGCCTACAGTAAGCCCCGCACTCTCCATTTTAAACGTTCTCATGGCTAAAAAACGCTACTGTAACCGCTTCTCTTAATTTTATCAAAACTTACGACATGTTTAAAAGATTTAGAGGTCCTAATCATTGGAGTAGGCATTTTCGAAGGGTAGAAGCTGTTCAATGGGCCTTATCTCTCGTCATTTGGAGCCGTTATCGCCGTTTTCCGTTAGTTTTGAAGGAGAGAAAGGAAACACACAGTCATCCCAAATAGGCACCGATCTTTTTACTTTGATGCATTAATCGCTCGTCCTTTTTTCTGGTTTTATGAGTCAGAAGGCACTTTTCACCAGTTCAGGGCACAAATAATTCTTGAATGGGGGGGGGGGGGGAACCATTTCTAGGGGTGGGAAAGGTCACAATTCACTTTCTGGGCTGTAAACCCCCATTTTTCATCCGCTAAATCTTTCAAATGAAAGAAAAACACCTCTAAAACAGAAAAAAACGCCACAACTTGCTTATTTGGAGCGAAAAAACCACTGTTCACACGCTAAGCATCAAATTTATTGTTTTAGCCGATCCCTAGCCACTTTTAGACAGCGAAAACGTCACAGTTAGACAGCTTACCTCAACAGTCGGTTTGGAATGAGCGGGTACGGCGGTATGCGTCGCGTCGAGAGCGCTGGTTGATGCAGACAGCGTTGAATGGATCCTAAAATGCAAAATTCGTCATAATTTGCTTTCCCGCCGGAAAAAATCAAATCAAAAACAAGAAAAACGAAAAAGAAATGATTAATAATGAACCTAGGAGCTGGTTGTGGGGTTGGTTCACAAGGCATTTCAGGCATGATGGACTGTAGAGCTCCGGAATCCATTAGGCTACGGTAACTGGCGGTATTCTCGTCGGGAATTGGGCTGGTCGAGTTGGAGGGAGAAGGCGGCGGCAGGAAGGGCGATGCCTTTCCCCTGAAATGAGAAGAAATGAATGGTTATCGGAAGAATGTTAGCTATGTTCAAAGGGCGGGAATGGGAAAGAATTGAACTGAACCATGCCGGGGGTCCGATCCCCTGCACCCGTAAAGTCTCGTCAAGTGGATCATCTTTATTCAAAACTGTTACAAAACTGTGCCGCCTTTATACCATTGTCTTGCCGAGACTTTGCGGGTGCAGGGGAGAGGACTATCTAGGACCGAGCCGGGGTAATTACAGTACCCTTTTCTTCCCTTTCCTTAAAATTTCAGGGTTATTCTATAAAAAAATAAAGAAGTGAAGAGGATAATGGAAGAAATGGGGTAGAGACCATCCCCGACGGTATTTAACGTGGTTCGCGCTGCAGATTTTGACAAGGTCAGGTCGGGAAAGCTAAAATCCCGCCTAAAAGCCTCCCCACCCACCTTTTACAATCGTTTTCTAATTGCCGGATTTAAACAAGAGAACAGGCTTTAAATACACGCGGGAAAGGGGCAAAATTGGCAGCGCTCTAGAGAGAATTCTTGGCATATTTTAAAGTAAAAAGAGTTGGATTTATATGCTGGCCAGCCAGTGGTAAAAAGCCAACAGCAAGTCAGCAGAGCCACACCCAGAAGCTCCCCATCTGGGGCAACTGTCTTTGTTGGTGGGTAAGCCGTCAAAATATTGTAAATCTCCTCTCTTCCAGTCTATTTTCCCGTCAACAATTTGTATTTTGGTGTCAAATTTCAGGAATTTGGGCCAAAACACTGCGGGAAAAGGGCGAATAACAAGTGCAGGGAACCCCGAAAACAGTGTTCTGCCCTTTTTGCTGTTCTAGCGTTCTCCCAAAAGCTCCCAAAAGCAGTAGCCAAATAGTTTGACTCAAAATTGTCCTATAATGGACCTTCTAATCGGCTCGGTCCTCGAAAGTCCGATCCCCCGCACCCATAAAGTCTCGGCAAGGCAAAGGTATAAAGGCGTCACAGTTTTGTAAACGTTTTGAATAAAGATGATGCTTCTGCCGAAAATTTACGGGTGCAGGAGATCGCACTATTCAGGACCGAGCCTCCAAATCGGGCCAATATTGATAAAAAGTCCATTTTGTAGCCGTTTGCTTAAAAACTCGGGGATATTGCTGTGATTCTTGGAAATTTCCTGTTGTTTCTGTCTAAAGTTACCAGAACCCTCTCATAGTTTCATTACATGGCCGTTTGTGGGTAGAAATTAGGATGGATGGCCTTAAGAGGTCTTTTTCGGACTGTCTGCAGTGTTTCAGGCAATTTCCATGCATTTGTAGGGGACGTTATCAAATTATCAACAAAAAAAAAGAAAGAAAATGGGAGTCATTCCAAAAAAATTGAGATGGTTATCTAACAAAAACGGATTCAAACATGGCCCATAATTCCCGTCTAAAAAAGGAGAATAGAATAAAAAAGGCGGAAACTCACATTCCCTCCCTCTTCTGTTTGATTCGCCTCTTGGCACCGGACGGACTTCTGTGCAGCATTCCTGGTGCGTCAACAGCCGTCGACAATAGAGAGCGGGATGGCTGAAAACGAGAGAGAGTTGCCGGCCGGCGATGGTGGGCAAAAGGAGTCGGGGGATGAGTCATCCCTTTTAGTTTAGTGGGGGGAATATTCAGAGTGGGCGAGGGGAGGGAGGGGACAAGAAGTGACAGTGAGAAGAGATAATATCTTTCTCACTATTTCTACACACACACATTCTTCACATTCCAATTTGTGCGTAAATACGTATGGAAATATATGATGATGGCATTCGATTGCTAATTGAGATGAAGAGATAAGACGAAAACGAGTAGAGGGGGGAAAGATTGTCAAGGAACTGTACGTTCCTTGGCGTCAGGTCAAAAATGGCCTGGGGGCAATTGCATAATCAACTCGGGGGCGCCTTCTTTACCTAATAGGCGCCTTAATTAGTAAAGTAAAACTTTAAAAATTCGAAAAACGGGTACGATAGCTTTCAATCTCGAATTTTATCCCATCCCGCAATATTGGGCCGATAGGTCCGATCCCATGCCCCCGTAAAGTCTCGGCAGGAGGATCGTCTTTATTCAAAACTGTTACAAAACTGTGACGCCTTTATACCATTGCCTTGCCGAGCTTTTACGGATGCAGGGAATCGGACTATCGAGGACTAACCCGAAGCATAGGGTCATTTTGGTCACGAGAGGGTCAAATAAGGTTAATGAGCCATTATTTCCACTTTTATATGATTTATCGAGCTTTTTTCTTCATTTAAAAGTTATTTTGATTGTAAATAAGCTGGAAAATGACTATAATGGAGAAAAATGACTCTAGATACGAAGAAATGGGAAAAAATAGGTGAGAAATAACAAAAGTGGAGTCATTTAGTCACAAAACAGGGAAAAAACAGGAACATATATCAAAATGAGTCAAGGAATTCAAAATAACGCCCGTCATGGCCCATCAAAGATAGATAGTCACCCCCTGGCCGGGCCGGGCGCGTGTCTTATCATCTCACCCCAGCCTAGGCAATTTTGATTCGAAAAAGTGGAACACGGCGGTACTTTTGCGTTCAAATTTGGCTCGTTTCAGTGTTTTAAAGGGGAAAAATTTGTGTTTTCTAGTGTGAAAAGGCAAGAAAATTGAGGCTTGTGCGTGTAAGCGTAAGGAAGGAAGAGAAAAAGTGAAAGCGTGCCGTAGCCGGTCGTGCGTGTATCTCGCAAGCCAGAAAAGACACTCTCAGAGGGTGTCTCTTATTCTCTTTACGACCGAAGAGGAGGGGGAACAAGACGTGCGGAAGAGGATAACCGAAAGAGGAGAAGAACAGAAGGCGCGCTCGCCGCTGCGGGAGGAAAGGAATTTGCGCGCCAAGAAACAATATAAAAGCAGCAGCTGCCTGTCCCGTTAAATTGAGTGCCACCCTTTCGAGAACCGGGGGCAGCCAGCTGCCCAGTCGCCTGTACAGAGGAAGAATGACGTCATTTGATCTTCCGTAAGGGAAGACCCCCGACACGGACCCGGCCGGAGAGGGGAGCCCCCCCGGTCTCAAAGGCCTCGGACAAACAATGAAATCGATCGGAAGTTGTTCAAAGAGCCAGCCGGTAGCCCCTCTAGGCAATTCTCTCCACGCCCTGTCTCTCTTACAAAGGGCGGCGAGGAGAGGGAGAGAGAGAGAGCAGGTACGTGTTGTTGATTCTCTTGTGAGGAGGGATTGGGGAATCAAACATCCGGGAGGTATAGAAATTACAGGGATTCTCGAAATTTCACTGCGTAGACATTGAATAGTCAGGGAGGAAAGGAGATAAAGTGGTTACTATTCGCGAGAAAAACTGCTCCGGGGAGGCAATTTTCCGGATTTTTGGCTGTATTTCGAATTCTGGGTCATCTAGCTAGCCAAAAACAAGGAAATGTCTTTATTTTTGCTGCGTAGACGTTTGCTACTCAACGAGAATGGCTCGGTCCTCAATAATCCAGCTCCCTGTACCCGTAAAGTCTCGGCACTTCAAAGTTATAAAGGCGTCACCCTCCTGCCGAGACTTTACGCGTGTAGGGGGTCGGACTATCGACGGCCGAGCCGTGAAGAACGAAGAAATGAGCCAAAATGGATTTTCGGAAATTTATATGGAGCAATGGAGCAATTTTTAAGAGTTGAAGAAGAAATTTGGGGGTATATTTTGTAGAAATTGACTACGTAGACATTTGGTAGTCAGGTGGGACGAGGAGAAATGAATCAAAAGCGGAACAAGAAGACTTTGAGGCAGACTCCTCCAGTTTTTCGATCAAAAATCGAGTTTAGCCTCCCCTTTTCTCCCCATTTTACGGTAAAATTGGTCGAGTCAGTTTTGTACACATGAAAGGAGCGAAAGAAAGGTTAGGAGGTAGTGGCTGGGGGTTGCGAAGAAGGATACGACCTCCAGGCGGCAAGGTAATTAAAGGAGGGGGAACACAACAGGTTGAAGGCTAGAAACGAGGGGGAATGCTAGTATGTTGTGGTGGTGGTGACCGGCCGGCCGATGGGAAGTCACACACACATACTAATTAGGACAAAATGAGGATGATAAGACGCCGAGGAATGCGGTACAATTATGAGAACGGGATACTTGTCTCTCGTCACCGGTCCAGATAGGCTCTATCTACAGCTGGACCAGCTGTTGTTCCAGCTGGGAGACTTTTATTAGCCAATTATGATAAGATCTAGAGGGCACAGGCAATGGAACGGAATGCAAATGGCCTTCTCTGAAATTTCGACGAGAATAAGGCCGATTTCTTTATAAAAACGGTGAGAGAAACTATGAAAGAGTTGAATTTCAGGTTGGGCCCTTGACCGATCGGCTGCACCCGTAAAGTCTCGGCAAGACAATGGTATAAAGTCGGCACAGTTTTGTACCAGTTTTGAATAAGGATAATCCTCCTGTCGATACTTTAAGGGGGCAGAGAGTCGGACTATTTAGGACCAAGCCTAATTTCAGGGTTGCGCGCAACTACAGACTTTCAACGGCTCTAACACTCCAGAAATACACGCAAAATCGCTCAAATTTTAGACTACTGTGGAAAAACAAGACTCTGGTAGGGAAAATGGATTTCCTAACCTGGAACAAACAAAAATTGTAGCGCCTAAAATCTCAATTGAAATGGGAAGCTGGGGTCGCAGTTTACCAAACTGCCAAGCCGCTTCCCATTGTGAAATACAAAGATGTTTTCTGGAGAGTTTCTGCCAAATTTTTGCAAAAAAACTGGTTCAAATAATTTGGAAAACGTTTTTGAGTACCGTCGAACCGTTTCTAATGAATTTCAAGGGAGTTCAGGCTCCCGGCAGTCTGCCGCCGTATTTTTTCAATACAAAAAAAAGTGCTTTCATCAGCGGGAAGGCTACCTGGGAGCCGTTTGGCCAATAAAAAGGGAGGCTGACCTTTCTAATATTTTTTGGACCCCGCCGTGGCCTTATTGACAGCTAAACTTCCTAGAAATTCTGTTATATCCCGGTTTTCTATCATGGATTTTCAAGAATGCCAAATTTATGATTTCTTATTGTGGTATTCGACGTACGGATGCACTTAACTGCCCGGGAGGCTCAAGTTTGAGTAAGTTCTCAAAGAGAAAAGGAACGGCCTCTTTTTCCCTCCTCTCCCGCTCTTCCTCACTCTTTTCCCCTTTTTGTGTGTCATTATACGGTTCCATCGTAATCGTAAACCTTTTACTACGCGGAGAGACCTCCACTTCTTTCTTTGCGAGACGTAGTAAATGCCTCTCTTATCTCTCCTTCCCGCCCAAAAGTATGGACTATTGTTCTCGCCCTTCCCGCGCCTTGTTGTCCACTGTCCAAAAAAGTGTTTCCCAATAAAAATAGAGCGGGAAGATTCGAATCTATCAAATTTTTTGAGCAAGCAGGAAAACAAGAATCTGATGTATATTTTTTGCCCGTTGAAACAACACAAAAATTCCGGGAGTGACGGAGACGGGAACTGTCATTTCTCCTCCCGTCATTTGTTTGTTTAAAATAGGGGCCAGGTCCTTTTCTTGAGCCTATTGTGTCTCATTTGTTCAGGGAATTAAACGGAACTCATTGCACCGAAGAAAGTGAAAAAAGAAGGTCGGAAAGCAAAAAGATAGGCAGATTAGGGGGAAGTCCACAAAGGTGAGGTCAAAAGGACAAAGCAACGAAAATTCCCACTTTTCTCAAGGTTACGATGGTTTCGAGGTAAAGAATTTAACCTACACGCTCAAAAATAACTCTGGCGCACGGTTATTTTAGAATTTTTCCAGCCAAAAAGGTAAAAATTCAAGAATTGGCGCGAAAACCAATAGATTAGTGTCAAAACCTCCAAATTTCAGTTTTTCTCAAAGTTACAACCATTTCCAAACAAACAATATTGCCTGCACATTTAGAATTAACTCTGGAGCATGTTTACTTCATTGTTTTTTGGCCAAAAGAAGAAAAAGTGAAGAAATGTTGCCTCAAGACCTGAAAATTTGAAGTAGCGCCGAAACTCGCAACAGGAGGAGTTTTTTAGCCGTATTTTCTTGGGATCTTAACTGGAGTGCTTGAAATATTGTTATTTTATGCCTAATTACTGTAGAAATGGGGAATTTTAATGTTAAAATTGGAAAATCGAGGTAAACGAAGGGGTTATGGAGGAAAAAATGGAAAGAAGGGGGAAATTGCCGTTCTGTGGCAGGATTTCAAGGTCTGGAAGGAGAAAGAGGTGAGAAAATAAGAAGAAGGCCCTGCAAAAATTGTTTGTGTGTTTGCCAGCTTGTAAAAGGTGGAAAGAAAAACAGTTTCCTGTACAGGAAATGAGCGCGCGCTGCAGGCAATACACTCACCGGGAGAGAGAGAGCGCACCAGGTGGCTGGCTGGCCTCTGGACGGACGGATAGAGACAGGGACAAACCAAACCGAACGCGGGGGAGACTGAGCGAGCGGGAGAGAGTGAGTGAGCGCCGGGTGAAAGAGAGAAAGGTCACTCGCTGGCTGGCTGCTGGGTGCTTGTTACCTGTCTGTCTCTCGATCCATCCATCTCACCCAGCTGGGGTGAAATTGAGGGAAAGGGATTAGGGAGAGAATGAGTTTAAATTTGGCGGGTCGCTGCATCCGCGCGCGCAGAGAGAGAGAGCCGTTTTTAAATGGAATGGAGCGGTGAAAAAGATGATTGATATGGGACGACAACTAAGGGCAAATTGGTATGGTCAGAGGCTGCGCCGAATGAGGAATAAAAAGGTACGACGGAAATGGAATTTCGCATGGGAAAACGGCTAATTCGGTGGTCGAAAAGGCGCTCTTTTTAGGGTTTTGAACAGAGGGACTGCAAAAAGAATAAAATAGAAGTGCAATGAGTCTTTTAGTCTAGAGAAATGTGACAAAATTTGGACAGAAGAGGCGTGCAAGTAGCCAAAAGGGGAAGGAACGCCGCCGGCCGGCGAGGCTCAAATTTCCGCTGTATACCGTCTTCTTCCCTTTCTTGCTGCCTCTTTTGACCCTAGAGCTTTTTATAGAGACGAACACGATTTCAAAAGAACGTGTTTTTGCAAGGGATTCTAGGCAAAAAAATGGCAACAGGGATGAAGAACTATGTGATAGGGATGAAATGAGGGTAATGTTCTTCTTCCGGGTCGGTCCTCGATAGTCCGATCCCCCGCACCCGTTAAGTTTCGGCAGGAGGATCATCTTTATTTATAACTCTTACAAAACCGTGACACCTTTATACCGGTATCTTACCGAGATTTTACGGGTGCAGGGGATCGGACTAGAGTGTACCGAGCACTCCCCCGTCCTTCTTTTGAGGGGCTGCCTCTAAAATAAGCCATTCCTAGCTTCCCTGAGCTGGTTACCGTGCCCAGAAAACCTTCTGCACGGGACATTTTGAGCAACAGTGCTTGGGATTTTCTATTTCCTTCAAGTTTTCTTCGCCGTTTCCCAAAAGGTCCCTGACAACTCCTAATTTTTTTGGAAGTAGGGTTATTTTATAAAGAAGTGTACGGTATTTACTTTTGTTAATATAATTTCTTCCCCTCCCTTGTTAGACTTTGGATGCCCCCGGGGTTGAAACTCACAATAAGTTGGTAGTAGCGATGACTTGCCGCCCTATTACTCCTCGCGGTAGTCAACGTATCCGTTTCGTAGTCGGCCGACATTCTTCCGTTTTTTTTTCTGTCTGCTGCCTGAAAACAAATGATCCGTTTCTGTGGTCCGAATTCTCATAACAAAAAAAAGGAATTTTCATTAAACAAAAGAGAAAAGATGAGAATAATCAGGAAGCAAGAGACGGGAAGGGGTGAAATGTCTATACGAAAATGGAGACAGCCAGATGGTCAACCACCCGTTTTATGAAAGATCTCGCCATCGTGTGAGAACCTCACTCTATCGTAAAAAGACATCAATCGTGAGAGCCAGGCGGGAATATTATAAGAGGGAATGACAATACAAAGGATAGGGGGGATGGGTGAAGAAGAGGCGCGACTACTGGAAGAAGTCATCAAGATTTTCAACCACCACCACCACCGCCGGGAGAAGTGGAAATTCAAAAGGGATAAGTGGAGATGTTTACAACCATGCCTCTGCCGGCGGCGACTCTCTATCGCCCACGGGGAGAGAGTGCTGGCCACGAGAAGAGGACGAGGAGGAGACGAGGACAAATATTTCACATCGTAATATAGAGAGCGTACTGTACTCTTCAGAGGGGTTTGAACCATAATTGGGATGGTAGAAAGTGGCTTGAAGTTGGATTTGTGACCGCCCATGGGAATTTCTTCAAAGAAAAGAGGGGGAAGAAAAGACGCTATTCCCTAGACTGTCTGGGACAGAGCGCCGAATTCTGCCGCCCTGATCCCAAGAAATAACGACAATGGTGTGAGAAACAGCGAACAGTCTTGCGGCGAACCAGATGAAAGGCGGAATAAGCGGAATTTTAAAAAATAATGGCCCACAAGGTGATTTTTTCTCGATATTTCTGGAAATTGACCGGAATTCGGGTCCTGAAGGCATTAGCTTATTTTCTGCTAAAATTTGAGCCAGGAGCTCAATTTTTATTCGTTCTTCGAGGGGAAAGGCCTAGATTTTCATGAGGGAGGTTAAAAATTGGGACTCTGGGATTTCCTTG
The DNA here is from genome assembly GCA_932521035.1 of Oscheius dolichura. Classification (NCBI taxonomy): domain Eukaryota; kingdom Metazoa; phylum Nematoda; class Chromadorea; order Rhabditida; family Rhabditidae; genus Oscheius; species Oscheius dolichura. The sequence continues at coordinate 9,110,950 of OW051494.1, forward strand.
GAATATGGCTGTTAGTCCATGAGGAAAAGAAGGCTGGGGTGGGCTTGGCTCTCGATAGTTCGACCCTCCGCACCCGTAAGATCTCAGCAAGGCAACTGTATAAAGGAGTAACTGTTTTTGTAACAGTTTTGAATAAAGACGATCCTCCTGCCGAGAGTTTACGGGTGCGGGGGGATTAGACTATCGAGAACCGAGCCGGCTGGGGACTCCTAGTACCACCGTGCTGGTTATAAAAGAAGATGATTCATCTGGTCTGGTATGCTAATCAGCCACCGCAGCCAACCAACCTGGTACACACACAGAGAGAAAGAGACGGGGAGAAGAAACCCTGGTATGACTGATGACAAGTCGATGACTCACCCGTCATAAGAATGTTTGCATAAAAGGAATAGAACTGGGTCAGCAGTCACCGGCAGCAGCGGCAGCGGCAGCCATTTCTTTTCTTTCCTCAATATGAAAAGAGGAGGACCGCAATATTTACGTGGAGCCTGGCCTCCGCTTGAAGCCTTGGACTATGAATGAATGGAAATGGAACCTGTTTTTGCCCTTGGAAATTGGAAAGTAGGCAAATTTTTTGCGTGAATATCAAATTACATTGTCCCGATTTTTTTGCATAAGTTCCGGGAAATGAAGAAGGGACGGCGGCGATTAGAGCGGAAAAAAGAGGAGCGTCTGCACTTTTTGACGGTGAATCTGGATTCCACGTAGCGTTTTTTTTTTCTCGGCGAAATTCCACTCTAATCTTCTCTGAGACTCAACGGGAAAAGAAAATTTACGAAATAATACCGTAATTGTTGTTATAGAATTTCTATTTCCGTGGATTTTAGCCCCAAAAAGCGAAAAAAAAAGCGAAGAAAACGGTCAGAAACCCGTGGCGGCTGCACCCGTAAAGTCTCGGCAGCTATTCCGAATGGCTTTCCGCGGTCCGATTTCAAAGGCGGAAAGTTTTCTTATCCCTAAAGGTAAACAGCTTTTCCGACCCTTCGAATGAAGTGGTTGAGGATAAATTTTGGAAGCCTTCCATTCGTGGAAGGAATTAAATATAAAACAAGGGTAGGGTAAAAATGAAATGTTGATGAAGTGACGGTAGAATTTTTGGCACCTCGTATGTTGCCTGGAAAAAGAGGAATTGCTATTGTAGAAATCTATGGAGGTATTTTCGCTCAAAACAAACAAAAGTGTTTTACAGTAGGAATACAGCCATGAGGGGTCCAATCAATGTTTCATAGCGCCAGAAATCAGTTCATCTGGGATTTGCCCAGCTGGCTTCCTTCCGTATGAATAACACCCTCGTCGAAAGCAGAATTGGAATGATACAACTGGGGAAAATTCGTCATTTCTTTTGGTATTCGAAAAAATAGAAGGTGTTCCAGCGAAAATCATGTCAAAGAGCGGAGGGAGAACAATTTAAAAAGAGAAAAGCGTCAAGCACTGCGCACCTTGCTGGCTCAAACAAATTCCCTTCAAAAAATCTTTAAAAGAAACTGAACAAGATGTAAATAGCAGCAAGAAAAATCGTTTCCCACTTTTGAAGGGGGAACTGGACGAGAGGAGAGATAAGAAAAAGTAAACCAAAACAAGGCTATTTTTAGCTTTACAGCCTCAAAATGACCATTCAAAGGAAAGAAAGTGAGGAATTTCTCAGTACAGGTGCCCTCAAGAACGGGTTGACCTCTCTCTCCACGGGCCGTCTCCTGTTGCAAAGACGATAAAGAGCCTGACTGACACTGGCGATCTCCACCCATATCAAGATAAGCTAATTCGCGAATCATAACGCCTGGTTAGGCCGGCGTCGTCGTCTCGCCTATCCCCCCGGAGTTTCCCAAACAGACACGAGAGATAGAGGAACAAGAGGATCAAAAAGTGTCAAGAGAACGGCCCCGAAAAGATTCACACAGGAGGAAAGAGAGAAGCTGGAAGGAGAAGAGCACCCCGCGCTGGCTGCTGGTCACTGGTGCCCCGCTCTCTCTCTCGGCTGCACAAACAAATAGCGAGGAGAACACACGGAGATGTTTGGGAGAAAGAGAGAAGAAAGAGAGCTGCTGCTGCTGTCGTTCGCCGTGTCTATCTTTTCTGATCGCTTTTCACTGTTCTTTAACCGGTAAAACTAGAGAAATAAGGACGAAAAGAGGGGAAGGAAAATGAAAATATGGCCAAGGAATGCGAACGATGTGTTTGCGGTCAACGACCCCCCGATAAGAGGGGAAAGAGAAGAAGGCCATGGCGGGCCGGGCGGGGGGCGCCATCTGTCTGTATCCATATGTATATCTCTCTCTCCGCCATGGGAGGAAGGGGGGGGGGGGGGGTGATAAACATCAGGCGGGATCGGCAGCCAGAAGGGAAGGCTACCCCCCACAGCTGGATTGGCTCTCTGTCTCTGTTGCGCTCTCTCCCGCATATGGAGGTGCCCCTCCTATGTATTTAGCGGGTCAACAGGGCTGGCTGGGGGGATTAGTACGCGGAAAGGGACAGGTGCCAATGGCAATATGTGTGCCTGCCGGTGCGGTGATGGTGGTGGTGCCAGCGGCGGTCAACGGCGCATGACTGGTCCCCTCATAATGTCCGGAATGGAGATTATTGCCGAGAGAGGGGGAAGGTGAAGTGAAATATGAGTGCCCCCCAGCCCAGTATGGTCAGGGGGGAGAGGGATTGGCGCTGCCTAATTAAGGGAAAGGTGAGGGGGGAGGTGAAAGGGCAGGACGCGGAATTAATAAGGAGAAATGGAGAAAGGTCTCGAAGGGAAAGGTAGAAAAGGCTCGGTGCCTGACAGTCCGATTCCCTGCCCCCGTAAACTCTCGGTAAGACAACGATACAAAGGCGACACAGTTTTGTAACTGTTTTGAATAAAGATGGTCGTCCTGCCGAGACTTTACGGGTGCAGGGGAGAGGACTATCCAGGACCGAGCCGGTAGAAAATCCAGTAATGATCCTGGGAAGCGTAAAAATAGGAAAAATGAAAAATTAGCCGGGAAAAGACGTCAAAATTGGAAAAAACAACGGCTACCATACTCTCGACCTTTATTTGAGGTCTTCCAACAAATTTAGACTGTTTCAATCAAAAATTTTCGATTTGGAAGGTTAGAAAATGGTATTAAAACAAAAAGGGAAGAACGTAGAAGGGAATAGGCTGTAGGAAGCGAAAAAAAAGGCGGCTACAGTTACCCAATGACGTTCTACGGTCTTTTTGAGGAATTTTCCTCTTTCAAAGCGGAAATCCACCTCGAAAAGTGGCCAGAGAGGGAGTGAAAACTGTTTTGTTCAATCCCGAAAACCCCATTACCCGTTCGCTCCCATTTGATGCCGTTTTTACCTCATTCCAACCCCATTACCAATTAAATCGAACAGGTTCACACAGTCAAAACTCTCCCATCTCTTTTTCTGGGAAAGTTCATAAATTGTAAACAGATCCGTTTAAGACCATTTAAGGTAATTTATTAAGTAAAAAACGGTAGAGAAAGCAAAAGATAGGCGAACAAGATAGCAGCCCCCCGTATGAATGTTTCATCCCCTGAACAGGAGAGAACGGAGCGGGGAATTTGAAGAATCTGTCAGATGGCATCGTTTTGACACTAATTCAAATTTCCATAAACGACGGGAGTGGAAAAAGACGACGAAAAACCATAAAGAAGAAGAAGAAATGGTCTTCTCGGGGGGAGAAAGGCAAGGACGAACACATGACCATTTAGCAGGGGTTTGGAGAGGAAGGAACGACGGAAAGGAGGGGCTTATCTTGGTTGAACTCGAACTTGGAAAAAGGGAAAAAAGGCAGGGAAAAAATGGAACGACCAGGTGATAGGGAGAGAACGGGGCTCGGTGCATGATAGTCCGATCCCCCTGCACCCGTAAAGTCTCGGCAAGACAAAGGTATAAAGGCGTCACAATTTTGTAACAGTTTTGAATAAAGATGATCCTCCTGCCGAGACTTTACGGGTGCATGGAATCGGACTATCGAGGAACCAAGGGCGCGAAAAGGAGAAACACAGTTTATAGCTTCCCATTTCTTTAAATTAAAGAGAAAAATAATGGTACATATATGCTCTTATAGAGAAAATTCTGGGCTACATTTATGTATAAAAATATCCAGTGAAGGAACATAGAGAGAAGCGCAGCCGGCGCCGTTCCCTGGGTGCAGCCTCGTTCCCCTCAAAAAGTGGGCATAACTGTGAGACGAGGAGACAATAAGGAGCGGAGGAGGAGACGATCACGACCACCACCAAAAAAGACTCCCCCAGCCACACTAATCCTAAAGTGAGGCAGCTTGTTTAGCCAGCGATCGCCTCTCACTCTCCCGGCCATAAAAACGACTGCCCTCTCATGTCCAGTTGGCTTTTGTGGCAAAATGACCAGCTCGTCTCCCCCCGCGTTCGGCAACCACGACACTCAACGACTAATCCCGATGGTTCGGGGGGTTTGACAGATTTTTTAAAGGGGAGAATTGCTTGTAATTGTCGGGCTAATACAGGCGAAAGAGCGAATCGTAGAGTTTCGCGGTTCTCGACCATGGCCGACATGACGGGAAGGGGGGACCCCCTGCTGGTTCATGAGAAAACGAACAACAACCATTTGGTGTCAGGGCTATGAATCAGCCAAATAATCGTTTGGGGATACAGATCATTTACGGCGCACTGAATGAGGAGGGGAGAGGCACCTGGAGCCGGGGGAATGGTACCAGAGGGCGCGAACGGCGTACTGTACTTCGTTTCCAATGGGAATATCACGTCTCTTTGACGTTTTTACGGGAAGACCTTTAAATTATCCGCTTGGTGGCTCACGATTACGGTAAAGAATGGGATTCTTCTCTAAGAAACAACCCCGTTTTTGGGCGTAGATGGGAGTGTCGGGTGTTTGTGCCTGTATCTCGGTCGTTTCTTGGTCGATTTAAAAAATTCAAAGACCTGGTTGGAGAGCAAGCCAAGACGATTCTAGTGAACCCAGTCACATATCAGCCGCACCGACAAAAAACCTGTAGCCCCACAGAGGATATGTTACGTAACGCGATGCACCCAAAAACGGGTGCTCCCGGCTGTAGATCATATATTGAGGAAAACGAGAAAAAAATGGACTATAAAACAAGCGAAACAATAAACAACAAGAAAAAAACAGATAGAATAAGAAGAATTTAATAACTTGTCTACAGTTATACATTGGAGACTGGCCGTCTCCATTTTCCACTGTTGGTCCTCGGCGTCTTCCTTCTTCCTGGCGTTCTTGTGATCTTCTTTTTCTTGGTAAGAAGCGTCTTTGTCGTTTGAAGAGTTGGCATAGGAATCGACGTTGTGGTGACCATCAGATTTCGAGTAGAGGGGCTGGTGAGAAGTGTGGGCTTCTATTGGATGGCGGCTCCTTATAAGGGAAAAAAGGATGAGCTCTTGGATCAAATAAAAGATGAGCTGGAGGATAATCTATTTCTAAAGCTCCAAATAATCTTTTCTTTCCAAAGAGATTACTCTAATTTCATCGATTAGCCGATTTATAATAAAAGATTATTGTAACGCAAGGATTAGGCTAGCCCATACATAGGCAAAACACCCCAATTTCGGGCGCGCTAGTTTTTGGGCGTAGGCGGGAGTGTCGGAGATTTGTGTCCGTATCTCGGTCATTTCTCGGCCGATTTCAAAAATTTAAAGACCTAGTTGGAGAGCACGTCAAGGCAATTCTAATGAACCCAGCCAGATTCCTATCGCCCAAAAAGTCTGGAGCTCAACAAATTTTGACAGAGGATATGTTACGTAAGCGCATACAACATTTCAAATCTTTGTTTTTGGCTGCATATCATATTTTCCTAACAGCAAATTGTGTTGTTCGCCCTCTCCCTGGGCCAGCTGTCCCTCAATCGGTGTCCTTGACGCCCCAACAAAGGGATAATTTTCGAAGAGACGCCCAACCATCTCGCGGACCATCTCCCGCCCGTTCCGCTCTTCCATGTTCATATTGACGTTTCTCATCGTTATTTCTGGGCTTTTTACTGGAATTATATGCGAGTAAGCGTATTTTTTAGCGTTTTTTAATCAGACAATTTTTAGAAACGTCTATTGTACCTATTATCGAGATACAGATGAAATTACCTGTGGGTAGGTGTCGATTTTTAGGGAAAAGTGAAATTACGGCTTTAGGCAAGTCACCTGCGCCACTCATATTCCACCAAACATCGATTTGGAAAAAGAGGGACTAGATATTCGGCTGCCAAGAGGATGGTGAGTTCAAATATCACTTTTCAAGGCTTTTGGTGCCTTTTTACAAGGGATTCTTGCCATTACGGCCGGTCTGTTTCCTTTTCTATCTTCTAGTTGAGCTCGTAATTCATTCTGGTATCAGAAAAACACACAGACGTGGTTAACTTCCCTCTATATTCCCAGTTTTTCGTCATTTATCCATCAAAATTAGTTCCGAGCGTCCAGATCTCAGAAATTTTCATGCTAAATTCCAATTGGGATCCCAGGCTTTATAGAGGAAATTGTGGGCTACATTTTGAGTGTAAGAACATCCAACAAAGCAGCCAACAAACCCTACAATTTCTGTAATTTAACCCTTTGATGACCGCGCGGGCTGCCGGTGGCGCGCGCTTTTTTTAAAGGTGCTTGTGATCCAATATGCTTGGTACCGCCTGATAGAGAATTTTCTGCTCTTTCAGATGCTACCCAGGAGAATTCTGAAGGCCATTAAAGTAAAACGGCACGCGCGTTTGAATGCGCCATTCCGAAATTTCCTGATCAGTCGTCAATCGGTTAAAAGATAGGTCGAAATGTGGTCCGTAAGTGGTTGGAAACACAGAAAATCCAGGAAAAGTACAGTAAAAACAATAAGACAAGACAAAATATAGGTACAATGAGCAATTTTATATGATAAAAATAACCCCCATTGCGATTGTATGAATACATATATCTCGTCTTCTTTTTTTCTTCTTGTCGCTATCGCAGTCATCTCATCTTTTCATCATCACCTTCACGGGCTTGTCCTTTTCCTGCGGTTGCAATACATGAAACATGCACATGTTATCGGCATCGACGACCAGCATAGCCGCGTTATTATTGAACTGTCCGCAATAGTGAGGAGCTGAGAAAATGGTCACCAGCCGTCGATCCGCGAAGAATTCATAGCCGTCTTGGACGACCTGATGCGCTCGGACGATTAGATCCACGCCGAGTTTGGTGATCTTCTCGAAGACTTGGTTCTTCCCAAAGACGACACTAACACCACGGCTATTCGGCAGCCAGCCATCGACAAACGGATCCGGATCAGCCCAGAGCAGATCCATCAGGACGGACGGATTGGGCAGGTCGAGGGGCCGTCTCTTCTCCTCACGCAGCTGTTGGAGACTGTTCAAACCCTCCGAGAGACCGCCATGCATGCAGAGAATACGGCCGCCGACCAGGGCCACGTACGGCATCAGGGCAAACACGTCCTGAAAATTGTAATTGATCATATTACGGAGAATGGACCCTTGGGTTTGATCTGTGTGCCCATTTCACCCAAAATGTAAGAAAGATCGCAGTTTATGGGGCTATAAATTTGTTTTGTCGGGGCGGGTGAGATGCGCTAGGGTTCTTTAGAATTGTCTTGATGTGCTCTCCAACTACATCTTTGAATTTTTGAAATCGACCAAGAAATGACCGAGATACGAAAGGAAACAAACGCTCGACACTCCAGTCTACGTCCAAAACGGGGAAGTCCGAAATTGGCAGAGGCGTTAGAAGAAGTTTTTGGGCTAGAAGGGCCTACCGTACTCCCCAATTGGCCCCAAATTTTCAAGGTTTCCGTCCCATTGCACATTTTATTTCCCCCATTTGGGGGAGGGCCGTTCCCGGCAGCAGTGCAACGCCGGGCCGACCCATGAAGAGGAGCTAGCAAGCCAGCTGCCACTTCTGGTCTCAAAAATCGGTTAACCTTGTATACCACAATAGCGGTATATATCGAAGGTTAATTCGATAAGAACGATTACTACACTTTGATCTTAGCCATAAGGCCGAGAAGCGATACTGGTTGGGTCCGCCAGCCGCTGCCGACAATTTACGGGTGGAGGATGCGGTAATTATGGGCTCAATTAGAGTTGGCCAGCTTGTAACGGTACCTGAAAGATGGTCCAAATACGGGCATCATAGCGCCTTGTGCATTCTTCAAAGAATCCATAGACTCGATTAATGGATCGGCATTCGTGATTTCCACGCAGAAGGAAGAAATTATACGGATATTTGATCTAAATTCCATTAAATCTGTAGTCTCAAAATTCACCTTGTAAGCCATAAAAAGTAGAACAACTTCAAGATTTTGATGGCCGCGATCGACATAGTCCCCGAGGAAGAGATAGCTGGAACAGGGCGGGAAGCCGCCACGATCCAACAGGCGCAACACATCCGAATATTGGCCATGCGTATCGCCGCAAATCTTGACGGGCCCGTCCAGTTCGAGCATAAATGGCTGGTCCTTGAAGGATTCTCTGGAAAAAGCACAAAAATCCCGTATAATCCTAAAAATTGGGAGCCCGCGTAAGCGCGCGGCGATGAAATTTATAGGGAAAACCAGTTTTTGACGGGTTTAGTCATTTTCTCACGCTTTTTATTATTTATTCAACTATTATTTATCTGTTTATTCAACCGTACGGCGATATAAAGAGCTAGTTTAGACTGCATATAGGTGGAATAGTTAGCATTGGAGCGCGTTTAATAGGATGGGCAAAGGCTAGACCGCGCCAGGTCGTCTGGACCGACAAAATGAAGGAAGCGATGCCCACCTAGCAATGGAGCAGAATGTCATAATGGTTTCCGGTTTTAGCATCTCCTGTAGCGAACAGCCGGGGGTGCCGACGTTGAGTACGGTAGCTATGAATTCATCTAGGTCGAGGTCCTCGGGGATCTTCTTCTTCTCGCTTTTCTGCTTCACTTCTTCCGTTTTCTTCTCCGCATATTCGACATATTTCACATCAACATGGTCATTGACATTATTATGGTCGGCGGTCGGGGTGGAGCTGACACTCTCGTTGCTCATTTTGAAGAGGAGAGAGACGAGACCAATGGGCAGCTGTGGAGATAGAAGGCGGACTTCAGTCCAGTTGGTTGTCGGAATGGTCTCGACGTTCTATTCTCGCTTTTTGACCATTTTACACCAAGTTTTTGCCGTTTTTTGTTAGCAGAATTCGCGTTTACCAGAAATGGACAAAATTTGACCAAATATTTCGGCCACCGGATGGTTTGAGCCGTTACTAGCCGGCGATTTGTGGCTATTTATAAAAAAAAAATGCATGCATATTATAATTGGAGTCTAGCGGCATAAAATTGGGAAAAGTGACCCAGTGAGCAACAGTTGACCGAGAGAACCTTCAATCCTAATCCAGAATAGGGGTCCAATGGAGAAATAAGGATCCAATGAGTTGGTCGGCGCGGTCTACCCAGAGTTTCTCTTCTCAAAATGAATGCTTCCAGGCGTGTTACATATGGTTCGAAAGCTCTCGAACTCGCGAATTCGATGGTATACAGTATACAGTAAGAAATGAGCGGCTCCAGGAAACAGTGTTTATTTACAACGTATCGCCGTTTGTTGGCTTACCCAGGATTATATGCTTGGATACTGAATGAAACCACTTTATTATGTGTTTCCGGTATACCACAGGATTCCCAAGTTCAAGAGCGTTCGAATCACATATAACATGCCTGGGAACATATATTTTGGGAAGAGAAACTCTGGGTAGACCGCGCCAACCAAGTCATTATTTTTCCATTGGATTTTTGTTTTACTATTGGACCCTATTCTGCATGAGAACCGAACTTCCCAGCCTTCTTGGCCCCTCCAGTTTCAGTTCCAGGTACCGTATTGGAACGATGCAAATCCGCCACGACCACTCTTGGCTTAATCTATACCGAAGAAAGGCCACTGGAAATGGATACTGGGACTTTTATACCAATATTCCTGAACGGAACTGTGCAGGGTAGGTTTTCTAACCTTTTATTTACTCAAAAAACAACTTTTTTCCATCCGAACCGATAGAATAGCCGTTAAACTCTATTGTAATCTTTCCTTTCCATTGCAGAGGCTTCGGAATGCACGCCGGCGAGAACATTGCCGGTTCGGTTACGGTAAAGGACAAGAAATGCTTTGATCGTCTTATCTACCAGGTTTTCTTCTTTTTAATGTTAATTTTATGATTTTCTAGATTGAAAGAAAGTCAACAATTGAAAAATTTGATGTCCATCAGTGCCGCAAGTGTATTTTCCACAGTTGCTGGCTAGGAGCCCGACTTCTTCCCCACCAGCGGGAATATTATACCAATTTGAGGAGCTATTAAAGGATTGCGGGGTCCCGAAGCGATTCTACCTATTTATATAAAATATTCCCCTTGTTTTCATAAGCAATCGTTGCAGGACCCGCACTAGAGCGTCTGGCCCCTAGAATTCCTTTATTGCCCATTTTATGGTTATTTTTCTGTCTAAATTGGTCTTAATTGGTCTCGAAACGATTAAATAAATCCTTCTTCCCGAGACTTTTTCTCATTTCGCCTGGCAGAATCTCATGTCTCGGCTGCTTTTTCTCCTTCTCCTTTTCTACTTCATCACGTCTAGTGTTGAAGCGAAAAGTTGCTCTCCGCCAAGTGAGCACCCCCATTTTTTTGACCGTTCATTAATTTCTCAATTTCCAGGTGAGACCTGCGTATTAGGAGTGGAAATTACTACTACGTGTGGAGGAGTCTGCTCGTCGCTGTTTTTCTCCGGTTTTCTACTTCTTCACTTCCTTCTTCATGGCTAAAAAAGAAGAAGAAGACTCGCCAAAAAGTTATACATACATGAACATTGGTTAAACTGAAATCTTGTTATTTTCCCTTCTGTGACTATTTTCTGGTATTTTTCATCGTTTATTCCCTTTTCCTTGAAAACCCCCGAGAATTCAGCCTGACCCGTTAAAATCAACAGGTGGGAGGATTGCGGCAACAGTGATAATAGATCAGAGGATGGAATACTTTTATGTGTAGACAAATAAATCGGAGCAGATGGAAGGAACGCGCTGGTATTTGAGCTATTGGAACATTCGACCATAGATAGGTGAAAAAGGGAACAGTCAGCAGCATGCCAAGCGTTTTGACGTAGGTGAACAAGCTACACAGAGAGCACATAAAAAATACTGTACAAATAATGTTATTTCGGATACAAAAATCACAATATGGGCAAAAATGTTTGCCAGCATTAAAAATAAGGGGCCAATGACTTGGTCGACGCGGTCTACCCGGGGTTTCTCTTCTCAAAATGGATGTTCTCAGGCATGTTACACATGATTCGAAAGCTCTTGAACTCGCGAATTTAATGATATACAGGACGAATAGAGTACCACCAGGAAACAGTGTTTATTTGCCATGTACCGCCGTTAGTTGGCATATCCAGAACTATTTGTTGAGAAACTGAATGAACTTACCTTATTATATGTACCCCGTGCACCATCGAATTTCCGAGTTCAAGAGCTTTCGAACCATACCAGCGGGCCTTCGGCAGCCTACGGCTGTCGTCTTGTTAGAATTATCCGTTTCGACCTGTGGCGACCTTTCCGCTCTTCGCCGACGACCGCCTGCGGCGGCCCCCGGGATTAACATTTTTTATCCCTTTACCGTCGGACACTTTCCCATCGGACAGACAAACAAACAAACAGACAGACAAACACCATAGCGCTTTAATAAAGAGTAGAAGATGTAACATGTCCGGTATGTAACATCCATTTTAGGAAGAGAAACTCTGGGTAGACCGCACCGACCACGTCATTGGACTCTTGTTTTTCTATTGTATTCTACATCAGTGGCTTGTTCGTTGGAACAGAATCCCCGATATTTTCTACTGGCTACTAACCAAAAAATGGGCTGGAGAAAAAGAGTCTATTCCTGGATTCAGAATCTGAATTTTAGACAGTCAACACTTTTCGGTACCAGACGATCCAAAGATTTCCCACCGGTATGGCAGTGCAGGACTCCTTTCAGTGTTTTTTCTCCCACGAGAATGGAGGGGATGAAGGCTGTCATGCCAGCGAAACGTCAACCGAGAAGCGATGATCTACTTTCGAAGTTATATTTGTCGGAGAAGAGGAACCATAAGTAGATGAATAGCATTTATTATTGTGCGTCTTTTGTAGGCACGAAAATGATGACTCTTGTGTCCAAAGATGGCCAGCAGTTCCCCATTTCCGAAGAAGTAGCCGCCCCTTCGACGCTCCTCCGTGAAAAATTCGCTGATTCAGATGAGAAGACCCTCTCCGAGCCATTTCTCGTCCCAAATGTTGATGGCGTGACTCTGTGACTCTGCGGTCGACTGGCTTGAAACTCACAAGGGAAAACTCTACAAGGAGAGGGACCTGCTCGACATCCTTCTGGTGCAGACCCTGGAGGATCAGGCATACCTGGACGTTTCTCTTGAACAACTTCTGAACATCCTTATGGTTAATCTTTTTATCCTTTATTAATCAAGTCGGGTTAATTTTAGGGAGCCGACGCTTTGGCAATCGAAAGATTGAAAGACCTCTGCATCCAACGGGTTTGTACTCTTGGACAGGGCTAAACACGGGAAGAACTCAAAGAAATGTATGCCAATGTTCTCTGAAAAGTGAAATCTTTGATCAATACCGTAATCTCAATAAATATTCATGTATTTCTGTCCCTACTTTTGTTTTTTTGGGTAAGAGTTATGGGTTACTTCTCGACTGGCAGCCGATTGGAGCTCAAAAAGGATTGATCGTTCAAAAAAGACAGCGATTCCCTAGAGATAACCCAAAAAACTATTCCCTGCTTCAATTCCTCGGTAGTATAGTGGTGAGTATCCGCGTCTGTCACATGCGAGACCCGGGTTCAATTCCCGGCCGGGGAGAATCTTTTTGCTATCTCTGGAGCAGTTAATTTCCTCCATTTCTTTTGGGTTTCTCGAAGAAATAGCAGTTTCCGACTATTTTTTGCTTCGAATCTTATAAAATCTTATAAAAAGCGCTTTCCACAAGCCAAGAATTCCCAAAGCAACGCTTATTTGCAAGGAAGCGGTATATTTTCCCGCTTTCTACCCAAACCCCCCGCGTCTTTCATTCTTTCTCTCCTCTTTCTGCTCTCAAGATGTCTATAGAAGTTGCTGCCGCCAAGAAAATGCTAACTCTGATCTCCAAAGATGGCCAACAATTCCCCGTCTCCGACGAAATAGCCGCCAAGTCGAAGCTCCTCTCCAAGAGGTTCCTATTCATCAGGGTCGGCGAGCTCCCGGAATTCTTCCCCCTCCCAACTGTTGATGGCTGGACTTTGAAGAAAATCCTGGAATGGTGTAAAGCTGGCCGTATGGTCATCTACAAGGAGCCGGAAAGTTTAATTGTTGATCTGACCGAGGAGGACGAAGAATACTTGAAGGATCTGACGGCTGACCAGCTTGTCGCCCTTCTACTGGTTTTCCCCTCTTTTTCTTCAAATCAAGCTGATTTCTAGGCTGCTGATGACCTGGGAATAGAGCATCTCGCTGCTCTTGTCGGAAAAAAAATTGTCGACTCCATCCCTGATAGCACAAACGAAGAACTCGATCTCTTGATTAGAAAGTGCTCACCTGCCGAGGAAGAAGCCGAAATTTGGAAAATAAGTAAAGATTGCGAGTTCCGTCTTATTTGAACAATAAATATCAGTGAATATGTGATTTTGTTGTGTTCATAGGGGGATAATAAAGGGGAAATAGGGCCATCTGTCGAATAAAAGCGCTTGAAACCAAGTTTAGCCTCGAATTCTTCAATTTTACGCATTTGTACCATTTGAGGGACCAATTTTTGGGGAGATTCGTTCATTTTTACCGTTATTAAAAGTTCAGAAGCAGTTTATACGGATGATGTTAGCCCTTGAAACCGTACATTTCTCTAAACAGGGCGGAAATTCAGTTTGCCAGACGCTACAGTCAATTTCCAGTATAAATTCGAGTTTCTTTCATCAGGTCTTCCAGCAATGAGGTATAGACTATTTTTGTCAAGAAATAGGGTTACCGTAACGGGACGCAAAACCTTCCGCGCGGGACCTTTTGAGCAAAAGTGATCGAGATTTTCGATTTCGTTCAAGTTTTCTGCTCCGTTTTGCCTAAAGTTCTCGAAGTGCGGTAATCCTTTTTTTTTGGGAAACAGATTGAATCTGACAGTAGAATATCTATCTCTAGCCTGACGTACTTGGAATGGAACGTTCCTTTCTTTATCAAAACTTGCCGCTGACGGCAGCATTGATACTGACCTGACAATGGGGGTTGGACCCGTGGGCGAACAGCTCAACCCCCAGTGAACAAATAGGGTGGGCAGTTTAAAAGCCAGCGAGTCCGCCTGTTCCAGCATCAGGATGAGACTCCTCCTTGTGGTCTTCCTCGCCGGCTCTTGGTACCTTTTTCCCTTTACTTTCCTCTAGCGTTGATATTAAAGCCTGGCCCTTTCCGAGCTCGAAGAGAATGTCAAGACAGCTCTTCAAGAAGCACAACAAGCTCTGACTACGAGAAACAAGGACCTGAAGACCATCAAGGGCTCGTTTTCTCTGTTTTTGGAATAATTGGAGCATTTTAGAAGACGGAAATCATCCACAGAGCCAAAAAGCCAACGAGGAGTCCCAGCACGAACAGACCCATGGGGATTTGCTTTCCGAGACCACAAAGGTACGGTATTTTAAAGGTTTTATTTGCCAGTGGGATTTACACCCGGTTTTCTGTTACTTTTCACTAGAGAATGACAAATTTTGGATTTTAGCACGGGAAAAAACTTTTATAGCCCGGGAAAGGCTGTATTCCCTGGCAAATTGATGATTTTTCAGATCATGTTGGAAAGATACGGAAAGGAAATCCTCCCCCAGCTCAAGGCGCTCAACATCACCGCCCTGATTGACGAACAACTGGCCAAGAGAAAGAAGAGAGCCGCCGCGGACTCCGGCTGTATTCAGGACGACACCGACTGCAATAGCCAGTACAAGTGAGATCTCTTTTCTTTCCTTTCACACCATTTCTGACCACAAAACTTATAAAAATTGAGAAAAATCTGTTCTATTTCAGTGCAAACTACCGTACCATTTCGGCAGTGTGCAACAATCGAGAAAATCCCGAGCTTGGAAAAGGAGTTACCGTAATCCGACGACTTCTGAACAATGCGAGCTATGCTGATGGAATTGGAGCCATCCGAACGAAATCTGCCACCGGATCGGACCTGCCCTCAACCCGCGAAATTGCCAACCGTCTCCATACCGAGGGAACCACCCCGATCTTTGACTACATGACGAATCACATGACCATGCAGTTCGGCCAATTTGTAGCCCATGATATCGTCTTCATGCCGTCTTCTACCGGTCCCAATGGAGAGAGTCTGGACTGCTCGGCCTGTGATTCTGGAGAGAAGACAGAAAACTGTGCTCCCATCAAAGTTCCGGCTAATGATACCTACTTCCCGTCGAATGGATGCATCCGACTGATCAGAGTGGTAAATGGACAGAAGGAACTCGGCCAGAGGGCCCAGATCAATCAAAATACTCACTTCTTGGACCTTTCTGCCGTCTATGGATCTACTGTGAGTTTTCTAATGTTTTCAAACCTTAAAATAAAAGAAAAAGTACCGTATCCTTTTGAATTGAAAAGGGGGAACTGTGAAATTTCGATAGGTTCCCGAGAGAAGCGCTTATTCGATGGTATTTTGGATCCACGAGGATACGGTAGCTTCTAATAGGATTCGGGGGAACCTAGGAATTTGGAAAAGGGTCCTGAAGCGATCTTATAGCCCATTTCCAACAGAAATTCCAAGGAATGACCTCTCCGCTGCGATACCAGGCCCTGCAGCGGAGACGCGCCGCCAATTTTTCATTCATGGAATATCCACTGGAAGTGGACAATATATGGGGACTGATTGTTTTAGCGGGAGTATTCAGTTTCAAAATTCGGTGGTGAAGCCAAAAGCTTCCAATCGAGTCCTGATCGGGAATTTTTTGCGGATTTATCCAATTTTTCAATTACAATAACCCATTCCTAATAGAAATTTACCTACTCCTTTTAAAATATTCCAATTTCCAGGGCTGTGAAGCTAGAAAAGTCCGTCTCTTCAAAGACGGCGAACTGGAGGAGTTGCCCCTTGGACCGTACACTCTACCCCCAAGGAACATCAATGTAATCCTCATTATCTTCCTATCAAACTTGAAAAATCGTTTCAGGACACGAATTGCCAATCCCGAACTCCGAATTACTGTTTCTTGGCAGGTGATTTCCGCGCCAGTTTACATCCGGGGCTCGGGCCGCTCCATGCCGCCTTCATCAAGCAACATAACGCGATTGCCCGGGAAATGAAGAGGATTCGACCAGGCTGGGACGACGAGAAGACGTATCAAGAAGCTAGAAGATTGATGATCGCCCGCCACCAGCATCACGTCTACAATGAATACCTGCCCAAGATTTTGGGACAGCAGACCATGCAGGAATTCGGATTGGCGCCTCTCACCTCCGGATTTTTCACTGGTTCGTCTTTTTCGTTACTTTTAGGCCATAGTTAGACAGTAATAAGGGCCACAGCAGCACTGGGATGTCAAACTGTGGCTTAAAAATAAACAGAAAGTTTTAATATCCCGTTTCCAGGCTACGACAAGAGCCTGAACCCGTCGCTTCATCCTGAATGCGCTGCCGCTGCTTTCCGCTTCGGCCACTCCATGGTCAGGAAGGATCTTCCCCGGATTAGTAACCTGAACCAAACCGTTGGAGATCCAGTAGACTTGGGAAGTAATGTCTTCTACGCGGAATCTCTCTACGACACCGCCGCTGGAGGTCCGGACTCCATGTTGGAAGGTAAAGCCACAGTTAGACAGCCTATGGGCAAATTGTTCAGGAATGATGCAGCGACCGGCCATGGCAGTCGACAGGGAGTTCTCCTTCCCCATTAGGAACCAATTGTTCGAAATAAGAGGTCAAAAAGCTTCGGGAATTGATTTGGTAGCTGTGAATATAATGAGAGGACGAGATGTTGGACTCTTTCCCTATAATGACTACCGGACGACGGTTGGACTTCCCAGAGCCGCGAATTTCGACGATCTGTTGGGACAAATGGACGCGGCGAATGTCAACGCCTTGAAGGCTGTCTACGCCAGTGTCGATGATATTGACCTATACTCGGGAATCCTCATGGAACGGCCGGCTAATGGAGCCCTCCTGGGCCGTACTGGAGCCTATATCATTGCTGAGACATTCCAGCACCTGAAGAGGGGAGATCGCTTCTTCTACGAGTCGAAAACGGACAAGACAAGGAGCCTCACACCCGAGGAGTTGAATGAAATAAGGACGAAATCCACCATTGCCAAGTTTTTCTGCTCCGTTACCAAACAGATGGACCTGGTGAATAAGGACGTCTTCGATATGTGAGTTTTGATCTCGGGAAAGGTCTGAATATGGAGGATTTCCAGAAACAGTCAACGGGTTCGGTGCAGCTCCCTTCCCGACGTGGACGTCAGCCTCTTCACTTCATTAGTGTAAAAATGAGCTTCTATAGTTCCTGCTTGGAATAAAGCTTGAATTTGAACGGGGAAAATGTCTTTTCTTGGCTACGGTATCCTCAAATGAGATGTTCTTGTGGTTCTGATTAACAGAATAGGGCTCCAATGGAGGAATAAGGGTCTAATGAGTTGGTCGGCGCGGCCTACCCAGAGTTTCTCTTCCTAAAATGGATGTTCCCAGGCATATTACATATGGTTCGAAAGCTCTTGAACTCGTGAATTCGATGGTATACCGGACACATAAAATAAAGTGGTGTCAGTTAGTCCACTATCAAATAATACCGACGAACGGCAATACATGGCAAATAAACACTGTTTCCTGAACGTGTCTTCTCCCTGTGTACCATCGAATTCGCAAGTTCGCAATTCCCACGTTTTTTTTTGCTTTTTTAAAGTTTATTTATATCACTTGGCCTTACTTTTCATCAATAGCGAAGGCAGATCAAGAAAACGCTAAAAAAACGAAGAAATACGCTAAAACGTTCAAAATTCAAATGCGCGCCACAGGCAAGGGACGCTTGTGGGGGCAGTCGCCGCGGGACCACTGCCCCCGGCGCCTAGGTCTCTGACAGTTCCTTTAAAAAGTAACTAGGCCGGGACATTTTTATTTGAAACAGACTAACAATGCCGTTTTCAGAGCCTTCGACGGCTGTTAATTTTCCTTCAATGGCCGAAGGTTTGCCGCTTTTCGCCACAGTTAGACAACCCGCTGTTTTACAGATAACAGGAAGATCTCGATCCGCTCCTACGGTGCCATGGACGAGGAGTTCATCTCGCCGTACATGACGAGTATCTGTGGCCCGTTGCGAGTTCTGGACGCGTCGATGGAATGCCAGCGCCGGCGGGATGGCGCCTACAACTACGTCTATTCGGTTCGAGCCGAGGTGAAGGAGAAGAAAGAGCCCCTGGTGGAGGTGGCCTTCGTCTGCGGCGGAGACGGCCAGCAGCGCCACGAGGAGACGGCCCAATTCGGCCCGGACACCCAGCTCAAGGAGATTCTCCGCTATTTCTTGACCAAGAACTTGAAGAAGGCCGGCGGCGCCATCCACATCCATTTGAAGAGAAACATTTGAAGAAAATGAAGAGAAAAACGCTATTACGGGGGCGATGACTTTCCGTGGTGCCACTCCAGACGGCAGCAGTCCCCTTGGATCGCCGTTTCATCATCAGCAGCCGTTTGAGTTGTATCGGCCGCCATTAGGAACCCCTCCTGCCTGCTATCCTACGACATTCTACACCGATTTAGACGATATCTAAACTGCAAAAAATAGGTCAAATAAATATTGTTGTATGCTTTTGTGCTTTCTTATTGGTTTATTTTTGTGAAATGGCCCTGGGAGAGCGACAAAAAAGTCAGGAAACAACGCCTCTGCTGTCTTGAATTTATGTCGAATATTAGTGTTTTGGTCTATTTTTGAGAAGATTTATAAGAAATAACAAATTTATTTTCGATTTATTCTTTTTTGTACTGAGAAAGACGATCAGCCAAGGTTTGGGGAATAATCACAGAGGACATACGAGCCCACGGATAAGGAAGAGCTGCTCCATCTCGCCATCGTTCTCCATCGAATATTTCAACTCGACTCAGATATAAATCTTCTTTCTGCCATCCACCAATTGCATAGATTTCTTGGTCAATGATTATTCCAGGAAAATGGGCGGAAGGATATTTCATTGGCGGCAAGGGATTCCATTTTGAATTTGATTCTTGAGGGTCGAGCTCCCACACGGCGTTTGTTGGCCCGTTGCTATCACCTCCACCAAATAGAATAAGCTTATTTTCATAAGTAACGAGTGAAGGACCACCGAGGGGCTTTGGTAAATGAGTAAATTCAATCCAGCTGTTATCTTCAGGATTATAACATTCTGCAGTTTTCGTGAGGGTGTAATCTTCAGTCCATCCACCACAAATAATTATTGTCTTGTTCCATAACGCCGCTGCTGCATGAACTCTGGTCTCTTTCATATCTCTAAAATCTGTTAATAATCTGGTTTTCCCTTATCCAAACAAAAGAGAAAATCGAAACTAAACTCACGCCATTAATGTCCATTTATTCTTCTTCGGATCGTATCTTTCCACACTTTTTAGGTATTCTTTATTTTCACGATCCCATCCTCCAAACACCCAAATATTTCCATTCCATTCCAAACAACTATTTTGAATTCTGCTGCGTCCAACATTCATATCAGCCAGTCGAATCCATTTCAGATTTTTGTCCAATTTATACAAAGCTTTTGAATTAACATAACCACCAAATAAATAGATTTCTCCATTGAGATAGATTGCTCCACTAGCAGCAGCCCTATAAGGTAATTCCAGTTCTATTTCAATCCATTTTGTTATATTCTGACTCAACACTGCCATTCCAGCGTAGGCCGTGTAATTATTTTTCACTCCTCCCATAATCAAAATCTAAACGGAGACCTATGCTAAATCTTAAAAATAACTCACAGTTTCTAAAGTGGATTTTCTATTTGTCGTATTAACAACGGCTAGCCAAATAATTAGAAATACAACAGCGCATACTAAACTGTTTGATAAGTTCGTCCCTTTTTTACGTAACTTTTTATTTTTTGCACTTTTCGAGGTAGTTTTGGTATCAAAATGATCCTCTCCGAATTTTTCAGAACCGTATATGGTTTTGGATGGGTTTTTCCTATCACCCTGGCAAGTTAGCTATCATCGAGATTCGACCTTTTTTGACACTAGGTGCTGTGGTGACTCACCATGGAGCTTTCATAAAAAGTTAGGTTGCTCTTTTTGCAGGGTTTGACATGCTCTTTTTGGCAAAAAAAGTTTGTTTCGATAGCCCTCAGGATGGCCGAGTATCGCCCTTTGGAAAATGTCGACATTTTATATAGGGGAATTGATGAGTAAAAAATAAATTGCTTGCAAGCTCTTCAATATTACTGTCAATTGATAGATCTCGAAAAATGGTCGAAATTCCGTCTGATTCGGTTTCGTTTTCGTTCATTCGACTTGAAAAACCTGATTTCGTCCAGCCCTGAAAAGGACCAACCTAACTTTTTATGAAAGCTGCATGGTGAGTCACCACATCACCTCGTGTCAAAAATGGTCGAAACTCTATGAAAGCTAACTTGCCAGGGTCACAGGAAACTCATATCCAAAGTGCTTACGATTCTGGGGAATTCGGAAGGATCACTTTGATACCAAAATTACCTCATAAAGGGCAAATAAAAAATAAAAAATAAAAAATAACGTAAATAAGGACGAACTTATCAAACAGCCTAGTATTAGGGGGATCCCAAAATACTTGCAAAGCTTTCTGAATTTTTTTTCCCATTTGTCTTCATTTCCATTCAAGTTTTCCTCCAATTCTTCTTCATTTCTATTCAATTTTTCCACCAATTCTTCTTTTTCTCTTTTCAACCTATCAATTTCTTGTTGTTGCTCAATAGCAATCGCCTGGGCTTCGTACATTGCCATTCGTGGATCATCATCATTTTCGATCATTTTGATAGCTGAAATTTTCAGCTTTTCAGAAAAGAAGAATTGGAAAAAAAATTCAGCCTGAAAATGAATGTAAGATGCAAAAAGAGTGAGATAGTGGGCCGGCGAGAGGATAAATCCTTCGATTTTCCCGGGGAAATCTTTTCTAACAACTTTAGTTCAAGGAGTAAAGAGATAAGTCATTGAGATAAAAATTCGACATTTTCAAAAGAGCGATACTCATCCTGGTGGCTAAAAACCTTTTTTTGGCTGATAACTGACGTCAAACCCTACAAAAGGAACATTTTACTGAATGTAAGATGCAAAAAGAGTGAGAAAATGGACCGGGGAGAGGTTTATTGACTGCCAAGTCGACCTCGGCCTCGCTCCAAGATCAGAACGCTTCGCGGGATTTGGAAAAAAGGGGAATAATACAGTCCCTCCACCGTATTTTGAAACCCTCCAAAAAATTTTGAAATGAAGTGTCCCTATAATTTCTGGCCGGACTGTACGCTCAAAGGAATTTTTGTCAGCAATCAGATAAAAAGTGAGAAGACATGAAGAAGGCAAAAGATAAGAGGAAAAGTTGAATTGATCGGTGACGTCACCTGGCTTTACTGATCGTCGTTAGGGAGAGGCGAGAAAAGAGAAAGAGGTTGGGAGGAAAAGGGTTTATGAGAAGGCAACGTTACTCTTTCCTGCAGGAAGAGAGAAAAAAGGGGGAAGCTAACGGTTAGCTTCTAACCTCGCCCGCGAAGGCGTCCTGCCGGAGCCCGAAGAATACAAACAGAATGAGAAAATGGGCTGGCGTCAGGTTTATTGACTGCTTGATCGCCTGATAAGGGCGCATTTTGGCCGTTATCACGACAGGAAGAGCGCATTCTGGCCGTTTTCAGCTTCTAATTTTTTAGGGATCCCCTGCGATCAATTGGAAGTGTTTCCGCTCTCAAAGAAAATGATCCAAAAAAAAATCAGTTCGTAGACTTCTGTCTTCCCTTTTTTTTTCTTTTTCTTGTGTTTGAGACGCTTTTTCGGCCTTCTAGCTTCAATTTATCGAAAAGATATTGCTCCGTGACGTTGTCTATTCCCTAAAAATTTGAGTTTCTCTTTTTCACATAGGAATTACGATATTCTCAACATTAGAATGACTTCTATTCCCGCCGTTTTCTAAAGAACTTGAAAAATGGAAATACCAAAATTACTAGAAACCAAAATAGTCTTGTAGCTCAGTTATACCTGCCGTTTAATTTCGTCTCTGGCCATTTTTTCCATTTTCTCCACCCATCCCTCGGATTTTAGTCGATTTATTAGAATTTTCTAAAGAATGTTGATTATTTTCTGATGTGGAGGTTAAAAAGAGGAGCTTTTACAAATGAAAAACGACTTACCTCGATCCTTTCAAGCTCCTTACTATCGGAAAATCGCCTCTCCACTCCTTCAAACTTCTTCTCCATCTCAGCAGCTGTCATATGGCTCATTTTGTGAGCTGAAAATTGAAAACTTGAAGAGGAACTGATGGGAAAATGTTAAAAACACGAGAAATATCACTATCTTAAAAAGAGAAACTCAAAAGTAGGAGCGTGGTTTGACAGGAATGTACAAAAAGAGGTCGATAATGAGCAAAAAAGTGAAGGAATGTACAAAAAGGGGGCCAACCATCTTCCTCACCTGGTGAGCTCACCAAATCTAGAAAATCAAATTTTTTTGATTTTGATGATACTTCATCCTATTTGTATTATTTTTCGATCGTGTTTTTACTTTTTTTGATATTTTCAATTACTAACAATATCTAGAGATCACGGGGAATCCGATGCCGTAACTTTTATTTCATAAGGATGAATGCCAGAAAAGTTGTAAGCCATAATATGATAAAAGTGAATTTTTTCAAATGAAAAAAATCAACTTAGCAACATATCTGGTAGGTTCTTATACGTCGCTGCTACTCTTCGATAGTAGATTTTATTTATATCTTATATTTGCTTATTACTATTTATATGTTTCTAGATCAGAAAAATGTGGGGAAGAAGATAAACTATGTTGTAAAGCTTGAGATGAAAGAAAACAGAAGATATTTTGATAAAATGATTTATATACCTTATTCACGATGTTATCCTCTCAGATCAATTCATGTGATATTCTTTTGATTCTTTTTAATGTTTTTTTTACATAGAAATAGGTTTGAACTTACCCTGGAATATAATTATAAGCTAGATGAATATGCAGAGAGAAGTTTTTGAAGTTGGTATTGTATGAAATCCGCTTTTCTTTGCAAAAACGTTATTTTTTTTTCATATTTGTCTACATTCTTAGTGTTTCTGTATCACAACAAATCAGGGAACAATAATAGGTAGGTAAGATGTCGCAGAAACAAAGAATTATTCAGAAAGAGTCAGAAATCAGTTTCAGAAGTTCGCTGGAGTTATCTATTGATGTTCTTTTCATGTATTCCCTTATAACTGATGGTATATGCATCCAGCGTGATGTATTAGGTTGTAGTTATGTAGAATAACACCTCAGAAAGTTAAAAAATAAAAGCAAAAATATAAAAAATGCAAAAGAAACGAACCCTGGTCATTCCATTTTAAGTCGAGCAGCAATCCACTGAGCTACGTAAGCTTTCTTTCGAGATTTTTAGAAAATAGATAATCAATTTTTTTAATTCCTGCACAACCACTTTTGGCATTCTTTCTTCTACTGCCACCACACCTACCATTATATATGTTTCTATTCATATATTTCTGGGTCAAAAAGTTGTGAGGAAGAAGCCTGGATAGGTTAGAAAGCACGAGTTGTAGGATAACTGGAGATATAGCCATAAATTCGTCCCAGTTCCTCGAGCTTGACTTCCTGTCTCAAAGCAAATAATGTGACTTTATCTTCACTCTGTTCTATGTTTTTATCGTTTATTAGGACATGGACTTACCCTAGAAGAGAAGTATCGTTTAGAATAACATCTGCAAAAAAGTTGTTGGGGTCGGTAGGTAGAGATTCCAATGAATGACCATATTCTCATCTATTTTTTTGTATTTCCTTCATTTTTCTTTATTCTTTTTTTTGTTTTATCAAATAGATTAGTAATAAAATGAGTACTTTGTAGTTCGACTTAGAAAAAAGCAGTAGAAAAACAATAGGATGGTTATTCTTGGAAATTACTTGCTCTTCCTCAAAATCATTCATTCGTAGATATTTAACATTATTTCTATACGAAACCCAAGTTATTTATTCATTTTAGAGCCTTACTTACCTCTAGAAATAAAAAAGTAGAATGTAAACAAAAGCTTTTTCCTGGCTGAAATTGCTGATGGGTGCAGTGGAGGGTATTTTTCCTTCCTAGAATACTTTTTGGAGTTTCTACAGCTTGTAGACAAAATAAACTAGCTGTTGTATATCAAAATAATCTCAAACAATTTAAAAATCAGCACAAAATAAAATCAGAAGCATTGGATAGAGTACAGAGGTCGGCGAAGTCTATAGCTTAGCCTCATACCCTTTCCTTTTAATTTCCTTCTTTTTTTAATCAATTACTTTATATGTTTTTATATTTTTATTATCGAAAACATTCGGGGAAAAACAACCATAACAAAAACAACATATAATAAAGCAACACAATTTTCCGAAAGGAAACATAATCGAAAAACAAAGGAACTGCTCGAAGGGGAAATTAACTCTCATAATTAGAAATATCATTATTTGAATCATAAAATCTGCTGAATGATGTGGCGCTTCTGCTTAAATAAGATGAAAGAAGTTCTTCTTCGTCGCTGTTGATGGTTTCCTCCCGAGAAGAAGCAAGATCCATTCCATCTAATGTACTATCTACGGCATTCCTCCTACAAAATAAGAGTAGTTCTTTTAATAAACCTACAGCTACTTGATTTAAAGAAAATGAAACAAAACCAATGTGACTCACGCGAAAAGTTGGTCCTCCTTTGGCTTCATTTTTTTATACATCTCCGGGTATTTATGCCCGATTTTCTCCATAAATTTGCTGAAAGCTTCTCTGGTAGGTTGTTGAAACAATCCTGGTCGTAGTTTACAATCTTTCCGAAATTCAAAATATTACAACACATTACTTCTATTGTCATACTTCTAATTTTCCAAAGAGAACATCTGCTTCTTTTGAGGAAATGCTGTTCCTTTCTAGTAAGTTCTCACCAGGTGAGGAAGATGGTTGGCCCCCTTTTTGTACAAACGAAAAATGCGCACCTTTTCGAAATTATGTGGCTTAATGGAAGAGGAACCATCAATCACAAAAATAATAGCATCCAAATTAG
The DNA here is from genome assembly GCA_932521035.1 of Oscheius dolichura. NCBI lineage: Eukaryota > Metazoa > Nematoda > Chromadorea > Rhabditida > Rhabditidae > Oscheius > Oscheius dolichura. The sequence goes on from OW051494.1 coordinate 9,136,142, forward strand.
TTTCCTCCGTTTTCCGATCAGGCTTACAAGGGTCCGCCACGCAAACATATCCCTGAAAAGAAATTGGAAGAAACAGTGAAGCTGCAAGGATTACTTACAGGCTTCAAATTGAATTTTCCAATATAGGATCTCATAACACTTTGGTCCGCATCAAATGAAGAGTCCAAAACATCTATCAAGTCGGCTTTGCACTTGCAGCCACCGTTGCCATCGGGTACCGAATACTTGTAGCAGTGGCTGACGCTTTTCGGGATGGGCGGGATCGGTCCTTGGACGCAAACCAGAGGCAGACGGTCAAAAATCGGCACGTCGACAACTTTTCCATTATGATAGGCCATGGCGTACCGTCCCTGGTCTGAGCAGCGTTTGTTGGGCACGCCGGCGGCCCAGTACGCGGTTTCCAGAGTGGCCGACTTCCCATGCTTCTTGTGGTGGAGCATCTTCCACTCGTTAAGCTGGTCGGGAGGGTCACGGGCCGCCTTGGTGCAGTCAGTCGTCCCCGAGATGGGGTTCCGTGATCCGGGCAGCCAGAACTTTCCATTGCCAACGCTGGTTTTCAGCTTGGCACTGTCCAAATAATCCGGAGTGGCGACGAAACAATCTTCACAGAAAGTCTAAGCCCTTCTTTAGTTGGAAAAGAAACAAACAAGCCTCGCAGACATCGTGGAAGTAGTTCAGGTCGACTTCTCCGCTCGATTCCAACTTGGGCACGTAGACGTTGCGGGTCAGGCGGAGAGTAAAGCTGCCATCATTGGACTGGATGGCTCGGTTGCCAAAGCCGCCCGACTTGTGTTTTACAGTATCTGTCTGGCCACCACAAAGACTGCCCCAGCCAGTCAGACCCAAATTCTCTGCAAAAATTGTGTACAAGTGTAAATGCTCGTTTAAAATTCACGTTCTCCAAAGGCCTTCTTCATAATCTTCGTGACTTCCGCAGTTTTTTGCTGTCGAGAGCGACAAAAAAGTCAGGAAACAACGCCTCTGCTGTCTTGAATTTATGTCGAATATTAGTGTTTTGGTCTATTTTTGAGAAGATTTATAAGAAATTACAAATTTATTTTCGATTTATTCTTTTTTGTACTGAGAAAGACGATCAGCCAAGGTTTGGGGAATAATCACAGAGGACATACCAGCCCACGAATAAGGAAGAGCTGCTCCATCTCGCCATCGTTCTCCATCGAATATTTCAACTCGACTCAGAAAAAAAGAAAGTAAATATTCTTTCCGCCATCCACCAATTGCATAAATTTCTTGGTCAACGATTTTTCCAGCAAAAATGATGGAAGGATATTTCATTGGCGGCAAGGGATTCCATTTTGAATTTGATTCTTGAGGGTCGAGCTCCCACACGGCGTTTGTTGCCCCTTTGCCATCCAATCCACCAAATAGAATAAGCTTATTTTCATAAGTAACGAGTGAATGACCAAAGAGGATCTCTGGTGAAGAGGGAAATTCAGTCCAGCGGTTATCTTCAGGATTGTAACATTCTGCAGAGTCCGTCATGGTTTCATTTCCATTCCATCCACCACAAATAATTATTTTATTGTTCCATACTGCCACTGCTGCTCCAGTTCTGGCATGTTTCATATCTCTAAAATCTGTTAATAATCTGGTTTTCCCTTATCCAAACAAAAGAGAAAATCGAAACTAAACTCACGCCATTAATGTCCATTTATTCTCCTTCGGTTCGTATCTTTCCACACTTTTTAGGTATTCTTTATTTTCAGGATCCCATCCTCCAAACACCCAAATATATCCATTCCATTCCAAACAACTATTTTGAATCACAAAGCGTCGAACATTCATATCAGCCAGTCGAATCCATTTCAGATTTTTGTCCAATTTATACAAATCTTTTGGATTATTGACACCACCAAATACAAAGATTCATTGAGATAGATTGCTCCACTAGCAGCAGCTTTATCAGGTAATTCCAGTTCTATTTCAATCCATTTTGTTCTATCCTGGCTCAACAACGCCATCCCAGTGTCCGTTTCATTATTTTTCACTCCTCCCATAATCAAAATCTAAACGGAGACCTATGCTAAATCTTAAAAATAACTCACAGTTTCTGAAGTGGATTTTCTTTTTGTCGTATTGTCAACGACTGTCCAAGGAATTAGAAATACAACAGCGCAGACTAAACTGTTTGATAAGTTCGTCCCTTTTTTACGTAACTTTTTATTTTTTGCACTTTTCGAGGTAGTTTTGGTATCAAAATGATCCTCTCCGAATTTTTCAGAACCGTATATGGTTTTGGATGGGTGTTTCCTATCACCCTCCATGGAGCTTTCATAAAAAGTTAGGTTGCTCTTTTTGCAGGGTTTGACATGCTCTTTTTGGCAAAAAAAGTTTGTTTCGATAGCCCCCAGGATGGCCGAGTATCGTCCTTTGGAAAATGTCGACATTTTATATAGGGGAATTGATCAGTAAAAAATAAATTGCTCGCAAGCTCTTCAATATTACTGTCAATTGATAGATCTCGAAAAATGGTCGAAATTCCGTCTGATTCGGTTTCGTTTTCGTTCATTCGACTTGAAAAACCTGATTTCGTCCAGCCCTGAAAAGGACCAACCTAACTTTTTATGAAAGCTGCATGGTGAGTCACCACATCACCTCGTGTCAAAAATGGTCGAAACTCTATGAAAGCTAACTTGCCAGGGTCACAGGAAACTCATATCCAAAGTGCTTACGATTCTGGGGAATTAGGAGAGAATCATTTTGACACCAAAAGCACCTCAAAACGTATGCAAAATAAAAAGTTACGTAAAAAGGGACGAACTTATCAAACAACCTAGTATTAGGGGGATCCCAAAATACTTGCAAAGCTTGCTGAATTTTTTTTCCAATTTGTTTTCATTTCCATTCAATTTTTCCACCAATTCTTCCTTTTCTCTTTTCAACCTATCAATTTCTTGTTGTTTCTCAATAGCGATCGCCTGAACTTTGTGCATTGCCATAACTGGATCATCGCTCATTTTGACAGCTGAAAATGAATTTTACTGAATGTGAGATGAAAAAAAAATGAGAAAATGGGCTGGCGAGAGGTTTATTGACTGCCTGAGCGCCTGATAAGGGCGCATTTTGGCCGTTATCCAGACAGGAAGAGCAAATGCTAGCCGTTTCAACTTCTAACATTTCAGGGAACCCCTGCGATCAATTGGAAGTGTTTCCGCTCTCAAAGAAAATGATCCAATGTGGAAAGGTTTCTTTATTTACGAATTTGAAGAGAAACATTTGAAGAAAATGAAGAGAAAAACGAAGAATTGATGGATTCTCGAATGACAAGTCGACCTCGGCCCCGCTCCAAGATCAGAACGCTCCGCGGGATTTGGGGAATGACCAGGGTTCGTTTCTTTTGCATTTTTTATATTTTTGCTTTTATTTTTTAACTTTCTGAGGTGTTATTCTACATAACTACAACCTAATACATCACGCTGGATGCATATACCATCAGTTATAAGGGAATACATGAAAAGAACATCAATAGATAACTCCAGCGAACTTCTGAAACTGATTTCTGACTCTTTCTGAATAATTCTTTGTTTCTGCGACATCTTACCTACCTATTATTGTTCCCTGATTTGTTGTGATACAGAAACACTAAGAATGTACACAAATATGAAAAAAAATAACGTTTTTGCAAAGAAAAGCGGATTTCATACAATACCAACTTCAAAAACTTCTCTCTGCATATTCATCTAGCTTATAATTATATTCCAGGGTAAGTTCAAACCTATTTCTATGTAAAAAAAACATTAAAAAGAATCAAAAGAATATCACATGAATCGATCTGAGAGGATAACATCGTAAATAAGGTATATAAATCATTTTATCAAAATATCTTCTGTTTTCTTCCATCTCAAGCTTTACAACATAGCTTATCTTCTTCCCCACATTTTTCTGATCTAGAAACATATAAATAGTAATAAGCAAATATAAGATATAAATAAAATCTACTATCGAAGAGTAGTAGCGACGTATAAGAACCTACCAGATATGTTGCTAAGTTGATTTTTTTCATTTGAAAAAATTCACTTTTGTCATATTATGGCTTACAACTTTTCTGGCATTCATCCTTATGAAATAAAAGTTACGGCATCGGATTCCCCGTGATCTCTAGATATTGTTAGTAATTTTTTTCCACTCCCTTCGCGGGCGCGAAGACGCTGAAGGAAGTCCTCCCGGCCGGCCAGCACAAGCTGACCATCGTCGCCGAACGTCCTCAGCCGGCGTCGACTCGCGGTTCCTCTTCATAAAATCAAATCATTTTGACTTGAGAAATAAAGATCTCGACAAAGTTACTGTATCTCTCTTCTTCTTCTTTTCGTTGTCTGTCGATTAAACGCGCTACAAAGCTAACCGTCTGCTAATGAGAAAGGAACTCCAGCGGCTCCTAATAGAACCCGTTTTTTTCCGCTGGTGCCGAGTCCTGCATTCCGTTTTTAGCTTTTCTGATCTTTCGAAACCAGGAACTACGCTTTTAGGCCGCTTTTACGCTCCCCAAAGCTAGAAAATACGCTGAAAGCAAGCAGAAAACGCGGGGGCCACAGTGCAGGGTTACGCGGTTCCTTGAACTTTCAATGGTCCCGACGGGACTCCAGGACAAAAGTGAACTGTAGCGATGAGCTTTGCCGTCGTCTAGACCGCTTGTAACTGTTTATCTGTTTGCTTGAGGTCTTCGTTTTCTCACCATGGAGAAATTTATGAGGAGAATGAGAGCAGTTGTCTATTCCCTTCTTCCAGGCCTGCTTTTCAAGCTTCCTTCTTTTATAGCCCTTCCGCGATAATTCTAATAATAAATCTGCACGGGACACTTGTAAAAACCGAGCTGAATACAATTTCCTTGCAATGAGGCGAGAAAACGAGGAAAGAAAGCATAATAAGGGCTAAAATCCTGTTGAAGCCGGTCTAGTGGCCGGCTGACGACCGCCCCTGTCTTCCCTTTCCTAACATCTCTTCCCAGACTCCCTTTTCCCTGAACATCCGGCTTTACTCTCTAGATTCTGGTCTAATTTGCCTGTTTCAGGAGTAACCACCCCTTGACCATGAAACTTCTGCTCGTATTCTTGATTCTTCTTGGCACAGTTAGCGCCATTGATAGTGAGTCGTATATTTTACAATTTTATTGTATTTTCCTCATAGGAGCACTATGCTTAGATGCATGTTTGAGAATCAACGCTTTCCCCGTTGGTGGCACGATTCCGTGCAGAAAAATATACGGCTATGGTATGTTTAGCCTTCTTGTAGTCGGTTTCCCGGGTATATTTTCGTTAATTTATGCACTCCCCGTTTTAAAATCAAAGATTACGGTGACTAAATTGAATTAAACCGTGCGAATCCGGTGGATATCCGTTGTAAACAGACTAAATAAGAATAATTCATGTATTGTGTCCAGAGATACGTGAAGCCAGCTGCCCTCCAGCTTGTACTCAGTATAAACGCCACGGATGCGTTTGCCCCCTCCACCCTCTTATCGGCCTAAATAAATCGGTTCATCTGCATCAATGCTCAATTTTTTCTAATTTTTTTTAAAACCCCGACCGGAGAATAAAGTTGTGGGAAGAGGGAAACGATGGTTTCCTAAAGATCCCTCGCTTTCCTCTCACTGACCTCTTGTCTCCAAACTAGAGAACCACCCCGCTGATCTCGGCAGTCGCCCTCCCCTATCAGCTGATAGCGCTCCTCCTCGTTGGTTTAATTACCCAAGTTTGAGGTACTAACTACCTTCCGACCCTATGAAAATAGAGGACGAGAAGAAATTTTGGAACAGCTTCCCCCCGAAAGAGAGGGGAGGCGACATATCAGAAAGCGCGAAGAAATCATGATACGGCTTTTCTCTTTTCTTTCAGCATAGAACTAATAGTTCCCTCTAAGCTTGTTTACAGTAACCCGAGAAGTACAGTAACCTGTTGATAACAACGGCCCAAACAACAAGACAATGAGAACAAGTAGTAATGATTTTTACTTCGTTTGCGTTTATTTCCCTTGCGAGTTGGAATTGGCTCTTTTTATGACGTCTTATCCTTTTCAATGATTAGTAGGAGATAGAGTTCCACTATCAAAGACATAAAAAGGAAGATGAGAAGACGCATCAGGTCTGTGAATGCTCCATGCCACTGTAATCCTTCCAAGACCAGGAAGACGGCGGCACAAGTCAGGAGAATTTTACCCACGTGGAGAGTAATCCTAACCGGACCGAGGTAGACTCCTCTCTTCGTTTTTCCGCTTCTCCGCCAACAAATATACTGCCAAATTTCTGTGAAAATGGAACAAATGATGACGAGACCAATCAGGAACATAAGGCAAATGGTCACAATACAGTCGGTAGTCGGTGTCTCACGATAAACATGAGGGATCGCCAGTGCTAGGAAACAACCGATGAGAAAAAGTTGCACGAGCCAGGCGGAGAGCATAATCTGAAAATTGATGTTTTTAATTAGTACCAAATATCCGCCTTGAATGCCCTTCACAACTTTTCGAGGATCAGAAACGGTAGTAGGGCTTCTCTATAGGCAAAAAGCAAAAAAGGAAGGAGAGCAGGGATCATTTCCCACTAACTGCCCCCGAATCTTCTAGAAAGCCCTTTTTGACGCTCGAGAACCTACAGTAGTCAGATATTCATCATTTAATCGTAAAAAGAAGGCTCCGGATTGTAGAGACCCCGGTTTACCCACTGCCATAGCCGGGATCCGACCGGAAGGCGGATTACTGGGCTCACAGTCTTTTGAAATCAGAGCCACAAAAATGAAAAGGTCTCGGCAAGACAACGGTATAAAGGCGCCACAGTTTTGTAACAGTTTTGAATAAAGATGTTCCTTCGGCCGAGACTTTACGGGTGCAGGGGATCGGACTATCGAGCCGTGTACGACCAATCTCCAGCGCTATACCTTCTGCATAGAAAAGTGCAGTTAGGATTTGTTCCTGGTTCTTCTAGAAAAGTGCCCAGATGCTTGTAGACCTGCGGTTGTCATAGAATCCCTGGGTAATTTTAATCAGGCCAGACTGACCGCTGAGGTTTTTTTTTGCAATGGCTGGATTTTCAACTACAGGCAATTTGGCAATTTGGGGGAAAAAGCGCCTGAAGGTCAGGTTGAAATTGAAAATCAAGCAAGTTTTTGCTTTTGAAAATACTAAATGGATAGCCGGAGTTGAAAAGCCAGCCGTTGGAAACGGACTAGAGGATGGTTGCACTGGCAGGGGCGAGAGATTTCAGACCCTCATCTGGCCCTAGTATAACTTGAGGTCCAGGAAGGTTCTCCACTTTCTAGCCTTTCCCATCTTGATCCCAACCATACTGTGGACTATTGAGCTACCATATCCGCCTTGTTAGGTCTTTTTCTACAGTCCTAGTGGTGAATACAGAGCACAATTCTGGTCTGCCACCTAGAACCCCTGGCTTTAGTCCATTTTTTTGTGACGAGCGAAAATAGCCGAAAACAAAATAAGAAATACTGGTAAAACGTACAAGCATGTCAGCCGGTTGATAATCGCTCGTTACTTTTCTTCCTTGTTCTTTTTTAGGAATTTCCGGAGCCGTGGTGCGTTTCGGCGTTGGCGGTTCACGTTTCTTATCCTCCATTCTGGATACAGTAGTTTTTGTTACATTTTCTTCTTTTTTCGTCTTCTTCTCCGGCGTTGACACTTGTGCCGGGCTGTCAGACGGCTTATCCTTTTCATTGTCTAGGACGAGAAAGGAAATAAATATCCGAGCAGTCGTTTTTATTTCAGAGCGCTTCTTCGTTTGCCCTGCCCCTGGTCATTGGAATTATTCTCTTCACCATAATCTTCGTGACTTCCGCAGTTTTTTGCTGTCGAGAGCGACAAAAAAGTCAGGAAACAACGCCTCTGCTGTCTTGAATTTATGTCGAATATTAGTGTTTTGGTCTATTTTTGAGAAGATTTATAAGAAATAACAAATTTATTTATTCTTTTTTGTACTGGCAAAGACGATCAGCCAAGGTTTGGGGAATAATCACAGAGGACATAAAAGACCCAGTATAAGGAAGAGCTGCTCCATCTCGCCATCGTTTTCCATCGAATATTTCAACTCGACTCAGATAGAAACGAATTACCTGCTCTCCACCAATTGCCTGCACTCCACCAATTGCATAAATTTCTTGGTCAAGGATTTTTCCAGCAAAATGGGAGGAAGGATATTTCATTGGCGATAATGATTTCCATGTTGGATTTGATTCTTGAGGGTCGAGCTCCCACACGGCGTTATCTCCACCAAGTAGAATAAGCTTATTTTCATAAGTAACGAGTGAATGACCAACGAGGGGCTCTGGTGAAGAGGGAAATTCAGTCCAGCTGTTATCTTCAGGATTATAACATTCTGCAGTATCCGTGAGGGTGTCTCCAATCGATCCACCACAAATAATTATTTTATTGTTCCATACTGCCGCTGCTGCATCAGGTCTTGCAATTTTCATATCTCTAAAATCTGTTAATAATCTGGTTTTCTCTTATCCAAACTAGGCATGTCAAACAAAAAAAGGATATGGTTAACCGGCCCGATAACCATATCGGGCCCAAAACCCGGCCCGTTCGACATGCCTAATCCAAACAAAAGAGAAAATCGAAACTAAACTCACGCCATTAATGTCCATTTATTCTCCTTCGGATCGTATCTTTCCACCCTTTTTAGAAGCTTAATATTTTCATATACTCCTCCAAACACCCAAATATATCCATTCCATTCCAAACAATTATTTTCAATCCCCCAGCGTCCAACATTCATATCAGCCAGTCGAATCCATTTCAGATTTTTGTTCAATTTGTACAAAGCTTTTCGATTTCCCCAACCACCAAATAAATAGATTTCTCCATTGAGATAAGTTGCTCCACTAGTAGAAGCTTCATAAGGTAATTCCAGTTCTATTTCAATCCATTCTGTTCTATCCTGGCTCAACACCGCCATCCCAGCGTGGGCCGTGTTATTTTTCATTCCTCCCATAATCAAAATCTAAACGGAGACCTATGCTAAATCTAAAAAATAACTCACAGTTTCTGAAGTGGATTTTCTTTTTGTCGTATTGTCAACGACTGTCCAAGGAATTAGAAATACAACAGCGCAGACTAAACTGTTTGATAAGTTCGTCCCTTTTTTACGTAACTTTTTATTTTTTGCACTTTTCGAGGTAGTTTTGGTATCAAAATGATCCTCTCCGAATTTTTCAGAACCGTATATGGTTTTGGATGGGTTTTTCCTATCACCCTGGCAAGTTAGCTATCATCGAGATTCGACCTTTTTTGACACTTCTGAAGGTGGGATACAAACGAACATGGCGGGGAAGAATCGGTATATCTCGGCTATTTCTGGACTGACCTCTCTACTACTTGAACAAAAGCTGTTCGTTAGGCCGAGATCTATAGAATCATTCCAACGCTGAAGTAATTGGAATTAATTGGATTTTTGCCGTTGAGTTTCCCTATATACAAATTCGACATTTTCAAAAGAGCGATACTCGGCCGTCCTAGAGGCTACGGGATAAACTTTTTTCTCTCTGAAACTCTATGAAAGCTAACTTGCCAGGGTCACAGGAAACTCATATCCAAAGTGCTTACGATTCTGGGGAATTAGGAGTGAATCATTTTGACACCAAAATTACCTCATAAAGGGCAAAAAATATAACAAATTACGTAAAAAGGGACGAACTTATCAAACAACCTAGTATTAGGGGGATCCCAAAATACTTGCAAAGCTTGCTGAATTTTTTTTCCAATTTGTCTTCATTTCCATTCAATTTTTTCTCCAATTCTTCTTTTTCTCTTTTCAACCTATAAATTTCTTGTTGTTTCTCAATCGCCTGGGCTTCGTACATTGCCATACGTGGATCATCATCATTTTCGATCATTTTGATAGCTGAAATTTTCAGCTTTTCAGAAAAGAAGAATTGGAAAAAAAAATTTAGCCTGAAAATGAATGAAAAATGAATGTGAAAATGAATGTAAGATGCAAAAAGAGTGAGAAAATGGACCGGGGAGAGGTTTATTGACTGCCTGAGCGCCTGATAAGGGCGCATTTTTCTTTTTATCTCGACCGGAAGAGCGAATTCTGGCCGTTTTCAGCTTCTAATTTTTCAGGGAACCCCTGGGATCCATTGGAAGTGTTTCCGCTCTCAAAGAAAATGATCATCCAATGTGGAAAGGTTTCTTTATCTACGAATTTGAAGAGAAACATTTGAAGAAGAGAAAAACGAAGAATTGATGGATTCTGAAATGCTTCTCAAACTTCTTTTTTTATAATTTGAGACTACAAGTTCTACAGCATTTTCTACCGACACTCCTTCAATATAATTTTTAATTTTGAAAGACAAAAAATAAACAAAGTAAAGAAAGAGAGAGATCAAACTTCGATGCCCGTATCTTCTTGAATCCATTTCTTAATCAGTTCGTCGACTTCTGTCTTCGCCGTGTTTGAGACGCTTTTTCGGCCTTCTAGCTTCAATTTATCGAAAGGATATTGCTCCGTGACGTTGTCTATTCCCCAAAAATTCCCTTGAGTTTCTCTTTTTCACATAGGAATTACGATATTCTCAACATTAGAATGACTTCTATTCCCGCCGTTTTCTAAAGAACTTGAAAAATGGAAGTACCAAAATTACTAGAAACCAAAAAGTCAAAAAAAAAAGAAAAAAAATGAACGAAAACGCTCCTACCTGCCGTTTAATTTCGTCTCTAGTCATTTTTTCCATCTTCTCCACCCATCCCTCGGATTTTAGTCGATTTATTAGAATTTTCTAAAGAATGTTGATTATTTTCTGATGTGGAGGTTAAAAAGAGGAGCTTTTACAAATGAAAAACGACTTACCTCGATCCTTTCAAGCTCCTTACTATCGGAAAATCGCCTCTCCGCTCAAAAAATTTTCGACTAGAAACAAGATTATGATTTTTGTGTCAACGCTTGGAAAACTCACTTATTGTATCCTTCCTTGACTGAATCCTTGGCATTGCAAGCCATTTCTTTGCACTTTTCCATCACTCCTTTCTAAAAAAGAGGAAGATTAAGATTTTTTGGAAGATTAAAGCAAAGGAAAAGACTACTTACATCGTTATTATCAGCCATTTTTCTATTTTTAAAGAATAAAATTGGCAAATTTAGTAGTAACCGCGTAGAGGACTGTTTACTGACCGTCCATCTTCCTTTTATACCCTTGCGTGTTATTTTTCTCAGCTCTCTCTCGATTTTTTCGTGTTCTCTCCGGTGTTTACCAGACTTTCCTCTGGAACAAAGATCACGTGAATGTAAATAACTGTTGGGAAAGCCCCTGATGTGTTTTTGAGGCCGGCTGGGCGGGGGTCAGCATGTTCTTTCGCTCCCAATTCCACCGATACACACAGCTGGCCCGAGTGGTAAACATATTTGAACGCCAGCCGGGGGAGGGAGAAAAATAGGCAAGGACAGCGGGCTCAAAAGATCAGAAATCCGGAAAGCTACCAATTTCTCACGGAAACCTAGGATTTCCGCGAAATATTGGTGCATCCCCGTCATTTTTGCTTTTTATAGTCCATTTCCAACGGCCGGTTTTCGAATATCAGGACCTTTTGACGTTTTCGTGAACAAATTGCCCGATTTTCCGGCAGAAAGTTGAAAAATTCAAAAATTTCTTTACAAAACAGCGAAAAGGTCCCAGAACGCGGAAACCGGCCGTTGGAAATGGACTATAAAAAGCAAAAATGATATTTTCCACTTTTAATCCCCGGGAGCGGCCGCTTTCAGCTATTTTCTGACCTATTTTTAATCCGGATACTGCAGATTAAAATGAGCCCATACTGTGAGTGAAAATGAGCCCCTTTAAGAGATTTTGGTCAAGAGGAGAAGGAAGACACCAAGTACGGGCAACTAATTATTTTCTTATAATGAGGGAGGAGGTCGAGAAAGACTACAACAAGTACTTTAGTCTGTTAAAAAGAGAAGTTTTCCATCGAACAATTTATTGTTTCATTATTCTTTACAAAGAAGATCAGCATAATGTTGAGGAATAATAAAAGCCGGCATATTTCTAGCTTCATAAGGGAGGCGCGGTCCATTCCGCCACTGATTTCCCTTAAATATTTCAACTCGGTTAAGATCTTCTCGACCATTATAAAGTCCTCCAATAGCAAAGATTTCATAGTCCAAAACAATTCCCGGGAAGCCGACAGCAGCTATTTTCATTGTGGACGTCTTTTTCCAATTTTCATTTCCTGTAGGATGAACCAATTCCAGAACGGAGTCAGCAGCCTGTAGATCTTCTATATAGCCTCCCATTAAAATCAGTCTATTTTGATAAGAAACGAGAGAATGGCCACTTCGTGGAGACGGCAGCTTTTCCCATTCGGACCACAGGCCAAGTTGAGGATCAAAACATTCCACACTGGACAGGATCACATTGGAGCACCCGCGGCCGCCACAAATGATTACTTTCCCATTCCAGACAGCGGCAGCACCAAAACTTCGAACGTATTTCATTTGTCTAAAATGGATTTTATTAACGGGGATACTGTAGCGTGGGATGGAGCTGTCCAATGGACCAGAGCTGGTAAATCTTATTTTAGGCCATTTGCACTTCCTATAGGTCCATTCTAACGGGTATCTCAGGGCGGGTCTTCGCAGGACCTATTGCAACAAAAAGGAACAAAAAGGAATCATTTCTTTTACAGTACCCGTTGGTTTCTTCTTTTCTTTGAAAGATAACTGTCAGGGTTGTGGTCATGTAAAGAGAATTAGCAGTCGGCGCAAAGGCGGGTGGTTAGCTCAGTGGTTGAGTGCCGCACTGGCAGGACGAAGGTCGTGCGTTCAATTCCCCCACCGTCCAACGGATTTTTGCGAAAACCTCTGTGACTTCTATAGTCTGTTTCCAACGGCCGGTTCGTTGCGGGACCTTTTGGCGTTTTCGTGAACAAATTGCCCGAATTTCCGGCAAAATTTGGAAAATTCAAAATTTTGCTTACGGAACAACCGATAGGGGAAACGAACTATACGTAATAAACCTTGATCACTAAAAAAGCTGAAGTTTGAGGTTTTTGGTATCAAACTGTAAATGGGAAAGAGCGTTTTTAGGAGGGCCTACAGTAAGCTCACTGCCGCCCAGCTGCCGGACTCTCAGCTCGTCCAAAAGCTCATGAATGGGCAGATTATTACCCATCCATACGGTATCCCCATAAATTACCAACTCCTTTGGCAGAGATTTTTTTAAACTGTTCAACTTACGGCATTAGAGTCCATTCGTTCTTTTTTGGATCATATCGCTCGACACTTTTCAATGGGCCAAAATTATTATTTCCTCCAAATACCCAAATAAATCCATCAATTTCCAGAGAACAATTGGAGATGTAGCCGCGTCCCTCGTTCATATCCGCCAATTGTGTCCATTTCATATGTTTACCCAATTTGTATAAAGATTTGGGTTTTGGGCAACCGCCGAAGATGTAAATTTCTTCGTTGAGATAGGCAGCGCCGCCCCATCCCAATCCGTGAGGCAGCTCGAGGTCCAGCTCCGTCCATTTAGCTTGGCTTTTGTTCCAGATGGTCATTCGGGAAAGAGATTCATGATATCGTAGTCCACCAACGATTAGAACCTGAAATAGTTCTCGTTAATTTTGGAATAAGTGAATAAGGTCAAATCGACTGCCAGGGACCCAAGAAAATTGTGGTAAAGGGGGAAACTCGAACAGCCAAAATTCTCCTTCTGGCGGTGAGCAAATTGTCTATTTTTTTATTTTCGAAAACAATGGTATCTAATCGATATTAAAAAAAGAAACATAATAACTTTGATATGAAATTTCTAAATAAAGGAAAAGTGAAAAAAAATAACAAGAAATAAATCTAGAAATCTGTTTCGGCCTTTTCTAACTGGCTTGTTTGGAATAAGGGACGATCCCTCTTCTAAAACGACAGATTTAGATAAAATTGAATACTTCTACTATAATCTTGGATTAAAAAGTCGACGTTTTAGAGGACTGCAAACGAAAAAATCCGAAGAATATCGCCTATGAATTATTTCAGGTCAGACGATTCTTGTAAAGTTCACCTCACCCTGGTGACAACGCAAAAATGTGCATTTTAGGCTAGAAAATATCCGAATTTTGCCTGAAACTCTTCTAGTTTCCTAAAAAAACATACCGTCTCCTTTGAGTTGGCCTTTTTCCAGCTGAATTTGACTGGGTGTTTTAGTTCCAAAGAATCTAGACGTTCTCGCTGCTTTGTTATCGATTTTAAAATTTGATCAACTGGAAAAATACTTTTTAAAAGAGTCCGACTCACTTTTTGTTGATATCCCTTCAACATTTTGTTGTACAGCAGCAGCCGCCTGCATTTGTACACTGCTCCCGGCGACAATTTGTTTCTGTAAAAGGCCAAGAGCTGCCCAGACTGAAAATCTTTCAATTTTTCTCAGGATTCAACTCACTTTCATTGAGGGTATTATCGGGAACTGTAGATTCAGCTGGAAATTTCAGATCAAATAAGATTTTTATTCAAAAAAACTCACCTTTCTCCCTGTCCAGTTGAAGTCTTCTCAATTTCTCCTTCAATTCCTCGTTTTCCTCCTTAAATTTGTCTGCTTCAGCTTGTTTTTCTTCGTCTGCTGCCATTAGTCAAGTGAAAGAAACGACTTGAGGGTGAATAAGGTGGGTATTGATTGAGTGGATGAAAAAATCAATACCTACGCTTTTTTAGGGGGTGAGAGAGACGCAGAATTATCGGACACGATTTCGTACAAAGGAACCTTTTTAGTTTAACATAGCTTTCCGCAGACCTAAACCATTCTGTAGCTCGTCCAAAATTAGCCTAGAAACCGTTTTCAAGTTTCTCCATGACTGACGGCGTGGCACGAGTTATCGTTTTTAAACGGGTAGGACAATTTCTCCCAATTTGTTGACTTTGGTCAGAATTTTGCTCTTTTAATCAGTAAAGAAAGAGGAATGGGGAGGTGGCTGTGTCCTTATCTTTTCCCTATCTTTTCCCTTCTAGTCAACTCACGGCCCTTCCTATCGACTTTCGCTGTCTTTTTTAAAAAAAGAACAATAATGTCCGGTAAACATTTTTAGAATTTAAAATTCCGTATTTCCAGAAATTCCCTTTTATACTGAAAAAGATTTAAATAAATTGACACAAATAGATAAGGGCGGTGGAGGAACCGTTTACAAAGGAAAAATTAAGAGTTTCCGGCTACTTTCACGACTATTTGGAAACGATAAAGCCAAAGAAGTTGCAGTCAAGAAGTTTACCTGGGCAAATGAACGCGATCTTGAAGATTATAAAAGGGAAGTTGACATCCTTCTCAAGGTAAATTTAATTAATTGACAACTTCTCTGTCAGCATAAACATGAAAACTTAGTCGAAATATACGGAATTCTCTGGGATGGAGTGGATAAATCACAACATTTGGGTTATGTGATGGAATATTTTGAAGAAGGAAGCCTTAAAACTGGTTTGGATTCTTTTATATTCCAATTAAGTGCAATTCAGTTATCTT
Organism: Oscheius dolichura; assembly: GCA_932521035.1. Lineage (NCBI taxonomy): Eukaryota > Metazoa > Nematoda > Chromadorea > Rhabditida > Rhabditidae > Oscheius > Oscheius dolichura. Next base: position 9,151,606 of record OW051494.1, read on the forward strand.
CAATCCCTTGAAATCCTACAATTTATTGAAAATATGTCGATGGATTGTTCAAATTGGAGAAGGCCTCCAGTATCTCCATGAGAATAAAATACTGCACAGGGATATTAAGCCGGCAAAGTAGGATAGAGACCGTTTTATAAATTTATTTGACTACAGTATCCTGGTGGCCGGAAACATTCTGAAATTGGCCGATTTTGGAGTTGCCAAATATTCGGATTCCACTACAACTGCGGGGTGAGATTGGATTATTTTTTAAATCTTTAAGTTTTTCGTATTTTTTAGGGCTGGTACATTTTGTTACATGGCGCCGGAAGTATTGGAAAGGGGAAAATGTAGTCCTGCCTCTGATGTTTATTCGCTGACGATTACCATATGGGAAATATTCCACAGAACGTAGAATTATTCAATTTTTTGAAGAATTTCATTGCAGGAAGGCATACACCGAGTTGGGGAGAGATCGAGGATTCGGATTGATACAATTAATTCTTGATGGGCGTCGTCCGACCATAGATTCTGAAAAAATTGACCAAGACATAGCGGAATTAATAAACAGGTAAATCGCCTCGTGTTTCCATTATTTTTTAGATGTTGGCAGAGAGAAATATCAGAGAGGCTGACAGTCATGGAAATTGTTGATTTTTTTGTTGAAAAAGCGGGAAAAACAGCATGTTTTTTTTCTCAAGATTGTATTATTTTTAGTTTTAGATTTTGATTATGGGAGGAGTGAAAAATAATAACACGGCCTTCGCTGGAATGGCAGTGTTGAGCCAGGATAGAACAAAATGGATTGAAATAGAACTGGAATTACCTTATAAGGCTTCTGGCAGTGGAGCAATTTATCTCAATGGAGAAATCTATTTATTTGGTGGTTTGAGGAATCCAAAAGCTTTGTATAAATTGGACAAAAATCTGAAATGGATTTCACTGGCAGATATGAATTTTGGTCGCTGGGGGATTTCACATAGTTGTTTGGAATGGAATGGGGATATTTGGGTATTTGGAGGAGCAGATGAAAATGATAAATACCTAAAAAGTGTGGAAAGATACGATCCGAAGGAGAATAAATGGACATTAATGGCGTGAGTTTAGTTTCGATTTTCTCTTTTGTTTGGATAAGAGAAAACCAGATTACTAACAGATTTTAGAGATATGAAACATGTAAGATCTAATGCAGCAGCGACATTATGGAACAATAAAATAATTATTTGTGGTGGATGGATTGGATTATTTAAAGTCACGGATACTGCAGAATGTTATAATCCTGATGATAACAGCTGGATTGAATTTAGTCATTTACCAGAGCCCCTCGGTGCTCATTCACTCGTTACTTATGAAAATAAGTTTATTCTATTTGGTGGAGGTGATAGCAACGGGACAACAAACGCCGTGTGGGAGCTCGACCCTCAAGAATCAAATCCAACATGGAATCCCTTGGAACCAATGAAATATCCTTCCCTCTTTTTTACTGGAAAAATCCTTGACCAAGAAATCTATGCAATTGGTGGATGGCAGAAAATAGATTTATATCTGAGTCGAGTTGAAATATTCGATGGAGAACGATGGCGAGATGGAGCAGCTCTTCCTTATACGTGGGCTGGTATGTCCTCTGTGATTATTCCCCAAACCTTGGCTGAGCATCTCTGCAAAAGGCAAATTTGAAATCTCTCCTGTCTACGAAGAAAATAAATATTTCTAATAAAAATTATAAATACATCTTTATTATGACAAATTGAGATCATCACTTGGTCCGTATAAAATATACAACAAAATCTTCTTTTCTCTTTTTTGAGCTGCCTTTTCTTCTAATAAAATGCCACTTGACTGGAATTTCTCTGCGGCTGTCGCAAATCCTCCATACTTGCCCACAATGTGATTCGGTTTTGTTGATTTTCCAGGTCTTCTGCGTGTTGAATAATTGAAATCTAAAAAAAAATACAGTATTTTTCATTAAAAAGTATCGAAAACCTGACGTTTCGTGGAAAATTTCGGCATTGTTGGGAACTTTTTCTGATTTATTGGCTCGTCAAGGCTTGGCGACTCGCCAATCATTGAAATTGCCTTCTGAACACTTCGAGGCTTCATCTGGGGCTGGATATCATTGCCGATTCCTTCTTTTTGACTCTGCCAATGGACCCAAAGCATCGCGAGAAGGACAAAAGCCTGGAGAGTGAACATAATGAAAAAGATAAAAGAGGGCGACCAAGGGACGGAAACTCTGCAATTTTTAATGCTTTGTATAAGAAAAGGAAAGTGAAACTAACTCGTAGAGAAGACTATAAACTAGGGTTGCAACAACCAAGGCCAGATCAGCAGCAATTCCGAAAAGAGAAAAGACACGGCCAATCTCATTGGAGGGAATTAGCTGAAAATGGAGATTTTCGAGGTTTTAGACAGGATTGAAACAAAAATTGGTAGCTTGGGACCTCGTTCTGATCATGCTATTCGGCGGCGGGTTATAAAAGGAAAATTTTCAAGATTTTTCGCTTGGAAGATCCTTTTTAGTTTGGTTGTAAGATTTAGAACTCGTTAGCTAGCATTCTGACTTTATTAAATAAGAGATAATCCCCCTAAAGTTGCATAATCCTATTTTTTTCAAGCCTTTTCTGTTTTCCATTACGTTTTTGCCCAAATTACTTCAAAATAAATGCCTACCTGCGTCATAAAAGAGACAACAGCCGGTTGTATGAGCCCGGCAAAAAGTCCCACCACATTGGCTACGTACATTAGAGCGTCGGTCGTTGCTACAGCGATGAGTAGCGTCCTCAAACAGGCTGATACTAGTCCTAAACATCTTCAATTCTCTCTTTTTTGGCCTAAAAACCTACCAATAATAATTATTGTAGTCTCTCGCAGCTTTAGGATCCTTTTAAAGATGACCAGCCCGGATAGAGTACCAATAAGAACTAGAAATATTCTCCTATTGGCTTTGAGATTGGCCTAACTTACGAAGGGAATAGCCGCACCCGTTCCAAAAACCTAAATCACGAGTAGACCAACCGAGAGCTCCTTCATCTGTTCGGCGGAAGACAAGTATTTATTAGACCGCCTAAAATGGATAAAATTCTTATTTCAACCTATCAAATTGATAAAGGAACCCATAAAACGTTGTAGTACCTTGAGCCACATTTCCAGACTACTCAACTTACTATTTTCCTGAGAATTTCTTTTGTTTACAAACTTTTTTAACAGCTAAAAAGTAAAAGAGTAGGGGATCTTATTGGAAGCGACAATAAATGAACAAGTTTCAGAGCGAAGGGGGCTGGTCGGGTCAAAATTAAAGACAACCACAGGGCGCGCCTATAACTTTTGAGTGGAAAAGTCATTTTTTTATTATTTCACCACGATCTTAGAGAGCTTGAAAAGGACTATTTTACGAGGAAGAAGGGCAGCCTCATTGATCAACGAAAAAATGGCACAGAAAGCGCGCATTTTCTAGAGTATTTTTATAGAGTGTAGCTGGTTGTAGAGAATTCTTTACTACCATTTTTGATGGCGATACATAAAATTTTGAATGAAATTCTCTTCTTCCAGGAAAGGATCAAAGACTTACTTGTTCTCGTCTCGGCAGCCGTCGTGTAACTGATCATCAGAGTTATTGCCGTTAGAAACATGAAAGCACGACGGTTACCCTCGCGTGGTTTTCCAAAAACTCGACAGTTTCATCATTTCTTTTTAGTTGCAAAGAATTAAATTCTCCCGATTCTCCCTTACCTATAGCTCTCAATCCCCGAAGATACCAATACTACCATATCTCCCATGAATTCTCTGGCAATTTGCCCGATTGGTTTCCTCTTCTTTGGTTCGACTCCAACTGGTCTTACTGCCCTAGCTGAAAACTTTATCTTTTTTTCTTCTTTCTGGAAAAGCTACCATTCGCTTTTCTGTCAATTTCTTGCAATCCTGGCTTTTGTGGAATTCGGCGAAGAGTATAAATGAAGGCGAGGAGAAAGAGAAAAAGCTCCACGTCCATTGCAACAGGAATTGTGAACTGGAAATGTTAAAATATTGAAGTTTTAGAGGTTTTTTCTTACTGAAGTAGCTAACCCGGCAGCTGTGAAGGCTCCAATGACGCTGGCAAGCATCTGGAAGGAGGAAAAGATCCCGGAGCGAATTGTTAGGACTTTCGGGTCGCATCCGCGAGATTACAGGAGACGGGAATCTGAAAAGAGAATATGACAGGAGATCATTACAAGAAGAATTTTTGCTCGTGCAACCCGAAGTCGGAAGCATTTTCATTTCCCAGGAGCTAATAAAATCTAACTAAATTAGCTCCGGGGAAGATGAGAATTCGGGTCCCGTGAAGAGAAAGAACCTCGTAATAGCTCCGCTGTCTAACTCGTTTTCCAACGGATTACAACAGTTTTTTCCCTCGAGAGACCAATTTGGTAAATCGTGAACAAATTTTCGAAAAATTCAGTTTACGCTCAATTTTGTTCACGATTCGCAAAATGAACCCTGGTGAAAGTTTCGCTAATTTGTTGAAGGAGGTGAAAACTCTACGGTAACTTTACCCGTTGGAAAACGCTATAACTGTGCTTGTTTTGAATCAGCCATGGACATTACTTGTAGAAGAAAATAGAGCAATAACTGCTAAAAAAAACTCGTTTTCCACCCATTTTGAGCTATTTTTTGGTCCTTTTATTGTGTCTTCTACTGTAGCATTACTGGAAAAAATGGAGTTGACCATAATTACCGGTCCTATTCATATCAGGGCTGGGCGATGCAGCAAATTTCGATGCGATTATTGCGATTCTTTTCTTTTTTTTACACCAAAAACCAATTAATTAGTCAAGTATTTTTATTGAAAATTGTTATCGTTAAAAAGAGGAATCTCAAAAAAAGAGTTATTTGTGTTTACTTTGTTTAGTATTTTACAAAAAGGGAACAATAAAATGAGGATCAAAAGAAATCTACAAAAGGCGAACAATATCTGAAAACCCAAATAACAGCTTCTTTTCATCTCTTGCCTCTGCAAAAGAAAAGTCAGTTTTACGGGGCTGCGGCATTGGCTGACTTCTTTTTTTCCAATTTTTTCATTCAAAACCACTTCCTTCTCCGCCTAGTATCATTTAACATCCCGCTGCCTCCAATTTTTTAGAAATAATTGCAAGTTTGCCCAACCGCCTTCGAGAATGCGAGAAGTTTGTCTGTACGCGATGTCTTCAATGCTTCTCGATCCCTATTATTTAAAGCGCTGCGGTGTCCGTTTGTGACTTGACATGTCGAAATTTTATGGTGTAGTGGCTAAGAGGGCGGTCGCGCGGTCGGAGAGGTCGCCGGTTCGATCCCCGCCGCTGTCAATCCTTTTTGCTTTTTTGTTTTGAGGTCCTAGATACTTCCTAAGTGTTCCTGAAGTATTTTTCGTTGCGGGACCCGTTCGCGGTGGGACCCCTACCCGCAGGGCTACGGTTCGGTTCCTTCGACCAATATCTTTCGCTTTGTCTGTTTAGCATTTTTGTTTTGTTATAAAATGTTTTCGCTGTAGGACCCGACCGTGGTGGGACCCCCAATCGAGGGGTCGAAGGTTCGGTTCCCCGGTTGAGTAACTTCTTTTACTTTGTCTATTTAGCCATAACTTCAGTGGATGATAACACCGCTGACGAGGCCAGAGCAGGGCGGGCCGGGTGGATGCGGAATGAAAGATACTTGGAAGGGAAGGAAATTGAGGAGCACGTGAGAATGGAGGAAGAGACGAGCGCAGCTCACCTTACGAGTGATTATTCTTTGATCAATCACAACCGAGCAGAACGGACGCGGGAGAATTGGGAAAACTTGGGAAGTATCTAGGACCTCAAAACAAAAAAGCAAAAAGGTTTGGCAGCGGCGGGGATCGAACATCAAGGGATGGACGGTGATGTAGAGGGAATGGTGCCGACAGCAGAGATAGATAGACGGGGGAAGTGAAGAGAGCGGGAGGGAGAGAAGAAGCAAGGCGCGAGGAAGGGGAGAGAGGAACTCGGTAGAAAGAACTGTTCGGGAAGCGGAGAAGAGGAAACCGGCAAGGGACTGCGAGAGTGGAACAAATAGAGGGACGGGGAGAGGGGAGAGCGGATGGAACTGGACGGGGGAGGTGAGAAGGGCGGAAGGGACTGACTGGACGGGGGAGGGGAATTGATTGGACGGGGAGAAGGGGAAGAGGGGACGGAGCTTCCAAGCGCGAGGTAAAACCACAGTTGGCGCAGCCAATGTCCAGCCGAAGACCCCCCGCAGGGGGGTCGAAACGGCTGGTAATAATTTTAAGAGGCTGCGGCTCGAGAGAAGCTGTTATTTGGGTTTTCAGATATTGTTCGCCTTTTGTAGATTTCTGTTGATCTTCATTTTATTGTTCCCTTTTTGTAAAATACTAAACAAAGTAAACACAACTAACTCTTTTTTTGAGATTCCTCTTTTTAAAGATAACGATTGTTCCCTTTTTGTTGACATTCCTCAAGAATGTCTTCGTTATTGTGGTCATTTGTGAGCAAAAAGGGTGCTCATAAACAAAAATGGGTTTAGCAGTACATTTTAGATCATTTGTGGCCATCAGCAAAAAAAGCGAAAAAAATTTGTCTTTCCCTCTTGGCTTTTCTATAATCAGGGGACTAATCACGGGTCTTGCTCTCTCTCACTCTACCAACCACTCTCCTCCTTTTGGGAGAAAAAAACAGGGAAAGAGGCCGGAAATTGAGGGAATTCGACTATTTTTAGGGGCTAGGCCGTTTTGAAGAACCAGGAAATCGCTAGATTTTTGCTATAATTGCTAAAAAATATTTTAGAATGATCAAAGTACCAAGAGTAAGTAAAGGATCTTAATAAACGACGCCGAAACTGTATTTTCAACCTGCTAGAACGTTTGAGACTCGCGTTTTAAAAAACTACAATGAAAACTACGTTGTCTTCCTTTTTTTCTTCAAAGATTCCCGCTTTAAAGGCTGAAACTCCCGGGAGATTCATTGGATACGGCCACTGGAGAAAAGAAATTTTAGAACCTTCTTATATTGATAAAATTCGCACCAAATCTCACAAATCTTTAATATTTCAGTTGTATTCACGGAATCGTTGAAGAGGGCAAATGTACATGTGATCAATATTTTGTTGGCAAACATTGTGAGAAAAAGAAGCATTGCGCCACTTTTCGACGACACAGAAATGGATCGTAAGTCGATTTTAGTCAATTTTCTACTTTTATCCACTAAGCCATCAGAATTCGTCGCTAATTCCTCTAAATTTTCATATTCTCTACGTTTTTTTTCAAGAAATTAGAGCAATTTGTTGTCGTATTATCAAAACTTTTCAATTTTTTCAGATGTACCGGCTGTGAAGACGGCTATTCCGGTCCATTTTGTGAGGTAATTAACTGTGACCACGGTCAAATTAACCGAATGGGAACCGGCTGCCTCTGTGATAAGCCATGGAATGGAACATTCTGCAGCTCCCTGAGCACGAACAATGTTTACAGCTATTATAACCGGAAGGTTGGTTAAAAATAGAATAAAAGCAAAGTTTAGGCCTTCCTCCTGGGACCATTAGGAGCTCTTGCCATCATTCCGATGTGTCTCACGTGGTTTATTTGTGAACATATGGCTAGGAAACGACAGGTAGGACTCTAATTTTTTTTTTTGGGAAATTGCCTCACTATGTAAAATTGTAAAATTGGAAATAAAATAAGCAAAAAATTGGTGAAATAGTCGAAAAAAGGAAAAATTCGTTCTGGAGTACGGTAAAACTCTTTTTTTAAAAAAGAATGTTGTTTTTTTCTCTCTAATTTGATAAAATTTCCATACAATAAAAGAGTAGTCAATTTTCAGGCAAATCGAAATGGAAGCAATGATGGGCGGCACAATACAAGAAGCCGTCCTGAAGAAGATGATGACCGAAGGCATCGACGACGTTTGATCTCAATTTTGAAAATTGATTTATTAATAAAAAGACAATAAATGAGAGTGGATACACTTCCAAGGGCACCCTGAAATGTTAGAAGTTGAAAACGACCAGAATTCTATCTTCTTCCCGTGATAACGGCCAAAACGCGGCGATCAAGCAATCAATGGCCGGCCAATTTCTCACTCTTTGCAGCTGTCAGCAAACCTCTCGCCAGCCCAATTTCTCACTCTTTGCAGCAGTCAGCAAACCTCTCGCCAGCCCAATTTCTCATTCTTTTTGTATTATTTATTCAGTAAAATTCATTTTAAGCTATAAAAAGGAGCGATGCTATGGAGAAACAACAAGAAATTAACAAATTGAAAGGTGAGACATTTTAAAACAAAATTGTTTTCGGTAAAAACCCAGACGAAGGTGAGAAGTTAAAATTTTCAATAGTTTTTTAGTTGCGTATTTCCAGAAATTCCCTTTTATACCGAACAGGAATTCATTCCATTGACACAAATTGACCGAGGCGCCGGAGGGACGGTTTCCAAAGGGAAAATTAATGCCAAAGAAGTTGCTGTCAAAAAGTTTTTCTGGTCAAGGAAACGCGATCTTGAAAATTATAAAAAGGAGGTTGATATCCTTCTCAAGGTAAACTTAATTAAAATTAGCAACTTCTCTGCCAATATTCCAGCATAAACATAAAAACTTGGTCGAAATATACGGAATTCTCTGGGATGGAGAGGATAAATCACAATATTTGGGTTATGTGATGGAATATTTTGAAGAAGGAAGCCTTAAAACTGGTTTTGATTCTTTTATATTCTAATTAAGTGCAATTTAGTTATCTCCAACCTCGATAAATCCTACGATTTATTGAAAATATATCGATGGATTGTTCAAATTGGAGAAGGCCTCCAATATCTCCATGACAATAAAATACTGCACAGGGATATTAAGCCGGCAAAGTAGGATAGAGACCGTTTTATAAATTTATTTGACTACAGTATCCTGGTGGCCGGAAATATTCTGAAATTGGCAGATTTTGGAGTTGCCAAATATTCGGATGCCACTACAACTGCGGGGTGAGATTGGATTATTTTATAAATCTTTAAGTCTTTCGTATTTTTCAGGGCTGGTACATTTTGTTACATGGCGCCGGAAGTATTCGAAACGGGAAAATGTAGTCCTGCCTCTGATGTTTATTCGCTGGCGATTACCATATGGGAAATATTCCACAGAACGTAGAATTATTCAATTTTTTGAAGAATTTCATTGCAGGGAGGCATACACCGAGTCGGAGAGAGATAGAGGATACGGATTGATACAATTAATTATTGGCGGACTTCGTCCGACCATAGATTCTGATAAAATTGATCAAAACGTAGCAAATTTAATAAACAGGTAAATCGCCTCGTGTTTCAAATATTTTTAAGATGTTGGCAAAGAGAAATCTCCAAAAGGCTTACAGTGAAGAACATTGTCAATTTTTTTGTTGAAAAACCGAAAGAAGCGGAAAAAACGGCATGTTTTTTCTCAAGATTGTATTATTTTTAGTTTTAGATTTTGATTATGGGAGGAATGAAAAATAATGGAAAGGCCTTCGCTGGGATGGCAGTGTTGAGCCAGAATAGAACAAAATGGATTGAAATAGAACTGGAATTACCTTATGAAGCTACTGCTAGAGGAGCAATTTATCTCAATGGAGAAATCTATTTATTTGGTGGTTATTATAATCCAAAAGCTTTGTATAAATTGGACAAAAATCTGAAATGGATTTCACTGGCAGATATGAATGTTGGACGCAGCAGGATTCAAAATAGTTGTTTGGAATGGAATGGAAATATTTGGGTGTTTGGAGGAAGGGATCCTGAAAATGAAGAATACCTAAAAAGTGTGGAAAGATACGATCCGAAGGAAAATAAATGGACATTAATGGCGTGAGTTTAGTTTCGATTTTCTCTTTCATTTGGATTAGGCATGTCGAACGGGCCGGGTTTTGGGCCCGGTATGGTTATCGGGTCGGTTACCCGACCTTTTTTTGTTTGACATGCCTAGTTTGGATAAGAGAAAACCAGATTATTAACAGATTTTAGAGATATGAAAGAGGTCAGATCTAGTGCAGCAGCGGCAGTATGGAACAATAAAATAATTATTTGTGGTGGATGGATTGAAGAGTTTACCACCACGAATTCTGCAGAATGTTACAATCCTGAAGATAACCGCTGGATTGAATTTACTCCTTCACCAAAGCCCCTCGGTGGTCATTCACTCGTTACTTATGAAAATAAGTTTATTCTATTTGGTGGAGGTGATAGCAACGGGCCAACAAAGGCCGTGTGGGAGCTCGACCCTCAAGAATCAAATGCAAAATGGAAATCGTTGTCGCCAATGAAATATCCTTCCGCCTATTTTGCTGGAAAAATCCTTGACCAAGAAATTTATGCAATTGGTGGAGTGCAGGCAATTGAATATCTGAGTCGAGTTGAAATATTCGATGGAGAACGACGGCGAGATGGAGCAGCTCTTCCTTATTCGTGGTCTGGTATGTCCTCTGTGATTATTCCCCAAACCTTGGCTGATCGTCTTTGTCGCTACAAAAAAGAATAAATAAATTTGTTATTTCTTATAAATCTTCTCAAAAATAGACCAAAACACTAATATTCGACATAAATTCAAGACAGCAGAGGCGTTGTTTCCTGACTTTTTTGTCGCTCTCGACAGCAAAAAACTGCGGAAGTCACGAAGATTATGGTGAAGAGAATAATTCCAATGACCAGGGGCAGGGCAAACGAAGAAGCGCTCTGAAATAAGCAGATTTCGATATAAATCAAGTTTATTTTCTATCATGGAATAGAAAGAAAACCATTTCTCACAATTCATTCCTGCCGTGTAATCAGCTCATCGTATTCTTTCATCTTTTTCAGCCAATAGTCCACAACGTCTTTTCTGTATCCTGCCATCATTTTTGGACTTTCTCCTTCTGCTTTATTCGATTTATACTGGAAATAATTGGCCGTTGTTGTTCCATTCAATTTTATCCAGTCTGTAACAATTCACGAGGATCAAGGTCTGGGAATTCCCCCCTCCCCCAAAGGAAAACAACCAAACTGGACTAAAAAAATGTTTTTACCTGGTAATGGTTGAGTTCCTTTAATAAAATTGGTCAGCATTTCAATGTAAACGCCCTTAATTATTTCGTCATCCTCATCCAATGGGCGCCAATGAAGAATGGCATATCCGATGAGTGAGCGGCTATTTTATGTCTAAAAACGCCTTTTTGGAGTCGAAATTTTCGGGGAAATGGGTCCTGCAGTGAATAGAAAAGGAAAAACAATTCCTGGAACCCAGTAGGAGAGGAAGAAAACTTTTCATAGAGCCAAGAATTGGCGCCTTTATTTTCCTGGATGGCACTGTAAAAATAGGCGGGAACGAAAACTTCCTGCGACTGATAGCTCAGGAACTTGGAAGCAGCTGAAAATTCAGATTTGGAAGGCAGAGCGCGTGTTTTCTAAAGTTTTTTCACTTCTGACGGGGAATTAGGGTAGTGTAAAATATGAATGAGAAGGGAAAATTCCAAGAGACCGCGCCATTTTGCAGGTAGTTTGATTCATTTTCAAGCACCAAGGATTTCTACAAAGAAAAGACCCACGGTGATTCTCATTTCTCCTATCTGTTACAAATTTCTTCAATAACTCCTCCGATTTCTTCAATCCAATAAATCTTCCCACTTCTATCCCGGAATAATCTTCTTTCTTAAAAAATTCAAACTCTGTCGCCCCGGCCAGAACATTTCGAAATTCTCGTCTTTTGTCCCTAGAGGTGGGTCAAATGTCAGTCCATAGAGCTCGTAGCCGTCTTCTTCGGCTTTTCTCTGAGCCTGGAGGATTTGAGTCTCGGTGGGGTTCTTGAAACAGGCAAAGGAAGATTCTTCTGAGGCAAGGAGACACTAAAAAATTATTGTTTTTATGAAGGTGCCGGAGGAAAATCACTTCTCTCCTCGAATTCTTTAGCCGTTTCTCCTGCGTTGAATAGAAGAGCGGCCCGCTCATGATAATCATCTGTTGGAAGAGTTTCCCTTTTGGGTCTACAGTTCTAAAAATTCGTAGTTTCTACCGTAAAAAAACGCAAAAAACTTACAAAGAATAAGCCAGATCATAGACAAGACAGCCGCCAGTCGAGTGGCCCATCAACCAACATCACTTGAGAATTGTTTCCTCCAAAATTGTGAATCTCTTCATTTATGAACTGGAGACCACGTTCAATATCTGAAAAAGAGCTCACTATCCAGGGAACCCCGCGTTCTTGGCAGAGATGCCGCCTATACCATCGTGTTCACCTTTTAAAACCTACAGGAGCAAATTTTTAGCTGCTTTGCATGTAACCGACGGAGTTTTGGAGAAAAAATATAGAAAATTTACCATAAATTGGAAGATTCCTCGGTACAATTGTACTATTTTCAAAGAAGAGCAGTCCCAGGATGCCTAGCCTCATTGAGGGAATGACGAAAATGACGTCTGGAAAAGGAAATATTATTTTAGAAAAGGTTACAGTCCATTTCCTACAAATATTTCCATATTGAAGAGCTGTACCCCTTTGAAAATTTACTATTTTTACAGTAATCATAAATTAAAATGAGGGAAAATTATAGGGCCACAGGAAAACGACCCAAATAAGCGAGAAATTCCCGTTCATAGATGAGTTTTATTCAGTTTTCGCAGTTTTCCCGGACCAAAATTGGAGAAACCATAGAAGTTACCTCTCGCCACATAATGTTCTGCAATGAAGGTATTATTGAACATCACAGCCGAATCATAGGAAAGTTGTCCCCGTGGAGGTAGACGACCACGGGGCAGGAGCCATTCGACTGGAGACAAAAGTCACTGGTGAAAATATTCAAATACAGACAATCTTCGCTGATTTGTTTCGGTGGCGGGGCGAAAACTACTTTTTCAAGAAATTAAAAGTGCCACCTTTATAGTGGATTTCCCCCATTCTTTTGTTATTCATTCGCTAGCACGTTGTCTAGCGAAGGGGTCTAGATGGGTTACGGTAGCAGAGGAAAGTGGGGCGGTGAAATCGGGCTGTTTCAGAAAAAAACGAAAAACATCATCAGAATCAGTGTAAAAGACGGAATCGAATGAACCTTTCAGCCCTTCTCCGCTTTTTTTGAAAAGTATTGTTGTATAACAGAAAAGGCGCGCATAGTAGCTGTGGGACCACTGTGCACAATCAGACAAAATCAAGGGGCCCTTGAGGCTTCCTTTGGGAACCTTGCTGAATAAACGTTCTCGGAAAGCGGGAAAACAAAAGGGGCCATATTGTGTGACACTGGCTTCAATGTCTCGTCGGAAATGGTTTTCTTTCGAGCTTCCCGTAAAACGCGAACTGTTGTCCCTAGGCCCATTTGTAAAATGATCATTCTCGCGTCTCCGCTGCGTGGCCAGGTTTGAAGCTTCCCGGACCTGGAATGGAGGCGCACCGCGAATTTTGAATCTTTTCCGTTGGAAACGGGTTATAAAAGCATGAAAGAAATAGGAATGAAGGCACTGTAACAGACAAGAGAAGAAAAATACAGAGAGAACAGTTGCAATTTGCTCGGCGAGGATTTATTAACGAGTATCCTTGAAAAATGATTTCTCACTTTGCCGGCGATGGTAGAAAAACTCGTATCGGCTGCCACGGTCCGCTTTATTCGTAAGCCCGTCTCCTGGCTTCCTCGACTTGTTGCCGGTCGATGGAGGCACAGACAATTAGCGGTACCAGTTGTTCTCTCAGCGTGTCCTGGAGGTCCTGGTAACTGGTCATAGTAATAATATTATTGTTTCCGTCCAATACGTCCAAATCCATATAATGACGGTCAAAATTTCCCACTGCCACATATTTAATATCGATACCGTTGTTACGAGCCTAAACACAATTTGAGGCGTCATCTAATATTTAACTGTATCTATACAGAAACGAAAACCACTCACATGATCAATTATTCCTTGCCTATTAGCAAGCCCAGGATCCATGTATGGAACTCCATCGGTAATAATAATCATTAGTGCTTTCCGTGGGTTAGGATTATAGCTTATCCACCAATTTGTCACATCCAGGATAGCAGCATAGGTTGAAGTAGTACCGCCGCCGTAGGTATGGATAGCATCCCATACAGCTCTATCATAGTGTGTTTTGTCCCAACCAACTGGTGTTACACCACGAGCAAACTGCGCTTTCGTTTCATATTGTTGGAAAAATATGCGAATTGACTTGGGCAACCACACGGAACCTTTATAGAGGAAATTTCTCATCTAAACAAAACAGTACTATTTCTTTAGAAATGTATAATGCGAAACCTTGTCAAAATTCGTATAATCAAGATCATTAATTGAACCAGAGCCATCAATAACAAAAAGAAGAGCGCTAATTGGCAGCTTTTTCGGTACGTTTCTTGTTTCACAAGTATTCTCCACGCAAACATATCCCTGAAACAAAGCCGAAGATTATTAGAGAGAAATAGATCGCTCACGTTTCCCTCCGTCAGACTATCAACATACGTGCGCGCATCGTCATCACCTTTCTGGTCCTTCCGCGATTCTGGATTCTTGACATCTTTGAAACCTTTCTTGCATTTGCAACCGCTATTGCCATCAGCCATCCGCCAAAGACTTCATACGGAGCAGCACTACGAGCGCCAAAGACAAGCCTACTCAGTGCAGTTTGTCGCGCGCGCCCGCACCCATAAAGTCTCGGCAGCACGAGGAGAATCTTTCCACCATCTTTCAATTGCTAAGAGTTTATAAGTCGCGCGTGAGAAGCAGTAAAGGCGGAGGAGCGCTGCAGCGCTACACGGCTCTGGATAAACCTTAGCAGCTGCAACCGTGAAAGCGGCAAAAAAACAGAAAGAGAAAAGAAAGCGGACCTTCTTCTAGTCGAAGAGAAACTAAAAATGACTGTCTAACTGACGAAACAGGATTATATTGTTGACCAAAAAAGATCTCTCTTAACTTTACCACAACTCGACACTGCTCTGGATAAACCTAGACGATAGTTGGTGTTGAAAGGTTTTCTATCCGATTCGAGCAGTTCGTGAGGGAGGCTGTTAATAGGCTTTCTGGACTTCGGGTGGCGTTTCCATTGGGCCCGGTCCTCGATAGTCCGATTCCCTGCACCCGTAAGGAGGATCCTCTTTATTCAAAACTGTTACAAAACTGAGACACCTTTATACCTTTGTCTTGCCGAGACTTTACGGGTGTAGGGGGATCGGACTATCTGGAACCGAGCCGCCAACAAACCGGAGTAAGCAGCGGGCGAGATGACTTGGATACTCAAAAGTACTGTATTGCCCGAATAAATAACTTCGGGTGTATCTGTCGAATGGGCAATAAGAAGGGCGGGCAGTAGTATTTACTTAGTTTCTCACTCTTGCTAAATTGTAAACAGCAAGATCAGCAACAAAATCATGGCTTGTTTTAAAAGGAAGTAAACAAAAGGAACTACGATGGCACCTTTAGCTACAGCTCCGACCTTCAACGCCTTCTCCCGTCTCCTTATAAAATGGTTTATCTTTGAGAGTCCTCTGGGCTGTTTTTCAGCTCGCAGATAGAGTCAACAGTCCCCTTGGCGCATTGAATATTCCTATCAAAAGCTGTCCAATTGTTTATTATCGGCTTTCTCGGAATGTGGCTCTTTTTTTCTTTCCAATCCATATCTCAACACCTATCTCTTGAAGAAAAATGAAAAAAGTCTTATTTGAATTTGTTATTCAGGGATCAATCGAAGATGCCGTCCATTCGGCAGCATTCGAATGCAGCGAAGATAGTCAAATTCTTATGGCCTCTCATTTCCTCGCGATAGTACTTCGTTATATCTTTACAGACATCTCCGTTCTGTAAACTTCCGTTATTTCTATCATTGAACTGTAAAACAAAATCATACCGTATCGATAGAGAGTTTTCTCCACCCCGGTGTAGTACATTGATCGGCATAGCCACATTGATAGCTCAGCCTAACAGATGTTGGCATCCCCTTGTTTTGCTCGATCACCTTCATCCTACAAACCAGCTCGTGTTGATTTAAAAAAGATAAGCCGACCTCGTACAAGTGGGATTCTTAAATCGTTCATGGCATTCACGGCGTGGAGGAACAGGATCAGTTTCATTAAGATCATCTGAAAATTAACTGAATAAATAATAAATACGTAACTGAAAATATTATACTGAAAAAAAAGGCGCGCTTTTAACCAAAGAGGGCGTCAATCTCACGGCTCGGCCTCTTTTTTTATCTATAAGAAGTTTTATTACTCACGTCCATAGGGGCAGCCGAATGGTGAATATGCTGGGTAATAATCAAGTTAAACAATCAATGGGCTGAGTCCGAAGCTTTACGTAGTAGTTTTCTTCCATGCCTTACCGTAATTCTTCTGGTAAACGTTCGTTTTTTAGACAAGGCATCCGGCTCTTTGTTTCCTTATTGAAACAGCCAACGACTTTATTCTGCTACGAGCAATGTCCCCGCTGATGAGCGGCACAGCAAGGGGGCCCTAATATGACTCTACCGTAATCTACCACTGTCAGATAACGTGCGAGAGAATTTCAACAGATAACATTGAGATGTTCGTAGTCAAATGGGTTCGTGATTACATGAGGCAGACGATTCCCTTAGACGCCTCTAATTCTTATGAATATATTTGTAAGAATCTTCGAAGATTTGACATGATTAGAGATTATTTGTTGGCTCTCCTTCATCATGCTTATTCTTACCCGTCTGATAGGCGTTTTTAGTAGCCAATTTTTGTATATATCAGAGTAAATATGCCCTGGTTACAGAGCTGAGCGGGAACACTCCGGGAACTGCCTTACAACTTTTGAGGGGATAGGTTATTTTTCATGGTCTATATATCATCTTGTAGAGCTCAATTTGGGCTATTTAATAAGCCTATGAGCATCAAATAAGCTTCATTGAGCGCCGAGAAAATTAAGCATAAAGCTCGCTAATTTTCCATTTCCCGCGGGAAAAAAATTCCGGCAAAAATCATGAAAATTAGCGCGCTTCATATGCAATTATCTCAACGCTCGATGAAGCTTATTTGATGTTCATAGGCTTATTAAATAGCCCAAATTGAGCTCTACAAGGTGATATCTAGACCATGAAAAATAACCTATCCCCTCAAAAGTTGTAAGGCAGTTCCCGGAGTGTTCCAGCCCAGCTCTGCCTGCTTACCGTCTGATTCTAAGGAATTTATTTTTGTATTCTATAAAATTTCTCTGATAAATCTTTTAAAGAGAGAAGACAATCCTCCAGGGCAAATTGTCCCCGGCTCTTTAATTTGGCTATTTGTTCTTCTTGAACATTTTTTGGCAAATGGCCAATCATCGTCGAGTAGGAAGTAGCCATAAAGAGGAGAAGCTGACATTGAGCGTGGTAATTTATCTGATAGAGCTCCTTGACCTAAGCATTTGAGGGTATTTGAAGGGACTCTCCCACGCGTTCAAATCGTGTGAAAGATTCGCGAAAGATTTTGACGCGAGTTTGAATCTTGAACTTGATTTTTTGCTTGTTTTCTTATAATTTTCGTTGTTTTATTGCTTCATTGCTCACAGGTAATTTTTAGAAAGCAATAAATAGCAAAAATAAACAAAGAAAATGCAAGAAAACGCCGAAATACAACATGGATTTTCAAATTACTGTAGATGAGCGCGCAAAATCTTTCACACGTCTGGAGCGCGTGGTAGGGTCCCTTTAAAGATTTTCCGAGGAGATTCTACCTGTTCAAAGGAGAAAGACGGAGTTGTTCCTAGTTCTTTACACAAAGTTTCGTAATATTCACGCAGAACGTCGTCCGTATGCCGTCTTCTGACATCTCCGTCAGAACAAATAACCAAGGCACTGGCTAGATCCATTGTCAGGCAGCCTAAACTAAGAAAAATCTTGCTTGCGATCTTAAAATCAAAATTGTTTTTTGAGTAAACGGCTCGGAAATTGAGGGATAATCTTATAAAAGGCGACTATATCAGCAAAAAAGGCATTTTTTATTGTATTAGAGGGGCAAAAGTGTCGTGAGGGCCTTTAAAACGGAATAAAACCAACCAGAATGAGTCAACTGCCAGTCGATGTAAGCCTCGACTTGATTGCCCGCAGTTCCATCGCTATTCTTCTTCCATAAAATATTATTAGTCCATAGATTTCCGTGTACCAGAACTGGCGGTAAATTTAACGATTTATAGGCGTGGTAAGAAGCCCAATTAGAGAATTCTTGATTTCCCACAGTGGGAAGCAGCTGCTCAACGGCTGCGCCAAACAAATCCGGATGAAATTCTTTCAATCGCCGCAAAAGATTCACCATAAAATCAACAGTCCATCCCGCTTGGCCAGTGTAAAAGGTCTCAATCCAGGAGTTCTTCGTCTTTGAATTTATAAAATATGCGTGAAACTTGGCCAAATCTCGAGCAATTGAGAGTAACTGCTCTCGATTGAAGCCATTCGCCAGGGAGCCGTGAATTCCTTGCTGGGTGAGATTTTCCATTAGAAGAAAGGCAAGCCCTTTCCCGGTGGGACCAAATTTTCCGGTTTTATACATTCGAGCAGTTGGAATCAGCTTCAGGGAAGCGAAATAATCGTAGAAATCCACCTCACGGTCATGAATGGCGCACATTTCTGGCAGCGGGCCGTCTCCTGCCAGTTTACCGTCCTCTTTCAGCTCGTCACAATCGGGAATTTTAATTATTACGGAAGAGGAGCCAAGATCACAAAGAAATACTTTTGAGGAGAAGCCTTTTCCTCCGCTAATCTGAATAATCAACGTGTTTTGCTTTAAATAGTGGGAATTTTATAGATTGTCCGGATAAGAAAAGAGAAAGAGTTTGCCAAGACGAAAAAAAACTGAAGAAACTCACTTCTTTCACTGATTTGACCTCAGAAACTTCATTAAAACGGGGATCTGCCTCTTTTAACGTATGAATTAGCCATTCCGGAGTAAATAACTCAGATCCGAGCATGTTTTTCACTTAAAAACGAAATGTTTATGAGAAAAATGGTCAAAGAGAATGAGAAAATGGTAAGCAGCCAGCAAAAAAAGGCGAAAGAACGTCAATAACCCTCCGCCAAAGTTCGCTGGAATTTCTCACCCGGCGAATTTCTCACTATTTCTTCACCTTTCGTCACCAAACTTTAAAATTAGCGTCTTTCCAATGAGAAATTCGTTTCTTCAGATGGCAAAAAATATATAAAGGGCCATTTCTCCCAAAGATTTCATTTCCAGCTGTGCTTTTTACCTTCTTTTTCTGTTGATTCTTTAAAAAAGGGGGACGTAAAAATTTTGACACGGGCGCTTCCATTTCTCCAATTTTTTTTTCGTGCTGCAAATTTTCACTTATTTTTCAGATAAGATGCTCCAATTTGCCCCAAAAGTTTGCTCCAAATGCGGAAAACCAGCAGCATTGTGTGCCTGTGACTCGTGTTCCATTCAACGTACACCACCACAAAACTGATTGGACCCCGGCCAATTCAATGAAACGCCAACTATAAAAATGACTTTTTGTTTCCATTCATTTTACGTATTGGATGTTGTTTAGATAAACTTCTTTTTTTGGTTAAAAATCTTTTTTTTTCCTACAAGTGCAAAAATTTAGGAAGTAGGCGGAAAATTGAAATACAGAGATTGGAAAAAGTTTGAAATAGGAGTAATTGTTGTAAAATAAGAGCTTCAAGAATGATGGAAAACGTTATCGAAGCCATAAAATGAAACTTCTCTTATTTTTGAATTGTCAGGCTTTACCGAGAGACCGTCGCAAGTTGATGAGAAGAGATTTAATGAGATTTGAAGCCCTCATATTGCTTTACAGATTGCAATCTTCTCTTTTCTACAATTTTTAAAGAAAACAATCCCCGCAGGAATTTGTCCTAGGAGCTTTTCCGTATTTTTTTTATCTAAATTGGTCCATGTTTACTTGATTTTATGCAGGCGCCAGCCCTCAAAACATTAGAAATTTTTTGTTCAACTTGGATAAGCGCCTTTGAAGATCTCAATTTTCCCGATTTCGTAACTGGATAGTCCATTTCTCCTGTTGATTTCTCTCTATCAAGGTCGAGATGCTCCTCCCATCGATGAGAAATTCGCTCAACCAGCTGCGGCGCTATATAAAGAGACATTTTTCGTAACTTTCAGCTACATTTTGTTTGAAAATATTTTCTCTAAAGAATTCTGAAGGCCATCTGAATCCTTGGAAGGCTGTTTTTTCTTGATTTCCTGTAATTTACTGCTTGCCGGCGTCACATTTTCCAATTGCTGTTAATTTTCTCGAAAAAAATATCAATTCCGGCCAATTATCTTCATTCAGACAAGATGCAAGAGATTACCGCCAAGTGCCCCAAGTGCAGACAGTCCCTGGGAAGTTGTAAATGTGACGACTCTTGCTCAATCCAGCGTACACCACCACAGAACTGATGAGACCCCGGCCAAGTCCCAGAATCAACCAAAACCGCCAAACCGCCACAAACTGACTTCAAAAATCGTTTATTTTTTTCTTTTCTGTGAAATATAGACACTACCAGGAAGCTATAAGTATCATAACATCAGCAATGGAGCAAGCCCTCGTCCAGTTTGTACAGACCAACAATGTGTTCTCTTCAACAACTTTTAACTAAATGGACCCCCAACCAGGGCTTTTGAAATCGAGACTAGACGAGAGCGCCCAAAATTTTTCGCGACGAGACGAACTAACAATCCAGACCCCGTTGGTTTGATCCTCGCAGTGGTCAATTTTTTTTTGCTTTTCTTTATTTCAAAGCTTTTGATTGCCTAACATCTGTAATAACGATTTTATTGTAGAAAAACAAATATAACAGAACAAAAAATATCTTTTCATAAAAAATTATAAAAAACCCCGGCCAATTCTACTAAAAAGATTTTGTTCTGTTATGTTTTTTTTCCGTCTCGATTTCGTCTCGAAATTTTCCAACCTTCGTCTCGATTTTCGAGACGAGATCGAGATCTCGCCCTGCCCCGTAAAAATTCAGAACAACTTCTGTGACTTGACTTTTCCCGCCGGGAAAAACCAAAGCGAAAAACGAAAAAAAAAACGTAAAAATAAACAAGCCCGAAGTAATCACGCGCGGCGAGCATTTGGTGAGTTTTTTGAGTTGGTGAGTGAGAGTAATCACCGATATTATGAAGTTGCCGCAATTTTATAGAGGTTCCTTTACGTCGGCGAGGGATAAACACCGAGTTTTTCCTTTAGAGCAGCATCTTTTTTAGGGATGCAAGAAATTGAGCATTTTCCATTGTGCCGAGTTTCCATCTGATTACGTTGAAGTCTTATCCCGATTTGAAAGTGTCGCCGTAGAAATTCTAGAGAAGAAGACTTCACTTATTCCGCTTATAAAAGTTTGTCAAAGATTAGCCAGATTATAAAGAGACAGGAAGTATTCTCTACCAAACAATTTGTATATTTCAGCGGATGATGATCGACTCAAACATGCGACTGAGATATTTCAGTTTCCCATTTGAAGACAACTTCTTACGTGATATCGTGGAGCTAAATCTGACGAGGTGGACATTTGATGTCAGGAAAAACGTAAGTCGACTACCGTAATGGAATTTGGCTCGGCCTCGATTATTTCTTGACCATTTTCAGAGTTTGCTATATCAAATTGAAACCTGAGAAATTAAATCTGATAAATGTGAGAAATTAAAGGTACAGTACAATAGTTTTTTGAAGTTGGCTTTCTCTTGTTAAGAATTTTTTCTGATCAAAGTTATATCTATTTTAAAAATTACAAATATGCAAAATAAGCGAAAAAAATTCGTCAAAAGTTTTAAATTTGTTCAGTGAATTTTTTCCGGCACACCTCCAAGCAACGGTTTGCACCAACAACTCGCGCTCTTAAAGGGACCGTCTCGCACCCGTTTCGCTGAGCGTCGGGGTTACGGTGCGCGCTTTTTCAAACGATGTTTTCAAAAATCACTTTTTTTCGTTTTCTTTGTGATCTTGCTTCTAATAAATTATTTGCTATTAGTTTTGCTTGTGAAATGGATAAAAACATCAGAAATGGTGTTCTATGTAAAAAACTCGATATCAGGGCATCGGCAGGTGAGTGAATAATCTCAAAAATGAAAAAAATAGGCTACTACTTCATCCTCTTCATTATTATTTTATTCTATTTATTCCTTCAGTTACAACGATGTCTCGGTTTACCGACAACTTCTCCCCCGTCAGGTGGCCCACCACAGGGCAATCCCAACAGCCCTCTTCTTCAGGACGACCTTCTTCTGGCCCTTCTGAGAAGGTAAATGACGCTATAATATTGTATATTTATTACAAATACAAATTTTACAAACAGTACAAAGTTATACAAAAATATCACCTGAAGAGCAGCAGTTGTAGGAGAACTTCTTCTATGCTACCAGTTTCCTGAAAATGTAAACTGAATAAAACAAATTACTTTAGATTAGACCGTGCACTGTGTGCAAAGTTCGATGCCCCGAAAATCAACTCCGTCGGTTCCCTGTCAACAAAGATAGAGCAAGGCTTTGGGCAAAACGAATGAATTGGGAAGAGGACTACGATGAAGATACACGCGGCAGCTACCGCGTCTGCGACGATCACTTCAATGACAATCAATTTTTCATTGAGGACGGAAAAAGACGGCTTGTACGCCAAGCTCTTCCAGTAAGCATCAATCTAAAAGCAAAACAAAGAATTTCAGAAACAAAAAAGAGCTGATGGATATGAAGAGCTCATGCCTCAGTTGGATCGAAGAAGTCCCTGCGATTTCGGAAGATCTCCCACTCCAGAAATTGACTTTGCTGATAACACTGCTCACGACGATGAAGGATATGTCCTCTTATCCCTATCAAAGATTCGTATTCTTCTTGGAAACTGTGGTATGTTAGTCATCTGAACCAATCATGCTTTTATTAGGATGCTTCAAATGTGGAAACAAAAAGGCGAGCAGGTCGATGAGGAAGAAAGGAACGACAGCCATTGCTGCCTTCAACTGCAACGAGTGTGGCAAATACGACTGGTCAACTACAGAAAAGGTCTCAGAGGAGTCGTCAATAAGCGTATACAAGGGCAATCTAGACCTTTCTGCTAGTGTCAGCCTCTCCGGTATTCCTTGGCAGGTGGGAATAAATTTGTTATATATCAAAAAAAGCGCTGTAGAGATTCGAAGACTTCGCGCAGACAATGGAATTATTCATCCCATCGAAGGCTACCCATTATAAGATACAAAGGGCTCTCGTGGTTCCTTCTATAGATAAGTTCCACTACGATCACGAGACTTCTTTCATCTATGATGTGGAACTCCACAGTAATAAATCGGCCAATGTAAGTTATCTGAATAATAAAAAAAATAATCATATATTAGGTAACAAAATTAGTGCTAGTTGGTGACGGGCAATATGACAGCCGCGGACGTTCGGCTCAATTTTGCCGATATACCATCATGGATCATACGACCCGTCTTATCCTTGGTGTTGCTGTAGTGGAAAAAACAGAAACACAAAGTAAGCTATAACATAAGAATCAAGAGCAGTCAACTCCTTAGATGTGTCCTATAGAATGGAAGCGCACGGATGTGTGAAAGCTATAGAGGAACTTTTGGAAAAACAGACGAAGACATGCAAGTTCGAAATTGTGGAATTTGTAACTGATGCCCATAAGGACACGACTGACAAGATCGCAGCAGTATTTCCTGATATGCGGCATCGGACCGACAAGTGGCATGCCATCAAGAACATGCAGAACAAATTTCGTCCGGTAAGAATAATTACTATCTGAAAAAAATATCTAATTTTAGAAGCTAAAGGCTCAAAGGTACAAAGATGTGCTCAAGAGAATATGGAAGAAATTCCTCCATCACTGCTGGAAGTCGATCGAAACGGCAGGGAATAATAAGAAAATGGCCCTTGAGCTTATCCAAAGCAGCGTGTATCATATGATGGATCAGCATACATTCCCTGGCAAATTTGAAACCATTGATCGTTGTCCTCATGGTGATAAGAAGTGCGAATCAATAATCGACAAGAAGAACAAAAATGAAGTGAAATTCTTAGAGGTAAGATGGCATTGAATAATAGTCGAAGACAACAATTTAGCTTATAAAGCATATTGTTCA
This sequence comes from Oscheius dolichura, assembly GCA_932521035.1. Lineage (NCBI taxonomy): Eukaryota > Metazoa > Nematoda > Chromadorea > Rhabditida > Rhabditidae > Oscheius > Oscheius dolichura. The sequence goes on from OW051494.1 coordinate 9,175,555, forward strand.
TTTTCAACCTTTCGTCGACGCCATCATGTCATGCTCGGCGGAATACTCAACTACAGCCATTGAGCTCTTCCACTCAGTGGTAGCCAAAATATACTGCCAGAAGAACATATTCTTGTAAGTTTAGCAAAATAAAATAAATAAATAAAGTATTTGCAGCAATAAAAATGGCATGGAATGGCGCACTAAGCTGGCTATACTTCATCATAACTTCCACAGGCAGCAAATTCTGGAGGAGGAAGAAAAGGCAACCAGTCCAATGCTAAAAAGAGCCAAGGTAGCAAAATCTCATGATTTGGATAGGACCTACGTACGCAAAAATGTCGCTCCCAACCTTCGATGGAAATGCGATCTTTTGGCCTACGTCAATAAGCTCTACATGGAGAAGAAACTAAAGGGAGAAGAAGTTTTTCCAAGAGCTGCCCGTGCCGAAGAAGAAGAAAACGAAGCCTCCGACGATGCAGAAGATGATGATGTACTCTATATGCTAGCGAAGGACCTTGAAAATGAAGACCACGACGACGAAGAAGAAAATGGTGATGATGATGAAGACGACGATTAACTGGATAACATTTAGTCACAAGTTTCTTTTTTGTATGCGCAATAAATTTATGCCAATGCATATCTTCGATTTTTGGTATTTAGGTATAACCTATTTAAAATGATAGGGTTTGATAGATTTGATAGAGACAATTCCTAATTTAGACGAAAGCGATGAAGCCTAATCAATTACATTTCCAAAAGAATGTATAGCAAATTTGTTCTATGAATGGCAAAAGTTCTTTCCCATTTCTTTCTATGCAATATATTTAGGCATGACCGGCTTCTGTACATAAATAACATGAAAACAAAGCTTTCCACAACAAGTTTATACTAGAAACCGGACATCCCTAAATATATTGCATAGAAAGAAACGGGAAAGAAAATAAAGCATGCAAAAAAGAAAGGTAATGTAAATCGCTTACATGCTTCTGCTTGCTCCATCCTAGTAGCATTTCCTCTTGCGGGACTTTTGGCAAAGTCTTCGCCCGCTATCTTCTTTTCTTGTCTTCTTCGGCATGAGCGCTCCTGAAAAAAAATAACCGTTATTATGTTTGAGAAGCAAAAAAAAGTAGATGAACGAGCGAATACATAATTGCATACATCAATATACTATTTCCATATGCTCAAACATGTGTGTATGACATGAAGCAAGTGCTTATAACACGAAATACACAAAAAAAAGTAAAGCAAACGAGGCAACAAATGAAAAGAGAATAATAGATGAAAAAAAATGAAAAGAGTAAAAGTTTGAAATGCAAACCGGCGCGATTTTCAGTAAATCTGCTCCATCTCATCGTACCCCATTTGGGGTACGTTCGCACCTATGCGAGACGGTCCCTTTAAAGGGACCGTCTCATACGCTCCAATCGTGTAACGCAGAATGGGGCGCGTTTACTATTTTTTGCATTCATATACCACTTTCTAGGCATTTTTACTGTTTTTAAATCATTTATCCGTTTTTGGTGACCCCAACTTACTATAAAACAGTCGAGAAAGTACAAAAAAATGTCTAAATATAAAAGAAAGAAGCAATTTCAATAGAATACCAGTGAAATGCACAAAATTCGTTTTTCGCCGAGTTATGTTTTCGTTCATATATCAAATTGATCCTTATAATTTGCTTAATTTATTGCAATAAAAATCAGCAGAAAAAACCAAGAGAAGTCAATGTAAAAAACTAATTCACTAATTAGGGGGGTACTGTATCAATTCGCAATGGCGCGTGTGTTACGGTCCCTTTAACGCGCCGATTTAATCACATTTTTCTCCTTATTCGAAAGTTTCACATCTCCGAAGAGAAAAATGATAAATATCAACTTTATTAGAAGGTCGACGAATATATGAACTGAAGCAGGTTCTGGTATTTTAATTAGGAGAAGATTGTAGTCTTTTAACAGAGATGAAGCACGAAACAAATAGTTGAAAAATGGCCTGTCGATAAGGCTTGATAATTATAATTGTAGCTACAGTATTGAATAAGGGATAAAATACAATTATGGTACCAATAATGGGAAATCCGAGGTTTTGGTGATCGAATACAGCTCTATAGAGAGGATCTGTGTCATTCAATGAAGATACAATTAGCGCTCCAATGAATAAGCTTGCAAATGGAAGTATCATAATCATAGGTAGCAAAGTCTTAGAATTATAGTTGAAATATTCGAATGCACTTGAGATTACCTGAGCAATTACCATCACCGTTAATCTCCTTTGCAATGAATAATTCTCTCTAGACATCTGTCGAGATTCCTTCATAATTTTCCGATGAGTCAGATATGTTATCACATATAATGAGGAAATAGCTATAATAATAGCGACCAAAAGCATTAAGACTGAAAAGCTATAGAGAGAAAAATCGGGATAAAAAACCAACAGCAAGGCCAAACTATCGGTTTGTCAATATTAAAAAACGTGAAGATGTCGTGTTCCACGTCGAATTCGTCCATCAGACGGCTGGCATTATGCCGTATGAGGAATTGATTAATTTCCTAAATATTCAATTTTTAGTTTCAAAATATTACAAAACGAACGAGCATTCCTCCACTCATCAGATAGGTCCATACCCATACAATACCAAACATACCAATAACTTCGGCGATTTGTAAAAGAAAAAAGCTGAAAGAGTTTTTTACCAAATGAAAAGATGAAGGACTACGTGATTCCGTTGCTCATTTTTAAGAGAAGATGTATTTTGTATGTAATAGCCAAACGCACAACGGGACCTTCAGCTGTAGCAAGCATTGATAAACCACAGTTTCCCACAAAGACGACAAATGCTAGCTGACCACCTGCTTCTCCAAAATATGTATAAAAGCTCTGAACTTTTAAAAAAGGCAGTGGAAAATGTGATTTATCGAGATCGGGATAATATGAATAAATAATATTATGCGTTAGGAGCATATCACAGATCTGAAATGATATTTCATTTATTTTTCCAGTCGATATACCGTATTTCTTCTAACAAAGGCCCCCGTTACTCCAATGAGAGCCCCCCTTACACCAACGGGAACGGGATTTCCCGTTGAGAGAGAGAGAGAGAGAGAGAGGCTATTAGAAGAAATACGGTATTTTAGAATTTCGTCAAAAATTTGGCTTACCACCATTTTCAAAAGAAATGGGCGGATGAATTCCATCTTCTTTGGAGATTTCTTTACAATTGCATAGACTAGTAATAAAGATGGAATGTCCATAAGAAAAGGAAAAATAATAAGAAAAACAGGTATCATTTATATATCTGAATAAAATTGAGCCGGGAAGTGTGAAAGAAAGAGAAGGCCGAAATTTTAATGCATAAGCAATTTGTCAGCTGCATTAAAAAAATTCTAATGGGAAATTCTTAAATTTCATCAATTTCTCATTTTTATTGGAATTGCCATATATTTTGGTATTTCTTATATTTGTTAGGTAGATAAAAATTCAAAAAAAAAATTTTACGAAATGAATGCAATAAGAATAAGAGTCAAAGAAGCAGTTAAAATACATTAAAAAAATAAATAAGGTTGGATCATCTAACAAGGGAACCTTTTTAGTTTAAGGTGGTTTTCCTCAACGAGACCGATACCATTTTGTAGCCCTTCGAAAATTAATAAATTACGATCACCGCCTCTGCTTCCAGCACTGTCTCAAGGAAGACCACACCTGTTAAACAAATAAATATTTGTTTTTGTTATTATTCCTTCTTTTCTATATCAAAAAAATTGCAAAAATCGTTTGGTTCCTCGTGGAGTCGAACCCATGAAGAAAGAAAGAAAAGAATATCACAGCCAATTGCACTATCCACTCGGCCATCTCGGCCATCTCGCACATCTAAACTACCGCAATCTATTGCCTACAATGCGGTTGACCAGTTTTCCCAATTTTAAACGCGTGTGACGCCTTTCTATTAGCCATTTTGGGGAAATTGAAACCGCTTTCTAGGGTAATTTTTGAAGGGCTACAAAATGGTAACGGTCTCGTTGAGAAAAGCCACCTTAAACTAAAAAGGTCCCCTTGTAAGCGGTAAAGTTGCCCAATATACCTGACTTTTTTTTAACAAAATTATTTCCATTTGGAATGGACTATACATCGCTCATATATCAATAGCAAAAACTCAGATAACAGAAGCAAAAAAATGTTGAACCTAACCGAATCCTCAACCTGTTGACTGGGATCCCGTCATGAACGGACCCCGCAGCGAAAACATTGTAATTTTACTAAAGAACTGTCCAGGAGTACTAAACAGAAATGCGGCAAGGTTTTTAAACCCGAACTTCTCAGTACCGCTTCTCGCTGAGACGGCATCCCATCGAGAAACTTCATTTACAGCTGGATTCAGCGCATTATAAGAAATCGTTGGATACCAAGAACGGCCGCCTCCTTTTTCGTTTGCGTAACTAAGTTCCGCCTTTGTTATTCAACTAATATTTATGTTATTATTCAGCGGACAACCACCCCCCTCCCTGGTATGCCGCAGGCATGTCGACGAGGAGCCACTAAGCAGGGGGTCCGGGGGGCTGCGCCCCCCGGATTCTTACCCTGGAATTTCAAATATTATGATATTAAAATATTACAGAGCTCCAAACTCCCAGTGAGAATTCCCTAACCAGGGAGGGGGGTGGTTGTCCGCTGAAAAATAATATAAATATGGGTTAAATATCCACGGCGGAACTTAGTTACCCAAGAAAAATTAACCCGGAACTTAGTTACGGAAGAAAAAAATAGACCGTAAAATAGTTACGGCGTAACTAAGTTCCGGCGGTCACCAAGAACCGAGTTTTTCTCCGCCCATTTTTCGCTCTCAAAATATTGGGCTACTCTCAAAAAAACGGTGATCGTGACTCAAAATTATTTATAAAAAAGTGAAAAATACCGTATTTATTCTAATATAAGCCCTAAGCTTATAATTTTCGACCCAATCCCAGGGTGGGCTTATAATTTTCGAAACTCCCTAAATTTAACTGAAACTTCACAAAAACTGTGCACAGTCAACTAGAAATCCGGTTCGTCGGGAAAATAAGAAAACAGCTGGTTTTACAGGCATTTTTCTGTGGTAATTCATTTCAACGAGCCGGAATATTAAACGTAAAAGTTCCTGATCCCTGAAGAATGGCAAGAAACCGTAGACAATAGCGAGAAATAGTAAATTATGTTATGTTTTCTTTTAAAAAATACTATATTAAAATTTCCGCAAAAACGCCGTTTCTTGCGACACAACTACCGGGAACAAATTTTTCCTTTCTTCAAATTTTTGACTACTTCCGCAGAATGAGATCATCCGCAGAATGAAATCGAGATGGTGGACAAGGAATTAAATTGGCCATATGGCATGACGGAGACTCCCCCGATGATGTGACATAGAGGAGGCGAATTGTTAGTTTTCTTTAGAAATCCCTTCAGAATTGCAGTAAAGGTCTGTCTGTTCTCTGTAAAGAGACGGTAGAAAGAAATATTGAATTCTTCTACAGCGGCGGAAAGAAGTAATACTCCTACTTCCGTATGTATTGCACCTGAGGACTGACTCAAATACCTGCCCGCGTGGCCTAATGGATCAAAGGCGTCTGACTTCTAATCAGAATATTGCCAGTTCGAGTCCGGCCGAGGGCTATTTATTTTTGCTTTTTTTGTAGTTCATACAAACATGTGGCTGAAATTTAAATAGGAACAATGTGCAGCGCCATCTATGTTCGTTATTTCTCCCGTCTTAATAGAATTTTCTAAAATTTCTTTGTGTTTTATATAAAAGGAGGTCGCTGCTGTCAGCAAATTACTTACAAGAATGTATTGAAATGCTTTGGATTGTACAAAATACATCTCTTTTTTCTTTTATTCCTCTTGAACACGATCAATTAACAGAATTTTTAGAACTAGAATCTTCTTTCTTCGCAGCGGAAATATTAGAGAAGGCCTCGTCCAGAGTTATCCGACTGCATTCCTGCTTTTTGTACTCTTCCAGTCTTTCCAGTTTCTTCTCCATTGTATTGTAAGGACCCTTCACTTCTTCTTCTCCATAGTCGTCACCTAGTAGAGCGTCATCATCTCCTGGAAGCTGGACAGGCGGCACTTCTGGGGTCTTTTTTGATGACATGAGGATTTTGCAGAGCTTCTGGGCGGCTATTTGTCGCAGAATTGCTGAAAAAAAAACAATTGGAAATGGGGAAATAATAAAAAAAGAAAAGCGGCTCGGAAGAGATATTTCAATGAAAGAATGATGCAAAGGGAAGAGATCAAGAGAAAAATGATTATGTCTTAAAATTATGAGGAAATTCATGAAAGAAGACTTTCGGAAAAGAACATTTTTATTCAATTATGGCTTTGAAGAAATTAAAATTTAGCCTATTAGAAAATCAAAAGTATCAGGAGACTATAAAAAGTTCAATTTTCAAACTTTAGGAACAACGCTAGGAACAGATGTGAAACGGTGAGAAATTCGTTTAACGATTGACCAGTGAGAAATTCAATCGAACTTTCGCGCCGCAAGAGCACAGGAGGCCACTGCCATTCTAATAAACACGGCTCCAGACAGCTGTCTTATCTATTTTCTAACTTTTTTTTTTCAATTTTGCCTTATTTTTGATACTAATAATCGAGCCTGGCCCAATGTTTCGGGCTTTCCTCTTCCTCATATGATCTCATCTTCTCTCAAATTCATTTTTCCTATCAATCTATTACTTTTAATAAATTCAAACAACTTAAAATGGCATGGTTCTGTTAAAGTTTAGCTCAAAAAGAGAAAGAACGTTTAGAATTTGAGATACTCCAAGGTTTAATGATGTCCCAGTCTTGCGAAGCAGTTTCTCTTTTTTTCTCTACTATTTTAGCCGCTATCAAGCAGAAAGAAAATGAAAGAACTGTATAATACTGGGGAAAAAAGCCCCGGGAAAACCTGATAATACTGAGAAGTTGTTGCAAAACCGGTTGGAATTCACGGGACGTGGCATTTGATTGATAGCGCTGCTAATAGTGATAAACTTTGTACCTGAGCAAAAAATCTATGAGAAACTCCCTAAGTGAGGGCTACAGTCGACAACGTCTACCCTAATCAGCCCGGTGTTTAACTTTGTTTCTCAGTCAACATTTCCATTTATCCTAATTTCCGTGTATTTTCTCCTCTTCAAAGGCGAATAATTTTACAGAAAGCTACGGTATAAAAATGCCTGGATTGGACTGGATTCCAGGAATTTCGCAGCTCAAATCTGGCTTTCAACTGATCACTGGAGATCCTGAAGGCGCTGCTAGGACCCAGGCCAATTTTGTTCAAGAATGCCCTGGATTTTCACAGGCTACTTCCGTTGTTCAACTTATAGCGGGAGATGAAAAGGGCGCTCTGGAAACGCAGAAGAAATGTTTGGGTACCCTAAACAATGTAGCCAATGGGATTCCAGTTGTAGGGCACATTAAAGGTAGGAGTCTTAAAAGGGCAGTAAGGCAGGATTTGAATTTAAAGGAACAGTCTCGCACTTGGTCCAGCGTGGTCCGGGGATCGCGCGCGCATTTTGAATATTTAGATTCGCATAACCTTTTTTGGCGTTTTTTTGCCATTTTTATATGATTTCAGCTTATTTTCGTTAAGGTTTTCTATATTATTCGACCCATAAGCGTGTTCATACAGTAATTCAAAAACACGCTTGTACTACCTCTTGAAAACTTATTTTAGGTGTTGTTCACTATGCTGTCGGAGACGAAGCAGGCGGCGACCACGCCATGAATGCTGCCAGCCGTTCTGCCGTCGTTCTGGGAAGTGGAGCAGGGGCTGCACTACTTTCTGGCGGTGATCTAGGTCTCTCTTTCCAAAATTACTAAATTAGGTCTTGCCGCGATTCCTGCTGGTATTGCCGCAGGAGCAGCGTATGATACGGCCGGCACACTGATCACTGGGAAGCCTCAAGGCTGGTATGCAGCAATAGGCAACGCATGTGAGAATCCAAATGCCGGAAATATCTTCGAAGCGGCCTTCGTACCGGTGGGAGATGGATTGGGAGGATATGCCGGAGGGAAACTGGCAACTTCGATAGCTACCCGAGTGAAAATCAGCAATTTGGAAGCTATACGAGATGGTAAAATGGCTGTGATCGACGAGGCTACATTTGGTGCTGGAGAAGCAACATCTGCCCAGGTTGTGGAGCTGGGAAATCAAATCAATGCCTTGACAAGCCAAATAAATCTCTTGAAACATGGAACAACACAATTTTGGTTCGATCCAAAGACTGGAGAAATCTTCACAACGAAGCCAACTAATGGGGCCATAGCTGTTCCCGGATATATTAATGAAAAAGATGAGAAGAAGCTGAAAAATAAGATCAAGGACATGTACAATCAGTGAGTTTTAGACTTGAATTTTATTAGGAAAAGGGAAAAAATTTGATAATTTTATTAGAAAAAGGGAAAAATCCATTGATTTTAGGCAAAGTGATGGAATTCTTTCTGATAATTATGCTCAACAACTGGCTGGAAACTGTAATACACGAATCCTGAAGCAGAACAGATGTACGAATCGTGAGAATCAGCAAGCTCAGGGCGACTTGACTGCGGCCTATCCGAATATTCCCATTTTTACTGAAGGCGAAATCAATCAGCTGAAACGAGATCAGCAGGATCCGAACAAGCAAAACAGTCGAATTCTACTTCAGGCGCTTTCTTGGCTTCACGTTCCAATGCCTTCCCAGTTTAATTATACGGTAATTGAGCTCAGTTTACAGAATAACTGACTTTAGGGAGCGATTCTGAGAAATAATTCTCGCCAAGGCCTGCTGCACAGCTTCCTTCGTCACAATGGCGAATGGAAAAATGTTATCAATGGGCTATCTGATGATATTCAGAATATTCCTTCGATTCATCGAGATCTCCAAAATATTGAAGGAGCAACTAATTTCGAAGAGGCTGGCCGTCTTTTGAATACTTTCGCTCAGACGCTGCAAAATTTGAGCAACGACGATCGAGAAGGTGAGATTGGGTACCGTAATTTAGGGGATTCTGATTCGTTTCTCTGAAGAAAAAAAAATTTCCAGCCTTGTCCGACATCCAAATGCGGCTCTACAAATTTTTAAACGCCAACATCACCTATGCGAATTATCTTGGCGAAGGAGTCAACGACGCCGGCAGGATTCGAGTCTTCTTCAGAGTCAAGGACAACCAGGGAAAGTATCAAGTTATGGTCGTCTGTGTCTCGGACCAACTTTACCGAAACCACGACGATATTCCGGATTCTCGTCGAATCAGAACAATCACAACCATTTACTTCATTTCAGAAAGCAAAGCCCGAATACAGCTGATCAAAAAGATGTTCTGAAATGCTTTGAATTGTAGTCTTAGTCGCTTCTCAAACTTGTGAATTATAAAACATTCTTGTTGAAATGCAATTTCCTTGGCCCGTTGCTCCCTACAAAATTGAACGATTGGGAAAAGTTCAAATCTTTTCAAACATTGGGAAAGGGACCAAAACACACAGGTGAGAAATTCATTGGGACTGACGCGTGCAGCGCAGGAAGATTCTTTCTTTCTGTCACGCCTCCTATCGGTAGTGCAATTTATCTTTTTCATTTCTTCTAGAATTATGGAGAAGAAGAAGTGTCAAAGCTTGTTCGACAAGAAAATAACTAGAACAGCTCTTTGGGAAGGGGGAGCCGGCGCTGTCGACGGTTTTTCGCCGAGTTGTGGCTCCCAGTGCCGTCGAAGACGGCCGGAGGCATACTTGTATAAGAAAAACGGCGAGAAAAATAGCAGCAGCAACTGAAAACGCGGCAGGAGAGAGAGAGAGAGAGAAAAGGAAGCGGACCTTCTTCTAGTCGAAGAGATGCTGAAAATGACTGCTCAACTGGTGGAACAGGATTATGTTTACAGGAAAAGGATCTTGAGATTATTGGTAACTTTACTACAACTTAACAAGCCCTGGGCAAGATTGGACGGTGGAATTTTGGAGACGGTTCCATTTTTTCTTAGCCCCCCTATCTTGTCCTTATTAATCTGACTCTCTCGTCTCTCGATAAGACTCTCCTCTTCCCCCCTCCCCGGCTAGGATCTAATTGTCCGTCGAGTAATTGCCAACTGCCGGTAACCTTCTCCGGTCATCTTCCGGTCAATTGGCGTATCCCTCTCCCTCTTTCCTCCCTTTCCAATGAGTTTCCAAGCAATCGTTTCCCAATTTTTCGAGGTATGGATCATATTTTTATTTAAACTGGAAGTTAAAATTCTAGTGGCAGGCGAAGCTCGTCGTTAGGCGACCTCTTCCTTGGCTTATTGCTCCACCGATTTTGTCTATAGTTCTTGGTAAGCGGATTATAATGGTGTCTAGTCTCTTTCAGTAAGTTTAGCAGCATCAGATTTCCATCTAAATATTTCAAATGAGACGCTGCAAGTCTTTTTACCGGATGAAATGACTTCTTTGAGAGATTTGAAAGAGGTAAGCCACCGAATTTTCAATTTTCCCGCCTTTTTCCGTTTAAAATGGAGGCAGGGAGATACGAGACCGTATTCCAACAAAAAATCCTGTTTCCAGCTGATGAAACTCTTCCCGCCGCGGGATTTCCAACGCGACACCTACAGTATCCTCGGCTCTAAATTCGCCTACTTCATTTTAGAATCAATTGATGGCAATATTTTAGCCAGCGACGGTTTACAAGAACTAAAAAGACTACATCAAACAGTTAAAGGAATAATTGTGAGTACTTATTCTGTCCAAAAATTAGTATTTCAGAGTCCGAAAGGACTAACTTTTGAATCGGTTTGTATTCGGGAAATGGACGCCTGTCTTGTTCATCCGCTTCTATTGGCAGTGGAGGATGATCCCAGTTTTGCTCCCCTCTTTTTCCGGTATCCTATTCTTCGCTTTGGCGATTTGTACGTGGATAATGCTTTAGTTTTTGGAGGTGTGAAATTGGACGAGAAGGTAAGAGGAATTTGGGAACCGGGCCTGGTTACTGTATGTTTTTCGATGGAATTTAACGAATACGGGTTACTGTAAGGCCGATAAATCGAGGGCTACCGGAATTTTCGACCGGCTCTTGAGAATTTCCAAAAAGTTATTATTTGTAGAAAAGTGATAAAGAAGGAAATGCCCCGGTTGTCTTCGCCTCTTCCGTTAGAGTCGTCTATGTTTTGGACGATGATCCCCAAACCGACGAGTAAGGCTTTTCCTTCAGATTTTCCATTTTTTTCCCATTTTCAGCTGGATTTTAACCTACCTCCAAACCCTCGCCACATATGAAAAGAGAAACGGGACCCGGCTCTATTGGTGCACTTCAAACAGCCTAGCCAAGGAAATGGAAAGAAACGGCGATGTAGGCAAACCGTCCTGTCTAACTGTGGCTCCTTTTCAGCTCTTGGTTCCTTGGATGCCCTGGGCAGCACTTTTATTAGTCATATTTTGTGCCTGCTCCTGTATGGAGAAGGATGTGGTCCGATCACAGCCGCTGATGGGTCTCGCAGCAATGACCAACGCTGTAATGGCCACGGTAGCTGCAACGGCGCTTTTACTCTACATCCAGTTCCCTTTTCTACCTCTGGTCTTCATTATGCCTTTTTTAGTCATTTGTAAGTTTTTCTGACCCGCTTTCAATCCCTGTGACTTTCTTCACACATGGGCAAACGTCTGGCGCTCGTAACATATCTTCTGTCAAAGCTTGTGGGGCGAATTTTTTGTCGGGGCGCCTGGGATGTGACTGGATTCATTAGACTCGCCTTGACGTGCTCTCCAACTAGGTCTTTGAATTTTTGAAATCGACCAAGAAATGACCGAGATACGGACACAAACGCCCGACACTCTGACCTACGCCCAAAAAAACGGGCGCGCCCGCCATTTTGCTCATGGATGCCTTCCATTAGATCTTCATTTTTCCAAAAATTCGTAGTAAATCCAATTTTTCAGCCATAGGAGTGGATAATATGTTCCTAATGCTTCGAAGTTGGCGCCTAACAAAAGAAGAAGATCTAGAAAAACGGTTTATCGAAGCGATGACGGAAACGGCGGCTTCCCTCTTCCTCACGTCCCTAACAGACGGCCTGTCCTTTGCAATTGGAGCAGTTTCTGACTTCCACGCTGTTCGTAAGCTTTATAGCTTTCTAAAACAATAGAATTAAGGAGTATTCTGTACTTATTGTGCTCTAGCCATTCTGATGATGTTCTTCTATCAGATTTCTTTCTTCAACGCAGCTATGGTCTTTTGCTGTCGACGGGAAATGGCTGGCAGGCATTTTATCATGTTTTGGAAGGTGGTGGAGAAACCGAGACGAGGTAGGGCATCAAAAAGTAAGTGTAGATGTGATCATTACTGTAATGGAATGAAAATACAGTACTCCTTCTGGGTAAGCAGGTTTCATCGGCAGCGTTTGAAGTAAACGCGCCCTATTGTTCCAGAAACGTCGTTATCTACCATTTTTGACGTTATTTTCTCGTTATTAACTTGTAATTTGGAAGCTGAAAACTTACACTAGCCCTAAAAATGGAGCTGGTCTCAAGAAGAAGCTAGTTATTTAAATTTAACGCCCTTTTTTCCAAAATTCGAGGGAATGGGTGACCCAGACTTGGGATAAAGCCCCTCCCGTCCCAAATTGGGTAAAAAAGAATGCAGTAATAGCCGAATAACTCTTCCTTTTATTTTCTGCATATCCAGATCCTTTTAGAAAGTTGTTTCGCTTCGAGACCTCTTCCCCCGCTTCCCTCCAGCTCTATCGGCTCCCTGCTCTCAAAAATCATCCATCCAGCTATCGTCCGGGTCTTGATTGCCCTTCTCTACGTCTGCTATCTTTCCTGTTCCATTTTCTTCGCTTTTAGTAAGATTTTACGTTATATCTAGGATAAAATACGTTTAGAACTTCCTCTAGGCTTGGATATGAAGCTCCTTCCCCCGGATGGATCCTTTGTGGCTGAAGAAATGATTGCCCAGGAGAGATTGTACTCAAATTATGGGCCGTTTTGCTTTGCGATCATTCATTTGAAGAATGAGGAACTAGGAAAGGCACAGACGAGAAGGAAACTTCTGAAACTTTACCAAGAATTGGGAAAGTGAGCTACCGTAATCCCTATCCCCTAAAACTCTAAATTAGCTCTGAATGGACCTCCAAAGGGGAATTTTGGCTAGAAGAATTTGAAAAGAACAATACTGGGAAGTCATTTAACCAAGAAGAGCTCCTCACAGCCCTGCATACAATGTTGGCTCGGCCTTCTACAGTCAAATTTCGCTCTGATATACGGTAACAGCCTTTACAGCACTCCCAATAAGACAGAGAGTTCCAGGTTCTCTATGAATGGTAGCATTGAAGCCACGAAAATGCTCTTGAGGACAAGAAGACTTCACCCGACTTCGGATGAACCAAGAGCCACCTTCCTGAGACAAAGTTTAGCCATGAGCGATTTTAAAGGCTTCGTTTATGATACCAGGTAAGTTGAGATTAGAGAGAAGGGAAATAATGGGGGTTACAGCTTTCTACTGGTGGATCAACAGCTGACAACAGTTATGAACGTTGTCTCGAATGTAGCAGTGGCAATAGTGACGATGCTGGTCATCTGCGTCCTAATGGTAAGTCGACACGATACCGCTATTCACAGAATAAGGCTTCTATCCAAAGAAAAACGATCTTGGACGCGCCGCGTTACTTAAAGCGACTGTCAGGGAGCTATAACAGCATTCACGGGTCCCGCAGCGACGTGAACCACCGCTTTCGTGTTTTGCGAGAATACACTTGATAGAAAACGGAAAGTCGGGTCAAACCAGGGTCATTCGACACAGTTTTTTAAGCTGATTCCGATGGTACTTTTGGTTTTTTTTTACAAAAGTGCTAATTTCAATATCTGTCACTCTGGTCATTTGCGTGCATTTACCCCCATAGGTCCTTGATAGTCCCTTTAACTATCCTCTGTCAAAGTTTGTGTGGCTACAGATGTTTCGTGGGGGTGGTTGAGATGTGACTGGGTTTATTAGAATCGCCTTGACGTGCCCTCCAACTAGGTCTTTGAATTTTTGAAATCGACCAAGAAATGACCGAGATACGGGCACAAACACCCGACACTCCCGTCTACGAACAAAAACGTGCGCAATTGAAATCAAAATTACCCTCTCTCCCCTCTTCACTCCTATTCCCCTCCTTTCCAGGTACCCCGCCCTGTCGCAGCCGTCTGTGTTGCTCTCTCCATTGTTTCCATCAACATAGGAGTTGTAGCTGCTCTCTCTGCCTGTTCCACCCGTCTGGATATCATTTCCATGATTACAATAGTCATGAGTATTGGCTTCTCTGTGGATTATGTCACCCACACGACTTTTCATTACGTTTCTCAACGCCACGACAGGCTGGAGGTGGGAAATTCTCATTTTTGGGTACTGTAGACCTTTAGAAATGTCTTCACATGATGACAGAACCCATTGCTCAGGCCGCTTTCTCAACAATTGTCGGTATAGCGCCGCTGGCCCTTGTTCCCGCCTATATTATTCGAACTTTCGTCTTAACGGTCTTTTTTGTTGTGATCATTGGAATTCTACATGGGCTACTGTTTCTACCTGCTCTTTTACACACTATTGTAAGGAAAAATTAACGAAAATGGTGAAAAATGAGGTTCAGGTGCCGAGGACAGAATATTTGGAGCCGTACTCTCGCCATCAAGACCAACAGTTTCCTATTTCTACAGGGTGGAGAAGACGGATTGTTGTTGACGGGTAGATATGAAGAAAATAAAGATTCTTCTCGATTTTTGGGGAAGATTAATCGTGTTTAAAAGACTTGAACCGTTTTCAAAGAAAAACTGAAACCCCTATCGGAGCTTTCCGGTTGATTTTTATCTAATTTTCAGGTGAAATATGATATTTATTGACATTTCTATGAGATTTTTTCAAGATTAGCCCTATATTTGCTCGTGGGACCACAATTGAAAGCAAGAAAATCAATTAATTTTAACGAAAAGCCGTTTTGACGTCGCTATTCTATCAATTTTTCGAATTTTGGCTTCAGCGCGCCATATACGAAGAATTTTATGGAAATATGCATCTTAAAATGTCGAAAGAAACAATATTAAGCTGTTTTTGTTGTTATAGAGAACGGAAATATAGAGATAAGCCTCGGCTATAAATAACGGGTCCTGGCGCGGCCGTTCCCCGTCATTGACATAAAATCGCGAGCTGGAATTATTCATTTCTCTCAAATAGTTTTCATAGATAATGTCCGTTGCCATTCATTTTGTCTATTTTTGACTTTTCTTTCTCTTTTTATCAAAATATATACCTTGAACGACTTTTTATAGGATGACCCAGTCGTAATAGGGGACAGAAGTCGACGAACAGGGAAAAGATCGAAACAAGTTCGGAAAAATGAGATTTGAAGATATAATAACGTCGCGGGTAGGTCATGTTCATTAATTTTATGTTAGATTTTTTATTTTTTATACATATAGGGAATATTTTATCGATATACGGGAAGAAATGACATGGAACGGGCATGAGATAGACTCAAACACTTCAAATGACCTCCTTGGGTTGAATAATGTGGGAAACGCGCCTCTTTTCAAGTTTTCCTAATTTTTGAATCGGATATTCAAGCCATAAACCTGGAAAATTAGCCCATTGCTTTCATTTTAGGCCTTAGCTTCCGGTTTTGTCAAAATTTGACTTTTAGCGGCTTTGAAATAGGTGAACGAACATTTCGAGCCGTTCAAATGACTCCGAACCCCGGCAAATAGGCTTGTCTAGCCAAATTTTGGCTTACAGAAGGCCGTATTCTATCGGTAAGCGTATTGTTCCCTGAATATTGGGCCATTTTTTGCTGCACATCCTTATGCTTTGTAGCAAAATCGGCGTTCCTATGCTTTTCTTCGTGAAAACTACGTTTACTACCTATCGTACAGTCTCTAAAAGGGTTACACGACTCCATGAGACTTTTTAGCAATCAAAATAGTCCTAGAACCGCTAGCGTAAGTCACGAATGACTCTAGACGACTGGGTACCTGATAGTCCGATGTCCTGCACCCGTAAAGTCTCGGCAGGAGGATCATCTTTATTCAAAACTGTTACAAAACTGTGACGCCTTTATACCTTTGTTTTGCCGAGACTTTGCGGGTGTAAGGGATCGGACTATCGCGGTCCGAGCGACTCCAGCACTTGAAAGTTGCCATGCTCCCCTTTTTGTTAGCCTTATTTTTCCACTCATTCTTCTCTGACAAGGATGTGAGGATGTTAGGCCTCAAAACAGAACTCATTCCAGACAATTCGAGATCTTTTAGTGGGAAGACAAGAGTACTTGAAGACCGCGTACACATTGCCAGAATGAGGGGGACGGCAGGAACAAATGGGCTTGTCCTTGAGGTAGAGCCTAATATCCCGCGCTGCCTTTCATAGCCCGCAGTTTCCCGGCTTTTTTGTTACAGTAATCCATATTTCTTGGTCTCTGGGCCTCTTTTTCCAACCATCTGAGGCGATCTTTGCAATTTCCTCCCCCAAACGCGGATCCTTTCCGAGAGCCAATCCAATGGTTGTTGGCTCTCTCTCTCCCGCCACCGCCTCGAATTTCCCCCTCTCCCATCTTTATTCAATTTCTGCTCATTAGGAAACGTGTGTGGCTGGGAGAGAAAGATAGAGTGAAAATACGGGAAAAACAACAGCTGGGGGTGAGGGGGACCCAAAGCAAACGCCAACCCATCGATTCTGTTCCTCGTCGTCGTCGTCGCGTGTAAAGAGAGAGGAGGAAACAGAGAAAGACGAATTGCGGCTTTTTCACCGGAAGGGGCTTGAGTCCCCCAGATTAGGCGGCCACCAGTTGCATATTCCACGGTTTTCTCTTCTCCATTCTATTCTAAAAGACATCCTTACTATAATTTTATTCCCTCACGCATAAATTTCATTTTAGGGGGCATTTCCCCGGGGGAAAGGGGCCGAGGTGACCCGTTCCTGGACCTTTTGAACTCTGAAACCTTCGCCTCCCACCATTTTTGAACCAAATTAACCTTTTGGATCACTTTTTTCATAGGAAACTAAAAACTCATCAAATATTTGATTACTGCGGTCATTTTCCTGGAAATCCGCTCATTTTCCCGCCATTCTCTCCATTTTGAAGTCTGATTTTGCGAAAACCCTACTCTCTTTGATTGTTTGCTGTTATCTACAGCTAAAATGCTACTTTCTCTCAAATTTAGACCTTTAAGATCCAAATATTTTAAGGGTTTCCTTCAAAACTCTTCGGGATTTTAATCAGACCATAGATTTGCTCAAAACTCGCCAGTTTTCACCCGTTAGTCTAGTTACTAGCAATTTTTCGAGAAAATTTGATTTCCTTCCCATAGAAACGAAGTTATAGCTCGTTTCTAGCATAAGAAATTTTCCATTGGGAGCCATTTGGAAACTTAGCGAGCCAGCGTTGCCTGATCCTCAATTTCAAACTGAAATTCGGGCGCTTTTGTTCGCCAAAGTGTCAAATGGTCCCCGGTGGAAAATCCGGGGTTGGAAACGGACTATGGTCTTTCTACCAGCTAGATTAACCAAAAAGCGGCCTGTTTATTCGAAAAATCCATAAAATGGAGTTTTACTGAACCTCAGAACTGTCCAGATTACAATTTGGCGCCTTTCCTCCTAAAAATTGCAGAATTTTTGGAGTGTTCGAGTGATTTCCTTCAAAGTTCGCTATTTTCCCCCTTTGCTGTTTAATTTTTTCGCTATTGTTGTTGCAAAAATTTCGCGCTGCGGCTGTGATTGCCGCCCATTCAAAAAGAGGATATTGTCTTTCCGGCTGGGGCTGAATCCTCCCGCTTTTTGGCCAGCTTCCTTTTTGTCCTTTCTACTCACCGGAAGTGGCCGTTCTATCGATGTCAGCTCTCCGTTTACCCTTTTCGGCATCCCCTAGGCTCTCTTTTTTATCCATCGGAGCGTTCACGCCTGAAAGGAAACCTCTACCGCGTTTAAGATTGAATTATCCGCCGTCTTGCGAAGAAAAACTGCTGCCCGAGGCGGCTGAGCCCGCCAGCCAACCAATTTTTAGGCTTTTACTCTAAATTACCTGAAAAACGATCCCAAACTCGGGGTTTTACGCTTTTAATTACTATTTGTTTGTTCTACTGGCCGATAACTTGTTGACTGGCTATATGTGTCATAATTGGGCCGCTGCTTCCCGCCTAATCGAAAATTTAATGCAAATTCCCTTGTTTTGCTTTGCCGCTCTAATTTTCTTCCATTTTCTCCATTTAGACCAGACAAATCCCCTATTTTCTCCTCATTTTTCACCAAATTTATGCATTTTTATGCGAAATTGGGTAATTTTCCCAAGGAAGGGCAAAATAATAACCCGCCAGTGAGGCTCGGTCCTCGATATTCCGATCCCCTGCACCCATAAAGTCTCGGCAAGACAAAGGTATAAAGGCGTCACAGCTTTGTAACAGTTTTGAATAAAGATGATCGTTCTGCCGAGACTTTACGGGTGCAGAAGATCGGACCGAGCCACTGGCGAAATTTTTCGAGTTTGACCCTCCCCATGCCATTTTATTCTTGAAAAGGGCGCAAATATCTCATTTGGAGAGTAATTTGCTGTTCAATAAACCATCGGGATGGGAGGGAAACCCCCTGGGAGCCATTGGCCGCACCTAAACCCTTCAAATGGGGCAGGGCGCGCCTTTCCTTGACTTGTTCCCATTTTTAATTGAATTTTCCCAAAAATTGATTGTTTTCCAACTTTCGCAGCTATTAGAAGTTGTTCTCCTCCTTTTTACAGTCTAAAAACTCAAAATTTCGGTTAAAATCCCATTAGAAACGAAGATTAGCCCGGGAAACGCGCGCGTTATCAAATTTCAAGGGCACAAATTTATCGGCCGGCTGTTTTTTGCCTCCCACAGCTGACAGTAGTTCCTTTTCTTCTCTTTTCACCCCCTCAATTGTAATGCGACCCGCCAGTTTGAATATTTCATGCCGGTGGATGTTGTTCTCCGCCAAGGTAAGGGGCTAGCCGCGATTGCACTACTCTCTTCCCTCCCAGCCGTCTTCCCCTCTCAAAGATAACTCTATCTACCTATCCAATCTCCCATTTTCACCCCCTCTTTTCCTCCTTTAAAAAACATCTCAGCGTGTCTACCAATCGCGGCTTCTTTTTCACCAGGGGAGCAGCCCTTCCCTCCGGTAGGAAGACTGCTCCCAGCGGAAGGCGCTTCAGTCGGGATCCAATGGACGTCGCGGTTTATCCGGCCTATACGGAAGATATTACTGTAGCTGGCTCACTTGTTCGGGATAAAATACAGAGTATCTGTGAGAAAATAGTCCGGCACAGCGATGAGGAGCCACCAGCTACGGCTAAGGTGAATAACTGCGGGCATATTACCGTCTTTCCCGGCTAGGGCGGGGGTTGACCGAAATGGAAAACTTTACCGGGTTTTGGGGATCTTAAACTTGGTTTTTAGTAACATAGACAAGATATTTATACCGGAAACGGTGAAAAGAACGGGAAGCTGAAACTTTTGGCCGTCAAGGCCCCCCGTTCCGACGCACTGGCCTTCAACTGCTCTGGTCCCTGCGCCTCTCCGAACATTTCAACTATTTTTTGGAACCTAAAGAATGGAAAAAAGCTGCAATTGAGCCAATTTATTAAGAAAATTGCTGAAAAATGGGTCCAAATTAGATTTTGCGGCCAATGGAGGGGGTGTTCCCCGAATTGTTTAGGTCTTGCACCGATTTTCGAATAAAAAGAAACTAAAGGGAGAAATACAGTATCCATATAGAATTTCGGGATATTTTACCCAATAAAATTATGATTTTTCAGGTAGACAACGTCCTGTTGGTAGATCGTCTCGGAGCAGAGGCCAGCATCCCCGGCACGATCCATGTCACCACTTCGCATATCATCTATCGGGCTGAGGATGGTTCCAAAGAATTCTGGGTGAGAATTGACGTCTTTTACGTTTTAAAACATGGAAAATAATATTAAAGCGAGTCTTTTTCAGCTACCAAATGGTTTAATAGCCAGTGTGGAGCGAGGCCCCCTCTCGGTGGCCGGATGCCCCCTTGTCATCAGATGTAAACACTTCATGGTTCGTTTTTAATACCAACAATTAATTTTCTTCTTTTTTCAGATTATTAGCCTACTAATTTCAAGAGATAAACTGTGTCAAGATCTGTACGAGACCCTGAAGAAATGCTCCGAAACAAGTGAGTTTTACTCACTTTGAAACAGGGGGAAAATGGGCCCCAGACGTCATTTTTCCTCTTGCTTGGACTACAGTAATCCAAGCGGAAAAAGCCGCCGTTTTATTGCTCTCCAAATCAAACAAACAGATCATGAAGATAGACTTCGAAAATGGCCCATGAGAATCTGTTTTCGAGTGACGGATAGACTTCGTGTATCTTCATCCGAAGGGCCCACTCCTTGCGACGACCACTGGGCGTAATGGCGACCATATGAAAATAAGGCCATACGATACCAGTATCTTCGAGTTATTCAAAGATTGGCTCACCTCGCTAAAAATACGCCTGTAAAGAGGCTAACAGAAATGACTTACTACTTTGCTGGAATTCCATTATGAAGCTGCCAGAAAAGTACAGATACTTTTCCCAATAACACAAGTGTTTTTTTTAAATTGGGTTGAAAATCGGAAAAAGGACACAAAAGACTTTATTTCGATCCAAATTATGCGAACATTTGCTGGAAGTAGATTTCGTGAAGCTGCCACGAGAATAAGTCCATCTTTCTGGGAGAGACCTCGTGGATTTTGAGGCGAACACTCCAGTGTGTATTGCGGCCATGGGTGAACATAGGGAAATGGGACCAAACCAGGCCGTTGGCAACATTTTCATAATATGGGGTTCCTCGCAAAAAAGAGAGATATTTTGGGTTACTGTAACATGACCCACGCCTTTGTTTCCATTGCTAGTATAATTCCATCCGCCAGTTCTCATGTGGACATGTTGGAAGAAGCCGATCACATTCGCTCGAGTCGCATTTTCACCATGGAGCCGGTATTGACCATCGAACAACGGATGAGTGTAGTTTTTGGCGATCATCAGAAGGATCCGCTCTTTTTGACCGGAGAAAAATTGAAAAGAGTCTATTTTTGAACGTATTTTCAGTAGAATGCCCCCTCAAATTTGATTCTCCGTGCCCTTGAGACGCTATCTTCCCTCAATCCCATAAATAGTCCGCGCGGACCGTGGGATTGTAATGTAACTGGGCTCGCAACCGGTATTTCTCGATTATTTATGGACCTATTTCGGAAATCTAAAAGTCCACATGGCGCGAACGTCCAGGGCTATCAGCCAGTCAAATTTCACCTCAAACGGGTCAGTAGAAGCGCCGCGCAAAAGTTGATAAATCCAAGGTTTGAACATTTGCTCTCATACAGACTTTTCTATCGAGCTGGTTGAGCTCAAAATGTTATTTTATGGTAGCCTTGGCTGCTAGATCCATGTGAATTTTTAAATTTCCGAGAATAATCTAGAAATAGTCGATATATTACCATTGCGCGCCCGAATTGGACCCAATGACTCAGTCCTCGATAGTGCGATCCTCTGTACCCGTAAAGTCTGGGCAGTAGGATCATCTTTATTCAAAACAGGTACAAAACTGTGGCGCCTTTTTACCTTTGTCTTGCCGATATTTTACGGGTGCAGGGAATGGGACTATCGAGGGCCGAGCAGCCCTTTATGCCCTCTTACCAACCTTGTCAAAAAGAGTTCCAACTGTGTTCCAAGTCAAATCTTTAAAAGCCTCGATAACCTTCCTAAACATGAGTTCCTCAATGTACATGTAGTCATAATTCTGAAGAAGATTGTAATTGACCATTTCCCATCCTCTCTTACCACAACATCAGAGCTTGTATTCTTCTTCGGGTGGTCCATTTTCCCTGATGTTATTCCCAAATACTTTATCAAGTAGATTTGTCCCTAAATATGAGATTTAAAGCTCGTGGAGTGTCCTACCGTATTCCTCGTACTCATAGTTAGTTGAACTTTCATTTTCATTAGGTGGGCGTTACAAAAACGGAAGTAGATTTCACAAGAAGCAATATGCATAAAGTGGCCAATGACTTTATTCGAGATAAAAGGCTGAAAATGGCGATTAGAGCAAAAAAAAGACACAGGCCTTACATAACGCTCTCCATCGGTGTAGCCGTCAGTCTCGGGGGTACAGTAACTCCCCGTCTTGGAATACAAGTCCTTTAAACCTTCATAGACTGATTCCCGGCCGGTTTTATGGATACTTGTCTCATTGTAGAGCTGGTAATCCATTTCCACGTCGTTTACTATCATCTGGAACGGGAAATTGTCTTTATTTCCATAAAGAACCCCCGAGGGGCCTAGGCGGGTTACTGTAGCAGAGGAAAATGGGGGAATTGGCCATTTCCTAAAATACGAAAAAGACCATCAGAACCAGCGTCAAAAACTGAATCGAATGAGCTAGGTTTCAGCCAATTTCTCCTTTTCTATGGAAAGTATTGTCGCTAAATAGAAAGCGTGCACCCAGTCGCTGCGGGACCAGTGCGCTCAATCAGGCAAAATCAAGGGGTCCTGGGGGCGTTTTTTTCAAGGACTCTGATCTCGAAACGAAGACAGTCATTTGGAAATAATTGAAGCGTGCAATCGCTGCGGGACCCAGCTTTTTTTATTGCTTAAAAAGCTCACATTTCTGTAGATATCCGGTAGAATGCGTAGCTCATGGTAGAGCTTGATAATAGAATCCACAGCCTTCGCGAGAAGCGTCTGTGCATCCGGTAAGGATACCTGAGCACGAACAGGCATCGGATTCTGACGGAGCCGGCGCTGATCATCTACAGAAAGTGATTCTGGATCAGGAAATAGACCCGCGTCTTCATATTCAGAGCCATTCCCGGAGAGCAGGCGAATTGCCTCATCTTCTAACGAGCTCTGCGCGGCAACCGTTGCCAATAGGGCCTAAAAATCTCAGGGACAATAATGTGCTTACAGCTAGTAGAAGGCAGATTTTCATAGCCGAATGGGGAAAATCTTGTTGGCTCTTTTCCTTCTTTTGTCCCGAGGCGCGCTGGACTGTTTCGATGAGCTCAAGGGCTTTTTGGTTACTGTAAAAAGGATAGTAATACGTAATTTTTTGGTCAAGGGGTGAAAAACAAATAACAGACAGTTGTTGTTAATTTCCTGGCTCCGTTTTACGCCGTCTTCTTCTTTTTGTTCCCCGTCGCTCTTATTCATCCAGCCAACCATTCCCCGCTGTCTTCAATGTTCCTGTACGGGATTCGTAATACTTTTATAAGTCATAGTAGTATTGGAGCCTCCAACAGGAAGCGAACGCTACCCCTTCTATTTGGCCTGGAGGATTTTTCGGAGTTATGGAACAGGGCTTTGCGGGTACCCGGGCCGGGGATGATTTTCTTGTTGCCAGACAGACTGCTTCGATGAGTTTTCTGTCTGGGGCAGCCTCCATTTTCTACCCAAAAGAGCCAAAATGCATTCTATAGATTTCTGGAGAACTAATTTTTATAATTTCAGTAAATGTCAACGACCTTCCGGCCTTTGAAAACCGGGATCATGCTGAAGATGCCCGCGGCTGGTCTCGAATGGATTGGGAGATTGAATTTTCCCGACAGGGAGTTTCCGACGCCTGGAAGGAAACCACCATCAACACTAACTACGCTGTAAGACCCATTTTTAGGCCTGAAAAAGATCTCATTCCGTTTTAGAATTGCGATACGTATCCGGAAAAACTATGGGTACCCAGATCCGCTACAACTGACGTCCTAATGGGATCCTGTAAATTCAGATCGAGGGGACGACTGCCAGCTTTGACGTACTTCCATAAGGCTACGGATGCCACCATTTGCAGGTAAGAAACAGATTTTTAGAAATAATTTTGGCGCCAAATTTGAATCACACAGGTCTAGCCGTCTAAAACTAGCTTTGGCGCCCGTTTACGGGCACATTTCTTTAAACTTTCGGCGTTTACCTTTTTTAACCGGGTTATGGGCGTATTATCCATATTTTAAAAGTCCAAAAATGCGGATATTTGTCCCGGGTCGACAAGAAAATAGATGATTCGCTGCGACACCTTATTACTTTTACGGAACGTTCTCTCCCCTCCATGCCCCCGGGTAAAACTTGTCTGTCAAAATAAATGGAGGGAAAGGTCACTAGGTTGAGAAATTTGAAGGGAAGGAACGGAAAAAATAGGAAAATTGGAGCAAATTACCGTTTTCCACCCTAAAACAAGAAGATTTCGGCAGAGCGTGCTTACTGAAATTTCCTTCAGGCTTTTCTTTCATTGGATTACGGCATCCTATCACTTTTAGTCCAGGTTATGGTCTACTCTTTAATAATTTTCGGTATTATCCTTCTTCTAGGTGCGCCCAACCCCTGACCGGATTCTCTGCCCGTTGTGTCGAAGACGAGAAGCTGATGTCCCTCGTCGGAAAAGCGAATCCCCAATGTGAGACCCTCTACTTGATTGATACCAGACCAAGAGTACGTTTTTTCCCTATTCTCCCCCATTTTTTATTATTTTTAGGTAAACGCAATGGTGAACAAAGTCCAGGGGAAGGGCTTCGAAGATGAGAGGAACTATGACAATTTGAAGTTCCATTTCTTCGATATTGAGAATATTCACGTGATGAGGAGTAGTCAGCAGAAACTGCTGGATGGTAGGATTTGTCTTCTATTTTTGGGTGAAAGAGAGATTTTTCAGCCTGTGCAAGGGCAAAAACAGTGACAGACTACTGGAAATTGATAGAAGCTTCTCAATGGATGAAACACATCAGGGCGCTGGTTGAATGCGGCACTTTTTTGGCGGATTGTATCACTAGAGGTAAGGATTTCTTTATTATTTTTTCTTGAAATTTAGAAACGAAACTAGGCAAACGGAAAAAGGACCTCCAGAAAATTTATAGCCCGCTTCCAACCACGGATTTTTCCACTTCGGGACCATTTGGCAGTTTGGCAAAGAAAGGCACCTGAATTTCAAATTCAAATTGAGAATCAGACAACTTTTGCTCGCTAAATTCCCAAATGGTCCCGTGGTGGAAATTCCCGGGATTGGAAACCGCACCGCCCGTTAAACGGGGCTAGTTCTTAGTCCATGGTCGGGCGCTTCGGGACCCTTTCTCTAAACATAGTCGTGATTCGCTGATTTTCAAAAAACCAAGAGCATTTGACCGTAAAATGGCAAAAAGGTCTCGAAGCGCCTGATTCTTGTGTTCGAAATGGGCCATAACACAATTAACAGGGTGCCAAACAGTCGAAAAATCGAAAGATACTGTAATCCATCCTGAATTTCAGGAATCTCCTGTGTAGTTCACTGTTCCGATGGCTGGGACCGTACCTCTCAAGTAGTTTCCCTGGCTCAGCTGCTGTTAGATCCTTTCTATAGGACAGTGCACGGCTTCCAAGTACTTTTGCTCATTTTTTTCGATCCCTTTACCCTATTCTAGGTCCTGATCGAGAAAGATTGGCTGGGTTTCGGCCACAAATTCGATGACCGTTGCGGCCACGTCGGCGCTTTGAACGACGAGGCGGGGAAGGAGATCTCCCCAATCTTTAGCCAATTTCTTGATTGTGTCTTCCAAATAATGATGCAGAAACCAAGAGCGTTCCAGGTATTTTCCTAATTTGTTTGAAGAGAATGGATTTTTTCTAGTTCAATGAGAGATACCTGATCCAGTTACACGAACACGCGTATTCGTGTCAATTTGGAACATTTATTGGCAATTGTGACAAGGATAGGAAAGATCTCTTCCTGGCAAAGAGGACAAAATCACTGTGGACTTATTTGGATGCCAGGCAAGACGACTTCTTGAATCCATTCTATGAGGTAAGGGGGACAAGAGCGGGCGGAGCGAGATTTTTGGCACGGCGCGTTACGTAACTATCCTCTGTCAAAGTTTGTGAGGCTACAGATTTTCTGTTGGGGCGGTTGTGGTGTTCCTGGACTCGTTAGAATCGTCTTGACGTGCTCTCCAACTAGGTCTTTGAATTTGTGAAATCGACCAAAAAATAGCCGAGATACGGACACAAACATCCGACACTTCCGTCTACGCCCAAAAACGGGCGCGCCCGAAATTGGGCGTTTTGTGTTGATCTCTAAATTGAAACTATTACCTTTCAGCCGACGACTTTTACCAGCCTCCTGGATATAGACACGCGTGCCGCCAATTTTTCCATCTGGAACGGTCTCTACAATCGTTTTGACGAAGGCCTCCTCTGCCGTGAGAATCTAGCCGATACGGCGATGGCTACAATGGAACACGTCGGCGTCTTGGAATCCCATATAGCTGCCCTCCGAATGGTAATTATTTCCTCTCTCCGCCGTGTAATTTTTCTTCTTTTTTCAGCGAATAGCAGAGCTAAAAATGAGCTTGGGTAAGAATCCGGGCTCTATGGTCGATAGCGGACATAGTAGCAATGGAGGAGCGACTTCCGGAACGGATGAGGGACTGGAGAGAAGCCCCAGCAGGGAGAGCGGCGTCTTTGATCAAAGTTTAAGCTACAGTGTACGTTTTAAAGGACTGTATACCAGGATACTGGAGCCTAAGGCTGTCCAGGACCCATTAAAGGGTTGGGAAGGATTTAGCGTGGTTCCCGAAGTGGATTTTTCCATTTTTAAACTATAAAACTAGATGCAATCGCTCCGGGACCCATTTCAGCAGTTTCAAAACGTTAATTTTAAAAAAAAACTGGTATACATTTTAGGAAGAAGTCCTAACACGACAACCACTACGCTGGCAGGCTTTGAGAGACGCGGATCATTGTTCAGCAGAGGGATGTAGAACTGAATTTACTACGGTAGCCGACAGGAAAATTCATTGTCATCGCTGTGGGAAAGTAAGGGAAAAAGAGCGGCAGTTAGACAGTTCTATGAGCCACAACTAGACAGCCAACTCGTTAAAAACCTTGAAAATGCCAATTCCTTCCAGATTTTCTGCCGCCGCTGCCTAAAAGTGACTGCCGACGAGAGGGAAAGAGTATGTGAAGTGTGTCGCTCCATTTAAAAAATACATTCCGGTCACCGTTGTAATTTAAATTCTAGTACTTACCGTATCACTTAACTATTGCTTCGTATTACACAATCTAACGGGTAGATACGTTCATTTCAAAGAAAAAAGGAGAGGTTTCTGTGCTTTGATCTTATCTATTGTTTTTATCCCTTTGTTGCATAGTAAATTATTTATGTTTTTGGGTACTGTAGGCCATTTTTGCCCGGGAAAAGCGCCGAAAGGTCGAAAAATAGAAGAAAACAAGGCTAGGGACGTCTTTATTCAAATTTCAGTCGAAGCTTTTCGTTGTATTTGTTCCGAAAACAATTCAGTAATAATCCTCGACGTCGAAATTTTCCTTATTAATGGACGTCCTCATTCTCGGCGTCGGGGTGTGGGCCGCCGGCTCGGCTGGGACTCTCTTCAACAGACTTCGATGGCTATCCTTGAAGCATTCAACATAGAAACACCATGCTACAAGAATCAATAATATCATGCCGCTGACAACACCGAGAATTATCACCCACCTGGAAAGGGAAAAAATCATTTTACAAGAGGGAAGGGGGCAGAAACGACTCACATCTGACATGTTCCACAAGATGGACATAACTCTCGCTCGTAGCAGCTACGAACCGGCACCCCGTGGAGAGACTTAAAACCACAACGATTGCTTGCTGAAAAATACGGTTTTAGAGTGTATACATGGTCAAAACGCCCATTTTTGGGCGCGCCAACTTCTTGGCGCCCCTGTTTTTGGCCGTAGACGGGAGTGTCGGGTGTTTGTGTCCGTATCTCGGCCATTTCTTGGTCGATTTCAAAAATTCAAATGCCCGTGCCAAAAACGAGCCCCCCGTAAAAATAAGTGTCTAGAGTGTTTTTATGGTGGAAACAGTTCAAAAAGTCTCAAAAATTCAAATACAGTCCATCTACTATGAAGGAGTTTTGCGCGTTGATACCCATTTAGATTTTGACGTCACTGTTAAAAGAAATTTCAAATTTCACCAAAAACTAGGAAAAACGAAATGTCTTCCTTGCCCATTTGGCATCGATTTTTTGCCGTTTTACCTCTTACCTTGAAATTTATAAGCCAAAGAAAGCAAGAAATCGAGAAAGTAACCAGTGAAGATGAAAATAACTGACAAATATATCCAGTGACCTTTGTCCCGGCCAAGAAGCCCAAGCTCTCGTGTTCAGTATCTCCCAGTTCGACATTTCCCTGAACTTCCACCAGCGGGGTTCCCGCCACGTTTCCTGGGAATGTCTTCGCCAAAATCAGATCTCCTCTGACGGATTTGCATCCTTCCAGCTCCACAGGATCGGTAATTTCCTCAGAAAATGAGCATTCTCCTTCCTTTTGAATGTAGGCCTTCACTTTATTTGTTGCCATTTGCATTTTCCGAATATTGGCCAATTCTTTTTTGTTGAAGTCTCGATTTCCGGCAATCAGGAGATCCGTCGTGTTGAGGAAATGCAGCTCGAGTCCAAGCGACCCTAGTCCGGGATTCTGTACAGCTACCAACTGAGAAACATGGAATTCAGTTAGCGCACCAAAATAGATACGGCTCAGCCTGTTATTCTTCGTAAACATCATAGCTGAAAAGGAAAATTATTGGTTTCGAATGGAAAAATATGAAATCCCCTTTCCAAAAAAATAGAGTTACCGTATTTTGGGACTTTTTGGGAAACGGCGAAAAAAATTGGGAGAAATCGAAAATCCCGATCATTTTTGCTCAAAAGGTTTTGTTGGAGGAAGGTTTTGTTACCCGTTACGGTAGCTCTACGTTTTGGAAAAAAAGGCTATAGCCTATAGGAGACCCAAGACCTTTAGTTACGATACCATCAAGGGGTTGGGATTAGACCCAAAACGACCCTTTATTTGTTTCCCGGGGCATTCGCTTCGGGACCCAGACAGTAATCTTCTCGAGGATTAATGTTTTAAAGGGCAGTACAGGTGTTTTCTGGGTTACTGTAGTAGTGAGCCAACAGACGCGCGTAAACAGCGGGCGAGCAGTTGCTTGTCGCCGCGTTGGACGAAATTCGCCGTACAACTGGAAGCTTTGCCTGCATTTTTATCCACTTTTCTGATGTTTTTATAATTTCTAAATTAGTTATTCGTGTTCAGCACGAAATTCTGAATATTTCGAGACCAAAAAGCGCTTGTACAGTACTTTTAGAGAAGACTATGGTGCCTAGGTCCCGAAACGATTGAATCGACCTCCCTGTTGGCTTGTAAAACTGGAAAACGCGTACCTTTTTCTACCGTAATGTGTTCCAATTTAGCAAATTCCATCCTGGTCATTGCCGTGTTTTCGCTCACCGCCAAATGCCCTTCAATATGGATCGTCTTCAAATTAGGCGCCTTCACATCCCTCAAGACGTCATTATTCGTGACTGCGAAATCTCCTCGTAAAAATATCGATCTCAATTGTAACAGCTGAAGGTCCATTAGCTTCTGATTATTACGGATTTCGAAATCGCCCGTTACAGTAATCCTGTTGACTTTTTTCATAGTAATCAGGCTCAGTTTTGGATTATTGAGAATTTGAATTTGTCCAGTGGCGGGAAGCTGCTCCTCGAATGCCGGCATATCCAATTCTATCTCGAGCAGTTCATTATTTCCGATAATTTTGATACTGCCGACGAAGGGTCCAGGAGCACGGATTTTCACGCGTGTCAGCTTTGGATTTGCCATAATTATTAGCTTCTTTATCGCCATCGAATTGCCGGAATCCTGATTAATAGTCACAGTCTTGAGATTCGCGTTATTTGTAATGGTTACTTCTGAAATAAACGGGAATTATTAATTTTTTTTTGGTGGTACCCTAGGTGTTATTCCATAATTTATGACAATGTTACCGTAACCACTAGAGCAATCGTTTTTTTTAGGGTCCTTCAGTTTAAAATAGGACTCGAGCCGCGAGTTTTGGACCAGTCGCGGAAGCCAAAGTTGCCTTTTCAGGCAGCAAATGGCTTACGGTAAAAAAATCTGGCCAGTTTCCAGCACAAAACACTTGATCCTCGCATCGGAAACGGATCATATCTTATAATCTAGCGGATACGGTACGCAAGACACTGTTCTTGCTTACAAATTACTGTAAGACCCGCCAAAATTTAAAAAGAGCTGGACGGGTGGATTACTGTAGACAAGTCTGCGTGCTGACTCTAATTATTAGCCAGGCGATCGGTTGTGTTTTTGTTCGCAATTTTGTGAAATTCCAATGTTATGGGCGGGATTTTCGCCTTTTAGAGTTCTCTCTTGAAGTTTTAGCCATAAAATGAACGTACCATCATTGTTAATTTCATTCAAGTGGCTTATACCAAATTCTGTGGCCGTTGAGTTGACCATTTCCACATTTACATAGATATCTTCAAGCTGTTCAACGAAACTGTTCCACATGCTGTCGTCATCGGCCGGGCCGAGGACATATCCACTGGATGAATTCAGTCGGACACACGGCATCAGGGCAATGTCCTCAAGAGATTCATTTGTCAAATCATCGCCTAAAAATTGATGTCAAGTTGATACCAAATGGATAAATTTACAGTTTACAAAAGGCGTTACCATTCCATTTATTGGAAAAATCAAGAAAACGAAGCCAAGCAGTAGAAGAGGCAACTCTAAAATGGTATCTTTCAACATTGAAGAGCAAAAATGGACCGACCCTTCATGGCGAAAGGAAGAGAAGATAATAAAGCGAAGGTTTAGAAAAACGGGGTTAAAACAGGCCGATCTGGTCAAAAATGGTAAAAAATCCTGTCGAATGGGGATCGTAATCTAGGCGGCTGTGTCGGGTGATATTCATGTCTGTTGAATCCAAGTCTCCCCTGATTACGGTACTCTAACCCAAAATCTTACAGTACTCTGTGATGGATCGGTCATTGATATTCCCCTGCACCCGTAAAGTCTCGGCAAGACAACGGTATAAAGGCGTCATAGTTTTGTAACAGTTTTGAATAAAGATGCTCTTCCTGTAGAGACGTTACGGGTGCAGGGGATCGGACTATCGAGGACCGAGCTCTCTGTGATCACCAGACACTTCTTTTGAAACCAAATCTAGAGGTTTTCGACCCTCATCTGAAGATGAACAACGAGAAGATCCTCGTTTTTGGGTGCATTCGATACATCGTGTCCATTTTCGCCTTTGGACAATAAATGGAACATGAAACGTGAGATAGTTCACCTGTAGAGAGCAAATAGACACGGCAGGGAAACAATGAAAATGAAACGGATCAAGTTTTTTAAGTCATTAGCTCGGGCCAGCCGTCGGGCTAAAGATTAAAATTGGAGAAGGGAACTTACAGTCTTCGGTGTAAAAGAGGTTCCTGGTCTGGTACAAATGGAGAAAAGGAGCCCCTCTCTCCTTTCGAGTCGATCTTCAAGAGAAAGAAAGAGAATTTGGCTCGTAGACCCGTTCTGGCAGATCGGTCCTCGATAGTGCGATCCCCTACACCCGTAAAGTCTCGGCAGAAGGCTCGTCTTTATTCAAAACTATTACAAAACTGCAATGCCTTTATACCTTTATCTTGCCGAAACTTTACGGGTACAGTGGATTGGACTATGAAGTGCCGAGCCCTTTCTGGGCAGTCAAGTATAATGACTTCGTCTTGAACCCCTGACAGCTCTCTGGAACCGTCCAAGATCTTAAAGGGACAGTCTCGCACTAGTTTGGTTGGGCACGAATTACTGTAGAATTTGTCTTTGGCGCCCCTTTTGGCAATTTGAATTGTATTGAAAACTTATCATTTTGTATTTTCGTATTTTATTCTTTGAAGCATATGATTCGCTAGCTTCTGCTGATCATTTTGATATAAAGAAATGCATGAAATTATAGAAAAAATGAGCGAAAATGATTTTTAGAAAATCGCAGTAAATCTGCTCCATCTCATCGTACCCCAAATGGGGTATGTTCGCACCTATGCGAGACTGTCCCTTTAAGGAAACCTTTAGGATTTCAGGTCTGCCTGAAAATTAAGAATGGAGCCACCCCCTCAAAAATGGTCAGACGAACCAGGAAGTGTGCCGTACATTAAAATTCATTCCGGTGCTGATCTCCTGTGAAATCATGTCTATGTATGTCACTCCCGTCCAGAGTTAGTCCACCTGCAGACCCGCATGGCTCCCGGGGGCGAGTAGCTAACCTCATCCAATGAAAGTTGTTCAAATACTGACTGACGGGATAGTTTAAATGGCCCGGTTCCGCTGTTTCCGACATTCGGATGAGACTTCTTCTCGTGGTTTTATTAGCCAGTTCGAGGTGATTTTCCTCCAATTTTCACTTTTAAACTACGTTTTTAGCCTAGCGCTCACCGAGCTTGAGCAGAATGTCCAAGCAGCCCTGCAGCAGGCTCGACAGACGCTCCTCGAGCAGAGCAAGGGTCTCAAAACTTTGAAGAGTACGTTTTTTTAGCTTATTTCATACAGAATTCAACTTTTTCCAGATGATGGGGAGAATCCACAGTCCCAGAAGGCCAACGGTGACTCGCAGCTGCAGCAGGTTCAGGGGGATCTTCTCGCCGAGACCACAAAGGTACCACTGACCTTCTATTCCCCGAGGTCCCGAACCGAAGACGTTTTTAGTTCTGTATAGGAACTTCTGTCGTTTTAGGACCGGTAAATTGTAAAATATTGAAAGTTTTCCAGATCCTGGTAGCAAAATACGGTACTGGTATTCTTTCTCAGTTGGAGGGGATCGATATCGATGCTCTGATTGCTGATAATAGCACCAGGAAGAAGAGATACGTCCAAAGTGACACCTGCGTAGCGGACAACACCGTCTGTAACAGCCAGGACAAGTAAGGCTCCAGGGGTTTTTCTTTATTTAAGACCTGTGCGGGTCTCCAGACTTGCGTTTTGAGGTCCCGAAGCAATTACAATCCATTTCCAAAGATTGAGGAAGGAATTCTGCCCCTGGCTTTTCGAAAAACTTTAAAATTCATGAAATTTGACCGCAACACGATTATATGTTCCCAAAAAGTTTTTCCTTTCCATTGGAAAAGGAGTATAATTTGTTACGAGACCCATTGGCACAATTTTAGGACATTCCTGCTCCCTCTCTCAGCGAAATTTTCACACTAAAAATCTACTATTTTAGCTCAAACTACCGTACCATTACGGGAGTGTGCAACAATCGTCAGCGCGCCAACCTTGGCCAGTCAGTAACTCCTATCCGCCGTCTTCTGGGAAATGTCAGCTATGCCGATGGAATTGGAGCCATCAGGACAAAATCTGCCACCGGCTCAACCCTCCCTTCGACCAGGGAAATAGCCAACCGTCTCCATACCGAGGGAGCCGTCCCCGTCTTTGACTACATGTCGAATCACATGACCATGCAATTTGGCCAATACATTGCCCATGATATCATCTTCATGCCGTCTTCTACCGGTCCCAATGGGGAGAGTCTGGACTGCTCGGCTTGTAATTCTTCCCAGATGACGGAAAACTGCGCCCCGATTACCGTACCAGCTGGTGATCCCTACTTCACCGGGTGCATAAAATTGACCCGCGCTTTGAATGGACAGAAGGGACTCGGCCCAAGGACCCAGATTAATCAGAATACACACATGCCGGATCTCTCCGTTGTTTACGGATCGAACGTGAGTTTTTATAACTTGTTGGGTGAAACGGAGCTAATTTCAGGGCTGTGAAGCTGCTCAAGTCCGCTCCTTCCAAAATGGCGAGCTGGAGGAGTTCACCGTCGGGCCGTATGTCCTCCCACCACAGAATAAGAACGTTAGTAGCTATTTTTTCCTATTAAAATGGAAAAGAGGAATTTCTTGAACCTCCTGAGAACCTTTGGGAGCTCCAAGGAGGGCCAGGTGGCCCAGAAAAGCCTTCAGTGCATTTTGGGACTACTGTTGCACGTTTTGCCACTTTGAATTGAAATTTAGCGCCTTTTAGAAAAGATACTGTACTTTTTATAAACTATACTCGTTTAGGACTCCAACTGCCAGTCAAAGGACCCCAATTTCTGTTTCACTGCCGGTGATTTCCGCAACTCTCTCCACCCGGGACTCCTCCCCGTCCATGCTGCTTTCATCAAGCAGCACAACTCCATTGCCCAGCAAATGAAAAAACTCCAACCCGGATGGAATGACGAGAAGACGTATCAGGAGGCCAGAAGACTGATGATCGCCCGCTACCAGCATCATATTTACAATGAATACCTGCCCAAAGTCCTCGGCCAGCAGACTATGCAGGAATTCGGATTGACGCCTTTGACTTCGGGATACTTCACTGGTAAGCTCTTTCTGTCCCTGAAATTGGCTTCAAAATGTTCAGAATTTTCTGCTGAGCATGAGAAACTAATTTAAAAATTATTAAAATGTCAAAAAATGGGAGAAAAATGCATCTACATTAGAAAATTTGTTCAGCCAATTTCGGCCAACGCGCGCCAAGCAACGGCTCGCCCGCTGTTTACGCGCGATCGCTACAGTAACCCAGATGCGGTTGCACCATCTTTTCGACCCTATAAACTATAAAATCTTCTTTCAGGCTATGATAACACCGTTGACCCTTCCCTAGCTGCCGAATTTACAACAGCCGCCTTCCGTTTTGGTCACTCCATGATCAGAAAGGACATCCCCCGGATTACTAACCTCAACGTCACCATGGGAACACCTGTCGACCTCGGAAGCAATGTCTTCTACACCGATTCGCTGTATCAAACCTCAGCTGGAGGTCCTGAATCCATGTTGGAAGGTAAAGCCACAGTTAGACAGTCGACACCAATTTTGTTCAGGAATGATGCAACAGCCGGCCATGGCAGCTGATAAGGAGTTCTCCTTCCCTGTTAGGAACCAAATCTTCGAAATTCGGGGCAAGAAAGGCTCGGGAGTGGATTTGGTGGCTGTTAATTTGATGAGAGGCCGCGATGCTGGTGTATTCCCTTACAACGATTACCGGACGACGGTTGGACTTCCCCGAGCCACGAGCTTCAACGACCTCTTGACCCAAATGGACGCGGCGAATGTCAACGCCTTGAAGGCTGTCTACGCCAGTGTCGATGATATTGACCTCTACTCTGGAATTCTCATGGAACGGCCGGCTAATGGAGCCATGCTAGGCCGGACGGGAACTTATATCATTGCTGAGACATTCTCCCGCTTGAAGAGGGGAGATCGCTTCTTCTATGAGACAAAAACCGACCAGACAAGAAGCCTAACACCCCAAGAACTGGTACAGCTTCGGACTACCTCCAACCTGGCTAGATTCTTCTGCTCAGTTACGAAACAAATGCAAATCGTTAACAAGGACGTCTTCAATATGTGAGTTTTGATTTCCAAAAAAGTTTACAATTTGTAAAATTTCAGTAACAGCCAACGTGTACCATGCAGCTCCCTTCCGGACCTTGATGTCAGCGCCTTCACCACGGATCCTGCCCCTGTTCAAGGAGCACCCGCTCCTAGCGGTCCGCCACGCTCTTCTCCTCCTCCTACACGGCCGTCACCGCCTCCTACTCCTTCTTCTCCATCTGGCAGTTCTCCCCGTTCTCCACCAACAGGCAGCTCACCTCACCCCTCGTCACCCAGAGGTTCATCACCTCCACCTCCTGGAAGACCCTGATTTACTGGCTCATACTTCAATAAATATGTTAATGCTGGCCGTTTCGTTCTCCAGAAATAGAAGCAAATCCCAAAAAGAGAGAGTAATAAAGCATTAATTGTAACGTCGTCTAGTAGCTACTCCCAAAATGATAGAATTAAGGGTTTCTTCAGTCAGGAACACTTGTCTAGAACGGGTAAAGTTGCCCGTAATCTCAAGTTTCTTTGCCAGTAAACAGTAAAATCCTGATTCGTCAGTTGAGCAGTCATTTTCAGCATCTCTTCGACTAGAAGAAGGTCCGCTTTCTTTTCTCTTTCTCTCTCTCTTCTGCTACCTTTGCTGCTTTTCCTGTATTGTTGGGTGGCAGAAGTGCGCCACCGCTCAAGAGGGAGGAATAACCAGCGCCATGGCGTTTGCTTCTAATCCTTTTCTTTGCTACTTTTCTTGTTATGGCAGCTTCTTTTGCCTTTTGCTCCCTTTTGGTAAGGCTAATTTCCCCGCGCAACACGAGGGCTCAAATGGGACGCCTTTATCTCCAACCCCAAGCTGCTGCAACCTTCATTAATCGACTGGTGCCCTTCTTTGTTACAGTACCGCCAGTTAAAGCACTCCTATGTCGTTATGTGCGCTCGGCTGGCGGAAGACTCTAATAATTCCTTTATTTTCAGTGAAAATAATGCTTCGTGTGCTCGTCTTTGTGACTTTTATCGCCTGGACTCGTGCCGGCGATGGCGGTTTTGCTCCTTTCTGTAAGGAGTTTTTGAATGGAAGATTGGAGGATAAGAACAGACGGTGTGAGAAGGATATCGACCTTGTGGCTGTGCCTGCCGGATCCGCTGAAGCACTCTGCCAACACCGGAGCCGTTTTGCTGTTCTAAGTACCAACGCGGAAAGTGACAAGTTGCGCTGCAGTTGGAACATTACCGGCATCTGCGAGGAGGGGCACTACATCCTCGACAATTGCTACAAGCTGCTGCCCACCTGCACCGGAGACTGGAAGCTATTTCCCCTGAGTGATGGTCCGGCCTTCCGCTGGGTCGTCCTCACGTTTCCCGGCGAACAAGTGGCAAAAGTCCGTATCCCGACGAGCTACAAGCAGCCGACTGTCAAGTATTCGCGTGGCCAGCTGCTTCCATTGGCTGCTGGTGAAAATCCCAAGGAACGGGCTGTTATCTTCAGTCGGATGCCGGTATTTGATGGCTACCCGGGCAAGGTTGTCTACCTTCAAGAGGGCGACGGCGAGGAGCCGGTGAACAGTGTCTGTCGGAAGAATGCCGTGGGAGGACGTCAGTTTTCAGTTAATTTATTGAATTACCGTAATTTTTACAGCCCAATTCCATAAACGCGTCTCGGTTCCTTGCGGTCTCAAGGGGAAGATTGAAAAACACGAATCTGGCGCTTTTGGAGGCCGTACCATCAAAGCCAGCAACGGAGCCTTTACCCTCCTGCTGACCCGTAACGTGTACTCGCCCCGGGTGGACTCTAAGGGACAAATTGACCTGAATTACTTCCATGAAATCTGCGAGGTAGCTTTACTTATTTTTCTGTCCAAAAAAAGGTTTCAGACTCTTTGTGACGGTTGTTACGCCGCCACTCCGGACTATTTGGACAGCGCCAAACTGACCAGCGGCTTGGGCAAAGGAAAGTTCTGGCTGCCCGGAAGGCAGAACCCCGTCACGGCGACGAACGACTGCCAAGGGAAACCTCCTCGGGGTCCTGAATTTAACAACTGGTTTATTTTCTACCACCGAAGGCACCCGAAGGAGTATATCTTACCGACCAAGTACTGGAAGACCGGCCTGCCCAATGGGCTCTGCTCCGACGAGGGACGCTACGCCATGGCCTATCAAAATGGAAAAGTCGTCGATGTGCCGATTTTCGACCGTCTGCCGCTGGTTTGTGTCTATGGACAGGATCCTCCCATCCCGCAAGGCAATAGCAACTGCTTGAAGAATTCGGAATCGGATGGAAAAAATAGCTGCAAGTGCAGGAACGGCTTCAAAGATATCACGGATCCCGAGACAATGAAGGGCCAGGAGCAGGCTATCATAAATTATATTCAAAGTCTGGCTGTCACCCCTGTGAGGGACTGCTTTCCAATTGATTTCAACTTCTTTTTAGGGATACGTTTGTGTGAGGGCAACTTGTGACGAAGGATACCAGCCAGATGTTCCGATATATGAATCTATTCTTTTTGTCATTGATGGCTCCCATTCAATTAATTTCGCCTGTAAACATAATCATTGCCCTGATCACTTTATTGGAGACAACTTTCAACTCGTATGTTTTATATTTTTTTAAATAATTTGGGTGTTCCTGCGCTGGGTGGGATCCGTCGCTCGGCAAACAGGCCCGAACCGATAAGCCAAAATATCTCTATCAAGAAAAGTCCTTATAGCTTTTTTTCGAAAAATCTGCTTACTGGGCGTATATACAGGTGTTGATGTAGAATAAGGGTCAATAAAAAAAATGGAGATCCAATTACTTGGTCAGCACGGTTTACTCAAAGTTTCCTCCCAGAATGAACATTTTCAGGTATGTTACATACCGTTCGAAAGCTCTTGAACTAGTGAATTAAACGGTACACAGGAAGAAATAGACACATTCAGGAAGCAGTGTTTATTTGCCATGTGTCGTCTTTCGTTGGCTTCTCCAGTATTATTTGATAGTAGACTAACTGACACCACTTTATTATATGCCTCCGGTACACCATTGAATTACGGAGTTCCAGAGCTTTCGAACCATATGTAACATGCCTGGGAACATCCATTTTAGGAAGAGAAACTCTGGGTAGACCGCGCCTACAAAGTCATTGGACCTTTATTTCTTCATTGGGCCCTTGTTTTTCCATTGGGTCCCTATTCTGTTATTATTGATAATTTGCAGATGAGAGACTTTATCTATGATGCTGGTAAATGGCTGCCCAAGGCGTCTCGCATATTTTTCTTGCAATACAGTACTGATGTATCTGGAGGATATGCCCGTCTCCGTAGCAACACTATTGCCCCATGGGATGAGCAGCATTATAAAACAATAGCGCAACAAACCATGTATCAATATCTTGATGGCAGCACTCCCACCTATGAGGCAATTCAAGAAATGACAAATTGGTGGCTAAGTTATAATCCTCAACCTAGGAAAGCTGTAATGATTATTATTACTGATGGTTCTCCTAATCCTTATGGTGCTACATACCAAAGGGCAGACATTCTTGCTTATGTGAGTTTTTTTATTATATCAATTTATGCACTGCGCTGTGAAATGGAAATATTTGATTCCCATGGCGAAAAGTTAGGATTAAAATTTCATACATGGCATTTCTCCCGGCCCGGCCCGTCCCGCGTTACGTAACGGTCCATTTCCAAATATCCGCCCGATCCTATGTGTGGAAAATTCAGGGGAAGCACAAACGTTGAAAAGTTCAATAAAATTCAACGTGTTTTTGCATATTTCTGCTTCTCCTGAAATTTCCGCACATAGGATCTGACTGAAATTTGACTGATTGATAGCTTAGACCCTCTTCTCTATGTGGGGTTTCAGTTTATCGAAAGCGGCTGGGGGAGCAAAAGCGCGTCTCTGTTTATAAGCAAGTGAAATGACAGACATTCCCATTTACAAGCAAATGGAGACAAAAAGAGCACAATTATTATGTGAAAAAGTGGAGCACGAAAAGTTCTGTGGTTAGGATTCCCCTGACTGTGCAAAAAGCGAGCAATACAGAAGGGAAACCGGGCAAAAGGAGAGCAATATCAACTACCTAACCGCCGCCCATTCAAAGAGCAAGCTTCAGTGATAGCTCAAAGATATCTTTCTGTCTTTATTACAGTCAAAATAGCGTATAAGTTCGAGTTCGGGCTTAGGTCAAATAGGGGCCGGCAGCCCAACTTAAGATGAAATGTTGTGGAGGGCCAGAAAGGCAGAATAGATCAGACAACTTTCACTCCCATCTATGATTAGGCGGCGGTTAGGTAGTTGATATTGCTCTCCTTTTGCCCGGTTCCCCTTCTGTATTGCTCGCTTTTTACGCGGTCAGGGGAATCCTAACCACAGAACTTTTCGTGTTTCACTTTTTCACATAATAATTTAGTCGAATTCCGGGAATATTTTTAAAAAGTACACATAATTATATAAGTTTAGGCTCGTAGAAACGGCATCGATATTAAATATGTGGCAGTGGGTATATTTGATCGTACCCATATGGAAGGGGACATATTGGATAAAAATAAGGACATCGCTCACATGGGCGCTTACGCAGATATGAAAGAGGGACTGAAGGAGAAGATTGTTCCGTTCCTAAAATGTGCATCAATCACGGAAGAACAAATCAACGATGCTATGAATCTGGCGTACTCAAAAAGAAGCATTGGATGACAGCCGGTCTCCGATGACCACACGAGTTTTTTTAACCATCGCCGGCCAAATGAGAAATCATTTTTCAAGGATACTCGTTAATAAATCCTCGCCAGGCACATTGCAACTGCTTTATTTGTTCTTTCTCTTGCTTGGTAGCTCACTGTCTTTAGTGACCGTAAGAAATTAACCACCCGGAGCCATTCGGGAGATTCTCGGGTAGAAAATTGGGGCAAAATCCCTTCCCGGGCGCGCGCGGATGGCACCCGGGTGGTTAATTCCTTACGGCCACTGTGGCTCTTCTTGATGTTCTTCTTCGAATGATTTCTTCGAACACTTTTATGATCCTTTCGATTTCCTGCTTACCTTGGGTAGCACTGAGGGGTCAGACAGGTATATTCAATTCACAAAGGCGCCTGGAGCTACCCGGCCCCCCGGTATGCTAACGCCTGTCCCGCCCAGCCCAGCAATGCACCCGAGCTTCCTGGGTTCCTTCCAAGAATCACATCTCCAATAAGAGTCGCCTGATCGGTCGGCCCCGTTCTCTAGCTCTTCCTTGTAATTGTAGCCCTTCCATAAAAAATATTCCCCTCCGTCTACCTGTTGTGTTGTGCAACAGTTCTCCGGCGAGCAAGACGGGGCTGCTGCCTCTGTCTGAAAACTGAAAACGGCCCAAATTTTGCAGAAATAGAAAGAAAGCCGTTTACGAAACACTAGTATTCCCTGTAATATTCCTTGTACTGGCGAAGTCAGGCTTATTGAAATTCAGTCCAGGCAATAATCATCAATATCTCCCCTAGTCTGCGCTGCGTCTCTCCTGTCTATCAAACAATTTGCCGATCTCTAAAACTTACAAAAACGCATTAATGCAAATTCTCCAGCTTAAAAGCAGCCCTCCCCGTTGTCTTCCCCATAACGATGTTTCGTTTCGCCTGCGTTCTGCTGGCTGCCTTCTCTCTCTGCCATGGGGATTATCTCCCCTTGAGATCGTACCTGCCTCCATGGATCTACGGAACCCCTTGGATTACCCCATTCAGCTGTCCTTACAGCGAAGGCGGAAGTAAGTAACCCCATTTGAAATCGATATATTGAGTGAGGTTGAGTAGGAAAATTGTTTTTTAGATTTCCAAAGTGAGACCGATCCTATTCCTCCCCATCGTGCAATCAATGGGGTAGAGTCAAAACTCACTTGATCAATAACACGCTCTTGGTCTCTCAACTCAACATCTGCAGCTTTTCCATCGGTAATAACAAACATTATCGCTCGCCGTGGATTGGGGTTACTGCCAAGAATCCACCAATTTTGCACGTCTCGCATTGCAAGATAGGTTGGAGTCCATCCCCCCACATATCTTCCTACAGCATCATTAACAACTTTATCATAGTGCGCATCTGTCCATCCGGCTGGTGT
This sequence comes from Oscheius dolichura, assembly GCA_932521035.1. Classification (NCBI taxonomy): domain Eukaryota; kingdom Metazoa; phylum Nematoda; class Chromadorea; order Rhabditida; family Rhabditidae; genus Oscheius; species Oscheius dolichura. The sequence goes on from OW051494.1 coordinate 9,216,757, forward strand.
TTGACCCTTTGGATATTCGTTCGGATGCCAACCAAATTGTGCCATGTATATACGGCATATCCTGGGCAACCAAGCTTTAGCATCTCTCATAAATTTTTGCATCTAAAACTAATTATTACACTTTTCGAAATGAAAAGTACGAGCCTTGCCAAAATTCCCAGGATTGTACTCATTAATTGAACTGGAGCCGTCAATCACAAACAGAATAGATTCATATGGCACTGATTCTACCTGTGTCTCGGTACAAGTAACCTTCACGCAAACATATCCCTAAAAAGAAACAAATGATTGCTCAAAGGCACAACGGTGTCTCACTTGCTTGTCTTTCAGTGTTGCAACGTAATTTTTGATCTCTTGCGGCTTTCTATCATCTAGAACACTATCCCTAATATCGACGAAGTCCTTCTTGCACTTGCAGCCGCCCTTTCCATCGGATTCCGAGTTCTTGTTACAGTTGCTGATGTTATCGGGCACGCGGGGGTTGTCTCCACGGACACAGACCAGAGGCAGACGGTCAAAAATCGGCACGTCGATGACTTTTCCATCTTGGAAGGCAACGGCATTGCGTCCCTGGTCGGAGCAGATATTGTTGGCCTGGTTCGTCTTCCAGAGGATGGCCTTTAGAAAGCCCGTCTGTTCCAGATGCTTCTTATGGTGGAGGACCTTAAACGCGTTCATTTCTTGGGTAGCTTGACGAGTCACGGCACCGCAGCCCGTCGGGGCCGAGAGTTTCGGCTCCCGTCCTCCGGGCAGCCAGAATTTCCCCTTGCTCAACTTTTCTTTCAACTTGTTATTATCCAAATAATCAGGAGTGGCAGCAAAACAACCATCACAGATAGTCTGAAATTTGGCTCAGAGAGAAGAAAATAAGCAACGAAACCTCACAGACATCATGGAAGTAATTCAGGTCAATTTTTCCGTTCGAGTTTAATCTGGGCGAGTAGGTGTTGCGGGAGAGGTGGAGAGTAAATTTGTCGTCCGTCGACTTGATGCGAAGGCTGCCAGTAGCGCCCGAACCGTGTTTTACCAAGTCACCGCCTGTAGCTCCCCCAAGATTGGGTGAAACAACTTCCCTAAGCTGATCTGCGAGGATTACGGTAATTCAAATAAAAAGAAAGAAGCTCACAATCATTAAACGCTTGCTTCCGGCAGATACTGTAGACGTCCTGTTCTGTCCCGCCCTCTTGAACGTAAACAAGATCTCCCGGGTGACCACCGAAAACTGGCATTCGATGGAGAACGACAGCCAGCTCGATACGCTCTTCATCGTCGGCCAATGGAAGCAGGCGGCCCCACGAATATCTGACAGTCGGCTTCGTGTACTTCGCCGGGATACGGACTTTCGCCACTTCATAGCCTTTTGCTTCAGTGAGAACAACCCAGCGCAGGGCCAAGCGATCATTCCAGGGAAGGAGTTTCCAGTCTCCGGAGCAGCTGCCAAGAATCTTATGGCAGTAGCCGTAGATGTAGCGACCATCTTGGCAGGTGCCGGTGGCCTTCCATTTGCAGGTCAGTTTATTATTGTTCATGGTGGCGGTGTCAACGGCAAAACGGCTCCAGTGTTGACAGCTTCTCTCGGCTAACTCGGCACGTACATTCAGCACGGGTAACTCCTTCTCACATGTGAAGACTTTATCATTTTCCTTAGTCACAGTTCCGTTCAGCTCATCCTTACAGAAATTGATGAAATCGTCATTGGCACGAGTCCAGGCGATCAAAGTCACGAAGACGAGCACGCGAAGCATTATTTTCACTGAAAATGCAGGAATTATTAGAGTCTTATGGCAGAAAGGCGGTTGATCTCTCATCAGTTATCCATGAAAAGTTATCAGACTCTCACGAGACGCACTAACAGAAGGCAGCGCTTCAAATGGCGCGGCAATTGCTGAGAGTTCATGGGTGCGGCCGCGCATGGGAAGCCTCGGACGGGTGCCCAGGTGGTACGGATGCGCGCGCCTCTTCTACCCAAAAATACGAGAAAATCAGCAATCAAAAATTAAATCAAAAATTAAAAATTAGACGATTTTTATTGATCTGGCACGGGTCAAAAGTTTATAAAATTCAACGTTTTGAGGTATCTGGAGGCATTCTTCCACCATTTTATGCTTTTCACACCTGTTGGGGTAAGTATCAACCTCGTATCAACACTCCTGCTCAAGAAAATCCTCAGGATTATAACATAGAACTCACCCCCAAAACCGGCATTTTGTTCCGAAATCGGATACATTGAGGTATTCTTGGGCCCACATGAAAATTCGGATAATAAAAAGAAAACTGAGTATAAGGTTAGATAGACCACGTCGTGTTTTGGTCTATTTTTGAGAAGATTTATAAGAAATAACAAATTTATTTTCGATTTATTCTTTTTTGTACTGGCAAAGACGATCAGCCAAGGTTGGGGGAATAATCACAGAGGACATAAAAGCCCACGAATAAGGAAGAGCTGCTCCATCTCGCCATCGTTTTCCATCGAATATTTCAACTCGACTCTGATAGAAATATTCTTTCTGTTTTCCACCAATTGCATAAATTTCTTGGTCAACGATTATTCCAGCAAAATGGTAGGAAGGATATTTCATGGGCGACAACGATTTCCATGTTCGATTTGATTCTTGAGGATCGAGCTTCCACACGGCGTTTGTTGTCTCGTTGCTATCCCATCCACCAAATAGAATAAACTTATTTTCATAAGTAACGAGTGAATGACCACCGAGGGGCTTTGGTAAAGAAGTAAATTCAGTCCAGCGGTTATCTTCAGGATTGTAACATTCTGCAGAATTCGTGGGGGTGTAATCTTCATTCCATCCACCATAAATAATTATTTTATTGTTCCATACTGCCGCTGCTGCATGAGATCTGGCCTCTTTCATATCTCTAAAATCTGTTAATAATCTGGTTTTCACTTATCCAAACAAAAGAGAAAATCGAAACTAAACTCACGCCATTAATGTCCATTTATTCTCCTTCGGATCGTATCTTTCCACACTTTTTAGAGATTTATCATTTTCATCATCTCCTCCAAATACCCAAATATTTCCATTCCATTCCAAACAACTATTTTCAATGTTCTCGCGTCCAACATTCATATCTGCCAGTCGAATCCATTTCAGATTTTTGTCCAATTTATACAAAACTTCAGGATTATTCCAACCACCAAATAAATAGATTTCTCCATTGAGATAGATTGCTCCACTGCCAGCAGCCTTATAAGGTAATTCCAGTTCTATTTCAATCCATTTTGTTCTATTCTGACTCAACACTGCCATCCCAGCGTTGGCCTGTCCATTATTTTTCCTTCCTCCCATAATCAAAATCTAAACGGAGGCCTATGCTAAATCTAAAAAATAACTCACAGTTTCTGAAGTGAATTTTCTTTTTGCCGTATTAACAACGGCTGTTTCTTTTTTGTACTGAGAAAGACGATCAGCCAAGGTTGGGGGAATAATCACAGAGGACATATGATACCAAGTATAAGGAAGAGCTGCTCCATCTCGCCATCGTTTTCCATCGAATATTTCAACTCGACTCTGATAGAAATATTCTTTCTGTTGTCCACCAATTGCATAAATTTCTTGGTCAACGATTATTCCAGCAAAATGGTAGGAAGGATATTTCATGGGCGACAACGATTTCCATGTTGGATTTGATTCTTGAGGGTCGAGCTCCCACACGGCGTTTGTTGCCTTTTTGCCAGCCCATCCACCAAATAGAATAAGCTTATTTTCATAAGTAACGAGTGAATGACCACCGAGGGGCACTGGTAAAGAGGGAAGTTCAGTCCAGCGGTTATCTTCAGGATTGTAACATTCTGCAGAATTCGTGGGGGTGTAATCTTCATTCCATCCACCATAAATAATTATTTTATTGTTCCATACTGCCACTGCTGCATAAGATCTTGCAATTTTCATATCTCTAAAATCTGTTAATAATCTGGTTTTCACTTATCCAAACAAAAGAGAAAATCGAAACTAAACTCACGCCATTAATGTCCATTTATTCTCCTTCGGATCGTATCTTTCCACACTTTTTAGGTATTTATCATTTTCACGATCCCAACCTCCAAACACCCAAATATCTCCATTCCATTCCAAATAACTATTTTCAATCACCCAGCGTCCAACATTCATATCAGCCAGTCGAATCCATTTCAGATTTTTGTCCAATTTATACAAAGCTTTTCCATTCCTCAAACCACCAAATAAATAGATTTCTCCATTGAGATAGATTGCTCCACTAGCAGCAGCCCTATAAGGTAATTCCAGTTCTATTTCAATCCATTTTGTTCTATTCTGACTCAACACTGCCATCCCAGCGTAGGCCTGTCCATTATTAATCTTTCCTCCCACAACCAAAATCTAAACGGAGGCCTATGCTAAATCTAAAAAATAACTCACAGTTTCTGAAGTGAATTTTCTTTTTGTCGTATTATCAACGGCTGTCCAAATAATTAGAAATACAACAGCGCATACTAAACTGTTTGATAAGTTCGTCCCTTTTTTACGTAACTTTTTATTTTTTGCACTTTTCGAGATAGTTTTGGTATCAAAATGATCCTCTCCGAATTTTCCAGAACCGTATATGGTTTTGGATGGGTGTTTCCTATCACCCTGGCAAGTTAGCTATCATCGAGATTCGACCTTTTTTGACACTTCTGAAGGTGGGATACAAACGAACATGGCGGGGAAGAATCGGTATATCTCGGCTATTTCTGGACTTACCTCTCTACTACTTGAACAAAAGCTGTTCGTTAGGCCGAGATCTATAGAATCATTCCAACCCTGAAGTAATTGGAATTGAAAGAGCGATACACGGCCATCCTAGAGGCTACCGGGATAAACTTTTTTGGCTGATAGCTGACGTCAAACTCTGCAAAAGGACCAGGGCTGGACGAAATTTCGATTTCGTTTCGAAAAATGGTCGAAACGGAAATTTCGTCTGATTCGGTTTCGTTTCGACTTGAAAAACCTGATTTCGTCCAGCCCTGAAAAGGACCAACCTAACTTTTTGTCAAATCTCCATGGTGTGTCCCCACATCACCTCGTGTCAAAAATGGTCGAAACTCTATGAAAGCTAACTTGCCAGGGTCACAGGAAACTCATATCCAAAGTGCTTACGATTCTGGGGAATTCGGAAGGATCACTTTGATACCAAAATTACCTCAAAACGTATGCAAAATAAAAAGTTACGTAAAAAGGGACGAACTTATCAAACAACCTAGTATTAGGGGGATCCCAAACTTGCGAGGCTTTCTCAATTTTTTTTCCAATTCCTCTTCATTTCCATTCAATTTTTCCTCCAATTCTTCTTTTTCTCCATTCAATTTTTCCAGCAATTCTTCCTTTTCTCTTTTCAACCTATCAATTTCTTGTTGTTTCTCCATAGCAATCGCCTGGGCTTCGTACATTTCCATAAGTGGATCATCGCTCATTTTGATAGCTGAAATTTTCAGCTTTTCAGAAAAGAAGAATTGGAAAAAAATTCAGCCTGAAAATGAATGAAAAATGAATGTGAAAATGAATGTAAGATGCAAAAAGAGTGAGAAAATGGACCGGGGAGAGCGGACTGCCTGAGCGCCTGATAAGGGCGCATTCTGGCCGTTATCACGACCGGAAGAGCGCCTGATAAGGGCGCATTCTGGCCGTTATCACGACCTGATAAGGGCGCAGTTTTCTTTTTATCACGACAGGAAGAGCGCATTCTGGCCGTTTTCAGCTTCTAATTTTTCAGGGAACCCCTGGGATCAATTGGAAGTGTTTCCGCTCTCAAAGAAAATGATCATCCAATGTGGAAAGGTTTCTTTATTTACAAATTTGAAGAGAAACATTTGAAGAAAATAAAGAGAAAAACGAAGAATTGATGGATTCTCGAATGACAAGTCGACCTCGGCCCCGCTCCAAGATCAGAACGCTTCGCGGGATTTGGAAAAAAGGGGAATAATACAGTCCCTCCACCGTATTTTGAAACCCTCCAAAAAATTTTGAAATCAAGTGTCCTATAATTTTTGGCCGGACTGTACGCTCAAAGGAATTTTTGTCAGCAATCAGATAAAAAGTGAGAAGGCATGAAGAAGGCAAAAGATAAGAGGAAAAGTTGAATTGATCGGTGACGTCACCGGGTGAGCTTTACTGATCGCCGTTAGGGAGAGTTCCGTGATCCGGGCAGCCAGAACTTTCCATTGCCCACGCTGGTTTTCAGCTTGGCACTGTCCAAATAATCCGGAGTGGCGACGAAACAATCTTCACAGAAAGTCTAAGCCCTTCTTTAGTTGGAAAAGAAACAAACAAGCCTCGCAAACATCGTGGAAGTAGTTCAGGTCGACTTCTCCGTTCGATTCCAACTTGGGCGCGTAGACGTTGCGCGTCATCTTGAGGAAAAAGCTGCCATCATTGGACTCGATGATACGGTTTCCAAAAGCGCCCGATCCGTGTTTCGCAGCGTCTGCTTGACCGCCGCGGAGACTGCCCCAGCCAGTCAGGCCCAAATTGACTGCAAAAATTATGTTGATTAGGTGTTATTTTCCAATACAACAGCTACATTATTTGTGCTTGTTCACGGTAGCAAGCCTATAGCAAAAGAGGAAGTTTCGAATGAGAGAAAGTGTCTCCACCGACACGGGATACAGTCCCCGATGGGTTAACTGAGAAAAGTGAACTGGCGTCTTCTTAAAACTCCCGTTCTCCAGCGGCTTTCTTCCGGCAGACAAACTCTGGCAGCCGCTGCTGTTGACCATACTCGTCAATCACGTTAGGCAAGTAGACAATATCTCCCGGGTAGCCGCTAAACGCCGACATCCGACTGAGAATCACGCCCATATCCTTAGGCTTTTCACCGTCACCCAATGGAAGCAACTGGCTATCCGCATAACTAACAGACGGCTCCTGGTACTTCTTCGGCAGTTCCAGCATCACCACATCCGCGTCATAAGTGAGAGCAACCCAGCGGAAAGCCACACGCTCAACCAGGGGAAGCGGTTTCCAGCCATCGGAGCAGGTAGAATCTAACTTGTAGCAATATCCACGGATGTAGTGATTGGCGTCACAATTGCCGGTCATGTTCCAAATACAGTTCAACTTGTTCTTCTCCACTTTGGCGCTTATAACATCAAAACGGCTCCAGAATTGACAGATTGCTTCAGCCGACTCGCCAGGCACTTGCTGGAACTTGAACTCCTTCTCACACGTTCGCTCATTCACCACATCTCCCTCCAGAAACTCCCTACAAAAACGGGCAAAACCGCCATCACCAGTGGCATGACCCCAGGCGATCAAAGTCACGAGACAAGTTCACGACTGCCTACGCGCGGGTGGGCGCACTTCTGCTACTCAAAAAGACAAAAATTCGTAAATAAAGAAACCTTTCCACATTGGATCATTTTCTTTGAGAGCGGAAACACTTCCAATTGATCCCAGGGGTTCCCTGAAAAATTAGAAGCTGAAAACGGCCAGAATGCGCTCTTCCTGTCTGGATAACGGCCAAAATGCGCCCTTATCAGGCGCTCAGGCAGCCAATAAACCTCTCCCCGGTCCATTTTCTCACTCTTTTTGCATCCAGCATTCAGTAAAATTCACTTTCAGCAGTCAAAATGAGCGATGATCCACTTATGGCAATGCAGGCGATCGCTATTGAGAAACAATTAGAAATTGATAGGTTGAAAAGCGAGAAAGAAGAATTGGAGGAAAAATTGAATGGAAATGAAGACGAATTGGAAAAAAAATTGAGAAAGCCTCGCAAGTTTGGGATCCCCCTAATACTAGGTTGTTTGATAAGTTCGTCCCTTTTTACGTAACTTTTTATTTTGCATACGTTTTGAGGTAATTTTGGTATCAAAGTGATCCTTCCGAATTCCCCAGAATCGTAAGCACTTTGGATATGAGTTTCCTGTGACCCTGGCAAGTTAGCTTTCATAGAGTTTCGACCATTTTTTTGACACGAGGTGATGTGGTGACTCACCATGCAGCTTTCATAAAAAGTTAGGTTGGTCCTTTTGCAGAGTTTGACGTCGGCTATCAGCCTAAAAAAAGGCTTTTAGCCCCCAGGATGGCCGAGTATCGCTCTTTTGAAAATGTCGAATTTTTATCTCAATGACTTATCTCTTTACTCCTTGAACAAAAGTTGTTAGTTAGACTGAGATCTATCAATTGACAGTAATATTGAAGAGCTTGCAAGCAATTTATTTTTTACTGATCAATTCCCCTATATAAAATGTCGACATTTTCCAAAGGGCGATACTCGGCCATCCTGAGGGCTATCGAAACAATCTTTTTTTGCCAAAAAGAGCATGTCAAACCCTGCAAAAAGAGCAACCTAATCCTATATCCGTTTGTTAAAAAGAGGAATCTCAATAAAAAGGGTGATTTGGGAGAGCCTACAAAAAGGGAACAATAAGGAGGACACAACAGAAAGAGAACAATACTGGTTCAGTAAAAATATAACCAAATCACGGCTACCGGTTAGGATAGACAGCTCTCAGTCTTTTACTTTGATTTTTCCTTTTTATTTATAATCTACGAGGGGGGCTGCCGCCCCCCTCGACCCCCCGCATATGTCCGCTTTGTCAGTATTTTGTGTCATGGAAATGCCCGTTCCCAGAGACAATGCCTTCATTTTTTTTCCCAGAGTCCTATTTTCCATGGCTGAACATAATTCATTGCCGAAAATAGCAGAGAAAGGGCAATATCCAAAAAGATAGCCGTGATTTGGTTATATTTTTACTAAACCAGTATTGTTCTCTTTTTGTTGTGTCCTCCTTATTGTTCCCTTTTTGTAGGCTCTCCCAAATCACCCTTTTTATTGAGATTCCTCTTTTTAACAAACGGATTGTTCGCTTTTTGTTGATATTCGGTAGAATATCATGGATCTTAAAGCTTGTGCCGCGAAAATAAGAGACACAACAAAAAAAATTGTAGGGTTCAAAGAAGCCACGAATGAGGTCGTTTTAGGAAGCATTTACGGCTCTACAGTCCAACTGCTAGAAAAAATGCGCTCTTCAAAAAATAAGAAAGCCACGGCGAGGGAGCGCCGCAGCTGCTTGATGGGCGAAATTTGCTGGCCATTAAAAAAAAAAGTGAATACAACGTTCGATCCCTCGGGCTCAAAGAGCTGATCAAAATCATCTATCAAACTTTTATTTTCCGTGGAAATCATCCATTTTCCAAAAATTGTCCATTGGCCAAATGGCGCAGTGGGTTTGTGCAAAACAAGATAGAACGGAGTATAAAAGATTGACGCCGAGCGGGATCGAACCCTCGACCTATTGAGCCGTAATTTCAATACGCACTGCGCCATGTGGGTATTCTTTTTTTTTGGAATTTCGCAATCACATGGAATTATTTTTTGGATCCGTTTGTTAAAAAGAGGAATCTCAATAAAAAGGGTGATTTGGGAGAGCCTACAAAAAGGGAACAATAGGGAAAACCCCAAAGGACACAACAAAAAGAGAACAATACTCGTTCAGTTAAAATATAACCAAATCACGGCTATCGGTTAGGATAGACAGCTCTCAGTCTTTTGATTTTTCCTTTTTATTTATAATCTACGAGGGGGGCTGCCGCCCCCCTCGACCCCCCGCCCAGGCCCGTCATATCAGTATGCTCTTATTCATGGGAAGAAGCCTGTTTGAAATGCTTACATCTACATCGTATTCTACTTTTCCCTACTTTCATTCTTTTCAACTTACGAGGGGGGCTGCCGCCCCCCTCGACCCCCCGCATATGTCCGCTTTGTCAGTATTTTGTGTCATGGAAATACCCGTTCCCAGAGACAATGCCTTCATTTTTTTTCCAAGAGTCCTATTTTCCATGGCTGAACATAATTCATTGCCAAAAATAGCAGAGAAAGGGCAATATCCAAAAAGATAGCCGTGATTTGGTTATATTTTAACTGAACGAGTATTGTTCTCTTTTTGTTGTGTCCTTTGGGGTTTTCCCTATTGTTCCCTTTTTGTAGGCTCTCCCAAATCACCCTTTTTATTGAGATTCCTCTTTTTAACAAACGGATTGTTCCCTTTTTGTTGATATTCGGTAGAATATCATAGATCCTAAAGCTTGTGCCATGAAATAGTCCTGGTTTTCCCCATTCTCTAGGAGGAAAAATGGGTTGTGCCACAATAATTTCTAAAGCAGCAAACGTCATTGCACAAGTTTGTCTTCCTGTCGATTTCGTATAATTGACAAAAAATTGTATAAAGCTCGAAGAAGCCACCAATAAGGTAAATAAGGTCAATTTAGCAAGTTTTTACGGCTCTGCAGTCCAACTGCTAGAAAAAATGCGTTCTTCAACAGACACGGCGGCTGCGCGTCGCCTCTGTTTGATGTTGCGGCTCTTCCATTTTCTGCCAATTTTCATGAAAATTTGTGCCAAAAGCTAAACACTCATGCCCTAATAAGATATAGTCCATTTCAAATGGAAAAAATTTAGTTAAAGGTAAAGTCGGGTCCAGATAGAGCATTTGCCCGTCTAGATGGTCCAACCTGACATTTTGGCATGCTTTTTTATGCGTATTTCACATATATCTTGATTATTTTTATCGCTGCTTTTGCTTATTTTGAGCTATGAACTACCGAAAAAATATAAAAATCGCCGAAATCTATGTCAGATACAATTATCGAAAATTTTGAAAGAAATTGAACTCGAAAAATTTGAAGGTCCGAACCGTGCGGGAGAAGTTTTTCCATTTGAAACAGACTATAGTGATGTCGAATGTTCAAAATTCATTAGCCGAAATGGGCTACGTGCAGAAACATGTAATAGAATAGTTGATGGTATAGCTAAAAAACTAACCCATCTACCTAATTTTTTTATTACATATTCAGAATCAGCGTAAAAAACTGTGTATATAACTGTTTTGCAAAGGTTTTTAGATGGACACACAACCTTGTTCAAAAAAGACCACAGCGAAAAGCACCCCATCGACGACGTGCCGCATCTGTTTGATGCGGTGGCTCTTCCATTTTTCAGCCAACTTTTATGAAAATTAGCATCAAGGGGTAAAAGACCATCCCGAATAAGATAGCCATGTCAGACTTTCAAAATTCTCTAGCCGAAAAGGGCTACCGAAACAACCATGAAAAAATATGTTTGATGCTATAGCAGAAAAACTAACCCACCAACCCAATTGTTTTATTACATATTCAGAATCAGCGTAAAAAACTGTATATATAGCTGTTTTGTGAAAGTTTTTGGACGCGTGCAAAAGGTTTTAAAAAAAAAGAGCCACAGCGGAAAGCGCCACAGCGAGCGGACGGCGGACGGCGGACGGCGGACGGCGGACGGCGGACGGCGGACGGCGGACGGCGGACGGCGGACGGCGGACGGCGGACGGCGGACGGCGGACGGCGCCACTTTTCAAAACACGTTTGTAGTCGTAGCTCATCTATTTTATGAGCAAATTATGAGCAAAGACTGGGGAAAAAACTGCAAAACAAACCTTTGCTGCGTCGAAAGCTGTAGAAAACTGCTGTCCCTCCACACTGAAGAGCTCTTCAAACGATGTTGCTCCCTTGGTGTGGTGGAGAAGAAGGCGGATACAGTATCTTTCCCTCTGTTTAGGAGTTGCCGTATGGACACGCCCGATGTTGTTGTTGTGCCGTTCCTTTTTCTTTCATTTGCCACTGTCACGGACAAAAGTGAAATGTTCTGGGAACTGGTGGTAGTAGACGGTTCGAGGATCGACTGGTCCTAATTCGTCAAGTCTTCCGAGGACTTCGAGATTTCTAGCCAGGAGGTTGAAGTCAAAATAAGCCAGGAGGGTCGTCTTACGGTTGCTCTCGACTCTCTCTTGCTCTCTTCCTGGCTCGAAGACAATCACGTGCTTGTCCTTCTCATGTACTGCCAGAGCAATGACGGCATTGGACTTTTCGTGGATGGGGAAGGCAAAGAGTCGATGAAATCCTTCTGGACTGCAGACATAACGGGCATCCAGATGCTCTTCCACCTCATCCACGACTCCTCCATTTGCATCTCTCCTTTCTAGTTTCAACTTTAGGGCTGCCTGGTCAGAGCCCTTATAGACGTACTGAAATTGAAAATAAGTGACAATTGAAAAGAAAACCTCACCTTAAATAAGTACTTGACGGCATGCAGGAGAGTGCAAAGCTCCACGTTGATGTGGCCATCATATTTCAACAGGAGGAAGGCGTTGAATGGAACAACCCACTGGTTGTTGTAATAGCGAACTCTGTCGCTTCCGACTTCTCCAATACGGACTTGAGTGCGGTCGTTTCTTCTCTTGTAGGCGGGGAAGCCGTCTCTGTCCATGTCCGTCACCTCTTGGAAGGACTTTGGGAACTTTTTGGAGCAGGAGTCATTCCTCCAGCACGGGGAGCCGACACCACAGTCTCTGTGGATCATATGAGCCGAGACTTTGTCGAAGAGAGCTCCAGCGTCTGGGATTTCCGCCGAGATGAGGCGATCCACATCGTCGGGGGTTCTTGGCTTGTCGTCTTCAGCCAAAGTGATCAGCCAGTGGACATGGGGCAGTCCTCTTTTCTGCCATTCCACCGTGAATATAAAGGCTGTGACTCTTCCAAAGATGTGTCTTTCCAAGAGGTCCTTCTTCAGTTCGGCAACCTTCATTCGGAAAACTCGAGCCACCAAATCGGGTCGATCTGCTGCTATTTGGCCCGGGAAGAGGTTTTCCTGGATCTCCTTCCACTTCGGATTACATGTGAATGTCAGAAAGAGATCCGGCTTGCCGAACTTGCTGGTGATAGCCATGGCATCTTATTCCAGAATCTTCTTCTTGTCGGCCTCTCCCCTTTGCCAGCAATCATTGAAAGAGTCCATATGCTCCTTGATTTCTTCTCTCTTTCGGATGTATTCGTCCGGAATAATTGGGGTATCCTGAAAGAGAAATTGCATTTAATAGCTGTCCCACTTTACCAGTCTAAGAGCATGGAATTTTTGGGCTTGATACAACCGAAGATAATCAAGGAGGTCTCCAAGAGGAGGAAATCGATATTGAAAATTATGTTTTAATACGCTAAACAAATCATTCAGGTGCTGTATATTATTTTTACTCACCTGTGAAAATTTTCTGCCGTGTTAGTGGTACGATTTGCCTGTTGTTGAAACTTCTGCCACCGTCCCGAATTAATGCCTGACATCCACGTTGCTTGGAAATAAGCAAGAAATTTTTTACAATCACCATATGCTTCATGAAAACGAGAAACAGGTACTCTAAGGACTCCAGAAGTTTCAATGAGAAGCTACAAATACGTGTAATATGTAATGCTTTTGATGGGGATATACCTTATCGTTTGGCAAGAACATCAAAGCTCGAAGCCTGTTGAGCCATTGAGCAACACATGGTTCCCTATCCACATACACATCTAATATGCCCGACTTTCGGTTAAATGCCATACAGAAATGAAAACTGCACCCTTGGCAATTTTTTCTTTTGAAAACCTAAGCGCATATATGCTTATAATTCGTCGGTTTTGCCTACCTTGTCGATAGCATTTAGGGCGGCCTTCTCAAAATCCGTCACTATCGTCAGAGAGTCCACGTCGGCTCCACCTTTTTCCAACTCTTCTTCAACTATTTCAAATAACTTTTCATATGCTGACGCGTTCTTGGTATTTGTAAAGGCATGAAGAAGTGGAGCAGAAGTGCCATTCGCCGTGGTTCCATGAACAGTATAAAGTTGGCCATTATCCCCTAATTCTATAGGCCTTAAGGAATGGCAACCATCCGCTACAATGGCCTCCCAAGCTATAATAGTTTATAAATGAACATAAAATAAGTAGCTTACGGGATTTTGTCTCGGTTTTATCAACAAACATAGATGCCGAAAAGCAAATGAGGAGATTATCATCATGATACTGGACAAATGTATCCTTTACCCAAACCGGCTCGTCTCTAGTTCCAATATTTAGATCTATTAGGCTGCTCTTGAACTTTTCCTTTAAAGTGAGTAAAAAACGGGATCCCATGCCTACTTCAATCTTTCTCATTGTCGTAGTCCAAGCATTGTTGGCCATTCTGGCCTTCGACATGGTACTTTTATGTTTGTAGTAACCCGCCAACAAGTCGCCAACTTTCAAACGATCATCAGGTGCTAAAATTGATTAATTATGGATAAAAAAAATAAATGAATCTTACAGTATTCGGGATGTGCTGCAATTTTTCCAAATAAACCAGTAAAGGCTACTGAAGGCATCTTCGGATGCTCTGCCGTCCTCAGTTCATGAGTGGCTTCATACAACATACTGTTACATCTTTCTTTGTGATAGGATCGCATTTGTTCACACACATGAGGGATACCGGTTGGATCTTGATCAAATTCACCTTCTTTCACCTAAACAGAGTAATAATGTAAGATAGTAAGAACAAGACTTACGTGGATTGCGTGAACTTTCGGCCTTTTGTCCGTTTTTGTCTGTTTACAAGAAACGCAATGATACGTTGAAGAGCCGTCTTTATTTGTACCTTTATACATAAATCGAAGACATTTGTCCGTGTCGTCTCCGAGTTGGTATACAGCTGCTTCACTTATGCCTTTCTTCGATCTTACTTCAATTGCTTTGAAAGTCTTCTTCATAGTTGGGGAAATATCGTTTATCTGACTATCTTGAACATGTGGAGCACTATCCTGTACTGAAGTTGGAACTGGACTATAGACGGGCTCGGATGTTAACAATTCTTCTTCGGTGATATAGTCCCGCCAATTTTGAGAGGGCTAGGCTTCCCCTTCAGCTTCTTCGAGCGCTGGGTGAGGAATATGTGGACAAGGAGTATCCTGGTGGAAATGGTTGAGGACTAGAGGGGAGGAAGTTGGCAGAACAAGTGAAGAGGGAGATAAATCCTGGATAAAAGGAGACTCTACTACTGTGTTCCCTTCTCTGAATAGAACAAAGAACAATAATAATAATACAGAAGCAGATTACCTTTCTTGTTGTGAAATGTGCTGCGTTGGGTCAAAAGAAAAGGGTGAAAATTCCCGGAAGAAAAGGGACCTTCCAACAACTGAGCTGACGTCTTCCACGCTAAACAGCAGAGTGAATCAAATATTAAAAAGGGGCTTGCCTTTGTTTTTGTTGAGAAATTAGCTGAATTGCTTCCAAACTATTAGGACTCACTTCCGGATAAACAAACGGCTCACCCGCTGTCGCAGAAACACTTTCCACTCTGAACAGCAGTGAATACAATAACAAAAAGCAGCTTACCTTTCTTTTTCCCGTTCTCCATCCGAGGGGACGGTAGGGATGAATCTACCACTCCTCCGGTGATCTGCCTTTTTAGAAGGAGTCGGGAGCGGGGTTTCTGAGGTCTCATCTTCTTCTGTTATTCTGTGGAAGATAATGAAATCCATTTTTTCAATATTACCTTGGGAGGGGGTCCCGATACTTGGCAGCAACCCTTTCGGCGTGTGCCTTTTCTTTTAATTTGCCCAACGTTGAATTCCTATCCACAGACAAGTTTAAAAGCCATTCCTGATCACTTTTGTCGCTACTTTCATCTTCTGAGAGTTGTGGCGGCGAAGCTTCCCGTTTCGTTCCTCGAAAGGACTTTGCTATTGTCTAAATATTGTCGTAATTCATATATATTTTGTTTTCTTACCTCTTTGAATGCCTCTACTACTGTTCTTTTTTTCTTTTTGTACTCGGTACTCTGCATTGCCCCAAAAGACTGAATCTTGCCTCTGTTACAAGGATGTTTCCACTGTAATTTATTATGAGAGAGTAAGAGGAAATTGGCCTCTACCTTGATCCTTTCTGCAAACCTGTCGTTCCGTTTCTGTAGTTGGGTATTTGTGACTTGAGTTGCTCCAAATTGAGTTGCTATTACGGCATCATTCACCAAGGCACGGTCTTCGTTCGGAACAACTTGATCGAGAGGATTCTAGATTTTAAATGTGAAAATGAAACAGAAAAATACCGGGGGTGATGGGTCCTTCTGTACTGGTTCCGCTTCTCGTTCCATAGTCCTCCAATCGGCCGTCTTGTCCCATTCAACGGTCTTATCCCATTCGGCGACCTTCTGCCATTCAGCGGTCTTATCCCAGTCAACAGCTTTTTTCCCACGTAAACCAATTAATTAAGTGAATGAGTAGGTGCACTACCTTCAGTTCCTGTGTTGAAAACACTTTGCCGTCTTCTCAGCTCCTCCCGTTTTTTAGCTTCGTCCTGGGCCAAGTTCTGCTTTCTTTTTTTCGGTTTCGTTCATGTCCTTCCGTCTGTTCTGCTCCTCCTCCGACCATGTTTGTCTTCGGTCTTCATACTGAGTTGTTGTCTTCCGTCTCTCATCATTCTGAACAGCTCTTTTATGTTGCTTTCCTGTCTTTCCTACCCAGCTTCGTCTTTGAGCTTCAGGCTCTCTTCTTAATTCAAGCTCCTGCTTCCACACTTCGGCCTTTCGCTGCTCTTGTTTCTGTTTTTCCTGGTCTTGTTGTCTCAGATCTTCTTCTCGCTGTCGCCGTCCACGTTCCTGATGTTTCTCCCAATCTTTCCGTCTCCATTGTTCCTACAATTTCCATAACGAATGCGGAACTGATTTTAAATGCTCATTCTAAAACTAAGACTAAAATTACAAACAGCCGTCGGAGGGGGCGTCCGATATGATACGATCGTAAGTTTCCACAATTACCCACTTTGGCGATTTTTAGAATGTAATATATCATTACCCCTACCTTTTGTCCAACATGATATGCTGTTTCGGAGTCTTCATGCTGATTCATGCTCTTTGGCTTCATTTACTGAGAAAACTTGGTACTTTTGACTATCCTAAGATTATGAACCTACTATTTTAAAGGGTCAATTGAGTCCTGGAATGTGTCGGTTATTAAATCATACAGTAAAAAGGCAAACGCAAACGAAGACGACCTGGAAGACTTATCTATTAAATTCGTAGAACTTTTTGGACATTTTGGGAGGTAACATTTGAATTTGAATCGCATTACTCTACCGGTTTTCTTCTTCAGGTCGTTACTCTGGACTAGAGTCGGCATCCAAGCTCTCTATACTATTATTGGACTATTAGAGCTAGTCTATCTCAATCAACTGATTGCTTCCGATTTTTGGCCTTCTTGGATCATTACGGTACGTAGTTAAAATTCTGTTTTATTCTTCTTTTATAGTCCCTAGTTCACATCGTCAACGGAAAAGGATCATCGCCTCACTTCCCTTCAGCAGTTTGGTGCGAAACGAACTACGCTACCCTGGCCTCTACAAAGAGGTTGGACCTTCAATGCGCATTACCGCTCAACATCTGGTATTTCTTCTCGTAAGTTACCCAAACCACATCTGATGCTTCTCCAGCTTGTACTTGTACGCTTTGCTGGTTGTCAACGTACTGCATGTATTTAATTTGTTTGCTCACTTTTTCCACAAGGTCCAAATGAGAACCCTAACCAACATGGTGGATCAGAAGTCGAAGATGAAATCTGAGCATTTCAATAAATGCGTCCGACCTGGTGAGCTACGCCCAATTTTGTTATAAATATCCATTTCAGACTGTGTCTACATCCTCATGCAGATTGAGCGCCTTACCACTAAGGACTACGCCGGGAGGGTCACTGGCGCCGGCTTTGAAAACTTGAGAAACAACAATTACTACCAAATCGACACAGAAGAACTGTAACTAACTTGTAATAAAGAGAGCATCATAACAGAAAATAAATTTGTTGAATTCCGTGTACAAAAAAATAGAATAAAAGAAAAAAAAAGCGTATTCAGCCATTTTAACGGGAATGTAGCCTTATACACGCGCAATTAGCATATCCCCGCAGAAGCGGTAGACTTATGCACGCTCATTAGCATACAGCGAAAGACGGGTAGACTTATGCACGGGTGCATAAGTCCACTATGCCACGCCGTCTGATTACGGTAACTATTGTGAAAATACGTTTTATGCATAATTTTCAATTTCTCTTGCTTTCTCGTGTTTTGTCATCATCGAATTACTATAAAACAAAAGAAAAAATAGCAAGAACCGTGATGAATACATGTTTTTCGGAAAATGCATCAAAACTGAAGATTTTGAGTGAAAAAATCATTTTTGACGAATTATTTGGTCGTTCATATGTCAAAATGCTCGTTATGATGTGCTTATTTTATTGCAATAAAA
This sequence comes from Oscheius dolichura, assembly GCA_932521035.1. Taxonomy (NCBI): domain Eukaryota; kingdom Metazoa; phylum Nematoda; class Chromadorea; order Rhabditida; family Rhabditidae; genus Oscheius; species Oscheius dolichura. The sequence goes on from OW051494.1 coordinate 9,234,820, forward strand.
AGCAGATGATATTAATGTCAGCACTCAAAGAAAATGATTATTTTACATCGAAAATCTTGAATTTTCAAAAAAATTTCGTGCATGATGTTTACACGTACTCTGAAATTTACCGTCGGATACGGTAAATTCAAAACCTGCGCTACTGTCCCTTTAACGGTCGCTCAGAAATAAGGTTACTCACCTCCTTCGGGGCAGGTCACTTGGGAGAGTCTGGGGTCATAGACCCCGTTGACGAGGGAGCACACAGCCAACATGGTTACGACAGGACGCAGCATTGTTGTGGGGAAGATGACGGCCGAGGGCTGCTTTTATGCTGAAGCGTTTCTTGTAATGATGTTTTTGTACGTTTTAGAGATCAGGAAATTGTTTGGTAGACAAGAGAGACGCAGCGCAGACAATGGGGAGATACTGGCAGGGGGAGTGAGAGCTGTCTTTTGCTTTGATGGAGTCCAAGGAGGGAGTCTCTGGAGTCCAATGGGGGAGTCAAGCTTTGCAGCAGAGCTACTGTAAAAAACATTGGTAAAAAAACGGAGGAAGTATCGCCGGCAAAGTGAGAAATCATTTTTCAAGGATACTCGTTAATAAATCCTCGCCGAGCAAATTGCAACTGTTCTCTCTGTTTTTTTCTTCTCTTGTCTGTTACAGTGTCTTCATTCCTATTTCTTTCATGCTTTTATAGCCCGTTTCCATACGAATTCAAAATTCGTGGTGCGCCTCCATTCCTGGTCCGGGAAGCTTCAAACCTGGCCACGCAGCGGAGACGCGGGAATGATCATTTTACAAATGGGCCTAGGGACAACAGTTCACGTTTTCCGGGAAGCTCGAAAGAAAACCATTTCCGACGAGATATTAAAGCCAGTGTCAGACAATATGGCCCCTTTTGTTTTCCCGCTTTCCGAGAACGTTTATTCATCAAGGTTCCCAAAGGAAGCCCCAAGGGCCCCTTGATTTTGTCTGATTGTGCACAGTGGTCCCACAGCTACTATGCGCACCTTTTCTGCTATACAACAATACTTTTCAAAAAAAGCGGAGAAGGGCTGAAAGGTTCATTCGATTCCGTCTTTTACACTGATTCTGATGTTGTTTTTCGTTTTTTTTTCTGATAAAGCCCGATTTCACCGCCCCACTTTCCTCTGCTACCGTAACCCATCTAGGCCCCTCCTGAGACAACGTGCTAGCGAATGAATAACAAAAGAATGGGGGAAATCCACTAAAAAGGTGGCACTTTTAATTTCTTGAAAAAGTAGTTGCCGCCACCGAAACAAATCAGTGAAGATTGTCTGTATTTGAATATTTTCACCAGTGACTTTTGTCTCCAGTCGAATGGCTCCTGCCCCGTGGTCGTCTACCTCCACGGGGACAACTTTCCTATGATTCGGCTGTGATGTTCAATAATACCTTCATTGCAGAACATTATGTGGCGAGAGGTAACTTCTATGGTTTCTCCAATTTTGGCCCGGGAAAACTGCGAAAACTGAATAAAACTCATCTATGAACGGGAATTTCTCGCTTATTTGGGTCGTTTTCCTGTGGCCCTATAATTTTCCCTCATTTTAATTTATGATTACTGTAAAAATAGTAAATTTTCAAAGGGGTACAGCTCTTCAATATGGAAATATTTGTAGGAAATGGTCTGTAACCTTTTCTAAAATAATATTTCCTTTTCCAGACGTCATTTTCGTCATTCCCTCAATGAGGCTAGGCATCCTGGGACTGCTCTTCTTTGAAAATAGTACAATTGTACCGAGGAATCTTCCAATTTATGGTAAATTTTCTATATTTTTTCTCCAAAACTCCGTCGGTTACATGCAAAGCAGCTAAAAATTTGCTCCTGTAGGTTTTAAAAGGTGAACACGATGGTATAGGCGGCATGTCTGCCAAGAACGCGGGGTTCCCTGGATAGTGAGCTCTTTTCCAGATATTGAACGTGGTCTCCAGTTCATAAATGAAGAGATTCACAATTTGGAGGAAACAATTCTCAAGTGACGTTGATGGGCCACTCGACTGGCGGCTGTCTTGTCTATGATCTGGCTTATTCTTTGTAAGTTTTTTGTGTTTTTTTACGGTAGAAACTTCGAATTTTTAGAACTGTAGACCCAAAAGGGAAACTCTTCCAACAGATGATTATCATGAGCGGGCCGCTCTTGTATTCAACGCAGGAGAAACGGCTAAAGAATTCGAGGAGAGTACTGATGGAGGCTGGGGTGGTTTTCCTCCGGCACCTTCATAAAAACAATAATTTTTTAGTGTCTCCTTGCCTCAGAAGAATCTTCCTTTGCCTGTTTCAAGAACCCCACCGAGACTCAAATCCTCCAGGCTCAGAGAAAAGCCGAAGAAGACGGCTACGAGCTCTATGGACTGACATTTGACCCACCTCTAGGGACAAAAGACGAGAATTTCGAAATGTTCTGGCCGGGGCGACAGGGTTTGAATTTTTTAAGAAAGAAGATTATTCCGGGATAGAAGTGGGAAGATTTATTGGATTGAAGAATTCGGAGGAGTTATTGAAGAAATTTGTAACAGATAGGAGAAATGAGAGTCACCGTGGGTCTTTTCTTTGTAGAAATTCTTGGTGCTTGGAAATTAACCAAATTACCTGCAAAATGGCGCGGTCTCTTGGAATTTTCCCTTCTCATTCATATTTTACACTACCCTAATTCCCCGTCAGAAGTGAAAAAACTTTAGAAAACACGCGCTCTGCCTTCCAAATCTGAATTTTCAGCTGCTTCCAAGTTCCTGAGCTATCAGTCGCAGGAAGTTTTCGTTCCCGCCTATTTTTACAGTGTCATCCAGGAAAATAAAGGCGCCAGTTCTTGGCTCTATGAATTTGCGTAAGTTTTCTTCCTCTCCTACTGGTTCCAGGAATTGTTTTTCCTTTTCTATTCACTGCAGGACCCATTTCCCCGAAAATTTCGACTCCAAAAAGGCGTTTTTAGACATAAAATAGCCGCTCACTCATCGGATATGCCATTCTTCATTGGCGCCCATTGGATGAGGATGACGAAATAATTAAGGGCGTTTACATTCAAATGCTGACCAATTTTTATTAAAGGAACTCAACCATTACCAGGTAAAAACATTTGTTTAGTTCAGTTTGGTAGTTGGGAACCTTTGCCAGGGAATTTCCTGACTTTTATCCTCGTGAATTGTTACAGGCTAGCTAAAATTGAATGGAACAACGGCCAATTATTTCCAGTTTAAATCGAATAAAGCAGAAGGAGAAATTCCAAAAATGATGGCAGGATACAGAAAAGACGTTGTGGACTATTGGCTGAAAGAGATGAAAGAATACGATGAGCTGATTACACGGCAGGAATGAATTGTGAGAAATGGTTTTCTTTCTATTCCATGATAGAAAATAAACTTGATTTATATGGAAATCTGCTTATTTCAGAGCGCTTCTTCGTTTGCCCTGCCCCTGGTCATTGGAATTATTCTCTTCACCATAATCTTCGTGACTTCCGCAGTTTTTTGCTGTCGAGAGCGACAAAAAAGTCAGGAAACAACGCCTCTGCTGTCTTGAATTTATGTCGAATATTAGTGTTTTGGTCTATTTTTGAGAAGATTTATAAGAAATAACAAATTTATTTTCGATTTATTCTTTTTTGTACTGGCAAAGACGATCAGCCAAGGTTGGGGGAATAATCACAGAGGACATATGAGTCCACGAATAAGGAAGAGCTGCTCCATCTCGCCATCGTTTTCCATCGAATATTTCAACTCGACTCAGATCTAAATATTCTTTCTGTCGTCCACCAATTGCATAGATTTCTTGGTCAAAGATTTTTCCAGCAAAATAGGTGGAAGGATATTTCATTGGTTCCAATGGTTTCCATGTTGAATTTGATTCTTGAGGGTCGAGCTGCCACACGGCGTTTGTTGCCTCTTTGCCAACCCATCCACCAAATAGAATAAACTTATTTTCATAAGTAACGAGTGAATGACCCCAGATGGGCTCTGGTAAATAAGTAAATTCAATCGAGCTGTTATCTTCAGGATTATAACATTCTGCAGTTTTCGTGAGGGTGCTCTGTTCATTCCATCCACCACAAATAATTATTTTATTGTTCCATAATGTCGCTGCTGCATGAGATCTTACATGTTTCATATCTCTAAAATCTGTTAGTAATCTGGTTTTCTCTTATCCAAACAAAAGAGAAAATCGAAACTAAACTCACGCCATTAATGTCCATTTATTCTCCTTCGGATCGTATCTTTCCACACTTTTTAGGTATCCTTTATTTACATCCAATCCTCCAAATACCCAAATGTATCCATTCCATTCCAAACAACTATTTTGAATCCTGCTGCGTCCAACATTCATATCAGCCAATCGAATCCATTTCAGATTTTTGTCCAATTTATACAAAGCTTTTAGATTCCACCAATCACCAAATAAATAGATTTCTCCATTGAGATAAATTGCTCCACTGCCAGCAGCCTTATAAGGTAATTCCAGTTTTATTTTAATCCATTTTGTTCTATTCTGGCTCAACACTGCCATCCCAGCGTATCCATTATTTCTCAGTCCTCCCACAACCAAAATCTAAACGGAGGCCTATGCTAAATCTAAAAAATAACTCACAGTTTCTGAAGTGAATTTTCTTTTTGCCGTATTAACAACGGCTGTTTCTTTTTTGTACTGAGAAAGACGATCAGCCAAGGTTGGGGGAATAATCACAGAGGACATACCAGACCACGAATAAGGAAGAGCTGCTCCATCTCGCCATCGTTCTCCATCGAATATTTCAACTCGACTCGAACTTATACGTGCTTTCCGTTGTCCACCAATTGCATAGATTTCTTGGTTAAGGATTATTCCAGTAAAAAAGTCGGAAGGATATTTCATTGGTTCCAAGGGTTTCCATGTTCGATTTGATTCTTGAGGGTCGAGCTTCCACACGGCGTTTGTTGTCCCGTTGCTTGATCCACCAAATAGAATAAAGTTATTTTCATAAGTAACGAATGAATGACCCCAGAGGGGGGTTGGTAAATGAGTAAATTCATTCCAGCTGTTATCTTCAGGATTGTAACATTCTGCAGTATCCGTGACGTTAAATAATCCAATGAATCCACCACAAATAATTATTTTATTGTTCCATACTGCCGCTGCTGCACTAGTTCTGGCATATTTCATATCTCTAAAATCTGTTAATAATCTGGTTTTCTCTTATCCAAACAAAAGAGAAAATCGAAACTAAACTCACGCCATTAATGTCCATTTATTCTCCTTCGGATCGTATCTTTCCACACTTTTTAGACGTTTATCATTTTCATCATATCCTCCAAACACCCAAATGTATCCATTCCATTCCAAACAACTATTTTCAATGTTCTCGCGTCCAACATTCATATCAGCCAGTCGAATCCATTTCAGATTTTTGTCCAATTTATACAAAGCTTTTGGATTCCAGAAACCACCAAATAAATAGATTTCTCCATTGAGATAAATTGCTCCACTAGCAGTAGCCCAATAAGGTAATTCCAGTTTTATTTTAATCCATTTTGTTCTATCCTGGCTAAACACTGCCATTCCAGCGTAGGCCTTTCCATTATTTTTCCATCCTCCCATAATCAAAATCTAAACGGAGACCTATGCTAAATCATTAAAAATAACTCACAGTTTCTGAAGTGGATTTTCTTTCTGTCGTATTATCAATGGCTGTTTTTGTCGTATTATCAACGACTGTCCAAGGAATTAGAAATACAACAGCGCATACTAAACTGTTTGATAAGTTCGTCCCTTTTTTACGTAACTTTTTATTTTTTGCATTTTTCGAGGTAGTTTTGGTATCAAAATGATCCTCTCCGAATTTTCCAGAACCGTATATGGTTTTGGATGGGTGTTTCCTATCACCCTGGCAAGTTAGCTATCATCGAGATTCGACCTTTTTTGACACTTCTGAAGGTGGGATACAAACGAACATGGCGGGGAAGAATCGGTATATCTCGGCTATTTCTGGACTTACCTCTCTACTACTTGAACAAAAGCTGTTCGTTAGGCCGAGATCTATAGAATCATTCCAACGCTGAAGTAATTGGAATTAATTGGATTTTTGCCGTTGAGTTTCCCTATATACAAATTCGACATTTTCAATTTCGAAAAATGGTCGAAATCGAAAACGAAAATTCCGTCTGATTCGGTTTCGTTTCGACTTGAAAAATCTGATTTCGTCCAGCCCTGAAAAGGACCAACCTAACTTTTTATGAAAGCTGCATGGTGAGTCACCACATCACCTCGTGTCAAAAATGGTCGAAACTCTATGAAAGCTAACTTGCCAGGGTCACAGGAAACTCATATCCAAAGTGGAAGATTCTGGGGAATTAGGAGAGAATCATTTTGACACCAAAAGCACCTCAAAACGTATGCAAAATAAAAAGTTACGTAAAAAGGGACGAACTTATCAAACAACCTAGTATTAGGGGGATCCCAAACTTGCGAGGCTTTCTCAATTTTTTTTCCAATTCCTCTTCATTTCCATTCAATTTTTCCACCAATTCTTCTTTTTCTCTTTTCAACCTATCAATTTCTAATTGTTTCTCAATAGCGATCGCCTGCATTGCCATAAGTGGATCATCGCTCATTTTGATAGCTGAAAATGAATTTTACTGAATGAATAATACAAAAAGAGTGAGAAAATGGACCGGGAAGAGGTTTGCTGACAGCTGCAAAGAGTGAGAAAATGGGCTGGCAAGAGGTTTGCTGACAGCTGCCTGGCTGGTTGGATGATGCTGTAAAAGACGCTTCCGGGTGCGTTTTCCGCCACTTTCTAGACCGTCTACTTTTTATGAAAATACCGTAACCCAGTCATTGTTCAAGGAGTAAAGAGATAAGTCATTGAGATAAAAATTCGACATTTTCAAAAGAGCGATACTCGGCCATCCTGGGGGCTAAAAGCCTTTTTTTGGCCGATAGCTGACATCAAACCCTACAAAAGGACCAGGGCTGGACGAAATTTCGAGTGAGTCACCACATCACCTCGTGTCAAAAATGGTCGAAACTCTATGAAAGCTAACTTGCCAGGGTCACAGGAAACTCATATCCAAAGTGCTTACGATTCTGGGGAATCAGGAGAGAATCATTTTGACACCAAAAACACCTCAAAACGTATGCAAAATAAAAAATAACGTAAAAAAGGACGAACTTGTCAAACAACCTAGTATTAGGGGGATCCCAAAATACTTGCAAAGCTTGCTGAATTTTTTTTTCCAATTTGTCTTCATTTCCATTCAAGTTTTCCTCCAATTCTTCTTTCTCGCTTTTCAACCTATCAATTTCTAATTGTTTCTCAATAGCGATCGCCTGCATTGCCATAAGTGGATCATCGCTCATTTTGACTGCTGAAAGTGAATTTTACTAAATGAATAATACAAAAAGAATGAGAAAATGGGCTGGCGAGAGGTTTGCTGACTGCTGCAAAGAGTGAGAAATTGGGCTGGCAAGAGGTTTGCTGACAGCTGCAAAGAGTGAGAAATTGGCCGGCCATCGATTGCTTGATCGCCGCATTTTGGCCGTTATCACGGGAAGAAGATTGATCATCGCAATTCCTTCTCCACGACGTAGGGACACTTCTTTACCATCACAATCGTGGGAATTCCCGACAAGTCTGAAGATTTTTGAATTTTCTACGATTTTGGGAAAGTTATTTAAAGAACTACAGATTTTAATCTTGGAACTACGGGATTTATTTCAATGGTTAGTCGAAATATTGATAAAAAGAAGAAATTATCAAAACTTTCATGGTAATCGTATATAAAAACAATGAAACACGAAACAAAATGTTATGCTAGTTTTTTTAGTAGAAAATATTCGTCACAACTGAATAGTAGCAATAAAAGGACCAAAAAATATCTCAAAATGGAAGGAAAACGAGTTTTTTTAGCAGTTATTGCTCTATTTTCTTCTACAAGTAATGTCCATTGCTGATTCAAAACAAGCACAGTTATAGCGTTTTCCAACGGGTAAAGTTACCGAAGAGTTTTCACCTCCTTCAACAAATTAGCGAAACTATCACCAGGGTTCATTTTGCGAATCGTGAACAAAATTGAGCGCAAACTGAATTTTTCGAAAATTTGTTCACGATTTACCAAATTGGTCTCTCGAGGGAAAAAACTGTTGTAATCCGTTGGAAAACGAGTTAGACAGCGAAGCTATTACGAGGTTCTTTCTCTCTACGGGACCCGAATTCTCATCTTCCCGGGAGCTAATTTGGATAGATTTTATTAGCTCCTGGGAAATGAAAATGCTTCCGACTTCGGGTTGCCCGAGCAAAAATTCTTCTTGTAATGATCTCCTGTCATATTCTCTTTTCAGATTCCCGTCTCCTGTAATCTCGCGGATGCGACCCGAAAGTCCTAACAATTCGCTCCGGGATCTTTTCCTCCTTCCAGATGCTTGCCAGCGTCATTGGAGCCTTCACAGCTGCCGGCTAAGCTACTTCAGTAAGAAAAAACCTCTAAAACTTCAATACTTTAACATTTCCAGTTCACAATTCCTGTTGCAATGGACGTGGAGCTTTTTCTCTTTCTCCTCGCCTTCATTTATACTCTTCGCCGAATTCCACAAAAGTAGGTTGCAAGAAATTGACAGGAATGGTAGCTTTTCCAGAAAGAAGAAAAAAAAATAAAGTTTTCAGCTAGGGCAGTAAGACCAGTTGGAGTCGAACCAAAGAAGAGAAAACCAATCGGGCAAATTGCCAGAGAATTAATGGGAGATATGGTAGTATTGGTATCTTCGGGGATTGAGAGCTATAGGTAAGGGGGAATCGGGAGAATTTAATTCTTTGCAACTAAAAATAAATGATGAAACTGTCGAGTTTTTAGAAAACCACGGGAGGGTAACCGTCGTTCTTTCATGTTTCTAACGGCAATAACTCTGATGATCAGTTGCACGACGGCTGTCGAGACGAGAACAAGTAAGTCTTTGATCCTTTCCTGGAAGAAGAGAATTTCATTCAAAATTTTATGTATCGCCATCAAAAATGGTAGTAAAGAATTCTCTACAACCAGCTACACTCTAAAAAAATACCCTAGAAAATGCGCTTTCCGTGCCATTTTTTCGTTGATCAATGAGGCTGCCCTTCGTCGTAAAATAATCCTTTTCAAGCTCTCTTAGATCGTGGTGAAATCATAAAAAAGTGACTTTTCCACTCAAAAGTTATAGGCGCGCCTTGTGGTTGTCTTTAATTTTGACCCGCCCAGCCCCTTCGCTCTGAAACTTGTTCCTTTATTGTCGCTTCCAATAAGATCCCCTACTCTTTTACTTTTTAGCTGTTAAAAAAGTTTGTAAACAAAAGAAATTCTCAGAGAAATAGTAAGTTGAGTAGTCTGGAAATGTGGCTCAAGGTACCACAACGTTTTATGGGTTTCTTTATCAATTTGATAGGTTGAAATAAGAATTTTATCCATTTTAGGCGGTCTAATAATACTTTTGTCTTCCGCCGAACAGATGAAGGAGCTCTCGGTTGGTCTACTCGTGATTTAGGCTTTTGGAACGGGTGCGGCTATTCCCTTCGTAAGTTCGGCCAATCTCAAAGCCAATAGGAGAATATTTCTAGTTCTTATTGGTACTCTATCCGGGCTGGTCATCTTTAAAAGGATCCTAAAGCTGCGAGAGACTACAATAATTATTATTGGTAGGTTTTTAGGCCAAAAAGAGAGAATTGAAGATGTTTAGGACTAGTATCAGCCTGTTTGAGGACGCTACTCATCGCTGTAGCAACGAACGACGCTCTAATGTACGTAGCCAATGTGGTGGGACTTTTTGCCGGGCTCATACAACCGGCTGTTGTCTCTTTTATGACGCAGGTAGGCATTTATTTTGAAGTAATTTGGGCAAAAACGTAATGGAAAACAGAAAAGGCTTGAAAAAAAAAGAGAATTATGTAACTTTAGGGGGATTTTCTCTTATTTAATAAAGTCAGAATGCTAGCTAACGAGTTCTAAATCTTACAACCAAACTAAAAAGGATTTTTAAAGCGAAAAATCTTGAAAATTTTCCTTTTATAACCCGCCGCCGAATAGCATAATCAGAACGAGGTCCCAAGCTACCAATTTTTATTTCAATTCTGTCTAAAACCTCGAAAATCTCCATTTTCAGCTAATTCCCTCCAATGAGATTGGCCGTGTCTTTTCTCTTTTCGGAATTGCTGCTGATCTGGCCTTGGTTGTTGCAACCCTAGTTTATAGTCTTCTCTACGAGTTAGTTTCACTTTCCTTTTCTTATTCAAAACATTAAAAATTGCAGAGTTTCCGTCCCTTGGTCGCCCTCTTTTATCTTTTTCATTATGTTCACTCTCCAGGCTGTTGTCCTTCTCGCGATGCTTTGGGTCCATTGGCAGAGTCAAAAAGAAGGAATCGGCAATGATATCCAGCCCCAGATGAAGCCTCGAAGTGTTCAGAAGGCAATTTCAATGATTGGCGAGTCGCCAAGCCTTGACGAGCCAATAAATCAGAAAAAGTTCCCAACAATGCCGAAATTTTCCCGGAACGTCAGGTTTTCGATACTTTTTAATGAAAGATACTGTATTTTTTCTTAGATTTCAATTATTGAACACGCAGAAGACCTGGAAGATCAGCAAAATCGAGTCACATTGTGGGCAAGTATGGAGGATTTGCGACAGCCGCAGAGAAATTCGAGTCAAGTGGCGTTTTATTAGAAGAAAAAGAAGCTCAAAAAAGAGAAAATAAGATTTTGTTGTACATTTCATACGGACCAAGTGATGATCTCAATTTGTCATAATAAAGATGTATTTATAATTTTTATTAGAAATATTTATTTTCTTCGTAGACAGGAGAGATTTCAAATTTGCCTTTTGCAGAGATGCTCAGCCAAGGTTTGGGGAATAATCACAGAGGTCATACCAGCCCAAGTATAAGGAAGAGCTGCTCCATCTCGCCATCGTTCTCCATCGAATATTTCAACTCCACTCAGATGTAAATCTTCTTTCTGTCGTCCACCAATTGCATAGATTTCTTGGTCAATGATTTTTCCAGCAAAATAGGCGGAAGGATATTTCATTGGCGGCAAGGGATTCCATTTTGAATTTGATTCTTGAGGGTCGAGCTCCCACACGGCGTTTGTTGTCTCCTCGCTTTCTCCACCAAATAGAATAAGCTTATTTTCATAAGTAACGAGTGAATGAGCACCGAGGGGCTCTGGTAAATAAGTAAATTCAATCCAGCTGTTATCTTCAGGATTGTAACATTCTGCAGAATTCGTGATGGAAAGCTCTCTAATCCATCCACCACAAATAATTATTTTATTGTTCCATACTGCCGCTGCTGCATTAGATCTTACATGTTTCATATCTCTAAAATCTGTTAATAATCTGGTTTTCACTTATCCAAACAAAAGAGAAAATCGAAACTAAACTCACGCCATTAATGTCCATTTATTCTCCTTCGGATCGTATCGTTCCACACTTATTAGGTATCTTTTACTTTCAGGATTCCATCCTCCAAATACCCAAATACATCCATTCCATTCCAAACAACTATTTTCAATCCCCCCGCGTCCAACATTCATATCTGCCAGTCGAATCCATTTCAGATTTTTGTCCAATTTATACAAATCTTTTGGATTATAGACACCACCAAATAAATAGATTTCTCCATTGAGATAAATTGCTCCACTCTGAGAAGCCTTATAAGGTAATTCCAGTTCTATTTCAATCCATTTTGTTCTATTCTGGCTCAACACTGCCATCCCAGCGTAGGCCTTTCTATTATTTTTCACTCCTCCCATAATCAAAATCTAAAACTAAAAATAATACAATCTTGAGAAAAAACATGCTGTTTTTCCCGCTTTTTCAACAAAAAAATCAACAATTTCCATGACTGTCAGCCTCTCGGATATTTCTTCTTGCCAACATCTAAAAAATATTTGAAACACGAGGCGATTTACCTGTTTATTAATTCCGCTATGTCTTGGTCAATTTTATCAGAATCTATGGTCGGACGACGCCCGCCAATAATTAATGGTATCAATCCGTATCCTCGATCTCCCCCCAATTCGGTGTACGCCTTCCTGCAATGAAATTCTTCATCTACCTTATATATATTTGGCAATACTGACTTCCTGTCAAGGCTTAATTTTGTCGGTCAAAAGGTGAAGCGAATGGTAAAACTCCTTCATTTTGACCGTTTTCTTACAACCCGCTTTCATTCTGTTTGGCTCAAAGGGACCGGGCGGCTGGCTACTGCCACTTCTGTTAATGGCATATCGCGGGTGAGGACACTTCTTGGCGGGAGCTACCACTTTTTTTGGCAGGTTCTGCCACTTTATTGGGGGAGCTGCCACTTTTTTTGGCGGGTTCTGCCGCTTTTTTGGCCGGAGACCAATGTGATTTGGTCTAAAAGTTATTCAACCCCGCGGATGCTAGCCGGGTGAGGGACCCGCTTCGGAAAAGAATCAGCCCGCTTTCATTTTGTTTAGTTGTCAGGAACCGATGGTGTCTGCGACTTCTGTTGGGGGAACGTCGTATGAGGCGCTATTTTTGGCGCGAGCTGCCATTTTTGGCGTTAGCAGCAGTTGCCCTCCCTCCCTCCCCCTGTCCTGGAAGAAAAATTTCGGGCGCGGAATTTAGCTGTGGATTGACGCGCAAATATTAGGGCGCGCATAAAGTAATGTCGTTTTGCATTTTTCTCCGCAACCAGTGGACCATTTTGGTTGATCTTTTTTTAGAAGTTAGCGCCCGGCCTGAAAAAAATGCCATCTACTTTTTAGAGCTCGAAAATTGGTGGAAGAGATAAAAAATTACGATTGAAAATTTCGATTTTGACAACTTCGCACGATTGCAGCTTACTGAGACCGTTTCAGAGAAAACTTTCAATAGTGAAAAAATTCAGTGAATTTTTCTGCACATTTTGCTACTAAAAACAACCAACTTTGAAGATCAAAATAAACACCCAATTTCAAGTTTTTTGAAAGCAAATTAAAAAATTGATCCTCCTCTGTGGGGCTCTTATTCGCTCTAGAAAGGCGAAATGTCTCTTCAAAACGATGGAAAAGTGATTATTATACGTAAAACTGACCATACAATCAGAAAAAGCCATTTCCAGTCACGTAGGTACGAGTTCTGAGCGACTCGAGTTCGTTGAACAGGCGGAGCAGCCGAAATGGAAAATTGTGAACTTCACCCAAATCAGGAGATTTCAACTTTAAAAGGTAGAAAAGCGTGTATTTATGCATAAAACATCAAAAGAAACCGGAACCAAAAGAAAAAAAAAGCAAAAATGTTTTGTCTCGGGGTGGATTTGAACCCTTGACGGGTTTTGCAAAAACCCACTGAGCCATAGTGTTCTTTTCATTTTTCTCTTTATTTTGATCTTCAAAGTTGGTTGTTTTTAGCAGCAAAATGTGCAGAAAAATTCACTGAATTTTTTCACTATTGAAAGTTTTTTCTGAAACGGTCTCAGTAAGCTGCAATCGTGCGAAGTTGTCAAAATCGAAATTTTCAATCGTAATTTTTTATCTCTTCCACCAATTTTCGAGCTCTAAAAAGTAGATGGCATTTTTTTCAGGCCGGGCGCTAACTTCTAAAAAAAGATCAACCAAAATGGTCCACTGGTTGCGGAGAAAAATGCGAAACGACATTACTTTATGCGCGCCCTACAATAGGCCTGTACTTCCGGGAGGGTAGATCCGGATCGGATTCGGATCGGATTGATCCATTGATCAGATCCGATCCGGTTCTACCCTTCTTTTTCGATCCGAAATTATCCGGATTTCGGATCGGATTGATCCGGTTCCGATCCGGAAAACGGATCACGGTTTTTGATCCGTGGTCCGTTTTCTGGTACACTCGATCCGATCTGAATCCGACCCGCATTGAAAATGGCTGATCCGCCCATCCCTGTTCCGCAGTGCCCTCCCCTGCCGGGAGGCTCTCGGAAGCTTCATTGGATAAGGGCACTGAAAAAGATAGGGGAGAGTATGGGGGACGTCGCGGGATTGTAAAGGGAGGGAAATGTCGTCAGGAAGGTGGGGTTAGGGCAGGAAAGCTAGGTCGAGACAAATGTCTCTGAAACCCGTGAAAAAGCAAGGCATAAGGAATGTCGAACGGAAGAAACGTCGCGGAGCGAGCGACGTACGGGAGAAGCCGTTTATATGTCATGCAACTTGGATGTAGAAGAGCGAGAAGCGACAGTGGTACAACCAGAGGGAGGGGAGTACATTTCTAGCAAACGAGAATTGTGCTCTTGAAATCATTCCCGCGAAGGAGTGGGACGTGTTGCGGCAGGAGATCATCAGGAATACAGATTGCATTTGTTGTGTCTCGGGTCTTCTTAGACCAATCGTACCCCCGCGAATGCCGGCTGGTAAAAAGGAATAATTCTACGTTCTGTGGAATATTTCCCATATGGTAATCGTCAGCGAATAAACATCAGAGGCAGGACTACATTTTCCCGTTGCCAATACTTCCGGCGCCATGTAAAACAATGTACCAGCCCTGAAAAATACGAAAAACTTAAAGATTTATAAAATAATCCAATCTCACCCCGCAGTTGTAGTGGAATCCGAATATTTGGCAACTCCAAAATCGGCCAATTTCAGAATATTTCCAGCCACCAGGATACTGTAGTCAAATAAATTTATAAAACGGTCTCTATCCTACTTTGCCGGCTTAATATCCCTGTGCAGTATTTTATTGTCATGGAGATATTGGAGGCCTTCTCCAATTTGAACAATCCATCGACATATTTTCAATAAATCGTAGGATTTCTCGAGGTTGAAGATAACTGAATTGCACTTAATTAGAATATAAAAGAATCCAAACCAGTTTTAAGGCTTCCTTCTTCAAAATATTCCATCACATAACCCAAATATCGTGATTTATCTACTCCATCCCAGAGAATTCCATATATTTCGACTAAGTTTTTATGTTTATGCTGGAATATTGGCAGAGAAGTTGCTAATTTTAATTAAGTTTACCTTGAGAAGGATATCAACCTCCTTTTTGTAATTTTCAAGAGGGTGGTCACTTGACCAGTTAAACTTCTTGACTGCAATTTCCGTTTCATTATCGTTTCGTCGTGGAAGTAGTCGAAAACTCTTAATTTTTCCTTTGAAAACCGTTCCTCCGGTGCCTCGGTCAATTTGTGTCAATTGAGTGAATTCCTGTTCGGTATAAAAGGGAATTTCTGGAAATATGGAATTTTAAATTCTAAAAATGTTTACCGGACATTATTGTTCTTTTTTTAAAAAAGACAGCGAAAGTCGATAGGAAGGGCCGTGAGTTGACTAGAAGGGAAAAGATAGGGAAAAGATAAGGACACAGCCGCCTCCCCATTCCTCTTTCTTTACTGATTAAAAGCGCAAAATTCTCACCAAAGTCAACAAATTGGGAGAAGTTATCCTACCCGTTTAAAAACGATAACTCGTGTCACGCCGTCAGTCATGGAGAAACTTGAAAACGGTTTCTAGGCTAATTTTGGACGAGCTACAGAATGGTTTAGGTCTCGCTGCGGAAAGCTATGTTAAACTAAAACTAGAAGAGTTTCAGGCAAAATTCGGATATTTTCTAGCCTAAAATGGACATTTTTGCGTTGTCACCAGGGTGAGATGAACTTTACAAGAATCGTCTGACCTGAAATAATTCATAGACGATATTCTTCGGATTTTTTCGTTTGCAGTCCTCTAAAACATCGAATTTTTAATCCAAGATTATAGTAGAAGTATTCAATTTTATCTAAATCTGTCGTTTTAGAAGAGAGATCGTCCCTTATTCCAGACAAGCCAGTTAGAAAAGGCCGAAACAGATTTCTAGATTTATTTCTTGTTATTTTTTTTCCACTTTTCCTTTATTTAGAAATTTCATATCAAAGTTATTATGTTTCTTTTTTTAATATCGATTAGATACCATTGTTTTCGAAAATAAAAAAATAGACAATTTGCTCACCGCCAGAAGGAGAATTTTGGCTGTTCGAGTTTCCCCCTTTACCACAATTTTCCCCCTGGGTTTTGAGTCTGGGCAGCTCTCGGCCTTTTACAGAAACAAATTGTCGCCGGGAGCAGTGTACAAATGCAGGCGGCTGCTGCTATTCAACAAAATGTTGAAGTTCTATCAACAAAAAGTGAGTCGGACTCTTTTATAAAAGTATTTTTCCAGTTGATCAAATTTTAAAATCGATAACAAAGCAGCGAGAACGTCTAGATTCTTTGGAACTAAAACACCCAGTCAAATTCAGCTGTATTCAAAGAAAGAAGATGGCCAACTCAAAGGAGACTGTATGTTTTTTAGGAAACTAGAAGAGTTTCAGGCAAATTCGGATATTTTCTAGCCTAAAATGCACATTTTTGCGTTGTCACCAGGGTGAGGTGAACTTTACAAGAATCCGACTTGAAATAAGTCGTAGGCGATATTCTTCGGATTTTTTCGTTTGCAGTCCTCGTCTACTTTTGACCCAGGATTATTGTAGAAATATTCCATTTTATCTAGACGTTTTAGAGAAGGGATCGCCCCTTATTCCAGACAAGCCAGTTAGAAAAAGCCGAAACAGCTTTCTACATTTCTTTCTTGTTATTTTTTTTCACTTTCCTTTATAATTTAGAAATTTCATATCAAAGTTATTGAATCAATTTGATGTTTACGAAAATAGAAAAATAGACAATTTGCTCACCGCCAGAAGGAGAATTTTGGCTGTTCGAGTTTCCCCCTTTACCACAATTTTCTTGGGTCCCTGGCAGTCGATTTAACCTTATTCACTTATTCCAAAATTAACTAGAACTATTTCAGATCCTAATCGTTGGTGGAGTACGAGATCATGAATCTCTTTCCGAATGACCATCTGGAACAAAAGCCAAGCAAAATGGACGGAGCTGGACCTCGAGCTGCCTCACGGATTGGGATGGGGCGGCGCTGCCTATCTCAACGAAGAAATTTACATCTTCGGCGGTTGCCCAAAACCCAAATCTTTATACAAATTGGATAAAAATATGAAATGGACACAATTGGCGGATATGAACGAGGGACGCGGCTACATCTCCAATTGCTCTCTGGAAATTGATGAATTTATTTGGTTATTTGGAGGAAATAATAATTTTGGCCCGTTGAAAAGTGTCGAGCGATATGATCCAAAAAAGAACAAATGGACTCTAATGCCGTAAGTTGAGCAGTTTAAAAAAAAATATCTGCCAAAGGAGTTGGTAATTTATGGGGATACCGTATGGATGGGTAATAATCTGCCCATTCATGAGCTTCTGGACGAGCTGAGAGTCCGGCAGCTGGACGGCAGGGCAGCTTACTGTAGGCCCTCCTCAAAACGCTCTTTCCCATTTACAGTTTGGTACCAAAAACCTCAAACTTTAGCTTTTTTTAGCCAATGTGTTTTATTACTATGGCCAAAAGCTCAAATAGAACTTTTTATAGTTCGTTTCCAACGGCCGATTTTCGCGTTGCAGGACCTTTTGGCTGTTTCGTAAACAAAATTTTGAATTTTTCAACTCAACGAATTTGCAATTTGTTCACGAAAACGCCAAGAGGCGAAAGCCGGCCGTTGGAAACAGATTATAGAAGTCACAGAGATATTTGAAAACTGTTGGACGGTGTGGGAATTGAACACACGACCTTATTCCTTCAAGTCCGGTGCTCTACCATTGAGCTAACCGCTCGCCTTTCCGCCAATAGGTCCTGCGACGACCCAAGATCCTGAGATACCCGTTAGAATGGAGCTATAGGAAGTTCAAAGGGCCTAAAATAAGATTTACCAGCTCTGGTTCATTGGACAGCTCCATCCCACGCTACAGTATCCCCGTTAATAAAATCCATTTTAGACAAATGAAATACGTTCGAACTTTTGGTGCTGCCGCTGTCTGGAATGGGAAAGTAATCATTTGTGGCGGCCGTGGGTGCTCCAAGGTGATCCTGTCCAGTGTGGAATGTTTTGATCCTCAACTTGGCCTGTGGTCCGAATGGGAAAAGCTGCCGTCTCCACGAAGTGGCCATTCTCTCGTTTCTTATCAGAATAGACTGGTTTTAATGGGAGGCTATATAGAAGATCTACAGGCTGCTGACTCCGTTCTGGAATTGGTTCGTCCTACACGAAAGGAAAATTGGAAAAAGACGTCCACAATGAAATTAGCTGCTGTCGGCTTCCCGGGAATTGTTTTGGACTATGAAATCTTTGCTATTGGAGGACTTTATAATGGTCGAGACGATCTTAACCGAGTTGAAATATATGATGGAAATCAGTGGCGGAATGGACCGCGCCTCCCTTATGAAGCTAGAAATATGCCCGCTTTTATTATTCCTCAACATTATGCTGATCTTCTTTGCAAAGAATAATGAAACAATAAATTGTTCGATGGAAAACTTCTCTTTTTTTACAGACTAAATTACTTGTTGTAGTCTTTCTCGACCTCCTCCCTCATTATAAGAAAATAATTAGTTGCCCGTACTTGGTGTCTTCCTTCTCTTCTTGACCAAAATCTCTTAAAGGGGCTCATTTTCACTCACAGTATGGGCTCATTTTAATCTGCAGCATCCGGATTAAAACAGGTCAAAAAATAGCTGAAAGCGGCCGCTCCCGGGGATTAAAAGTGGAAAATAACGAAAATATAGTCCATTTCCAACGGCCGGTTTCCGCGTTCCGGGACCTTTCGCTGTTTTGTAAAGAAATTTTTGAATTTTTCAACTTCCTCCCGGAAAATCGGGCAATTTGTTCACGAAAACGTCAAAAGGTCCTGATATTCGAAAACCGGCCGTTGGAAATGGACTATAAAAAGCAAAAATGACGGGGATGCAACAATATTTCGCGGAAATCCTAGGTTTCCGTGAGAAATTGGTAGCTTTCCGGATTTCTGATCCTTGCCTATTTTTCTCCCTCCCCCGGCTGGCGTTCAAATATGTTTACCACTCGGGCCAGCTGTGTGTATCGGTGGAATTGGGAGCGAAAGAACATGCTGACGAGGCCCAGCTGGCCTCAAAAACACATCAGGGGCTTTCCCAACAGTTATTTACATTCACGTGATCTTTGTCCCAGAGGAAAGTCTGGTAAACACCGGAGAGAACACGAAAAAATCGAGAGAGAGCTGAGAAAACTAACACGCAAGGGTATAAAAAGAAGATGGACGGCCAGTAAACAGTCCTCTACGCGGTTACTACTAAATTTGCCAATTTTATTCTTTAAAAATAGAAAAATGGCTGATAATAATGATGTAAGTGGCCTTTTCCTTTGCTTTAATCTTCCAAAAAATATTAATCTTCCTCTTTTTTAGAAAGGAGTGATGGAAAAGTGCAAAGAAATGGCTTGCAATGCCAAGGATTCAGTCAAGGAAGGATTCAATAAGTGAGTTTTCCAAGCGTTGACACAAAAATTATAATCTTGTTTCTAGGCGAATATAAAAGATTCCCAAGACAAAGAAGTTTTGTTGAAGGGACAGAATTTTTTTCTGATCAAAGTTATCTATTTTAAAAATTACAAAAAAGCAAAATAAGCGAGAAAAATTCATCGAAAGTTTTAAATTTGTTCAGTGAATTTTTCCCGACGCGCCTCCAAGCTACGGTTGGCTGCCTTGAACAAAATTTCAAATTGGGCGGGAAAATGAGAATAAACGTATTTTGACTGTTTTTATGCATTTTTTACATCAAATTTCTTGTATTTTTTGTTGCAGTGAATGAATACGTCAAGTAGAAGAGAAAACAACAAAAATCGGTAAAAAACGAAGCCTCAGTGCTAATTTGCGAATTTGCAGTTTTGGTGCGTCCGTTGTTTACAACGTTGCTTGGAGGCGCGTCGGAAAACGCTTGTGCTGTCCCTTTGAAGGCTCACCAGCTCTGAAAAATGGCAAAAATCTTATGAATTCGAATTGAAAACAGTAGTATAACGCATTTTTGTCCTGTAGAAACCACAAATAAACCTCAGCTGATCAATTTTTTCACCTCGCATCAAAAATATTCCAGTCTTGTCGGAAATGAGCCCGAGAAACAGGAAGACGACAAATTCCGCGGCCCAAAAATGATGGACAAGGGCTACTGGGACGACAAGGTAGGAGCATTTATCCCGAGGACATTTTCTTTACTTACCGGCTGAAATTTCAGGGAATGTACTACCAGGGCCCGGGCCAGGATCAGCACCTTCATCCGGGATAATTTGATATTCAGGATTTCTTCAATTTTTTAAACTGTAATTATTTTCCTATGTTTCCTTGTACCATAATTGACTACGCTTTAGAATAAAGTGTTCTCTTTTTCCTGGAGAAAAAATAACAATTTCCGTGGAGGAGCCAGAGGAGAAAGCGAAACAATTGACGTTCTTTTTCCCCAAACCAGCAGGAAAACAACCAACAAAGCAGCGAGGCAGACAGAGAGGGAGAAATTGCTCAGCTGTGAACGAATATTATGTTTCGGAGTGGGGTTAAAGTATAAAACTGACATTTTTAGCCGTTATAACGCTTCTTTTTGGAATTCTTGCAGCCAAATTTATGATTTTTAGCGCTTTGAGCATTTGTTTTTATGTAATTTCTATGAAATTCGAGTAATTTATTAACGACAAATGATATGATTTTATAACAATTATAAGAAAATCTGGCTTTTCCAAGTGTCTCACACCAAATAAACAATAAATTCGGTTAAATTTACTTTTGACTCTCTTTGAGCATTTGTTTTCTCTCTTTGAGCATTTGTTACAATAAATTCGGTTAAATTTACTTTTGACTCATTTTATTTCATCCATTTAAATTGTAACGAATCATAGAAAACCTATTTTCAGTCTCCCTGTATCGGATTTGGTTTGGTGTGGTTTGACTTTACACCGGGGTAGTGCTAGCTCCCGGAAGGTAACTTTGACGCGCACATCTTTTTAGTGAAGGTTTCGTGAAAATCTTTTTTGACCATCGTGTAGAGGGTGGTCGAATACCCCGGAAGCGAAATTTTCGAGGAAGTAGCAAATAAAATAAAAGCAGGGCGAGCAAAACAAATTTCGGAAAATGTCCGGCGGGTTTTTTTGGTGTATTGCTAAGAGGCGCCGTCTAATCCAGAGGTCAAGGGTTCGACCCCCACCCCGGTCAAAAGGTTTTTGCTTTTCTGTTGAGTGCTCCTGAACACTTCTAAAGTGTTTTTAAAGAAGTTTTCCCGATCGTGGTGGGACCCCGTGCCGAAGGTCGAGGGTTCGGTTCCTCCTTTGGGTCATTTTTGTTCATTTTCTCTATTTATCGTTTTTGTTTTTTTTTCCTGGTTAAACCACACTTTTTGTCGCAAACAATATTCACTCAAAAAATCTCTTTTTGTCAGGAAATGCTCACTTAAAATTCGTAAACGAATTAACAAAAAGAGGAAAATCACTATCTTAAAAAGAGAAACTCAAAAGTAGGAGCGTGGTTTGACAGGAATGTACAAAAAGGGGACAATACTGGGACAGGAGCCGAACCACGGCAACTTTTTCCAAAACATTTGGCTCAAACCACCGCGACTGTAACATACTTTACTACATACCGTAACCATATTATACCACGACTGAAAAGAAAGAGCCCCCTTCTCTTCCTCCCGTCCCCTCTACCTCTTCTCTCCTCCTAACTATTCGTACCCAAGTGTCAGGTACGAATACGGTTGTCAAGGGCCGGGCCCGGATTTAGGCCAAAATCAAAAAAGAAACCAAGCGAAACAGTTTGGCGTACTAAAACTTCGTAAAATGAACTAATTCTTACTGTTTGTTCTTACGATACTGTTTGTTCTGAGGGGTGAAACCATCCTCTGAAAACTACAACCCTCTTTATACCGATTACCGAAAAAAACCCGTCCTTCTTTAATCTTTCCCTCCCATAGAATCCCTCCTACCATCTCTAGTTGGTTCCCAAAGGCGTACTTTTTAAAATTACACCAGTAAGAAGACAAGTAAGTCTTTGAGAGCCAATAAGAGCAAGTTTAGGAGAATCTACCAGAAAGCAAGACTGTAGAAGCAAAAGCAAGAGCCCCACCTAGGGAAGAGTGAGGGATGCGTATAACAGTAAAAAACTATGAGGAACGTCTTAGAAATAACTCTACTAGCCAAAAATCCCTTTTGGGGACAAATGGCCGGGCGTTGTGACAAATGGCCGCGGCCATTCGTACTCGGAGTCGGCCGGGCCGGGCCTGGGGGCCGTTTTGGGCCATGCATGGAGTTGTGGACGGGAGAGAAGGGGTCGGTAACTTTCGTTCCCAAGCGCCGGGTTATCCTTGGCTACGAATGGTTACCCTCGCGCAAAAATGACTGGATTTTGTAAGAATTAGTTCATTTTACGAAGTTTTAGTACGCCAAACTGTTTCGCTTGGTTTCTTTTTTGATTTTGGCCTAAATCCGGGCCCGGCCCTTGACAACCGTATTCGTACCTGACACTTGGGTACGAATAGTTAGGAGGAGAGAAGAGGTAGAGGGGACGGGAGGAAGAGAAGGGGGCTCTTTCTTTTCAGTCGTGGTATAATATGGTTACAGTATGTTACAGTAGTAAAGTATGTTATAGTCGCGGTAGTTTGAGCCAAATGTGTTGGAAAAAGTTGCCGTGGTTCGGCTCCTGTCCCAGTATTGTCCCCTTTTTGTACATTCCTGTCAAACCACGCTCCTACTTTTGAGTTTCTCCTTTTAAGATAGTGATATTTCTCGTGTTTTCAACATTTTCCCATCAGTTCCTCTTCAAGTTTTCAATTTTCAGCTCACAAAATGAGCCATATGACAGCTGCTGAGATGGAGAAGAAGTTTGAAGGAGTGGAGAGGCGATTTTCCGATAGTAAGGAGCTTGAAAGGATCGAGGTAAGTCGTTTTTCATTTGTAAAAGCTCCTCTTTTTAACCTCCACATCAGAAAATAATCAACATTCTTTAGAAAATTCTAATAAATCGACTAAAATCCGAGGGATGGGTGGAGAAAATGGAAAAAATGGCCAGAGACGAAATTAAACGGCAGGTAGGAGCGTTTTCGTTCATTTTTTTCAATTTTTCTAACGAATAACTGAGCTACAAGACTATTTTGGTTTCTAGTAATTTTGCTACTTCCATTTTTCAAGTTCCTTAGAAAACGGCGGGAATAGAAGTCATTCTAATGTTGAGAATATCGTAATTCCTATGTGAAAAAGAGAAACTCAAATTTTTAGGGACACGGCGAAGACAGAAGTCGACGAACTGATTAAGAAATGGATTCAAGAAGATACGGGCATCGAAGTTTGATCTCTTTCTCTCTTTTACTTTTTTACTAGAAAATGCTGTAGAACTTGTAGTCTCAAATTATAAAAAAAGAAGTTTGAGAAGCATTTCAGAACCCATCAATTCTTCGTTTTTCTCTTCTTCAAATGTTTCTCTTCAAATTCGTAGATAAAGAAACCTTTCCACATTGGATCATTTTCTATGAGAGCGGAAACACTTCCAATTGATCCCAGGGGTTCCCTGAAAAATTAGAAGCTGAAAACGGCCAGAATTCGCTCTTCCGGTCGAGATAAAAAGAAAAATGCGCCCTTATCAGGCGCTCAGGCAGTCAATAAACCTCTCCCCGGTCCATTTTCTCACTCTTTTTGCATCCAGCATTCAGTAAAATTCATTTTCAGCTGTCAAAATGAGCGATGATCCAGTTATGGCAATGAACGAAGCCCAGGCGGTTGCTATTGAGAAACAACAAGAAATTGATAGGTTGAATAGAGAAAAAGAAGAATTGGTGGAAAAATTGAATGGAAATGAAGACGAATTGGAAAAAAAATTGAGAAAGCTTTGCAAGTATTTAGGGCTCCCCCTAATACTAGGTTGTTTGATAAGTTCGTCCCTTTTTACGTAACTTTTTATTTTCAATACGTTTTGAGGTGCTTTTGGTATCAAAGTGATCCTTCCGAATTCCCCAGAATCGTAAGCACTTTGGATATGAGTTTCCTGTGACCCTGGCAAGTTAGCTTTCATAGAGTTTCGACCATTTTTGACACGAGGTGATGTGGGGACACACCATGGAGATTTGACAAAAAGTTAGGTTGGTCCTTTTCAGGGCTGGACGAAATCAGGTTTTTCAAGTCGAAACGAAACCGAATCAGACGGAATTTTCGTTTTCGATTTCGACCATTTTTCGAAACGAAATCGAAATTTCGTCCAGCCCTGGTCTTTTTGCAGAGTTTGACGTCAGCAGGGTGATAGGAAAAACCCATCCAAAACCATATACGGTTCTGGAAAATTCGGAGAGGATCATTTTGATACCAAAACTACCTCGAAAAGTGCAAAAAATAAAAAGTTACGTAAAAAAGGGACGAACTTATCAAACAGTTTAGTATGCGCTGTTGTATTTCTAATTATTTGGACAACCGCTGACAATACGACAAAAAGAAAATCCACTTCAGAAACTGTGAGTTATTTTTTAGATTTAGCATAGGCCTTCGTTTAGATTTTGGTTGTGGGAGGACTGAAAAATAATGCCCTCGCTGGAATGGCAGTGTTGAGCCAGGATAGAAAAAAATGGATTGAAATAGAACTGGAATTACCTGATGAGGCTTTTAAGAATGGAGCAATTTATCTCAATGGAGAAATCTATTTATTTGGTGGTTTATGGAATCCAAAAGCTTTGTATAAATTGGACAAAAATCTGAAATGGATTCGACTGGCTGATATGAATGTTGAACGCAGAGGGATTCAAAATAATTGTTTGGAATGGAATGGAAATATTTGGGTGTTTGGAGGAGGTGGAAATATTAAACGTCTAAAAAGTGTGGAAAGATACGATCCGAAGGAGAATAAATGGACATTAATGGCGTGAGTTTAGTTTCGATTTTCTCTTTTGTTTGGATAAGTGAAAACCAGATTATTAACAGATTTTAGAGATATGAAACATGTAAGATCTAATGCAGCAGCGGCAGTATGGAACAATAAAATAATTATTTGTGGTGGAGAGATTGAAGAGTTTACCATCACGAATTCTGCAGAATGTTATAATCCTGAAGATAACAGCTGCATTGAATTTCCCTTTTTACCAGAGCCCCTCGGTGGTCATTCACTCGTTACTTATGAAAATAAGCTTATTCTATTTGGTGGATGGGATGGCAAAAAGGCAACAAACGTCGTGTGGGAGCTCGACCCTCAAGAAAAATGGAATCCCTTGCCGCCAATGAAATATCCTTCCACCTATTTTGCTGGAAAAATCCTTGACCAAGAAATCTATGCAATTGGTGGATATCAGAAAGAAGATTTCTATCTGAGTCATGTTGAAATATTCGATGGAAAACGATGGCGAGATGGAGCAGCTCTTCCTTATTCGTGGGCTGGTATGTCCTCTGTGATTATTCCCCAAACCTTGGCTGATCGTCTTTGCCAGTACAAAAAAGAATAAATAAATTTGTTATTTCTTATAAATCTTCTCAAAAATAGACCAAAACACTAATATTCGACATAAATTCAAGACAGCAGAGGCGTTGTTTCCTGACTTTTTTGTCGCTCTCGACAGCAAAAAACTGCGGAAGTCACGAAGATTATGGTGAAGAGAATAATTCCAATGACCAGGGGCAGGGCAAACGAAGAAGCGCTCTGAAATAAAAACGACTGCTCGTCTATTTATTTCCTTTCTCGTCCTAGCCGTCTAACTGTGGCTATTTTCTGCCCTGTTTATCCAATTGTTGCCTTTTCCTCTCCTGGCTGTCTAACTGGGGCTTCCCAAATGATAAAGATCCGAAAATCACAAGTTTCACGGGCCATTTCACAAAAATAAACCAATAAGAAAGCACAAAAGCATACAACAATATTTATTTGACCTATTTTTGCAGTTTAGATATCGTCTAAATCGGTGTAGAACGTCGTAGGATAACAGGCAGGAGGGGTTCCTAATGGCGGCCGATACAACTCAAACGGCTGCTGATGATGAAAAAAAGGGACTGCTGCCGTCTGGAGTGGCACCACGGAAAGCCATCGCCCCCGTAATAGCATCAATAGCCTCAGCATACGAAAAAAGGGGCCTGTTATCCTGAAAATTGAACATTTGCTGGCGTTTTAGGACCTCTTTGAAGTATTTTTATGCAACTTTTCGACTTTAAAATGCCTCGACTGTCTAACTGCGGGCGCCTTTTCCACTTTTTTCGCTATTTCCCCGAGATTTTCTGCTAAAAAAGATGTTTGCTGTCTAGCTGTGGCTCATCCACTCCCAAAGCTACGTTGACTGTCTAACTGTGGCCAATTTCTTCCGGGCTTCTTCTGTTCAAAACGTATGTTGGCCGTTTAACTGTGGCTCTTTCCGCCTTTTTTCTTCTTTCCCAGAGAATTTTGCCAGCGGCGTCAGCCGTCTAATTGTGGCGCTTCTTTCAGACGAACCTCTTCCCGCTTGATCGTCTTCTGTTGACTCATGCGAGAATTTTCGCCGCCGGCAGCATTGCTGTCATCATTTTTTCCAAAACAATAGAAAGAGCCAGCTCCAATCGACGACTCCTCGTGGAGATTCTTGAGCTTGGGACGACCGCGAGGAGCAGACTTGGCGGGATTCCTCGTACCGAGAGCCTTTACAGGAGACTGAATATCTCCAAATTTCTGCTGCTGACGATACTTGGCTCGGCGATTCTTGAACCAGACCTGAAAAAATGAGCCACGGTTCACAATGGCGCCAATTCGTATTCGAAAGAGCCACAGTTCGGCCAGAAACCGCCACAGTTCAATTCAAAGGCGCTCACCTCTGGTCACAGTCTAATAATACGCTTGGCAGTCCAGGCGCCCCTAAACTGCGTTCGCCTGACTCTCTGACGATTCTCCGGCGCCATGGCGTTCGTCTCTAATCCCTTTCTTTGCTAACTTTCCTGTTATGACAGCTCCTTTTCCATGTTCTGTTATTAGTGAAAAAAAACACAAAGCAGCCGAACACTTCAATAATTCCGTTATTTTCAGTGAAACTAATGCTTCGTGTGCTCGTCTTCGTGACTTTGATCGCCTGGGCTGACGCCGCTGGTGATGGCGGTTTTGTCAACTTCTGTAAGGATTTTTTGGAGGAAACTGCGAACGATGAAGGAGAGAAAGCCTTCACATGTAAGAAGGACTTCACTCTGGAGAATGTGCGTGCCGAATCAGCCCAAGCAATTTGTCAATATCGGAGCCGTTTTGCCGTTGAAGCCGCCCGCGTGAATGGCAATATACTGGCCTGCAAGTGGAGGACCACCGGCGAATGTAGCGAGGGACACTACATCAAGGGGCACTGCTACAAGGTTGTTGGCAGCTGTACCGGAGGATGGGAACTGGTTCCCCTGACTGAAGGTCAGGCCTTTCGCTGGGCTGTTCTCACTTTTGCCGGCGATAAAGAATACGTTGTGAAAGTCAAGCTCCCGAAGAACTACACGGAGCCGACTGTCAAGTATTCGGGTCAGCTGCTTCCCCTGGCCCCCGGTGAAAAGCCCACGGAACAGGCCGTTGTCTTCAGTCGGATGTCGGCATTTGGCGGCCACCCGGGTGACATTGTCTACCTTGAAGATGGTGAGGGTGTACTGGTGCCCAGTGTCTGTCGAATGAAGGCGTTTAAAGACTGTAAGCTTCATCCATCGTATTTCAATTACCGTAATCTTTACAGCCCAGATTGTTGGAATTAGCTCAATCAGTATGGGCGGAACTACAGGAAGCGACTCGGCGAAACACGGCTCGGGCGCCTCTGGCAACCTGATCATCCAGGCCATGGACAAGAAGTTCACTCTTATGCTGACCCGCAACGTCTACTCGCCCAAGTTGAACTCGAAGGGTGATGTCAACGTGACGTACTTCCACAACGTCTGCGAGGTCCCTTTGCTCGTTTTCTCCTCTTTGAGCCTAGCGATTTCAGACTCTTTGTGACAATTGTTACGCCGCCACTCCCGACTACTTGGATAGCACCAAACTGGCCAGCAAATTTGTCAAAGGGAAATTCTGGTTGCCCGGAAAGCGGAGTATCGCATCGACAAAGACAAATTGTGGTGACAACAAACGCGATCCAGACAGCGAGATTCGCAAATGGATGGTCCTCTACCACAAGAGGCATAGGGGAACGGCTGTTTTGAAAGACACCTACTGGAAGACCGGCCTGCCCAATCGACTCTGCTCCGACCAGGGACGCTCTGCCATGGCCTACCAGGATGGAAAAGCCATCGACGTGCCGATTTTCGACCGTCTGCCTCTGGTTTGTGTTCAAGGAGGCGATCCTCCCGTGCCCGAAAGCTTAAATAGCTGCTACAAGAACTCCGAATCTGATGGCAACGGTGGCTGCAAGTGCAAAGCAGGCTTCAAGGATGTCAAGGATGACAAGCCATGGGAGCACCAGAAAGGAGATGACACAGTGCGCAAGTATGTTAACGACAATCTGAAGGTGGAGAAAGTGAGTAACTGCTCCGTTTATAGGTAATCTCCGACTTCTTTTCAGGGGTCTGTTTGCGTGTTGGATACATGTAAGTCTGAAGAAAAAAGGACAGATCCGCCATTTCACTCTATTCTTTTTGTGATTGATGGTTCCAGTTCAATTGGTACTAGTAATTTCGACGATGTGCGTTTTTAATTTCTATATGCTATTGGCAATATTCAGATGAGAGATTTTCTGAGGAAGGGTAAATCGTGGTTGCCTAGGAAACCTCGCATATTCTTCATACAATATGGTTGTAATACTAATAAAATATACAAAACGCAATCAAATTGGATGAGGAAAGGAGTCGAACACAGTATCAATCACCCCCAAAAAATTACAAAAATGATTTGGCCCCTTGGAAGAATCGAACCGAAGTTGAAAAACACACAAAACCCTTGTAGGCGAGTGCACATCCACCCAGCCACCACCTCACGTTTATAGAAGAAGAATGGAAACTAGACAAATCCAAAAACACGTTTAGCATTGAAACTCATTTTGCGTTTCCTCCTCTAAAACGCGATTTTAGCAAAATCGGAAGAATATGTCTTGCTCGCCGGAAAATTCTCTACAAGATGGCATCAAAAAAGTCTGAAAAAGTGATGCCGAGCAAGAATCCTTCCCTTGTTAGGGCAGACAAATACGAAAGGTAGAGACGATTCTTGTTGTTTATCCGCGAACGTTACACTCTAATATGAGCTTAGGAAGCATATAAAGTGGCCGAAGTATACGATATAACCAGAAAAGAATGGATATCCATTAATATTCCACTTTTTAGGCTCGTAACAATGGAATCACTATTAAGTATGTGGCAGTGGGTGGCCGTACTAGTTCTATGCGAGAAGATGTATTGAGCGAACAAGATGACATCGTCGATATGGCCAATTACGAAACCTTGAAGAATACGCTGCAATCAAGTCTTCAGAGGATCTTCAACTGTGCCCCCATCTCGCGAGAGGAAGTCGACGAAGCCGCGGATCGGGCTTACGAATAATCTGGGTCGTGGCAGTTGATACGAGTTTTTTCACCATCGCCGGCAAAATGAGAAATCATTTTCATAGGATACTCGTTAATAAATCCTCGCCGAGCAAAATTCCAGTGTTTTTCTCTTGCCTGTACAGTATCTTATCGTCTTCTTGATGCTCCTTAGGTCACTTTTTTTAGTCTTTTGAATTTTCTGCTCTCTCGTTTTTTAATACAGAGACGACTTCTCAGCGCTGGCAGGGATAACCGATTCCCAATGAACTCTGGGACTGTTCCCTTTGCCTATAATTAGGAAGAACAGGCCACATTAGGCAGAATTATGAAAGGAAATCCATTTCTGATGAGGCAGTGGTCTTCCCTGTGATGTCAACGGCCTGAAAATCCCATTCGTGTCTCCATTCTCAACGACGAAGTCCGCTGCCTTTCGAGACTTTAACAGTTTTACATTTTTGATTTCAGGTTACTGTAAAACAGTTTATAGATATAAAAACTATGACAGAGTATGTTTACACGTTATAATAAGGAGAAGCTGCCGATGTCTGCAGTTCCACTTGTGATATCTTATAGCGAACACGTTTCAGCCAATCAATGAGGGCGGGGGCTTGAAGAGACGGTTGGTTCTCACCGGCATCCAGCTTCATTCTCAGCTGGTTAGGAATCTGACTATGGTAGGCAGTCAGGATGGGAGCCCAGAGGGAGTAGAGCTGGCAGAGGAGGGCCGAATTGACTTGTTGCAGGGCTTGAATCGTGTTCAAGAAGTGCAGGTTGACCATATCCGCCAGCTGGAAAATAAGGCCGTATTTATGAAGGGTTACTGTAGCTAGTTTTGTAATTCGCTCTTTTTTCTACAGTAATCCATAGAGTGCTTTTAAAGGAAGCCTGAGGGTCCCCTTGATTTCGCCCGAATGAGCGCACTGGTACCGCAGCGACACGCTTTCTGTTTAGCGACAGTACTTCTCACAGAAAAGGAAAACTTGGCCGAAATCTAGCTCAATCGATTCAGTTTTTGACGCTTTTTCGTTTTTTATGAAAAGGTCAATTTCCCCATTTACTCCGCTACAGTAACCCGCCTAGGTCCCCCGAGGCTCTTTTAAACTACGCAAGACGTACCACTTTGGAATGGCTTAAAAGTTGAAGAATAGCCGGTGTCACACGGGCCCAGAAATCCAAAAGATGAGGAAATGCCGTGGTTGAGCAGTAGACCGCGGCTCTTTCGCAATAGACAGTCCACAGCTGGCAGAGATGGAAAGCGTGGAACAGGGCAGACATGTGGACCACGGATTGCTAAAATTATTGACCAGGGTATACGGTAATGATCCGCCATACCTTGGATTGATCCGCAAACCCGGCTAGAACGAAGTGGATGTAGTCTGCCATGTGCTGGGAACATTCGATGGGGACGGGGAGACAGGAATGGTTAGCATGGAGAGCTCCCAAAAGGAGCCAAGACAAGACTCGCACATTGGTCACAGAGTCGGCAAAAGCACCAGGAGCTGCCTGAAAACGATATTTTATAGGAATTTTGGAGAAAAATCTCGGGTTTCCCATTTTTGAGGGGCTAGGGATTACGGTAGCGGTACTAGGGAGTGTACAGCGGCTTTTTTCAGTTTCCCGCCAAAACTGGGAGTGTATTATTATGTGAAAAAGTGGGACCCAAAAAGTGATGTGGTTAGGATTTCACTGACCGTGCAAAAATTGAGCAATACAGTAGGGGAACCGGACAAAAGGAGAGCAATAGAAACGGCCTAACCACCGCCTATTCAAAGAAGGAAGGGAAGGAAAGTTGTCTGATCTATTCTGCCTTTGTGGCCCAGATAGTATTCATCCTACGAGGGGCTCCCGGTCCCCGCCTACAACAAAAAAAACCGCCTGCAACAAAAAGAACTTCGTTGATGGCCCAAGAACTTTCGATCCGTGATCTATCGCTGAAACTTGCTCTTTGAATAGGCGGTGGTTAGGTCGTTTATATTGCTTTCCTTTTGTCCGGTTCCCCTACTGTATTGCTTAATTTTTGCACGGTCAGTGGAATCCTAACCACATCACTTTTTGTGTCCCACTTTTTCACATAATAATTGTGCTCTTTTTGTCTCCATTTGCTTGCAAATGGGAGTATCTGCCTTGCCTCACTTGCTTATAAAAAGAGACGCGCCTTGCTCCCCCAGCTGCGTTCGATTTCCGTCCCAGTTTTAGCTTTTCTATTCTAATTTAATGAACCGCGAGCAGACATCATTTCCGATAGCCTTGTCAAAGAATTAAAGAAATCCGACCACGGGGAGCCGAGAGCCCAGACAGTATACTGTTTCCGGGGGGCATCGGCCACTTTTCAAAAATATAAATATTTTTCATTTTTCAATTTGTGCACCAAAACTATCGTAATGGGTGTCTTTCGCTGTAGAATCAGATGCTGAACACGATACAAAAAGAAAAAATCCGAAAAGTTACCACCGTGACGCGCTACGCGCGATAACAGTTTTAGTAAAAAATCCCGGGAAGGGAGAGAAACCTAACCAACCACCGCGCAGCGCGAATACTGTCACCGTTTGAGTTACCGTATTACTTCGAATTATTTCTTCATTTCAATAAAACCACCGTGTAAACGCGCTCTCTTTCTCCTAGTAGGCATATTAACTGCTTTTCCGAATTTTTACCATTTTCCGCGGATTTTCTACCGTTTTTTTAGTTGCTACAGTAACCAAGTGATAATAAAACCAGATAGGAACTAAAATAACTATCAGAGGAAGAAAATTTCAAATTTGGAGTACAAAACTGGGAAAGACTGCTAATTCCGCACTAGCGGTCTCGAAATGACTGCCTTCGTCAATTATGATCATTCCCTTCGGAACCCATGATTCAAAATTGGGGTTTAGCTCAATTATCCTTCCTTTATCTAATCCCCAAGTTAAATTTCCCCCGCGACAAACCTGCGTCACGCTGGGAGGGCTCATAAGCCACGGAATAAACCGTATCACCGTCCGGCAGTCTCTTCCATTGCTCCTGGACATCTCGCTGGCGATGACTTCCGCCAATCGGACTTTTAAATCTCCGCCCACGGCGTCAGAAGTCGTTTCTTTTTTAATTTTAGCAAGGACATGAAGATCCGCGATAAAATCCAGCATTTCAAAGAGGAAGGGGCGGACAGCTTCCGCCGCCGCGGTGTTGTACTGCTCGCCGTTGATCAGAACCGCTTCCACTTCTAAAAATACCGTATTTGGGTCTCGTATGGAAAGATATTTTTGATATGTGGTGAAATTTTGACTGCGTACCTTCTCCCGCGTCCTGAAGTATCATATTAGCGATGGTCATGTAGTTCGCTTCGTGTAGATTGCATTTAAACTTGATTGCTTGGATCAATTCGGCGACTACTGCTCTGGTGATGGACTGCTTGTCTCGTTCTCGGATTAGAGCACGATTACAGGCGGTACAGACAGCCAGGAGGGATTCTAACTGGACTGGGGAGTGGTGAAGGGCCTCAGCTAGCCAACGGGAGAAGGCGTCGACCAATTGGACGGAGGTCTGAAGAAAAAAATAGGCCGGCGGGTAAAAAAACAGTAGACTATCGAATAAGAAGGGTTACGATAGTCAAAAAGATCTTACCTTGAAGGTACTGTAGTTCTGAACCTTTAAAACATGGTTCATCAAGGTCACGGCCGATTCTAGCTCAATTACGGTAGGTTTAGCCCCTTCCGCGGTCATCTAAACATTCTCTTCTGTGTTTTTGTTACCGTAATCCCTGCCTGTGTGTGATATTTCCTGAAGAATGTGTCCAAATGCCCCGCGCAGTTATTCCAGGCGCTGACATACATATCTGTGGGGACTTCTACCACATAGGCTGCGAGATTCCTCATTATTGTGGAGAGTCGGGCAGGCCAGGTTTCTTGGAGATCTTCGAGGAGAAGTTGGATGAAAAGGACGGGAGAGAGGTCGGGGAAATCGGCCAGCGACATGGCAACAACATTCCAGAAGGTATCCCCTCGGGGGATGTAGGAGTCGAAGAGTTGAAAACAGATTCCGGAGGAGGAGAGCTGAAAGAAGAATTTTCGAACTATTGAACAGCCAGAATTTGCAAAATTGGTGTACTGTAGCCTCTTGAACACAAAACTCGCCAAATTGGCCTACGGTAGCCAATTTCCCAACAAATTTTCGCTGGAAATGGACTTGAGCTGTTCCCCTACCTGATGGAGTGTCACCCTGAGCATTTGCTTCGCCACGCTTCGACTATTCCCAGTTACGAAGACGTCCGTCTGATGCCAGGGATACAGCGGATGGTCTATCAATCTTGTCACAGTGTGGAGAATATTGAAAAGCATTGGAGCGGCCATTGACGGCTCGCGGTGAAGAAATGTCTCCACCGTGATGAGACAGAGAGAGATCGTCTCCTCGTCGAAGATCTCCTTCACCTCGTTACAGTATCCACACCTCATTTGGACGCTAAAATGGGTAATCTTCGTGGTAGGACCCAAGGAACCCCACTTATTCTCCCCTTTGGCCTTCTTTGCCGGTTCTTTCTTCTTCCCACGGCTCTTCTTCCTAATTGGGATCAAGGTTGTCTCATAGCCATTCTCCCCTTCGCTTTCTTGAATTGTTGTTACCGTAAGACTTTCTGGACGTATTAGGCCGTCATTCTCATCTTCTTCATCGGTAATATCTTCCCACATGGCGATTTCATTGTTTGGCTCTCCGTCGGAACATTTATGGGCTTGAGCTGGAAAAGAACAGTCAGAAAAATGGGAGGACATTTGTTACCTTGGAGAGTTTTGACGACAATTTGGATTAGACGAACGATGGCATCAGAAATGGGGGCCTGGTCGAAGCGGTACTAGAAAAATAAGGAGATTAGAAGGTAGAGAAACGATTACAATAACCCCTCTGTTGTCTATGAGCAATTTTGGGGGGTAAAACTGTTTCCAGGGAGTTTAGCATGGGTCATAGGGGGTAAAACCCGTGTCTATTGGATCAGGAGCTTATAAAACTCAGAAAACTCTTTCTGGGATCACTAGAATCAGGAGTTTTTTCGTAGATTCCCCATTCTCGCCGTAGAATCCCCATTCTTGTCGTAATCCAGCTCCCTTACCGTTTTGCCCTACCAACCATCCATAACATAGCTTTGCAGTCTTCCAATTACCGTATCCATTAGCCTCTTTCTAGAGAAATTCCCGAAACATCCGTGCCGTGGTACGGTAGCTGCCCCGCTTCCTTCCAAGCGTTTATCTCACCTTATAAAGTATCAGGACCAATGAATTCAGCCACAGGTGCCTTGTATGCTGGTTCAGGAGCTTCAAAGAATAGGAAGTTGTTCCTTGGTCCGACGCCAATTGTTGTGGTGAAGGCAGATGGATCAGTAGCTGAACTACAGTGGGAAGAAGTTGATTTCCTGGAATTTTTTGTTCGCCAGGTCCAATTTTTCCCTTACCAATGACCAAATTAGCGTCCAAAATCTCTGGGAGGCCAGAAATAAACGCGTTGCAGACGGCGGATTTGCGAAGGCGAGCAGGCGGAATGGTAAAACATTTCTCTGTATTGGAATAACCCAACAGGGTGCAGAAATGACGAAATAGGACGGATTGTTTCTTTGCATTGGCTTTTTCATCCGTTGGAGTCGAATTTTTGTTACTGAAATGGAAAAATTACGATATTTGCAGTGATAAATAGAGAAAAATTAAAGATTATACGATGTTTACCAGTGTAAACAGGGCTCTCGTTGGAATAAACTGAGAAAGAAGATAGTCATGCTCAAAATGAGATGAGTTACCGTGATTTTGTTGCTTGTAATGGTGCTTTTTGATTCAAGACTGTTTTACCACTGTAAAAGGAGTTTTACTGGCAGTGTTATACGGGAAAACAGGGTAAAATGAGGTCCATAAGCCGGTGATTAACCCTCCGTCCAATCAATCTAGCCAATTCGCTTCCCCTCCATACATGGGCAAACGCCCGGGCTCGCCTGTTTACGTAATATATCCTCAGTCAACGTTCGTGGGACTACAAATGTTTTTGTCGGAGCGATTGAGATGTGACAGGGTTCATTCGAATCGTATTGACATGCTCTCCAACTAGATCTTTTAATTTTTTAAATCGGCCAAGAAATAGCCGAGATACGGACACAAACATCCGACACTACCGTCTACGCTCAGAAACGGGCGCGCCCGAAATTGGGCGTTTGCCCCCTCCTCCAATCTGGTCAATTAGTCCCATCCCCTCTAAAAATCTCCCTACTTACCTCAAAAAGGCGACAAATAGAGAAATAACCAGGTATACGGTATGCCTCTCCGGATTTTCCATGTCCACGACCCTGTTGAGTAACAGGCACATGTTGCTCTCCTCATCCGTGAATTCTCGAAGTCTACCGTAGCCTCCTGTAGGAAATTTTATAGAGAAATTTATAAAGGTAAAAAGCTGAAATATTTGAGAGAAAATGTGGAAGGATTGTGCGTTTTCTATTGAAAAGTCTCGTGAAATGCAACAGTTCACACCGTGCTGAATTGAAAAATTGAAAATTGAAGAAAGAAAGTGGAAAAAGTAGAAGAAGAAACACGGAAAATATGGTTGCAGTAGAAGAATTCGCACAGTCCTTTAAATTTTAATTTTAATTTTTTAGGGAGAAGAAAGAAGAAAAGACAGGAGAGAAGAATGAAATGGTCCCCGGGGTACTCCAAAATACCGTAACCTCATCTTGAATTGCTTCTGCTTTTTTTGAAAAAGAGACCTTTTGATAGTCTAAATTTCATTATTATCCTAATCGAATCAAACCAAAAATCAGCTAAAAATTATTGATCAAACGCTGCATGAGGGAAAAAGAAACGTTCCAGAGGTTATTTCCAACGTTTTCTTTATTTATTCTCTACTCTTGCCATGTAAGACTTTAAAACGGGATAATAAATTGTCTAAAAGCATAAAATGTTGCCATTGAACGCCCAGAAGTCAAAACGCCGCTAACCCCCCGATTCAGCATCAATTGGCCCATCTGTACTTCGGTTACAGTTGTAAAAGATCGCATTGCTTCGGTCCTGCACAAAATTGTGAAAAAATATACTCGGATTTAACTGGAAATTGATCCAAACTGGAACACGGTCGAAATGGTCAAAATAGATGAGGTCAATAGCCGAAAAGGTGGACCAAATCGGCTACAGTTGACCATTTGCCCTCTAGAAACCTATTTTGAATGATTTCCAGTCACTGACGACTCTTTTTGTGTTATTTTAAACATTAAAGTAGGGAAATATCAGGCTGAAGAGGTTACGAGATTGTTAGAAAGCTCTTGTTTAAGTGTAGAAGCTGTGTAAAGCATAGAGGAGGGTTTGGAGGCAGAGGCACGGGGGCAGGGGATCAAAGTTCCATTTCATTCTCTCTTTTCTGTCTTTTTTCTTTTCCAATACGTGTTTTTTGCTTTAGCCAAGTCACATGTTAAAAGGCATACCAGAAGAATATGCTGGACTTGTTAAAGAAGAAGATGCGACTTCGGAACTAACTGAAAGGAAACGGGATGAGAAGCTGGAAGACTCTCAGACGAAGGCTTTCTATCATTCCGCTCTTTTCCCGAAAACAGTTAGAACAAGCAGGGTAGGGGCGAGGCCAGAGAGAGAAAGAGTGAAATGAGGAGAAGTAAACATAACACAGAGAGTTAGATACAGGCAGGGTTACTGTAGCTACTTTTAGAGGAGAAGAAGAGAAAGGGAAGAAAGGAGAGACAGGGACAGCTACATGCAGGGGGCAAACCATACGAGGCAGCAGGGAGACGAGACTGGCGGCTGCTCCCATCTGGGCCAGTTGCCGACGCCAACGGTTCACTACTCGAACCATTGTGACGACACGGAGGATCTTGACACGGCAGGACAAGGCGGCGGCGGAGAGGCGACCACGCCGACGGCCACCGGCGTGTTGATGTCGACGAGCAATTGTCACTACGAGATGTGTGGAAGAAGAGAAGCAGAGGAAGGAGATGGAGAAGGGCAGTGGTTAGGCAAAAGGACAGAAAAAAATAGAGAGGGAGACACACAAAAGAGGTGACGTGATTGTTGTGGTTTCTTTTGGACAAAAATATAAAGTGACGGACATGGGGACGAAACTTACCGTGAACAGAAAAAGATGAGGGGGGATACGGTATACATGTTTAGTACTGTCCGTTTCCTGTGGATATTTTACTGTCGACGGTTATTTTGAGCGACTCGGCCCTCGATAGTCCTCTTCCCTGCACCCGTTAAGTCTCGACATGGGGATCATCTTTATTCAAAACTGTTACAAAACTGTGCCGCCTTTATACCTTTGTCTTGCCGAGAGTTTACGGGGGCAGGTGATGGGACTATCGAGGACCGAGCCAGAGGTCGAATATAAAGAGGACGTACCGCGTTACCCCCGCTCAACATGTATACCGTATCCTTGTCCCTGATTTTAGTGGCAGAGGCGTAGAAGTGTAACAGACGTGTGGTAAAAATACACAAAAAAAAGAACAAAAAGACACGCGTGGTGGCTTTTTTCTGACTAAAAATAACCGACCTGTTGGCTCTGGTAAATTAGAGAACAATTGATGGCGAAGAGCGTTATACTCTTTCAGCATCCGAGCAATACTTCTGGCGGAGGTGACGCCTTCAATGGCTCGCCTGGCTTTTCCCAACTTCCTCTGGTAGGCGTCAGACATCGGATCAGAGTGCATTAAATCTATAAAAGGTCCTGAAACGAAGAAAATTGGGAAAACCTTGAACAAAGACAGTCTCTTCGCTCTGACTATTCAACTGGGCTTCGAGGACTAGGGTCTCGAAGCGCTGGATGAAGAAGTCGAAAGAGAGGGTCTGTTCTTCTGGCAGCTGGGTGAGGAGGATTTTTATGGCGTTGACGATTAGGGGCCGGTCGACGATGCACTCGTCGAATTGTCCCTCGAAGCAGAAGCAGATCAGCTGAAAAGGGAATGAATTTTTGGTGGAAAGGGAAAAAATCGGGGAAAAAACGGAAAATTTCAGGCACGTGTGCTCTTGACCAATTATCTCTCCAACTGACCTTTAAAACATTCGATGGCAGTGCCTTTAATGCTATGATGCTTCTCTGTGCCACGGACGCGTTTTGATCGTAGATAGAGACCACCACATGGTAGAACAGCCCGGCCAGTGCCGTCTGTATTACCCGATGGCTCTTGACCACCTTTGCCCTAGCCAGATGGGCCATCACGTATCCATAGCCGACGGAATTAAACCTCATCTTCCAGTCCTTATTGGTAAAATCTTTGTGAACAATTTTCCAGAAGACGTCCTCCCCGGCGGGGAAACTGACACAGTGGAGGAGGAGGAGAGCCGCCACCTCGCCAACTTGGACAAAATCCGAGCGCAGCCGTGTCCACAATTTGGTTACCATGTGATTTTCCATGATCCAGATGAGGAATCCGCGGTATTCTCGGCGGGTATTCACCAGGGACTCGCAATGGAGACAGAGGAGTTTGAGACTGCTCAAGACGAAGAATTCTACGTCCGGATCTTCTGCCTGATCCAGGGAGAGTAGCAGGGCTTTGATCAGCTTCAATTGGGCGGGAAGAGCCTCCATTTGGAAGCGGAATCGCCCCACCGAGGTGTCCCAGAATTCGGCTTGAACCGTGGGGAGGGACGGCGGCCCTCCGGTGGGGGTTGCCCCCTTCAGTCCTTCGACATGACTGGTTGTGACGACTTGGCAAGTCTCCCGGCCGACGTCTCCCTCCGTCAGGGTGTAGGCTTGGATCATTTCGGACTCGATTTCTTCTGTTGGCAGAATCCCGACGAATTCGACGGGCTGGGAATATTCGGCAGCCCGTTGGAGCGACAGTCCGCCTTGAAGACTATCCTGCATCGAGAAACTGGCAGCGGGAGAGACTGAAAAGGAAAATTTGGTAACAAAAACCTTTAAACTTTTAATTTTCTGGGTTCTAAAGCGAATTTCAGGGAAAAGATTGGAGAAAATTGGAAATTGGGTGCGCTGACCATGTTTTGATTCCTGTAACGCCGAAAACCACCATTTTTGCGAAATTTTGAGTGTCTATTGAATTTTTGCATTGCCTATCGTATTCTATAGCCTCTGTACTTTAATTTTAACATAAATACTCCTTTGAAATAATAGCAGAATCGCTTCAGGACCCATCTCTACCCCGAGAGGACCTAGGATGACAAACTGGGCCCCATTTCTCCCTCCAAAATAAGATTTTTCCTGATTAACTTCTCTTTTTTGCTGCAGTACCTGCTTTACTAGTTCCTGGAGCTGTCATGGGTGACAAAAGTGTACTAGGATGGGAGGATGACGCGTCCTCCTGCGGCTCATACGGTTCATCTTCCGTTGCCGTGATGGGAACCTCGTTCTTCGGACTGACTGATTCAATTATTTGCATTAGCATCTGTTGAAGGAATACGGCTTGCTGACAGGCTGAATTGTTGAGATTTTTGGCTGTGATTAGGGAAAATGTACCGGAACAGTCAGCAAATCCGTCGAGTTCGGGATTCTTGCACTCGTGAGGAGTTGTTCGAAGAGGAACAGAGAGGAGGCAGGCTAGACAGCTGAACAGCTTCTCGTTCATGGCTGGCTTATCGTAGATCGAGGATTCGTTCAGTTTTAACTGAAAGTAGGAGGATAAGTAGTGGTGATGCTCGTTACTGCAACGATTTTCAGTTCAGGACCCCAAATCAGCCAAAAACAAAGTGTTTTTCCATTTGGCTGCACAACTGGGTTCGGTTATCCATAGTCCGATTCGCTGCAATCGTAAATTCTCGGCAAACGGATCATCTTTATTCAAAAATGTTACAAAACTGTGTCGCCTTTATATCTCTGTCTTGCCGAGACTTTACGGGTGAAGAGGGATCGGACTATCGAAAACCCAGCCTTGGCTGTCTAACTGTGGCGCGCGATCACCCCCTTTCTTGACAATTGGAGCTCCTAAAACGTTCTCCACCCCATAAAATCCGATGTTTTTCGCTTCAAGACCCCTGTGAGTCTTCCGGTTGTCTAACTGTGTCTAAAAAATCTACCTGGAGTACAATAATATCGATAATAACGACATGGATGCTGACGTCATCATCCTCCAGGTCCAATTCTCCTAACGGCGGTATGTAGAGATTTGGTAGATTCCTGAGAGCGACACAAAATTGATCCAGTAGCATTCCCAATGAGATGGTGATTTCGAGCCGCGATAGAAGCTAAACATTTCTTCTAAAGACCCTAAAATTCCAATCCTTACATGAAGCCATTGAAGAGACCGAAACAGTTCGTCATAATCATAGCCGGCTAGGCGCTTGTTGACGAATTCGAAGACTTTCACCGCGTCTACCGGGTAAAGGTCGGGTTCGAAAATCTTCCCAAGGAGGACTTTCAGCTCTGGTTGATCTTCCTCGGTACAGTTGTCATGGACAAGTTGGAGCCAGTGGGGAATGACCCGGGTCCAGGTCTCGAGAGAGATGACATCGTACGGCATCAGGGAGAGGAGCCTACAGTATGATATTTTCTCATTTTATGGTCATTTTTACCGGCTCAAGGCTTCTTTTATCTGATCAAACGGTGGCCGTCCGTCGTATTCGTCAACCTGTTGAGGAGAAAGAGTACTGATGAAGACATCGTCATGAACACGGATAGCCATGTTGATCCAGTCACAGACGAACTAAAAACAGCCATTTATCCCATTATTCGGATATATTTTAATAGGAAACCCATGAAGTACGCCGTTTGGAACATTTTGCTGGTAATATTATCAATTTTGAACCATATAATTCCCCGCGAATTTGATTAGAAGGCAATTGTGAGCTGGAAACACCCATTTGGAGATATTCAACCATTTTGAACTAATTTTTCTCCAGATTTTGGTGTTTTTCGATAAATATTTTTGGTCTGCCGTAATCAGTTGAAAATTATGTATTTTATGAACCTAGTATTCTAACAATGTAAGAATTTTAGGCGTTTTTATGGGAAAAAACGGTGAAAATTTTGAAAAACTGGGAAAATAGCCCTTACATCGGTTTTCAGCTGTTCCAGCAGTGCTCCGAGTCCATCGTTGGGCAGCAGAGCGGTCGTCGAAAACCATTGGAACACATTGTACATCATATATCCAATAGCTTTCTTGTCCGCGATTTCTGTCGGCGGGCAGAGGGCCGCCATGAGCCAGACCCCAAACCGGGACAGCATTCTTCTCTCGTCCGCCATTTTGTCTATTTCCTGGAAAATTAGGATCCAATTTTGTCCTTTTTTTGGGGAAATTATGTTTTAGGTGGCTTGTTGTCTAACTGTGTCTCATTTTCCTAGTTTTCAGCGAACCTTTCCCATGGAATGGCCTCCTTCCAGTTGGCGTAGCCATTTTGGTCTCTTGCCCTCGGTTTCTGCTCCTTCGAATGTCGTTGTTTCCCGCAACAGCTTTACTACGGCCTCGACCGTATCCCACATAATGGCATTTCCCCAGATGACACCAGCTCCGTGATGGAGTAAATGGGGAGACGAGCCAGGTGGATGCAGCAGTTGGAGACACTCCTGGCACAGGCGGAGCGGGACAAAGCCATGGGTTCTGATACAATCCGGAGAGCAGCAGATAGCCACGGCTAGGCGGGACTGCGACTGGCATTCCTGAAAAAATACGGTAGATTTTAGCCGGGAAAAATCGTAAATTAGCCCGGGAAGCACCGTAATCTGAGTATCTTTCAGTTAGAGCACGATTACGCCCCTATTTGGAGAAGAAACGTGGGAGGAGAGCCCCCGCCCCTCTTCCGGCTCTACTGCGGTCTAAAATTTCGACCGTCGATTGACCAAAATCGCATCTAAACTGGTTCCAAAACTTCATTAGCCTACCCATTTTTAGGTGAAATTTTCCTATATATACTCCCGCTGGCCGGCTGAAATCATTCATCATGACATCTGCCTACATTGGAGTCGGTGGTGGAGCTGGAGGCGCACCCGCGCAAAGCGCCTATTTCGGTGTTGGTGGAGCCCCCGCGGGCGGCGCCGGCGGCAAGACGGCTGGTGGAGCACTCGCGCCGACTGGTGGTGCGGGCGCCACTAGCGCATACTTCGGCGTTTCTCAAGGTACGTTATTTGCTTACCTTTCGTGTTGTTTCATATTGTACTTTCTGTGTTTTCGTGTTACCGTTCGTGTTTTATAGGCGGTGCAGGCGCTGGTCAGAGCGCATACTTCGGTGTTGGTGCTGCGCCCGTCCTCTCGCCCGGCGGCTCTGCACCTCCCGCACCCGCACCCGGTGGTTCTTCAACGATGACTGCTGTTGGAGGAGTGGCCCCTGGATCCACGATGACCGCCCTCGGCGCTCCTCTCGGAGCCTCGACCATGACTGCCGTCGGTGGCCTGCCTCCTGGATCAACCATGACTGCCGTTGGAGGACTCCCTCCCGGTTCTACCATGACCGCCGTTGGAGGAGCCCCTACTGGAGCCTCGACTATGACTGCCGTTGGAGGAGTGGCCCCTGGATCAACCATGACTGCCGTTGGTGCCGTTCCCGGTCAATCTACCATGACGGCCGTTGGAGGAGCCCCTATTGGAGCCTCGACTATGACTGCTGTTGGAGGCCTGCCTCCGGGATCTACGATGACTGCCGTTGGAGGAGCCCCTGGAGGCCGTTCAACGATGACTGCCGTTGGTGGCCTGCCTCCTGGATCGACCATGACTGCTGTTGGTGGTCTCCCTCCCGGATCCACAATGACCGCCGTTGGAGGTCTTCCTCCCGGATTTACGATGACTGCTGTCGGTGGAGCCCCGGCTGGAGCCTCGACAATGACTGCTGTTGGAGGTCTCCCTCCTGGTTCTACCATGACCGCCGTTGGAGGAGCCCCTATTGGAGCCTCGACTATGACTGCTGTTGCCGGTGCCCCTGTTGGAGGAGCCTCTACGATGACCGCCGTCGGAGGAGCCCCTGGAGGACGTTCGACAATGACTGCCGTTGGAGGAGTGGCCCCTGGATCCACGATGACCGCCGTCGGCGCTCCTCTCGGAGCCTCGACCATGACTGCCGTTGGAGGCCTTCCTCCCGGATCCACGATGACCGCCGTCGGAACCGTTGGAGGAGGTCGTTCGACCATTACCGCTGTCGGTGGCCTGCCTCCTGGATCTACCATGACTGCTGTTGGAGGCCTTCCTCCCGGATCCACGATGACTGCTGTCGGTGGAGCACCGGCTGGACCTTCGACGATGACTGCCGTCGTGTCTACCCGATCCCCCGCCGGCGCCAACGGCACGTCCGGCTACTTCTGTGCCACGGGTGGTGACAATGCCGGCCCCCAGACGTCGTGCTACTTTTCTGCTCCTGGTGGTTCCACGGGTGGCGGTGTGCCGAAGACTACTCCCAAGCCGGTCACCAACAATGCCGGCCAGG
Source organism: Oscheius dolichura (assembly GCA_932521035.1). Taxonomy (NCBI): domain Eukaryota; kingdom Metazoa; phylum Nematoda; class Chromadorea; order Rhabditida; family Rhabditidae; genus Oscheius; species Oscheius dolichura. The sequence goes on from OW051494.1 coordinate 9,278,372, forward strand.
GACCCGGCCAGTCGTGCTACATGGCTACGGGAGGAGGCGGCGGCGCCGATGGAGGAAACGCCTCGGCCTACTTTGCCCCGAAGTAGAGCTCCCGTCGTAGGCCCGAATGACACTTGAATAAAGATGTGTCGGATCCAATTGTTTCTTGTCTCTATTTGTTTTGATCTCGACTCTTTTTCTTGAAGGCCTCTTGTCTTCTCTTTGATTTCTCGCGATTTCTTTTCTAGCAGTTGAGCGAGAATACGGTAGAAGCTGGCGTTTTCTGGCTTATTCCTTGGTTTTCGATCATTTTCCCCCCAGTCTACTCATAAAATGTGTTCGCCCCCAATTCAGCGGCGGACTCGAGCTGGCATTTTGAGTGTAATCAGAGCCATTGTCTCTCTTCCGGAGTGCTTAGCAAAATGGCAGCAGCGACAAGAAAAGAGAGGGCAAGCCGCACGCAATCGTCGTCGTGACTGGTGTACTTGAGCGGCGCTCATTTGAGAGGGCATTAACTATGGTTTGGGAGGTCAAAAAACAGCCGAGCCGAGCTGGAAATTCCCTTTTTACCGTAATCTTGTACTGGCGAACAAAAAAAATTAAAGGTCCGTTAGCAAAAGTCTCAAAGAACCGTGAAATTTCCGTAATATATCGACTACGCCGTCCCTTATTCTTCGAAGCCCCTCGTCTGGGTTGCTGTACCCCGCCCCAGGCACAATTTTTCCCATTTTAAAGGGTTCTCGACGTTTCTGTCAATATTTCTCAAAAGTACCGTAATCCTGGAAAGTGCTCCTTTTAAAATTTTACTCGTTTTCGCCCCCCGCGCCATTCTTTACTCATTGCCGCTCCTGGGTTACTGTAGCACGTTCCAGATCCCGGTTTCCGCCATATTACCGTATTCCAGTTGATCCAAATTTCATTTATTGACGGTACAGTACCCTGAGCAGCGGTCCTTTAAAAATTCTCCCTACTTTTCCCCTTCCCACTGCTATATTTCGTTCTCTCCTCACCTGTCGTCCACAAGTAGTACTGCTCGCCGGCAGAGGTTGAACTTGTGGCAATAGTTGCGCCTTCCTCTCTCCCAAAACGTTGTCAGCACATCGTTTACAGAGAAAAACGGGCGGAGAAGTGTCCGCCACATCTGCGCATATCATCGGATCGTAGCATCTCCTAACACTGGGGCCCTTATCCGCACAATTGTTGGCTTGACACGGAACCGCTGACCAGGCTAAATTTTTTAGGCTTTTAATCGTTGTGGGACCCATATATTACCGTGAACTTTATACTGTATCGTTTTTCTGTGCAGGATTTGTGGATTGGAGAAGGGCCAATAGTGGAAAAGGAGATTGGCAGCAGCGACTCGGGATTCGCAGGTTCCTTTAGCGATCACTTGCATAAGATCGCTGTAGACGTCGGTACTGCACTGCATGACACCTTCAGTTATCCAGGTATGAAGGCCTAAAGCCGTTAATTGTTAAATTTTGAGAGAAGAAGGGTCATACAAGGATCTGTTCCGTGCTGAAGGACCAACATTAGGACGCCAGGCACGGTCATTTTTATCAGGGTCTCTCCTGTTATTGAGAAGGGAAGAACACAATCCGCCAGGAGGTGAACAATCTAGAAAATGGAAATGAACTCAAAAAACATTGCTGTTCCGAGTGTTTTTGGTACTTTTCCCTCTGAAACTGGCTCAGCGCGCCCAGAACCCGAAATTTTGTGATCCGATTCGGCTCCCTTTCCTGTTCCTCCTACCCTACCTGTTTATTCAATTCACTTGGCAGGATTCCCAGCTGTGCTGCCAGCAATACTGGCAGCTGTTCCAATGTGTCCCTGTCCAAAAAGAGCATCAAAGCTTTGAGTGTATCTAAAATGGCCTCGCCGATGCCTGAAACATGAGTCGGTCATCCTTCTCTTTTCCGTTTCTTACTTGTTTGGTTTGACGTAATCAGAGGAAATACTTCTAAGAGATTACTGACAGCATAGAAGAGACCAGAATAGTTGAGATTCGGATAGCTGCCCCATCGCGCCGGATCAGTTGAGAATTTCTCACAAAAATACATCTGATCCCGTGGAAAGTCCTTCAGAAATCTGAAAAATTGGGCTTAAAAAATTTTCCTATTTCTCCTGATTACGGTATTATACTTCTTTTTACAAGTAGGCCCTAAACTCGCGAGAAAAATCCATTTTTAGGCGCGAAAACGGTCAAAATCGCAGTTTGCCGGCAAAATGGTTCCACAACGGCATAAATCGAAAATTTTTGTTCAAATGGTCCCGTCACAATAATAATCACGGGGTTGTCTTTCCTCTGGTTAAAAAAATCCGTCTAAAAATTCACATATTCCTAGTTTTCGTCCTCTTTTTCTTTCGATCCCCATAGTATTCCGGGTTTTCACTGCCGGCTGCTGCCTCCTGCACTTGGCGCCAATTTCATTATTCAAATATATTTTGGTTTCGCCGTGAGTCTCCCCTGCCCTGCCATCAGCCGTTGCTACACACGCATACACTTCAAATTTGCCCTTCTAGTAACGTCCGGAAGACTGCCCCCCGGCTGCCCTGCCCCCCCCCCCCCCCTCTCCTCCTCACGCAATCGGAGGAAAATGTCCTCTCCGAAAGACGAGTAGCCTTGGCTGTCTAGCTACTTGTGGGAATTTATATTCAGAGTGATCACTGGTCTTCGTGTTGGGAGCAGGGGGATAAATTGAGACGTCTGCCTTACGCATAAATCTGAGCTCCACGACTCGACACAATGGGTTAACCCGGCGATTCGTAAACGAGATAAGGGTCATCGCGCCGAGGGGAAAGAAGAAGAAGAGGAGTCCCCGATGGATTTGGAATAACGAAATCTGGAGAAAATTTGGATAAAACGTAGGGAAATGGCTGGGTCCTGGATAGTCCGATCCCCTGTACCCGTAAAGTCTCGGCAAGAGTTAGATATAAAGGCGTCACTGTTTTGTAACAGTTTTGAATAAAGATGATCTTGCTGCCGAGACTTTTCGGGTGCGGAGGATCGGTCCGTCGAGAACCGAGCCGTTCCCGATGCAAATCCCTAGTCTGTCCTCAAAATTTGGACTTTTCTGCCTGTATCTTGGATTTGATGGTCATCTACCTTTAGTCACGCTGCACTTTACCTCCTCTAAAACGAAAAAACAACAACGGAGGGTTCAATTTTTTGACGGAGGGGGATTAGAAAGTCGCTCAGTGATGGGAATAGGACAGGTCAGGAAGACGAACATGATGAATGAAGGGGAGGTGACGGTCAAAAGGTTCAGGAGGATTATGAGGACACAATAGGATAGAAAAACGGCTCGGTCCTCGATAGTCCGACCCCCTGCACCCGTAAAATCTCGGCAGGAGGATCATCTTTATTCAAAACTGTGACGCCTTTATTATACCTTTGTCCTGCCGAGACTTTACGGACGCAGGGGAGCGGACTATCGAAGAGCGAGCCACCGGGAAAGTTCAAATTTTGAGAACAGATCCACCCGAGCCTGGATTTGTATCAGAAATCATCCAAAACGACCCTCTGCCCACTTTTCCCATTTCTCCGGAATTTAGAAGCGGATGACCCAAAAATTTATGGTGTCAACTCTTTTACAGCCCTGATTTTGAGAGATTAGTTCGGATTTCTGTTGGAAGCCTAGTTTTCCCCCTCCTTTCTGTCCTTTTTGCTTCAAAAAGAACAAGACCCCGAGAAGAGACCATAAACCCCTGGGAGAGGTTCTAGCATTCATTTTCATTGAGGAAATTAGTATTTCGGGCTGGGTTCTCTCCCCCCATCCTGCCCGCAGTCCCCTCGCTCTCTTCTCCGAGGCGGCAACAATCAACTAATGAGACTAAAAGGGAACGACTCCCTCCCTCCCGCTGTCCGGCACCCGCCGCACTCTTCCTCACCCTATAAGTGTTTGCTGGAAGTAGCGAAGTGTCGTGATGATTTCAGCGGACGAGGGTGGCTGCTGATTTGTGGAGAGGCGCAGCTGGAAGTCGGAAAGTGTTCGAATCTTGGCCGAAACTGAAAAAAAATCCATTTTTAGAGCGGAAAACGACCGATAACAGATTCATTGGCTTGGAGACCCGCGTGCCCGCACCCATAAAATCTCGGCAGCTAAAACTTCTTTTATTCTCCGGCGCCCAATCTTCAAGTTGCTCTCGTGCCGAGATTTTACGGGTGCGGCGGCGCGGATTCCAGGATAAGGAAGGGTTAAAATGGACCAAAGACAATGCGTTAGCTGTTTAACTGTGGCTCTTCTGCCGCCTAGCTGTCTAGCAGTGGCTCTTTGGCTGTCTAGCTGTCTAACTGTGGCTCTTATTTTTCGTGTAAAACTTCCAGAAATAGCCGTCGTTTACCTCACAAATCACCTTTTTTCTCCTATTCTCGCTAGTTTCGCCTGACATTTGATAAATTTCCCCTGAACTGGCGAAGCTATTTAGCGATCTCGTTCGCTGTGAGAGAATAATCTTGTTTTCCTCCTCGGGAGTCCAAACTACCACTTCACATATGATTCTTTGATTAGATTTTTACTGACAACTAGCGGGAAGTGGGGAGGAGGAAAGTATGATACTGTGATTCAATTGAGACATAATTCAATTGAGTGCACTTTGAACTCTCAAAGATGGCGGAACACATCCTTATTAGGAGAATATATGGAGCGATGTTCTACTTGAGAAAGGTTACTAGAGGACAGTAGTCCTTTTCCAAAAAATAGGGCTACCGTACATTTGTCTCTTCGAGACCTTTCGGACAAACGGCGAAGAAAGATCAAGAGAAATCGAAAATCCCGATCACTTCTGCTCAAGAGGTCCCGCGCGGAAGGTTTTGCGACTCGTTACAGTATCCCTATTTTTGGAGAAAGGCTGTAGAGCGATTACTATAGGACACTAACGAAGAATTTACGCAAAAAAGCGGGAAAGCATTAGCTATATCTGAATAAATTTGGCTTGATCTGGTCCAATCCCATCCGGCCCTAGTTCCTGGCGCGGGGGTTCTCTGGGTCCAGAAAAGAACTTATAGGACACTGACAGAACAGGTTTTGCCTTTAAAAACTTCACCTCTTCTTCCTGATCACGGAAATACTTATAAATATATAAATATTTTTCCATGTGGTCGTCTAGATCGGTGCCTAGGCTTAGATTTCCCGTCTCTGGTCCCCCCACTCAACTGGGCGACCACCTGCCGTAGTCCGGCTTGAGGCGCCCAGTCCCTTGAGAATTCCAGTTCGAAGTTTAAGACCCAACCCCATGAAAAACATCCCACAACACAAATTAATTTATGAACACCGCCCAAAATCTGTGTTCCTGATCGCCAGAAGTGTTTTGCCGCCGGTTGGCGCGTCTTTTCTACAGTAACCGGGTCAAACGTTCAAATTTTCCCTCTTCTCCATGAAATCGAGGAGCAACCTACAGATTTAAATCCCAGACTTCTCTCTTAAAATCACCGCTCACATCTGTTCCATCGGGGCAGTCTGAGTTCATATTTCCCTCTTTTTCAGCCACAATAACGAGCCAGGCTCTCCCCGTTATACCGAGTCAGTTTCCCATAATTCTTATGACTTCCTAGTCTCTCTTCTGCTTTCTGCTATTTTTTCTCTCTTTTCCCTTCAAGACCCCGAAAAATGACGTGTCTAACAAGAAAGAACACAACACAGCGTAAAGGGGAAGAGGTCGCGCGAGTAATATTGCGACGGGACACAATTGGCATTTCAAATTTTTCTCCACTCTCTCGCCTTCTCTTCGGACTTACTCGACCAAGCGTGAATTTTAAGATCAAGAATGATGTTGCAAACATTCGCAGCCCTGTTATGCACTGGAAAATATGTTTTCCCCTGTGAAAAACACCAAAATTCAAAGCGGGATGAGGGGATTAGCTTTGGGGCGCGGTTACAGTATTTTTATGTTCATTTACAGTTGCAAGGCAGTTAGAGGTGTTAGAAACCTATTAAAAAAAGTAAAAATGGGGACGGATTGTCAACGGGGCGCGCTTACCGTACCCCCTCCATCAAACCAGTCAAAAACGCGGTTTCTTCGGGTTATCCTCCAATTTTGCGGCTTGTTTTCTTCCAAACAATCAAAAGGACTAGAGGCTTTGGCTCCCAAGACGAAGCCAGTTTCGCGCTAATTAATACTGGGGCGTTTTTCCCAGTAAACATGGAAAAAAGTGAAAACAGGAATGAATCAGCCCTTGTCCGATCCCCCTGCACCCGTAAAGTCTCGCCAAGACAAAAGTGGCTTTTTAAAGGACAGGAAATACAAAAACATCCATATATTTTCAACTTACAGGTGTAATATTTGAGTAGGAAAGCCATGTCGCCGAGTCCGGCGAGGGTTCTCCTCGTCGGTGCCTGTGGCTGTATTAGCTGTGGCGCTGCTGGCTGTGGCGGGGGCGGTGGGGTACTTGTGAGTGTTGCCGTCGTCGCCGCCGCCGTGGCAGGCGTGGTGGTGGCTGGTGCTCCGCCCCGGACGGTTGCCATCCCCCGATGGGGTGGCCCCAGTTCGGCTGGCGGCCGGGGGTCTGTTCTCCCCGGCGCCACCGCTCCGCCTCCCAGTCGGCCAGCCATACTTACATTTTGATTCTTGCCGTTTTCCAGTTGCTCTCTCTATCTCTCACTCTTTCTCTTTCTCGCTAGCTTGTCTGTTTGCATTTGATTATATTCCCGCCTTTTTCCTCTCAGGCCCGCTTAAATTTCCTCATTTTCGCACCGCCCATCTTTTTGAATTTTTACTTCCAGTTTCCCTCCAAATTCCCGCCATTTCACTTTGAATCTTCCCCTTTCCCTCTCCTCCTAATGACCCCAAGAGGGAGGAGAATCCCGGCTTTTTAGTTAAGAAGAGGCCCCGAATGGAATTAGGACCCCCGGCACAGTGGGGGGAATCTCTGCTCCCTTACTGCCCTCTCCCCCCAAAAAATGACGTGAATTCTGCTTTAGGGTAGACGAAATCGAGCCGGAAAGGCAATGAGTCAGAGGGAAACAAAAATCTCTCTCTCCGACAGCTCAGAAATGGAGTTATTCCCAGGAAATCCCATTTCCTGGGTATTTGGGTGTTCCTCCAACACGTACTAGTAGTAACTAATTAAAAAACGCCAGCTGCTCAAAAAGCTTTCTAAGAAAAAAGCTCCCCTTACTTAGCTCAAGGAATGGTAGCTGTAAACAACAGGAGAGGCAAGGAATTTTGTCGTTTTGTGGTCAGCTAGTGGGAGACGAAAGGAGGGATAGGGAATTTGAGCTTCATCAAGGAGATATCGTCTCATTTTGACGAAATTAACAAGAAAATACAGTAAAAATCGAGAGTAAGGCATAAATTCCGGGCATCAATAGGAAATTAGTATTTCTCTGGTCAGAAAATGGGAAAAAAATTGGCTGCAAATCAGGTTTTCCCTCTTTTGATGAAGATTTTACCCAGGAAACAATAAGTTGGTGATAGAAAACTTGAAATTGGTTTATACGGAAGCAAAAAACGAGGTGATGCTTGAATTTTTCATATTTTACCCTATCAATCGTCAGAAAATGGGGAAAATTGGGTTTCTTCAGATGGGTAATGTAAAATATTAACAAAAAACCAGTAAGCGCTGTATTTTCTCACTTACTGGAATGTTTTCTGCTAATTTTTCTATTAATCTTTGTTTGTAAGCATTTGAAAGCACGGGAATCAAGAAAATAGCGAATAGGATCAAAAATGACGAAAAACATAAGTTGCAACTGTAAAAACCCCGTTTTATCCGGGGGTTCGCGAGCTTTTATGTCAAAATCCTCATTATCCTTATTTACAGCAAACTGTGCGTATAAAATCATCAATTTCTTTCCTCTCACAGTCCGTAGCACCTTTTGATCTCTTTGCTATACATTTCCTTCTCTTTCCGCCATCTCTAGGGAGTTCTTCGCGTGCTCTAATTAGTAGGAGAGCCGAAGAGGTGGTTCAATTGTCTATATTCTTCTCGTAAGAGACCGGGAGAGATGAGCAATGAATTCTAATTGTGTATGCAATTGTTATTATTAGTAGTAGCCAGATGGCAGGGAAGCAGTAGTATTAGCATTCTTCTCTCTCTACGTTTATTTGATTAGCAAAAAATTAGCAATTAGAATAATTAGCGTTAGTAGCTAGCTACAAATACGATATTTCTCCTCTACCTGTTACTGAGCGCTCTCTAAATTCTTCCTGATTCGTTGCTAAAAAAATAAAAATACTTTATTTATATATTTATACTTCATTTTGATTTATTACAAGCCTATTTTGCTGAATTTTTATGAAAATTAGCCAAAAACAGTCTACAATAGCAAAAATTAGAAAAACTTTCAAATTAGCTTCAAAATAAACAATTCTCATATTTCTTTGTCGTAATTTTCATGTTTCTTTGCTATAAACAATGAAATCTAAAATTAGAATCAAGAAAAAGCGAGCAATTTACATCAAAAATGGATAGAATTTGCACCTGTTTGATTATAGCAGCGAAAATTGGCATTTTCTCGTGTTTTTTCGTATAAATATAATGAAAAAAATACTCACATGTGGCCGCACGTGTAGTAGCCATATTTCATTTATGATGATCTTCTTCTTCTTCGGGCGCTGGCGCCAAGATTTTTGCGATTTATAGGAAGCCTCCAGTCTAGTTGTCTGGGCTTGTTCTTGCTCCACACACAATCGATCCGACGCGACGGCAAAGCTATTGCATTAGTATATTCCACACAGCAGCAGCATCCCCGGAGGCCACATTCGCGTACTGCGGTTTTTCTCTAGCACACGTTGATTGCCACTCATCAACAGCACTTTTATCCTCGTTAAAATTGGAGAAATGCACGTGTGTTTTGATGTCAAATTCATGTAACATTCACAGAATCAACAATTAAACACAGTAATTAACAAGAAAGAAGTAACAAAACATAACAAACGTTGATTTTTCTCTCTTCTAAGCAAGTTGGGCTACATTTCCTTCTATTGAAACACGGGCTTTCTTTAACTTCTCCTCGAAAAGTTCTGCAGCCTCCTCAGCAACTCCTCCAGCTTGCTCATAATCGGCAACTACTGCCCTTTTCAACTTCTTTACCTGAAATTTAAATATGTTAACAGAATATATAGACTAGACATACCTTCATTTCACCACCTGCTTCCTTTAGTTTCCGTTTAATTGTTCTCTTCCACTTGAAACAGGATACAGCAGGCTGAAAATTAAAAGAAATGATTAAATGCCAACAAAAAATTAACCAAGGGGTAAAAAATGAGAAACACTTACAGATTCAAGACTATCATTTCCATTAATCTCTTCCGTTGGTTCTTTTTTACCGTTTATTTTGCCGTTTCCATTTTCATTAGTCTCTTTAGCAGCTTCTTTGCCGTTCGTTTCATCATTCTTATGATTTTTCTCCTCTGATACACTTGCCTGTGCTTCTGCAGCTTTCTGAAGAATAATTTTTATAAAATATAAAAAAAATGGAAACCTTTTCAGCAGCTTTCTTCGTTTCATTACTAATAGCCTGCCAGCAACGTTCGCATAAGGATCTATTTCTAAGTTTCAGCGAATTCATAAGAAAATTGATAAATTTTGCCTCCTAAAAATAAGGAAATGTAAAAATGAATGCGAAACACTAACCTTCCGAGGAATATTATCATAACTTTGTATTTTTTCAAGCATTTGTTTTACACTAGGATCAGCAACATTGGCTATAGCTTCTTGTACTAGATCGACCCAAGCTTCCTGTTTGGATTCACCCTGAAATGGCCGACATTACGAAGGAAATTAAATGGCAAAGAGTAAAAACAATGGAATTACCTTAAAAGCTTTTTGAACAAATCCTTTTCCACCATACTTTTGATTTTCCGTGATGCATTTGATGTGACTATTGACGGTTTTAAGTCTAAAACGAAAAATATAGTAAGATTAGTGTTAAAAACAGCAAAGAAAACTTACGAGAAGTCTTGTTGACAATCGATGCAGCTGAAACTTTGTGATGGACAGCGATACACGTGCTTCTCAATCTACAAATAGTTTAAAAATGATTTAATAAAGGTAGAATAACCTGCTTCTTCTTCAATGCCTCATTGCACCGGCTACAAGAAAACACAACCATCTGAAAATCATAATACTCAAAAAACACGGAAAATGATCAAGGTAGATGGTGATAATACACAGAAAATAACGTAAACTGGGAAAAAAATACTGTACACTTTATTAGAATATACAAAGATTATGCTATATTTTAAGAATAAAATTAAAATATTAGTGAAGATCAAACATATCACAGGTGGTTAGATATTGCACATAAACTTCCTATCTTAGATGTAAAAAAATAAACGCAGGCAATGGAATGTAACCCAAAAAAATTGAGTGGGTAGGTGACAGAAGTGAAGGTTATGAGGAACTGACTAGGTATTTTTGTTAACGTGGCTTGGCAGAATTGAATATCCATAATTGTCGCCAGCTGACGAGATGGATACTCTTTTCCCATGGAAATCGTAGAACGCCATAAAATGGAAGAAAATATTAGCCAGCACGATGCAATATTCTGCTATAGCGAAGAGGGTATAGATTCCTGGCTCACAATATCTGAAAGCGAAATTTAGATAAAGGAAAAGAAAAGCTGCTTACGTATTATGTCTCCAATACAAATACATTGCCAGCACTATGGATATTACTGAAATGGCACATGCAAGAATTTTGTATTCATATGATTTTTCTCCCTGAAGGTTTATTTTCAATAAAAAAATAATAAAGAACTACTTACAAGTTGTGAAGATCTTCTCCGGCCTGAATAATCAAATAGATAGGTGCTGAGAAACATGTGAATTGTTGCAAAAACTGCAAATCCACTGAAGAAGATTTTATGAACTTCTGAAACAACAATTATTGCAGTTATCATTAATTTTACCGTGATTTTCGACAGAAGATACCGACGTTAACCCTAATAGGCACAAATTTTCGGCTAAATTCAACCAGCATGCTATTCTACAGGCGAGGAAAAAGAATGTTGGTGAACCATGTGGCCGAAGTGGCGAATGCATGAGGTAATTTCTGAAATGCGGCTTATAATTAGTAGAAAAAATAAAAAACCTTTCAGCAAAAGCAAAAATAATCCTTGGGCCTCCATGAATTGCTATTAAAATTCTCCAAATATACATTTCAGGTGCGTAGGTAGAAACAGCAGCAGAAATGGAAGGTAACCTTTAAAATTAGACAGTTACGAGAAAATAGAATAAAAAAGCATACCAATTATCCACACCGCAATGTGTTCTCGTTGCAGCATCATAGTGAAGAAGAATTGAAAGACTAACGCATATAATAAGTGCAGAAAGTGGTAAACCAGCTACGGTCACAATAAATACCCGAAATGAAAACGATAGAAAGTCATCCTCGCCTAGTGCCATGTCTAAAATTGAAATAAAATAAATAATAGACAAGGTAACACAGGAATCAAAGGTTGCAAGCCTCGGAAAATGTTCACGATATTATGAAAAAAACTTTTATAACGAACTACTAACAAAAATAACTATCAAAAAATTTAGCGGTATCGTCCTTTCCATTCAATATCATAATTAGACAGCCAGCTTCTGCAATTCTGCATGTTGTACTTGATTAACTAAATGAATGAATAAGAAAATTAGTAACGAATTCATACCACGTCCCAATTGAATGGATTCAAATTGTGGGCAGCTATTTCCTGCTCCTTTTCCCTTCGTTCTGTCAATATTCTCTGGGATACGAATTCAACAGGGAACGAAAATCGATCACATAAATATGTTAAATATCCTTGTGCCTGAAATTATAGCAAAAGAATAAGGAAACATAGAAGGTGATTACCTCAATTTCAGTGATAAATCCTCCTACTTCGAGAATAATTCGATTAGCCCGAACTGGTGTAACATATGTGGAGATACTGCCTTTTCCTCCTCCAAGACGTGTACCTTGTGCTTTTTTGGTACGAGGCAGCCATGGTGCATCAACTCGCCAAATTGCAAATTGCTTATCTATTAGATTTTTATTTATACGATCCTAAAAATATATTCCAGCGAATAAAAAAAGAGAACAAACCTGAATGAATTTGAAATCATCTGCAGAAATAAATCCTCCAGAAATAGCAGCTAATCCATATTGTTCATGAATTAATTCTGTGTGAATTTCTTCAACACCACGAGCTTCAATCATCCGTTTTGTACTTTTATATCTAAAAAGCGAATAAATATCAAAAAGAAGACGCGCTCACTTTTTCTCTCCCTTTTCTATATCATAAAACGGTTCTGCTGGCATTGCTGGTAGTTTCATTTGACCATTTGGTGGAAATAAAACATCTAAACAATAAAACATGAGCATACAACATAGAAAATAACATAAAAACATGAAAAAGTTAAAACCAACTTTCAAATGTGACAGGGAATTGATATTTCTTCATTCCTCGCACTCCTGAAGCAGATGGCAATGGTATTCGAAGTAAAAAACGTCCAGAATTCATTCTAAAATAAAGAATTAGGAAGATTCGAGTAGTAAATGTAAGAAAAAGAGAAAAACTGAAATCCAACATGGGAAATTTCCAACCTACCGTGCAGTTCTCGTCGCCGAGAAAATTTGACGCAGCCACGTAAATTTGCTAGTTGCCAGTAGAAAATTCATTCTGGCCGATTTTTTCTCCATTTTCAGTCAATATTATTCAAAAGAACTCTTTCTAACCGACAAAATTTTCTCTTTATCAAAGTGGAAGCCGAACCAGATTGAAAAATAGCAGAAAACAACAAAAATAAATGTAACGCTTCGCTTTTAAAGAGAGTTAACTGATAGAAGCCATCTCTTCCTATTTTCCTCCCCAAACCACGCAAATTTCATGCTTTCTCCTTGATATTATCATCAAGAACGATGTATTCCATCGTATTTATATTAGAAACATTAAAAATCATCAAAAATAAGCAATTCTTCTAGAAAATGGCTTCCCTTTCCGCTATGCTCAAGGATCACAATCAAAAGCAGCAATTGCGTAAAGAAACACAAGGTATAGTTCATAAATTAAGTTATCAAAAATTCTACAACCTTTAGAAAAGCTAAAAAATGAAGCAATAGTCGCTGCTCATAATTTATCGTCAGCCGTTGTAGATCATTTGAATTCAAAGTGAATTTTCCCCTTTTCCCACAGGAAAAAAGCCTTTTAGAGTATCTCAAGCTTATGGAAATCAAAAGCGACTTGATGTTGAAGCTAAAAGATTTGAAAACAATGCAGCTGCACTGGCTAAGCAGACTGAACAATGGCTAGCGATAACGGAATCGCTGAATCATGCACTAAAAGTAAGTCAGCCTTTTATTTCTCTATTTTTCTTATTTACTACTCCCAAAAACTATAGAAAGCATTCAAAAATAATTAGAAATAACGCAAAAAACATCAAAAATAAACGAAAAAGCTTGCGACACCCGGGATTCCCAAGCCGTCTCCGATCCAAGTACTAACCGGGCCCAACGTTGCTTGACTTGCCAGATCGGACGGGATGGCGTACTTTCAACGTGGTATGGCCGTAAGCGATTTCGCTTCATTTTTCATCGAAGACATCATTCCAGTTCATTTTTTGAGGTGTCAAACAACAAATATTAACAATACAGTAGTCCAAACTGTCCCACGAGTCTTTCCCTTCAAAAAGGTACATAATTTTTCATTTCAGGAAGTTGGAGACGTCTCAAATTGGTCAAAAACCATTGAAACTGATATGAAGGTCATTTCAGAAACGCTGAAACGCGTCTACCAAGGTATTTCCCTTTTTTCTGACTCCCATCCTAATCTCCTCCTTTCAGATAATTCCAAACCATCCACTTCTACCTCCTAAATCGCTGCAGAACCTTGCCCAAGCCATTTTTCTCCCCAGTGTGTCATTTCGTTCTACTCCTCCTTCTAAATTACTTCTCCTCTTCGGGTATATCAATAAAAATTCCGTTAAAATGTATTAGCAACCTTTAATTTCCATAAATAATGGAAAGCCTCTTTTCCCCTCACTTTTTCCATTGAAAACAGCCAGCGCCCATGCCACCGAGCGGCGCCCGCACTCTCTCGGTTACGGCCATACCACGTTGAAAATACGCCATCCCGTCCGATCTGGCAAGTCAAGCAACGTTGGGCCCGGTTAGTACTTGGATCGGAGACGGCTTGGGAATCCCGGGTGTCGTAACCTTTATTTTTCTTTCTTCATGTTTTTTGATTCATTTTTCGAGGGTTTTTGCCCTTTTTCGACTACAACAGCTAGTTTTAATTATCTTTAAAATAAAAAGAATCAAAGGAGTCATTTTGTGTGGAGGTTTATATAGCGTCTTGGGAAGTCAATAACAGTTCGCTAACAAAGCACACATTTCGGAATTAAAGTTTTCGGATCTTCCAACACGGGGCATTCAGTGCGCAGCACAGGATCCCCAGGCTTGGTTCTCGATAGTCGGATCCCCTGCACCCGTAAAGTCTCGGCAAGACAAAGGTATAAAAGCGTCACAGTTTTGTAACAGTTTTGAATAAAGATGGTCCTCCTGCCGAGACTTTACGGGTTCAGGGGATCGGACTACGAGGGCTGTGCCGGCGTCCCCACAAGGCTCTCTTCCGCCAAGGCTCTCTCCCGTTCCTCTGCCCGGATTTCTGATTTATTCGTGATCTTCGAAGCCTCATGGTCGTTGGGTCATCGTCCTCGCCTTGATCCCTATCTGTTCCCTACGGACGGCTAAAAAAACAGCGTTCGATCTGATTTGTCCTATTCTTCTTCGAGAATCTAAAGATGTGAAGGATGTGATAACCAGTACCTTCAGTCTTCCCCATATATGGACAGCAGCAAGGGGGCTCATACATAGCCCTCTATTTCTATATTTTTGACTATTTATAATGAATATTTTCTTCTCAAAACTTTTGGAAAACACTGGAGACCCTCAAATGGAGCGGAGGAGATCTCAGAAAGGTGTGCTCCCTTGTCTTACTTTTCCAGTTCGTCTCTTTTTAGCCTTACAGGCCCCTTCACCACCGACCTGGGGCCTCTTCTCATGGATACAGAGGAATTCAACAATGAGCCAATCCTGGATAAAGGGGCTTTCTATGGGATTCGAAAGCGGCGATGGAGAATTTGGATAGGCGGACTCTTAGCCAAGAGCGAGGTCGCCCCCTTTTCACCTGATTTCGATTGGTATCTGTAGGCTGCTTTTAACAGCTTCCCCACAACACGCATGCAGTCAATATAATCTAAACATAAGCGAAAACTTACGGGAAATGCTCAATGAATTTTGTTGTTATTTCTATTGCATTCATTATCGAGCCATGATCGAGGAAGAATCGTGGGATTCCCACTGGAACGGGCTGTCATGGTCCCGAAGCGAATCTACTTTTTTGGATGGAATTCGCTCCGGGACCTCAAAACAAGGTCTATACACTGGCTCTGGTGCAGAATGGGGGTCCAATGGAGAAATAAGGATCCAATGAGTTGGTCGGCGCGGTCTACCCAGAGTTTCTCTTCTCAAAATGAACGTTCCCAGGCATGTTACATATCGTTCGAAAGCTCTTGAACAGACGAATTCGACGGTATACTGAAAAGAATGGACACCACCAGGAAACAGTATTTATTTGCCACGTATCGCCGTTAGTTGCCTTATCCAGGATTATTTGCTGACATGACTGGGAACATCTATTTTGGGAGGAGAAACTCTGGGTAGACCGCGCCGATCACGCCATTGGACCCTCATTATTGTCGTTTTCATATTCCCCATAGAAAAAATGAGCAAAATCGTTTAATTTCTCTTTAAATTATAGCATTAAAACCAGTAAATCACGTCGTTAAAAATCATCACAATTTTATAATTTCTCAAGCTGCTCGGTCAGTTCGGCAATCTTCTCCTCCCATTCCGGCTTCCGTTCCAATTTGGCCAGTTGGTTTGGTAGGGGTTTCACCTCGCCGCTGTCTATTTTACTCTGAATTTTTAATATTTTTAAAAGAAAAATATAATAAACAGACCTTTAATTCTTCTATGGAGTCCAGCTGCTTTTGGCAGTTTTGTATTTTCCTCTTTATATGGTCCTGAGGAGTTATGATGGCGTTTGGCCGCTCGACAGCTGAAAATGGGTTATTTTTTTTTCTATTTTTTAGAATTACAAGATCTTTTACTTCAATAAAATGATATAAAAAGAAGGATACAGTAAAATTTACCGGTGATGGGAGCCTTGGGACCTGAAGAGGCCGCCGCCTGCATTGCGCGAGGCGTCATCCCCACGACATGACGGCCAGTAGTGGTAGCAGCCGCCTGCATCTTATTCTGGTACTTGGGCTGTTCATCTTGAGGAATGTAGCTGAAAAAAAGATGACATATAATGTATACCGGGTTAAAAATGTCATATTTTCTGGTATTTAGCCCCTAGTAATACTCAGGTTAGGGGACTTAGTGGAGACTTGGCGCGTTCTTTGGGTGGCAATTTTTTATCTACGGATGGAAAGCAGCGGTAAAAACTGAACAAAATAAGTTGGAAACCCCTTTTTTTATGCGGTTGAAGCGTTTCCCATGGTCGGGGCCTCATTCAAACGTCAAAGGAACAGTCGGGGAGTTTTTTTCAGAAAATAGAGAAAAAAAAATAGTTTTCTGGTCAATAATTTTTTTCGTCATTAGTCCTGGTGTCTGCGCTTCCCACTACAGGAGGCTCTAGAATCCCAATGAGGATAGGTTCAAGACCGTAGTGGTTCCAGCTGCTTGGAAATGGCCTTCCAGTGGAAATTTATCCAATTTTATTAATTATAGAAGAGCTGGTACCTTTTAAAAGTTAAAAATAATCAAAAAAAATGAACTCACCCCTCTTTTACCCGTCTCGCCTTCCGCCAAGTTCCGTCTGGTCGTTGTGATGCTGCTATAAATGTTCCTGGAAAGAAAATGTTCTTCATTTATGGGCCAAAAGCTCACCATCGTTCGTTTTAATCCGGTTGTCTCCAGTTTGAGCTGCTTGAGAATTGGACATTTCCTAATAAACCTAAAAAATCGGCTGATAATCTATAAAAAGCAGGATAAATAGACGACAAGAGGTAAAATTGGCATGCACCAGAGAATTCTTCACAAAATCAACGAAAATAACGAATTGATTTCAAATATTTTTATTAATTTTTTTCTCTTTTAAATTATTTTTCAAATTTTTTGAAAAAGGCTAAAAAAGAAAGATATATAATAACGAAGTAATATAAATACTAGCGAAAAATGTACAGAGGAGTGAAAAAAGGAGGGGAGGAACCGTTTTCCGAGCACTTTTTGATAGATTGGGGAAATTTTGACAAAATTTTCCTGAAAATTGACATTTTTGTGTGGCTGGCAATGATTGAAAGAGTGACAACGAAGTAGACAGGAGGTTAAAATGCAGAAAAAAAACTGATATACTATAGTATGATCCGGCAGGGGGAAGTAAGCGCGCGCCACTGATAATTCTTCATTTTACGCTAGTTTAACCTACTTTCTTCAAATTTTCTAGATATTTTTTTTTGTTTTTATGGTTTTAGAAGCCTTGGTGAATAAAAAGAAGCACTAAAATCTTCAAAAAATCCAAGAAAAATGTGTGAAATTGGGTAAAATGTAGAGTTAACATTGGCGCGCGGTTACAACCTACCGTATCATCTAAAAATGCTAGAGAATATAAAAAAATGGACAAATCAGCGCCGGAAAACAATATCACAGGTTCATTCATGAGGCGGTTTCTTTTCAATGTCTTATTTTTTGGAGGGGGAATAGCCTAACCAGAGGCTGCCGTCCGTCACATCTCGGGAACGAGCATTTCTCTTTTTAATTCTTTTATAATTTTAGGGAGTGGAGCAGTTTTTGGCATTTTTGCACTGTCCGGATGACGACAATTGGGACAAAACCATTTACCCTGAAAAAATGGAAAAATAATGGGAAAAAAGGGGCGAAAACGAACCTTTGGTTTCGATGTTAGTCCAATGCATTCGAAGTGGAACCATTCAATCTCACATTTGTCGTTATCACAGCCGACCATTTCACCGAAAGACACCTGAAAAGCGAAGAAATTAGAAAAATTGGAGCGAAATCGATAGAAAGCTGTTTTGCAGCGTCAAACGCGACGCTTTCTTCGATTTTCTGAAAAAATTGATTCAGCACTCCCAAATCTCGATCCAATTCAAAATCCACCTAGCTCACAAGATTCCCCATATTTTCTTTAGTGTATATCCATCGAAAGATAAAAAACAAAAGAGAAATTAAGGGAATGGGATCGAACCTACGGAACGACTAACTACAGTCATTGTAGCTGACCTGCCAGATCGGACAGGCGCGCCACATTGCAATACACCAAGTACACAAAAAAAATGGAACGGCCCCAGTTATAGCGTCCCATTTCTTTCTATTTACGAGATAAATTATGATAAATATATGTTTTTGTAGAGGAGATTCTGGGCTAGATTTTGAGGGCAAAGTCATCCGGAAAAGTTATCAAAATGTTGAAAATGTTTTCAATTTTAGAGAGAAAATGCACGCCAAGTAGGTCAAATGGCGTATTATGGTCATTTTTCAAGGTTCTAAAGATCTAATCTGGTTTTAAGGGCATCTATTGTTTCCTTCAAGATCCTTTTTGTTAAAAAAATAAAGAAAAAATCAATCGTTTCAAGACCTACCCGACTACAGAAGCAATAAGTCGGCTCTTCCTCTTCTTTCGCCGTTACCCTTGGTTTACTCAGCCGATTCGATGTTCTCTTCTTCAATTGACCTTCCTGAAAAAAAATACCCGTTTCTTCCTAAAAATAATGTCAAGATACCACTCGTTTCGGTCGTTTCTCTGCCTTCTCCCCGATGGAATTGATCTGTGTTGAGAGAGGAAGAATTCCCATTCCGGAGGCGGCTTTCCGTTTTCCTTTATTTAGTGCCAATGGTGGGGTGATTGGTGTATCGTCGTGGAGATTGTTCTCATTTCCGTTCGGGAGATCCGACAGATCGTAGTGATTATCCAAAGGCGGGGAATTCGTGTCCGGGTAGAATGGAATTGGCGTTTGTATCAATGGCGGCTGATTTAGGGGCTTCTGAAAGAAGAATTAGTTAAATCTTGTCCTTTTTCCATAAAATTTCCTCGAGAAAACCTTAAAGGAACCCTGAGGGACGTGCCGCCGAGTGCGCTCGTTAGCGTCGGCGCGCATTTGAATTTTGAACGCGTCTACCGTTTTAGCTTGCTTTTTCATTTTCAATGGCTAATTTGATGTTGTTTTTTTTATAAACAAGTGAAAGCACGGTAATAAATTACTAGAAAAATGTGTAAAAATAAGAAGAAATAGAGTAAAACGGAAGGCGCATTCAAAAATTCAAATGCGCGCCGACGCTTACGAGCGCACTCGGCGGCAGGTCCCTGAGGGTTCCTTTAAAGAATGCTTAAAATTCTAATAAAACCGAGATTTATAGGAGGAAAAGTGGTATTTTCCTCGCGTATGAAGTTTTAGCCCCGACGGCGGCGCTCTTTTTTAATCCTCCTAATCCTATTGGAAAATTAACTTTATAAACCTTTTGAATATCACTTTATATGGATTTCTGTACCGTAGGGATTGTTTTATCCGCCAATGTTAGAATTTTTCGATCTAAAAATGGTAAAAGTCGCAATTTTGAGAACACAAGTGGTTTTATGCAGTTTTATGGCTTCACAAGTAAACTTGGCCTGAATATTATTCTAAAAAAAGCAAGAAAACTTCAAGACGGGCAAAATATTGTAGATTACCACCTATTTTATGTTCTCCTATAGTTGAAATTTGTTTAAACTCTTTCAAAATCCCCGTTTTTGTAGTATGACCTCATCTCCTCTCTCTAATTAGAGTCTAGCTGATTCATGGCTTCATTTTCCTTTGAGGGCCGATTCGAAACATGCTCTATTGCTAATCTGTAACTGTTTTGTTTATAATTCCTTGGCATGTCTCTTTTTTTTCAAATTTTCACATCAAAGTCTACCATATTTTTGAAAGAAACACCCTAAAAACGCTGCAACAGATTGAAATGGGCGCGCTTTCCCGCTGTTTCAAAGGTGGCGCCTGCTTTTTCCCAAAAATCATAATTCTACCCAGTTTACTTTAAAATGAACACCTAGAAAAGTTTAAAAAGAAATAGAATCAAATTCGTACCCGTATAGGAACGACGGGTGTCCGTTTTGGTGTCTTATCCATCTCCGGTTTCGGTGACAATACCGACGACCCTCCCCCTATCCCATCAATTCCAATGCCTTTCTTCCTTCCAAATTGTAATCTCCTCGGTGGTATCAATGCTAAAATTCCCCCAATTTAAAAAAAATAAAGTGAAAAGCTCACGTTTCTCCTCTGGCGGCCGTGATTTTCCCATAATTGAGAAGACTTCGTACCCTTGTTGGGAGGAGACGGCTCTCCCCGCCGAAGTAGCCACTTCCAACATCAGCAACTTTTTTGTCATCTGGAAAATTAGGAATTCTTGTAAAAAATGGGAGTAACAAACCTCAGTGAGCATCTTTTTGAGCTCTTCTTTACTTGGTTTTGGGTCTTTGCTTCCATTTTGGGGATTTTTCCTTATTATCGCCTCCAGTTGTCCTATCAAGCGGTGTTGTATTCTCAAGGAATTGCCGGTTATTTGGGGGTGGCGTCTGAAAAAGAAAGGATTAAATAAAGCCTCTAAAATATGGGGAACGGGGCCAAAATGGCCCGTCCACTGGAAATTTTGAAGCGAGTCCTCCCAAGGCTCGGCCCCGGATAGTCGGATCCACTGCACCCGTAAAGTCTCGGCAAGACGAAGGTATAAAGGCGTCACAGTTTTAAATAAAGATCAACCTCTTGACGAGACTTTACGGGTGCAGGGGATCGGACTATCGAGGCCAAATGGCTCCCCAGGGGCGAAATGCTCCCAAAACGTTTCGAGCTACTTTTCTGACAGCCCAAAATAACTTTGCCGAATCTTTTTTTTTTGGCAGTAGGTCTAATTTTCTATCTTATTTTGACAGTAAGCTTCCCAGCTATGAAGACGCCAAAAGCGGCAGAAGCCCACCTCTTCACCTTTGCCGCCCCTTGTTTCATCGTTGTTGGCCCAAAATTGGACCCACCGCCAGTTTTAGTTGATAATTCTTAAAGGAACAGTCTGGTCGGGGGGTGAAGTCACGGTAGTACGTAGCGCGCGCTGCGTATTTTTTGATATTTAGTGAACCAGCTTCAAATTTCAAATTCCTTTTATGGGGATCGTTTTCCGTATTTCCTGCAATGCAATGCATTCGACTGCCTACCAGAAGAATAATCAGCAAAAAAAATTATCGAAAACATGTGAAAATATCGAAATAATAATCAAAAACGAAAATAATGCTTTGAAATTCAAATGCAGTTTGGGCGGGACGTGGGCGCACTTGGGCGCACTCTTTCGCCCGACCGGACTGTTCCTTTAATTACCACGCTTTTAATTACTGCTAACGGTGAAAAGGTCTAAATGAGTCTGTTTACCCCCTCTATCGCCCTATGAACTCCTTTGAACCGGCTCCTTTCCTTCCCAAGCACCTGTTGTGAGCTAATTGGGTCAATTTGCCTACATCCTGACGGTATTTCATCGAAAAGTAGCCAATTTTGACGGCTTTTTGGACGTATTTTGGCTACTAAAAGTAGCAGAGTCCTGGAGAAACCTTTTCCCTCACTCCGGTGATCATTTTAGCTGGTAAAGTGCTAAAAAACCTCGTCTATCCTGTCCCCACCAAAAATTAAACGTATACGAAAATAGCGACTCACAGTGCTTGAAAATTCCGATCAAGATGTAAAAATTTGTCCGGTCCTATGAACGGTACGGGCGTTTTCTTGACCGCCGCTGCTGGGTCCGGTTTCGCCGGTTCCGGTTGGGCCTCTCCGTGTTCTCCCGGCTGTTCCTCAGGTTCCGGTTGTTCAACCGGTGACGATTTTATCCGTCGTGGGATTTGTAGATGTTGGTGGTGTGAACTGTGGCTGTTTGGTTGTGGCCCCGCCGCCGGTTGTGGCGGCTGTAATTCTACTGCCGGCTGTGGCGGTGGAGGGGATGTGGGTAGTGTGAACTGTGGTTTCACAACCTGTGGCTCTTCTAGCTGTGGCTGTCGGCCTTCTTCCTCTATCACCTGTTCTTGGCCGCTAGTACTGGGACCAGCCTCGTCGGCAGGCAGATACATAGAACCAGGATCTCCGCCGTTTCTTTCTGAATTTTTTAAATTAATTTAAATCTAAAATTTAGGCGGGAATATGAAAAAGACGAGAAGAAGACTTTGAGACTGAAAGTGACCTGACCGGGCGCTGCTGCAGTCCCCTCCAAGGTCAGTGTGATATTTAGGGTCATAGGAATTCCATAATACGTTAAAGGGCCGCCGGAAATCATAGAAAAGTGGAATTTTCGAACTAAAATAGTTTAAAAATAGGAAAAAATGAAGGAAATGGGGAAATAAAGCCATTTTAGCTCGCCAGGAATCAAAAAGAAGGAAATTCCGCCGGAAAAACTGATTTTTTAAAGGAAATTACACTATTCAAACAAAATTTTAATGTATAGAATATAAAAAACAGATTAATTTCTCAATATTAAAGGAAAAAAAATGAGATTTGAACTGATATCCCACCCTCCAATCAAGATAATCCGCCCCCTACGCCCAATTGCGTACTCTTTCAAAAATAAATGTAAAGTATATAGAATTTAATGGAAAATATCACTAAAACTAATAGATTAAACTCAATACTCTACTAAAATAAAAAAATTTATGGAAAAAATGGGTTAAAATGATGAAGAAACGGATTATAGTCGGCGGTCACGCCCATGAAACGTGCAGAAATTCAAAAATACATTTTTTCCCGGGAAAAGGGGCAAAGTTTTAGAGAAAAGCATAATTTATTAGCAGAGTTTAAGTGTAAAATGGATTAAAAAAAAAGAAAAATTTTAAAGGACCAAAATTTTTGGAAGAAAAGGGCGTTTCCCGGTGCCAACTGTCTTGGCTCAAATCTCGTCGAAAATTCTTCAAACAGGGGGCAGACCTTTAAAGTTATGTACAACTAGGCCAAAATAATGGGAAAATAAAAAAAAATAAAAAAAACCCCCGGGAAACGGGTAGAAAATTTTTTAGAGGCAAACGAATTTGACGAAAGGTTTCGGCGGGGGAATGAGGGTCAGAAAGGGTCAGGAATGGCTCAGGAAATTGGAAATGGGCTAAAAATTGAGAAACGAAGAGAATTAGCAAAAAATTCGGAGAAAAACGGTTTAAAACGCGATGAAAAGATTAATATTTATGTTCAAATTGCCGGGAAATATTATAGCCTTCGAATAGACGCCGCTTGGGTTGGAGAGACACAGAGTACAAGGGGCGAGTCTCTGCCTGTCTGACGCTAGCCGACTCTCCGCTCTCTGACCCGCTTTTGAACTGAAAATTACTAGATTTTCTATTAATTCACATTAAAATAGACCATAAAATAGACCTTTAAAAGTCCCGAATTTAGGGAGGAAGAGGAATGAAATAATGGATAATGCCGGCCTCCGGAAGATCGCAGAAGAGGCCAGGAAATGGCTAGCTCAAGGGCCCAGGACCTTTTCCAGTAGGAAAATAAAATGCGGACATAAAGAAGTGATCCTAAAGTACTGGAGCAGTGATGATGTAGCGGAAAATTATCAAGAACTCTTCCCCAGGTAGGCATTTTCCCTATATTTTGCCCGGTTTTCTTCCAGGAACTTATTTTAACCGAAAAATGGGTGAAACCCCAAATTTTCCTAAAATTGTAAGCGTATAACAGGTTGAAAAAGACTGCTCTTTCTAGAATTTAAGTGGTTTTCGAGGAAAAAGTGGAAAATTGAAGGTATTTAGCCGTTTTAGCCGCTAAAAATGAGTTTTCAAGGCATAGCGCGCCCTTTTTGCCGTCAGGAGCTTGTACACCACTAAAATGATATGAAACTCAACTTTTTCGAATTTTTTCAAACTGTAGATCGTCTAATTCATCGTTTTCTACACAAAAATTGGAAAAATTCTGACCTTTTCTTCATTTTAACCCCTGGAAATGCCATATCCGGCGCTTCCCTCCATTCTGCCTGGAAATTTGGGAAATTGATCGATACTCCGATCCCCTGCACCCGTAAAGTCTCGGCAGGAGGATCATCTTTATTCAAAACTGTTACAAAACTGTGACGCCTTTATACCTTTGTCCTGCCGAGACTTTACGGGGGCAGGAGATTGGACTGTCGAGGATTGATCCCTTTTGAAGCTGGGAACCTAATAATTTTTTTATGTTTTTTTTTTCAGAGAAATTGTCAAGACGAAAAACCTCGACCATCTCTCCTATCCCACAGAAGAATCGGCTCACTCCTCCCAGGAGGCCACCGTCAGCTGGGAGACCCATTGGCTGGCCGTCGTCCAGCGCCTCGGCTTTTCATATGTCCATCTAACCAAGGTAGGCCTCAATTTTCTATTTATTTTAGACCATTTTGGAATTTTCTAGACTGGAATGCAGTTGACAGTCTGTCCGATGCGACTCCACCCCCATATTTTTCCTTATTTGGCGTGGATTATCACTGAGAAAGAAGTGGTTACCGTGATTGACGCCTTCCTGGGAGAAGATTTCTTACCGTTGGAGACGGTTCTGCGGTATTATTCGAGCAATATTGACTACGATTCACAGGTAATCCACAGTTTTATAGAAATTCATAGAACAAGTATAATTTTCATTGAAATTTCAATGTTATACAATTAAATTAATGGGGGTTTAACGACGGTAGAACGGTAGAATATCTATTAAATGTTTTCCTTCGTGAAGTCCAGAAAAAGTAGGTCGACGGCTTGCTCTCTGTTGCGGTGAATCAGTTGCACTGCTCATCATGTCATAGATGTAGATTGAACCTGAAAAAACGAAAGCATAATTAATTAGCATACCCATTAGGAATCGATTATGACTATGTTTCTATTGATGATTGGATAATTACCTGCTTCTGTTGTCGCCTTCGGTTGCCTCCAGAAACAAATCGTAACAACTTTGTCCTCATCGTTCTTTCTTTCATCCAATACCATAGATAGACTCTTTACAAAGTAGTGATCCCGATGATCTGCTGCTCTTGTATTGGATAACTTAACATTTGTATACTGAAAACAGCATTAGAAATGAATATAGCTATCTTACTTACCTTTAGATTAGTAAAACAGTCTCTGCCATTTTTCTGCTTCTTCTGATATTCTACTTTCTTTGTCGGGATATCGGTAAAGCACTTCAGACGCCTAGCTGGTCCCAGCTTAAAGTCGGTACCCTTTTCAACGCATTTGAGCTCAACAAGGGGCATTTTGGTATTGAAGTTCTTGTGCAATCGACAATCGGGATTTTTCGATGTGAATACTTGATATCTATTATCGTATACAATCCTATAAGCAGCATATGATTCTTTTTTCCCCAATTGTATTATTTCATGCTGAAGAAAATATTGAAAAATAAAAGAATGATCTGGATTACCTTCGATACTGGATTCTCCGCTGCTATAGCAAATGAAAGGGCAGCTAAATCCAGTTGATTATTGCTTTCATAGGTATAGCCTTCATTAAATAAGCTAACAGTGTTAGCATTCCATCTGACCAGGAGGGTAATATTTCTACTTTGGGTAAATGTACCATCAATAGTACAGAGTATCGCATTTAGTTTATTATACCTTATAAACATCTGAAATTTTCATTAGAGATCAATTTATAAGGGCAGTAAACTTACAGTAAATTGATCTCTATTTATACTATTTGCAACGGCATTTTCTACCCACGTTGTGTCTTGGAATAGAGTATTTTTATTCTTCTGTTGATAATCTTCATATCGTAATGGGTAATCAAAATCCTTTCGAGATTCATCCAACTTTGGAAAATATTCATCTTTCAAAATTTCTAGAGTCCCCTCAGTTATAAGATTAGTTCCATCAGTTCCAAAAATACATATGCGTTCTGGTTGAGGAAGTTGGGGTTCAGTCATACTGAAACAATACTCTGGATTAAAAAAAGAAAGCAGTCAACAAGGTAAAAAAATAGAGGAAGCAGGTAAAAAAAAAGGTAAAAAAAGGTAAAAAATAGAGGAAGCAGGTAAAAAAAAGGTAAAAAAGGTAAAAAATAGAGGAAGCAGCTAAGGAAATTTTGATAAGATCGATCAAAACAGCTATTCAGTTTAGTGTTTGACTCGCCCGGCCAGCGCCTTTTATACACCAGTGGTATTTCTCCCCTTTGCTCCAGTGGTATTTCTCCCCTTTGCTCCAGTGGTATTTCTCCCCTTTGCTCCAGTGGTATTTCTCCCCTTTGCTCCAGTGGTATTTCTCCCCTTTGCTCCAGTGGTATTTCTCCCCTTTGCTCCAGTGGTATTTCTCCTCTTTGCTCCGGTGGTACTTCTCCTCTTTGCTCCGGTGGTTTCTCGGTTTCTGGAATACACGAGTTTTTCGCGTTTGAGGGTTCGTCACTTCGATAAGAAAGGAATGCAAACAGAGAGGAGCATCCATATTTGATTTGCTGACTTAATGTCTCTGACACTAGCTGACTCTTATAACTCAAATGCTTTCCCTCTTTTAATTGTTTTCTGTCATAAAAAATTGACTCACAGTGGCCTATTCTGGTAGGTAAACTTGATTAGAGCGGCGCTCAGTCAAGTCATTACAGTAATCAGAGGATGACCGGGGCTCCCTTCCTTTTCCGCTTAACGGCTCTCTTTTTTTCAAGTCTGCCCTAGGGAGAGAGAGAGAGAACTTCCCGCTTGAGGTATAGGGCCGTGAAGCGCTCGCGTAGACGCTCTCCCCTCCCGGCGACGTTCTCCCGCCTTCTCCCTCTCCCGGAGCCACTGCCCCAAAGGAAGAAGAGAGACCCGCGAAGCGGGCGCCGGCCATCTGGTTGCCAAATATGTAATAGGTGTACCGCTCTCTGATGAAAATGTTTAGGGGGTTTCTGTTCTTTTCAAACTGTTCTTTTTCAGATCATAAACCTCCTCACAGCTCAAGTAGCCGAGCTCTGTGGTCAACTATACGGCTATGGCTTGAATCTAGCCCTGGAACTGCACTCCGTCTACTGTGACGACGCCCTCTGGCTACTTTTTGACCCGTTCGCTTCTATTTTCAAGAAAACCAGGTAGTTTTTTTTATTTTGTTTTTGTTTTTGAGAGGTCAAATAATGGAGAAAATTTAGAATAGACCTTGAAAGATGTACCGAGCTGTGGGTCACAGGGAAGAAATCCAACTATGACTACATTCTGGACTTGAATAGAGCAGCTGGGAGGAAACGAGGGGAAGGTGGGACTTTGTTCTATTTTTTGATCTTTTCTTGAGCGTTGAGAATACCATAATACTTTCTATAAAAGTAGTCCAAAATTTTAAAAACAAATCCTGAAGGCTTTCTAACGGATCAGGCCCTCGGTCCAGACGGCGCGGGCGTTCAAAATCTTCCACCCTAGGGAAGGTGGTTCCAAAAAGAAGCTGCCACGTTTTTCGAGAGGTTACGGCACTTTTCTCTTCAGAAATATTCTTCTCAACTTGCTTATACCGTAAAAATCCTTATTTTCCCATTTCAGTCCACAACCACCCTGTTTTCCCGTGGATCTGTGACTTTTCCAAGAAAGACAGCGGATGGCGGCCACTGAATCGGACAAAGTTCCGTCTAAATAAGGGAGATGATCAATTAAAGTAGGTATTTTAATTCTATCTCATTAAAATTACTATTCTCTTTAAAGGGAAACCTATAATCGGACCCCAGCTCACCATGTGGCTGAACTTCTCTCCGATATCGGCTACATGGTCTATCGAGCCCGAGTAGAGTCAAAGGAAAAACTTTGCAGGCATGTTAGGAGCAAGGTAGGGTATTTTAGACCTTTAGTTTTCCTTTTCATTAATCTTTTTCTCTAAAAGACTTTTAAAATTTAGTGGGTGCCGTTAGAATACCCCGTCAGTGTCTCCCGAATGTATGAATGGACGCCAGATGAGTGTATCCCGGAATTTTTTGATTCACCAGAGATCTTTAGTGAGTTTTGATGTTTATTAGACCTTTAACTGAGTTTTTAGGATCAGTACATCCGGATATGCCAGATTTGGAGCTGCCGCCATTTGCCCAGAGCCCACAGGAATTCGTCCAATGGCACAGAAAGATGCTGGAGAGCGAAGAGGTCTCGAAGAACTTGCATAAATGGATTGATCTCACTTTTGGATATCTGGTAGGCTTTTATTTAATTTTTGGATCTTTTCAAGTTACAGTAGACCTAGGATTTCACCAACAAGTGTCCAAAAAATTAGGGGGGGACTCAAAATTCCGAAGTATCGAGGCTTTCCGGATTTACCGGGCAATTTTACGCTGATTTTTTTATCCTCGAGCCACCAGGGGGGAAAAATCTTTGGCAAACTCAAAAATAGCCCGGGAAAGACCTCGGACTTTTTAAAAACCAGCAGAGCAGATAAATCCCTCTTTTGATCCAGCCAGTTCCAAATTTTTGGCCTTTTAACCCCCTTTTTCTATATTTTCCTCTTTCAGCTCTCCGGCGACGAAGCAGTTCGTTCCTTCAACGTCCATCTCTCCCTAGTCGAGCGCTCAGCCAATCGTCTCCGTCGTTGGGGAGTCGTCCAACTTTTCGACCGGCCCCACCCCAAGAAGGATTCCCCCGATGATTCTCTGGAGGAAAAATTACTTCGAATGGATTTTCCAACAACTGTAAAAATTGAAAAAGAAGTGGAAGAAGACGATGAGGACTCATTGGTTTCGATTTATCGTCAATTGAGGCAAAAAGTGAGCCGTTTTATTTTAAATTTTACCAATTTATTGAATTGTAGAGAGTTGATAGATTTGCCAACACTATGTTGAGTTCATTTTCCCTACTGGAACAGATTTGCCTGGCTCCTGTGACCTACGGAAGGTTTCATAAGGAATGGCTGGAGAGGAATTTCCGACAGCATGCTCATTTGATACCACTGTACGTTTCTCTCACCGTTCTTTTCAACTTTTCTACTAATTTCAGATCCCTGCGGGACCTAATCGAAGAGTACTCCATCAAAAAATCTACCTTGCCGTTCCCAAAAGAATTTCCGCTGTTCTTGATCACCGAGATGAACGTTCCCTTTCCGGTAGGTTCTAACCTTTCATACAGGGGATCTCAGATTAGAAAATTTGTCGTTGTGGGGCCTTATGAAGCGCCAAAACTTTTTAAACCGCTGAGCATGCATAGGCAAACGCCCAATTTCGGGCGCGCCCATTTTCGGGGGTCGACGGGAGTTTCGGGCGTTTGTGTCCGTATCTCGGTCATTTTTAGGTCGATTTCAAAAAAACAAAGACCTAGTTGGAGAGCACTTTAGGGCGATTCTAATGAATGTAGCACAACTCGACCAACTCATCAAGATTTAAAATAAATGACGCTTTTTCAGCTAGTGAATCTCCACGACAAGCTTTCCGACTTCTATTCTCTTCACATCCTTCGGCGTTCAATTCCAACGGACAATGACAACAACTGTAGGTCTTAATTTATCATTTTGGATTATTGTAACTCCAAAAATCTTATACAAAGCTCTTTATTTGTTTCCCTAGAATGATTTCCTTTTCCTGCCTAGGCCCTCTTCTTGGCGACGACTCTCCTAGCGGCGACCCTTCTAGCGGCGACGCGCCTTTTCGCGGCTAGGCGTCTTCTTTTAACAGCTGCATGGCGAGCCACATTCTAAAATTTCCACCATTTTTCTTTCCTTATTTTTGATTCCTCACCCTATTAGCAGCGACGTGGTACATCCTGGCGGCTCCAGCTCGTGGCGGGCAGGGACAGTAGGCGGCTAAATTTCATCATACTCCGGAAAGTTGGAGGATTACCGTCACTTCCAGGATTACCGGAATTACCAGGAGCTCCTGGCTGGCCGTCTCCTCCAGGGGCACCGGGATTTCCAGGAGGTCCTGGGGGCCCAGGTGGTCCGGGAGGGCCCATACCGCTGCCTCCTCCTGGCCGGCCAGGTTGACCAGGTTGGCCAGGGGCTCCGGGTCTCCCAGCGGGTCCTGGTAGTCCCTTTGACCGTCTTCCAGGCTGTCCTGGTTGACCGGGCTGGCCGGGACCTCCTGGCTGTCCTGGTCCTCCGGCATCCCCCATAGGTCCTGGGGGTCCGGGTGGGCCTTGTCCTGATCCACCGCCGGGCTCTCCGGGCTGCCCATCGGGGCCACCGGGTCCGGGTGGTCCGTTCTGTCCTGGGGGTCCTGAATTTTATTTTTTTTGGATGGGTAATCAACTGAAAATTACCTGGGGGTCCAGGGGGGCAGGATATGCAACCTCCGGGGCCGCCAGACAAGATTCCAACTCCTGCAGTTCCCGGCTTTCCTGTCTCTCCAGGAAGGCCGTCATCTCCTCGCTGTCCCGGTTGGCCAGGGGGTCCGGGAGGTCCTCGAGGGCATCCAGAAGCTTGAGCACCGCAATTACACTGGGAAGCTTGTCTCTTTTGGCGGGTCACGGTGAAAGGACGACTGGTAGAGGCCATGGAATGCCAGGCGCCGTTGGCTAGGTCCTAAAATTTCAAACTTCTAAGATTTCCGGGTTACGGTACCTTAAAATCTTCCATATCGTTCATAACACCATCATAGAAGTTGTTAATATCCTGGAAGAGAAAGCCGACACCGATTATACAGGCGACCAAAGCCAGCCCGGAGGCGCAAGAGGCCGCGACCACTAGGGTCTTGGCGGACATCCTCTAAACTCAAAATTTAAAGGTCTAAACGGAAAAATGTAATATTTTCTACAGTAGGAAGGCAAAAGGAGCTGGCTGGCTTTTCCCCACTCGGCCGCCTGTATTTATACGCCTTGTGTGACCGCCGACTTCTATCACACTCTCCACTTGGCTACGCGCTATTTCCTACTTGAAACTAATCAAAAACCACTCTAACTCTTCTTCCCTTTTGGGCACTTTTCACTTTACGCGAGGCCTTTTTTCTATGCGGCGACAATCACAAACCATTAGCTGCCGTTTGGCAGTGGGGCTAAAACCGGCGAGCGCGGCCGAGAGTGGCAATGTCAAGAGCGCATTATGGGGTGCAAAAACAGCGGGGGAAAAGAAAATAACAACATTCTAGAGAGAGGAAACAACACGTAGAAAGCCAAAATGCTGTTTTAAAGGTCTAAAAAGGGGTATCATCCTTCATTGAAGAGGTTTTTCCCTCATAAACCTTTCAATATCCCAGAAACCCTCAAACATTAAAAGAAATCTCAAATTTTACCAGATTTTTTTTTTATTTTACCAGCATTTCAACAGTTTAGAACGTTACAGTAACCCTAAACGTTATTACAATACCCTTAAAATATCAAAATTTGCTCCCAAAAGTCGAAAAAACGGCGAAGACCCTGGAAACGGCGTTCTGAACTTTTGGTTGTAGAGCCGACAAAAAGCTCTTCAGAACCATTTTTTGGTTTTCTACTAGTTTGTTAACTTTTTTCCTTTTTCAGACAGTAAAATTCAAGCCTTCCTTGCTCGAGAATCCGACGCCTTGAAGCTTTTCGTCACCGAGAGCGCCGACATGCAATTCGTTGTGGTTCCACTGGTTCGCCGATTACTCGAGGATCCGTCGGCTGCTGTTAATGTTGTAAGTGAAACCGTCCGCTGCTTCCTGGTTTACGAGTGCAAGTTGGTATCAATTCGGGAGTAAAAACGGGAGTAAGGGTGGAACGGACAGTTTGGATGCTATTGGGTTGTTAGCACAGGGAAAAATAGACAGGAACAGAGGAAAATGAGCCACTCCCTTGGACTTTTGACAACTGCTCGAGCAATTTCTCCCTGAACCCGTAAAGTCTCGGCAAAACAAAGGTATAAAGGCGTCACATTTTGTAACAGTTTTGAATAAAGATGATCTTCCTGCCGAGACTTTACGGGTGCAGGGGATCGGACTATCGAGAACCGAGCCACGAAGAAGCTAGGGTTGGCGAGATTTTGCTGCGGAAAAGGAGAGGGTAGACAGCTGTCTAACTGTGGCTGTTTCCGTAATTCCCCCGCTTTTTATCCAAAAACACTATCATTTTGATATTTTACAGTTGAAAACAGTCCTTCCTTCCAGGCCCATCGTCTGATGGCTGTGGTCGCCCGCAGTGTCGACGAGCAGGCTCTCCAAAACTTGGTTCCCGTCCTGGTTGACCTCATTTCCAACGAATCCTCCTCCATTCGGGTAAAAATCCATTTATCTTCAATTTTACTCCGTTTTCAGCTCCTAGACCGTCGTTTTCTCCTCCCCCTATCGGTTATTTACGGCGCTCCAAAGTTCTTCGATGTTTTTCTACCTCCTCTAGTCGAGGCGGTGGTCTCGAAGATATACGATCGAAGTGTAGTTGCCAAGGAGTCGATACTCTGGCTCAGCAAGCGATATGGACCGGTTGTCTGTGCCCGATACTGCTCCTCCAATTTATTACGGATCATGGGAATCTGCTACGATGGAATGCAACTGGTTGGCAGTGAACAGGAGCCTACGGTAGGGGAACCCCCATTTTGGTTTATTTTTCCGGGGGATACCTTATTTTGAAGGGAAAAATGGGTTCCCCAGGGCGCGCCAAGTCTTCTGAAGCCCCCAATCGCCGCCAGAAGGGTCTATATCATTCTATCTTTCCATTCCCACACGTTTACGTCATTATACAGCGGATTATAGGCGATTGAGCAGCCGACAACTATTTGCCAAACCATTGACCTGGCCCATATGGCAAGGTGGCCGAGAGGTCTAAGGCGCTGCGTTCAGGTCGCAGTCTCTTCGGAGGCGCGGGTTCGAATCCCGCCCTTGTCAAAACCCTTTTGCTTTATTGCGTTTTTTCCTTTTTATTCAAAAAGAGAACCCGTTTTCTATGGAACACATACGGAATTAAAAAAGAACAACGGTAAAAACTGTTTGACAAGGGCGGGATTCGAACCCGCGCCTCCGGAGAGACTGCGACCTGAACGCAGCGCCTTAGACCTCTCGGCCACCTTGCCATGTTTGAACTTTTCAAAACAGCGGCTTATCTTCCTGTTAATCCTATCGACCAGATCGTAAATAGACCAATTCCAGGACGTTTTCTCGATTCCCCTGGCTGGAGACACTCAATGCCTTCGGGTACTGGAAGCTTTGACCGAAATTGCCGCCACCTATTCCGTCACCTTCATAACCAGTCAATATATTCCATTCTGTGTGGATCTCGTCGAACAATGGCACAAGCGGGCCACTCCGGCGCTTGAATCCTCTCTTGTCGCCGTTTTGAGCCTTACGCGGCTCTCTGCCAACGCGATGAATGACCACTTACTCATGAATTATATCCAGGTACCTATAATTTTTATATTTTAAAGGTCTAAACCGCCAATTTTAAGGAATACATCATGGATAAGATCCTCTCGCGGATAATTCTATCCTGTCTCCAAAGCGGATGTCAATTTACCGGCAGAAGGAACCGATTGATCATCCTCTGTCGGGCTATTGCTCTCCTCCATGAGATATCAATGAGAGTGGGAGCAGAGGTGGCTAGAACCCATATGAAGGAGCCTTTTGCTTCCCTGTTCAACTGTTTCACGGCTCTGTACTATGCTGACGATCAGCTACAGATCAAGGAGAGGGACCCGCCTTTTAAACATGTGAGTTATTTACCAGGGGTTCACTTTCTCTGTAAAAATTCATCTGGGGGCGAATTTGGGCGTCCCGGGACCCAATTTTGCGGGGGTTTCTTGTTTTTCTTCCTCCCTGGCCTTCTTGAAGTGTTTTAACAATTCAAAAATTCCGTTTATAGTCTATTTTTGACTGAAGAGACAGGCGCTTCGGGTCCTCTAGACTATTTTGTTGTCAAGTGTTACTGATTTTCAATTTCGCTCCTGAAAATCAGAGACCTACGATCATTTTTCGAAAAAGGATCCCGAAACGCCTGATCCTTGGTCTGAAAAGAAATGATAATTGTTGGTAGACCAGTGTAATAACACCTTGAGTCAAAAATGGGACTGTGATCTAGTTCCGGGGCTTTCTGTCAAACCAAGAGGAGGAAATACTGACCAAGCTTCTCATTTTTGGTCCAGAGCTTCTGCTTGCTTTATTTTGAAACTGAATCTCTGCAAAAACGGCCTTTGAAATCTTGTTGGTTGGTTAAAAATGCCCCCCTTCCTTCGTTAACCCAGAAATCCATCGGGAATCATTTTTACAACGATAAAAAAGGCCGACGTGGTCCCGAAGAGGTTGCGCCGCCCGATTTTGGGGAGTTATTACCGGTACCATGCCAGAAAAGGGGTTGGAAGTCTAAAAAATGACCACCTTTCCTTGTTATCTCACCCATTGTCAGGAATTCTTCGCCATTCCTCTCTGGCTCGCCACCGCCACAGTGGATCGCTTCGTCCTGGACTGGGGTGTGCCTCTTCTCACGGCTCTTTGTCCCGACCCCGCCTTCCTGGTTCCTTTTGTCACAAATCTCGGTAAATTTTGCTATTTCCCCCCTAAAAACAATATGTTTCAGCTCCACCAATAGGATCGCCTCGACATTCCCCCGGCCATTCCTATCTCCCAGCTCTACAGCCCCATTTCCATCTTTCCTCTTCTCTACCCTCTGGAAATCGGCTGTATTCCCCCGGAGTGACGAATACCTCTCCTTCGTCGATTGGCGGTTTAGCTCCTTGTGATTCTGGCTCCCTTTCGGCGTTGTGGTGCGCCCGGGTGGCGGTAGCAGCCGTCTCCTCGCAAAATCGACCAACTTATCGACTGGATCAGCTGAATTTGTGCTCATTTGAAGGGCATTCCGGTTCAATCAAGTGCATTACCGCTCTGAGCAATGAAAATTCTTATATATCCGGATCTAGTGATAAAACAGTCAAGTGAGTTGTCTACAGTACTCTGAAAAAATAGTACTCGGGCTTTCGGTTACTGTAGTCATGCGCTAAACAGCGGGCGAGCCGTTGCTTGGCGCGCGTTGAACGAAATTGGACTAAATTGAACTTTTGCATTTTTCTCCCATTTTTGACACATTTTATAATTTTTAAATTAGTTATTCGTAATCAGCACAAAATTCTGCATATTTTAGTCATTTTAACTCCTTCAGGTTGTGGTCAATGAAGTGTGAATTTGAGAAAGTAGAAGCACAGTGGACCTACACGCTCCATAATCGCTCTGTCGTCTCCATTGCCTCCATTCCGGATGGCTCAATTGCTTCTGCCGATGGTACGGTACATGTCTGGGATCCCTTTCGTGGCAGTACCCTGTTCCAATTGGAATGGCCCGAAGGAATGGTCTCCTCCCTCTGCGCCGTTGATCGCTCCACCATTGCCGCCATTTCAAGCCTCCATCATACTGTAAAGTAGGGATTTTCTCCATCTTTGACTTCCTTTTTCTATTTTTAGACTCTTTGACGTTAGGGTAGGTTACTGGACAGCGGATTTGAAAGTGGCCAACATGACAGGAGTTACAAAAGCTGTTACAGTACACCAATCGAGTCATAAAATGGCAGTGGCTCTGTCGAATGGAACGGTACTGGTCATGGACAGCAGGACAGGAAAAGTCTCGACATTGAGCCATGGAAACAGCACTCATCCCATTGGAGTAAGTAGGGGAAGAGAACACTGACTTTCTACCACCACGTAAACATGCTCTATTGACAATAACCAGTAAGGGCGCTCTACGGTCAATTTTGGCTCTTGCTCCCATTTTTTCCAATAATGCCGCTATTTTGGGCCTAAAAATTATAGAAATGCTGATTTTTCTGGCTCTCTTGGTTGTCGCCAATCTTGTCTTGAATACTGGCGCTCTATCGCCAATTTTCTGCCCCATAAACGCACCCTGTAGCTAATTTTTTACGCGGAATTCCAACAAAGCATCCGTGCTCCACAGTTTGCTCCACAAAATGGTCGAAAACCCCTAAAATTCAGTTTTATAGCCAAAAATTTGCATTTTTCCAGATCCACTGGCTCACAGAGACTGATTTCCTCGTTACCGACGCCGATGAACAGGCGGTTATCTTCTCCTCCACCCCTAGGATTCAAATTGCCCGCCGCTTACCAGACGTCGTTTCTTCCGCTTGCTTCGACGGCCAGCTCCTCACCACCCTCCATAATAATTCAACTCTACGGATGTATAACGATCAGGATCAGGTAGAATTGTATATTACGGAGTAAAAAAGGAGATTTCAGGTTCTCGAGACGAAATTGCGAGGCGATCCTACTCAAATTCTACGCCTTCCTCTAAATAATGCCTTTCTTATTGGATATCAAAATGGATCCATGAATCTCATGTGCTAGACTGAATAGTAAAAACGGGTAGCTGACAATGTATATTACAAGCCATTCCAATTGATGAAATTGTGATAAAAGATGAAATAAACTTTTTCATTAGCATTTTGAAGAAATTGGGATACTCTGGAAAATACTGTAATAAGTAAGAGGAAGAACACTTGAAAACGGTTAGCTGCAACGGATTTATTATCGAGTACCCTTAGAAAATGCTGGCTGGTGTTAAAACTCGGTTGGTCGACTCTCTTTTGTCCGTAGACGATAAAAAGAGAGAACACAATACGGGCAACAGTAGACCGCATCGGCTACCACGACCCAGATTATTGGTAAGCTGGCTGCATGGCATCGTCAACTTCTTTCGCCTCGATGCAGGCACAGCTTATGAATTCGATAATCCTGTTCTGTAGGTGGCCGGAACTTTGTTTTGGGTTACTGGCGTCCCATCGGCTACCACGACCCAGATTATTGGTAAGCTGGCTGCATGGCCTCGTTGACTTGCGCACCGGTGATGGCGGCATCGTAGAGCAACTTTTTAACGTGTTCTGTCATCTTTTTCTTGAGCTCGGTGGTATCACTAGTTCCAAAGCCGGTCACTATCACCGTTTGAACGTCGATGCCAGCGTTCTTGGCCTGAAAATACACTTTTATAAGCTACCGGCTTGCATAAAAAAAGAGGGTATTCAAGAGGTAAATCAACTATATTTCTTTTTTTTTCTTCTGTTCATTTTTCTAATGAAAATATTTGCGCTTTCGAACCAGGGTTGCACGAAAGTGATCGGAGGGGAACCGAAACCGAAACTTTTTGGACAAAATGCCCTAAAAACCACAAAGGAGTCAAGCAAAATACCCCATTCAACAAACGCAGAACCGTGGCTCCAATGCTCAGGGTCATTATTGCCATCCATCGGTAAGAATAATCATTAGCGCTCTTTTAGGTTGAGGATTAGCCTTACTCCACAACCTACGCATATGTTGGATAGCCGAGTAGGTTGGGCTTTCGAGACCAAAATACACGTCCATCGTTGATCTCACTGCGGCATCATAGTCTGCCTTTTGCCAATTTACTGTTGTTGCCGCATCACGATAGAAATACTTATGTTCGTTAGTCCAGCGTGATATTGGATGGTAGATGGAACTGTACTGCAAGAATAATATGCGATATTTCGTGGGCAACCACGTTCCAGCATCCAGAAGAACGTTCTTTATCTGAATTCCAATTGCCAGTAAGTAAAATAAAATGCACCTCGTTAAAATAGTTTATGGGCTTCGGCCTAACTGGAGCACAACGGGTACCACCATTATAAATATATATCTCCTGATCAGCGTCATAATTATACAACTTCTCATCTGCGTGAATATAATCACAAAAATGATTCATTGAAAAGGAGCCATCAATCAGAAAAAGAATGGATTCAAATTGATCTGATGGGTTTATGCAAATATATCCCTGAAAGTACCTCGATATTGTAATTAGAGAAAAAAAACTGGCAAACTAGCGGATTAGCCCAAAAGAAGAGGAGCCACTAACCTCCTTCACGTTCAGACTTTCAAGAAAAATACGCCATTCGTTTTCTGATGGGGAATAAAACGGTTCGTCCGGTCTGTTGGTAGAGTTAATATCCTTGAAGCCGTCCTTGCACTTGCAGCCGCCCTTTCCATCGGATTCTGAGTTCTTGTAGCAGTTGCTGACGCTTTTCGGCAGGGGAGGATCGTCTCCATAGACACAAACCAGCGGCAGACGGTCAAAAATGGGCAAGTCGATGGCTTTTCCATCCTGGTAGGCCATGGCAGAACGGCCATGGCAGAACGGCCTTGGTCGGAACAGAGTCGATTGGGCAGGCCGGTCTTCCAGTAGGTGTCTTTCAAAACAGCCGTTCCCCTATGCCTCTTGTGGTAGAGGACCATCCATTTGTTCCGATCAGTTATTCCGTCGCGGTTCTTATCGTCGCAGCTGGTCTTCGTCAATGCGCGATCCCGCGCTCCGGGCAGCCAGAACTTCCATTTTTTCAAATCACCGTCAAATTTGGCTGGATCCAAATAATCGGGAGTTGCGGCGTAACAACCTTCACAAATTGTCTGAAATTCCCATATTCGAGAAGGAAAAAATGGGAAGGAAACCTCACAGACGTCGTGGAAGTAGGCCAGGTTGACTTTTCCGTCCTGGTCCAACTTGGGCGAGTATAGATTACGGGACAGCAAGAGAGTAAAATTGCCTATTTTGGCCTTGGCGATGCGGTTGCCAAAAGCCGCCGATCCATATTTTACTATATTTCCAGGGACCACTTCACGGAGCCGGCCCCAACCGAATCCATCGAAGTTGTCTGCAAAGATTACGGTAATTCAAGACAGAAGAAACCCACGTTCTTTAAACGCCGGCTTCCAACAGGCACTCTGTACCCTCTCCTCCCCCTGGCTCTGTTGAACGTAGACAATATCGCCCGGGTAGCCGCCAAATACCGGCATCCGACTGAAAACAACGGCCTGTTCCGTGGGCTTTTCACCAGCAGCCAATGGAAGCAACTGTTCTTCTTCCTAATTATAGGCAAAGGGAGCAGTCCCAGAGTTCATTGGGAATCGGTTATCCCTGCCAGCGCTGAGAAGTCGTCTCTGTATTAAAAAACGAGAGAGCAGAAAATTCAAAAGACTAAAAAAAGTGACCTAAGGAGCATCAAGAAGACGAGAAGATACAGTAACAGACAAGAGAGAAAAACACTGAAATTCTGCTCGGCGAGGATTTATTAACGAGTATCCTATGAAAATGATTTCTCATTTTGCCGGCGATGGTGAAAAAACTCGGTTGGTCGACTCTCTTTTGCCCGTAGACGACAAAAAGAGAGGACACAATACGGGCAACAGTAGACCGCATCGGCTGCCACGAACCAGATTATTCGTAGGCTCGATCCGCGGCTTCGTCGACTTCCTCTCGCGAGATGGGGGCACAGTTGAAGATCCTCTGAAGACTTGATTGCAGCGTATTCTTCAAGGTTTCGTAATTGGCCATATCGACGATGTCATCTTGTTCGCTCAATACATCTTCTCGCATAGAACTAGTACGGCCACCCACTGCCACATACTTAATAGTGATACCATTGTTACGAGCCTAAAAAGTGGAATATTAATGGATATCCATTCTTTTCTGGTTATATCGTATACTTCGGCCACTTTATATGCTTCCTAAGCTCATATTAGAGTGTAGCGTTCGTGGATAAACAACAAGAATCGTCTCTATCTTTCGTATTTGTCTGCCCTAACAAGGGAAGGATTCTTGCTCGGCATCACTTTTTCAAACTTTTTTGATGCCATCTTGTAGAGAATTTTCCGGCGAGCAAGACATATTCTTCCGATTTTGCTAAAATCGCGTTTTAGAGGAGGAAACGCAAAATGAGTTTCAATGCTAAACGTGTTTTTGGATTTGTCTAGTTTCCATTCTTCTTCTAAAACTGTGAGGTGGTGTAGGGTGGATAGTGCACTCGCCTACAAAAGTTTTGTGTGTTTTTCAACTTCGGTTCGATTCTTCCAAGGGGCCAAGTCATTTTTGTAATTTTTTGGGGGTGATTGATACTGTGTTCGACTCATTTCCTCTTTATATGCCGTAAAAATGACGAGGAGGATTTCAGTAATCTTCTATTGAGAAAATTGCTCAATCTGCCGTACTCCCAATATTTTTCTTCCCAACTTTATTGTGAGAGTGTTATAGCAGAAATGTGTGAGTGTTATAGCAGAAACAAATGATGTAATCACCCCCAAAAAATTACAAAAATGACTTGGCCCCTTGGAAGAATCGAACCGAAGTTGAAAAAAACACAAAAGTTTTGTGGGCGAGTGCACTATCCACCCAGCCACCGCTTCACATTTTTAGAAGAAGAATGGAAAATAGACGTCCAAAAATACGTTAAGCATTGAAACTCATTTTGCGTTTCCTCCTCTAGAACGTGATTTTAGCAAAATGAAAGGATATGTCTTGATCGCCAGAAAATTGTCTACAAGGTGGCATCAAAAAAGTTTGAAAAAGTGATGCCGAGCAAGAATCCTTCCCTTGTAATATCTGCAAAACTCACGTTACTGATAATTTGCTGTTTATTGTCGGCATCATTAGGGTCTCCATCGGTAATAATAATCATAATGGCTTGTCGCGGTAGAGGATTAGTGCCTAACCAATCATTTGTCATGTCTTGAATTGCTCTATAGGTTGGAGTGCCGCCGATGTTATAATCCCCGACAGAATCAGTTACAGCTTTATCGTAATCAGCATCTATCCAATTTGATTGCGTTTTGTATATTTTATTAGTATTACAACCATATTGTATGAAGAATATGCGAGGTTTCCTAGGCAACCACGATTTACCCTTCCTCAGAAAATCTCTCATCTGAATATTGCCAATAGCGTATAGAAATTAAAAACGCACATCGTTGAAATTACTAGTACCAATTGAACTGGAACCATCAATCACAAAAAGAATAGAGTGAAATGGCGGATCTGTCCTTTTTTCTTCAGACTTACATGTATCCAACACGCAAACAGACCCCTGAAAGGAAGCCGAACATTAACTATAAACGGAGCAGTTACTCACTTTCTCTACCTTCAGATTGTCGCTAACATACTTGCGCACAGTGTCATCTCCTTTCTGGTGCTCCCATGACTTGTCATCCTTGACATCCTTGAAGCCTGCTTTGCACTTGCAGCCACCGTTTCCATCAGATTCGGAGTTCTTGTAGCAGCTATTTAAGCTTTCGGGCACGGGAGGATCGCCTCCTTGAACACAAACCAGAGGCAGACGGTCGAAAATCGGCACGTCGATGGCTTTTCCATCCTGGTAGGCCATGGCAGAACGGCCTTGGTCGGAGCAGAGTCGATTGGGCAGGCCGGTCTTCCAGTAGGTGTCTTTCAAAACAGCCGTTCCCCTATGCCTCTTGTGGTAGAGGACCATCCATTTGCGAATCTCGCTGTCTGGATCGCGTTTGTTGTCACCACAATTTGTCTTTGTCGATGCGATACTCCGCTTTCCGGGCAACCAAAATTTCCCTTTGACAAATTTGCTGGCCAGTTTGGTGCTATCCAAGTAGTCGGGAGTGGCGGCGTAACAATTGTCACAAAGAGTCTGAAATCGCTAGGCTCAAAGAGGAGAAAACGAGCAAAGGGACCTCGCAGACGTTGTGGAAGAAGGTCACGTTGACATCACCCTTCGAGTCCAACTTGGGCGAATACACGTTACGGGTCAGCATAAGCGCAAACTTCTTATCGACGGCTTCGATGGTAAGGCTGCCAGTAGCGCCGGAGCCGTGTTTTGCCGAGTCACTCCCCGCAACTCCACCCAAACCGATCGAGCCAGCTCCCACAATCTGGGCTGTAAAGATTACGGTAATAGGGGTAAGAAAGGGAAAATCTTACAATCTCTAAAAGCCCCTGTTCGGCAGATAGTGTACACCGGATGTTCTTCCTTGCCCTCTTGAAGGTAGACAATATCACCCGGGTGGCTGCCAAATGCCGACATACGATGGAAAACAACGGCCTTTTCCGGGAGGGTTTCACCGGCGGCCAATGGAAGCAGCCGACCCCATGAATACTTGAGAGACGGCTCCGTGTAGTTCTTTGGTAGCTTGACTTTTACCACGTACTGATAATCACCGGCAAACGTGAGAACAGTCCAGCGAAAGGCCTGGCCGTCAGTCAGGGGAAGCAGTTCCCATCCTCCGGTACAACTGCTAGAAAACGTGTAGCAGTATCGGTTGATGTAGTGACCATCGCCACAGGTGCCGGTGATCTTCCACTTGCAGGTCAGTTTATTGCCATCCACATCGGCGGTGAGAACAGCAAAACGGCTCCGATACTGACAGAGTGCTTGGGCAGATTCGGTACGAACAATCTCCAGAGTGAACTCCTTCGTACATGTCATCTCATTTCCACCTCCATCATACAGGGTTCCCTCCAAAAACTCCTTGCAGAAAGGGGCAAAGCCGCCATCGCCAGCATGAGTCCAGGCGATCAAAGTCACGAAGATGAGCACACGAAGCATTATTTTCACTGAAAATACAGAAATTATTAGAGTCTTATGGCAGAACGGCGGTTTATCTGCGTGCGTTAAACGTAGTGCCAGTATGACTGCTTTAGCTGGGATATTAAAATTAGCAAAGAAAATGATTAGATGAAAACGTCATCGCGCTAGCGCGCGAGAGCGACGCTGAGTCAGGCGAGCGCGGTTTACGAGCGCCTAAAAGGTACGGACGCGCTTCTTCTGCTCCTTCTGCTACCCGAAAACACAAAAAAGCAGCAAAGATAGCAAAAGTAGCGAAAAAGTAGTGGTAGCAACCGAAAAAGCAGCAAATGTGGCAGGAGTGGGAGAGAAGAGAAAGCGGACCTTCTCCTAGTCGAAGAGAGACTGAAAATGAGACTGCTCAGCTGACGAAACTGAAAAAGTGTAGAAACGCATATATGAAAAACTGGCATGTGGTCGCTGCAGGACCAATTTAGCCATTTTAGACCTTTGAGGTGGCGACCGCGGCGAGCTGTGGGGTTACTGTAGTCGCAACAGATGCATTACGGTAATTTGGAGAGCATTCATCAGAAACGAAAAGCATCGCCAGAATCAAGAACCACACAGAATTAAGTCAAATGAATTAGGTTTTAGCAAGTACCAGTGAAAAAAAAAATCAACGAAAGCCGCACAACAATTTCATAGCCAAAATTCGAAGTATTGTTAGAAACTCCAGTCACTTACTTCCTTGAGGGCAGGACAGTCGGTAAAAATGGCAAAGGAGAAGGCAACCAGCAAGATAATGGCCGGACGAAGCATCGTTGTGGGGAAGATGGCGGCCGAGGGCTGCTTTTAAGCTGAAGCGTTTCTTGTATTGATGTTTTTGTTAGTTTTAGAGACCCGAAATTTATTTGGTAGACAGGAGAGACGCAGTGCAGACAATGGGGAGATACTGGCAGGGGGAGTGAGAGCTGTCTATCTTTTGCTACGATGGAGTCCAGGGGGGAGTCTGCAGCTGTCTTGAATTTATGTCGAATATTAGTGTTTTGGTCTATTTTTGAGAAGATTTATAAGAAATAACAAATTTATTTTCGATTTATTCTTTTTTGTACTGCCAAATACGATCAGCCAAGGTTGGGGGAACAATCACAGAGGACATACGAGCCCACGAATAAGGAAGAGCTGCTCCATCTCGCCATCGTTCTCCATCGAATATTTCAACTCGACTCGAATCTAAACCTATTTTCTGAGATCCACCAATTGCATAGATTTCTTGGTCAAAGATTTTTCCAGCAAAATAGGCGGAAGGATATTTCATTGGCGACAACGATTTCCATTTTGCATTTGATTCTTGAGGGTCGAGCTCCCACACGGCGTTTTTTGGCCCGTTGCCATCCCATCCACCAAATAGAATAAACTTATTTTCATAAGTAACGAGTGAATGACCCCAGAGGGGGGTTGGTAAATGAGTAAATTCATTCCAGCTGTTATCTTCAGGATTATAACATTCTGCAGTATCCGTGAAGCTCCACCATTCAATCCATCCACCACAAATAATTATTTTATTGTTCCATACTGCCACTGCTGCATGAGATCTGGCATGTTTCATATCTCTAAAATCTGTTAATAATCTGGTTTTCTCTTATCCAAACAAAAGAGAAAATCGAAACTAAACTCACGCCATTAATGTCCATTTATTCTCCTTCGGATCGTATCTTTCCACACTTTTTAGGTATCCTTTATTTACATCCAATCCTCCAAATACCCAAATATATCCATTCCATTCCAAACAACTATTTTGAATATCCCAGCGTCGAACATTCATATCAGCCAGTCGAATCCATCCCAGATTTTTGGAGTCCAATTTATACAAACCTTTTGGATTCCTCGAACCACCAAAAAAATAGATTTCTCCATTGAGAGTGATTGCTCCACTCTGATCAGCCCCATAAGGAAATCCCGCTTTTATTTCAATCCATTTTGTTCTATTCTGGTTCAACACTGCCATCCCAGCGTAGTCATATCCATTATATCTCAGTCCTCCCACAACCAAAATCTAAACGGAGATTTATGCTAAATCATTAAAAATAACTCACAGTTTCTGAAGTGGATTTTCTTTTTGTCGTATTATCAACGGCTGTTTCTGTCGTATTATCAATGGCTGTTTTTGTCGTATTGTCAACGACTGTCCAAGGAATTAGAAATACAACAGCGCATACTAAACTGTTTGATAAGTTCGTCCCTTTTTTACGTAACTTTTTATTTTTTGCACTTTTCGAGGTAGTTTTGGTATCAAAATGATCCTCTCCGAATTTTCCAGAACATTTTATATAGGGGAATTGATCAGTAAAAAATAAATTGCTTGCAAGCTCTTCAATATTATTGTCAATTGATAGATCTCAGTCTAACTAACAACTTTTGTTCAAGGAGTAAAGAGATAAGTCATTGAGATAAAAATTCGACATTTTCAAAAGAGCGATACTCGGCCATCCTGGGGGCTAAAAATCTTTTTTTGGCTGATAACTGACGTCAAACCCTACAAAAGGACCATTTTACTGAATGTGAGATGCAAAGAGAATGAGAAATTGGGCTGGCAAGAGGTTTGCTGACAGCTGCCTGGCTGGTTGGATGATGCTGTAAAAGACGCTTCCGGGTGCGTTTTCCGCCACTTTCTAGACCGTCTACTTTTTATAAAATT
The DNA here is from genome assembly GCA_932521035.1 of Oscheius dolichura. Classification (NCBI taxonomy): domain Eukaryota; kingdom Metazoa; phylum Nematoda; class Chromadorea; order Rhabditida; family Rhabditidae; genus Oscheius; species Oscheius dolichura. The sequence continues at coordinate 9,323,100 of OW051494.1, forward strand.
ACCGTGGGATTTCGTCCAGCCCTGAAAAGGACCAACCTAACTTTTTATGAAAGCTGCATGGTGAGTCACCACATCACCTCGTGTCAAAAATGGTCGAAACTCTATGAAAGCTAACTTGCCAGGGTCACAGGAAACTCATATCCAAAGTGCTTACGATTCTGGGGAATTAGGAGAGAATCATTTTGACACCAAAAGCACCTCAAAACGTATGCAAAATAAAAAGTTACGTAAAAAAGGGACGAACTTATCAAACAACCTAGTATTAGGGGGATCCCAAACTTGCGAAGCTTTCTGAATTTTTTTTCCAATTCTTCTTTTTCTCTATACAATTTTTCCTCCAATTCTTCTTCTTTTCTATTCAATTTTTCCTCCAATTCTTCTTTCTCCCTTTTCAACATATCAATTTCTAATTGTTTCTCAATAGCGATCGCCTGAGCTTCGTGCATTGCCATAAGTGGATCATCGCTCATTTTGACTGCTGAAAGTGAATTTTACTGAATGTGAGATGCAAAGAGAATGAGAAATTGGGCTGGCGAGAGGTTTGCTGACAGCTGCTAAGAGTGAGAACTTGGGCTGGCGAGAGGTTTGCTGACAGCTGCTAAGAGTGAGAAATTGGCCGGCCACTGATTGCTTGATCGCCGCATTTTGGCCGTTATCACGGGAAGAAGATAGAATTGGTTTAAGTTTAACAACGGGAAAAAAACTACAAGCTTTAAGACATTAACTGAAAAAAAGAAAAGAATAGAAATGGATGGCTAAAGAAGGTGGCTGCGAATAAATTTGGCTCATTTTTTGGAGCGATTTGTTAGAAAATCGAAGGGAAATGATGGAAAAGCTGATAGGAAATGAAAATTGTCTTGACGTATACTGGGGCTCTCGATAGCAACTCCCTTTTTCCGGGAGTAACACAAAAAAACTGAGTCAGATAGACTAGGTTAGAAGTCATTCCGAGGTCCACCACCGCACTCGGTTTCTCGAGGGAGACTGACGCATAAATCATCAATTCTACTCTCGCGGTTCCAGTCCTCTAGATAGAATCTAATCCCCTTTTGTATAATTAAAGGAAGCCCCAAAAACACCGTGATTTTGCCTGATTGAGCGCACTGGTCCCGCAGCGACTGCCCTTCCTGTTTAGCGACAATACTGAAGATCGCAGAAAAGGAGAAATTGACTGAAACCTAGATCATTCGATTCAGCTTTTGATGATGTTTTTCGTTTTTCTTGAAAATATTGATCCCGCCGCCCTAATTTCCTCTGCTACAGTAGCTCACAACAGCCCCTACAGGTTCCTTTAAATAACCTTTCTTTCGCTCAAATAAAAGTTAGTGGGCACAGTTTCATTGGCAATTCCAAGACGTTTCCTTCCTAGGTGTTTTACGAATGGAGTTGAGTGATCTTAATCGGCTTCTTGCAAAAGAACACTCCATTTTCCGCTTATATAATATTTTATTCACACATCAAGGAAAGATGCCATCTTTGCTGAAGCACGTCATCGCGACATGGACCGTTTCATCACGTGTCTGACTGGGACGTTCTCTTCTAGTTTCATGAAGTGTACGACTTTGACGTTCAGTTCTAGTCGAATCCGAGCATTTTCCATCCATTTCCTCTTCAACACATCTTCTACACTCCTGAAAGTCGAATCTTTGTTTTTAAAGTAAAATTTGAAAATTACCGTACTGATGATCGGGTCAAAAATAATACAGGAATATCTCGTTACAACAGTTATTACTCCATATTCTTCCTGCACAACTTTCACCCTAAAGAACAATTTCTACCCAATATTTTAAAAGTATTAACCTTTGACAAGTTGGAGGACATAGGTATGGGCTGGGCCGGCATATAACACGAGGAGGAGGTGAATCCGAATTAATGACTTCTGGAAAAGAACAGATGAGAAATTATATAAATTTTCAGCATGGGAAATACATTTTTTGAAGGGATGGAATACTGTAAGTTTTAATGACATTGTTCTGTAAGGTACAGTACAAGAGTTTTTTGAAGTTGGCTGTATCTTGTTCAGAATTTTTTTCTGATCAAAGTTATCTATTTTAAAAATTACAAAAATGTCAAATTCGTAAGAAAAATGCATGCAAACTTTCAATTTTGTATTGCAAATTTCGTCCGACGCCCGTCCAGATGACGGTCAGGCAACGGAGTCGCGCTGTTTACAGGTATTGAACAGTGTTTTTTGTATTTTTCTCAGTATTCCAATATTTTTATGTGAAACTAAATAGAGCGTTTTGATCAGCAAAATTAGCTCTACAAAATAAGATCAATTACAACAAAATTCATGATAGTTTCGAAAACTTGGGGTACTATAGCAAAAACACTTGTACTGTTTCTTTAAAGGGACAGTAGCGCAGGTTTTGAATGTAGGCGCGCCGACGCCGTCTGATTACGGTAACTATTGTGAAAATACGTTTTATGCATAATTTTCAATTTCTCTTGCTTTCTCGTGTTTTGTCATCATCGAATTACTATAAAACAAAAGAAAAAATAGCAAGAACCGTGATGAATACATGTTTTTCGGAAAATGCATCAAAACTGAAGATTTTGAGTGAAAAAATCATTTTTGACGAATTATTTGGTCGTTCATATGTCAAAATGCTCGTTATGATGTGCTTATTTTATTGCAATAAAAAGCAGATGATATTAATGTCAGCACTCAAAGAAAATGATTATTTTACATCGAAAATCGTGAATTTTCAAAAAAAATTCGTGCATGATGTTTACACGTACTCTGAAATTTACCGTCGGATACGGTAAATTCAAAACCTGCGCTACTGTCCCTTTAACGGTCGCTCAGAAATAAGGTTACTCACCTCCTTCGGGGCAGGTCACTTGGGACAGTCTGGGGTCATAGACCCCGTTGACGAGGGAGCACACAGCCAACATGGCTACGACAGGACGCAGCATTGTTGTGGCGAAGATGACGGCCGAGGGCTGCTTTAAGCTCAAGCGTTTCTTGTATTGATGTTTTTGTAAGTTTTAGAGATCGGGAAATTGTTTGGTAGACAGGAGAGACGCAGTGCAGACAAAGGGGAGATACTGGCAGGGGGAGTGAGAGCTGTCTATCTTTTGCTACGATGGAGTCCAAGGAGGGAGTCTGCAAACTTTGAAGCAGAGCTACTGTAAAAAACATTGGTAAAAAAACGGAGGAACTATCCTACCCTAATAATGGGGAGGTCTCTGTCCGTATGACCTGTCGTTTGTTCGGATTTGACGGGTTGTAGGGGAAAGTGGGAGAAGCAAAAATATCCGACCGTCAAATTTTTAAAGGAACTGTCAGAAACCTTATTTGGTTACGCGCCATCAAACTTTCACGAATTCATAATATTTTTACGGAATATGTCACCATAGATGTTCAGCGCAAAGCGCACCAAAGGCAGGGGACGCTAGTTAGTCGCTGCGGGACCCGCTACCGGAAAAAAAGGTCCCTGACAGTCCCTTTAATCCCAACGCCGCCGAAGGCATACTTGTTCTCAAAGGAAGGATGGGGGTTAGAGAATTACAGGCTGTTTCGCTTTTCGACAGCTTCTAGACGGAAAAGTACAGTTTTTGACCGAACTTATCCTGGAATCCCGTAAAAAAAACATTGTCAGTCTCATTTCCAACTGCCTGGCTGGTTGAATGATGCTGTAAAAGACGCTTCCGGGTGCGTTTTCCGCCACTTTCTAGACCGTCTACTTTTTATAAAATTACCGTAACCCAGTCATTTCAGCAGCAAGTAAACAGTGCCAAAACTTGTCCCAACGATGGTGGAAACAGCTATGAACAAAAGTCAAAAAGGAGCCAAAAGCGAGGCAGAGAAGTCGCCTGCTCCAAATGGCAAGGATACATCTCAAAAATCGAAAAAGGAAAAAGTCGAGAACCAAAGTGACGGAGCTTCGGATGTTCTGACCCTTCCCGCGGACTATTCTGCCCAGAGAACGGTGAAGAAGAAGGAACAGGCAGGCGAGCTGAAGAACCCGACGAGTACTGTACCGACCACCTCTGGGCCTACCAGGACGGCGCCCTCAATCGCACCCAAGTCGGATAAGAAACAGAAAATAGCAGTAACCGGTTGCTACTCATCGAAAGTGGAAAATTATCGAATTCCATCAATTGTCAGTTCATTTTTTCAAGATTTCTGATTAGGTTGCCCCCCCCCCCCCTCTGAGTCTATTTTCGTCCGAATCGAACCGATTTTTGGTTAAAATAAGACCTGGATGATCCCCTTCACCCGTAAAGTTTTTACGAGCGCAGGGGATCGGGCTATTGCGAACGGCACCGCCTAGAACGGGGTCCTTCACTGAAATTTCAATAGAAAACGTAATACAATAAATTTGGAGTTCTGGAAAATAGGTACTAATAGCAATAGTTCCCAAAAAGAGAAACACAAGTGGAAAAATCCCCCATTATTCCATACAAGACCCAGGCGCAGGGTTGTAGGTCCAGTATACCAGCCTGGGTTCTTCTATATTTTCCCTATTTTCTACATCCATCGTTTTCAGGTAATAATCATCACTCTTGTCCTTGAAATCTGCGGCTATGCAACTCTTACAATTTTCTTTATCGGCCTGCCATGGAAGAACGGCTTTCCGGATCTCTCAGTTGTCTGTACCGGCAGCGCGGCGCTGCTCGCCGCCGGAGTTCTCGTCGGCGAACTGGTCCGTTTCTCTAGCACCTACTGTACGAAAAAGACCGACACCGCCGATAACTGGAAATTTAACGACCATATGCGGGTAATTTCCATCGCTGTCCATGTGGTTCGGCTTCTACTCGGCGTGATGATTCTGGTTGTGGTGATTCTGATGGAGACTCTCTACGATAGGGAGATTTTCGTAGCTGTACTCGCCTTCCTGCTCCTCCTTTCTGGTTTTCCTATTTTCGCTCTTCTATGGCCGAAGAAATAGAAGAAGAGGAAGCGACAGACGAATGCAAGAGAATCTAAGGCAGACAGAAGCATTTCTATATAATAAATAATATAAAAACTGTAAAAACTAGACGACGTTATTGGAAAAAGGACGAGCTTCTCTTATTTCAACACGGAAAGAGCGAAAGTCCCGGAAGAAACCGCCGTTCTTCGTGTCTCTTTCCCCTTTCCACCCGTTTCTCGCCTGTTTCTACAGTAACCCGTCAAAAACGGTGTCTATAACGTTCAGCAAGGACAAAATTTTCCATTTTTTGTGTTTACATTAGAGAAAAGGGCGCGCCAAGGCTTCTAAAAAAAGAAAAAAAGGGATCGGCATCCTTTTATAGAAGGATCGGGGTCTGTAGCGGCTGGATTCCTCAAAACTACCATTTCCTAAAGCTCCAAGCTACCAGAACTTCACAAAATGCGCCAGTGATTCAATAGTCGCAGAGGAGAAAGGACCATCCAATCCAAAAACGAGCTTATTTGAGCTGCTACCCACTTGACAGCACCTCCGGCTCATTTTTGGGGAATATCAACCTAGAGACCTCGCCCTGATAACTGGTCCCTTTTTTATAGAAGAAGGAGATCGCCTCATAATTATGGCTTGGCTGATAGTTGCTTTCGTCCTCTCGATTGGATATTGTATGACTGTACTGTCGAAAAGGCTGAGGCCCTTTGAAGCGAAATTCACTGATAAGGACCCGATGAGAAATTGGCATCCTGAAATTCCATATCCACGGTCATAGTGGAAAATGATGAATTGGGATGAAGAGAATTGAAACGATAGAGTCACTAGAGCAAATAACGAACAATAAACATTCTCTGATCACTTCAAATTGTTGCTTTTATCTTTGTGTAATTTTTTAAAGGAACCTTGACGGACAGAGGGAAATAAAGCAGCAAAATTGACCGTTTCAAAAAAAGGAAAAAGATCATCAGAACTGCCGTCAAAAGCTGAATCGAATGAGCTAGGTTTCAGCCAATTTCTCCTGTTCTCTGAACAGTATTGTCGCAAAACAGAAAGCGTGTCGTTGTGGGACCACTGCGCTCCAACAGGCAAAAAAGGGGTGCTCGGGGGCTTCCTTTAAGATTGGCGGCCAGGAGCCCGAGGAGTCTTGTCGTGCATCTCGGAAAATAAAAAACACACTATTCAGTTGCAATTTTTAATTTTTGTTTCAGAAGTACGGAATTTCGTCGAATTTCGCTTCCTTATGGTAGCAGGTGATGTGCGCGTGGACCGTCAGATTTGGATGACCGCTCATTTCGCGTCGCATCATCGCGGTAGAATCGCTACAGCCTCCATAGATAGACTTCTGAAGACAGTCGCTACTGCTGAAAATGAGAAATTTAGTGGAAAAAAAGTTACCGTACTTCGTTACCACAATGTACGGCTGGGTCACAGTCGTATTAGACCTGAACAGTAATAACACCACCTTCTTCTAGAACCATTTTGTTCCTATAAACAGTTTTATTTCTAATTAAAACGAATTGAGCCGTCGGCTGCCTTCGGGTAGGAGTAAACGCTCAAAAAGACCAACCTTTCACAGGTAAATTCAGGCGGTGGTACTGGTACGGTAGTATTAAAGTATATTAGGGCTGCTTTTAAGCTGGAGAATTTGCATTAATGCGTTTTTGTAAGTTTTAGAGAGCGGCAAATTGTTTGCTAGACAGGAGAGACGCAGCGCAGACTAGGGGAGATATTGATGATTATTGCCTGGACTGAATTTCAATAAGCCTGACTTCGCCAGTACAAGGAATATTACAGGGAATACTAATGTTTCGACCAATGTGCGAGTCTTGTCTTGGCTCCTTTTGGGAGCTCTCCATGCTAACCATTCCTGTCTCCCCGTCCCCATCGAATGTTCCCAGCACATGGCAGACTACATCCACTTCGTTCTAGCCGGGTTTGCGGATCAATCCAAGGTATGGCGGATCATTACCGTATACCCTGGTCAATAATTTTAGCAATCCGTGGTCCACATGTCTGCCCTGTTCCACGCTTTCCACCTCTGCCAGCTGTGGACTGTCTATTGCGAAAGAGCCGCGGTCTACTGCTCGACCACGGCGTTTCCTCACCTTTTGGACTTTTGGGCCCGTGTGACACCGGCTATTCTTCAACTTTTAAGCTATTCCAAAGTGGTACGTCTTGCGTAGTTTAAAAGAACCTCGAGGGACCTAGACGGGTTACTGTAGCGGAGGAAATGGGGAAATTGACCTTTTCATAAAAAACGAAAAACTGTCAAAAACTGAATCGATTGAGCTAGATTTTGGCCAAGTTTTCCTTTTCTGTGAGAAGTACTGTCGCTAAACAGAAAGCGTGTCGCTGCGGTACCAGTGCGCTCATTCGGCCGAAATCAAGGGGTCCCTCAGGCTTCCTTTAAAAGCACTCTATGGATTACTGTAGAAAAAAGAGCGAATTACAAAACTAGCTACAGTAACCCTTCATAAATACGGCCTTATTTTCCAGTTGGCGGATATGGTCAACCTGCACTTCTTGAACACGATTCAAGCCCTGCAACAAGTCAATTCGGCCCTCCTCTGCCAGCTCTACTCCCTCTGGGCTCCCATCCTGACTGCCTACCATAGTCAGATTCCTAACCAGCTGAGAATGAAGCTGGATGCCGGTGAGAACCAACCGTCTCTTCAAGCACCCGCCCTCATTGATTGGCTGAAACGTGTTCGCTATAAGATATCACAAGTGGAACTGCAGACATCGGCAGCTTCTCCTTATTATAACGTGTAAACATACTCTGTCATAGTTTTTATATCTATAAACTGTTTTACAGTAACCTGAAATCAAAAATGTAAAAAAGTTAAAGTCTCGAAAGGCAGAGGACTTCGTTGTTGAGAATGGAGACACGAAAATTATGTAAAAAATAGGAGAAAGAAAAATAGAAAACGGCTTGCCGCAAAGGATTTATTAGCGAGTATCCTTGGAAATTACTGACAGCAGAATGAATTTCACCTCGTAAATGGATTTCCTTTGGGGTTCTTGTAAATTATGAGATGTTATTTCATTTTGCTACGTTCTATTTTATTTCTCCGTATTTTCCTTTCTACTCATTTCATAAGTGTATGCTGCTGAAGAATCAGAAATGTTTTATTCAGTTATCAATCGAAGTTTGCGTCCGGGTTGCAGCACTCAAACGCCGCGAAGATTGTTAAATCCTTAAACTGTCTCATTTCCTGGCGCATGGCATTCGTGATGTCCTTACAACCATGGCCGTTCTGGAAGTTACTATTATAATTGGAAAATTAAGGTCGGTTAAAGTAACAGTCAGGGACCTTGGATTTGAGCACAGACTGCCACAGAACTACTGCGCTCAAACCGAGGTCCCTGACTGTTCCTTTAAGTGAAATAAAAGCAGAACGTATATTGATATTGAAAACTTATTTGATGGAAATAAATGAAACTGTTACACAATATTGTTGTATAGTCCTTTTCCGAAAAATAGGGTTACAGTACATTTTTCTCTTCGGGACCTTTTGAGCCGCATGCGACCGCCGCGGCTACACTTTTCAAATTTGTTCAATTTTTTCGTTTTTTTTTCGATTTGATTCTCTTTTTTCTCTGTATTACTTGTATTCAGCTTATTTCTTTGTGTTTTTACTCAGTTGAACTCGATTATCTTGCCGTTATTTCACTCTCTGACCGTAGTACATTTATATTTCAGGTATTCTAAGCTCTAGATGGTTATCATTGGACAATTCGCCACCAAAAGAAATATTGTTAGTTATAGTTCTTTTTTTAGTGAAATTGTAAAAACACCCGGAATATGCGCTGACCGTGTGCAGCAGCAGTGAGAACGATGGCATGAGCATTAGTAACATGGTTTCTTACTGTTGCATTTTTGTTTCTAATCTAAAATGTGCTTGGTTTATGCTCCCATGCTTCCGGTTGTTTACATTTCTATTCCTTTACACATATTTATTTCATTGTTTAGGATTGTAAAACAATAAATGAATATATAATTCGTTTTCTTGGTGATATTCCATTTGCGAAAGCAAAAGGCAACAGTGTTTGTGATAAAACACGGGAAGTAGTCCGCCGCGTTCATTTCTTCTTTTCCAACCTCGCGGATGTCGTCGGTCAAGATATTCTTGCTCTAAAAGATGCCCAAGAACTGACGACGTTCGCCACTGGATTATGTGCTAAAACGGTCAAAAAAGCTACAGCAGAACCGTACAACCCATCTGACGGCCTGAAACCCTTGCCGAAATGCTCTGCTAAAATTAAAAAAGGTCAAACTTCTGAACAAAAAGGACAACGGCTAGTTGCCAAATTACCTGCTGATGTTGTGCCCGCAATTAGGGAGCTCATTCATTTAGAATATGCGAATGGGTCTAAAATAGTCTTAAAAGATCTCAATAAAAAATTAAGGGACACGTTTCCCGAGCTTGAGCTCCCACCGAGCGACGTCTCCCTTTGGAGAGTCCTTCGTGTAGCAGGATTTTCGTACAAAAAGGTAAACGACCGCATAATATTGTTCGAAAATGCTGACTTAATACGGCAAAGGCATCATTACTTGGCTCGGGTGAAAAGTCTAAGGGATCAAGGGGTGTATTTGGTATTCATGGATGAAACCTGGGTTTTTGAAGGCTATCGCTCTTCAAAAGACTGAGTTAACAAAGACGCCGTCGGTGAAACCATTATAATTTATCAAACACAAAGAAAATTTAGAAAATCCGGTTAAATACCAGCGGCTAGGATGGAAGATAGGCCCAACTCCCTGCCCAAGCAAGGGAAAACGTGGCATAGTTTTCGGGGCAATTGCCGAAGATGGGATATTAGGTGGCTCCTTCCGCGTCTTTATCGACGGAGGCAATGTAGAAGAAGGAGATTACCACAAGCGAATGAATTCTGCTCTCTTCGAAGAATGGTTTAACTCTGTTATTCCTATAATAAAAGAAAAAGCTGAAGACCGACCTGCCGTGTTAATATTTGACAATGCCAGCTACCATTGTCGGCCAGAAATCCAAGTAATTCATTTTTAAAATAAGTAGAAGATTGAAATTATTCAGATTCCACACAAGGGCTCTACAAAGACACAAATTATCGAATATCTTCTTGATAATCATGTGACTTGTGACCAATCGAACTCCAAGGCTGAGTTAGTTGGTCGTCTCTACGGCTTCTTCGAGTCGGTGGGTGGACGAAAGGCCGTCAAAGTATTTGCCGTAGACGAGGTAGCGAAAGCTGCTGGAGTGTCGGTGCTCCGACTGCCTCCTTACCACTGTACTTTAAACCCAATAGAGCACTATTGGGCGTACTTAAAAAGTCAGCTGGGAAAGAGGACTACGGGTCGAGAGAAGCTTGACGAGCTGAGAGATCATTCCCTGAAAATCATAGAAGAAACTTCACCTGACACGCGGAAAAGATTTTTTGACAGTGCCGAACACGAAGCAGATGAATTTATCCGTAAGGAGAATCTCATCCTGATCGAGCTGCAAGACGGCGATGAGCTTGTAGAGGTCGATGAAGAAGATATTATTTATGAAAGCGATTTTGATGATGAATCCTATATGGAAGAATAATGAAAATAAAACCTGTTAATCCTTATTGTTTATTATTATAAATACAAATATCTTTCTTCATAAAAAGCTAGAAAGCTGAAAAAAAATTAGAGTAACCAGGGGCATGGGAGCATGTACCAAGTACAAATTAGAAAAGAAAGCGAAATTCGCAGCAGCAGAAAGCTATGTTACTTTTGCCCATGCCATGCTTCCACTGCTGCTGCACTTGGCCAGCGCATACCCTGGCTACTCTAAAAAGAAAATAAATCTGACCTATTTTTTATCCTCGAAAACATAATCACTGCTTATATCCGTGTTTGTAAATCGTCTCAGTGATTCTTGGTTATTTAGTTTGTCAGCTGTCGCGTAGTTCCTCCATGTTATCCGGATAAACAATACAAATTACAAAATGAAATCATCAAAAGCAACAAAAAGTGAAATACGACGGCCAATTGAAGTAAAAATTGAACAAATTTGAAAAGTGTAACCGCGGCGGTCGCATGCGGCTCAAAAGGTCCCGAAGAGAAAAATGTACTGTAACCCTATTTTTCGGAAAAGGACTATATGCTTTTGTGCTTTCTTATTGGTTTATTTTTGTGAAATGGCCCGTGAAACTTATGCATTTCGGATCTTTATCATTTGGGAAGCCGCAGTTAGACAGCCAGGAGAGGAAAAGGCAACAATTGGATAAACAGGGCAGAAAATAGCCACAGTTAGACGGCTAGGACGAGAAAGGAAATAAATATCAGAGCAGTCGTTTTTATTTCAGAGCGCTTCTTCGTTTGCCCTGCCCCTGGTCATTGGAATTATTCTCTTCACCATAATCTTCGTGACTTCCGCAGTTTTTTGCTGTCGAGAGCGACAAAAAAGTCAGGAAACAACGCCTCTGCTGTCTTGAATTTATGTCGAATATTAGTGTTTTGGTCTATTTTTGAGAAGATTTATAAGAAATAACAAATTTATTTATTCTTTTTTGTACTGGCAAAGACGATCAGCCAAGGTTGGGGGAATAATCACAGAGGACATACCAACCCACGTATAAGGAAGAGCTGCTCCATCTCGCCATCGTTCTCCATCGAATATTTCCACTCGACTCAGATCTAAATATTCTTTCTGTCGTCCACCAATTGCATAGATTTCTTGGTCAAAGATTATTCCAGTAAAAAAGACGGAAGGATATTTCATTGGTTCCAAGGGTTTCCATTTTGCATTTGATTCTTGAGGGTCAAGCTCCCACACGGTGTTTATTACTTCTCCTCCGCTTGATCCACCAAATAGAATAAACTTATTTTCATAAGTAACGAGTGAATGACCACCGAGGTGCTTTGGTAAATGAGTAAATTCAGTCCAGCTGTTATCTTCAGGATTATAACATTCTGCAGTATCCGTGACGTTAAATAATCCAATCCATCCACCACAAATAATTATTTTATTGTTCCATAATGCCACTGCTGCATGAGCTCTGGCCTCTTTCATATCTCTAAAATCTGTTAATAATCTGGTTTTCACTTATCCAAACAAAAGAGAAAATCGAAACTAAACTCACGCCATTAATGTCCATTTATTCTCCTTCGGATCGTATCTTTCCACACTTTTTAGGTATTCTTTATTTTCAGGATCCCATCCTCCAAACACCCAAATATCTCCATTCCATTCCAAACAACTATTTTCAATCACCCCGCGTCGAACATTCATATCTGCCAGTCGGATCCATTTCAGATTTTTGTCCAATTTATACAAAGCTTTTGGATTATTGACACCACCAAATAAATAGATTTCTCCATTGAGATAGATTGCTCCACTCTGAGAAGCCTTATAAGGTAATTCCAGTTCTATTTCAATCCATTTTGTTCTATCCTGGCTCAACACTGCCATCCCAGCGAGGGCCTTTCCAACAGTTTTCCTTCCTCCCATAATCAAAATCTAAACGGAGGCCTATGCTAAATCATTAAAAATAACTCACAGTTTCTGAAGTGGATTTTCTTTTTGTCGTATTGTCAACGGCTGTTTCTGTCGTATTGTCAACGGCTGTTTCTGTCGTATTAACAACGGCTATCCAAATAATTAGAAATACAACAGCGCATACTAAACTGTTTGATAAGTTCGTCCCTTTTTTACGTAACTTTTTATTTTTTGCACTTTTCGAGGTAGTTTTGGTATCAAAATGATCCTCTCCGAATTTTCCAGAACCGTATATGGTTTTGGATGGGTTTTTCCTATCACCCTCCATGGAGCTTTCATAAAAAATTAGGTTGCTCTTTCTGCAGGGTTTGACATGCTCTTTTTGGCAAAAAAAGTTTGTTTCGATAGCCCTCAGGATGGCCGAGTATCGCCCTTTGGAAAATGTCGACATTTTATATAGGGGAATTGATCAGTAAAAAATAAATTGCTTGCAAGCTCTTCAATATTATTGTCAATTGATAGATCTCAGTCTAACTAACAACTTTTGTTCAAGGAGTAAAGAGATAAGTCATTGAGATAAAAATTCGACATTTTCAAAAGAGCGATACTCGGCCATCCTGGGGGCTAAAAACCTTTTTTTGGCTGATAGCTGACGTCAAACCCTACAAAAGGACCAGGGCTGGGACGAACTTATCAAACAACCTAGTATTAGGGGGATCCCAAAATACTTGCAAAGCTTGCTGAATTTTTTTTCCAATTCTTCTTTTTCGATCGCCTGAGCTTCGTGCATTGCCATAAGTGGATCATCGCTCATTTTGACTGCTGAAAGTGAATTTTACTGAATGAATAATACAAAAAGAATGAGCAAATGGGCTGGCGAGAGTTTTGCTGACAGCTGCAAAGAGTGAGAAATTGGGCTGGCGAGAGTTTTGCTAACAGCTGCTAAGAGTGAGAAATTGGCCGGCCATCGATTGCTTGATCGCCGCATTTTGGCCGTTATCACGGGAAGAAGATTGATCATCGCAATTCCTTTTCCGCGACGTAGGGACACTTCTTTACCATCACAATCGTGGGAATTCCCGACAAGTCTGAAGATTTTTGAATTTTCTGCGGTTTTTGGAAAGTCATTTAAAGAACTACAGTTTGTAATTTTAGTAGGTCTGGAGATTACGGAGGAAAAGAGAAGAAAAAACTCACTCATTATAGCCCTCCTTGACAGTATCCTTGACACTAGAAGCTACGTCTTTAACCTTGTCTACTCCCTTCTCAAGAATATTTTTCTGAAAATTATTAATTTTATATCCAGTTCAATTCATTTTTTACCCCGTTTGATTAAAATTTAGCAGAGTAAAAGCTTGTTTTAGGTTAATTTATGGCAAAGGAGGAGCTTTTGAACAGAGTTTTGGCCCTTCTAAGAATCTGGAAAAAGACTGTGATAGCTCATTTTCAGACGTTAGTTTGATTTGAAAGAGAAAAATTAGTTGATTTCATTTAAAAAAACCGATGCGAACATAAAAGATTTGTGGAAATTTCCTGGGTTATTAGGAAAATAAAATGTACTGGGGTAGAAAACTGACCTCGTTTCTGTCGGACATATTTTTCTCTTGTAAAAATAGTTGAACTTCTCAGTTAAAAAGAAAGCAAAGTCGATAAATTGGTTGGATGGAAGTCGGCTAGATGAAGTTCAGCTTATAAAGGGAAGGGGAGGGCGCTCCCCCTTGTTGATGCCATTTTGACCGGGGGCTCACGTGGCGCTGGTTTCGAAAATAACAAATCCTTGAGGTTGTTGCTTTTTTTAAAGAAACAACGAGGATTGAGAAACAGATCCTTGACTGCCGGGGACAAAAACTCTTTTGACGTGGGCTTATCACAGCTGATGGCGGCAAATCGACCCAGGGATCAACGATAAGAAGATCACTATCTTAAAAAGAGAAACTCAAAGAAAACTTGTGGTTTGACAGAAATGGACAAAAAGAGGTCGATAATGGGCAAAAAGTGAAGGAATAGACAAAAAGGGGACAATACTGGGACAAGTGTCGAACCACGGCTAATTTTTACTCATTATCTGGCTGAAATCATCGTTTGTGTGGCAGCTGATTTGTATTTCTTGGTTTGGAAAGGTTGTTTTTATCATTTTTTCTGATTCTGTTAAACTGAAACTTGCGCGGTCTCATTTTCATAGGGTGCAGGTCCATCCATTTGCGAATCTCGCTGTCTGGATCGCGTTTGTTGTCACCACAATTTGTCTTTGTCGATGCGATACTCCGCTTTCCGGGCAACCAGAATTTCCCTTTGACAAATTTGCTGGCCAGTTTGGTGCTATCCAAGTAGTCGGGAGTGGCGGCGTAACAATTGTCACAAAGAGTCTGAAATCGCTAGGCTCAAAGAGGAGAAAACGAGCAAAGGGACCTCGCAGACGTTGTGGAAGTACGTCACGTTGACATCACCCTTCGAGTTCAACTTGGGCGAGTAGACGTTGCGGGTCAGCATAAGAGTGAACTTCTTGTCCATGGCCTGGATGATCAGGTTGCCAGAGGCGCCCGAGCCGTGTTTCGCCGAGTCGCTTCCTGTAGTTCCGCCCATACTGATTGAGCTAATTCCAACAATCTGGGCTGTAAAGATTACGGTAATTGAAATACGATGGATGAAGCTTACAGTCTTTAAACGCCTTCATTCGACAGACACTGGGCACCAGTACACCCTCACCATCTTCAAGGTAGACAATGTCACCCGGGTGGCCGCCAAATGCCGACATCCGACTGAAGACAACGGCCTGTTCCGTGGGCTTTTCACCGGGGGCCAGGGGAAGCAGCTGACCCGAATACTTGACAGTCGGCTCCGTGTAGTTCTTCGGGAGCTTGACTTTCACAACGTATTCTTTATCGCCGGCAAAAGTGAGAACAGCCCAGCGAAAGGCCTGACCTTCAGTCAGGGGAACCAGTTCCCATCCTCCGGTACAGCTGCCAACAACCTTGTAGCAGTGCCCCTTGATGTAGTGTCCCTCGCTACATTCGCCGGTGGTCCTCCACTTGCAGGCCAGTATATTGCCATTCACGCGGGCGGCTTCAACGGCAAAACGGCTCCGATATTGACAAATTGCTTGGGCAGATTCGGCACGCACATTCTCCAGAGTGAAGTCCTTCTTACATGTGAAGGCTTCCTCTCTTTCATCGTTCGCAGTTTCCTCCAAAAAATCCTTACAGAAGTTGACAAAACCGCCATCACCAGTGGCATGACCCCAGGCGATCAAAGTCACGAAGACGAGCACACGAAGCATTACTTTCACTGAAAATAACGGAATTATTGAAGTGTTCGGCAGCTTTGTGTTTTTTTTCACTAACAACAGAACATGGAAACGGAGCTGTCATAACAGGAATGGTAGCAAAGAAAGCGATTAGAGACGAACGCCATGGCACCGGTTAATCCCCTCTTGAGCGGCGGTGCCGTACGGGTGCAGCTGCTTTAGCACTAACGGCGAACAGGCTCGATTACTTCTGTCGCGCGTGCCCGCACGGATACACTATAGGTAAAATGTAGACAATAACGGCTTTGTACCGCACCCAGTAAAAAGAATTTTATTGCCGAAACGAGCGCGGGCAGGAGCCCAGAGTCAGGCGAACGCAGTTTAGGGGCGCCTGGACTGCCAAGCGTATTATTAGGGGGGAGTGCCCATATACCGAAAATGGTTTTGGTATATGCACACACTTTTCGGTATATCGTCACACCCACGTCATTTTTTGCCCAATTTCCTTATTTTACTGCTATTTGTGTTGTTTTTACAAGGTTTAAGGGCGTATAGTATTCCTCACGCGTTAGAATTGAGGGCTGGGAGACGTTTCACCCGTTTTTATGTTCAGCGCGTACCCCCAACCCCCCTCCCTGGTTGGGGCTCCGAAGTCGACATGCCGCAGGCAATGAGCCACTAGGCTGGGGTTCGGGGGGCGCAGCCCCCGGCTGTGCTTCCTTGGAGGTCAAAAATCTTGTAAAAACAACACAAATAGCAGTAAAATAACGAAAAGTGTGCTCATATACCGAATGTGTGTCCATATTCCGAAAGCGATTTTGGGGGTGTGCGCATATACCGAAACCATTTTCGGTATATCGAGCCCGGCGCGAAGCGCCGGGCGTGATTTGGGTTTACTCAGAGCACATGCCAAGCCCTTTTTTTGATTTTAATGGTGTAACTTTGTTCAGTTAGAAGATATCAAAAATCTGACTTCACCATCGTTTTCCTCGTAGTTGATTACCCCTAGTGACCAATTTTCATGAAATTTGCCCATAAAATAGATGAGCTACGACTACAAACGTGTTTTGGAAAGTGGCGCCGTACGCCGTCTGCGTCCGCTCGCTGTGGCGCTTTCCGCTGTGGCGCTTTCCGCTGTGGCGCTTTCCGCTGTGGCTCTTTCCGCTGTGGCTCTTTTTTTTCAAAACTTTTTGTACGCATTGAAAAACTTTTACAAAGCAGCTATATATACAGTTTTTTACGCTGATTCTGAATATGTAATAAAACAATTGGGTTGGTGGATTAGTTTTTAAGCTATTGCGTCAACAATATTTTTTGATGATTGTTTCGGTAGCTCTTTTCGGCTACAGAATTTTGGAAGTGTGACAGGCTATCTTATTTGGGATGATCTTTTACACCTTGGTACCAATTTTCATGAAAGTTGGCTAAAAAAATGGAAGAGCCACAGCATCAAACAGATGCGGCACTTCGTCGACGGGGTGCTTTTCGCCGTGGCCTTTTTTGAACAAGGTTGTGTGCCCATCTAAAAACCTTTTCAAAACAGATATATATATATATACAGTTTTTTACACTGATTCCGAATATGTAATAAAAAAATTAGGTAGATGGATTAGTTTTTTAGCTACTAGGGTGAAGGGTAAGTTCTGTCAATGACCTCATAACTTTTGACAGAGACGGCTTTACGGGGCATATGAACACTTCCTAGGTAGATCTCCGTGTGGCCGATCTGATAAACCAAACCAAAAAATAATTCCATGTGATTGCGAAATTCCGAAAAAACTGAATACCCACATGGCGCAGTGCGTATTGAAATTACGGCTCAATAGGTCGAGGGTTCGATCCCGCTCGGCGTCAATCATTTATACTCCGTTCTATCTTGTTTTGCCCAAACCCACTGCGCTATTTGGCCAATGGACAATTTTTGGAAAATGGATGATTTCCACGGAAAATAAAAGTTTGATAGATGATTTTGATCAGCTCTTTGAGCCCGATCGAACGTTGTATTCACTTTTTTTTTAAATGGCCAGCAAATTTCGCCCATCAAGCAGCTGCGGCGCTCCCTCGCCGTGGCTTTCTTATTTTTTGAAGAGTTGGACTGTAGAGCCGTAAATGCTTCCTAAAACGACCTCATTCGTGGCTTCGTTGGACACTACAATTTTTTGTTGTGTCTCTTATTTTCGCGGCGCAAGCTTTAAGATCCATGATATTCTACCGAATATCAACAAAAAGCGAACAATCCGTTTGTTAAAAAGAGGAATCTCAATAAAAAGGATGATTTGGGAGAGCCTACAAAAAGGGAACAATAAGGACACAACAAAAAGAGAACAATACTGGTTTAGTAAAAATATAACCAAATTACGGCTATCTTTTTGGATATTGCCCTTTCTCTGCTATTTTCGGCGATGAATTATGTTTAGCCATGGAAAATAGGACTCTGGGAAAAAAATGAAGGCATTGTCTCTGGGATCGGGTATTTCCATGACACGAAATACTGACAAAGCGGACATATGCGGGGGGTCGAGGGGGGCGGCAGCCCCCCTCGTAGATTATAAATAAAAAGGAAAAATCAAAGTAGAAAACTGAAAGTTGTCGATCCTAACCGGTAGCCGTGATTTGGTTATATTTTAACTGAACGAGTATTGTTCTCTTTTTGTTGTGTCCTCCTTATTGTTCCCTTTTTGTAGGCTCTCCCAAATCACCCTTTTTATTGAGATTCCTCTTTTTAACAAACGGATGGTATATGCACTCTATTATTAGACTGTGACAAGAGGTGAGCGCCAGCACCAGCGCCAAAGGCCGCTGTGTTTCTCACGCAAGCCCCCACCGATACAGTTGCGGCAATATGAAAAGAGTGACGGCGAGGTAGCTTTGTAGCGCGTCGAGTAAAAACGAATTCTATTATGGATGCGAGCGGGAGTGATAAGCGCCGAGTCAGGCGAGCGCAGTTTATGAGCGCCTAGGCGGTACGGGTGCGCTCACTTCTGCTACCCAAGAATACAGGCAACGCAGCAAAGTTAGCAAGAGTAGCGAAAAAAAGCAGCAAAAACTGCAGAAGAGATAGAGAAAAAAAGAAAGCGGACCTTCTTCTACTCGAAGAGATGCTGACAATGACTGCTCAACTGACGAATCAGGATTTTGGATTTTTTTGACCGGTAGAAAACATGAGATGACAGGCAATTTTACCCGTTCTTGACACATGCTGACTGAAACCATAATGGTGGGAAATTTGAACAATGTTGAAGAGATCTTGTCAACAAGACTTCAAGCTAACCTGCCCTTCCGTTTTTCTCCCAGTTCAACCTGGTAAATGTTCTGGTCGAGGACAAAGCAAATAATTCATCACATAGGAAGATAATACTACTGAAGAAGGCGAGAACGACGGCTTCACACAGTTTTTAACGGAAGTCTGCCCTCCCGGCAAGATGGACAGCTGACTCTCTCTTACGGGCTGAACCGAGAGGAATCTTATTGTGCATTTTTAGCCAAACAAGCAGAAAACGGTATTCCTGGAAGCCCCCATCGTGATTACAGCACTCGAAGGGTGCATGCACGATGAGATCTTCACGGCTGCTAATTTCCTCCCGCCAACTCTTTGTAATATCTTCACATCCAAAGGGATCCTGGAAACAGTCGTTGAGTAATCGAAACGTAAGCGGCTGAAAGAAGAAGTTACCTGGTAAACACAGGTGCTCCGATCCTTGCAGTAATATGTTAGCTCGATGTTTACAGCACCACCTTTCACTTGCTGTACGACAAAATTCTTTTATTAAAATAGTTGGAAGGGCCAACCTGGCACATGTAGCATTAGCATAATCGATGGTCAGGCAGTCCGCACGGTCCGGTGGGGTATCAGAATCGATGACAGCTGGAAGGGAAAACTATTGTGGAATAATGGAAATTCTCTCTCTCTCTCTCTCTCTCCTATTAGGGTTACTGTAGTTGCGACAGATGCATTACGGTAATTTGGAGAGCATTCATCAGAAACGAAAAGCATCGCCAGAATCAAGAACCATACAGAATTAAGTCAAATGAATTAGGTTTTAGCAAGTACCAGTGAAAAAATTCAACGAAAGCCGCACAACAATTTCATAGCCAAAATTCGAAGTATTGTTAGAAACTCCAGTCACTTACTTGAGAGCAGCACAGTCGGTAAAAATGGCAAAGGAGAAGGCAACCAGCAAGATAATGGCCGGACGAAGCATCGTTGTGGGGAAGATGGCGGCCGAGGGCTGCTTTTAAGCTGAAGCGTTTCTTGTATTGATGTTTTTGTAAGTTTTAGAGATCGGGAAATTGCCTGGTAGACAGGAGAGACGCAGCGCAGACAAAGGGGAGATAGTGGCCCAGGGAGTGGGATATGTCTATCTTTTGCTTTGATGGAGTCCAGGGGCTGTCTGCAGCTGTCTTGAATTTATGTCAAATATTAGTGTTTTGGTCTATTTTTGAGAAGATTTATAAGAAATAACAAATTTATTTTCGATTTATTCTTTTTTGTACTGGCAAAGACGATCAGCCAAGGTTTGGGGAATAATCACAGAGGACAGATCAGGCCAAAAGGAAGAATAAGGAAGAGCTGCTCCATCTCGCCATAGTTCTCCATCGAATATTTTAACTCGATTCAGATCTAAACCTAATTTCTGAGATCCACCAATTGCATAAATTTCTTGGTCAAGGATTTTTCCAGCAAAAAAGGCGGAAGGATATTTCATTGGCGGCAAGAGATTCCATTTTGAATTTGATTCTTGAGGGTCGAGCTCCCACACGGCGTTAGTTGTCTCCTCGCTCTTTCCACCAAATAGAATAAGCTTATTTTCATAAGTAACGAGTGAATGACCACCGAGGAGGGTTGGTAAATGAGTAAATTCAATCCAGCTGTTATCTTCAGGATTATAACATTCTGCAGTATCCGTGAGGGTGTAAAGTCTAATCCATCCACCACAAATAATTATTTTATTGTTCCATAATGTCGCTGCTGCACTAGATCTGGCCTCTTTCATATCTCTAAAATCTGTTAATAATCTGGTTTTCACTTATCCAAACAAAAGAGAAAATCGAAACTAAACTCACGCCATTAATGTCCATTTATTCTCCTTCGGATCGTATCTTTCCACACTTTTTAGAGATTTATCATTTTCATCATCTCCTCCAAATACCCAAATGTATCCATTCCATTCCAAACAACTATTTTGAATCCTGCTGCGTCCAACATTCATATCAGCCAGTCGAATCCATTTCAGATTTTTGTCCAATTTATACAAAGCTGTTGGATTATGGATACCACCAAATAAATAGATTTCTCCATTGAGATAAATTGCTCCTCTCTGAGAAGCCTTATAAGGTAATTCCAGTTCTATTTCAATCCATTTTGTTCTATTCTGGCTCAACACTGCCATCCCAGCGTCGGCCTTTCCATCATTTTTCTTTCCTCCCATAATCAAAATCTAAACGGAGACCTATGCTAAATCTAAAAAATAACTCACATTTTCTGAAGTGGATTTTCTTTTTGTCGTATTATCAACGGCTGTCCAAGGAATTAGAAATACAACAGCGCATACTAAACTGTTTGATAAGTTCGTCCCTTTTTTACGTAACTTTTTATTTTTTGCACTTTTCGAGGTAGTTTTGGTATCAAAATGATCCTCTCCGAATTTTCCAGAACCGTATATGGTTTTGGATGGGTGTTTCCTATCACCCTGGCAAGTTAGCTATCATCGAGATTCGACCTTTTTTGACACTAGGTGCTGTGGTGACTCACCATGGAGCTTTCATAAAAAGTTAGGTTGCTCTTTTTGCAGGGTTTGACATGCTCTTTTTGGCAAAAAAAGTTTGTTTCGATAGCCCTCAGGATGGCCGAGTATCGCCCTTTGGAAAATGTCGACATTTTATATAGGGGAATTGATCAGTAAAAAATAAATTGCTTGCAAGCTCTTCAATATTATTGTCAATTGATAGATCTCAGTCTAACTAACAACTTTTGTTCAAGGAGTAAAGAGATAAGTCATTGAGATAAAAATTCGACATTTTCAAAAGAGCGATACTCGGCCATCCTGGGGGCTAAAAACCTTTTTTTAGGCTGATAGCCGACGTCAAACTCTGCAAAAGGACCAACCTAACTTTTTATGAAAGCTGCATGGTGAGTCACCACATCAACTCGTGTCAAAAATGGTCGAAACTCTATGAAAGCTAACTTGCCAGGGTCACAGGAAACTCATATCCAAAGTGCTTACGATTCTGGGGAATTCGGAGAGAATCATTTTGATACCAAAATTACCTCAAAACGTATGCAAAATAAAAAGTTACGTAAAAAAGGGACGAACTTATCAAACAGCCTAGTATTAGGGGGAGCCCAAAATACTTGCAAAGCTTTCTCAATTTTTTTTCCAATTTGTTTTCATTTCCATTCAATTTTTCCAGCAATTCTTCTTTTTCTCTTTTCAACCTATCAATTTCTTGTTGTTTCTCAATCGCCTGGGCTTCGTACATTGCCATAAGTGGATCATCGCTCATTTTGATAGCTGAAATTTTCAGCTTTTCAGAAAAGAAGAATTGGAAAAAAAAATTAAGCCTGAAAATGAATGAAAAATGAATGTGAAAATGAATGTAAGATGCAAAAAGAGTGAGAAAATGGACCGGGGAGAGGTTTATTGACTGCCTGACCGCCTGATAAGGGCGCATTCTGGCCGTTATCACGACCGGAAGAGCGCCTGATAAGGGCGCAGTTTTCTTTTTATCACGAAAGGAAGAGCGAATTCTGGCCGTTTTCAGCTTCTAATTTTTCAGGGAACCCCTGCGATCAATTGGAAGTGTTTCCGCTCTCAAAGAAAATGATCCAATGTGGAAAGGTTTCTTTATCTACGAATTTGAAGAGAAACATTTGAAGAAAATGAAGAGAAAAACGAAGAATTGATGGATTCGCAAATGACAAGTCGACCTCGGCCCAACTCCAAGATGGCGGCAAATCGACCCAGGGGTCAACGATAAGAAGATCACTATCTTAAAAAGAGAAACTCAAAGAAAACTTGTGGTTTGACAGAAATGGACAAAAAGAGGTCGATAATGGGCAAAAAGTGAAGGAATAGACAAAAAGGGGACAATACTGGGACAAGTGTCGAACCACGGCTAATTTTTACTCATTATCTGGCTGAAATCATCGTTTGTGTGGCAGCTGATTTGTATTTCTTGGTTTGGAAAGGTTGTTTTTATCATTTTTTCTGATTCAGTTAAACTGAAACTTGCGCGGTCTCATTTTCATCGGATGCAGGTCCATCCATTTGCGAATCTCGCTGTCCCTTTTTCCGGGAGTAACTCCGTTTTTCTTTTCATTGTCATATTCGTGATCAGCACAAAAAGACTGAGTCAGATAGACTAGGTTAGAAGAGAAAAAAAAAACAAAATTCATGATAGTTTCGAAAACTTGGGGTACTATAGCAAAAACTCTTGTACTGTTTCTTTAAAGGGACAGTAGCGCAGGTTTTGAATGTAGGCGCGCCGACGCCGTCTGATTACGGTAACTATTGTGAAAATACGTTTAAGGCATAATTTTCAATTTCTCTTGCTTTCTCGTGTTTTGTCATTATCGAATTACTATAAAACAAAAGAAAAAATAGCAAGAACCGTGATAAATACATGATTTTCGGAAAATGCACCAAAACTGAAGATTTTGAGTGAAAAAATCATTTTTGACGAATTATTTGGTCGTTCATATGTCAAATGCTCGTTATGATGTGCTTATTTTATTGCAATAAAAAGCAGATGATATTAATGTCAGCACTCAAAGAAAATGATTATTTTACATCGAAAATTGTGAATTTTCAAAAAATTTCGTGCATGATGTTTACACGTACTCTGAAATTTACCGTCGGATACGGTAAATTCAAAACCTGCGCTACTGTCCCTTTAACGGTCGCTCAGAAATAAGGTTACTCACCTCCTTCGGGGCAGGTCACTTGGGACAGTCTGGGGTCATAGACCCCGTTGACGAGGGAGCACACAGCCAACATGGCTACGACAGGACGCAGCATTGTTGTGGGGAAGATGACGGCCGAGGGCTGCTTTTATGCTGAAGCGTTTCTTGTAATGATGTTTTTGTATTAGAGATCAGGAAATTGTTTGGTAGACAAGAGAGACGCAGTGCAGACAAAGGGGAGATACTGGCAGGGGGAGTGAGAGCTGTCTATCTTTTGCTTTGATGGAGTCCAAGGAGGGAGTCTGCAAACTTTGAAGCAGAGCTACTGTAAAAAACATTGGTAAAAAAACGGAGGAACTATCCTACCCTAATAATGGGGAGGTCTCTGTCCGTATGACCTGTCGTTTGTTCGGATTTGACGGGTTGTAGGGGAAAGTGGGAGAAGCAAAAATATCCGACCGTCAAATTTTAAAAGGAACTGTCAGAAACCTTATTTGGTTACGCGCCATCAAACTTTCATGAATTCATAATATTTTTACGAAATATGTCACCATAGATGTTCAGAAAATGTCAAAAAACGAGAAAAAAATTTCAAAAATTCGTGTTCCGCCAAAGCGCACCAAAGGCAGGGGACGCTAGTTAGTCGCTGCGGGACCCGCTACCGGAAAAAAAGGTCCCTGACAGTCTCTTTAATCCCAACGCCGCCGAAGGCATACTTGTTCTCAAAGGAAGGATGGGGGTTAGAGAATTACAGGCTGTTTCGCTTTTCGACAGCTTCTAGACGGAAAAGTACAGTTTTTGACCGAACTTATCCTGGAATCCCGTAAAAAAAACATTGTCAGTCTCATTTCCAACTGCCTGGTTGGTTGGATGATGCTGTAAAAGACGCTTCCGGGTGCGTTTTCCGCCACTTTCTAGACCGTCTACTTTTTATAAAATTACCGTAACCCAGTCATTTCAGCAGCAAGTAAACAGTGCCAAAACTTGTCCCAAGGATGGTAGAAACAGCTACGAACAAAAGTCAAAAAGGAGCCAAAGCGAGGCAGAGAAGTCGCCTGCTCCAAATGACAAGGATATATCTCAAAAATCGAAGAAGGAAAAAGTCGAGAACCAAAGTGACGGAGCTTCGGATGTTCTGACCCTTCCCGCGGACTATTCTGCCCAGAGAACGGTGAAGAAGAAGGAACAGGCAGGCGAGCTGAAGAACCCGACGAGTACTGTACCGACCACCTCTGGGCCTGCCAGGACGGCGCCCTCAACCGCACCCAAGTCGGATAAGAAACAGAAAATAGCAGTAACCGGTCGAAAGAGGAAAATTATCGAATTCCATCAATTGTCAGTTCATTTTTTCAAGATTTCTGATTAGGCTGACCCCCCTTTTAGTCTATTTTCGTCCGAATCGACCCGATTTTTGGTTAAAATAAAACCTGGATGATCCCCTGCACCCGTAAAGTCTCGGCAGGACAAAGGTATAAAGGCGTCACAGTTTTGAATAACGATGATCCTCCTGCCGAGACTTTACGAGCGCAGGGGATCGGGCTATTGCGAACCGCACCGCCTAGAACGGGGTCCTTTACTGAAATTTCAATAGAAAACGTAATACAATAAATTTGGAGTTCTGGAAAATAGGTACTAATAGCAATAATTCCCAAAAAGAGAAACACAAGTGGAAAAAAATCCCCCATTATTCCATACAAGACCCAGGCGCAGGGTTGTAGGTCCAGTATACCAGCCTGGGTTCTTCTATATTTTCCCTATTTTCTACATCCATCGTTTTCAGGTAATAATCATCACTCTTGTCCTTGAAATCTGCGGCTATGCAACTCTTACAATTTTCTTTATCGGCCTGCCATGGAAGAACGGCTTTCCGGATCTCTCAGTTGTCTGTACCGGCAGCGCGGCGCTGCTCGCCGCCGGAGTTCTCGTCGGCGAACTGGTCCGTTTCTCTAGCACCTACTGTACGAAAAAGACCGACACCGCCGATAACTGGAAATTTAACGACCATATGCGGGTAATTTCCATCGCTGTCCATGTGGTTCGGCTTCTACTCGGCGTGATGATTCTGGTTGTGGTGATTCTGATGGAGACTCTCTACGATAGGGAGATTTTCGTAGCTGTACTCGCCTTCCTGCTCCTCCTTTCTGGTTTTCCTATTTTCGCTCTTCTATGGCCGAAGAAATAGAAGAAGAGGAAGCGACAGACGAATGCAAGAGAATCTAAGGCAGACAGAAGCATTTCTATATAATAAATAATATAAAAACTGTAAAAACTAGACGACGTTATTGGAAAAAGGACGAGCTTCTCTTATTTCAACACGGAAAGAGCGAAAGTCCCGGAAGAAACCGCCGTTCTTCGTGTCTCTTTCCCCTTTCCACCCGTTTCTCGCCTGTTTCTACAGTAACCCGTCAAAAACGGTGTCTATAACGTTCAGCAAGGACTAAATTTTCCATTTGTTGTGTTTACATTAGAGAAAAGGGCGCGCCAAGGCTTCTAAAAAAAGAAAAAAAAGGGATCGGCGTCCTTTTATAGAAGGATCGGGGTCTGTAGCGGCTGGATTCCTCAAAACTACCATTTCCTAAAGCTCCAAGCTACCAGAACTTCACAAAATGCGCCAGTGATTCAATAGTCGCAGAGGAGAAAGGACCATCCAATCCAAAAACGAGCTTATTTGAGCTGCTACCCACTTGA
Organism: Oscheius dolichura; assembly: GCA_932521035.1. Classification (NCBI taxonomy): domain Eukaryota; kingdom Metazoa; phylum Nematoda; class Chromadorea; order Rhabditida; family Rhabditidae; genus Oscheius; species Oscheius dolichura. The sequence continues at coordinate 9,349,251 of OW051494.1, forward strand.
CAGCACCTCCGGCTCATTTTTGGGGAATATCAACCTAGAGACCCTCCAAGACACAAGGTTGTGCTCGTACCGGGGGTTGCCACCAAAAAAAGAAAACGTTTCTGCCACTGTCAGTCCTCAACCTCGGGGTTCCGGTTCGGGGTTGGACGAGATTCTCGTCCTTGTCTCGGTTTCAAAAATCCACTTCTCGTCCAGTCCTGTTCTGGTTCCATGCGGCCCTCACCCCGAGTTCCGGTGGGATTGGAGCCGGGCTATAGATTTGCGGGTGAAAGTCCTGGAAAGAAAAGAATGAAAGGTTTCCATGGATTACTGTAATCTCATTCCCAAAAGCGACTTTACCAGTTCAACCAAAAATTAATCAAAAGACCGAACCCGTCTCATTTCATTACTGCTTCTCCAAGGACAGCGGCTGTCTGAAGAAGAATGACAATTGCTTGGAGAAAATACCGTAAAGTGGAAAATTACAAAGTCCCATCGCTGGTTCGTTCAATCTTTTTTTGTCATTTTCTTTATTTCTAAACTACAGTATACTTGTTTTTTTGCTTTAAAATATTCAGAATTTTTCGCTGATTACAAATAACCACGTTAAAAATTATAAAAATGTCAAAATTTGGAGAAAAATGCATGAAAAGCTTCCATTTTGTTAAGTGAATTTCGTCCAACGCGCGCCAAACGACGGCTCGCCTGCTGTTTACGCGCGTTTATTGGCGCGCGGTAACAGTAACCTGGAAATGTTTGTACTGTTTCTTGAAGTTTTAAACGCTATTTTATCTCCTTTCAAGCTATTTTCCAGGTGATGATTATCTTTCTGCTGATAGAGGGAGTCGTCGGCCTCTGGCTCACCATTTTCTACTTCTCCTCCCTCTCTCTGCTGCCGTTGTGTCTTCTCTCCATCTGTGTCTACCTGACCCTGCTGGTCCTGACATTCGAAGCGCCCCGCTGGCTGTTCACCTACATCCTCGACCGGATCCATACCGCCAGGCGATGGGATCGAGGCCCTCCATGGCAGCGGCTGCTCCTCTCCTTCCACGTGGCTCGGCTGATTCTCCTGCTCCTCGCCCTGATAACTGGTCCCGTTTTTATAGAAGAAGGAGATCGTCTCATAATTATGGCCTGGCTGATAGTTGCTTTCGTCCTCTCGATTGGATATTGTCTGACTGTACTGTCGAAAAGGCTGAGGCCCTTTGAAGCGAAATTCACTGATAAGGACCCGATGAGAAATTGGCATCCTGAAATTCCATATCCACGGTCATAGTGGAAAATGATGAATTGGGATGAAGAGAATTGAAACGATAGAGTCACTAGAGCAAATAACGAACAATAAACATTCTCTGATCACTTCAAATTGTTGCTTTTATCTTTGTGTAATTTTTTAAAGGAACCTTGACGGACAGAGGGAAATAAAGCAGCGAAATTGACCGTTTCAAAAAAAGGAAAAACATCATCAGAACCGCTGTCAAAAGCTGAATCGAATGAGCTAGGTTGCAGCCAATTTCTCCTGTTCTCTGAACAGTAATGTCGCAAAACAGAAAGCGTGTCGTTGTGGGACCACTGCGCTCTAACAGGCAAAAAAGGGGTGCCCGGGGGCTTCCTTTAAGATTGGCGGCCAGGAGCCCGAGGAGTCTTGTCGTGCATCTCGGAAAATAAAAAACACACTATTCAGTTGCAATTTTTATTGATGTTTCAGAAGTAGGGAATTTCGTCGAATTTCGCTTCCTTATGGTAGCAGGTGATGTGCGCGTGGACCGTCAGATTTGGATGACCGCTCATTTCGCGTCGCATCCTCGCGGTAGAATCGCTACAGCCTTCATAGATAGACTTCTGAAGACAGTCGCTACTGTTGAAAATGAGAAATTTAGTGGAAAAAAAGTTACCGTACTTCGTTACCACAATGTACGGCGGGGGCACAGTCGTATTGGACCTGAACAGTAATAACACCACCTTCTTCTAGAATCATTTTGCTCCTATAAACAGTCTTATTTCTAATTAAAACGAATTGAGCCGTCGGCTGCCTTCGGGTAGGAGTAAACGCTCAAAAAGACCAACCTTTCACAGGTAAACTCAGGCGGTGGTACTGGCACGGTAGTATTAAACATATCCCTATTACGAAATATACATACAGTAGGGAGAGGAATGGGGTCGGTCTCGTTTTGGAAAGCTAAAAAGCAATTTTACTACTGGATCTCAATATATGGCTTTATATGACGGGGTTACTTACATCCGTGTTTACTTTGTGGGCAGCTGAATGGGGTAATCCAAGAGTTTCCGTAGATCCAAGGAGGCAGGTACGGTCCCAAGGGGGAAATAAACCCCATGGCAGAGGGAGAAGGCAGCCAGCAGGACGCAGGCGAAACGAAACATCGTTATGGGGAAGACAACGGGGGAGAGCTGCTTTTAAGCTGGAGAATTTGCATTAATGTGTTTTTGTAAGTTTTAGAGAGCGGCAAATTGTTTGATAGACAGGAGAGACGCAGCGCAGACTAGGGGAGATATTGATGATTATTGCCTGGACTGAATTTCAATAAGCCTGACTTCGCCAGTACAAGGAATATTACAGGGAATACTAATGTTTCGACCAATGTGCGAGTCTTGTCTTGGCTCCTTTTGGGAGCTCTCCATGCTAACCATTCCTGTCTCCCCGTCCCCATCGAATGTTCCCAGCACATGGCAGACTACATCCACTTCGTTCTAGCCGGGTTTGCGGATCAATCCAAGGTATGGCGGATCATTACCGTATACCCTGGTCAATAATTTTAGCAATCCGTCGTCCACATGTCTGCCCTGTTCCACGCTTTCCATCTCTGCCAGCTGTGGACGGTTTATTGCGAAAGAGCCGCGGTCTACTGCTCGACCACGGCGTTTCCTCACCTTTTGAACTTTTGGGCCCGTGTGACACCGGCTATTCTTCAACTTTTAAGCCATTCCAAAGTGGTACGTCTTGCGTAGTTTAAAAGAGCCTCGGGGGACCTAGGCGGGTTACTGTAGCGGAGGAAATGGGGAAATTGACCTTTTCATAAAAAACGAAAAAGCGTCAAAAACTGAATCGATTGAGCTAGATTTCGGCCAAGTTTTCCTTTTCTGTGAGAAGTACTGTCGCTAAACAGAAAGCGTGTCGCTGCGGTACCAGTGCGCTCATTCGGGCGAAATCAAGGGGACCCTCAGGCTTCCTTTAAAAGCACTCTATGGATTACTGTAGAAAAAAGAGCGAATTACAAAACTAGCTACAGTAACCCTTCATAAATACGGCCTTATTTTTCAGCTGGCGGATATGGTCAACCTGCACTTCTTGAACACGATTCAAGCCCTGCAACAAGTCAATTCGGCCCTCCTCTGCCAGCTCTACTCCCTCTGGGCTCCCATCCTGACGGCCTACCATAGTCAGATTCCTAACCAGCTGAGAATGAAGCTGGATGCCGGTGAGAACCAACCGTCTCTTCAAGCACCCGCCCTCATTGATTGGCTGAAACGTGTTCGCTATAAGATATCACAAGTGGAACTGCAGACATCGGCAGCTTCTCCTTATTATAACGTGTAAACATACTCTGTCATAGTTTTTATATCTATAAACTGTTTTACAGAAACCTGTAATGAAAAATATAAAAAAGTTAAAGTCTCGAAAGGCCGCGGACTTCGTCGTTGAGAATGGAGACACGAAAATTATGTAAAAAATAGAAAACGGCTTGCCGCAAAGGATTTATTAGAGTATCCTTGGAAATTACTGACAGCAGAAGGAACTTTTTTGGTCTTTGAGCAGCAGAATGAATTTCACCTCGTAAATGGATTTCCTTTGGGGTTCTTGTAAATTATGGGATGTTATTTCATTTTGCTACGTTCTATTTTATTTCTCCGTATTTTCCTTTCTACTCATTTCATAAGGTGCTGCTAAAGAATCAGAAATGTTTTATTCAGTTATCAATCGAAATTTGCGTCCGGGTTGCAGCACTCAAACGCCGCGAAGATTGTTAAATCCTTAAACTGTCTCATTTCCTGGCGCATGGCATTCGTCCTTACAACCATGGCCGTTCTGGAAGTTACTATTATAATTGGAAAATTAAGGTCGGTTAAAGTAACAGTCAAGGACCTTGGATTTGATTTGATTTGAGCACAGACTGCGAGCGCAGTCGCCACAGAACTACTGCGCTCAAACCGAGGTCCCTGACTGTTCCTTTAAGTGAAATAAAAGCAGACCGTATATTGATATTGAAAACTTATTTGATGGAAATAAATGAAACTGTTACACAATATTGTTGTATGCTTTTGTGCTTTCTTATTGGTTTATTTTTGTGAAATGGCCCGTGAAACTTATGCTTTTCGGATCTTTATCATTTGGGAAGCCGCAGTTAGACAGCCAGGAGAGGAAAAGGCAACAATTGGATAAACAAGGCAGAAAATAGCCACAGTTAGACGGCTAGGACGAGAAAGGAAATAAATAGACGAGCAGTCGTTTTTATTTCAGAGCGCTTCTTCGTTTGCCCTGCCCCTGGTCATTGCAATTATTCTCTTCACCATAATCTTCGTGACTTCCGCAGTTTTTTGCTGTCGAGAGCGACAAAAAGTCAGGAAACAACGCCTCTGCTGTCTTGAATTTATGTCGAATATTAGTGTTTTGGTCTATTTTTGAGAAGATTTATAAGAAATAACAAATTTATTTATTCTTTTTTGTACTGGCAAAGACGATCAGCCAAGGTTTGTGGAATAATCACAGAGGACATACCAGCCCACGAATAAGGAAGAGCTGCTCCATCTCGCCATCGTTCTCCATCGAATATTTCAACTCGACTCAGATATTCAATTGCCTGCTCTCCACCAATTGCATAAATTTCTTGGTCAAGGATTTTTCCAGCAAAATGGGAGGAAGGATATTTCATTGGCGACAACGATTTCCATTTTGAATTTGATTCTTGAGGGTCGAGCTCCCACACGGCGTTTGTTGGCTCGTAGCTTTCTCCACCAAATAGAATAAACTTATTTTCATAAGGAACGAGTGAATGACCAAAGAGGGGCTTTGGTAAAGAGGGAAATTCAGTCCAGCGGTTATCTTCAGGATTGTAACATTCTGCAGTATCCGTGGTGCCCATCCTTTCAATCCATCCACCACAAATAATTATTTTATTGTTCCATACTGCCGCTGCTGCATTCATTCTTGCATGTTTCATATCTCTAAAATCTGTTAATAATCTGGTTTTCACTTATCCAAACAAAAGAGAAAATCGAAACTAAACTCACGCCATTAATGTCCATTTATTCTTCTTCGGATCGTATCTTTCCACACTTTTTAGAGATTTACCATTTCCACCTTCTCCTCCAAACACCCAAATGTATCCATTCCATTCCAAACAACTATTTTGAATCTCCCAGCGTCGAACATTCATATCAGCCAGTCGAATCCATTTCAGATTTTTGTCCAATTTATACAAAGCTTTTGGATTCCACAAACCACCAAATAAATAGATTTCTCCATTGAGATAAATTGCTCCTCTCTGAGAAGCCCCATAAGGTAATTCCAGTTCTATTTCAATCCATTTTGTTCTATCCTGGCTCAACACTGCCATCCCAGCGTAGTCATATCCATTATTTTTCACTCCTCCCATAATCAAAATCTAAACGGAGACCTATGCTAAATCAAAAAAATAACTCACAGTTTCTGAAGTGGATTTTCTTTTTGTCGTATTATCAACGGCTGTCCAAGGAATTAGAAATACAACAGCGCATACTAAACTGTTTGATAAGTTCGTCCCTTTTTTACGTAACTTTTTATTTTTTGCACTTTTCGAGGTAGTTTTGGTATCAAAATGATCCTCTCCGAATTTTCCAGAACCGTATATGGTTTTGGATGGGTGTTTCCTATCACCCTGGCAAGTTAGCTATCATCGAGATTCGACCTTTTTTGACACTTCTGAAGGTGGGATACAAACGAACATGGCGGGGAAGAATCGGTATATCTCTTCTATTTCTGGACTTACCTCTCTACTACTTGAACAAAAGCTGTTCGTTAGGCCGAGATCTATAGAATCATTCCAACGCTGAAGTAATTGGAATTAATTGGATTTTTGCCGTTGAGTTTCCCTATATACAAATTCGACATTTTCAAAAGAGCGATACTCGGCCATCCTAGAGGCTACCGGGATAAACTTTTTTGGCTGATAGCTGACGAGTCACCACATCACCTCGTGTCAAAAATGGTCGAAACTCTATGAAAGCTAACTTGCCAGGGTCACAGGAAACTCATATCCAAAGTGCTTACGATTCTGGGGAATTAGGAGAGAATCATTTTGACACCAAAAGCACCTCAAAACGTATTGAAAATAAAAAGTTACGTAAAAAGGGACGAACTTATCAAACAACCTAGTATTAGGGGGAGCCCAAAATACTTGCAAAGCTTGCTGAATTTTTTTTCCAATTCGTCTTTATTTCCATTCAATTTTTCCTCCAATTCTTCTTTTTCTCTTTTCAACCTATCAATTTCTTGTTGTTTCTCCATAGCAACCGCCTGGGCTTCGTCCATTGCCATAAGTGGATCATCGCTCATTTTGACAGCTGAAATTTTCAGCTTTTCAGAAAAGAAGAATTGGAAAAAAAAATTCAGCCTGAAAATGAATGAAAAATGAATGTAAGATGCAAAAAGAGTGAGAAAATGGACCGGGGAGAGGTTTATTGACTGCCTGAGCGCCTGATAAGGGCGCATTTTTCTTTTTATCACGAAAGGAAGAGCGAATGCTAGCCGTTTCAACTTCTAACATTTCAGGGAACCCCTGGGATCAATTGGAAGTGTTGCCGCTCTCAAAGAAAATGATCCAATGTGGAAAGGTTTCTTTATCTACGAATTTGAAGAGAAACATTTGAAGAAAATGAAGAGAAAAACGAAGAATTGATGGGTTCTGAAATGCTTCTCAAACTTCTTTTTTTATAATTTGAGACTACAAGTTCTACAGAATTTTCTACCGACACTCCTTCAATACAATTTTTAATTTTGAAAGACAAATAATAAACAAAGTAAAGAGAGAGAGAAAGAGATCAAACTTCGATGCCCGTATCTTCTTGAATCCATTTCTTAATCAGTTCGTAGACTTCTGTCTTCGCCGTGTTTGAGACGCTTTTTCGGCCTTCTAGCTTCAATTTATCGAAAAGATATTGCTCCGTGACGTTGTCTATTCCCTAAAAATTTGAGTTTCTCTTTTTCACATAGGAATTACGATATTCTCAACATTAGAATGACTTCTATTCCCGCCGTTTTCTAAAGAACTTGAAAAATGGAAGTAGCAAAATTACTAGAAACCAAAAAGTCTTGTAGCTCAGTCATTCGTTAGAAAAATTGAAAAAAATGAAAGAAAATGCTCCGACCTGCCGTTTAATTTCGTCTCTGGCCATTTTTTCCATTTTCTCCACCCATCCCTCGGATTTTAGTCGATTTATTAGAATTTTCTAAAGAATGTTGATTATTTTCTGAGGTTGAAAAGAGGAGCTTTTACAAATGAAAAACGACTTACCTCGATCCTTTCAAGCTCCTTACTATCGGAAAATCGCCTCTCCACTCCTTCAAACTTCTTCTCCATCTCAGCAGCTGTCATATGGCTCATTTTTTGAGCTGAAAATTGAAAACTTGAAGAGGAACTGATAGGAAAATGTTAAAAACACGAGAAATATCACTATCTTAAAAAGAGAAACTCAAAAGTAGGAGCCATTTGTCACGTCTTTGCAGCCTTCACCGTTCTGGAAACATTCGTTGTTTGAATAATTGGAAAAAGGGATAAAACGTTTGTAAAAAATGAAACAAACGAATAACGTATTGATAGAGCCTCTCCTGATTCCCGGTTTAGTACAATAGCCGCCATCGCGGCAGAAATAGTGGAATTCAACAGCTGTCGGCATGTCCTTTCTTTGGTGGACTATTTTTCTCCAGAAATATGTCTGATGTCCATTAGGATCAACCCTCGAAGAACCAACCTAACACATGTTGGATTATCATAATGAGCACAGTCGGTACGGGGAGGAGGAGGGTCAGTTTCATTATGATGCTCTGAAAAATAAGGGAATTACTGAAAACGTCGTATTGAGAAAGGAGGAAAATTGTCAATTTCAGGAGAAATGAAAAGACGAACAATTCTCACTGCTCGTTGTCTTTATAGCGATAAAGCAGTGATTACTTACTTCCATGGGGGCAACTCAATGGTGCATATCCTGGAAAGTCTCCATAGATAGGAAAGGGAAGGTAAGAATCGTAGATCGCCTGGGCAGTGAACGATCCAGCGAACAGGACGCAGACGAGACGCAGCATCTTGGTTTGTGGTGAAAACGGCGGCCGAGGGCTGCTTTTAAGCTCGAGACTTTTTTATATTGATGTTTTTGTAAGTTTTAGAGAGCGGCAAATTGTTTGGTAGACAGGAGAGACGCAGCGCAGACTAGGGGAGATATTGATGATTATTGCCTGGACTGAATTTCAATAAGCCTGACTTCGCCAGTACAAGGAATATTACAGGGAATACTAATGTTTCGTAAACGGCTTTCTTTCTATTTCTGCAAAATTTGGGCCGTTTTCAGTTTGCAGATCAGGGGACAGGGTAGCTCCAGGGGCCTTAATGAATTGAATATCCCTGTCTGACCCCTCAGTGGTACCAGAGGTTTCCTTTGAAGAGAAAACTGCGTTGCCAATTGTTTGCAAAGCTTTTACAGTTTTAATATTGTGAGAAAACATAGTATGTCGTTGAGGAAATTCATTTTTGGTGAAGATAAATATAAACATAAAGGGCTATCACTGCTCAGGTGCTGTGGCACTTGACGACTCGGAAGAAGGAGCGGAATATCTTCGACACTGACGACATCGACATCTCTCTCAAATTGTGCTTGTATAAAAAAATATATAGAATTAAAAGTACCATGAAACAAGTCGTGGTCATTTCCTTTGATGAGGGATATCTCCGAGCCATCAGGAATCCAACATAACGAGCCCCACATGAAATGTGGAACTAGCAGATGGCTTCTGCCATAAATCCGCCCACGTACTTCCGCGGCCGCCAGTTACGGCGTAACTAAGTTCCGGTCTATTTTTTTCTTCCGTAACTAAGTTCCGGGTTAATTTTTTTTGCGTAACTAAGTTCCGGGTATGTTTTTTTAGTTTTTCTGAATAAGTCTAGGGTTGAATGAATGCGCGGTTCTGATCTTTGTGCGCGAAAGGCTCTTCTAGACTTGAAACCAGTCTCGCCTATTTTCTTTGGCGAAAAAAAGATTTATTATTATACATGCTTTGTAGTGATAAACACACTCATGTTGTCGAGATATTGATAAATTTTTTCTTTTGGAATGTTGGTGATTCCAACTTCTTTCATCTGTTTATCGAAAGCCATCATTTCTTTGGCGATTTTATCCTTTCTTTCTTGATCTTCTTTACGGAGGTTGTGTGGGTTGTTCTATAACTTCTACCATAACAAATAAACTTTTTACTGACCCTTTTCAATGTGTAGTAAGAGACACTGGACTTCTCGTTGATAACTTTCAGAAGGGTTTCCAAGTTCGGCCTCTCGGATTTAAGGTCTTGGAGAACTCGGCTAAAACTGAATATACATGCTGGGTTTATAAATACCTGTGGTAGTTCTCAGCCATGTTTGTGGTGCGGTTCTCGGTAACCAAATACTTATTCCACATATCCGCATAAAAGCCCTGCAGCCAGTTCGTTTTGTAATAGTGGAAAAACTTCCAAATCGATCGGCGGGCGTCCTTGCTTACACCTTCTGGGGGCTGAAGGAGACCTGTGAGTTGAATGTAGTCCTAAAGTTACTCTTTTCTGTGAAATAATGAGATTGGCTACCTTCGGGAAGAAGACTAGGGCTTAAAGTCTTCTAAACCACGTTCCAACCTCTGGTTCCTCAGCAATGACATCTCTCAAGAGGCCGTCCTGGTTTCTGTTGAGCGTCATCCCGTAATGAAAAGAGCATCCTGCATGGGTGCCCTCTGGAAATGGAATTCGATATTTGGAATACAGGAACAACCAACTTATAAGCGCAACAATTAGCTCATCCATATCTTCGACGCCATGCCGCCGGTTCTCAGTTAAAGCTGTTTTTCTCGTCTCATTTACTGCAGAAATTCTGCTTTCAACAAAGTACTGAGGGTATATATGATCCTGAAAAGATTATTATTAAAGAAAATTTAAAGAAGAAAGGTTAAAAAAAGAGGGAAAGGGTCAGATGAATGGTTCATATTTGAAAAGTTTCGAATGGCACCAACAACCAGCTGGTGCGCGGGAAGGAGGCAGACAGGGGGCCAGGCCGGTTGCGTTGGCCCTAGTCGGGAGAGCTGGCTGGAATGGTATCGCTGGACACCACAGGTGCCAAACAGAGGAAGGAGGTGAGAGTGGTCAAATAGCGAAGCAAAATCAATATAGTAAGAGAGAAAAAGAAGAGGTGGCATATTGGCGATGGACAGGACACGCAATGCTCGCTTGGGTCAGAAAAAATAAACAGAGAAAGGCCGGGGACGCGACACAGGTCACCACATGTGCCTCTCTCTCTCCTGTAGATCCCTCGCTTTCTTCTCACTGACCTCTTCTCTCCAAACTAGAGAACCACCCAACTGATCTCGGCAGTCCCCCTGCCCTATCAGCTGATAGCGCCCCTCTTCGTCGGTTTAATTACCCAAGTTTGAGGTACTAACTACCTTCCGACCCTATGAAAATAGAGGACGAGTAGAAATTTTGGAACAGCTTCCCTCTTGAAGGGAAGCAACACACCCGCTACCTTTCCCTAGGGATTTCTCAAGGTGAGGAACCATGCCGGGAGGATTCATGCCTCCTTCAAAATTGAGGCAACAATTTGAATCCAAGGCGAACGGGAAAAAAGAACGGGATTTCGTTTGAGAAGCAAACCAAATGAAGGGAAATAGTCAGAGAGCTGGCGGTGGACAGGCAACGCAATGCTCTACTGGGCCACAATAAGTAAAAAGAGAAGGCCAGGATAGAGAAGAAGAAAATGGACACGAGTCGGGAGGAACTGAAATGAACAGGACACACGGTCAACCGCACGCAACACAGTGCAGCAGCTGGGTGCCTCTCTTCCTTCCAAGGCTCTCTCATTTTCCTCTCGCCTTTCTGCCAACTGAAAACGAAAAATTGCCTGTACAATCTCGGCAGCGCCCATCCCTTACCACCTGAAACAAGCAGCCATCTTCGGTTTAATTACCCAAGTTTGAGGTACTAACTACCTTCCGACCCTATGAAAATAGAGGACGAGTAGAAATTTTGGAACGGCTTTCCTCTCGAAGGGAAGCAAAAAGCAGGGGGAATGAGTCTCAAGCCTAACTGGAGTCCCAAGGAACTCTCTGCTATAACCGCTGCCCCTTCGGCAGTCGGGCCAAGTGGGCTGACCACCTCTCCTCTAACTGCCTAATCTTGTGTTAGAATACACTTTTCCCAGTAAACTTTATTTTCTCGTTCAAATAATAATTTCAAATTCAGTAGATTTTCTCAATGATTACTGTGCACACTTCATGCGCCAAAGCAGGAGGCATGGGACTGAAACAGCGGGTTTTAGATATTTGATTGGATAAAATAACACACCATTCACTCAGGAGGCCATCGGTACAAACTTCGCTTCTTTGATATTGACTATCCTTTGGACGAAACAGGAGCGGTTAAACTGAAAATGGTAATTATCAATCTTAATTCAATGAAATACCGTACCTAGGGGCTGATCGGAGGAGGTGCGTTCTTCACGCAACAACTGAAACAAAAAGTTACTATTGATTAAAGGGACTCTGAGGTACTTCCTTTTTCGTACCCTAATTACGTAAAACTTTGATTGACTTTGCGGATTTTCTAATGCAGAGTAGGGGAAATTGAGCGAAAGAACGAGCATAGTATTCATTCTTAAAATACTCACCATTCAGCCAACAACAATTATCTTCAGGACAGCTCATCCATTTGACCAAATACTCCAGTCGTCCACTTCCAAATGGTCCCTGATCTTCTCGATCTGAAAACTCCCATGGACACAAAGTAAAAAAAAGATAAATACCTCCCATTCGATTGGTAGCTTCATCTTTTCTGCTCTCCTTACTCCCAGCCGCCTTTTCCAGACTGCTATTGTCTTATTTTTTTCATTTTTGCTGTTATTCTGCTTTCAATAAAGTACTGAGGGTATATATGATCCTGCAAAGATTATTATAAAAGAAAATTTAAAGAAGAAAGGGCAAAAAAAGAGGAAAAAGATCACAAGAATGGTCCAAATTCGAAGCTTTCGAATGGCAATAACAACCAGCTGGTACGCGGGAAGGGGGCAGACAGGGGGCCAGGGAGAGGGCCCTGACCCTGGGCGGGTGTGTTGTGATGGTATTTTTGAGCACTGCTGATGTCGAACAGAAGAAAGCGGCACATTAGAGAAGGGCCACCACATGCCCCTCTCCTATCCCCGTGCCGGTCTCCCATTGGGCAATTCCCACTCACAAAAATCCATCCTTTTCCCAGTTTTGATTGCCCGCATCAGATTCCTCTCTATCAAAATGTGTAAAATTTGAGATTTTTGGTAGCAAAGAGCAAAGCATGTGGAAAGGGTTACCAGCTGGCCCTCACTCTCTTTCTCCACCCGGGCCTGAACCTCCCCTGCCCCTTTCATGGACGGGAGTTAAGTTAAAACGATTTCAGTTCATAAAAGGGTGAAAAACGTAACGAAAATGGAGAGAACCGGGGAAAGAAGAAAGGACGTAAAAGAGATGGTCGAACAGAAGGTGGACACGCGACGCGTTGCTCGCCTGGGTCAGAAAAAAACAAACAGAGAAGGGCGGGGCACGCGACACAGGTCCTGGCCAGCCATCGCGCGCGTCTCTCTCTCTCCTGCAGATCCTTCGCTTTCTTCTCACTGAACTCTTCTCTCCCAACTAGAACCATCTATACAATCTCGGCAGTCCCCCTCCCCTATCAGCTGATAGCGCCCCTCCTCGTCGGTTTAATTACCCAAGTTTGAGGTACTAACTACCTTCCGACCCTATGAAAATAGAGGACGAGTAAAAATTTTGGAACCGCTTCCCTCTCTAGAAGGGAAGCAACACACCCGCTAGCTTTCCCTAGGGATTTCTCAAGGTGAGGAACCATGCCGGGAGGATTCATGCCTCGTTCAAAGGTTGGTTTCGTTTCCAAGCACTATTGGTTCGACGAGAAGAGTATCCTCCGATGCCTGCTCCCAACCCTATTCCCCAACTTCTTGTCTCTCCTTCGAACTCGAAGGAATGGTTCAATCAAGACGGAGCCAGTAGAAGGCTCTTCATATATTGAATATTGAAAATACAAAATTTAAAGACACTGCACAAAAAGATTTTCTACAGATGACAATGACCAGAAATAGGCGGCTGTGATGTTGTCTCCACAGAAGAAAGAGGCACTGAAATACCGTACCCTGGGGCTGATCTGTGGAGGTGCGTTCATCATCACCTCCTGCTTAGCGACGCGAACTGTACCAACTGAAACAAAGAATTGATCCTGATCTACTAGGAAGCGGCACCCTGACGGGCTGTTAAATATCCAAGTTTGATTGAATTTTTAAAGGTCTGCGTGCCCCCAACCTTTAAATGTTTTATCTTATTTTCTCCTGAAAAAACACAGGTCCATGCAGACCTCCATTCCAAAGAAGAAAAATACAATCAGAGTAGGGGGGAAATCGAGCGAAAGAAAGAGCCACTCGAAGTTCTTGTATAGAATGCTCACCATATCCTCATTCATTCAGCTGTTTTCTGCTTCAGGACAGCTCACCCTACTGATCATGTAGTCGACTTCCTCGCTTACTTCGGAACAGTCACTGATATTCTCGACCTGAAAACTCCCATTGACACAAGGTAAGAAAAGAAAAATACCTCGTATTCTCGTGCTTCGTAAGAGCTTCAGCTTTTCTGCTCTGCTTATTCCCAGCAGCCTTTCCAGACTGCTTTTGTCTTATAATTTTTTCATTTTTGTTGTTATCCTGCTTGCAATAAAGTACTGAGGGTATATATGATCCTAAAAAGATTATTAGTGAAGAAAACAGAAAGAAGAAATAGTAAAAAGGAAAAGGAACGAAAGGAATAGTCGAAATTCGAAAGGTTTCGGAACACAACAACAACCAGCTGGTGCGGGGGAAAGGGGGCAAACATGGGGCCGGGCATTAGAGCAGGACTGCCACATGCCCCCCTTTTGATATCCCCTGCCCAATATGATTTTGCTCCCCGTGTTGGTTTCCCGTACAAAAAGATCTGTTATTTTCCCAGCTGTTACTATCGGCATTCGAGTTCTATTCCTCAACATTCGAATAGTTCACGATTTTCGGGAACAAAAAGGGCAGAGCACGCGGTAAGGGTTACCAACCGGCCTAACTTTCTTTCTCCATTCGGGCCTGAGCCTGTCCTCCCCTCATGAGGAGCAAGAATTGGGGAAAGGAACAGGTTAATATCAAAAAGTCGAAGAAACGGAATGAAATTGGAGAGAATCGAGACCGTAAAAGAAATGGTCGAACAGGAGGAGGATACGCGACGCAATGCTCACCTGGGTCAGAAAAAATAAACAGAGAAGGGTAGGGTACTCGATACTACATGTCTCTATCCTTTCTACAGATCCCTCGCTTTTCTCTCACTGACCTCTTCCCTCCAAGCTAGAGATCCACCCCTCTGAACTCGGCACTCTCCCTCCCCTATCAGCTAATAGCGCCCCTCTTCGTCGGTTTAATTACCCAAGTTTGAGGTACTAACTACCTTCCGACCCTATGAAAATAGAGGACGAGTAGAAATTTTGAAACCGCTTCCCTCTTGAAGGGAGGCAGCACAGTCGCTATCTTTCCCTCGGGTTCTCACGACGAGGGACCATGCCGAGAGAATCCACGTCTCCTTCAAAGGCTGGTTTCGTTCCCACAGTCCAAAATACAACACTGTTGGTCCGACAAGAAGAGTATCCTCCGATGACTGCTCCCGACCTTACCTCCCTAACAAACTTCTTGTTCCCCGTTGGGACTCATACGCTAAAGTAACTTGCCTGATTAGACTTTCAGGCTGTTTTTTTTCCTTTTTTCCTTTGTGATTTTGTCTTTTTAAATTTTATTTACTTTCGTTGCCCCTTTTATCCCTGTCGTCGCCTTTGCGACTCCTATCCGATTGCCCATGTGCCCTGTCTGCGCCCTCTAGCTCTCTAGGTCATGATTCAGGGACCCTTTCCCATCGGTTGTCTGCCTTGCAATTCTGGAGGATAGCTGAGATCTAGCTCTATTCGTCGTCAGTCCCTCCCTGTGGAGACAATCCCCATTTTTTATATTTTTGACAGGACGCGCCAAAAGGCGCCTCTGCCCAAGCCCGAAATAAAGATTACGCAAGCGGACCTGGCCGTGAGAGCTGCGAAACATTTTCAGGTCAAGCCGGGCTCCTAGAAATTTTCGAAATTTGGCATATCCACCCCTCTGACCTCGGCAGTCCCCCTGCCCTATCAGCTGATAGCGCCCCTCCTCGTCGGTTTAATTACCCAAGTTTGAGGTACTAACTACCTTCCGACCCTATGAAAATAGAGGACGAGTAGAAATTTTGGAACCGCTTCCCTCTCTAGAAGGGAAGCAACACACCCGCTAGCTTTCCCTAGGGATTTCTCAAGGTGAGGAACCATGCCGGCAGGATTCATGCCTCGTTCAAAGGTTGGTTTCGTTCCCAAGCACTATTGCTTCGACGAGAAGAGTATCCTCCGATGCCTGCTCCCAACCCTATTCACCAACTTCTTGTCTCTCCTTCGGACTCGAAGGAATGATTCAGTGTTAAGGAAAACTATATTTATTATCAAAAAGGCCGCTCCTTTAGCCTCCATCTCATGGAAATCGCTAGCATCGTCCTTCTCTTCTTCATCCCAACAATGCCAACTCGGATACGAGATTAACCAATCCACGGGTACCTTCATTAACGCATACCTCGCAAGGGCACAAGAGATTACGGGGAGGGGTATGTTCCGAATATAGATCTGGGTGTCTAATTGGCAGGCTGAAAACAATAATGAAATGAACGAATGAATTGAAACCCACGTGCTTGTCCTGTTTCATTAATTTGAAAATTCCCAGGCTCCACAGCAAGTTAGTCGTTTGGAAGCTCTGGGAGATCAACACATCAGTGACATTCCCAGTTTCTAAAATGAACTAGGACAGAATGAATGAGGACTCACGTCGGTACATTGAAGGATTTCCTCTTCGGGTTCAACGGGCAGCCTCCACCATTTCGGACGATACGGTTAGGGGGAAACTAATAGCTCGCATTAGTTACTCGCAGGTCTTCTCTTCTTCTACCCAACCCGGTAGGTCAAATCCACAGAAAAAGAGACGGTGACCCTTTTTTGGAAGTCATTTTAGCAGAAATCCTAATGTTAATAAAGTATTGAAGATATTTATGACCCTGAAAAGTTCATTATTAAGGAAAAGTTAAAGAAGAAAGAGTAAAAAGAGAAAAGAGACGGAAGGAATAGGCAAAATTCAAAAAGATTTGGGCACAACAACAACCAGCTGGTGCGCGGGAAAGGGGGCGAACGGGGGACCAGGAAGGGTGCGCTGGTCCTAGCGGGGTGTGTTGTGGTGGTATTTTTGAGGACAAGATGCGCCGAACAGAGGAAGGCGGCACAAAAGAGAGGGTATATGCAAAAACGCTATTTTTACCCCCAAAAATGCTATTTTGGGTTATATCTCAGTAATTTCTTATTCTTATGGAATGTAATCTATACCATCGTGTTCGCCATAAAATTCTGAACTAGATAGAAGTAAAAGAAGTAAGCACGGTCGAATTAATCGAAAGCGACGCGCATTTGGTGAGGTTGGTGAGTTGGTGAGGAGTCGCATTCGCCATAAGAGAGGGGCCGGCATATGCCTCCTCTTTGATTACCCGCTCATAAGGATTTCTTTCCCTTTTCCGTGCCAGTTTCCCACCCATTTCCCATCCATAAAGACTTCCCCTTTCCCAACTTTTATTGTGGGGGTCTCTTCTTCAAAATTGGTACAGTTCGTGATCGCCATGAGTAGGAAATGAGCAAAAAAAAGAGCTAAATTCATAAATGACTGAAGAGTGGGAGAAAAATGAAAACAAATGGCTAGAGAGCGTAAAAGAGGTGGTCGAACGGGAGGTGGATAGGCGACGCAATGTTCGCCTGGGTCAGAAAAAATAAACAGAGAAGGGCAGGGCACGCGACACAGGTCCACCAGGTTCTCACTGACCTCTTCTCTCCCAACTAGAACCACCTATACAATCTCGGCAGTTCCCTTGCCCTATCAGCTGATAGCGCCCCTCCTCGTCGGTTTAATTACCCAAGTTTGAGGTACTAACTACCTTCCGACCCTATGAAAATAGAGGACGAGTAGAAATTTTGGAATCGCTTCCCTCTAGAAGGGAAGCAACACACCCGCTATATTTTTTTTGGAACGATGCCGAGTAGTCTATTCCTATCAGCTGGGGCTTTTGACTTGAAGCAACGCTTTCCCGGGGCGAAGCCGCTTCTAATCCATCCGGGAGAGAGAAGCGCTTCTACGGAGGTTTCGAGCCGTTGCTGATATCTGTGATCCATATTAAAAGTCTCCTTTGTCTTTTATCCCTCTTTCAATACAACTTTTACTTTCAGTTATTATGGCTGTAGTCAATCAAGATTGAGTAAAAAGGTAAAAAGGCGTATCTACAAACATAGGTGAAAGAAATGCTAAATTTCTTCAGCTTCTTGCTGTGAATCTTGGCTGGAGTGGCTCGTGCAGCTCTAAAATTCGTAAAAGTATACTTATATACATATTCATACCATAGAATCGTCACCCAAATCTTCTTCTGTATCTTTCTTTTCTTCCCACGGCACGACCATCAAATATCCGTAGTCGTTGCCTGATTTGAGCATTCCGTTCAAGGTATCCTTCAGTTTTTCAATTGTCTCCCGCTTTTTGGGTTCGGCATCCCAACAACTGGCCATCAGTGCGTATCTAAACAAGTAGATAACGGTTTTACACAATAATTAAGTTTCGATTAGCTGTATCGATCCGTAATATAAAGCACGACCAGTTGTGGTGGCTTAGCCTAAACTCACACCGCATCGGGAATTCCGCCTTGCGGCAGCCGCTCTCCGCCTTCTAATAGTTCTAACAATGTCGAAGAATGAACCGCTACAAACGGAATATCGCCAAAGGTGAATAATTCCCATAGAAGTACTCCATAGGACCAAATTTCGGTTTTAAATGAGAATTGAAAGTCCCGCAACGATTCAGGAGCCATCCATTTTATTGGCAGGCGTTCGCTGCGAGAAACATATAAGCGAGACATGTAAGTACCGGATTCGTTGCCGACTTCCGGCTCGCAGGAAAGACCAAAATCAGAAATCTGAAAAAAAACACATAGTAGAAACGGAGGAAGGTTTCAGTCAAGAATCGATCATGTAGCAATTGTCTGTAGGCCTTTTAAAGGAGCAGTAAGGTCGGAGAAAAGTTTGTGCACACTTGTAAACACTTGCCGGCAAAACTTTGGCTGCGTAAGTCTAAATTTATTTTCCTTTTAGATCATTTTTTCGTTATTTTCACATGATTTCTTCCAATTTTTTTTGCAGTTTATTGTTCTGATAGATAGCCCACCACCCTACAATCAAAAGAGTGAAGAAATACAGCGATGAGTTTGAAAAATGAGCTTCTTTGACTGAGTATTACAAGTATGCAGCGCGCCCGTGCGCCGTACCGTAACTTTTGGCCCCCACCTAACTGCTTCCTTAATTTTTAATTGATTTTTAACTCAAGTTAGCTATATAAACGCTGCAGAAATGTATTGTAGAAAAAAGGAAATAATAGAATATAACCTTCGCGAGAAGTTCCCTCGTCAACAGGATATTTCTAGCGGCTAGATCCCGATGAAGAAGATTGATTGACTTCAGATAACACTACAAATCACAACTTTGATCTTATCTCTGGGGTTAACAAACTAAACCGTCACTAATCTGCCAAGCGATAGTGAGCAGCTGTTTCGGTTGTAGTCCTTCCACCGAGTATTTGTGTTTTCTAGCCCAAGAGAGTAGATCCCCATTTTCACAATAATCGAGCACTATCATAGGTAATCCGGAGGCAGTGATACAGCCAATCATTCTTAAAGGAACTGTCACGGACCAAATGGAAGTGATCATTTGACTGGTGAGCAACAGAGTCCCAAGCGACTGAATACATATGGAGCCTATTCTCTATCCAACTTTTCATTTCGGGGTCATTTGTGCGTATTTTACGATTCATGTAGCGTTTTCTGCCTTTTCTCTCTCAAAAAGCTAGCGAACTAACTCAGTATAGGCTTAAAAAATTCGCCGTTTTCTCCTGACCACGGTGATATATTTATTTTTGCATATGGACCCCAGAATCACGAGAAAATTTCATTTTTATCCTAAAGTCATAAATGCATTTCATTTCTGTGATCATGATCGTTGCGGGACTCTATAAAGGCCCTGCAACGATTATGATCATTTTTTCGCTTTTGGCCATATTTTGATCATAAATGTGTATTTTTCTCGTGATAGCCGTCCATATGCAAAAATAAATATACCATCGTGATCAGGAGAAAAAGGCGCATTTTTTAAGCACAAGTTGTTTTAGGTCCCTGACAGTTCCTTTAAAGAAAGCATAGCCAAGAAGAGGCAGGCTTACCCAAGAATATGTGGATGGTAGCCTAGTTTCTTCATAAAATTGACCTCAGCCAAGAAGTCTAATCTGGCTTGAAGGTCAGCTTTTGAAGGAAGTCGCTTTACAGCCACCTGCAAAGTAAATAAATACCATAACTAGATTCTACCTGGGAATTCCTTTCAGTCATTCTCAATGACGATAGCATACTCTTGTCCATAGGTCGGCTGCCTGTCAACTTTCCTTCAAAGACTGTGGCAAATGCTCCCTGACCGAGTTCTTTGTCCTCAATGACTTCCAACTGTTTATCACCCAATTCCCATTTGTCTATTTTCCTGGAAAATGGTTATATTTATAATAAAGGCATTACATACACCACTATCGGTAAAACTCCAGATACCGAAATCCAGAACTTTCGCAGTTTTCCTCTTCTTGCTTTATACCGTAAGAACATAATCGTCCCGACAATAACAGCAATTAGGAATAGAATGATTCCCACACATATCAGTGTTACCTCTAAAACTTGGGCTAAGAAGTACAAAAAGAGTCAGACTGTCCGACCCAAGCCTTACCGCAACTGGCGAACCTTCTCCCTCACCAACTCACCAACCTCACCAACTGCTCGTGGCGTTCGATTATTTACAGCATGTTTATTTTTTTTTTTGCTCCTATCTAGTTCAGAAAATAATGGCGAACAGTATGGTATAGGTTATATTCCATAAGAATAAGAGCTCGCTCAGCTATAGCCAAAATTCGATTTCTCACCCCAAAAAGCTTACCAAATTCTCCAAACCGCTCTAACACCATTTTTTGGTATTGCCAGGGACCTAAAACAATTTTGGCTTAAAAAATTGGCCTTTTTCTTCTGATCACGATGGTATATTTATTTTTGCATATGGACGCCTGTATCACGAGAAAAATACACATTTATGATCAAAATATGGTTGAAAAAACAAAAAGTGATCATGATCGTTATGGGGTCCCGCAACGATCATGATCACAGACATGGAATGCATTTATGACTTTTGGGATAAAAATGAAATTTTCTCGTGATTCCGAAGTCCATATGCAAAAATAAACATATCACCGTGATCAGGAGAGGAAACGGCGAAGTTTTTAAGCCTATACTGAGTTAGTTTGCTAGCCTTTTGAGAGAGAAAAAGCGGAAAACGCTACATGAATCGTAAAATACGCACAAATGACCCCGAAATGAAAAGTTGGATAGAGAATAGGCCCCATATGTAGTCAGTCGCGTGGGATTCGGTTGCTCAGGGTCAAATTATCACTTCCACTTGGTCCCTGGCAGTTCCTTTAAGCCCCCAAAAAATGACACTATGTTGTAGAGGGTGTAAACTTACCTTACAAGGTGATTATAACCTAGAAAAGCTAATGGCTGGGGCGCAAAAAGGAAATGGTGAGGTTGGTGAGGAAGAAGGTTGGCCTTACCAACTGCCTTGATTGACGGAGCTGATGTTGTAGTCGGCTGTGTAGACGCGGTTGTTCCTTTTGTTATTACCGTCGTAGGCGCTAAAAATGATATTTCTAAAAAATAGTCCCAATACCCGGAATGTCAGTGCTAATGATTTTGTAAGAAATATATGTTCCTGTTGAATTTCCGCTCCCTCCAAAAATGGACATCGTCATCTCGAAAGCCGTCACATTGAAGGTAGAATTTGCGGCGACTGTGTAAAGATCTACACTGTAAGAAAGTAAGAAAGTGATCGTTGCCGTTTCCCAGATTACGTGAAATTGTTCTTTCCCGTCAAGCCGTTAATCAAGAAATTCAAATAAGCATCCGGATTGGAATTCTGCTGTGCAATGGTATACTCGAAAATAAAGGCGTTCCCATCAACTGAAAGAATTATTGGGTTTTATATTAGGGTGTCGCATAAGTAAGTTCGTCAGCCATTCCGCCGTCAAAGAATTACCGAAATCCGGCGAAAAATAAGATTGCTACGAGCACTTGAAGTTGAGTTGCCGCGGCGGATGCGGAAAGGGCGGCGCTACTAAATTGTGAATATCTCAGCACTGTGTGGTCGGAATTGGTTACTCTAAAAACAAAAGTTGCTAGTTACAAGGAGATCTATGGATGGCTATCAAAATCTATGTGGTACGACCAAATCTAATTTTCACCTTCCAGTCCCCAAGACAAACTTCAACCGTTCGTAACGGCTTTATTTTTCGTCGGATTTCGATAATTCGTTTACTGCTAGATTTGTATCCACTATATGTATCTTCTAATAACAAAACCTCAGTTTTCCACGGGTATACCAAGTTTCCAATACTTCAAAACCGGTGTTGGGTGGCCCCTTTTTTGAGTGTTAGAAGTCAGGGATACGCTCTCCATATATGCTGAAAATTGGTCACAATACATAACTTTTGACTTAGAATCTCATGGCAAAAAGAACGGAACTAGATTGTAATCGGGAATGGCTGAGGAACTGCGACACCCTAATAAATCGAATATATCAATCCTCACCGCTATTTAGAACGAAATCTGGGAAATTCTGATCAGGACTCACAAAGGGATAATTGTTGCTCATTACAAAACCGGCTCTTCCATCAGTGGCTTCCGTGTTTTTTGCTGCATGTTTAATATATTATTCTCAATCCAACGCTTGCTTACTGAAAGCACCATTCGACGTGCAGTCAATCACAACCTGCCCCTGCTCCACGACAAAGGTTCTTGCCGTGCCGGGAAGAAATTGAGGAACTCGATTGAGAGTGTCATTGAAATAGTAGGTTGCGATTTCAGTTCCTAGACCATCGTAATCCAGGATCATACCGCCGGCCAGCACCTTGACGGACAGACCACCCAACTAGAAGTCACCACTCAAACAGAGTATATAGAATGGAAAACAGAAAGTAAATCAATAAATCACCTCATATCCTATGCTTTCTACGTAAATGGCATCGGAACCATCAGCTGCGTTTACCACAGTCAGTGCTGTCACTATTGTCTCATCTTGTGTAGCGAACATAGGTGCATTTCCATTGTCTGCATCTTTAGACGGGGACCAGAACATAGTGTATCTAAAGTTTCTAATATCTGAATATAATTTAGGTCGTCTATCAGACAAGGGATACTAACTACTATAGTCATTGATAGCCAATACAGCAGAGGCCTCACTGCCAAGAGCTCGATAGAAGATCAGAGTGTCTGACGTAGAATAGTGAAGCATAGTTGTATTTAGATTTAATGTGAGGGAATACAGTCTAAAGAGTGGAACATCATTTATAATTAGATGCTCCATAAAATTGTTTTCATGGTTTTAGGATATTTAAAAGAAAAAAAGCCGACATCAACTGCCGTTGCTACTTGCCGACGCCCCGACAACGGGCGGAATCCTGGCCAAAAAAAATCCCGGCTCTTCACCAACCCCCTTTGATCACGAAATGCTCGCCGCATTCGAGTAATTCGACCTTGATTATTTTTTTCACACTTACCTAGTTCAGAATTTTATGGCGGACACGTTGGTATAGGTTATGCTCCATAAGCACAAAAAATAGCTGAGATATAAACCAAAATAGCGTTTTAGGGGTGAAAATAGCGTTTCGCAGATATCTCAACTATTTCTTGTTCTTATGGAATATAACCTATATGGTCTTGTTCGCCATAAAATTCTGAACTAGACAGCAGTAAAAAAAATAAACAAGGTCCAATTAATCGAGGGGGGTTGGTGAGGAGTCGCATTCGCCCGGAATCCCGACCTCAAGCCGGACTGGAGCCTCGTGAGGTCGTACGCCCTCCCGGACCTTTAACTACTCTTCAACTAGAGATTGCGGCTGCAGCAATCACTACGACGACCTGACTGATGGTGGAAACGAAGCCCCTCTCCCCGTCGACTTGGCCACCTGGGAGAGTACCGACTTACCACCTCTACGGAGGACTCCTTCACGTGATACACGTATAGGAATAAATAAATAAATAAATAAAAAGTATTAAAAAAAACTTGCAAAAAAACCTACGTTCCAAGGAACTGAAGAGTCTCGTCATAAACGAAAACATTTGCGTATATTACGGGATCAGTATACAAAGCCCACGCCACTGCTAGGAAGAGCTGAACGGATTGTGCTATACAACTGTTGTTCTTGACATACACTCCCATTTTTTTCAGCTTGCGCCTTTATGACGGTGTCCTCCTTCCAATCTGTGAATTGGATAAAATACGGCTGCTGGTTGACCGACGTCGTAAGCAACGTCTGTGGTTTATCAGAGATCGAGACTAAATACGGCTTCTTGGCTATTCCTATTACTTTCCCTACCATTTCTGAGAGCGATATTTACAGCTAGAATCATGGATGTTTCATCGCCAGTGTAGATGGTTATTGTAAAATTGGGAGGAGGCCACATGATATGGATAAAATCATTGACGTATCCCGTTCCAGTTCCAGACCTGAACAGTATAACAAGAAATAAACACAACGTGTATGCCAATAACTAGCCATGTAAATTCCCCCATTTGAGAGTAGACCTTGATGGAATCGGCCGGCGTTCCCAAGGACGAAGCGTTAATGTTGATTTCGGCCACGTAGCTCATTGGCAATGTGAACTGCAAAATATGCCGTATTTCTTCCAACAGAGCCCCACCTCTCCGTAAGCGCGCTCTGTAAAAATGCTCTATCTGCACCATGCGAAAACGCGACTGCAACCATTTTTCATGAATTTTTTTTGCACTAATATGATCTTTATTCCCTATATATTGTGTTAAAGAAGGAAAAATAGAGAAAAAACCATAAATAACTGAGAAATTGACTCTCAAAGTCAGTTAGACAGAGCATTTTTACAGAGCGCGCTTACGGAGGGGTGGGGCTCTATTGGAAGAAATATGGTGACTGAATTACATAAAACAGAAAAAGAGTAGCTCACCTCCCATGTGCATGCCTGATTGTCAGCCATTGATGTGGTGTTTAGGTAAAAGGTGAGATTCGTTGCGTTCAAAACAAGGCTATCGTTGTGACAGACTATAAAAGCGGCAAAACATAAATGCTTGAAGGTTCTTGCTCACTGTAAGGAATTGCCGTGGCCGAGTAAAAGAAAAGTGCAAACAGAAGAGCGCGAAACATATCGGACTGCAGTGTCCGTCGACTTAAAGCATTTATCAGTTATTTAACACCTTCTTATATTGTCGGCCGAATTGTGCGATTAATCTATCAGCCGCCCCCCACGTACTTTGCCACCCACTTCCTCCACAAAAAAGTTGAGCAGTTATAGATTAAAGTAAGTTATAACGAAAAAGGGTCATTATAATTATGTGTTTATTTAACTTTTATGGAATGATCGACAACGAGCTGTAGTCCACCGCTGATTCTTATTGACGGCTCCAGCGGAAAATTAAATTCAGAAATAAAACAGATTTACTATAGCAAATTATTGGAGAAATTCTCATACTGTGACGTCATTGAAATCGTCTTTCGCTTCTTTATTTTCATCTGAAGGATACGAGGTCATCAAATATCTGTAGTCATTTTCAGCCTTCAACATTTCATTCACGACATCTTTAATTCTCTCAATTGGCGCCCTCTTGGCAGGCTCTGCTTCCCAACAGCTACTCATCAGTTCGTATCTGAATTTTAAGCTGTTAGAACGCTTATCAACAGGAAAGGGTGGTACCAGCCTGTGTCCAGATCATACATGGGCGAACGCCCGGGCCCAAAAACGAGCGCGCCCAATATTGGGCCCAATTTTGGGCGCGCTTTCGGGCGTAAAACGGGCGTATAACGGGCGTAAAACGGGTGTGTCGGTCGTTTGTGTCCGTATCTCGGGAATTTCTCGATGAATTTTTAAAATTCAAAGACCATCTTGTAGAGCACGTCAAGACGATTCTAATGAGCCTGGTTATAGCTCAAACGGGTCGAAAGAAAAATTGGTAGCCTCACAAATTTTGATAAAGGAACGTTACGTAACACTTCCTGAGACCAATTTCGATCAAGTCAACGTTTGTGAGGCTAGCGATTTTTCTTTCTGTCCGTTTGAGCAATGAGCAGGCTTGTTAGAATCGTCTTGATGTGCTCTACAAGACCAAGAAATGCCCGAAATACGAACACCCGATATCGAGCGCGCCCAGCAAAACGGGCGCGCCCAAAAACATGTATGGCCCAGATAGACCCGGCTGGTAGCCAGCCAGTTAGTTAACTCACATGGGACCAGGTATACCACCATTTGGCAACCGTTCGCCGTTTTCCAGAAGTTCCAACAAAGCAGGTGCCTGGACCGTTACGAAAGGAATATCGCCGAAGGTAAATATTTCCCATAAAAGTACTCCATAAGACCAGATGTCTGTTTTAAACGAAAAGTGACAATCACGAATTGACTCAGGTGCCAACCATTTTATGGGCAGACGTCCACCGCGGGATACATAGAACCGGGCCTTATAAGTTGCCGAATCATCAATTGCTTCTGGCTCACGAGAAAGGCCAAAGTCTGAGATCTGCAGGAAAGTACGACGTGAAGGCCGGAGAATAATACCTTGGCGACTAGTGTTTTCGTCAACAGAACATTTCTAGCAGCTAGATCTCGATGAAGAAGATTGATTGACTTCAGATAGCACTAAAATTTATGGCTTTCTTCTCTTTAAAAAAAGTTCCAAAACCAAGCCATCGCTAATCTGCCAAGCAAACGAGAGCAGCTGTCTCGGATGCAGTACGCCCGCGGAATATTTGTGTTTTCTGACCCAAGTGAGCAAGTCCCCATTTTCGCAGTAATCCATGACTATTAGAGGCAAGTCAGAGGTCGTGATGCAGCCGATCATTCTTAAGGAAAGCTGTCGACAATACAATGCAGACCTACCCAAGAATGTGAGGATGATAGCCCAGCTTCTTCATAAAATTTACCTCATTCAGAAAATCTATTTTAGCTGGGGGTTCAGCTTTAGGAAGCAGTCGCTTTACAGCCACCTGGAAGACCAATATATGGATATATACATGGGCACTACGCCCGATTTTGGGTGCCCCCGGGCGTGCGCGTTTACATAACGGAAAATTGCGTAACGCGCCCATTTTCTGAGCTGTTTGTGGCCATAATTCGATTATTTCTGAACCGTTTTTATAAAATAAAAAGCTAGTTTGTAGCCGAGATCAAGATGGTTTTGATGAACTAGGTTTCAGCTCAGTAGCCCACAAAGAAAACTCTCTGTGACATCAAGTGATGACTTTTCGACGTTTTTTGCTCATTTGCCGTGCTACAGGATTTTCTCTCTAGTGAATGCTACCAACCTTAGGCTCATTCAAACCGCGTTGATCTCGGCTACAAGCTAGCGTTTCCATTTTTGAAAATGGTCCACAAATGGCCGAGTTATGATCACAAACGTCTTAGAAAAGGAGCGCGTTACGTAATTTTCCGTTATGTAACGCGCAAAGTGCGGCGCCCAAAATCGGGCGTAGTGCCCACGTATGTATGGATATAAATGTTTTCTACCTGGTTCTTCCTTTCCGCTAGTCTCAAAGACGACGGCATAATCTTTTCCACGGGTCGATTGCCTGACAATTTTCCTTCAAATACTATGCCGAATGCTCCTTGGCCCAGCTCTTTGTCCTCGAAGACTTCCAATTGCTTATCTCCCAACTCCCACTGATCTATTTTTCTAGAAACAAGTCCCTTTAAAGCAACTTTCTTACACTGTTATGGGTAGGACTCCGGATACAGTAACCCAAATCTTTCGGAATTTCCCTCTCCTGGCTTTATAACGCAAATAAAGAATAGTTGCGATAATAACAACAATCAGAAATAGAACGATTCCGAGGCAAATTAGTGTGACCTCTGAAAGTTTGATTATAATTCAAGCTGGATTATTCGGCGGCACTATCCTTACCAATTGCCGTATTTGATGAAGAAGAAATTGGTTCCAGCTGCGTAGCTGAAGTGGTGCCTTGGTCTGCAAATAATGTCGTTGTCTCTGGAGCTTCTGTCGAATCATCTTAAAACGGGAAATTTCCGGGCAGGAGTCCGAGTACCCGAAATATTAGTGCCAAAAATGTGATAAGAAATGAAGGTTCCTGTGGAGTTTTCCATTCCTCCAACGATGGACATCGTCATCTCAAATGCGGTCAAATTGAAGGTCGAATTGGCAGCAACGGTGTGTAAATCGACCCTGTAAGATAGTTACCATTGTTACTTTGACAAGGGAAGGTCCCGAACTGGCGGTGGCCTATTTGGCTGATTTTTTGCCAAGATGTAGACCTATGCTAGTGATGTAGAATGCAAAAAGAATTAGCTGCTCTACTGATGATTTCGAGGAGCTAGACCGGTTTGAAGGTCCGAAAAGGGGCGTTTGGGTCGATATTCGAAATTTTTGAGAAGATTTCAACCTGACTGAAATTTGTATCGTTAGACCCGGTGAGAGAAATAGATTGGGGTTCTCCGAAGCGAAATAACGAAAACTTCAGCATGGGGGCGTTTTCGCTAATTTCATGGAATTCTGCTAAATTATTGAGCGCGTCTGGATATTCTTTGTACTGTGCTAATAAAGCACGTTTTTATGTACATAGAGGAGCAAACTTTACCTTTCTATGATGAATGGATCAAAAGTTATAAGAGCACAAAAATGGGTGAAAACCCCAGTTTTCGGACTTTCAAACCGGTCTAGTTCCTCCAAATCATCGATAAGGCAGCTAATTCTTTTTATATTCTACATCACTAACATAGGCCTACATCCTGGTAAAAAATCAGCCAAATCGGCCACCGCCAGTTCGGGGCCTTCCCTTGTGAGTCTTACGGGTAACTGTTTGATCCTGCGTGGTCTTTCAGTGTGAAATTCAGATAAGCATCCAGATTGGAATTCTGCTGCCCAATGGTGTACTCGAAAATAAAGGCGCTCCCGTCAACTGAACATAATACGATTCATATAAATAGAAATTAAAATATTCCTCCCCACCACTGTTAAAAATGAAATCCTGCGAATTCTGGTCCGGGCTCATGAAGGGATAATTGTTGCTCATGACAAATCCAGTTCTCTCATCGGCAGCCTCCGAGTTCATTGCTGTAGGGTCAACAATTATTATTCTCGAGCCTGATGCTTACTGTCGGCAGCAGCGGAAGCGTAGTAAAGAATTACCGCTCCCTGTTCCAAGACAAAGGTTCTTGCCTTGCCGGGAAGGAATTGGGGATAGTCGGAATTGTCGTTCAAATCGTAGGTTTTGATTAGAGTTCCCTGTGTGTCGTAGTCTCGGACTAATCCTCCCGACAGAAGCATGACGGGTGGAGGGTTTTTCGGACAGCCAGAACACCTCTGAAAATTAGCAAAAATTCTAGTGATCACTGATCAGCGAACAATTAGAACAGGGGCAGGGCCTAATCGTTCGCAGCTGTTTCGGGACGGCCACGCGGCGACCGAAACTATAGTGAAATCGACCCAAAAGCGCGCATGATCGTTTCGAAAATGACCGAAACAAAAACGACCCGTTTCGGACGAATTTTTCTGCAATTTTGCGTGACGTTGTAAAATTCCACCAATATTGTTAAAATGCTCTATTGGTGCCATTTTACGTTATTCTTCATCCTTTTTATGTTCTTTTACTAGAAGAGTGTCTCACATAAGTTAGGCAACACAAAGAATAAGGAAAAATGATAACTATAGGCTGTAATTGATTTTTTACAACGTTACGCAAAATTGCAGAAAAATTCGTCCGAAACGGGTCGTTTTTGTTTCGGCTGTGGTACGAAGCGGCCGTTGTCAGAATGACTGCGTCCGTTTCCTCTCGTTTTCTTTCCGATCGCGGCAGTTTCAGTCTCGGTCGTCGTGTGACCGTCCCGCTATTTCGCTGCACAGAATAAAAAGTGGACCCTCAATCAAAAAACTCCAGATAACGTTGGATTCTTATATAAAAGGATCGTCCTAGAGTTCAAAGAAAAGGAGGGGGAAGACTACAACACTGTTTCACGCACTTTGTACACGATATTTTCCAGGTAAATAGCGTTGGAGCCGTCGGCTTCGTTGATTAGAGTCACTACGGTCACTCCTAGAGAAGCGTTCATGGTAAAGGATATCTGATAATTGAGGTCTGCTCGTTTGTACGGAGACCACCATAATGAATAAGATGGAACATTTTCGTGATCTGAAAATGAATTCTTCGTCCCTGTATGACGATGACTACCGACTTGCATAATCGTTGATGACCAAGGTTGCAGTGGCCTCGTTGTCTTCAGCTCGATAAAAGACTAAAGTCTCCGTCGTAGAAATAAAGGGGATAAAGTCGCCGCCAGGAACAGCCAGCGAAAACAGTCTAGAAGGCGAAATATAAATATATATGCTAATTTTCAATGTACAGAAAGTATACTAGGGTGTTACAAAAGTTCGCGTTTTTCTTAATTAAGTTTTTCTCCTACGCACTTTTCGAGCTGGTGTCAAAATGATCCTTATCGCATGCTCAGAACCGTATAGGGTTTTCAATAGGGGGTTCTTACTACTCTGACCCACTACAGACTGCTTTATTTCGACATTTTTTTGGGCCGAGGTGCTGTGGGGACTCACCACAACGATTTCAAAGAACGCTAGGGCGGTCCTTTTGCAGCCCTTGACGTTACCTTTCAGCCAAAAAAAAGTTTGTCCCGGCAACCCCCAAGATGGCCGAGTATCGCGCTTTTGAAAAATTCTCATTTTTACTATGGGAAACTGTACCGTCAAAACTAGAGAATTAGCAGAGGATCATTTTGACACCAAAACCGACTCGGAAAGTGCTAAAAATAAAAAGATATGCATAAAAGTCGCGAACTTTTGTAACACCCTAGTAGTAAACCCCCTTACTGTTTGCTGTGGATTATCTCGGCAATTTTTAACCTGCTACAATATCCCGAAAAAAATTGAAATAAAACTCTTATTGCCCGCACTAATACACTAAAAAACCTCACGTTCCAAGGAATTGAAGGTCGCCGGCAGATGTGAAATAGACAAAGACATTCGAGAATAGCACGCCATCATGAGAGGCGTCACTGGAGTATATAGCGTTACTAGCGAAATTGTCTGCCAGTGCTAGGACCAGCTGAACTGATATTGCCTTCACATCTTGTTTTTAAAGGGACACTGACACAGCTTTCTGCGCAACTGCACGGGTTACGGTAGCGCCGCGCGGGCGTTTCAAACGTGAATTTTTCAAAAAGCATTTTTTTCGTTTTTTTGTGAATCTTTTATAAATAACCGTTTCTCGATAATTTTTATTGGAAATATAAACATATAAAGGCATAAAAAGACAATGAACATAAAAATAAATAACGGAATCAAGAAGAAATCGACACATATAGGATGAACCGCCAGGTGAGTGAATTTCCCTCGAAGAACGATATTATTCCATGATTCCAAGTTTATTATTTACATAAACATAGAAAATAGAACGGAATAATGAAAAGATGAAGCTAATAAAATAGTATTGCTACCTGAATAACCCAAATAATATATTTTTCTGAGTTTTCTTCATCCTCGTTGGTAGCATTCTTCCTGCGGAGCTTTTCCTGCTCTCTTCGCCCGCCTTCCTTCTTGTGCGGCTTCCTCCAGTTGATGCCTCTACTTGATTCTGAAAAAAAAACAAGCGTATAACGATGAAGCAAATATAAAAAGTAAAAAAGAGTTAGGATTTGTAGGAATAGAAGTAATTGTTAGCTAAATCATAATCAAATTAGTGTATTCATATATATGTACATCTATTTCAACCTATAACACAAAGAATGAGACTAAAAAACAATAAAAACCCAGCAACATGCAGCCTTTGGCGCAACGCGCAGTAACCGCGCCCCAAGTCTGATCCGTAGCGGATCAGCCGCGAAAGCTGTGTCAGTGTCCCTTTAACTTACTTTCCCACTGCTTTTGGATTCAGCTGTGATTACGGTATCCTCCTTCCAATCTCTGAACTGTACAAAGTGCGGCTGCTGGTTGACCGCTGTTGTTAGTAAAGTCTGCGGTTTGCCGACGACTAACACTGAATTTATCTTTCTTTATTTGGCGTCATACATGGGCACTACGTCCGATTTTGGGCGCCGCCGGGCGAAAAAATTACGTAACGCGCTCCTTTTCTAAGACGTTTGTGATCATAACTCGGCCATTTGTGGACCATTTTCAAAAATGAAAAAGCTAGCTTGTAGCCGAGATCAACGCGGTTTGAATGAGCCTAAGGTTGGTAGCATTCCCTCAAGAGAAACTCCTGTAGCACGGCAAATGAGCAAAAAACTCATCATTTGATGTCACAGAGAGTTTTCTTTGTGGGCTACTGAGCTGAAACCTGGTTCATCAAAACCGTCTTGATCTCGGCTACAAACTAGCTTTTTATTTTATAAAAACGGTTCAGAAATAATCGAATTATGGCCACAAACAGCTCAGAAAAGGGGCGCGTTACGCAATTTTCCGTTATGTAAACGCGCACGCCCGGGGGCACCCAAAATCGGGCGTAGTGCCCATGTATGTTTGGCGTTACTCTCTTACGTGGTTTTAGCGCGACATTTAGAGTCAGCATCATAGACGATTCTGGATCAGTGTAAACGCCCACTAAAAAGAACGATGGAGGCCACATGACGTGAAGAGAACCATTAGGAGTGCCAATAAAACCACCATTATATCTGAATATTTGAAGAAATACTGAGAGATCTCTACATGTAGCTTTGACTATTGAAACCCCAACTGCTGACGATTTCGATCACGTCAAAGATTGTTGTCAAAGATGAAAAGTTAAGACTGATTTCGGCCATGTAATTCAACGGGAATGTGAACTGCAAAATACAGACATCCTACTAAAATGATTTTGAGAAGGACCCACATTCCGCAAGCAAATTTGACTGCCAGCCATTTGTGTATTCAGGTAAAACGTCAAATTGCCCTCGTTCAATTCGATGTTCTCATTTGTACAGTCTAAAATAGTAGCAAAATGTAAAAAGAGTGGGAGGCAGGCTCCTTACTGTATGGATCCGCTGTAGCCGAGGAAAGAAAGAATACAAGCAGAAGAGCGGGAAACATCCGTGGCTAAAGTGTCTTTCGACTTAACTCCTTTATCAGTAAAGCGCCATTTTTTACACCTCCTTATTATCTCGGCTTATGCCAAATGTTTGCGATGATTGTGCCGCCCAGTCAGTCGCCATCCGAAACAAGCTGATACGAGGAAAAAAAGGGCTCGAGAGGCAGGGAGCCATTATTGACTCCGTGCAAAATAAGACACAGGATGGATGGGAGAACATATATAATAACTCGAAGCCTTTGTAGTCCTGGTGAAAACATACGCTAAAGTACTTTGCCTGATTGGACTTTCAGGCTGTTTTTACATTTTCAGGTCAAGCCGGGCTCCTAGAAATTTTCGAAATTTGACATATCCACCCCGCTGATTTCGGCAGTCCCCGTCCCCTATCAGCTGTTAGCGGGCCTCCTCGTCGGTTTAATTACCCAAGTTTGAGGTACTAACTACCTTCCGACCCTATGAAAATAGAGGACGAGTAGAAATTTTGGAACCGCTTTCCTTTTGAAGGGAGGCAACACAGTCGTTACCTTTCCCTAGGGTTCTCACGACGAGGGACCATGCCGAGAGGATCCACGTCTCCTTCAAAGGATGGTTTCGTTGCTGTGTACTCTGTCCTGACACAGATGTTCTCGCAAACAGAGAAAGCAGCAAGTGCAAAAGGGACGAGTCATCATGCCCTTCCTCCCCTTGTGTAGCGTGCGTGGTATCCTATTTTATCGAGCCAGGGACCGAAATTCAAATTTTGAGGCAACGATTTGAATCCAAGGCGAACGGGGAAAAAGAACCTGATTTCGTTTGAGAAGCAAACCAAAAGAAGGGAAATAGTCAGAGAGCTGGCGGTGGACAGGCAACGCAATGCTCTACTGGGCCACAATAAGTAAAAAGAGAAGGCCAGGACAGAGAAGAAGAAAATGGACATGAGTCGGGAGGAACTGAAATGAACAGGACACACGGTCAACCGCACGCAACGCAGTGCAGCAGCTGGGTGCCTCTCTTCCTTCTAAGGCTCTCTCACTTTTCTCTCGCTTTTCTGCCAACTGAAAACGAAAAATTGCCTGTACAATCTCGGCAGCGCCCATCCCTTACTACCTGAAACAAGCAACCATCTTCGGTTTAATTACCCAAGTTTGAGGTACTAACTACCTTCCGACCCTATGAAAATAGAGGACGAGTAGAAATTTTGGAACAGCTTTCCTCTAGAGGGAGAGCAACACACCCGCTACCTTTCCCTTGGGTTCTCACGACGAGGGACCATGCCGAGAGGATCCACGTCTCCTTCAAAGGCTGGTTTCTTTCCCACAGTCCAGTATGAAGCCCCATTGATTCGACAAGAAGAGTATCATCCGATGACTGCTCCCGACCCAATCTCCCCAACAAACTTCTTGGGACTCAAAGAAATGATTCAGTGTTAAAGGAAATCATTTTTATTACAAAAAAGTCCGCTCCATAGAGAATCACCACGACGATAAGCTTGCGACTCTTCTTCTTTCCGCCCTGATTATCTCCTCTTTTTTAATTCTTGTCAAATGTTGTCTAAAATTGGTCATTATCAATTTGTAATCAATGAAAACGAACATTTTTATAAATTCAACCTTTTTCCTCGCCCTGTATGAGTAGTTACGCAAGAGGTTTACATTCGGGTACTTTTCTTCCTCCACCTCGATTGGAGCCATCACTCCAGCGCTTATTTTCCCAGTAAGGGAGGCGTCATCCTCGATTCCCAAGAAGCTGCTAAAACTGCTTTTTGATATTTAAGTGAGGAAAACTTACAGATAGCCTATGATGGCTGAAGCCGTGGGTCTTGAGCACACGTTCATCCTGGGTTGTGTGCAGCTGCTTGGTCTTCAAGCTGGTCCCTCTCTCCGCGTCGATTTACATTCATTTCTCGCCTACTTCATGAAAAGTTGAAGATATATATGACCCTGAAGGGATTATTATTAAAGAAAATCTATAGAAGAAGGAGTAAAAAGGAGGAAAGGGATCAAATGAAGCGGCCAAATTCGAAAAGTTTCGTGTCTCAACAACAACCAGCTGGTGCGCAGGAAGGGGGCAAACAGGGGGCCAGGAAGGGTGCGCTGGCCCTGGGCGGGTGTGCTGTGGTGGTATGTTTGAGGGCAAAGGGCACAGAACAGTCGAGGCGACACATAAGAGTGAGGTCACCACATGTGCCCTCTTGGATTTCCCGTCTCATAGGGGATTGCTGCCGCCGCCGCGCCAGTTTCCCACCCATTTCCCATCCATAAAGATCCGTCTTTTTCCCATCTTTTATTGTCAGGGTCTCTTCTTTTCTTCTTTGTGAAATCGTAATATCCGAGAGAAGGGGTTAGGCCAAAAATGGACGAAAATTATTGAGAACTAAAACAGAAGAAAAGAAATGTACAGAGAGCGGCCAAACATGGGGCCGTGGAGGGTGCCCTGATCCTGGGCGGGTAAATTGATTGCAATGGTATCGATGGACACTGCTGGTGCTGAATAGAGAGAGAGAGAGAGAGGTGGCACATTAGAGAAGGGTCACCACATGTGCCCTCTGCTATCCCTCATCTCCTAGGGCTTTGGCATCTCCCTCCCATTGTCTTGTATTCTCCCAGCTGGAGATTCTCTTTGAGGATAGTGGAACAAAGGTAATAGAGGGGGAAGCCGGGGGTCTGACACAGATGTTCTCGCAAGCAGGGAGAGGAAGAGTGCAAAAGGGACACGACACAAATCTATATTGGACAGAAAAAAAAGAGAGTGAGCTGAAGATGAATAAGATACGAATGACTCGCCTGTGCCGGAAAAAATAAACAAAGAAGAGAAGGATAGGTGTGTCTCTCTCTCCCTCCAACAGATCTCTCGCTTCCTGGCCTCTTGTCTCTCGACTAGAGACCCACCCCGCTGATCTCGGCAGTCCCCGTCCCCTATCAGCTGATAGCGGGCCTCCTCGTCGGTTTAATTACCCAAGTTTGAGGTACTAACTACCTTCCGACCCTATGAAAATAGAGGACGAGTAGAAATTTTGGAACCGCTTTCCTCTTGAAGGGAAGCAGCAAACCGTTGCACACAGCCTGTCGTTCTCTCAGCGCTCTCGTAGCGCGAACTACTGGTCTCGTTCACGTTGTAGAGATTCAAACTCGTCGTTTATATATAAATCTTTATTTTTTTAAATAAAATGTTCCATTTGGTGCGAAGAGATCGTTGAGCCGTTGAGGAGTCGTATTTTTACAAGATCACATAGGGCAAGGCAACTGAAACTCATTTATTATGCTATTTTTTTGCTTACCTCCGTAAAACTTCTGTTCAATCTGGCGTAAAATTGTTTCAACGAGTTTCATACGTTCTCCTTGTTTTCTATTGTTATAATTTCTCCTCCAGGTGCTATGATTTCCTCTTCGAGTTCTTCAACATCTTGTTCGTGAATTAGGGGCATGCCCCTGAGTTCCATTTCCAGGTCTTGTAGAACTACCATCAACTCCTGAGAGCACTCGTTCTTTCGTCGTTGAAAATTAGAATTTTAGATCCTTCCAGCAGCGATCCTATTTGCTATGGATGTTGAGGTCATTTATGGTCCTGAAAAGAATATTATTAAATAGAACGCCGTGCAAAAAGTATTATAAGGAAAAGAAAGAAAGAGGAAAGGAAAGCAGCCTTCAATTTCAACGGCTAGTGTGAAATGGTTAACAAGTAGTTGGAAAGATGGGTGAGCCAGATGGTGCCAGGGATAATGGGTTCCTCCGCCCAGATGAGTTGGTTGTGATTTATCTTTGAGGACAGTTGACGGTTAGAAAGGAGGCTATTCACATGAATGAGGTGGTTTTTTTCTTCAAAATCTATAGGAACCGGTCAAGGCTCGGTCCTCGATAGTCCGATCCCCTACACCCGTAAAGCCTCGGCAGGAGGATCGTCTTTATTCAAAACTGTTACAAAACTGTGACGCCTTTACCTCTGTCCTACCGAGACTTTACGGGTGGTCCGAACAGCGAGCCACCGGTCAATCGCTGTCTTTATAAAGATTTTAACAAGTTTTCTACATAATCCAAACAGCTTTCTTCCCATTTTCATTCTCCACTTCTAGCTTCTTTGGCGATGTCTGATCGTCCTCCTCGCAGTTTTAAATCTAACTTCATCTCGGAGGCTATGACCGCAAGTGAGATTTTTTTGGAATTTTCCAGCCACAAAGCCCAAGTTTTTGGTAACGACTGCCCAATTTGAAACAACGACTCATTTTTGTGGCTTTTACATACAAAAAAGACCGTCCTCCAGTGTTTCAAGCGCAAATATTAGGACGCTTTTTGGATTACTATAGCAATCTTGTCATTTTAGCGTTAAAGGAAGCCCCCGGGGACCCCCTTTTTGCCAGATTGAGCGCACTGGTCCCGCAGCGACTGCGCGCACGCTTCTGTTTAGCGACAATACTCTTAGCAGAAAAGGAGAAATTGGCTGAAACCTAGCTCATTCGATTCACCTTTTTACGCTGATTCTGATGATGTTTTTCGTTTTTTTATGGAAAGGTCAATTACGCCGCCATTTACCTCTGCTACAGTAACCAGCCTAGTTCCCGGGGGATATTGCCCAGAAAATAGTATGTAAAAATGTTTGAAACACTGCAGGGCAGTGCCTTTTTAAGATGAAACTGAAAGACTATTAGGAGGTGGAAGTAGCCGGCTGATAGACGGCACCAACGAGGCCAGCAAGATGACAGACGAGACCAAATCGCCGAAGAAGGCCGACAAAAAATCCAGCCGATCGAAGCAGTCAAGTAGACAAGAAGAGAAGAGAAGAAAGAAGGCGTCGAAGCAAAGACCCCTGACTAAAGGACTGAGTCCGCCGAAGGAGAGCCCCAAACGGAGGACTGCTGCTGATGATGACCGGTACAATAAGAGCGATCAGGAGACAGGGATCTTCGACAAGACACAGTGGGAACGGTCCCGTTGGGGAGCGAATTACACCCAGAGCGGGTATGGAAGTACGACGAGGCTGGCCAAGACAACGGCTTCGATGACTACGGTAGATGGGAAGAAGAGCCAGGCGACAATTGTTGGCAGCGGTGTACCGGGGGAAGCCAGGCAGATTGAACAAGTCAGAGGCGAACATCTCAAGGACAGACCCAAGGTTCGTTTTATCATCTTTTCCTTGTTCATTTTTCTTGAATTTCTCCATAGCATAAACCAAAAGTACCCATTTTCCGAATTGTGATGCCCCTTTCTCGAAAAATACCGAGAAAGGAAGTAGAGAACGTTGCAGGATCACCTTGGAGTGTCGGCCTTCGACACTCCGATCCCCTGCACCCGTAAAGCCTCGGCAAGACGGAGAAATAAAGGCTTCACAGTTTTGTAACAGTTTTGAATAAAGATGATCCACTTGCCGAGACTTTACGGGTGTAGGGGATCAGACAATCGAAGACCGAGCCAAATTTCTTCTGCTACCCACGAAGCGCGCTTCTAGCTGATTTTTTCCTATTTCTTCCACTTGCCGCGCTTAGGCGCGTTGCTGTAATTCCCAAAATTCATTAATGTGCGTCTTCTACTGGCTGTAATTCTACTCTTTTTCAGCTCCAACTGTTCTTTTTGGCCATGGAAGGCGCCTTCTGTGCCGTGACGATGTCCGTCTGGGGTGGAGCTGCTGACAACCCGTTCCTGCCGTTCCTCCTCACCCTGATCAACCTGCTCTTCGTCTTCAGCCTGATCTGTGCTGCTTTTGCTGTCGAAGTGTTTCGTTTTCAAGTCAAAAAAGTCGAAACTGACGAAGAAGTCGGAACCAAGACCAAGCACACGACAAAGTACCAAGTTCCCTATCGATGGCGGTTCTGGCTACTCGGCTGCCACATGGCCAGGGCCATTCTCCTCTGTGCCTGTATCACCATCATGGCCTTGGATAACGACTTTGATGGCGGATCCATTGCCGTCCTGGCCATTCAGCCGTTCCATCTTCTCATCGTCGCCGTCCAGGTTTTCATCATCTTGAGACCCAAGAGGAAGGAATAGACTGGGAGAAAGAAATGCAATTCTTTTACATGATATGAAATAAACATTTTGAGGGGAAGACGACTGTCTCGTTTACTCTTCCTGGAGAGGTTTAGACCTTTAACTTGGCTAAAAAACTGGAGAAAAATTCGCGTTACGGTCCCTTTCCTGATCTCGGCAGTCCCTCTCCCCTATCAGCTGTTAGCGGGCCTCCTCATCGGTTTAATTACCCAAGTTTGAGGTATTAACTACCTTCCGACCCTATGAAAATAGAGGACGAGTAGAAATTTTGGAACCGCTTCTCTCTTGAAGGGAGGCAACAAGCCGACAGGGTTGCCCTCTACAATCGCGGCCTCGATCGGCTCTCCCCAGTTTTTCTCCCCGGTAATTCCATCGCTATCCGTCTTGTTCTTGTCCTTCAGCGAACGGCCGCAATTTTCGGGTGTAAAAAACCTGATCGATGTGATTTCTCCCCCGATCTCTCCCGAGATGGAAACGCGATAACTGCCAGCATCTTCAGTCTACCCCATACATGGACAGCGGCAAGGGGGCTCATACATAGTCCCCTCTATTTCTATATCTTTGAATATTTCTGATGAATATTCCTGGCCTAAGTCTATTCGGAGCCACTGGGAGCTCCTCTATTCTCCGAAGAAGGCTGCCCCTGTCATTTATCGGTTCTTTTCAACTTCTCAAGTAAAATACAAGATAAACCCGTACAGTAAGCAGTTTCTTTTAAAAAAAAGATTAAGCTTCGCTAATTCTAGGTATGACTCCCTAAATCAGAGGGGTTTTATTGCCATCCAGATCGAATCAGTTTCTTCCGCAACACCCCTCTCAAAATGTCTGTATTTCTATTGTCTAATTCGTGGATTATTAATGAGTTTAAACCATTTATATCTTCTACAACAGTCACTTCTAAATGTCTCTAAAAATTACTTTTTGCTTCTGCTCCTCATTTTCTGTAGCTGGAGTGGTATCCTACCCCACAACACGAGTAACGCACGGACTATCAGTCTCGCTGCTGCCATCTCCCCTCCTCCGACAGGTATCATTTGTGTATTATCCGCTAATCGAGGCCATTTTTTTAGTTCCTAGCGATACTAAAAACGACGAGGACATTTTGTCTCGAGCTACTGGCAGTAATTTCGTTGGCTTGTCATCACCTGGGCTCAGTGCAAGAAAAGGAGATCGGCGCCATCGTACCAGAAATTCAAAAGGCCAGATGTCGACAGCGAAGCCCTCCAAAGGAAAGAAGACGAGTTCATTGAGGCGAGATCAGAAAAGAAACCCAGAAGAATGGACACAATTCCCTCTAGGAGCCAAGGCCTCTGCTTGCGTTCCCCTTTGTTCCATACCCATGTAAATTATTAAAATGTGGCCTTTTATCCCGTTGAAAATGGCTGTAAATAGAACTTGTCGCACGACATCTGCTTACTGTAACCTATCCATCCTCTCCAGCTCAAAGAGCGGCTTGTTTGAAATTTGTCGAGTTCCTTTTGATCCCAGAACCACCCCTCTGATCTCGGCACTCTCCCTCCCCTATCAGCTGATATCGGGCCTCCTCGTCGGTTTAATTACCCAAGTTTGAGGTACCAACTGCCTTCCGACCCTATGAAAATAGAGGACGAGTAGAAATTTTGGAACCGCTTCCCTCTTGAAGGGAAGCAACAAGCCGCCAGGTTTCCCCCTTTTCCCCGCAATTCCATCTCTTTCCGCCTTGTTCTCGACCTTTGTTGAACGGCTGCCGTTTTCGGGTGAAAAAAGCCTGATCGGCCTGGTTTCCCCTGGAGAAAAGATGAGAAAGCCATGACCGCCATCTTCAGTCTCCCCCATACATGGACAGCAGCACGGAGGCTCATTCATAGCCCCCTGTTTCTATTCCTTTGGACATTTTCCTCTCATTAGGCTAGTTTTAGCAATGTTTTTAAATGGTTCGAGCTTATTTCCAGTACATGGGACCCTTTTTTGACCCTGGCTCTTTGATTTTCCATACAAACTTACAGGGAGCCACCCTCCGTTGGCGAATCTGAAGGAGCACCCAGACGAACTGCTGGGGGATACAGCCAAGGTAAGTAGCAAGATATTTAGGGATATAAAGAGTAAAATACTTCCGAGAATACAGCACCAGATCCAAGTCTATGAGAAAGGGGCATGGATGGTGGGGATCGATGCCCAAGAGGATCTCGGATCAACCCTCGAAATTGGCTGGGACGTTCGACCGGATCCTGTGGCCTCCATGTGCTGGCCTACCAAGATCCCTCGCAGGTTTTATTGCTTTTTTTCGTGGTGGAAACCAAATTTTTTTGGCAGATATCCGACTGGATCCTCTGACAACTTGGAACTCACTGTATCCGTGAGGGGAGGACAGGCAACAAGTGTTGCCAAAGCCCGATGTACGATATGATAGTCAAGGTCATCGACCAGGCTGCCAGCTGTCCGGAGCTCAATTCCAGCTCCAACACGCTGGGAGTGGTAGCCAATGCTAGTTTTTTGTGCTGATTTTGGGGAAATTCTAGTTCTCTATTTCCCTTGTCCATTTATACAATTTATTAGCCAAATAAAATCAAAGTGGAAAATGGCTGTAAATAAGCGGCGCTTGTCGCGCCGCAACCGCTTATCGTAACCTCCGGTTATCCTTCCCAGCTGGGGCTCAAAGCGCGGCTTGTTTGAAATTTTCGCTTTTGATCTTACTCTGTTATATCGCTATCAAATCAATTTGCCCCTTGTCGAAACGAAGGTAGCCGGCTTCTGAAGAATGTTCTCCTTGTGCAATGTGGATCAATACAAGCAGGAGCTGGCTCGGGCCACGGTTAGCCAATTTTTTATTGGATATTCTATTCCCGCCTTTTTTAAACCACAATAAACTGAAATTCCAGAACGAGACCCTTCAAACACTCCAAGCCAAGATCCTCGAAACCGAGGCAGTCTCAGATGGATCCACTATTGTCGTCCTTATCATCCTTATCCTCATTCTGATCGTCGTAATTTTGGGAATGGTTGGATGGACCCTGTACATTACTCGCCTCCACATTCGAAACACCCAGCTCCTTCTCTTCAAACACTCCCAACATGATACAGCATATGGAACAATTGGTAACAAAGATGATACGGATTCTTTTGATTTTTGAGT
Source organism: Oscheius dolichura (assembly GCA_932521035.1). Lineage (NCBI taxonomy): Eukaryota > Metazoa > Nematoda > Chromadorea > Rhabditida > Rhabditidae > Oscheius > Oscheius dolichura. The sequence goes on from OW051494.1 coordinate 9,390,836, forward strand.
GGAATGAAAATGAAATTTTATATGGCTGTTTCTTTGACATTTGCCAAGGAAAATGGGGTGTCTTTTACAAATGGACCAAACCACCCAATTTCGGGGGCGCCCGTTTTTGGGCGTAGACGGGACTGTCGGGTGTTTGTGTCCGTATCTCGGCCATTTCTGGGTTGATTTCAAAAATTCAAAGTCCTAGTTGGAGAGCACGTCAAGACGATTCGCATGAATCCAGTTACATCTTAATAGCCTCGACAAAAAAATCTGTAGCCCCACAAACTTTGACAGAGGGCATGTTACGGCCCCCAAAATCGGGATTTCTCCTTTACCAGAAGCTACTGAAGGCTGAGAAGCTTTGGAAATCTATAGACAAGTGCGGCCAGGACCTAAACTCAGATAAAGATGTTAGAAATTTAGCAAGAATGATTTAGACTTTGATTACGTCCTCTTCCCCACAGGGCGGCCATCAAAGGGTAGTTTATGGGCTTATAAATGAATCCACTGCAAAAATCACAGTCTATGACCACATTTTGCCCTCCATGCTATTATTTTTTCCTCCCTACTCTTGAAAAACATGACGCGGATGGCCCAGCCTCCCCCGAAATGGCGGTTAAACATTATGAACTGCGCCAGCTGCACCCTGACCAAACATCCCACTTCGCGGGCACATTTTTTGCCAATCTGTCGTACTAGCTTCCAAAGAATCAAAAATATATTTGTCTAATGACCTCATCTATTATTTTTTACAATTTGTTTTTATTTTTTCCCGTCGCGAACTATAAAATGGGGTGTTTTGGGCTGTCTGGGAGGATTGGACCGCATTATGGAGCTTTTTACCCTTCTGGCCATTTTCGGCCCGGCTTTGGCTCAATATGCCCTTACTCCTTATGGCTATGTTTCTTCTTATAATGGTTACGGTACCTCCGCTACTCTACCATATTATGGAAGTCCGTATGGGGTCAGTTCCGCCTACGGGAGTCCATATTCCGGGGCTGCTGCCTATGGTTACGGTGTCTACCCGTCTTATGGCTATACTGGAACTCTCCTAGGAAGTGGATACGGTTATCCTGCGGGATATGGTACTGGATACCCGTATGGAACGGGGACTGGAACAATCGGCACTGGTACAGGAACTGGAATCGTCGTAGGAGACGGGACAGGAGGCGGCGTGGGAGTGATCACCGGTACGGCGCCTGGAACCGTTCTGGGAACCGGAACGGGTACGGTAATCGGTACGGGAACCGGGGAGGTAATAACTAACCCCGGTGTGATTGGAACCGGAGCCGGGGGAATCGTCGGCGCCACTGGAATCACCTCCTCCACCAGCTCTATTACCGGGACTGTTATGTGAGTTTCTTTCTCTTCTTTTTTTGTTTTAAAGAAGAAATAGAAGCGTAAAATTGGCATCAAGCGCTTCAGAATTTTCTGCTGATTACGAAGAATGAAATTAGAAAGTAGAAAAATGCTAAAAATTAGGAGAAAATCCAAAATTTCGGGTTTGTTCTGCGAATTTCGCCCAACGCGCCGGCTCGTCCGCTGTTTACGGACGTTTCTTGGCGGGATGTTACAGTAAACCAGGGCAGCATTTGTACTGTCCCATTAAAGGTTTTTATATAGAAACTTCCCTCAAAATTTCAGTCCCGGCACCTTGACAACTGGAGATACCCTGATCGTGACAGGAGTCGCTCCCAGTTGCTGCCCTCCAGGAATTGGTCCGAATGATTCCGTCTGGAGTGTGAATCTTCTCTCCGTGGCGGAGGCTCCTTACGTCTCGATGGCTGTGAAGAATGGCTGGACACGGTTCACAATCAACAGTGCTATCAACGGCTGGACCGGCGGGTGGTACCCGGTAAACCCGCCAGTTCAAGTCTGCCCCTTCCACCCGAACACACCTTACACAATGCAGATTACAAATACGGCTACGGGACTTTCGGTAAGCGGCATACATGGGCAAACGCCCAATTTCGGGCACCCCCGTTTTTGGGCGCAGATGGGAGTGTCCGGTGATTGTGTCCGTATCTCGGCCATTTCCTGGTCGATTTCAAAATTTCAAAGACCTAGTTGGAGAGCATGTCAAGACGATTCTAATGAACCCAGTCGCCTCTCAACCGGCGCGCCTGAGCCTTTGCCCGTGTATGAACATGCCCACGTTTCCAGATCCTGATCAATAATCTTCCTTACAACTATCCCCATGTGGTCGGAGGCGGTGTCAACGTCTACAATTCTCTGGGCTTCGTCGGCTATGATAAGGGAACACTGTGTAGTGTCACGTTGGTCCGCGGCGGAGTTAGTTCCGTCATCGCCGTTGGAACAGGATCAGCTCTCTGTGAAACCATCGTTGGATAATTTCCCGTTCCCCTTTCTTTTCTTTCTTTTTGTATATATCTTGTGGAATATAAAGATTACATGCCTGGAAAAGTAATGTATGTATGGGATGGCCAAGTTGGAATCCAAGTGCTACAAGAAGATGTGTGTGTAGTAGTAGTAGAAAGTAGTATTATTTTGAAAATGAACAGAGCCCCCCCCCCCCCCATAACTCTGGTTACAATATATTTGTTTCGCCTACCAGCAAAAAGAACCAGGTGGAAAAGCTGTTTATAGGGAGCCTACCGCAGTAGAAAAAATTTGTGACTATTGTGACTTGATTTTTCCCGCCAAATTAACGTCACCTCGAAAAAGTTAGCTTTTGTCGGTTTTTTTCGTTTTCTAGCCGTTTATTGTGATGTTCGATGATTATTCAATGGAAAAAATATTGAAAAAGAAATAACGAAAAACATTGCCCGCGAAAAAAGACCGTCATCATTTTCATAGTTTTTTTTATTGGGTGAGGCTCCCTTTAAACACCGTGCGCTCACTGTTCTTCTTCTTCGCCATTTTCGTTGATTTCTGATTATTTTTAACATTCTTCTATTATTTTTTTTAGTTACTAATACTTATACACAACTAGTAACGTAATAAAAGAATAAAAACATCCAAAAGAAAAAAAGCAATACACTTTTGGCATTATTTCTACATAAGCGATTCAATTCAGCAAAGTGCAAACTTTTGATAGTATTGATATTGCTCCATCTTCAGTTGGTATTATAGGTTATTCCTAGGTTCTGTGCATTATTTTAAGGACAATAAATATAGCAGAAATAGTTCTACTAATAAAAACGGCGCTTTCAGTCAAGTAGCAAGAAGGCGCACGGTGTTTAACGCCACTTTCATAAACTTACTGGAATTCCATTGAAATTTTAGCTTTTTGAATGCATTTTTCTCCTTATTCTGGCATTTTTATAAAAAATAAATTAGTGCATGACAATCAGCGATCGACACTCGAGAAAATGAGGCCAAGTTATAAATGTCCTGAAGATCCATTCGTCTTCTTTATTTTTATTAGATTTTACAATTGTTTAGCGGTTTCTTCCTACATAATCTTAAAAATTCAAGCATGTATATCACTTTACAGGTAGATCTATCATTTTGAATGAGTCAAAATAACCGACCGGAAAAGAAAAGACCTAAAATAGAGGTAAGTAGCTAAATTTCTTCGTTTCTCTGAGTTTATTCACATTTTTGCTATATTTTTGCTTCGTTTTTTGAAGCACAAGAAGAATATGCACTGGGTGCTCTTCCAAAATCCGTAAGTCTTCAAATTTTTAGTTTTTTCACAATATCACTCACTCCGGCTACTTTTGTTTTCAGGAAGCTCTTCCCGTGGAGTCCTCGTCATGTTACAAATACGCAGAAGAGTCTACTGTTGCAACACAAGAAGAATATGCACTGGGTGCTCTTCCAAAACCCGTAAGTCTTCAAATTTTCCCATTTCGTTACCGTTATTTTTAAGGAACAAACTCCAAATACAAAAGATGATGAAGAGGAGGATATTACTAACATAATTAGACAGATTGACCCTATTATACTCTTTGATAAAATCGTAAGAGGATTATTGACGTTATCGTGATAATGAGATCTTACTTTAGCTAGAGCATTTTGAACCAGAGTTTTTATTATTGTTGGCAAAACAACATATGATAAATGTTTTACCGAGGCTTTGGTTAATTCGTGAGTTTGTGAAGAAGAACATTTATATAAGAATATTACAGTGTGACAATGATGTGCCCCAAAATAATGCCAATGAAATGGACGGATTTCACAAAAGCGATTGATGATATTTTTGGCAGTATGACAGATTTTTACAAATGTTTCGCCGATTTCCGCTTGCAATTGTCTAATAATAAAAAGAAGGATACTGGAAAGAAGCTCGTAAAAATGGTCAGCTTTTTTTTCAATACTTGGTAGGCATTTCTTTAGTTTGCGGTTTGTTATGACTATCATACTAATGGAAGAAGACCCCCCGGCGTTCAATTGTCTTAACAGGTTTTCATCGTTGCAATAAATTTTATCTTTTATTTGGATCATCTTTTTATAAAAAAATATGTGGGCGATTCGGCGGAGTTGCGGGTAAAAACAGTCTGCAGCTATATCTACACCACTGCACCTTCCTTAATGATTTGGGGCAATTTGAAGAAATAAAGTTTGAAATTCAATTCTATTCTTTTGGGAAAATAAGTGGACACGATTGAAGCTGGTGACCCAATACGTCCTGTGTGCTGTTTACAGCGGCCTGAGGCATTGAGGTTTTTTGAAAGTTCTTCTTCAAAAATCGCACTTTCTTTTCAATTGTTCACTTCTGGCTTTTATTTCATTTTATTATGTTTCAATTCCAACAAATGTTTTTCTTTCAGTACATCTTCTTTTCTTTGGCAAGATGACAGCTTTTCCATTAGCTAATTTGGATATCGCTCTTCTGGAAATGGTCATCACAAAGGTTTTCTTCTCTTTAATGTTTTCACTAATAAAATCAATTCAGCTTGATCACAGAAGTTATATTCACATGCAACAGACATGCCGAGGAATGAACGTCTTCATTCGAAGGAACAGGCAGATCTCTGTTCACTTGAACGAAGACTACAAAATGTCGTATACCAAAGGTAAATTATTTATTTATTTCTCCACATCTATCAACAGATTATAATTGATTAATTTAATTATGCTTAGATGACTTCTATTGCTGTAATTTTAAATGTAAAAAAAACTTGATATTGATCTTGACACACTCTTTGGAACACGTTTACCTATTCTTTACATAGATGGTTAGTTATGTATTTCTCCTTACATAATTTTAAGGAGAAAATAGTTTTGAACGTGTCTGTGATGGCCTCAAGAAATATCGATTACCATTTGTCCAAGTTTATATTGCCACGGCCGAATGGACTAAAGAACAAATTCTGACAATTTTAAAAATTGCAAAACCGCTAAGGATCTCTCTAGACAGCAAAGGATGCAACGCATATGAGGCAGTTTTTCAATCAAACTCACTAGTCAGTTCTATTTCTCACTCATTTCTTTATTTACAGGAGACGGTAATCTTAAATCTGTTGTTCCGAAACTACTTATCACGTTTCCTGAAGTGAGTATTCGCGGAAATCGTAGTGAAAATCAGGTCGAATTGATTCGTACAGTTCTGCAGGCAAGTGGTTAAATAAGTTATTTTTATTTTACTATTATTATTATTTACAATATAAACTTTTTTTAGATTCTACGTTCGCAACCTTGTCCAAATCTCCGTAAATTCCATTTTAACACATGGGAAAGTCTGGCAGAATTAGCACAATTCGTGATGATTTGAAAGAAGAACTTCGTGATTTTAACCTGACCGTGAAGAAGGACTGTAGTTATAATATATCTCTCGATGCTGCCGTGGAACTGCCTTCACATTTTCCCGAAGGAACTTCTTGTAGAATCGTCTTCCTTGCTGGCTGTTTTGTTAATGTTTATTGTGGCGTGGGAGATGCCTAGAATTGGTTAGCTTCGCTATTTCCCTTCTCATCATAGCTGTTCGTTAGGAATAACCCAATATTGCTAACTATATCTTTATCAATAAAAATGTTCAAAAAATAATTTGTAGAATATTGAGAGGTTTCCACCATTTCTTCTATTTTATTTTAGTTGCCTATCTTCACTTCTTTCAATTACTTTATAAATCAGACAAGTTTGATTTCAGTACGTCTTCTTTTCTTTGGCGTGATGGCAGCTTTTCTGGAAATGGTCATCGCAAAGGTTTTCTTTTATTAAGTTTTCTTAGTAGTGTATTTATTCCAGTTTGATCCCGGAAGTTGTTTCCGTCGACAACAGACATGTCGAGGAATAAAGGCCTTTCCATTAGCTAATTTGGATGCCGCCCTTCTGGAAATGGTCATCATGAAGGTGTTTCTTTTTTATTATGTTTACTAATAAAATTATTCTAGCTTGACGCTAAAAGTTATTTCCGCCTGCAACAGACGTGCCGAGGAATGAATGACTTCATTCGAAGGAACAAGACGATATATGTTCATTTAAACTGGAAAGATGCCATAGGTACGTTGTTTGTTTTTATATGTTTTTTAACAGTATAACTTATTAGTTTAATTGGTTCTAGATACGATCTTTTTCTACAAGGCATGTCTGTATTCCTATTCTATTCATATTGATCCTGATACACTATGGAACACGTTTGCCTAGTCTTTACATATGTGGTCAGTTATGCGTTTTTCCTTACATAAATTCTCAAGAGAAACTAATTTTGAATATATCTGCGACTGTCTCAAGAAATATCGATTAACATTTGCAAAGGTTGATATCTACAGAGATAAATGGACTAAAGAACATTGACAAGACAAAAAATATTGACAATTCTGAAAATGACCAAACCGCTAACGATAGTTCTATACAGCAAAGGAACCAATGGATACGAGGCACTTTTTCACTCAAAATCACTGGTCAGTTTGGTTTTTCATTATAATGTTCATTTTCTTTATTTGAAGGAGACGGTAAACGTAAATCTGATCCCCGAACAAGTAGCTACTGCAACTCCGAAGCTACTTATCGCGTTTTCTGAAGTGATTATTAAAGTTTATTGTAGTGAAGTGCAGCTTGAATTGTTTTTTCCAGTTCTGCAGGTAACTCGTTGAATATAATAACAACGTAGACTCCTTTTTTAGTTTCTGCTTTCGCAATCTTTGCCAAATCTCCGTGAATTTGATTTCTGTGCAACGGGAAATATTGACAGAATTAACACGAATCGTGATGCTTTGGAAGAACAATTTCGTGAATTTAACCTCACCGTGAAGGCTAACGACGGCCCTTGTATCGACGTGGAACTGTCTCCACACTTTCCCAAAGGAACTTTCTGTAAAGTTATGCTCAGTTTTTATAACCGTTACGTTCGTCTACTTTGCGGTAGGAGATGTCACGAACTAGACTGCCCCGCTTTAGATATTACCCCTCCTCTTATAGCTATTCGTTGGATATAACTTATTTTTGTTAACCGTATATTTATCAATAAAGATGTTAAAAAAACAATTTAGAGAATATTGACGGATTATTTAAATTCCACCATTTATTTTATTTTAGTCACCTATCTTCACTTTTTTTCAATTGCTTCATGAATCTTGAACATTTTTCTTTTAGTATATCGTTTCTTTGCTGAGATGGCAGCTTTTCCATTAGCTAATTTGGATACCGCTCTTCTGGAAATGGTAATCACAAAGGTTTTCCTTTTCTTTAATATTTTTACTAATCAAATTATTCCAGCTTGATCACAAAAGTTATTTCCGTATCCAGCAGACATGCCGAAGAATGAAGGGCTTTATTCGAAGGAATAAGAATATTTCTATCCACCTGGACGGATACTACGAAGCTTATGCTGATGGTAAATTTATTATTTTTGCATGCATATCTAGCTCCCGATTATAATGATTAATTTAAGTGTTTTTAGAGGAGATCTATTGCTACAAAGGACATCGAAGTTCAATTGGTAGTATTGTAAATCATACCGCTATTGACGTTGATACACTCTATGGAACACGTTTATCTCGTCTTAAAGTATTAGGTTAGTTATATTTTTCCCTTAGATAAATTTTTAGATGGAAACGATCTTGCTCATATCTGTGATTGTCTCAAGAAATATCGACTAACATTCGCTGGAGTTTATGGTACCTGGGTTAAATGGACTAATGAACAGATTCTGACAATTTTGAAAATGACAAAACCGCTATGGTTTGTTCTAAACAGTAAAGGATCCAATCTATATGAGGCCCTTCTTCAATCAAAGTCATTGGTCAGTTCTGTATTTTCCCATTTATGATTTTTCTAACATATAGATGAGGGTAATAATAACTCTAAATCCCGAACAAGTAGCCACTGTGATTCCAAAGCTACTTCTCGCGTTTCCTGAAGTGATCATTAACGTTAGCCGTAATGAAACGCAGTTTGAATTGCTTCGTACAGTTCTGCGGGTAATCGGCTAAATATAACAACAATGTAGACGTTTTATTTTCAGATTCTACGTTCACAACCTTTGCCAAATCTTCGTAAATTTTATTTCTATACAAATGGAAGGCCTGGTAGAATTAACACGAATCCGGATGATTTGGAAAAAGAATTTCGTGGATTTAATTTGACGGTAACCACGAGCGCTCTAGGTTATATCAATGCTGCTGTGGAAATGCCTCCACATTTTTCCGAAGGATCAACCTGTAAAGTCGAACTTGCACACGGCGGTTATGCTCATCTCTATTGTGTCGTGGAGCACGTATCAGATTGAATTTTTCCGCTCTAGTGCATAATACTGCTTTTCACGTCATAGCTGTTCGTTGAGAATAACTCATTATTGTTAACCGTATATTTTTAATAACTTGTAGAATATTGAGTGGCTATTTAAATTTCAACATTTTTTTTCTTTTATTTTAGTCACTCTTCGGCTAAACTTTTTCAAATGAGTTCATTCCCTGACTATGTATTGGACCACATCCTTTCCTACCTTCCCGAACTGGAAGCTGCCCGTGTGAGCCGTGTTTCAAGGCTCGTCCCTGGAGCTGTCGTGGGTGATAAAAGTGCACCAGGATGAGAGGAGGATGCATCCCCCTGCGGCTCATACGGTTCATCCTCCGTTGCCGTGATCGGTACTTCATGCTTCGGACTGACTGATTCAATTATTAGCCTTTCTTCCGAGCTCCTGTCCCATTTTAACTAAAACCCGGGACTTACCATCCTGAAAACATCTGGATTGTCTCCAATTTCGTTGTAATTATTCATGACAAATTGTGCCGTCTTTGAGAGGAATCCCAGGGCTTGGGAGGTACTCAACGCGGCAGAGGGAGGGTCGCCTTGCTGCAACAAGTTGGTCCTTTATACCTTTGAGTTGCCGAGACTTTCAACTCTTGTCTCGCGTCCCCCACTCTTGTCGGAAGAAGTGCGCGTGTCCTATCCGCCACCAGTCATTCATTCTTCTCCATTTTCCCCATTTGTTGCCTCCCTTCAAGAGGGAAGCGGTTCCAAAATTTCTACTCGTCCTCTATTTTCATAGGGTCGGAAGGTAGTTAGTACCTCAAACTTGGGTAATTAAACCGACGAGGAGGGGCGCTATCAGCTGATAGGGCAGGGGGACTGCCGAGATTGTAGGGATGGTTCTCTAGTTGGGAGAGAAGAGGTCAGTGAGAGGGAAGCGAGAGATCTGTAGGAGGGAGAGAGACACATGTGGTGTGTCGCCTGCCCTGCCCTTCTCTATTTGTTTTTTCTGACCCAGGCGAGCATTGTTTCCTATCCGCCTCCAGTTCGTCCACTTCTTTTACCCTCTCTGGTTATTGCTCTTCTTTTGTATCAGAACAGAACCGACACCCGCAGTTCTTCCTTTCTATGCTCTTTATGACGCGGTAGTCGCAAAGAATCCTGAGATTCTGGACTGAAGAAGGCGGGACAATAGATGGGAGAACCCACCCCCCTAGAAGATGCGAGATAGCCGAGGGCACATGTGGTGACCCCTCTCTAATGCGTCGCCTTTTTCTGTTCGGCACCAGCAATGCTCAAAAATACCGTCACAACTCACTCCTCTAGGGTCACCACACGCTCCCTGGCCCCCTGTTTGCCTCCTTCCCGCGCACCAGTTGGCTGTTATTGCCGTTCGAAACTTTTCAAATTTCAACTATTCCTTCCGTCCCTTTTCTCTTTTTACTCTTTCTTTTTTAAATTTTCTTTAATAATAATCTTTTCAGGGTCATAAATATCCTCACCTTTCAAAGAATTCTAAAATAAAGACGGAAATCCTTGTTTTCAAGAAGAAACTTCAATTAGCGAACTGACCGCAGATAATTGTTAGTACAGGGAGGTACAGAAGGCGGTCGCCTCGCTCTGTGAATCCTTCGTGGACCAGGGTATTGACATCTTTCGCCAATCTGACAGACGACTATTGGATGATGAACGATGGCTAGGATATCAGCGGCCGCGTGAGCTTTTACTTTTACTTGTTCATTACCGTATTTGGTCAATCGCCAATAATGAATAAATTTCAGTTGTGAACTACGTCCCTGTTCTGCCCGTCAAGCCGGCCACGGTCCATCTTCGTTAACTACACTGGGTTCGTGATCCTCGATCTGAACAAGTTCAGGGAGTTAGCAAAGAACAAGCGTGAGTCGATATTTCATTGTCTTTTTTTCAAAAAAAAAAAAAATAGAGCTACCGTATATTTGTCTCGTCTGGACATTTTGGGGAAATGGCGTAGAAAATTCGAGCGAAATCGAAAATCCCGATCACTTTTGCTCAAAAAGCGCGGAAGGTTCTGCGACCGGTTACGGTAACCCTATTTTTTGGGCAAAAACTATATTATATCTAATTATTGATTGTTGTAGCGTGCCCGAAGTGTGGAAGTCATCGTCCAGGAAAGGAAGGAAAGAGGAGAAGTTGTAGTTATGGCTCCCAGAGGTCGCGGGTTCGATCTCCGCTGGTGAAAAACTTTTTTGCTTTTCTAATGCTTGATAATTGTCAGTTAGCGTAATACATACTTGTAAAAATGATTTGCAAGACACAATTCAAAACACTTTATAAGAAAACCGTGTCAATTAGCCGTTCTCTGGCTTCTTTTTCAGAAAGGAAGAATACGGTAGTGATTGTTCTGATGGGGCGAGGATCCGGAATATTCTCATGGGATGGATACAGCTCGTTGGAGACACAAACAACCAGAACTCGAGGATTCCCCTGACTGTCCGCGACTTCGAAGAAGACTTGGACTCTTCCCGCGTCATTTACTCCATCTTCAAGGTGCTTCTCATAACTAGTATTGTCGCATAAGAACTGGTACAGCTGCATTTGTATATCGGACAAAGCTGAAAGTTGTTATTACCATTTCCGCTGTCATACATGGGCACGTCCGGGCGCACCCTATTTTGGGCGTAGCCGGACATGTCGGGTGTTTGTGTCCGTATCTCGGGTATTTCTTGGCCAATTTCTAAAATTCAAAGATCTAGTTGAAGAGCAGGTGAAGACGATTCTAACGGCTCTAGTTACAGTTCAAAAAAATCGGTAGCCTCACATATTCTGATAGAGGAACGTTACCCGATTTTAGAGTTACATAACGCTTCCTGAAACTAATCTCGACGAAGTCAACGTTTGTGGGACTACAGATTTTTTGGTTGGAGCCTTTGAGCTGTAACCTAGTTCATTAGAATCGTCTTGACGTGCTCTCCAAGTTGGTCTTTGAATTTTTGAAATCTATCAAGAAATGACCGAGATACGGACACAAACACCCGAAATTTGGCGTTTTGCCCATGTATGTCCGCTGTGGGGCCAAGGTTAAAGAAGGCTGGTCCCGCAGCGGAGACGCAGCAAACCTTTGAATCCCGTGACATATCCGTTGGAAACGGGCTATAGACTATTTCCCTCACCTTCTCTGTCATCATCACTCAAACGCTGAGCAAAGGCGTTCAATAGAGGAGACGCAGCTTCGGGATTCGGTGCATTGCCAATTTCTCGAAGTTGCTGTTGAATGGAGTGAATTTTCTGGATTTTAGCGTCGAGGCCAGGAATAACATCTGCCCATTCTGCACTCTGACGAAGGAAACTATGTAATAAACCTTGACGAGCATGATTTCTCAAAATAATGCCCTGAAAACTGTCGCTACAATTACAGTAACAGGCCCCACTTACCGTATAATTGAATTCATCCGGCATTCGGGCATTGACCCATGAGAGAACCTGCAGCAAGAGCCTGTTATTCTGATTCATAGGATCCTGCTTCATTCTTTTCAGCTCTCCTTTTTTAAAAATGGGAACATTGGGATAGGCCGTGGACACGGAGCCCTGTGCCGTCTGTTGCTTGTATCTAATGAATTGAGCTTGTTTCGCCGTGATTGTCTCACAGTTTCCAGCAACTTCTTCAACATAATTGTCAGAGAGGATCCCGTCGCTTTGTCTAAACGGGAAGGATTACTGTATTTTATGGGATAGGAACATTTCAATTTGTTAACGAAAGCCGTCCCCTTGATTTTGCTTTTTTAAGAAAGGGTCCCCTTGATTTGGCCTGATTGCGCGCGCTGGTCCCGCAGCGACTGCACGCACGCTTTCTGTTTAGCGACAATACTTTTCACAGAAAAGGAGAAATTGGCTGAAATATAGCTCATTCGATTCAGCTTTTGACGGCGATTCTGATGATGTTTTCGTTTTTTGAAAAGGTCAATTTCGTCGCCTTATTTTCCTCTGATGTAGTCGATTTTCCACCAAGCAAAAAAAAGTATTTCGGCTTCAAAATTGAAAATCAGACAACTTTTGTACGCCAAATGGTTCCGAAAAGCGTGATCCATCGGTTGGAGCCAGAGTATGGTCATTTTATGGATTACGGTAGTTTAAAACTCACTGATTATAGATATCGTTGATAGTGTCCTTCAGCGTCTTCTCGTCCTCTTCACTGAAATATCCAGGAACAGCTATGGAGTCGTTGCTCGTCGGCTTAGACGCAAAGACTTCTCCGCTCTTGGGATCGAGCCAATACTGCTTGGCTTTCTTCAAGAATTCGATTTGCTCCATCAGGCCACTGATTTGACTTGAGAGGATCACAACAGTTGACACGTTTGCTTTTACAGCTCCGACTGTTGCCTCATCCATCATAGCTAATTTGCTGTCCCGCAACGCTCCCAAATTCCTGATATTTGCTCGAGTAGCAATCGAATTAGCAAGTTTTCCGCCAGCATAGCCTCCTACCCCGTCTCCCATGGGTATAAAAGCCGCTTCGAAGACATTACCAGCAGTTGGGTGCTTCTTTACTTTGTCCACTGCCGCATAGATGCCCTGCGGCTTGTCCGTGATCACAGTACCGGCTGTATCATAAACCGAACCGGCGGCTATACCAGCAGGAATCGCGGCAAGACCTACTTTAGTTATTTTGAAAAGAGAGGCCTAGATCACCTCCAGAAAGTAGTGCAGCTCCTGCTCCGCTTCCCAAAACGACGGTAGAACGGCTGGCTGCATTCATGGCATGATGCCCGCCTTTTTTGTCTCCAGCGGCATAGTGGACAACACCTAAAATGAGTTTAAAGGAACTGTCAGAGACCAATTGGAAGGGATCATTTGGCCCTGAGCCACCGAGTCCCAAGCGACTGCCTACATATGTGGCTTATTCTCTATCCAACTTTTCATTTGGGGGTCATTTGTGCGCATTTGACGAATCATGTAGCGTTTCCCGCGTTTTCTCTCTCAAAAAACTAGGACACTAACTCAGTATAGGCTTAAAAAATTCGCCGTTTTCTCCTGATCACGATGATATGTTTATTTTTGCATATAGACGTCGGAATCACGAGAAAATTGCATTTTTATCCCAAAGTCATAATGCATTCCATTTCTGTGATCATAATCGCTGCGGGACCCTATAAAGGTCCTGCAACGATCATGATCACTTTTCGTTTTTTGACCGTTTTTCGACCAGATTTTGATCATAAATGTGTATTTTTCTCGGTTTTATTATGTTAAAATCCTACCTTTAATGTGTCCGAGAACTGGAATCCCATTAGCAACGCTGCTTACAGTACCCAAACACCTTTTCTGGGTCTGCAAAGCTCCCCTTTTATTGCCCACAGCCAACTGAACGGCGGAAGTTACTTGTGAAACTCCGGGACATTCTTGTGCAAAGTTAACTTGAGTCCTTTTAGCGCCTTCGAAATCGCCGGTGACTAGTTGAACAGTTGATTTGAGCTGGGACACGGCGGGCAGCCAGTCCAGCCCCGGCATGGGATATTCTACCGTAGTCTTCCGTTTTATACTGTAGCTTTCTGTAATTTAGGCTTTATGACATTGTAGGGAGCGAAAAAAAAAGCGAAAAAAGCAAAACTGAGACCTTTTGGGAAATTTCGCGAACAAATGCCCCTGATTTTCAATTTCGCCAAGGAAAGTCGGGAAACCCGGAGAAATAAAGTGTGCAAAACTTTATCAGACCACCGCATCAGTGCCACCAATTAAACGTTACGTCCACCGAGTCACTCCGCAACCTATTATGCGCCACTTCCCCTGAATGTTTTCGGTCTATTGGGGCAGAAAATAATCCCAACTCTCATTTTCATAACTTGAAAGAACTGTCAGGGACCTAAAACAACTTGGGCTTAAAAAATTCGCCTTTTTCTCCTGATCACGACGGTATACGTATTTTTGCAGATGAACGCCTGTATCACGAGAAAAATACACATTTATGATCAAAATCCGGTCGAAAAAACAAAAAATGATCATGATCGTTGCAGGGCCTTTATAGAGTCCCGCAACGATCATGGTTACAGAAATGGAATGCATTTATGACTTTGGGATAAAAATGAATTTTTCTCGTGATTCTGGGGTCCATATGCAAAAATAAATATATCGTCGTGATCAGAAGAAAACGGCAAATTTTTTAAGCCTATACTGAGTTAGGTTGCTAGCTTTTTGAGAGAGAAAAGGCGGAAAACGCTACATGAGTCGTAAAATGCGCACAAATGACCCCGAAGCGAAAAGTTGGATAGAAAATAGGCCCCATATGTAGTCAGTCGCGTGGGATTCGGTTGCTCAGGGTCAAATGATCACTTCCACTTGGTCCCTGACAGTTCTTTAAAAAAATCGGAAATTTGAAGTAAGCAAAGATTCGAGAATATAGGAAACACACATGGCCGCCGCTGATAAGAAAGAGAGCGATAGAAGAAGAGTAGGTCACCCTTGACAGCTACGGCAATAAGGGGAAGAAGGGCAGATGGGCAGAAATAAAAAGAATCGGTGACAATCGATTGTTGTCGGAAAGACAGCCGGGGAGACCCGTCGCGTCTCTCGCAATAGTTCACGTGAATTTCTCACCGGACCGGTTCTCATTTGTTCCGAGCAGCGAGTGCTGGAATCTATAACTTTCTTCTTAGTTTTCCGTGTATGGTTGTGAATGATATTTATTTCAAAAAAATGCAGTCATGAAAAGCTTTCTTTGCCGGAATTTTATACCTTTTTTTCATTTCTACAAAACGCCTTTTCCTATTCCCGCCTTTCCCCTTCTTTCCCCAGGTCATTCTCCGATTTCTTAGACGTTTTCGACTTATTCTTTTCTTTTTGACCATCTTTTTATTTATTTATGCAGGAATTCTTCGGCGACCAGCCCTCCAAACTCGTAAGTGTTGCAAAATCCCCATGTCATCGGAAAATATCCCAGAACTGCCGGTTATTACCCTCCTAGGAGATGAGGAAGCAATAATGGATGACCATTATGGAGACGAAGAAGTGGAGGGACCCTACAATACCCTGGAGAAGAAGCTGGAACGACTGGAACAGTTCAAAAACCAAGAATGCGACCAGACACTGGATGAAGCGTATTCTGGCGTCTCCGTTACGGAACAAGAACAATCGACTAATGGAAACTCTGTTAATTGACCGTTGTAATTAAAAAAGGGGCGCGCCCGATATTGGGCGTTTTGCCCATGTATGCATATGAATTATTTTCGCTAAACGAAAAGTTTAAATGTTCATTTAAAAAAATTGTAACTCGTTAAAAGAATTATACTGTTTCAGACAAGTAGGTTACTTCTTGTGTACTGGCGAATTCTTGTTTTCTTTGCGAAAGTCCGGGCGAGTCACCACGGTCGTATTCACTGGGCCATCACCAGGTGGAATCGGTCTGGCCGGCCCACGAGGCTCTTGCAGGGGAACACCAACGCCGTTTGCCCACTTTCCGTCGAATTTGCTGGATACCTCGTACTGGTCACCAACTTTTCCCTTCATGATCTCGCGAGCAGCTTTGTCAGACATTGTTGAAAGTCTGAAAAAGGATCTATTATAGAATAGAAAACGAGTTAAGATAGGAAAAAGGAAAGAGAGCGTGAATGTGAAATCTGAAGCTGACACCCCTTTTTATGGATGTGTTATTTTATGGAGGTGTTGTCACCTTTTGATAGCTATGGCTCATTCTGGATTATTTGTACAGTGCCTGTGGAGACACACACATTGCACAAGTTCTTTCGTAAGAACCCGGCGTATCGACGGGGTATCTATCTAATAGTCGGAATGTCCCAATTTGGGAGTTTCATGGCAACTTTATTTCGCATCGTGGCGGCCGCCGGAACTTAGTTACGGCGTAAGCAGGGGGTCCGGGGGGCGCAGCCCCCCGGATTCTTACCCTGGAATTTCAAATATTATGATATTAAAATATTACAGAGCTCCAAACTCCCCGTGAGAATTGCCGCAGGCATGTCGACGAGGAGCCCCAACCAGGGAGGGGGGTGGTTGTCCGCTGAAAAATAACATAAATATTAGTTGAATGACAAAGGCGGAACTTAGTTACGCAAAAAAAATTAACCCGGAACTTAGTTACGGAAAAAAAATAGACCGGAACTTAGTTACGGAAGCAAAAAAGGAGGCGGAACTTAGTTACGGCAGCCCATCGTGGCTCTTACTTTCAGTGCAAGATTGAGAGAGACCTGCTAAAGTCAAAGGATCAACCAACAAACCAGGCCTTCATAACTTCTTGCCGTACATTTTTCATGTCGATCGTTCTCTACATAAAATTTTGATATTTTTTTTGATTCTGGGAGGATTTCAAACGTTGAAAATACACTATAAACTGATAACTTTTCTTTTCGGTTGAATTTCTCACTGATCTGTTTTGTTCAGGCAGCAAAACACAGTTGAAAACATTTTTAACAACTAGGATCTGTAGACCTTTCGGAGGAGTTATTAGTTTGTAGCCGAACGGGAAACGGGATGCGTGTTCTTATGCAAGCGAGGGGTGTCTTGATCCACGCGTGCATCAGTATATCGAGCCTCCAGGAATAGCTATGGCATCGAAAGACTGACTCCTTTCAAAGACTTTGCCACTGCCAGGATCAAACCAAAGTAGTTCTGTCATGCCAATCCTGATATGTATCTGTCTTATCAGAATGACCACCTCTCTACCGCTTACTGTAAGCCTACGAGGTGAGGGAGTCTGTGAAGAATTCTTTTGAGAAGGGTTAGCTTTGCCCTCATCACCTCCAGTGGTCAGTTGTAAGGGTTCGGTGTCCTGATGTACGCGTGCATGAGGACACGTCCCCAGTTGAAAACCAGGTTTCGTCTGTGATACTCCAAACATCTGATATCTCCTATATTGTTATTTCATTAATTAAAGAATAGTCGAGAGGAAAGATAGTTAGCTGAATTGGGCGGAAGAAGATAGAGAGCACGTTCACAAAGAATGCTTATCAGTAAAGCGCACTTTAATGATTTCTCTTCCCCGCCACCTTTTTGTTCAGGGCATGTTATTTTTACCAAACTTCTGGTTTCAAAAGTCCATTTTTTACGCCCTTTTGCTTGCATTTCTTTTACTAACTTTTTTTCAGAAATTCTTGGGCAAATAGTCTTCCAAACTCGGAAGTGTTGCAAAATTCCAATGACCTCGGCAAATATCTCAGAAGTCGCGCCTGTTCAGCTTCCAGGAGATGAGGAAGCTATCATGGATGACTATTACGGAGGAGAGGAGGTGGAGGGACCCTACAATACCCTTGAGAAGAAGTTGGAACGACTGGAGCAGTACAAAAATCAAGAATCCGGTCAGACAACTCTAGATGAAGCGTACTCCGTTGCTCCTGTTACGGGAAAACAAGAATCACATGACGAAAACTCTGTTGGTTAATAAATTATGTTAACCGAACTGGTACACTGCTTTAAAATGGATCGGACTCGCTCAAGAAAGATATAAGAACAACTTTATATCTATAGTCCGTTTCCAACGGATATGTCACGAGAGTTAAAGGTCTGTCGCACCTCCGCTATGGGACCAGCCTTCTTTCGACATGGTCCCACAACGGAGATGCGCCGCGAAATTTGACCTCGTAGCATATCCGTTGGAAACGGACTATACATTTCGTTACAAACAATCCAAGCGGGACACTTCCATTTAAACCTTTCTAGTGATCATCTTCTCTTCAGCTATGCGCTCTTCCACGAAAAATACGGTAGTAATGGTTCGCACGGGACGGCTGTCTGCTATTTCGGGATTGGGACGGTATAGCTGAGTTGACGGGCAAACGACCATTACTACCGTGCTATCCTGGATGTCCTTTACTTCGAAAAAGACCTGCAGTTTTCCATCTCTTTTATTTCCATTTATTCCTTCTCCCAAGAAATTGTCATCAGAAATGTTGTCCAGTAGATATTCGTAAATCATCATCTCGAGGTCCCACAACGCTAAAAAATCTATACTTGCTAAAAATAAAGTTAAAACATGGTTTTGGGGATACTGGGCAAACGCCCAATTTCGGGTGCGCCTGTTTTTGAGCGTAGATGGGAGTGTCGGGTGTTTGTGTTCGTATATCGGCTATTTCTTGGTTCATTTCAAAAATTCCAAGATCAAGTTCGAGAGCACGTCAAGACGATTCTAATGAACACAGTCACATCTCAACCGCCCCGACAAGAGCAATCTGTAGCCCCATAAACTTTGACGGAGGATAGGCTACGTAACGCAGCCGCGCCCGGGCGTTAGCTCATGTAAGGGGATACTGTATGGTTTTCCAGATAACTAGCAAAGAATTTATGGTGTTTTACCTGCTTTGTCATTATCGCTCAATGTAGGCAGCTTTTCCCTAAAATCCTGATAAAGCTTCTTAGATTTGTTCCGCTTTCTTTCTCCTTCTATATCATTGAGATCCGTTTGGATAGAATGGATGTTTTGAACTAGAGCAGAATAGTTAGGAATGACTTTTCCCCAGTGACTGCTGTGACGAAGGAGCGAGTGTAGCAAGCCCTGTTGGACTTCGTTTGTTAGAACCGCTCCCTGAATTTCAAAAATGTCAATCGTTAAACCAACCGTACCGTATAATTAAATGAAAACGGCATTGCAACGGGTAACAGTTGGAATCGGCTCAGCTCTGTACTTTTATCAGTACTGCTACTGTCATTAGGGTCCAGAGAGTCTTGGATAAGCATTTTTGCTTCCTCCGCTGTGAGAGTATCCGCACAGTTGACGGCATCAGCCAGATCTTTGCCTGGTTCCTGTTCTTTGAGCTCCTTCAATTTATCCATTTTCTCTTCATTTGTGCTACAAGGTCCAGCCTCTTCATCGCTGTCATAATAATCGGATAGTATACTGTCCCATTGTCTGAAGACATTCGATAAGGGCAAGAGAAAGTGAAACCTCCACAGTTCCGAGTCATAGTCTTCCCAGTCGGATTCGTCCTCCTCATTCTCTTCACAGTCTCTTTCATTGTGCTGGGGAGTACTGCTACGAGCAGAACTTGTCTCAAGAATATTCCTCGCAGGGGAATTTTTAATTGTTGCATATACTCCTTGAGGCTTTCCTGTTATTAGGGTTCCAGCGATATCATAAGCTACTCCTGCGCCGATACCAGCAAACATAGACTGGATTCCTGACATTTGTTTTATTCTTATAAAATTATAGCCTAATAGTACCCTTATGGTCCTTATAAGCCACAGCTCCGCTTATAATAATAACGGTAAAGCGGGTGGCACCATTCAGCGCTTCGTCGCCATGCTTTTTATCCCCAAGGGCGTAGTGTGTAAGACCTGAAATACAGTAGCCTGTAAAAAATGAGCCTCTTCTGCCATTCTTTTATATTAATAGGTACTCAGATTCCCTGCACCCGTAAAGTCTCGTCAGTGTGCTCGTCATTATTCAAAACAAATACAAAACTCGGCTTACTTTTAGCCGGTCGATGAAATGTTTCGCGCCATATTTGGGCTTGTATCTCGCTCGTTTATGGATCATTTCTAAAAATTCAAGGAGTACCTCGGAGAGAAGATCAAGACAGCTTTAGCAGACTTATGCCCAGCTCAATAAGTCTTACATGAAATTTCCTATGAACACAAACGTGTGAAAAAGCTGAAATATCAACATTTACCTTTATAAGAAATTTGAGGTAAGACCTGTTGAACTTAAAATAAGTTTACTAGGACCGCCTTGATCTGCCCTCCAAGGTACACCTTGAATTTTTAGAAATGTTCCAAAAACCAACGCAGTACAAGCACAAATATGGCGCGGAACATTTCACCGACCGACTAAAAATAAGTAGAAACTCTGCCGCCTTTGTCCTGCCGAGACTTTACGGGTGCAGGGGATCGGACTATCAGCTACCGAATCGTGGGGCGACCTTACCTTTCACATGGCCAACAATGGGTGTCCCATTGGCTACAGCATTCAAAGTTCCCAGGAATCGTTTTTGAGTTTCCACTGCTCCTGTTGTATCTCCTGATACCAGCTGCCCCAGGGAGATAACTTGAGAAATCCCTGGGCATTCGTGTAGAAAGTTATCCTGTGTTTTTCGAGCCCGCCCAAAATCTCCACTGATACACATAATGAGGGATAAAAGCTGTGAGACAACCGGAACGCCCTCCACTCCAGGCATAACCTGTAAAAATGAACCTTGAATTAACTTTTAACACGGCCCCGCAAAGCCCAGTGAAGAAGGGGAGAATAAAACCATATCTGTAGTAGAAGGTACGATGAGAAAAGTGAAGTCTTTGGCTTGCATGGGCATCATCATACCCTCCCATTTTTTATAACTATCATAAAGTCACAGTTCCGGCCATGACAAGTTCTTCCGACTATTTACTCACCGGCATTTCGTCAGGCATTTTATGAGACTAAAGGATACCTGCAAAGACGTCTTCAGATGTAAATCTGAACTTCACTTGGTTATATAGTCCATTTCTTCGGTGGACTCAAATTTGACAGCGCGTCTCCGCTATGGGGCCAGGCTTGAAAGCTTCCAGGTCCCTTAGCGGAAAGGGGTTTCCGAGGAATATCCGTTGGAAATGGGCTATAACAAACGAGACATGTTTCCTCAGCAAATATTGAGTCCTTGTTTTGAGAGTAGACTCAAAAAATTGGGTATTCTTTCCTCATTGCCACACGCTGTTTAAACAAAATTTGCAGGTGAGAAATGAGTGAGAAGGAAGGAACCAGAAGAGAGTTTTTTTTCGAATCTGCCAATGGGACCCGGTTTGTTGCCGTCTCCTAGCTAAATCTTTTTGAAAACTCTGGCGCGTCCCTATGATGGACGTTCGTCTAAACCACTCATCTGATAAATCCTCTGTCAAAGTTTGTGGAGCTACAGATTTTTTGCTGTTGAGATGCGACTGTATCCATTAGGATCGTTTTGACGTGCTCTCCAACTAGGTCTTTCAATTTTTGAAATCGACCAAGAAACGACCGAGATGCGGACACAAACGTCTGACACTCCCGTCTACGCCCAAAAACGGGCGCGCCCGAAATTGGGCGTTTTGACCCATTTGTAAAAACCATCCCATTTTGTTTGGTGGATGTCAAACATTCACATAGAATTCCATTATATTTCTCTCAAAAATCCAGGAATCCGTATCATCTTTGTTGCCAATTGTCCCTTAAGTTGCATCCTGTTGCGAGTGTTAGAAGCGAAGGAACAGCGTTTTTCTCCGGAGAAGAGGGTGGGGACGAGTTATAGTCCGTTTCCAACGGATATGTCACGAGATTTAAAGGTCTGTTGCGCCTCCGCTGTGGGACCAGCCTTCTTCTGACATGGTCCCGCAACGGAGATGCACCGCGAAATTGGAACTCGTGACATATCCGTTGGAAACGGACTATATGCACAAGGTCCATCCAACCATTTCCAAATGTGACTTGTGACACCATTATTTCGAAAGTGGATAATAAAATGCGTTAACGACAGACATCACTTGTTTGTTTCCTGACTAACATACGATAATAATAAAATGGAAATGTCAGAGGAAATAGACCCACGCTTAAACTCTTGAACTCTTAGGGTTCGGATTTTTAGTAGCTCAAAAGTGCCAAAATAGTAACTAAATAGTAGCGAAAAAAGGTCCAAAAAATAGCTCAAAATGGGTGCAAAATCAGTTTTGTTCGGTTATTTTAGACGTAGAACCGCTTTATTTTTTTCTGAAAGCAATTTCTATGTTGAAAATACAAAAGCAAAAGACAATTTTTGCACGTGGGAGTCGAATTTGAGAAAAAATAATTTTCGTGGACTTCCGTTCCAACCACCTACCGTAGGGTTGTCAACGGGCCGGGCCGGGCGGGGACCTGGAATATCGGCCCGGCCCGATGGTCTCGGAGAGCTGAGCATTATGGCAAAAGAATTTGCAAAAAATGACGTTATTTTTCGCAAAAAATCGAGGCTAGAACAAAACTTTGTTCTTCGCCACACTTTTCTGAGACTGTGGCGAGGTTCCCCTGCTTTTTCTGATCTAGGGGTATCAATAAAATTGACCAAAAAGTGGTGATAATAAAATACTACAGCGCTTAGAAGGCGCGCAATCTGTGGCCGAATGGCGTTTTCAACCCCAAAAGAGGGCTTTTCTTGGTTGTTTGGGTTCTTTTTTGAGCTCTACTAACTTCTAGGAGATGTTTGCCAGGAGATATGACATTAGCCGGCCAGTGAATTTGTTCCCGCCATTGTAGCCGGCACTCCGCGCCCCCGTCGTTGTAGCTCGGCCATTTTTTGGTCAATTTCAACTATTCCAGCACTACATTAGAGAACAGATCATGACGGTTCTAACAATCTCAGTTTGCTGATAAATCTTACAGAAAATTTCCTATAAATGCAATAATTGGCTTTCTGTGTTTCTTTAGCCGTAGGTGAATGTAAACAAATTCTGTAAAGCCTATTGAGTCAGCAGTTAATTTCATTGGAACCACCTTGATCTGCTCTCCAAGGTAGCGCTTTTTAAATTTCCAAAATTCCTGGAGAAATGGCCGAGCGACTGATTTTGCAGCCATTTTGAGCTATTTTTTGGACCTTTTTTCGCTACTATTTAGTTATTATTTTGGCACTTTTGAGCTAATAAAAATCCGAACCCTAAGAGTTCAAGAGTTTAAGCGTGGGTCTATTTCCTCTGACATTTCCATTTTATTATTATCGTATGTTAGTCAGGAAACAAACAAGTGATGTCTGTCGTTAACGCATTTTATTATCCACTTTCGAAAAAATGGTGTCACAAGTCACATTTGGAAATTTTTTGCATAAATCCGGCGATTTCTCCACTAAAATTGACTCAAATCAGGAAAATTCTCCTGTCATTATGCTCAGCTCTCCGCGACGAAACGAATAAGCTATACAAACATATAGGTTCAACGAAAAATAAAAAAGATAATTTTTTGAAGTCAGATATTTCAAATGTGAAATTTGTGCGCCAAACTTGTATTTTCAGAATTTTTGACTATGATATTCGTTATCAGCACAAAATTCTGGTTCGGATAGCATAAGTCTCGAACGATTCTGAGATCCACCACCGGACTCAATATCTTGAGCCTTACGAAGACTGACTCATAAACGATAAAATCAAGACGATAAAATCGTCCGTTTATGGTGCTATCAATCTCACCCTTATCGCCCGTTTAAGAGACCTATTTTAGCTGTTTGTGTGTCACTTTCCTTTGAGCTCAGATTCTCGCCGTTTGCGCTCAACATATGCTTGGGGGCACGTTTGCTCGCCGTTTAACAAAAACCTTTTTGATTGTTCTGAAAGTAGAAAACATTTTTACTCATGAGAATAAATACAATAATACGAAATCTGCCTATAATTATTCTTGATACTTGAAATTGGAAAACGACATGTTGCCATACTTTTTGCACCAGTATAGGTAAAGCTGTGCCAGTTTTCCCCCTGTTACCTTACCATTTTCTTTTCTTCAACAGTTAGTTCCTGCTTTAGGCGTACAGTCCAATACTTTCCTTAGGAACGGAAAAAAATAAAAAGAAGAAAAGCAGCAAAATGTGCAAGCCCTCAACCTCAACTGAATGCGTCGAAGAGGCTTATCCCAAGCTAGTCGTGGAAGTCAAGGACGAAGAGGAGGAGAACGACGACTTCGTTGAAGAGGAATGGGGTGAGTAGTATAGTCCATTTCCAACGAATATTCCTTGGGAAAGCCTCTCCGCTACGGGACTAGGAAGCTTTCAGATAGGGTTCCATAGTGGAGCCAAATTTGAATCCGTGGAATATCCTTTGGAAATGGACTATAGAAACTGTTTGGGATACTATTGTCATTTTTCAAACGCGCGCCAAAGGTGGGGGACGCTTGTAAGCGTAATCTGCGCTCAAACCCGAGGTTCCTGACTGTTCTATAGATTAATTTATAGAAGGCATAATGGCCGATGACTACGAAGATGAGGACGATGGACCCTGCCAAACCTTCCAACAAAAGCTGGAGCGTCTACAGTTTTTCAAGAATCAAAAGTGCTCCAACCAGACCCTGAAGGAGGCATTCCCGAAGGCACTCATAATGCCAAACCGTAGGATAAGCTAAACATAAAAACGTGTCTCTAAAAAAGGACGGGTTTGTTGAATTACGGTAACAAGTACCATTTTTGCAGATATAGCCTTATTTCAAAAAATAGAGACACTGATTCTGACTCATTTTTTGGATAAAGACTATTTATTAGGTTGTTGCATGAATCCGTTGCGCCTAATACTTTTCCTTCCGCTTTCTACCGTATAGATCCTGTTGTAGCCTCCATTCTCTTCAGGACGACGATAAAATCCAGTTTGTTTTGCTCCATTCCACGCCTGTCGACCCCACAAACACTTGGTGAATCATTGAACATGGAAATGGTCAGGTATACACTACCCTTTGGTGTAATTTCAACCCACCCCGAAAAAGGGCACTGCGCGGATTGTTACAACCTAAGCAAATTACCTGCAACTTGTTACCGTAATCATCATCCGTCCTGTTAATTTGGTAGCTTTTCTCACATATGTTTTTTTTCTTTGCTTCCTTTTTGTGTTAATGTGTGAGAAAGGCTACCCTGTTTTTGTATATAATTGTCTCTGTGGAATAAACAGATCTCTTTATCTCAATTACAGTACTACCTGAAAAGGGGGACTGTCATCTAGTGCTTTATTAAAAAAAGGATTTATCCGCGATTATGAACATTTCAATACATCTTTGTAAGTAATTTCGTTATACCAGCATTCTCACTCCTGAAGAACACAGTTGTAATAGTTCGGACGTCACGAGGGTCAGCATCTTCCGGATTGCAGCGGTATAGTTCATCGGATACGCAAACAACCATTACTTTAGTGTTTCCCTCGTTGTCTTCTACTTTGAAGGAGACTTGCATTTTCCCTTTGCTCAGTCCTTCTCCGAAGCTCAGTCCTTTTCCGATCGGGTTCAGTCCCCCGTTCCATCACTTTTCTCTTCGAAGCGGGGAGAAGTCAACAGTCTTCTTATCACCACACAAAACGGCCGGGAAGGTATTGATAACGTCATGAGCGGAGCCCGACTATCAAACATTTTTCTCCAACATGGTCCCGCAGAGGAGACGTGCCGCCAAATTTGAGTCCGTAGAATATCCGTTGGAAATGAACTATACTATAGTCGATTTTCAGCTGGTATTCCCGATATTTTCGCGCTGTCGTCTAATTTTGAGGTTCGGGGAATATGCGATGGAAATAGACTATAGCTCAATTTCAAAGCATACATTGAACCCGCCGCTTTCCTATTTTTTAAAAATCTTAAGAATAATCGTTTCGGGACCTATCGGAATCTGCCTATAATTATTCTTGATACTTGAAATTGGAAAACGATATGTTGCCATACTTTTTGCACCAGTATAGGTAAAGCTGTGCCAGTTTTCCCCCCTGTTACCTTACCATTTTCTTTTCTTCAACAGTTAGTTCCTGCTTTAGGCGTACAGTCCAATACTTTCGAAAAAAAAATAAAAAGAAGAAAAGCAGCAAAATGTGCAAGCCCTCAACCTCAACTGAATGCGTCGAAGAGGCTTATCCCAAGCTAGTCGTGGAAGTCAAGGACGAAGAGGAGGAGAACGACGACTTCGTTGAAGAGGAATGGGGTGAGTAGTATAGTCCATTTCCAACGAATATTCCTTGGGAAAGCCTCTCCGCTACGGGACTAGGAAGCTTTCAGACAGGGTTCGATAGCGGAGCCAAATTTGAATCAGAATTAGAAACTGTTTGGGATACTATTGTCATTCTTCAAACGCGCGCCAAAGGTGGGGGACGCTTGTGAGCGTAATCTGCGCTCAAACCCGAGGTTCCTGACTGTTCTATAGATTAATTTATAGAAGGCATAATGGCCGATGACTACGAAGATGAGGACGATGGACCCTGCCAAACCTTCCAACAAAAGCTGGAGCGTCTACAGTTTTTCAAGAATCAAAAGTGCTCCAACCAGACCCTGAAGGAGGCATTCCCGAAGGCACTCATAATGCCAAACCGTAGGATAAGCTAAACATAAAAACGTGTCTCTAAAAAAGGACGGGTTTGTTGAATTACGGTAACAAGTACCATTTTTGCAGATATAGCCTTATTTCAAAAAATAGAGACACTGATTCTGACTCATTTTTTGGATAAAGACTATTTATTAGGTTGTTGCATGAATCCGTTGCGCCTAATACTTTTCCTTCCGCTTTCTACCGTATAGATCCTGCCTGACGCTCGAGCAAAAACTCGAGCTTTTGAAGCAATTTCAAAACCAGAAATGCTCTCAACGCACACTGAAGGAAGCCTTCCCCAATGCCACGATAGTTAAAGATGCCCGAAGGACAAATTCTGTCAAATCGAGAATATAGACTTCCTGTTATGTTCCCACAGATCACTCCTATCTTTTTTGTTTCGGCTTTGGTTCAGTTTGTTGTGAGTAATTCGGATCCTCTTCCCTAGTAGCCGCCAACTGCCCCTTGGATTGCTATTTTCCTCTCCCAGCACCGTTCCGTTCAATCTATTCTATCTAGAGATTTTTGCTTTGTATCTGTAGAAAATTTAAAAATAAATGATGTCTTAATTATCGGAAATCAGAAATCAAGAATGTTGTCAGGAATCTCTAAATGACGTTCATTACGAATCATTACGGTGCTCGTTGCGTTACTAATCCACAGTTTGGGGGCCCTGACCGTCAGGGGCCTGACGTCTCGAAGATCTGCCCTGACAAAATGGCCCCATAACGACCCTGTGGCCGAAAGTGAAAATCCATTCAGAAAATGTTACATTTTCATGTAATTTTTCATGTAATTTTCATGTAATGTCTCACTTTGAGTAATTTGTAATTCTCTAGACGGAAAAATCATAACCTATCCTCCCTTGACTCAGGCGGTAAGAAGATTACGGCTCTCGTAGAGACATGGCCCCATGACACTTCCAGTTACAATTTCTCGCGTGCAAATGATTAAAATACCGAAATTTATATATCATTCCGATTTTGTCGGTCTTCCGAACTGAACTGTATATATGAAAAATAGAATACAGTTGTTCATTTCACTCCTTTCAGTCAATTTTGTGAAGAAACCAAAGCAAATGAAAATGGCCGGATAACTCGTACGATATCTGTTTTACACTGAAGCTCATGGATTGAGCTCGTTCGAATGACCTATAAATTTGGGTCTTTTGATCATTTGATGCACGCGAGAAATCCTAACTGAAAGTGTCATGGGGCCACTTTACATAAAAACCAAAAAATCACACATTCATTACTTTTCCTCTGTATAACACTGAAAACAATAGATTGGTAATAATTTATGAACAATTGACTCCCGAGAGGTTGTCTTATGAAAGTATTATTAGCAGCGCGATCAATGTACAATGTAAATTTATTATTTTATTGGGTTTTTAAGTTTCTTCTTTTTTGGAAACATTTTTCCCATGGTTTTGCTTGTATACTCCTCCTTACTTATGAAAAAAACTGTTGTTATTGTTCTTATGGACCGTCTATCGTCAAATCTATTGTCGGGAAGGTAGAGCTGGTTAGATACACAAACAACCATCACCTGGGTGTTGCTTTGGTTATCTTTCACTTCGAAATAAATTTGCAAAAAGCCTCCCTCGCTTATCCCCTCACCACGGTAGTGACGATTTTTGATGTATTCTTGCAGATATTGATAGATTCGTATTTGTAGAGCTAACAGAGCTGAAAGTCACTATTATCATTGCTTAAAAATACCCATACCATCTTTCTCACTTTTATTCCATAAAGGAAAACTTCTATTAAATTTTTGCAATTCAGTCGCAACTGCTCCCTCACTAGTCTGGTTTTCGATGGAACGAAAGTCTTGCAGGGAATCGATAGCAAGAATTGCGTCCGTGAAATCAGGAATAACTTTAGTCCATTCACTTCCGTGACGAATGAGAGTATGTAGAAGACCTTGACCACCATGATTCAGCATGATAGCTCCCTAAATATTAACCAACATTAAGAAATTAGGCAAATAGTACAGTGTATAGGAATGTAGATGGCATAGGAACGGGGAGCCATGACCGCCCTTCAAATGTATGTTCTTTGCTGTCGCTGCTTCCATTGGGGTTTCTTTGATCTTCCTCCCATTTAATTATTTCCTTTTCTGAACTAACACGCACATCAGAATATCTAGAGGCTAAGTAGTGGCCAGGTTGCTGAACTTTGAACGCATTAAATTTTCCTTTCTTCTGTTCTGGGCTGCGACAATTCCCAGCAAGTTCTTTCCCACCGTAGAGGTCAGCACGAATAGCTTCACTTTCACTAAAAAAAATAATGGAAAATAGAAGTCTCACCCCCACTCATTATAATTCCATTTAATTGCGCTGTTAGAAGGCTTAAAGATCAGAATGCTAATCGGACGTATACCATTCTTTGCAAAAATTGCAATTTTCATATTCTTTTCAACTGGCATTCCGCCAGCAGCAGTCACACCTATACCATCACCAACAAGTAGTAAGACAGCTTGCATTATGCTTCCAGCGTCAGGATTTCCATAGGCAACACATACGCCTTGAGATTTTCGAGTTATAATTGTAGTGATAACGTCATAAATGATTCCTGCGACAACAGCAGCAATAACGGCTGTAATGTAATTGTATTGAATACAAAAATTTAAAAAAAAAATTTTTTTTTAAAGGAACCAGAAACCTACCTTTTATATTATTCCAACCAAGCAGAGCGCCAACTGCAAAAACGACAATATTACGCGTAGCCGCTAGCAGGGCACCTTTTGCACTATCCTTGTCCCCCCGAAATTGTTGTAAAATGCCTTAAAAGTATATTTTTACATTTTAAACATGGAAAAAAACCAACCCTTACAGTGACCTACAACAGGTATTCCATCTACGACGTTGCTAACCGTACGAAAACAGCATTTTTGCGTTTCCCATGCCCCGTGGCGGTCTCCGAAAAGCAGTTGGCCAACCGAAACAACTTGTGATATTCCAGGGCATTCTTGAACGAAGTTAACTTGAGTTCTCTTGGCCCTGTCGACGTCTTCAGTAAACAATTCGAGGGCGGATTTGAATTGCGAAACACCTGGTAGCCAGTCCACTCCAGGCATTCTTTATTCTTTTGCAGTAAGTGAACTACAATCTGAAAATGTCTACTTTTTATAAAACCGGCCGGTCAAGGCGCCCCTCCCCTTCATAAAATTGGGCATATCTAGTCCAACATAACCAGTAGGCCTTCGGTGGCCGTTGGCCGCGTTGGGATTAAAAATTTGACAGTCGGCTAAAACCTAACAGGTCAGATCTTTCTGCTTCATTTCCATTTGACCGGTCAATCCGTACAGACGACAGGTCCTACACACTGACACACAGACATCTCCTCATTATTAGGGTAGAATAATGGGGAGACCAGTATCGGTCGGCCAGCGGTCAGTATGGCCCAGCTTTTGTTTTGTCAAAGCCAAAAATTTCAACCGAAACCAACGGAACGGGGGAGACTGTAACGCTGAGCCGCCGCCAACACAAAACTCATAAATACTGGGCTCTTCTAGTCTTACAGATGGATAGTCACACAGACAGACAGACAGAGATCTCCCCCACTCTCTCTCTTTCATCATAGGTCCAGATTACGTGTCAGACAGTTCAGTCCCCCGTTCCATCACTTTTCTCTTCGAAGCGGGGAGAGGTCAACAGTCTTCTTATCACCACACAACACGGCCGGGAAGGTATTGATAACGTCATGAGCGGAGCCCGACTAGCAAACATTTTCTCCCTTCTTTTCTCCCTTTCTTCCTGTAATGCAAGGGTGACACACCAAAAATGGGGGCGTCGTTTGAAGTGGGCCTGCTGCAAAAACTTCTTATGGGTTACTGTAGATAAGTCTGAAATTATAACTAAAAGAAACTGTAAGACTGG
This sequence comes from Oscheius dolichura, assembly GCA_932521035.1. NCBI lineage: Eukaryota > Metazoa > Nematoda > Chromadorea > Rhabditida > Rhabditidae > Oscheius > Oscheius dolichura. Next base: position 9,421,211 of record OW051494.1, read on the forward strand.
GGGGAGACTGTAATGCTGAGCCGCCGCTAACACAAAACTCATAAATACTGGGCTCTTCTAGTCTTACAGATGGATAGTCACACAGACAGACAGACAGAGATCTCCCTATTATTAGGGTAGGATAGTTGCGGAGGGAAAGCAATAGCTCTGACATGAATTTCAAGCCGTCTTGTTATCATAATCGCCGTTATCGCAGTAAGCCAACAAGTGAAGCCGCCATGGCGAAACCAATCCAATATATTGTTAAAGGGGCAGTTCCTTTAAAAAGACTTACTGGAATGAATTTCACCTAGAAAACTCTCAATTGCCCGGCATTTATAAGTGACTTAAAAGAGAAAACAATTCCTGTTTTTTTTCAAAGGCTTGTCAGTGTTGGCACTGATAAACAATCTCCTTATCACTACACTTCAAACCCCTTTGATAGCCGTATTATTCGTCATTCTTGTCTCCCTCGGGGGCTGTATTCTGTATTATTTTTTAAATTTTGTATATTGGACGCGAAAAGGGGCAGGAAAGCAGGTAGGATTTAATGTTTCCTTCAAGAAACTATCTAGTTTCAGTTTTAAATAATTATAATTTATATTATCCAAATTTTTTTAATGCTGTCCACGTCAGGTTATCCTCATTTGCTATCATGTGTCACATATGAAGGAGATCTTGGAGCTCTGTTAGCCGACCGCTATGGCGAAAAAGAATTAGAAGGGCCATACAAAACGATTGAACAGAAACTCGAGCGGTTTAACTATTTTAAAAACCAGAAATACCAAACGAAAACTCTCCAAGACGCGTATCCCGATGTCCCTGTAACACAGCACAGTCGACGAGCTGTATTCTTGAAAAGATACAGCTTGAAAAAAAGGACGTTCGGCCACTATCGCTATTGGTCTTGGCATCAAAATTTTCGGAGAATACACCACTCCCGTACTCATAGTTACTATTCGTATAAAGATTTTTAAATTATATGTTTTTGGAATTCGGACTTTGCGGCTTGGTGATACATTTATATACTAGATTCCATTTATCCGCCGATTGTCACAGCCTGTGTGACTCACAGATGATTAGAATTAAAGAAATGGTGGCCATTCTAACAAGAAATCTTTGTTCATTTTATGGTCTACAATAGGCCTATACTAAAGCAACTGGCCCAGTGGTGCAGTAGCATTCCGCCCGCGAATCAAAATGCGCCAAAATCCATGCGGAAATGTAACGTTCCGGTGGGTATCAATCCGTTCAAATCAATCCGGCCAAGTTCATTCCGGCCAAATCATTCCGGCCAAAATCATTCCGCCCGAATTATTTTGCAACACGGGATTGCTTTTTTATGGTTTTTACCATTTTTTCGATAGAATTTTTCTACTGAAAGGTAGTTCAACATGTCTTCTTTGCTATAGAAAGTGAAAAAAAGGAAAAAAAATTTCGGGAGAGAGGCTATAGTGAAAACCATAATTTATCAAGGTTTTCTCACCAAAACGCCACAGAATCGAAGCAGACACATTTGTTTAAACATAGAATCCTTCCATTTCCTTCAGTTTCTGTCAGACATGGAATTCCTTTCATTAGGGAAGATAATAAAACGGTAAAATGCCAAAAAAGGCAATCCCGTGTTGTAAAAAATTCGGGCGGATTGATTTGAACGGATTGATTCCCGCCGGAATGGATTTTCCTTTTTGATACGTGGCCGGAATGATACAAATCCATTTTGATTCGCGGGCGGAATGCTACTGCACCGGCCCAGTAGCCGTAATTGTATCCAGAGCTGTGGCTCAATCGTCAGGGGTTCTTTTGGATTCTCGGGCGGAAATGAGCTCACCTTAAAGGGACTGTCAGGGACCTATAATAGCGTTCACGGGTCCCGCAGCGGCGTGAACGACCACTTTCGTATTTTGCGAAAATACGCTTTATAGAAAACGGAAAGTAGGGTCATTCGACACAGTTTTTAACGCTGATTCCGATGGTGCCTTTGGTTTTTTTCAAAGGTGCTAATTTCACTATTTGTCATTTCGGTCATTTGCGTGCACTACAGTAACCTTCATAGGTCCCTGACAGTCCCTTTAAAAATAGTTATTTTCGTCCCGGGTTTATTCTGATCTCTCATACGACGTCAAAGCTCGTTTTCACCAGGACGAATTAACCAGGAAAAGTGGATAAATGAATCATTTTCAGTGACCGTTGGGAAGAAGACGAGTCCTCGGGGCCTGCAAGCCACCATAGCGGCCGTCTCTAGGCCAATGACCGATTCCCTGATCTAAAAATCCGGGTTCCTGACTGAAATGAGCACGTCAAACACATTCAGCGTCTTGACCCCGAACCCCGTCAAGAATTTGTCATCCGAGCCCGAGAGAATAGAGCCAGTAGGGGATCGACCATATGTGCATTCCAGATAGCCTGAAGTTATTAAAAGGTCTATGAATTCCTCTTTTAGGAAAATCCAACAGGTTATTTTTGTCCCGGCCCATAATCTTCATATATGCAAACTAGCGCCGGTTTTGAATTAGGAAAACACCCCTGGAAACTACCACTACCAGTTTATTCAGTTCAAAAGTCACTCTACAATGTTAATCCTCAAGTTCCCCGCTATTGTGAATCTTATATTTTTATCAATAAAGATGATGAGAAAGCGATTTTGAAAAGGTAGAAGATGTATTTCAGTGGATGGGCTTCTTACAGACGTGTGCTCTCTCAGTTGAGTAGCACTGGCTAGTTATCCACTTTGTTTGCATCGCATTAGCCGATTGGAAGTCCGTCAGCATCTAAAATTACTCTAGAATGGATCGGACATTCGCCTTACAACAGCACACAATCCATCCGCCGGGTATCCTTTATTCCAATTAGTATAATCCACCTAAATTCTCCTGTCCACAGTCTTTTCTTGCTCTTACCTTGCTCCCATCCACAGTTGTCCAATTTCCTTCAGTAAAATACAGCCCAATCCATATTTGATTGGAGGTATCCATGTTTCCAGCACCCGTGTGGGCCAAATCTGAACATTTTTTGGCTTCAAATTATAGTAAGATTACTGTAAACGAAGTTATTTTCGTCCCAATTGTGAATTGAAGCAAGATGGGCGTCTAATAGATCGCAACTCTCTTCCGCGTCCAAAAAATCGCCGACTCCAGTGATAAGCTTGTAGCAAGAGTTGGTCTTACTGTAGATGGTCCATCCGTCTTCACATGCTGAAAACATGTGAATAATTTTTTATAACACAGTACAACTGTAGCAGCCACTGGAGACCTCGATTTGTCAAATAATTATGTACAGTGGCGGACAAAAGTGTTCGTACAAATGGCTTTTGAAAGCGGTTTTGCATGGGGTTCCCTCCTTGTTCCGATGTTTTCGTTATGATAACAAGTTTTTCTGGGCAATTCGGTGCTGCTGAATCGATTTAGAATGGTTTCAAGCGCCGATATTCCTGTTTTATACCGTAAAATCAAAGAATATCACTTGGTAAATGAGGTAAATCCAGGGCCGACCTGTGACAGTCAATTGAGTGTACTGTGGCGAAATCCAGATAAGTTGGAATATCACGAGATGTCCATAGAGTAAAAAGGTTCGACCCTCTATTTTTGAAGACTTTACTCATTTGGTCTTGACTTCGGTGCGGCAGGCATAAACACTTCTCCTCATTTTTGGCAGTCCCATCTTCGTCCCTTTACGGTTGTGCACAACATATCCAAAAACGACAACGATTGCCCGAGATTTAAAAAAGTTATTGAGGAACCCCCAAAAGACCCTTTGTACGAGTACTTTTGTCGGCCACTGTACCTGCAACAGCTGTTGATACTGTCGGGCATTGAGGTGGAGGTGGGCATTGAGGTGGAGGTGGGCATTGAGGTGGAGGTGGGCATGTTGGAGGAGGTACTATGGGATTAGCGGTACAGACATACGGATACCAATCATTATCTTTGCCCGTCCTAAAGCTTATTTTTTTTCAACAGATTTTGGCAGAAACAGGAGAATCAGACACGACTTGAGGGCTCTCCTTCTGGTCGTGTTCAATTCTTTCATGTTTTTCTAGGCTTACGTCCATTGCTGGGTTTTTGTATCGAATTGCCCACTATACATGTTTGCTGCAGGTTGGCCTGTAAAGTACAAGAACAGGGCTCATAAAATCAGAAATTGTCGTCACCTGGAGCCCAATTGTAATAGCTCGGATAGGCACTGAAATTATCTGTCCAAGACCATACCGATCCTTCACCATGTCTTCTAATTCCGATCCAATAGAAATTGTTGGCATGATTTAGCAAACCAGAAATGTATGAATTTTCAAAGCCATTATGAATCGAAGCCAAGTCGCCGCCTTCCCAAGTGCAATACGTCCGTGAGGCAAAAAAAGGTGCAGGGTCCTCGTGAACATTGTAGCATCTAGAAAAAAGGGCTCTGCTTACTTTTAGCCGCGAGCCATTTTGGGAAAATGGAACACAGTTCCTGGGATAGTTTTTGGCGCTCTTTTGAATGCACTAGGTCTCGTCTCACGGGTCCAACCTAAAGTGGAAAGGTTCCCTTGTAAGGTCTCATCGACCAGCTAAAAGTAAGTAGAGCCGGAAAAAGAGCTTTTGTCTCTCAATCATAGCAGCCACCTGTTTAAATCAGGGTTGTAGATGTAGCCACTGGGACAGACAGCTGCAATTGTCAAGGGAAAGAAGAGAAGAAGCCTCAGAGAGAGCATTGTAGCTCCTGCTGAAGCTGTTATCAAAACGTGGCATTGTGATAAGTTGCCGGGAAAATACAGTCATCATTTTTCCATCAATTGCTACTTTTTCTAAACAAAACGACTCCATTTATAACTTTCGTTTTCTCAAGATGGACCCGCATTTCTTCCGAGGGGGTACTCCCGAACGAACCAATGTCGCACCTGTCTGTTCTAGGGTGAGAGAACTTCCGTCTATACGTACAGAACCGTGAATTGCTCCCCCCACACGCGATCCTTTCGAGTTTCTCTGGAAAGGAGCCTAATTTGACTCGCGACTTGTTCCAGGTTATACCCGTATTGCCGGGGTCCCCCGGATTTGCCTTCACCTAGAAAATCTTGAAGAAATACGTGCTGTGGCCCTCGTTTTTTCCAAGCAATATATGTCATTTTCTAACATCTACTGGGACTTCATTACTGATGATCGTAGAAGAGAGAGAGACGTTCTCCAATGCTCTTCCCACAGAACCGACCGTAATGCCCCAGTTGGGAAGGGGAAATGAAAGGAGTAACCGAAAAAGTGGAAAAGCATGGCAAACATATTTAACGCCTTTGGCGAACCCTCGACCCCTAGTCCCGTCACGAATTTGTCATCCGAGCCAGAGAGAATAGAGCCAGCAGGGGATCGACCATATGTGCATTCCAGATAACCTGAAGTTATTAAAAAGCCAATGAATTCCTCTTCTCGGAAAATTCAGCAGGTTATTTTCGTCCCAGCCCGCGTGTATTGTTTGAGTTCACGTGATCTCCATATGGGCAAACTAGCGTCAGTCGAATGAGGAACACGCCTGGAAACTATCAATAACAGTTTATTAAGTTCAAAACTCACTCAAACAATGTTAATCCTCAAATTCCCCGTGAAAAAATATTAGGAAATGGGTGAAACAAGCGATTTTCTTGCCGAAATGCGCCATTGGAAACGTAGACCCCTCGGTGAAGGCTACATGGGACGCCAATCCGTTTGGCTGTAGCCCTCTCCAGTCAAAAGTTATAAAAGGTAGCACGAACTTAGGTCCTTCCCTAATATTACAATATCGATAAAATTTATCTTATATGAGGAACAGAATCAGAAATTTACGAAGAATACTGTTTCAGCCGAGTAGGTTACTTCTTGTGTATCGGCGAATTCTTGTTTTCTTTGCGAAAGTCCGGGCGAGTCACCACGGTCGTATTTGCGGGGCCATCACCAGGCGGGATAGATCTTGCTGGTCCACGAGGCTCTTGCAGGGGAACACCGACGCCGTTTGCCCACTTTCCGTCGAATCCTTTGGCCACCTCGTACTGGTCACCAACTTTTCCTTTCATGACGTCGCGGGCAGCTTTGTCAGACATTGTTGTGTTGAAGTATCTGGAAGGTGATCTATTATGAACCAGAAGACAGGAAAATAAAAGGCGTATTTTCAAGAAACGAAAAGCAATGGAGCCGTAAGTGACAATCCTGATGTTGGCGCCCCTTTTTATGTAGCGATATTTATTACTTGTTGACAGCTATGTCTAATCTAAAGAACCGCCCTTCACAAGAACGCCATTTCGTTGACAGGAAACGACAGCTATGGCAATTTTGAAGGAAAAATCCGGAAGAAGAGGAGGTACTCAGGAAGACCTACGTTCATCGGATTGCGCTCCGCGGCTCTTTCTGCCATTTTAAATAATGGCAACAAGTAAATAGGCATTAACTATGCCTAAGCCTGCCTTCGGCAGGAAAGTTGGGGAGATTTCTAAATCTACTAAAGCAAGAAAAAGGGCAATTTTTGGTGACATTTATTTTTGTTGGGGGGGGGGGGGGGGGGGGGCTTAGGGGTTTATCAATATGAAATAGGCAAAATACGGAAGGTGTGATAAGAAAATGACTCAAAACTTGCAATTTTAGAGGTCCAGAGCCCTGACAATGTATTGTAAAGTTGTAGACCTAGATGTGGGGAGCCTGCCAAGACCAAAAAGAAATCATTTTACCCATAAAATACTGAGAAAATTGAGCTTGAAGTATTAAAAAAAGTAAAACTCAATTTCCCCTATTTCGCAATCTTTTCGTTTCGGGACCCAAGCGACTTCTGGAAAGGTTTTCACTTCATATGAGTATTCCATACACAAAGTATCAAGAAAATAAATTTTTCCTATGTCCGAAAATGGCATTTTCTGCTCGAGTCTTACAGAAATCTCGTCTTAAGTCAGTTGGAAATATCCGGTGATATCACTCGGTGAGCTTTTCCGGTGAGGTTGAATGTTCACCACTCAGGAAATAAAAGTCCCTTCGTCCTTTGGCTCGCAAACTGGCATACTGTAGTAGCGATATTATCCAGCTTTTGCATTTGTTTCTATTTTTTAAACTAATAAACAAAAAAAGTCTTCGGATGTAATAGTTTTGTTGACTCTCACTACATGAATCCACTGATTATCTGTCAAGTATCTCGGAACTCGAAAATTATTTGTCCTATCAACCGGATAGTAATCTATTTGCCACGTCTTTTTATTATGGGGAAGGGGGTTATCAGTAGTAACCGGCGTCAAATTGTCGCCAATTTTTAATCCTTTTCTCACCAAGATCTAAATAAAAGCCAAGAAGTAATATTGCTACGGAAATGTCTTGGCGGTCAGTGGCCGTATGCAATCAACCACCCAGGTGCCACCCGGGTAGAAAGAAAAAGTGATATGCAATATCACCCGAGAACTCTTAAAGGGAGCCCCAGTTGTGCTTTGCTCAGAAGAAGGCGAAGTTGTGTCAGTGTCATTTCCTGAGTCAGTTCCATTAGAGGAGTCTCCTCCACATTTGCTGAGTATAGTCACAGAGGCCTCTATCAGCATGCCAGGACGTCCCTAGAAACATCTCAAGAAGAGAGAAGAAATAAAAAAAGAAGAAATAAAAAACTACCTGTGGCCGTATGCAATCAACCACCCGGGTGCCTCCCGGGTAAAAGTGGTATGCAATATCAACCGGGTAGAAGCCCACCCGGGTGGAGCTCTACCCGGCCGGGTAGGAAGCTTTCCGGCTTGTAAACAGCGTGCAAAATGATCTTCTTTGTGAATATTCAGCCTTTTTCTCACCGTTTTCTTATTTATTTATGGTTTATTTGTTGTTATAGAGGCTTTGCTTCACATATTATCAATAAATGCCAATATTATACTAGAAGAGTTGTCACAAAGAAAAGAAATGATTCCAATGAAGACAAAAAACGATTCTAGTAAATTTTCAGGTCCGTTTACATTTATTTCGCTTTTTCTACAGGTTATAGATGAAGAATGTTGTTTATTAGTCTGTTTATACATAGAAAATCGGAAGAAATATCACGAAAAATTTAATACGGCTTCTAAAGACGGCAAAACAGCCCAGATTAGTTCGATTTCTTTTTTTCTATATTTTTTTCTTACTAGGAATTGTAGGAAAATGCCCAGTCAAATTTTCGTTCCGCGAGGATTTCTTCCCCTTTTCATACAAATTGATCGGCGTCTCAATAGTTTTTCTCATAGCAGGGCATATTTACTTTTTCCCTGACTGCTCATTCGTGTTTACTCTGATTGATAAGAGTTTTATTCAGTGGAATTGGTTGACTTCTTTTCTTCGTTAAACTGGAAATGGCTGGTTTCGCTCTTCTTTCTCTGAATGACATTCATTTGGAAAAGATCATCAACAAGGTCAGTTAATCTATTCTCCCAGGGCAAATATTCAGCTGAGAGAAGAAAGTTACTACCGTCTCCAGCTGACATGCCGGGAGGTGAACGAGTTTATTCAAAAGAGTCCAAACATCTCCGTCTACGTGGACGAAGAGCTTTACCCAGTTTGGAACGCGGAGCAGTCATGCTGCCTTCTCCAAGGCGAAACAAACGACTGGATTGGTGTCGAAGTAAACAAGGGAACTCAAGTGACAGCAATCGATCCCGGTCAGCTTTTATATTCTCTAAAGTAAAGCCCCCCTCTTTCAGTATTAACTGGTGATAACAAATCAAAGCAGATGGAGCAGATTTGGGACGCTCTGAAGAAGAACCGCGTAACATGTGAGACTCTGAGCCTGCCCGAGGAGCTAGCTTGGTCTAAAGAGCAGTGTGTATCGCTGATAAACACGGTAAAAGCTGAAAATGTCACCCTAAACAGCAGCGGATCCAATAGATTTGAGGCCCTTCTCCAAGTGAAAATTCCACTGGTAAGTTTTAGTGACCAATATTTTCATATTTTTCTTCTTCTCTCGTTTTGTAGGAGCACGTAACTGTTCATCTGAATCCGGATGATCTAGCCATTGTAGTGCCTCAGCTTCTTCGTAAAATGAAATCAATTGAAATTCAAGTAGAAGGCGGATTTAACTCGAGACGTGGCCAGCCGCACGACCTGTTCTTTGCGTTTTTGAAGGTATGCTCCTCCGCTTACAAGTCCACCCTTTCTAGGATTTCTTCTCTGAGCCTTTTCCAAATCTACTCTATTTCTCCTTTGAAGCGCAATGGTTAGTGGTGCCCAATGTAACAAGAATAAAGAACGAACTTGGCGGCTACAAGTTGAAGATTAATAAGGAACAATTCACGAATGTTTCAATAGGTTTTCTGGATATTGAGACGTCCCTGCCTGAAGGATATCCCACTGAATCTTTTTGTCGCTTTGCCTTCTTTGATGTTGTTTCATTTCAATATCATTGCTCCAGACCTGTTAGTTCCAAGTCTGAAAACATGTAACAGTCTCTAGATAAAGAACATTCAGCCTAGGCCAGGCCTGCCCAGCTCTTTTTCTATTCTTTCTCTATCACTTTATTGGATCCAACTCAAAATGTTATTGTCTATAAGACGGTGTTCAGCTCAGTTTTTCACTATCACTTCGAACTTTTCCTCTATGGCCCAAAACATTATCTGCGGCAAGCATCAATTTCAGGAGGCTTTAACTCGGCAGGATGGTGTTGAATCGTAAAAATTCCTTCACGGCTAAAGGATATCTACAGGCAGGTAACTTTCGGTAACACAAAGTAAATTATCAGATTTTTTTCCCCAGTAAAATCGACATACTTTCCATATTTCCAATTTATTTTATTTATTCTGAAAACAAGAAAAGACAGTTGATTCGGCTAGCGGTACATATTTTATTTCAAAGTTTAAAACAATCTTTTTTGTCTGTTTTGGACTGTTCAAAAAACAGCCAATATTGCATTTTGTGGAATCAATAACCTAAAACTTGTAGATTCTCTAGGTGCTTTTATTGAATGGCCTACCTTCGCCAACGTAAAAGGGTTTTTTTCTTCTGCTTTCGAACTGAATGCCTTTTCCGTTGTCTGTGACATAAATGTATGGAGTAAAGGGAACCCAGGAGATTCCGACTTCCAGAAGATAATGTTGAGAGTGATTGGTACAGTGGGTAGCGAGAGTTCCATCTGAAAATGAGATTGAAGACATATCAAGAGTAGGGAAACCTTCTGTTTCGTAATCAAGTGACAAGTAGAATGTTCCGATGGCTTTACTTGTGAAGTTAACAAGACCCGCTGAGAGTCGATCAGGAACGTTGAGATGAAAAGTTGTGAAATTATATTCATCGCCAGTATTGCGGACAAGGGTATATCCTTGCCGTTGATTGGCTCGGTAATAGACGACTTTTTCCATTTGAACAGACCCAGACCCAGACCCAGATATGTCTAAAAATGTAAAATATTTCAGGAAAGTTATTGACATCGTTTTTTGACTACGTTGCAGGGCTGCACGGATCTGGCTTTTTCAGTTCGGGTCGGATCCGGTCGTGTTTTCGGGTCGGATCCGGGTCTGAAGGGGTTCCAACAGATCACCGTAAATAATGATTTAACGGACATTAAATTCATTTTCAAATGACATTTTTGATCAAATACTTCTGGAATAACTGATAAAACTATGCCAGTTAACAAATTTTGCTAAATAGGAAGCTCGCTAATGAACAAAATGGCGTCTCGAGCTTTAAAAACGTTGGAAAATTCCGCAATTTCAAACGCCCGCGGATCCGAAACGGACCCGAAATTTCTCACAAAAAATCTCCGAATCCGGGTCGGATTCGGGTCTTGCGAAATCTTGGTACCCGACCCGGATCCGGTCGATTTTCGAGTCGGATCCGGGTACCCGTGCAGCCCTGCTACGTTGTTTCTATTTTCAAATTCAATTCATTACTCGCTTCTACCAGCTTCTTCAACACGCTGGTGTTTGGAATTCCTAATGAAGTATCCAAACTGAGGCTAGCAGACTGCTTCGTTTGATCAATCGAATCGGCATCAACACGAACCCAAATCTTCTTTGATGAGTTGTTGTAGACCACAATTCGCCCGGCTTTATATTCATCTAAATTGGCAACTTTCACTCTCACAAAATTTCTTTCGTTTGCTTGGACAGGACCAATGATAAGTATTAACTTACCGTCTACTGCATAGTTAAACTGTTTTACATAAATATTTGTTCCAGCCAAAATTTCCGACTTTCTCATAATTGGATGATTTTCACAAAATACAGTCCAGGATCCGTCGTCATTTGCCGTCCAAATAGTTACAAAGGCGAAATCCCTTTGATCGCCGTGCGGATCGAAAACAGTCTCGCTTTTATCTTCCACCATTGTGTAGGAAGTGCTCGTATCGACTATGTAGTAGGTCCAGCCAGGTTTTGCGCGTGCCCTCTTATGTTATGGTATCAGCACGCGCGCGTTTGAACTCGAATTTATTTGTTAACATTTTTACGTTATATTGATTTTTTGGCATATATTGGCCTTTCAACACTGTCAAATCTGTTTAGAAATAATTTAGAAATTACCAGCAAGAAACCTTATCAGCCATTTCTGCATAAGATGGATAAAAATCACAATTAATGCAAATTTTTCTTTGTTAGTCGCCGTCCTAGCTTTAAAATGTATTGCAAATGCTTTTGCTACATTTTATACAACATTTTATCATGAAAAATTGAACAAAACTAAGCGAAAATTAAAGAAAACGATGAAAAATTCCAAATTAGACACCTGCGAATCTAAATATTCAAATGCGCGCGCGAAGTTGACATGTTTGCGAGACCACGCGAGCCCAGTGGCTGGACGGTTCCTTTAATCTTTCCTTCTGTTACCTTCTGGACCTTTGGATATTTCTGCCGTGCCCTTAACAGAAGAATTAATAGCAATAAACTTCAAATAACTTCGAGAGCAGTCTACCCTGACTCGGATGCGGTTGTGCGTCCTATTGTGAACGACGACACAAGTCCAATTACGATTATTTTCCATTTAACTGTAAATATTAAATCTGGCTAAAACCAGGTTACGGTAGGTAGTGAAGAAGAAGAAATAAAGGATACGAAGAGGGAGAGAGAAAAATCGGTGATTATCTGCTCTACGCAAAGGCTAATGGGTGGCCTTTGTCCTCATCAGTTGGGCGTATTCTTGCTGATAAGCGGAGAAACGACTCTTTGAAGTGGAATTACCCCAAGATTATTGAGGAACTATTTTTAATTAGCGTACGGAGGGGATTGTTATCTTAACACAAGGCAACTTTTGAGAAATAAACTAATGCCTTACTCTTTTTTTCCATATTTGATATGGTAGGTGTTCTTAATCAGTCGCCCACAAACTATCTATTAGAATTTTCCCGGCATTTCTCAGTGAACGCTTTCTCAATAATGTCATGCTTTTTCTTTTTTTCTAACTCTTTTGCCTGAAATATCAGCGATGAGAAGGCATGGAAGGGTCTTTGTTTGATAAAGATAGCAGAAAAGGGGCTTGCAAAGGCATGGCAGAGTGAGGGAGACAAAAAACGATGCAGTCTAGACTTTGGGAAATCCGAATTTGCAGATCATTTATGTTGTAAACTCATGGGGCTTAACAAATCTGCAAAATCCATTTTTTGCGTTATAGAAAACCTACATTTTCTAGTTGAACATGATACCAATAGTAAAATGTCAGTTGCTAGAGATCAAAATAACTGACTTGTGCACATAAACTGTTGTCATGTTTGTTTAGCGATTTATAAATAAAATGAACCGATTATCTCACTGTTACCCCGTCTTTTTTACCAGTTTACCTTCCTTTACGTATACTGATGGCCGGTTGGATAATGGTGGGTGTGACAGCATAGTGCAGTGAGAAATTGAGCGTGCCCATTGAACAAGATTGTGAAATAACGGCGGCAAACATCATTGACTTGCACAAAAGAACCCATTCTCTTGGAAAATCAACTCCTGGACACTCTTTTCATTTGAAATTCACAGTTTGCCGCCCATTTGATTAACAGAGAGCGTCAATAAAGTTCCATTTTACTCGTCACTTTCTACCGAGCGGCTGTTCCTATTTTTTTCCCTTTTATCTTTTTCTTACCTGAAAATATTACCGTTTACAGGCCATAAAACATTTGCTGTGATAATTTCCTCTGGACAATGGAGTTTTCTCTACTTTCTCTCAATTCGGCTCTTTTAGAAAAGATTATCAATAAGGTAAGCTCTGTTCACTTCTATTTTCCTTCAAGAAATTTACTTTAGCTCGAAGGGAAAAGCTATTTCCGTCTCCAGCAGACATGCCATTATGTGAATGACTTTATCCATAGCAGTCCGAATATCTCTGTTCGCATAAATCAAAGAATACTTTACTGCTTTTGGCCAGTCTGGAATGAGATAAAATCCTCTTGTTCTTTCTCTATAAACAAGAATGTCGATCTGCTGTATGGAACTCGGGTGTTTTCCAATGTACTTGAAAAGGATATTTCTCCTATTCTCGCTGTTTTGAAGAGGAATCGAATAACTGGCAATGAGCTCTCGTTGCTTAATGTGCCCGTGGAAAAATGTGCAGAATTGATAAATATTCTGAAACCTATGAAGGTCAATATAAGCAACGCTGGATTTAATAGATGGGAGGCTCTGTTCCAATCAAAGACACTGGTAGGTTTCGCTTCTTTATTTTCGGAGTCTGAATTTTTTTTAATTTTTCCTTTTTTTCAATTATTTTTTAATTTTTCCTTCAGAAGCATATCTACTTACGGCAAACCAGTCAAATTGACTCTTTTGACCTGGCTCGCACTTTTTTACGGGTATAAAATTAATATTTCATCTCATTATCTATTTCAGTGCCTCTTTTCTGGGACTTTCCCAAATCGCCGCGAATTTTCTCTTCATACGCCATTGGGAAACGGGCTACCTTCGCTGGAATGGGATGACAATTCGCCTTCAGTGGAACAAATGGAAGAAGCACTCGGTGAATACGAGCTGACACTCCAAGAACATCACTATTATTATCTAGTTTTCTCGGTGAAGTTGCCCGATCATTTTCCTCCCAGGTCTGAATGCTACCTAAGATTTGTTCGAAAAAAATATGCCAAGTTTGAATACTTTTCCTCGGAGCAGTAGTCAGAAGATGATTAGTACGCCCGTTTTGCTTTGTATTGTTGGATTTTGTGAGAAATAAACCTTATTTTGTTATTTTACAGATATTTCACTGTCTCCTATAAACATCTGCTCTTATTTTTTTTCCATTGGAGAGAAAGGAGCAGATCTGCTTAGAAAATCAGAAACTTTCGGGCTTTTTTGAACAAATTCTTTAACATTTTTATCGAAGACCTGCATGAGCTCTTCCTATAAAAGCTTTATTTTCGAAAAGTCATTTTATACATAAACTGCACAATAAAAGAAAGTTAGCGAGTTCCATTCTCATAAATGACATCAGCAATAATAAACGTTCCAAATGTGCCGCGGGCTTTAAAGATGACTTTACATGAAGATCTTGGATAACAATATTGGGGTAATGCGATCTCAACGGATAATAGCTCTCTACTTTCCGTCTTCACCCAATTAAAACCATTTAGCGCCTCTTCCAATTCCGTCATAGTGACTCCTGCCGTTACTCCAACACCCGTTGAAAAATGAAACTCTTGGAAGATCCATTGCCTGGAGAGTAAAAGCTGAAAAAGCGGAGTTTCTTTATTATAGTACTCAATTTCTACATTCAAAATTGTCCGCAGCCATTGGGATGACCTTGTCAGATCTCTGACGCCTTTCAAATTCACCGAGACAATCGGAAACATGGACAGGAGCTGTGGTACAGCCTCGGTTAAATCATCTGGACCGAGTACTACAGAAACGTCTCTCTGGTAGAAAATAAATGGAATAGAACACAATCTACGAGTGTTCTTGAATGGAAAAGAGCTTCATATTTGTCACAGCGCCTACTGTCTATAGTGGCCTTTACTGGTTTCAAAATGTCAAGCATTGTCATGCACTGTTCTCTAGTCCAATCCGACTCCCGCATGTATAAAACATTACAGGTTATTTGACATTTTGTTAGGGTCGGCTCACTCCTCCCAGGAGGCCACCGTCAGCTGGGAGACCCATTGGCTGGCCGTCGTCCAGAGCCTCGGCTTTTCATATGTCCATCTAACCAAGGTAGGCCTCAATTTTCTGTTTATTTTTGACCATTTTGGAATTTTCTAGACTGGAACGCAGTTGACAGTCTGTCCGATGCGACTCCACCCCCATATTTTTCCTTATTTGGCGTGGATTATCACTGAGAAAGAAGTGGTTACCGTGATTGACGCCTTCCTGGGAGAAGATTTCTTACCGTTGGAGACGGTTCTGCGGTATTATTCGAGCAATATTGACTACGATTCACAGGTAATCCACAGTTTTATAGAAATTCATAGAACAAGTATAATTTTTATTGAAATTTCAATGTTATACAATTAAATTAATGAGGGTTTAATGGCGGTAGAACGGTAGAATATCTATTAGATGTTTTCCTTCGTGAAGATCAGGAGAAGTTGCTCTCTGTTCCGGTGAATCAGTTGCCATGTCATAGATGTAGATTGAACCTGAAAAAACGAAAGCATAATTAATTGGCATACCCATTAGAAATCGACTATGACTATGTTTCTATTGATGATTGGATAATTACCTGCTTTTGTTGTCATTACGCAGGCCTTCGGCCGCCTCCCGAAACAAATGCTAACAACTTTGTCCTCATCGTTTTTTCTTTCATCCAATACCATAGATAGACTCCTTACAAAGTAGTGATCCCGTTGATCTGCTTCTGGATCGGATGATTCAATATTCTCGTACTGAAATCAACAATAGGAAGAAATATAGCTGTTTACTTACCTGGAGATTAGTAAAACAGTCTTTGCCATCTTTCTGCGTCTTCTGATATTCTACTTTCTTTGTCGGGATATCGGTAAAGCACTTCAGACGCCTAGCTGGTCCCAGGTTAAAGTAGGCATTTTGTCGAACAAGTTTCAATTCGACCAACGGCATATTTGTAGAAAACCCTTCTGTCGATCGACAGTCAGCGTTCTTCGATGTTATTACTGAATATTGATTATCATAGATAATCTTGTAAGCAGCGTAGGACACATTTTTACCCAAATAAATTTTTTCATCCTGAAAGATTAAATAAAAACTATAGGAATTCATAGAAATAATTACCTTTCCTACTCGATTCTCCCTACTTAAATAGTAAGAAACTGCAGCTAATTCAAGATTGCCTCTATAGGTATAGCCTTTATTAAATAAGCTAACAGTATTCTTCTTCCATCTGACCAGAAGGGTAATATTTTCACGAAATGTACCATCAATAGTGCACAGTACCGCATTCAGTTGATTATACCTTATGAACATCTGAAAATCAAAAGTAAACCAGAAAGAGGTGCAAACTTACTGTAAACAGATTTTTATTTATATTATTTTCAGTTGCATTCTCTAACCAAGTAGTATCTTGAAATATTAGATTTTTTTGGCTCTTTTGATAATCTTCAAAATTTAAAGGGTAGTCGAAGTTCGTTCGAGATTCGTCTAATCTTCCGAAGTAACCCCTATTTTTTAAAACTTCTTCATCAGTTATAAGTTTAGTTCCATCAGTTCCAAAAATACATACGCGTTCTGGTTGAGGAAGTTGAAAGGGTTGATTCGTACTGAAACAATACTCTGAATTAAAAAAAGAAAGCAGTTAACAAGGTAAAAAAGAAGCAGCTAAGGAAATTTTGATAATCCGACGTTGACACCTCCTTTTATGGTGGTGCAATTTGTCACCTTTTGAAACTATGGCTCTCTAGGATTATTTGTCGTGTACCTATTTTTCATAAGTTCTTTCGTAAGAACCCGGATCGTCTGTCTGATAGTCGGAAATGCCTGCCCTATCAAACAGACCGTAGGCTTATTAGCCACGTCTTTCTATCACGGCGGAAGGGGTTATCAGTATTAGGAGGCGTCGGTCTGTCGCCAATTTTAGTGATTTTCCCACCAAGAAATTGTACCATGATCTAAAAAAGAGCCAAGAAATAATAGTCTTATGAAAATTTGTTCGCGTAAACCCCTTGTCAGAGCGCCAATCGAATCGACTGGAAAAGACATTCCCGGAAGGAATTGGAATGTATGGTTAGAAAAGAAAAAGAAATTTAGTTCCACGTGAACTACAGCTCTTCCTAGATTTTCCATGTCACGGGAACTTAATTTCGCATCGTGGTTCTTGTTTTCAGTGCAAGATTGAGAAGATTATCTGATTAAAACTACTGTCAGGGACCTTTGGATTAAGTGAAAGACTTACAAAAGGCCTTTTTTACCGTGGTACGTGGTACCATTCGAAAGGGCATCAAAAGTTATGCTCCTCAGCAATTTTGTAGCTGCGACGGGTCGTGGGTAACCGTGTGACACCGTCTTTTTGCTTTATATGGTTAACGGTAAATTCGTCTTGTCATTGTATAGAGCAACCACACAAAACATTACCAGGTGACGCAACTGGTAAAGCGCCAGTATGGTAATTCAATGGTTTTGGTTCGGTTTCCTTTCTCTGTTTAGCTTTTTGCTTTTGTTTTGTGCGTTGTTTCGTATCGATACACACTTGTATCGATCAACGATGGATCAATGATGGCACCAAGATTTACAACAACATTTTTTACTGATTCATGACAACAGGTTATGTTCGCTTCTGTAACTCATGACCTGCGGTGATGAATGGAATTTAGATATGGCTGTCAAGTGAGAAGCGAAACCGAACGAAGTCCCTGATACAAAGAAAAAGGTCTGGGAAATTAAACTAATTTGCAAAAACAAAACCAAAAAAAAAGAAGAGCAAAAAGCAAATCAGAAGGACCCGAAATAGGACCATCGGATTACCATACTGGCGCTTTACCAGTTGCGTCACCTGGTAATGTTTTGTGTGGTTGCTCTATACAATGACAAGACGAATTTACCCTTAACCATATAACGGAAAAAAGCCGGTGTCACACGGTTACCCACGACCCGTCGCAGCTACAAAATTGCTGAGGAGCATAACTTTTGATGCCCTTTCGAATGGTACCACTCCCTCCTCGGGAACTGGACACGAGGTAAAAATTAAAAACCCTTGTTAGCGTCCTTTTTCGTAAAGCCCTTTGGCAGGATTTAGCATTTTTGAAATTGGAGCTGCCAGGAATCTGAATACACTGTACGCCTTTACAAGCAATTTTCCTCGTCAGATTGGGCCAACCTTCAACTTCACCGTGGTGATACCACCACGCGCATTTGACTAAGCCTCGGGGGGCGGCCGCCCCCCTAACCCCCTTCCAAACATCCGGAAATGAGTAAAATAGGCATTACTAAGCCTACACCTGCCTTCAGCAGGAAAATTGGGGAGTTTCAGAAAGTTGGTGATATTACCATGGTGAGTTTTCCGTGGTGAGGTTGAACGTTCGCCGGGCTTTACAGAAAAAGGACGCTAAGTCTTTCACTTAATCCTGACAGTCCTTTTAAAGGAACTGCCAGGGACCTAGGAAGCTGACAGTAGATTTTCGCTGGCTTTGAGAAAGCCCGGGAAATGAGCTTTTCACGCATGCGCAATTCACAAGTTTTTTTCGTTTTTTAACGTTTTTTTTATCACTTGGCCTTACTTTTCATCAATAGTCAAGAAAACGCAAGAAAATACGAAGAGTCGCCGCGGGACCACTGCCCCCTACGCCTAGGTCCTTGACAGTTCCTTTAATGCCATAGAAGTGCAGAACGCGCAGCCAAGCCCAACCATGCAAAGAAAAGAAAAAGGTCGACAACTTTACAACAAGACCGCATTTGTCTCATCGAAGCCTTTTGGGCAAACAGTGAAGAAAAATCGCGAGAAATCGAAAATCCTGGAAAAAAAACCACTGGTGCTCAAGAGGTCCAGCGCGGACGGTTCTCCGACCTGTTACGGTGCCCCAAGATTCTGTCCCCACCCTCCAGAATGGTCGTCTTTCATCGCAGCAGACAGTTCAGCCCCCCCCCCCCCCCCCTTTTTTTTTCATCACCTTTCACTATGGAGCGGAGGGAAGTCAACACTCTTCTTATCAACACTCTTCTTATCAACACTCTTCTTATCAACACTCTTCTGATCAACACTCGTCTGATCACCAAAATAGAACGGGATATCATCGTCACGTATCACGGGCACATTTGGAGGCAGAGAGGAGGTGCACTCCTGGTTCCTATAATAGTTTAGTAGTTCTTCCAGATTCTCCATGGGTGTCCTGGGCGGTTTCCCCAGCGTTTCTTCACCACTACAGCCCTCCGAATCGTCTACAAATGCCACATCTTTCGGGGCAATCCTTATTAAGTCCATCGGGAGTTCAGAGTTCTGCAATAGTTGTCGATATAGAATAAGGGATCTTAAAGAAAGTTACAGAATTTCACCTCCTCTTCCAAGGCGAAAGGAGACTCCGGGGCGTAACTCGGCAAGCTCGCATTTTTACCAATACAAAGTTTTTCACGAAAATGCAAGACAAAAGAGAAATCTCGAAAAAAACGCTTTTGACCGAGTTTTAAAGGAATAGTCAGGGAGTTTTTCGACCAGGTCTCAGAAAATAGAGAATTTTCGCTGATGCACTATTTTATAAATCTTAAAAATGTCAAAATAAGGAGAAAAATGCGTTCAAAGTGCTCGAATATCGACCAACGTCAGCACCCACGTTACGGACGCACGCCGGTGCCCGGGAAGAGAGGGTTTTTTTTTTTCAAAATTTCGTCAGCATTCGTCAGCATTTTGATGATTTGTCGCTATTTTTATGGTTTCTTTTCATTTTTTCAACATTTTAAACGGGTCCTATGAGTACACTAAAGGTAAATATAATGAAAACAATGAAATATGAAAAAAAAACGCTTTTTATGTTTACGGTAGCTGAAAAACTCCCTGACTGTTCCTTTAAAGGAACTCTGAGGAACCCAGGCGGGTTACTGTAGCAGAGGAAAACAGGACAACGAAATTGACCTTTTCATAAAAAACGAAAAACATAATCAGAATCAGCGTCAAAAACTGAATCGAATGAGCTAGGTTTTCGCTGCGGGACCACTGTGCTCAATCAGGCAAAATCAAGGGGCCCCTCAGGCTTCCTTTAGGACTGCCAAAAATTTTTGGTTCCGACTGGAAAGGTGAAATTATGCATGGAATTTTTTTCAGACAACCCTCTACCCAGTCCCCTTTGACCGAACGCATTTGGTCATGAAATAACTGAGCTGTAATCAAAAAAACCAAACTTATGGCGCGCCCTAATATAGTCTGTCAAGAAAAAAGACGACATTCAAGGTCTAATTCGCCAAGAACAAATTTTAGTGGTGGGGCGCACTGACAGATAATTTTCGAGCGGCCAAGAAGAATAAAAGGCCAGTAAGTTCGGCTCGCGGCTAAATCGTTAGACCTTGAATGTCGTCTTTTTTCTTGACAGACTATAGTATGGAAAATAATTGATTCGATAAAAACGACATAACGCAGAGAAACGGACACCACTCCTCAGATCGATGCGGCGATAAGAGAGGGAGACGAATAAAGCAGCAACTGATAGTACGCCCACCTGACGTGAATAAGGTAAAAAACAATGAAAAAAAGCCACTATGTGACGGACCCCTTTTTTGACCTTGGACGATGTTTTAGGTGTCATGATTGAAAAAGTTTTTTATAGTTGGGATGTATAGTCCATTCCTAACGGGTATTCCTCGGAAAAACCTCTCCACTGTGGATGCATGACGCTTTCAAACCTGTTCCCGTAGCGGCCAAATTTAAAGGTTCAGTACAAGAGTTTTTTGAAGTTGGCTTCATCCTGTTCAGAATTTTTTTCTGATCAAAGTTATCTATTTTAAAAATTATAAAAATGTCTAATTTGCGAGAAAAAAGCATATAAAGTTTCAAATTTGTATTGCGAATTTCATCAGACGCGCGTCCAGATGACGGCCACTGCCTGCAGCAAGGTTTGGAGGTTTGCCGCGAAAATGAACAAAGCTGGTTTTCTTCTTGATTTGGCATTTTTCTATATCAAATTTTTTATATTTTTATGTGCTTTGGCTAGTTACACCAAGTAGAACAAAAT